>JAEOAD010000044.1:16781356-19590212 GCA_036365145.1 Orientallactaga sibirica | reverse complement strand
AAGTAGATATTCTTCAGTCATGGGAGGCGCCTTTGAGCACAAGGATAGTTGATAAGTAGATATTCTTCAGTCATGGGAGGCGCCTTTGAGCACAAGGATAGTTGATAAGTAGATATTCTTCAGTCATGGGAGGCGCCTTTGAGCACAAGGATAGTTGATAAGTAGATATTCTTCAGTCATGGGAGGCGCCTTTGAGCACAAGGATAGTTGATAAGTAGATATTCTTCAGTCATGGGAGGCGCCTTTGAGGGATAGTTGATAAGTAGATATTCTTCAGTCATGGGAGGCGCCTTTGAGCACAAGGATAGTTGATAAGTAGATATTCTTCAGTCATGGGAGGCGCCTTTGAGCACAAGGATAGTTGATAAGTAGATATTCTTCAGTCATGGGAGGCGCCTTTGAGCACAAGGATAGTTGATAAGTAGATATTCTTCAGTCATGGGAAGGACAAGGATAGTTGATAAGTAGATATTCTTCAGTCATGGGAGGCGCCTTTGAGCACAAGGATAGTTGATAAGGATAGTTGATAACAGCATGACTCCTCAGTAAGGTTTGTTAAGTGGTGTGTGGAGCTAACATTACCACAGCATCAGAAGCAAGGCGTTGAGGACCTCTTGGGGTCCCCAGGTGGGGCTGCGTAATGGGAAAGGTGTCCTTGTCCAGCTGGCTGCCATAACAGACCACTGCAGACAGAGTGGTTTATAGACATTGCAATCCTTTCTCATGGTTCTGGAGGCTGAAGTCAGAGATGAGGGAACTAGCAGGTTCGTGGTCTGGTGAAGACTTAGGGTCTCTACTGTAGCTTACAGGCGGTGTCTTTTCCTGTGTCCTCATGTGGCATGGCAGACAACCCCCGCACCTCCCAGTCATTTTGTAGCAGGCACTGATGCCTCATGGAGTGTGTCTTTGAGAAGCCTCACCTCCTAATGCATCACCCTGGGGCTGGGGGAGCAGGCACACCAGAAACACTGGACAGTTCTCAGGTTGGAGGTGGTAGTGTCTCAACTAGCTCCTGACAAAAAGATTGGGATGTGGGCTGTGATCAGCGTGGAAAGTTCTAGGTGTGGGGGGACAATGCCTGTGGAGATGTGCTTGGTATCTGGTGTACAGGAAGCAAAGCATGCCCAGAACCTGAGTGGCAGGGGCTGAGGGCTGGGTGAGAAACCAGGATGGCGAGCTTGTGAGGGCCATGCCTACCAGCACCCAGAGAGTGGCAGGGACTGCATGGAAAGAGCCCAGGATTGGTCTGTTGTGCAGACATATTGGTGCCCACGTGTCCATTTCTGCATTGCTGAATTTCCCACAGTTCCGTCCTTCTTCCTTCTCTCCTGTGCTTGTTTTTCCATGTGTTGGCATCACAGTTCACTTAGGCAACCTGAGTCAATGTCAAGTTCACCTCCTCAGGGTGAAGTGCACCAGATTGTCCTCCCTGCACATCACTCTTCTGTGTCACATCCCATTGATCTTACCACCTATAATATAGGGAGGTACTCGGTCACTGTGGATGGCCCACACAGTGCACAGGGGCCGATAACAGATGGGACCCACTTCCTGTGTGAATGCCAGCCCAGCTTACACGAGCCGCTGATGGGGACACAGCCATGAATTTAGGGTTGACTCCCTTTGCTCTGGCCACAGTAGCTGCTTAGCTCATGTTTGGCCATCCTTCCCATCCCGGTCATGATTACGTTTGGGGTTACTGTATATTTTAAGCTCTGTCAAAAAGCCAAATAGAGTGATTTCATTACCCTTAACTGTTGTCCATTCCTTTGCCACAGGGAATCGTGGGTAACTTGGCCAGCGGCAAGTCGGCGCTGGTGCACCGGTACCTGACGGGCACGTACGTGCAGGAGGAATCTCCGGAAGGTATGCGGGGCCGCAGGCGGCTGGTCACAAGCTTAGGAGAGCTCAGGGTTGGAGAGGTTTCTTCAGCGTTATTCTAAATCATTGCTTTGATGTACGTATCATGTCAGGAGAGTGAACCACACCCAGCCATGGGAGTCCTCCAGCATCCTTCCTTGTGTAGGGTTTTAGCAAACAAGTAACATCCACTCTGGCATTCGGAGCAGTGGCCGGGACAGGCTGTTGGGCGGATTTCCAATCTGCCGGTGCCACCTCTTCCAGCCTCTGTCCAGTGGTGCTCTTCCGAGGACCGCTTGGACGTGTCTCTGATCTGGGCGTTGAATTTGCACATAATTTCAGCTGTTGTCTAGTCAGCTAGACCAGCTTTTCTAGGCCTGAATCCAGAGGACTGCCAGCATATCTCTGAGTATGTTTCCCCTTTATATTGTATTACGAAACATTCAATAATCATTTTGCATGCGAGTTAGGCATTTCTTTTGCCATTAGACATTTTGTTTCTTCTGTTAACATACTCATGTCTTATTATGTTTTCCCCTTTAAATAAGATTGTGATAAGCGTGGTGGGAAGTCCTGTAGCTCCCGGTTGAGGTGTAGCTCTAAGTTACCATTTCTCCCTGTGTAACCGTTTGAAATCCAACTGTGAGACACTGAACTTCTGGTTCCTTCTTTCTCTTACTGGCTGTTCCATTCTTTGCAGATATGGACGCAGGTAACTATCCGTTTCTTCATGGTAGCGCTTGTCTTGTTTGCAGAGAGGAGAGGCACCACTCCGTACTGTAGCGTTCCCGTCCCTCCTGTTCTGTGTCTCATCCTATCCTGTTTCATTCCATATATTTTTTTAGTTCAGCATTCCACCCTGTTCTGTCCTTTGAGCAGTAGTTGTAAGTAGCTTCATGTGTCCCTGTAACACATTTAACTCTCGTCCTGGGACTGTGGAACCATTCAGAGAGACTAGAGCTCAGAGGGGCTCGCCTGGGGCTCTGCCTCATCTGGCAGAAGTTTCAATCACATTTCCAAAACATCATGGCTGTCATATTGGGGAAAGGCCCATTTTTAAAAATTCTCCCTGTTGAATGATGATTTGGGAAGATTAGAGGATCCAGATAGAGGCTTTTGTGTGGGAACAGATGAGAAAAGGTTTGGCTGTTGGCTGAGAACAGACCCTCCTCCTGGGGAAGGGAGGAGTGCAGTGTTGCCCCCTCGCTCCCTGGCTGCTCCTGAGGTCCGGCCAGGGCTGTGGCTGCCTTTATTCTTGGAGTCTGGTGTGAACGGCTAGCTCTGTAAGACCTGCAGGGTCTGGTGGAGCTTATGTTTTGGGCATTCCATTTTTTGGGGCTCCCCCTTATAGAAGCTGACAAATGCAGCTACAGGGCCTACAGCCGCCTCAACTGCAAGGGAAGCCTGTGCCTTTTTCATGGGAGTTCAGCCTGGGGTCACTGGAAGTTCTGGATTAGCCCCTGGTCTTGTTCTCTCTCTCTCAGGCTGGAACATCTGGTCATGACAGTGGTGGGGTCATGTTGGAGTCGTCAGCTCTGAAGAAAGACGAGGCCAAACCCCATTTGGTCCTTATTGTAGTATCTGTCTTGGAGTGTTTCCAACGATGACTTCTTTGCACTGTAGACTGGGTCCTTGTATCTGATTCCCTTGGATACTTACCTATCAGAGGTGGAATTATCTGGTGGGGTAACCTGACAGCCCTACTTCATCTGGAGAGTGGATAGTCAGTGTCAGTGTTCCTCTGTGGGACCCATGGCCGAGGCTTCAGGATCTGACAGACAGCATGTGAGACTTCAGATCATCCCTTCATACATCAGGAGCTCACCCTGGCCTCCTGTCCACTGGCCAGTAGAGCCACAGCCAAGGGGATTGTTCTGTGCTTGGGCAGCACCATGCCCGGATGCACTGTGCGGGCACGCTCAGGCCAGTGTGTGCCTGGAAGCCTCTTAGCCCAGGTAGTCTGTGTGTCCCTGGAGCTGCCCATGGATTCTGTCTGGAACTGAACAGGCAGCTACTGTCTCTTTGTCTCTGAAGACCTCCACTTCCTATCCATGGGGCATGGGAGTCCTACAGCAGCAGTAGCAGGAGAGAGCCAGCAGAGTGTTCTGGAAAGGAAAGGGAGTGTGACCAGCGCTCAGGCCCTTATGCTGCTGTCTCCCCATCCTGTGATTCTTGCCTGTGCCTGGGAAGCACTTTGGGTACTCACCATCCGGCAGCCCATAAAATCAGTTACACAGGCCTGCTTACATTGAGAAGCCGTTTGAGTGTTGTTGTAGTCAGCCAGATGCTGCTGGGGTGAGCCTTCAAAGGAGACACAGTTTATAGGAGGAAGGATTTATTTGAAGCTTACAGATCCAGGGGAAGTTCCAAATGGCACAACAAGCTGGTCCCCTTTCACAGATCCACTCAGAGAGAAGAAACTACCCCTAGAGCAAGCACACAGCTGGAACCCTGGGCAGAACTCAAACACTGCATATCATAGGCTGGAATTCCACATCTGTCCCCAAGCACACCTTAGGGCTGGACCCTAGGATCCGCCCACAGTGACACCTCTTCCAGCCAGGCAGCTGGAAATCTAAGAAGCCTTAATGGAACCCAATCTTTTGGGGGACAGCATTCAAACCACCACATATGCATACACGCTCTAGAGCTGGGATGTGATTTACTGTCGTCATCCGGGTGTGTGGAGAGTCTCGGGGGATGTGGCTCCTGCAGGTGTGCAGGATGCAGCCAGGGATGATCGCAGCTCCGTCTCCCAGTGACTCACCCCGAGACTCATTATTTGCACCAGGGGAGAGGGGTGCGGCTTACAGGTGGGGATGTGGAAGTGCCTGGCAGGGAAGCGCGGGGTTTGGAGTGAGCTGTGTGACCGTCCCATTTCTCTGTGCCCTGTTGCCTTGTGATGTGTCCTCTGTGGTCCACTTTCTATTGCTTTGGCAGAATCCCCGAGGCTGTGTACTTCATAAAGAAGACGGGTTTATTTAGCTGAAAATACAAGATTGGGCAGCTCTCTTAGTTTGGCGCCTGGAGATGGCCCTATGGCAGATGGACTGAGCAAGTACAAGGTTGACCACATGGTCCGACGGGAGGCTGTAAAAGGGAAGGAGCCAGTCTTGAAATTTTACAGCAACCTTCTGTGTTGAGAGGGAGCCATGATTCCATCAGATCCCTTGTGAGAGCAGCGCCCCACGTGCCTCATCACCCTTCACTGTAACCCTCCTCCTCTTAAAGGTTTCTCCACCTTCCAACGCCACCACACTGGGGAGCAGACTTCCTGTGCCTGACCCCTTCAGGGACACACTCAGCCATCTCCAGGCATTAGTGTCACCTTTCTCTTGTGATTCCTGGAGCCGTCAGCTGGACAGCTGCTTGAATGCTTTGCTGGGGAGTGTTTGCGGGGTTGTGCATGTCTGTCTACATGGCGCATTGGACTCTCCGTGCTCTGTGGTGATGTGGGGTTGTTTAAGACATGTGTGAACGCCCTTTGTTGTCATTCTGTTGTGGATGTGGTGAAGACTGCAGAGCAGAGCTGCATTCTTTCCATAGAGAGCCCTTCAGCGCTGCCTCTTGGTAGGAGGGTTCTGCCCCGGGGAGCGTCCCTCAGAAGCCTTTTGGCTCCACCCCACAGGGTGGCGCAGTTGTCTGCATTCGAGGACGCTGGTTGCTTGGTGAGGGCAGAGTTGACTCAAGCCTTAGAGATGCAGTTTATGGTGGTTTGATTCAGGTGTCCCCCATACACTTAGGTGTTCTGAATGCTAGGTCCCCAGCTGATGGAGATTTGGGAATTAATACCTCCTGGAGGAAGTGTGTTGTTGGGGACGGGCTTATGGGTGTTATAGCCAGTGTCCCCTTGCCAGTGTTTGGCACACTCTCCTGTCACTGTTGTCCACCTGATGTTGGCCAGGGATGATGTCCCCCCTCTGCTCATGCCATCGTTTTTCCTGCCATCACAGAGCTTCCCCTTGAGTCTGTAAGCCAAAATAAACCTTTTTTTCTCCACAAGCTGCTCTTGGTCAGGTGATTTCTGCCGGCAATGCGAACCTGACTGCAACACAGTTCAAATGAGTGAATTCTTTAAATATTATGCTAATAGCACTATAATTAGTGAATTAGGGCAAAAAATAGCTATCTCAAAGGAGGACTTAAGACTCCATGGAAGGAGCTCAAAGAGCTGTGTGTACAGCTGTCCCATGCAGGGGCACGTGTGAGTGTGATACAGGGTCACAGCCCTAGGGTCACTTGTGACAAGCTACCATTGTCCCCGCGGCTTGAAGCAGAAGCTGATTCTTCTACAGCTCTGGAGCCTGGAAGTCCAAAGTTAAGGTCTTGGCAGGGAAGGTTCCTTTTGGAGGCCGGGTGGGGGGGGGGATCTGCCCCAGGCCTCTCCTAGCTTGTGGTGGCTCCAGCAATCTGAAGCATCCGTGACTGTAAACATGCCACCCCAGCCTCTGCCCCTGTCCGCACATTACGTACCTCTTCTCATGAAAATCCCAGTGGTTTGGTGTATGGTCTAGCTTGTTCCACGAGGTCACGGTTACCATTGTGAAGTAAGATTTTGCTTTTTGAGATGGGATCTCCTACTCTAGCCCAGGCCGGTCTGGAACTTGCTGTGTAGCCCAGGCTAGCCTTGAACCATGCCTGGGGTAGGGATTTGAATGAGTTTCTTGGGGCCACAGCTCAACCCCAGCGCTATGTCTGTATAAACAGGTGCCTCACCGCAGCCACTGAGGAAAGCCCCATCTCTTCCATTCTCTGGACTTGCATTGGCCAGGCCAGCTGGCTGTGGAGTCCTTCATGGACAGGATTAGCCTGTCTGTGAACTTTACACCTCTGCCAACTATAGTTCCCTTCGCTTTAGAGAGAGAAAGGGATGAAGTCACACCTTTGCCGCCAGGGCCCGCTTCATAGATGCTAATTAGAGTGGGGAAAGGTGTCTGGCAGGCACTGTACCTTCACCGTTAGATGCTTATTACCTCAGTCCCCTACCTTGTCCTGACGCCAAACCCACACAGTGCTGCACAGATGTTAATGAAAGTCAAAGGGAAGAGAAATAGCATATGAGAGGCGCCGGGAGTAGCAGGCCTGCCCCGAGACTTTCAGACAGGAAGATGGCATCCTCCAGAGCTGTGAGACCCTCAGCCTGGAATTTGCTATGTAGCCCAGGCTAGACTTGAACTGGCTGGCTTCAGCCTGGTCAGACATCCAGGACGTCCCTCACTGAGTCTGTTGTGTCCCCATGGGCTGTGCAGAGCCGCTCCTCTGGAAGAAGCTCCCGGCCAGCAGGGGCCTTTGGGAGTGGAGAGAGTGCTTCAAACAAGGCCCCAGCTTCCTACAGTGTGGCTGCATGAGCGGAAGGAAGGCTTGTTAGGGTTGATCAGAGGGTGACAGGAGCCTTCCTTCCTGTAATGATGCCAGCAGCCCCTAGTGAATTCTTCTTAGAACTACAACATGTCTCAGGGTTAAAATTGTGACATGAAGTTGTGCTGCCCTGCCCGAGAGCCATCTTCTTTTCACTCCAGATGTAGAACCAACCTACACTCAGACCAAAAGCCTTAGAGACTGGGGGGCTGGGGAGCAGCTGCTGCCCTTGGAGGCGGGAGGTGGGAGGACCCAGCACTGGTCTGCTGAAGAGCTGATGTCCCTTGCCGCAGCCACAGGACGGGGTGCAGAGCAGAGCTGCGCTTGGGCATGACACAGGGGCACGTGGCCCTGCCATTCCCAGCCTCATGAGTATAATTCATCAGGGGTTTCTTCCTTTTGCCACTGAATCTCATTTCTTCTTGGCTTTTAGCTAGCTCTAAGGCTGTGGCTGCCCTGAATCTCTCTAGGCCAGTGGCTGGCCAGTGCCTGGCCAGGAGCCTGGTGACTGGGGACATGCCCCTGGGAAGGCTGACCCCTACCCTTTCCTAGGGCACTGTCACCTCTGCGCCTCTCTGTTCTCTTGAGCGCACCAGCAGCTGCCACACATGCACATGGTGAAAACACACACACACACGAGAGAGAGAGAGAGGTGGCTCACAGCCAGCACCCTAGAGCTGCTCACATCAGCTCCTTCTACTCCCGGAAGTGGAACTCTGGCCCAGACCATGTTTTTCCTTAGAATATACTCAGACAGCTGGATGAAATAGGCAAAGAATTGAAGGCCACTCTTCCAAGAAGCAAGTGACTGACTAGCAAAGGGTGGAAGGAAGGCAGTGTCCTTTTCAAATGGAAAAGGTCCTTCAGTGTTTCCTGCATGAAGAGACTAAACCAGACAAGGGCTGCTGAGTGAGCAGAAGATCTATCAGGAGAAGCAGCTGGTGCTGAGTCATCCTGACCGCACTGCAGATGAACTCAGTTCCATCCCCTCGTTTCTGGCTATGCCTGGGGCTCCAGGACACTCAGGTGTCCACATCCACAGATGCTCAAGTCCTTTACGTACAATCCCAGGTCCTTGCATGAAACCTGTCCACGTCTTTCTGCGTCCACGTTACTCCTCTGCTTGACTTAAGATACGAGGAGAATTCTGTGGGAGTAGGTTTATCACTCCATCTGTGTTCGGGAGGTGCATTTTTTTGTCCAGATGTTTTTGATGTGTGGTTGGTTGGACCCATGGGTGCACTGGACAGGTCCAGAGGGCCAGCTCTGAGAGAAAGTGAGTGACATGCTAGGCTTCCTTGAAGTCAAAGTAGACAACTGGACTTTTTGAGTATGTCATTAGAAATTCTACTTTTCTGCTATTTTGTTGTGTGTCCGATAACAGGAAAGTGTCTTGTCTTTGATTTAAGGCAAGAGCCTTTGTTGTGTTGAGTCAGTTTACATGCGACAGAGCGGCTTTAAGTTTACATGCGACAGAGCGGCTTTAAGTCTGATGGACACTTGGGAGGTTGTATCAGTTCTTTTTTGTTGCTGGGTCAAAATTCCCATCCAGAAGGGAAAGGACAGAATTGATTGTAGCTTGAATTCCAGATGGTAGAATTCATCGTGGCAGGAGCCAGAACTGGTGTCCCACCATCACGTGAGCAGAGAAAGTGGAGAGAGGAAGAACAGCAAGCAGGGCTGGGCTGGACCACCTCAAGGCCTGCCCCCAGTCACACACTTCTTCCTGCAAGGTTCCACCTGCTAACGGTTCCACAGCTTCCCAAAAAGCTCTGCTTTTCTGTGGGACCAAGTGTTCAAACACATAAGCCTGTGGTGGTGGGAGCGTTTCATTTATACCAGCAGAGGTTCTGTGTGAAGGAGACCATTGACCTGCATCTTGGGACAAAGGCATGTTCCCCAGGGACTGCAGGCTAACGCGAAGTGGGCGAGCTGTGATTCCACGAAGAGTATGGCCACTGACAGGAGGGAAACAAGTGGGTATCTGGGACCTTGGCGCATGCCAGGATGCAGGAGCCTGGGGCTGGAGGGCAGCCTTTTGGACATCACTCCCAGGACTTGGTCCTGCCTATGCTCCTCAGGGTCCTGCTGACGGCAGGTCTTCCTGGGCTGTTGAAGGCCAAGGCTCCCAGCCTGTCTCCACCACTTCCCAATCTGTGACATAGGTTATCTCTGGAGTCTCCGTCTACTTATTTGTGCTTCACAGCCATGGCCGGGGTCACAGAGCAGTGTGGATGTGTGTAGACGACTCAAAATCCCATTGTTCATGGAATCACAGTGCTGCCCCTGTTGCGCAAGGGTGGCCTCCTGTGTGAGTCTGTCCATCCCATGTGGATGGCGTGAGCAGCTCTGCTTCTGCTCCAGCAGCCCCACGTCCCCTTCCACTGTCGTCAGAGGTGCGACTTTGAACCAGGGCACTGGCTGGCTAGCTCCTTGTCTCTGTTCCCGGATCAGTCTACACGAGGCCATCCCGTACCTGTAGAGTACACCTGAAGTGAAGATAGAGCCTGTGTGTCTCCTGGGATCTCGCCTTCCACTTGGGAAGCCAGAGCAGAACAGGGTGGAAAGTGGTGGTTAGGGCTGGGGTCTTTCTGCCCCTGTGCACGGAGAGCTGTGTGGGTGCCACCTGTGTGGTGTGGGCAGGGACTCTGGTGAGAAGTGGGTGGATGTATGGAGACCGAGGGACCCTGATGCCAGTACATGTTTAATTCACGTTGGTTTTTCTCAGCTGCGCACATCACCATGCCTCATGGTCTTGCCTCTGGCCACAGGACTGTCTGTGAAGTGCTGTCCCCGCCCCATTTTGCTGTTCCCCTAAAGTGCCCTGCCTGGAGTGGCTCCCTGACAGCTGTGCTTCATGTCAGGGTAGTGAATGTGTTCTCAGAAGCACACGGACTGCAAATGCTCTGTTAATGAATGTTTACTTAGTCTCTTAGAAACCGTCCTGCGGTAAACACCGAGCCTGATTTTTTGAGAGCTGAAGTGTATTTAAGCTGTCAGCTCCAAGAACCCTTTCCAATCCAATAAACTAAAACCCTGTCAGCTGCCACTGCTGCCCAGATGTTGGGCTTGTTAATAAAACTGTTCTTTGGCCTGTTTAAGTTTCTAGTGCATCAGAACTCCCTACAGCTCTAATGAGGTTGGAGTCCTTTGATACCACCCGCTTACGCTTTGTAGTAGAACTTTCACCCGCAGTCCCTGGGGAGGGCCATCTGTGAGCCTTGACAGTCCCTTGGTTAATAAATCAGCCATCTTCTGTGTCATCTGGGGCACTAACCGGGTTCCTAACTCAAGAGCATCACCTACTTCCTGCCTTGCTGGCATGTGTGGCAGGCTGCAGCTTTTTACCCCCATGATTTGGCCCACATCTGAGGACCAGGTGACCCCGCCTATGGTAGGGGAAGGACACTGACCTTCAGAGAAGTACTGAGTGAGAAGCCTGTTCTGCTTTATTTTGAACAAGAAAAGGCTGTCATGTGTCTGCACTGACAGTCTGGCAGGACAGCGTGTTTCCAGTTGGCAAGTTGGAGCTCAGAATGAAACGCCCCATGTTTTTATCATTAATTCAGTAAGAAACTGAGGGCTCACTGAATGCCAAGTTTGGGGCCTGTGGTCAGCGTCGGTGAGCGCGTTCCTGGAAGAAGTCGTTTCTAACAACACAATTCGAGGAAGCAGTTTATACCTGGTCAAACGAGCCGTCCAGTGAGGGCAGGCTGCCTGGCTTCTGCCAAGAAGGGTTGGCTCCTCGAGGAGGCTTGATGGCCAGGGGCTCCGGAGTCCGAGCAGTGCAAGGCTTGCTGTCCCGGGAACCTCGCGGTGTTGAGCTGTACACAGCCCTTCTTAGTGGGAAAAGGCCGACCAGGGTTTACAGTCACCTTTCCTGGCATGCTTTTACCTGCACAGGTGTTTCTAGTGTGCAGCCGACTCACCTGTACTGGCAGATTGATAGTCCTTACGCCTGTCACCTGGTCCAACCTCCAGTGCCTTCATCTGGACTCTTACTAGGTGCAGTCTTTTGAATGTTTGTTCTCAGTAGCCTTTAAAAAACTTGGTTTTTACAAGCAGAGAGAGAGACACTGAGTATGCCAGGGCCTCTAGCACTCCAAACTCGGACACATGCACCACCTTGTGCATCTGGCTTACATGGAATCAAACTTACTGGGGAATTGAACCTGGGTCCTTAGGCTTTGCAGGCAAGTGCCATAACCAATAAGCCATTTCTCTAGCCCTAAAAATATTTTTATTTATTTGCACAGGGGGTGGGAGGGAGAGAGAATGGGTGTACCAAGGCTTCTAGATACACACACCACTTTGAGCACCTGCCTTTGTGTGGGTACTGGGGAAGCTGAACTCCAGTCATTAAGTTTTGCAGGCAGGTGCCATCTCCCCGGCCCTTAGGATTTTTTTTTTTAAATTAAGATTAAATTTCCTGTTTAGGTCTCCAGCAGCTTGCTGGAGGGAGGGGGCACTGGGGACAGATGTGAATCCAGCCCAAAACCATGGAGAGCATTCTGAGCTCCGAGGGTTGTGCTTTCTGCTTGTGTTTTTGGTGTTTGCTGGCTGTTTGCTGTTGCTCTCTGCTTGGATGTATGATCTTCTGCCATTGATGGAACTTCCCTTGTCAGCTTGAAATCCATCCCTTCCTCCCATAAACTGTGGTTGGATGATCATCCCAGCATCGTGGAACTGACTGCAACACTGGGGTCTGTGTTTTGGCTGTGCCCTCTAGCAGCCGGCCTACCTGCATCTCCAGGGCACTGTGTGGCAGTAGTCTGCTGGAGTCTGGCTGCCCAGGGGCCTGGTTCACTGTAATAGCCTGCACATCAGGGGCAAGGAACAGTGGGCCCCTCACATTGACCTAGGGAAGGAGAAGGCTTTTTAACATGCATCCCTGGAGCAGCCAGGGCACAGATGCAGGCACCCCTGGGCCTGGATCCACTCAGTATGAGGGGAGCCCCCACCGGTCTGTTCTGGACTTTATTCAGCTGCTCGCGCCACTTGGTGCCAAGCACCTCATTGGTGCCTCCATGACCACGTGACCCTTGGTGAGCACACTGATGAGAAGGAAAGGTTGAATGCTTTCTCAATGGCTCCAGAAAGACTCAGAGCCTTCTCGGACTGGGTGTGCTCACGTCACAGGCATGTCCTTGACCAGGCAACGCTGCTGAGGTGGACAGAACATTCAGATGGGTCAGTCCCATTGAGCAGGGCACTCACATCTTCCTGGCTGAGCTGTTGGCTTTGGCTGAGAATTACAGAAGTGGACCCCAGAGAAGGGAGGGGATCAAGCCCCACGAATGCCGTGTCTCTTTCAAGTTGTAACCACTGGGCTCTCATCCCGAGGAGTGAACAGTGTCACCCGCATGTGCACATGGTGCTGCGTGCACCAGGCCGGCCTCCGACAAACCTCCCCATGGCTCGTACAGTCCCACCTCGGCTGGGCGCTCCAGCCTTCACAGGCTGGCTTTTCCTTCTTGCTCCACAAGGGCAGAAAGTGTTGCGTATGCCATCATGGTCTACCCCCTTTTCTGGACAGGGTTAGGAGGTCTTCTGTGGCAGGTTGCGTGGAAAGGTAAAAGCAATAGGCAGAAGAGACAGGACAGGGTGGGACAGGGCTGGTGGAGACAGGCGGGTTGGTGGTAAGTGCTGGTCTCTGAGCTCTGTGGCTCTGGGTTGGGGCCGAGGAATTTCCTTGTTAGCGGCCAGGAGTCAGCCCGAATGCACTGAACCTGCGCCTGAAGACAGTGCTCCCTGCCAGACATGTGGACTCCAAGTTCTGTGCCCACATATGGCCATGGAAAAGGGCCAGGAGGCAAAGTCAGGGGCAGTGGGGGCTGAAAGCAAGCGTCAATATCAAATGAAGCCCTATGTGGACAGCAGGGTGTGAGGTGAGGATGAGGGTCTGAGGGAGGGCGCAGGCTTCGTCTCTGCTGCACACATGCTGCAGGAGTTGGCTACCACTGACCCAAGCAGAGGAAGGTATGTGACACCCGAGCAGAACTGGGCCTGACACTGCACACATGCTGTGATCCCGACACTGCACACATGCTATGATTCTGAGTACAGACGAAGCCATGCATGGCTGTCGGTAATCAGCAATTGATGACAGCTTCATACCATCCAAAAGGTTCTGTATGATCAATTAATCTGTGACTGGTTGGAGCAGAAATGGACACCTGATTCAGTTTGCAATGTGTTCATACCTTTCTTCATCTTTGGAGGCTTCCAGGATGTGGAGACACTGTTGGGACAAGGTGACTCTGGTGTGTGATAGATTGCTGCCACCTGCCTCAGGCCTGGGGGCTGCTGCTGCTCTGTTCCCAGAGCCATGAGGCCAGGTAGCCCCCCACCCTTGCTTACTGCTGTGCTAGTTTTAAAAAAAAAATCACCAACAGAAGGAGGAGGAGAAAGAGAAATAATGAAATTAGCAGTTGCTCTTGAGGGACTGAATGAGTGAACTAGCTGTGTGGAAGTGACAATGACAGCAGGTACAGTGAACAAGGGGACTGGGTGACATCAGCTGTAGTATGTCTTCTATACCAAGAGGACAGGTGGCTATAGGGTGTGTGAAATGAGGTTCGATACCTGGATGGAGCAGAGGGTATAAAACGTTATTACAACCTAGGTATGGGATGACTGTCATCTACAAGTGGAACAGGCTGGCTGGTGTGGTCTTCAGAAAAAACAAAGCTGGCGAGAGGTTCTGGTGCAAGCAGACAGGTGGCCAGACTCAAGGCTCCTTATAACCATTAGCAAGATGCTCGCTGGCTTTGGAGATGGGCTGGTGAGGACAGAAAGGCCTCAGAACTGATCCACATCATGGTGTGGTGAGCTGCTGGAGTCCAGCATCCAGAATGCTCATAGCCAACACCCACACCCCATCAAGAGTCCAGAGTGCAGGCAGTTTTCTCAGTCTTGCTGGGCTGTCTCTGGCCACGTGCTCTGCACATAGTCCCACTTGGGGCCAGTATCTCAGAGTTAGTGGCAGATGTTGCCTGTTACAAGATGTTCCTGATGATGGTCCTGGAAGAGCCACTGGGCTGCAGGGAAGACTGAGCCTGAGAGCCAGGATTCCCAGCCCTGGCCCCAGCCTCGGTCTCAGGAGGAGGTCACAAGGGCACCTTGTCTCTATCAGCACTGAATGGGATGCTGATGGGGTTGGCAGTCCTCCAAGCCCAGGCTGCAGGTTTTCTCAGGGGTGTTTTGATGACCAAAGTCTCTTCTAGCAAGTGGCAGAGGACAGAGGGCAAAATTCCTAGTGGTAACGAAAGAATCTAGTTACAGCAGGATTGTATCAGTTACATAAACCTTTCTCAGAGACCCTGGAGAGAATGGAGTAGGTCTGTCGAAACAGTTCCATGTGTGCACCAGCCAAAGCTTACCTGGTGTGCAGGTTGGGGACTGGCTCAGTGGCGGAGAGATTACCCACTGAGAGCCTGGGTTCCATCTCCGGCATGGAGGAGGGAAGAATCCAAGGAGAAACTGTCCACCATGAGCACCTGGTCCTGAGATTTTGCTGCCTGTGAGCTGAGAGGTTTTACAGGCTTTTGAAAGTGGTTGTGAAAATAAAAACAAGGTGACGGCCTGCAGACCTAAACGATGGGGTTCTGAGAAGAGAGTCCAGAGAAGATCCCTCCCTGCGCAGACAGCCCATGGCCAACTGTCCAGGGTAGCCATGGTGTCCCCAGGAAGATCGTATTCTGGAAGTGCTAGCAGATGTGCCACGGGGTGCCCACGTTCAGGGTTAGATGTCATGTGATCGTGTGAAACACTCTAGGGTGTGAGTCTTGGTTTCTGCAGCTTAACAGCAAATATACTTTTCTAATGTTTCAAAACAAATGCCTTATTAATAGGCATGGAATTCTGTGTGAAGCAACAACTCACAATCCAGATCGCGTACATATTCAGTTACAGAATTGCATATTCAAAACCAGTTTGTGACAAATTATTATTATTTATCAGAGAGAGAGAAAAAAAATGAGTTGGTGTGCCAGGGTCTCCAGCCACTGCATTCGAAATCCAGATGCATGCGCCATCTTGTATGCATGTGTGACCTTGTGTGCTTGCGTCACTTCGTGAATCTAGCTTACATGGGTCCTGGAGAGCTTAACATGGGTCCTTAGGCCTTGCGGGCAAGTGCCTTAACCATCTCTCCAGCTGAACAAATTATTTTTTAATACAAAAGTTCTTTTTTAGGAGAAAGCTGTTTAACTTGAGGGAAAAGAAGTGTCCTGGGCCTTCCAGAAAGCATGAAATTGTAGAATCCTGGGACAGGCCTGGCTTTGTTGTGGGAGTTAGAACCAAGCTCACCTCCTTGCCATCTGCACATCAGCACAGCTCCAGGTCTTCCTCTGGAGTTGTGTTTGAAAACTCCCTCAGTGCCTGGCTGTCACCACTGGGGAATTTGAGAACAGCCTGCACTGCTGGGTTTTTAGGAATAACATTTTGAGAAGCTGACCACGAGTTTAGGTGTGTCCCTGGCCATGGCTAGAGAATGCAGGTATAAGGTAGGTACTCTTATTTCTTATCCTTTTAGCTAAGGAAACTGAGGCATAGAGGCCACCATTTTGCTCCTTAAGGTCACCCAGCCCCTTGGATGGTGGCTCTGAGCCCTGTGTTCTCCACTGCTGCCTTCAAAGGACCACTCCTATAATGAGGTTCAGCTGGCCATGCATGCTGGGGCTGCGGCTGAGGCAGCTGCTGCTGGATGTGAGGCGCTGAGTTCTGGAGAGTGGCAGTATTGACACAGCAGATCTTCAGTTGGTTCTTGTCTCTCCACCCTGAAGAATGAAGTTAACCGATGAGGAGTTTGTTCACACAGGAGCACACTAAACAGTGGCAGTGACACCTCTAAACTCTTGGTGCAAGCCAAGAGGAGTCCTGGTCAGTGTTAAGTTCTGAAACCTTTGGCAGGCTTCAAGATTGAAGCTAACAGGGATCTTTTTTTTTTTTAATTTTTTAAATTATTTTTTATTTATTTTTGGAGAGAGAGAGAGAGATATACAGAGAGGGAGAGGGAGACAGAAATGGGCGCTCCAGCAGTCTCTCAGCTGCTGTGAACGAAATCCAGATGCATGCGCCCCCTTGTGGTCAAGTGTGGCATTGCGCCCTTGCGTCACTTTGCATCTGGCTAAACGTGGGACCTGGAGATTGGAACTGCTGGACATTGGAACCAGCATTCTTAGGCTTAACAGGCAGGCGCCTTAGCCGCTCAGCCATCCCTCCAGCCCTAACAGGGATCTTTTTAAAGCAGAAGCCAGAGAGATGGGTCTTGGAGGCAGGAGCAGCAGATCCCACACTTCTTTCTCAGATAATCTGCCCTCGAGGCAGGAGTCAAAGGCTTTAGCTGGAGTCGGGCACAGAAAGCTGAAGGAGCTCTAGCCACTGGGAGTGCAAGTCATGAGTGGAGGGAGAGGGAGGCCTGGCCACTGAGAAACTGCTTACAGGTGTTTATATGGACCCAGACAGGCCATGATTGGCTGATTGGGTTATACAAACTCGGTGAAAAAGCAGCTTTCTCCACGTTCCTATCTCAGACCAGAACTTGGGTTAAGTGCAGTCATTAGAGAGCGTTACCTCAGATGCCCCTCCCCAGCACAAGCCCGTAAACCCACCCACAGAGATGCCGAGCAGGCTCTTGTCTTTGTGTTAACTTTCCCATTGGAAGCTTAAAAAAAAAAAAAAAAAAAACAACCAGAAAAATAGTCTGTTTTGGTTAAACTTTGTAAACTAATATGTTACCAATAAACCATTTTCCCAGTGTAAAAATAATATGTGGTCCAAAATTCCTTTTAAATGTCATAATACAAAACTTTTCCAGAGCCTTGGTGCTCATAAATTACTGACCTCAGTATTTTAGTCATAGTTCACAAAGCCACATTAATTTTTAAAGGAATCTGGCATATTTGTGATTAAGTTTGCTTTATGTTCCCTTAGGGAGAAACAAAAAGGCTAGCTGTCCCCAGTGCGCGCGTCCTCCAGCCCACTGTGCGTAGACAGGGAGAAGGCGAAGGCACGCTCAGCAGGCACTGTTTCCAAAGCCTCTGAACCATGTGTGCAGAGACACAGTTCCTGCCAGTGTGTCTTTCCTCCGTCACCAGACCAGGCTTGAGACCCTGGGCCGTCTGTCCCCTGCTGAACAGTTCACTGGGTCAGGCTCAGGTGCCACACGGAGCCTGTCTCCTCTCTAGTGGCCCATGGGCACTTTTCCTACATAATCATGTTTCCACAGGGAGATGTGGCAGTTCTGGGCCCTGTCTGTTCTGGTCTTCTCAACACAGTTTGGAGCTGTAGCAGGCAGAGTCCCTGCACCTCCCGTGTGCACCCCGAGGACACTGGAAGTGATGCGGGCTGCTGCTCCTCTCCAGACAGGGTCGTCTTAGGGTCAGGAAGGACTTGGCATTGCAAAAGCAGAGCCTTGTTTCTAGAGCTCCTGAAGAGCCACTTATGTCAAGCCACGTGGAAGACTAAGTGTTAGGGGACTCCTCCTTGTCCCGGCTTCCTGTTTGCTTGTCTGGGGAACTGTTCACCACCCCATAAGAACTTACAGGCCAGGTCGTGTCTGTGATGCCCGGGGGGCGGGGTCACGTGTGGGGAGACTGAAGACTGCCCTGATGCGGGTTGACTTTGGTAATGACAGCCACAGTCAGTCCCGCAGCGCCTTACTGGCATGGCCGTGGTGCTAGGAGACCTTCAGGAAGACAGTTGGCATTTGGGTGTCAAACAGGCATGTGAGCATCTGCATTGAGCACTCACTGTGGCAGCAGGCTTACTGAAGTGGGAACAATACCGAGACGAGTAACCTGGCTCCCGCACAAGGGTGACGTGAGAATTCACGAAGCCTACCGCTTCCATTTAAAAACAAACAAAACATGCTAACAGTGAAATCGGAATTTGGTTATATCCTCAAAAATTTTGGTAGAAAGAAAGTTGTCGTGAGTGAGTAAGATGGCAGGCTAAGCATCCCCGATTCAGAAACCTGACTTTGGAGCATTTCAGATACTCAAATTCGGGGTGCTCTGCTGGCAAAGCCTTTGAAGACGTGCTTGACTCCCAGTAGCTCTGGGACCTAGGGTGAGCCAGATTTTGAGTGAGGGATACTGATGCCAGGGAGCTGGGGTGACCACCAAGCACCAGCCTCCGCTTCCTCTGAGGCTTTGCGAATGTGGTCAGGGGAGTCGTGGAGGACAAGCATCCGGGTGCTCCTGGTTAAGCTGCTGCGCTGGTTCCTGGGAGACCCAGTGCCCTCACTCCCGCCACGGTGGGGCCTCTGTCTCACTAGTGCCCCACACGCCCAGCTCTTGCTGGATTTCATCTCAGTCTTTTTGTTTACTTTTTATTTTGGGTGTGTGCGTGGCATATAGTATGTGGTGTTTGCACGTGTGTATACAGTGTGACATTGTGTGTGGTGTTATACACAGTGTGGCATAACACTTGTGTGTAGTATGTGGTGCATGCCCACACGCGTGTGCAGTGTGGCATAGCACTGAGGTGTGTAATATGTGGTGCATGCACACATATGTAGAGATGCAAGTGGACTTTCACAAGGCAACAAGAGGCTGTCGCTGCCCTCTGTCACCTTTCCCCTCGTTTTCTCGAGATGGGGTCTCTCACTGAACCTGGAGCGCAGCATGTTTTAGGTTAGACTGGCTGAGCAGCAGCTCAGGGGTCTCCCTGTCTCTAACCCCACTCAGGGCTGGAGTTGCATGCGTCTACAGCCGCACCCGGCTTTTTTATGGGTGTTGTGTATTAAGCTCGGGGCCTCATGCTTGCGCAGCATTGAGCACTCTCCCTGCTCCCTTTATCTCATCTTAACCTTCCAGTTAATGGTGAGCCTCTGCGAGTATTTGGCTTCTGTTTGCTGATTTCACTGCAACACCAGCGATATCACACAAGCCACCTGCTATTGTAGGTTGTCCGAAATGGTAACATTTGGAAAGGAAGTGTAAGTTACATGCTCTGGAAGTATCTTGGAGGGAATATGTGCTGTCAGTCGGAACAGGCCTCTGGAGTAGGGAAGTGGTGGGAATTTGCCTGGAGCCCTTTGTGTCTGGTTAGAAACCAAGTTACTGGGGATGAACAGAGGTTAGGAAGAGCGCAGTGCCTTCTGGGAAGCCTGAGGACACTTCAGTGTGAGTGAGGCCAGCTGTCTAGAAGCAACTTGTGGACAGCGCCTGTGAGTCCTGCAAGGCCCAGAGGTGTCTGTCTCAGGAGGAGGGTGGTACAGAGCCCCAGCCCACGAAGAGTTCTTGGTCCTGGGGAGGTAGTCAGGTAACTTTGGGGACCGCAGGGACAGGCTCCCTCCCTCCCCTATGGAAACATCCAGCATCATGAGCCCAGCCTACCCAGCCAGGACAGAGAAGCCTTGTGGAGGTCTACCAGGAGGCGGGGCCACAGGAGGATAGGGATGCAGCTTCCTGGGAAGAGGAGGAACCCACACAGGCTGTGAGCAGTGTCTGGCTAGAGTCTCCGGACGGAGGCTGGCACTGGGTACTGAGGCAGGTGGAACCCAGTTGTCAGTATGAAGCAGGAATGGGGGTTTCCATCTGTGACTGAGGCAGACAAGTCCCCAAGTGGACTGTGCAGGGCGCTTGCAGAGGCCATGGCTGGCTGTGCTCCTCTGTCCCCAGCACAAGTAGGGTGTGCTTGAAGGAAGCTGCTTACTGCCCATTTGAAGGCCGGAAGCTGAGGCACCAGCAGTTACGTAGCTTGCCAGAAGTCAACCCAGCTCATCAGGGCAGTGCTGAACAGGGACTTGAACCTGGAATCCTGACTCCCACACCCATAGGTGCTGTAGCCATTGAACACCTCCTGGATATTTGCAGGGATATCGCCCTGCCTGCTGTGTGCATTCTCCAGGCCCCTCCCTCCTGCCGCTGCTCCCTCCCCTTGTCCCTCTTTGCCTGGCCCTTCTGCCAGGCTTCCTTTCCTTCGAAACATTCCCCCACACCTCTCAGGTAGAACTCACTCCTGCATGCACGCTCCCCTTCTCCCAGGAGTGCCACCGCTTCTGTACTGTCTCCTTTGGGATTTCTGGGCTACAAAATACCATATTCCTGTACCCATGCCAGTGGTTTGCACACAATGTGTGCTCCTAAGGGAACAGAGGTGTGTGCAGGGCTGGTGTGGGTGTCTGGGTGGAGGGTAGGGCTTTGACTGGAGACCAGGATAGCCAGAGTCTGGAATGGAGGTGAGGTGGCCATCTGTACCTGAGTCACACTCCTGGGGGCACCCAGGTACCTCTCGCTGTGTTGGAGCTCGGGTACAGGGTCTGCCTGTGTGCTGACTTGGGTCCAGGAGACACACACCTCTGTGCATGTGTGCGTGTGTCTGTGTGTCTGTCCACATTCCCATAGCTGGTTATGTCATCAGGGGCTTATTTGCAAACAGCACCCCATTCTGCTTATGTGGTTATGTGTGTGGTTAAGACTTCTTCCGTGTAAGTGTTGTGGTAGCAATACTTAACTCGTAACACTGGCCATGGTGGGAATTGCCTGGCATTGATTCTGTTCCTTCTGGTGGGAGTGATGTGTGTGGGACCATTGCTTGGGGGACACTCGTTCGTTGGTGGCATTTCTGCAGTACTTTCTAGAGCAACGAGGACAAGCCTTCTTGCTCAGGGCGCTGGAGTTCAGCCCTTGCTACCCACTGGTGAGCTCTACGTTCCTCAGTTTCTCCTAAGTGTCAGCCAGAGTTTCCTGTGGACAGAGCATAGGCAAAGCTCTGCTGAGGCAGCCCTGTCCCAGGAGGGCCCTGGTGCTATGGCCAGATCCAGAAGTTCTGTGACCTGCCTTGAGATTCCTTAAGTACCCCCGCCCCATACACACACACTTCTTGTGACCAGAGAGCTTTATACAACGTGACTTAGACCTTCCTCTCTGCCCTCGAGACCTCACAATGATGGTTCTTTGGTGGTTTTGTAGAGGCCATCCCCATGTGTTCGTTAACCTTCCTGGTTAGTCAGACCACAGACCTGGCACGAAGCAACTTAGGGAAGAGGAGTTTCTCTTGGCACACAGTTAGAAGGGACGAGGTTCATCATGGGGGCATACGGCAGGAGTGGGATGTGTCTGGTCCCATTGGGTCCAGTCACGGAAGCAGACAGAGGCGAACGCCATTGTTCACTTTCGCTTTTTTATTCGGCTCAGGACCCCAGTCTCTGGAATGTGCTACCCACATGCGCAGTGAGTCTTCTGTTCCTTAACCTGATCCAGAAACTCCCTCCCAGACAAGTTTCCATGGTGATTCTAGATCCTGTCAAGTTGACAAGATTAACCGTCACTTCACCACACAGGTGCTATTAAAGTTAGAACTTGGAGGATGGTGGGAAAGAAAGATTTTAAACCTAGCATAAATTCTGATTGTTTTCTCCTTGACCCTGGCAAGGGTGACTCACCAGATCTCTGGGACCAAGGGTGGGAAGGAAGAGGCTTTTCCAAAGCAGAGTTACCAATTGGCTTTGTAAACATTTTTCTTAAAAGGTCCGCTTCCATCCTTCTCAACAAGAATAGTAGGCTTCCTACATCTTTTTAAAAAAGGAGCAAAAAGGTAAATAACATTAATTACCACTTCAATTGTGCATTTTGGTCTGGGATTAGGTTCATTAAATATTTTACATACTTTTTTTTGTTGTTGTTTTTTTGAGGTAGAGTCTCATTCTAGCCCTGGACAGATCTAGAATTCACTATGTAGTCTCAGGGTGGCCTTGAACTCTTTGGCAATCCTCCTACCTCTGCCTCCGGAGTGCTGGGATTAAAGGTGTGCGCCACCATGCCCTGTCCTCGTCCTCAACATACCTTTTGAAGAAGCAGGTGGTGTCCCTTGGCTGAATAATGTTAGCAGAGCTCACAGCGTCTCCTGGTGGGCAGGAACAGTTGGGAGTGCTCCACATTCATTCCTGCCGCCTTCCCTGCATGCATGTCATCTCATTTTTTTTGTTGTTGTTTGTTTTGGTTTTTCGAGGTAGGTCTCACTCTAGCTCAGGCTGACCTGGAATTCACTGTGTAGTCTCAGGATGGCCTTGAACTCACAGGGATCCTCTTACCTCTGTCTCCTGAGTGCTGGGATTAAAGGTGGGTGCCACCACGCCCTGCTCATCTCCATTTTTTACTGCTTGGGTCACTGAGGTCGAGACCACACGGCTGGCATGGGTTAGCCCCTGGGTTCAAACAGCTGGTGAAGGACCAGGGTCTGTGGGCCTGACTGTCTTGGAGCTGTCTCACTGGGGAATATCTGCTGTGTGTGAGATATGACAGCAGCCCTGCTGGCAGGGTGGGTACCCTCATGTCTTTACTGAGGAGCAGTCAGTGATTTGGGAGCCTAAAGTCGTGTTAGTTCTTCCTGCAGCTGGGAGGTGCCAGTGCAGAGCCAGTTTGAGCTTGTCTGGGACAGCATTGTCACTGTCCCTTCCTTCTGTGTCCCCTGACCACCACATACTACATCTTCCCATGGCCCTTTTCTATGATTCCATGTCTCTTTTCAGGGATGGGGGATCCCAATTCAAGAGTTCATCTGGAAGGAATCTTTGTTTTCTTATTGAGCAAGCTGAACATTAAAGCAAGCAGCAGGACTCACTGTCACATCGGGGTGGATGGGAGGGTGTAACTGCATGTGTGTGTTTGTGTAGCTAGTGTGGCCAGTTTGCTTTGGCCTCAGCATGGACTCACCTGCCTGCAGGCTTGGACACTACTTAGGGTTGGGCTAAGGACTGGAGTTACTCAGACTCCACTTGCTGGTTGGTGACGTGGCTCAGACCAGGGATTCTGGAGTTAGAAGTCCCTGATGCAGCTCTCAGAGGCTCCAGCAGCATTGTTCTCTAGAGTTCTGTAATTTTGGGGTTCATTGTGTGTCTGCACAGAGAAGCTGAAAATGAGAGCCAGGAAGTGGTGAATTCTATTCTCAAAAACAAGATAGTCCCCGAGGATTACTGGAAGGGGGCTCTGAGTCTTGGACCTCCAAAGACGGTTTGTCTTTGGAGATGACAAAGGGAGTGAGCAAGGGTGGCATGTTTCCCACTGCGTAGCCTCAGTCCACTCTGGGGTGCTGTAGGAGGCTGTGTGCCCCTTCTCAGCCTTTGGGCCTTCCCCTGCCCACCCTCCTCCCTCTTGGTCCCCACACCCCACCAGGGCCCCAGGCGGTTTCTCGCTAACCCAGCGTGGTCTCTAATGCTTCCTTGTCAGCCGCTGCGCCGCTGTCTCTCCTGTGCAGCCTTCCATCGGTAGCTTCTGTCTAACGTGTGTGGTAGCCCAGCATCCTTCCCTAACTGTGACCTGTGACTCCGGAGACACCATCCTCATGCTGTTCTGTGTTTTCCTTCCAAGCACTGGGTTTCCCTTGAGGAGAATGCAAGTCCTCAGATGTGCCACGCACCCGGCACCTGCTGAGCATGAAAAGACGTGTCTGAGGTTTGTGAACGCAACCTGCCTCGCAGTGGGTGAGAATCTATGAATTTATGCATAAATCCTACGTGGAAACCCCACTCGCTCAGCAGGGGTGCCTGGTGTTGTGCAGGAGGCCATGCCTTCTAACTAGAAACAAACAGGAGTTGTTAAATACGAGTGTTTGAATCTGAGTTCAAATCTAAAACGCAGTGGCTGGGGGAGACATCTAAAATCTACTCCAAGTCCCCCAGCCAGCTGCCCAATGGCCACCGCTAGCCTCGAGTGTGTTTTTCCGCAAGCGAAGCCCGTGTCTGTCTGCCCCCCACCCCCCAGCGCTGGTTTTCTTCTGTAACACGGTGTTTTGTGTGTGGCAGGTGGCAGGTTCAAGAAGGAGATTGTGGTGGATGGACAGAGCTATCTGCTGCTGATTAGGGACGAAGGGGGCCCCCCGGAGGCCCAGGTGAGTATTGCATGTACACCTAAGAGTGCCTCCGGCTGCTTGTGCTTTTATCCGCCCGCTGGCTCTAGAGATGGAGGGAGCGCTTTGAAGGCAGGGGAAGATAGAAACCCGTGAAGTCTGTGAGTAGGGTTGTTTTTTTTTTTAACATCATGTGTTTTGAAGAATGAAGGAAAAGCAGAATGCGCCTGGATTCATCAACTGTATTGGAACGGCATCTAGAAATTTCTGTAGTTCATTATTTTTTTTTCTAATCAGTTGTTTCTTCCCTCCTCCCCATCATTGGTTTGATCTCTGAAAGAGCAAGATCATTTCAAAAGTCAGATGGGTGGCAGTCAGTTCTGTTTCTGGCACTGACAGAAAGAAATCAGTGTCCCTACATGCTTGCTGGCCTCCTTAGCCTGCGTCATTCTCCCCCGAAAGCTACTGTGATTTCCTAGAAAGATAAGCATTAGGCCAGTCAAGATGAGTGAGGAAAACCTCTTTCTTCATTTTGCTCTGTCCAACTTCCTATTTTACTGACGACCTAATTTTGCAGCATGGACAGAGGCAGGACACAGTAAGTACCCTCTGGGAGCGCTTCCTCAGTCTTCTGTTGGAAACTCCTCCCCTCATGACAGTGAGGCATGGAACTCAGAGATGACCAGGTGAATGTTCCTGTATGTAGGGAACGTTGAAGGTCCACACCTCCACCCACTAGAGCATCAGTTGGAGGTCTAGACAATTCCACAAGCTCTAAAATACCAGTGATGTAAGATGTACTGGAATTTAGGAGGAGGACTCTGCCGTGATACGTCCAGTCTGCCTTGAAGATCTTCCCTTCTTATCAGACATGCAGTGGGCTTGCTTCTGAGATGGGAAGGTCTGGAAAAAGTGTAAAGTGAGGAAAGTTGGTTACAAAGTGTGAGTTCGTGTCCCTCGTATACTGCAGCAGTGTGAAGACTTACGCTGTGGCCGGCTCTCTCCTTGTCGCTCAGCATTGCCCACAGGCCTGTTCTGCTGTAGGAAGGGGCTGTGCACCCATGTGGGCTCCTCCAGAGGTGCTGGTTCAGGGGAGACGCAGAAGTAAAGCTTTGAGCCACTGGCTCTGTGCTCCGCCTTCTGCTTTCCAGTACCCAGGTGTTGTGGAGAGATGGCGCAAGCTCCTTTGTGTCAGTGAGAAGCCAGCCTTAGAGGTGTGTGGGACCCACACGAGCCATGTGCTCTGCTGCGTAAAACCATCCAGAGAAGAGACGGGCTGGCACAGGCTCTCCGCATCCTAGAGCAGTGGAGAAGCCGCGGGGCCACGGAGCAGTTCTGACCTTGGCGGTGTGTGTGTGGTCTGTGTGGAAAGGGACCCTTGGGGCCTCAGGAGAGTGTTCAAGTAGGTTAGATGGTCGCAGAACACTGGTCCACATGGAGCCAGATGCTGCGCAGTGAAACTTTAACCCTAGCACAGATGTTATTAGGGTTGCCTTCTTAATGAACATCCCCTTTTTACAAGGCTTGGGAGTGTGACACAGTGAGAGGAGCATGTTGGAGGTCCGGGGTTCAATATCTAGTATCGCATAGTTAAAGAAGAACTGAAACCTTTGGGGCTGAGGAGATGGTTCGGTGGTTAAAGGCGCTTGCTTGCAAAGGCTGGCGCCTGGGTCTGCGTCCCCAGCACCATGTAAAGCCGATGCACAAAGTGCCGTTGGCACCAGGAGGAGGCCAGGGCTTGCTCGTTGTCTCTCTCTCCTGCTCTCAAATTTTTTACAAAAAATTCTTAGGTGCTTTTCATAAAGCCTATATCTGGTGTCCCCACAGGCCCAAATAATTGTAGTCAAACTGCTGATGTTTTGTCCCAAGTGGAATGTTTCTTCCAGAAGACCCTTTCCTAATTAACATGGGAAAATACGCTTTTTACATAGCGCCAAATGCCTAAAATATGTAATGTCGTTTGGTAAAGCAGCACTTTCCTTCCTTTAAATCACTGGATTAGCTGAGGAATTACCTTAAGAGAGAACGGTTATGACCACCAGCAAGCAGTTGGCTCATTGGCTTCTTCCTGTGTCAGCATGTGCTTAGACAATCTCCGTCCCATCCCTGCAACCAGCCCAGGTTCCCATGGTCAGCTGAGGCACCAGCACAGGGCCTGGAAGCCACATGCCAGCTGCAGTGAGTGGGGACCTGGTTGCAGTGGGAGCCCCTCGCTGCAAAGGCGGCTGCCACAGAGCGAGACGGTGTAGGAAAGAGGACATGGTGAATGACAGTCAGCCTGACACCCCGCAAAATAAAAGGACAAGTGTCACCATTTGCTGCTGTGCCTGTCCCACAATTTTTGTTTCATTCGTTTCCCTAAATGTAGTAATTTCATGGCAGGAGTGGGGAATGAGTTGGGTGACAGCTCAGCCTCTACTGGGCAAGGT
The DNA here is from genome assembly GCA_036365145.1 of Orientallactaga sibirica. Taxonomy (NCBI): domain Eukaryota; kingdom Metazoa; phylum Chordata; class Mammalia; order Rodentia; family Dipodidae; genus Orientallactaga; species Orientallactaga sibirica. The sequence continues at coordinate 19,563,768 of JAEOAD010000044.1, read as the reverse complement.
GCTGTCTTGATAGAGGTGTCCAGCAGGTGAGGGTGATGGTTGGTGGGGAGGCTTGGGCATTTTTGAGCAGTGCCCAGAGGACAAGGACCCCCATGGCCTGCAGGTCTACCAAGCCCTCCTAGAGGCTCTAGAGAAGGGACCATGAGGAACTGACAGCTACTTCCCCCTCACATGTCCTCAGGTGAGGAGACTCTGCCCCTTACCTGTCCCCAAGGCAAAGGACAGAGTCTTCAGTCTGTTGGTGGGATTCAGCTTGGTTAGGCTGGAGGGTAGACATCTAGGGACACAGTGACTCCAGGGAGGCAGCATGACTTTGTTCCCTGAGGACAGAGCCCCTGGTAGCAATAGAATGGGGATCCCAGTTCTGAGCAGTGTGTATACTCCAAGGGTCAGAGATGGGGTGGCAGCACAGGAGACTGCCCCCCCAGCTCCACCCTTCTCTCTCCACAGTTCGCCATGTGGGTGGACGCCGTCATCTTTGTCTTCAGCTTGGAGGACGAGATAAGTTTCCAAACAGTCTACCACTACTACAGTCGGATGGCCAACCACCGGAACACCAGCGAGATCCCACTGGTGCTGGTGGGGACCCAGGGTGAGTGACGTGCCTGCACAGGTGTATTGGAAGGATTAACACATGTGTGGTCTCTGTTCTCCGTTTACACCCGAGGTCTGGGATTGAAGGTTCACTTCTTTTTTTTTGGTTTTTCAAGGTAGGGTCTCACTCTGGCCCAGGCTGACCCGGAATTCACTATGTAGTCTCAGGGTGGCCTTGAACTCACAGCGATCCTCCTACCTCTGCCTCCCGAGTGCTGGGATTAAAGGCGTGTGCCACCACGCCCGGCTCTGAAGGTTCGCTTTTACAGTGTGCATCAGTGGAATTTGAATCACCTGGCATTTCCCCACGTGACTCAACCACTCAGCTCCATATCCATAGACACAAACCCTAGGAAAATCCATTTTCTCTCAGTTTCTTACTATCATACCTTATGAGATAGTAAATCTCTGTAATTCTCTTGTGTGAAACAACGTTCAAGTGAAAAGCTTGCTTTAATGTTTTTTTATTAAATTTAGCTGCAGAGTGCTCTCTCGTTTTCCGTCTGGCAGGCAGGCTTCCCACAGCATAGAATTACTGGGGGCACATTTTTTATTTTCTTTCACGTCACTTAAAAGGCCTGTCAGTGAAATAGCTGTCACATAGAATCAGTACAGCACCCTGGTCTTTGACCTGAGTCAGTTGCCTGGGGTCTTCTCTTAGTCTAACCAAGGTGTCACACAGGGTGTCTGTAGTAGCAACTGTCAGCAGTGTAGTTAAGAGGCTGCCATTTCTAGAATGACTCTCTCTCTCTCTCTCTTTTTTTTTTTTTTGGTTTTTCGAGGTAGGGTCTCACTCTAGCTCAGGCTGACCTAGAATTCACTCTGTATTCTCAGGGTGGCCTCAAACTTAGGGTGATCCTCCTACCTCTGCCTCCCGAGTGCTGGGATTAAAGGTGTTCACCACCACGCCCGGCTTGTTCACGCCCTCTATCTCAATTTTATGAGGAGATAAAGAGAGAGAATTGGCATGCCAGGGCCTCCAGCCACTGTAGTTGAACTCCAGATGTGTGCACCACCTTGTGAACATGTGCGACCTTGTGTGTTTGCACCACCTTGTGCACCTGGCTTACATGGGATCTGTAGAGTTGAACATGGGTCCTCAGGCTTTGCAGGCAAGCGCCTTAACTGCTAAGCCACCTGTCCAGCCATCTATGTTTTTAATGAATCAATGCAATGCATTTCCTCATTGTTTGGAACTAGCAAACCTGGTATACCCCTCATGCCTGGTGGAGGCTTCCAGTAAGCAGCCAGCGTCCCCCATGTCTAGTGGTGGAGGGCTCCATTAGTCAACCCAGGTAGTGCACCCGGGTCTGCTGTGCTGGGTGAGAGGCCAGCAGAAGTGTAGTCAGAGCTTCCTGCTGCCTTAGTGGGGGAAGCCTAGATCCCATAGTTCGGCCTGTGTGTTGAGTATATGGTGGAACTGACTGACTCTCTGCAGTAAAACATCAGCAGCAGTCAATTTTCATCGAGACTTTCTTTCTATCATCCATCTTTATTTATTTTGTTTGTTTCTTTCTTTCTGCCTACCTCCCATCCATCCATCCTTCTACCCTGGCACATGTAATGGCCAAAAGAACCTGCAGAGCCTGACTCAGGCTGAGCGGACAGCCAGGCAGATGAGGTCTTCGTGCCTGTGGTGCCGCCTTGTGGTCATCGGGAGACATGGACTTGGTTCTTAGCACAGCTGTGTCTTCTTCGGCTCAATGGCTGTGGATGGAAATATTAAAGCTCTGTGTGTGCTGGCTTACTGTGATCTCGGCACTCCGGAGGCTGAGGCAGGAGGATTGCTGTGACTTCTAGGCCAGCATGGGCTACAAAGTGAATACCCTAATACACTAATCATTTCAATTTAAAAAGTCATCTAGACTGAGCGAGCACATAGGCCTTTCTGTCACCATTCCCTAAACAGCACAGCATCGCAGCTGTGGATGCAGTGTTCATTCACACTGTAGGTATCACAGGCAACCCGAGCTGATTGAACGTCTACCGGTGGATGTAGAGACGTCCTGGGCACAGATTGTGGCATCTTATGTAAGGAGCCGGGGCATCCTAGGAGGCGCTGGCCCTGGGCCCCTATAGATGCTGGGGGGGCTGCTACACACAGCACTAGCATGCTTGCAGTAGCTGCTTGAACAGCCTCACCAGAGGGCATTTGAGGAGGGTGCTGCTCCTGCAAAGTTTCTAAGCCTCACTTGCAAGAGCTGCTTGAGGACTCATGTGCTGGCCCGAGCTGGAGTCACAGTGATAGGTGGCTCCCAGGCTGCATTGGGAAGAGCAGATTTGATGCCTGTGGTCTTTCTGTGCACACCCGTGTTCATGTCTTTGGTTGAGAGCAGCATGGGGTCCGGGTGCTGGGCCTCTACCAACCTGGACCTGCCTTTAACTGTAGCCTTCAGCACTGGGAGGGCGAGCAGAGGAGGGAATTTCTGGGAAGCAGGAGGCACGTCAGCGGGCACACATCACGTGTTTGGTTATCGTTGCTGTGTTTCTTGGACCTCAGTGCTGGGCCCTGCTTGGACTGCTGCAGTACACCCACCCCATTGCCAAGTCCCACGTGGCTGAGGAGGGCCGGTCCCTCCAAACAAGCCCAAGTCACCCATGTCTGCAGAGGAGGCTGTGGACAGCTACTGAGAGACTTGCAAAGACTCTTGAAGCCGGGGAGCCTCTGAGCCAGGAAGTGTTGATTGACTGAGGTGGACCCAGGGAGATAGGGGGAGGGACGCTTGGGAGGGGAGCTGGGATCTTCCCTGCGTGCGCATGTGTGGGCTGTCTTCTCTCAGCCCAGCCCCTCCCCAGGCATCAGGACAGGAGTGTGGAAGCTAGAGATCCTTCTCCTCTGCTCTTTTGGGTCCCTAGCAAACCTCGCTGATGACCTGAGCATCTGAGGGCACACATGGCCGGAAGCTGGGTGGTGTGGACTCTGTGAAACCTGAGTGTGGCCACTGAGGATGTAGATGACAAGGCTAGACCCTTGCTACACGAGGGAAGAGCTTTGCTTCCTGGCAGCAGCTTCTGAAGTCAGTGTGGGAAAGAACTGAGGATGAACTCCACTCCACCTTACAGATGCCTGACCTCCTTCCCTGTTGGGCAAAGCGGCTGCTGTGCATGTTCCTGACCACGAAAGATCTGGCCAAATGAGAGTCCTTTTTTAAGAGTGAGAGAGCGAGAACATATTGTGTCCAAGGATATGCATGTGGGGATGTGTTTGCATGTAGAAGCCAGAAGGGGGCTTATTCAGTGACTATCCACCTTATTCTTTTTTAAAAAAAAAAATTATTTATTTTAGAGAGAGAGTGAGAGAGAAAATGGGCACGCCAGGGCCTCCAGCCACTGCAAATGAGCTCCAGATGCATGCGCCCTCTTGTGTATCTGGCTTACGTGGGTCCTGGAGAATCAAACTGGCATCCTTGGGCCTTGCAGGCAAACACCTTAACCGCTAAGCCCTCTCTCCAGCCCCCACCTTATTCTTTAAGAAAGGGTTTTTAACCAGACCTTGAGCTCACCAAAACAGCTAAACTAGCTAGCCAGTGAGCCTCAGAGATTCTCTGTCTGCCACCCTAGTGCTGGGATTACAGGAATATATGGCCATGCCTGGCATTTTTATATGGTAACTGAGTTTCCAAACATAGGTCCACTGAGCCGTCTGCCCAGCCCCTGAGAGTCCTTTAATGCTTGTTATGCCATTTCTATCCCAAAGACTGGAGAATTAGACTGGAAGGAGAAGTGGGGCCTATAAAAAGTGGCTGAGTTGAAATGAGATGCAAGATAGGGTCAGGTAGAGCTGAGCTGCACCCCAGGCCCAGAGGCACCTCTGGGAGGTCATAGGGTACTCGGGGCATGCCTGAAAATGGTGCCACGAAGCCGATGGTGTGCCCTTTCAGAGGCCATGGCATTGCTGAGGCCCCAGGCGTTGGTGAAAGGTAAGCTGGGTGGATGCTCTGTGGCCTGAGTTTTCCAGACTAAGCCAAAGCTTTAAGAAGCCGTGGGTTTCCACTGTGCCTTACTATCGTATTAAACAATGATCACAGCTTGTAAAGAACTTGCTTTCCCTGCGGGTTATGGCTGCACCTGATACAGGGAATTGCCAGCTGTGTCCATGCCTGTCCCTGTGTGGGGATCTCTGTTAATGCGTGTGTCATTAAATGAACACTGGTTGTCTGGAATCACACTTAAAGATTTTTGAGACACACAAGCCAGTCTTAAGACTAAGCTTTCTGAGTTTCTCCAGGCTGGCCTTGAACTTGCAATCCTCCTGCCTCAGCCTCTCAAGTGCTGGAATTACAGGTGTGGAATTCCATGCCTAAAACAAATTGGTAGCCATGAACGATTGACTGTCCTTGGCGCTTTGGCCTGTTGCTGTGGGGTAAACTGTTTTCAAAAGTCAGGATTCTGGGAGGAATGGTCTCCACAGGTGTGGTGCAGGGTCTGCGTTGCACGGGATTCTGAGTCACAGGACGTGGTTAGTCACGAGTGCACCTTGTCACCAAGCTTTGTTTTTCCATCTGTCGCAGATGCCATAAGTTCCACGAACCCGCGGGTCATCGACGACGCCAGGGCACGGAAGCTCTCCAATGACCTGAAGCGGTGTACTTACTATGAGACGTGCGCCACATATGGGCTCAACGTGGAGCGGGTCTTCCAGGACGGTAAATGCTCCTTGCTGGGACTGTCACAGCTCCATGACACAGGGGCACTCAGCAGAACAGCGGCACCCACATGTGGGGGCACAGACCCATTGTACGGTGTGTGGGCGTCAGTGTTGAGACCCAGCACGGCTCCCAGCTCTGTTTAGAAATGATGAGGCCCTATTGATAACAACACTGGATGGAGTCTGGGCCACACTGCGCTTCCTGCTGCGCACAGCACAGCTGGGGAGCTCTTGGAGCCCTTAGGGTCATTGCGGTGATTGTATGCTAGTTACTTCCTGGCCGTCTGTCCAGTCCTGTCTTTAAGAAGAAACGGGTTAAGTATTTAATGTTTTGCCTTTAGAAAAGTAGGCTGAAAGAAGAGTCCAGTTTGAACCCCAGCAGGCTACACATTCGGACTCGAGCTGAGGGGAGAACCAGCTTGTGAGGTGCTCTGTCCTTCTGTTACTGTTAGTCCCCGCCTCAGAGCTACAGGCTCCTCTAGACCTGGACGCTAGGGTCAGTGAGGGTGATGGTACCTGTGGGTTAGGAGGAGGAGCTGTAAACTGGGATGGGAGGGAAGGAGGGAGGGATCTGAAGGAAGCAGTATGCTTAGAGGTGGAGCATTGCAGGAGGCGGTTCCACACAAGCTCTCCGTCCGAGGCATTTGTGACAATTCCTCTGAGAGTCATCGGTCTAAAGCCACAGGTGACAGCTGTCTCTGACTTGGTCCCCCATCAGGGGTCTGTAGGGTGCAGAGTGGGACAAGCAATTTCTATGGAAGCCTACTCCGCACCCAGGAGCATCACCGAGGCCCAGGGTTCCACTGCCCCGCTTTTGCACTCCCTTACATCCTGGGCCTCCTGGGCCTGCTGTGACCACAGCATGTCCCATAGATAGCAGCCTTCTCATGAACCCCAGGGTACATGCTATTCTGCGGTTACCACTCTGCGAATGTCAAAGGGACTGACGAGTGGAGCAAGGAAGCACTGGGGGTCCTCTGATGTGTGAGTTCTAACAGGGAAAGGCCATTATTTACCATTTGCTGTATTGTAGCCCAGATATCTCTGTGAGTTGACGTGAAGGGCCGTGGATGATCCTGGGGGTAGATGGTTCTGGGCTAGAGCATCCTGGCTGCTCTCGAGAACTGAGGAGGAACTCGGGCAGAGTCTGTAGGCTGCTGAGTGTAAAACAAGTCCTGGCCAGTCCTCTGCAGGTCACTGCGTCTGCCGCAGGTTCTGTGGGTGGGCTCATTCTCCCCTGGGCTGCTTTACATCTTACGTTTATCCTAATTAGCAGACAGAAGTTTTCTATAACTACACAACCCCTCACAAATACTCTTCTAAGTAAGTTAATATTGGAGGGTGGCAAGATTTCTTTCTTACAACCTCAGGAAGTGTTTGGTCCTCTCTGGTCTCAGCAGAGTTCGGTAGACTGAGTAGCTCAGGCATCAGTTATGCCTGGCAGTTCTGGAGGCTGGGCCTCCATCTCCGGGGCCTGGGGAGGGCCCTGTGTCCAGGCTTCTCTCTGTCCCTCTATGAACTCATCCAGGCGTCTGAGTTGTAAGCAGTGCTGAGTACATGGGCCACGCTGTGGGGTATGGTGACATTAGTTGTTTTTCATAAGTAGAATGTAACATTCTTGTATGTTTACCTTAAAAACTCTGGTCATTTGCTAACTCAACACCAAGCAGCATATGAAAAACATTATGGACCTTGTGTTATCAAGGCACAGGCCGTGCTAGAATCTTTCCTTTTACAACTTATGTTAGATGTTATAACCTCGCACCTCACAGTAGAACCTTACCTTCATACAGCTTCGAGCTGGAACCTTAGCTTCTTGCTGCCTTGAGCTAGGAACTCCCTCCTCACCGTCTTTACCAGGTTTGTTTCCATGGAACAGTTGTGAGGGCTGCTTGTGGCAGTGTGCTCTTACGTCACAATGCCGTCGGTCTGCTTCTTGGACTCTAAGCCAGTTAAGTGATCTCTCAGGGAGACTTCCTCTGGTCTGTTCTTAGGAAAAGCAGCAGTTCTGTTTTGGATGCAGGCTGAAGGGAAAGATGGGCCTCAGCACTAGAAGGTTCTGAATGCCAGTGATGCGGCCATGGACTTCATGTTGACCGAGACTTCCTTCACATGCTCGTATTTATCTTCCTGGTACGCACCTGGCACAATGGTCCCTGTTCTGGAAAGGTCTGTGTTAGTCCTTCAAACCCATTGTCTCCGAGTGGTTTTACTGGTGCTGCAGTTACCATTTTGGAAAGTCCTCTCTTGGCAACGTCCCATTGGTTTCTGCCCCTGCCTGGCAACAGCTCAGGTGTATGCAGGTGACCTCTACCGTGGCCTTGAGCTTGTGCTGGGAGAGGTCCCTGACTTCCCTTGTTATGAGGTCAGTCTTCCCTCCTCCCACTGACGGAGACGTCCGTCTCACATCACGTGCCATCACATGCCGGAACCGCTCAGCTTTAGTCACAGGAGTGTCCATGTCAAGGGTGGGGCAGCAACAGTTGTGTTCCTGCGGCCCCGTGGCACACACTGGAGAACCGTGAATACATGTAGTCGCCTGGGGGTCTCCTTGGTGCTGCATTATTCTGCGGGCACTGAAGCACTTTGCAGTGTGATGATGGCATGTCACTCAGGCCGGCTCCGCCCTTTCCTGCAGCCAGCTCCACTCTCGTTGTATCAGTTACTTCTTTGATAATTTTCTCCTTTTTATGTGAAAATTTAGATATGTTGGCAAAAGAATATTATCAAAAGTAGGATTTTTTCATCTTTGCAAACAAGCAGTGAGGCATGAGGCATGAAGCATTAACAGTATGTATTGAGGAGGTGAATTAATGAGTCACAGGCATTTCCGGTTTGTGCCCACACTTTTCAGTGTCTTCCACGTCCACCCCTTCCCTTGCCCCACCCTGTCTCACTGCCCCTCAGCACTGAGACGTTACATAGGTAGGACTTCGTGGAGGGGCCGGGGCAGGATCACTCGTCTACTTCATGTTAACATAGGATAAAAATGAAGTTGGTGTGATGTTTCAGCTCTGGTTGTCAGCTTGACAGCCTTTAGAATCACCATGGAAACAAATCCTTAGGAATGTCTGTGAGGGCTTTTCTAGGTTAGGTTAATTGAGATGGAAGGCCTCGCTCAAGTGCGCAGCACCCTTCCATGGCTGGATTGAATCGGTCCTGGATTGAGTAAACTTGAGCTGAGCGCTGGCCTTCTTCGTGCTCTGCCACCTCACTGGGCTGAATGTGACCAAACTGCCTGCAGCTCCTGGCTGCCATGTATTCCTCAACATGCTGAACTATAACCTTGAACCTGAAATAACCCTGTCTTCCTTAAGCTGCCACTGGTCAGGTGTTTGGTCGCAACAGAAAGAAAGTAACTAATGCCCTTGGGGATGGGGATGGGGTGGCATCAGGACATGCTGCGGAGGGTTCGTCTCATACCCAGCACTCTGCTGAAGGAGATGCATATCGACGCTGTCTAAGAACACAGATGGCTGAAGAGAGTCTGTTATGCTCCAGTGGCAGTGCTGAGTGGGGAAGGCAGAAAGGACACATGCCTCATTCCTAAAATGGTCACCAGTGTTTGGTGGCTGCCCTGTCTGTCATTTCCTGGTGGTGCTGCACACAGTGTAACTCAGTAGAAATTAGAATCTGCAGGATTCCTGATGGAGAGCCACATCTGCGCTTCTCACTAAAAGAAAAGGCCCGTGTCTGGTTTTAATGTTGAGTTCACTTCTGATCCAGCCACACGTGTGTGGAAGAGGGCTTGGGGAGTGTGTGAGCCTTTGTCTCTGGGCTGTAGCCCTGCTCACATTTGGAAGGAAAGAGTGTATGCATCTTAGTTTTGATTCATTTTTAGCTTTTTTCTTGCATGGTGCTAGGGATCAAACCCATGGCCTTGTGCATGCCAGCCAAACACTCCACCACTGAGTGATACCCCAGCCGCAGGTATTTTTTTTTTTTTTTGAGGCAAGCCCAACAGATTGGCCATTTTTTTGTAATGGGTGGGGGTGCAGAGAATTGGTGCGTCAAGGCCTCTAGCCGCTACAGTGTAACTCCAGACATGTGCATCACGTTGGGCGCATGTGCAACCTTGCACACTTGTGTCACCTTGGGTATCTAGCTTCCATGGGACCTGGAGAGTTGAACATGGGTGTAGCAGACAGCTTCAGGTTCGCTGAGATGAACTTCCAGACCAGGCACAGTTATGGAGGTAGGGATATTATTTATTGAAGCTTACAGATCCAGGGGAAGTTCCATAAAGGCAGGAGAAGCAGCCTGCTCTTCACAGGACCAGGCAAGAGAGCAAAAGCCAACCAGCCACCACAGCACACAGAGCAAAAACTACAGCCAAAGGTCACACAGCACACTTCAGGAACTCCTGCTAGGCACATTTGCATATCTTTACAATGGAATCTCAAACCATCACCACACCTTAAGACCTGCCCCCAGTGACCTTGCCTCTAGCAAGGTGATTGCAGATGCAAACTATTAAGTAATAAAACATTGAATATATTGGGGGACATATATTCAAACTACCACATTCCGCCCCTGGCCCCCAATATATTTAGCTCCTGGCCCCCAATAGATTTATAACTATCACACATTGTAAATTGTACTCAGTCCAATTTCAAAGGTTCTCACAGTCTTGATCAACTTAAGATAGTGAGTCCTGTAAAATCAAACAAGTTAAATACCTTCAACATGTAAAGGCACAGAGTAAAACATTTTAACTGGTATAAGGCATAGCAAGGAGAGACTAGAATAATGCAAACTCAACCACCATCAGCAGTCATCAAACTTCTGCAGTTCAAGTTCAATATAACCAGAGACTGCCAGTCTCCAGGTTTTCCAATTCTGCCCCTCCAGCTGGGCAGAGTCGCCAGGGAAAACTTTCATCCCATGCCAACACTGCACTCCATGGTAGCCCTTGCATAGTCCTGGTATATCCAAAACATCTTCAGGTCTCCATGCAAACCACGGTCCATCTTCCAAAGGCTCTTCCAGCCTATTCCTGAGGGTCTTCATGCCCTGCCTCATGCTGCATCTCAGCAGCGGCTCCTGGAACCGTGTGCAACTCATGACCACTCCATGCATTTTTCATATTTCCAAAACTAATACCAGGTGTGCAGGACACAGCCATATTCTAAATCCAGGGACAAAATAAACCATAGCCTTGAAAAGCAGGTTCCTTCTCCAGTCAACTCTTTCCAAAGAGTTTGCATTTCTAACAGTCTTTCCTCAGGCATCCTCTCCATTGTTTTAATGTAAATCAAGTCAGGCCACCTTCCTTCCACCTTCCTTAAGATTGCTAATGCGTTGACAATAGCAGCTAAACCAGTCTCAAATGCCTCTACTTTTAACTTGCTTCAGGTTTTCCAACTTAAAATCTTAAATCTCTCAGTCCAATATCTTTAGCCAAGCACATCAGTCCATTACAAATTTAAGTTTGATCAAACACTTTGGGCCTGGATAACGGAACGTAGCCATCCCTTATGCCAGTAGCCCAGTTCCAACAAAGTCCTCTGCCTTCTTTCCTTCCCCTTAGAAAGCTCATAAGCCAAGCCATGAAGTTCAATACTATCTGCACTTAGCATTCTCAAACTCTCATCAGAATAGTCCATAAAACTTGGCTTACCACTCCTGAAGGCATCTTCAGTTGCAAGCACCAAGTCCATGCCCATTCCTCCAAAACAAAGGTTCCAAAAGACGAATATCCACATGATCTGGTTCATCTCACCCCACACTCCTCGGTACCACTTTACTGTAGCAGACAGCTTCAGGTTCGCTCAGATGAACTTCCAGAGCAGGCACAGTTATGGAGGAAGGGATATTATTTATTGAAGTTTACAGATCCAGGGGAAGTTCCATAAAGGCAGGAAAAGCAGCTTGCTCTTCACAGGGCCAAACAGAGAGAGAGAAAGCCAACCAGCCACCACAGCACACAGAGCAAAACTACCGCCAAAAGGTCACAGAGCACACTTCAGGAACTCCTGCTAGGCACATTTGCATATCTTTACAATGGAATCTCAAACCATCACCACACCTTAAGACCGGCCCCCAGTGACCTTGCCTCTAGCAAGGTGATTGCAGATGCAAACTATTAAGTAATAAAACATTGAATATATTGGGGGACATATATTCAAACTACCACAATGGGTCCTTATGTTTTATAGACAAGCACCTTAACCGCTGAACCATCTCTCCGGCCCCCAATCTGAAACAGTCTCAGGTAGTAAGCCATGTATCGGGAGGTTTCACGCAGGACTGCATCAGGACGAGCGTGGTCCTGAGCTCCAGCAGGTGTTCGTAGGATGAACTTGTCTGAGGTGATTCTCCCTGAGTAAAGCAAGACTTCTCACAGCTATTATTTCAATTATTTCATGTTGTAAGTGCAAACTTGGCTTGTTTCTTGCTGGAAGTGCTTTTTTTTTTTTTTTTAATTTCTGTCACACTGCTCAGTGGACCTAGAGGCCAACGAAGTGGAATTCATTCCTTAACTTACTGGCTGATTTGTTCAGTCACCCATCCAAAGTGACCACATCTCGGTGGGGACTATGTTAGTCAGTGACCATTCAGGCTCACGTTCCAGAGCACGCCTGCTGCCCCAGTGATTCAGTCAGGTATACAACTTGGTGGTTGAGTTTTGTTGTTTGTGTGACACATTGACACAAAGTCTCACTCTGGAGCCCGGGTTGGCCATGAATTCACAGTGGTCCTGTGTCTCCTGGTTTGGATGTTACGTGTCCCTAAAGGTCTGTGAGTTAAGGCTTGGTCATCCGCTTGCACTGTTAGGCAGTTGTGGGGCCTGCCCACACCAACCCTTTCTGGTTACCAGGGATTATCTCTGGCATCTGTTAGAGTCATGGAAGGCTGAGTAATACAGAGTCCTTAAAGCATCGTGGGAAGATGCCGTCTAAAACCGTCCACAGACCTGGAGAGAGCTCGGTCAGTGCCGCCTTTGCTGACTGAGTTCAGATCCCCATCACTCACATCCATGCCGGGGGTGTTGGTGTGGCTTGTAACCCAGCACTCAAGCAGTGGAAACGGGAGGCTTCCTGGGGCTTCCTGGCTAGTTAGACTAGCCAGGTCACTGAGCTCTGGGTCTCTGAGAGACCCTGTCTCAATAAGAATGTGAAGAGCAGTTCCTTAGTGTTGACCTCTGGCCTTTACATGCATATGTGCACATGTACACACACACACGTGTGCGCACGTCCATGTACATACAAACATGTTGTATGCATCTACACACACGTGCCCCATCCACATCTCAAACAGCCAGAGACATGGTGATCTTTTCCTTCATCATGTCATGGGCGAGGGTAGAAAGGAAGGGTTGTTGCAGCGTTTTCTTACCACAGTCTGGCGCGTTCACACTGAGCTTATCTTCCAGGGAGCACTAAGTGTGCTGGGTGCTCACGTCTCTGCAGAATCGCCTGCATTACCTCTCACACTGCCAGAATTAGATCATTAAGCACACTATTATTAAGTGCTCTGTTTTGATTTTCATGTTAGGACTCGTCTCTTTGGCTCGCAGAATTAATTTTATCAATGACATGGAAGATGGTTGTTTTAACCCACGTCTGCGCTGCCGCATCCACACGGTTTGCCCCAGGACCCTTCTCTAATGACTTTAGCCAGCTTGAATTAGCTTGATGTATCATTAATGCCTACAAATGGCTTTTATTTTTGTTCATAATCTGTTCATAATGCACGGCATCCTGCTCTTCTTAATGTTTTTAAAATGATTAAATGTCGATGTGGTTTTTGACCTATTTAGCCCTCCACAGAGTTGCTGATCAAGAGACTAAGAAAATGTCACTTAACTAGGACAATCATGAGTCGCGACAGTCCATAGCTGATGTTTGCCAGCTATTTTGAAGTCTCCCAGTTGGTAACACTTCCTTCTCTTATCATGTAGTCATCTCCCGAGTACCCTTCATTTTCTGAGGGCGTCTACAAGTCCTTGGCTTATAGCACTCAGCTTGCTCAGTTCATGAAAGGGAAGTCGGGGCAATTCTCAGAAAAGATCAGACTGGAAAGGTGTGAAGTGCTGTGTCGTGACAGCTTCTAAAACAGCACTTACTGGGTAGACCTGGCAGGGTGTTGTCCAAGGGAACAGAGGGTTGGGAGTCCCCAAAGACAAGCTCTGGATTCTGGAGTTTTTGCCTGTTCAGAGCAATCACTGGAGATGGTGTGAAGATTGTAGTACACAGCGGCCCTCCAGGTTTTCCCTGGTTGAGGCCAAGGTAGACCAAGCAGAGGAAAGTACATTTTGTTTATCTGCAAGAAAAAATACATTGTAAAACCTTTGAGGAGTAAGGTGAATTCTGTGAAATTCGCCAGAACAAAAAGAGACAACTTGCTTAAAGATATAAAATAAGGAGATACAGCCCACCCACATCACTGTCACCTGGCGTGGCACATGTTGACTGTTGAAACCCAGCAGTGCTTTGCAGCCCACTTCATGTTATGTTAGCTGATCTTTGTGTAGCATTCCATGTCGTGAAGATAACAGCTTGGGCCTGGTCTCCTTTGAGATGTTGTCATTTTCTTAATCTACTTCTCGAGTGACTTCTGTGGATCCATCTTGTCAGTCACAGTTGCAGTGCCTGCTGCACAGAACGTTTTTCATTGGTGCCTGAGTTGGAAGCCTAGACTCAAAAGAAAAGAACCCAAACTGTGCTCATGGGAGGTGCTGGCTTCCTGTGGCATTTTCAGCCCTGGGGCAAGGCCACAGCAAAGCTGGTGGTGCCCTATGTCCCCTCCTGCCTGCAACCCCTCACCTGTACACTTTTATGTCTACAGGAGGGCTGTGATTGGCCAAGTCTGCTCCAAGGTATAAGTTCCAAGTGCATGTTTGCATCTCAGAAGATTCTCTTATGTTAGATTTTTATGTCAACTGGAAGACAAAAAAATACCATCACAGTGTAGAGACGCTCCAGGCTTCCACCAGGGACATGGGCAGTGAAAGTCAAGGTGGTGCCTCCATCTGAGTTCATTCTTGCCAGACACACAGACTGGTAGGAATGTGGAGTCGTGGTGGTGGTGGTGGTGGTGGTGGTAGAGGGTTGATCTGAGCCCGTGTCTGGCTTTGCCATGCCCTCTACTGGTGAGGAGGTATGCCTGCCCATACTGTGGAGCAAAGCAAGTGTGTTTAGAGCTGTAACATTTTGGTTCCCATTTTACTTTGGCTTTAAAATGTACTTAAAAATCCCTTGATTAGCAGCTGGGCGTGGTGGCGCACGCCTTTAATCCCAGCACTCGGGAGGCAGAGGTAGGAGGATAGCCGAGAGTTCGAGGCCACCCTGAGACTACGTAGTTAATTCCAGGTCAGCCTGGACCAGAGTGAGACCCTACCTTGCAAAAAAAAAAAAAAAAAAAAAAAAAAAAAATCCCTTGATTACATTTTAATTAATTAATTTTTTTATAGTCATGGGGCTCCCCAAAGCTTCTTGCATGCTAGATAAGCACACTCCTGGAACCACACATGTCAGACCACCCTTAATCCATTTGAAAACCTGGTGGTGACCGGAAGTACTTCTTTAAGTTATTCATGTTTTACGCAGTGTGTGCTCTCTGATACCAAGAGTTCCTGCGCTGAATGCAGTGCTGCAGCCAGCACAGACTATTCTCAGTAAGTTTCCTAACAGGCAGTTTCTACAGGGAACCTGCAATGTGAATAGTAGAACACTGGGCTTTGGCAAAATCTCTGAGAAGGACCTTATGAGGAAGACTGGCTTTCTAGGCTAACATGCGCCTGTGACTCAGTTAAGCGCCACTAGGGGGCATCAGAAGCACTTGGCATGGCTCGTTCTTATTTGCATATTTTTTCTTTTGCTGTCACCATGGAGAATACTGGCATAATAAAACTAATGCTGGTTTAAGAGACCATTTAGACCTGTAATAAGACACACTCCATAAAGTGTGTGAAGTTACTGGATCAGCAGCCCACAAATGCAGAAGTAAAAGTTTCATTCCTTAGAAGAGGATGAGAACAAAATAATGGTGAAATGATATATTCTATGCTTAAAGGAATCCAGATCAAGCTTTTTTTTTTTGGGGGGGGGTCCTGAGTTAAATTTGCTGAAGAATGAAGGAAAATTTGGCACAGGATTTTATTCATTCCCCACCCCCTGTCCCCACATTGGGACTGAGGATTGAACCCAGGTCCTGTGCTCCTAGGCAGGCACTGTATCATGAAGCCACTCCCTCAGCCCAAGGGACCTGTGTATAGAAGAAAATAAACGGGCTTATTACTCCATCGTTCTCTTAATAGGACACAGAGAGACATCTGTCAGCCTGAGTATAAGCGCAGGCATTTAGAATCAGTGTGACTGGCTCTGTGGCTGGTGGGGTGGGGTATGCCTGGCCAAACTGTGAAGGTGTTTGGTCCTGGGTGGGCATCCAGCGCTTGCCTCTGCCTGTCCCTGGTGGGGTTGGACTCTTGTCTCATAGTCTGGTATTTAGAGAGAGAGGCAGCAGAGGGCAGGATCAGAGTTCTTTTCCTTCTGCATGCTCCAGCACACGTGCCGAGCGTGGGCACTTGCCTAGGGCATTGCTGGCTCTTCTCCAGAGTCCATGCCCGATCTGTCTGTGAGATTGGAAGGCGGTGCATGGTGGTGTGGGAGAGGAGAGACCCCCTACCTTTTCTCTGTCATGGGATGCAAGAGAGAAAGAGTCTACTGTTTGTCGTGGGGTGCGGGAGAGAGACTACTGTGTTTGTCGTGAGGTGTGGCCGAGGAGAGACAAGTCTACTGTGTTTGTTGCGGGCTGCAGGTGTGGCAGAAGTGAGACAGTCTTACCTTGCTTGTCGTGGTTTTTGGTGTTTTCCCCTCCTTGGCTTCCCTGCCAGGCAGAAGGCTTTTCTTTGCCACTTTCATTCATTTTATTTTTGGCTTCTATCCCGTATTCTCTCCCACTACATAAAGTCCAATGGAATGTCAGAAATCCTTGCACCTCATGGCAGAAAATGGTTCTGTGTATTTGTAAAATGAGACTTGTTACACTTTTGCTCCTTCAAACGGGAAGTGTATCCAAACACAGGCCAGATATGTTTCATTCATTAAGTTCCTTTGTTTAGAACACTTACAAACGCAGTGGAGTTTATAAAGCAGCAAGTGTATTTTGGAGGGGTCTAATCTTCCATCCTTGGAATTAACAGAAACTTGTCAGAATATCATGTCAGAAAGCAAATGTAGGGCAAAGTGGAGAGTGCCCCCTCCCCCCGCCCCCGTGTGGGAGGATGGCCCTCTTAGTGTCCCAGTGCTGGGGAGACTGCCCCTGAATAGTGAGACATTCCGAGGAAGCCAGTGGGGGGGGAGTGGTGGCCTCAGGATTCAGAGGTCAGTGGCAGTGACTACTGAACCAGGAGAAGACAAGGGCGTGTCCGCAGGATCTACACAAAGGTGGTCCCAGCTTTCTAGAGAGACTGGGACATGCACATGCTTCTGGGACCCTGGGCAGTTGGCAGTGTAGCCTCAGACACTGGTTCTGTGTGGGAAGAGGGGCCAGCCTGGTCTGCCACTGTCCCGGGCATCCAGAGCAGCTGTCTCAATCCCTCCGGCTCTGGGGAGTCCCACCACCATCCTCTTCCCGGAGGGAAAGCCTGCTGCTCAAGTGTGTGAAAAACGTTGCTTCCAGTACAAGATGTATTTCCTGACACCCCATCATTCTGTGGGCTCACATAATGATAAGCTAAGCCTGGACGTGGAGAACACTGGATCTTTACAGTCATTTCCTACCTGTGCATCTCCCTCCTGTGGGTGACAGTAGAGCGGGTCTCCCCATCACACCCGGGGTGGGAGAGACTTGGGGGAGGAGGTCAACCAGCCACCAGGGAACTGTGACCCTCCCTTGCATGATAAGTTGCTTTCTCATTGGGATCAGTATTTAAGGGCAGGTCGCTTTCCGTGTGCCTGTTTTGCTGGCAGCATGCATCGTAGGCTAGGTTATTTTATAAAGACCCATCCCTAACCCCACCACAGATTTATCGAAGGACAAAATCTAATGGTGGAAGACTTTAATGAGGTAAAAGCCAACACTGAAGAAGACGGCATCCGCTTTGCAGTGGGAATGCTATCGGAGCAGGGCAGAGGGTGTGCGCTGTCATCTCGGGGCTGAGGCCGCAGGAGAGGGAGTCTTCGGCCAGCCTTGGCTATGTGGCAGAACACTCTCAAAAGTCACAAAACTGTAGAAAAGCCGATAGATTTGGGAGGAAACATTGTTTCTGCTGGGTTCTCAGTCAGTGCAAGAGTGACCAGTCTCAGAGTGACCCATTCCATAGGTTCAGGAATACCCGTGTGTGCCAAGATGGTGAGAAGAGCAAGAGGACAGGTCTCCAGAGACTCGTCCCTAATCTCTAGACCTGTGAGTATCACCTGCGCCTGGAAAGTGAAGGTTCCAGAAAGGGAGGTTGTCTCGGGTCATGTGCTAGGCTGCTGAGCACAGTTATATCTTACGAGAAGGGGGGACAGGGTGTTTTGGCACAGGCCAAAAAAGCAGCTTGTAGGAGGAAGGGGTTTGCTTTTGCTTACAGACTTGAGGGGCCGGGAAATATGGCATGTTCAGGTGGAAGCAGCAGCAGGAGAGTGAGTCAAACGCTGGCCAGGGGGAGCTGGCTAGAACACCCACCCCTGACAACACACCTCTAGGAGGCTCCACTTCCCAAACTGCCACCGCTGGGGACACATAATTAATTCAGAATGCCACAACTTCTTAGGTACTCAACACCTCTTGAAGTCACATGATGGAGGTGAGTGTAATCCCAAGTAAGGGTCTCACATTCTCCAGGAATGTCAATAGGCCTTAAATTCTGAGTACAGGCAGTGAATCAAAACAGCAGCCTCCTGGAGGTATTTCAAGGATGGAACCTGTGACGTTCTCCCAGGGTGGCACTGCCATGAGCCTCGACAAGAATCTTACTTGAAGGTCGTCTTGTTTTCTTTGCAGCCTCTGAAGTTTGTGCTGTGTTTGGTCTGATGGGATTACAGCGCCTGCCTGAAGCACTTCCTGTAGTGTTTACCCAGTTTGGTTTTGAATACATATGAAGTGAGAAACCCTTCCTTCAAAAGTGATTTTGCCTTGATAAGATCTATAGAGTGCACATTTTGGTCCCTTATGTGGTGAGTGGTCAGAGCAGGAACACAGACCATGAAACCGTGGGTTGAGGCTGGCCTGCTGCCACCTGTGTGTCCATCACCCTCTTTCTCTGCCAGTGTCCACTCTGAAGTCCAGGCCTCCTTGCTCTCTATTGGCATCCCACCTTCTGATCCAAACAGCGGGCCAGGCTGCAGCTCCCTCTCTTCTGGCTCTGCGCTCATCTGGGATCACTTCCTTTGGAAATGCTTTTTTCTTTCAAATTTTTGTCTAATTCCACATGTTCCACGTGTGTGTGCATGCAGTTGCCAGGGCCTCATGCCAGTGAAAATGAACACCATGTGCTGTGTCACTTTATGCATCCATCTTATATGGGTGGCTTGGGAATTGAACCAGGGCTGGTAGGCGTTGAAATAGACACGTCGAACCATTAAGCCATCTTCCCAGCCCCTCCGGTTCTCAGACAGCTTCTCAGTATATACTGCAGTAGTGGTAGTCTCAAGAGCTTAGTCCTGTGTCCTTGTCATCAGGACTCCCAGCTGGAGCCTGTGTCAGTGTCAGTGTCAGGACCTGCGTCTCTCCCCTCCTATGGGCCTCCTCCATTCTCTCTCTGGTCAGCTCTTCAGGGAGGACCTCCACTGGGTCAGGAGCCAGAGCCCTCCTGCCTTGTAGCCCTGTCTAGCCTTCTGCACACTCTGTACCTGGCCAAACTAAACTGCCCTGCCCTCCCTTAGCCTAGAAGGCCCATGCTGCAAACCAGCACGTGCTCACCCCTCGGGTGGAAGCACCACATTGGAGATCTTTTTCCCAAACCTCAAGGTCACCCCAAATTTCCCCTGTCCGGACCCCCTGACTACAGGCAGAAGAAGTGAACAGTTGTCAGGAGCCCGCGTGGCTGGCGTCCTCAACCCCTGTATTGTCTACAGGCAGAAGAAGTGAACAGTTGTCAGGAGCCGCGTGGCTGGCATCCTCAACCCCTGTATTGTCTACAGTCAGAAGTGAACAGTTGTCAGGAGCCCGTGGGCTGGCATCCTCAACCCATGTATTGTCTACAGTCAGAAGTGAACAGTTTTCAGGAGCCCAGCCGGCGTGGCTGGCATCCTCAACCCATGTCAAGAGCCCGCGTGTCTACAGTCAGAAGTGAACAGTTTTCAGGAGCCCGCGTGGCTGGCGCCCTCAACCCCTGTATTGTCTACAGTCAGAAGTGAACAAGTCAGAGCCCACATTGTCTACAGTCAGAAGTGAACAGGCTGGCATCCTCAACCCCTGTATTGTCTACAGTCAGAAGTGAACAGTTGTCAAGAGCCCACGTGGCTGGCGTCCTCAACCCCTGTATTGTCTACAGTCAGAAGTGAACAGTTGTCAGGAGCCCACGCGTGGCTGGCGTCCTCAACCCCTGTATTGTCTACAGGCAGAAGAAGTGAACAGTTGTCAGGAGCCGCGTGGCTGGCATCCTCAACCCCTGTATTGTCTACAGGAAGAAGAAGTGAACAGTTGTCAGGAGCCACGTGGCTGGCATCCTCAACCCCTGTATTGTCTACAGTCAGAAGAGCACAGTTGTCAGGAGCCCACGTGGCTGGCGTCCTCAACCCCTGTATTGTCTACAGTCAGAAGTGAACAGTTGTCAAGAGCCCACGTGGCTGGCGTCCTCAACCCCTGTATTGTCTACAGTCAGAAGTGAACAGTTGTCAGTAGCCCAGGCAGAAGTGAACAGTTGTCAGGAGCCCACGTGGCTGGCTTCCTCAACCCCTGTATTGTCTACAGTCAGAAGTGAACAGTTGTCAGGAGCCCACGTGGCTGGCATCCTCAACCCCTGTATTGTCTACAGGCAGAAGAAGTGAACAGTTGTCAGGAGCCCACGTGGCTGGCATCCTCAACCCCTGTATTGTCTACAGTCAGAAGTGAACAGTTGTCAGCAGCCCACGTGGCTGGCTTCCTCAACCCCTGTATTGTCTACAGTCAGAAGTGAACAGTTGTCAGCAGCCCACGTGGCTGGCATCCTCAACCCCTGTATTGTCTACAGTCAGAAGTGAACAGTTGTCAGTCAGCCCACGCGTGGCTGGCGTCCTCAACCCCTGTATTGTCTACAGGCTGAACAGCTGTCAGGAGCCCGCGTGGCAACCTACAGTCAGAAGTGAACAGTTGTCAGGAGCCCGCGTGGCTGGCGTCCTCAACCCCTGTATTGTCTACAGTCAGAAGTGAACAGTTGTCAGGAGCCCGCGTGGCTGGCGTCCTCAACCCCTGTATTGTCTACAGTCAGAAGTGAACAGTTGTCAGGAGCCCACGTGGCTGGCTTGGCCCTCAACCCCTTGTCTTGTCTACAGTCAGAAGTGAACCCCTGTAGTTGAACAGTTGTCAGTAGCCCACGTGGCTGGCCCACGTTGGCCTCAACCCCTGTATTGTCTACAGTCAGAAGTGAACAGTTGTCAGGAGCCCACGTGGCTGGCTTCCTCAACCCCTGTCTACAGTCAGAAGTGAACAGTTGTCAGGAGCCCACGCCTGTATTGTCTACAGTCAGAAGTGAACAGTTGTCAGGAGCCCACGTGGCTGGCGTCCTCAACCCCTGTGGCTGGCATCCTCAACCCCTGTATTGTCTACAGGCAGAAGAAGTGAACAGTTGTCAGCAGCCCACGTGGCTGGCATCCTCAGGAGCCAACCCCCTGTATTGTCTACAGTCAGAAGTGAACAGTTGTCAGGAGCCCACGTGGCTGGTGTCCTCAACCCCTGTATTGTCTACAGGCAGAAGAAGTGAACAGTTGTCAGGAGCCCAAACCCCTGTATTGTCTACAGTCAGAAGAAGTGAACAGTTGTCAGGAGCCCACGTGGCTGGCTTCCTCAACCCCTGTATTGTCTACAGTCAGAAGTGAACAGTTGTCAGGAGCCCACGTGGGCTGGTGTCAACCCTGTATTGTCTACAAGTGAACAGTTGTCAGCCCACGTGGCTGGTGCCCTCAACCCCTGTATTGTCGTGGCTGGCTACAGGCAGAAGAAGTGAACCTCAACCCCTGTATTGTCTACAGTCAGAAGTGAACAGTTGTCAGGAGCCCACGTGGCTGGCATCCTCAACCCCTGTATTGTCTACAGTCAGAAGAAGTGAACAGTTGTCAGGTCTAGCCCAGTGGCTGACATCCTCAACCCCTGTATTGTCTACAGTCAGAAGAAGTGAACAGTTGTCAGGAGCCCACGTGGCTGGCGTCCTCAACCCCTGTATTGTCTACAGTCAGAAGTGAACAGTTGTCAGGAGCCCGTGTGGCTGACATCCTCAACCCCTGTATTGTCTACAGTCAGAAGAAGTGAACAGTTGTCAGGAGCCCACGTGGCTGGCGTCCTCAACCCCTGTATTGTCTACAGGCAGAAGAAGTGAACAGTTGTCAGGAGCCCACGTGGCTGGCATCCTCAACCCCTGTATTGTCTACAGACAGAAGAAGTGAACAGTTGTCAGAGCAGTTGGCTCAGGAGCCAGGAGCCCGGGCTGGCATCCTCAACCCCTGTATTGTCTACAGTCAGAAGAAGTGAACAGTTGTCAAGAGCCCACGTGGCTGGCGTCCTCAACCCCTGTATTGTCTACAGTCAGAAGAAGTGAACAGTTGTCAGGAGCCCACGTGGCTGGCGTCCTCAACCCCTGTATTGTCTACAGTCAGAAGAAGTGAACAGTTGTCAGGAGCCCGCGTGGCTGGCGTCCTCAACCCCTGTTTGTCAGGAGCCAGTTGTCAGGAGCCCGCTGGCCCCTCAACCCCTGTATCTCAACCCCTGTATTGTCTACAGTCAGAAGTGAACAGTTGTCAGGAGCCCACGTGGCTGGCGCCCTCAACCCCTGTATTGTCTACAGTCAGAAGAAGTGAACAGTTGTCAGTTTTCAGGTCTAGCCCCCCGTGGCTGGCTGGCATCCTCAACCCCTGTATTGTCTACAGGAAGAAGAAGTGAACAGTGGTCAGGAGCCGCGTGGCTGGCATCCTCAACCCCTGTATTGTCTACAGTCAGAAGAAGTGAACAGTTGTCAGGAGCCCGCGTGGCTGGCGTCCTCAACCCCTGTATTGTCTACAGTCAGAAGTGAACAGTTGTCAGGAGCCCGCGTGGCTGGCGTCCTCAACCCCTGTATTGTCTACAGTCAGAAGTGAACAGTTGTCAGGAGCCCACGTGGCTGGCGTCCTCAACCCCTGTATTGTCTACAGTCAGAAGTGAACAGTTGTCAGGAGCCACGTGGCTGGCATCCTCAACCCCTGTATTGTCTATAGGCAGAAGAAGTGAACAGTTGTCAGCAGCCCACGTGGCTGGCATCCTCAACCCCTGTATTGTCTACAGGCAGCCTGGGCATTATCCACATGGGAAACGCTGGAGCCTGCTCTGTGTCTGTTGCAGGAGAGGATGTGGCACT
The DNA here is from genome assembly GCA_036365145.1 of Orientallactaga sibirica. NCBI lineage: Eukaryota > Metazoa > Chordata > Mammalia > Rodentia > Dipodidae > Orientallactaga > Orientallactaga sibirica. The sequence continues at coordinate 19,541,071 of JAEOAD010000044.1, read as the reverse complement.
AAGCCCCACCTCCAGCTCCCTCTCAGTCCTAACATGCTGCCGTCCTCTCGTGTAGTGAGCTGGGACACGCACACCTTCCCTGAGTGTGGTCAGCAGCTTCATGGTCATGCAGGAGCTGCTCTTGACCGGGTACGTGTTCAGGGGTCCGAGGTTGAGATGATACAACTCCAGGACCTGGCTGCCTTCTGAACAGAGAAAGAGCTGAACAAACACGGAGAAGATTGCATGGGTGGCAGCATCCAGGTCACGAGATGTGGGTGCGCACTGTGCACACTCTCTCCTGTCAGAGAGTGGTCGTGGTGAAGAGGCTGGGGGCAGGGCTTCCTGACCTCGTCTTCACTGTGCCCCCCGCCCTCTGCCAGAGGTCTGGTCATGGAAGGAAGTACGCTGAGCCAAGGTCTGACATTCAGGCTGGGTGTTTGTTGTAGATACTGAGGTGTGGTGGCTATCCTGCCAGATGGCCAGATTAGACTACTGGGCAGCTCTGATTCTAGTCTTCCCCTTTGCTGCTGTGTCCACTTGGTCTCCCCATGAGGGTCCACTCACTTCCTCTCCATTCCTTCTCTCGGGCTTTCCAGCAGGGGTGCAATTGGGGAACACCTACTGGTTCCCACCATGAGCAGGGCGGCAGCCTGACACTGCCTTCTCACTGCAGGCCTCACCACCCCACCACTCTTGGGGTCTTTCCTGGTCCCCTTTTTGCCCTTGCTCTCCTTGGCCCCTTGCACCTGAGTTTCAGTGTCTGCAAAATGTATTCCCAGATCAATTCTTAGATCTGGACCCAGGGCGTCTGAGCTGCTGTGACCCAGACAAAGTCCAGCCTCCTCCTTCAGAATGGGGACTGTTGTGGACTTGGTAGAGCACCTGGGAAGGCCTCAAATAGGTGCTGGCACAGAATATGGTCAATGCCAGAGCTGTGTCTGTTGTCAGCCCAGTGATTCTTCCCCCAGTGCCCCACCACCACAACACTGGCGGGGTAGCTCTCACTGCACAAGGATGGCACAGTCTTGATGCAGTGACTCTGTCAACTGATCCAGTTGTGTGTACAGGTAAGGAAACAGTGTCACAGAAATGTCAGGCACCTTGCCCAAGTTCCCACTGACCCAGAGAGACGGACTACTGGTCCACCATTCCCCGTTCCACTGGTCACTGTCATTACGTGACCCATGAGTGCTTTATTACCTGAAAACTGCAGCAGAGTCATTAGCAAAGACTCCTGGGAACTTGAGAAGTGGGACTAGAGGACTTGTGAAGGAAGGAGCCTGTGGACAGGTTCCTGGGTTGGAGAGCTGTGGTTAATACCAGAACGTTGTGTTGGTAGCTTTGGATTTGGATCTGATATGCTTGCTTCTGCGTCTCCCAGGTCATTTGTAATCTGAAAATCTGATTTAGTATCGTGTGCCTTCTAGCCTATGTGAAGTGTTTCTCACCACAGCTGTCTTAGAACATGTGGAAACTCTAGCTACTTGGAAAAAGGCAGGTAAACCAAGTGCGGACCACTAGGTGGCACTGCTGTCACAGCAAAGGCTTTGGACTTCGAACTTGCCAATGGTTGGCTTCCTTCAGGTGTGGCCATCAGAAACCTATGGGCTTGTGGGCTGAAGGTAGTAGCAGGTAAATGTTCTGCATAAGTTTTAATTAGAAAGATAGAATTAATTAAAGTGGGTGCTCAGGGGACGTGGTGTGGCAGGGAGCTGGCGCCTGAGGCATGAGGAGCAATCTCTCAACAGCGGGGGAAGCCCTGACCCCAGCAGCTGCTTTGCGGCAGACATCAGCAGCGGCAAGCGGCTCTCTCTCGGTTGTCCTGAGCATGCGGTATGAAGTCTGCGCTCAGGAAAACGCGCCCAGTCTGCATCTCATTATGGGACTGAACAATCTCAGAGAAAATGTGAAGCTGCTGCTCAGGTCAGGCTCTGAGAGCTGGTGCCCACCCGGAGCCCCTCCCACCCCCGCTTCTGCTGTCTCTGCATCTGCTTGTGTTCAGTTTTATTTCAAGAAGAAAGTAGTTTGTCCGTTTTCTTCTCTCCCTCCCCTCCCCCCTTAAAGCTTTAAAAAGTAAGTCGAGGAATTTAGGTTTTAAAATATTAATAGCTACAGGTAACTGCAAAGGGTCTTATTGGCAGATGCAGCAAAAATATATTTCCACAGAAAATTGGATTTTGCACATAAAACTTAGTCATACTAATAAAGGCATGTCATTACCAGTTTTAAGCCAAATAGACAAACTCAAAGAGATCTGCTGTCGGCATGCTTCTTCTGGGTGTTTGATGTTTCTCGAGGTGTAAATCAGTTTCTGTGTAGCAGCAGCCACGGGTTTGCTGAACTCATTCCTGCCTCTCCTGACGCCGGGCGGGGACACTTGCTCGGGCCCAGTAATTTACAGTCTTGTGGCAAGGTGGGTTCATATTTAAGCCGTGCAATGGGGTAGCTAATGAGAAAGATAGGAAATTTATCGTCCTTGGTGATTGATAGGGTGACTGCGTAGGCTTTAATTGAAATCTGAGGGATCACAGCTGTGGGCTTAAGTTGGGGGGATGAGTGAAAGTAAAGGAAAACTTTGAGATGTGCTTCTTGGGGTTGAATGGTGGTCTCCCTGCTGACAGGAGGCTGGTGGCACAAAGAGTAGCTTGGCCAGGGCTCGGGTAATGACAGAGATAATTACGGTGTTTGTCCCATAACCTCCCCACAGAAGGTGGTTTATAAGGATTGGGGGGAGATTAAATACTGTGGGGGTTTTTAATGGCTTTAAATTTTTACATGGATAATGATCAAATTCTCCATGGCTGGTCTTTGCAACATATTCTCTGGGCTATTATTGAAGATAGTTTTTTTAAAAAAAGCTCAAACTACTAATGACAGAGGCAAGCCTTCTAGATTAGTCATTGCCTTAAAATCTCTACTGATTGCATTTAATCTGGCTGTGTCTAAAGTCATCTCACAGACCTTTCTCTACCTGTCATCTTTTAAATGTACCATTCGTGTTGGAGCTCAGTCTTGTGAAAATGTCTAAATTTTCCCATTAAGTGCTTAAAAAGTAATAAAACTAAAGTCATTAGACTTCACTCATCAGAGCTATATCAGGAGAAATATTCTCGGGTGCAATAAATCTGACCAAGGGTTCGACATTCATATCCCTTGGATTCATTCCCTGGAAATGGACGTTTGAAGGTAAATTGCTTAAGTAGGGCAGTTTAAAATTTTAATACAATCTTATTGTAACTGTTAGCAAATGATTAAGGTGCAAAGGGGCCTTATATGTTTTGTGAGGTTTATAATAAATGCTCGGCGGTGCCTTTCCTGTGCTGAATTATAGATGTTATGACAGTTAAATGCTTATGAAGGCCAGAAAGGCACAGGCAACATGGGCGCCTTCATTGGAGGCTGAACGATCTTGGCAAATGCAGCTGCGTTTTCACCGGCATGTGTTCCTCTTCCGTTCACCATGTCTTGGCCGCCTAGAAGTTTTAACGAGCCAGGTCATGTCCATTGCCTCTGGCCCTGGAAGCGTTAAGGTCCGCATCATGGCCAGTATGCACGTGTTTGAAAATATTCAAATAGCACCTTTTCCACAAGCAGTTCACCTTTGCAATGTAAGCCACCTTATCATCACAAGTCTCTTCTCTGAAGGTATGTCTTCCGGCAGCTTCCATGGACCCTGGAATCTTAAATTCTCAACCCCCAGTCATGGCCATGGTACTCTTCCATTGAGACCCAGTAGTCCTGGGCAACTCCTTAAAGTATCCACTGTTGAGCTGTGTTGATGGACTTCAAGGCCTGTACCTGGACATCAGGACCCACAGTCCAGGAGAGGCGCACACAGAGTCGGTTGGACACAGAACTCCAGAGAGGCTAATGGGACAGAGGTCTCTTTCCATATCATCTGCCTCACTTCCAAGCATGGCTGTGTGGATTCTTTCATATACTGAAGAGGGTTCATGCTTACATTTTCTCCCATTGTGTGTACCTGTGTGTGCATGCATGTGCACACTACTTGTGTCCAGTTTTATGTGCATTCAGAGGATCCGAACTTGGACTGTTAGGCTTGTGTAGCACGTGCCTTCAAACACTGAGCTCTCCCTGACCTCACAGTGCCCTGGGAACGGAGAGCCCTGCTTTGCTGTGGGTTTCTCAGAGTCTGGAGACAGGCACATAGGATGGGTGCTAGTGACCAGCACCAGCTTGGGCTTTGTATTCACTCATGTTGCTGCTTTTCCTTCAAGGTGGCTTTCCAAAAGCTTCACTAAAAGTGCTTGTCAGCAAATTTGCTGTTAGCTCTGAAAATGTGACTCCAGGCGAGAAGAGTCAGCATCACACACCGCGGCTTCTCTCTGCGTGCGCTCAGTGAACTGTTGATCTACTAGGAGACAGTGATAGGTGTTGTGACTGTTCTCTGTGAGTTCGAACCCCGGTTCCACCACCGATGATTTCTGTTTTTTTGTCAGTGAAGGATATTCTCTTAAGGTGGATTGAAGCAGGAATTTTGAGTAAAGAAGAAAGTAGGATGAATGTTCGGTTTGAAGAGTCATCAAACCCTTTACGTACAGCTGCCACTCAGACAATCCAAGTGCAGTTAACTCAGACGTGGACCTAATGCTCTAGAATACGAGCATGTTTCCATGGCAAGAGCAGAGGAGGTGCTGACAGCAGGTATAACAGCCTTGCTAGGAGCTCACCGTGTTCCTAGCGGAGTCCGGGCCGGAGGGTAGTGAGGTGCTCAGTGGGAAGAGAGAAGACTTTGTCAAGATCCTCTCCCACGTGGTCCTAGCACCCTGGTACACTAGAGGCAGAGTCAGATTGGAAACTTGTGAATGGATGGACCTGCCAAGTGCTTGGTGCACTGAGTAGAAAGGAGCACACTGTAAGAGTTGTTGTTTTACATGAAGACCTACAGCAGGCCGAATAACCTGCAATGAAGAAAGTCATAACTGCTGCCAAGAAGCGGGAGGAAGGGAATGGTGGGGGGCATAGCTTTTGCCTTAGCCTGGTGGAAATGGCCTGAGTTACAAGGCTCTTGTCAAAACTCATAGAACGGTACAATGAAGAGTTACACACCTCACAGTGTGTTCTTTTAATCTCAAAAAGGGAGTCAGTGCTGTACCTACTGTAGTGATTGCCTGCAAAATACCTGCAAAACATCAAAAGTAATCGATGGATGGCTATGATGGATGGTGAATATGATGGGTGGATGGAAGGAAGGATGCAAGGAAAGAAGGAAAGGATGGATGGATGGAAGGGTAGACAGATGAAAGAATGGGACAAATGAAAGATGGGAGGGAGGGAGGAGGAAGGAAAGAAGGAAGGAAGGAAGGAAAGAAGGAAGGAAGGAAGGAAGGGCGGGCGGAAGGACGGAAGGAAGGATGGACATGCAAGGAAGCAAGCATGCTGTGGCCATCAAATGTAACCAGTGCAGACTTGCATGCTCACTATCAACCCTATTCATGTTTTGCATTAAAAAAATTTAAGGGGGAGGGCGTGGTGATATACGCCTTTAATCACACACTTGGGAGGCAGAGGTAGGAGGATTGCTGTGAGTTCAAGTCCAGCCTGGAACTACAGACTGAGTTCCAGGTCAGCAAAAAGGACTTTCCTGAATAAAAGGCACCCAAGATGCTTTGAAGAATGTCAGGGCCAGAGGAGATAGCTCAGTGGGTAAAATGCTTCCTGTGCAAGTGTGAAGTCCGGAATTCGCATCTCCAGAACCCGTGTAAAGCCAGGCACAACAGCTCCTGTCTGCAGTCCCAGCACCCCTGTGGTAAGATGGGAGGCGGAGATAGGAGAATCCCTAAAAACGCTTGGTCCAGCTGGCCTGGCATGTGCGGCAGTGAACAAGAGACCCTGCTTTCAAATAAGATGGAAGGCAAGGACCAACACTTGAGGTTGTGTTGTGATCTCCACACGGACACGCCCTCATTCACACATGTGAATGCGCGCGCGCACACACACACACACACACACACATTAAGAGAAAGGATGTCAGTCATGTGTATGGACTGACTACTGTGTTCCAGAAGGAGGTTCCTGGACTTCCTCACTGTCACTAATCACTGCAGATCACAGATTCACAATCAATCAGTATTCTCTGCTGAACTCTAATTAACACTAAACATTATTACTCACAAATGTGAAGTCTTGATCAGAGACGACCTCAGGCACTCTAAATGTAAATAAAATTAGATTTAGATCCCTTTTAATTACCTGAGGTGCTGTGAGTAATTACAACAGCAATTGATAAACTTAATTTCTTATTAAAGGAGGGAAAAACTTGCAAAAAGTTTCTCTCTACTGTAAACTCTCCATGGTTGTAGGTTATACAAAAGATATTAAGGCTTTAAAAATCATTCCATAGAACTTGAAATCATTTATTTTCTTGGGCCCTCAAATCCTTCCTAAACCTCCCCACATCAATCTGTGTTATTATTCAAGGGTCCCGAAAGGCAGCCTTCTCAAAGACATTCTGTGTGGGGGAAAGGCAGGGTCCAGGTGGTGGTGCCCATTCAGAACTTGTGATTGACGGGTGGTGAGGAGCGTTACGATGACTTCATGCACAGATCCGCCATGACAACCAGGTGGAAATCCACTTCATCAGTTCATCCTTCTTCCTGTTCACACCGCAGTACATTGTACGATCCAGCTTGTGTCCTGCCCCTTCTCAGGCCTCTGTGTGAAGCCACTGCAGTCACCACTACTCACAGAGCTTAGGGTGGCCAAATTTCTTCCAGTTCCCACCAAGACATCTCCCCAAACTAGAAAGAAAATGGATTTTTTTTCCTGTTTGTTTTTGGAGGAGGAAGTTATAGGGTAACTGTTTCCAGAAATAAGAAAACAGCCTCTTCAGAGCTGATCAATTCATTTTTCTTGAAGGTTTAAAGGTACCGGAGGAAAAGCTGTGCATGCCATAAGCACTGGGGACATTGGAGAAGTTTCTAAGCTCCCTGCTTTTCAGTTCCACATGAACCTCCCTGTGGGAGGGAGAACAACAGCTACGGCTAAGCTGATAGTGACCAGTGTGTGTTCACTTATTAGAAAGCAACTCCGGGCTAGGGATATGGCTCAGTGGAGAAGGCACTTGCCACGCAAGCATGAGGCTCCGACTTCAGAACCCCAGCAGCCACATAACAAGCCAGACTCTGGCAAGCATTTCTGATTTTACATGTGCCTAAAGGCAGAAAGGGACACTGCTGTCTCTATTGAAGCTTGGCACCAGCTACCTGGCAAAAACAGCAGTGACCATTGTAAGACCCTGCCTCGAGAGGAAGTGGTAAAGGCAGGGACTACACGAAAAAGTTGTCCTCTGACCTCCACATGTGCACCATAGCACGCGTGCCCATCCTCACGCATGTGAACACATACACAACACACCCACACACTAGAAAGGAAAAGAAAGAAGAGGGAGGAAGAAAGCCAGCCCGCTGTTGTGTGATGTGTAGGTGTCTCCAGGGTCCCGAGGTGGCATCTCCTGCTAGCCTTGATGTCTCACTCTTGCTGAGACCCTGGCCACCTCCCAAAACTCATTAATTTTCTTCATATATCTTTTAAAAATTTTGAGCCACTTTTTTGAGAGAGAGGGACAGAGAGAAACAGAGAGGAAGAGGTAGAGAGAGAGAATGGGCGCGCCAGCAGCCTCTCAGCCACTGTGAACGAATTCCAGACACATGCGCCCCCTTGTGGAGAAGTGCAGCACTGCGTGCTTGTGTCACTTTACATCTGGCTAAACGTGGGACCTGGAGAATTGAACAGGTGTTCCTGGGCTTGGCAGGCCTTAACCGCTAAGCCATCTCTCTAGCCCTTGAGCCATTTCTTCAGCTTAAACAATTCAGCATAATCAGTTTGACACACATCATCTTGTTTCTCTGTTTCCACATTTAAACAGGGATGAAAATCCCTGTTTCCTGGCTCTGCAGTGCTCAGCAGCCCGATGGCATCCCGGTTCTTTATGTTTTCCTAGAACTTTCTTTGATTGCATTGATAAAAGTGTGTTAGTGTATTTGTATTTGTATTTTTTTTTTTTACATTGTGGATGGAAAATTTGAAGCCCATGCTTGTGTCTGGTGCAGGCTGGGCTGCCTCACTGTGCAGATTAAAGATTCCTGAGTGAGCCTTCACCCACATGGGTGTCAGAAGCACTTCTTCTCTGGGACCATCAGCTTCCTCTGTGAGGCAGCTTGATGAGTTGAGGAGACGTGACAGGTTCATTTCCCCCTCTTTGTTTAAGCCATTTATCTTTCAGATCCTTGCCTGCCATGTAAATTGTATTGCCAATTTATTGGGATAGTCACTCGCCTGGGCTTGGAAGCACTCATTTGCATCCAACTTGAGAACAAGGGAGCAAGAAAGTTAATCATCTCCTGGCCTTTGGAACAGATTTGTACTGCGGCTTCCCTGTGGCATTGGGAATGTTATGGGGTTTCTCGTCAGTAGCTGTGCCTTTAGCCCTGGGTTGGCCTAGATCATGGTGACATCAGAACGGTGTCCAAAGCAGCGCTGTTCCCGTGATCCTCAGCTGATGTTTTTCTCGCGTCCTTCCGTTCCAGATGAACATCTGCTCTCTTGCTGTCAGCTCTGCATACATGTTTGTTTTGCATCTGTATGTTTATGTGGTATACATGCCTCTGTGTGTACGCACATATTTGTATGCAAGTGCGTGTGCACATCGGGAGGCCAGAGGCTGCGTCCAGTGTCTTTCTCTGTTGTTCTCCATCTTGCTTAACGCAGCAGGTCTGTCACTTGAACCCAGAGATTGTACTTTCAGCTGGTCTAGTTAGCTGGCTTGCCGGGGACCCCAGTCTGTGCTTCCTGTGTGCTGAGTTTACAGATGGGCCGTCATGCCCACTGGCGGTTTATGCAGGTGCTGGGGATCAGAACGCTACTCTCATTTTTTTCTTTTCTTTTTTCCTTTTTGTGGTTTTTTGAGGTAGGGTCTCACTGTAGCCCAGGCTGACCTGGAATTCACTATGTAGTCTCAGGGTGGCCTTGAACTCATGGTGATCCTCCTACCTCTGACTCCTGAGTGCTGGGATTAAAGGCGTGCGCCACCACCACGCCCGGATTGAGCTAGCCTCATTCTTGCACAGCAAGTGCTGTACTAGCCAAGGTGTTACCCTGTTTTTTTCATTTTTGTTTTTGTTTTTACTTAGTCACAGGAATTTACTGACTGACTGTGACCCTCAGACTGGCCTTGACCTTGCTGTGTAATCTCAATTGGCCTTGAACTCCCAGTTTTCTTGCCTCAGCCTACGGCGTGCCAGGATTATGGTGTGTCCCACCATGTTCACCCGCTTGCTAGTTCTAATGATTATTTGTTCAGTAGAATAGTAATGCTCGCTGAGCTTTGAGTGGCGTGGTGCTCAGCCTGATGACCTCACCGTACCGACGGAACGGAGCCCGTGTCAGCAATGGCCAGGAGGGGATGCCGCTGGGCTGTGAGCCCCTGCCGACACATTGCAAGTCCAGCTCTGGGAGGAGAGGAAAGGAGAGGAGAGGGAAAGGGAAGGGAGGGGAGGAGAGGGAGCCCATGCGCACAAGGCAGTGTGCTGGGCAGTGTGAGCTCTGTGCGTCCTTCCTTCTCCACTCGCTCTGGCCCCTGACTTTCATTTCACAGCACACACTAGCTTGTCTATGTGAAGCATCTTCAGAGCAAACTATCACCCCTGCCATGGCCTTGGTCCCTCTCTCTTGGTCCCGCTCTCGTCTCACGTTCACGTTCAAGGGCTTTGGTGGTGTGGGGTTATCACTGGTCTGAGGAACTGTGGTCAGCAGCAGCCTCTCTCGACTCCCTTTGAGCTCTCAGCTTCCTCACTGACTGTGATTCAGAGCTGGGCCCAGGGGCCAGGCTAGCCCTTGTAACTGTAGCTGCACCTTTGCATGCTGGCTGTGTGTGCACGGCATTAAACCATTCCTTCATTGTGCACTTGTTGTTGCTTGCTCTGGAGGCCTCTCTTCTTTCTTTTTATTGTCTGACTAAATGCTTCCTGCCTTCGCTTTCTCCTTGTCCACAGTATTTATAACTTCTCGGCCTCTCCTCCCCCACATGATTCCTGTCATGTTTCTCATGCCTCCGTTCATGGCGCTGTTTGTGTGTCCCTGACTTAGGTAGGGGTGCCCAGCCAAGGTTGGGTGTTGTGTCCTGGGAACCTAGGAAACGAAGGATGCGTGGACAGGAGGGCATGACGTGCGCTTAGCTTTCTGGTGGCCAGCCAACGCTTCTCAGTGGCGCTGCAGGCAGATTTGTCTGGGCTTCATGGTCTCTCCTGTTTAATATTCACGGGGCACATTCTAGCTAGTGGTGCAATATACGGATGAGCTAATCAGTCAGGGATGCTGTATCGCCTGGCAACGGAGCCGACTCCATGGACAGTAACCGTGGAGTGAACAGCAGCCTGCTGTACTCTGTAGGAGCCCAGAGAAGCAGAGCACCATGTAGGAGCCTATTGGGGCCCAAACAAGTGACATGGGCTTCAGGCTGAGACAAACATGTCAGCTTGGAGTTCTGCTGGACTCTCTGTACTCCTGGCTAAAGACAGGAGAAGACCTGGAAGATGGGAAGATTTTGAATTAGGGAAATACGTTGACGAAGCCAGTCAGGAGACCACATATTGAGTAAGCTAGAGATGTGTGTTGGTCAGGGTTCGCTAGAGGAACAAAACCCACAGGATGAATATATATTAAAGAGGATGTTAGGTTGGCTTACACAATAGGTAAGGCTGGGCTGTCCAACAGTGGTTGTCTTGTCTGCACACTAGAGAGCCAGAGAACCCACACCTCAGCGGGCTTGGTCTGGCACTGAAGACCTGGAGGATTCCTGGGGAGCTGCTGGTCTACATTGGAAGGTCGAAGAACCTGGGCTCCATCGTCACAAAGGCTGACCACATCAAGATAGATACATTTACTAGCAATAGTGGCCCGGCAAGAGAAGGCCTGTTTCTTCCTAGAACCTTTTTAAAAATTTTTGTTTATTTTTATTTATTTATTTATTTGAGAGTGACAGACAGAAAGAGAATGGGCACACCAGGGCCTCCAGCCATTGCAAATGAACCCAGATGCATGTGCCATCTTGCGCATCTGGCTTATGTGGGTCCTGGGGAATCGCCTCAAACTGGGGTCCTTAGGCTTCATAGGCAAGTGCTTAACCCCTAAGCCACTCTCTAGCCCCTAGAACTTTTTTTTTTAATGTAGGCTTCCACTGAAAGGGCCTTTTCCCTCTATTAATCCTCCCTGGAAACACCCTCATGGGCATGCCTAAGAGGCGTGTCTCTTACTTGATGCCTGATTCAATCAAGTTGCTAATAAAAATTAGCCATCAAAGATGGCATGGAAAGGGTCATGGACGAAGGCAGTGGCTGTGCCGGGAGAGAAGGAGCAGGCTGAAGAAAGCAGGGCACTGGGGGCAAGAGGGGAGAGGGTGAGGAAGGAGGGTGGGAAGTAGAGAGGGCAGAACTGGCAAAGAAAGGGCTGGCAAAAGAAAGGAAGGGGAGGGTTGGCAGAGCCACCGGTGTCTGTGGCGTGTCTCTAAGTTTGCACACCCGACCATCTGGTGGACGTTCTGCTGTCTTGGAGGATGGATTGGGGTCTTGAAGGAGATCCTAGAGAGTATTAATTGGGACAAGTACCTTCCTACTTCACCCACGTGTGAGCAGTGCTCACAGAAGCCCATGGGCACAACCCTGTGACATGGCTGCCAACAGGACCAGCTGCAGGCCTTCCCCCAGCAGGAGCACACCATGGTTCATTTTTCAGTGTAGTTAATATTTCAAGTCCTGTGAGTCTCTGTCCCTTCTGAGGAGAGAACCCCAGTGGGGCTGTCTGCATTGTCCTGCCCACTGGCCCTGTGCCTGGGTGACCACCAGGATCAAGCATGCCCAACTTTCGACAGCTCACAAAGACACTAGAAAGGGTGTGCGTGTGTGTGTGTGTGTGTGTGTGTGTGTGTGCGCATGTACATGCTTGTGTGTGTTTACTATAGCATGACTTGAATGCTCCCCCCCCCCGACCTTATTTGCCCAGTGCAAGATTTTCTTTAATGTGTCATGTTCTTTCACTTTTTCCTCCGGAAGGAAAAGGGAAAGCCAGTGGCCTTGCCTTTTCAGGCAGAAATCTTCCCTCCTTCTAATGCCAGCAGCCTTGACTTTGCTCTGTCCTGAAGGTAACTGTTTATTGCAGTCAGCTTTTAAATCCGCCGATTAATAGGAGCAATTAAACAATAGCTTCATTTCCAGCAAATTAACAACCCTAATAGGTAATTGCGACATAAATGAAGATAAATTTGTTTTAATACAATGAGATAAAAAGAATACAGACAAGAACAGAATCTCAGATTAAGAATTGTGATTGTGTTACTTCAGGAAAAGCTCAGAGGTTTCACCAGAAGAAATAGAAGCTCCTCTTTGTAACCATGACATACCTTAGAAGTCTTTTTATATTTTTTAAAGTATAATAGAGGGACTGGGGAGATGGCTGTGTGGTAAAGTGCTTGCCATGCAAGTATGAGGACCTGAGTTCAGATCCCAGCACACACATAAAAGATGGATGTGGCACATTCTCACAAGAAAATGTTGAAAGCGACTGAGGGAGAAATCCAATGCCAGCTTCTGACTTCCACACTCGCACACTTACACATGTGCAAACATGAATATATATGTGTGTGTGTGTGTATGTATGTACGTGTGTGTGTGTCTTAAAGTATGGTGTCAAGTGTTTCTGGAACACTTCAGGGGTCCATGGCAATGGGCCCGTTGTCTTGCATTCTTATGGGAGCTGATCACCTTCAGTTGGCATGATTTGGCAGTACCTCGCCAGGTATTCAGGTAGCAGCAAGAAGGTGGCAGTGCCGTGCTGTGCCATGCATCCCTTGACTCCCTAACCGCCCTCAAGCAGCACGATGCCCCCTGTGACCCTGACTGTCAAGACTGCACGTGCTGGCCCTCGCCCTCCTCTTTGACACCCGCTTTCCCTCTGACTGCTCTTGGTCTTTACTCCCAAAACTCAGACCTGGTAAAAGCCCGGCCAGAGGCTCGGTCCAGTCACCAGCACTACTGAGTATCCACCTCCAACAGTTACTGACTTTGCCATTTTCACGGTGAGAAACATTTCTTCTTCAGATTTTTTCCACTCCTAAGTCGTACATTCAGAGCTACATAGATAATTTGGTAATTAATTTCTTCTTAATTAATAAGCTGGTTTAATGATCACTCTCCTGTAATTTAAAATGGAGTGCAGACATTAGAGGAGTCTCTATTTGCTCCTGGAGGATTTACAGCCACAAGGACTTTGAGCATTATGGGCGGTCTCCAGGTGAGCCCCCTGTGGTTCTCAGGAGGAACCTAGCCATGAAAGGTCTAGTGCGCATTCCTTGGGGTGGCAGCATCACAGATGTGGACAAATTGTGGAATGAGTCATAAATCAATCCTTTGAAATGTTTGTAGGTCGCACTCCTGTAACCCTGGAGCCTGTGAAGCTTCGGCAGGAGACTCACTAGAGGTCAGCCTGGGCTACATATTGATACTGTCTCAAAAGATGATTTGTGGAGTTCATTTAGGATTTAGTCCCATGGCAGTTGACCTTGACAAATGTGTTTGTTACAGTTACTGACAATATTGTTAGATTTACTTATTTACCTAACATTGCACACTGGGACTGAGCCCCTCAGCTGCAGGTAACAGCCTCCACCTGGCACAGTAAAAATCCTTTATAAATCGATGGAAACTCCACCATACCCTCCCCTTGGGTCTAACTGTGGATGTTGAGTAGTCAAATCGAGGCACTCCCATAGGTGACAGGCTAGGCCATCCACGGTCACTATCCCTCCACTACTCGTGTCATCTGCTCCCTTTTCTAAAGCATAAATGTATGTATGTATGTATGTATGTATGTATACACACATATTTGAGAGATAGAGGCAAAGAGAGTGAGTATGGGTATGCCAGGGCTTCCTGCCCTGCAAATGAACTTCAGGTGCATACCCCACTTTGTGCATCTGGCTTTACGGAGATACTGGGGAATCAGAACTAGGCCATCAGGCTTTGCAAGCAAACACCTTGAACTGCTGACCCATCTGTCCAGCCCGTCTGCTCCCTTTTGAACTTTGTGGGACATCAGGCTCTCTGAGAACTCCACATATTCCAGAAGAGATCGCAGGGCTCTCACAGTCTTACTAATGCAGGGAAATAGCAGGAGCCCAGAACTATCCGATCTGCCCTGGAGTAGGGTACCCGCAGTGTTGTTTGGGCCTCTAGGCCCCAGTTGGGGGCTCCTTTGCATCTGTCTCTTTAACCAGCAAGAGTGTAGCTCAGGATGGTGGCCATGAAGGTGGGGTTCAGAGAGACTCTGTTAGTAGAACCCTTGGTCTGCTGGGTCTTCTCTGTCCTTCCTGGGGTGTGGTGGCATGAGGCGGCCCAGACACTGAAAGGGGCATTGGAGTGGCTCTAGGCACACAGTTCTAGAACATGTGAAGTACTCGTCCGTGTGGGGAGCGATTGGCACTGAGGTGGTGACTTAAGTGTGGACAGGAAGGCTGAAGATGAGAGCCTGGGCAATGTCATGAGAAGAGCCACCACGGAGAGTGCAGAGTAGAAGGTCCAAGCAGAGCGGAGGCCAGAAGAAAAGGCAGTGGGGGATGGTCGTAGTGCCAGGAGCTGCCCAAGAGGTAAGAATGGAGATCAAATCCCAGGCACCACACAGGCCAGGTTCTGCCAGGAGTGCAGGGCGAGACTGCAGGTAGGGACATCAGAGGACAGGAAGGTGTCACGGGCTTCAAGAAGATGGCCAGAGAGTGAGACCTGGTGTCTAAGCATGGCTGCGCAGCATTGGCCCGGGGACTTGCTGTGCTTCAAGTTCCCAAGCTCCATTCCTGTGTCAGTTATTCAAGTTTCCTTGGAAATGGAGAAGGTGTCCACTGTCCTAGGAATAGTAAAGATAGGTGGAGGTGCTGACCTGCAAGTGGGGCGTTTTGTTTTCCCGGGATTGGGTGCGTACAGGCACGGGCACACTGGTGTGGCGAGATGCCGTCTGCACTGCTGTCCTGACCTCTTGCTGTCTTGGTTTGATTGAGTGTTTGAGACAGGGTCACACAATGTAGCCCAGGGTCACCTAGAGCTCATCTTGAAGCCCAGCTGGGCCTCATCCTTACAGCCTTGCTCCTGCTCCAGCCTCTGAGGGCTGACATTACAGGCGTGAACTGCCTCAGCCTGCTTTCTCTGGTCTTTATCTGCAAGATTACAGTGAGGACCAGCTTAGCTCTCAAGCAGCGGAGATGAGAAAGGTGTGTGTTGTCACGGAGCTGCAAGCAGCTGGGACCACAGGTAACTCCTGTCCTTCTCTGGTGGGTGACTGAGAACCCTTATGGAAGGAAACAGTGGGTGTTCAGTCAGGAGGAAGCAGGAAAATCTCCATTTTATTTTTACTCCCCATTAAAAGGGGCTTCCTTGTTTGGTAGAAAATATAAAATTACTGGAGAAAGCAAATATATGTCATCTTTTGTTATTCCTTCTTTTTAACTAAAGAATGGAACTATGTGCATGAAATTTTACGTTGGTGTAAGGATAGTCAGCCCCGGCCCTGAGTTGCGCTGAGCCAGCCCACCTCCTCCCTAAGGTGGCGCCACCCGCTTCCCACCGCACTGCCTGGGCTAGCCTGCTGTGTGACTCCATAGGTAGGGTGCAGGAGCTCACCATGGACTCCCTCTCACCTGTTACCCAAATGAAAGTATAGCGGAAGCAGCTTTAGAGTAGGGCAATGGCATGGTGGGTGTGGTGGTAAAGGGGGACCCCTGCCCTGCTGATGGCTTGGGTAGCACAGAGCACGTGGCACATGTGGTGCAGGGTTTGGCCAAGTTTTGTCCATGTCAGTGTCATGGGTTTCAGGTTCTCTGAAGTTTGGGTAATTGTATCTTTGACATATACGCATTTAAAATTGAAGTGTAATACATAACTCCTTCATTGGATGTATGGCCCAACACACGTCAATGATGCGGCATCACCAGGTCCGCATGGTCTAGGGAGATGCTTTTTATGTGTCATTGCCATTACATCTGCAACCTAACAATCCCTCTCCTGGTGGTCTGTGCCTTAAAGTGGCGAATAGTGAAGGCCTTGTGCTCGCTCCCCCAGATGCTGCCCCCAACTTTTCTACTGGGGATTGTGGCTTCTGTAGATCCTGTGATAGTGGTCGTAGTCCTGTCTTGCCCACCAACTGATGCTTTTAGAAATTCCTTTAAGTGAGACTCGTTACTGGCCCCCTGGGATAATAAGCAAACAGCAGTTAGCAAGTTTGTGGCTGTTGGCCAGTGGTTACCGGGTAGTGCCCGTCCGTTTTCCTGACAAGATTCTAAATCCCTCAGGGCAGCCTTCACCACCTCTTTTTCCCTGTTCACCTCGTGTTCATCAGAGACTTCTTGTCCTTCTTTAGATAATAAAGTTTCCACTGTTTGTGTGTTAATCTTGCATTTCTAAAACAGTCACCATGGGAAAATACAGTACTTAGAAGTGATTTCATTGGTGTGCATGTGGGTTAGAAAGATTTAAACATAATGGGGCAGTGGGGGCAGGTAGAGAAGAGCGGTGGTCATCAAGGTGAGCAGTTGTGACTTGGTGCTGAGCAGTCAGTGTGGAAGTACCACACTCGGTACGGGAGTACTGGGAGATTGCACTGTGAACTGCCTCTAAGTAGGAAGACAGTGTTAATTTGCATTTTGAGAAAGTTTCTCAGCTCTTGCTTGGAAGATCTTCATAGCAGGTGTCCACCATGGTCTCAAAGCACGCCTGTCTGACCCTGACATTTGTGTCTCCCGTGAGGTTAATGATTTGAGCCAGTGAGGGACGGCCAGGTGGACAGTAACTGTGGGGCTGGGAGTAAAATCGAAACACCACAGAGTTGGTCAGCAAAACCCCCTTTTTGTAGTTTTTCACAAAGGAAGAAAGTGGGCAGTCACTGGGCAGACGTGGTTGTGGGGTGATTTGCTTTTGGCCTTTGGAATGTCCACGCCTCTCTAAAGGTGCTTGTGTTTTCAGGTGTTGGGCTCTGACCTCTGATTTCATTTTTTCAGTTCACATAATGATTTTCAAAGTATTATAAGGTAGGTCTTTGAAGACCCATGATCAATTTGCCAATGGCTTTGAAATGACAGAGTGCCACGATGTTCCTCTGTGATTTAAATGTGATTAGCTGATGAAGGTTATGATCAATACACTATGGAAAGATCAATTAATTGATAGCATCCTTTCAGGATCATCAGGAGCTATTGGAGGTGGGCTGTGACTAATGAGGCTGCTGCTTCATCTCTCGGAGCCATTTTTTATATATTGCATTTCTACTTAATCATATTTATACTACCATGCATTTATGTGAAAACCATAAGCTTGGGACAGACCAGTTCCCTGTTTAAAATCACATTCATTTGGAAATGGAATTGTCTGTGAACACCATGCAGACTCTGTCTGTCATCTCCTGTGGCCCTAGAAAGGTGGTATCTGTGAAAACAGCAGCAACTGGGCAGGAGCAAAGAGTCACCCTGAACTTTAATGACAGCACGTCCCCAAAGACATCCATCCCGATGACACCCACGGCCCCTCTCCTAGGCCAACACCTATTGGTGCTGATGGTCTTCTAATTGTTGGGTTCCTTTCCAGTTAAAATCAGTGTGCTTTATCAGCAAGCCTGTTTGCTAGAAGTTATGGCTGGTTGAATTTAGATTTGTATTGATTAAGATACACGTCCAGTGTTCATGGTGATATGTTTAAATAAAAAGGTCTTTGATGTGATTGCACCCGAGTGGAGTTGTCCACAGCCTGCACAGTTAAAAGCCATTCTTCAGACAATGCAAAACAACAATTTTTGGCTTCCAAAGGGAAGTTTGATTAAATTTCTATGTCTTATTTGAGATTATTTTTGCTCCCAGTAACTGTAACACGTTATTTTCTTGGGATGACTACAGAAGTGGGCATGCGCCTCTTGTTGCACCTTTGAGTCCCCTGAAGGGAGTGATTTGAGTGTGTTTGTCGAGGCCCCCCAGGGAATGAGGGCCCCTTCTGTGTCCTGGTTCATTGCGAGGCTGCTGTTGCCTACTTACCCCAGATGACCTTTGGGGCCAAAGATACAGTCACGCATTCCAGAAAGATCAGCAGAAGGACGAGGAACAAGTGAGTGCAGGGCAGCTCCCACTTGAGGCCCTGGAAGTACCATGTGGTCCTGCCTTCATCCTGCTAGCCACAGCTTACTTGTGGGCCCTGGTCAGCTGGAGGAAGGGGAGGAAGTCATGGGAAGGGCTCTAGTGACCCTAGAAGCAGAACTGTCCTCATAGTGCCCACACGGGACTCACTGCAGAAGCTGGACTGCCGGGTGGTAGGTCTTGCCAGTGATCTCTGCGACGTGTCTCCTGTCTGGACACAGCCTCACATTGGCATCTTTTCTCTCTGTGTCCACCAGTTGCCCAGAAAGTCGTTGCCACAAGGAGGAAGCAACAGCTGTCCATCGGCCCCTGCAAGTCCTTACCCAGCTCCCCGAGCCACTCCTCCGTATGCGCTGCACAGGGGTCAGCTGCGCACGTCAGTCAGGTAGGTGAGCAAGGGACGGGAGGTGGGCGGGGGCACCTGGAGCCAAGGAGGGCTTGCCCAAGGAAATATGCACAGCCCATGCCAAGGCTAATGTCATCCTCTTTTTTTTAATCAACTTTATAAATCACAGCATGTTTGTAATTGGCTTCCCATTCCCTTCAGAAACTGCTGTGGGAATCATTCTTCAATGTTTCCTGTCCTCACACTGCCTGTGTGAAAAGGCATGCTGGCATGGGGAGGGGCGGTGGGCCAGGTGTGTGCTGCTGTCTCTGCCACTGATTGAAATCTCCCGCTTTGGTCTTGGTCCTGGGCTGCGTGTAGGAGAAACCGTTGTGAGTAAATCTTAATGGCTAGCTCCACTATATGCTGAAATTTGGGAGCAGCATCCAATTTTAACTGCCATTTCCCTTAGGCCCCATAGAAACTGCTAGCTTTCCATAACAACATTTTGCTAAATTATTTACTTGGAAGCAAACAAAGAAATTGTCATTTTGAAGGACCCAAGCAGGCGTCTATTATGGAAGCTTGTGGCTTTGTCTTGCCTGCACTTGTTTTGTGATAGGCACTCCATGGGCAGTCACACATCCCACTGGTGCCTTCTCCAGGGCACGCAGCAAGCAGGTGCTTCATTGGCCTGGGAGGCCAGTGTGTTGCCATGTGTGCTGCTGGCACCTGGACAGGTGCGGCCACATACGGACACCTTTGTGGCTGCAGCCTTTACTTGCTGCGGTCTGGAGATGTTTTAGGACAGGACATCAGTTTCCTGTGTGTCATTTCAGAATGTCACTTGTGGTTTGGGATGACTGTCCCCTGTTCATCCACATGGAACAGTGAGGGACCACAGGGTCATTTATTGTAATCATCCTCTGCGTTTTTTTGAAAGGAGGGATGATTATATCTTAACCACAGAAATTTTCAAGTTTGATGCCTATCATCCTAACACTTGGGAGGCTGAGACTGGAAGGTCACTGGCAGGTCAATGCCATCTTGGGCTACTAATGACTTCTAGTACCACATAGGCTGTGGGCTACAGAGTGAGACCCTGTCTCAAAAAAAAAGTTCATATATTCAAAAATTCCAAGTTCAATGACAGCGACTCCTTTGGGCAGCAGTCTCAGACAAAGCAACTGTGAGAAGGCGCTGTGTTCTGGATGTACTGGGGCTGCTAGAACAGGCCAAGTCAGGGAGGCCGTCCATCTTGTCTCGCGTGCACTTCTTCAGCGTGACTTGGCCATGTGCTGGCTGTGACCCTGCTTGGGTACGTATCTGTGGTGCCAACAAAGCCTTGGTCTCCTCTCATTGTAGACAAGTAATGGAGGTGGAAGCTTAAGTGACTATTCCTCTTCTGTCCCATCGACCCCAAGCACCAGCCAGAAGGAACTGCGGATTGACGTCCCCCCCACTGCCAACACCCCGACCCCCGTCCGCAAGCAATCCAAGCGCCGGTCCAACTTGTTCACGGTTAGTGTCAGCCCCGGGGAGAACCCTCACCATGTCTGCCACCCAGGCACCTCAGTCATCCTAACGTGCCTGCCTTGGGGTTGGGTGACGTCATAAAATCCAAAGTAAATAAGAGGGTGGCACTGATTCTTGGGGAGCCTAAGAAATGCACGAGAAGCCAAGATTTGGATCTTTGCTTGGTGTGGAGAGTGAGAGTGAACAACAAGTGTGTACACCATCCTGACAGAGTAAAGATGTTAATGTAAGACATGGAGGCAGAGCAGAGTGCTGAAGGGATTCCCAGCTGTGTGTGTCTGACCCCTCAGAAGGCATGTCTGAGCCACTCCCCTGTCCACATGCTTGGTGCTGAGGCCTGGCACAGGAGGCAGATGTGCAGCTGGGAGAGCCTTTGCCTTCAGCACAAGTGGCCCTGCCCCAGCCTCGCCAAGGCTTCCTAGGGGCACACTGCCACCCACTTTTGGGCTTTCTTTAGAGTCCTCCAGGAAGCACTCTGAGGCTGGCTGGCTGGGCTCAGGTTTGGAAGTACAGATCTGGGCTGGGGAGATGGCCCAGTGGTTAAAGGCACTTGCTCCATGAGCCTGTTGACTGGAGATCAGATTCCCAGACCCACATAAACCTGGACATGCAGTGACCTGTGCGCCTGTGCTTACAGCAATGGGAGAATGGGAGGCGGCGTTAATAGAATCTCCAAACGCTTGAGCCAGCTAGTCTGGCCTTCCCAGTGGCAAAAACAACAAGAGAGACAGAGAGGGAGAGTACAGACACCCTGAGGTTGTCCTGTGACATCCCCACGTACTACACAGCATAAATGCACCCATACACGCACCGTGTGTGTGGGTGGGTGTGTATGTATGTATTTACACATGGATAATCACACAAATAAATAAATGAAAACAAAAGAAACACAGAATCTGCAAGTGGGGCTTGGCATATGTACCTATTAAGAACTCCTGGGAACACTGGGATTCTGAGAAGAGCCAAAGTGCTCCTCCCTGTCTCTTCCCTCTGCTCAGCAGACATTACCAATCTGTCACCGAAGGCTTTGCTGTAGAACCCAGAATGGAGTCAGAGCTGCCGTCATGTGACTTGGAAGTCTTTTCCTTCTTAGGGTAGCTCTATACTTCGCATGCCTTTAAAGGGTGTTTTGAAACCAGGGTGATTTCACTTCTAGGGACATTTGACAACTTGTCTTGGGGACATTTGAGACTGTTACACCAGGGAGCTGGGACGGGTGGGTGGACCCCACAGGCTTTAGTCATGGGCTTCAGCCAGGCATGCTCGTACACTGATAGAGCTCCTCTGTTGGTTGCGTACAGCTGACATGGGCATAGAGAAGTGTTTATGTAAAGGAGGCCTTCCACGGGTAGCTAGGAATTCATTCGCTTACAGGATGCTCATATTTGAAGATTACCACATTTGCCACGTCTCACCATGTCTGTGGCTGTGGCTGTACCATGGGATGTCACCACTGCCAGGTCTGCTGATGACACGTCCCCTCTGAGCCACCCTGTGCTGTCTGTTACTGTACAACCTATACCTCATGGCTTCGGCAGAGGCTGCTGATGGCTATTTTACCTCAGGCAAGTTACTGGACCTCTTGGGTCTGGGAGCAGCGGTTCTTCTGCTCTGGGTTCATCCCAAGAGCTCGCTATGAGGGATCGAAAAGGCTTCTTGGCCCAGCTTGCAATGTTTTCTGTCATTGATATTAGGAACGTGGTTTCTGATGGGGTTCAGCAAAGTCCTTGAAGATGGCTGGATAGGTCTAGAGGGAGGTGCAAGGGTAATAGCTGATTTGTTTAATTCGTGCATGGATGAGATGGTGTGTTGTAAAATGCCTCAGCAGACTCGCAGGCAGCAGCATTCACACACGCAGCAGTTTTCTAACTGTTGCTCAGCCACAGTCCTGGTTGAGAGATGCTACTGCATACACCCCGAGACTTGGCACTACCAAAGCTGCAGTTGGACTCACAGGGCTTGGTCGGCCAGCAGGCCTTAGCCCAGCAGAGTGGCAGGTGAGAACAGCTGCTGTGTCCACACTTCCGTGCTGTTAGCAGTGGCAGGAGAGGAGGACACAGCCTGGGGCACCTGCCAATGGCTATGTTTGCTGTTCCCTGACATAGGTTTCTTCTCTGTGAAATACAGAAATGGGAGGGAAGTCTCTTTCAACAGGATTGCTTATAAGACCCTGTCCCCTCCATCGACTCGAGCCAGAACCCTGTTGTCTGACTGATAGCTCAGGTGACCTGCCGAGGACACTTTGTTTTAAGTCAGGAAGGCAGAAAACGGTCCTTTGGCTTCTGCTCTCCAGTGCCTTTGCTGTGCTCCGTGCCCGAGTGGGTGTGAAAAGCAAGATGCTCTGTGCACTGTGTAGAGAGGTGGGAAGTGAAACCGGCACGTGCGTGTATGCGCACACACACGCGGGAAGGTCACCTCATCACGAGTGTATCTTCCCAGGCCCATCGCTGTGTGCATCACTCATGTGGGTTTTCGTCCTCTCTGATGGCAGAAGACAAGTCGAGAGTAAACTCTGTCAGAAATGGAATCAACTGCCCAACTAGTACTCACGGGAACACAGGTTTGGATTGTAGCATTTAAGGAAAGCCAGCCTTCTGCTCAGGCAGGGACCCTCACTGGCCCTTCCTGGATTTGCCATTGGGCAGAATGTGCTAGTATTTTTAAGTGGAGGATCTGGAAACAGTGACTCCACTAGATGTCAGTGTCATCCAAGGAATAACGGTCAGAAGACAAATGAACTTTGAAACCTAAACAATTAAGAAGCTGCGTTTGTTGACTCTTCACCTCTGGCTATGTTTCCAGCTGCGGGCTGGGCTCTCACTGTGCACGTGTGCACTTATCTAGAAGTCTCCACAGCTGTGCCAGACGTGAGCCATCTCAGTGATCACATAGCCTGTGCTGGCAGCGTGCAAGTGATGGCACTCTTCACTGATTCATGAGTGCATTTCCAAGTAATTCCAGGAGTAATTAAGTAATGCCCATCTTTCTTCTCAGACCGTCTGTATACGCTTTGAAAAACGGTTCTGTGTGGACCCCACTGGAAAAGATGCTTCACTCCCAGATGATTTTGTGTTCACATATGCCCATTTTTAAAACAAATCATACATACTTTGTATGACTCAGCTTAAAATCACTCTAATAGTAGCAAATTCTGAATTTCCTTGTCGTGGGAATTGCACTTTACGAGCTGGAAGTTAAGTAGAATTTTAATTTGCTTATTTCTACGAAAGGACGTTGACTGGAGAAAATAAACAGGAAGCTGCTGTCCGCGTCATCCTTAGTTTTCCAGTATGGATTTTTAGAATAATTAATTTAGCTTACTAGCCCCAATTCATATGTGGGTAAAATTGTTTTATTGGAAATATTTTCAAAGACAGGAATAAAAAGCAGACATAGTCTCTGCACTACTCATCAAACTGGATGTTTGCTGCTGCTGCTGCTGCTGCTGCTGCTGCTGCTGCTGCTGCTGCTGCTTCAGGAAGTCAAGTCCTAAGTAAACACTGAAGCTGGCCCCGCCCCGCCCACCTCTGTCCCAGGGCTCAGTTCCTCGGAGTGTGGGTAGTGTGTTACCTGCATCAGGGCACTGAGCTGGCGAGGTACTCAGGCTGTACAGCACCACTTTCTGGGCTTTGAACAGTCTTCTCTTCACACGATTTCAAAAGCGTGTTGTATCATGCCAATACCTTGCGACAGCTAAGCTCCCCAGCACTCATCCTGAGCGGAACACTGAAGCGCTGGCAGAAGCTGGGGGACAGACAGCGGGTGAGAGCCATCGGATCTTTACTCCTGGGGTTGTTTGAGTGATGCTTGACGTTTTGCACGATGCACAGCACAGAAGCCTGATGGCAGTGCTCCACCTGCCTCTGCCTTACTGGTCAGAAGGGACGGTTGGGTTCTTTTGATGGGGAGGGCTTTTGGCCCTGATGCTCTGTCCCTGAACATGGGGTTGATGGGCTGTCTGTCTGTTTGTGACTTTGTCCGCTGTGTTGAGGGAAGGTAAATGTTCCTGACCTGAAGCAGGTGATCTTCACATCACCTTGGCTTGCTTTGCTGGGTCTCGGCAATTCACTTGAGGCCAGGAGTCCCCAGACCTTCTGCGACAGGGTGACAGCAAATCCCTGGCTCCACTGTTAGTAGCTTGTGGCAGGCTGGATCCAGCATACCATTTTCCTGGTACCTGTCTTGGCAGCCATGGGAGGATGTGTGCTACGGTTGGCACCTCCAAAGTGGGTTCCCTGGGGTGTGTGATGCAGGGTTTTATGTCTGCTGAGTCTCTTTTGACTTAGTGTTGGCTTTGTGACTTCCTGAGGTAGCCTGTGTTCGACAGGGCAGTAGGGCTGCCCTCGGTAAACCCTTCTGTCCGAAGTTCAGCTGCTTCTTCCTTTTGCCTCGAAATTGATGTTTTATGACCCCTTCCACCCAACTGTTAGGACTCCCTCTGTTTTCATCCTCTTCCTCTGATGTGGTAGGTGGAATTCAGTTCCTCCCCTGGACACATGTGGAGTTGTGAGCAGCAACACCGGGCCACTTCTTCCTGTCCCCAGGAGTAGGCTCAGTGACCAGGGACAGATGCACTGCCTCAAGGAAAATGTTCTCTTTTTTTAATGTTTGTTTTGTTAATTATTCTGGTTAATAGAAAATAATGAAGATGGATTTCTAAATTTAGATATTTAGGACTGATAAAAGTGCAAAAATCTTACTGATGTTCTCTGTTGATTTACATTTCTTGAAGTTTTATCACTGTGAGCTTTGATATTTATTTTCCAACTAGAAACTTCACTTGACTGTTTTCCCACAAACAGATGTGGCGGGAAGGGAACTTGAGGATGTGTGTAGCCTTACTATACGTTACTAGAGATTTAGAGAAAGAAGTAAGCTGCACACCACAGCCGAGATGCACAAGGAGGGATTGACTGTCGTCGTCTCTCTCCTAGCCTCTTTCCACTTTCTGTTGGCTTCTTGTTTTTGTTTGTTTGTTTGTTGTTTGTGATCTCATTCTAGGCTCTGCCATCCCAAAGGAGAGAGACACACAGTAGGTGCTTGATAAACATGAGCCCCCATAATCATGTACAAAGCTGGCTTTCTCACGAGCACTGCCTCTTGGGGAAATGGTTGCCTTTGAAATGACGTCACACTCACCCTGATCCCTGTCTTCTGAATTTTGCAGTGATCTTCCCGGAATTTTAAGTGTGTCCCGCTAGCCCATACTTCTAGTGTGTTCAATGGCATTGCTTCTTTCAGTGATGTTTTTAAAGAACCAGTCGTTTTGTCCCACATCCTTTTGAAACTGAATTTCATTAGCTGTTCTCAGCAGCACTGGACACCACCAAGTCTCTCCATTTCATATATCATCTCAGATTTGAAAAGCACATGAAAATGTTTCTCCATTTTCAATATTGCGTGAGTAATGTTCCCGTTGGAAAGTAATGGAGTGAAGTCCTCACTTGTCAGCACCGTTATTAAGGAGGACGAGTCTCAGATCTTTCTCTCATAATAAAATAAATCTGTCAGAAAATCACCGTGCTTACACTTCCTCATGCCAGCAGGAGAGGGGACATGGACTGTTCCAAGTCTAGGTGTACCCGGGGTCACGGCTTCTTTGGGTCACACAGCCCTGCACCAGCCATCCAGTGGGTAGTTCACATAATGTTAACAATCCATCCAAGATAATTGGCTCAGGAAATCGGCAAACAGCTGCTTCTTGTTCCCCAAATATTGACATTTGGTCAAAAGGAGATTTTCATCCTCTCCCTCCCCCGTGCTGCTTTCTGTGGGTTGGTAGAAGGGTTTAACCTCGAAGTGCCCGTTTCCTAACCATCCGGAGGCAATGAAAGGAGATGTTGCCTGTACCTCAGTACTAATTGAGTGTATACCATTAAATTGCACAGCTGAGTAGCAATAGAAGTTTTTAAATCATTCAGACATTAATTAAATATATACATTTCTGCAGTTGGTTTTCCAAACAAACAAACAAGAGCCCCCTCTCCATCTAGGTTAACAACAGCGTTGAGTGTGTTTTCTTGTTGGGTGTTGCTTTCCTAGATGGTCCATTGGTTTCTAGTAATTGAATTTTGAACTCTTTTTAAAAATAATTAAAAGATAATCTCCAAGTGGAGAAGTTAGGGAGAAAGTTTAGAAAATGGTCTTTAGAATGATGAGTCACTGTGGGTGAACGTCTTCTTGTGGGTCTGTTTCTAAGGTGTGTGTGTGTGTGTGTGTGTGTGCACATGCACGCACACGCGCGCACACGCACACATGCATGTCCCACACATGGTTCCCATGTTCTTGAGTTCTGTTGGTGGGAGCCGTGTAGACAGGGGAAAGGCCATCTGGCAGCCACAGCCCTCACCCAAATGCTAACTTTGCTTTGCTTTCCAGTCTCGGAAAGGCAGTGACCCAGACAAAGAGAAGAAAGGCCTGGAGAGCCGTGCGGACAGCATCGGGAGCGGTCGAGCCATCCCAATTAAACAGGTACGCCGTGTCCCTTCCCTGCCTGGCCTGAGACACACCTCAGGTCGGCCGGCCTGAGATGATGCTGGCTTAGGTGCCAGGGTTTGTTTGATGTGCTCTGTTGATGAATGTAGAAGTCACTCACTTGACATCAATTAGAAGGGGTTCCTGTGAGTATTAAAATCGGATCATTAGAATAAGAAGAGGGAGCTGTGACAACAGCTAATGAAGTGCGGTCCACCCGCCTGCATATGGAGTGTGCTTCCAGGCTGCGCTGGCTTCAAAGCTGCCTTTGTAGCATGGCTTTGATTGGGCTGCAGGCTGCCAGGCGACAGGGGTAAATCAGATCGCCATACAAGAGCCCCTTGTGATCATAGGAATAGCCCGATGTGGCCCTAATTTGCTCTCGCAGACGGACATCTGAACAGTGTTTCAGGCCGGCCGGTAACAACGAGGTAATTAGTTGTGATAATCATAGCCGGCGTGTCAGCTGTGAGCTCTTGTTTGTAATTTGCTAATGAAGGAATTGTAACTTTGATTAGGTTCAGTTTCATTTAGACCTTATTATATAAAGGAACATTTACAGCTGTAATGTGGGGCCTTAATTAAACTTCCTCATTACACAACAGGACTTGAATTCAAGCATTTGTTTTGGCCTCTGTTGCTAGCCTGAAATAGGTTTTCATTAGCCCGGAAACTGGGTACTAAATTACTTCACGTCTCAAGTAAGAAACACTGGAAGTGGCATGTGACGTCTTCTGCTGCTTCATTTCCGAGAGAACGGGAATAAAGAGTTCAGCCCCCACAGTGGCTTCTGGAAATGCCATCTTTTTGGTTGATAAAGAAAGCCAATTGAGGACTGGAAGGATGGCTTAGTGGTTAAGGCACTTGCCTGTGAAGCCTAAGGACCTAGGTTCGATTCTCCAGGTCCCACGTTAGCCAGGTGCACACCACGGTGCATGCATCTGGAGTTCGTTTGCAGTGGCTAGAGGCCCTGGCATGCCTCTCCCTCCCTCCCTCTGTATCTAATAAATAAATAAAATGATTTAAAAAAATTTTAAAAAGAAAGCCAATTGATTTAGAGAGTGTTCTCTTTGAGGAGAAAAAGAAAGAAAGAAAAAAAAAGACTCATAGCTCTGGCTAACATGACACTTTCACCTCCATGTAGCATTTGTGGCAACCACCCTGCTCCCTCCCACTTGGCCAGCACACAGGCTCTGGCTGGTCTTCCTTCCCTCTGAAATAACTGGATCAACTCCGTGTTTGCAGCTAATGGGGCTTCAACCTTAGTGAAGGCCTGGCTGTTTCAGCCTAAAGACTTGGGAATTGAGCCACAGGGGTTTATGAAGAAGCCAGGGTTGCAGCAGCCCCATCCTCTAGCTACAGACCTGAGTGGCCTATGTGTTGTAAATGTCCCCTGTCCAAAGGTTAGCCCACAGCTTTGCCCCAGGCAAGGGAGACCTGCAGAAGACTAGAAAGCCACTGTGCCTCAACAGAACCAGCATCCCCCCACCCAAGACTCCCGCACTGGGGAAAATCTCTTGGGGGGTCAGCATGCAGCACTGGGAAAGCAGTTCTCTCCTTCTGTATGCTTGAAAACAAGGCAAGAAGCCTTTCTCGTGGCCAGTGGTGTTTTCACTATAAAACAGGTTCTTGACTTTGGAGGGCCATGTGCATAGTTGTATTTTGCTCATGCAGTTTTAATCTACCTCTCTACGTAAGGCAGTTTTAGGGGATAATCTTTTTGTGCTGTGTTGCTTCATCTGGAGTTATAAAAATCGTTTGACTATTGTTTCCCCATCTCAAGCACTAGCACTAGGACGCTGAAGAAGGCAGACTAGTGTGTCCTTCCTCCTGACCCCTGTCCACTGCTCAGTGGGTGAGCTGCTCACTGGCTCAGCAGGAGTCTCATGGTGAGCAGGCCAAGCCTGGTGTGATTGCAGCCTCGCTTAATTTGTACCTGCTCCTCTGTGGCCAGGGCCAGCTTCACAATTGAGGCTTTCAGTGTGTGCCCGTTGAAGGTGACTGTCGGGAACACAGCGAGTGCTCTCCAGTCTCCGGAAGCATTTTGTTTGTGAATGTGAAAAATAATGTCATTGAAATCTAAATCATGGTCTGGTTTCTCCATGGCTCCTGGGCCGAGGAAACTTCTGGTCACCCATTACAAACAGCCATGGGCCAGCTCCCTCCAGGGCTTGCCCTTGACTTGGCATGGACCCAACTGTGGTGAGTGCTCAGGATCCTCGTCTGCATAGTGCTGGAGCACCTGGACACGGTGGTCCTCAGGGAAGGCCTCCAGCTTGGCACGGCTGGAGTTTTCAGTCAGTGAGCTAGGTGCCTGTGCCAGAGCCTTCTTGTGCACCCTGTGGATTGAGGTGGGTTGTAGGTGGGCATGTTGACTTAAGGCCCTGTGCCTGTCTGTGTGCACCCACATTTTCAAGAAGCACAGATAATTTGAGACCATCTGAATCCCTCACCCCTGCCCCCATTTGTGAAGGCCTCACTGTAGACATCATGATTGAGGGGATGGAGCCTGGAGGGACAGTACCCACCCAGTGTGTTCTAGAATCCTTGGATAAACAGAAGAGTAAATGAAAGCTTGCTGTGTGCGTGCTTTTCCCACAGTGTCCCACATAAACCCCCATCAGTTCCGAGGGATTGTGGGTTAGCCTTGTCTTCAGTTAAACTCGGACAGGGTGAGCATTAGAGAAGCACCTGTGTCCTTTCCACCACTCAGTGACAAAAAGCTCCAAAGCAGTGTTGCAGGTTCTAAATTGAATCGATGAACTCTGACCTCTCATGGAAGCATCTTGTGCTATGTAGAGGAAAGGTTTAAGTCTGGGCCGCCAGCAGCACGTTTCTCTGGGGATGGCACAGGCGCAGGCATCTCTCCTTGGGCAAGAGGGCTTTGCCTTCCTTTGCATGTCACCTGTGTTGTCCCTGCCCCTCCCACCAGAGCACATGGTGTCACTCAAGCCCTAGCTGAGACTGGTCCTCACAGTCAGTCCTGCACACTGGCTGAAGGATGGGACAAACGAGCCCTGGCCTAAAGACAGAGGAGTGCCTTTAGAAGCTGGTGGTCTTGAGCACATGGTCTGTTCTGGTTGTTGTAGTCTTTTCTCCACAGCAGACTTGTTTGAGACTCTGGTGAGGTGCTCTCTGTGCCCGTGGCCTGCCTCACACTCCTGCAGACAGGTCTCACGTGAGCCGCAGTACCTTGTCTACAGCTCATTTGCTCTGAGAACTTTGGCTGCTTCCTGAGGTTGGAGCATGCCAAGTCACTATCGCCAGCCACATTCATTGTCTCGTTCTCATTTCCTCCAATGAACGGCTTCTCATCAAGAGGAGGACTTGTTTTCTGGGCTGTAACTTCATTTCTTCTGGGCCTGGGCCCTACTTGCCTTTTGTTTCACCTGGGACCCCTGGAGGAACGAGTTGGAGAATTCTGTTTTCTTTTCCTCCTAAGAACACAAGGTGTGATCTGGTGGAGGGAAAACGAGCAAGCAAAGCAGGACAAATAAAAGCCCGAGGCTGCCTCAGCGGCGAGTGGGCTCAGCGTCACGTATTAATTTTTCATTGCTGTGGAGAGTTGAACATACATAATCACTTGATTGCGGTGGGAGTTAGGGAGCTCCTATGGTGTCATTTGCATAAATCTTGTTAAGTCAATGGCAGTTAATGAAGTACAAATGAGCCCGGAGAAGGTGACATGCAAATTGTGGGTGGCAGATGGGAGGTCTGTTTGGGGGACGGCAGCTGTGTGCTCCCCTTTCTTTCTTTCTCTCTAGCATTTTTTAATCTCTATATTTGAGTTCAGATGCACAGCCATAAGCCTCAGCCTCCTCCCCCTCCGCGAACTCCTGGCCAGGGGCTGGCCGCCACCTCCTGCCCCAACACAGCATGTTGACGGGCCCGGGACTCGCCTTGGCTCAGGAGCGTGAGCTCACAGGAATAGATGTGACTTTTCAAAAAAGGATCTGTTTTATCTTGTCCTGCTTCCCCAACCGCATGTGCCCATCTTGTTGGGCACAGACAAAAACAGCCTCCTCATGGGCCTTGATACTGTATACTGTCCTGAAGGTTTCAGACTGTGAGAAGAAGGTCTTTGCTTAAGAAGCTTTGTTTGGTTGCGGGGGTGGGGAGGGGGGATCTTTCTTTCCCTCTTTACATAGCCAGTGGAGCTGAGCTCCGAGGTACATCATGTCAGCCTGGATGGTTTCGCAGTGACAAACACAGACAGCAAACAGGGCTTGCTGTGGAGCTGGGGCTTCAAGGAAGACCTTGCATTGTCAGTGCAGCACCCCTTCCCCAGGCTGGTGTAGACTCACAGGAGGTCTTACGGATGTGTGTGCCAGAAGGAAGCTCCATGGTGGGATCTGAGAAGTGTTTGGGCAGAATGCTGCTTCCCTCCCTTCTTCCTGGTGTAGGAAGTGTGGTGCTTGTTCCTTGATCCATGATTATTCTGAGAGGAACACGTCTGTTTGCATTGGCCAGCTTAGTGTGGTGGTGTGAGTCTATAATCCCAGCACTGGGGAGGCAGAGGCAGGCGGATCCCTGGGGCTCTCTGGCCAGCTTGTCTGACCTAATCGGTGAGCTCCAGGCCAATGAGAGACCCTGTCTTGAGGGAGGTGGGCAGCACCTGAGAAACAACAGCCTAGGTTTTCCACTGGCCTGCACACATGCACGCACGCACACTAAATTAAAAAGAGGGATAAGCAGAGATGTGCACGTGGGGAGCCTGAAGACACTGCAGCGAGGGAACTGAGAGGCTCCTCTGGCCATAGCTGCTGCTCCCCAGGCTCTTACCTTGGGGGCTCCCCCTTGAGGCAGCCCTTTGGGCTCACTAGGTTCCACAGGCGATCAGAGAGCAAGCATCCTTGTGTGTGTGGTACATGATAGTTACACATAAGGAACAAAGTTGTTTGTTTTGTGTATCTTGTTTTTATATGTGACCTTGGCTGGTCTTGAATTTACTATGTAGCCCAGGCTGGCCTCAATCTCCTCGTTCAGTCTCTTGAATGCTGGGATGATGACAAGCACACTCCACCATGTCTGGAATGAAATGTCTGCATAAAACTTTTCTGAAGTCTTAACTGTGACTGCGAACCCAGATGCCCAGCCCACCTCTGGCACCGAGAGTCAGCCAGTAGGAGCCCTTGTCTCTCAGCAGTCGTCACAAGGCACACGATCCTCTTCCCAGGCTAGCAGAAGCTGAAAACCCTGGTTGGAGCGCTCCTGCCGTGAATCGTGAACCGTTTTCCAGCTGTGCCTGGTTTTGGTTCCCAGTGGGGTAGAAGGAGGCAGTTGCCAATTTATACAAACAGAGCCTGAGGAGTTAATGCCACACCCTGTCCTTGCAGGCCACTGATCTGTGTTGCCTGCTCACCGCGGTGGGGCGTGTCATGCAGTGCGGAGAGAAGAAAAGCCACCTCAGGTCATTTGCTTTAACATCCCTGGAAGCCTGAGTAGAGCACAGCGCATGCGCCCGCTGCTCGGCGTCCAAGCACGACATCACAGAGGAAACAGACTTGAGCTGGAACTTTGTAGAGACCGGAAGAGAAAGCAGGCTGTGGTGGAGCTGTCCTTACAGACCCAGAGAATGGAGGCTAGAGAACTGCCCGCCCGCTCCTCAGACTCTGCAGGACCCGTGGCCGTCTGGCCTGACTGTGGAGGAACCAAGGGAAGCAAAAGCTTGTGGAGAATGCTGTGTGCACCCATGTGACACCCATGAGAGTCTTCCTGGCCAGCGGGGGCCCATCAGTTCCCCAGGAACGGATGATTGACCACCATGGCCCTGTTGCCCTGAGAGGTGACTGACCTTGCTTGGGTGAACCACACCGTGAGAACGCTGCTGTCGGCCAACTGCAGGGACAGATTTCCTGGGTTAGATGGGAGTGCTGCATGTCCACGTTGACTTCGCACATGTCATTCCGTCATTGGGGAAATGATCTAGCACTGTGGATGCCCACACTTGAATTTATAATCATTCATCTTGGAATGAATAGACCATACTCCTCCCCACTCCCCAGCACAACATAGGCGGAGGGCTGTATGGTTTATGGAAAGTGCTTCATGAAACAAGTTTAGCCAGAATATAAAGATCCATCGCTTCCACACACAACCTTCAAAGCAAATTTAAACAGTATTTCCCTTGGCCGCAAGGGCTGTGTGAGGGTGACACGAAATAAAGCACACCGAGGTACTTTGTTTAATATTGCTGTGAAAACGCGATGTTATTTCCAAGCGTGCGGGTTAATTCTATGTCCTCTCTGTGTCCATAATCCAGGAGCTGGGGTCATCTCTTCAGTGATTTTTTTCCTGACGTTCCTCCTTTTCCTTACATGTTCAGTAACAGCGGAGGGCTGCCTACGAGATAGAAGGGAACACTCACACAGCCGTCAAGGGAGGTTTCTCAGCCAGTGTTGGTGCGCATCACCGCACCTCCTTCTTTTCATGGTTAGTCCATGGATGTTCATACCTGGCTTCATTTCTTCCACATTCAACTGGCTTGTAACAGGTGTACTCTCATTCCCATAGGGATGTGCCCTGGGCTCTCTGCTAAGCTGGCAGGGAGAGAAAAACATCTGTAATTCTGGCAGGGCTCAGCTATACTGAGAAGACCTCCCGCCTGAGTGTCCTGTGGGAGGCACACATCACGTTCTGAGCATCTGCTCATCAGAATAGCCCCTCGGACTCCTCACTCTGTCCCAGGAGGCTTTGGTGATGAGGGACCAAGCCTCCAGTGTAGTTCTTTCTTCACATTGCTGTAACAGAATACCTGATAATCGACTTAAAAGAGGAAGGGGTTATTTGGGCATACAGTTCAAGGTGCCACGGTCAGTCCATCTTGGGGGAGGTGCAGTAGCTGGTCCACGAGCAGCTGGTCACTGTCTCTGTGGTCTGGAAGCAGAGTCTTGAGTGCTGGCCTTTGGCTTCTTTCTCCTGTATTCCTTCTTGTTCAGTGTAGGACCCCGCTCAGGACATGGTGTCACCCACACTCAAGGTGGGTCTTCCCTCCACAGTTAAACCTTTCTGGAAACACCATCCGCAGACAAGCCCACCAGCGTGCCTCCTAAGTGATTCTACATCCTTTCAGGTTGAGGACTGACCACCACCTCCAAGGGCGATGTATTACTGATTTTTACTGAGTGACACGTCTCCCCCCCAAGCCCCCCGTCACTCCTCTTACCTGCGAGCTAATACCTATTTCACAGGTGAGAAAAACAACACTGGGTTGATGGTGCAACCTGACCCCCATCATCCCAGTTTGCTGGAGCTGGGGCTAAGATATCAGAGACTTGGTGACCTGAACACAAACGTGTTTCTCACAGTTCTAGACACTGGATGTTCAAGATCAAGACCAGCGGTGAGCTCCTGGCCTGGCCTCTCCCCTCGAGCTGTCTCTGTGCTCTCTGGCCTTTATGCCTTTGCTCCCCTGTCGCCCTTTCTTCTAGTAAGGACATCGTCCTGTTGTATCAGGGTTCCGCCCTTGTGACCTAGAGACTACTTCTAGGTGCAGTGAGGGCTTCAGTGTGTGAATTTTGGAGAGCACAGTTCAGCACATGCCACACAGCTAACTGATGACGGCTGCTACGGGTTCATGCATCTGTGGGCTTGAAGGCCGTCGGTAACGTGCTTGTCTCATAGAACGCCCCGCCATTGCCCAGTAAGGTCACTTTGCTCTTCTCTATCATATGTGGGCGTCCAAAGAGCTGTTGTAGGAGGCAGTGTGCATTGAGTGGAGACACTCAAGATTCAGACTGTGCTGACCTGGATAATCATATTCAAACCGTCCATAGCATATTGTGACTCCAGTCCAGTGCCACACAGCACTCTTCCCTCCAGCAGTGGACCACAATACAATGACATTCCCATAAGGCCATTTGGGCTAATGCTGTCAAACCTCCCTTGTTGCGTATACGAATGTTCTGTGCCGTTCACATGATAACAGAAATTGCCTGTGGCTGCATTTCTCAGAACATGCCTGTCATTGAACAACAGACAGGTGATAGTATCGTCATTTGACATGACCTCATCGATGGCCCGAGTTGTCTGTGCAGCACATATGTCCCACTGGAGACAGTCACCCCGTTCCTATTTGGACACTTGATTTCTGCTCACCAGCAACCTCAGCAGTAATAGATTTGGGGACAGAAAGGTCAGGCTCTTTCCCCATGTACAGGGCCATGGCAGAGGTCAGGCCTGTGGCTGGGGATGTCCAAACAGAGTGCATGCATTCAGCGGACGCCCACCACTCCCGAGTATCTTAAACAGAGCTTCCTTTCTGGCCTTTCAGAGAACTTCAATTGTGTGACAAGTTCCTATGGTTGTAGTCTGCTGTATTGTTAACTAATTTTTCCCAGGTATAAAGTACGAGACCCGGATACCACATCCTTACTGAGGGAAAGCTACTTAAGGAGCAGAGGTGCGGTGTTCTAGAACGCCAGTGCGTGAAGAGCTCCATTTACCAAGGTCTACACACTGCAGGTTCTAGATGGAAGCAGAGGACGGACTACAAGACTCCCTTGGAAGACGCAGAACTCAAGTCTTCGTGTCATTTCTGCTTTGCTTACCTCTTAGCAACAGAGCACGTGGTTCTCCTGATGGAGGAAGGCAGACCATAGAGGAGAACTTCTGTGCTGGGTTTGGTTCTTTGGGAAGAGAGGTGGAAACCCAGGGAGCATTTGTCCTGGCAGAGAGCTCATCCCGGCTGACTGGAGTACCGCTGCTTTATTCAGACAGAAATCAGGGGCTGGTGAACAACTGATTCATGTTGACATCCCTGGGTCTCTGAGGATCAGGGGCCGTATGCACTTGGCCAACAGACTCCGACTTAGAGCTTTGAACCCCCCAGAACTAGAGGCTTGTCGCTCTGAGTACCGTGAGCCCGTGAAATGCACAGCTCTCAGCAGCAGTACTGACAGCTACAAGAGCCACTGTTCCTAACAGCAGCTAATGTCGCAGCTCTGGAGCCTCAAGCATTAGGACCATCAGCTTTACAGTTTTGGGGGTCTTGAGTGTCAGGACCCCCATCCCTCAGGGCTGAGCAGCTCCCTGGAACTCTCTTCCAGCAGTTGGGGCTACAGTCCCTGGTCTCCACAGCCTTCCCTATACCTCCACTGCCCTTCGCCATCATTCACTTTCTCTTCTACCTCTCCGCTGCCCACTGGCTCGGCTTCAGGTCATCTGGAACTATCAGGCTCCTTGCTGTGGCCACTGCTGCTTCCGCCATGGCCATTGTCCTCTTGTGTTACCAGCTCACTCTGGACATGACCGCGATCACGAGGCAAGGAAAGACCATCTGGGAGAAGTTGTTTCTTGTGTGTTGTTGTAATGCAGGGAACAGAATAGGCGAGTGTCTCCCAGCTGACCTGGTTATATAGCTGAGGAGCAAAGAACTAGGGTGTGTGCACTAATCACAGCTCTGCTCCCCATGTGGTCTGAGAAGAGTGTCAGAGTTATCCAGAGTTCACTGAGCTTTTCGCAGGCTGTCTGGAGTGACCATGACTGGATCATGTCTTCAGGCTGATGGCAGTGTGCGGAATAGCTGAGCTGGCCCGAAGGCATTCCTTCCCTGTGGGAGTCAAGGTTCTCTTGGCTGGGGATGTCCAGGAACAGCACGGGCGTTTGGCAGATCCCTACGGAAGGCTCCCAGGCATACGGGAAGGCCAGTCAATGATCCACTGTAGAGGAACCATTCACAGAAAACATCAAAAAGACATTGATAATAAAGACTTACGCAAAGATCAACACAGAACTCATGACTTTTTTGCTCAATTTTTTTAAAGTTAGTGGACCAAGGAATAGGTTTCCTTGTGTTGTTTTCATACACATGTCATTATATCATGTTCTTATTCACAGTTAAGTAACATTTAACAGCGTGTGTAGTGTTCAGCAATGCTGAACACTGCTTAATTCCTGTCCTCTGACCCATGTCGATTTGGAAACAGCAATAGTTAGCCCTTGGGGCACTTACCATGGCTGTCCGACTGGACACTTTCCCTGAAAGATGGTTTGACATTTTGACTATATATATGCCAGTGTTCAGAGAAGATTCCCCAGCCTGGTTCCAGGCCCTGCTGTACTCTGCCTTGCGCCCCCTGGGCAGCAGGTTTTCCCTGCTCCACCACCTTCCTTGTGACCATTGTTTGAAAGAAAGTGGCCTCTGAAGAACTCCTCAGACCCTCTCCTAGGCCTTTTGGAAAGGATAAAGTTAATGTCTAACTAACATAACATTTCATGTAAGTGTGTGGAGTCATGAAAACGGAAACATTGACAGACACTGTTGCCGTCCTCATGCCGTCACCTATCAGACTCTCAACTGTCATCTTAACTCCCGTGTTTTCATGCCAAAATCAGCGTTGGAATTGCCCACCGTGCTCCTGAGCACAGTCTGAAGGAGGACTCCGGCATTCACGAGCTGCGCGCTCACTGCGCCATTGGTAGAGGCGTTGGGCATGTGAGAACGCTGGCCTGCTGCAGTAGGACCTTGCCAACGCTTCCCTGCGTGGTGCGCGAAGCACTGCCATGTTAAAGACAAGATGTCTGGGGCTCAGAGGCCCAAGTTGCCGTACTCACAAGTGGAGGAGCTGAGACTCGAGCCTTGTGACCCTGCAGTGGGCTCTAGGTGTGTCCTCCTGCTTGCGTGTCCCCATACTCCACAGTGCTTAGCAAGTGAGCATGTGCTCATGACCAGGTCCAACAACACTGAGGGCGTGTACCCAGGGTATGCTGTGCTGTGGGAGGAGTGGCCGTCCAGAACACACTGACTCATCGGCACGCTTCAGAGTGCCCCAGTCCTGAGGTAGCCTGGGCAGGTGCTAATGTCACCTTCTCTTTGCTGGGACCAAACACCTGACTCAAAGCAGCTGATGGGAGGAAAGGATTTACTTCTGGCTTATGGTCTCCAGAGTGAGCATGGCAGGAAGCCGTGGGAGAGGGAGCTAGCTGGCCGAAGCCCATAGGACTAGACTGCCAGGCCTCCTGGTCTGTCCCCAGTACCACACCTCCCGCAGCCAGGCTCCACCTCCCCACTGGCTTCATCACAGACACACGAGGCTGTGGGAGACTCTTCACATTCAAACCGCACATCAGGGTTGAGTAAAGACTCAGGCTATGGGTCTGCGTTCCTAAGGTGAAGCTGGCCTTGCAGGGCTGCTGTCTAGTCACATGGGGCCACCTGGAATTTCTTTCCCTTCCTGTTTCTGGTGCCTTTAATCTGCACCTGTCCACATCTTCCTGCTCTTGAGGCCCGTGTCAAATGCCCTCTATCCCAGGAACACACACCTTACACCCGATGGGGTGTTGTGTCCTCTCTGCTCCTTCCCTTAACACCTTGTTGGATCTTGGGAGGTCTGTCTTCTGATTCCTGTTGTATAGATAGACACATGCTTCCTTCACGTGCCCTCACCCATCTACTTCCTTATGGCACACGGTCAGAATGGGGCACTGTTGTCCCCCAACATCTGCAGAGAAGAGAGGGAACGGGGAGAGAGGAGGTAGAAAGGGTGATGGTGCATTTATTGTGGTGAAGCAGAGCTTTTCTCCCTGATGTTATCAAGGATTTCACAAGTGAGTGTTAGTGTATAGGCAGTAGTTTTTAATAACATTTTTTAAACTTTTTTTTTTCTGTTTGTTTATGAGAGAGAGGGAGAGAGAATGGATGCACCAGGGCTTCTAGCCACTGCAAACGAACTCCAGATGCATGCGCCACCTTTTTCCCCAAGTTGAATCTTGTATGTGTATCTAGTAGGCTTCCCTGTCCCCTTAGCAGCCCCGTTATGTGAAGTTGCACCAGTCTGTACATTTCATAGAGTTCACCTTGCGTCGTTTCGTGAAGCCAGTCAGAGGCAAAGACAGGATTTAAACCCAACTTGGCTTATTCCTCAAACCTGCTGGGTCTCCAGTGCAACTTAAGCAGTTGCTTAAGAGTGAAGCAAAAGACAGCACCCAGGGCCAGTGAGCGGGGGTGATCAGCGGGTGGCATCCGGTTCTGTAGTATCTGTGTTCCATGTTCAGTAGGGCCCTGAGGTAGGTGATCAGCGGGGAGGGTGATCAGTGGGTGGCATCCGGTGGCATCTGTGTTCAGTAGGGCCCGTGAGGAGGGTGATCAGCGGGTGGCATCCATGTTCAGTAGGGCCAGTGAGGGGGTGATCAGCGGGTGGCATCCATGTTCAGTAGGGCCAGTGAGGGGGTGATCAGGGCCAGGGTGGCAT
Source organism: Orientallactaga sibirica (assembly GCA_036365145.1). Classification (NCBI taxonomy): domain Eukaryota; kingdom Metazoa; phylum Chordata; class Mammalia; order Rodentia; family Dipodidae; genus Orientallactaga; species Orientallactaga sibirica. The sequence goes on along the minus strand of JAEOAD010000044.1, from coordinate 19,502,388 downwards.
CCGGGTGTTCCATGTTCAGGGGCCCGTGAGGAGGGTGATCAGCGGGTGGCATCCGTGTTCAGTAGGGCCAGTGAGGGGGTGATCAGCGGGTGGCATCCGTGTTCAGTAGGGCCCGTGAGGAGGGTGATCAGCGGGGCATCCGGTGGTATCTGAGTTCAGTAGGGCCCGTGAGGGGGTGATCAGTGAGGAGGGTGGCATCTGTGTTCAGTAGGGCCAGTGAGGAGGGTGATCAGCCAGTGAGGGGGTGGCATCTGTGTTCAGTAGGGCCCAGTGAAGTGGGGCAGGTGATCAGCGGGTGGCATCTGTGTTCAGTAGGGCCCGTGAGGAGGGTGATCAGCGGGTGGCATCTGTGTTCAGTAGGGCCCGTGAGGAGGGTGATCAGCGGGTGGCATCCATGTTCAGTAGGGCATCCGTGTTCCAGTGAGTGAGGGGGTGATCAGGGTGATCAGCGGGTGGCATCCGTGTTCAGTAGGGCCCGTGAGGGGTGATCAGCAGTAGGGCCAGTGGTGGCATCCATGTTCAGTAGAGGGGGTGATCAGCCATCCGTGTTCAGTAGGGCCAGGGGGTGGCATCCGTGTTCAGTGATCAGTGGGGGTGGCATCCATGTTCAGTAGGCCCAGTGGGGGGGGTGATCAGGTGATCAGCGGGTGGCATCCGTGTTCAGTAGGGCCCGTGAGGGGGTGATCAGCCATGGGGGCCAGTGGCATCTGTGTTCAGTAGGGCCCAGTGATCCATGGGGGCCAGTGAGGGGGTGATCAGCGGGTGGCATCCGTGTTCAGTAGGGCCAGTGAGGGGGTGATCAGCGGGTGGCATCCGTGTTCAGTAGGGCCCGTGAGGAGGGTGATCAGTGGGTGGCATCCATGTTCAGTAGGCCCAGTGGGGCAGGTGATCAGCGGGTGGCATCCGTGTTCAGTAGGGCCCGTGAGGGGGTGATCAGTGGGTGGCATCCATGTTCAGTAGGGCCAGTGGGGCAGGTGATCAGCGGGTGGCATCCGTGTTCAGTAGGGCCAGTGAGGGGTGATCAGTGGGTGGCATCCGTGTTCAGTAGGGCCAGTGAGGCTGGTGATCAGCGGGTGGCATCCGTGTTCAGTAGGGCCCAGTGGGGGTGATCAGTGGGTGCCATCTGTGTTCAGTAGCCCCAGTGTGGCAGGTGATCAGCGGGTGGCAGCCGTGTTCAGTGGGTCCAGTGAGGGGGGAGATCAGCGGGTGGCATCCATGTTCAGTGGGTGATCCAGTGAGGGCCCAGTGATCAGCGGGTGGCAGCCGTGTTCAGTGGGTCCAGTGAGGCGGGAGATCAGCGGGTGGCATCCGTGTTCAGTGGGTCCAGTGAGGCGGGTGATCAGCGGGTGGCATCTGTGTTCAGTGGGTCCAGTGAGACGGGTGATCAGCGGGTGGCAGCCGTGTTCAGGGTATCTCTTGTCCTTCCCCTAATGCAGAACTCCTCTCAGTGTTGTTTGTAATTGGAGTAGCTGGAGTTCACTGTGGTTTTAATTAGCTGATTACTAGTTTTCTCAAATGTACTGTACTCACTGTAGGTCTTGCAAATTGGTAACTGGTAGCTACCAGGATAATTAAATATTTCAGAACACTTGGCTACAGTAGCATTGAACTGTGAAGAAATAATGTTGTATAGCCAATCAAAAAGAGATACTTGTAAACTCATTTACAGTGCCAGTGTGTGTTAGGACCATCATAGACATGCTTATTGCAGGAGAAATTAAAGATGCGATTTTGTGCTAAGAGGCAATATAGAAATTAGTTCCTGAATGACTTGTTAATTGATTTGGTAATTCCCTCAGGCTTGCATGCTCTTTCCCCCCTTTCTGTTGTTGCATTCAGTTAACAGTGACTATTCCCAGAGCAATAAAAATACGTTTCACACTTAGGTTAGATACGCCCTTACAACAGACTGCCTGCAGTCAGAGCTGCGGCCATACCTGCCCTTAAGCCCAGCTCCTCTTGCCATGCTGTCATTCGCCACATTCCCAGTAAGGCAGCCAGTGTGTTCACAAGACGGCGTGATTTCAGCAGAGGGAGAACATGGTGTTACGTCTTAGGTTTACAGACCCTCTCACTTTTTCATTTCTTTTTTTGTTCATTCTTTGCCTCCCCTTTTTGTCTCAGCACTGGAGGAGATTCGGGAGACTTGATTTATGGACATCTTTTCTTATTGTTTGCAATTCAGCAAGAATAACCATACAAGAGACCATTTGTAGAAAAGTGCAAATTGCTGCTGGAAATGATATCACAAGAAAATGAGACCTGTTTACCCTCATTCAAATTGAGCGTGCATCAAAGCACCCAAGAACCTTGTGCTGGTCAGGGGCTTGCTCAGAGCCTGCTTCCCATACCCAGGCCAGCCTTCTTCCCCTTCCTTCTCAGATACCGAGGGGGAATGATATTGAAACTATTCGTGCTGAGGAGACACGAATGTTAATCTTCTTGAGTTTTTGAAGGAAGAACTAGTTGTGTTGCCTTAAGTATAGGGAGACATTCTTAGCATCTTGTGGGCTGTGTGCATGGCCCAAGCAGCAGCATGACACACTTCTGGGGAGATGTTATCACGTTGATTTGAGGCCAGCCTGTCGATCTGTTTTGTGTTGATGCCTATACAGTCTCACACGTAGATCCCTCATGCATTCACTCAACTAGGGTATTGGTGGGCTTTGCCCCAAAGGCTCCTTTTTAGAGTAAGTGATAATATTTTATTTTTAGTTAGGGACGGTGGAGAACGTCCATATTTAGCATTCTCTGTTCTGCAGTGTAAGGCCATGGCTAGGGTTGGTCTTCTGCTCATTTGATCCACACACTCCTTCGGTGCGTGTGTAAGATAAAATGTAATAACATGACAGCAGTCTCCATGTTAGTGGGGCCTCAGGGCAGAGGTGGCCTGCTGGGCTGGGCTTGCACAGCACCAAGTCTTCTGCTGAGGGCTTCTTGGCTAGAGGGGGCTCCAGAGGAAGCAGCAGCACACTGGTGTTGATTGTTGCCAGCAGCCTTCCCCGGCCTGTGCCCCTCTCCGTGTTGCTAAGGACTCTGGTGTGCAGCCTCTGCCCCTCAGAGATGCTGGAGGGCAGGAGTCCTGTCCGTCTGTCGTGAAAGGTACGCTCCACACCTTGTCACCCCACATGTGGTTTAACTGAATTGCATGCTCTTTCCCCCCTTTCTGTTGTTGCATTCAGTTAACAGTGACTTTTCCCAGAGCAATTCCAGAGTCTCCACCCTTTGTTTTACTTCCCCAAATATTTTTACCTTGCAGAGAGGAAGAAGAACAAGGTGGACACAGCTGTGAACACTGTGTGACAAGTAGATAAGACTGCTGCCTGCCTTCTCCTCCCGGAGCATTGCTTATGTATTTGAAGACAATATCTACTGTTTATCGTCAACTTAATGTTTTTCTCCAAATATCTAAGTGAACTTGCTCTCCACTATAAAAGGCCTGCCCTGTGCAAACTGTGTCTTTGGGGCTTTGTCCCAAGGGTTAGGACCAGAGGACACACCTGCCACCCACGTCCGAGGGGGAAGCAAGGACTTCCTGTGCAGCTCCAAGGTGATGGGTATTGCTGCTTGGTATTTCTCACGATGTTTCTGCACTTTAATGACTATTTCTGCTAATACTGTACTAATAATTTTTAATGGTTCACATTGAGTTGGTGACATTTTGATACATTAATGAGCCTTATCAATGACTTTTAAAAGTTCTTTCGTGTGTGAGGGTACTTTGTCGTGACCCCCGGAAGGAAGTGAGAGCATGGCTGCATACCCACCCCGAGCAGTGCATCATGGGAGCCACAGTGAATAACGTCCGAGGTGTTGGGTTCTACCACCGAGGCTTGTCACAGAGGTGCACACCCTTTGGAATGGTGTTTCTTGAAGAAAAGTTTTTAAAAGTTTAAAATGTTTAAGGTGGGTGTGCCTGGCAGGTGGACAGGCCTTTTCAGTGGTGGCAGGAGGCAAACGTTTGGTCAGTGGGACAGGAGGCTGGCAATGCTTGGAGGAAGGTGACCCTGGTTGGTAGTCCAGCGCCACTAGCCTGGCAAGGTCCCCAGAATCGAAATTTCCAGGCTGCTGTAGGTCCAGATGAACGGATGTGTTGACACGTGAAGGTGATGCATTTTGACAAGTCATGACAGACTCTCAGAGAAAGATGAGGGGGAGTGGCTACTTAGTCATCCCTAGGGGATAAATTTCCTGACCCAATCAAGTTGACAATAGAAATTAACTGTCACATTTGGATTCCTGGGGATGGGTTTTTTGGGAAACAGTGGGCATTTCTTGGGTGCAAAAGTCACAGGTGAGATCAAAACAACTAGTGACCCGTTGTTGTTGTACCAGGCCCTGGTGCCAGCTCCATGCATAGACGTGCACCCGGTCAGGGACTAATTCGTGTTTTTAGTCACTTAGTATTATCCAAAGCCCAGGGTCTCTTATAAATAACTCATCAATGAAAAATAATAACAACTTGGTTCTTATAACCACCTTTTGAAGGAAAGTGGCTAACTCTTTCTTGACAGAGAATGTTCAGAGAAGTGAGCCACACATGTGTTGTCACACAGCCTGAATCAAGAAATGCTGGTATTTAAGCCTTCCGTGAGACTGCGCAGAAGTCACTTTTGTTCTGCCTGGGGATGTTCAGGGATGCATCGCCCACTGGGGTCTGACATAAACAGTGAACTTAGAGGTTGGAAGCCAGAGGGTGGAACCTAAGCACAGCGCGTTGTCCCAAGAAAATTTTGAAAGCTTCCGCACACCCAGTAGTCTTTTGTTTTTGAAGAATATTCTGAGACTGGTAGGTGGACACATTATTCCAGTGTCACCTGTGTCCCTGGTCACACAGTTAAGGGACTTCCCCTCAGGACACCTCTTCTGATACTGATCCTCTGTGGACTGGAAGCAGAGCCTGTGCCACCGTGGCGTGTGGAGTCACGGGACTCAGGCCCAACCACCCTGGCCTTTCTGACTGCTTGACCGTCTATCTTGGCATTATCTCCTTTGTGGGATTCTGTCATGTGTGTGAAGGTTTGGTTTCTTCATGCAGGGGTGACTCCTTACACTGAGCTGTGGGGTGAGCACAGGTGGACAGGAGTCTCCATCAGCCCCTGAGTTGATTGTGGTATAATGCATGGTGACAGTGGGACCTGAGGAGAGCCGGGACTCACCTTCAGCAGGGAACGATGAGGGCAGAGAGGGCAGGTGAAGATTTTCCCTGGAGAATGGGTGTCAGTGGGCGGGGCAAAAGGAGTTTAGGAAGTGATGAACAGTTGGTGATGACAGGCGAATCTGAACTTGAATTCTGGGAAGACAGATATGAGTGGATTTGGACAGTATGATGCAGGGGCTCAAGAGAGGCAATGTTGTCCCACTACTGAAGACATTGGAGGCCATGTGGAGGGCCGGGGGGGGGGCAACAAGTACAGAAGACACATGTGCCTCACGTTACAATTGGGTTGTGTTCCCAGAGCCAATTGTTTTATGAAAATATGGAAAATAAGAAACATATTTGAGCACTGCAGAGATGGCTTAGCGGTTGAGGTGCTTGCCTGCAAAGCCTAAAGACCCAGGTTTGATTCCCCAGAATCCACGTAAGGTGCATGTGTCTGGAGTTCATTTGCAGTGGACAGAGGTCCTGGTGCGCCCATTCTCTCTTACTTTGTCTACCTCTTTCTCTCTCTTCTCTCTATGATAAATAAATAAAAATAAAATATTTAAAGAGAATATACTTGATAGCCAAACCCATGGCACGGATTGGCTGGCCGGCCCTAGAGCGGACGGAGGGCTCTGACTGTGATCGATGCTGTGGCCCCGTCATGGTGGGGGAGGGGTCACTCATCACTAGCCCAGGAAGAGGTCGAAATTAAAAACTCAACATACTTTTTCTTTCTGCGAGGGCCATTAGACTGCACGTTCTGTCCCCTCATTCCTCCAGGCCTGATTGGGCTGTTCTGGTCCTGCAGGTTGGTGTCCCCTTCCTCCCCCAAACTGTACTCTTGCTTGAAGACGACCTTCCCCACAGAAGAGACCTCTCCTTAGTAAAGGCTGCGTGAATGGTGCACTCCCCAGCTAGAACTTCAGGTGAGCACTGGACACAGCGTTTCTACTGAACGTGGATCACGTTTACGTCATCGCACAGTCAGACATCCTAACTTTACCCGTGTCAGCCAAGGAAGCCCGCAGAGGCCGGGATGGGGAAGAAAGATCCCAGCCCTCAAGGAGTCTTCTTGCAGCAGGTGGGCTGGCCTGGAGTCGCCCCTGGCTGCCCAATGTCACTTATTGACATATTGCTTCTACTTACAAAGGCCACTTGTAAAATAAATATAAAGTAAAAGGCCACTTAATTACTCACTAGGGTGTATGCTCCTCTGTGCTCTATGGCACTGTCCACAACAAAGTGCCTGATGTCAGTGATAGTGGGATCAGCCCGCCTCAGAGCAGAGCAAGCGTAGCACAGTTTCGGGGTGAAGCACGTGAAAGGGTCTGGTTTCCATTGAAAATATCACGTCATCTGAAGCTATGGATGAAGAGTGTCCTTTCCTTGAGTTACCAGTCATTGCTTGCAGGGTTGGGCATAGGAACTTGTGATTCTGAAGGAAGTGATGATGAAGGAAGGACGTGACCGTCCCTGATCCTGTCATCACAGTCTAGTGGTGAGCTCCTGGATGGACTGTCCAGTGGGAAATGGAGTGGGAGACGCAGACATCTTCCACAGGGCTCCCCTGCAGTCGCATGTTCTGTGGGTTACACAAACATGTCTGCACCATTGCAGTGTCATGCAAGTAACTGCCCTGCCGTAAAGGCCTTCTGATCTCCCCACCTGTGCATCCTTCTGCTCACCGCTCCTGGCAACCTCTGATCTTGCCATTTGTCTTCACAGCCTTCTGAGGTGCCACACAGTGGGGATGTTACATGGAACCTTTTAAAATTGGCATTTTGTACTTACACACATGTAATTTTTTCCCTGTGGTTAAGGTTCATCTGTTTTTTGTTTAGCACTGAATAAATCTGTTGTGGAGGTCTACTGTGGGTGTTGTAATCCATTCCCCTGTGGCAGAGCTTCCTGAAGATACCTGGGTTTGGTCAGTAATGCCTAAAGCTACTGTTGTGACATTTGTATACAGGTTTCAGAAGCCGTGGTCTTCAACCCATTGGTACAAACACCAAAGAAGATGACTGCTAGACTGTGTGATAAGAATTTTTAGTTTTTTTTTTTTTAAACTTGCCCAAGTGTCCCCCAGAGAGACTGCTCTGTTCTGTGTCCCCGCCACCAGTGACGGCTCCACTGTTCCTGTTGCTTTCTGTCCCTGCCAGCATTGGATGTTGTCAGGATTAGATTGGACCATTCTGGTAGCTAGGTACCTGTGTTGTCTTTGTGTCTTTTTGAGTTGAACTGCCCTGTTTGTTTGGTGAGGTTTCTGTCCTTTTGGAATCACGTGGTCTGTTGTGTTGTTGCTGGTTTCCAGGGCCCATGGTGTGTCCTCCGCGATGTCACCTTACTTATCCGCTGGCTTTTGCAAGCGTCTGTTCCAGGTGTGTGGCCTCTCTGATAGTTTTCTCACCAGGACTCTGCACGGAGTTCTCCCAGTGAGGATTCCTGTGATCTGGGGCTTGTTTGGCTTGGCCTGCAGTATTTTATTAGCATGCTTCTTGCCACTCACTGTAATTAGGGTCAGCTATTTCCACAGTGTTTAAAAACCTTTTGAGTGAACGCGTCCTCAGCTCTTGATGAAGTAATTGCTCAGGACCTCAGAAGGAACGGCGTTTTGTAAGTACATATTGCAGACATTCTAAAGTTAATTCCAATTACTGAGCATTCAGGAATGTGTGACACTCTCATGAATAATCATTCTCCCTGTCCCGGGTCAATGCCAGCCTCTGTAATTAGCGGAGAGAGAGTTACGCCTCCTGTGTTTACTGGTGGGAGTGACCATGTGCACACCAGGCCTGTGGACAGGGAAACAGGTGGGCACTGGCATAGACATCATAGATCATTGTTGTGTGCCAGGAGGAGGCAACTCTCTCCCTCCTTCCTGGACATAGGACAGGAATAGAAAACATCCACATTGCAGGTGAGTTTGCAAGGGTCACTGGCAGGGTAGAGTCAGCAACCCAGTGCAGGGATTCCCTGTGTAGCTTGTGACACCCAAGCTCCCACCCCTGCCTTCAGTCATCCCTGTACTCCTGAAGACTCTTCTGCCATCCTGATCTTGCCGTCACCCTGCCTAGTCCCACCTCTTCTGGCTTCCACGTCCTGACTCCTGGTAGCAGTGAGTTCCATGACAAACCCTCCCTTGAGGCTCTTGAATGATTGTGTACACAGCAGTGTATCTTTACACCCACCTTGCAAGTGTGCACCCAGTGGGATACACAAGGTACGCCCATGCACATTCTTGCACTATGCAGCTCTGTGGGGTAACACCTGGTGCATCTCCTTAACATGTGCCACTCGTAGCTGTCTGACTTGCTCATTGGCCAGGCTCATGTGGTAGCTACACCAGATCCACGTTTCCTCGTCAACTGTCCTCCCAGCTGGGTTTATACCCATGATTTACACCACACTTGGCCGGACTTCTGGAAGTAAAGCCACTCCCACCACGACTTGGGTTTGGCCAGATAAGACTGCTGGCTGTGAGTTCAGCATGTGGAGCAGAGAAGGTCCTAACCCTGGTTCTCGCACAGCGCAGGTGCAGAGCGGTGTGCCCGAGGTGGCACAGACCTCGTGTCCTTCCCTCGGGGTGAGTGCAAGGGCAGGTTATCCCGCCTGCACATTGACGTGTGCCTTCCTCTGCTCTTCCCATGCAGGATCCTCCAGACTGTGGAGGAACTTCATTCCCTCCTCCCTCCCTCCATTCCTTCCTTCATTCCTTCCGGCCTGCTGTCTGGGCTATGTGCAACGTGGCAGAGCTGAGTGCCGGGAGAGTAGAGTGTCCCCATTCTCTGCATCCTGACCCACAATTAAAACTTGTAGTTTGCATACTCAGGCCCACCTTGAAGAACTATTTCATCTGGAATGTCAAAGTGTTGGGCGCCTTAGCTGGAGTTCACATCCATTTTCACCAGTTACTCACGTAGAAGGAAGGCTGTTGGAGGAGGTCCCTGGCGAGGAGAAGAGAATGCCATTTAAATCAAAGGTCGCTCGCCGTGCAGCAGGAGCCCTCACCCAGGGACTTGAGCAGAGCACAGGCTCTGGTTCAAGTGCGGAAGAACGTGGTTCACAGGGACAGCCCAGCCCACCCCAGCGCTGGAGCAAGGAGAATGGAGTCTGTTTGGGAACGTGACAGGGCAAGGCATGCACCATGGCTGCCGTGGCCTTACGAGGGCGTGGACTCAGGAGTCGCAGTAGTGACTGAGGAGCGAGATCCGATGCCTGACCTGTAACCTCTCACTGCCCGGCCCTTTCCTCCCAGTTCACTCCCATGCCTCTGGGGTCCCGACTCACCATGGTTAGGGTGCCCTCCAGCCTGTTCCTCTCCAAACAATCTGCACCTGAGGATGAGGAAGGTGTATTAATTGCTTTTGTCTTCACTGCGACAAAATGCAGGGCACAAAAATGAGGAAGGAAGGGTGTATTTTGGCGGGAGCTTGAGGCAGCCAGTCACGTGGCGTCCAGCCAGGAGGCAAAGAGGGGAGCACTGGTGCTCAGCTCACTGTCTCTGTTTCATTCAGCCCAGGACCCCAGACCCCGGGGTGGTGCTCCTCAGTTAGGGTGATTTCCCTCCGCAATTTACCCAGCCTTGAAACTCTCTTAGACACATCCAGACATTGGTCTCCTAGGTGATTCTAGATCCCATTAGATCCATACTGAATATTAACCTTCCCAAAAATGTCACACCAAGGCCAAGTGGACTTTCTAATGGTTCCCAAGCCCTTGGCAGGCATAGGAGCCCTCCACAACCCTGCACCCAGTCTGAGCCATCTCCACTTCCTAGATGCCCTCATTATTTTGCTCATTTCCTAGACTTCCTGTCAGCTGTGTCAGTGTCCCCAGTGTGGGGAGGTGCTCGGCTTGTAGCTTCTTCCTCCTCTGACGACTTGTCTGCCCTGTGCACCTCTCTTCCTGGAGAAGCTCCTCCTGGCTCCCCCTGCACGGAGACCTTCCAGGGTTACTCCAGGCCAGGACCCCCCCACCCCGGGGTCCTCTTAGCCCCTTACCCAGTGCTTTGTTAAGTCCTGTGAGCTCTTTCCTGGAGACAGGCTCTCCAATGGGCAGGCTATGTCTGGAGAACTCTGAGCGAGGTCCACTCTATATTGGGTACACATGAACAAGAGACCAGATCTCCATGACAGAGAGCTGGCTTCATGTCATGTCATCAGTGCTATTCACTCGTCACCGTATGTAGAAGATCAAGGTAGCAAGTAATGACTCGTGAGGCCACTTCTCAGTGAGGCAAAGGAGGCGGCTATGAACAGCCTGCTGCTGGCTGGAGAGGCCCGGCTGTCACTGCGATTATTAATACATTGTAAAGACATTTTGGGGATTCTGCCATATTTTGTATGGTTGCCAACAAAATGTTGACAGTTGTATTGTGGTTAATAAATTCATTTAGATTTATAAGCATTGTTTACAGAACCTGTTCGCCTGCTGAAACTCTAACAGCATCTGTTCCTTCTTACTAATTAACTGCTAATTACGAATGAGCTTTGTGTGTTTGTCAGTATAACTGGCTCATGCATTTTGTAAGGAACATTAACAAATTGATTTACATAGCGGCAAAGCAATCAAAAGAGTAAACTGAACAGCAAGCATCTAAAGCCCCTTAGCCGATTTTTGAATGAAGCAAACTTTTGATGCTATAAATATTGTCATAAATTTTCCCTTACCTTAATTCTTTAGTAAAGGTATAGTGGTGGAAAGTAATAGTCGAATGAGCAAGAAAGAGATTAGGGAGGCACAATGTGTGGCCCAGAGCGCAGGGGGCCAGCCACAGAACCTTTTAGAGACCAGGTCCCAGGGAAAATGTGTCCAGACGCTGGCAGCCTTGTCTCGGCTTGCTGTCCTGCTCTGTCACTGAAAGACTGGCCTAGACTTGAATGCCAGAGGGAAGGTTGGAGCCCCAGATGGCACGTTGGCCAGTAGGATGAAACCCAGTGTGTGCCACTCTGGTGACTCTGGAGTGCTCCCCTGTCACCTCTGCCGACTCCTGCCTTTAAGAGAATCCATTCTAATAGGGGAGTCTAAAAGCTCGGCCTCCCCTGAGTATGCAAAAAGGCAGGGTAAAGACAGGATGCCCAGAGGTGCCTTGGCCACAGCCAAAGGATAGAGAATATGGGAGAATACAACCAAGGCAAGAGAGCCCAAAGCGAGCACGTCCTTCCTGCCTAACTCCCAGACCCTTGACAGGCAGTGGCTTCGAGAATGGCTAGGATTCAGTGTGGTGATGAGCAGATGCCAACAGAGACAAGACATTTCAACAAGGGTCTAAATAGCATCAGGGTGAGTCTGGATCCAACCAGGACTGCTTAGAAGGCGGGGGGGGGCGGGGGCTGGGCATGAAGACTTTCCAGCTGTGAACCTTGAACAGACCCCTTCTCCCTTCTGGATCCACATCATGTAAAGCAGGGCACACAGCCAGCCTTAGTAAGCAGCACCACCATCACTGTCCTGCTTTCCATGTATTTGTGTAAACTGTGATTTCAGGTTTATTATTAGGTCATAGCAATGGCATGTGGGAGTTGAGTCTCCTTTCTCATCTGTAAATTTATTCCTCAGAATGCCATAAATGTAAGAAAATTAAGCATACATAAAAATGGCATAGACAGAGTATAGGCATAAAGTGTTGGGAGGGAATGTCATAGTTATTTTATACAGCTACAATGTCTAATGTGTGTTTAACACATTAGACAGCTGAGCCATGTGATAAACGTAATTAATGGTACTATTGGTGGAAAACAGTCTGGCATTGGTAAATATTTGCATTCAAAATATGTTTTTTTTTTTTTTAGCCAGGCATGTTGGCACATGCCCTTAATCCCAGCCCTTGAGAGGCAGAGGTAAGACAGTCACTGTGAGTTTGAGGCCACCCCGAGACTGCTAGTGAATTCCAGGTCAGCCTAGGCTAGAGCAAGACTCTATCTCAGGAAAAAAAAAAAATAAATATATATATATATAGTGGTGGTTTGATTCAGGGGTCCCCCATAAACTTAGGTGTCTGAATGCTAGGGTCCCCAGCTGATGGCAATTGGAAATTAAAGCTTGCTGGAGGCGGTGTATTATTGGGGGTGGGCTTAAGGGTGTTATAACTAGTTTCCCCATACCAGTGTTTGGCACACTTTCCTGATCCTGATGTCCACCTGATGTTGGCCAGCAGGTGATGTCCACCCTCTGCTCATGCCATCATTTTTCCCTGCCAACATGGAGCTTCCCCTCGAATCTGTAAGCCAAAATATAAACCCTCTTTTTTCCCCACAAGCTGCTCTTGGTCAGGTGATTTCTGCCAGCAATGCCAACCTGACTGCAACATATATGTTCTGGGATGGAGAGATGGCTTAGCAGTTAAAGCACTTGTTTGCAAAGCCTTTGATTCCCTAGAACTGATGTAAGCCAGATGCATCTAGTAGTGCCTGCATCTGGATTCCTTTGCAGTGGCTATAGGCCCCAGCGTGTCCCTCCCCCAACCCCCTCGCACACACACAAATAAATAAAATATTTTTTTTTTTTTTTTTTTTTTTTTTTTTTTGGTTTTTTTTGAGGTAGGGTCTCACTCTGGCTCAGGCTGACCTGGAATTCACTATGTAGTCTCAGGGTGGCCTCGAACTCTCGGTGATCCTCCTACCTCTGCCTCCCCAACCTGGGATTAAAGCGTGCGCCACACACACAAATAAATAAAATATTTTTAATGTGTTTTTTAAAGTCATGTGCTATAACAACATTTCATGTAGTTCCAGGAAGAACAGGAGCCACGTTTCCTAAATTAACTATTCTGTGGAGCATTTGTGCTTCCTGGGGTGTTTATTCTTCTCTGGAGGATTTCCCAGGAGTGTTCAGAAAACAATTCATTCAAAATGGTTTGCTCCAAAACATTGTGGGGTAAATTAGTCTCAAATCATTGTGGCCTGTGTTTGCTGATGCTAACACATGTGTGTTGGCCATCTTCCCCAGGTGCAAGAACAAAGCATTTGAAAGAGAGAGGTCAGGGCTGGAGAGATGGCTTAGCGGTTAAGGCACTTGCCTGCAAAGCCAAAGGAACCAGGTTTGATTCCCCAGGACCCACATAAGCCAGATGCACATGGTGGCGCATGCGTCTGGAGTTCATTTGCAGTGTCTAGAGGCCCTGGTGTGCCCATTCTCTATCTCTCTCTTTCTCTCTGCTTCTTTCTCTCTTAAATAAATAAATAGATGAGACATGTCAGCCCTCGGCACTTTCACCCTGGGAGGAGCTTCAGGACTGGTCTCAGAGGCCTTGCTCTGGTCCCACCCCAGTTAGTGTAGCACAGCGAGTGCTTGGGGAATTGTTTTCATTCCAACAACACCATTTCTGGATTTCCTGGTCTCACTTTTGCTCCTCAGGAGTTTAAGTTTGGGACATAAAACCATTCCTTAAGCTGGCACAGGCGAGTCTGGCATTTATTCAAGAGACAGCATGTAGAAGTCTCAGTGCGCTAAAAACAGCCATGCTGGGTGTTTAATATGACAGAGATCTCGCTGTCAGAAGGCATGTCCCTGTTTGTCGGTCCCCAGGGTCCCTGACCCGTATTACTTGTAAGCAGTCTTTGATGGAAAAAGCCCAGGAACAGTAGAATGAGTTTGAAGTTCAGTGCTGTGCCTCTCCGTGTAAACATTCCTCTGGGCCAGGCGTGGTGGCGCACGCCTTTGATCCCAGCACTCGGGAGGCAGAGGTAGAAGGATCGCTGTGAGTTCAAGGCCACCCTGAGACTACATAGTGAATTCCAGGTCAGCCTGAGCTAGAGTGAGACCTTACCTTGAAAAACAAAAAAAAAAATTCCTCCGGGACCCGGAAGCCATGTACCCAGGGCCTGTGGCTCAGAGTGTGTGTGCGCACATACACAAGGCGAGATCACTTGTGTTGCTTGGGTGGGGCGTGAGGGCTTCTCTGGTGTTTATCAAAGATGTTCATAAAACTGGTGGGAATTGAAAAAGTCAAAATAAGGCTGTGGTCAGGTCCTGTGCCTAGGCCTGTTCTCCATGAATACACACACACACACACACACACACACACACACACACACACACACACACACAGGAACCCCTGCTTTAGGTGGGTGTTTGCCAAGAGCAGCGGGGGGGCGGGGGCGGCTGATGACTAACCTGGCACTTGCAAGAAGAGGTGGCGTCTCTGTCTTCTCACATGTGACACCGTTCCTTGTTTGCAGGCTGCTGCTGTTGAGAAGCATTTTTGTAGCTGGATAGATGTCACCAGCACAGGATGAGAGGAACTTACAAAGAATTATGAACTTCTTCTAAAATGAGAAAGTCAGTGAAGGGAGGCAGCATGACCAGAAAAGGGGAAAATTAAAACCTGAAATAATTTATGGGCAAAATAATTTTCCAGCTAAGAGTATATTAGCTCTATATTCAAAACATTCGAGAGGACTGCTTGTCATCAGATGGTATTGTGACTGGAGGGAGAGTGCACCCTCCCTGCAGTTTGCCCCTGTGGAGTGTGGCATTTTGGAGACCTTAGACTCCCCACAGCAGGGACTCACATGTGCACAGCAGGCTTCTGTGACAGCAAGTCTCATGTGCTCTATCAGCAGCAGACAGTCTGGCAGCTTTGACTCCTGTCATGGCCACTTAGAGACATGGCCAAGAGGCTTTGACATGGAGAGGAGGGGCCACCAGGGTTCTTCCTGCATTTTCACCGTGGCAGAGAACCAGGTGGAACCTGTGTACCTGTAAAAGGAGAAAGTCTAGAAGGTGCTGCTGGCTAACCTGCGTTAATAAACAGTGCCGGGATGAGCATTTCTGTTCTGAAATGAATGACCCATAATTTCTCTCACTGGGACATTCATTTTTAAATAGGCAGTTTATACGAGTGATTAGTATCATCAAGGACTCTGCATGTTAGGCATTCTGGTTTGGCTTTTAAGTTGGTGGTTGCATTTGATTTTTACAAGGGCCAGTTCTTCCCAGAAAGCTCTGTGTTTCTGCATCTGCTGTCTGATAGAATAAAGGCTCTGGAGTCTGTCTCTTCATAGACTAGTCCACCTATTATTTTTCCTCCTGTTTCCTGGTGTGTTGTCCCCCCTCCCCTTTGCCCATGACTCTCTCCCCTCCCTGCCTACTTCAGACGTCTTCCCCATACACATCAGAGGGCCCTTGAGCACTCGATGAGGCAGGGTCTGCATACTTCAACCACAGTCACCCCGCCTCTCAGGGGTTTACATCTATGAGGCCCTGTCCTTAGAAGTCCTAGCTCGCTCCCTCCATGATCCCATCCTCCCAGCCTCCTAGCAGTGGGCTTTCCTCCACGTCTCCATCTCTTACAAGCATTGCCATGTGCTCCACACCTCTGAACCCCTGGCCAACGTACACGCTGCCGTGGCTGCAGGTGGTCGGGTGCCTGGGTCCCTCAGTTCCAGACTCTTGAGTTGGAACTCACGGACCCCAAAAGTTGGGGGAGTCGTTTCTTCCCACCAACCTCATCCAAGTGTTAATGGTAAAATGGTTTGCAACAAAACTGGTGACCTTCATTTCTGTCACCCCCAGAAATCCCAGCTGTGCCCCATCATCTTTAAGGTCTGTCAGCTAGCGTAAAATTATGGGTCTTAACTTGGCTCTTCTGTAATCCACTGACTGGAAAGACATTAACCTGAGACCTGTTCTTCTGAGAAGTGCGGTGGCCAAGAAAGACCTTCTCGTAGCCAGCCACCCCTGTGTCTCTCCCTCGTTCATCAGTTCAACAAACTGACCATGTTTTCATCTATTCATAAAACATTATGTGCGGTTAAGGAGGTAGGTCTTTAAAACTAAACAGGAATGCCTGTGATCCTGCTGTCACTCCTCTTGGTTGGCCACCATAGAGTCCTTCAAGGCCAGTGCCTCTGTGGGGCCACTGTGATATGACCCTTGTTGCTCCCTACTACTGGGGATGTCTTGGTGGTCCTCTCCCTGCTCCAAGGCTCCTTTCCTCTCCTTGCTGTCCTGTCCCACCCTCCACCCCATTCTTCCCTCGCCATCAGAAGATGCAGTCAGGATTGGCTGCATGCTTCATGGAACTGGGCCAACACACAACTTCTGAAATGGCACTGCCCCTCCACTTCCTCTGGCTCAGACCTCTGAGGTGTACAGCCGTGACTCCATTCAGAGCCCCTGGCACCCTGCCCTGCCAGCCTTACCTTCTACCTCCCCCAGCATCTGCTCTCTACATGGGGGCTCCTCACTCCTGAGCGGAGGCTTCTGTTCTCAGGCCTGTCACACTCTCCAGAGCCAGAGCCACTTGGGATCCTTACACTCCCATGGGTACAGTTCCCTGCAGGATCTATCTGAGCCCAGCATGACCGAGGGTCGACTTGGGCTTCCATGACCGGGACCAAGAGTCACTGTGAGCTTTCCTTTTCCTCTGTGCCCTCACTTGACCCAGAACCCCTTTCCAGGTGGCAGCTCTGCTAGGGAGACAGAGCCCTGCTTGAGGCGCGTCCTCATGTTGCCAGAGTTACAAATGGCTCGGGGCCTGGCCCTCTCTCTGCACACGCCCTTGTTCTGGACTGACATTCCTCTCCTTGCCTCTGCACCTCAAGCACAGCCCCATTCGCTGTGAGGTCTCTTTCCTGCCGAAGCCCTTCCAGTGACTTCTGCCCTCCTGTCTGTGTGTGAAAGTCCCTGCTTGCATACAGGCCTTCCTGGGCCTCCCATAAGTCAGCTGTCTCCCACCTTCTATGCCCAGGCTTTAACTATGACCATCCTCCTGCCTCACCCCCACTGCAGTCTATCGTCAGTGTTTTATGCAATGACTGGTGTCTTTGCACGTAACATAGACCTGGCAAATTCTTCCTGACCACGGTGGGAGCCAAATAGGAACTTCCAGTTGAATAAGTAGGATAGTGGGGTAGGAAACAGTTGTGGCCAACAAAGGGGGTGCACCCCCCAACCCCAAGCAACTGCTCTAACTGCGCCCCCATGCTCAGCCACCACTTCTTGGATGGTTCTGTTTGTTTATTTTTTTTTAACTTTTCATTTACATTTACAACCCAATTACCTTTAAATGTTGATAGCTGATTCTAAGAGGGTTTTAGCCCTGTGGGGGTGGTTCAAGAACCTTTGCCGGCTGAGCCTCCAAATCCTCAGGATGTGTTTTCATTCACCAGCATTAGTGCTTGTATCAATTAGCTTCCTGTTACCTGGACAAAACACCCAACCAGACATCGCTTACAGAGAAAAGGGGTTTATTTTGGTTTACAGTTTTGAGGGGAAGTTTCATCATGGTGGGGCAGCATGGCAGGACCAGACAGCTGGGCATCATTCTTCACCTCAGTAGGGAAAGAAGTGGTCTAACATTATTCCAAAGCCTGCCCAGCAATACCCCTCTTCCAGTAAGACCACCTCCCAAAAGCCTCACGACTTTACCAACCTGCCACCAGCCGGGGACCAAGTATTGAGAAGACAGGGGGCCATGATAAACATTTCTTCCAAACTCCACAGTCCTGTTTTTACATTCCTCCTCTCCTGCCCCCCAACCCCGCCTACATCTTAGTAGCATCCCTGGAGTCCCAAGTCAGCCAGTGACCAAAACATCATCCTTCCTGACCACTTCAGGATGTGCATCTCACCTTGCCTCCTCCTCTTCCAGCCCCTAACCCATCATGCCTTCATCAGGAGGCCTACTCCTTGCACTAGCTCAGCCTGCCTTCCTTCCCTCTGCCTGGGTGTTGGGGCCTCCTGACTGCACCCAGCCTTTGGCCTGCAGCCCTGAGATAATAGCTCCCATTCACTGTGCCCACAGTGGCCTATCCCATCACTGTCTGATCCAGCAAGAGTGGTAAAGCCTGGCCCTCAAGCCCAGCCCATTTCTCTGGTGCTCCCAATCCCCAGAGACCCTCCCTTTTGCCTCTCTTCTGGAATGTCCTTTCCTGATGTCCACTTGTCCTTCTCATGACCACCTACGCAGGAGAAAAGCATTGCAGGCCAGAAACTGCTGTCCTTGGAAGCGTTTTCTTGCAAGGTGGCCCTGGGGTGACTAGCATTTGGGAACACAGATTTGGGCCAAGTGGACTCCTGTCATTCTGTAGACTGACAAGGGTATTTTGCTGTACCAAACCGTGTTGTGAAGGCGGAGCACCTGCCTTCCTTCCAGGAGTCTGGAATCTTGGTGTGTGCCAGGCACAGGCTGTATACATGAACGGCCCGTTATGGACCCAGGGCACCAAGTCAAATGAGCTTCCTGAGTAGACAGCATTGCTGCCCACTGGGCTGGTAGAGAAGCTGTACACAGTGTCCTGACAACTCACTTTCCTTCTGAAGACCCCTGGAAGCCTGCGCCTGTTCCCTGCTGCTAGGAGTCCTTTGGTTTCAATAGCTCATGGTTTCTGTGCAACCACATGCTGGAGCTGGCCAAGGTCCTGGTGAAGCATCTATTGGGCAGTGGTTTGGGGACCCCAGCAGACCATCTTCTCTGTCAAGGCCGCCAGCCTTCACTTTTCTAGAAACGTCTGTCACTGTTGGTTCTTCACACTATGGTAGTTCCTATGTTTTGCTGCAATTTTATATACCGTAGTCTACCTTTATCCACTGGGTATGGGTTTCCAGAACTTTTTTTAAACTTTGGCACTTGAAGGGTTGGGAAGATGGCTCAGTGGATAAAACTCTTGCTATGCAAGTGTGAGAAGTGGATTTACCATCCCTACCACTCATGTGAATGCCAAGTAGGTGTGGCAGACTGTCTGTCATCTCAGCATTTGAGAACAGAGGTTGGCTAGCTAGACAAGCCAAACAAATGAGCACTGGGTTCTGGTGAGAGACCCTGCTTCACTAAATAAGGCGGGGAGTGCTCCAGGAAGACACCTGAAGTCAAATTTTTGGCCTCCACAAATGAGCCCACATCCATGTAAATGCACGTGCACAGCCCATCCCCAACACACACACACACACAGTGAATGTTTGAAGCTGTGGATGGTATCAAACTCTGTAAATACAGTCTCCGATCCTCTTGTGGTTGTGCCACATCTTGCCATGGTGACTTACCCTGCCATCTACAATCTCGGTCAGTGCTCCTGTGCCAGGGACCCTTGCTAAGACAGTAAAGGATACGTGGACACAAGTACCCTGGTGCGACGGCAGCTGATCTGATAACCCAGATGGCGCTTGAGCAACTCATGGGAAAGCTGGACACACAGCATGGGCACTCTGGACCAAGGGACAGTTGACATCCACAACAGGTGGAGCAGGATGGTGTGAGATTTTACCCTGTTATTCAGGATGGCACACAACGTCAAACTTAAAAAATTGCTTTTTTTCCTCCATTTACTACTTTTGAGCTGCAGCTGGTCACTGGTGATGGCAGCTATGGCCAGCCCACCCTTGGGTGAGGAAAGACAGTTTAGGTGACTCTCTCCTCACGAGCCAACAAGTTTGAGAGAGATGCCCTGACAGTTCACCAGTCTGTCGGATTTGGGTCTGGCACTCAGGAGATAAATATGGCTGAAGCCAGCCTCGGACAGCTTTGACTCTTTGGAGTCTTTGACAGCTTTGGATCCTGAGCCAGAGCATCAGGGTTCATAGTTAAATAGTCTCAGGAGGAGCCCCACTAGTTTGAAAGAGGGTGGTTGGTGGTCTCCTCTTCCTCCCTCACTAGAGGCTGAGAACTAAGATAGCACAGTGTCTCCCAGGCTGACAGCAAGCTGAGTACGTGCAGCCAAGTGACAGGGCTTGCTCAGGGGCAGCTGTGGGAATCATACAGTGGATGGATTCAGTGGCACTTGAATAGAGACTTAAAAGATGGAGTTCCCAAAAGCAGGGCATGGTGGCATGTACCTGTATTCCCAGCACTTGAGGCAGAGATAGGAGGATTGCTCTGAGTTTGAGGCCACCCTGAGACTACATAGTGAATTCCAGGTCAGCCTGGGCTAGAGTGAGACCCTGCCTTGAAAAACAAAAAAAAAAAAATAAATAATAATAAAAGGAAATTGGGGAAAGAAAGCTGAATGGTTTCAGAGGAAAAACATAAACTTTAAGAAGGAGAATGAAGCCGGGTGTGGTGGTGCACGCCTTTAATCTCAGCACTTGGGAGGCAGAGGTAGGGTCCACCCTGAGACTACATAGTGAATTCCAGGTCAGTCTGGGCCAGAGTGAGACCCTACCTTGGAAAAAAACAAAAGGAGAATGGGATTGGAAACTGCCAACAACAGGTCTCGGTGCCTCTTCACGGCACCCCAAATACTGAGTGCTCTTCCCTTTATATAACTCCTCTTGCAGTTTTCTCCAAAAGAAAAATGATTCACAGTGAAAACGGTGCTGTTGCCAGTGTACATACTCTGTATTAAACCCCTAAGTAATGTGAACCACTTCATAAATTATTTAGCTTGAAGTTCATTTTGTAAAGAAAATTACATCTTTGAAAAGATATGACAGGGTTAAAATGAATCAAGTTTATCGTAAAGCCATTCTAGCCAGAGTAATTTAACCTGTGTCATTTTATCAAACAAGAAAAATCCTCAGTATTTCGAATCTTCATCACTCAAGTGTGCCACAGCTGCTGGTTCTCCGCTCATTTCCGTCCATAGATGCTGGAAGGAACTCACGCCTCCCTGGGCGTGTCCACAACCTCAGTGCCTCCTGTGGGCAACCCGGTGTGTACAGCACTCCACTCGGAGACTGCCAAGTCTTCATGACGTGGTCTTGTCCACAGTGCCATGTTGTATGTGATGGAATTTCTCAAGCAGCCTTTAAGATCGCTTCTCCTTCCAGGATAAACAGTTCCAGTATTTTCATGGTCTGGCCAGTGTGGTGAGGTCAGTGTTGGGTAAAACCATTCTGGTCAGTTCTGCTACGTATTGACTCCTGGGTGGCGACAGCTTCCAGCCGTGACTCCGTCTCTCCATGCATCTCCCCACCCTGACCCTGCTTCCGTCTTGAAAGCTGCACACGCGTGTGGGCCCATTGGAATCGGCCCTCCAGCCTGACCCTCTTCAGGGAATGGCCATGTTACTAGGTCTCCACCCAACCCAACACGGTGTCGGCGATGCTGTGAATGAGCTGTGAGCCCTGCTTCTCCAGCAGCAAATGCTTCTAATACTAAGTGGTCTGGAACTGCCCGCGCCCCCTCAGAACCGGTTCAGAATGGGGGGGGGGTGTTATCCCAGCGAGGACTTGGATTTAGCACAAAGGGAAAATAATTCACCATAAAGCTAGCTAACAGTCCACGGCTGTGGGGTCTGTGATTAGACTACGACTCTTGTGGATGGTGCAGCTCGTTCCCTCACTCGGAAGGCTGTGTTCTGAGAGCTTCATCTTGTGCAGCAGCACAATCACCCCCAGCACCCAGATCTGCTTCTTCCACAAGAACAAGGGAGGCAGCTTCCCTGACCGTGCGCTTCTTCACTCCCCAGCCTGCAGAACGTGGAGCCCTGCTTTCACCTGGGCTACGTGCTCCTCTGTGACGGCGGGAGGGTCTTGGGGTCATAGCCATGGCTGCTCCCTCTGAGTGTCTGGGGTCTTCCCAGTTCCTTGCACCCACTTCCTGTCGGTCCACGTGCTTCAGAGGCATCCTGGCCATGGTATTCCTTAAAGCTCCAAGTGAAAATGACTTTGTTCCATGGCGCTATGTTAAATTGGCTGGTTAATTCTGGTGTTATTTACCCTGTAATTCATTAGTTTCACCCCACCATTGGCAGCTGACAGGCTGTAATTTCACGCCTTGCAATAAAAGATGTCTCATAATCTGCTTCATTTAGCAGCAAGAGAATTTAATGAAATTAACTGCAGTCCTAATTATGCCAGTGAATACTAAAGACTGCCATCAAGTTTTCTGGGGAAAGGACGAGGTCCACCTCATGAAGGATTCAGAATATAATTTCCTGGGGAAAGTTGCAAATAGCTTCCATCTATTGGCCGACAAGGGCCCATAATGGCTGCACAGAGGACGGTAATTACCTGGTTTGTTTCTGAATGTCTCTCCACGTATTGGTCATTTCACATCAGGTGTAAGAGTGATTCCTCTGATGTTGATGGTGTGGACTTAGCCATCATTGCATGTTCCTCCCATGGTGGCCAGGTCGCCTGGCTTTGCATCTGCTCTTGACTTTCAGAAGTGCAACCCTGGAACATGGTGTCCTAGGAAAAGAGGCCTGCTCTTCCTCCTTCAGTCAGCACTCACCCTCCGTGCCAGCCCCCTCCTGCTGTGGGCACACGAAGCCTGGGAGGCAGCTGCCCAGCTGCAGGTCTTGATGCTTCTTGGCTTACCTGACCCCCGACCCAGCTATACTCCACTGCCACAGTCAGCAGGCCATCCCATCTTTTGCATGACCAATCTGCTTCATTTCCTAGCTCCTGTGCACATTGCATAGACCCTTCATGTCATCATGTGACCCTCCCCCGCTCCCTCTCAGGCTTCCCCACTGCTCCTTCTCTGCTTCTTCGGAGGAGGAGGAGGACAAGGATGGAGAAAGCACGTGAAAGGGGCACTGTCCCTGAAATAGCCCAGCCTAGAGTTCTCATGTGGCCACACCTGTCCCTGTTCCTGCCTGCCTCACCTCCCTCTGGGCCCTGGGCTGCCCCAGAAAGCTGGGTCAATGGCAAATACAGAAGCACGATTACTGTGCATGAGCCAGAGGTAGGATGACAATGTACAAGAAGCGTGTGTTCTCACCTTGCGTGGGTGGGGGGACAGGGGAAACGCTGACTTTGTTAGTAGGAAATTACGTTTGTTTTAGGAGAGTCTGATAGAAATGTCAAGACCCACAAGTGACTGCTTCCTCTTTCCCTAATCTGGCCTCACACTTGAGTGGCAGCACTCGAGGTCTAAAAATAGTCACCAGTCACCTCCCAGGGACAGAAAGTGGCCTGCTTTGCTTGGGCCCCAGCACGTGTGCATCACAAGCTCTGTCAAGGGCATTAGACAGGTGGCATCTGAGCTCACTGATGGCGACGTTGTTCCAGGGGACTTGGCAGGGTTTGGAGCCACACTGGGAAATGGAGGCCGTGGCTCGAGGCTGCTGGTGGGCAGGGTTATGTGAGGTGGAAGCAGTTGCAGGGAATTCTCACAGAGCTGTTTTGTGGGCGTTTCTGCTCCTGGTGGCCTTCCCCTGCCTGCTGCCCACTCCATAGGCACACGACTCCCCCATTCCAGATGTCAGACAAGAGGTTGTACTATGGAGTTGGGGTTCTAGGACCACTCGTGAGGACCCACTTGTGGCCCTTTCAGGTCAATTCCATTTCAGAAGACTAATGGGTCCTCATGTCCAAGTCTAGGTGGACCATGGCTTGCTGTAGGCCAAGGTCACGTGACCCACGACCCACCCTGAGGATTTAAAAGGGTGACAGCAGTGTCATTTCCCCCCTGCACCTGGCCTCCTTGCATAACCTATGATGCTGGGTTAAAATGCATATGTGTCCCCTGTGTGACTGGGTCAGGCAGGAGCCAGGACACCTGGTTTCCAGGCATGACTCAGGTCCTCCCAGCTGGGCAGTGTCAATTTGCCCAGGTTGCTCTGTGCCATTGGCCCTGCCTCGTGCTCTCTCCAAGCCAGGACGGCTGAGCAGCTCCCCCGACACTGCAGAGTTCTCCTACAGAGAAGGCAGTGCAGTCCCTAGAAGTGTAGACACGGGTAGGCCCCAGCTCCCTCACTTGTCCCCATAATCACCCACTCCTTTTAACCTTGACCCTTGACCAGGACACCATGTGTGGTAGGCAGAGGCTACTCAGGGATTCTGAAGGGAAGGTGTACTGTTGGGTCTTCCGGTCACTTGCTTGCACCCCTCAGTCACCCCGCCTTGCACCACTTGCAGCTGCACTCCGAGTTGTATGACCTTGTGAGCAGCTCAGATCCACAGCATCAGTCCCAGTGCCACAGTCCCAAGTTCAAGGCCAGAACAGCGCCCAGAGACGCAAGGGCAAGAGACCTGGGAGAAGCAAGGACACAGGGCCAGGAGGCCAGGAGTGCTCACCCTGAAAACAGTTGATTAAATCACGTTGACTCCAGGGGTCTGAGAGCCTCCATCAGGAAGAGAAATAAACCAAGTGTTGTGATATACAATCAGCACCCTCAACTGCAGTCTGCTGGAGGTAATTTTGGCGACAAGCAGTAAGGAACCTGAAGTATTTCTCTCCCAGACCCTCCCAGCTTATTAAAAGAACTTATAGACATGAAAATACATTAAAGTGGGCAAAGCGGAGAGAGGGTGAGAGAGATTAACAACCTCCACTGAATAGAGCCTATTGATGAAACGGGGCCTGTGGCTGCCGCTGCCTCTGAAACCAGGTGCGGGAGCTGACGAGGGAGGTCAGGCTGTCTGGGGCTTGGAGGGGGCGGGGATTTGTATTTAAAATAATAGATGCCAGAGGGCTCGCTTCTTTCCCATTGGGAAAGAGAAGGCGTTCTGTAGCTGAGCACCTCAACTCTAGCACCCAAATGCAGACTCCCTTGAACTGTGGCAGAGAGACGCACACGCCAACAAGAAGGGGCACATGTGTGTGTAATGATGTCTGCTGTCGGCCTGCCATCTAGATCCACTCTCCAGTGCCAGGACCCAGTATGGGAGTGGGCCCTCCCACCTGGAGTTTTGGGGTGATGAAGGGAACCCCTTAAATAGTTCCTGGCAGACATGGGTGCCTTTGGCTATATATATATACATATACATATACATATATATATATATATATATATATATATATATATATATATATATATATTTTTTTTAGGAAACGATGTGCTGGCAAGTGTAAATGGAAGCCAGTGTGTCACTTATGTGCAAGAGAAAGTTAGCTGCCAGTCAAGCTTTATCTCTTAATGAATAGAGACTGCTGAAGTAAGGGGTAGGTAATTGAGTTTATAATTAATTAGCCATAACCCTCATCAGATAAAGCAGTTGTGGAGGATTTTTTTTTATCTCCTTTCTCTCCCCAGGGCCTGCCCTTCTTTGTCCTTGCACTGACAGCCAGCACTTATCTCAGGCCTCCGGAGCCCGTGCCCATCAGCCCTCCCCCTGGCCAGGGCCGGCCGGGGGCTGGTCAGCCGAGCCCCGCATTGTGCCGGCCGAGAGGCCCGCAGTCAGCGCAGCTGTCCGGGCTGTGATGAATTAGCGGTGGGAGTTAACACCGAGCTGGACTGCAGATCTGCTGGCCGATAGCTGGCAGGCCCGGCGGTCTGTCCTGACTTCAGCGCATCTCTGACAGACCTTTGACACGGCCCAACAAAGAGGTTAAAGGAGGGAGAGGCCAGAGATGGAGTGTTCCTCCAGAAAGTTGGGCACTTCACAAAGGACCCCTTAATTTCTATAGCGGGCAATTCACTTCACAAAGGGGAAAATCAGTGAGAGGTTACATGCTTTCTTTGAGCAACCTTTCTTTAAAGAAGGAAAAAAGACAGAAAATCCCATTTATTGGAGCATTGCATGTTTTGGGAACAAACCGTGATCAAAAGTGAGGCGTTAAAATCAAACATGACTTGAGGATCTCTTGAACCTCGTTTTCAGACTGAATGAGGGATAGGTTCCCCCTCCCCCCCCAGCCGCCATCTTTCAAGGAAGAGTTCTTTCTAGGAATGAGGCCGAGGCGCTCTGCCTGCTTGTGATGCTGGAGTAAGAAAACCACAGACTGCTAATCCTGACGTCCTCAGAGTCTGCCTTCCTCCTCCATGTCATCCTAGGCAGATGCAGATAAGCCCTCCCTGGCTACCCCGGGGTGTGGTCCACTGAGGGGGTTATTCCTGTCTTTCACAGCTATCTGTCTCAGGTTTCTCTGTGTTAGCAAAGTGAGGTGTCACTTTTTGAGACAACTATGGCAATTATTCAGGGACCCTAAAGTAAAAATATTTTCTCAGACAATATGACCGAATGCGAATATATCATTAGGCCCCATTTTGGGAGTGAAGGATGGTAGGAGCACTTCCAAGAGCCGAGATGTACAGAACAAGCCACTCGCTTCTGCAGGGGCGGGACGAGAAGCCGGGGCACTGATGGGCTTCGACAAGGGAAGGATGGTGGTTTGCTTGGGTTCTGGTTGGAAGTCAGTCTGAGCCATGCTGAGAATCAATTTAGGAAGAACTGGTCTTAGCAAAACATCCTGCTGAAGGCAGGCCTTCATCGTTAGCTTCCACGTGGAAATGGAGATGCTGTAGTGGAGCTTTTCCTAATGACTCCCAGTTGTAATGAAGCAGTTAACAGAAAATAAGATCGTCCTGGCTTGTTTTGCTTAGAGGAGAGGAGAGGAGTTGCAGGTTCAATCTTGTAGAATGATCCAGACCGAAATGTGGAAGCCAAGTGGCTGGCGTTAAGGTGTGTGTTCCACCGATCTCAGCCTTCCCCTGTCTTCCAGAGTTCAGGGTCACACCTGGGGTACTGTGCAGAGGAAGCCATGCTCCTCCCTGCGTCCAGTGAAACCTGCGCTGGCCTCCCATTGGCTAACCGCAGGGCTGGTGTTCCTTGCCTTTCCTCTCTTTCTCTGGCAGGACATGGGAGTGTCACAGAGACTGCTCCAGGGTCACTTCCCAACTGGTTCTCGTGCCCTGTCACAGAGGCGGGACCAGGCTGACTCCTCAGCCCAGTTAGCCAGGTGTCAGCCTGGCTGCTGTGTGTGTGGAGAGCACCGCTGGCTTTGAGTCCAGGCCAGCCTGGTGCCCTGTCCTTCCACACACTGGCTGTGAACTTGGGGATGGTTCTTAACCATGCAAAGCTTTGCTTATTGGTTCCCCATGGGTGGGCCATCTTGCTGCACTGTCGGGGGTCTTCTGGTAGGATCTCAGAAAACACTGGTTTTCCCTCACCTGGCATCCCCATCACTCTGTTTCTCATAACGAGTGTAGCAGAGCAGAGTCTGGACACTCGTGCTCATTTTTGGAGCAAGTGTGCTATAGAGGACCCTCAGAAGTTTCCATGGCGTCCACTGCCACAGTCCAGGTATTGGCTCCGTGCCTCCTTTGCCCGTGGTCATCCCCGCAGGGTCTGCACAGGAGCAGCTGGTTTCTGCATTGCCTTCCAAAGTCATGACATCAGTCACTTTGCAGTAAGAATGACTGGTTGACAGATCTCTGAAGAAGAAGAAAAAATGGACAAGGCTCAATGGGAGGGAAAAAAGAAGATAAACTATTTACATGTGACCCTCACTGTAGGAGTTATCATCCTGCCATCCGGCCCCAGGTAGATTCCTGACACAGGCTTGGAGGCCAGGGCAGGGGAAGTCAGTCTGATCTTCCTGGGAGCTCCTGGCAGTCTAACAGCATTCAGAGTCACTTGTTAGCGGTATTCAAGGTGACATGCCCACTACAGTTCTTAGTTCCCTTTGCTGTGTTATTCTTAAATACTACTATAATTATTTAGACATAGCTATTAAGTCAGTCAAAGATTTAACACTTTTCAAACTGAATTTTAGAACCTGTGGAGTTGTGTTTCTGAAGTCATAAAAGCTGAGTTACGTTAAGTGAGAAGCAGTGGTTCCTGGCTAAAACATAAATAGCCTGCCAAGCGGGCGTTTCTTCTTTGGACTCACAGCCTGGAACCTTTGATTTTTATGCTGCAAATGTGTGCCTGCCTGTGTCTCATTCCCTTCGCTCCACACCACAGCTAAGACCGGAGGCCAAACGTGTTCACATTGTTCGAGTCTCAGGCTGGTCTTGGGCATTAGAGAAGTAGTGTTGGTGCACGTGTGAGAGGCCTGAGAAGAAGTCGTGTGCTTATGCTTAGGATCCCTAGATTAGAGGCGGCTGTGTGCTCATGCTACCATCCATCTCCTTTTGAAACAAAGTCTTTCATGTTGGCCTAGATTTTACCAGTTAGGCTAGATTGTCTGGCCAGGGAGTCCCTGGGATTAGAGGCAGGCACATGCCATCACACCTGGCTTGTTTGTGTTTTCTTTTTCTTTCTTTTTTTTTTTTTTTTTTTTTTGTTTTTTGAGGAATTCACTCTGTAGTCTCAAGTGGCCTCGAACTCACGACAATACTTCTACCTCTGCCTCCCAAATGCTAGGATTAAAGGCCTGCGCCACCACCACGCCTGGCTAAAAAGGTTCTTTGATTTTTTTGTCTTGTTTTGTTTTTGTGAGGAAGTGCCTCACTCTAGCTCAGGCTGACCTGGAATTCACTCTGTAGTTTCAGGGTTGCCTCAAACTCATGGCAATCCCCCTGCCTCTGGGATTAAAGTGCTGGGATTAAAGGCGTGCACCACCACGCCCGGCTCACACTTGCCATTTTTATGTGAGTTCTGGGGATCAAACTCAAGTCTTAACTCCCCCGCCCCAAATATTTTAAGTCTTTATTTTAAGTCTTTATTTAACTATTTTAAGTCTGACTTTAGTGTCACTCTCTTAGGCTTGTTCTGATACCTAGCACCCCCCCCAGTAACTGGGGTTTTACAGGCACCAAGCCTGACTGCTGCGATTTGCACAGAAAGAACCTTTTGGTTTAAGAATGCCGAAGGCAGCCCCAGACAGCGTTAGAAGGTCTCTCTGGGCTCTAATCTCACTGGGTTGGGGCCACTCAGGCCCTTCGCTTTCTCACAGCCCCACTGAAGTCCACTCCATTTGAACTTGGTGACCTTTCTATACCTAAGGAATGGGAACCTCAAACCGGAGGATGGGAAATGGCACTCATATTGTGAGCAGTCCCGATGACCCAGCTTCCTGCCCAGTAGAAACAGTCTCTGTGGCTGAGGCACACCGGGGTGACCTTGGCCCAGGGCCCATAGTAACCCAGAGTTCACAGGAGAGGTAGGAGCCTGTCCCCCACACTCAGGAGCCCATAGCTCTGAGCGCAGCGGCCACACTCAGTGTAGTACCAGTGCATGTCCTCTGCCCAGAGTGGACGGACATCCGGGGCTCATGCTGACCTCTGCCCAAAGCTGGGCTGTCTCAGTGCATCAGATCCCCATGACATGGTCAGCATGCTGACCTCTGCCAAAGCACATGGCTGAAAGGGACAGGAAGGTACATGGTCTCAATGTGGCACGTCTCATGGGCCCCGCTTTGCCCATGTGGCAATCAGACCTTCCTGTTCTCTGTCAGCACTCTCTTGAAGCCCACCCCGATGCTGGCATAGCCTTAGGTCATAAAAATGGGCCTTGGCCCCTAGGTGGCATGTCCCCAAGAGGATGCCTTTGCCATCGTACTGAGGTTGGGTTTCTGTAGTGTGAGTCTGTGCTCTGCTGGTCCTCACACCTCAGAACACGTGTGCCTGTGGAGGCTGCCTGCCCTTATTGCTGACACTGACAGCTGCTACCTTCAAATCTGAAACTGACCACCACACATACCATCTCTTTCTCCCTGTGTACACCCTACGGAAGTGGCACAGCCAGCAGACAGCGGAGCATCTTTGGGGCTAGGCAAGGCACAGGTTCAAAGGCCAGCTATCAGTAAGGAGAGAGCAGAGGCAGCTACTAGACAAGGTTTCCTATGAACCCCTCAAAGTGATTTCCAAGAACGAAGGACACTTGTCCTTTGGGCTATCAAGGAAGATCTTCCAGTTAAATGCACCCAGGGAAGCCAGAGTCTGCTTCAGCGGGCCTGTGCTGTGCCGTGGGTTGGTTGGGCCATCTGAGTGTGCTGGATGCTGTGTGTGCACTGAGCACTGCAGCCCAGTGTCCTCAGGGTGGTTTCATCCTCTGCCCAGATCTGGAGTGGACAGGACACTGACCGCTCCTCATTTAGTCTCACCCTCTTCTTTGGGAAAATGTGCATCTTAACACCTGTGACCTTGACCTTTGTGTAAATGAAATTGAACAAGGTGCAGCCTTTAGCGCACTTCATTATGACATCACAGGAAGGGAAGTTAAGTTGAACATACAGAATTAAGTTTTCCTTTAGTTGATAAGAAAATTACTACTCATTACTAAGATGCATTTCCTTAAGGTTTTAGTAGTGTTCATTTATGTATATAGCGTTTATTCATCTCTCTCTATATAATATATATATGTAAATGTGAGGCTGAGGCACTGATTCACTGAGTAAAGTGTTTGCTGTGCAAGTGTGAGAGCCCAAATTCAGACCCCTGGCACCCATAGAAAGGCTGGGCAGCTACGGCAGCCCACCTGTGATCCCAGTGCTTCCGAAGTAGAGGCAGGGAAACCTCGAGCAAGCCAGCTGGACTAACCTGATCAGCTAGATCCCAGTTCAAGTAAGACCCAGACTCCATAAATGAAGTGGAATAGATTGAGGAAGACGACCCAGTGCCAGCCTTTGATCTGCACACACACACACACACACACGAATGTAATATATAGGTACACTGTGACTATAACTTTGTTAGAGAAATACACTTACCTCACACTGTAGTTGCCAAGTTCTAAAGTGCTTTTTACTGATTGGACATATTTCATATAAAAGTTAAGACTTATCTTTTTTGTGGAGGGAGACAAGATCTCATGTGTCTCAGGATGACCTCAACCTTGTGATGTAAAACAGAATGGCCTTGAGCTTCTGATCCTTCTGGCCCCACCTCCTAAGTACTGGGATTACTGGTATATCACCAGACCTAGTGCTGGAAATGGAGCCCAGGGCCTCATGCACGCTAGGCAAGTGTTCTACCAACTGATTGATTAATTGATTTATTTAATGTAATTTATTTATTTGTCTTTTCAAGGTAGGGTCTCACTCTAGCCCAGGCTGACCTGGAATTCACTGTGTAGTCTCAGGGTGGCCTCGAACTCACAGC
Organism: Orientallactaga sibirica; assembly: GCA_036365145.1. Lineage (NCBI taxonomy): Eukaryota > Metazoa > Chordata > Mammalia > Rodentia > Dipodidae > Orientallactaga > Orientallactaga sibirica. The sequence goes on along the minus strand of JAEOAD010000044.1, from coordinate 19,471,644 downwards.
GATCCTCCTACCTCTGCCTCCCGAGTGCTGGGGTTAAAGGGGTGCGCCATCACGCCCGGCTTCAGATTTATTCTAAAACTAGGCTTTTGGCCTGAGCTTTTGGTTTGGCAAATTGTTACGCAGAGCACGTGTGCCCACACATCTAAATACACACCTATGCGTATCTGCTTGAGTGTGTTCAAGATACAGTAGTTTAGGATGGAAATCATTTTAAAACTCGACAATCTGGGATACGGTCCTCTCGTAAAGTTGTTATCCTGCTCTTCAGGGGTGATGAAAAGAAGGAGTGTGAATTAGTTGATGGTGAATTATATTTTGTATGCACGATTGTCTGTAATCATTACATGATGTGGACTTCCCCTTTGTCACAAGTTACAATGTATCCATCTAGCATGAAGGGTCCCTAGAACAGGAAAGGTGGTTTCCCTCAGTGCCTGTGAAATTGATGAGCTGGGCGAGACTGGCTCATATTTTAATGCCAGCAGTAACAGTGCTCCCACCCAACAACAGGGGCATCGAAGTTGGTGGTAGCAAGGAGTATTTGCTGCTGTAATTGACAAATAATACCCCTCATAAATACTGCCAGTCTTTTCAATTAGTTTTCATCTAAAATTCGGGCTACAAAATGATGGCCTGTCAACTGACAATGAATGGCAAAAATTAATAAATTGTCTTCTAAATAGAATGGACACTTAAGAAAAATTGGGCAGCCAATTTAGCACAGCATGAAGCGAGGGAACCTTTTGTACTGGAGCCGGGCACTAATGTTGCCTCGCTCTTTATTAATGGTGCTCGGCGGCAGCTGACAGTTTTGTTGCTACTGGCAACTTTCTTCATTAAAATTAAAGCCAGCATCAAATTCCATTAGCCGTACTCTGGGCACCTTTCTTTTCTTTTCTTTTCTTTTTTAATACATATTGTTTCTTTTATTAACTCCCTCTCCGCCCCTAAGAAGTTTTTAAAGAAGTGAGATTGAGATGATCTGCGGAGGCCAAAGCCCTGTCTTCTGTGGCCGGGGTTGGGGAAAGGGCTCTTCCCATCCCCGCTGGAGCCATGTCCTAAAATGCACACACCTCTCCTTTGTTCCCTCCCCTCCAGAATGGGAGCGCCTTGCCTCAGAAAACGAGGTACTATTTTGGGTCTGCCAGCGGTCAGGTAACAAGGACTAATTGGCACCAGCCCTCTCGCTGCCTTTTTTTTTTTTTTTTTTTTTCTGAGCAATTTCTGTAAAAGTCCCAGCTTTCCATGCCTCCCTGTTATTTCCATGGCTGACGGAGCCGCAACACAATGGCCACTGGATGCTCAGAGCGAAGGAAGGAAGGAAGGTCTTAGAGTTATTTCCCCCAAGGTATTCCTTTTATCTGCAGAACAAACTTCAAGCTTTGAAGGAGAGGAGCTCTGGGCTTTGCTGAAGAAGTTCTGAACTGTTGTATAGAAGCTGTTTGCCCGCCCTCTGCCCTACCATAAGCAATTCCAAAGACACGGACAGGTGTCTCAGCCCAGATCTGCTCCTCTCTGAGCCAGAAGCAGCTGGCAGCTCAGGGCCTGCGACAGCCTCGTCCTCGCCTGCGCATACACCGTCCACCAGCATGCCACTCGTGGGGATGACTCCCGGAAAGGCCCCAGGCCGGCCTCATCAGCCCCACAGTGGCCTCTCCCCCCCTCTCCCCCCCCACCGCCTTGCTTTGTGGGTGTACATCCTGAGCAAGTGCCTCACCTTGTCATCGCCCTCTTTACAGCCTCACGTCCACAGGAAGAAGCCCACTACTCATCAGCCCAGTCCAAAGCCGTGTCAAGTAACAAAGGAAAGGGCTTTGTGCGGAAACACTCATACTGGAACTCAGAGATAGCTCACCTCGAGCGCTGTGGCAGTCAAGGCAGAAAGGAAGCTACAGTTTGCTCCCCGCACCCCGGAAGTCATTCATCTGTGTTTCCTCTGCTTAGGTCTATCTGAATGAGTTGCAGTTCCATGTTGTCAGTCTTTTTCCCCCTCTCAAGGGAGGTGGATTTTGGGTTCAGTGTACCCGAGTTGCCTCTTTCTAAGTGCACAAGTTTCTTAGGGTCACTCCCATTCCTCCGAACCTTCTAGTCTTACATCACAGAGAATGTTTACTAAGTGGACTTCAGCAAATGGAGATATCTACTTGTCTGTCTCATCCTCAGCTTGGAAATTGTTTTCATTTTATGTTTTGACTCTGTGTGTGTGTGTGTGTGTGTGTGTGTGTGTGCGTGCGCATGCACGCGCATAGTTGTATATAGAGTTTGTACATGTGCGTGTGCAGATGCTTGTGTCCTGTGCACATATGTTGAGAGGCCAGAGCAGAATATCAGGTGTGCACTTTCACTCTTCTGCATGTTTTCTTGAGACAGAGTCACTCACTGAACCTGGAGCTGCCCTTTTTTGGTCAGACTGGCTGAGCAGGAAGCCCCAGCCATTCTCCCATCTCCACCCACTTCCACTGCCCCTGGGTTGGGGTTATAGGCCTGTGTGGCCATGCCCAGTGCTGGGGCTCAATCTCAGGCCCTTATACATACATAGTAAGTGCTCTACCCATTGAGTTATCCCTCAATCCCCGGAATTGTTTTCGTGTGACCGTGTCTGAGGTTCCAATCAGTTACTAACCAGAAATTGCAGAAGTTTTTCCCTTTTGGTGGGACACACTGTGTTTCTCCTTGTAGGTATTTCTGACATTGTAACGTGTAGTGAAAACACTTGAACAACCAATAGGCAGGCCAATTGTCCTTTTGAGTATTTCAGATAAATAAATTGAAGGAGCGCACACCATATCATGGTTCAAAGAGTATGTTTTTAAAAACCAGAATTTACTAAGACTGCTGAAATGTTGAGGTACAGTCATCTCACACTGTTGATGGGCCGGTGAAGCCCAGAGCCCACGGCTGGGGAAGCTGCAAGGGCTTTCCTCCACTGTGGAGCCCCTCCCACGCCCTCACAATATCAGAGCCAGGCAAGGAGACACTTGTCCCTTGATGACTGAATCCACTAATATGTTACAGTAAATGGGGCGTGAAATGCAATACTTTACATATAGTATGCACTGAGTGGTTCTCACATTGAAACAAGGCCGTTTTTAACTTGCTGACACAATATTTGCTGTGTTTCATCATTAAACCATCCTGATTAACAATGGAGAGGGGCCGTTCAAGGAATATTGTAAAGGCGATGCATCAGAGGACTTGTGCAGTGACTTCCTCCTTCATAAACGCTGGTGGGCACTGGCGGGCTGAAAGTGAAGCATCATCACGTGGAATCCTTGCCCAGATGTGCATCTTGGGGCTGCTGCTGGGGCTTTTATCCAGATGTGCATCCATTTGTAGATGTCACTGGCACCATTGCACTTTGCTTGACCAGGCACAGTACTTTATGCCCACAGCAGTGGCACTGGGTTCTGTAACAGCCTGTGACCTGGAACGTTGGAGGTCCTCGTGGTGACCCTTTGCAGAAACGAGGCACATGCATGCTGCCGTGTTAGCCATCAGCTCTGCCACCTCCGTGCACAGCTGGGTCAGGGCAGGGCACCCTTGCCTGTGCTTTGCAGGGTGTGCATGCTGTTGGCGCTCACCCTGGTCTTAGTTCCAGGCAGGTTGGGTATGTCTGTCTTCTCACAGACAGACACACACACACATACACACAGATAGATAGATAGATAGATAGATAGATAGATAGATAGATAGATAGATAATAGACAGACAGACAGACAGACAGACAGACATGGGATGGTCCTCCCACCTAATCTAATCTAGAGACTCCCTCATAGATAAATCCAGAAATTTGTTTCTGTTGTGATTCTAGATCCTGTCAAGCTGACAACCGGAGATTAACCGTCACAAGGCCCTTGCCCCATGGCTCATGAAAGTCCCAACCCGGTCATTCACATTCGAGTCCCTTCTCTTATCAAAGGGTTGCATCCTTCAGCCAGGCATCCTGCTGACTAAGCACCTGGCAGGTGTTTGTCACCGAGAGAAAGCTGGTGCAGTGGCAGTTGGGCTGCTCAAGAGCAGCCTGCCCTGGGCACTGGTAGCAAGCAGCTCCGTATGTCACAGCCAGGGGCATGCCTCTCATTCCATCCACTGTGGGCTGTCTTCCCACACGTGCTCCATAGTGTTGGCTGTGCTGGCTGTCCTCACCATCATGGTCATCAGGATTGGGGTACAGGGGAGTGTGCTTCTTGCTATAGCACCCCATGAATGTTGCTGGACATCAGGGCTTGATGCTGTCAGGCCAGCAGCAGGACCCTTCTATGCCATCAATTCTAGCACAAGCAGGGGCCTCCTGGCGTGCTGTGAGGCGTGGGCTTCCAAGGCTCAGCTGTTCCCAGTACTCTCTCCCATCCAAGTGGGTTTCTCTACCTTAGGACACATTTGAATGGCCTTCCTCTACTTGTGTGCCTGACTCCACTGCCACACTAGATATCGGTCCCCGGGGCCTGTGGGATACACTTACGCTACAGGCATTGGGGCGGTCAGGTGTATGGAACTTTGGGGGAGACCTCCATGTGCACATGCTCTCTCACAGAACGTGAAGCATGCTGGGGGAGACCTCCATGTGTGCCTGTGTTCTCACAGAACATGAAGCATGCTGGGGGAGATTTCCGTGTGCCTGTGTTCTCTCAGAACATGAAGCATGCTGGGGGAGACCTCCGTGTGCGCGTGTTCTCACAGAATGTGAAGCATGCTGGGGGAGACCTCCATGTGTGCCTGTGTTCTCACAGAACGTGAAGCATGCTGGGGGAGATTTCCGTGTGCCTGTGTTCTCTCAGACCGTGAAGCGTGCTGGGGGAGACCTCCGTGTGCGCGTGTTCTCTCAGAACGTGAAGCATGCTGGGGGAGACCTCCGTGTGCGCGTGTTCTCTCAGAATGTGAAGCATGCTGGGGGAGATTTCCGTGTGCACGTGTTCTCTCAGAACATGAAGCATGCTGGGGGAGTCCTCCGTGTGCACGTGTTCTCTCAGAACGTGAAGCATGCTGGGGGAGACCTCCGTGTGCGCGTGTTCTCTCAGAACGTGAAGCATGCTGGGGGAGACCTCCGTGTGCACGTGTTCTCTCAGAATGTGAAGCATGCTGGGGGAGACCTCCGTGTGCGTGTTCTCTCAGAACGTGAAGCGTGCTGGGGAGACCTCCTCCGTATGCTGAACGGAGACCTCCGACCTCCGTGTGCGCGTGTTCTCTCAGAACGTGAAGCATGCTGGGGGAGACCTCCGTGTGCGCGTGTTCTCTCAGAACGTGAAGCATGCTGGGGGAGACCTCCGTGTGCACGTGTTCTCTCAGAACGTGAAGCGTGCTGGGGGAGACCTCCGTGTGCGCGTGTTCTCTCAGAACGTGAAGCATGCTGGGGGAGACCTCCGTGTGCACGTGTTCTCTCAGAACGTGAAGCGTGCTGGGGGAGACCTCCGTGTGCACGTGTTCTCTCAGAACGTGAAGCATGCTGGGAGAGACCTCCGTGTGCACGTGTTCTCTCAGAACGTGAAGCATGCTGGGGGAGTCCTCCGTGTGCACGTGTTCTCTCAGACTGTGAAGCATGCTGGGAGAGTCCTCCGTGTGCACGTGTTCTCTCAGAACGTGAAGCATGCTGGGGGAGTCCTCCGTGTGCACGTGTTCTCTCAGAATGTGAAGCATGCTGGGGGAGTCCTCCGTGTGCACGTGTTCTCTCAGAACGTGAAGCGTGCTGGGGGAGACCTCCGTGTGCACGTGTTCTCTCAGACTGTGAAGCATGCTGGGAGAGTCCTCCGTGTGCACGTGTTCTCTCAGAATGTGAAGCATGCTGGGGAGTCCTCCGTGTGCACGTGTTCTCTCAGAACGTGAAGCATGCTGGGGGAGACCTCCGTGTGCGTGTTCTCTCTCAGAACGTGAAGCGTGCTGGGGGAGACCTCCGTGTGCACGTGTTCTCTCAGAACGTGAAGCGTGCTGGGGGAGACCTCCGTGTGCGCGTGTTCTCTCAGAACGTGAAGCATGCTGGGGGAGACCTCCGTGTGCGCGTGTTCTCTCAGAACGTGAAGCATGCTGGGGGAGTCCTCCGTGTGCGCGTGTTCTCTCAGAACGTGAAGCATGCTGGGGGAGTCCTCCGTGTGTGTGTTCTCTCAGAACGTGAAGCGTGCTGGGGGAGACCTCCGTGTGCACGTGTTCTCTCAGAACGTGAAGCATGCTGGGGGAGTCCTCCGTGTTCTCTCAGAACGTGTTCTCTCAGAACGTGAAGCATGCTGGGGGAGTCCTCCGTGTGTGTGTTCTCTCAGAACGTGAAGCATGCTGGGGGAGACCTCCGTGTGCACGTGTTCTCTCAGAACGTGAAGCATGCTGGGGGAGACCTCCGTGTGCACGTGTTCTCTCAGAACGTGAAGCATGCTGGGGGAGTCCTCCGTGTGCGCGTGTTCTCTCAGAACGTGAAGCGTGCCTGTGGTTTCTGTGGTGGCACATAGAGCTCCCGGGCAGTATGGTTTGGCTTTCCTACTCACTAGTCTTGTTACCTGGCCCTACATTATTTATCCTTTATTCAGTGCCAAGGAACAGTATACAGTAAGTGAGAGTAGCCTTCAATTATTCATTCAAGTCATTGTCTATTTAATGTGTACTTGTGACATTCGTGTGTGCGCACATATATGCAGGTGCAGTAACATGGGTGTTTGTGCCTGTGAAGGTCAGAGGACACCCGAGGGTAGGTCTTGATTAACGTAGGGGATCCAGTATCTGTTCATTTTGGTGTATGGTCTATATAAAGTTTTGTTTTTCCCGTGGAGTCTGCACAGTCTGGTGTGCAATTAATACATAGAGGCCAGCTCCCTGCCCATCACACATCTCTTCCCCAGTGGTGGCACATGGCTTCCTGTGGTGGTCTTGGGCCCAGCACATCTGGGGCTGGCCTGCCCTTCTTCAGCAAGTGTTTGAGTTGAGAAATGAGGAGGAGGAGTAGGCATGAGGTGCATCCCTAGGACCTTGGAGCCTTGCTGCAGACACCTGGGTCTAGAATGCTGTGCAGAGCTTTGGCTCCCTCCCCAACCCTGCACAGCCATGCTGCATGCCACAAGCCTGGGTCAGGGCAGGTGAGGAGGTGCTCCCCATGGACACGCTCAGTGAGTGGTGATGCCTGCTGGGGGAAGAGTGTGACTCAACGGAAGTGAGCTCCGAGCCCTGCACCAATGAGTCAGGCGGTCAAGGAAAAGAGAGAAAGAGCAGGGAAGCAAGAGCTGAGTGTACCGGAAGAACGCAGTGAAAGTGGACGCATCTCCCGCGCAGAGGCCGCTCGGTGCTTTATGCAGATAGAATATCAGCTCCGTGGCCTACCTGACACATTAGCTTTTGACTCCTAACAGGTCCGGCCTGAGCTCGCAAACTCACCGTTCCCACGGGAATCGATAGGCCATTGCTGTGCGCGTGTGATACCTGCCGTGCTGGTGGCGTTCAGGGGTCACTGCTGGAATAAAGCAACAGCAGGTTCTTGTTGTTGGTTTGGCAGCTTCCTCTCTGCCCTGCCATGGCCACTGCGCAGCCGTGAGTTATTAGCATCTTCTCGAAGCTCCCGCCATCCTAGGAGGAGCTTGACTCCCCCACCTGGCCTAGCTCCAGGCAGGCCTGGATATGGGTTGTGTGTGTACCTCCTAGGCCAGCGGGGCACAGGGCTTAATTTTCTGTAACTACAGGAGGAATGAATCCATTTGCAGCATGGTAGGAGCTGTGGTGTGTTTGTGGCTGGCGGAGAAGATGGACAGTGAGCAGGTGATGAAGTGTTTCTGTTCCAGTGTCCCCGTTCCTGTCCCGCACCCCCAGCCCCGTCAGTGTCAGCATGGAGAGGTGGCCTGGAGGTGTCACCCAGCAGCCAGTGCAGATACTGTCATCCCACGTGCTGACAATCCTGTGGCAGGGACAGACAGAACACAAGAAAGGAAATGGAATCAAAAAGGGCCAAGCCTGGTGGGGGAGCACCATTCTCTGTTTCTTCCTCTTTAAAAGAGAGAGAGTGTAGTTCGAGTGTTGTTTTCTTTGGTTGCTTTTGAATCATGCCATATGGCAGTTTCGCTGTCAGGTGTTTTATTTTACCTTCTTTCCTCTTTTTCTTCTGCTTATGTTTAAAATTCCTATGATCCACATGTAGACCTAGCCAGCCTTCATGGCGCCAGCCAGGCCTGGCGTGCTGCACAGGTCTCCAGCAATGTTCAGAGCATGTGTGTTTTTTTTTTTTTTTTGAGGGAGGGGGACTTTTTCCCCAACCCCATGGTCCTTGTTCCTGGTCTTGTTCTGTTAACATGGTGTTAAATTGGATTCTGTGTCCATCATTATTAAAATGTGAAGTGTGTCGGTCACAAAGCATACATTTTGGGGCAGTTAGCTGAATAATTCTTTTCTTTATTATCCCAAATTACTGCTGAGCTCTGGAGAGGGGAGCAGTTTAGCCAATTATTGCCATTTGAGCTGGATTTGTGGGTGATTAGCTCCTGGTCGAATCCAGTCCCGGCCAGCGCTTTGAAGCCTGCTCCGTGTGATTTTCTCAGCAGTGAGGTAGGAATAGACGCGGCTAATGACAGCAAGGTCGCACGGGTGAGCTGACCTGTGTGTGGCACAGGGTTAGGTTTCGCAAATAGGGCGTCCACAATAACCAGTGTGTCACTAACCCTGCCGTGCATAATCGGGGCTTTATAGGATTGTGGGAGATGCTGACAGCTCAATTAAAGTGTAACCCTTTGTACCCGACAACCTGGCAGAATGACAGAAATATTACTAACCAGAATGGGGAGGGGGTCACCAGGGAGCTGGTTAAAGATCTAGATTCATCTCCATGTCCCGTCTCCCCTCCCCCACTCGGGTACTGTGCCGAGCAGGCTGGGGAAGAGCTGTGGCTTGCACAGTCCTTCGTAAAAAGGAAGCTCGGTTGAGGGGATATGCTTATTGTTTCTATGGAAACATTCCAAACCAAATGGAAAGTTAGGCCAACTTAGAAGGGGCAGAGCTTAAGTTTCCTGGTCATCTCCTTCCACCAAACTAACATGCAGGTATCATGCCTGTGAATGTGCCAGAAGTTTCCCTCCCGGGATCTGGGTAATTAGGATTTTTTTCTTGCACACTGCTAATGATTTCTTATTGTTGATTGACTTTATCCAGATTAAAGTGTTTTCTACACCTTGAATGACAAGCCACCTTGATCACAGTGGACCTGTAGTCTGCTCATTTTGTCACATTATTTTTTTCTGTCCAAGTCTCCATCCTGTAAGATGTGAATCTGTCCATCCTGACTGGACATGGGGGCAGGGGTGCTGGTGCTCCTTCCCCACGGCAGTTAGGGCTTTAGATGGCTTTGTTAACGGATGGCTTCAGCAGTTCTTTTAACTGAGAATGCCTCAGTGTGATTTTTGTCAGGATGAGCCCCTGTGTTGGCTAGTAAAACGGGAAATGGGAAGTCAGAGGCTGCTCAGACAGCTCTGGGTTTCAGAGCGCCCAGTCCATATGGGGAAAACTCACATTCTTCTGGGTCGAGAAGGGGTCTGCAGGGTGCGCAGGGGAGATTGAAGGCAAAGAGAGTGGGTCCGTGGGGTGGGCATGGTGAGAGGGGTGTGCCACCTCCCATGTCAGTGCTGTATCCATGCCCACTGAGGACAACCTGTCTCGGTCCTGGCTCAGTCCACAGCCTGCCTATCTGTTGGTCAGCTAAGTCCTCCCTGCAGTAGTCCCTGGGTCCAGGCTTCACCGTGTCTTCTTGGTTAAGGCCACGGTGTGGGCAGGCTGGGCTTTGCTGAGGTCTTCCCTGTCTGTGATGGCCAGTGTCCTGTCCCCACTTCTCATGAAGACAGCCACCATATCCCATTAGTGCCCCCACCGGCACACACAGCAGCCACGCTTTGGAATAATTCATTACCTGTGGTAAGGCCCTCCTATGGCGGAGCTCAGGTTAGGACGGAGGCTGGTGGGCACAGCTGTCCAGGATGCTTCTGCTTGCTGACACAGAGGCTAAGAAGCCCCGAACCTGTGACTTACGGGAGCCATACAGGCAGGAAGAAGGGTACTTCAGGCAAAGGGTGCCGTTTGCCAGTGTAAAACAAGGCAGCTGCTAGTCCAGTTTCCTGTCCTGTCTGGTCTCTTCTGGAAAAGACCAGAGAGGGAGCATTTCAGGCTCCCCGTTGTGTGCAGGGTCATTCCTGTACCGCTCACTGCCTCCGTTTAAGGCAAGAAGATGGATTAAAGTTTGATAACAAGGCAAGGTGGAAGTGCAGACGTGGCCCACTGGCTGGAGAATCCTGGCCCATGTCCTGAAGGGACTCCAGCATCTATATCCCCTGAGTGAGTTGGGAGGTCCTGTGTAGATGGGGATGCTCAGGGCTCAGGGTTGCATGTGACAAATGAACTAGCAGCATTAGATAGTTCTGCTCTTGGCCACACCACAGAAGAGTGTCCTTGGACAAAATGCAAGCTTGCCTGCCTCTTCCTAATAGTTTAATTGTAGATCATTCAAGTCAGTCCTTCTGACGCATCCTAACTGGTGAGGTCGTAATTATACCAGCACCAGCCATTTTCAAGTAAGGCCACAGGGATAATCTGTGCGGGGCTCATAAAACCCTCATGTTTCTTACTGTGCAAACAGGTAGATGTGTGAAAACCTGGGCTGGGGAGAAAGCTGAACCGTTCAAGGCACTTACTTGCAAGCTTCCTGGCCTTAGCTTGTGTCTCCAGCAATCACATCAAGCAGGACACAGTGTCCCATGCTTCTGTAATCCCAGCGCCTCTGTGACAATGGGAGGGGGAACCTGGAAAATCCACAATCTCTCGGATCAGCTGGCCTGGTGCACACTCCATGGACAACAACAAGGGAGATCCTGCCTCAAGCAAGGTGGAAGGAGAGGACCCACACCCCGAGGTGATCCTCAGACCTCCACATAGGTGAAGCCAGGCGTGTGCCCATAAAACACACACACACACACACACACACACACACACACACACGGCTGTGAGAACTTTACATTTGGTGTGGATTAGGGTTGGCATGGACACCATCTGCCCAGAGTGAGTGACGGTGGCTCGGCAGCAAAGCGTGTTCACGGGCAACCCCCCGCTAAGGCATAGCTTGTGGATTCCCTCATCTTGGGGTCCAGCCTATTCCTGCTAGTGTGATTGTCACCTGCAAGGCACAGCTTTGCACACTGAGAGTGAAAATAGGGTGACTGTCTCTCCATTCTGAAGGAGACTCTCAGGGTTAGTGGTTCTTGCATGATCCGTATGGCACCCTGGGTTCTGGTGAGGAAATTTCATCCACGCAACACCCTCCCTGCTGCATTTGTCTATGTTTTTTATATATCAGCCCTATTTGGAATATGCCAACCACAATTTTAGCACATGTACTGAAGCCTTGCTGTTAGCCAAAGGCCCTGTCAGGAGCTGGTAGAACCATGAGGACGTGGAGCCTGCTGGGAGGAAGTTAGATCATTAGGGATGTGCGCTGGAGGGGACTGTCTCCATGTCTTCATCCCTGGCTTTTGCTTCTTGGCCACCATGCAATCACTATGCACTCCCTGGGTGGTAACCTGTGCAAGCCACGAGCCTTGGTAAACCTGTCCCAGTCCTCATGATTCTCCCAGGTTGTTTGCCACAATGAGGAAAAGCTGACATAAGAAAGAACTTAATTTGAATAAAAGCATTGTGTGCAGGGCTAGAGAAATGGCTCAGTAGTTAACAGGCACTTGTCTTGCAAAACCCAGACTCCTGGGTTTGATTCCTCAGTACCCACATGAAGCCAGATGCACAAATCGGTGCATGCATCTGGAGTTTATTTGCAGTGGCAGGAGGCCCTGGTGGGCCCATACTCACTTTCTCTACCTGCCTATTTCTCTCTCAAATAAAGAAATAAAATACAGCTGGGCGTGGTGGCACACGCCTTTAATCCCAGATTTAGGAGGCAGAAGTAGGAGGATCGCCGTGAGTTTGAAGCCACCCTGAGACTACATAGTTAATTCCAGGTCAGCCTGGACCAGAGTGAGACCCTATCTCAAAAAACCAAAATAAATAAATAAACAAATAAATAAATAAAAATAAAATACTTTAAAAGTATTCAGTGCAACTGTGGATTAAGTGACTGAGAGATCCTTTGCCTATCAGTAAATGATGCCCACTTTTCTCGGAGACATTTTAGTAATCGGCAGAAGCCTTTAAGGAATCTTCTCAAATGTACATTCGCTGCACCAGGTGCTCGCTGTAGAGCCACAGAGAACTTAGACAGCACTCCTGTTTGTTGTTTTGGGTTTTGAAGCAGGATCTCTTCCTGTATTCCAAGCTGGCGCAAACTCTTGGTCTCAGGTAATTCTCTCATCTAGACCTCTGAGTAGCTGGGACCACAGGTACCCAGGAAGCCTCACTTGTTTTTGTTTTTATTAATCAGTTTTTACATCAGTATTTTCAGTATGAACAACTATTCATTGTCTTTTAACCTTAGCGATCAGGAAACTATTACCACCACCTTAGATGCAGGATAATTCAGTTTCTGTGAGTGCTGGGTCTCGTTTGCACTGTTCTGAGCTTTCCTGATGCACATACAGCCTCCAGGGTGAGTTAAAACAGGTGAGTGGTGATGCCTGGAGGGAGGCGATCCAGGCTGCATGCGCCCGCTGATCACCGGATCTTTACAAGGCCTGTCTCGCGCGTCTCAGCTGGTGCTCCATCGACATGGCGGAGCGCGGCTGGCCATTAACTGTTCCCGCTTGTCACAACGATCCTGTGTGAGCAGAGGCCAACACCATGCAGCCCCTGAGACTCAAAACAAAGACTGATTTGCCTGGGAAAGACCCCCAGACTCTAATGCAGTCAATAAATCTTTGTTGGTAAATAATTGCTATCGAGCAGAGTTTTAATATAAATTTATGAGTGGTGTTTTATCACAGCTTGGGGCTGCGGCAAGCACTGAGTGATGGATTTCAGATAGCACTGACATTCATTACATTAACTTAGTAAGTTATTTAAAGCTTGTACACTTAACGTTGCTTTTGGCTTTCAACGACCTCTTGGGACTGGAGGAACACCCGAACACCCAGCGTTAGAAGAAGAAAGCAGCCCTGAGCAAACAGGAAGAAGGGCTTGCCAGCGTCCCCTGAGCAAACAGCAGTGCTCTTTGCTGCTCCACAGAAAGCAGCCCTGAGCAAACAGGAAGAAGGGCTTGCCAGGGTCCCCTGAGCAAACAGGAAGAAGGGCTTGCCTGGGTCCCCTGAGCAAACAGGAAGAAGGGCTTGCCAGGGTCCCCTGAGCAAACCAAGGGTCCCCTGAGCAAACAGGAAGAAGGGCTTGCCAGGGTCCCCTGAGCAAACAGGAAGAAGGGCTTGCCTGGGTCCCCTGAGCAAACAGGAAGAAGGGCTTGCCTGGGTCCCCTGAGCAAACAGGAAGAAGGGCTTGCCTGGGTCCCCTGAGCAAACAGGAAGAAGGGCTTGCCTGGGGTCCTCATGGTTTGGTTACAGACCATTTAAATAGCAGCCTTTTTCTTTAAGAGCCCATATGCTTGTTGTTTTTATTTATTTGCAAGGAAAAGAAGAGAGAAAGAGAGAGATTGGGTGTGCCAGGACTTCCTGCCACTGCAAATGCACTTTGTGCATATGGCTTTGCATGGGCACTGGGGAATCCAACATAGAGCACCAGGTTTTGTAAGCAAGTACTTTTAGTGGCTGAGCCATCACTCAGCCCTCCAAATACTCATAGTGAATAAAAAAAAAAAAAAGGTAACAGAGTGAGTTGTCAATTCCTGTTGCCCCCAAGTCTTTTTAATTTTATTCCTTACAATTTTTGTTTGTTTTTTTGTTTTTCAAGGTAGGGTCTCACTCTGGCTCAGGCTGACCTGGAATTCACTATGTAGTCTCAGGGTGGCCTCGAACTCTCAGTGATCCTCCTACCTCTGCCTCCCAAGTGCTAGGATTAAAGGCGTGCGCCACCACGCCCGGTTTATTCCTTACAATTTTTATACATGTGTATAAGGCATTTTGGTCACTGTCACCAACCATAACCTTCTCTTGTCCTGCTCCCACTAAACCTCTGCTTTCAACTATTCTCCTTTGATGATGTGTGTGTATGTACACATACGTATGTCGGTCCCACTGAGTTTAATTGGGGATGTTTACATGGGCATGGGTGGCGGATTAATTTACCAGTGGTTATACCACTGAAGAAAATGTCCCCCCACCCTCCCAGCAACCATTAACTGCCAGTAACTCCTCAAGGAGGGTTGGGCGCCTCATCCTCCTCCATGAATGATGGAAAGTTGACGGGCCCAGTCTCATGCAGGACTGTACTTAGGAGGAGACAGTCAGATGCGCACTGGCCACTTCCAAGGGAAGAGGAGAGGAGCCACCTGAAGGGTCCCAAGGCCTCAGATTCCCTCCTCTAACCGAGTGAAGGACGGGAGCGTTTTACCGTGTGTGAGCACAAGTCCAGGCACCTGCTCCCTGCTCCTTGGATTTTCTGCAGCTAGGTAATTGAGCCAGGTCATAGCAGTTTAAAATGATACCCACTGACTCTTTACCAGGATTCTAAGAGGAATCTGGAATATCCTATCTCTTCTGGGCAGTGTCTTCTGGACTAGAGCATCCATGGTCATTCTTTACTGCATATTAGGTGTCTTGGCTGGGGTGGAGGGGGGCGGGCTACAGGTTGGCAAGGCATCAGTGGTCATCATTCTGGTGCCTAATTCTCCCCGTTGGAGTCCCAGGGGCCCCTTCCATTTCCACCGTCTGCCTATGAAAATGTGCAAATAGGATAGATTCAGAGGCGTGAACGCTGGAGCTGCTGGCCTTCTTCAGGGAAAACCAGATTGTCACAGGTAGCTTCTTCCATACTGGGCTGGTTAAGTTGAACCAGGGCTGCAGGTCACCTGGGAAGGGTCACCTCACACAGCCCACCCTAGTACCCAGTGTCTCATACCATGTGGCACCAGACTTGAAGTCCACAGCCTGGTTGATTATACGAGAACACCTGTGGCTGAGACTCCCTGGAGTCGACCCTCCTCATGTAAGCTAGAGGATCCAAGTGGCCTATCGTGTTAAAGCCATGACCATGGGTATGCTGCAGGGGCTCAGGGGCAAGAGAAGCAAGCAGATAGCCTTGACTGTGGGTCTGTGACATGTATGCATGCTTGCATGGTCCATGGTGACTATGCACGTTTGAACAGGTCACACAACCTTTGCACCCCAACACTCTTGTCAGTAAAATGAACATGGCCGGCCGTCATCACTACCGGCAGCTGGTCATGAGCTTTCTGTGGGCTGTTGGTCATACTTGTGGGGAGCATACCTGGCTCAGAGGGATCCCTGTTTTGTTCTGAAGCTTAAACTGTCCAAACAACTGCCAGAGGCCTGGGAGAGTGACAGGAACGTTGGCCGTGATGCTCACAGCTGGTCGGAAGAGCTGTCGCAAGCAGGGACTTCGTGCGTACTGGAGTGGCATCTGGAAGATGGACGATGGATGCATCGTGACGTTCCACCGTGCTCTTGCCCAGGGTTACAGTGACTCAAAGAGACTTCGAATCATACCAGCCATTTGTACGTGCTGACAGGAACTGCACGCCTATGTCTAGACAGCCAGAAGCCTTCTGGCCTCTGTCATGTCCTGCTGGCAGCACGGTGACTACATGTCCTCTGAGAGTTCGCAGTGAACTGTGCAGGGCCTGCTGCTTTCTTGGTTCAGGCCGGCAGTGTGGAGACAGGGAGGGGCTGAGCGTCGTGAAGGGGAGCTCTGGTCAGTGAGGCTCGCTCTTCCCCAGTTCATGTCCATGTAGTTGCTGGGCTGAGGGGGTGGCAGGGCATGCAGGTGGGGTGAATCTAGATAAAAGTAGTGCTAAGATACCCAGTTCATGGGGTGAATACCAGTATTATGGTCCTGAGTTTCTACCACATGAACAATCATAAGTCACTGTGGACAACTGCTGCCAACATCGGGCAGAAGGGATGCCAGGATTTGTCGAAGACTGGATCCTTGCAGGAGACCAGCTACAAGTACCCGTGGTGCTGGGATGCATGGAGCCCCTCGCCCTCCTCCAACCGCCTTCAAGAAGGAGGTCACTTTGTTTAAAGTCTGTTTTGCAATTAAGACCACTTTCCAGCGTCATGGAGCCGTGGCCTGCTTCAGTGCTGAAAACAGTGCCCTGAGAGGAAACCCTTGCGAGAAGTGACCTGTGTCTTGAGGACGCTGGATATACAGGTGTAATTGTTTGTGACCTTCGTGTAAACTTCCCATGAAAGCAGGGTGTTGCCAGGATTGCCTGCTCTTCTGGAGTCACACGGTCATTGCACTGCCATAGTAGTTGTGGATAAATGGACACACATCTTTGCTCTACAGCACATGTGACTATGTTGACAGCGTCCTGGTGATCGGACTGTTTGAAGATTCTGGTGAAATACACGGCAGTGGCATCTCAGCTCTTAGGCAGCTGGCAAATGTCTGTTTCATTTTAAAAACCCAGTACATTATTAGGGTATGTTAATCAGATTAATGAGAATTTTGTCTATCAGATTATAGAACACATATGTTTATTTTCTTGGGAAGCAGCTATCCTTTGTCAGGCCCCCCACTAGGACCTGGTCACTGTGATCTTGCCGTGTGTCCTCCTGGGGTAGGGATCTCAGACACACCCTGTCCTCCCAGGCTTCACTTTACATCTCCTCCTTGCAAATGGCTGTTGCCAGGTGTTTTCTTAGAGAGGATGGGGGGGGGGGCTTCTAATTATCAGTTTATGTAGTTTTAGAAATATTAAACATTTAAATTTATTGTTAAAGGAAAATTAACCAGTGTATTGTAATATTGTTGGTTCATTAATGCATTAATTGAGAAAGTTTTGCTAACCCTGAGGTGGTTATTTTCCACGATTCTGAGATTCTGGTATTGTGTGGGGTTGGTGGGTTCTAGCCCAGCCCTTAAGCACTGAACTATTCGTGTAGTCCCTTGTCATTCCTATTCCCTCCCTCACTGTTGCAACTTAACTTGGCTTTTCTGGGTTTTTTTGTTTTTTTCCAGGTAGGATTTCACTCTAGCCCAGGCTGACCTGGAGTTCACTATGTAGTCTCAGGGTGACCTCTAACTCATGGCAGTCCTCCTACCTCTGCCTTCCAAGTGCTGGGATTAAAGGCGTGCGCCACCACGCCGAGCCCTCTGTCTGGTTTTTTGAGCCAGAGTTTTGTTGTGTAGCCTTAGTCTGGTACTCACCATCTAGACCAGCCTGGCCATTTATGGGACATTGCCACTAAGCTTGTCATGTGGGAAGGGACCTGCCATTGGAGCCCCTGTCAGCTCTGATCTTCCTGTGACATTACAGTTCCCTGGGCCATGTTGTAGGAAGCCCACCCCAAAAGGTTGATGGGAAAATGTGGGCCCACAGGAGAACCTGGGTGAGGTTCCCTTGTGCTACCTTAGAAGTGTAGGCACCCCGGCAGAGGGGAATGTGGTGATTGGAAACAGTTGTTTCCTGTTGTGTCATAGGGGTCACTGTCATTCTGCTGCCACATGCAGCAAGGTTTCTCTGGCTTTGGTTTGCATCTCACAGCATTTTCCTCTGGACTGGGTGCATTTGTTTGGTCTCAGTGCCATATTGGGTGTGATTCCAAGAAATCAAAGAATGTCACTGGGAGTTGGAATGTCAGGAGTCCCCCTTCACCTGATGGATTTGTGATTAAGCCTCATAGGTAATCAATCCCCCACAAGGCCTCGCTGGAGGAGGTGTGTCTCTGGGGGCGGGCCCTAGGATTTCATAACCCAGCCCCACTTGTCAGCACTATCATGCCAGCTCTTGCTGCTTCCCTGCTGCTGCGACAAGATGTTGACACCCTGGAGTTCTTGCAGCAGCTAGAGGCCCTGGCGTGCCCATTCTATCCCCCCGCCACATACACCCCTTCCCTGTGTTTGCAAATAAAATTAAAAATATTAAAAAACATAAACCCTTTACCTTTACCTTCCCTGCCTCCTAGGTCCAGGTGAATTAGCCGGCATGAGGCCTAGGCCTGTCCACTCATTGCTGCCATCATGGTGGTTTTTAAGAGGACAGCACGTGGTTTTCCTTCTTTGCATGGACAGCGGTTAGTTAGATGGCAGGGCAGGCGCAGGCAGATAGTCATGGCATGAAAGCTGCAGTTGGGAGGCGAGAAGTCACAGGAAAGTCTGTGAAGATATGCAAGGTTTGCTGGGAATGTACGTAAACTGGGAGCACATGGCTTTAGCCATCCGGGAAAGACTGACTCAAGCATAACTTCAGAAGTGTTTTCAGCTGGGTATGGCAACACACACCTTTAATCCCAGCATTTGGGAGGCAGAAGTAGGAGCATCACTGAGAGTTTGAAGCCAGCCTGAGACTACAGAGTGAGTTTCAGGTCAGCTTGGCTAGAGCAAGACCCTACCTTGAAAAACAACAACAAAAAGAAATTTCTTGGGGGCCTGGAGAGGCGGCTCAGTGGATACAGGCCTTTGCTTGTAGGGCCTGACTACCCAGGTTCAGTTCCCCAGTGCCCACATGTAGTACTCAGCCTCAGGTTGCTGGGATGAACTTCCAAACCAGGCACAGTTAAGAAGGAAGGGATTTATTTGAAAATTACAGCTCTTGGGGAAGTTTCATAATGGTGGAAGAAGTTGCCCCCCTCCCCACACACACCGTTCGAAACAGGAAAATAAAAAAAGCTATCATGAAAAAGCAAGCAGGCACACTTCAGGAACCCAGGCAAAGCTCCAGCCAAGCTGCAGCACTTTGCATATCTTTAGAATGGATTTTCCAAATCCACCAGCACACCTTGTGGCTGGACCCTAGGATCCGCCCACTGTGACACCTCCAGCCAGGAAGCTGGAGATCCAGGAAGTAGAACTCCTGAATCTGTTGGGGACATCCTTTCAAACTACCAAGCCATGTAGCCCATGTGTTTGGAGTTTATTTGCAGTGACAGGAGACCCTGGCACGTCCATACTTTTTCTCCCTCTCTCCCCTTCCCTCTCTACTTGCCAATAAATAAACTTTTTTTTTTTTTTTTTAATGTATTGGTTTCAAATTGTGAAAGCTTTCCCAGGTAGCCTAAGATAATTTCATTGAAGATTGGTGTTGCAGTCAGGTTCGCATTGCTGGCAGAAACCACCCGACTAAAAGCAGCTTTTGGGAAAAAAAGTTTATTTTGGCTTACAGGCTCAAGGGGGAAGCTCCATGATGGCAGGAAAAACGATGGCATGAGCAGAGGGTGGACATCACCCTCTGGCCAACATAAGGTAGACAACAGCAACCAGAGAGTGTGCCAAACACTGGCACAGGGAAGCTGGCTATAATACTCATAAGCCCGCCCCCAACAATGCTCTACCTCCAGGAGGCATTAATTCCCAAATTGCCATCAGCTGGGAACCTAGCATTCAGAACAGCCAAGTTTATGGGGGACACCTGAATCAAAGCACCACATTCTGCCCCTAGCCCCCATAAATGATAACCATACATGATGTAAAATGCAATGCAGTCATCCAACTTTAAAAGCCCCCATTTTTAATCAATCCTAATGATGGTTCAACAATCCCCATACTCCAAGGTCTTTTAACTGAGCCATAATACCAAAAATAATCCCCCAAAAACCCATAATGGCACAGAATAAACATTCACACTGCAAAGGATGGCATTGGGCAAAGCAAAGAAACATTCAACCAATACAAGATTTAAAACAACCAGGTCAGATGTCAAACTCTGTAATTCCCAAGTCCAACAACTAGTCAGTGACAAATCTCCAAGTCCGATAATTCTGAGCAGCAACAAGTCTCTGGAGGTCCAATTCCGCCCCTCCAGCTAGGCTACTCACAGTCCTGGACAACTCCATCTGGGGCCAGCAGCTTTCCTCAGAAGCTGGCATCTCCGCTGGGTCTCCATTGCAACCCACAGTCCATCCTCATGGCCCCATGGGATCTCCATGCAGGCATCCAGCAAACCTGCTTCACACTGCCCACGGCCATTTCCAAAACACAAGACCACGTTGCAAACTCAATGACCCTCTCTTTCTTACATTTCTTATACTTCACAATACCAGGTAGAGTGACAATTTGTTAATCCAGGGGGTAATAAATCAGACTTTGAAGAACAGGACACTCCTTCAGCATTCAGGCCCCTTCAAAAGAGTCTGCATTCTTCCTGTTGCTCCAGTGCAGGTCAGCTGGCCCAATCTCAAAGGTTGTAATCTCTCAATTGCAGCTGAATGGGCAGAGTTCACCCAAAGATTTCATTTTTTCTGTGCCATATCCCTCTGCTCACACCAGTTCATTTCTATGCAAAGCAGCCCTGCACATCTTCTCAGGACACGGGCATAACAGCAAACTTCTCACACAAACTGCTAGTCCAGTCCAAGGAAAGCTCTTTCTCACCCTCATAAGCCAAACCTCACAGTCCGTAGTTCTTACTGCATTCAGGTCTTTCAGCTCTGACCAGAATAGTCCATCAAACTGTACTTACAGCACTACAAGACATCTCTTAGGCCAAAATTTCAAATCCTTCCACATTCCTCTTGAAAATCAGCAACAAAAGGCCAAAGCTACACAGTCAGGTGTCTAGCAACAATTCCACTCCTCAGTACCACTTTACTGTTGCAGTCAGGTTTGCATTGCTGGCAGAAAAATCAGCAGACTAAAAGCAGCTTGTGGGAAAAAAAAGAGGTTTATTTTGGTTTACAGGCTCAAGAGGAAGCTCCATGATGGCAGGAAAAATGATGGCATGAGCAGAGGGTGGACATCACCCTCTGGCCAACATAAGGTAGACAACAGCAACTGGAGAGTGTGCCAAACACTGGCACAGGGAAGCTGGCTATAATACCCATAAGCCCGCCCCAACAATGCTCTACCTCCAGGAGGCATTAATTCCCAAATTGCCATCAGCTGGGAACCTAGCATTCAGAACAGCCAAGTTTATGGGGACACCTGAATCAAAGCACCTAGCCCCATAAATGATAACCATACATGATGTAAAATGCAATGCAGTCATCCAACTTTAAAAGCCCCCATTTTTAATCAATCCTAATGATGGTTCAACAATCCCCATACTCCAAGGTCTTTTAACTGAGCCATAATACCAAAAATAATCCCCAAAAACCCATAATGGCACAGAATAAACATTCACACTGCAAAGGATGGCATTGGGCAAAGCAAAGAAACATTCAACCAATACAAGATTTAAAACAACCAGGGCAGATGTCAAACTCTGTAATTCCCAAGTCCAACAACTAGTCAGTGACAAATCTCCAAGTCCGATAATTCTGAGCAGCAACAAGTCTCTGGAGGTCCAATTCCGCCCCTCCAGCTAGGCTACTCACAGTCCTGGACAACTCCATCTGGGGCCAGCAGCTTTCCTCAGAAGCTGGCATCTCCGCTGGGTCTCCATTGCAACCCACAGTCCATCCTCATGGCCTCATGGGATCTCCATGCAGGCATCCAGCAAACCTGCTTCACACTGCCCACGGCCATTTCCAAAACACAAGACCACGTTGCAAACTCAATGACCCTCTCTTTCTTACATTTCTTATACTTCACAATACCAGGTAGAGTGACAATTTGTTAATCCAGGGGTAATAAATCAGACTTTGAAGAACAGGACACTCCTTCAGCATTCAGGCCCCTTCAAAAGAGTCTGCATTCTTCCTGTTGCTCCAGTGCAGGTCAGCTGGCCCAATCTCAAAGGTTGTAATCTCTCAATTGCAGCTGAATGGGCAGAGTTCACCCAAAGATTTCATTTTTCTGTGCCATATCCCTCTGCTCACACCAGTTCATTTCTATGCAAAGCAGCCCTGCACATCTTCTCAGGACACGGGCATAACAGCAAACTTCTCACACAAACTGCTAGTCCAGTCCAAGGAAAGCTCTTTCTCACCCTCATAAGCCAAACCTCACAGTCCGTAGTTCTTACTGCATTCAGGTCTTTCAGCTCTGACCAGAATAGTCCATCAAACTGTACTTACAGCACTACAAGACATCTCTTAGGCCAAAATTTCAAATCCTTCCACATTCCTCTTGAAAATCAGCAACAAAAGGCCAAAGCTACACAGTCAGGTGTCTAGCAACAATTCCACTCCTCAGTACCACTTTACTGTTGCAGTCAGGTTTGCATTGCTGGCAGAAAAATCAGCAGACTAAAAGCAGCTTGTGGGAAAAAAAAGAGGTTTATTTTGGTTTACAGGCTCAAGAGGAAGCTCCATGATGGCAGGAAAAATGATGGCATGAGCAGAGGGTGGACATCACCCTCTGGCCAACATAAGGTAGACAACAGCAACTGGAGAGTGTGCCAAACACTGGCAAGGGGAAGCTGGCTATAATACCCATAAGCCTGCCCCCAACAATACTCTGCCTCCAGGAGGTGTTAATTCCCAAATTGCCATCGGCTGGGAACCTAGCATTCAGAACATCCAAGTTTATGGGGGACACCTGAATCAAAGCACCACAATTGGTTAAGTGAATCACACAGTTCATCCATTCCGTGTTTCCAATAAAGTTTTCACGGCCTAAAAATCTATAACTACAAAAGGAAATACTTGAATTTACAAAACAAGGTGGGAATACCTTTAAAGTATTTATTCTCTTCAAAAGGCAATTTAGGTTCCCATCTTTCCATTGTATTCCTGGGCTGCAGTGTTAGGTACTTGCCTAATATGGAAGCCCTGGGTTCATTCCCTAGCACGGCAAAAATGAAAATAAAATGAAATGGACCATTGTTCCTTTAGGTGTTTCTATTACTGAGGCTCAGCTATGGGGAAGGTGTGGCATAGCGTACGAGGCCATTTATTGCAGCCATTGAATCAGGGATAGAACGTTAATATCCGCCAGCACTCCCGGCCTCAGTACTCATACACCAGGTCATGTTGACTGAAAGGGATGAAAACACCAGTCACAGTCTTAAAATAGGTGTCATTTCCTCTTCGTATGGCAAACATGCTGTCATCCACCCCTTGGGAAGTGGACGCAGGATGGTCAGGAGTTCAAGATCAACACAGGCTTCCAGCCTGAGCTACAGGAAACTGCCTCAATAAAGGGGGAAGGGGGCGTGGAGGCAAACATAGAAAGTCTCAATTTTCAAAAAATTATCTTTGTACCTGTCTGCTTCTTCCTCTGTTTACATGAGACATACGTGGCTCCTGTTTCCTTCTAGGGCATGCTTCTGAAGAGGAGCGGGAAGTCGCTCAACAAGGAGTGGAAGAAGAAGTACGTCACCCTGTGTGACAACGGCGTGCTGACCTACCACCCGAGCTTACACGTGAGTACACGTGAGTGCGTGCAGCTCGCTGAGTGCGGCCCCATGGGAGTGAGCGCAGCCCCTTAGAGCAGACAGTAATTGCTGACTCACCTAATCTGGGGCTGGGGGTTAGGACAGAGCCAAGCCTTCCACCTCTGTGTGAGATTAAGGCGTTATTGGCCTGGTCTGTTCTGGGATACATAACACAGTCCCAAGCTCTGTTGGCCTGTGGGTCTTGCTCTCTCCTTCCCTTGCTGTCAGCTATTGGCTCTCTAATTCTTGAGAGAACTACAATGAAAAGTACAGGAAAAGCCATGTGTGCAATGATAATGAAGAGTTGGAAACAAGCAGAGAGAGAAAGCGAAAAAGAGTGCGTTTGTGGAAACCTAAAGTGAAGGAAACAGTTACATCAGAACCCAAGACCTGCGCTGTCTGAGCCAAGCCCCACAGTTAAGCGCATGTCACAAGTGTCTGCACTGTGAGAGCAGAGCACGCCGGCTCGTGCGGCCAGAGAGACTTCTCTGTCGTGTCCAAGCTGTTGTGCTTGTGATGTAAGATGATTGGAAACAGAGCTAATTTATTCTTGGGAGAAGGAGCCTACAGTTAATTCTTTCAAGGTGGGGCTGTTGATTTTGGTTCTGTGAGGACACATCCTATGACTTGCTGGGGTTAAGAACCACACAAATTAGGACATACGCTGTTAGTCCTCAGATTGTTGCAGTGTACCAAGCAATCACTTTGTTTTGAAAGTTGAAATACTTTTTAAAAAATCACATGTTGGGCTGGAGAGATGGCTTAGTGGTTAAGGCGCCTGCCTCCTAAGCCTAAGAACGCTGGTTCCAATCTCCAGCGGTTCCAATCTCCAGGTCCCACGTTTAGCCAGATGCAAAGTGACACAAGGGTGCAATGCTGCACTTGACCACAAGGGGTGCACGCATCTGGATTTCGTTCAGAGCAGCTGAGAGGCTGCTATGGCGCTCATTCTCTGTCTCCCTCTCCCTCTCTCTCTGTCTGTCTCTCTCTGTGTCTTTCTCCAAAAAAAAAAAAATTTTTTTTTAATTTTAAAAAATGCCAGGCGTGGTGGCGCATGCCTTTAATCCCAGCACTCGGGAGGCAAAGGTAGGAGGATCGCAGTGAGTTCAAGGCCACCCTGAGACTACCTAGTTAATTCCAGGTCAGCCTGGGCCAGAGTGAGACCCTACCTCAAAAAACCAAAAAAAAAAAAAAAAAATTTTTTTAAATTACATATGTTGACAGGAAGTAAAAAAAAAAAAAAAAAAAGTCCACTGAGTAGAAGTCAGAGTCACTCCCAGAATTACACCCTATCTAGAGAACATGGCTGTGAACGTTCTGAACCAGCACATGCGTTCTTTGGTGCTTCCGTGCAGATGAGCCCTTCCCAGCACCTGCTCTCCTCAGTCGTGGTCAGGCACCTGCACCTTTGCTTGCCAGCAGGTGCATTCCTTTGTGTGTCTGTCCCGACATCACAGAACATTTGCATGTTTTCTCTACTCCAGAACCTTCTCTCTAAATCCTGGGTCCTTGTCTATTGCCATAGGGCAGACATGGAGTAAACTTGCAGAGCTGAAGGGTCCACATGCTCTTACTGCTTCGGTACTGGTTGTCATTCCCTAGGGAGTGTGTCCCCCTTCCCCCACTCCCACAATAATATTTACCTCTTAAAAAACCAGCCTTTTCTGGACTGGAGAGATAGCTCAGCAGTTAAGGTCCTTGCTTGCAAAACCTGACAACCTGGGTTTGATACCCCAATACCCACGTTAAGCCAAATGCACAAAGTGGAGCATGCATCTGGAGTTCATTTGCAGTGACAAGAGACCCTGGCATGCCCATTCTCTCTTCTGTCTCCTTTCTCTCTCTCTCTCCCCCCCCTTGCAAATAAATGAATAAAAAATATTTTAAAAATAAAAAGAAAAGCCTTTTCTAGCATGCCAGGAACAAATGTTTCCCACATTTCACATGTGGTTTGTTACTGCTACAAACCTCTCCTCCCTCCCCTTGTTTCAGCAGCCCTGTCACCTCTCAGAGTCACACCTGCAAGTAGCTTTCATGGCTCACTGGAAACCTCCCCTACTTGACTGTGAAGTAGGTTGCTGTTCCTAACTTGTCCCTTGTGGAGTGTTTTGAGTGGAGGATGACATGAAAATGTTCCCGCACAGCCATCCTGCCTCTCACTTTCAGTATCATGCTCAGTAATGAGAGGCTCCGCACTTCATTACAAAATAGGCCCTGCATTAATGAATTTGCCCGAACATAAGCAGAGAATGAAGGTAGGCAAGGCTGACTGGGGTTTATTGGGATGTAACCTCCTCTTAAGTCAGGCCGGGGCTGGAGAGGGGTGAAAGGTGCTTGCTTGCAAAGCCTGCCAAGCCACCCACCGAAGGCCCAACAGGCATTTACTTGCAACAAAATACCTTAATTGGCCAATGCATGCATGCAAACACAAATACACATACAACAAATAAATACATAAATCTTTAAATAAATATTTAAAAATAAATATTTTAAAAATAAAAGTCAGAGACCCAACTGGATAGCTGTATGCTTTAGGAATATATAAGAATAATCTGTTTACAGGACATATAAGTGTGTTCATATATATAGACTGATTCTTGAATGTAGCTATATTTACATGTATTTGTCTATATGTGTCTTTGTTGCTTGGGGAACTTCTTTTGTGTGGGTCTACTGCTCATTTATCTTGGAAGGAGATTCATTTCTTCAGGTGACCACCGTGGTAGAGAGGTGGCATACCTGGTCGTGGAGACCTTTTCCAGAACTCCCCAGTCGAGTATTTTCTGGTTTTACAGTTTGTCCACTCTCAGCTTCATCTGTGAGCACACACAGGAGAGTTCAGCCTTTCCTGCCCCCGCCCCCCACGCCCCGAGTTTTGTGCTTCCTAAGACCTTCTCAGACCCAAGGTGCGGTCACTGGCCGTGGTGCAGTATGTACCTTAGAGAGCAAAGTGTGGCCAGCATCATGGCTAGGTCTGATGACCAGTAGAAAGTGACATCTGGTGAGTAATTTCTAGTCACCATAGACTCATCCGCTGACCCCAGGCCTGATCAAAGGGGCATTTTTTTCCTTGACAAGCGGCAAATGTGATAACGGTACACGCCAGGATGTTCCTGCAGGAGCGCAATGCCTGCTCACTTCTCAGCTCAGGCTGAGTTAGATGATCACATAAGTTCTTCAAAGTTCCTCTTGTGCCCAGGTTCGTTTCTTGTGATGTGCCTCAGTGTTCCCCAGTTCCACTGTTCTGTTCCGTCTCCCTAAGTGTGCATCCATGTATTGGAGTACAGAAGAGGGGGTGTGTTGGACTTTGTAGGATAGTTTGGGAAGCAAGCCCCACCGTCAACTCAGCTAAGCTACTCTCCCTGTGCTAAACTCTTGGTGCCGATACCTGCATACTTACTTCCCAGTGGCCCAGGACTGGGCTTCCTGGAGCCCAGAGATAGAATGGCCTCTGTTCACTTTGGATGGAAGTTGGAAAGAGCAGAGGGTTCTGGGTAAATTCTCCCTCGGGTGTCACAGGTGTTCCGACCTATCCTCAGGGAATAGGAACCGAGTCCTGGGCAGCACAGGAAGTCTGCCATTCCTGGTTCACATGGAAGGAGATACCTATGGGCAGAGTCCAGACGATCTCAGTTAAATACTGGCCTTGCAGTGCAACCATGCCTTAGCTATGTTCAAGATATGGTGGAGCAGAAAGCCAGGAGTCACATACCATGGCTGCTTATACAGTTAAGGCTTAAGTGGTTAAGTAACCTACTACAGTCGACAGATAGGGGTTTCAGAGCCGTTATTGCTGATCCTAGCCATGTCTCCGGCCATAGCTCACCATGATAATAGCACTAACTGCAGCCCCTTCACTGGGTGCTCCACCAAAGATTCCGAACTGCCAGCCCATCCTGGGGATCCCACCAAGGGCCTTCACCACCTCACCCTCTCCCTCCGCAGCACACCGCCTATCTCAAAGTGGCCAGCTGCAGCTGCACACTGTGGTGGAGAAGATGGTCAGTGGGCTTTCCTTCCCCTCCAGTGGACGCTTTGGCCTTTGTCATACCCTGATGGTCAGCAGGCTTCCTTTCTCCTCCAGTGGACACTTTGGCTTTCGTCATACCCAGATGAGCCCTCCCCCCAGCTGTGCGCTCACTTCAGACCACAAACAGGCCATAGCCAATAATCTATGAGACTGGCTCAGAGCTACTAATGGACACAGCTGCCCCCATAGCCACACCCTGTGACCTTCCTTGTCACCTCCTCAGCCCCTGCAAAGCCCTAGCAGCAGCCATCCTCATGTGGGCTGTGTCCCTGTCAAAGAGGCCCCAGCAGCAGGAGTGTGAAGTTACTGGCCATACCATAGGTGTGTGAGGCCAGACCTTCTCACTGGGCACATTGCAGCCCTCTGGCAAGGACTTGAAAGTGCCCTTCCCAGGTGCCCTTAGCAGACCATCTCCCTGGAGCCTAGTGCAGTTCCCTCCTGCCCACGTGCCAGTGGACGTGTTTTATATGTAAAAGATCACTGGACACAGACGCCCTTTTAGTCCCAAGAGGATGTTTGCCACACATTGGCGTAGTGGAACGCAAATCTGGTATCATGTCCAGTCAGTGTGTCTCCCACAACCCCCCCCCCCGCCCCGAACGTATGTGGTCCTAGAGGTCACATGCTCTTTGAAGCTGGGAATAGCTGCTGCCATGGACTGAGAGCTTCAACATTTGACCTGCGTCTGCAGAGCCTGGGCAGGTCTAGAGATGACAGGTCATGAGCAAGGGACCCCTGCGGCAGGGTCCCAGAAGATGATGCCCACTCTCACTGCCCCACATTCCTTCCCCCCCTTTTTTATTGTCTTCTCTACTGAACCATCTTCCCAAGCCCTCAGTGTACCCGCTTTTGTGACGCCATCTCCCAGGCACCTTTCTGGTTGTACCCTGAGCCCCATGCCTAACTCCAGCAGAGATCATCCAGGGCCTGGGGTCCTTTACCCTGGCCAGTGGTTCTGTTTCTCTCTACCCTCTTAATAGCCTGTTACACTCTGCCACCCTGGTACCACAGACAGAAGATAAGGAAAAAACTCTGCTCTCTTTCCGGTTGTAGACGCTGATGGCATTGCTGCGGGGCGATGGTCTGTGTCTGAAGGTGTGACATGGAGCGGGTGTTTCCGGCTTCACAGCTGACAGTTTGTTTCTGAATCCATGGCTTCAAAGAGCATGTGATCTCTAGGACCACACAAGCTTGGGAGGGGGGCGTGGGTGACACTGGCTGTTTGAACATGACACCAGATTTGCCTTCCAGTACCCCAGTGTGTGGCAAACATCCACTGGGGATTGAAAGGGGGCCTGTGTCCAAATGATAGTCTTTTTTATATATAAAGCACTGAGTCCATCTAAGTCCAGACTAAGAAAGGGGCAGCCTGGCCCCTTGACCTCCACGATCCTAAATGCCACCCTTCACCCTGGGCCACATCTCCTTGTTTGCCGCTGCTGCTTGGGAACTGGCCTAGCTCTGTCAGGGTGGGGGTGGCCCTGGCCCTCCTTGTTAGTGGAGAGGAGAGGCATGGGTCCAAGAGAAAGTTAGGACAGTGGACTTCACTTCAGGTGTCCCTAAACACTAGGGGTTCCCAGGCTGCATGCCAGCCATAGTCACAAGGTCCCTTGAGGGTTCAGGATTGAAGACAGCTGCCAGAATAGAGACACTTTCCATAACAGCATGTTCGGCAGCTGGTTTATGCTCGTGTGAGCTGTGTGGCCTGTCCAGAGGTTGGATTGTGTGCCCCAGCCTCCAGATCCCACCCCATCCCTGCCACACGTACACACACACACACACACACACACACACACACACACTCATCCTCAGTTGTTTTCCATAGCACACTTGAAAGCAGCTGGCCACTCTCCCCTAGGAGCCAGAAGGAGGATCTCACTCTTGTAAGAAGCTGGGCAATGCTGACTTCAAGCTCTTGTCAGAGGGGTCCTTGGAAATGCCCACTAAATACTGAGCAAACTAAAACCGTGATGGAGATGACTGGATTTCTAGGGCAAACACCATCCTAACATTTCATCACTTAGTTACACGAAGGGACTAAAATGGGGCCCAAAATATCCCCTTCCAGTTCAGTCAGTTTCTTTCCCAGGTGCCGCTGGTGACTAAGGAGAGGGAGGACTAGTTCAAACAACAGGTGGGAAGCCTCCCCACGGCCAGAACAAAACTGCTTTCCAAGGAGGTTGGCAGCCAGGTTTGCCCAGGACCCAGGGCTTCCCAGGGGTAGTGCTCTCCTGGCTCCAACACCAGAAGTCCCAGGAAATCGGGGACCGTGTGGCTCCCTTGCTCCAGGACTGACCGGCTGAACCTGCATCTTTAGCTCTTCTTGGCATTTTTCGCTGACCCCAAGTGTTTAAGTAGAACTGAAATAACAAAAGGCGGGCTTGGTGGCTGCTCCTCTGTGGTTTTACTTCTGTTGCTCTGAAAAATTGCCATCTTCAGGGTCTTTCAAGGCCCAAAGCACTGAGCTTCCTGAGGGAGGTGCATATGAGTGTCTCATGGATTTAAGACACTTTGCTGGACCATGATTGGAGTGGGCACAGGACAGCCTGTGGAGAGCCTTAGGTTCCCTCTCTGTAGACTTAAATATGAGCCGTAGGGAGCACCGTGATGGAAAACGGAGGGGATAATGAGAAAGAACTTGGACCTCGGGGCTCAGCAGCTCAGCCAGCCACCTATTCATCTTCTGTGTCAGGGGAGCAGCCGCGTGCAAGGCTGACAGTTGACCATTCTGCCTTGAGTCAGTCGTGTGCAGTGGGCTTCCTAAGTGGACCTATAAGAATGAGCTCTGCTGGCCTGAGAAAGCTCACTGCATGCAGGCCTGGCACTGTGTTCCTTGCCAGGGCCTTGGCAGCTATGCATAGCCCTGCTTTGTGCACCACGCCTGTCCTGCATGGGAACCACTTGCTCCTGAAGAGGGTCCTCCCTCCATTCCTTTCCAGCTCAGCCTTCTTTTTGGCTGACACACAGAACAGAGATCACCTTGGAACAGGATGCTTGTTAGCTGAGAGATCCATTCCTAATTGAGTGAGACAGGCTTGCTTTTGTGTTTTTCCTCAATCAGTCATCAAAGTGGCACGCAGACCACATGCAGATTTGACTTCTTGGTTCCTCCATCTTCCTTTTTTTAATCGAGAGAGTCAAGAGAGAGAGAGAGACAAATAGAGAATGGGCGTGCCAGGGCCTCAGCCACTGTGAACCAACTCCAGACGCACACACCCCCTTGTGAGCAAGTGCAGCATTGCATGCTTGCATCAGTTTTTGCATCTCACTAAACATGGGACCTGGAGATTAGAACAGGCATTCCTAGGCTTTGCAGGCAGGCGCCTTCACTCCTAAGCCATCTCTCCAGCCCATGGAAGCCACTTTTTTACCAAGGCACCTGAGGTGATTCCCAACCAAGCTGCACAGAAAGCTTTCCAAAAGAGCGCATCTCCCTGCTGGCATTGTGTGCCATCCTCACACCTGATGAGGACGTGGGGCTCAGGGCCTCCCCCACAGTCTGCATACACCAGAGTGGGCCTCTCCTACCCTCATCCTTGTAATCCAAAGCCCTTCCTTGACTTCTCTAGAACATGCCAAAGTCAGAACAGCTGCTGCCTAGACAACACAATCCCCGGTTCAAAGCCATTCCCATTGCCACACCGACAGCCCTTTGACGGGGAGTGGCTGGCCTCCTTACCTCACCGAGATGAGCAGTGACCGTGTCCTGAAAGTGACACGTTTCACGCTGGACACTAGCTTCATCTTGGTCTTTCTGTGAGCTCGGCCGTGCTCCCCGCTGTCCGTCAGGTTCAAGTGTGTCACTCCTTACATGGCTCTTAAAGGGTCCATGTTCCAAGATGGCCTGGGGTCCACATCTTGGCTATGCATTAAGGAGAGACTGAGATCTGTGAGCATAGTGCACCACGTGATCTGTGAGCATGGATCAGGTTAGCCAGGGCTGGAGAGCAGACACACACACACACACACGTGCACCCCGTCACACAAATCCTGAGACATCTGAACACACTGCTCAAGTCCAAAACCCATTCTGTTAGCATCAGAAGCTCCAGCCCTGAAGATCCCAGATGGGAGCCTGGTGCCGACAGGCAGCACTGGGCAGTGGGAGCTGCTGTTGTAGGCAAGTGGGAGTGGGCTCATAAATGACAGGTCACACAACTTTGACTTTCTTTGAGTTCTGTGCCTGGCAGGAGGCCGCTCCAGGGAAGTGGACAGGGCATGTGGTTTGCTGGCTGTTGAGCCTAAAGAGGCCGCCTCATGGAGCAAGGCTTTGTCCAGGTTGGGATGGCAGTTCGTGTCTGCAGATCTGCAGAATCCTGTTTCTCCTGGAACAGCTGCCACCCAGGGTCCAAGTGAGCCGTGGCCCTGTGAACCAACGGCAGGTATCACTTCAAGGATGCGGATGCTGTCAGTTCAGGTCATACCTGATGCTCCGCCTCTTCCCAGCACTGTAGCCCAGATGCTGAATGCCCTCCCCTCCCCCCACCCTGCAAAGCCCTTGTTGGAGGGTTGGCCCCAAGCCTGGGACACTGCTGGGAGGTAGTAAGGCCTAGAACAGGCGAGGACAACTTAAAGAAATTGACAGTACTAGGGGTGTGCCCTACAAGGGAGCTGCGGGGACCCCAGTGCCTCCCTGTGTTCCTTTCTGCGTCTTGGCTGCCATGAGGCGGGTGGTCTTTCCTGCTACATGGTTCCACTATGACACATGGCAGTGCCTCAGGCCCAGAGTAGAGCCAACAGCTATGGTCTGACAGCATGAGCCAGATCACTCAAGTGGATTTATCATGGGTCTCTGGCACAATGATAGAAAGCAAACACACCAAGGTAGGATTTGAGGCAGTTTCCAACAGACTACCCACGTGGAAGTGTGTGTGCACACACAGCATTCTGGGCACAACTGCATTTCAGTCTCTGCTACGTAGAGGGTGAAGTAGAGAGGTCCTCTCCTCCTCCCATCGTGGAGCCCCTCCGCCTTGATTCTCAAGGTGCTGCCTCAGTTTCTCCCTACCCATCTATCTGTTTTGGGTAGAAGTGGCAGGAGAATCTGATCTGGGGTATGGGTTTGGATCCCGCCTTTGTCCCCACCACACGCTGATCTCCGAGGTGGCTGGACAGAGCCTGGGACTTAGCACATGGACATTGAGGAGTCTCTCAAGGTTGGTCTTGTGGCCTTGGCCTACCCATTCCCTCCTTCCTGGAAACCTGTCCAGGACTGTGGGAGTCGCGCTGGCGGAGGAGGTTCTCCATGTCCCTCAGTGCCCGGCACTGTCGACCTCCCCTGTGGCCGCCTGCTTTGCCTGCAGTGACACTGTGCTGTAAGTTGTCTGCAGCCCGCTGACCGTGTAAGGTGACAGTCGTCCCTACGCTCCTTTTTCCTCTGAATTCTCATCTTTTTGTTCATTTCCTTCCTCCGTGGGAGTGACCCCTGGTCTCCAGAAATGAGTTGCCTCTGCCTAAAAGGTGCCCCTGCCCTTCCCAGAGTACCCCTGCCTGTCTCTTCACTGTCCTCTCCTCTGGCGGTAGTCCTTCACCAGGTCTCTTGGGCGCCATGCTGGCTGTGCCTTCCCCCTGCTTCGTGGGGTCCCTTCTCTGTGTTCGCTTGGCTTTTCCGATTCTCCCATGAGAGTGGAAGCTCCTTGAGGCCAGGGGCCTTGTGGATAGTGTCATCAGTTTGTTGGTGGCATCTGGTGTTAGAGGGGTGGGTAGGTGGGGATGGAGTGATGGTTCGTACAGGTTGTGGCAAGAGAGAGGGTGGGTAGTGAAGGTGAGTAGTGGGTGGGTGGATGGATGGGTAGATAGGAGTGAATGGGTAAGTTTGAGGATGGGATAGGTAGCTAGGTTGTTGGGGAGAGTGGGATGGGAATGGTGGGTGGTGGTGGGTAGAGGCATTGGGAAGATGGGAGGGGTAGAGGGTGAGTGGAAGAGAAGGTACACTCTGAGCCCACATACTTGGCTGCCCTCTTGTCTGCAGGGTTTGATTTTCTGCCATCATAGGAGAGGAATCCCTCCCTGTGATGCACCGAGCTACATCCAGACTCCATTTGCTGTGATTGCAAAAAGGATGTGTCCCGGGAGAAGCTCCCGAGTGTTTCGTTTGTTGGTTCTGCTTCTTTTATGAACTTTATTAAGCCGAGCGTGGTGGCGCACGCCTTTAATCCCAGCACTTTAATCCAGGAGCAGAGGTAGGAGGATCGCCGAGAGTTCGAGGCCGCCCTGAAAGTACATAGTGAAGTCCAGATCAGCCTGGGCTAGAGTGAGACCCTACTTCGAAAAACCAAAACAAAAACACATTTTTTTTTTAGAGAGAGAGAGAGAGACAGACAGACAGACAGAGGGGGAGAGGGAGACAGACAGAGATGGGTGCGCCAGCAGTCTCACAGCTGCTGTGAACAAACTCCAGATGTGTGCATCCCCTTGTGGTCAAGTGCGGCCTTGCACCCTTGCGTCACTTTGCATCTGGCTAAACATGGGACCTGGAGATTGGAACTGCTAGAGATTGGAACCAGCATTCTTAGACTTAGCAGGCAGGCACCTTAACTGCTAAGCCATCTCTCCAGCCCCAAAACACAACTTTTAATTGACAATTTCATCCATGTAGACAGCACATCATGACCACATCATGCCCACTGCGCTCCTTCCCCATCCTGTGCCATCCCCGGTGCTCTCTGTCCTTCTTCCAACTAGTCTTGTTTCCACTTTAATATCGTTATTTTCCTCATCCTATTATTCATGTCCTGTGTGGCATCCTGTGAGGTCACGACCACCACAACCAGCGTGTTTCTGGAAGACAGCATTGCAAAGCACTCTTCCCCCTTCCTTTGGCTCTTACATTCTTTCTGCCTCCTCTTCTGCAGTGGTCCCTGAGCCTTGGAGGGTGTGATAGAGATGTATCAGTACTGAGCACTCCTCTGTCACTTCTCAGCACTTGAATGACTTTTTAGTCACCCCAGTGGTCACCACCATCTGAAAAGAGAAGTTTCTCTAACCAAAAGTGAGAAGAGGGCTGGAGAGATGGCTTAGGGGTTAAGGCACTTGCCTGCAAAGCCAAAGGACCCAGGTTCAGTTCCCCAGAACCCATGTAAGCCAGAAACACAAGGGGGCGCATAAATCTGGAGTTCGTTTGCAGTGGCTGGAGGCCCTGGCATGCCCATTCTCTCCCTCCCCTGCCTCTTTCTCTCTCTCAAATAAATAAATAAATAAATAAATAAAATTAAAAGTGAGAGGAACATTGATGTATGGGTCTTGAGACACGTGTTTCGAGGCAGTTTGATGGGGATAACATATGCACTTAGCAGACAGCAGTAGTAGTTTCCTCCCCAGGGCTTATGACGGTCCTCGCCATAGGCTTTTAGTTACATTTTCTGTACCAGGCGTGGATGTCCTTCCGTGAAGCAGTCCTCAGATCCAACCAGAAAGCGATTGGCCTCCCCCATAAAAGACACATTTGGCCTGGCTGTCCAGCCATGAAGCATGCAGGGTCCTCTGCTGGTTCACACTGTTGTTGACTTTTCTCCCCCAACAGGCTGCACAGCTCTTTCCAGTATCAACATCCTGACAGGTAGTCAGCACATGGCTTTTTAGTTGTGGTCAAATACACATGACACAGTTGTCCATCTTGAACATTGTCAAGGGACTGGAACACTTGAGTAATGTGTACAAGATCCTGGGTTTGATCCAGGATGACTAGAAAGAAGAAAGTTCAGTATTTTGAAATGCACAGCTCAACCATCCTGACTACATTCACAGCGCCGTGCAGCTCATCAAAGCCTGGGCTTATTCAGCAGTAATTCCTCATCCTCCCCCTTGCACCCCCCCATCTCTCCATTTGACCACTCGAGGACTGCCCTCCTTTTATTTGACTTCTGCATGTCATTCAGCATCAGGTCCTCGAGGTTCCTGATGTTGTGGGTGAGTCAGAATTCCCCTCATGTTCAAGGCTGAGTGATACTGCACCTCCG
The DNA here is from genome assembly GCA_036365145.1 of Orientallactaga sibirica. Classification (NCBI taxonomy): domain Eukaryota; kingdom Metazoa; phylum Chordata; class Mammalia; order Rodentia; family Dipodidae; genus Orientallactaga; species Orientallactaga sibirica. The sequence continues at coordinate 19,436,447 of JAEOAD010000044.1, read as the reverse complement.
CCATGTGGACATGCATCCCTTCATGGGGGTGATGGCCTGAATGGTGAACTTGAACTGTGGTCAATCTACCACCTTGCTGACTCTGTGGTCATGTGCATTCTCCCAGGCCAGGGGAGGCCCCTCTTGCCTGTGTGTTAGGTGACCAGAGAAGGTTTTTTGTTTTTTGGGGTTTTTGTTTGTTTGTTTGTTTGTTTTGTTTTTTGAGGTAGGATATCACTCTAGCCCAGGCTGACCTGGAATTCACTCTATTCTCAGGGTGGCCTCGAACTCATGGCGATCCTCCTACCTCTGCCTCCCAAGTGCTGGGATTAAAGGCGTGTGCCACCATGCCCAGCTCAGAGAAGTAATTTTGTCACCCAGATTACTTTAGAGAACATAGACAGTGTCACACCCATAGAATGATGCTGGCATGATGGTATCACTATTTTTTTTTTAAATGGACAGCTGTAACATTGGCTGGACCTGGGGCTGCTGGGCAGCCCAGATGCCCTTGCGTACGGTCGGTCTCCGTCAAAGCCCTTTTGACCAAAAGAATCCCTTCATTGTTAGTAGTGTACAGGCAGGTCTTGAAACACTTTTAGGATGTAAAACTTAAACTAGCCAGACCAGGTCTTTGCTATATTTCCAACTGTCTGGATTTAAACAGAGTTGTTATGTGGAGGGAGACAGGACCAGATAAAGTCCTGATGTTCTCATAAAAAACCACAGATATCCTCACCTATTTTCTGAGTTGAAAAACTGATTTCTTGCTTTTCTAAGTGAAATGGAGAGCTATAGCATATGCTTGTGAGTGTGAGCATGTGTGTGCACACACGCATATGTAACTGCAGATCGTGCAGTGCCTGGTGTCTGGGTTCTTAACCTTCTCCTCGGCTCCATACCACAGTACCTTATCACGTGCGCCACACAGCATTCACTAGGAACGACCATCCTTTGTACCCAATTTGTAGCCTTTCTTTGGCCTTTTAGTGATACAAATTGTGGCTAGAAATTCTGGGAGAGGGAAATGAATCAAACCAGTCTGTTTTCCTCTGTGACAGCAGGTCACCACCGAGGTCTCAGTGGGAGAGGATGGCCATGGGGGGTGGCGAAGAAATGTTCTTTCACTTCTCCTAATAAATTGAATTTCATTATTATATTTTATAAATATTTCCTTCCATGGCTCACAACCTGATTGCCGCCTTGTTGCTAGGGTCTTGCGAGGCAGGGCGCGGCGGCGCTCAAGAGGCCCCCTTCCTCCTCAGGTGTGCCCGTGGCCCCGAATGGAAACCAATCAAGGTGCGATTTATGTTCATTAAGTGCTTGTCAAAACTGAAAAATTTTTCTAATCAACAGCAATCTAGCGGCGGCCCCTCAATGGCTGGGAGGGCCGCCTCCGCATCGGCTACTTGCCTGTTACAACTCTAGGCGAAGAATCCGTGATGATTACATTAGGCTAAGCTGCGAAGTAAATGAACCGTGTCTTATTTAGGTGCCACTAGCTTCAGAGTAGTCCTGCCCCGCAGGGCACTGGATAGCGTTTTATGGCTTTAAAATTAGTGTAGCTTCCCGTTTGCTGCAGGGTACTGCCTGTTATGCCTTTGAACTCAATAAGCAAAGGGAAGGGGGCCTTTTGTTTTTCCCCCTCGGTTTTTTTTTTCCCTTGCATTTTAGCAATTTTGTTTTGCATCTTTTCCAGACGGCATTTTGCAATAAAAATGTCTGACTACCAGTTCCATGTCTTCCCCCACCCAAAAGAGAGAGGGTGGCGGGGGGTGGGGGAGAGAAAAGGTAGAAAATGTGGGCATCTGCAGAGTCTGTCTCTCCTATACTGCAAAGTGAAATATTGCTTCACAGTTGCCCCTAGTGGCTCATCGAGTCAGAATTGCCCTCTCAGGTTGGCATCACACCTTTAAGCCCAAGAGAATTCATGAAGGGCCTTGGCAGGTTTTCAAGCACTTTGTATCTGACCCTCACAGTACCCCACAAGGCAGGAACAGTTAATATCCCTGTTTCTAAAGATGTGGATAAAGCAGCCCCAACTGATTAAGGCCTCTGAGTGTGGGGTCCTGGGGCTCTGGCTGCCCCGTGGAGGCCGTCTTCCATTTGTGTCCTCTGCAGTTTCCCCTGACGTGCGCAGTAGCAGGTGATGGTCAGCTGTGAATTGCCTGGTCCCTCTTCCCAGTTGCATCTGGTACAAGTTACAGTAGACTTTGGGGGGCTGGCAGAATAACTCCTGGGAAAGCTATGCGAAGGGGACCCTTGAAAACTGGTCTGTTATGAACATCTAAACACTAGAAGTATCTGCAATTTGTGATGCGCAAGAGACCCAATCGATCTCTTAGGTCAGGTGGCAAAGACAGGAACGGCACTGTCTAGTATCCTCCTTTACATGTCTCTGGTTGTCTCAAAGGCATCCAGACCCCCTTAATGCCACATTTCTAGACATGGTTGCCAAGCTTAACCCACTGCTCCAGTGTTCCAAGCTACATTTGAGTACTCAGATCCTGAGTTCAGAATGCAGGAGTCTCTGCGCAGCTCGCTGTAGTGTGTCCGCTCGCCCTTGCCTGTGGCGCGCCTTCTGTGGCTGCGGAGGCAGGCCGTTCTCCGAGCGGAGTCCTTCGTCTTATGTAGGGCGTGCGTGACTTGGAAGTAGGTAATACCCAGTTTGACCTAGAATGGGAAGAAACTTGCAGTGAACTCAGTGCAGTAGGTCAGTCAAGAAAAACCCAGTCAAGGAGCCAAAGATATGTTCATAATTCAGAGAGGAATTTCTGTTATCTTGATTGATGTGTCAATAACCCATTCCCCTGGGCCAGTGGTGGGCTTTCACCCACCATTGTTGGATGCTGGCTACCACCGAAGCCCACAGAAGTGGGAGATTTGCTAATCCAAAGTGTGGGAACATCCCCCATATTGTATGGGAATCATGCCATCACCAAGCCCTAGCACTGTTCTACCAGCCTTTGCTTATGCCACGTGGAACATAATTACCTAGGCCCATCAAGGCGTTTCCTAAGTAAGGCACGGGCTCTGAACCCATGCCTTCGCCTCAGTTGGCGTTAGCCATGCGGTTTGCCGAGTGCTTTCTTCCTGCGCTGTCTGCAGGTCGCGTTCACATGCTCCGGCCAGCGCTGGTCTTCATGAAGCTAACGCACGCTGGAATTCTCTTCACCGTCTTGGGAAACAAAACTCTTTCTCATAGAAATTCCTTTGCTTTGAAGCTGCCTCCTACCTTGCTATTGTGACCGGGTCCTTTGGAGAGAAGGAGAAACTGTCTTCTTTGAGTCGTGTGATCTGAAAGGACGTGGCCAGAAGAGTCTTCATACTTTTCCATGGCCAGGGTATTTTTAGGAGCGGCCTTTCCTCCGTCCCGTGACTATTCATGAGGCTATTGTTTACTATTCATACGTGTCGACTTGGTCGCTTGCCTGATCTCTCTGAATGGATGGTGCTATATCTGTCTTTATGGATTAGTTTCCTTTGAAAATAATATTAAATGGAATTTGGGAATAGCAGTGTGTCTGACAATGGACTTCGCTTACATGTGCTTTTTTTTTTTTTATTTTTTTGGACCCCAGAAGTAAGACTTTTTAAAAATAGAAATTAATGAACTACTGCTTCCTTTTTGAACCTGTACATTCGTGAAGTATGGAAAAAATGGGACATAATGTCATTTTTTTTCATGTTAGAGATTCAAACTGAGAAGCAATTTAAATATTGATATAATTCATTTACAATATGAAACCACATGTTCGTGTTAGAGTAGATAATATCATTATGAAAAGTCTAGTTTTCCAAAACACAAGGAAATCATGAAGTTGCTGCATTTTCCCAGGGTTTGTGGGAGTCTCTTTGAGACCTGGCTTAATGAGAGCTACATTCTCGTCTCTGCCTCAGCTTGGAGCAGTGCTGTGTTGCTCTGGGTCAAGTGTGCACAGAAGGTTTCTACTTACCTCACGGAAGAGGGACAAGTATTTTAAACCATTTCAGATCCTCACAGGCACTGCTCTTGTGTGCCACACCAAAACCCAGCATGTGTCTCACAGCTTAGTAACGCAGTATGGAATCGGAAAACATGTCATTAAATTCTTCCTTCTCTGCTACATTAAGGTCCATTGAGCCCATCTGCACTATGATCTTTTTTTTGCATGTTTTCTTTTACATGTGCCTGGCTACGTACATCCATGCATGTGACTTTATGCAATGGTCACTTGTAAAGCCTTATTTTTGTAATGAAGCATGCAGATTTCCAAGTCATAATGCTTTTCAGTCTGTCCTATCCAAATCTTGATTAGTATCACCACCAAGCTTGTGTGGAAAATTACTACATACTGAAAGGTGCCAGGCTCATAGTGAGAGAGGGGGGGGGGAGGGAGAGAGAGAAAGGCAGGCGTGTTTGGAAGTCTTATTATTAGAAAACTATTTCCTGGCTGGTCACCAATACTGTTACCTGTCTTCCTGGAAGGGCTCACTGAATACTCAAAACTCACTGAAATACTCAAAGTGTGGTGTGGTCGCTTTCAGATCACCAGAGCAGTGGCTAGTTTAGCTGGCAACTCATGGAGAGGCACACCCACAGCCTCTGTCCCCACAGGAAGGCTGCATGCACTCTGCCTGTGACAGCACTAAGGAAATCAGAAAGATGTGTACTTATGGGTTAAAATTTAGTCAGGAATAGCTTTTCAGGGTGGAAGGTAAAGAATGTTTGTATGTGAACTGCCCCATCACTTTTGTACCTCAAACCAAATTTCAGCACAATATTCAAAAGGCAAATAATGACTTTGGTGTTTTGAACTTTTTATTGACCCCATTAACAATTAACAGAGTGACCCCGGTCTCAGTTTGAACATTGCTAAGCTAAATTATGAGAAGATGAAAAGCTTAATTAGATTGTCTATGTCAAGTGCACATATAACAAGTTTCTGCATGTCTAAAGAACTATCCAACCTAAAGTAACACACCTTTAACATTCAATATCAATGTGTAGGTCCTCAGAAACCAGAGCACATTGGGAAATGCTGATCCCACCAAAAATTTTCATTAGTTTGTCAATCATATGATTGCAGTTATCTTCAGTTTTATCTTAAAAGTTATCTGAAAAATGGATACAATGATGACCGGCGCTGCACTTGGAGAGTCCATTGTGGGCCAGCACATTTCCAGACCTAGTTCTGAGAGGCCAGTCATAAGTTATGTGGTTCACTTTGGCTTCGAGACCTTGTTAGCTGCTTTTGCTGCCCCTGTGAACGCCTCAGCAAACCATCTTTCACAGACAGCCGAAGGTAACCTCCGGATGCGAAGCAGGGAGAATCAATATAGTAAGAATATTTTTAGGGACTCTTGATGGATTGCTGTATTTTGTGCTTAACTCAAGTGCCAAATGCCCCAGAGCTGACGAAGATGAACTCCCCCTTGACTGAGACCCATCTAGGCCATCACGTACATACAGGGCTCGGGGATGGCTGGGATTGCTTTGAAGTTTTGGGGAAATTGTGTGTGTGTGTGTGTGTGTGTGTGTGTGTGTGTGTGTGTGGTGTGTGTTTCTGGGCAGCCTGATCACTGTCTGTTGATGAGGACTGGGCCCACTCCTCTGCTTGTGATAACCTCCCATCCAGGCAACATGTAACTGTGAAGTTTCAGACAACATCGTTCAGCAGCCAAACAATTAATCTCAGTATTTGGAGTGATCTGGAACGCAGAGGCGCTAGTGGACCCGCATCCTTGTCCTCAGGCCGCCGCTGAGGCAGGAGCCAGTTTACACTGCGCCTCTGTCAGCAAGCTGAGAGCTCTGGGGCTCAGGCATGGCCCTGGATTGCTAGCAGGTTTCTCTCATTGCACCTCATTTGCATCTGGGACATCAATTAGCATGTTTGTTGAGGCTAATTGAATGAAACTCAATCATAGCTCTTAATTGCTTGACTATGTGAAAAGAAATCACATTAATGCAGCTAATTAAGTGTACGGCAATAGATGCAACATAATTAGGAGAGAAATGTAAAAAACAAGGGAAGGCAAAGGTGCTGGAGTGGGTGCAGGGGATGCGAGGCATGGTTACTGAGCTGTTGGCGTGTCCGGGAACGGGTCCCTTTGCTCTGGTGCCTGCTTGGAAAAAATAACCCACACCATGAGCATGGGCGAGTTGAGAAGAAAAATGCAAATAGGGTTGCAATTACTACTTTTTCAAGCTGTTGAGGGGCAGGAGATGGCACCTCTGGGGGGCCGGGCTCTTGAGTGGGCCCCAGGGACTTGTTAAGTGCTGTTTAAAAGTACTTGGCTTTGAATTACCCTCATGCCTTGTTAAAGGGTTTTTTCCCCTTTTATCTTCGATCAGCATTTTCTGCAGCTAACATGGAGAAGGGGAGATGAGTAGTATTTGCATATCAAAATCAAGCTTGCTGTCTTTATTTTACCCAGCGAGGTCCCTGCCTGAGACCCACCAGGGCCCGCGTGTCCTCTCCGCTTCTGAGGACACCACATTGTTTAGGGGCTGCAGCTTTCTTTCCTCAAGTACCAAGCTGAGCTTGAAAAGGAGCCACTGTTGCAGAAACAGAATCACACTGGGGCTGTTTCTCCTGGGAGAAGAAACTAGAAGCTTTATGTTCAGTCCCTCATCTGGCAGTGCCAGGCTGGTGGGACTTGACCGACCTGGGATCACATGTTGTAAGGGTTAGGCGATTCCATTCTAGGACTTGATATCCAGGAATTGCCAAATCGATATTCGGGTTTCTTTGAGCCCGTTCATCTGAAGTTTCAGTGCCTAACTCACGTGAGACGACACATGGACCAGCCCATGCTGAGCCCAACACGTCCACAGAGCAGACACGGCACATTTCTGTAATAATTTTAAATAAAACATCCTGGTTATTGTATGTTAAAACACGCCTATTAAAAGTGCCCACGCTGAGACGTAGTCATTCCCTGATTAGTCTCATTTCAGAACTCATAAGCAATAAATGCTCAATTACACTCCTGTTATTGTATTTTAATTTGTTAAGAATTGGCATTAAAGGAGAAAGTTATAGGCAAGTTGATATTTTTTAAAGGGGTAACTGCAAGAAGGAGTTCCTTATTCCCAAGCATGAACCCTGGTTCTGAGACTTGGGGCTGCATGGTCTGGGTGGAGGCAGTGGAGACATGTAGAACAAGATCCCTCTGCAGATGATGGCCGCCAGCCGAGACCACTCTCTTCTCTGATGGGCGTGTGTCTCATAGCGCTCACTCACTCTCCCAATGGTGAATTCCACCATCAGAGTTCTTGGACTTCCTCCAGTGCACTGTATCCTTCAGTCTGACTTAATGATGATAACTTTTATTGATCCACATCATTTTAAAAACCATTTTTTCATAGCCAAGGATATTTTGGCACTGATGTGGCATCTTGGCACTGATATGACATCTTTGGTCAGCAGCTTGAGAAAGTCCTATTCACTGTGACCAGCACAGGGACAACCACGCCTCCCCCAGCCTCTCATCTACTCTTTTCCATGAGGCAGTGGCTTGTCTCAGCAGCCTGCTCGGCAGATGTTTGGGCGCCTTGGAGCCTCTGCCTCTGGCCTCACCTCATCCTGCGCTCAGAGGTGTGTGTGGTGGGACTCGCTTTCTGGATACTTCTCCTTGGCCGAGTTTTGCCAGCCTGTGAATGGGTCCCTTGTGGTTCTGCTCAGATCTCTGCCTGTCTGACACCATTGTTCTTCCATCTGGTGCTGACCTTGGCTTTTGGAGCTTCTGTCCTGACCGAGAGTTGACCGTTTGGGGTGTGTACTCAGGAAGTCACGAAGACCTTGCTGCATTTTGTCCAGGGTCCGGTGCTTGCAGAACCTCCCAGGGATCTGTGTCCCTGCAGTCCCTCCTGTGGGGCATGGCCTTCACCTCGTGGAGCTTCTCTGCCCCCTCAGCTGCTTGGGCTGTAGCCGCCCCACTGCCAGTGAAGCACAGAGCACAGCTCCTCCCACCTTGGTGCCCTGGACCCACGCTCGCACTCCTTCCTCTTCAGTCTTTTCTGTAGTTCCTCTTGTTGCGTTCCTTTTATCGGCAGCCTTCCTGACTATCGATGCACCTGTACCTTAGTGGAGAGAGGGCTCATTTTGCTCACAGTGTCAGAGGTTTCTGCCCACTGTGGTGGGGAGGAGGTGATAGAACACCTCACATGGTAGTCAGGAAGAAGAGAAGGATTTCCAACAAGCTACCAGGCTTTATTTATCTAGGCCCCTATTCTGTGGGACAGTGCCTGCCCCTTAGTGAATTCCCTAGAAACCCTCCTGACAGACATGCCCAAAGGTGTGGTTTACTCAGCTCCTAGGTGATTCTCAAAACAGGCTTCTTCCATTCCTTTGTCTGCTGGGCTTCTGTGATTACAGTGAAAACATGCCATCCCCCTTCTCTAGTGTGTGGAAGTCTTCCCTTGGTTCCCTGCCTCTCTCGGAGACCAGGAAACTCCCCAGTGCACTTTGCGCCACTGTTCTGCAGCTTGGAGCCTGCTTCCTTCTTATTCATGCATACTGCTTCGTCTTCCAACACTTAATGACATATATCCAAGAGTCATTGAAATGCATTCTTTCATAATCTGTGACATGGAGTAACACGTGCTCTGTCTACAGACAAGAGCCCTCGCTATGGACGTGATGATGATAACAGTAAGCATTAAACAGTTGTCAGCACCTGATTCTCCCAACAGTCCAGTCCCTTCACCCAGGCTCTCAGGTGCTGTGTTAATTGGTGTCCAAGCACTGTGACAAAATATGCCTGAGATAGTCAGCTTCTAAGAAAGAAAGGTTCAGGGCTGGAGAGAGAGCGCCATTGCTAAAGTGTGAGGACTTGAGTTTGATCCCCAGAACCCACGTGGGATGCTGGGGATACTAGCACATACCTGCGATCCCAGCGGTAGACGGGTAGAGACAGGAGGACCCATGGGGCTCCCTGACCACCAAGTCTGGCCTAATTGATGAGCTCCAGGCTAATGAGAGAGCCTGTCGCAAAAGTGGGTGGCATTCCTTAGGATGACACCTGAGGTTGTCCTCTGGCATCCACACCAATGTGTACCCGCACACACACGTACCTGCGCACGCACATACACACACACACTAAAGATAAGAAGAAAGGTGTATTTGGACTCCAGGGTGTGTTAAGTGACGGTGCTGTGCACCCAGCCTCCCCTCTGGCAGCTGCCCCTTACTTCCACGTGCATGCAGCAAGACGTGTTTGAGCATCGAGGTAACTACTTGAGGAAATGTAATACTTGAGGATCACATAATGCATATTCTTGTGTTGCCCGGTGTTCCTTTTATATCCTGCCTCCTGTTGCTTAGGCATCTTCTTGTCTGTCAGTAAACGCTTGACCTTTGCACATGGTATGCGTGGATTCCCAGCAGACAGCACCATTCATCCTTACCCAGAAGTTCCCTCGTGTCCCCAGATGAGCATCAGTGCCAGACTCCATGGAACATAACCCAAATCCACAGGACAGGCCCAGGCTCGTTGAGAGCAGTTTGACTTGCAAGGTGTGTGTTCACGGTGCAGGAGGGATGCATCAGTGCTAGTAGTAGCTCCTGTGTCTGCCATCCTGAGTTAGGTCAGGACATAGATGCCACACAGGTTTAAATACCAGTCCTGCCCTGCAGAAGAAAACCTCCCCGTGAGTAAATTCTGGGAGGGTCCCAGGATTCCAGCTCACCTGTCTGCTAGAGTCTTATGTCCTGCCCTGGAGACATTCCTCTCTTTAATCTCTCGGCTGTTTAATGTTTGCACAGGATTATATGCAGAATGTTCATGGGAAAGAGATTGATCTCCTGAGAACCACTGTGAAAGTCCCAGGAAAAAGGCCGCCCCGAGCCACGTCGGCCTGTGCGCCCATCTCCAGTCCCAAAACCAATGGTCTGTCCAAGGACATGAGCAGTTTACACATCTCACCAAATTCAGGTAAGCACCCCAGGATGTGCATAGTGCAGCCTGAGGGCAGGGCGGAATTCCCTGGGCTGAGCTGTTCAAACTGATCATTTCCTCTGTGCCTTCCTGTTCCCAGGAATGCCAGCTGGCAAGTGGTGGCACTTTGAGTCCCAGCTGCACTAAGTAAGGGTCCTAGGCTCTCCCAGGCTGATGCTGAAAGCAGTTTCACACATAAATCAGCTATTACAGAGCATTCAGAGAAACATGAATTACTTGTTAAAATATTTAATCAGAGGTTAAATAATTTCTGGTAAGTTTATGTGCTAATATGAAAAAAAAGAGCAAGATTTAAAGAACTCCCCTTTAGTTTAAGTATTTTCATTTTCATATCTTAAATTTGCTATCCTCTAGTGAGACTTTCTTTATGCTCATTGAAAGTCGTTATTTTTTTTTTCCATTTAGATTAGAGAAAGTTAGTTTTGTCTTCTGAGCATTCGGTGTGTTTGGAAACACCTGGCCTCTGCTCAGTTGCAGGCCATTTTGATGTCGTTTGTTTTCCCAAAGCCTCTCCCAGGTCACTGCGCCCAGCATCAGCCTTCCCATGAGCGTTTCTGAGAGAGGAGGACAAGGGCACTGACCTCCCTCTGGCACCTGGGAGCCCTTCCAGAGTTTTCAGTTTCTCTAGCTAAAAGCTGCTTCTCTTTTTCCCCCCACGCCGTCAAGTCTCCCCCATACAGCTAGCTTTGCAGTAGCTTTAGCAGATACGCTCACTCCCCTTATGAAATGTTATGTCTGAAAGAGTCACGGCAAGCTGCAAGGGGCATGAGTGACAAAAGCAAGATGATGGAAGGGAGTCGGAACGCAGCTCTGCCAGCTCAGGCTTCCTCACGAGGCATGAGCTTGTATGTACTGCCTGCCTGCATGGGTGGCATGGGTATGATAATCAGGTAACAACATCCACAAAGGTACCAGGCGAGCAGGCAAAGGCGATGCCAATGCAAGCAGTTAATAACAGAAATAAAAATTGCCTCTTGCTTCCAGAAAGGTAATCAGGTTGCTGACAGGGTCTCCTTCAACCTGCCAAACCTTCTCCCCAAATACTGATGAGTTACCCTTGTTTGGGTGGGGAGGAAAGCAACACACAAAGACCAAAAACAAAAACCGTGTACAGAGACGCACAAGCTCAAGTCACTCCTGCCGTCACGAAGTAGACTGGCATGTCGGTGGCAACCGTTAAAAACGTGAGTTGGGCAGGGTGGCCCACAACTTCCAGGCCAGCACTTGGGAAGGTGTAAGGTGGGATGGCTGAGTTTGAGGCCAGCTTAGGCTAGAGTGAGGCCCTGCCTCCAGAAACCATCTCGAGCACCTCTTTTGTTCCAAAGATGACGTATGCTATGAAGATGGGGTCTATGACCCCACAATTCCTGTGTGTGACGACAGTCACTTCCTAGATAACCCTTCACATCACGTGTCTGCACTGACTCATGTCAGCAGCATCTACTCACGCCCCTTCAAAGAAGTGTTTTATACACGATTTTCTGCCAAGATCCAGAGTATCTGTTAGATTTTAAAGAACAATAAATCTTTCAGAATTACTTTTAATTGACAAACCACGCAGGTATCTGTCCGCTGCAATGTTACCATTAGGAGCGCGCGCATGTTTGCAGTGGTTAAATGAAGCCCTGTACTGAGTCCATAACACCAGAGTGTCCTACATTCCTGATTCCCAGAGACTCGGGGCCTAATCCTCACCTAGACACTCACTCCCCTGGGCTTGGGGAGAGAGCTGGGAAGGGGACAGCCTCCCCTGGAGGAGTACCCACTAGGGTGGAATCAGGTCCCCTGGGAGGGTGAGAACTTGCTGAGGACATAGAGGAGGGACAATAATGATGAGTCCCAGGGGCATGGAATGTGCACAGTCAAGATTTCAAGCCTCTTGCTTCGGAAACTTAAGCTCTTCGGTGGTGGTGACCCCTTGTCCTGAGGAATACAGGCTACATACACCACATTGTTTCCCATGGGGTGGACTGTGTCATAGCTACCCCTTCAAGGAGGTGAATCATGGACCCCCAAAATCCTGGGATTTGCCAGGCATGGTGATACATGACTTTAGTCCGAGCACTCGGGAGGCAGAGGTAGGAGGATTGCTGTGAGTTTGAGGCCACCCTGAGACTACATAGTGAATTCTAGGTCAGCCTGGGCTAGAGTGAAACCCTACCTTGAAAAATGAAAAAAAAAAAAAAAAGAAAAGAAAAGAAAGGGAAAGAAAAGGAAAAATATTCCAGATTTTTTTTCTCTGGAAGACCCTTGCTATTGATGAATGAAAAGGTCTGGGACATGGCTAAGTCCTTCTCTATCACCACACCTCTATAACAACACATCTCTCCAGCCTCCACCCAGTTTCTCTGGAAGGGTCCCTAGTTGATTTTACTCTGGAAGGGTCTCTAGTTGATTTTCTTTCTCTGGAAGGGTCCCTAGTTGATTTTACTCTGGAAGGGTCCCTAGTTGATTTTTCTCTGGAAGGGTCTCTAGTTGATTTTCTTTCTCTGGAAGGGTCTCTAGTTGATTTTACTCTGGAAAGGTCTCTAGTTGATTTTCTTTCTCTGGAATGGTCTCTAGTTGATTTTCTTTCTCTGGAAGGGTCTCTAGTTGATTTTCTTTCTCTGGAAAGGTCTCTAGTTGATTTTACTCTGGAAAGGTCTCTAGTTGATTTTCTTTCTCTGGAAGGGTCTCTAGTTGATTTTCTTTCTCTGGAAAGGTCTCTAGTTGATTTTCTTTCTCTGGTCTGATTTTCTTTCTCTGGAAGGGTCTCTAGTTGATTTTCTTTCTCTGGAAAGGTCTCTAGTTGATTTTACTCTGGAATGGTCTCTAGTTGATTTTCTTTCTCTGGAAGGGTCTCTAGTTGATTTTACTCTGGAAAGGTCTCTAGTTGATTTTCTTTCTCTGGAAAGGTCCCTGGTTGATTTTCTTTCTCTGGAAAGGTCTCTAGTTGATTTTACTCTGGAAAGGTCTCTAGTTGATTTTCTTTCTCTGGAAAGGTCCCTGGTTGATTTTTGATTTTACTCTGGAAGGGTCTCTAGTTGATTTTCTTTCTCTCTTGAAGGGTCTCTTCTCTGTTGATTTTACTCTGGAAGGGTCTCTAGTTGATTTTCTTTCTCTGGAAGGGTCTCTAGTTGATTTTACTCTGGAAGGGTCTCTAGTTGATTTTACTCTGGAATGGTCTCTAGTTGATCTTCTTTCTCTGGAATGGTCTCTAGTTGATTTTCTTTCTCTGGAAAGGTCCCTGGTTGATTTTCTTTCTCTGGAAAGGTCCCTAGTTGATTTTACTCTGGAAGGGTCCCTAGTTGATTTTCTTTCTCTGGAAAGGTCCCTAGTTGATTTTACTCTGGAAGGGTCTCTAGTTGATTTTCTTTCTCTGGAAAGGTCCCTAGTTGATTTTACTCTGGAAGGGTCTCTAGTTGATTTTCTTTCTCTGGAAGGGTCCCTAGTTGATTTTACTCTGGAAGGGTCTCTAGTTGATTTTACTCTGGAATGGTCTCTAGTTGATTTTCTTTCTCTGGAATGGTCTCTAGTTGATTTTCTTTCTCTGGAATGGTCTCTAGTTGATTTTCTTTCTCTGGAAGGGTCCCTGGTTGATTTTCTTTCTCTGGAAGGGTCCCTGGTTGATTTTCTTTCTCTGGAAGGGTCCCTGGTTGATTTTCTTTCTCTGAAAGGGTCCCTAGTTGATTTTTCTCTGCTCTTTGGGTACTGAGTGGGAACGGGGAAGGTACGGCTATAACACTGAGCGCAGTGCAGTGCTGCTGTGGAGGAGGAAGTTGCCTCAGGCTCAGGCTGGTGCAGGGTGGCAGCCTCTCCCTGGCATGCGGTTTGCTTGTCAGCTGCCTCTAGGAAGAGATGAGGGGCCCTTGGACATACCCCCTGTGGATCTGCAAGCCCAGCCCTCAGGTTCGAGCCTGGACCGTGGGTCAGGCACTCCAAGAGGCAGTGGCTTCACCAAGATGTTGTGAAATTTTAATTTATGTTGACCTCTTTACCCTGGACATTAATCCAAAGTGACATGTTCTTTCCCAATGGAGAAATTAAAGCATTTGCTAAATTTGATTTTTTTGTTTGTTTGTTTGTTTTTTTTGAGGTAGGGTTTCACTGTAGCTCAGGCTAACCTTGAACTCACAGCAATCCTCCTACCTCTGCCTCCTGAGAGCTAGGATTAAAAGCGTGAGCCACCATGCCTGGCTTAAATTTGAATTTTTATAATCTGAAGTATACTCTTGAAAATAATGTCTCCTGTATTTGAAATTATTTTTCATGAAACACTCTCAAAATTGTAGAAGTGAATTTCGTCTAAAAATGAACTAAAGCTGGCATGAAACAGCCTCATTCTTCCTCATGATTCATTGGCATTCTGCTATTTGGGTTTTTTAGATTTCTGGCCTGACTGGAGATGTGTGTTTGCCACTGTAGCCCAAGCTGTCCTGAGATCACTTTGTAGACCAGGCTAGCCTTGAACTCATGGCAGTCTCTCTGCCTCAGCCTCTGCCTCCTGAGTGCTGGAATTAGAGATCTAAGCCACCACAGCCCGTTCCTCATCTTCTTTATGAATTTTCTTATCTAGTGTTATTGAATCAGGTCAGTGGGATGTGCCTTCTGTTCTGCACCTAAGTGTCTGTACTAATATGCACCATCCTGGAATAGATAGCCAGATGGGGAAAAAGTGTGTCTGTGGATAGAACACGTTTATAAGGTTCTTGACATCACAGATGGTTTACGTTGACTGCCGACTTGACAGGACCTGGAATCACATGCTGCGAGGGGTTATCTAGATGAGGATAGCCCACGCCTGTCTGAGGGATTATCTTGGTTAGGTTAATTGAGGTGGGAAGAGCCACCTTCACTGTGGGAAATAGTTTTCATCCGTGTCATGGGCTGGTGTCCAAGGCTGGCTCAGCAAGCACCCACGTTCATCTCTTCTTCCTCACTGTGGACTGAACAGAGCCTCAGCTGCTGGCATGGGACCCTGCACCCTGGAACTGTAGGCTGAAGCAAACCTTAAACTAATTGTTGTCAGGTGTTTTGTTCCCAGCAATGAGAAGGCAACTAACACAACACCTACTTACAAATTAACCAGTGTCTAGGAAGATTTTGTGTAAAAGGCAGTGATGTTTTTAAGGGTGGTGTTTGGAATGTATGCTAACCCTATCGGAACACGCCAGCTTTGAGTATCTGGTCTCCCGTGGGTGTTGTGTGCGAGCACCTCACATACGTTGTGACCACTTAGGTGTCTCCTTTGCACATAGTAGGTACTTCTTTATATATGGAGGATATTAATGTTTTATATGCTCAGATACAGTCCCAGTTTTTGTTTTACTTTTTGCACTTATGGTCTTATTTACATATAGAACTTTCCCCCATTTTCCTATATCATCAAATCATGTCTCATACTTCTATGATTTCTCCTTTATTGAGAAAGCCCTTTCATAGATTTGGACTTAACTCACAGTTTGTTTTGGTATAAATACGTCAAAGCTTTATGATTTTATTATTTTTTTCCTCTTTAAAAAATATATAATGAGGGGCTGGAGAAATGACTTAGCGGTTAAGGCTTTTGCCTGCAAAGCCAAAGGACCTTGGTTTGTTTCCCCAGGACCCACATAAGCCAAATGTACAAGGTGGCGCATGCAGCTGGAGTTCGTTTGCAGTGGCTGGAAGCCCTGGCATGCCCATTCTCTCTCCCCTCCTCTGTCTCTCTCTCTCTCTCTTCCTCTTTCCTTTCCCTCTCTCAAATAAATAAATAAAAATAAAAGTACAGAGTGAATTCCAGGTCAGCCTGAGCTAGAGTGGGACCCTACCTCAAAAAAAACAACAATAATAATAACAATAATAATAATAATGGCTAGAGAGATGGCATAGTAGTTAAGGCACTTGCCTGCAAAGCCAAAGGACCCCTCAGGTTCAATTCCTCAGGACCCACATAACCAGATGCACAAAGTGGCTCATGTATCTGTAGTTCATTTGCAGTGACTACTGGCCCTGGCATGCCCATTATCTCTCTCTCTCTCTCTCTCTCTCTCTGTCTGTCTCATCTGCCTCTTTCACTCTTTCAAATAAGTAAAAATAAAAAATATTTATAAAAAAATATTTATCCTCTGATTTGCCTTTGATTTGTTTGCATTCATCGTGTGTAACAACAGGTATAAGTAAATTGTTTATTTCAGTAACCAACTGCCCTTCCTCTTGAATTATTTTCTTCTTCCATTAATCCTGTATCTCCTTAGTGGTCCAATTAAATTGTGCATCAAACTGGCTATTTTGGAGTGCTTTACTCTGTTCTGTGTATTGACACCTTCTACCTTGCTTTATGCTGCGTATGTTTACCTCGGCGTCTTAGGTTGTGACTTGAATTTAGATAGTAGTATAACAATGTCATGTTCTTCTTTTACCCTCCAGACTTTCTTCACTGTTGCTACTGGTTTATTTTTATTTCTCTCATGTGAACTTCATAACTGAACACCTCTTCCCGCCATCATCAAATAATCTAACCAACCTTCATTACCGTTGCCTTTAGTAGTGGGGGACCAGCATCTTGGCTGTGCTGAGCTACTAGTCATGGCACACAATTCATTCCCAGTTATTCAGATTTATTGTGCCACTTTCAATGCACCTGGTGGCTGTCTTCTTGCAGCAGGCTTGCTCATCCATTTTATAGTTTTGGAGTTTGCAGAGCACCATGAGGCTGGCTGTCTGTCTGTCTGTCTGTGACCGTGTCCTGCTGGTCGACAGAAGGAAGCTCCTAGCATCTTTGCTGTCGGTGTGCAGGAATGGTAGTTGGGACAGCTGCGGGATGGTTTTTGTGACTTCCAGAGTGTATCCCCAACACAAATGTCATAACGCCTGGCTCCACCCAGTACTAACATCTCTTCCACCAGACAGACTTTCAGATCTGGAAACCTTGTTTCTGTTTCTCTGTGTCATTGCTCTTCCCATCTCCTCTGTGCCTAGTCCCGATGGGGGAGGGGGCAGTACAAGACTGTCCACAGATGTGCCCACCAATAAGATCACTGAACTAGTGATAAGTCCCAAGGGACAAATGGGATTAGATGGGATGTTGGGCATTGGGTGGGTTGCTGTTGGCAAAGGGTGTTTGATATTCTCAATATTGGAGTACAACTGGTGGTTGCTGTAAATGTGATATCTTTAATGTCTATTTTTGCCCTTGCCTTGGGCAAGAAGAACAGCACATTGTCAGAATAGCCACCTCATGTTCTGAACCCAGGTTTCGCTTTGGGGCAGGTGCTCTCAGCACCTGCAGTGCTCCTCTGGCAGGGGGAGAGGAAGGACTGGGCTATGGCACCAAGGCCATAGGCCAGATGCCACCAGTATCCCCACTGCATCTGTGGTCAGGATGGTTCTCCAGAGGGAAGCATCAGTCTTGGAGCAGAAGCGACTCAGTGCAGACAGACAGACAGACAGGGAGGCAAAGAGAAAGAGGTGGTTATCGCACCACCAGCCCAGAACTGCGCAGGAACCTCCACATTGGGGGTCTCACATGCCATCCACTTCAGGCCCACCACCAGCCTTCGGGAAGGAGTGCCATGTCTGAAGGATGCAGAGAAAACACCAGGATGCTTGTGGGAACCAACAGTAAAAATATAAAACACAAATGATCCTAGGAAAAAGAGAGGCCATTTAGGGGATAAAAGGTTAATACAGAAAATCATAATTGCTCTCATCAGAAAGATTTAAAAGGTTAGTTACTGCACATCCAAAATGAAACTAGCAAAAAAAAAAAAAAATTAAGTGCATAGACCATAGGAAAGAGTTCTTGGAAATTAAAGAAAATAAAGAAAATAGACTACAAAAACTAAAAATAAAGCAAATAGGTTAAGTAATATAAAGAACATAGCTAAAGCCGGGCGTGGTGGCATACGCCTTTAATCTCAGCCCTCCAGAGGCAGGTAGGAGGATCGTCATGAATTCAAGGCCACCCTGAGACTACTTAGCGAGTTCCAGGTCAGTGAAACCCTACCTTGAAAAACCAAAAAGAAAAAAAAAAAAAAACAGCTAAAGACCAGGCTTATAATCAAAGATATAATAGAAGAAAATATGCTACAGTGGAGAGTCAGATATCAAGTTGGATGAGAAAGAAGCTCTTTAAAAATAAAAGTAAATCCTAAAACACATCCAAGATAGGAGAGCAATCATACCGACCCAAGAGGATCCTGGCAGAGTGTAGGTGTGTCAGAGCTGAAGGCTGGTCAGCCATACCCTCCTGAAGACAAACCACATGACCCTCAGGAGCCTATGCAAAGCCTGTTACCAGCCTAATAAAGACCAGAAATGTCCATATCCCATTGGGATGCACATCATTTTCCTTTTGAGGCTTTTAAAAACCTTACTCAAGGATCTAGTGCAGCAAAACCAACTGATGGTAATAGTGGAAGACTCCAAAGGACGCTGTGGCCGTGGCTGGCCTTCCTCGTCCTCGGAGGTGAGACTCCCCCAGGGATGGTCACGGAGGGGCAGTACCACATGGCTTTGGCCTGGAACTTGTGTTGACTTAAGCGGCCATCCTAGTGACTAACCAGAGCTGCATTTTGAGCCTCCCCAACTTCATTTCGTGTGTCCTTCCTAAAAGAAAAGAAAAAAAGCTGATATGTCTATAGTAATTTCTTACATGAGCTTGGTAAATCTGTATCCACATAGGTGAGAATGGTAACTATTAGCTTTTAGTCATTGTGACATTTAAGTAGCATACAGGAAAGTAAGAGTAGTAGCTTTGGAGTCAGAAGTAACAACTGACCCCCACTTCAGGGCCTCACTTAGGTCTCTAACCCCTCAGCTTTACTGTCTCTAGATGGGGAAAGTGGAGCCAACCTCTGTTCTCGCAGGTTTAACATAATGTGCACTTTCAAAAATGTGGCCTGGGACTGGAGAAATTGCTTAGTGGTTCAGGTGCTTGCCTACCAAGCCAAAGAATCCAGGTTTGATTCCCTAGGACCCACATAAGCCGGATGCACAAGATGGCACGTGTCTGGAGTTCATTTGCAATGGTTGGAGATCCTGGCATGCCCATTTTGTGTGTGTGTGTGTGTGTGTGTGTGTGTGTGTGTGTGTGTGCATGTCTTTCTCTCGTCTGTCTTTTTCTCTAAATAAATAAAAATAACAAAATTTTAAAATTAAAAAAAAATTGACCTGAGGAACCTTCCAGAATCTTTCATCACCTCATGGTAATAATTATGCTATAAGCAAGAAGGAGCAAAGCAGTGCTTTTGAGTTTGGTTTTCAGAGGCTGTGAAGTCTACATACAGCTCACGTGGTCTTATCCAGAGGACCCCACAGCCCTCCTGTCATGGCAGTGCCAGGGCAGCCAGGAAAATGTGCTTGAAGACAGTCATGGATCTCCATGGAGTTCTCGCTCCAGTTCTGGGTGTCCCATCGTCACTTTCTGCATGAGTTCTGGCTGCCACAGCTTTGTTTTGGGACCACAGACATCTTCATGTCTCCAGAGTGTTTCTTTGTTGGGTTTCTGCAATTATGGGTGTTTTCATCTATCCAGTTTGGTGCCTAGACCTGTGCAAGGGGAACCCTGGTCTCTTCTCCTCCACCTCCCCCACTTGAGGTCCCCAGCGGCTGGCAGGAGGGCTGAGCTAGTGGTCGTGGGGGAGGGACAGGGGATGTGTTTTGAGTACTGAGCTGCAGTTTTGACATCAGGAGTCTCAGCCATGCTGTTTTCTCCACCCTTCACCAATCAGGACATCCAGCAAACCCATAAAATCCAAACTAATAGCATGAATATTCAGTGACCTAGAATACTAATTATTGTCATGAATATTAATGGGATCGGACTTGCTCTCTCCTCTTTCTCTCCCGTCCTCTTCCTCCCTCTCTCCCTCTCTCTTTTTTTCCACTTAGCCAGCTCTAAAGACGGGTCATAATGAGAGCATTTAAGAGGGAGCGCTCTCCGCCGTGACAGGGACCGGGGCAATAAGGAGAGCTTGATTAACGCGCGCACTTGGGGGAGACATGAGAGGCTTCACGTGGGCCTGTTCGGGGGAGGCAGCGAGGCACCGGCGGCTCTGTTGCTGCTCCCAGAGATTAATGAGGCCTAAGAGTGCATTAGGAACTGTGACAAAGGTTTGATCTAATGGGCTCAGTCATTTTTCCTTTGAGTGACAGACGCACAGAAGTAATTGGCTGTGCAGAATGGCAGCTCATTGGCGGTACTTAAGGATACATTATCCCCGTTGTGTGGCCCGCAGAGGCTGTTTATCAAAACTGCTCACACTGCAGACGCGGAGTCGCTAAGCTGCTGTTACAGTGGTAATAGCTATTAAAAAAAAAAATAACACAGCATCAAAATGAGATCCGTTGTTGTGTCAGAGAAACAAAGTTTTTCTTTGTTTAGTTTCAAATGATGTAGAAAACATTTTAATAACTCTGGAGTCGGCTCCTGCATGTTCAGGCGAGCAGTGTGGGTCCACAGGCCCCTTATGTCTGAAAGTGCTTGAGTCAGGCTTGAGCCTCAGAGCCTGACCCCTCCTTTCCCTCCCTGCTCACCCAGAATTTCCCACATGTTAGACTTTGGTTTCTGTACTCCCCACTCTGATACAGAAGTGAGTTACTGCTGATAAACCACCTTCCAGCAACTTCGAACACTCAAAACTAAGTATCATGTGATGTCTGCTTCTGCAACTCCAGTTTGACGGAAGAAGCTGTGGTGGCTATTTAATAATTCATTAATTTTGTACCCCAAAAAAGGTTGTTTGGTTAAGGCTCTTGTGGACTAGAACTTCAGGGACTTGACTAAATCTGAACTTACTGCAATATGAATGTTCTCTCCTTGGTCAGCCACTGCTTACATGCATGCCCTTCCCGTTGGCTGCTCAGGGTTCACACGTTTCCCACGGGTGTGGGCAGGCCGGGTGCGGATGTGGCTCCCTGAAGCTTCGGCCGTGGCTCCTCTGCTGCCCTTGTTTGTTTCCTCATCTTCCAGCTATCTTGTCACCAGGTGATGCCACCCAGCATGGGAAGCTAGTGATGGATACCGAGGAGGAGCGTCGTTGGGTTTCTTCCTGGTGACATGCCCTCCACAGCGGCCTGCTGCTCCGGGCCGTTTCTGGGGAGTTTAAACATAAATGAGAATCGGGCCTCCGATTCAGGGAAATGGTCCTTGGTCGTCACATGAGTGAGTGTGAGTGAGCGTGCATCTGTGTAACACTGATTGCGCCACTTGACCCTGGCTGACTGCGGTTATAGACAGAAGAGGGTGCTGGAGACCCTGGGCCCCATGTCTCTATGCTGACAATGTACCCACAGGAAAATAAAAGGTACTCTGGGAACTTTACATGTGAAAAGTGTGCATTTAGGGCTGCCCGTGATGATGATTTCGAGACAGGAAGACAGGCCCAGGGAGAGCCTCAGGCAGGCAGGAGCTGGCCCCCAGCAATCTGCCAGAGAGCTGGTCAGCAGCCCTCAGTGGCTGGGAAAGAGCTCAGCTGGATTTGTGCATGGCCAGCAAGCTGTCTCCCACATCGGGGAGGAAAGTTTTTCCAAGTTATTGTGATCTTTATATCCAAACCTGACCCATTATTTTGTATTCATAAGTTATGCAAGGAACATTATCTTTCTGATGAATGGAAAAACCCAAAACCACCCCTCGCCCAAGTGAGCGGCCCAGTTCCAGTCCTGTTGACCCCAGGTACCACCCACTGGTCCACAGTGCCTGCACTGTCCTCTACAAATGTGAGGTGTGCTATATGGGAACTGGGGAGAGGGCCAGGTGAGCACCTGTGAAGGACGGTGTGACCACTGCCGCCACTCCTTGCAGCAAGCTCCTCTTAGAACAGAATGGTCAGCCAAAACACAGCTGTCCCCCTTGTGAAGATGGAAGCGTTGAGGCTGGGGAGACGGCTCAGCAGATAAAAGCACGTGCTGTGCAAGCTTGAAGCTCCAAGAGGCCTGAGAATACCTGGGTCTGAGTCTCCAGCACCCATACAAACAGCTGGACAAGGCTACAGCACATGTCTGTAACTCCAGCCTACGGGGATCAGATACTGGAGAATCACTGGGCTCACTGGCCAGCCAGTCTAACTGAAAAACATGTGAGAGACCCACATCTCAAGGAAGCAGACCGGTAAGTGATGTGGGAGGACATTAGATGTTCCTTTCTTGCCTCTGAAAATGCATGATCAGGAACATACGTCTGCATATATGCATGTATATGCCACAGCATATCATCCACCACGTCACATACTCTACACACCCACACAGAGATGGAACCCTTATGTGTGGCCAAGGAGACTCAACACCTACATTACTGGCAGTTGAACCAAATAACAGCACAGAAGGCCAAGTATGGATGTCCTGGGCCAGTTTATAAAAACATTAACTCACTACCATATTTTGTTGATTTATACAGATTTTCTAGTTTTTTTTCTTTTGTTTTGTTTAATCATTTACTGATTTATTTATTTGATACAGAGGGACAGAGAGAGAGAAAGGGAGAGGATGGGCACACCAAGGCCTCTAGCCACTGCAAACAAACTCCAGATGCATGCGTCACTTTGTGCATCTGGCTAACGTGAGACCTGGAAAATCAAACGTAGGTCCTTAGGCTTTGCAGGCAAGCACCTTAACTGCTAAGCCATCTCTCCAGCCCTCTTTTTTTTTTTTTTTTTAAGATTTATTCATTTATCTATTTATTAGAGAAAAAGAGAAAGGGAGAGTGAGAATGGCTGCGCCAGAGCCTCTAGCCACTGCAAACAAACTCCAGATGTGTGCGCCCCCTTGTGCATCTGACTTATTTGGGACCTAGAGAATCGAACCTGTGTCCTTAGGCTTCGCAGGCATGTGCCTTAACTAAGCAATCTCTCCAGCCCTTTCTTTCTTTCTTTCTTTCTTTCTTTCTTTCTTTCTTTCTTTTTTTAGGTAGGGTCTCACTCTATCCCAGGCTGACCTAATGGTACCACCCTTCATTGTCACTGTAATGAACACCAAGAAGTGTACTGGGGCTAAGCGAGCACCATGGCTGTTCTCCACACACACCTTCAGGATCTTAGCCCCTAAGCAGATCAAACGGGCAAGATGAGAAGGGCAGATGCCACCTGCTCTGCTCAGTTTTGAGTTGTGTGGCCTGAAGAAACAGGCTCTGTCTTTGGAGACATATTTAAACTCAGTTCTAAGTACAGTAACACCAATGGTATTCCTCTGAGACCCTGATGACACATCCCAAGCACGTGGCCCCTGTTCTTTCTCTCCTGTAACCAAACCTCTACCAGCACCAGCAGAACTGGGTGCCATGCCTCTGGGGTTTTGATAGACCCAGAAAAGCCAGAGCATCACTGAGTCGTTCAGGGAGTCCATGAGCTCAACCACAGCACATCCAATGACAAGAGAAGTAAAAGGAAAACACCCAGACCTCTGTTGTAAAGACATATAGAATTAGCTGTATCACCATTTGTAAGCTTTTGCTTAAAAAAAAAAAAAAAAAAAAAAAAACTAGAGAAAAGGGAAGCCCACTGTTGATGAAATTAGTAACAGCGAATGTCTTGCGAGGCCTTGCTATTTACAGAGTGCTTTCCATCACGTGATCATTCCATTAACCACGTGAGGTGTAATGTCCCCGCTATCATGTTGCCATTTCTATATTATCACCAAGTTTGTAAATGGTGGGCTGGATTATTTAATGATGCCCATGTTCAGTCTTCTTTAGGGCACTGGACATGGGGGAAATTAACCAGCCAACATACATCTTGAGTCAGTGATAGATGCTGCTTGCCCCAAGGATCTGCCCCGAGAAAAGCTGAATCGAGAAGTCTCTGTTTATCATGAGGAATTGGAACAACTGAAGCTATGAGAAGTAGGAAAATGGCCGTACCCATTATTTACATTAAACTAACAGGATGAAGTTACATGTCTAAAAACCCTGTGAGGGCTGGTGGAACAATAAGGAAAATGGTTAGGAAGTCATATTAAAGACTTGTGACATGGTGGTAGCTGGGGGAGAAAGATGCACGTGTGGCCAACAGAAGGTTGATCTGTTTGCTGTGGTGCCCGTGACTCAGTTTTACATTCATTTCTCTAATTGTGTAAACGCAGTTTTAAGAAACGTGTGCAGTAAATTAGGTTTTTTGATTTTTTTTTTTTTTGGCATCATAACTAGAGCAGAAAATTTGAGGCAGCATTAGCTCCTTCCACACCTTGGAGGTGACTGCAAGTGTCCAGTTCTGTTGCTGGTTGCAGTCCTCTGCTGAACTTGGTCATTATTGCATCGCCACAACTGGGTCTTAGCTCTGTTCTTTTTGCTCTGAGAAATATAAAGAAAAGAACCAACCAAACAACACAACAGAAGCAGCCCTAGTAGTGATGGTGTTGGACTGCGCTTGTCCACAGACCAGTCACAGGTGCTGAACTGCCAAGAGAAGACACCCACCGTGTCCTTGGGAAGAAATCCTCTTAGCCTCAAATATTGGTTGCCAAAAGGAGGGCAGATTTCCAATGCAAATACTGAACCGAATGGGCCCTGCTCACAGGCGCTTAAATCATCTGCACCTCACATTTTATGGTAGTGTTGTGAATTATATTCTTTTCGGGTTTATAATTAGAGGACTGAGCAGATGGCGAAGGCCTAGTTTGAAGTGATGTGGCCGTTGGAATAGCCTCCACTGTCCAGCAGGGATTCCGGGACCATTCCCACACGTGCCCACACAGGGACGGGCAGCTGCAGCTTCGCACTGGTTGTACACTGGGGTGGGGTGGCATCTAAGACCCTGGAAGCTACTTCTGGGCAAGCCTGGACCTGAGGTGCAGGGTCTGGCTATCTTTAAGGTGCGCCTCCCAGTGGGGGAGGGGCCCCTTTCAATCATGTTCCTAGAGTTGAGGGTTTGAGGTTTTTTGTTTCTGTTTTTGTTTTTTAAGTTATACAATTTAATGGTGGAAATAAATGTGCTTCCCAGTCAGCAGAATTTTTCTGGGCTAACCCCCTCCCCCCATGTGCATGAAGTTCATTACCACCTCTCTCTGCCAGTTGATAAAGTGTTGTTTTGGTCTGTCTTAACCAGTAAGTCGAATGCAAGTATCGTTTTTTCCAGTTAAACCCTTTGATAAAGTAAAGTCTTGTGAAGATAGACCAAAACATTGAGAAGGGACAGTGCAGAAAGCATATTTTAAAGGCACAGATTGTCACTGAATCTTCACTTGCGTGCTGTGGGAAGCTGCCATTTCAGAGTGGTTTTTTTTTTTTTTTTTTTTTTTTTTTAGAAATCAGAGCAGGCTATTTTAAAGTAATAAGCCTATAGCTCAGGAGAGGAGCCGTCTTTGATGTCATTGGGGGATGAAAACATCCTTGTTCAATAGAAAACCAGCATCTCTCTCATGCTCATTTGAGATCAGTTCAGGCAACACACTGATAGTCATTCAGATATAAATGCCATATTCTCTTTGAAATGCAAATTGTTTAAAGAAAAATAGCATATGGTAGAGGTAAGTATCCTTTCAAATCAACTCGTACACTTTGGGGGTGTAAGTGTAGCGAAAATCATTCTTTGGAGAGAATCTGGCGCTTTTGAGGGGAAGCTTGCTTGTGCTCATCAAGGCTCCCTCTAAGCACGCGCACACATATCCATATGAAGGAAGAGGCAGTGGGAGGAGAGGATTAGCATGCTAATGCAGCCGCCCCCTGCTAATCAGGCCAGCACCAGCTGATCAGGGAGGGAATATTCCAGGAAACTCTTCCAGCCTCCAGCAGGCCAGGTAGCTAACCATGTGTCTCCTGGAAATATTTTGGAGGAAGTACTGAAAGAAAAGCCAGGTATGCACTTTTGTGACCACTTTGTGTGGGAACCACAGTCCTGACCTCAGCTGTTTGGGCTGGGCCACGTTTCAAGGGCTTACTTCAAGTTCTTAATTGTACTTCCTGTCCCGACATCTGCATACACAAACCTTCCAGATGACAGCGTGTGTTTGTTTGTTTTTAATCTTTGGGGGGTGGGGGTAATCTACACTATACATGTAACGTGTGCAGAATCTTAGATTGTAGGTGAGTTTGTAGGTAATCAGTGCTGTGATTAAGAAGCAGGAGCCAGCAGCTCCCAGGAAGTTACAGGTCCCTGGGGAGTCCAGGAAAGTCCTTGAACCCCAAGCCCTAGGTTCCTGATTGTATTTAACCAAAGAATTAGGCAAACCAAACTGAGGATAAATTATTATATTTATTTAGCAAAGTACAAAACCAAGGGCCCACATGGTGGGCCTAGAAGAAAAACGAAAGGGATTTAGAGAGAAAAGAAGAGAAGGTCCCCAGCTCCTGCCATGTGGTGGGCAGGAGGGGGTGGAGAGGGTCAAAGGGGTTCTCCCTCCCTTCCTCTCGGCCCAGCTGGGCCAACTAGAGGGAAAACTTACCAGAACCTGGAGGTTCAGGAGTGATGGACTGGCCACCATGAGAGAGGCTTGTCCCCTGGCAGGCATCTGTTTATAACCATACTGTGGTGGGTTTCACCTTCAGGCTCAGGTGAGCCCGAGTGAGCCAGGTGATTGGTCTGAGCCAGGCCTGTCTCAGGAAGAGGTGAGCCATAAAGCCAAGTTCTGGGGGCTGAAGTTGACCAACCGCAATGTCAGGATGAGATTTAAATTCTAGGAAAGGAGACCTCCCACCCAAGAGGGGCTCTGGTTGTGGAAAAACAGATCTAGGGAAGTCCTTTAGGCAAGAGATAAGAAGTCAGATCATCCTTTGATCTCTAGCAAGTGCAGATTGCCAGGGCAGAGCTTCCTGCCTTTTTACTTTCAGGGGCCCAGTCGCCCTAACTGCCTAACAAAGCTACCTGAATCCTTGTTAATAGACCACTCCTGTCAGTGCCCCTAACACAGATGCATGCACGTACATACATGGATGGCCCGTCTGATTTCCTTGTCATGCCATGGATGGGACATGACTGTCACTTTTGAACTGAGCCATGATAGTCCCTGCAGTCCCTGCCACCCCCCAGCCCGTGCCCTCCATCTTCCTGTGCAGGTCAGTGGCTCCTCCACTCGTGGCTGTGCCACGTGCCCCCCCAGAACCTGAGTAGTGCTGTCACGTCCAATGTCCAGGGTGGGGCTGGGGCTGGGGCTGTGTCCACCACTACGAACATCTTGTATGTGCTGTTTGGTGGGCATGTTGACATGGAATTTTAATCTGAAGGATTAGAAAGGAGTAGAGAGGGGCTGGAGAGATGGCTTAGTGGTTAAGGCATTTGTCTGCAAAGCCAAAGGATCTGGTTTGATTCTCTAGGACCCATGTAAGCCAGATGCATAAGGGGGTGCATGCATCTGGAGTTCATTTGCAGTGGCTGGAGACCCTGGCGTGCCCATTCCCTCCCTCTCTCTCTGCCTCTTTCTCTCTCATAAAGAAAGGAAAGGAAAGGAAGAAAGAGAGAGAGAGAGAGAGATGGATTGGACCGTGTATGCGAGCTTGTCTTACCACAAATCCGTGAGATGAGTGGTGAGGTTGTCCGTAGGTTAGGTTGAGAGTCTCCCATGTTAGGAGCTAGAGTTCCTAACTGACCTTCTTGGACCTTCCAGCAGGGGGAGTTCCTTGCCCCTCGCACCATCTGCAAGTGCTTCCCATCTTCTAGGGGTGGGGAGTCAGACTAGGTGCCTCCCACGCCATCTTACGGTGTCTGTGTTACTGGGTTGGGAGTGCGGGACACTGGGATTGTCTGATCCCTGCACATAAACTAGTTAGGTTTCCTAAGGGCGGGGACTCTACCCCCTTCATTGTGCCTGGCACAGGTTGGGTTCCATATGATGACACCCAGAAGGTCAGCGTCCGGATAGAGGATGATGGAGAGACTGAGGTCACCCTCCTGGGAGCTGACAAGTCAGCTGCTGCAGTTGCATGGATGCCGAGACCTGTGGGCCAAGGCAGGTGGCAGTTGCTCTCTGACAGAAGTAGGTATCTGAGGATCAGCATGGCCCCACCACGAAGCTTAGGATACCCACCTTTCAGAGTGGGGTACAAGCCAGCCATTCCAACCTTTGCCATGGGAAGTGACATTATTACTTCAACCTTGGAAAAAAATCTAGCATCCTGGGGGAAGACACTGCCCCTGTTATCAGCCAGATCCCTCTGTGGCATCCCCGTAAACATTACAGAACTAGACGGTTCTGGTGGGCACACTCACAAGACATGAGGAAACTGAGGCCCACAGCAAGGTACAGGGAAGTGCGAGAAAGCCATCAGGCAGGAAGGGCAGCAGGGAAGTCCTCTCCGCCAGGACCGCCATCTCTGATGAGGCAGGGACCCGTTGGCTCCCGGCCACAGAGGCTTCCATTGAAGTCCCTTGTCACTGACTCCCGCTTATACTTGGTGAGCTGGAACAGGTCACTGGTTCCCACCTTCTCTGCCCAGGGATGAAAACTTTCTGATTCAACTTTCAGATTCGCTCCCTCTGGTAGCAGAGCCCTTTGCACTAGGAACAGAACATGGTTGCCAACTGCAGAGCTAACATTTCCCTCACACCCCAAAGCCCTCAGCTCTTTCCTCAGGCACAAATGAAATGCTATGGCAAAACCTCTGTGTGTGTGTGTGTGTGTGTGTGTGTGTGTGTGTGTGTGTGTGTGTGTTTAGGTGGTCACTTGCTGGGAATCACCTGCCCCCCATCTTTCTCTGCTGGGCATAAGTAGGGCAGAGGGTTAGCACGGCTCTCTGCAGGCCATGTACACACTCAGCTCCAGCTTAGCGTGATCACATCATGTCATCCTGGCACGCTGGGTTGAGAGTTCGGTCTCCTGTTCATCTTGTACTTGCAGCTTGAATGCTGGGTGGCAAGAGCTCGTGACTTTTCTCAAATGCCCAGTCAGAGCAGGGAAGGGTAATGCATAGACCATATGGCAGCACCAGAGCCTGGTAAGTTTCAGGTCCGCAGCCTTTCATTGATACAATGTAGAACGAGGCTGGTACTTGAGGATGTGTGAGACAATACTTACACACACTTGTCTTAAGTGGTCTCGAGGTCAAGGCCCTTACCTCTCAGACAGCCAGATTAAGTCATTGGCTTCCTTCACAAATACAAACTGCAGCTCCTCAGCCTTAATTAATAACTCGCCAACGCAAAATGAATTGCCATCTAGCGGGAAGTGTAGCCCTCAAGTACTTGGAGAGGGCGCAGTGATTTCAAATGTCACATCTCCTTGTGTGTGGAAGGTGTTTGCAGAAGTGTCCTGAGCTCCCTGCATGGAAGCACAAGGCAGAGACCCGGCCAGCTGCTGCCCTGTGAACACTGGACGGGGACGAGTAATATGGCCAGTTCATGACATTCAGGAACAGAAATGAAATCCACACGGGACACTGGTGTGCTGGTGTTAAACTGTTAGTGGTTTCGACTTGTCATCATTACAAATGTGGGCAGGTATTAAAAATGCCGAGTAACCACTGGAGGGTGGTTTGTCTGGCGAGTGCGTGTCGCGAACATAGAGAAGTGCTCCCAAGTGGGACCCTTGGCCAGGGACCATGCATACTGGACATAGCTTCTGACCCCTTGAGGGCAGCACCCTGCTTCTGCGCTGCTGTGCCTGCCTCTGACCAGTGGGGCGCCACAGAGTTGACTAGCTCCCTAAGCCTTCATAGCTAACAGCAAGGTCCCACTTGGAGGCTCCTGAACTGTACGTTAAGGACAGAAACAGTATTTCTTACCATTTATAATTTTTTGCTTTTTGTTCAGCAAATATAGTCATGTCATGACTGAAAACATCTTTTTTTTTTATGTTTTTGTTGTTTTGTGGTGGTGGTTTTGAGGCAGGGTCTCACTATGTAACCCTGGCTGGCCTAGAACCTTCTGTGTAGATGAGGTTGGCCTCAAACTTGGAGCAGCCTTCGAGCTTCTGTCTCCTGAGTGCCACCACACCTGACACAGAGCACATTTTTGTTTGTGTCACAATTAGTAAACAAATTAACTGACGTTAAAGTGGAATAAACTACTGTGTGTACGATTTACTTGGTAAGCTACAGCTGGAGACGGTTTCTGTCTGATGAGAATTTTCCTCTGCATGTATATGAAAGATCCTGTAACTCGGCGTAAGTAGAAAACAGAACAGGTGGCAGGATGGAGAGAAGGCGCAGCAGCCTGGACCAGTTGGGTGGCACTGGGTAGCTCACTTCTCCTCAGCTCATGCTGTCCACACCAATCCAGGACCACGGCTGCAAGGCGTTCTCATTTGCCAAGTGATGCAAAAAAAACTAGGTTTTAGACGAAATCTCACAACTTGATTCTGTTTAATGAGAAAAAGAAAACACAACTGAGTGAAAGTGCATCTGTGGGTTCGCCCTGGATGTCACCCCAGACCACAAGTACAGATTCCAGGCCGATACTCTAGCTGTAGGTCTGTGTACACGCTTCACTTCACCTTGGCCAGAAGTTAGTCCAGCCATTGGGGCTCGGGGTGACTGGATCAGGAAACCTTTGCAAGCTGAAAGATCCTGCAGATCTGCTCTGGGAAGGGGCTTTCCGGCTGGCTTGTGCCCTTCCCTCTGGCTGCCAGGAGCACAGGGTCTTGCCAGGGGTCCTTAGCTCTGGAGGTCCCAGCTGGTTCCTTGGAAGGAATCTTGACATTTAGCTACACAGGAGGGGAGCTCCAGACAGGACGGTCTAGAGGGCGTGGTCACACAAGCAGCGCTTCACCCCTGATCCGTGCATCCGTGTAGGCTTTCACTGGTTTTAGGATTTCGCTGTTTGTCCTTTCTATATGATGATTTCTTTACTCTCACATTGTACCTGAAAAAGATAAGTAGCCCTTCATGACTGTTTTTTGAATTTTTATATCTTATTTGATTGTATTCTTTTGCTTTATAATTTTTAAATTTTATTTTTGACAATTTCATACATTTATATATAACATTTTTTTGTCCCTGTTCACCCCATTTCCCTCTTTTATCCAGCTCCCACTAAACCCCTTCTTCCTACTTAATCCCTTTTGAGTGTGTGTGTGTGTGTGTGAGAGAGATGGGGGAGGGAGGGAGAGAGCAAAAGCCTGTGACACCCTATTG
Source organism: Orientallactaga sibirica (assembly GCA_036365145.1). Taxonomy (NCBI): domain Eukaryota; kingdom Metazoa; phylum Chordata; class Mammalia; order Rodentia; family Dipodidae; genus Orientallactaga; species Orientallactaga sibirica. The sequence continues at coordinate 19,405,570 of JAEOAD010000044.1, read as the reverse complement.
GGTTAAATTAAGGTTGCTTGTACAAATATGGTTGAAGGGCCATTTACTGGCTTATGGGCAACTTACAGTGGCTTCACCACTGAGAAAGCATGGCTCCCATACCCCAGCACCCAGTAACTGCTAATAAATAGACCACCTGGGAGGAGGAGGGTACCCTGAGTCCTTACCCATCCATAATGACATGTCGATAGCCTCACTCTTGAGCAGGACATTGTAGCTTCTGTGTGTTCACAAGTGTAGTGACCAGGTCATGTTAAAGACGGTGCTCCTCACCCAGCCTCTGGCTCTTGTTTGTTTGTTTTTGTTTTGTTTTGGTTTGGTTTGGTTTGGTTTTTTCAAGGTAGGGTCTCACTCTAGCTCAGGCTGACCTGGAATTCACTCTGTAGTCTCAGGGTGGCCTTGAACTCACAGTGATCCTCCTACCTCTGCCTCCCAGTGCTGGGATTAAAGGCGTGCGCCACCACACCCAGCTTCATCCTCTGGCTGTTAACATTCTTTGCCTCTTCCACACCCCATACTTGGGAAGGTGCTTTTGTTCCCCTTCTTAGGACTAAACATACTACCTGCACGTCTTAGCACTTCCGCCAGGAATACATCTGCGTTAACCTCTTCCCACTGCAAAAATAACGTCTATGATCGAGGCTGAGACCAGCACTAGTCTAAGGCACGAGCATAAATATTAAAAAGGCTTTTGAGACAGGATCTCACAGTGCTGGCCTTGAACTCGCTGTCCTCCTATTGCCTCTTCCCAGATACCGGGATTGACTATAGGTGTGCCACCATTCCCAGATACGCTTCTATTCCTTGTCCCTCAGTCCCCTTTCTTTCATCTGCCATGAACACCTTAGCAGTCTCTTGCAGCTCTGTCTGCTGGGAAGCTGGGAGACAGCCATGAGAACTGCCTGTGACTTAATGTCCCTTATGGCATTCAGAGTGCCCAGTTCAGAGAACAGTATAAAGTGGAGGTTCTTGCTTGTTTGTGTGGTTGGTTTAGCGCAGAAACATAAAGGGACGTCCCTTTGTTTCCACCGGCTGGCTGCATGGTGCTGTTGTGCCCTGTGCTCTGTCTCAGTAAACAGTGCTTCCCTTTCCCGGCTCCTTGTGTGGTAGTCCAGCAGAGGTCCGTGTTTGTGGACGAGCACTAGTCTCCACTCTTGGCTGCTGACTTGAAGCATGGAGTGTTTTGGAGACAGTGAATGTTCTCCCCGGCCCCAGACCTTTGCAATCGAAATCAGAAGCTTGATTTTGAAACCTGTAGTTTTACAGAGCATCATGGAGAATTCTGAAAGTTGGACAGACTTAAAAGCTACTAGTAGACTGTACGCTCGAAACCCTGCATTTCCTTCCACTAGAACAGGTTAGAACCTAACTGGTTCTGATCTGAAACAATTAGTGGACACTTTTAAAAATGAAACCAGCACCTCCCAGGAACTTTGTGTAGACCTCACAGACTACCTCAGCAGAGAGTAGGATCGGCTGCAGTGCAAAGAGAAGCACTTAATTACATTTCAAGTGTAACATTGGTGTGACCAGCTAATCCATTTTGATGTTGAGCGACTGATTCAAACCATTAAGTATACAACGAAACCATTTGTCATCAGTCTATGTGCGCTACAAAGTTGCCAAGGTTATGTGTCCTCTGCGTAGTCTTTTCCAAGTTGGGAGTCAACGTATCTAGCCAAGGAGTCGGCATTTCCTGCATGGCCCATCAGGGGTTTGGTCTGTATCAATCTTAAGGCATAACTGTCCCGGGACCATTGTCCCTCATCACCAGCAGCACATTCCCACTGGGGTGAGCATGTGTGGACAGGTGGGCACAGCCGGGCTCCCATGGCATTCCTTTTGCCCTGTGGTGGCACCTTCCCCAGGACTGGGTATCTTGTCTTGTCTTCTGGCTCTGTGGAGCACCGTTAACAGGCCTCACCCTGTTATACCTTTGTGCTCGTGTGTTCATGGCACTTGCCGTGTAGGCAGGACAGGAGTGGCACTGGGTCAGGTACATGTGTGCCAGCGTGAAGCCCCGTTAACTAGGTCTCACTGGCCTCTGTGGTCTGCCGTCCGCCGTGGTGTTCACCTGACTTGTTTATTCCTAGGGAATGTCACTAGTGCGTCGGGGTCTCAGATGGCAAGCGGCATCAGCCTGGTCTCCTTCAACAGCCGACCTGACGGCATGCACCAGCGCTCCTACTCAGTCTCCAGTGCCGACCAGTGGAGTGAGGCTACGGTCATTGCAAACTCGGCCATCAGCAGTGGTAAGAGGGGGTACAGCCCCACGGACCGCGGCCTCCTCCAGGTCCTCCGTGGAAGCCGGGGCCGGGCGTGACGCCAGCGGTGCCCGGGCTCCACTTGGTGCCATGGGGCAGCCGCACCATCTGTGGGATGCTTTGTCCTTGACAGGCTGCCACTGCACCACATTGCCTCATCTGTCCCTCTCTGGTCAGGCCGTAACATTCACCCCCACTGGTCAGACTTAGAAACGGAGGCTGTGGCTAGGACACGTGGCTTACCTAGGGTCATGTGAAAGACAGAGGACCGGGCATTAAAAGAACGTCAGGGGCTACATCCCCAGGGCCCCTTCCGTATCTCATACGTCCCTCCATCCGTGTGTGTTTCCTGGACCCCTGGTCAGCTCATGCTGCTGCTCAGATTTCCAGGATTCTTGGTGTAGCTTCTAAATTCTGCAGCGTCTCCTATCATCTCTCACACCCAGGCTTCCATTTTTATTTTTATTTTTTCACAAGTGTGGCCTGCTTCTTGGGGGACAGATGTGCATCCTGGAAGCTGTCTTGACATGCATCTGACAGCATGAATTATGCAGGTGTGGGCACATTGCCGCTTCAGCTGGCTTTGCCCATGGCGTTTTGTCTGTGGCCTGTTCACCGGTATTTAAGGGAATTCCCACTGTTGTATGTAATCTATCAGACGAGCTTTGAGAGTGATTTTAGCATAATTTGTTCTAATTAAAAGACTTCGCATCAGGTCTTCCCCGTGGACCCACCAGCTGCTGCAGCAGGACACTTGCTTTGGGTAAACACCATCCGTGCCCCTGGTTGCTCCACCAGGCCCCACAAAGACATCTCCAAAGCAAGGGGGACGTGGGTTAGGAAGACTGGCTCCCCAGGGTGCCATAGGAACCCAGATACAGCTCAGGCCTAGCCTGCTCCCACTGAAGCCCTGGGCTCCTTTCCCCCTCCCGTGAAGATGCTCAGTGAATGGGAAACGCCTGCCATCAGCCTCTCTGGAACCCACCCAGGATAACCTTGAACTCTCCAGTGGAGCACTCACTATGAAGTCAGCAGCTGCACTCTGTTCCCTCTCTGACCTCTGCCAACAGATGCCCTGCAGGCCTGGTAGGGAGTGAGTTTTCTGTGAGGCCAGGGTGTGCCCCAACCACAAGTAGCCTTGAGTGGGCACCTTGCCTTCACCAGCCTGTTTACTCCAGCGGCTCTGTGCGCCCGCACCCTGGTCACAGCACGCACACAGTCCATGACTGCCAACCCTTGCCCACAGCTGTGTTCTAGGAGAAGCACATCGTCGGGTACTTAATGATTTCATTTTCAAGTGTTGATCAGCCATTCCTATTACTGTCTGTCAGGTTCAGTCGGCCGCCACCTTCCAATGGAAGTGTGCTCACGTGGAGCATGACTGTGCAGGGGTGGGGGTGTTCCCAGAGCCTCATGTGTGAGCACACGATGCCACTGTCCAGGCCCTGCCTTGCCGAGCCCTTCCCCGTGCTGTGACTCAAATCCCTGAGGCACCATCCAACCTGCCAGTGCCAGCTCTGCTTGGCTTCCTCGTCTACAAGAGAGTTCTATTGAGGGCAAAGTGGAGCCAAAAGCAACTTCCAGGAAGGGACTGTCATCCCACCAATCTTTTCATTAGAGCATTTGATGCTCTAGAGTCCCCTAACCCTTCCGCACAGCTGTCTCTGATGAACTCCGTAGATGTTGCTTCTGCCCACTAGCAGCAATTGGAGTCCACGTACATGCACGTACCCTGGTCATTTCCATGGTCATAACAAACCTGTCGTTTGTTGGAGGTGACCCTCTAGAAAAGTTGATCTGGACTCACATTCGCATAGCACAAGACTGAAATAACCTGTATTTGAAGGTTGTTTTTAAATTTGCAAAGCGATTTCTTGTATGTGGGCTCACATGGGTGTCCATGGAAGGCCTGTATGTGTTTTCCTAACTCTGTGAAGTTGCTAAGGTTACAAGAACATAGGATGTTAAGAGACGCAGGCATGTGCTGTGGGTGTCAGCCTGTTGAGGGGTGTGGAAAAAGGCCACAACCACACGTGAGCCATGCTTAAAGGAAGAAAGGGGAGCCGGGCGCGGTGGCACACGCCTTTAATCCCAGCCCTCGGGAGGCAGAGGTAGCAGGATCGCTGTGAGTTCGAGGCCACCCTGAAACTACATAGTGAATTCCAGGTCAGCCTGGACTAGAGTGAAACCCTACCTCAAAAAAAAAAAAAAGAAGAAAGAAAGAAATGGGTTTGTGTGTGCAAAACAGCAGCGTAGTTTGGGGAAAGGCACAGGGGACAGGAGGAGTTGGGACAGCAAGGAGTTACAGAAGTGAGGGGAGGTGTGTGCTGGCGCCACAGAATGAGACTTCTAGAAGGGAGATGGGTGGGAAGCAAAGCTGTGCATCTCAGCTGAGACATCTGGAAGAGCAAGATTCTAGAAAGAAAACCAAATGGGTTATAGAAGTGCCATTCTTACAGTTTTTCAATAATTTTTCCCTGGGACCCATGCTCCAAGAATTGACAGTCGGCCATACCCAGTATGTCTGTTGTTGGAGCGAGAATCTCATGCCAGCTGCTGGTTTTGAGATCATCCACCCTCATGGAGCAGATCAGGTTCTTAGCTCCCTCCATTCTTACCCGTGAGGAGACTAGGAGAAGCGTTAAATATCGCCAGTTCAAAGACACATCCTGCCTAGAGCCTGGTTTCAGTCCTCAGCTCTTCATTTTCCATCAGTATTTCTGGGCCCAGCTACAGCCACAACCACAGCCCCTCGGCCTAGCTTAGAAATGTGAACTCTTGGGGCTGGAGAGATGGCTTAGCGGTCAAGGCACTTGCCTGAAAAGCCAAAGGACCCAGGTTCGATTTCCCAGGACCCACGTAAGCCAGATGTACAAGGGGACACAAGCATCTGGAGTTCGTTTGCAGTGGCTGGAGGCCCTGGTGCCCCCATCCTCTCTCTCTTTCTTTCTCCCTGCCTATTTCTGTATCTCTCTCTCTCAAATAAATAAATTTTAAAAATTAAAATTAAAAAAAAGAAATGTGAACTCTTGGTCCCATAAAGAAAATGCAAACCGCAGACGAAGGGGCCTTGCTGCCAGCATGCTCTCCAGCCCTCTGCTGTAGTTAGGTCCTTTCTTCTAAGTGTGGTCCCCAGACCAAGGGCCATCCGACAGCTCCTCCTGAAATGTTGGCACCCAGGCTCTGCCCTGACCTATGAGACATGTGAAGACACTGACCCCACGACCTCTGGTTACCCCCTCCCCACCTTTAGTACACTGATTAATCAGTGGCCAGGCCCCAGCCGTTTTTGTATTATTATTATTATTAATTTTATTATTATTGGTGTTTCGAGGTAGGGTCTCACTCTAGCTCAGGCTGACCTGGAATTCACTATGTAGTCTCAGGGTGACCTCAAACTCATGGCGATCCTCCTACCTCTGCCTCCTGAGTGCTGGGATTACAGGCGTGCGCCACCACGCCCGGCCCCTGCCATTTCTAAGGTATACTAGGGCCCGGGGCCTGATGGGCACTTCAGGATTACGTGTTTACAAGCACATCCTAAGACCTGGCCTTTGGCGCAGACATTCCCCTGAAAGCCTGGGAAAGACTCACCGAGGAGGCAGCTGGATTGACTAGGGGCCTTTGACGTGCTTTTCCTTTTGCGTTCACTGAATACAGACCTCCATTTTCCATCACCTACCCTGACCCTGCCACCTTCCCATCTGTGGTTTGGATTCCAATTTCCTAAGCAGCTCACCTGAGCCTGCAGTGGCTGTGCGGCCCTGGCAGCGTGGGCCTTCACCTGCGGAGCTGCTGGTAAAAGGATGTGCCTTGCCCGTCTTATCACAGAACATGGTGACAACAGACCCTCACTGTGCTCTGTCCACCCTGAATTAAGACCTTAGCTCCAGAGAATGCCCACCCTCCCCTTTGACCCCCAGGCACCCCCCAGGGCTTCTCCCACTAAACAGATGTGAACAACTCCTAATTAGATAGATGACTTTGTAATGGGTGAAACCAGGTGCTAGCTAAATAGAGAGAAGAAGAGAGGTCTGCATTCCGCCAGGTAGAATGCCCCACTGCTTTTGACTATCACTGTTGTAGAGTTTTACATTTAAGTACCTGAGGTTTAGAATTAAATGTCTAATAGAATTTGGCATTGCTAACACGAACCTCGCATCTGCCCTTAGAGAAAATGCAGACAGCTCCGTTGAGGGTTTCAAATTGCTGTCTGCTGGCTCGCAAGCAGCGCGGGGGGATTGGATCCCTCTTGCACTAACTACCACATGCTGCGCTGCGTAATTTTTTAAATGTGGGATATATTCATCTTGAGCCTCTGCATAGAGCAGGCTGCTCCTGTAGTACATGAAAAATTAATTTTTTTACATTTTTCCTCACTCTCCTAAGTGTTTGACAGAAGTAATTTTTGCAGCAAGAGAGAATAAAAACTGGTGGCTGTAAATTCCTGTCCTGGAACCTCTTGTGTAGATTCTTTATGGACCCAGAATTGATCTACATGTCAGATCCTGTTGTGGTTTAAACTGTTTATCACGGAAACAGCAGCAGTGAGCCCAGGAACAACAACTTATAATCCTGGGTGAAAGAAATTGGTGTTTGCAGTCAATGAAGGGGCAGCTTAGAGCTATTGATAGATTCAGAACAATTATCTCTGCAACAACTATTGGCCGAGGGTCTTCTTGAATCTTACTGGAAGCTGTTTGTTTTTGTTGTTGTTGCTGGTTTCTGTTGTTGTTGTTGTTGTTATTTTCCTTATTAATCATCTTCTCTACAGGTAATTTTCACTGGAAGTGTTAGGCAGGAGTGAGCATTCGGCAGGGAGCAGGGGCCCTGGGAGGCCATTTGTAGCAAACTTGGATGTCATAACACATTTTAAAGCAAGATGTTGTTTTCAAATGCTTCACCTCTGTGCAGAGGGCCAGAGTCAATGTCAGAGCCCCTGTGCATTAGTCTGCCAGCCTTCTGAAGGGGTATCTGACCACCACCAGTCTCCCCTGTCACCCCCCCCACACACACACACGCCCACACCATCCTCTGCAAGTGCTAGCCTTGGCTGATGGCCCCAGCTGTGGCTGTTGCCATAGCAGCCACACTCCCTCCTGACTGTCAGGCTGTTCTGGTGGCTCCACCCCATCCCCAATTGCTTCCATCCAACAGTTTATCTTCTGCCATGCACACTGGTGAACGCCCCATTTCTCCACATGAGTCCTCAACATGGCTCTGCAGCCACTCCACACTGCCTCCACAGGCCTGTGCAGCCAGGTCAGTGTCAAGTACAAATCCCTGTCCTCTTTCACGTGTGTGTGTGTGTGTGTGTGTGTGTGTGTGTGTGTGTCTCCTGCCTGTGAGTACACTTCAGTTTGTTTCCATCATGTGGCTTCCTGCTGAGATCTAAGGTAGAACAGTGGATCCTGATTTGAAGGGGCTTACATTTTGCTAACTTTCAATATATTTTTCCTATTAAAATGTTTTGCTTGAGTGACTATCTACGTTTCCTTTTGTTTAGCACTCCCCTAGAACAGACCCAGAAAGGAAGGTTCCACACCCCCGCTTTTGAGAAGAGAAAGTTTCCAGCAAGCACACGTCACCATGGGCTCCTAAAATAGGGCTGATCAGTTCTTCAGGTTTTTAAATATTTTATCTATTTATAATATATATTTTTTGCTGGGTGTGATGGCACATGCCTTTATGAGAGAGAGAGAGAGAGATAATTGGTATGCCAGGGCCTCCTGCCACTGCAGTCGAACTCCAGACATGTGTTCCACTTTATGTGCATGTGCGACCTTGCACACTTGTGTCACCTTGTGCTTCTGGCTCACATGGGATCTGGAGAGTCAAACCATGGGTCCTTAGGCTTCACAGGCAGGTACCTAAACTGCTAAGATATGTCTCCAGCCCTTTTTATTTTTGTATTTTTTTGTTTGTTTTGTTTTTCGAGGTAGGATCTCACTGTAGCCCAGGCTGGCCTGGAATTCACTGTGTAGTCTCAGGGTAGCCTTCAATTCACGGCGATCTTCCTACCTCTGCTTCCCGAGTGCTGGGATTAAAGGTGTGAACCACCATTCCCAGCTGTATTTTGTTTTATAATATTTATTTAATTAGTTGATAGAGAGAGAGAAGGCAGACAGAGTAAGAGAGCATAGGCATGCTAGGGCCTCCTGCGACTGCAAACAGATATCAGACACATGCTCCACTCTGTGTACCTGGCTTTACATGGGTACTATGGAATCAAACCCAGGCCATCACACTTTGCTAGCAAGTACCTTTAACCACTAAGCCAGTCCAGTTACTTTTAGTTTGGGTTCTCTGTCTACTCTACCCCCCTCCCACACACACCCACACATACCATATTATACCTACAATTCTAGTGCCTGACCAACAGGTGGCAGTGGTTTGTACTGCTGGGCTCTGAAAAGGTTAACTTGTAAAAGGATTTTAAAAGTTACATGTTTCACAACCCTAGTTATTATAACCTCACATCTAAGGGAGTCATTATGCCATCTTATCACAGATTCAAGCAGGCTAAGGCCAGATCTAAGGCCACATCTTCAAACCCATGACTTTCCTACAGATGTTTCTCACTGTGGGCTTTTTTTTTTTTTTTTTTCTGAAGGAGGAACTGTCTCTTGTACTAAGCAGATGACCTGCCTGTTGATAGGGATCGCCTTTAAGGAAACGCGTGGTTGATAGTGACACATTTTCTCTCCTTACATGGGCCCTAATAAATTCACTTCCTCCCAAAGCTCTCTTGTGCTGGAAAACCATTCCTTGGGGTTCTTCATCGGCCTTCAGCTTAGCCTGGTGTGAAAGGGCCCTTGAGCTCTCATCTTTCTCAAAGCCAGCACCTGTCTCAGTTGCCTGGGGGGGGAGGTGTTCCCTGCACACCAGGCTAGGCAGCCTCATTAAAGGGATGACCTGGCTCCCTCCTCTGCAGAGCCTGCCCGCCTATCTCTGCATGTGACCAAGGAGAATGCAGAGGCTTCCTGGGGCTACCGGCCCAGGGGGAAAGGTGGATGTTTTCCCACCAGATCACAGTGATGTAACTTTGTACTTTGTCTCTTTGGTTCCTGGCTATTTCCAGCAATAGCTGCTGGCCACTGAGAACTAGGACAGCCCCACACTTCCCTGATGACCAGCACAGGAGCAAACATTCTCACACCTGGAGGCCCGCAGTCCTTGAATCTTTGCCAGGCAAAAATCTAGAAGCATTTGAAACAGATGGTCAGTGCTCTTGGTCAGCTCCTGGACCCTCAGAATCTCCTAGACCACTAACTAGTTCGCCCCACAGGGGGGCGGGGAGGGGATTTGCCCACTAGGAGTCAGTACATGACACCTGGAGAAATTTTGAGTCGTCACAGTGGGAAGGAGTTTCCCCCTTTCCAGTGGGTAGTTACTTGTTTTGAATGGGTAAAAGCTGGCGCTGCTGCTGAGTTTATCATAGAAACAGGAATTTTGGAGGTTCTCACCTGTACATCAGTATACACCACTATACACCAAAACACCAGTAAATTTAGGGTATCCCAGGTTCTTGTCTTATGAATTTAAAGAATTAAAATCCAGCAAGACCCTGCTTCGAAAAACCAAAAAGGAAAAAATAAAGTCGATAGATCTGAGGATAAGGTTTAGAGCGGCTTTGTGAGATTGAGAGAAGGAAAGAGGAGGAAATACCAAGAGCTCCCACCATGAGGGAAACAAGAGAGGCAGAGCTCATGTGGGAGCAGGGGTCCCCTGCCCCCCATCATCCCAGCCCAGCCAGGCCTTACGAGAGCAGGGACCTGGGGGTTCGGGTCTCAGGAGAGATGAACATCGTAAAAGGAGACGGTGCCCCCGTAATAAGCAGCCATTTATAATCTTACTGTGCTGTGTTCTACCCTGAGACTCAGACGATTCTGAGAGAGAGAGAGTGATTGGTGTGGACTCAGGGGCGGGCCCAGGAAGAGGTCAGCCATGATGCCGAGTTTGGGGGCTGAGCTTAACCAACCACAGTGCCAGGACCAGACTTAAACCTTACTTCTAGGAAAGGAGAACTCCTCCCAGGAGGGGGAACTGATCTGGGGAACTCCTTTAGGCAAGAGATAAGCAAAGGCCAGGTCCTTCTCTGACCTCTAGAAAGTGGACATTGCAAGAGCAGACTCAAGGTCATGTCTGCTTTTTATTTTTGAGGACCCGGCCACTCTACACTGCCTCAAGCCCATGCCCAAGAGAAACTCCATGACCAAGAATTACCTAGTAACAGTGCTGCCAAGGTCGCTGCCCCAGTATTCTACACACACTTTGGTTCTGAGCTCCCTTCTAGCCACGAGGCTGCATTTTCCCATGAGACAATGAGAACTCCTCTTCCCTGGTGAGAAGGCGTGGCAGGGCCTGTTTCAGAGAAGCTTCTCCCAATGTCTGCCCCAGCAGGAGGCGCAGTGGCATCAGGAACCTTCATTGAGCACTCATTGGAGGCTGGGCACCAGACACCAGGTGTGACCTCCTAAAGGCAGAAATGGAGGGAGAAGACAGTCCTAACCCAGCTGGGCAGGATGGTAACCCTCAGCTGTCCCTTAGCAGGTTGGCTTGACTAGCCCAAGAATGCTGTGTGGAGTGAGGAGCCCTTTGGCACCGGGAGGGCTGGCCTATACTGCTGTGTGTATGTCTGTGCCAGTATTGTTGTAGGCTACAAAACGGGCTGAAAGTTGGAACTAAAAACCTGGATTTGGGGTCAGCAGGCCGCTTATGCAAACGTTAGAAAGGGCACTGAGCTCCGAGGGGAGGAGTTGGGCGTGGCTCATCTGCAGGTGAGCTGAGGCTCATCTGTCGCTGCCTTGTCACATCCGATGCTGTCCGGGCCACACTGCCCTTCTCCCTCCTAACCCGGCCTCCATGGTGGGGTCATGCTTTAAGAAAGATGTCACCAAATTGGGATGTATGGAGAACAGAGGGCTGAGAGGCAGGGGGCGCTCTGCAGTCTTCCCATGGAATGATGGAAGATGGAGGCTGAGGTTCGGGGGTATCTAGGAAGAGTGGAGGTGCAATCAGTATATTTCGCAGGCTGGAGGGATTGCTCAGTGGTTAAGGCACTTGCCTGCAAAGCCTAAGGACCCAGGTTTGATTCCCCATAATATGCATAAGCTAGATGCACATGGCGGCACATGCGTCTGGAGTTCAGCTGCAGTGGCTAGAGGCCCTGGTGTGCCCATTCTCTCCCCCTCTCATAAGTTAATTAATATATAATAACTAGGCTTATCCCCTTTTATTCAAACTTCTCACTTTTTAAAAATATTTTTATCAATACTTATTTACTTAAGAGCGAGATTGAGAATGGGCACGCCCAGACCTCTAGCCACTGCAAATGAACTCCAGACGCATGTGCCACCACATGGATCTGGCTTACGTGGGCACTGTGGAATTGAACTTGGGTCCATAGACTCAGCAGGCAACCACCTTAACCACTAAGCCATCTCTCCAGCCCCCAAACTTCTCACTTTGGGTTACAGAATCTGTCCTAAGGATCTGGGTTCAGTTCCCCAGTACCCACATAAGCCGGGTGCACAAGGTGGCACCTGTCCCGCCTCACTGCAGGAACAGCCACTCTGCCCAGGCCAGTTCCACCCTTGCTGTAGAGGCTCTTTCTGAGGAAAGATTCTCAAATTTTTTTTAAAAAAAGCCTATTTCAAGCATGACGAGTTACGCCTTTCATCTTAGTTCTGAGGAGGCTGAGGTAGGAGGATGTCTGTGAGTTCTAGGCCAGGCTGAGCTACAGAATGAAATCCATGTCAGCTTGGCCTAGAGTGAGACCATGCCTCAAAAAAAAAAAAAAATAAAATAAAACAAAACAACTCATGCACACAATTTCTGTGTCTTATCCCTGTGATCACAGCGCTCAGAAGGCTAAAGCAGGAAAAATTTCAAGAATTGAAGGCTATGTGGTGAGTTCCAGGCAAGCCTGAACCTTTTTTTCTGGTGGGGCTATGATTCATGTGGCCTGAGATGGAGGCTAGCACAGGAATGGCCCCTAGGGACTCCACGCACGCAGCAGTGTGAGGAGGGCACGGGTGATGCGTGTGACGACTGCCGAGAACATAAGGACTGGCCTCGTCAGGGTTGGTCTGGAGAATTAAAGGGGGGCGATGGGTAGAAGTTACCAGCAGGGCGTTTCCCTACAGCAGCACAGAGGAGCGGGAAGTATTTCAGAATGACCTTTGCGGAGCGTCCTGTTGGTCTTCTCTCCTCCATAAGGCGCCTCTCTCCCCCGTCCCATCACAAGCAGCTCTGCCATGCTGCACTCGGAAGTCTGTCGTCTCTGTCTCTCACCTTCCGTGGTACTCTCAGCTGTGCCTGGCTCTCCAGTTGCTGGGTCAGCTAGCACACCTGCCCTGGCATCTCTCCTGGCTCTGTGGCTCCCCATGGCAGCATCACCTTCTCCAGACCCCCTCCCCACTGCCTCCCTCATTCCCAGCACCCTCCCGCCTAATCCTCCCCAGACCTGCTTCAGCACAGCGTCCTTGGCTCCTTCCCTGCTCCACCTCTCAGCCCTGGGAACCCCTTGCCTGCATGTTGCTGGAGCCCCTTGTTTGTCTGGCCTTCTTGAGGTCTTCCCGCTTTGCCCTGCCCTGCTGTTGACACAACATTCCTTCCTGTTGGAAATGACTGTGTTGTAAGCTCTGTGGGTAGAGAGGCATGGGGGTTTGTCTGCATTCGTGCTGTTGAGGTTCCTGAACCCCATGCCGCACTTTATCAATGTGTGAGTCAGCGTTTCTGCCAAGCTTGGGAATGCGCATGCTCGGGGAGTCACTGGAGCATCTGTCCTCAGGTAGGAACGGGCCACACGGTAATCAGGACAACATGGTGGCTTTGGAGTGAACTCCAAGACCTCCACCAGTGTCCTTTGGCGCCGTCATTTGAATTTTTCAGGTTAAGCCCCTTGACCTCCATGCTCTGTGTCTTGCCCAAAGAAATGTTTCTTGGTGGAGCAAACCATGCTGGTGACAGACAGTGTACCATTTGTGGCAAAAAAAAAAAAAAAAAAATTCTTGGAGGAACATCAAATGCCTGGTTTTTGGTTTTTCGAGGTAGGGTCTTGCTGTAGCCCAGGCTGACCTGGAATTCTCTCTGTAGTCTCAGGGTGGCCTTGAGCTCACGGTGATCCTCCTACCTCTGCGTCCCGAGGGCTGGGATTGAAGGCGTGCGCCACCACGCCCGGCCAAATGCCCGATTTTTAAACCAGAGGTACAGTTAAATTGAATTTCTATTGCAGATTTTCTCTCATTCCTGAGTCACAAGTAAAAGCAGAAGTGATCTTGGCGAGGGATTAGGCGCGTCCACAGGGTAACTTAACTCTCCAGGTAACCTACCCCGTTGATTGCTCGAGTGTTTGTCAACCACTTACTGTGCACCACATCACCCTGCAACTGAGTGGATCAAGGGCCTGCGCAATTCCGAGTCTCTCTAAGACTGAAAGGAAAGAGTCAGATAATCAATAAGTAAATAAATTGAAATGTACTTTGTCCAGTGGGGATAAGGGCAGTGAGGGTGCGAGGACTTTGGCAGGTGTGTGTGTGTGCCAAAGTCCCCTTGCACAAATGCCTGGGTTACTAAAAGTGTTTTCTGGTGAGGCTAAAGCAGCCGTGCATGTGTGTGTGCATTTACTTAACAATGCAGCTAACCTTCTGCCATGGTGGGTCTGCATCTGTGCATGCATCCAGTCACAGGCTGACGGTCTCTGGAGAAACACTTGTGTTTGTGTGAACAAGCGTAGACATTTTTCTTGTCCTCATTTCTAAGGGTAACACCGTGTGCTTGGAGTTATCCAGAGAGGGTTTGAAGCGAATGGGAGGACTGCCCAAGTTCCATGCATGTATGAGTATTCCAGAGGGCCTGGATCCCGTCCCCTTCACGTACCAACATCAGCTATTGCCACGGGCTGTGGGACCCCCGGGTATATTTGGAAACAGCCCCTGAGAAGACAGACACAGCACATGAGCCTCCAGTACTGCCGAGACCTTTGTGGGTGGAGAGCATGGGATATCTGTCCATTCAAAGGCAAGTGTGGGGGTGCTGGACAGCTGGGCCTGGCTGGAAGGAAGATCGGAGGAGAGATGAGAATAGGGTCTTGACATGTCAGAGGTATGCTCATAAACGAACCGCTCTTGGGGAGAGCGCTGGGATTTGAATAGTGTGCGTCTTCTCATCCACACGCCCTCCCTCCCGGGACTCCAGAGACCAGCAGTGCTGCCGGGCAGCTGAGTCACTCCTCAGTTCTGTACTTTGGGGCCAAATCACTTCTCATTGCCCTAACACAGCAATGTGTTAACTTCAATGTTTAAAACTTCCTAAAATGCAGAAAATTTGACATTTTATGAAATAATTTATTAACTTTGCCATTGTTGATGTTTTGTCTGCTGATCCTTACATTTTCAGCTGCTGCAAATTTTCAGTTTTGGCATAATCTTTTCTTAAGGCAGGAACTTAGTCAACACTAAGTTACAAATCAAGAAAAGCTGTGCAAGACGATGGGCCGCACGCACGCACGCATGCACGCATGCACGCACACACGCGCTGTCCCTCCAGCTGCACCACTTCAGACACCTGAGTTCACATCGCATGTCTTTAAGCCAGGAAGCCCTTCCCCAGGGCCTGACACTGCTCTTTTAGGTAGGAAACGCGTTTCTGCAGTTTGCTCAGTGTGAGGGTTGGACTTCACGGTCTCTGGAGACATCAACTGTTGGCATAAAGTTAGAACTTTTTTGGACCCCTCCCATTGTCTCCTATCTTAGAATTTATAAATATGTACAAAAAGGGAGAAGAAGAGGGGTGGGAAGGGAAAAGGTAGATGAGTAGATGGGACCCTGGGTAACAGCAGTTGGGAAAGTCATTGTAAGGTACCAAAGAGGAAATGGACAGGGAGCCCACGACGCTCTGTGCAGCCATAGGGCCAGCCTCAAGTCCACCCCCGTTTGCTTCTCTCTAGTTGGGATCCTGCTGGGGGTTTGTAGCCTTAAACCTCTTTCAGTGAACATATCTTATGTTACATCTTTGTTTTATTATCTGACAGATAAGATTATTAGCAGAAAGTGATATTAATATTAATTGAACAATGATACTAAAATTTTTATATCACATAGAAGCAGATGGTTATTTAAAAAGACTTAAAATTTTACCCTTTTATGAAGAAGCATATTTAGTTATAAATGTTATTTTAATTACTAAATTATTTCTGCAGTGGGATTTTTAAAACCTTACTGCATTTTCAAGGAAGCGCTTCTATTACATGTTGGAGCCTCTTAAAATGTATACTTATTTGCAGGAAAACATCGTATTTGAAATATATAATGCTGGGCTTAATATTACCGATAACTATACGGTTATGTGATCTTCCGTTAGTTTTAGTTTAGTTCAGCCAGAGCTCCTGAAGAGTGCGATTGTCCCGTTAGCAGCCTGCCAAGGCGCCCTTTCACGCAGGTACTCTGTTTTCCCAAGTCTATAACAACTTGTCCTCTGCTGGAATTTCCAGTTTAGCTAAGCTCAGCATGACACTTGAGAAGTAGGTCCCATAGATAGCCAAATTAGAAAAGAGAATCACATTGTGCTCATCAGAAATTAAAGCTTAGGGGCTGTGGGGCGGGGGCAGTGGCTTCTGGAGTAAAGAGCTGTCCACACACGGAGGACCTGATTTCAGCCCCAAGAACGCACATAGAAGGCCGGGCATGGTGGTGGGTGCCTGCCATCCCAGAGCTGGGGAGGCGGAGGCAAGAAGATCCCTGGGGCTCCTGGGGTGCCCTGTCTCGCCTAATTGCTGAACTCCAGGCTAACAAGAGGTTCTGTCTCAAAAGAAGAGGACAGTGTTCCTGAAGACAACCCCCAAAGCTGTCCTCTGGGCTCTAAGCCGCCGTGCACGCACATGCATTCATACGTGCCCAAGTGCGCACATTTCAAAACGTGAAGCGTAATTCTTCAAGATTGGAAACTCAATTTTCAACCTACTATTGGCCCTCAACTTAACATCAAGCTTTGCATACTTAAGAGTGCAATGATGTACATGTCTTCAGTACATGCTTGACACCCCGTAGCTAGAGAGCAGTGATGCACAGATCCAAGTACACGTGTGACACCCATGGCTACAGTGTGGTGATGCACACATCTATGTACACGTGTGACACCCATGGCTACAGTGTGGAGATGCACACATCTATGTACACGTGTGACACCCATGGCTACAGTGTGGTGATGCACACATCTATGTACACGTGTGACACCCATGGCTACAGTGTGGCAATGCACACATCTATGTACACGTGTGACACCCATGGCTACAGTGTGGTGATGCACACATCTGTGTACACGTGTGACACCCATGGCTACAGTGTGGCGATGCACACATCTGTGTACACGTGTGACACCCATGGCTACACCCATGGCACACATCTTTGTACACGTGTGACACCCATGGCTACAGTGTGGCGATGCACACATCTGTGTACACGTGTGACACCCATGGCTACAGTGTGGCGATGCACACATCTGTGTACACGTGACACCCACTGTGTACCACCCATGGCTACAGTGTGGTGATGCACACATCTGTGTACTACGTGTGGTGATGCACACATCTGTGACACCCATGGCTACAGTGTGGTGATGCACACATCTGTGTACACGTGTGACACCCATGGCACCCATGGTGATGCACACATCTGTGGTGATGACACCCATGGCTACAGTGTGGTGATGCACACATCTGTGTACACGTGTGACACCCATGGCTACAGTGTGGTGATGCACACATCTGTGTACACGTGTGACACCCATGGCTACAGTGTGGTGATGCACTGTGTACATCTATGTGGTGGTGATGCACACATCTGTGACACCCACCCATGGCTACAGTGTGGTGATGCACACATCTGTGTACACGTGTGACACCCATGGCTACAGTGTGGTGATGCACACATCTATGTACACGTCTGACACCCATGGCTACAGTGTGGTGATGCACACATCTGTGTACACGTGTGACACCCATGGCTACAGTGTGGTGATGCACACATCTGTGTACACGTGTGACACCCATGGCTACAGTGTGGTGATGCACACATCTGTGTACACATGTGACACCCATGGCTACAGTGTGGTGATGCACACATCTGTGTACACGTGACACCCATGGCTACAGTGTGGTGATGCACACATCTGTGTACACGTGACACCCATGGCTACAGTGTGGTGATGCACACATCTGTGTACACGTGTGACACCCATGGCTACAGTGTGGCGATGCACACATCTGTGTACACGTGTGACACCCATGGCTACAGTGTGGTGATGCACACATCTGTGTACACGTGTGACACCCATGGCTACAGTGTGGCGATGCACACATCTGTGTACACATGTGACACCCATGGCTACAGTGTGGCGATGCACACATCTGTGTACACATGTGACACCCATGGCTACAGTGTGGCGATGCACACATCTATGTACACGTGTGACACCCATGGCTACAGTGTGGAGATGCACACATCTGTGTGTGGACACACCCATGGCACCCATGGCACAGTGTGGTGATGCACACATCTGTGTACACATGTGACACCCATGGCTACAGTGTGGCGATGCACACATCTATGTACACGTGTGACACCCATGGCTAGAGAGCAGTGTGGCCATAGTGTAGCCTTTCAACCCCCTCCTACACGGTGAAGCTTCTCTGGGGAGTGGCTGACAGCTGGTGTCCTTGCTCATTATCACCCTGTCTTTGTATTGTCCCCAGACAATGGAACATACTTTTTAGAAAAATTAAAACTATAGATAGGCCTTTTTTATTAGTTGTGTACATATTCAGTGTATAAACTGCACATGTTGGTACCATCCTTACCCTCATCCCTGTCCCCCCTCTGAAGGGACCCTCCTCATTGGGGATGCCAGTTATCCCCATGGGGATTGGGAGTCGTGTATTGTGGGGTAGCCATCAGTTATGGGGAAGAGGCAGTGTCTCTGTGCGTAATGTCCCAACTTGTGGCTCTAACAATCTTTCTGTCCCCTCTTCTATGAAAAAAAGCTTTTCAGCTTCCTGAGATCCCAATGGTTGAGTGATTGTTTAATTTCCTGAGCTACTGGGCTTTTGTTAAGAAAGTCTTTTCCCACTCTTATATTGTGAAAAGTTCCTCCTATTTTTTCTTCCAGTAGTAGCAGTGTTTCTGGTGTTATATTGAGATCTTTGATCCATCTGGACTTGATTTTGGTGCATGGCAAGATGTGTGAGTCGAGTTTCATTTTCCTGCAGATGGCTATCCAGCTTGTCCAGCACCATTTGTTGAAGATGCTGTCTTTTTTCCAGTCAACATTGTTAGGGCCTTTGTCAAATATCAAGTAGCTGTAGTTACTTGACCCAAAGTCTGGATCCTCTATTCTGTTCCTTTGGTCTATAATCCTGTTTTTATGCCAGTACCATGTTGTTTTGGTTACTATGGCTTTGTAATATAGCTTAAGATCAGGTATGGTGATGCCTCCAGAGGCGTTTCTTTTGCTGAGGATATGCTTGGATATCCGAGGCCTGCTGTCTTTCCATATGAGTTTTGAGATCAATTTTTTTCTATCTCTGTGAAGAAAAATGGTGAGTTTTTTTATTGGTATTGCATTCATTAAATCTGTATGTTGCTTTTGATGAAATTGCCATTTTCATTAATTCTTAGGCCTTGGTTTTAAAGGAAACTTGGTGCTACACAAGTCTGGTAGTGTCACAGGTGTGTACTTACCAGTTTTGGTGTTCGTGATCATTTATTTCCAATAATCAGATCCTGTTATAATGGGCTTTTTCTTTCTTATGTGTAGTACATTAACTTTTCTACAACAGGATATTCCTCCCAAGTAGAGTTATTTAATGTTACTCAAAAGGAAATAACTGTGAACATGTTCATTTCCAGACTATCTGAAAACAGCACGTATGACAGGAGTAGAGGACTGACACGTCCTGCATAGACCTGCTGTGTAGACATTGAAAGCTGCTTCCTGGGGATTAACTGGGAATGGTGTCAGTACAAGCTATAGGTGTGGCTGTCCCACCTCCAGCAGCAACTGTGTGTGATCCTGTCTCTCTCACTCCAGGGCCTTGTCATGTGCTCTGCTTGGGAACCTGTGTTAGCTTTCCATCACTCTGGGCAAAAAAAACTGAGAAAGCAAACTTCCAAGGAAGAAGGATTTGTTTGGCTCATAGATGTAGAGGTTTTGTTCCATGGTTGCTTGACCCCGTTGGTTTGGACCTGCGGTAAAGAAACACATTGTGGGGGAAGAAAATGCTGTCAGGAAGCAAAAAGAGAGAACCAGGAAGGGGCCAGGTCACGAGTATTCCATTTAAGGGCACAGTGCGTGTCTTGACTTCTCCCACTGCACCCCATCCCCTAAAGATAATCTTCCCATAACACCAGGGTTTGGGGATCGGCCAAGTGTACACATGAGTTTTGGCGCGGATATTGAAGACCCCAACCACAACACTGTCTTCAAAAACCACATGACCTCCCTGCCCTCGTGTTCAGTCAGATGTCACCCTCTCAGTGAAGTCATTTCTGGCCCCATTTAAACTTGCCCACAGGGCTCCATGGTGGAATGAGGCCCTGGGTTCCCTCCCCAGTATTGCAAGTTAAACAGTGCCCTCACCTCCCTTCCCTCCTTCACTTTCTTACCATAGTCTCAAAGCCTCTGTCATCTTTCCCATCAGGCTGTAAGCTTCCTAGGGGAGAGGATCTCCCCCGTCTCCTCCCATAGCAGATCTGTCAGTAGGAGCTCTGTCTGTTTCGCCAGAGTGTAGGGTCATGTCATGGTACAAGCAGCTAAAGGTTGTTGGTTATCTTCCAAGCGCCACGTCCTCCATGACCAGCTTCCTTTGTGCTACTTGCTAAACCTGCACTGCAGCTCTGATGTGGTCTTGCTTTCCTCGTGTTTAGCTTGGAAAACTGTGTCCTAAAGAATCACTTGCCTTGGTGAGGATGGGGTGTGCAGTGTATAGATGGAAGGCTGAGCCCCGGGCCAGACCGGGCTGCCTCTGCCCATTGGCTGCAGTTGTTTGTGTGGACATCAGTGGGTGGGAAAGGCAGGGAACTGTGGGAGAGGAGAGCTGTTCTTCCTTGTTCAACTTTCATTGAGTATATATTCATCCAAAGTTTGAAGTAAATTTATCTTTAAAGATGTTTATTTATATATTTATTAGAGACCGAGGGAAAGAGAGAGAGGGAAAAAGAGAGTGAGAATGGGTGTGCGCCAGGGCCTCTAGCCATTGCAAACGAACTCCAGACACGTGTGCTCCCTTGTGTATCTGGCTTATGTGGGAATTGGAGAAATGAACCAGGATCCTTAGGCTTCACAGGCAAACACCTTAACTGCTAAACCATCTCTCCAGCCCAAATTTATCTTTATATACAAGTTTTATCATTGGGACACAAATGAGGGGGTGAACATGAGAACTTCCACTCAGTTTTCAGCTGATTCTCACAAGAGCAAGGGTGCTGAGCTCTTTGAGACGGTAGACAGCGGTCCTCAACTGTTGATGGTAGAACAGAGCACTGGCCATGTCACTAATAGATGTCAGAGCGGCAGGGGCCCGTGTCACAGCAGAGAATCCTGAGTCCTGCAGCCAGGAGACCCAGAAGCCTGCACAGGGACAGGAGGGCTTGCCAGCCTTCAGTGGAATTACACTGTGACATTTCACTGCACCTCAGATCACAACTAGAGTTCAATTAGACTGAGCATGGTGTAATTTTCCCTGTTGGATATGATCCTGTCAGGGGAGGAGCCACATGCTGACCCCCAGCTGAATGAGCTGCTTCTCTCATTGCTGTGACCAGATACTGCTCAGAAGCAGCTTGAGGGAAGGGGGGTTTTTTGTTTTGGTTTTGGCTTACAGTTCAGGGTTACAAAGCATCACGGTGGCAGGAGCAGGAAGCAGCTGGTCACATTCAGCCCACAGCTGGGAAGCAGAGGGAGATGAACGCCATGAACGAGCAATGCAGCGCTCAGCCCACTTCCTCCTCTTGTTCAGTCTGGGACCTCAGCCCATGAAATGGTGCTGCCCACATTTACACTTGGTCTCCCCCTTAAAGTAACTTAATCTAAAATCTCCCTCACAGACATTCTCATAGGTTTGTCGCCTAAGTGATTCTAGGTCCAATCAAGTTGGGACTTTCTCCCTGGTATGCACATGTGCCACTAAACCTAGGCAGGCCTCTACCTTCCTATATGTTGTCATTGATCATTTCCCATAAACATTAACATGTAATCTCTAAGCTTAACCAGGTGATCGCAGATCTATGCTGTGCCACAGGAATTCAGAATTCTGTGAAGTTCCTCCCAATGCTTCATCTCGGCCTGTTCTTCGGCTCCACCTCCAGCCCTGCTTCTTGTTTCCCTTCTGACACTGGGACAGATCTGCTGGGTCCCCAGAGTGTCTGAGGCTCTGTAGAACTGACTCTGAGCATGCTCAATGGGTTCCGCTTAGGCCTGTTGTACATACTAAGCCTGGGAACACCCCCTCTTTTCACTAATATTAGCAGCATGTGTTTCTCCTGCTTGTCATTAAGCAGGAACTGACGCTTCTGCAGCATAGAACTGGCACAAGCGGGCCACGCTGCATGTTGCTGGCACGTGCAGTGTTCAGTGTGTACCACTGTCGGGGCAGCACCATGGGTCTGAGTGTGGGTTCCTCGGAGCAGAGTGAAAACTTCTGCTGACTGCCTTGCTCAGGAAGAAGTGTCCTGAGATCGAGAATTAGAAACCTCACCTGCATTTCATGGAGGAGAAAGTTTCTGTTGCATCCTTTCTGAGGCCAATGCAGAGGACACTGACCCTAGCCACCAAGCTGCTCCCTGGGGACCTCTGCTTCCGGAAATGGGAACGTTTTGATTACTCATGGCTGTGACCACATATGTGACGTGAAGGGCTCTAAGGAAGGAAGGTTTCATTCTGGCTTACAATTGCGGGAACGTATTCTGTCATGGCAGGGAAGGGGAGGTGGCAGGAGGAGCCCAGCTGGTCACATTGTATCCCGTCAGGAAGAGAGGGTGAACAGGAAGTGGGAGTGGCATAGAAAACCTCAAGGCCTGGGCTGGAGAGATGGCATAGCAGTTAAGGCCTTTGCCTGCAAAGCCAAAGGATCCCGGTTTGACTCTGTAGGACCCACGTAAGCCAGATGTACAAGGGGGCGCATGCATCTGTAGTTTGTTTGCAGTGGCTAGAGGCCCTGGAGGGCCCATTCTCTTTCTCTCTCTAAAATAAATAAATAAATACAGTAAAACAAAAAAAGAAAAACCCTCAAGGCCCATCCCCAATGACTTACTTCCTCCAGCCAAGGTTTGACCTCCTAAAAGTTCACAACTTTCCAAACAGCACCACCAACTGGGGACCAAGTGTCCAACCCATGAGCCTCTGAGGGGTAGTTTGCATTCAAACCAGCAGCTAGTAAGAGCTATCCATGGGGCTAAAGAGATGGCACAGTGGCTAAGACACTTGCCTGCAAAACCTAAGGACCTAGGTTCAGTTTCCCAGGACCCACGTAAAGCCAGATGCTCTAGGTGGCGCATGTATCTGGAGTTCATTTGCAGTGGCTAGAGGCGCTGGCACACCCATTCTCCTTCCCTCTCTCTCAAATAGAGTAATAAGTGAAATATTTAAAAAAGAGCTATCCAGCCAGACGAAGATCCCTGTTAGAACTGGCGAGTGAGAATTTGGGTGGGCCCCAGTGTCCGTCTGGCCAGGGTTGGAGCCCCAGCGCACCCAGACAAATCTAGAGTAATAGGTCGTTCCAGTCTCCAGGCCCAGATTACTGGCCTTGGGAAAATCCCGTCAGTCGATGGTGACTGAGGCTCCTCCAACTCACAACTCAGCAAGGCCACTCCAGCTGGCAAGCAGCAGGGCCCCTGAGATGAGCGGGAGGAGCCTGCTGGAGGACATGGCGGGGTGTGGGCAGGATGAATGGTGGTGGTGCAGCACGGGGAAACAGCAGTGTTGGAAGCCTGGCGCAGCAGCGGGGAGCAGAGGCGGCTGATGCGTGCCGGCGAGAGGGGGGCCCTCCTGGGCTGGAAGCTGGTGGTAGTAGCTGCTTTTAACCCCACTGCAGGGGATCAAAGGCACCAGTGGGCAAGAGGAATGAGAATGAGGCGTTCTTTGATGGATGGCAATTGCAGCCCCACTCCTGCTGCACCCACTCCTGACCCTTCCGTCAGCCACGGGGGGCTTCAGCTTTTGCTTAAGGAAAAAGAGAAAAATGTCAGTCGTTGTGTTTTGGAACACAATCTTATCTTTCATTTTATTTTAAAGCAATTTCCGCTAAGATCAACCACAGTACCTGACTGAAGTGTATTGACAAATTTTAGCCCTGATGAAGAAAATGCTTTAAACTCCAAGTAAATCTGCCCCCAGAGCTTGGATTACTTTGATTTTTCTGTTCTCTTTTTTCTTTCTTTTCCTTTTTTCAGCAGCTAGAACAAAACCCATATTCCAAAACAGTGGTAGACATAATATGGTAAGGCTTATCACAACAAATAAAATTGGTGGGATTTTTTTTTCTTTTCTTTTTCTTCTTCTTCTTCTTTTTTTTTTTTTTTGGTTTTGCGAGGTAGGGTCTCACTCTGGTCCAGGCTAACCTGGAATTAACTATGCAGTCTCAGGGTGGCCCCGAACTCTCAGCGATCCTCCTACCTCTGCCTCCTGAGTGCTGGGATTAAAGGCGTGCGCCACCACGCCCGGCAATTAGTGGGAT
Organism: Orientallactaga sibirica; assembly: GCA_036365145.1. Taxonomy (NCBI): domain Eukaryota; kingdom Metazoa; phylum Chordata; class Mammalia; order Rodentia; family Dipodidae; genus Orientallactaga; species Orientallactaga sibirica. The sequence goes on along the minus strand of JAEOAD010000044.1, from coordinate 19,381,576 downwards.
TTTTGTGCTTTAAAAATATATATATTTCTTTAATGGGGGTGGGGGTGGAGAGAGAATGAGGATGGGCATGCCAGGCCTCCTGTCATTATAAACAAACTCCAGGTGCATTTGCCACTTTGTACATCTGGCTTTACATGGGTACTGGGGAACTGAGCCTGGTCCATGAGGTTTTGTAAGCAAGCTTCCTTAAACAGTGAGACATCTCTCCAGCCCATGTTAGCAATTTTTGACTGGTCTAATACTAATGCTATGCTAAGTTATGTGTTGCTTTTGTCAGAAGTAAGTTTAATGCTAGTTGTTTTCTTTCTCTGCTGTACAAGGAGCTCAAAGCATTGCATATGGTCAACAAGTGCTCCACCACTAAGTGACACACCTCCCCCCCCACAATCACAGTTACTAAATACCTTTCTTCTGATTTCTCATTTGGAGGGAAAAGACAAAATAAGGTGCATTCATCTAATGTTACGGAACCTTCCTGAAGGGTGTGTTCTTGAACACAGCATGGAAATGAAAGGATCATGGTCTTGAAGGTCTTGGTTTTGAAGAAACCATTGGGGCTTATATCCCTACAGCGGTGTCAGTTACCTTTGTGTAATACTTCATAAGTTGATGGGCGAGTTAACATTCTCCTGCATGTTAGAAACTTTTCCAGCACTCACTAGCCCCACATGTGTTTGCTGCCAAGGCTGTGAGTTATCATGAGATTCACAGAGGCAGAACCCAGAAGTGTCAGGGGCGGTCCCATGTCATATGAAGCCTATGTATGGCACAGTACATCTTCCGCATGGTTTTCCTGGTCAGAATTCCTGGATTTCCTTTAAACTGTGCTCTCTCATCGTTTCTGGAAAGGATTTCTGTGTGGAATTAAGGCTACAGTGGCTAACTGATAAGCATTTCACTGGGAAGCCAGTCCAAAGCGAACTGACTGCAGCACACAGAGTGGACGTCACCATCGTGAGGGTGGCTGTGATGGCCAGTCTTAATTGTCAACTTGACAATCTAGAATCACCCACGACTCCAGGCATGTCTGTGAGAGATTTCCCGATTAGGTTAATTGGGGTGGGGAGACCCATCTTAAGTATGGTTGCCACCAATCCATGGGCTGGGGTCCTGGACGTGAGCAAAAAGGGCGTTCACCTCTCTGCTTCCTCACTGCACTGTGACCAGGTGCTTCCGACATCATGTCTTCCCTGCCGTGACGAACTTCCCCAGGAGCCATGAGCTTCCTTAAGCTTCTCACCCGATATTTTGTGACGACAGTGAGAAGAGGAACTCACAGAGTCGTCAGCTTAACCACCCTGTTTCTCATCTGCTGCCACAGAAATCATGTCTCATGCAAGCGCAGCAGAGCCATCTCCTCACCTTCTGCACAGTGCGACTCTTGGGCTTCGTCTGCATCCCAACACCCAGCCTTCGAGTCGCTTGGGGACAGGGCTTTGTGCACACATCAGACCTTAGAGTTCGACAGAGGCAGGAAGCCACTGGACTCCTTTTAAGCACAAGTCCTAGCTGTAGTTCTGATGGAAACAAGTAGTCAAAAGCTGAGTATGGTGATGCAGGCCTGTGAGTCCAAGGAAGGAAGAATGTGAGTTCGAGGGTGCGTACCAAGACCTTGTCTCAAGCAAACACTCTTCCACTCTGCTCTTCCCATAAGCCATCTGGCCCTAGAACCCTCTCTTGTCTCGTTGCTTATCTATGTGACATGGTGATGATTTCATCAAGCAGACTGTGTGAGAGTGCAGTCCACAGCGGGCGTCATCGGCCTCATCTTCTCACATGTACGTGACTGATGAATTTGACAGAAACAGATTAGCATGCCAGATTAACATGAGCAGTCAACACATGAGGTAGACTCCAGTCTCTAATGGACAGGTGACCCTCATGTCCCCATGTCCCCACATCTTTATGTAATCACACACATTGTGGCAGAATCAGAGGTCCAGGCAGGCTCACACTGCCTGCTCTTCAGGGCGAGGAAGTTTGAGGGTGCGCCAGCCTGGACCTCCATGAAGAAAGACATGCTGGTCAGTGGTCAGCAGTGGTCACTCTGATATCACACGTGTTCAGACTGTCAAAGAGGCACCTCGCACACATTTATTTTTTATTTATTTGATAGAACTGATCCACACATATAAATATGAGAGCTTTTAAAAGTTATCTTTATCAAAACTATACTATTACAAAGTTATATAGGTACACCACCAGCACCCTAGGCAGCTCTTGAGGCTTACTTAGACAAAGGTATATGAAGTGCTTTCTATGTATTTGTCATTCCATAGCATTAAAGAGTTAGGATTGGGGGCTGGAGAGATGGCTTAGCAGTTAAGCCACTTGCCTGCAAAGCCTAAGGACCCATGATTGACTCTTCAGATCCCATGTAAGCCAGACACACAAGGTGGTGACACAAGCATGCAAGGTCACACATGCGCACATAGTGGCACACACATCTGGAGTTCAATTACAGTGGCTGGAGGCCCTGGTTCGCCCTCTCTCTCTTTCTCTCACTTTCTCACTTGTTCTTTTGCATAAAAAAAAGAGTTAGGATTGGGCTGGGGAGGTGACTCAGTGAATGAAAGACTTGCCACATAAGCATGATCATTAGCGTCTGAGTTTGAATCCCCAGGACTCATGTTAAAAAGCCAAAAGCTGGCTGGAGAGATGGCATAGCTATTGAGGTACTAGCATGCATTGCCGAAGGACCCAGGTTCAATTCCCCAGTAACCCACATAACCCCAGTAACCCAGATGCACAAGGTGGCGCATGCATCTATAGTTTGTTTGCAATGGCTGGAGGCCCTAACATGCCACTTCTCTCTTTCTGTCTCATTCATAAATAAATAAATAAATAAATAAATAAATAAATAAATAAATATTTTAAGCCAAAAGCTGTGGCAGGCTTCTGTAATCCCAGAACACCTAGAGCAAGATGCGAGATGGAGACAGGAGGAATTCACTCACCAGCTGGCTGGCCTGGGGAGCTGCAGCACTGAACATCAAAATGAAAGCCCCTCCCCCCAGCAAGGCATGCTGTGACTTCACACGTGCCGTGTGCCCATGCGCTCATGAACACACACAACAAGAAACCAAAAATAGAAAATTAGTATTGAATTAGTCTGTAAGTTGTGTGCATGTTTGGACAGTGTGGCCTGGAACTGGCCATCCTTCTGCCTCTCCTTCTGGAGAACTGGCTTTACCCACCTGTAACACCATGCTGTGGAGGTTGGTTTCTGTTTTCTTCCATATTCTTCACCCGATGTGGGGTGAAGGTTGTAATGCCAGCAGAGGGAGAGAGAGAGAGAGGCCATTCCTAAGTGTGTCCCTGAGGCTGCTGCGCATTGCCCTCCTACTGGCCTCAGGTTGCTGCAGCTGTGTTCTAGGTCACCAAGCTCTTTAAAGCATCTGCCCAGCTGGGTGACATGGGGGCCAAGGCACCCTGTCCTTCTGGGTGTCCTCCAGCCCTGGACTGAGGCATCGTCAGAGGCCAGCTGGGGCAGCCAGATTGGGGGCTCTCTTTCAAGTGCCTGTGCCTTCTGTGTAAGGCACCCAGCACCAAGGTGCTCTCTGTCCTCCTGGCTGTGGTGTGCCACCCACCTTCAGCAAAGGCTTGGGAACCACCAACGTGTCTTTTCCATGAGCCAGAGCTGCCCTGGAGATTCCTGTTTAGGGGAAGGGTGGAATCAAGGACTTCTCACCCATTACATTTGTGCTTATAAGACACCACTTCCATGAGTACAGGCAAGGAAAGGGTGGACTTCACAAATAACATTTGATGTCATTGAAAATAAACTGATGCTTTCCACAGTTGGCTTCAAATACATCACAAGGTTACACGAATGCCCAAGGGAAAAGACAATGTAACTTATGACAATATGCTGATCACTTACTCTCCATAGTGCCGTACCTGTCAGGTCAGCTGGTGGTTAAATAGCGTTAAGAGCCCTAAGTTTTACATATGCAACTGTGGCTGTGCCCGGTTTGTTTTTGTCTCTGCATCAAAGAAGACTCAGAGTCCGTTCTTAGAGCTGTACATGGCTTGCGTGGCACATTCTTTTGGTAGTGTGTGCATGCATGTGGGGGCCGGGGGTTGATGCCAGGCCTTCCCCAATTGCTTTCCACCTTGCTTTTAGAAACAGCGTCTTTCACTGAGTCTAGAGCCTACCAGTAGCCAGCAGTCCCCAGGGCTCCTCTGTCCCCTCCTCCCAGCACTGGATTACGTGGACCATGATGCCAGGCTTTCTTCAGCTTCTGGGACCTGAACTTACATTCTCGTGCTTCCTCAGCAAGCACTTTGCCTTTTGAGCTCCTTGGCACATTCTTTTTTTTAAATAACATCCATTCTTCTTATTTTAATATATTTATTTATTTTATGGGAGAGAACAAAAGAGAGAATTGGAGTGCCAGGGTCTCTAGCCACTGCAGTTGAACTCCAGATGTGTTCAGCATCTTGTGTACATGCATCACCTTAGGCATCTGGATTACGTGAGTTCTGGAGAGCCAAACCTGGGTCCTTAGACTTCACAGGCAAGCGCCTTAACTGCTGAGCCATCTCTCCAGCCCTAATATTTTTTAAAATAATTTATTTATTTATTTATTTATTTGAGAGAGAGAGAGGAAGAAGCGAGAGAAAGAGTGAATGAGCACACCAGGGCCTCCAGCCACTGCAAACGAACTCCAGATGCATGAGCCCCCTTGTGCATCTGGCTTACATGTGTCCTGGGGAATCAAACTGGGGTCCTTAGGCTTCGCAGGCAAGCACCTTAACTGCTGAGCCATCTCTTCAGCCCCAATATTTTTATTTTTATTTTTTTATTTGAGAGACAGAGAGAGAGAGAGACAATGGGTGTGCCAGGGCCTCCAACTGCCATAAACAAATTCCAGACACATTTGCCACCTTGCGCATCTGGGGAATCTAACCTGGGTCCTTAGGCTTTGCAGACAAGCGCCTTAACCACTAAGCCATATCTCCAGCCTGGCCCATTCTTTTCTTGTAACAAACTTTCTTACTGAGAATCTGTTCTGTGCTTGGCCCTTTGTGCACACTTGTCATGTGGAAAGAAGTTAACATCAAAGGGACACCACCACATAAGGGAGACAGCTGCAGATGACAAGTCACAAAGGCTGTCCCCAGAGCAGAGTGAGGAGGGAGTTCAGCAAGCAGTGATGGCGGGAAGCAGGTAGCTGCTTGGGTCCCACTGTGATGCGGACAGCTTGCTTTGTGGCATACCTAAATACCTGCACGTGAGTTCACAGTATACTTGCTCAGGGAGTGTGTGTGTGTGTGTGTGTGTGTGTGTGTGTGCACAGGTACATACGTACTCTGGACCTCTGCTGTGACCAGTGCACCCTTCCAGCCCTGCATAGGCTCAGTGCAGACCCTGGCTTGGGCCCAGGAAACAGTAGTGGAACAAAACAGGATGACATTGTGGGCAAAAGCAAAGCCCCGGGGTCCCCTCTGTAACAGTGACCAAACCTTCCCCGTTGCTGTGTCCACTGGTCGTACTGTGGCAGCAGGTTCACGTTCTGGGTCACAGTTCCGTGGTGTTTATCCTCGGTGTCAGCTGTTCTGCTGGTGCCTTGGGAAATCTGGCTTGCCTGGGCCACCATGCTCATGTGGTCTTGAGGATGGAGGCAGCAGTGTGCCTGTGACACCCCCACACCTTCTGTGCTGTTGGTCCACGACAGTCACTACCACTCTGCTCACACGGGCTCTGTCTGTGGATTGCACCACATTGTAACCCTATCTGTTCTCCAGGGAGGATCCCGTCTTGTTTGCTGCAGGTCTTTCTTGCAGCCCCCTTGCAGAGAAAGTCTGTCCGTTTGTCCTGAGGCCACCAGTGTGGCGCCTCACTTGCCATGCCGCACTCCATGCTCCACGGCGGGAGTCCTCCTGGCCCGGGTGCAGAGGATGGCAGGTGGGGGTGAGGCAGGTCCAGGCAATTGCTCGGGGCTGCCATGTTGTTTATTCCCATGAGAAGAAACTGAGGTCAGAAGATGCTCTCTACCCAAAGTCTTGTGGTGGGGCCAAGCTGGGATTTTCTTTTATGATTTTGTGTGTGTATACACATATGCATCCCCTTGGTACATCTGTGGAGGTCAGAGGACAACCTCAAGATGTCCATCTTCTTCCATCTTCTTCCATGAGATGGTCTGTCTTGGTTGTTTGGCCACCGCATAAGCCAGGTTCACTGGTCTTGCAGCTTCCTAACTCCGCCTCCCATTGCCATCGGCATGTTAGAATCAGAGCTGCATGGACCACTTTGCATCCAGCTTTACATGGGTGCTGGGCAGGATCCATCTTGGGCTGGCAGGCTTGCACACAAGCACCTTGACCTGCTGAACCGTCTCTCTAGCCTGTTCTGGGGTTTTAGACTGTCCTTCTCATTCTCCATTCTGCTGCTCTCTTTTCTTGGAACCTTGTCCTGTGATGGCCTAAATGCCCTTGTATAGCATTAATGGAAAAGCACAGAATTCTGGAGCCAACCCCACAGCATGTAACCAGAACCCTGCTCTGATTTAAAAATGGTTCTAATGTTGAAAATATGCAGAACTCTTGATTTATGGTCAAAAATCCAAAGTTCCTCTAAGCAGTGGGAATTCATCACACAATCCAAGGCTCATTCCGCTCTCTGATCTAAAAAGAAGAAGAAAGAAAAAAGGAGTCTGATTACTTTCCCTTTAGTGATACTTAACCACAAATTGATGGGATGATCTGTCACAACCAAGCTGCCATCTCAAGCCTGGGCTTCTGTGTGGCAGGTTCACCCAAAGCTAAGTTTCCATCACTGTGCTCTTCTAACACCTGGAGTCAGCAGGTTACGAAGGAAGAGTGCGGGCCTGGGAGATGGGTCAGCGGGTAAAGTGCGCGGAAGGAGTGAAGGCCTGGGAGATGGGTCAGCTGGTAAAATGCGCGGAAGGAGTGCGGGCCTGGGAGATGGGTCAGTGCGGGCCTGGGAGATGGGTCAGCGGGTAAAGTGCGCGGAAGGAGTGCGGGCCTGGGAGATGGGTCAGCGGGTAAAGTGCGCGGAAGGAGTGCGGGCCTGGGAGATGGGTCAGCGGGTAAAGTGCGCGGAAGGAGTGCGGGCCTGGGAGATGGGTCAGCTGGTAAAGTGCACGGAAGGAGTGAAGGCCTGGGAAATGGGTCAGCTGGTAAAGTCCTCACCATGCAAGAATGAGGGCTTGTCCCACAGAGCACCCACATAAATTCTAGGCTTGGTGGTGCCTGTAATCCCAGAGCTAGGGGGAGCAGAGACAGGAGGATCCCCAAAGCCTGCTGGTCAGTGTTTCTAGCTGAACCAGTGGACTCTTAAATTCAGTGAGAGACCCTGTGTCAAAATCACAAAGTGGAAGGCTGGAGAGATGGCTCAGCAGTTAAGGCACTTGCCTGCAAAGCCTAATGACCTGGGTTAAATTCCCCAGTACCCACATAAGACAGATGCATAAAATGGCTTATGCATCTTGAGTTTGTTTGCACTGGCTAGAGGTCCTGGCAACTACACTTTCTTTCTTTCTCTCACTCTACTTGTAAATAAGTAAATAAATAAAATGTTTTTATGAGCAAGAGCAAGCGAGAGAATTGGTGCACCAGGGTCTTCAGCCACTGCAGTAGAACTCCAGACACATGCACCACCTTGTACTCATGTGTGATCTTGTGCATGCATCACCTTGTGTGTCTGGCTTATGTGGGATCTGGGGAGTCAAACCTGGGTCCTTAGCATTTGCAGGCAAGTACCTTAACCACTAAGCCATCTCTCCAGCCCTAAAATATTTAATAGTAGTAGTAATAAACAAGGTGAGGAATGATTGAGGAAGTCACATGACTTTAACATCTAGCCTACATACATATGAGCACACATTCATATATCCATGTACACCACACAGTTATAAACGAGGGAGGAGGGATCACAAGAAGAAGCTGCTTTAGTGTGTTTTGCAGAGTGGAGGAACAGGTGTCTTCAGGACCCTGGACAGAGCCTTTCTTGGCCTTCCTGCCCCAGTCCAGAAACCTGCTTTCAGTGGCTGAGAGGGAATTCAACTCCATGTGACTTTTCATACAAACAGCTAAGATTCCAAGGAGAAGGGATTATGTTATCAAAGAGCAATCAAACATCTAATTAACTTCTGGAGTTTTCTCCTAGATATGCTCAGCATCCCCCAGCCTGCTTAGCCAGGGCAGCCCTCCACGGGAGACAGAATCTCTTTGTAATTTAGCAGCTCCTGTAAGTGCCAAACTTGAGAAATGGTTGTGGCTGATTATGTAAAAAGAGACAAGGCTCAAGAGAAGCAGGGATCTCTTGAAATGATTTCATTTCTTCCTCAGGGTCCTGCTCAGCCTGCCTTTAAGTCTTCCCGAGTATATCAGACAAATTTAAACTTTGTGCAGCTTGCGTTCAGCTCAGAATCAACTAGAAAGCAATTTGATATTTGACCCTTAGATAGCGAATCCTGACTGGCATAGCCAATGGAGTTCGCCCGTCTTGTGCCCGCCCAGCTTCTCTAGGCTTTCTGCCTCCCTGACCTCGTCACCATCTTCCTGCTGTCCCCTAATCAATGCAGCTGTCCAGTGCCAGCTGGCCCTTGAACTGAGGAAAACAGATCATCCAGAGAGGACCTTCCCTGAAGGCTGTGGTAGTGAGCAAGACAGGGGGAGACCCAGGAACCCACAGGAGCCAACAGGACTGTGGCCCAGCGTGGGGAGGAATAAGCTGGGAAGAGCAGGCTGGGTGCGCAGAGCCCGCGTCCCTACAGGCAGCTCCAGTTCCGTGTTGGGCAGCCACGTCATTCTGTCCCAGACCCGTTCCTGTGGCCCAAGTCTGGCCTCCGGCTTCTGTTCCTGAGTACCCCGATGCCCAGGACCTAGGCTCTGATGCCTTCCCTCCCTCATCTTCCCAGACTGTGTATGCAGTGGACACTTTCATGTTCCTTATTTAGTAGCTGTTTAGTATCTTACCTGACACGGTGATCTTTCTCTCTTTTCACAAAACAGTTACTTTTGGGGGGTGAAGTTTACATAACATACGCTGCCCCCATTTCAGATGTGAGAGTTAATAGTGTCAGACATATTCACAGGTCTCTTCAAGCCTCCGCCCCCCCTTAACCATAGAGCATTTACGTCCTCTCAGAAGAGAAGTCTGGGGCCCTCCATAGTGAACACAATTTCTGCTTTTTCAGAAGCCTTCTTACACACGTTCTAGTAATCAAGAGCATTGCCTCGCGAACATCTGATTCCTTCAATTCCAACTTCCTCGGCTCCGCTCACTGTAATGAAAGTGGCCAGGGAAGAAATTCTTCTCCCCTGGATTTTCTCTCCGCTTTGGCCCCTCCTGTTGTGCGCCTTTCCTCCCCGTTTTTGTAACTCTGTCTAACACTGTGTTGTCTTTTCCTTTCCCCCAACACCTGTCATCTTCCTCACCCCCCGCCGTGTCCCGCTGCCCCTTCTGACATTGCACCCCCCCGTGTGAGCGGCAAAGGGAAGCGTACAATGACGGCAGTCTCTGAAACATCTTCAGAGATGGGCATGAAGTCAGCGTCCTCCCGCTGCCAGCCCCGTCAAAAGCGCCGTGCACACGGGCAAGGGTTTGAACTTCACTTCACACTCCCCTTTTAACAGGGACCAGGATGTTGTGATTTCCTCAGATGGCAAAGGTGGCCTCTCCTTTATTTACCAGCCCCCATGTCCCTCTGCGCCTCAGAAGGGACAGGGCCCTCATTAAAGACCCAAATGAGCCTGCTATTGTTGACCTTGGAGCAAAGCAAGTGAGCTTTAATTTTCTACTTCCCACAATGACTGGCTGTGGAGTGCACGGAAGGCCTTAGCCCTCAGCACATTCCCCTGAGCACTGCCAAATGGCTCCTTCTTTGATAATTCAAAATGCTTTTAATACGAGAGAGAGAGAAATTTTAGCAATACATTGTACATAACACTTCCAAAGAGTAAGTGAAGGTCTTTGCAGAAGGCAGAGCCCCATTAGCACCTTCGTGCACAAGCCCTCTCTGTCCCCTTTCCTCTCCTGCATGGTTCTCAGGAACACATTATTTAAAGCATTTTGCATATTCACAGGGGTCAGACCACTGATCAAGAACTGTCAATAGCTCCTCCAGTGTGTAGGGGCTCCTGGGAGGACGTTCTTGAGGTTCCCTCTCCAAGCCACACCTCCTTAGGAAGGATACCTGGAGGTGTCCCTCAGAAGGGCCCAACACTGGGGAACTACTGCTTCCGGGTTCAGGGAAGGCCTTGACCCTGAGTGGCTTGGGACTTACACTTTGGAAGAGCTGACAGCAGAGACAGTGGCAAGAAGAGACCACAGCAGGGTTTTTTGCAGAGTTCAGGAGTCCCCCAAAGACACCGCCTGACCACCTGGGAAAGCTGTAGGCATGCAAGAATCAGAAACTCACACCCCGTCTCTGGCTTTCATCCTGATATCAGAAACCCACACCTGGCATTAGCACTCACCAAGAGAAGACCTGCAACCGTTCATCGAGATGGGCTCCGCTAATGATCAGCTGGGCAGATAATCGGAGGAGAGTTAATTGTGAGGTTCGATATGGCGTCTTGTCAGCAGAGATAAGTTGTCACGTTTTCCACTTGAGCTGAAACTAAATGATTGTAAAATAAGTTATGAGTGTCCTTGGGCCTGTCTGCCGGAATGATAGCTAAGAATACATTCCTGGCCCATCAGTCTCGAGCAGGCTGCTTGATATTTATGCGAGTGGAATGTTATTTTATTCTTCCTGTAGTCATGCTTGTCAGCTCGCCGAGTGAAAAGTGAAAGTGCCTCTTCGGCTCATACTTCACGAACCGCAGCTCCCCGAGACTACCAATTGCGACCATTATTGCTCCTGTTATATATTTTTGGGGGGGTGTGTTGAACATTGATGCCCGGTTGGGAAGAACTAATGGCTGACATTGAACACACAGGATGGTCCAGCCCTTCCCAGCTTAGCGCCCCATGTCTCAGGGACCCCGAGTCCCTGTGCCAAAGCTGGCTCAGATGTGGGGTAATGATGCAACGGCTTCTTAATTCACTGTGCCTTGCTTCCTTCCACTTCTCCCCTCCCACATCTAACACCACTGACAGTCATCGCCTGTCCACTGCCCAGTAATTGATACAAAATGAAATGCATTCTTTGTGCGCAGTCGGGAGAAGCGGCAGCATCCAAGGGTGCAGCTGGTGCTCACTTCCAGGGTCTCGGGCGGGGCTGAGGGACACCTTGTCAGGCTGGAGGCGCAATGGGGAGTGAGAAGCTCTGCATGAAGCCACACACACTTTTGACTGCTCATATTTTAGACCAGTGGGATGTTAAAGAGCTCCTGGGGATTCTTGAGATCTGGGAGCAAGGATGTTAATATTTACACTGCAAACACCTGAGCACAGAACACAAGTAACCAACAACCCGCCGTCCTGCCCACACAGCCACCCTAGGGCCCACCTGTAAGCCAGCCCCTCTCGTCTCGTGCCCAGTCCGCTGTCACTCCCATCTCCTGTCTCCGGTGACTGGGGGAGGGGCTTGCCCCTCATCGTACTTCACCATCACTGTCACCTTCCTTGTGCATTTGGTGCCTCGTCCAGGCCGTCCCAGGGCATCCACAGTGCCTGTCCTTACCCTGCACTCTCCTGAGCCACAACTCCTGCTGCTGCTGGCTTGGTGTTTGGGTCCTGAGGTGCCGTGTTCCTCTGCCCGTTGCCCAGCAGAAATGCTTAGGGGAAGACAGACATGCTGCCAGCTCCTCCAGCAGGAAAGGAAGGCTGAAGCGAGATTCCTGAGGTTTCTGCCATGGGATGTTGGGATCTTGGCCCAGGTGAAGGACACAGATGGAAATATGTAGGCCCCACCTCATCCAGAGGCCTGACCTGCTTGTAGGCAGGCAGTGTCCTGTGGGTGTCAGGGAACACAACAGTGACAGATTCTCACCCCTTCCAGCTGCCTCACTGTTAAGACTGTCAGGCTTCGTCTTCCCATGACGCCTGGCGCCGTCTTCGAAGCCCCTTCGTGTGTCCCCTCCCATGGCCAGCACATGTTTCTTCTCCCTAGCACATTCTTTCGGGCTCAGCGGCACCTTCATCTCCCCATTAGCCTCGTTCTCAGAGCCCTAGTCTTTGTCTAGATAAGGAAGTGCTCCTTGTGTCATCCCCCCAACCCCAGTGGTTGACGTGCTTGCTGTAGATAGGGTCCCTTTGTCATTCCATGTTCCAGTAACAAAGTCCAAGAAAAACAGTTTACTGATGGTGTCAAGCAAGAAATTAGATAGGCATTCTGTTCATCCTTAGCAACACCTGTGGGGACCAGGGTTCTGCCCTTTACTCTTTGACAGTGCTGCCTCAGGGAGCATGCTCAGTAAGTGGGGGTATGAGAGACTTTCTCCCTGTCAATACAACCCATTTATGGCCTTCGTATTCACTAAAAGTAGATTCCCAACCACTGGAAACTTAAGGGACAGCAGTCTGGTGCAAAAGGGTGCTTGTGTTCCGGGTTCAAAACGAGCAGCAAAGCTGAGCACACACCTCTACTACACAGGGAAGGCAGGTCCCGCCACCCGAGTAAGTCCTTCAATAAAAGTGACAAACTCAGCTGGCTCTCCCAGGATCCGTCCTGGTGATGAGGACAAACAAAGGCTCTGCATCCTGACATGACGTACAGTCAGCAAACACACGCACTAGTGACATATTGTCACCATGTGTCACCAAACTCGTGAGGCTCCAGAGGGTAGGGCAGGGCACTGGTGGCCCAGTGGCTGGAGTGAGGACAGCTTTGGTGAAGAAGGGAAAGCTTGGGGAGCTTGGCTTTGAAGAACAGCAGAAATTAGAATAGCGGCCAAGGGACTGGTGAGGGGCACGTGTTGGGTGAGCACAGGAGTGGCGCCATCGTTTCTGGTGCAGGTGAAGGAGGGATGAAACGCTAAAGCTGAGGGCCAGCCTAAATAACTAGAAAATGAATTTCCGACAGAGGCATAGGAAGACAGAGGGCAGCAGGGGACTTGGAATGCGTGGGGTGCAGCACAAAGGCGAGTCAGCATGGCTGGACTTCAAAGGTGAGGTGAACCAGGGCTTCCTGCGAGGAAAGGTGGTGTGAGAAGTGCAGAGCTGAATTTGCAAGGGTGAGGGAGGTTGCACTGTGAAGCTGAGGGTCACTTGACAAGGGGCTGGAGCAAAGGCCTGTGGGAATGAGTGGAGAAGATGGCTGGCAGAGGCATGGGTCTTGCTGCTGGCAGCCTTGGGGACAACCAGGAGTGAGAGTGACTGAGATGTGGAAGAAGAGAGCCTGGTAAGGGAGGGGGCTAGAGGACACCTGGGAGGGTCAAGATGCACTGTAAGTGTGGACAAAGGGAGCTGTTGATAAAGTGGTGCCTGGGGCGCTGGCCTAGGGACCTGAGGGAAAGAGGTGGCGTTATCTAGGGTCATAGCTTCCCAGGGCTGAGTGTGAGGGACGGAGGCATGCACTGCAGGTAGAGCTGGGGCGAGGAGGAGGCTCGCCTTGTGAGGGTGAGGGTGAAGGGATTTGTAGCATGATGAAATGAGAGGCTGGTCCTCAGGAGACAGCCACTTCTACTCGATGCAGGGTTCAGTGAGCCTTGCAAGGAAAGACAGCTGGTGCGAAGGAGGGTGTGTGCCGACACACAGGCCGTCCTCGGAAAAGAAGACGGAAGACGATGGGCCAGACGAGCCAGTCAGCGTCCCATGGAGTTGTCCACAACTCTCGTCACGTGTGGGGTAATGTCAGGGTTGCAGAGCAGTTTTCACCACTGGGCACCTGTTTAACTCCACCCTGCCCAGTGTGTTGCCACACACGTCTCCAGTCATGGACTGGAGGAGTTCCTGGTTGAGAACTAAGGCACTGTGGACAAGCAGCACTCTGGGGACAGAAACACTGCTGACGGAGGTCTGGGACACAAGGAGGACACAGCAAGTCAGCCTGCTGAGCTCCGGGTGGTTTGATTCAGGTGTCCCCCAGAAACTCACGTGTTCTGAATGCTAGGTCCCCAGCTGGTGGCAGATTGGAAATTGGAGCCTTACTGGAGGAGGTGTGTTGTTGGTGGCGGGCTTGTGTTACAGCGAGCTTCCCCGTGCCAGTGTTTGGCGCAGTGTCTGCCTGATATTGGCCAGTAGGTGATGACCAGTCCCTGCTTATGCCCCATTTTCCCCGCCATCATGGAGTTGTCTGTAAGCCAAAATAAACCATCTCCTCCCATCACCTGCTTTTGGTCAAATGTTCTCTGCCAGCAACAAGAAGGTGAAATTCCTTCCCAGTCTCGTCCCCTCCCTGGGACTGCCCTTTGCTCCCTCCTCCAAGCTAGCTGGGAGCACCTTCCAGAATGAACACCCCTGGTGAAACCTGGACATGGATGGCCATGCTCCTGGCTACTGGTTAGGTTAGCAAATGCTGCTGTCACTTGGGAGGGAGGGAAACAGGCATATGAGTCTCATGCCCAGCAGAGTGAATTCCAAGCCATTAGCCGGGGAGTTCAAGGCCTATTCAGGTAGGGTCCAAAGATGAATGTCAAAGAGCCATTTGGTACACACAGAAAAGGTGACTTGTTTAAGCCGGCATCGTGTGTAGAAGAGAGAAACCATCACATGAGTGCTTCCTGATCTTCTTGACAAACCCCACCTCGTCTTTGGCCAAGTGTTTGCTGAGATTGTTCCTTGGCCACTGTTTTTCCCTCTTTCTTCCTGGGCTTTGTTTCTGAGACAGAGTCTTGTGATGTGGTCCTGGTTGGCCAGCAACTGGCTATGTAGCTCAGGCTGGCTTCAAACCTTCTATCTCAGTCTCTGTACCATCATAATCAACTTGGTCCTTGGTGTCTTACTAGGCAAGTTCAAAGGTGTGAGGGAGCAGAACACAGCATGTGCATTGTCTGGGCTCTAGGGCGATTCTTAGACGCCCCCAGGTGTGCAGGTGTGAGGACTGTGTTCTCTCTCACTGACCTGGAGGGGCAGTGGCTCCTGCTGTGAGCAACCACAAATCTCCAAGACAACTGGAATAGCAGCTGTGGGGTTAGAAAGCCTCCGAACCAAAGGCCACGTGCTGTTAAGAGTAGAGATGGGCAGAAGAGCACGACTCGCTGGAGAGCAGGAACAGACCCTGCACAGGGCGAACAGTGAGTGTCCTGTACCACGTAGCTCGTGCCTGTGTTCTGAGGGCTTTAGGGAGGTCTTGGCGTACAGTAGGTGGGCAAGGTCTGCTAGACAGTGGGAGGTCGTTCGTTAGGATGCGCCCCACACACTAAGAACTGCCAGACGGTGAGGGAAGAGAGGGCTTGGTGCCCTGGGGAACAGGCTGCTGGTTAGTAGACAGCCCCCCAACTATGGGCTCCCCAGAACCCCAGCTCAGGAGAAAGCACTTTTGACACGGAGGTGCAGAAGGGAAGCTGGAGCACAATAGTGGGGGGCAGACTCCTGTTGTGTGGAGAAACAGCATAAGGCCCAGGATGGACCACTAAAAGGGTGGCTCCAGGGTAGGGGACTGAAAGGCAAAACTCTCTATAGGGTGTAAGCTCTGAATAGTATGTGGAAGAGGGTGCCTCCAGGTAAGGGGTCGCTATAGTCTACCCCCAGGTGCCTCAAGGTGAGGGTTCTCTGGCCCCTGCCCCCAGGCCTATTGTATAGCTCTGAACACTGTGAAACTACGTTCACAAATTACACAGCCCCGCCTCTGCCCCCCACCCACCCACCAGGATAGCTATGGCTATGTAATTTAATATCTAGTAATTTAATACCTAGTACCTTGTTTTTTTCCGAGGCAGGGTTTCACTCTAGTCCAGACTGACGTGGAATTCACTGTGTAGTCTCAGGGTGGCCTTGAACTCATGGCAATTCTCCTACCTCTGTCTCCAAGTACTGGGATTAAAGGTGTGTGCCACCACACCTGGTTTACATGTAGTAATTTAACACCTGGTATTTTCAACTCTACATCTAAGGAGCCCCACTAGGAAGCTCTGTGTTGTAAGGCCCGAGCTGGACAGATGTGGACCTCCTGGCAGACCACACAGTCCAGCCTGGAGCTCAGACCTGAACCTCTCACGGTGGGCTTTGATGGAGAACAGGGCCAGGTGGAGGGTCCAGACCCATGGAGAAACGGTGAAAAATGTTTAGAAAACAGACTGAATTAGGGTCGCTGCCTCCCCAAGGCAAGGACTGGCTCCTCACCACCACAGCCACCCTGCAGAAACAAGGGAGGGTTCCAGGCTGCTTTCTGGTCTGGGGTGAAGTCACCCAGGGAGAGCGAGCAGATGCCTGGGCAGGCAAGCCCAGAGCCTGGCAGAAGTGGAAGGTGGCAGCTTCAGGGGAGGGAGTGTGAGGTGATGGCCAGTGCCCACCATAGTGGCATGTTCCTTCAATAGGAACCTTGATGTGGTTTTCTCAGTGATGCGTCCCCAGCTTCCAGAAGGTGTCTGGCCCACAGTGAGTGCCCAGAAATCAGGAGCCAAGTGAATGTGATCCAGTGCAGAGAACTTTCCATCTTTGGGTCATAAGCATGCTGGATCACAACAGAGAATTCTCACGACTTGAGGGCTGTACACCACCTGTGTCCTCCATGCCACGCTGCGTCTGCTCCTCTGTCCCTGTGGAATTCTGAGTCCACGCCTTGCCACTCCTGGCACCACATTTTCCTTGTGTTGGACAAACATCAAGTAAATAGCAAATTGGAAGTTCACTCGTGGTGCATGACTGTATTTGTTCTTAAAACCTCTGAGTGGTTGGAGCGAGGCAAACAAGGGACACTCTGCTTTATGGCCTTTGAGATGCACCTGCAGGGCCTTGGTGAGAAGTAAGGGAACATCACCCATTCTCCATATATTAGAGCAACCCAGGAAAGGAAATAACTGGGAACCAGAAGCTGGACATCTCCTTCTTCCCAGAATGCAGCCACACCGAGCAGAGAGTTTTACTTCTCCATAGCATGATGGTGGTGCCCATGGCAGGGGTGCCATGGCTCACATGGCTCACACCCGCCCCCCAGGCCTCCAGCCTCACACTGGGGTGTCACGGGCCAGGATTTTCAGATGTAGATGATGGAGGAGGAGCGCTTCTTGCACGTTGTTTGCGGTCTCCTTGGATCTACTCTTACCTTTTCATTCTTTTGCTTTTTCCGGTCCGGTGACAGACACGGGACTAGGTGACTCCGTGTGTTCCAGCCCAAGTATCTCCAGCAGCACCAGCCCCAAGCTGGACCCGCCCCCCTCCCCCCACGCCAACAGAAAGAAGCACCGGAGGAAGAAGAGCACCAGCAACTTCAAAGCCGACGGGCTCTCGGGCACCGCCGAAGGTAAGGCGCCTGGCCTGCCAGGGAAAGGCCACCTCGCTTCTCCAGTTTGTGAGAGCCAGGGGTCCTTAGGGCTACCCGGGCACAGTCCTGTGGTCACTGCTGGCTAGCCTGTGAGGGCCCTGCTACCTCCTTACCACTGTCCAACTCTCAAAGGACTCCACCAAAGCTGTATCTTGGCCCCAGGCAGTTGTCATCAGTTAACACTGGTCCCCATCATACACGTGGCCATTGGGCTGAGAGTCCGTGCACGTGCGGGGGGTCCATGCTGTGCTATACCACCACCCACCTTGTTCGGCTGTCCTGAATGGTCCTCAGACAGCTGGCTCAGCTCGGGCTTTTACGAGCACCATGTGATCTGTGCTGTTGACTCGCTGCATGGTGGCAGGGTTGGCCTCTCACCCAGGTGTCACACACACCGCACCTCCCCTTTCACTGTGAAGCCCTAGTCCCCATGATGGCTGGATGTGACCTGTCTGAAGTTGCTCCTGCACATGAATTCATGTGTTTTCATCCACAATTCAAGTGGAAATATGTGTGCCTGTGCACATACACGTATACACATGCGCACACTCACACACACTCACAGGCTGTCTACTTGATGAGAGACTCACTCAGGTGCAGCTAGAATAAACAAGGCGCAGAAAGACTTTAAAGGGAAGCTGAACCTTTGGAGCATTGTTTTCTTAACACGGAATTTTGTTTTTGTGGACAGTAGTGGGGGTCTGTCTCCAACAGGACTTCCTCTCAGGAGCAGCCACTGCCGCTTAGTTCCTGTCGCATTCGGGGCTGGGTGAGCTTCTCCGAACAGTCTACGAGTCTGAGTGTTCAGAGCTGCGGGTTGTTAGATGTGGCCCTAGTGGGGAGAGGGCTCCGTGAGTCCACAGCACACGTGAGCAGTGAGGAGCACCGGGGCAAGGTGGGGTGTCCCATCATTTGTGAGGTGGGCAACGTTCTGAGTGTCGTGAGGAGCCTGAGATCCAAGCCTCTCAGCTCTGCCTCCTCCCAGCACCGGAGTCCTTCTCCTTACCCATGGTCCACCCACTTCTCCCTCCCATTTAGCCAGGGAAGAGCGGTTTTCCCGTTGTTGGAAAATGATGGTGATGGGTCCAGGTTCCATGCCAGACCCCGCTGCTCTTCCCACAAACGCTGAGCACTGTTGACACGTCTCACACCAACTGCCAGCCCAGTGGGCCACATCCCCGACTTCCAGGCTGGGGACCACACCAGGACTTCCTCTGACAGATATCCTGGGTCAGATAAGGATCTCAGAACAAGTCCTGCTGATGTCTGACTTTGGGTAATAGCACAAGCGATGGCCAAGTCTCTCTACAGCTGCTTAAATACATGTCAGTTACCCCAGCAGTGTCTGGTGTGCAAACTGTGCACAAGACCCAACCTTACAGGAAATCAGCCAGTGTGAGAGCGACCAATACGGAGTTCAGGCGCAGTGTGAAGAGTGCACATGAGCACCCTGGGCCCTATGATGTTCAGAGCTGACTTCCTGAGCCCATGAGATCACCTGGGGTGTGCAGGCGGGGACAGAGGACCCGTCCTAGCAGCAGTTACTGGCCACTTTCACTAAAGATCTCGTTCAATCAGACAGGCTATGGAAACACCCAAGCTAGGAAGCACAGGGGGGGCTCACACGGGATGAATGCCTGGGTGGCAGGGGTTCAGAAGTTCCAGGATGGTCTGAAGAAGCTCGGCCTCTGTTTCCAGTGCCAGCTTTCCTCTAGAAACTAAGTGGGGGTCCTGAATTCAGATCCCCACCACTCATGTAAAAGCCAGAAGCAGAGGTGTGTGTCTGGGGTCCCTGTGCTAGGGAGGCTGGGGCAGGAGGATCTGTAGGTCTTGCTGGCTCAGCTGGGCAAATCCATGAGTTTGGATTCACTAAGAGACCCAGTCTCAAAAATTAAACTGAGCTATTGAGGAAAACACCTGACGTTGACCTCTGACCTAAACACATGTTCACACACACAGGAACACACATATAAATGCCAAAAATACTTATCTGTATAAATTCTCCTTGTGTATTTCTCCCTGACTGTAAATGTGTCATTTTTGAGGCACTGTTTTATTAGTTCTGAGGTGCTTTTTTGTACAAATTTTAACAGTTTTGGGTAGGTGGGGGGATGTTTGTGGTCATGTGCATGGCGTACAACTTTGCGTCACCACTGTGTTGAAGGCTGGCTGCTCCCCCCCCCCCCCAGCTTGTAGGAAATTCCTCTGTCTCCACTTCCCATCTTGCTTTCAATGCGGAGGGAGTACAGAAGCTGGCCACAGTGAGGCTCTGCGTGTCTGAACTCAGGAACTTAGGCTTGCACGACACGGCTTTATCCACTGAGCACTCTCCGACCCTGTCTTCCTATTAGCCTAGGCCTGCCCTAAGCTTGCCATCCGCCTGCCTCAGCCTCTTCAGTGCTGGAATTGCAAGTGTGGACCACATGTTTCCCATCTCTAAAACCCAGTTAGGTCCCGTGGTCCTACCACTGAAGCCACTTAAGGCTGAGCAATGTGGCATAACCTCCATGATCTTTAGGACTGCGAATTCCTTAAATTGTGCAGTGTGTAAACCATCAAAAAAGGCATTTTGTCTTTGACACGAAAGCCAGTCAGATATATCTTACCTTTGGAGGCTCCTGTTTCATTCTAAGAACATGTTTCCGTTTCCTGCTCCTGTGAGGCTCTGACAGGTAGCTGTAGGCGCCCTCTCGCCTATAACCTTGCATTCCACACCACACACAGTGCTGTAGACCAGGGCTGCCTCAGCATTTCCCATTAACAACCCAAGAAATTTTTACACAATCCCAGGTAGACAGAACCATAGGTATATAACTCAAACATGTACCGATAATTAATTGCATATCAAATTGTTTTTTGTGCACATTATTTTATCATTTATTAAAGACAGAAGTGAATTACATATTAATGAGATGGATATGTCTGTTCTTAATTAAATCTTGGCTGAATATTTGGTATACTCATATCAATAGTTGACATTGAGCATCTTGAGTGTTTTTCAGAGTTGATCAATGTTTTGATTTTATAATCATTGGTGCTAAGAAAGCAACTTCACATAATAGCACAATACAAAATGGCAGAAAATTTTGGAAATTCCTTCCTAATCCCTGGGCAAAATTCATTTAGCAATTTTTTTCAGTGAAACTGAAGTCAGCAGTCAAACTGTTTTTAAAATATTATTTTATTTATTTATTTATCTGCAAGCAGAGAGAGAGAGAGAATGGGCACACCTGGGCCTCCAGCCACCACAAACAAACTCCAGATGTATGCACCATTTTGTGCATCTGGCGTTGCATGGGTACTAGGGAATTGAACTCAGGTCATTAGACTTTGCAGCAAGTACCTTAACCAGTAAGCAATCTCTTCCAACCCAAACAGCTTTTTTAAAAATCAAACATTTCCACACCAAACAGTGCAGAGATAGGCTAGTTTGGTGGTGCATGCTGAGGAATGATGGCAGCGAAGTGTTTTCTTTATACCTTTACTTGGCTGGAAGGAAAGACCTGCCCCAAACCAGCTGATGGGAGGAAAGTTTTTGTTTTGGCTTACGGTCTCGAGGGGAAGCTTCGTGATGGCAGGGAAAGAGTGGCATGAGCAGAGGCTGGATGTCCCCTCTGCCACAGCGGTGGACAACAGCAGCAGGAGAGTGAGCTGACTTAATACTGGTGAGTGTGGGGCTAATAAATGTCAAGGTCTACCCCAGTGACAGACCCTCCAGCGAGCTCCACCTCCCAAATTACCATTAGCAGGGCATTCAAAACACATGACTTCATGTGGGCATCTGATCCAAACCGGCACAGAAAGTACTAGAAGTCTTTGTTTTCCATAGTTAACTTTCTTCATTGTGCTTCTATACCATCAGAAAACTCGGTGTGCAGTTAAGGCACCGAGACATATAGCACACCTGAGTCTTGACTCTTGCGTCTCAGTATTCTAGGCAGCGTCCTCGGCATTGCACGGTGTGTCAGCAGGCACAGTGCCATGTGTGCCTGTTGTGTGATCAGAACCAGGCTGCACTGAAGTCCCAGGATACAACACAGGTGAATTCTGCCACAAGTATCACACAGTCATTATATATTTGATTGTGAATTAATTTTTTTTTTTTTTTTTTTGGTTTTGCAAGGTAGGGTTTCACTCTGTCCAGGCTGATCTTGAATTAACTATGCAGTCTCAGGGTGGCCTCGAACTCTCGGTGATCCTCCTACCTCTGCCTCCCAAGTGCTGGGATTAAAGGCGTGCACTACCACGCCCGGCTCGTGAATTAATTTTTAGTCACTGCATGGTTCAGAAACTGTTTAATATTGCCATTTAAAATATATATATATATATATATATATATTTATTTATTATTTGAGAGAGAGATAAATAGGCAGAAGAGAGACACACAGAGAGAATGGATGTGCCAGGGCCTCCAGCCACTGCAAATGAACTCCAGATGCATGTGATCCCTTGTGCACCTGGCTTACATGAGTCCTGGGGAATTGAACTTTGGCTTTGCAGGCAAGAGTCTTAACTGCTAAGCCATCTCTCCAGCCCCTACTATTGCCATTTCCTATAGCCCATATTCACTCACGTGACCCCATATGGGAATACAGTGCACAGTTTAAGAACCAGGGCTTAGAGGAGGCCAGCCAGAGAGTTGAATGTGCTTTCAGCCTTCCCAATGGTAACAAATGACTAGATTCAAACCTCTGGAAGGTATAAGAAAAAATCTATTGACAGCTAATTCATTCAGGGTCTGCGGGGGACAGCTAACGGTGCCCTCAAAGTCACTGTGGAGTTAGTTTGGGAACTGCTTTTTGAGAGGTGTGAGGAGAAAGAGCCTGGGGAGGAACGGGTCAAGGGAGGGAAGTGCACACACCAGAGTGCCGTGGCCTTCCGTGGAGGGACATGGCTTATGTAGCCGTGGTGACTTGAACTTCAGGGGAGCCCAGGAGCACGTCCAAGCCATCCCCTGCTCCCATTCCCTCATCTCTTCTTTTCTGTCCTCTACTAACCCTACAGCAAAGCCAAATGGCCCGAGAGCCACAACTCAGACCACATGTATGTCTGCCCCACAGGGCTTTTTGCACAGCTCTGGGGAACCCAGCCCATGACTTGCTGTCTGCCACTCATGCCAGAGAGTCTCTAAAGTACAGCAGGGTGACAAAGTCACCACTTGAGGATGCCCCAGGGCTTCCAGCAGGGCCGTGTTCCATCCTCAGCCGCGTGGCAGGCGCTACTCCACGGGCTGCCTGGGATCCTGACAGAGCCAAGGCTGCTGTGCCCAGTCAGATGCATAGTCTGAAACAACCTGTCACTATTTGTGTCTCCCAGCCCCAGAAAGCAGTGTCCAGTAGGGTCCAGAGCAGAACAGCAGCTCCTTCTGGACGGCTTCCTCGTCCTCTGCCAGCCTCCCTCGGGAGGGAAGAGCACTGGTGCGTGCTCGACCCCGCATGCTAGAAAATGCACCCCCACATACAACAGTAGACCCGCTGTTTCCTTACACTGCTGTGAATCAGGTGTGACTGATACACAGGTACGGAGATGCCTTGATGAAGCCCATTGCTTCCTTTGCTAACCTAAACATTAATAACTAATAAATAATGAAGCAAAGGAAGGTAAAAAAAATCATAGAAGCAGGGACTGTGACTTTGTAAATATTTGGGGTTCCAGTGTGGTGACTTGTCCGAGTTGTAGCTGGTGACTAACAGAGAGGATTTGAAGTTACCATCAAGCCCCTCTCTAGACTCTTAACTGTCAGCCTCATTTAAAGAGACATAAAATGTAAGTCATATAGGCCCCGGTGGAGGTGGGAGGAAGGGTAAGGAAGGAAGTAGGCGGTGAACTTGCCCTTCTTCTTTGTGATGTCCTGTGTCCTGTCAGGCAAATGCCCCTTTAGAAAGGTGGGTGCATGCCCAGATGTCCCCACACCCCAGACTAGAGGCAGCTGGCTCTGGGCAGTCAGAGGCATGGTTGCCCTAGCAGACAGCAACTTGGATGCCATGCCCAGGCCAGCTCAGCATCCACCCAGCCTCTAGCTCCTGTCCATGGGTCAGGAACCTCCCTAAGTTTGGCTCTGTTCCTACCTTCTACACGGTCTACACATGTGTGAAAATTCCATAGGCTCCCTACCCTTTCGTAACGTGGTGCAGGCTTGTGGTACTTTGCGTCAGAAAGTCAGCCTCCTGTCAGTGAGTTGGCTGCCAGGAGGAGAAAGGACTGGTCTTGTCCACTGAATTTTCACTGTGCTTTATTTCTCTTTCAAGCACACTTGGGAAAAATTTAAATTCTGCTAGTTAAAATATCAGGAATAGAATACCAGATGGCACAGTGGAAAGAAGGTTTGTAAACAACTTACCACAAAACAGTGAAGGGCAGTGTTTAGGCTTATATTCTATACACGTGTGTGTGTGTGTGTGTGTGTGTGTGTGTGTGTGTGTGTGTGTAGGCAGGCATATATATATATTGCATACACAGCCAGGATCGTTGAAGGTGAGAATGCCTGGCGTATTGTGTATTACATGGGATGTGACTGGATGAAGACCATCGTAGCCCGAGACAATGCCGTGCAGCACTCAGTGCCAATGACTACAGACCTGTGATGAGGCCTTGGCAGGAGTGACCCCAAGGTGACTGGGAGGCGAGCTGTGCAGGGACACAGTTGACACGACACAGTACCTCCAATGCAAGGCAGTTCTGACTCACCCTGGGCAGCCCAGGTGGTGTCAGGTGGGACCCTGCATGGACATCATCAAGGCGATGGCTTTAGGTACAGATATTAGAAAGAAGCTACAAGAGGCAAGCTGTGCTGAGTGGCAGTGACCCCGTCCCTCCAGTGGGGTGCACAGCTCAGGTCAGGCCAGAGAAGCAGTTAGGACTCTGGGTAGTGCCATGAGGCGGGTTTCTAGCCAGGACCAGATGTATGGGGGTGTTCCAGGGAAAGCTTTGGGCTGTGAGGATTTTCCAGGCCATTAATGGCTTGCCGTCCACAGACTTTGTCTTTGAATGGCAACATCTTCCGCACCCTCTTCTTACCTTGCATCATTACTGCAATAACACTGCGGTCTTGGCAGCCCTGTTCTGTGGCCCCGAATCCGGTGGCTCTCATTATTTTTACAACTTTCATGCAAGTTTGCATCAAGTGCTAATTTTCCTGCTTCCCCCCAGTGAAAAGATGGAAGTAGAGAGAGGTTAAGTGCTTTCCTGTCCAAGGTCAGGTTGCTGGTAGGTGACAGAACTGCCTCTTGCTTCTCTGCCTCAAACTCTTTCCACCAGGCAAAAGGCAGGTCTTTGAGGTGTGTGGGGAGGCTTTGAATCTAGGAGTGGAGCGGACTGAATAGCTGCCTTGATATTTCTCAGATTCCGTGGAAAGACACTGACTTTCATATGGATCCGGACATCTAGAAGTTTTGTGACAAAGATTTAAAAAAAAAAAAAAATGCACGGCCCATCTGGATGGGTCCTAATGCCATCTTATTATACAAGAGAGATCCCGACCCCACTCCTCGCCCTTGGTGTCACAGTGCTTTGTGTGAAAGGTCTCACAGGGAATTTATTTCATCCTTCTCGTTGTTCTGAGTCTTTGCCGAACCACTGAGTGGTGGATTCTGAGTGGATGTTGAAGGGTTTCCTTGAACGAGGTGAGTCACACATGGTCCTCCCTGCTAGGGAAGAAAATGAATTGCTCATCCCAGCTGTGCTCACTAAGCAATCAGAGGGGGTGCCCCGCCATGTTGACAAATTTCATTACCTTCAGAATTGCAGGGGTCACCTTGGGCTCACGTCTCCTTGTTCACTCAAAGACGACCCTGGAATTATGGACCATTTCATTTTCTTTTTATCAAATATTAAGTAACCAGTATGGGCAAGTATGATGCCTTTGCCTCCATGGGAGACACTGGGAAATAAAATTCAGGTCCCCTTTCTTCCCAAGGAATTTAGAACCTAGATGTTCTAGAAAGGATACCCAGAGTGTCAGGGGATATCGAAGAAACGTGAGCTTGCAGAGGTATAGTCCTGCATTCCAGGTAAGAGTTGGAGCTCTGCATGGTGGCGCACACCTTTAATCCCAGCACTCGGGAGGCAGAGGTAGGAGGATCGCTGTGAGTTCGAGGCCACCCTGAGACTACATAGTGAATTCCAGGTCAGCCTGGGCTAGAGCGAGATCCTACCTTGAAAAACCAAAAAAATAAAAAAAGGAGTTGGGCACAGCTTCCCAGTGCCGAGCTTAGTTTAACTTTCACAGCTTCAGCACACAGCGGTTCTCCTAGTTAAGATGCCTCTGTTCACTGGCTGGTCGCCTTGTGGCCTAGTCACCCTAGGAAATGTCCTTATAAACCTGCTGATGTTTTGAAGGCACTTTGGAGAGAAAATAAAGACCTGTGTGTGGGCATTGAGCACTCCGTCTGCCTCCCAATTTCCCCCTCTACCTATAATACTTTAAGCAAGCCACACGTGGGTGCGCTAAAGCTCTGCTGATCTCTGACTCTTGAGCGGTGGCATGTTGTCTGCCGTGCCCCCGGGCTAGCTTTGGAAAATCTGCCAGCTCTTCAAATCATGGTCGGGAGAACAGTGTCCATCTTCTGCTACCTGAAGAGAGCAATCCTAAAGCATCTCGTGACCATGCTATTTGCATCTTTCCTCTTTCCTTGGTGTAATTAACAGGCATGTGACTGCATACATGAGTGGGGAAATCAGGACTCGGGACGTGTTGTATACGTGGTTTGTTTACTGTCTACAGGGCTTTCTCATTTAATTGTTATTAAAAGCGGCTCTGTATGGAGAGATGGCTTAGCAGGTAAGACGCTTGCAAAGCCTAAGGACCCAGGTTCAATTCCCCAGCACCCACATAAGCCAGCTGCACATGGTGGTATATGTCTGGAGTTTGTTTGCAGTGGCTAGAGGTCCTAATGTGCCATTCTATCTACCTTTCCATCTATCTCTATCTGCCTCTCTGTCTCATTAATGAATTAATTAAACAGTGGCTGGAGGGGGTGAGGAGGGTTTAGGAGATCAATAGTGCAGGCTGCAGGATCTGTCGTTAGTCATCGAATGTCTCTTCTCTCATCCTGGGAGTACTTCGCCAGCTTCTCAGATGTCTGCACCTTGTTCTCGTGCAGGCAGCCACCCTGCATTGAAAGGAGCAGGACGCTTCCATCATCAGGGCTGGGGAGGCATCTCAGTTTAGAAAGCACTTACCATGCAAACATCAGTATCTGATCCCCCAGAGCATGTCAAGCTAGACATAGCAGCACAAGCTATGATGAGATGGGAGGCAGAGACAGGAGAATCTTCCAGAATTGTTCAGCTGGCAT
The DNA here is from genome assembly GCA_036365145.1 of Orientallactaga sibirica. Taxonomy (NCBI): domain Eukaryota; kingdom Metazoa; phylum Chordata; class Mammalia; order Rodentia; family Dipodidae; genus Orientallactaga; species Orientallactaga sibirica. The sequence goes on along the minus strand of JAEOAD010000044.1, from coordinate 19,354,998 downwards.
GGAGAACACAGTGGTGAACGTAACATCCTGCTGCAAACAACGTAGAAGGTGAGAACTGGTCCCCACGATTGCCCGTGACCTCCCCATGGATGTTATGAGATGTGTGTGTCTGTGTACACATGCACACACACTCACAACTCTGTATAATGATGCGACCTTCTTAATCAGACTTCCTTATTGTTGCTCTGTGGGTCTGGACAGTTGAGTTGAGCAGGCAGCATGGTGCGTGTGAGAAACCAGGAGTCAGACCACCTTCCTGAAGATGCACAGGCATGCAGTGGTCTTGACTCTGCCACAGGTACAGGAGGCTGAGCTGTGGACTTTGGGAGTCAACACGAGCCCACAAACCTGATAGCTTTCCAAAGAGCCCTTGGGGTGTCAGCTTCTGAGAGAATGAACTTGCTAAAACTGAGTAGTAGATCTGGGTTCGCTCTAGACATTGACATTGCAGATTGGGCACCGTTGACTCAAAAGCCATCCTGTGGGGTACAGTCTGGCCATCACGAACTCACATAAGCTGGCAGCGTTCTCAGATCCTTTGTGGAAGTCAGCAGGCTGGAAGTAAACAAAGATGAGTCGGTCCCAGCAGGGGAAGCCACAACAGAGGAGTCCCACCATGACCAAGCAGCCCACAAGAGAGGATTTTTGGTACTCTGTGTAAGTCCACAGAAACTAACGAGCTGAGCTTCAGGGCCATGAAAGCACATTGAGCACCTACTGCATACTGTTGCAGTGCACGGCACTGTGCAGGAAGCGATGAGGGGCCCTGCCCTCAGCAGGCACGCAGTGGTGTTGGAGACAGTGGGCCGGTACAGGCAACACTGGTTCTGGAGCATCAGGGTTGCCGGGTCGGCTCCACAAAGGGATGAAATATTCCCATCACATTTTATAGAGAATGAAATGGCCAATCTGCCAGGGAACAGAAATGGGGAAAATGTGAAAAGTAAATATGAAATAAGTCCTAGGGGGTGGTTTAGACTTGCAGCAACCTGAAGACACTTCAGTGTGACAGGCAAAGTGCTCAGCTCAAGCTCCCTGTGCCCGTGATACAGTTTAGTAAGCTCACCCTTGCCAAGCTCAGACTACTTACAGATCCTTTTAAGATCTGGACACGTGAAAGGCGTAGCACTTTGTCGTGGGCCTGTATTCAGAGGTGGTGTTCCTGCCTCAGTCAGTTCAGCATCTTTCCCCAGAGAACCTGTAAGAACATTATCTCCCTCTGGACACCCCAAGAAGCCCTGGACCAGAACTCAGCTCAGCCTGGAAGCCCTGAGTCAGAACTCGGCCCAGCCTGGGAACCCTGGATCAGAACTCAGCCCAGCCTGGGAACCCTGGATCAGAGGTCAGCCCTACCTGGAAGACCTGGATCAGAAGTCGGCTCTTCCTGGAAGCCCTGGATCAGAACTCGGCTCTTCCTGGAAGCCCTGGATCAGAACTCAGCTCAGCCTGGAAGACCTGGATCAGAGGTCAGCCCTACCTGGAAGCCCTGGATCAGAAGTCAGCTCATCCTGGAAGCCCTGGATCAGAACTCGGCCCCACCTGGAAGCCCTGGATCAGAACTCGGCTCAGCCTGGAAGACCTGGATCAGAGGTCAGCCCCACCTGGAAGACCTGGGTCAGAAGTCGGCTCTTCCTGGAAGCCCTGGATCAGAACTCGGCTCAGCCTGGAAGCCCTGAATCAGAACTCGGCCCCACCTGGAAGACCTGGATCAGAAGTCGGCTCAGCCTGGCAGCCCTGGATCAGAACTCAGCTCGGTTTAGGTGCTCAGCATATTCAGGATCTGCCTTGAAGTGCTTTTCTCGATCAACATGAAATGCCTGTGCACTTGGGAGCTCTGGCTGTCACTCAAGCCAGTGATGACATCTTGACCCTCCCTCCAAGGTCCCAAAGGCAGCCCTTCCACTTGCATCTTCCTCACCATTTCACTTCCTCTCCTCTTCTCGGTGCCTCACTCCACCTGGCTGTTTTTTTCACCACCTATTCCACTTGAAACATACCAGTCAGAGAGAAGGACCATGGCCTTTCTGGATTTCAGACCTAAGGACTTGTGAGTCAACCTCACGTGGCATCCAGTGACCAGACTCAGTGTTAGACTTGTGTCTCCGGGCTTCCAGAAGGAAGGCAAAACGCTGCAACATTTCCATTCTCAGTCTCCTTGAGCTTGCCTTGTCTGTTCTTCCTGCTCTGGCAAAAGTGAGCGTGGCAGTGTTCTCTCTCCTCCTGGACGTGAAATAGAGGGTGTTAAATGAACACCAGAGTCGGTCTACAAGCTACTAAGTTAGCTTGGCAAGTGAGAGGTTTCAGTCGGTTTCCACACACGTTTGACTTGTCTCGGGATGCATCTCAAAGCAGCAGGGCTGGGGCTTCAAGAGCCACTGAGTCCCACAGAGAGGCTGCAAGTCCAAGATGGAGGTTCCATCCAACTCGGTTCCAAAGAACAGCTCACTTCCTGGCTTGCCCCAGGCCTTCTTGTGGCATGCTCACACTCAGAGAAGGAAAGGTGGAAAGAAAGCAGCTCCACTTTTACTGATAAGGTCATTGACCCCATCAGAATAGCCCATGTATCCCAGTCCTCTCCAAACGCCATCAGAATAGCCCATCTAACCCAGTCCTCTCCAAACACCATCAGAATAGCCCATCTAACCCAGTCCTCTCAAAACGCCATCAGAATAGCCCATCTCCAGTCCTCTGAACACCATCAGAATAGCCCATCTCAGAAACGCCATCAGAATAGCCCATCTAACCCAGTCCTCTCTGCCCATCTAACCCAGTCCTTCAGCCATCAGAATAGCCCATCTAACCCGGTCCTCTCAAACACCATCAGAATAGCCCATCAACCTCCTCTCCAAACACCATCAGAATAGCCCATCTAACAGTCCTCTGACACCATCAGAATAGCCCATCTAACCCAGTCCTCTGAACACCATCAGAATGTGCCCATCTAACCGGTCCTCTCCAAACACCATCAGAAGGCCCATCTAGGCCTCTGAACACCAAGAATAGCCCATCTAACCCAGTCCTCTCCCACGCCATCAGAATAGCCCATCTAACCCAGTCCTCTGAACACCATGCCTTGTCTAACCCGGTCCTCTCCTGCCATCAGAATAGCCCAAAAGTCCTCTGAACACCATCAGAATAGCCCATCTAACCCAGTCCTCTCCAAACACCATCAGAATAGCCCATCTAACCCGGTCCTCTCCAAACACCATCAGAATAGCCCATCTAACCCGGTCCTAAACACCATCAGAATAGCCCATCTAACCCGGTCCTCAGAGTCAGAATAGCCCATCTAACAGTCCTCTCCAAACACCATCAGAATAGCCCATCTAGCTCCTCTGGCACCATCAGAATAGCCCATCTAACCCAGTCCTCTGAACACCATCAGAATAGCCCATCTAACCCGGTTTCCAAACACCATCAGAATAGCCCATCTAACCCAGTCCTCTGTCACCATCAGAATAGCCCATCTAACATCTCTCCAAACGCCATCAGAATAGCCCATCTAACCCAGTCCTCTGAACACCATCAGAATAGCCCATCTAACCCAGTCCTCTGAACACCATCAGAATAGCCCATCTAACCCGGTCCTCTGAACACCATCAGAATCCCAAGATCAGAATAGCCCATCTAACCCGGTTCCAAACACCATCAGAATAGCCCATCTAACCCGGTCCTCTCCAAACACCATCAGAATAGCCCATCTAACCCAGTCCTCTGAACACCATCAGAATAGCCCATCTAACCCAGTCCTCTGAACACCATCAGAATAGCCCATCTAACCCAGTCCTCTGAACACCATCAGAATAGCCCATCTAACCCAGTCCTCTCCAAACACCATCAGAATAGCCCATCTAACCCGGTCCTCTCCAAACGCCATCAGAATAGCCCATCTAACCCGGTCCTCTCCAAACACCATCAGAATAGCCCATCTAACCCAGTCCTCTGAACACCATCAGAATAGCCCATCTAACCCAGTCCTCTCCAAACGCCATCAGAATAGCCCATCTAACCCAGTCCTCTGAACACCATCAGAATAGCCCATCTAACCCAGTCCTCTCAAACGCCATCAGAATAGCCCATCTAACCCAGTCCTCTGAACACCATCAGAATAGCCCATCTAACCCAAACACCATCAGAATAGCCCATCTAACCCAGTCCTCTGAACACCATCAGAATAGCCCATCTAACCCAGTCCTCTGAACACCATCAGAATAGCCCATCTAACCCAGTCCTCTGAACACCATCAGAATAGCCCATCTAACCCACCATCAGAATCCCATCTAACCCAGTCCTCTCCAACACCATCAGAATAGCCCATCTAACCCAGTCCTCTGAACACCATCAGAATAGCCCCAGCTAACTCAGTCCTCTCTGGTACCCTCTTGCCTTTCAGTTCCATCCCATTCACAGCTCAAATAATAGGGACCAGGGTTGAGGTACCAAGCCCTGGGTGTGTCACCAGTGAAAGAAGCAGGGCAGTGGAAACTTGAGCAGGGATTGCCGTGTCCACACGTACGCGCACACACGCTACTTAATTAGGGCTTCTTTTGTACGCAGGACATGGAGAAAATTTGCCGTTTGTCTGTAGGGTAATGGGTTTTGGTGCAATATGAAAATCTATCAAATGGTTAGATTCAGTGAAATATCGGAATTCATGAAAAGCGCCTACTGCACACAATTTAATTCTATTAATTTTTTAAGGGGTAAAAAAGGCAAAGGCAAAATGTTTTAGTTTCTCTTAAGCTGATTTCTCTCTGGTTTTTCTTAAAAGTGCCTTTCTAGTTGCCACACAGTGATGTGATCATTATCTGCCACCTCGTCGCCCTGCTGCCTCTGCATGAAGTAAAATACAAAAAAAAAAAAAAAAAAAGGAGAGAGAGAGAGAGGGAAACCAGGGGAGCTTGTGAAGTATGACTCCCCATCCCAAGACTCATTGCCTGCGATTCGTACCGCTTGACAGTAATGATCTTATTACAGTACTGTGGACCTTGAAGAGATTTCATGAGGAGAGTGAAAGGACGAACCTCCGTGTAATCAAGTGGCGCTGAATATGCCATGCGTTTTTGATCACACACTGATTGGGCACAGTTTTAGCCCATCTTCTAGTCAATTATGCATGGCCCCTGTGCTCCTCGGATAGGCAGGAACATCGATGGCTGCTGTGTGGGTTTGGCAGGCGGCCAGAGGTTTGAAGGGCCTCGCATACCGTCACTGGGATAAGTGCTTTTTAGGTGGAATTGATTACCTTTCTTTGGGTTTTGCTTAATAGCAAAACTGCATTTGGAGAGGGTTTCAGGTGAAAAATGTACATATTAGCCATTGAGAGCATTGGAACTCCTAGTCGATTTTTAGGCTCCCCTTGTTTCCATCTAGTTTCTGCCTAAAGACACGGTGCTTGGTAATAGGGTACCTCACTGTGTGCCACCAGGTACACATGTTGAGCATGGAGAATGCATCCCATCATATGGGCTGCCTGTCTCAGCTCACAGATGAATCAGGTTTGAAGCCATCTGTTGGTTGGGTTTCATCTTGGCAAGAAGACATTCATTACTTGAAGATGTTTCATATGCAGAAAGATGGGTGGTGAGCCCTTCCAGTAGGTGGTGGCTCCTTTTACTTGATCATGGAGTACAGGTTGTGATTCTGGTTTGGGACACCTTCTGCTATCTTTTGCCCCAAAGGGTTATTACCTCCTAACATGGCTTGTTGCTCTGGGTGTCAGAGCCTGGGCACATTGGAAAGGGTGGGATGCCCTCCTACCAGAGTGATGCCCGTTGTCTCCCCTGGGAAAATCATGTGCTTCAACACGCGACAGCTTGTGTAAGAAAAAACTGTTAGGAGCTGAGAATATTGCTTCCTTCTGTCATGCTCTTAAATCTGATTCTTGGCTTATGGATTATTCTAGAATCACCAAGCAGGAAAAATTTCAAAGTTCCTTTTCATGTTTTTGTATAAGGCTACAGAAGTGGACACCCAGAGTCAGGAAGCAGGGTGGCATGTTACCGAGTTAACCAAGCATGGTGTCTGGGAACTGCCCATCACCAGACCTAGCGCTACTCCCTGAGGGAGTAAACAGGTGACTTTGTTTTTTTCCTCAGTTCTCCCTTAGCTCTTGGGTGACTTGTGCAGGTGGAATCCTTTCTCCCTGCACTATACAGCGGAAGCCATGAAGCACAGTTACCAAGACTTCCTCACCCGGATCCCTTAGTGTCACACACATTCAGGGCAGTATCACGAAAATAAGATAACACCCCTTCAAAATGGAGATTCGGTGATACCTTTTTAAAAGAAAGTCAGCCGCAAAGCAGAAGTCCAAGATGACTGAGCAATAAGACCGCAGTGATGCAATGATCGCTGACCCTCTGCTCCACAGCAGGCACTCCGGTTAGGTGAGTTCTGCGAATGTCTCCTAACCCTCCAGAACCTGCGAGATGGGTGCCATTATCCCCGTTTTTATAACGCAGGAAGCTGAGGGTCGTAAACTTAACTAACTTGCTCAAGGCCACAGACAGGAGGCGGCAGCACGTTCTCTTCTGTTCGTTCTCCCCCGCTGCTTGCTCTGCTTACTGCCTCTTCCAGCGTCTTCCACAGTGACCTTTCCTCCTTGGGAGCTTGTGTTTGCCGTGTCCCCCTCGGTCTTACCTTATCTAACTCTGTGGGTTCGGTTCATAGGATGTAAAGGATTTGTTAACAGGAGATCAGGTGGACATTTCTTCATTTTGATAGTCAATATCTAATCTGTTCTCCCCCAGCCCCTGTGCTCCCACATGTAATTTGACCCATGGTTAGGCAACAACAGATTGAAGGAGCAATTTTTAAAAATATTTTTCTAGCCGGGCGTGGTGGCGCACGCCTTTAATCCCAGCACTCGGGAGGCAGAGGTAGGAGGATCGCCGAGAGTTCGAGGCCACCCTGAGACTAATTCCAGGTCAGCCTGGACCAGGGTGAGACCCTACCTCGAAAAACCAAAAAAATATATTTTTTTTTCTTTATTTTGCAAGCAGATGTATATGAATGAGAGAGAGAAGGAGTGTGCGTGCAAGAATAGGTGTGCCAGGGCCTCCAACCCCTGCAAATGAACTCCAGATGCCTGTGCCACTGCAGCTGACTTCACATAGGTACAGGGGAATTGAACCCCAGTCTTCAGGCTTTGCAGGCAAGCACCTTAACCGCTGAGCCATCTCTCCAGCCCAGTACGTTTTTATAAGATATCAAAGTGCACAAAGATCCAATGATGGAGAGTTTTCAGAGCTGCCCTCGAGCTTGCTTTTGTACTGATGACCTGTCTACACTGGGTGATTTTTACCTGAACAGGTGGATCTAGTTCTCAGGATTAAAGAGAATCAGATTGCTGGTAAACATGAGGAAGTCATTTGTTCAAGTGAACGCTGAGTTGCTGTTGTAGCTGACCTGGAGTTGCCCTCCACAGGCCACTAAATCACGCGATTGGAGTCATTAAGTCCTTTTTTTCTTGATTCCCTCCCCCAACATCTTTTTCCTCACACCTGGAAACATCCTTGAGACGATCCAGGCTAGGCGTGGGAAGGAACCACCCGTGGGCAAGAAGCCCGGCTGTGGATCACAGTCAGCCTCACAGCTCAGGCGGACTGAAGATAGGTGTTTGCAGTTCCCCTCCTCCCTGCTGTCCCAGGCTCGGGGAGCGGGGGGATGCAGAGTTAGTTTCACAGTGTTTCTCTGGGCATGGCACAAAACACCCCATCAGTCCACTGGTCGAGAGGAAGAAATGGCTCTGCCACCATCAGATCAAAGCTGTCATCCAGGGGCTCCAGTGTGGTTGTGCTAGGGACTGGGTTTCACTCTCTCTCCGGATGCACGGGGGCACAAAGGCTTGCCCCTTCTCTCTGACTGTCGTGGGGTCTTGGGTCTGCCCAGGGCAGCTGTTGCAAGTTCTTTGTCCCAAGAGTTCTAAGCTGTGTGGAGAGGCGTGGGTTCTAGACCAAGTCTAGTTTTCACTTCCATTTTCCCCCCAAATCCTCAAAGGACTTTGAAATACCAACACAGGGCCAGAGAGGTGGTTCAGCAGCGAAGAGCTCTTCCTAAAATAGTCCCCACTGTTAGGACGCAGGAGGAGAGACCTTAGCATAACTTCCATAACCCCACGCTCTGCAGGGATGCTGTTCTCTATCAAGAAAGGCCACTGCCGTGACCGGGTGCAGAGTGCAGGGGCTGGGTGAGGAAAGGGCGAGACTGGGCATGAAGCCAGCCACAGCTGGAGCAGAGGTCAGTCCCAGGATGGCGCCAGGAGGGGCTCCATCTGGGGAGATCCAGCCAAGACGGGTGCACGCCTAGCCATGGCCTCCAGCTCCGACCTCCATGCCCAGCTCTTTGCCAGAGCCGACTCCTCCCTCTGCCTGTCCCTCTCCCTTCAGTTGCCTTTGGTGCTCTCTGCTCATGCCTTACTTTCTTCTCTGTCCTGCCCGCTTCTCCCATCCATAGCTCAGTATGCATCTACTTCTCCCTTGCTTTCTTGTCCTCCTTTCCCCCTTTTCTTTGAGGTAACTCTTAGGATTGTGGTAACTCGCACAACATAGAACTTGCTGTCCACATGACTATGCAGCTCGGGACGATGACTGCTCACACCAAGTACTGCTTCGTCAGTGCCGCTCCCTCCTTCTAGAACACCACATCCGCACACAGACACAATAACTACGGAGCAGGAATGGCCCCAGCCCGCGGCAGGCCACTGTCTATGTCTGTAAATTTGCCTTATCTGGGTATTTCACATAGATGGAATCATGAAGTGTGTATTTTTTTCCTTTTTTTTTTTTGTTTTTTTTTTTTGTTTTTTTGTTTTTTTTCAATTTGTCGAGGTAGGGTCTCACTCTAGTCTAGGCTGACCTGGAATTCACTATGTAGTCTCAGGGTGGCCTCAAACTCACAGTGATCCTCCTACTCCTGCCTCCCGAGTGCTGGGATTAAAAGCATGCACCACCACGGCCAGCCTGAAGTGTGTTTTTGAGTCTGGCTTCTTCTCTTAGCATAGTATGTGGTGTAGCGTGTAATAGCTGAATTGCATTTGCTGAGAGGGCAGTACCGAGTCCCGTCTGTCCCATTGGTGTCCACCTGGGCTGGTCCACCTTTAGGCAGTTGAGAGTGATGCTGCACTGAGCATCGGTGGACAGAGTATGTGTACGTGTCAGGATGTCTAGTGACTCTGTGTTCAGCTGTTTGCAAAACTGCCAAATCCTCTCCTTTTCTTTATTTTTTAAAAATTTTTTTGTTGTTTATTTATTTATTTGAGAGTGACAGACACAGAGAGGAAAATGCAGCTAGATAGAGAATAGGTGCGCCACGACCTCCAGCCCCTGCAAACAAACTCCAGATGCATGCACCACCTGGTACATCTGGCTTACGTGGCTCCTGGGGAATTGAGCCTTGAACCGGGTCCTTAGGCTCCACAGGCAAATGCTTAACCGCTAAGCCATCTCTCCAGGCCCTTTTTTTATTTTTAAATATCATTTATTTATTTATTTGCAGGGGAGGAGAGAAAATAGGCACACTAGGGTCTCCTGACACTGCAGAATTTGCATCTGGCTTTATGTGGTTGCTAGGGAACTGAACCCAGGCTGCCAGGCCTTGCTCGAAAGTGCCCATAACCACTGAGCCATTTCTCCAGCCCCCCCCCATCCTCTCTTGTCTTGATATCATCGCTCTGACTCTGCTTTTTCATCAACCATAAGTGAGTAGGTTCCCTATGGATTATAAAGACACATAGCTTAGACATGTTACAAATAGGATGGCTTTCCCCCAAAAGTAACAACAGGGGCAAAAACAACTGGAGCCCTTTGTAGTTGAACTTCTTTTAATTGAGTACATGAGTAGCAATGGTGACCCCCTCCTTCGCTCCATGAACCATCTGCACCTGCCTGAAAGTGTTCTCCACATTTTATATCCTCTTCCCATCAGAAAATGACTCTGAAACTTGGGACAGATGCAGTGTGGAGAGCAGGCCTTTTCCCAGACAGCATTAAGTCAGGTTGAAGGCCATCGTCCACCGTCTTCTCTGAGACACTTGCCTTCACTCTCTAACTTTTTTTTATTTCAATTCTTTTTTATTATTTTTTTATTGACAACTTCTTTAATTGTAGACAATATCCCATGTTATTTCCCTCCCTCCCCCCACTTTCCCCTTTGAAACCTCACTGTCCATCATATCCCCTCCCCCTCTCAATCAGTCTCTCTTTTCAGTTTGATGTCATGATCTTTTCCTCCTATTATGATGGTCTTGTATATGTAGTGTCAGGCACTGCGAGGCCATGGATGTCCAGGCCATTTTGTGTCTGGAGGAGCACATTGTAAGGAGTCCTACTCTTCCTTTGGCTCTTACATTCTTTCCGCCCTCTCTTCCGCAATGGACCCTGAGCCTTGGAAGGTGTGTTAGAGATGTTTCAGTGCTGGGCACTCTGTCCCTTCTTCTCAGCACCATGGTGCCTTCTGAGTCATCCCAAGGTCACCACCATCTGAAAAGAGAAGAGTGAGAGTAGCATTAATATGCTCACCAAACTGCCCGGGAAGCACTTCTCTTAATGTCCACACCCACTCTCTAACTTTGATAACCAGAGGCCCTGTGGGGAAATGGAATCCTGCAGACGTGACACTGACACTTACTCCTCCTGCCAAATACGCCTCGCCAAAACAAAAAGCAGTCATTGCAGAGTGAGTACGACACATGTGTTCCCTCGCCTACCCTCACCATGGCCAGCACGTGTCTCCCACATTCTGATACCACTGGCCCACTTCAATCCCTGTGGTTTTCCACTGGGTGGTTTGGTTTAGGCATGCTTCCCCTGGGCAGAGAGCCTTCTGGTTTGACTCTGGCTTTGAGTTTCCTGAGGAGCACAGGCTCACCACAGACTGCATATTCCTGTATCCTTGGCTTAAAGCTGTACAGTCTGTGAGTTTTCCTGATTTGGGGGTTTACACATCCAAGAGGCCCCTCCTGCACCTTTCACACTGTGGAATATAGGATTCCTGTTGTCATTAACATAACAGCCAGTCTCACTAGACCTTCCTAACTACTGCCTCTGGTATTCTCCATCTCTCTTCTTTGAGATTTTAAGGGTTTTTTCTTTTTGTTTTTTGAGATAGGGTCTCACTCTAGCCCAGCTGACTTGGAATTCACTCAGTAGCCTCAGGGTGGCCTCAAACTCATGGTGATCTTCCTACCTCTGCCTCCCAAGTGCTGGTATTAAAGGCGTGCACCACCACGCCCAGCTCGAGATTTTAAGTATTTTTATTCAGGCCCTGGCAAGTGCTTATTGGCCACGTAGAGGACACTGCGGGTGCTTCGGCCTGGGCTGATGTTTAGCAGGCTGGTCAGGGGCTTGGGCAGCAGCCACGCTCACTAGAGATGCTTGTCCTGGGCACTATTGCAATATGGATGGGCGCCACCTAAAAGGAAGCAAGGGTGTTTGTGCCTACAGAACTGTAAGGAAAGCATCTCCACTGGGATTAAAGCTTTGCCAGCTCTGGGGATTGACACGAGGAAGAGCAGTGAGTGTAGGAACCTGTGGGGATGGCAGCTGTATGGGGAGCCTGTCTTGGAAGGAGACTGAAGGTGCCTGCAAGCTGTGGAGCAGGCTGGAAGAGTGGAGGGTCAAGTCAGGCTCACAGAGAGGCAGCTGTGCAGAAGGGTCTTTTTGACCTCTTCTGACAGGAGGAGAAGAATGAGCCCAGAAGGTGCTAGGTGGCTGGCTCCATTCTCTTAAATACTTTTATTTATTTGTGTGTGTATGTGTGTGTGTGAGAGAGAGAGGGGGGGATAGAGAAAGAGGATGGTGAGAGAGAGAGATGGATACCCCAGGGCCTTTTGTCTATAAGTGAATTCCAGACACACATGTGCCACTTTGTGCAGCTGGCTTTACATGGGTAGTAGAGAATCCAGCCTGGGTTGGCAGGCTTTGGAAGCAAAAGCCTTTAACTGCTGAGCCATCTCCCTAGCCCCCATGACAATTTTTAAGTACAGATTTGAAAGTAAGCTTTGGACTCATTGGGTCCAGGGGAGCCTGGATAACAGGGATTTTGAATGTGCAGCCGGGGTTGAGAATTCTGGTTGGACAAAGAACCAGCAGCCATGGTGGGGGTCCACCGGGGAAGAGTGTCCCCAAAGAACCAGTGCACCATGGCACAAACCTGTCTTGACAGGCCAGGGCCCAGCAGTGTCCGCCCTTCGTCCTGTCCGCAGCGAGCCACCATCAGAAGTTCTCGTCCACTGTTGAATTCATGCTCTTCCCATATTTCTCATTCAAACAAAATTCCAGTTACGTGTGAGCACAGGTGTTACACCTGTGGTGTTAGCTGAGGTTTGCAAGTGTGCTGTGACACTGGCTGCTTGCTGATTACAAGCCATGCTGGGAGGCAACATGTGCCACTATGCCCATCCTCGCATGGCCAACATTGCCACCTCTCATGCCCAGCACTCCAGGAGGCTTCTTGTAGCCGGCATAGGCGGGGAGCTGTGAAAAAGTCAACTGGGGCACCCATATCTGCCCTGGGAGAGCACAGAGCTGGGAGCTGGAGGCATGCAGAGCCTCACACTCCCTCATCTGGTGGAGGATGCTGCTGTGTGCAGGCCTTCACTAGCCAGCAGCCACAGCACCTGCAAGGGCCTCTAGCAGTGGCTGGGTTTCCACCCATCGCTGCACTCCAGCCGCAGGTGTCACGTGAGAGAAGTGCAGTGTTTGCTGGAAGCTGTTTCCTTCTCTTCCCAGTCTCTCAGGGACACCATATGGCTCCGTTGCATCTGTCCACCACCGTCTCAGTGTTCCCCATAGGACCAAGCGCAGCAGAACACTGTGACCAGTGATGGTGAGTGGCACGGTCCTGGAATAGCTTGGAGAGACTGATGTGGCTATTCTTAGACCCAGTGTTAGATTGTGATCAATGTAGTGGAACAAGAAAGCTGGGCACCAGCAGGTGGGCTCACTGACCACCTCAGAGCAGAGCCCCGGCAGAGGAGACCAGGACCTTCCTTCAGGGACCGGAGTTCTGCTGCAGTGTGGTATCACAGAAACGTCAGAGCTTGTCTCTGGCTAGTGTCCTGTGTTGTGTGCATGTAAGCATCCCACCATAGTGTTTGCAAGCAGCTGGGTTTACGTTCATGGATTAGTTATGTGTGTGGTGGCAATGACAAATTACCTGGCAAAACAACTTAAGGAAGGTTTATCCGAGCTCACAGTGTGAGGGTGTGCTATACTGTGGTGGCAGGAGCGTGAGGCTGCTGGTCACATTGTGTTCACGGTCAGGAAGCAGAGAGATGGATGCTGGTGCTCTGCTCGCTTTCTCCTGTTTGTTCAGTCTACAACCCCGGCCCATCTGGGAGGCCACCCACACACGGTGGGCCTTTCCACCTCCGTTACCCTGCTCTGAAAGCATCCTCAGAGATAGGCCTGGAGGTGTGTCTCCTAGGGATTCTAAACCCTGTTGACAAGATTAACTACTACACTTCATCATTTCCATGGAATTGCAGACGTTTTGAAAGAAGACTGTTCTATATTTCTCCATCCTTGAACTCAGTGTAAAGATATGTGCGTACCCCCAGCCTCTTCCCCAGCTTCAGCTGTACTTGTGGGGTTGACTGTGTCCAGTCAGCATGAGAAATCCGAAAGTTGTGCAGATTTAAAAATGGCTACAGGGGACTGGAGAGAGGGCTTAGCAGACAAGGCGCTTGCCTGCAATGCCTAACGACTAGGGTTCATTTCCCTAGTTCCCACATAAAGCCAGATGCAAAAAGTGGCACATGTATCTGGAGTTTGTTTGCAGCGGCTAGAACCCCTGCTGCGCCCATTTTCTCCCTTTCTCTCCTTGCAGATAAATAAATAAAAATATTAAAAATAAAAGGTGCTGGACAGAGCCATCCAACACAAGGGCTGTGAATAAAAACCTGCTCTTACATGTGTTGCTTGAGCAATTTAAAATAAGGTGAATTTTTAAGAGTTTTACATAATTTTATTCCACACTAGATGATTTTTTTTGAGAGCTTGGCAAATGGCATCAGAATTTTCCAACAATTGGCACAGATGCAGGCATTTTCCACTGGGCACTGTCCATGCTAGTGCTCCGAGGAGGAAGCAATCACATGAGGCATCTTGTTTCATGGGCAATTAAGACATTACGTTCTGCAATTCTCTCTCCTAATGAAGAAGAAATTTCGCTTTTGCTGAAATATGTCTTATAAGGTTTTATTTCTTCTTATTGCCCCGACTTTAGAATATGTTCTGCCTCTGATTGTCTCTCCTAATGTCTTCTTGAATTGTAAGTCAGAGGGGAAAATGTACTTTACAAGAATTCAAACTTCTACAAAATGCATAGATTCTCACTCTCTGTAAAAGTGAATCAGCCAGCATTGATCACTCAGGTGCGAATGATTTTGTGCAGGAGCTGTGTTTAGTCCCAGGGGACCTGGCAGGCAGTCATGTGAGGACCTGGGAGTGGCGGCTGTACTGATGGCAGGCAGATGTGTACAGGGGCCACACCCGGGCCAGCATCCTCCACGCTCGTTTCAGAGCCTCTCGGTTCCTATCTTGGGATTCACTCTGTAGATACAAAATTACTACTTTTGGAAACCAAATTGCTTCAGTATCCTTCAGATACATTGGCTTGCCCAAGAAGGGTGTGTGACACAGAACATTATCGGGTTTTAACATAGGGGATCACCGTTCATTTGTGTCAGTGACAATAACCCTTAGAAGGTATGCACCAAGTACACTGGCTGAGTGTTCACCTCTCCCAGGCTTTGCCAGTCCCTGACATCCCACACTTGGGGCACAGCAGCACAGGAGGGTCAAGGTAAAGCCTGCAAGCTTCTAATGCAGCACACAGGCTGCTTCCTTGCAGAGGTGGCGTCTTGCTCCAAAGTCTTTGCTCTCTGGCTCTTGATGGTAGATCCTGGGCCAGACATTGCCTCAGTGTCTTTGCAGTGTCACAACTGTCTTTCTTTTCCAAAGTGCCCCAGTAAAATAGTAACAAAGGTTATCATCATAAAAGAAGAAATACTACTTTCTCTCAAAGCGTGGATTTTCATTCGGTTAGACTGAAAATGGCTCTACCCGAGAGTCCAGCTAATATTACCCTGAGAGCCAGTGGACACCTACATGTTATAGCTCTACAGTTAAAACACCTGACACTCCTGGTAGGAGGTGGACTGAGCTTCTCTGTCACCCATTTTGGGGTACACCATATGGGTGAGTCATTTTGCCTCTAGACAGCCTTGTGTTATGTACATGGAACAATTGCTTGAAAGAGTACCCAAGCAGAGAGAAAGTAAGCCAGGGAGGGAAAGGAGAGGGAAAGAGAGATCAATCGAGGACATAGGCTGGTCTTGGTCATCGGGTGTCCGTGGAAGGCCGGCAGAGGATGTGGGCCCACAGACACTAGCTATTGGAAGAAGAGCACCTCCTTGGCCTGCCCAGGGGTGCCAAGTGGATTTCCTCTCTATTAGCATGATATGCAGGCTTCTAGTGAGGCACACTATGTGACTTAAGCTAGGGTTTCCCAAAGATTGCGTTGTGGACACAGAACCCAGCAAGATGGGAAAGAAGATGCTTAGAAAGCATCACACAGTCCGTCTCCCTCGGGGAGTTTGAGATCTGCACCCCCAAACCACAGGCTCTGGGAATGAACCTAGAAGAGAGTGTGGTGACCAGAGAGAGTCCTTGTTGCCGTGAACCATTCCCGGGGACCCCATGCTTGGGGAGGAGGCAGTCAGTGAGCTTGTGCACCTGAAGAGGGCAGTGCATAACACGCAGCCACAAGAAGGAAGTCGGGGAACCCTTCTGCCTCTAGCGTGGTGAGCTGGCGAGAAGTGGAACTTCATTAGCATCTGGCCCAGAACGTCCTGAGGGGTGTCTGGGCCTTCCCAGCTTTGGGGTACTCAAAGGACCTTAGGGCTGCCCCACAGGTCCTCTGCCATCCATATGTCCTCCATGGAGACCCAGCTATATAATTATAGATCCAA
This sequence comes from Orientallactaga sibirica, assembly GCA_036365145.1. Lineage (NCBI taxonomy): Eukaryota > Metazoa > Chordata > Mammalia > Rodentia > Dipodidae > Orientallactaga > Orientallactaga sibirica. The sequence continues at coordinate 19,339,022 of JAEOAD010000044.1, read as the reverse complement.
CTATATAACAGTCTGGCTTGAGTTAAGCTGCCTTTCTGTCACCAAAGTCACACAACATGGTTTCCACGTGTTCTTTTAAATAGCCATGGGCTTCACTTTCTCATTTCAACAGAGACTCTAAGAGAGCCCGCCTTGTTTGGAATCGAGACTATTCAGCATGGTTGCCACACTGGGCTTTCGTGCCTTCTCCAAAGTTGGTTTTATATAGGAATGTTCCCTGTTATTTTCACACGGCATGACAGTTAATGACAATAGTGTGGTGTGTAAGACCTACCACCAGATTCGTTCATAAGCTATAGCCTTATGCTTATATCCATGAGTGACACGAGTGGCGCAACAGCAGTGCAGAAAGAAGCTCGTGTCATTGTCACAGTAGTAGTGCATGTTGGGAGTTCACATTTTGGCACACCATTTTCTGATTCCAGTCCTGCCTCAATCCTGACTTCTTGCAGGCAGGATGTAAGATGCAGATGCTCCCACTGTGTGGCCATCTTGGCAGAGGGTGATGGATTTATTTGAATTTTGTAACCAAAACTAGAATGTGATACAACGTATTGTGCAGTGGAAGTAAAGGGAGCATTTGGAATATTGCTTGTAAGTAAACCTTCCATTCAGTTAAAGTGCACTATTCCCCACCCTTCCATAACGAGAGGGGAAAGGGGAAGTCTGTCACCTTGAAGAGGACACACCCTGTGTGTGTCACAAGTGGAAGGCAGGACAATGACAGACATCCCGGACGGTCACTGTGACACTGCAGCTCAGGTGTTGGCATGGAGACCATCTATAAGCTCTGCAGAACCAACCAGAAGGCACCCGTGCTCTGAGCCTTTTGATGAGTCTATTTCTCTGCCCTCCCTTTTTACCTCCTTCCCTTCTTCCTTCCCTCCCTCCCTTTCTCCTTCCATCTCTTCTCTCTCACCTACCCTCCAAAGAATCTATTGTGCAAATTGATTTGGAGATCAGCCTTGATAAAAGACCGGTCTCCGCCTTGGTGAGGAGTCGTTAGCTAGTCCTGATTATTTGAATGTGTGTGCGGGAGCCGCTGCAGCAGGCTTAGAGGTGCACAGAGATTAACTGGGGGCTTGCCAGCCGTTTGTCACACAAATAGCAGTGCCAGTAAACTTGAGAGACAATAAATCATTTTTCTCAAGATTGAAACCTTTTATCAGTTGTGTCATTTTCATTATTCAATAAGCGATTAGTAGAGGCCCTGCCACTTAGTCATCCGTGGTTAACAACTGCATGCTGTGCCGACCAGGCGATCACCTCATGCATGCGCACGGGCAGAAAGCCCTCGGCCGCCCTCCTGTCCCATGGAACCAGGCTGGCCTCACCACCCACTGCCGCTCACTCTCAGATTAGTTCAGAACCTGACAGGCATCTTCTGATGCCAAAGGTGGGTTCTGGGTTCTGACTTAGTTCATCCCTGTTGTAGTGTATACGTGTGAGCATGTGTACATGGTATGTTCTTATGAGCCAATGTCACTGTGTAGTTTAGATTGGCCTCAAACTTGTGATCCTCCTGCCTCAGCCTCCAAATGCTGGTACTGCAGGCAGGCCCCACAACGGCTTGTCCTGCTGTCATTCTGAGAAGAACACATAGGCAGACACAAGTATCTTACCTCCTCTGGGGCCTTTTCTTAAAATGTTTCTCCCCTTTAATTCAAATGCCAACCACCTCAATTCAAATGGCATTCCTGTGTGGCCTAAGGCCTTGTGTCAGGGGGAGCTACTAGCAGCCTAGCCCTGCCCTGCCCTGTCCAGTCCTGCCCTGCCCTGCCCTGCCCTGTCCAGTCCTGCTCTGCCCTGCCCTGCCCAGTCCTGCCCTGCCCTGCCCAGTCCTGCCCTGCCCTGCCCTATCCAGCCCTTGGGTGTCTGTTCAGGGCTGTCTGTCATTGTGGTGTCCAGTTTGTCTGGGATGCTGCAGTGGCTCACGGCCCGCCTGTGGCAGACCTCCTGAGAGGTCCTTGAACCCAGGTGTCATCTGTGTTGATGGAAGGAAGCTGTATGTTGATACTGTGTGGCTCATGAAGAAAGGAGCTGCCGTAGAGTGCATTGGGATTGTATGTTGATACTGTGTGGCTCATGAAGAAAGGAGCTACCGTAGAGTGCATTGGGATTGTATGTTGATACTGTGTGGCTCATGAAGAAAGGAGCTACCGTAGAGTGCATTGGGATTGTATGTTGATACTGTGTGGCTCATGAAGAAAGGAGCTGCCGTAGAGTGCATTGGGATTGTATGTTGATACTATGTGGCTCACGAAGAAAGGAGCTACCGTAGAGTGCATTGGGATTGCGGCCATCACAAAGTGTGGGCATATTTTAAGTGGGGAACTGTTGAAAGAGAATGGCCTTTGCTAACTTTTGTTTTCCCACCCAAATGTAAGTGGTTTAATCAGGAAAAATAATCCCACCACTAGCTGAAGTAGAGAAGGAAACACTGGCTGTGGATCCTAACAGTCTGTTGGATGAGCTACCAGAACTGACTCGGCAGGAGAAAGCGTGAGTGTGAGTCTGGTGCGTGTCTGCAGAGTGTGTATGTGTGAGTCTGGTGCGTGTCTGCAGAGTGTGTATGTGTGAGTCTGGTGCGTGTCTGCAGAGTGTGTTTGTGTGAGTCTGGTGCGTGTCTGCAGAGTGTGTATGTGTGAGTCTGGTGCGTGTCTGCAGAGTGTGTATGTGTGAGTCTGGTGCGTGTCTGCAGAGTGTGTATGTGTGAGTCTGGTGCGTGTCTGCAGAGTGTGTCTGCTTGCAGAGTGTGTATGTGTGTCTGGTGCAGTCTGCAGAGTGTGTATGTGTGAGTCTGTGTCTGCAGAGTGTGTATGTGTGAGTCTGGTGCGTGTCTTGCAGAGTGTGTATGTGAGTCTGTGTGCAGAGTGTGTTTGTGTGAGTCTGTGCGTGTCTTGCAGTCTGTGAGTCTGGTGCGTGTCTGCAGAGTGTGTATGTGTGAGTCTGTGTCTGCAGTCTCTGGTGCATGTCTTGCAGAGTGTGTATGTGTGAGTCTGGTGCTGTCTGCAGAGTGTGTATGTGTGCAGAGTGTCTGTCTGGTGCGTGTCTGCAGAGTGTGTATGTGTGAGTCTGGTGCGTGTCTTGCAGAGTGTGTATGTGTGAGTCTGGTGCGTGTCTTGCAGAGTGTGTATGTGTGAGTCTGGTGCGTGTCTGCAGAGTGTGTATGTGTGAGTCTGGTGCGTGTCTGCAGAGTGTGTATGTGTGAGTCTGGTGCGTGTCTTGCAGAGTGTGTATGTGTGAGTCTGGTGCGTGTCTGCAGAGTGTGTATATGTGAGTCTGGTGCGTGTCTTGAGAAAGTCTGGTGCGTGTAAATGTGTGAGTCTGGTGCGTCCAGAGTGTGTATAAAGTCAGTGCACTTGCAGAGTTTATGTGTGAGTCTGTGTGTCTGCTGTGTTTGTGTGACATTTGATGAGAGTGTGTATGTGTGAGTCAGTCCTGCTGCAGAGTGTGCCTAGTCTTTGCCCTGTCTTGAAAACACTAAATCCATGTAAACAGTGCACTCTTTAATTGTGTACTGTTCTGAGACGTTTGATGAAGTTTGATACCGTCCTGCTCCGGCCTAGCCAGCCCTAAACGTCCTCCATGTCCAGTGAAGCCAGCGCCATCCCCATTACCACGCCATCCCAGTTACCACGTCAATGGTCAAGGGACCTCACATGGCACTCATGTGATGTAACAATGGCTTCAATGATCCCAGAAGCTTTATTTCAGTATTTTTATTTTTACCCATTTATCATTAGTTACTGATCATCAGTGTTTAGGTATAGTGGAAAGCATCTATGGAGTTCAGTCCTAGCTGCAGCTTCTGACATACACTGTGGGTCTAGAAGTGTGTGCCCAACAAGGAATGTGCTCTGCGGTTGCGATTTTAAAATAACATCATTTTAGAAATGAGTCTGGGGCTGGAGAGATGGCTTAGCGGTTAAGGCGCCTGCCTCCTAAGCCTAAGAACACTGGTTCCAATCTCCAGGTCCCACGTTTAGCCAGATGCAAAGGAGCGCAATGCTGCACTTGACCACAAGGGGGCACATGCATCTGGATTTCATTCACAGCAGCTGAGAGGCTGCTGGCACACTCATCTTTGTCTTCCTCTCTCTCTCTCTCTCTCTCTCTCTCTCTCTCTGTCTGTCTCTCTCCAAAAAAATTTTTTTTTAATTTAAAAAATTTAAAAAAAAAGAAATGAGGCTGAACTGTGTTTCTCCCACCTTCCAAAATATTTCTTTACTCTCTTTAAGACTCGTTGTGGGTGCCTCGTCAGCTTGGCATGTGGCCTGTGAGGTTCTGCCTGGCTTTTGTCCCTCAGTTCCTACAGCCTTTGTGTCGGGTGCATAGTAACTGCCAGAAGTACATGGCAACTGGTTAATAAAGCTGACCCTGTTAAGGTATTTGTTCTACTGTTTAAGAAGAAATGGTCTTGGGCTGGAGAGATGGCTTAGCAGTTAAGGCGCCTGCCTGCTAAGCCTAAGAACACTGGTCCCAATCTCCAGGTCCCACGTTTAGCCAGATGCAAAGTGACGCAAGGGCACAATGCCGCACTTGACCACAAGGGGGCGCACGCATCTGGATTTCGTTCACAGCAGCTGAGAGACTGCTGGCACGCCCTTCTCTGTCTGTCTTCCTCTCTCCTCTCTATCTGTTTATCTCTGTGTCTCTCTCCAAAAATAAAGTAAATTTTAAAAAATTAAGAAGAAATGGTCTTCAGAGCTTCTGAGCCTCCCCACCCCCACCCCTCGCTGGCTCCCTGGGGCACAGTCTTAGCTAAGAACAACCTATAGTCTTGCTGACTAAAAGCCTCAGTGTCCACTCAGATAGAAAGTTCTATCTGCCCTTGTAACTGCAGTAACTCAGTCCCTTCTGTAGGAATTCCATTTTCCTTTAATTTATTTTGATTTTTATTATTTGAGAGAGGGGGCAGGTAGAGAGCAAGAGAGAGAGAAAGTGTGTGAATGGGCATGCCGGGCCTCCAGCCACTGCAAGTGAACTCAGATGCATGAGCCCCCTTGTACATCTGGCTTATGTAGGTCCTAGAGAATCAACCCTGGGTCCTTTGGCTTTGCAGGCAAACGCCTTAACCTCTAAACCATCTCTCCAGTCCAGGAATTCTATTTTCAAAAGGATCACCCATGTATAATCTCGGGGATTCACAAAATCATGTCTGTCAGTTGGAGGATTAACCTACCTAAGGGAGGCCAGCTTGGCATTTTGCCAGGCAATGGTATTTAGAGCAGTAACTCCCCTCTGCCATCACCCTCATTTCATCAAAGGAGACCGTCAACGCCAGCAGGAGTGGAGAACAGCAGCTCTGGCTTGGTGCAGTTAATAGGCCTGTGCAGCCCCTCTCTTTGTTCTCGCAGTGCAGGTGGTCGAGACCACACTTGGGACTAGTGCTGAGGAAGCTGTGCTGTTGGCCTGATGTAGAGAGAGCTGGGAGGAAGAACTAATGAGAACTTGAAGGTGGGTGCACATCTGCTTGGCACCACAAACAGGAGGGAAAAGGCAGGCACAGGCTCTGAAGTCTGGCTGAGCAAAGCTGCGGAGACTTCATTCTGGTCTAGCAGAGCCCATGGGAAAGCGGGGCTGTCCTCCTGGGTCTCTGTCAGCCCTCAAGTGGTGATGGGAGAGCTCCTCCCTCTGGGGAACATTGTGTGTGACTCATGTTAGCATTGAGTGTCACTCAGCACCACACAGGGATGGTGGCCACAGCGGTGAGGGTCACAAGAGAAAAGATGGTGCTGGGGTGATGGTGACACAGTGATGGTGGTGGTTGGGGGCAATGGTGGGCATGATGGTGAGGCTGATATTGACAACATGGTGATGGTGTTAGGATGGCGGTGATCAGATTGGGGTAATGCAGGTGGTGAGGGTGATGATGGCAGTAAGGTGGTGATGATGATGTATTTAAGAAGGATGACAGTGGAGATGATGGTGGTGGTGCTGATGAGGTGTACGGATGAGGCAGTGATGATGGCAGGGATGGTGGTAGAGTTAGGGGGGATCGTGGTAGTGATTCTGGGAATGGCCGTAAGGATGGTGGTGGTGATGGTGGGGACAGTGACAGTGAAAATGATGGTAATGGTGCTGGGAAGATGGCTCCATCAGTAAAGCGCTTGCCACCCCAGCATGAGGACCAGAGCTCAGATTCCCAGCACCCACCCTTGCAGAAGCAGGCATGGCAGCATGTGCGCGTCATCCGGGCACTGAGGGAGGAGGAATCCCTAGGGCTTGCTGGCCACCTCATGCAGCACATCAGGGAGCTGTGGTTTCAGTGAGAGACCATTTCTCAGAGTGAAAGGCGGAGAGGGACTGGGAAAGATACCCAGCGTTAACCTCGGGCCTCCACATACTTGTGTGTGTGCATGCTATACACACACATACAAAAAATGTTCAAGGGGTTTTTTTTGTTTGTTTTGAGGTAGGGTATTACTCTAGCCCAGACTGGCCTTGAAATCATGATGAGCCTCTTACCTCTGCCGCCTGAGTGCTGGGATTAAAGGCACGTGCCACCATACCAAGCCAAAAGAAATGCTTTTAAAAAGATAATCTCGTCAGCCTGGGCTAGAGCGAGACCCTACCTTGAAAAACCAAGAAAAAAAAAAGATAATCTCACAGGACATGGTGGCACATGTCTTTGATCTCAGCACTCAGGAGGCAGAGTTGGGCGAATCCCTGTGAATTTGAGGTCAGCCTGGGCTAGAGTGAGGCCCCTCCTCCACTAAACAAACACAATGACCATGATTGTTGCTAGTGAGATTGGTAGTTGGTGGTGGTGTGGAGAGGGTGACAGGCTGGTGACAGGCTGGTATGGCTGCGGTGGCAGTTGTGGTAGAGGTGGTGAAGATGATGGTGGTGGCCAGTGTGATGTTGATGGCACTATGCCCCTGCAGTTACAGTGACACTGACGGGGGAGTGATTGGCAGTGTGGGAGCCTGAGTGTATCTAGAACCTGCATTTTCTGTTCCTCTCTGAATGCTGGGAGGCAGGCCTGCGTGTAGAAAGCAGGGCAGTGTTCCGATTTGAAGCCATTGGGGTTGATCTTGATGAATCCCCAAGCTGTAGACCTTATTTGCCAAGGATGTGGTCGTATGGTCATGACTTCACAGTAGTCAGAGAGACATTGATCCTGCTTCTAATCACTGTCAGGAACAGTGTCTCAAGGCTGATCATCAATATCATCGCATTTGCAGACATTGTTCCAAACTTCCTTCATAGCCGTAGATTCACGGCTCCCACCCCAAGCATCCCTGTAGGCTAGTCCTTGTACATATTGTGTTCTTATTTTCATCTTCTCAAACACATAGGTTGTAAAGGCAGCGTGTGACAGCTCCGATAGTAAAAAATAAATAAATAAATAAAACGTGCCTTCTTTTGGAGGGGGAGTGACTTGGAGGAATTAGCCCCAGTGTCACCTACTGTGTTCCTGGCCCAGTGCTGAGCCACTGTCTGCCATGTGCCCTCCCAGCCTTTTCCCAGAAGGTCATTCGGTTCTAGCTCAGGCAGAACCCTCTGGGAGCCAGACCCAGTCCAGCCTCCCTGTCACCACAGTGCAGAAAACAATGAAGGGTGAATTTGGACGTTGGCTTGAGGAAATCCAACCCACTGAGTGATGGGGTGTGCCCATGGTGGCAGGTGATTGCTAGAAATGGTGTTTCCAGAGGGGCTCTCTCAGGAGGATTCATCTCGTCTGAGCCACCAGTGGCAACAAACCACCCCACTCATAAAGAATGGCTGGCAGGAAAGGTTCCGAGCTGAAGGTGATGCAGCCAATTGAGTGAGGTGGACACAGGGTGACTGCACAATGCTGTTCAGCCATTGAGTCCTCCAAGGGGCAGGTCCAGACCCAGTCCACACCTGCGAATGTGGCTCCTTTGGAAAGAGAAATTACCGAGTTGCGTCATCATGCTGGGGAGAGAGATGAGGAAGGGAGAGTGTATGGAATCTGGAGAAGACAGCAAAGATGGGTACGGTGCAGTCCTGAGGCAAGGCTGAGGGTTGTGGGAAGTGAGAGACAGGCAAAGACCAGCCTGGCCCCTGAGCCTTCAGAGGGGACACAGCTCTGGTAGTACTTGGCCTGAGACCTCTGATCCCTGAGCCGTGAGAGAATAAACTTGTGTCTTTTTGTGCCCCCAGTGGGTGATGCTCTGGCCACCCCAGGACACTAGTTCACCATGTTAAGTTTTGTTTGTTGCTCCACAAACATGGAAGTCACTGGGAAGGGTTACAGGGGAGCGACATGACTGGGCCAACTATCGGCAGATGTCCCTTGATGGCTGTACACCATGTGCACTGCAGAGGGCGGAGTGGAAACAGCCCTGCACTGCAGCAGGGGCGACCTGCCGAGAGAAGAGTGAGAGGCGGTCTTTGGCTTGGAGGAAGGCAGGAGAACCAGGGGAAAGCACACCCCCCTGGAGAGGCTACAACGGCCACGTTCACTGCGTTCCTGTAGACGCTGAGTTCACACACGCGTGCATGCGCACACGCGCACACACACACACACACGAATGGGGCAAATTCTGAAATTGTACTTCTCTGTTTTAATGTCCCAAGGGATTTATGCCTACAAGCCATCAATGGCTTCTTAAAAAAATTATTTATTTATTTTCAAGCATAGAGAGAAAAACAGAGACACAGAGCATGCCAGGGCCTCTAGCCACTGCAAATGAACTCCAGACGCATGGGCCACTTTGTGCATCTGGCTTTACATGGGCACTGGGGAGTGGAACCCAGACTGTCAGGCTTTGCGGGCAAGTGCCTTAACTGCTGAACCAGCTATCTCTCCACCTCCCACCATTGGCGTCTCAAAAAGGATTTCCTGGAGTGGATGCGTTCCAGCTGTGTGGACAATGCCCTCTGACTGGGCACCAAATGTTCTACTATTTGTTTTTTGTTTAGTTTTGCATGTTTTTCCTGCAGAGAGAGAGTGTGTATGTGTGCAGTATGTGTGTTATGTGATGTGTGTGTGTGTGTGTGTGTATGTGTGTTGTGTGATGTGATGTGATGTGATGTGTGTGTGGTATGTGTGTTTGATGTGATGTGTGTGTGGTATGTGTGATGTGATGTGTGTGTGTGGTATGTGTGATGTGATGTGTGTGGTATGGGTGTTGTGTGTTGTGTGATGTGTGTGTGGTATGTGTAATGTGATATGTGTGTGTGATATGTGTGTTGTGTTAGATGTGTGTGTGTGGTATGTGTAATGTGATATGTGTGTGTGATATGTGTGTCGTGTGATATGTGTGTGTGTGGTATGTGTGATGTGGTGTGTGTAGTATGTGTGATGTGTGTTGTGTGATATGTGTATATGTGGTATGTGTGATGTGATATGTGTGATGTGTGTGTGTGTAGTATGTGTGATATGTGTGTGTGTGTGGTATGTGTGATGTGTGTGTGTGGTATGTGTGTTGTGTGATGTGTATGTGTGTGGTATGTGTGATGTTGATGTGTGTGTGTGGTATGTGTGTTGTGTGATATGTGTGTGTGTGGTATGTGTGATGTGATGTGTGTGTGGTATGTGTGTTGTGTGATGTGATGTGTGTTGTGTGATGTGATGTGTGTTGTGTGATGTGTGGTGTGATGTGTGTGTGGTATGTGTGTTGTGTGATGTGTGTGTGATGTGTGTGTGGTATGTGTGATGTGTGTGTGGTATGTGTGTTGTGTGATGTGTGTGTGATGTGTGTGTGGTATGTGTGATGTGTGTGTGATGTGTGTTATGTGAGGTGTGTGTGATGTGTGTGTGGTATGTGTGTTGTGTGATGTGTGTGTGATGTGTGTGTGGTATGTGTGATGTGTGTGTGGTATGTGTGTTGTGTGATGTGTGTGTGTGGTATGTGTGATGTGTGTGGTATGTGTGTTGCGTGATGTGATGTGTGTTGTGTGATGTGTGTGTGGTATGTGTGATGTGTGTGTGGTATGTGTGATGTGTGTGTGTTGCGTGATGTGATGTGTGTTGTGTGATGTGTGTGTGGTATGTGTGATGTGTGTGTGGTATGTGTGATGTGTGTTGTATGTGTGTTGTGTGATGTGATGTGTGTTGTGTGATGTGTGTGTGTTGTGTGATGTGTGTGTGTAGTATGTGTGATGTGTGATGTGATGTGTATATGTAGTATGTGTGATGTGTGATGTGATGTGTGTATGTAGTATGTGTGATGTGTGATGTGATGTGTGTATGAAGTATGTGTGATGTGATGTGTGTGGCAGATGCTGTGTATACTCATGCACATGCCCCACTCACGTGCGCAGAGGCAGAGGAGTTCATGGTGCCATCTTTCACTTACCCACCTGTTGTTCTTGAGACAGAGAAATGCCCCGGATTCCAGAACTGTCCTTTTCATTCAGCAAGCCCCAGGGATGACTGGGGTTCTAGAATGCGAGAGTGCACACAGCTTGTTCCGTGGGTGCCGGGGAATCAGGAGTGGAGCTCGGATGGTCTCAGCTCTTCACCCACAGACAGTAAGCCGCCTACTGAGCCATCTCCCCAGCCCGTGCGCTGTCTGTCATGTTACGGACAGTGCCACTCTCCAGCCCCACCAATATCCCCAAGCACTCAACTTTCCCTCTGATGCAAAGCTGGCCTTCGCATTTAAGCCATGCTTGGATAGCTAGTTGGTCCTAGAACTTGGGGATGAGGAACCGCCAGGCTTGGGGTGTATGAGCAGAGACCAGCAGGCAAGAATGAGAAGTTTCTCTCAGCTGCAGTAAACAGGGAGAGAGACACGGAGGAAGACAGTGCATACATTTCCGAATGTTACCTCCAATGCTAGTTTTTACGTCAAAAGAGATGTGGAGGATGTGTCAGCAAGGCCTGTTCCCCTTCTCACACAGGACCAGCGCTGCTCTTACTGGACTTCTTCATAGAAGAAATTCATGGATTTCTCTGTCACTGGAGCTCGTTGGCCGTTGAGGATGGAGCTCCTTGTAGCTTCCTGTCCCTCCTCAGGGAACACAAGACACTATGAGAGCCACCTTGAAAAGGGATAATTCATAAAACCATCCAACTTTCCCAAAACCTACAGAAATCGCACCCATACACCTTCTAGTTTCATTTATATCCTTGCTTGCCTGGAATTCAGTACCACCTCCAATCATGCACCTGTTTTAAAGTTAATTACCTCAGGAAGAGATCTGCAACGTGATCTGGAGCAGCGAGATCCGGGACACGGGCACGAGATGCCTGCTTTACCTCCCCCTCGGCCCCATGTGGCACCCCAAAAGAATGGAGACTGCAGTGTCCACAGAAGAGATGCAGAAGCTGATTCAAGATGCTCTGTCAACACACATTTCACTCACTCGTGTCTTTCACGTGTCCTGTTGTGTCTCTTCATGCCTTGTATGGGCTCAGCCCAGCTCAGTCAGGGAAGGACACTAGCATCTGCCCAGGCGCATACCACGTCACCCTCGTGGGGTGCCATCTCCATGGGATGGAGTCTCCCTGTGCAAGCGAGGGCTCCGGGATTGTAGCTCCTGGCCGATGCCTTCCTTAGCGGAAGCCCTTCTCACGTCGCCTCGCCTCACCTTGCATTCAGTGCCATGGTCTCCCCACTGCACCATGTTGACCAGACGTACGAGGGCCACTACTTTCTCTTGGCAGTTTGCAGGCCTTTGCCTTGTGTAAAATGCTTTTCAAAGAGTTCTCAAAGGACAGTGCACATGTGGACATGTGCATGTGTTAAAACAATCACACCGTGAAGTTGGGGATGGTGTACAGTAAGTCAGAACCTAGTGCTGGTGACGTACTGCCTTCAAAGGCTCTCGTTCACAAGCACGTTTGGAAGCTCATTGTCACCACTATAAGGCATGTAGCCCTAGCCTTGTCATGCCCACAGCCGTGTCATCACGTCGTCCTGCTCATTGTCTGTGGCATCACAACAGTGAAGTGTTTACCACAGCCAGACCTCAAACTGCCTTTAATTTGCAAAATTTCATGAGAATAAATGATGCAGTGTATATATTGGAAACTCTGCGGTATCCCTAGCTCTTGGCAGCGTTACTCCCAGTATTTTGTTCTGTGGAAACATTTTAAGTAAACGGGAGGGGAGGGGAGGGGAGGGAATACCATGTTCCTGTCCAGCATGCTTATTATAGGATCTATAGTAGACTACTTTTAGCAAAGTCTTAGACTTACAAGAATGATTGAAGAAATAGTCCAGACAATTCCCACGCAGACCTGCATGCACATGTGTATGCACACTCAGTGTCTCCTCTGATCTGATGCTCTCATTATTAGTACAACATATTTGTTCTAACTAATTTCAGTATTGACACATTATGAATGAAGTATGTATGTTATTGGGCTTTCTTTTTTAAATATTTTATTTATTTATTTATTTATTTGAGGGGGGGAGAGAGAGGAAAAGGCAATGAGAGGAGTAGGGCACACCAGGGCCTTCATTACGCATGCATTACCTTATGCATCTGGCTTATGTGGGTACTGGGGAAATTGAACCTGGGTCCCTAGGCTTCATAGACAAGCACCTTAACAGCTAAGCCATCTCTCTAGTCTCATTATTGGGCTTTCTTTAATGTTCACCGAATGCCCCTATTCTGTTCTAGGATCCATTCCATGCAGCTGTCCCTCTTGTCTGTTTCCTCAAGTTCCCTCCCTTGGAGCATTTTCTCAGACCGTCTTATTTTGGGTGGCCTTCCCCCTTGGATGGTGAAGGCCAGTTATATGTAATGGATCCTCTACTGGAATGTGTTTGATTTTTTTTTTTTTAGAACTAATCTAGGACTTTGGAATTTAGAAAGATGTCCCCAAGTAAACAGTTCATGTGGCTTCTGACTGCTGACACCGAAGCTGGCCTTTGCTCCTGGGCTTGTGACAGTCACTACTTAGGCCACCCTGTGCTCTCTAGAATGAAATCACCCTGCCCAGCCCACACTTAGAGGGTTCCTTCCTGAAATGGGTTATCTCCATAAGTTATTTGAAATTCTCCTGTTCTAAAGAGAGTACCCCTTGCCCATCTGTTAACATAGTGAACTGTTTATTTGGTACATGGAAGCAAGGGTTACTTTCTCGTAGGTTGTGATCCAGCACTGTTATGTGAAGTGTGCCAAGCTGTGGCCACCTAAGCTCTGTCAGCCTGTCTGAGCCCCATGAACGTGAGCCACAGCAGTGCAGGGTTTCCGTTTTTACACTTTCTTTCTTTCTGGCACTGCAAGATACTCCAGCCCTGTCTTGTATCTTTCATGTCTCTGTCTGAGAACCACCACTGTTCTAAAGAGTTGTGGTTCTTTTTACCTGGAAATGGCATTAGAAACCAACATCTGCCTTTGCTTGTTGCTGCCAGTTTCCATGGCTTCTTAGCCTTTTCAGTGGTCAGAGCAAAGACGTACGTGTGGGTCTGCCACACTGCGAGAAGCGTCTATAACTACTTCAGTGTGTGACCAGGTGTGTCTATGCGGAAGAGATTGCGGTCTCCTTACCAGCACTCAATAGGAAAGAGGTTATCATGCCTATGATAAAGGGACACCTTTAACAACTTCTGTAAGAAAAAAAGTACTATGCACCTGTCTCAGAGCTACACTTACAATGTGTGTGTGTGTGTGTGTGTGTGTGTGTGTGTGTGTGTGTGTGTAAAAGCTATAAGGAAACATGGAAAGGACAGAGTAGCTGTTAAGCTCGTAAGAAGTTAACTTGTTTCTGCAATATTATTAATGCATTAATATTACTAATGCATCTTCCAGGGTATTCTTGCTCAAACCTGGAGAAAACCAGCGCCTTTACTTCTAACAGAGACGAGACATTTTTATCACTTTGATGTCGCAGCACTGCAGCCCTTTGCCCAGCCCTGCTCAGACAGCAGCATCCTGGCTTCACCATGCGTGTAACTCAGGAGAGTGCTGTCAATGCTGTGAAGTCATAGTCAGAACAGTTACACGGGAAGTCCATTGGTGTGTAAAGGAGTAGATTTCGATAATAGCAACTAGAGTCAAGTTTAGACTTGGGTTTTCTCCCCACTCTGATCTTCTTGTGTTTAACCACACACCATGGGTCTTGTGGTTTCCATGACTTCAGAAGCCACAGCTCGAGGATCCCTCTTGGGAGTTTCTGGAGATGTCCTGAAATGGAAAGGGCAAACATGCTCTGGCTGATGTGATCGCCAGTGTCCTCAGCTTTGTGTGCCCACGTGAGGGAGCACGACCGCAGAGCCCAGGAGCATGCGGTTTCACCTTGTGCCACCATCAGAATGCGACTACAGAAACGGCAGATCAAATACTTCAAGAAGGCAGTTGTTCGCTGTCATTGAGGCTGGTGGTCCAGTGATCACAGCCCCTCAATTACGGCCCTGTGCAGGAGCACAAGCAGCAGTCATTAAATAATTATGCCTTTGATTAGTTGCTTTAACCAGTCATTGCCTTTGAAATATGATAACACAATTGGGAGTTTTATTAAAAAAACAATTTTTCCTGGAATTGTTGAAAAAGATTGCATGTTTTTTTTTAAGCCTGCAACATATTTTGTTGGAGGAGATCGAGAAGGAAAAAAGAAAGAGGAAGAAGAAAGAGAAGGGGAGGAGGGTATGGGATGGGGAGTGAGTTGACGAATGTTTCCCATTATCACTCATTTCTGCTTCTTGAAGGCTAACGGGCCCCAGCGTGCCAGGCGGCATCATGAGCCCTCACCCTGCCTGCAGTCTGCCTCATAGAGCACTGAGCCAGGTTTTGCAAGGAGAACAAGGAGAAGCAGGGGACCTTTAACCACTCCTAGACCCTGCTGATGCTGCTGCTGCCTCGATGGCCACAGGCCTCACATGAGGTGGCTTTCCTGTACGTCCTTCAGTTTGGGAAAACAGATGTGAACCTCCTCTTTGCAAGTCTGGTTCTCTCTGTCTCTGTGTCTCTCTGTGCACGTCCTCACGTTGAGTGCTGGGTCTGAGCCTATAATATAACAGGACAGAGAACACCACTCTAAATAGCTTGAACTAGGAAGGCAAGAGTGTTCCTCACAGAGCTGGGACCAGACATCCAGTTTCTACCCTTCCATCTTACCGTATTCCCAGATGAGGTTGAACCCAAGGGGCCCTAGAGCCCCACGTTCAATTCCTAGTTAATCCATCCTCAAACATGCACAGGGACTTCAGGAGAGCAGGGAGGCGAGGCCTTCCCATCAGTTCCTCTGTGTTCCGATCTCTGCGTGAGAAGGGGCGTGCATTGGAAAGCCGGGGTGGTGAGTGCATTGTGGAGGCATCGTTGATTCACGCCTCTCATAGCAATCCCTGCTCAGAGGTTCATTCCTTGTGGCTGGACTGAAGTGTCGTCCAGATGATTCTGGGCGCCCTGGAGCCCTCGCTGTGCAGCTTAGGACTTCCCTGGCAGAAAAGAAAGCCACACCCCCGTCACCGGAACTTGTGGTTTTCTGAAACATCCCAGAGTTACTATCCTCCCTGACTTCCAGGATTAATGATGTTTTCCACACATGCCTACACTAGCCACTGTGTAGAACCCCTAGAAGTTTCTACACCTAAAGCACTCTAGAGAAGCCTGTACTGCAGAGGTCATATTTGTGGTAAAGACAGCCATTCTGAGTTATTAGAAATCAAATTAAAATTTCACAATTAAGGCTCATTACTTGTCTCTTGAGTTTTGCTTAGTGGCGTATTTTACCATCTCTGGTTTTTCTGTGGCTTCTAATTAGGAAGGCGGACAGTTTCCCTGGAAACTGAGGGCAGTAAAGGTATTTTGCTTCCTGCACGTGTGGCCCCTATGTTTGCTTGGCCCCGGTTTTGTTTAATCCTTTCAGAGTCCCTTCTGAGGGATGTTTCAATGGGACTTCACCATGAGGCGGCCTCTGGGAGGCAACCATTGTGTCAAGCCCCCTCTCTGCTGAACTAGTGAGTTCACATAGCTGAGACTCCTCTGGGTTGCATCTTATGAAAAAGAAACCATCACCTTTTTAGAAGAGAATATAACATTTGCACAGTTTTGTTGAGCAAATGAATGTTCACGTGGCTGGCACAAAAGAAACCCTCCATCTCTAATCTCACAACACAGCTGCCAAAGACAAAAAAGACCACAGGTACTGGGTTCCCTGCACTGGAAATGACACAAAACCACAGTGGCATTTGCTGGCTTCCTCACACCTGCAGAGTTTCCTGGGGAATGACCTTCATGCAGAAGTCCCCATCCCACCGTCAGCCTGCAGCACTCCAAGAGCAGGGCTGCTCCTCTGCACCTCAGCTGTCCTCTGTCGCATTTCTGCCAAGGGCACCCTTAGCAAGAGATGCCTGTCCAGTGTGCATGAGGAACCACACCATCTGACAAGGCGATGCTTTGACTTTTCTTGGAGGCACAGTATATGCCCTGTATGAACAAGGGGTTATTCATTTCCTCTAAGACAAGACCGCTAGAGCTGAGTGGCATGCCTCTCAGAACCAGGCCCTTCCTCCACACGGTAATTGATTCTGAGGGCTGCTGCAGCTCGCATTTCACCAGCCCCGTTCCGTGCATGCCTGGGATGCACAGGCACTTACACGTTCAGTGTGGCTGGCAAGCTTTGGACACGCCACCTTGTCACCTGTGTCATTATTTAATCAGATATCTGAAGAGTATTTGTCTGATCAACAAAATACACTGTCAGAAGGAGACCAGAGGTGACATTGGTAAAGTCTCTGGTTTTGGTACAATGACGGAGGAAGAATTTTAGTATAAAACCCTGCTGGTTTAAACCTGACAACAGACTAAAGAATATTTTCATTCCATTTCTAAAGAGTTAATCACAAGGTCTTGGCTTGGAAATCTACTCTCTGATTGGTTTCTGGATTTCCCATGCTTTGTAAAAATAAAAATTGTTTATAGAAACAGGTTAACAGAAATGTTCCTTTAAAGTGTAATTCTTAGTCCCTTGAGATCACATAAACCCATATGAAAAGACATAGTTTCCAAAAATAAGAGAGTAGTAATTGAGAGCTGTTAACTCTAAGTGATTCCAGCTACTCTTAACAGGAGAAAGTCATAATTTGTACACTTTTTCTTTCCCTCTGTGTTTTTGAAAAGACTGAGACTGTCTGTTAGTGATTACGAGTTGAGTGTATTATCCATACCTCATTTGGTCAGACACTTCACACGTGCTCTGTGATGGAGAGGACACCCGACTGTCTTCATCAGATGCCTGGCTCAGGATGAGCCACAGTGTAGGTCCGAATGTGTGGGGTAGATAAACAACTACACAGTCAAACGTGGGTGTCAGCACCTTCGTCCATCCTGAGATAGTAACACGTGGAGTCTCTGTCATTCAAGGATTTCCTGATCAATCCAGTTTACCAACACCTTCAGCATTCACAAGCAGTTTTCAATTTAGGGAAAATTGACAATATTGCAGACTGAGTCCCTAGACTTTGAACCAGAGTTTTTCAAAGTTTAGATTCTCTTAATTGTTAGGAAACACATTGCAGCCAGCAGGTCACCCAGTTTAGTCTTTAAGTTTTCAGCCCTCCACTGCACTCACTTGCAGGGTGGGTATCTGGCTGTGAAACTCACATAGCAGTCTGGTATGTGATTGAGTTCACAGCGTGTGTTTGGGTGTCACTTGGGGGACAGTATTGTCCCACTAACAGGTGCCTTTTACTGAGCTCTGTGACCTGCCTGATGCTTGCTGAGGGTGGAGAAAATATGGGTAGTCAGAGAAGCCAGTTCTATGTGCCAGCGAAGGCCACGTGGCCAGTTACAGAAACAGGGCTTGTAATTGCCACAAGTGTTTCTGTCCTGTTCTGTTGAGTGCATGCGTATGTACCTGTAAACTAAACAGGTACGTGTACTTTCTTTTCTGTGTTCCTTTACCATTAATACAACATCCAGTGAGGTGATACCAGTTCTTAAGCACAGTTAAATCCATACCAGCGTATTTAAGCTACGAGATGCTAAAGGACTCAACATTCCTTAAGGGATGTCCCCATCTGAATTGTCCCCGTCCAGCATATGTGTAGTAATTGCACCATGTCAGGTGGGATTGTGACCTTGTTATGGTTTCCACACGGAAATTAAGCATGACTAACTAGATTTCAGAAAGCCCCTTTCCATGTGTGAGCTGAAGTGAGTAGATCACAAGCTCAGAGTATACACTCACACAGCTGCTTTGTGCCAAGTCTGAAGTGTTCTGGGATGTCACAGCCATGGCGATTTCCCCTCATGTATTTAGACATTGTAGACCCTGCTGAGCTGTCGTACCCATTGGATAGCTGCTTGAAGGCAGATGAACCCCATTTAGGGAAGGAGTGTTGTAAGAGCTATTTGCTGTAAGCAAAGCTGGAGAATAAAATAAGTAACTGAAGGTCCATACCTTGATGTCTCTTTGTCCAGCAACAGGGAATTCTGATTTAGAAAGAAAAGGCTTGGGGCTGGGGAGATTCCTCAGTGGTTAAAGGTACTTGCTCAAAAGAATAGATTTGTGAGAAATCACAGTAATAGAATCTGAATACTAGTCTTTGTTAAAAAAGAAAAAAGAAGGGCTGGAGAAATGGCTTAGCGGTTAAGACACTTGCCTGCGAAACCTAAGGACCCAGGTTCAACTCCCTAGAACCCAGATAAGTCAGATGCACATGGTGGTTCATGTGTCTGGAGTTTGTTTGCAGTAGCTAGGGGCCCTGGCATGCCCTTTCTCTCTCTCTCTCTAATAAATAAATTAAAAAAAAAAAAAAAAACTTGCAAGCAAGGGTAAAACCCTTGGTTTGACCCCAGGACCTCCTTCTCTAAGAAGAAGGAGGGGGAGGAGGGGAGGTGGGGACGAAGAAGGGCGAATTTAAGAATAAAAAGAAAAAGGAGGGCTGGAGAGATGGCTTAATGGTTAAGGTGCTTGCCTGTGAAGCCTAAGGACTCATGTTCAACGCTCCAGGACCCACATAAGCCAGATGCAGTGATGCAAGCACACAGTGTGGCACATGCACACAAGGGGACGCATGCATCTGGAGTTTGATTGCAGTGGCTGGAGGCCCTGGCACGCCAATTCTCATTGTCTCTCTCTCATGCATGCATTAAAGTGGCCAGTCTGTTGGCCAGTTTTTTGATGCCTCAAAAAAAAAAAATTAGATTCCTGAAAATGTTTTTAAAACTTAAGATTTTAATTAAAAATTAATCAAGTTGGGTGTAGTGGTACAGACCTATAATACCAGTATTTGACAGGCTGAAGTAGAAGTTCAAGTTCAGTCTAGGCTGCATAGTAAGACCCTCTCAAAAAAAAAAAAATAATAATAAGTAAAGATTACCCAGAAATAAAGGCTTGTGAGTTCCTCCCCATGATGAGCTCAGAAGTGATACCTATTGCTAAGGCCAGGGGATGCTGCTGGAATACTGCAGCTTAGACATCAGGGTCTCTGTTTCCCCTTAGTTGTTATCGATGACAATATGATTGTATTTTTTGTTGAGAAGCTTTGAAACAAGGCGACTTGGAGCAATCAATGCCCCCGAGACAGATGCACATATCAGGACCTTGGTATCAGCCAGAAAACAGCCATTTGTTTATGAGGAAGAAAAAGGCATGGCATTTTATACATTGAAATTGATTATTTCATCAATAGGTTAATAGAAAACCAGGCTGCAAGTTCACTTCCTGCTTATACGTCCCTACCATAATGAGAAACTTGAGTGTGAAAAATGTAGGACGGAAAGCAACCAGGAAAGAGGTTTTCTGTGCTCTAAGCTCTCTCTTTCACAGGGGTGCGCAGCCTGGATTCTGCCTATTTATATGTAAATGTTTGAGAAAGAGGGAAGCCTTTCCTCAAGCCTCATAGTAGCCACTTCTTCTGGAACTTGTGAAACATGGGCCAACATTCCAGAGCTTCCGCTGCTGGGAAATGAAGCCCATGTCAAGTTCCACGAATGCACTGTCACACCTGGGGACAAGCCCTTGACCATTTCTGAAGTGAGAGTCGAGAGTGAGTAACGCACACCCATGTAAGCACGAGGACCTGAGTTTACACTCCCAGCACCCACACAAAAGCCAGGCAAAGACAGGAGGATCCTGGGACTTGCTGGCCAACTACTCCAGCTGAGTCAGTGGGCTCCAAGTTCAATGAGAGACCTTATCCCAAAAAATAAGGTGAAGAGGGGCTGGAGAGATTTCTTAGTGGTCAAGGCACGTGCCTGCAAAGCCTAAGGACCCAGGTTCGATTCTCCAGGTCCCACGTAAGCCAGATGCTCATAGTGGTGCACGTGTCTGAAGTTCGTTTGCAGTGGTTGGAGGCCCTGTCATGCCCATTCTCTCTCTCTCTCTCTCTCTCTCTCTCTCACACACACACACACTGTAATAAATAAATAAAAATAAAATCTAAAACCAAAAATAAGGTGGAGAGCAATTGGAGAAGTCACTCAATGTCAGTCTGTGGGTACCGTATACACACATATATGTGTACATACACACATGTACACACATACAGACATGAGTACAACATGGACATCAGAGAAGGGAAACAGTTGAACACAGTGAACGGTTTGCTTTCCTTCGTTGCTGGTACATGACATTGGTACTGCTATATACCTGAAGAGCCTTTTCCAGGCCTGGTATTCCCCAGGACACACACTTAGACTTTGAAAAAACAGAGATGAGATGAAGTTCTCTGCCAATGAAAAAGGAAATGTGGACCCTTATGCATTAGGAAAAGGGCTCTAGTCACCAACTGTAGACGCCTTTTGGTTAGACATTATATTCTTGTTAAATTACTTCTTCTTCTTCTTTTTTTTTTTTTTTTTTTGAGGTAGGGTCTCACTCTAGCCCAGGCTGACCTGGAATTCACCATGTAGTCTCAGGGTGGCCTCAAACTCATGGTGATCCTCCTACCTCTGCCTCCCGAGTCCTGGAATTAAAGGCGTGCACCACCACGCCCAGCTTTTAAATTACTTTTTGATGTTCACACTACCACGTAATCCCTAAGTGTTTAATCGTGCAGGTGTTTAATTGTTTTAAATCACCAACTAATGGTTGTTTGCTGTTGTGGTCAAAGTAAAATCTGCACCCTGAACACACAGAGCTGTATTTCAAAACAGCATTCGCCGCCTTAACAATCGAGTTCCTCTCCTGTCTGTTACATTGTCTTTATGAACAAATGCAGTGAGGTTCACTTGAACTACAGACTTACTGCCGAAGATTCTTGGGCTTCTGCTTGGGTCACTCCCTCCAGAGTGGTATTTGTAGCACCTAAGCTGGGCCCCAACCACACTGCTTGAAGTTGAGCCTTGACTCTGACACTAGAGCAGGCAAGAGTGGCCCGCCTGTCCTGAGTCAGGAGTGCTTGGCTTCGGGGCTGACCGTTTTCTGGCATGTGTCTTCCAAGGCACGGGGCCAGGCTAGCCCTCCGCCCAGTGAGCACACCTCACTGGCCTGTGCTGCCGTCTAATGGAAGCCTCCACGGGCTTCCGTTCCTGAGTGTGGTGACTGTCACCCTTGCAAAACATCCCAGTGTCTTTAACGTCGGCTGTGAAGTCTGGCTGAGAAGCCTTTCTGGGTCCTCTGTGTCCATGAGTTCTGTGCACTGCCTCCTGAGAGCTGAGGGAGCCAGGCTCGTCTTCCTTATCCCTCGATGATTAGGGTAGGGCTGAGCGAGGCAGAGTTGAGTCCTTGCAGTAAACTGTCCCATCTCACGCCAACAGGGCGGGCACTCCATGGGAGGAGAGGCCACCGGCCCCACGTGCATTTGCCTGTGAATTTCACTCCCAATCCTGGCGTGTTGCTGGCGTGCGCTCGGTGCCCGTCCTGCTGAGAGCGTGGGGACAAGTGTGCTGGATGGAGGCTCCAGGCGTCCTCCAGCCCTGTGCTATGGGAAGTGGTCCTCTGACATGACCACCCAGCCCACAATGATGGCAGGAGGCTCTTGACGAAAAACGTCCTTAGTTTTAAAAGGCGTAAACTGCTGATCACGGTCCTTTATTTCCATGTGTTACTGGAACTTTGCCAAATCAAAGAGCTTCTGACCTCCAGATCATGGTCCTGAGGAGGCCACCATATGAAGGGGAAGGCCAGCGTTTGCCTTGCTTTGAGCAGTCACAGGCTTACCAAGGTTGTGCATGCATGTCTTTGCCTGGGCATGTCTTTGATTTGTGCGGACCTAAGGATGCTGATGTCCTCACAGGAAGTGGAGGACCAACTGGGGAGGCCCACAGGGTGCCCACCCCCCGCTTCATGCAAACTGACAGCTCGGAGGCAACTTCACGTGCTACTTTGACATTTTTCTCCCCTTTTCATTTGTTTTCTTTTCCTTTTTGTTCTCTCTCTTCTCCCCCCGCCCTCTCTGCTCTCGGGATGCAGCCAAACGCAGAGCATGGAGACTAAACCGTGTTGGTAGCCTGCGAAACATATACAGCAGCAGCAGTACCAACACCGAAGGTAACGCCTCTGCCTCCCACCCGCCCGCCACCTCCATGCACACATGGAAATGCGATCGCCCCCAGCCGCATGCTCCTTACTGTGTTTGCAGAGTCATTTCTGTGGTCTTTTCATCTTTTTGTTTGCGTGTTTTATTTTACCACTCATGTTCCTTTCAGCTTACTTAAATTTTGACCTTTTCCCTTCCGTCGTAGAGTAGTGATGTTTAAATTACTTCGGAAACCTATTTTCTCCTCTTTTTTCTTTTCCTTTATACATGTGGGCACTCAATGTAATATTTCCCACGTTATTACAGTTTTTAAAAGTGTTAGCATCAGGTGTAATGATCTGTAGCCAAATACAATAGTGTGCCGTGACATTTAAGTAACAGTCTTAATTTGTTTTGTGGACGCATTCTCCATAATGCTCTCCGCGGGTCTAATCCAGGGCAGGCAGGCCCGGGCCATTTGCATGGGCTGCTATCGCTTGTAAATTCCGTATATTGTTGTGTTTCTAAAGGTCGTCTGGTGCCAAAGTTCACAAATTGACTTGAGCTGCTTTTTTCACCAAAGACAGCTGTCACTGCTTCTGTATAATAGCACATTGAATTTGCCCCCACCTTCATTTGAACAACGCAATTATAAATTGCCTTTTTTTTTATTATTACAAATGTCAAGGGTCAGAATTATTTTGATGCCAGGCAAGAGAAAACCACCCCCACCCACCCAAGTGCATGGAAGGGAGGCTGGTGGAGAACACAGCGCAATGCAAAACAGGTCACAATCCAGTGAGCTTGGTATAATATGGGGAATTTTTTTTCACTTAAGTGCAAGCCAAATGGGTCAAGTAATGGCAAGCCCGTGCCCTAACACTAATTGACTTATTTGGGGATGATTATAACTGTAATATTTTTCTTAATGTCACTGTTTTCTGGGCTGTTGATTTTAGCGATTGCCAAGCAGTGGCATTAAATCTCTTGTAAATTTTAAATTGCACGCTATTTCTGTAAACAAGTCCCTTCTTCACATCCCGGTCATTAACCTTTCTTGATTTATATCCCATCTCCTTTCTCTTCCCTTCACAATTACTCCTGCCTCGCCACTGAAAGCCCCGCTCTCAGCCAGAAAAGAAATGAACGTGAAAAACAAAACAACTCTTGACGATGGCTTGTTAAAGAGCCATTTTTTAATCATAATTTTGTTTTCATTCCCCAAAGGGAAATTGTCTGCTCAGGTGCCAATGGAGCTTGTCCTGTTGGTATCTTCTTTCACAGCATTCAAGAAACACGGGAAGAGAGGGAAAGTATTCACATTAGCTATGATTTTTCAGTGCATCTCATATGATATTAATGTGTTCCTTTGTGATTTTTTTTAAAAAAATGATTTCGGGAGCATATTGTATTCTGCCCTGTGTCCTTACCAAATCTGTCTGTCTTTTGTATGTGCGTGGATATGCACAGCAAATTTGTTTATTGATTTCTAACCTTAAAAAAAATGGCAAATCAAAGAGCTTTGGTTTTAAATGTGAGTACAAAATTGAGGAACCATGAGGAGGCACCTGGTTGGCTCCTTGGTTTTTCAGACAAACATTTCCCACCTGACAACTGGTTCGCTGGTGGGCTGGCCCAGGACCCCATAGCGCCAGGTGTAAGGACTCCCAGGAGGGCTCCCTTCCCAGCCCCAACTAGTCAGGTAACACTCCACTTTGACTTAAGGGTCAGCCAGTGCTCCGGGGTGGGAAGACACATGGGGAGGGAGGGAGGGATGACAGGTTGAGACCTCCTTTGCAAACTTCGGGTCCCTAAGCATAACTACGCTAGGCAAGCCTGGGGCTCTGGGAGTAAATGCTGACCACACCACCAGTTTCTTCATTGTTCTCAGTCATAGTTCATGCTCAGTGTTCAGTTACATTTGTGAATTTTTCAACTAAGCAGTGTGACCATAATCCATTAATATCTGTACATATACTAGCTCATTTCATATGGCTTTTAACTGTGTTATGGAATTCATGTCATATGTAAATTATCAAAATGTCTTTTTCTGATTCCAGCCTTTGGCTATAAGATGTGACTTCATGGTCACTGTCTATAAAATGACCTTATGAACATGAGTGTGTTTGTATCCTGAACATTGTCACTTGTGTTTAACATGGAGCCCAGAGGGCAGCCTGAAATGGACCCATCTCAAAAGGCAGTATTTTAAAAAATATTTTTAAAATATTTATTTGCAAGCAGAGAGAGAAGAGAGACAGAGAGAAGATTTATTTATTTATATTTATTTATTAGAGACAGCGAGAGGGAGGAAGGGAGAGAGAGAGAGAAAGTGGGTGACCAGGGCCTATAGCCACTGCAAACAAACTCCAGACTCATGTGCCACCATGTACATCTGCCTTGCATGGGACCTGGAGAGTCAAACTTGGGTCCTTAGGCTTTGCAGGCAAGTGCCTTAATCACTAAGCCATCTCTTCTGCCTGGCAGTATTTTTAAAAGTACTCTGCTTGAGTAATTTATTCAGCAGTATCCCCCACTCCCCTCCAAAAAAACAAAAACACCAAGATAATGTTCAGTTCTCTACAGATGGTCACAACTTTCGTTGCATTCATATAATCAGGGAAATGACACCTGGTAGGAGCCAGCGAATGGCTTAAAAGTCCTGGGACCTTCCTGGAGATAACAGGTTTGTGAAACAGATAAGGATGCACTTGAAGCCTCATGATCTCGCATAAACCCTTTCTTTGATGGCCTCTTGTTCCTGGCACCTGGGCCACATTATCTCATTTAATCCTCACAGTGCCCTGCCAGGTAGGTATTGTGTTACACACAGGAGTTGGGGTTGTGGTATCAGTGGATTTTGCAGAAGATGTGCCCGGCTCTCTGTTCTAGGACCCACTCTCAGATTCATAGAGAGGGTGAACGGGGCAGGGAAAGACACACCACACAGAGGTCAGCAGGGACGTCCAGGGACAGGACGGGAAAGCAAGTACCTGCTGTGCCTCATCTTCTCCGCTCTTAGGGCTCATGATCCCTGAAAGCAAGGGAGACATTTGTGCATCTCTAGGTCAGTGAGTTTAAAACCCTTTCTTCTTTGTTTTGTTTTGAAGTAGGGTCTCACTCTAGCCAGGCTGATCTGGAATTCACTCTGTAGTTTCAGGGTGGCCTCGAACTCTCAGCAATCCTCCTACCTCTGCCCCCCGAGTGCTGGGATTAAAGGGGTGCGCCCCCACGCCAGCTTTTCTACTTTTTAAATCATATCTTTCATCAGGAATGTGACTTTTAGCTTGAAGTGCTGAGTAGGTGGAAGGTCTCTTGGTAATATGATTCTCTAGCTGCCTCCAGCCCGAGGAGAGGTGGTCTACATGGCAAGTGACTGGAGCGCTCCTTCCAGAACATCGTGGGGAGACCTGTCGGGCTGTGTGGGGCACCCCTCCAGAGGGTCATGGCACAATAGACAAGACTATCCTGCCTTAGCTACCAGACAGGTGGACTCAGCAGCCCCTGAGCCGAGTGAACACAGGGGTTCTCTAAGCTCTTCCAGTACGTGGGGAGCAGAATGGCACTCCTGGGTGTGCTGAGCCCATTGCACTCTCTGGTTTTGTTTTTTGAAGCAAGGTCTCATTCTATCGCAGGCTGACCTGGAACTCAAACTCACAGCAATCCCTCCTACCCCAGCCTTCTGAGTGCTGGGATTAAAGGCATACACCACCACACCCAGTCCACTGCACTCTCTCATGGTCAACAGAATATTTTAACAGCAGCTCACCTTATACTCTAGGTGAACCTTACACTTAAGGGTCTTCCAGACTCAGAAGTAGCTCAAAGTCCCAAGTGGAGCTTTGAGTCCTGCTGTCTACAAAAATCCCATTTCTGCAGATTCAATGTCTTCCGAGGCAGATCAGTGAAGCCCCTGCCCTGGCCTGGCTCATCTCAGCATGGCACTGATGGAGCCAGGTTTTTGGGACCTGGCTTCCAGTAGGCACTGCCAGAAGAAGGGCAAGTTTCTTTGGAGGTCTTGCCATGATGCAGCTCTGAGTCTCAGGTGTGGGGCAGTGCTTTGTGCCTGCCTCCACAGAGTAGCTCAGGGCGCCCTGTCTGTCTGAGCCAGTGTGAGTGGACGTGTGGCCTGTTGATGGGTCCCTCTAGCCTCTTGGTCACTTTTCTGAGACTCCAGATGTATACAGAGGCTTAAATCTCAGCCTGAGCTGCTGATGGTACACAGAGGCCCGCCTTCGCTTCATGATGCTCTACTCCTGTGTGTCAGTCCTGGAGCAAGTGGAGGGGAGGGTGCCGTGGACCTTGTTGCAATTTGCAGGTGCTGTGCATGAGCTGCGGGCTGAGGAGAGACAAAATCTGGGAGCATCACCAGGAGCTCTAGGGGGGTTTGTAGAAAGCAGAACTGCCCCTTGGTTCAAGGGTCCATGGCTGGAAGTAATGGCAACTGCTGGTTACACTGTCCAGCACAGAGCAAGACCCGACATCCTGCGGTGGCCGTGGTGCTCTGTCACAGCTTGGAGGAGATCACAGCTCCTGTTTTATAGTAAGGACCCAAGGCTAGGAGATCCCAGGGGTTGCACCTCCCAGGAACACTGGTGTGTGCAAGTGGCTTGGCTGTTCTATACTCTGTAGGTCATTCTGTGGGAGCAAGAGGGGCAGGTGCCTCTCTGAGGTCCCAACACAAGGACCACGGATGCTCCACAGACAGCTACTGACTGGCCACGTTAGCTGTGTGCAGTCCTATGCCTGCCCAGCCAGCAGGACTCCCTTCTTCCTCATAGGATCCTGAAAAGTGAGGAACATGCTAGAATGTCTTTCTAGAAGAACTCACAGCTATATCTGGATATAGACTCCAACAGCCTTCCGCGGGCAGGGCCCCATCATCTGAGGCTTCCTGTGAAAGCTGAGTCTCATGTGTGATTGGCTGGCTCCCTGTCTCCCCATCATTTCAGATGCTTGGTTTTACATAAAGTTTTCTCTGAAGGTTTGCAAAACTTATGATGTTTCTAAACTTGTTATTAACAGCCTCTATACATTGTAGACAATATTCCATGAAAACTTGTGATTTTTAAGAGGTGGGTGGACTGTGGTTTTGACCCTGGGCTCTTGATCCAGATGGTCTTGGTTTGGTTCCTATAGCACCGTTTTCTAGCTCCGACCTTGGGGCTGCCAATATACCCCTGTGTGTCTCAGTTTCCCCACTTGTGCCTGATGCCTCCTGCACAGAGCTGTGGTTTGGAGTTGGCGAGAGCACACATCCGGAGACACAGATGCAGTTCCCATGTGCAAGAAGTGACCTCCAGGTCCCTGCCTGCAATCAGGCGCCACTGTCAAGGACCATTTGAAGGAAAGTTACATGCAGAGGATATAGGAGAATTTGGAAATAAGACCCTTCCTCAGCGCTGCCCACTGTCCACCTCGCAGGCATTGTCAGCTTAGACGTTTAACTATGAGCGGGAGCTGCAGAGCCAGATCTTCCCAACAACAGGGATTTGAATGAATCTGCCCGCCATTGTCGTCCCCCACACGGAGATTGTAAAACCAATACAGCCTAGAGGGGCCAAAGGAAGGAAGTGCAGTCCTTCCAGTAGAGCTGAGCACCCGCTGCGCGTGCGTGGCCACCATGGTTGCTACTAAAATGAGTACAAACGTGTTCATTGGAGAGGTAACGAAGCCTCTCGGGGAAGGGTCAGGGGCCCGCAGGCACAGGCCCGCGGCACTGTCGGTAGAGGAAGGAAGTCAGCAAGCGCAGTGGCCAGCAGCATGAGTGCAGATGAAGCCAGATTTGGAAGCAGGGAAGGAAGGCTGTTTTCCTCCACTGCCAGGCACCTAGCACACCTGGGTGAAGAGGCCATCTGCAGGTAGGAAAGTGGCGCCAGTGGGCCTGGAGGAACCTGGCCAGCTCTTGTACTCGTGCTGGGCCTGGGCCTGCCAGCAGAGTGCTCACCTGTTCTTGAAGGGAGGGTTCCGGGGGGACCTAAGAGTGAAGGTCTGCAGACAAGCAGCAAATAAGCAGACTACAGCGTGGTCACCCGATGAGTGACAGTGAGGTCAGAAGCCCGGGCCTGGCCCTTTCCCAGGTGTCCAGGCTAGGAGCAAGTGCAGGCACCATTAGCTCAGGAGCTTCTGCATCCTGCTGTGGTCAGTTTGGGGCCTGGGATTTTTTTTTTTCCAGAAGCTTTGTTGTAGACCCCATCCTTACTTTAGGAAACACTTGTCTCCTGGTGGTTCCAGAACGGAGTTTCCTTACACTTACACTGCGCTCCCGCTCGGTAGAAGGTGCTGCTGGGACTCTTCTTGGGGTACAATGTAGCAGCAAATGTTCCTGGCTGTGTGGGTTCCCCTGGGGATTCAGCGTTGCCTCACAGAATGAACTCTGGTTCTACAGTAAGTTAAACCAGTCCAGCATCTGTTTGACTTATCTTTCGAAGATCTTTACCAAACTCAGCTTCCAAAAGTACTTCCCTGAAAACCAGAACTTCTTGTGTGTAGAATGACCATAAAAATGTTTTTGTTTTAATTTAAAATGAACAGGTCTCTAGTGGAGGGGTTGTATGGTTCCCCTGCCCCATATGTCTTGGTTGTGTACAATCCTGGGCCTTGTTCACCAGACTTTCTCACACATTTTGTCTTTTCCTACAAAATAGGAGAAAATTTGAAAGTAAAGGTTGACTATATTGCAGCGGGTTTGGGCTGATAAAATCTTAAATGTGACGTCTGCCATCAGAGTAAATAAATCCATATGCCAAGTTAATGTGGGCTTTTAAAGCAGGCATACTGACATCCTTTACAAAACATCATTCAGAAATAAACAGCACAAGAGCCTGGGGCTGGGCATGACCTTGCCCATGGTGCACTGGCCACGGGAGACCCAGAAACACTGCAGATTAGCCAGCAGGGTCAATTTGTTTCCAGCTAAGGTCAAGGCCAGTGGCTAATGGGCTCATCAGGACTAGTCAGGATTGTCTCCCTTGCAAAAGGAAGGGAGGGGCGGCATACCATTGTCAACCCTAGCCAGTGTGTGCAGGGGAGGCCGGGAATAAGAAGGAGTGGCTGGCTCAAAGATACCTGTCAGTCAGCACTGGGAGAGAGCCCCGCCCCCCCCCCCCGAAGTAGATGCCCATTCTGGGAGAAGTTGGATGGAGGGTGGCCAAAGATAGAGTCAGTGTTGAGTAGAGGTGTGATGTGCCCAAGGGAAAGGTCCGGCCCTCCAAGACAGGAGCCATGGGGGAGAGGGTGCGGTGGAGGAGTGTCCTCACTGAAGGTCTTGGCTGTTCAGCTATCCAGTCATGTTTTTGGCGTCTGTCTGGAGGCTTGTGGGCTTGATGGACCCAGGTCTTGGGTCAGCCATGCCTGCCTGGTTACATGTTTCAAAATGTATTTGAGCCAGGCGTTGTGGTGTATGCCTTTAATTCCAGTACCCAAGAGGATCACTGAGTTTAAGGCCACCCTGAGACTACATAGTGAATTTCAGGACAGCCTGGGCTACAGCAAGATAGATATGTTTTATGTCTTGTTTTTGCTAGTCAGTGTGTGGGAAAGGAGGCTTAGCTTCATGGCTGAAATACTGATGGACCTCAGCTCTGGATTCCGGACTGCAGGAAGCCTGGGAGAACTATGTTCCCCTCCAAGACAGACTCACATTCAGCCAGTGGAGAGCTGGGTTAGCGAGCATGTCAGCTTTCTCAACTCAGAGAACAGGCCCACTGCACTGGGGAGATGCCCACTGTTAAGAACACTTCCCAAGCAAGCATGAGGACCTGGGTGGGGGCGGGGACACGACCCGAGGAAGCTTGAAATCAATTCCCCAGCACCCATAAGCAGTTGGGCATTGCCACGCTTCTGTAACGTCAGTCCTGTGGGGAGCAGAGACCAGAGAATTGCTGGGGCTTGTGAAATTGGTAGCTTCAGGCTCAGAAGGAGACTCCATTTCAAGGGAAAACAGTCAAGCAATGGAGGTGAACACCCAGCATTCCACACTGGCCTGCCCAGACGTGTGCATACACCATACACACCACACACGCTGTATCACATGCATACACCATACACACCACACACGCTGTATCACACGCATACACCATACACACCACACACGCTGTACACATGCATACACCATACATACCACACATGCTGTATCACATGCATACACCATACACACCACACACGCTGTATCACACGCATACACCATACACACCACACATGCTGTACACATACATACACCATACACACCACACATGCTGTACACATGCATACACCATACACACCACACATGCTGTACACATGCATACACCATACACACCACACACGCTGTACACATGCATACACCATACACACCACACACGCTGTACACATGCATACACCATACACACCACACATGCTGTACACATGCATACACCATACATACCACACATGCTGTACACATGCATACACACACCACACATGCTGTATCACATGCATACACCACACACCACACACGCTGTATCACACATACACCATACACACGCTGTATCACACATACACCATACACACCACACACGCTGTACACATGCATACACCATACACACCACACACGCTGTACACATGCATACACCATACACACCACACACGCTGTATCACGTGCATACACCATACACACCACACACGCTGTACACATGCATACACCATACACACCACACACGCTGTACACGTGCATACACCATACACACCACACACGCTGTATCACATGCATACACCACACACCACACACGCTGTACACATGCATACACCATACACACCACACACGCTGTACACATGCATACACCATACACACCACACATGCTGTATCACATGCATACACCATACACACCACACACGCTGTACACACACCACACACGCTGTACACATACACCATACACACACACACTGTACACATGCATACACCATACACACCACACACGCTGTACACGTGCATACACCACACACCACACACGCTGTACACATGCATACACCATACACACCACACACGCTGTACACATGCATACACCACACACCACACACGCTGTACACATGCATACACCATACACACCACACACGCTGTATCACATGCATACACCATACACACCACACACGCTGTACACATGCATACACCATACACACCACACACGCTGTACACATGCATACACCATACACACCACACATGCTGTACACATGCATACACCATACACACCACACATGCTGTACACATGCATACACCATACACACCACACACGCTGTACACGTGCATACACCATACACACCACACATGCTGTACACACATACACCATACACACCACACACGCTGTACACATGCATACACCATACACACCACACACGCTGTACACTGCATACACCATACACACCACACACGCTGTATCACGTGCATACACCACACACCACACACACTGTACACATGCATACACCATACACACACACACGCTGTACACATGCATACACCATACACACACACACGCTGTACATGCATACACCATACACACCACACACGCTGTACACATGCATACACCATACACACCACACACGCTGTACACATGCATACACCATACACACCACACATGCTGTACACATGCATACACCATACACACCACACACGCTGTACACATGCATACACCATACACACCACACACGCTGTATCACATGCATACACCATACACACCACACACGCTGTACACGTGCATACACCATACACACCACACACGCTGTATCACATGCATACACCATACACGCTGTATCACATGCATACACCATACACACCACACACGCTGTATCACATGCATACACCATACACACCACACACGCTGTACACATGCATACACCATACACACCACACACGCTGTACACGTGCATACACCATACACACCACACACGCTGTACACGTGCATACACCATACATACCACACACGCTGTACACATGCATACACCATACACACCACACACACGCTGTACACATGCATACACCATACACACCACACACATACACATGCATACACCACACACCACACGCTATACACGTGCATACACCATACACACCACACACGCTGTACACGTGCATACACCATACACACCACACACGCTGTACACGTGCATACACCATACACACCACACACGCTGTACACGTGCATACACCATACACACCACACACGCTGTACACATGCATACACCATACACACCACACACGCTGTACACATGCATACACCATACACACCACACACGCTGTACACATGCATACACCATACACACCACACACGCTGTACACATGCATACACATACATACACACACATGCACACACCACACACACATACACATGCATACACCATACACACCACACACGCTGTACACATGCATACACCATACACACCACACACGCTGTACACATGCATACACCATACACACCACACACGCTGTACACATGCATACACCATACACACCACACACGCTGTACACATGCATACACCATACACACCACACACGCTGTACACATGCATACACCATACACACCACACACGCTGTACACATGCATACACCATACACACCACACACGCTGTACACATGCATACACCATACACACCACACACGCTGTACACGTGCATACACCATACACACCACACACGCTGTATCACATGCATACACATATACACCATCACATGCTGTACACACATACACACCACACACGCTGTATACACCACACACGCTGTACACCATACACACCATACACCATACACCATACACACACACACGCTGTACACATGCATACACCATACACACCACACACGCTGTACACATGCATACACCATACACACCACACACGCTGTACACATGCATACACCATACACGCTGTATCACATGCATACACCATACACACCACACACGCTATACACATGCATACACCATACACACCACACACGCTGTATCACGTGCATACACCATACACACCACACACGCTGTACACACGCATACACCATACACACCACACACGCTGTACACATGCATACACCATACACACCACACACATACACCATGCACACACACGCTACACCATACACACCACACACGCTGTACACATGCATACACCATACACACCACACACGCTGTACACATGCATACACCATACACACCACACACGCTGTACTGCATACACCATACATACCACACACGCTGTACACCATACACACCACACACACACGCTGTACACATGCATACACCACACACGCATACACACACCACACACACACACGCTGTACACATGCATACACCATACACACACACACACGCTGTATCACACATGCATACACCATACACACCACACACGCTGTATCACGTGCATACACCATACACACCACACACGCTGTACACGTGCATACACCATACACACCACACACGCTGTATCACGTGCATACACCATACACACCACACTGTATCACTGCATACACCATACATACACCGCTGTACACACGCATACACACACACACTGTACACATGCATACACCATACACACCACACACACTGTACACGTGCATACACCATACACACCACACACGCTGTACACATGCATACACCATACACACCACACATGCTGTACACATGCATACACCATACACACCACACACGCTGTATCACATGCATACACCATACACACCACACACGCTGTATCACACGCATACACCATACACACCACACACGCTGTACACATGCATACACACACACTGTACACGCTGTATCACATGCATACACCATACACACCACACACTGTACACATCATACATACACACCACACATGCTGTACACATGCATACACACACACACACGCTGTATCACATGCATACACCATACACACCACACACGCTGTATCACATGCATACACCATACACACCACACATGCTGTACACATGCATACACCATACACACCACACATGCTGTATCACATGCATAGCAGAAGGAAGACAGCCCACTCAGCCTTCTTGTGCTGGTCACACTGACCCAGGACACAGCAGTTTTGAGCTATTTTTCTTCACAGCTTTTGGGACTGGCCTTGGCCAAAGCACCTCCCACCTGTCCTTTCTTCACCCCCTCCCGAATCAGGTACCCCGATCTCCTCCTCACCCTCCCATAACCATCCTTGCCAGGTCTCTCCTGTTAAAAACAGTAGCTGCAGCCACATGTGGAACTGTTTGCAGCTGCCTGAGCCCTTTAACCCTTTGTCTGCTTGGATTCCACAAAAATAACTGATGAATGATTGGCCCATTAACCTTTAAGGGAAAAAAAGTTTGACAGCCCAGCCTTGTGTAATGAGGAGGGATTCCTTGTGAAGTCCGCGTGATGGCTGAGACGCTCGCCCCTGAGGAGGCAAAATTAGCCCCCCGGGGCCTCGTCTGCATAGAAACTGGACACAATTAGTGTAATATCCGGTGTTATTAATGTCGTTGGATATAATTGGGCAGGTTGGTTTCGACAGGTTCAAAGTGCTAAAATACTATTATAGTGGACCTTTCCATGGCTAACCGTTAAAAACGGAAAACTGTTTAAGTCCCCGTGAGCCCAATCACAAGACTTTATTAAACAGTGAGCTCCGGAACATGGCAGCATGAAACGACACACCACCCGGGGCTTCAGGCCGGTGTGGGGCCTGGCTTTTGATAGAGGCGGGAGAACTCAGTGTGTGTGCATCTCAAACTGAGGCCACACTGCGCTTGGTCACACGTGCTGCTGACACGAGCATCTACAGCTGAGTTCTGTTTTTATACCATGTGAGCCACTGTCAGGCTAGTTGGTGAATGGTGACAGCTAGTGAAACTCTGAAACTGTGTGCCTACTCACACTGTTCAGGTGTTGGCCCCTCATATTTTAAAGGAGGAGGGACAGTAAGGCATGGTGGGGCCCACCTGTCACCCCAGCACTTGGGAAGCAGGGGCAGGAGGATCATGAGTTGAAGGCCAGCCTGGGCTACATAGGGAGACCCTGTCTGGAAGAAGCCAGGACACAAAGATGACTCTGACAGCGAGGCCAGCTCACCTTTCTAACTGTCCGGCCTCACTCCAGCCAACAACTTAAACTAGTTGCTGAGAACTTGTGTCATCACTGTCACTTCATAAAGGGACACAACCATTTTAGGTTAATAACGCTATGTCGGCTGATGACACGTGAGCAGGGAGGAGCCTGTCGGTGCTCACCGTGAGGGAAGGCCTTTGGTGCCATCTGGTAAGAAGCGCCATCACCTGGGAGGTCCAGCAGGTGTCTCTCCGTTGGCTTTGTCAGCTCTAGCTGCAGAAATAACACACCTGTGTAGAATAGGGGGCCAGAAAGCACAGTGGAACGTCTCAGCTGTGGGACAAGCAGGAATTGGCTGCAGGGACACTAGTGCTCAGGCTGTGCTGTGCTTGTTGGCAGCTGCTTACCTGGCCACAGGTTAGGGACTGGGTGACCAAGGTCTATCATATTAAGGGTCCAGAGATGTACCTGCCCCTGCCAAGCAAGGCCTGTTAGGACCCAGTAAAACGGGGGAAGGGGCTCTGTGACCCTGTCTAATAGGAAACTTGCATTCTGAGGACATTTGCATCAAATGCCTCTCCTAGAACTGATCAGACCTTCTCAGAGCATGACAGGCTCTGATTGGCTGGGCCTGTATGGGCAAGACCATCCATCGTCCCCATGCGAACCCACCACTGGCCAAGCAGGCAGACACCCAGGAAGGTGGTGAAGGAAGCTTGTGATCACTGCATCTATGTGCAATGTCACAGGAGCCAGGACTCCAGCAGGAGTGCTTTCACAGAAGCAAGTCATGCCCCCAGCGTCCTTAACCTGACTTAAACCCATAAAAAGAAGACGTCAGGGACAAGCTGATTGCATAACTTCTAGGAAGCTGCTTTTAAGATGTAGCTGTCAGGATTTTGGATTTAGCTGAGGGATGAAGTGCTTTTCTACCAAGTGCAAGACTTTGGATTAGGTCTACAGCACTGGAAAAGAAAAATCATACACACACACACACACATCTGGCTTATTGTTGTGATCTCAGGAGTGAAGCCTGATAAGCCAGAAGGCCCCAGACACCTTAGGACAGCTCCTTTCTTTCTTTAATGTCCATTTGTTTTTAGATGTTGAGGAAGGACTCTGCTTGAAGTGTAAGATTGGAAAATAAATGAGACCACGTGATGCAGTCAG
Organism: Orientallactaga sibirica; assembly: GCA_036365145.1. NCBI lineage: Eukaryota > Metazoa > Chordata > Mammalia > Rodentia > Dipodidae > Orientallactaga > Orientallactaga sibirica. The sequence goes on along the minus strand of JAEOAD010000044.1, from coordinate 19,302,557 downwards.
GGTCGCATTGCTGGTAGAAATCACCTGACCAAGAGCAGCTTGTGGGAGGAAGGGGTTTATTTTGGCTCACAGACTCGAGGGGAAGCTGCATCATGGCAGGGGAAATGATGGCATGAGCAGAGGGTGGACATCACCTCCTGGCCAACATCAGATGGACAACAACACCAGGAGTGAGGGCCCGCCCCCAACAATATACACCTCCAGGAAGCTCTAGTTCCCAAATTGCCACCAGCTGGGCACCTAGCACTCAGCGTGCATAAGTTTATGAAGGACACCTGAGTCAAACCACCACGTCACAGAAGTATGGAACTGGGACTTGATGGTCCTAGGTTCTGTCTGTATCATTCCCCACTGCAGTTTCCTCACAGAAAACACCTTCTCCCCTCGTGGAAGTGGTGCTAACCACTTACCGCTGCTGTGTGACAGCTCATAGCTAGTGTGTCTCAGTGCTGAAACCCCAACTGGGTGTTCACAGACTACCCTAGAGAGACAGAAACAGGTAAGCAGTGGCCTGTGCAAGACCAGGTATTAGGTATGTCTGTGCAGTTCATGTCCCAGAGAGCCACCATGTTGGCTTCCCGTGAATGGTGACGTTTTCCTTGTGTTCTGTGAATTCTGTAGTTTGTTTCTGCCTTTCCGTCTATCCAATAGGAACTTTGTGTAAAGCACGTGAATCAGAGTGTGGATAAAATGATAATTGATAGTGTTAAGATATGAAAGCCCACAGATCAAGAGACCAGATATTTAAACCCCATAGATGCCATGATACGAGTAATTGCAGGGTGTGATTACTGGGAAAACATGTGTTTGAAAGTCAGTGAGTTGTTTTTTGTTTTGTTTTGTTTTTTGTTTTCCGGGTTTTCTGGCATGTGTATTCACATGTTCGTGTGTGAGAGTGGATGTGTGGGTCACAGCGTGCAAGTGGAGATCAGGGGACAACCTCGGGTGTGAACCCTCTCCTTCCACCTTGTGTGGAATGGGGTCACACATTGTCCTTTCTGCCTCTGGGAAGGCCACGCTAGCTGCCCGTCAAGCGTCAGGATTCTCCTCTGTCTTCCATTACCATAGACAGGTTGGGATTCCAGGCACATGTGCCACTATGTGACCAGCTTTACCTGGGTGCCAGGGACCCAAACTCGGTCGCTGGGCTTGCGGAGCAAGCACTTTGAACCACTGCCATCTTTAAGCTCCTCACCCGTTGAATTCTGTACAAGCACAGCACGGTTGAGTGAGAGTGGCGTGTTTGACATTGCTTGAGGACCTGAGCATCCCTGGGCAGTGCCCCTGGCCCCTGGGAGCGCGGCTTGGTGGCATTCATGGGATCAGAAGGAGGAAGGGGTCTCTCTGGCACAAGATGGAGGCTGCGTCTCCAGAAGCTGAGGGCAATGAGGCAGAAAGGCAGAGGCGGCCGCTGTGCACTGCAAATGCGACCTAGGACTAAGCCCTGGGGTCCGAGGCTGGAAGGATGAGTGAGGAAGGGCCAGGGCAGGGGGTTGAGCTTGGAATATGGGCTAAGAGGAAGGCAGTCTCGTCAGTTCCCTGGCAGTGTGACTGTAATGGATAAGCTGGCCCACTGGTGACTGGCTCCATTGCTTGCCAGGCAGTGAGCACACTGGTGCTGGAAGTTCCTTGGCCACTTGGCCTCATACTGCAAGGTCCAGCCTCAGCTTCCTGACTGCCTGCTGGGCACTGGCAGTGTCTCCTAAGTGTTTGCCTCCTCTGGTGTAGAAGAACTTACCTAAAGACAGAAGGGTCACAGGATGTGGACACAAGCTCCCCTCTTTCCCTGTTCAAAACGGGTGTGTCGTGTGACTGTTCTTAGGGAGACACAAGTAAGCACCTGTTCACCCCAACAACAGCCCAAAGTACCGTCAGAGTCCAGTTTGGCGAAGCAGTGAGTTTGTGGGACTCAGTGACAGAGCTCGGGCGAGGGTTCCTTACAGGATGACTCGTGTGCAATGACTCACAGAAGCTGAGTCCTCTCTTCCCAGCAGTTGCTACTTCCATAGCCCTGGAGGGGACATGAGGGGGTGAGGGAGGCATCGGGTAAGGTACAGAAGCTTCCTGAGACTTCTGAGTTGTCTCCATCATGCCTGAGCTGTAAGAAGCCCTCCCTCCCTAGTCAGTTGAGAGGAAGAAACTCCATAGCAATGCGGGGCAGGTGTCCACTGCGACCTTCTGAGCCGCCTGGGTTCTCTCTATCTGAGCCTGGCATGATGAAATTAAAGCTTCTCCCACTCTGATGGACGCTGGGCCACAGCCCCCAGCATGCCTTCCATTGTAGTTTATCTGGATCCTGGCTCTAAATCCCAGCCCTTCAGTCAGCAGGACTAACTCCATTTTCCTCCTGCAGATCGAATGGCCAGGAGTAAATCACAAACTTATTTTCCAAAGTTGGCCAGTCTGCCCACAGAGACTGCCACCATGCTGATTTTTCTTTTTCCCTGTCCCCCGAGCTTCCATTGAAAGCTAGCTGGGCCCGCTGGCTTTGGGCCGCAAGTCCCGAGTGCTGGCAGGTGTGTGAATCAGACCTCTGCTGTCAGAGCTCTTGCCCCGTCCCCGTGCCGGCACCATTAAACCCAGAGAGAGGCACTTCTGTGGCAAGACTGGTAGAGGCTCTGCCGCCTCATGAAAGAACGCTTCCTCCCCATCTGTGTTTCAGAGCAAGAAGAAAACTTTGAGTTTATCATTGTGTCTCTCACTGGCCAGACGTGGCACTTTGAAGCCACCACATATGAGGAACGAGACGCATGGGTCCAAGCCATCGAAAGCCAGATCCTAGCCAGCCTGCAGTCCTGCGAGAGCAGCAAGAATAAGGTAAGACCTCAGCAGGCTGTCCCCACAATCAAGGCTGCTGATCATTAGAGGGAAACGAAGGCCCCGAGTAGAGCCACGGGGGGACAAAGGCATCAGATGGTCTGTGTGGATGACAGAACCCAGGTATGCTTTGTGAGCAAAAAAATAAGTCATTGAAAAGATAAAAACACTGTGTCGACAAGCACCATCCATCACGGGTTGGTGTCCTGGCATGACATGACCATGTGTGCGTTGCAGGATGTCCGATGGGAAGTTTCAGCTCCATCAGCCGATGCCCCATAGGGAGCTCGGATGTTTGATTGCAGCCAATGCAGTCTTTTGGACTCTGTCAGCTTAGGCATCCATACTTGGTTTTGGTTGTTATTGTTTGGGGCAGAATAAATCATAAAGAGAGACACAGGCATGCCCCTGTCTGCAAATATCACGTCCATATTAGGGGTACCATGAAAAGGTGAATAGGGAGTCTGAGAAAAGCCAAATTTCTAGTGTATGTTTCATTCAGTAATTAAAAGTGATACTTCAGCAGTTGGCCAGAAGGAAGTGTTCTGATCCAAATTTTCCAGCTCATTGCTCAGTGATATTCCTCATACCAGAGCTGTGCTTCCCATCAAGGGTTCTTTCAGTTTCAGCCTTCTAACCGGTGGGTGGGATATGTGCGTGTATGTGTGTGCGCGTGCACACATACACATGCACGCACACATGCACACCAATGCATATGCATGCGAGGGCCACAGGAGAATGTTGGCTCTCCTCTGTGTCACTGTCTGTTTCACTGCTCTGAGACAAGGTCTCTTGCTGAACCTGAGCTCAGCCGGTTTACAGTGGCTGACCCCAAGCCCCGGGGCTCCGCTTATCTCCACCCCTCCCCAGCACTTGTGTTTTAAGCATGCGTGGGGAGCATGCCCAGCTTTTCATGTGAGCATCGAAGTCAGGTCCTCGTGCTTGTGCAGCAGGTGCCCTTACCCACTGAGCCATCTTTCCAGACCTCTTTGCTGGCACTGTAAGACTCTTGGTGAGTGTTTTGATTTCTCAAACTGTGGTTGACTAGAAACTAGGTAAAGGGTATTCACTGCCCTTGACCTGCAGTCTCATTTCTAAGCATTTAAAGGAAGTTCTGCCAGTGGCTTATGGCCCACATTGGATTAACCACAGTCATTTTTACCATAATGTAATCGGGTTCCTTCTGAAGATAGTATATTTCTTTTTTCTATCTCTGAGCTCCCTGGCTGGCTGAGCCATGTTCCTGTGGGGCCACAGTGTAGCTTCTGAAGACAGCAGGATGTGTCCCCTCTCCTCATGCATGGAAACAGGGTGGAGGGTGCAGCGTGGGCTCAGTAGAAGGGAGCTGCACGTGTGTTCTGCTGTCAGCCTCATTCAGAGTTGGCTCTCAGCAAAACAGAGATGTTATATAGGTACACCAAGAGAAAACAGGCAGAGAAACTGTGTGTGCCTATGAGGCTGACTCCTGAATTCTGAATGCCAACATAAATCAGTAAACATGGGCTAGGACGATGACCTAGCAGAGTGCAGATCCCCTGAACCCACATAAAAATCCCAGCATGGCACTTCATGCCTGGAAACCTAGGACTGAGGCAGTAGGGACAGGAGGATCCCTAGAGCTCTCTGGCCAGATACTCCAGGACAGTGAGAGTCCTGAGAGTGACCCCTGACGTGGTTCTCTAGACTCTGCTTACATTCACACATGCATACACTCATGCACACACATGCAAACTATTATTAACACCCTTAGAGTTCTTGGGAACATACAAGGAATAAAAACACAAAGAAGTATGATACGAATTAAACAATGACATTTACTAAGTTATAATTTACTAGTACGGAGCAAGGAAATAGTAAATTGCTTCGTATCAAACAATTTGGCATGTGTTCATTCAGTCTGTGAAGAAGTCTTACACAAAACAAAATGTATTGTACAGGCTGAGCTTGGTGCACACCTTTAATCCCAGCACTTGGGTGACAGAGGTCAGAGGATCACTGTGAGTTTGAGGCCAGCCTAGGAGTACAGAGTGAGTGCTAGGTCAGTCTGGGTTACAGTGAAGACCCTTCCTCGGAAAAACCATTAAAAATGTATATTTCCTGAAAATAAATCAAATTTTGCTTTAACTGTAACATTAAATTTATACTTATAAAAAGTATACAGGTAGGCTCCAAACTACCTATATCCTTCATTCCTAGGATTTCATCCTTAGAAAACAATCATGAATGGATACAAATAATTCGCACCAAGTATGTTCTTTACAACACTATTCAGGATAGAGAAGAACTGGGGTGTCTCCCAAAGAGGACTTAGTATATAGTTGTCAGTAAGCAGACCAGTATGCGTCCATTTAATATGATGGCGTTAGGGCTGGAGAAATGGCTTAGTGGTTAAGGCGTTTGCCCGCAAAGCCAAAGGATCCCGGTTCGATTCTCCAGGACCCACATAAGCCAGATGCGTGAGGGGCACATGCATCTGGAGTTCGTTTGCAGTGGCTAGAGGCCCTGGCACGCCCATTCTCTCTCTCTCTGCTTGCAAATAAATAAATAAATAAATAAATAAATAAATAAAAAGTTAAAATGATGGCGTTAGCCGGGCGTGGTGGCGCACACCTTTAATCCCAGCACTTGGGAGGCAGAGGTAGGAGGATCACCATGAGTTCGAGGTCACTCTAAGACTACATAGTTCCAGGTCAGCCTGGGCTACAGTGAGACTGTACCTCAAAAAAAAAAAAAAAGAAAAATAAATAAATAAATAAATAAATAAATAAAAATAAATAAATAAAATGATGGCGTTCGAGATCAGGTAAAGTGATGGCCGTGTACTCCTTGGCTACAAAGGCGGCTCCAGCGCCGGTGGATTCTGCTGGCTTGGTTCCCGTGCCTGTGAGTGCACGCAGTGCTTAGGGAAAGGGCTGGTGGAGTCGTGCTTCCTGTGAGGGAGTCCATCCAGGTGGATAAAACTCTACATCTTCTTCCATGTCTCCTAAACCTGCTGCAATACGCATGTCTCCAACAATCTCCTCTGAAGAAGACCACCAGGAATGTTTCTGCGTCCATGCCCTGCTTCACACTTGTCCTCCCCTGCCCCACGCCATCCCAGCGAGTGGCTTTGTCGCTGCAGTAACTGAGACACTTTCAAATTTGAAGAGGCTGTGCCAGCCATGACGGGTGGTGTGGCCATGGCTTTCTGATGAAGAACAGCGAGATGCCTCTCGCTGTGCTGATTAAGGCCTGACCCTTGGCCCATACACAGATTATTTTCTTCTCATTCATTCTTTAATCTTCAGAACAGTAGATGCATACCAGTGAAGGCATATTAGCCAGTGACGTTCTCCAGGTAGCAACTGATATGTTTCTTCACATGACCACCTCGCTCATTTTTGGTAGAATCCATCTCAGCCAATCATCCTGACATACACCCTGTCACCCTCCTTTATGCACTAAATACATCCAACGAGGAGTAATGGTTTGAAAATTATCCCCTCTTGTATTTGCACATGATCTGTTTGCTTTTTCTCTGATGTTATCAGATGTGTGGGTTTCTCCTGGGTTTCTTACGTCCTGTATTTTCTGTCTCTCTGTGCCCAGTCCCGACTGACCAGCCAGAGTGAGGCCATGGCGCTGCAGTCCATCCGGAACATGCGTGGGAACTCCCACTGTGTGGACTGCGACACCCAGAGTAAGTACTAAGTGCTTCAGGGCTCAGAGCCATCCCACTCAATCCTCCATATAGAGGCTGACAACTTTGCGATGAGATGTTTATGTTTTAATTCTATTTTCACACCGTATCTTATCTTTTATGTAGCCTTACCTGTATAAGTGTGCTTTTTTTTTTTTTTTTTTTTTTTTTTTTTTTTTTTTTTGGTTTTTTGAGGTAGGGTCTCACTTGTATAGCCCAGGCTGTCCTAGAATTAACTATGTAATCTCAAGGTGGCCTCAAACTCATGGCAGTCCTCCTACCTCTGCCTCCCAAGTGCTGGGATTAAAGGCGTGCGCCCCCATGCCTGGCTTTTGTGCCATTTCTTAGACACTCATGAGCACGGGGTGTGTCCTGCTTATGTCTTTGATATCACAGCACACAGCAGCGTCCCATGCCCACATCTCATGCTGTGTCTGAGAAACTACCTTTTACCTAATCAGTGGTCACTATTTGTATTTTTCTGTAAAAACAGAGTGTAGTTGGTTAATTCTTACCCAAACAGTTCGAGGTTTTGTTTTATTTTACATTTCAGAATCAAGATTTTGGCCATTGAATGCTCTTTTTTGATATTTAATTGGTTACATACTGAAACATTTGATTGAGCCGCTAGGATGTGTATCAGTGCCTTCCTGTCTCAGAGGAGCCCAGCTTCATGGCATGCTTTATGTTGGGCCAAAGCTAATGCTGCCTCCAAGAGAGAGTCGTCTTCTTTATGTTTTGGGGGAGGGAGCGGCTGGGGACTCACTGGTCATTCTCTAAGTCCCAGCCCTCAGGGGTCACTTTAGGTAACCTTTGGCCATTCATATGTTTTTGCTGTTAAGTGGTGTTCTGAAGAGAGGAAATGCGCTGCACACAAATTACGGGGTGCTGGCCCAGGCTGGACGTCGCCTGGAACGTGGCACCACAGCATGATTGGTTGGGGACCCCTAGGATTAGGAAGTGAGTGGGCGAGACATAAGCTCAGGGACAGCAGCACAACCAGGCTCCATGGAGAAGGGCCAGCCAGGCCCACGACACCTTCTGCCTCAGTTAGGCTGGCCGGCAGACTCTGGGGATAAGTGGGGGTGAGCAGAGATGGCTAGAGGTGCCTGACTGCAGGCGACAGCCCCACAGGGCCTCCCTGGGTGAGTCCAGCTTGGTGTGCAGCCACAGGGAGACTGGTGAGACCTTCGTTCTTCATGTTTGTAAGCAAAGGAGATTCGTTAGTGTGTCAGAGAAGGAATGAGATGGATCCTGAGCTGGCCTAGAGGAGACTGGCCTGGTCACCCCAGTTCAGATAGATGGGGACAGTGACAGAGTGAGGCAGAGCTTCAGAGGTGGACTGCAGACATCTTCCCAGGAGTCACTAAGGCTAGCCTCGGGAAGGGGAGACAAGCTAGGCCGGCTGCGACCTGACCAGCAGGAGCCTGTCTTCAGGGTGGAATGGCTTCTTCTTCAAGTTCCACGAGATATTTCTTTAAAGAATCTTCTTTTGTTTGAATTTTTAAGTTTTAGTTTCAAAACATAGGTGGCGGGCAAAGAGAGGAACAGTTATTTGACATGTGTTTTTATCAAAAACTTTTTTTTAAGCCGGGTGTGGTGGCGCACGCCTTTAATCCCAGCACTTGGGAGGCAGAGGTAGGAGGATTGCCGTGAGTTCAAGGCCACCCTGAGACTACATAGTTAATTACAGGTCAGCCTAGACCAGAGTGAAACCCTACCTCGAAAAACCAAAAAAAAAAAAAAAAAAAAAAAAAAAAAAAAAAAAAAACTTTTTTTTTTTTTTTTAAAAAAAAACAAAACAAAAAAAAGCACAAAACCTTATGTGTATTACTGCATCCATTCAGGGAAATACCTGCAATTGTTTCCAGCATGCATCTAAAGATTCCACAAAAAGAAATGGCTCTGTGACTTACAGGGGCCCATGGCATGTGGCAAATTGGAGGTCACAGGTCTTTCTGAGGGAAGGTGGCCATGTGACTGCTGTGGGCGGGATAGGAAGAAGAGCCAGTCTAGGGGCGGCTGTGGGGCCACTGGGCCAGGCTGCCTGGATAGATACACAGAGAACAGGGAAAGGCGGAGGGACAAGTCAAGAGAAAGGAGACTGGAGGCGCCTGCTGTGTGTGGCCAGTGCTCCTGTGTGTTGTCCCGGCATGGTCAAGACTAAGAGTTTGTGGCTCTGTGTGGAATGTTAAGTCTCGTGTTCCAGCAAGTTATCTCAGGTCACTGGCATTCCTCACGGTCCTGTGAGACTCACATGCTGTGTTTTCTCAAAGGCCCCAAGATGCTTGGAAAGTCTGACAGGAGCAGATAGCAAGGATCTTTTAAAGTACAAATACCTAGTTTGGGTGTAAATGCCAGGAATCTTGGGTTTCCACACAGATTGGTGACATGTGAGCACCTCCACACAATGGCCACCCTCGCCTCTAGCCATCTTCGTCCAGCAGAGCCCAGTGAAGAGGCCGGCCGGGTGGGGACAGACTCCTGCTTTCAACATGTCCTCTGTGCGGCTCAGTGAAGTCTAAGGGCTCGGGGAAGGTACCAGTATAGCAGAGATGGTGGCTCAGGGACAATGTGTGTTTCTCAGAGATTCTAGCGAGCCATTTCAGCTGAGTTGCCACTTTGAGGATACGGGATGAGGTTTGAGGACTTTTGTGCCTCGTGGGATTTAAAGCTGGTTCTTGCAATGATCACTCAGATCACTAGGCACCCCTCTGTGCACATGGTATGGGCCTGACACCATTTCCAGAGCGGTGCTGGTCTTTGTGTTGGGTGCCTGTCTGTAAAGGGGGACTGTCACCAGAGGACAATGACAAAGGCAGCTTTGTGCACCTCTCGGGAAAAGGCCTATCTCCAGCTCTGGAGATCTTGCCCTCACAGATGTTTGTGACGTGATCCAGCCCAGCTCTTCTTCAGACCCTGCGAACAGTGGAAGTCTCTTTTGTGGGCACCCATTTTCAGTTACCTGTAAGAATTAAGCCTAGGAAAGGCTACCCTTGGAGGCCTGGAGAATCCCACAGGCCGGAACCACCAGGTAGCCCAAACCAGCATTCTAGTCCCTGTAGAACAACACCCATGAGGCAGCTCACCTTCCAGCCTCTGGTCCATGAAGCCCATTAGGGCTGGAGCTGTAACTCCAGTCAGGCGGACACCCTCAGTCACATCCCAGCCTCCCAGCCTTACCTCCAACACCCCTCAGCCCTTAGATGTGGACTCTGCCATAGTCAACCCTCTGCATTTTCCTAAATACTGCACACAACAAAGAGTGGATACCCTGAGGTCCCTTGGGCAGAGCATTGGTGCTGAGAGATAAACTAGTGTGTTCCAGGGAGATGGGAGGGAGAGCAGCAGTCCAGGCAGAGGCAGGAGCATCATGCCCAGATGGGTCCTGCGTGAGACAGGTGAGAGGGAAGCTCAGTGCTTCTGTGGTCTGAAGGAAGGATCTTTGGACTCTAAAACTCAGTGGCAGGTGTCTTCAGTGACAGGATTTGAGTCACAGTGGGCACGACTGGATCCTCCATGTTGCGTGGCTCCTGTGGAGGAGTGGTGTGGAGGTAAAACTGCAGATGACGTGCAGCACCCCCACTGTGATGTGGGTACATGCTGAGGATGAAGGTGGGATGGTAGGCTCGAGAAGGAAGAACTGCCTTTGAGATAGTGGCTATAGGAACGAAAGAATAATGAAGGTTGAGTCCCCAGATCCTGGGTGAACCCTGGGGCCCTTGGGAGAGGAAGAAAGGACCCTGGCATAAGAAGGTTTCCAGGCAGTAGTGGATGTATGCAAGATGTCTGGCTGAAGACGCCCTGGGCTAGTGATGTTTGCAGCTGGGGAGCAAGGAGGAGGTGGAAGCTGTACGTAGTTATTACTGTTCGGATGTTCCTGAAGACGTGGCTCAGGCTGAGTTTGCACTGAGAAGAGCTTCACTTCACAAGAGGTGAGCCAGCAAGAGCTGAGGTGAGGTACAGATTGAGAAGGAAATGCGGGAAACAAGGGAGAAAGTTCCAGAGACATTTATGTCCCCAAACACATGAGAGGTCAGCATCAGATGATGATAGCACAAGTCAAGTGCATGATGATGGAGATGGAGTCGGCTGGAGATGACTGAAGGGATGTGTCCGTGGAGGTGAGTGGAGATGACTGAGGGATGGGATGTGTGACTGATGGAGGTGTCCATGGAGGTGGTGGAGATGACTGAGGGATGGGATGGTGTCCATGGAGGTGAGTGGAGATGACTGGAGGGATGTGTCCATGGAGGTGAGTGGAGATGACTGGAGGGATGTGTCCGTGGAGGTGAGTGGAGATGACTGGAGGGATGTGTCCATGGAGGTGACTGGAGAGGATTGGAGGGATGTGTCCATGGAGGTGAGTGGAGATGACTGAAGGGATGTGTCCATGGAGGTGAGTGGAGATGACTGGGAGGTGATGGAGATGACTGGAGGATGGTCCATGGAGGTGAGTGGAGATGACTGGAGGGATGTGTCCATGGAGGTGATGACTGGAGATGACTGGAGGGATGTCCATGGAGGTGAGTGGAGATGACTGGAGGGATGTGTCCATGGAGGTGACTGGAGGGATGTGTCCATGGAGGTGGGAGATGAAGGATGGAGATGTCCATGGAGGTGAGTGGAGATGACTGAAGGGATGTGTCCATGGAGGTGAGTGGAGATGACTGAAGGGATGTGTCCATGGAGGTGAGTGGAGATGACTGGAGGGATGTGTCCATGGAGGTGAGTGGAGATGACTGAGGGATGACCATGGAGGTGATGGAGATGACTGGAGGGATGTGTCCATGGAGGTGAGTGGAGATGACTGGAGGGATGTGTCCATGGAGGTGAATGGAGATGACTGGAGGATGACTGGAGGGATGTGTCCATGGAGGTGAGTGGAGATGACTGGAGGGATGTGTCCATGGAGGTGGAGATGACTGGAGATGACTGGAGGTGAGGGATGTGTCCATGGAGGACTGGAGGGATGTGTCCAGGTGAGTGGAGATGACTGGAGGGATGTGTCCATGGAGGTGAGTGGAGATGACTGGAGGGATGTGTCCATGGAGATGGAGATGGGAGATGACTGGAGGGAGTGGAGATGTGTCCATGGAGGTGAGTGGAGATGACTGAAGGGATGTGTCCATGGAGGTGAGTGGAGATGACTGGAGGGATGTGTCCATGGAGGTGAGTGGAGATGACTGGAGGGATGTGTCCATGGAGGTGAGTGGAGATGACTGGAGGGATGTGTCCATGGAGGTGAGTGGAGATGACTGGAGGGATGTGTCCATGGAGGTGAGTGGAGATGACTGGAGGGATGTGTCCATGGAGGTGAGTGGAGATGACTCCATGGAGGTGAGTGGAGATGATGACTGGAGAGGGACTGGATGTGTCCATGGAGGTGAGTGGAGATGACTGGAGGGATGTGTCCATGGAGGTGGAGATGGAGATGACTGGAGGGATGTGTCCATGGAGGTGAGTGGAGATGACTGGGGAGGGGAGGTGATGAGTCCATGGAGGTGAATGGAGATGACTGGAGGGATGTGTCCATGGAGGTGAGTGGAGATGACTGGAGGGATGTGTCCATGGAGGTGAATGGAGATGACTGGAGGGATGTGTCCATGGAGATGAGTGGAGATGACTGGAGGGATGTGTCCATGGAGGTGAGTGGAGATGACTGGAGGGATGTGTCCATGGAGGTGAGTGGAGATGACTGGAGGGATGTGTCCATGGAGGTGAGTGGAGATGACTGGAGGGATGTGTCCATGGAGGTGAGTGGAGAGGACTAGAGGGATGTGGTCATGGAGGTGGTTAGTGACTTTTTCTGCCCTGTTTCATCAGACAGGGCAGGTGATGGAAGTCGCAGCAGTAGACAGGCCCGAGGCTGTACTTATGAGCAAGTGCACATGCCAGGTTGCCTTGGCAAGGAGAAGACACAAGCTGTTTGCTGCCCAGCGCTGCCTCTGCAGTCACTGTCAGCTGTGGCTACCTGTATTCGTTTCTTTTCTTTGTCTCTGTCACTAAATGCCTAATACGAAGCTACTTAGGGGAGAAGCCGTTTATTTTGACTCACTTTTGAGGAGATAAGTCCATCATGGCAGGGGGCAGGGGACTTTGGTGGCAAAAGATTGTCGCAGCTACTCACATCTCTACGGAAGGAATAGGAAATGAGACCAGGCTAACGCTCAAGGCCCACACCTCCAAAAGCTGTATTTCCTCCAGCTCGGTAGGCCCCACCCACCACCTGCCCATACTGTGCCACAAACTGGGGACCAAAGGTCCAAGCTCAGGTGCCTGTGGGGGTCATTTCACATGCAGAGCATTGTGCTCTGTCCCATGCCACTTGTGTGCTCATGCGTTTGACTTCCCATTGACATCGAGTCTACGTTTCTTGGTTTTGTTCTGGTTTATTCTTCCATTTGAGGCTTAGGATTCCCCTTCCCAACCCAGATGTCACCGAGGTCCGAGGTTGCAGGTCTGCCTTCTTGTATCTTCCCTAGGGTGTGGCTCAGCACGTCCCTGAACTCTACTGGGTGATACGTACATGGCCGACTGAGGTCTGATCCATCCACATATACCCATCCTTGGTCATTTGCCTTAGAGACCCCAGGCCACCTTCCCAGTGGCTCTCCCTACATGAGTTCAGCTGTCCATTCCTGTCGTTGTGAGACCTAGTGACCCTTAAGGTCAGACCGTCTTTGCACATCAGCTGGAGATCGTAGGTCCGAGCAGCCCTGGGCCCACGTGCCTGGTCTCCTGATGTTCCACAGCTCCCTGCACTGCTCTGGCATTTGGCTTGTTGTCCTGCAGAGCTGTGTCCTTGGTCCAGCATCACAGCCCAAAACAGGCACTGCTCATCCTGTAATTTGGGATCTGTGAAGCCACGTCATGACCTAACCAAGTGACCTGTCCCCTCACCTGACAGCAGTGACCCGTGGAGTCCTGTGAGTGGCCGCAGTGGGCACCTTTGGGTGAGATCATTGCCATCATGCCTCCTCTTCGCAGTGTGCTTCTTTCATCTTTGAAATCAGTACCCCCCCAGTGGGCTGCCCGTGACAGCAGAGAGGGTTATAAGGGATGCCCTGAGCTTTGTCACCCAGCTACTTCCTGTTTCTTCTGTCAGCAGCTGTCCACAGTTTCTGCCCTGTCACACTTGATTTTCTCTGAGGTGCACCAGCCCTCCCAAGGTGAGCTCTGCCACTGAAGGAAGGGCAGCTTGCTGCAAACCCACATGGTGGAAAACTTCCGAGCTTTGACACAGTCAGATTTTTAAGTTACCAGCTATATACGGCATCTTTCCAGACATCTAGAGTCCCTCTGAGTTCTGTCCAGGGAGCACTTGAGTCATGGGACTCCAGGGAGGAACTGCCCAATGGACACCCGAGTGGGAGTGGGTCGTCAGTCAGCCTGTGAGCCATGGAACCGTGAGTACGAGTGGAGCTCTGACCACATCCGGCTCCTGTTCTCCCTGCAGATCCTAACTGGGCCAGTTTGAACCTGGGAGCCCTCATGTGCATCGAGTGCTCAGGGATCCACAGGAACCTCGGCACCCACCTTTCTCGAGTTCGATCTCTGGACCTCGACGACTGGCCCACGGAGCTGATCAAAGTGATGTCGTCCATCGGGAATGAGCTGGCCAACAGCGTGTGGGAAGAGAGCTGCCAGGGGCGGACGAAACCCTCACTAGACTCCACAAGGTAGGACCCCGACAAGGTGTGGCCACAGATGCTCTGCTGTCAGTTAGACAATCGGGAGTGACCTTGGGGACAGCCATCATCATGGTGGCCCTGGCAATCTGCAGGTATGCCAATTAGCACAGCATGGAAAAGTCCACATTTAAAATTGGTCTTGAGCAGAGTAGATAATTCAAACTCCTTAATTTTTTATGTTTGTTTTTAGGCCTTGGGGATTCCTCTTCCTCTCTTAGCAATGTATTACACTTCTTAACCTTATGAATATATTACTTTAATTAATACATTTCTAACAGGCATAAGCTGTGCTAACACTAATTATGAATTTTTGATTCTTCCAGTGTGTTTGTTATTTTTACAACTTTGGTAAGCATCTTACTCAGTAAACAACCCCCTCATCCACCCATCCCAACAAGTGAGGACGTGGCAAGAAAATATATTTTATTTTGTAGAATATATTTCTAACACGTTTAATCAAGCCAAGCTCAGCATAACGTCTGGTGACTTCTCATTAATGTTAATTGTTATCCAGTATGAAAACGCATTTATTTTGAGGCCATTTAGTTTCTCATTTTTCATTTACAGCTATTATAAACCATTCTTGAGCACACATACATATTTAATGCCCTAGGAGGTGATGGAGTGTCCTGCTCTCACTGAATAGCAGCACCAGGAACTTCTCTGAATGGTCTAAAGCAGGTGTCCTGGGTGCTAGGGGTGTGTCTCCCACCTAGATAACGGTTTAAGGTTTGCCTCTGGTGTTCACTGCTCCAGTGACATCATTAATGCCTGTTGGTTTATTTATTTATTTAGGAGAAAGAGGCAAAGAGAGAAAGAGCGAGGGAAGGAGAATGGGTGTGCTAGGGCATGCAACCACTGCAGACGAACTCCAGACGCATGCGTCCCTTTGTGCATCTGACTTACGTGGGTCCTGGAGAATTGAACCAGGGTCCTTTGGCTTTTCAGGCAAACGCTTTAACCACTAAGCCATCTCTCCAGCCCCCCACCTGTTGGTTTTTACCAGCAAGCAGACACAGTAAAAGTCCAAGCACTCATCAGTCTTTGGTTAAGCTTCAGAAGCAGGTTTCTACCGCTGGCTGGTGGCAACATGAAGAGAATTGAGTGAGTGCCTGGCGCCACCTCTGGTGCTGGGAGAGGATGGAGCCAGTGGCAGCTGACATGCTTATCACATTAGACCTCTGTGGGCAGGGCAGGGACAGAGCCTCAGCTTCATGCAACATGTTGATTAAAAATCGCACAAGCTTCCTGTGCTAGCTCTGTCCAAATGAGTTATGTTATGTGGAAAGGGCTGATTTCTGACAAATCAAAGAAATGGTATACTTGTGACAGGCTTTAAAAAATTTTATTTTATTTTTATTTATTTATTTGAGAGAAAGAGAAAGAAGAAAAGAGAGGGAGGGAGGGAGGGAGGGAGGGAGGGAGGGAGGGAGGGAGAAAGAGAGAATGGGTGCACCCAGCCCTCCAGCCACTTGTGTATCTGGCTTACATGCGTCCTGGGGAATTGAACCTGGGTCCTTTGGATTTGCAGACAAGTGCCTTAACTGCTAAGCCATTTCTCCAGCCCTGAAAAACTATTTTTCCTCATTTATTTAACCCTCACATAGAAGTCATCTGGGCTGTCAACTGTGAACAATCTTGAAGAGATTAATAATTCATGTTGTAATATCTATTCTTTCAGAGTATTGTTCAATTTCAGTCTAAAAATGAAAAATGATTGAAAATTAAATTTCTCTAATGTTTGAATGAAGAAAACACTGAAGTAAGCTTGAAAAAATGAACTTTAGGCATCTCACTAGGTTCAGAAGAAACACATGCATTGTGTATAATGTTGTGAATTAGAAAAGGTTTTTGTAGCCATTAGAATTAGAAACCAGGGCTGGAGAGCTGGCTTAGCAGTTAAGGCGCCTGCCTGCTAAGCCTAAGAACCCGGTTCCAATCTCCAGGTCCCACGTTTAGCCAGATGCAAAGTGATGCAAGGCCGCAATGCTGCACTTGCCCACAAGGGGGTGCACGCATCTGGATTTCATTCACAGCAGCTGAGAGACTGCTGGCGCGCCCATTCTCTATCTGTCTCCCTCTCCCTCTCTCTGTCTCTCTCCAAAAATAAAATTTTTTAAAAAATTTTAAAAAGAATTAGAAACCATTTGAAATTATTAGAAACACATATTTTAAGCTGACAACTATTTTGCATTAATTTATCTTTATTCTTAAGTAAAAACTGCAAGCATTCTGTAGTTCTACCTGGTCTATTTGGACAAAGCTCTGCGTCTGTTCTACCTAGCAACATGCACATCATATTTTCATAGCTTAATGGCATTTCTTATTTATTTATTTACTTGAGAGAGTGAGAGAGAAAGAGGCATACAGAAAGAGAGAGTGAGAGAGAATGGGCGTGACAGGGCTCCAGCCTTTGCAAACACATGCACCACCTTGTGCATCTGGTTTACCTGGGTCCTGGGGAATCGAACTGAGATCCTTAGATTTTGAAGGCAAAGGCCTTAACCACTAAGCCATCTCTTCAGCCCCTTAATGGTGTTTCTTTTTTTTTTTAATTTTTTATTTATTTATTCAAGAGGGAGAGATACAGAAATAGGCAGGTAGAAAGAGAGAATGGGCACACCAGGGCCTCCTGCCACTGCAAACGAACTCCAGATGTGTGCGCCCCCTTGTGCATCTGGCTTATGTGGGTCCTGGAGAATCAAGCCTCGAACCAGGGTCCTTAGGCTTCACAGGCAAGCATTTAACCGCTAAGCCATCTCTCCAGCCCAATGGTGTTTCTTAAGGTCTTCCTTTATCACAAATGGGGAGACTGCAGCCAGACTTTTCTTGCCTTTAGTTTAGAGAACCCCGCTGAGTCATGACTCATCGCCAAGGCTGTGGTGATACTAGGATGATTATGTGGTATATAGAGAAGTAACGTTGGAGTTTAAGAATTTCCAAATTCGCCTTGACTTTGATGAGATAAACACGCATAAGAACAGAAGGCTTCTTTGTGTTTCTTGGTAATTCTCCCAGGGAGTTCCATGTCTGATGAAATTCAACAAGTATTCACTCAACACTTGCTCACAGAACAGAAGTAGTGACAGCTCTGGTGGCTGGCGAACATTCTCAGGCCAGCCAAGGATGCCAGGCTCCATGGAATTCAGAGTGGAGCAACCCTTCCTGGCTTCACACAGCTGCAGTAGGAGACGAGCATCTGAGCTGGTCTGTAAGACAGAGCATGGTTTCCAGGAGGAAGGGCGGAGAGGGGTGTGGAAGTATGGGTGTGGGTAAAGGCAGAAAGGTTCTGCTGGCAACAGGCCTGCCCAGGACATCTGTCCTCCACAGGATTTGGCCCTTCCAAGAATGAAAAGCAGGGATGGCTGAGATCTAGGAAGCCTTAGACCCTGGGGCTGTGTCAAAGGGACTCTTACATTTGGCCATGTTCTGTCTGTTCTGGGAGGGCTGAAGTCAGCTTCAGGGTGGTCAGGAAGGACAGAAACAGGATGGAGGGCGCTGTCCTGGTGGAACATGCAGGAAGCTTCAGAAGCTGTAGTTCAGTAGGAAGCCAGGTTCCTGCCACCTTCACCACTTCCCATGCTCTCCCCACATAGACATGGAAGCCTGGGCTAGAAGCAGGCATGGAGTTGCCTCCACGAGGGTGGATGTGATGCCCCACCCACCTCTAGCCTTCTTCCAGGGGGACCTAGATGGATAGCAGAAGCAGTGAGGGGCCCGAAGCTAATCACAAAAAGGAATCATTTCATAAATGTTGATGTCTGTCCAAGGAAAAGCCAAGTCTCCTTCTTTGAAAAGGGGCCCAGATGTTTTCCCAGGAGCTCAGGTTGCTGCAGCTTGTTCAGAAGATTCATCCTGACAGTGGGGCAGAATTAGACATGTGTCTGTCTCACTCTCGCTCACACCATGGAGCACACAGCAGATTTTTCGCCAAAGACGCCCCCCCCCCCAAAGAAGCACAGATCGGTGTCACTTCAGTTTGCAAGCGGGCTGGGAGAACAGGCTCCTGGCACAGCTGGCTGGCCTTCTGCCTGTTGTCCCTGCCCCCCTATTAGGGCAGCTCTGGACGCTTATAATTGGTTCCAGCGATTCTCAGCCGCCATGAGAACTGCCGTCCAAACGCTGAGCAGCGCCGTGATCAATGGGAGCTGACGGCAGCCGAGGCGGTATTGACTTCCCGTTCCTAAACAGGGGTCGTTAGTCAAGGAAAGCATCTTTTAATTACTCCCAGGAAGGAAAAAAAATCTTTTTTGGATGGATTCTGCAGCAGCTGCCATTTTTTCCACTGCATTCGATATTAAATTTATTGTCGCGAGAAGGGAGAGGGTGCCCTCCACCCCTTCTGTAATGGGGGTTTAATTTGGAGAAAGAATTGCGTTAGAAAAGAGGTCGATGTCACAACAATTAACTACATCTGGGCTGGATCAGAATCCTGCTCTCTAATTGCTATTGATACCATTTAAGCACACACTTAAAATACTGACTTTAAATGGGGATGTTTAGGTGGTATAGGGTTAGCAACAGGGGACAGAGCGCTGGAATTAGGGTTAAGGGGGTGCTTTGCAGACTCCAGGAGTTTGTGTGCTGGGCTGTGTTGTAGACAGCGGACCAGCCTGGCCCAGAGCCGCCAGGTCTGCAGGGCCCTGGGTTCC
Source organism: Orientallactaga sibirica (assembly GCA_036365145.1). Lineage (NCBI taxonomy): Eukaryota > Metazoa > Chordata > Mammalia > Rodentia > Dipodidae > Orientallactaga > Orientallactaga sibirica. The sequence goes on along the minus strand of JAEOAD010000044.1, from coordinate 19,283,715 downwards.
ACTGTGAACACACTCAACAGTCACTGGAGGGAGGTCATTGGTGACGCTTTGGAATGCAAGAAGAACAACCTCCAGGGAAAAGACACTTAAAAAGCCTTCCTAGGGTAGCAAATGAAGGAGAGGGATAGACACCTGGCCCCCAGGTGCTAGGGCTCCTCCCGTGTCCACAGTTGAAATGGGGCGTGGGGATTTGCACCACCGTGAAGCTCTCACAGCAAACCCCATGTGTACACCTTGGCCGCACAGTGTTTCCAGGGTCAGTCTGCCCCATGGTGACCCATTGCTCTTCATTGTGTCATGTTCCTTGTCTCCCCCCCACCCCCGCCACACATACAGAGAAACTGGTAGGATTGACTACAGTGAAGACAATTTCCCTCTGGGCAGACACCACTTGGCTTGGTCTTGTCACTGCCCCCCAAGCCCCCAGCCCTTGCTTCCATCTTTGTCTCAGTGTTAAGGCATCTGGCCCCAGAGGGTGTGTAGAGCCCTTACTATTTGCATGTCAGCGCTGGCAGCCCATTTACATGGCTTTTGGCACCTGCTGAGTTGGGGTGGAAGTCAACGGACCCTGGAAGTACAAACTACATGTTCAATTCCACAAACAGCTCCTGAGAGAGGCTCTCTGAGCACAGCCGAAATCACCCATTACTGCTTTGATGCCACTTGGAAGGGGTCATGTTGGCTGGTTTAGTACACATTCTCTTCCCGTCTTCCTCTCCCCATTATCTATGAGTTTACCTCCCTTCCTAAACTCCCTTCTTATCTTTTACTTATAAAGAGATATGGCCTTCGACAGGAAGAGGAGTGGGGCCCATGTCAGAAACCCGCGTGGGAGAGACTGGCCACACACTTCCAGACCCAACCAGTCTGTCGGGCGATGGGAGTGCTGCTTCTTTTTGATTCTGCAAGGCCACTTTCATCTTATTTATGCACATGGAGATATTGATAAAGGGGAAATGTATCCAAACTGGAAATAATTGGATCCCTGCAGCTGACTCTGAGATACTAAAAGCAGCCTCACTTGGCTGAGCCTTTGTCTTGTTAGGTTTGATCATAAGATCACAGTATAGTAATCTCAGGCTCAAATTTCTGGCATAAAGATGCGCTGTTCTAAATGCGGTCTCAGAGACATGACTGCCCACGCAGCCCCAGGATTGTCTCATCTGATTATTTCTCAACAGTTCTTGGCCTGCTGAGGTCAATGTTTTGTGTCTTTTGAGTGTGCTTCTATGCTTGACACCTTTTTCTATTCTCTTTCTTTAAAAAAAAAAAAATGGGGAGGGGGGAGAACTAGGAAGCATAGAAAAAAGGCCTTTGCTGGGCTGACCAGAGTCCATCTGCAGTTGGGTGGCATCTGCTCCCCACATGTCACTTCCCTCATTAACAAGCAATTGAATTAATTAAATGCTACTCAGAACACGCATAACAAGCACCGGCAGTGTCCAAATTAGCGCTGATAATCAAGGAAGATTTCCTTTATTATCCTGCTAAGTGGTGTGCACACTCTGGTCCCCCTGTCTGCCCTCATCTATTTACATACCCCCAGCTTCTGCCTTTGCACAGAGGTTATCTTACCTAGTTAATTTGCCACGATCACCGAGCATGGCGGATTGATGCCTGCCTGGCCGCCACCGCCACACACGGGAGGCCCCCCTCCTGGCTGCCCTCCCCCAGCCCCAGCCTTTGTATCTCAAGCTCCCTGATAAATTAAAGGCCACCCCTGTGGTCTCTCAAGTGAGTAATAGAGGCAGAAATTTCATTTTGCAACTGGCTGATTTAATGATCCAAAGGGTAATTAATGGCCTGATTATCTTAATGTTAAATATGTCCGGCAGCAATTACTGTGACCTCCCGCTTGTCAAGGTCCGGGCTGTGCTCTTCCTTCAATTAAGTTCTCTGGGGCTTAATGGTATGAATAAACTCCTCTGATTCTATCATCCCGGACGCAGAGGGTTCAGGGAGCGGGGGGCTCGTTTGGAGTTTTAATCAGCCTGTCTTCTACTCTGGCGATCAGCGTTAACAGTTATAACAAGGACAGTTTAACTTTCCTCTTCTCCACTCAGACCCCTTCTCATGCACCCGCACGACCTTTTGTGTGGGTTTCTTTTTTAATCTTAGTTATTTTCACGTGTTTACCTCAGTGCTCTGAGGGAGAGATCTGTTTGTAGAAGAAGTCGCTGTGTTCACGAGGCGCGTCTCTTCCAATATAAATTATCATGTGGACGCTGTGGTTTTTCTGTTTGACAGGCTTAATTAATTGGCAGGAGCCCCCGAAAATGACAGCGCCACTAATTGCAACTCAAAGTGAATTTCTGTCACCGTAGCGTGCCTGTAGGCGAGCATGCCCTGGACCAGGAGCAAGGCCAACCTCCCCGTCTTCCTGTGTGTCCAGGCTGAGACCGTGTCCCAGAAGAAGCCCTGGCAGTGGCAGGCTCCTCCACGGAGCCCAGGGTTTGCAGGCACACCGTCTGCTTGCAGGAGTGACATTTACTGCCAATAAGGGTTTATACATCCTCAGCCCTGTAAACCCAACAGCTGCTCTGGGACCTCGGCTTTTACCTAAGATATGTTAGCAACTTCTCTCAGTAAGCCGGGTTGCAGTCTACGGGAGAGAGCCGTAAGTCATGGAGTCCTGACTGCACGGGCCTCATTAGCACATCACTAAATAAGCTCGAGTTTACTAGAGCTTTGCACCCAGATCAGATAGTCTACTATGAATATTAAGGCGATTAGGAAAACGTACAGATGGAAAGAGCAGTAACAGTGCCTTAGAAATAATACCTGTAGACTCCAATGACGGGGACCACACACACGTCCTCCCACAGGCAGCAGCAGGAAGCACAGAGGCAGTTCACACTCAGCTGAGAAACTTCCCGATTAAGCTCTTTGGATAGACCCGCTCTTAATTATTAGAAAGGTGATCTTAAAATTCCTAAGGTTAAGCCTGAAGAGACCGATTTTCTTTTTTTAAGGATATCAGTACTTACATTCGCCTTGGTACCAGGTGCACTAAATGAGGGTGTGGGTTTCTCATGCCACGGCTGCTGCTGGTTTGATGCTGTGGGGAGCCGGTGTGGGGCAGAAGCCTTTCTACCGGAGAGCAGCCTTGAGTTGCAGACTGTGTAGTTGGCTCTCTGCAATGCAGCCATGGAAACAGCTGAAGGGCTGTGGGTTTCAGCATTTCCATCCTCCCTGGCTGATGAGGGCGGAAGAGATGAGTGGACCAACTGCCTTCCAGGTGCCCAGACATGGCCAGGCCTGGTCTCCTTGGGACAGGAAGGCTGAACATCTATCTCAGGCTTGAATTACATACCATGAGCCAATAAATGCCTTCTGTTCATTTCCTCCCACGTTTTCTAAAGGGCCGTTTCTTACAAGGTTTTAGTGGTTTTGTATGAAGAATTCACTCCTCTCGCTGCCTCGTCATCATGAACAGGAAGGAGAGTAAACACGCCTGATTTTCCCAGTGCCCTGTGTGTTTTTCCTGAGCACAGATGGCTAACCTCTGCTTTCCACACGAAGACAATGTGGGATTGGGAATCTCCACACCCTTACCTGGGATCACACTGAGCACTTGAGCCCTGAGTCTAACTCCCAGCGCCCATCCCCAGTCTCCAGAACCTGTCCCCGCTGGATTCTGAATCTCCCAGGAGACTCCATGTCAGCGCTGCCTCTAGAGATGCCTGCCTCTCCCCAGCCCAGCTGGCACTCAGTTCTGTGTCACTGGCCACTGTGTTTGTGGGAATGGATTAGTGTTGAGCTTGCTACAGTGTATGGCTACAGTGTCTTCTCACTGATAAAGTCCAGCAGCTCCTTTCATGGTACCTGACGAAAGACGTTTCATTTCAGATTTATTTTCAGAAGGTACTGAGTGGCTAGATCAGCCAACAGAAGTGTGGGTCGAGCACACCTGACCCTGCTCCTGGCTGGGCCTCAATCTGCTTGAGTCCCTGACCCTGTGCTCTTTGCTACTGATGTAGAACCTGGATTTCACCATCCAATATGAAATATGGAGCTGAGCCAGAGAACTAGTCCCATAACCACATCTTCTATGATTTTTATTTAAAAAAATAAACAAGGCATTTTCTCCTTTGTAAGGTGAAACTGGTCATTATTCCCACCCACTTAATCATGTTGAGTTAATGCTAAAAGAAAATAATATTTATGAAATTTCCTAGGCTCCTTCTTATCTGGAAAATGCAATCAGCTTTGTGCCTGGGCTTTGTATATTGCTGGTGAGAGAGACAGGTAGCTCATGCGCCCTCCCCTGGGCACAGGGATGATGTGGTCTGTTTGTGTGCTGCTTCATACTGTACAGTGGTTTTCTACAGCATCACCTGGAAACACATTCTGAAAACCCAACCCAAACCTACCCAGCTGACATCCCAAGGGTGAAGTCCATGAATTTGTTTTAACTCTGTAAGTGGGTTTAAGCACATTAAAGTTCAAGATGCTTTTGTTTCCATCAAGCAATGTTCCACAACCTTCCTGTTTCCCTGCTTTCCCAGCCCAGGCCTCTGGACTTCATTTACCAACTCGAGGCCTGAGCCATCTGTTTTCCTGCTTTGGCAGACATATCCAGAATGTCATCCCAGCCAGTGTTAAGGCCACAGTATCCCTCTGGCTTCCTCTATACACTGATAGCAAGTGCCACTTTCTAGAGGAATGCAAGGTTGGTTCAACATGGAAAATAAATAGGAATAAGCCACATGAATCATCTTCTGAAGGAGAGAAAATGCACCTGACAAAACCCAATAGCCTTTCATGAAACACTCAGCAAACCACGAGTGAAAGAAATCCTTGAGACTGACTGAGCAAGGGTGTCCATGAAGAACCCATAGCCAATGGCATACTTAGGGGTAAGGTGCTGCCAGCTTTCCCTGGAGATCAGAAACAAGACAGAATGTCAACACTTCTTTCCAACATGGTCCTTAAAGTTCAAGCCAGGGACGTTGGCAAGGAAAAGAAACCAGATGCATCCAGATGAACAGTGAAGAAGTGAAACCATCTCTGCTTGCATAATCCAGTATGATGAAAATCCCAAGGAACACACAAGAAACTGACAGCTAGCAAATGGCTTCAGGAAGGTGAAGGATACACGAAAAAATTCAAAACTCAGTTGTATTTCTGTACACTAGCAGTGAATAACCAAAATAAAATTAATGATACTTCTATTTATGGTGACATTAAAAAGCATATGCTTAGGAACAAACAACACAAAAAACTTAAAAGCGTCATTGCAAGATGCTCACAGGAGCTCTAGGCATCAGGTTGTGGGCTAGTGGTGTGGCGCATTCATATTGTTTGGATGGAAGCTCTTTCCAAATTGGCATATGGATTCAACACAGTTCTTTTCAAAATCACAGCCACCTTTAAAAACAGTAGACAGGTTGATCCTGAAATTCATTTAAAATATAAGAGACCCTTAAGCCAACAAAAGAATCTTGAAAAGAACATGGTTGAAGAGATGGCTCAGCAAGTAGAAGCTCTAGCTGAGCCATCATGAGGACTGAGCTCCATCCCCAGTACCCAGTACAGTAGGAGCACTGGTGTGCAAGTGTGAGGACTGAGCTCCATCCCCAGTACCCAGTACAGTAGGACACTGGTGTGTAAGCGTGAGGACTGAGCTCCATCCCCAGTACCCAGTACAGTAGGACACTGGTGTGCAAGCATGAGGACTGAGCTCCATCCCCAGTACCCAGTACAGTAGGAGCACTGGTGTGCAAGTGAGGACTGAGCTCCATCATCACAGTGAAAACTCTACTTGTGTTAGTGGAGAGATGGCTCAGCAGTTAAAGGCACGTGCTTGCAAAGCCTGACATCTTGGGTTCAATTCCCCAGTACCCACATAAAGCCAGATGCACAAAGTAGCACATAATCTAGAGTTTGTTTGCAGTGGCAAGAGGCCCTGGTATGCCCATTCTCATTCATTTTCTACCCCCCCCACCATCTCTCTCCAAATAAATAAAACACATTTAAGGGACTGGAGAAAAGGCTTAGTGATGAAGGCACTTCCCTGTGAAACCTAAGGACCCAGGTGGCACATATGGAGTTTGTTTGTAGTAGTTAGAGGCCCTGGCACATTCATATTCTCTCTGTAATAATAAGTATATAAATGTAAATAAAACAAAAGAATAGGCAAAGAATCTGTATAGAGCTTTCTCCAAAGAAAATGAATAAATGCCAGTGAACACATGGAAAGTCCTGACGACATGCCGGTTAGAGAAATGCAACTCAAATCGCAGTGAGATGGCTCTGTGATGTGAACAGGTGTACTGCGGCAGGTGTGGACACCTGTGGAGAGACTGGAACCGCAGACAGTGCTGGGAGAATGTGAAGTGCTCCAGCCACTTTACAGCAGTATTGCACTTCTGTTTTTTTTTTTCGTTGTTTTTAATTATTATTTTTTTATTGACAACTTTTATACTTACATACAAAAAAACTACCTGATATTTCCCTCCCCTCCCCCCATACCCCTTTAGAACTCCAATCTCCATCATATCCCCTCCCTCTCTCCATTAGTCTCTCTTTTAATTTGATGTCATCATCTTTTTCTTCTATTTTGAGGGTCTTGTGGAGGTATTGCTAGGCACTGCAAGGTCATGGATATCGAGGCCAATTTCTGTCTGGGCAGTTGCATTGTAAGAAGTCATAGCCTTCCTTTGGCTCTTCCATTCTATCCGCCCCCTCTTCCGCAATGGTCCCTGAGCCTTGGAGGGTGTGACAGAGGTGTTTCAGTGCTGGACACTCCTCCATCCCTTCTTCTCAGCACTATGTTGCCTTTTGGGTCATCCCAGTGGTCATCGCCATCTGAAAAGAGAAGCTTCTCTAACCAGAAGTGAGAGTAGCGTTAATATGTGAATATGAACATTAAGTGTAGTGCTTTCAGGGCAGCTTGCTGGGAATAAAATATACATTTAGTCAGACAAGAGCAGGCTTTATACCCCTAAGGTTCATGACCTCCCCTGCCATAGACTTTTGCTTAGGTTTTTCAGTACCAGGCATGTATTTCCTCCCATAGAGAGGGTCTTCAGTCCAAATATGGAGCAGCTGGTTACCCCAAGAGTAGGCATGCCACTATTGCACCCATTCAGTCATTGGGCCTCTATGGCCAAATTTGAATATTCAGTGTCCACTGTTTTCACTGCTGATGACTTCTGTCTCCCATACGCTGCATGCAGTGCAGCTATTTTCCAGCTTTCAGTTGGCTGGTCTACAGGGAGAAGGTTTTCTGCTCAGCACCAGCTTGCTTTCTCAGTGACCTTGCCTCTCAAGCAAGAGATGACTTCAGCAATAGGGTCTTACTATCTGTTTCTCAAGGGAAACCAAGGGCTTTGGCAAAAGCCTTTAATGTTTTGGAGGCTACCAGGACCTCAACTTCTTCAAAAAGTAAAATGTGGGGCTGGAGAGATGGCTTAGCAGTTAAGGCGCTTGCCTGAAAAGCCAAAGGACCTCTGTTCAATTCCCCAGTACCCATATAAGCCAGATGCACAAGGTGGTGCATGCATCTGGAGTTCATTTGCAGTGGAAGCCCTGGCACACCCATTCTCACTTTCTTTCTTTCTCTCTTTCTCTTTCTCGCTCTGCCTCTTTCCATCTCTCAAATAAATAAATAAAAATTAAAAGAAAAAGTAAAATGTGGAGCTACCTCCTAACCCAGCATTTCCTCTCCTCATTCTCCACCCAAGAGGAATGAAAGCACAGGTCAGCAGAAGACAATGTGACTGTGTGTGTCCATCCATAGCAGCCCTGGTCATAAGAACCAAATGCAGAAACTGATGAACAGATAAGCATGTGCTCTGTCCCTGCAGTGGAATGTTATTCAACCATTCAAAGGAACAGACCATGTGTGCGTACATGTTACAGCGTACTTTGTGTAGGTCAGGTGCCCACCTTCCTCATGGAAGTAAGCTTAGATGCTGTGGTGTGAAATCCAAGGTCTGCTGGCTGCTGGGGCTCCATGTCTGCTTTCAGCAGAGTGCTGGGCTCCTGAGTGCATGGAATGAAGGAAGAGTGTAAGCAGGCATTTTGTGGCACTTTCTGCGCATGCCAGCTTCAGCAGGCCCTGTAGCCCAGGCTGTCTTCTTCCTGGGAAGAGCAGGTCTCCCTGGACAGGAGTAGTTGATCCTGCCTGGTGGACAGGAGCAAAGGCAGGGAGAGAGTTGGAGGCCAGAAGGAAGCTTCCTGTGTCCTGGGCTATACCGTGACTGTCACTTCAGTTGACAGTGTGTCTTGACAGGGTTTCTTAAAGCATTTTTGAATCAGGAAAGATACCTTCCCACTTCTACTCAAAGATAAAGCTGAAAACTCAAGTGAAGTGGTTTCCTCTTTGGTCATGTAGAAAAGTTTGAAAGGCGGCTTGCGAGAGGACAGTGGCAGTGGTTCTGAAAATAGCCAGCATTGTGTAGGACATCACTGGGGTCCTCCCTCTGTCCCAACAGCCTGCCTTTCGTGACCTGTGAAGCAGGACAGAGCACCTACTTCCTGAGAAGCTTGTGGTTTCTGTGGGAGCTGGTGGGGAGCTCCTGTGGGTGCTGCCCACTGCCCATCCGTGCGATTGTATCTCAGAACACTCAGTGACAGGACTGCGTAGACAGATGCTCAGGCACCAAGACCTGGCTGGAGGAGGAGCACTTTCCACACTTCTGCAGAAGGACGGTGGAGCTGTTCCTTGCTCTGTCACTTCTGCCCTGCACCCCCAAGCCAGCACTGTAGCTATGTCCTTGATGTCCAATGAGGTCCACTGTTCCCCAACTTTCTCCCCTAGTGTCCACCACGGGCAACAGAAAGCCCATGCCAAAGGCCAGTGCAGACCACAGGGGTCCGGGTTACCTTTCACTGGGGCTCTGGCCTTCAGACCACAGCTTCTGCCCCTGAGATGGGTGTGGTCCTACTTTGTTGGCATGAGGAACCTGACCTCTGGCCTTACCCACCCTGAACTGCCTTCCCAGAGCTAATTCCTGAGCCCTGGGTTCCCTCAGACAGTAAGGCCATTGTCCTCCCCTGGAACCCATGGTGCGTGACGGCCACAAGAGAGGCCCACTGAGGAAACCAGCTGTGTTGTTCCCAGCAATCTTCAAAGAGACCTGAGGGCCTGGTGCTCCTAACACTGGGGGAGGGGGACAGAGCCTTGCTGTTCTGTCCCCCTCCCCACGCTTCAGTGCCCTGCACAGGTGTGATTGAACACATGGGGGGTGCAGGAATACAGACCCTCCCAAGTTGGAAGGCTATTTGGACTTCATAAGGACATACGAAGCCATGGGCTTTGGGATCATATGGCAAAGGCCCTGCCCCCAGTGTTCCTGCTCAGAGGTTTTGAAGTGGCCTGGGGGGAGTTGAATGACACACACATGGGAGCACATCACTGGCTTTGAGTTAGGAGGGCTGGTGGGGGCTTCTTCTACACCTCGACCCCCTAGTGTTGCAACCTACTTGTACCCCATGTTCAGTGGAGTGCACTCTATTTCTGTACACTCAACCCAGGCTGGTTTTCATTGGGCCATGGAGCAGCCACCAAAGGAAGCTCCTGATGCTCTGGGGCAGGCAGCCCTGAAGCTTCGTGGGCATGTCGCCAGCACTGCATCAGACACCTGCACCAGTGGCAACAGAGTTGGGCCAGGCGATACTGAAGGGAGGCCCGAGGTCTCTGGCTGATAGCTGGTTGTGATCTCACAGTGTTTTGTAGTCTGTGTCATGAAGGCAGGCCCACAGGGCCAGGAGCTCCTAGGGAAAGGGACAGTGCTTCTACACACGTAGTTACAACGAAGCCCCATTTCCCCAGGCAGGGATGAGGACTCTAATATTGTTGGAACAGGGCTCGGCCAGTGATGTCCTATTCGGGTGTGTGTGCAAACTGTGTGTCTGCGTGTGCAAACGCACGCGCACACACACCTGTGTGTGAGTGTGGATTCACGGGTGCTGTGGCGCGTCTGCGGAAATCAACGGACGACTTCAGGCGTCAGTTCTCGCTTTCCACCTCGTTTGAGCTGGAGTCTTATTTTTGTGCTTCATCTCTCCGTTCTCCAGCTTGCAGGCCTGTGAGGGGTCTTGGCCTCCCTTTTCTCTGTAGACACTCCAGGATTATAGATGTTAGCACTGCAGCATCCGATGTTTTACATGGGTTAGGGGAGTCTGAACGCAGGTACTCGGGCTTTCACAGCAAGCATTTTATCCACCAAGCCATCTTCCCAGCCCTCCTTTTGAGTTTTAGAGCCCTGCATGCTCCATTGGCCAGGTACCCACATCCAAGGCTGGTCATAGCACCTTCAAAGCCACAGACATCATCCACCAAGCCCCTTGTGTGCTGGCGAGCATCTTTGCCAATATGTAGGAAGTTTTGAATTACTGTGGCTTCCCCACAGCTCTTCTACTGAGAATCTAGGAAGTAGCTCTACAGTGGTCAGCATGGAGTCCAGTAGGATGAGAACCGCTGGTGGTGACCCAGGGGGACATGCTCTCAGGGCCCTGTGTGCAGTACACCCTCACAAACCATCCTTGGCCCAATTCACCCCACCCCACTCTCACCCAGGACTCCCCTCCCAGGCTGTGACAGGTCCCCTCACTTTGCAAATCTCCTTATTAAAACGCAGCCCTCAAAAGCTCTGGCCTGTAGCTGAAGTGAATGTGCCAAGGTCAATATAATGCATTGTTGGCTGTTGAGATCAATTATAAACTGTTATAACCGAGTTCCCCCAAGGCAGTGAGAATATTTTCTGTTAGAAGTTGTAATAGCTTGCATTGGGGTAAACTTCATACTGCACTGCACGTGTCTCGAGTGTGTAGTCAGGTTAGACTTGACAGCAGCAACTGCTTCTGTTCGTGATGCTTTCCCCTCACTCCCTGCTCAGAGCAGCTGTGTGTCTGACGTCTAGCTTTTCTGTTAACTTTTTTAATACTGACAACTTCCATAATTACAGACAATAAACCATAATCCCCTCCCTCCTCGCTTTCCCCTTCACAACTCCACTCTATCATATCCCCTCCCCCTCTCGGGTCTCTTTTATTTTGATGTCATCATCTTTTCCCCCTATTATACTGGTCTTGTGTAGGTAGTGTCAGGCATGGTGAGGTCATTTTGTGTCTGGAAGAGTGCATTGTAAGGAGTTCTGTCCTTCCTTTGGCTCTTACATTCTTCCTGCCACCTCTTCCACAATAGACCCTGAGCCTTGGAAGGTGTGGTAGAGACGTTTTAGTGGTGAGAGCTCCTCTGTCACTGCTCAGCACTGTGGTGCCTTCTGAGTCATCCTGGAGGTCACTGCCCCTTGAAAAGAGAAGCATTAATACATGGGTGTAAACAATTAAGAAAAGTGCTTACCAGGCAGTTTGGTGAGCATAACATATGTGTTTAGCCAGATACCAGAAGGCGTTACACCATTAGGGCTCGTGACCTCCCCCATCATAGGTTTTCAGTTCCAGGCATGCATTCCCTCCTGTGGTGCTGACCTTCAGTCCAAGCACAGAGTGGTTGGTTTCCCCGTAGCAGACATACCACTGTTGTACTCGTTGGCTCATTAGGCCTGGCTGGCCCAACTTAAGGCTTGCAGTGTCCACTGCTGTTTATCTCCACTGATGACTTTTTCTCCCATGGAGCCACATGCAGCATAGTTTTTTCCAGCATTCTCTCAGCTAGTCCACAGGGAGGAGGCTTTCAGCTCAGCTCCAGCAAGATTTCTCAGTGACCTTGCAGCCCAAGAATGACATCTACTTTCTTCTATTTTCCCATCTGTTGTAGTCAAACTTGCATTGCTGGCAGAAATCACTCAACCAAGAGCAGCTTTTGAGAAAAAAAAGGGGGTGTATTTTGGCTTACAGACTTGAGGGGATACTCCAGGATGGCAGGGCAAATGATGGCATGAGCAGAGGGTGAACATCACTTCCTGGCCAACATCAGATGGACAACAGAAACAGGAGAGTGTGCCAAACACTGGCAAGGGGAAACTGGCTATAATACCCAGAAGCCCGCTCCCAGCAATACACTGCCTCTGGGAGGTGTTAATTCCCAAACCTCCATCAGCTGGGAACCTAGCATTCAGAACACCTAAGTTTATGGGGGACACCTGAATCACACCACCATCCATCCATATACTAACCCCTCCTTAGCTTTGGAAATTAGATGAGATTGGCGCGTTCAGAATGGTACGACCCTAGATAAGTTTTCTCTACTCTAAAAAGTCATATAAGTGGAATTATGTTGTATATATGGGTATTGGTTAATTTTCTTACTGCTATGTCCTGACAAAAAGTAACCAAGGGAAGGTACGATGATTTTAGCACACAGTTTGAGGATATGCAACTGTCGTGGTGGGGAAGGCATGCCAGCAGGCAGCTGTGTAGTGGCAGAAGTGTGCAGCAGATGCTTGCTCACATCATAGCAGACCAGAAGACAGAGGAGGAGTAGTAATACTCAGCTGGCTTTAACGTTTATAAAAAATCCAGGTCCCCAGCCCATTTAGGAAAGGTAGGAGGATTGCAAGTCCACCCTGAGACTCCATTCAGGTCAGCCTGATTGAGACCCTTAGGAAACCAAAAAAAAAAAAAAAAATCCAGGTCCCCAGCCCATTTAGAACAAGTCTTCCCATTCACCTTGATTCTCTTAGGAAGGACCTTTACGGTGCCCCTCGGTGCCCCAGGGAACCAACCTTTTGGCTCCTTGGGGCCATGTTAGATGACCAGTTGTCTTGGACCACACATTAAATCCAGGGATGTCCAGCCTGTGGCCAGAAGGTTGCAAGAGCTTGCATACATTGCTTTTGCATGACCCTGGGACATGACAAGCTATCTGGGACTACATGTGTCCAGTAGGCCATGGGTTAGACACCCCTAAACTATTTCTTAGTCAAAGTTGCCAATCAGGATCAACTGTAGTACTTCTTTGTGTCTGCCATTCAAAAGTAGAGTTGAAAAGGATTGTGTATATGCCACCAGTACATTTCCTTTACATTCTTAGAAGGGAACCTGTGTACACAGTATTAGAAGGGAACCTGTGTACACACAGTCTTGGAAGGGAACATGTGTACACACAGTCGTGTGGACCAAGTTTTTCATCATCTGAGACCCAGAGCCTGTCATGCCTCACCGCCATCTCGTGCAGGTCTGTCTAGTTCTAGAATCTTGTTCAGAGTTTCAACTTGAGTCATGCTTGCTGGCAGGGTCATGTCTTGTCCTTTTCCACTGATTTTCTGGCCTGGGCCTCACTTCCCAGTCTTTAAAGAATTACCAGAATGATGTAGATTATTAAATGAGCAACGTATGTCATGTGATGCTAAGATTCCAATCTTCCAAACAAGTGTGTAAATTCTACATAAATGTCACCTGCTTTTAAAGGAAAGACCAACAGAGGCCTGGAGGATGGGGCATATTAGAGATACTTGGGGCAAGTCCAGAAAGCTCACTTAAGAATCACAGTGAAGGAGTTAATGACTCCTCCAGCTTAGTGGTAGAGCACTCACATGGGCGATGCCCTGGGTTTGACGTCGAACACTGACAAAAGTCATGACCAATAATTACAGTGGAAAAAATGTAACGTGTCCTGTCTTTGCTGTGATGTCATACATCAAAGGCCACTCCATTTCCGCAGTATCTAACGTGGTAACTAGTACTTGACCAACCGTTTGGGAAAGAGAATTCCATGCTGTTCTCATCGAACAGTGTGAATGGTGCATGTTCCTCGTGCACTGAACTCTGTGCTCAGACCAAGAGCCCACAGGGACCTGAGGCAAAGAGGAAGGTCCTGTTTTCTCTCTCCATGTTCGGTTCATGAGAAGTAAGACCCATGGTGACTGCTTCTTGTGTGTGGCTCGGGGAAGCTGGGGAGCAGTAGTGACTGACCCTGAGGTGTTTGGCACCTTGTCCAGGTGACAGCCATTGAGAACTTACAAGGTTTTCTGTTGGTCCTGTGCCATCTGATCTGGCAGGAGAAAGCATATCTCTCTTACGTATTCCTGTAGCATGGAGTGCTGCGGATTGACAGCAGTTAGTTAGTTGTAGATCAGCCTGAAACAGCTACTGAGCAAAAATAAATAAACACTGTTGTTTCTTAACACGTAATAATCCCTAGTGTTGGTCAAGGGTCATAGAAATGGACCTGTGTCCCCCTGTGCTCACCCAGCACTGCTGGGAAGAGTGAAAACAGAGAAAGCCTTCCTGGAACCCGGAGCGCAGCCTCTGTGGCAACACGGCTTCCGGCCCAAGGAGTCTTCTCTTGACATCTGTCCAAAAAAGCGAAGGGTGTATGCAGATTTATCTTGAAAAGTATGTAATCGTATCATTGCTTTCATGTTAAAACTTTTAAATACAACAAATATCCAAAATAGACAAACACTTATGTATTGGGGAATAAGATATTACTTATACTTTCATTTTGTAAAACATAAGTATTAAATCATATAAGTAATATGTAAGGCAATATACACAATTATGTATAGCTACAGTTATGATGTATACTGTATATGTGTATGCTTAATGCTTATAATTACATGCATTTGAATACTGTGAGCATATACTTGATTTCATATGATAATATAATGCATATATAATATGACAGACTAGCCACTAAATACAGTGCAACTGGAAGTGTGACAGACAGATGGCACAGTGTAGAAAGTCAAAAGCATCTTAGAAATTAAAGTGCATGCTGTGTTGTTAATTGTGACTTCTTTTATAAGACATCTATGAAGTCAAAGCCTTAAAGGGATGGCAATGTCACGGGCTTGGGTGACATGCCTGTTCCTTTTACCAAATGTGAGCAGATTGGTGCCACCCCAAGGGCACACTTGTCTGCTCTCAGTGGCGCCTGGAGCCCTGCCTGGCACCCACTGTCTGGACCCTGAGCTAAGGACACTAAGGCTGGCTGAGGCAGCACTCTCACGCTGTGAGTTCTGCATACTGCTTAGGAGCTGTGCAGACTTGAGAACTGTCCTCCCCAGACCCCAGTTTTCTGTTTGTAAAAGACCCTAGAAGGGCTTCTGTTCCCTTTGGCTGAATCTGACAGGGGTGTGTGGGATCTGGAGCAGCCTTCACTACACTGTCATCCTCCCCCACCCCATCTATGGGGACAGCCTGGGAGTAGACTGAGTGAAACCGTCAGACGAATTCCAATGGCCTGGACAGGTGAGGAATGTCCAGAAGGGCCAGTGCAGTAACCATTAAGTGACAATTACTGTCCAGCACAGCAGCCCCGCTCCTGGGTGTGAACGCAAAAGAAGGGAAAAATGAACGTCGTACGGGAGCTCATGCCGGGGAGTTCGTGGCACGATGGCTCCTGCCAGCCACTGCTAGTGGATGGAGAGTGATGTAAGTGTCCTGACATTGTCATGTTGGTTATTTGACTGCAAAGTTCTAAAGCCACTGGGTACACAGGCCAAATGAGTGAATAATACGTTATATTATGACATCTCAATAAAGAAAAGGAAAATGGAGCACAGTTTGTGATGAGAAAGATCAAAATCAACATGTTTTGATGTTTTTAACTAAGCTGGGCAAAAAACCTGCCCAGGACAAACCGTGACTTCACCATTTGGAAGGCGCAGGCTTCCCCAGCTCGGCAAGAGAGTAGGGGTTACAGGTCCCAGCCAGGCTTCAAGACAGCTCAGGCTTCCTTTTCTGTTCTCTAGACCAGTGGTCTTAACCACCACCACCCCTCCCCAGCATTCTTTCTAAAAAGCCAAAGAGTCACTCAAGCAAACATGAAAGTTTGACGGAGTCCCAAAGATGTGGTCTGAACTGTGTGGGACAGTCACACCTGAGTAGAACCCACCTTGAAGCCAGTTGGTTTCCTTCTAGACCTGGCTTCTGGCCTCCAGGAGGGAAACTAAAGCTTCCAGAGGGAGCTTCCAGAGAGCTCATTTGCAGGAAGGCTGGAAACAGCCCTGTTCAGAAGTATACCTGCCAGGAACACACCAGGGCTCTGTTTCCCACAGGCGTGGTACACGGCACCCATAAGCCAGATCAGCCAGCAGGTGCGAATCCGCAGTGGGTTGGCAGTATCGCTGACGTCTGCAGCTGCCTGCTGTAGCTTCCAGCCACTTGGAGCAATTTGGGCTTTCTATCAGGAAGAACTGGACAATCAGGAGAGAATTTGCAGGACAGGTGGCCAGCAGAGAGGGTACACGCCCCTGGCGTCTCTGCAGCTCAGCCTGGCCAGTGTGTCCTCAAAGCCTCACCAACCCCTGCAGCCTAAACAAGGTGGGCACTAAGCTGTGCATGACTGGCATTCAACATGAGAACTTTCTGTGGTTCGACAGACAAAGCCAGGTTTTGGAATTGTCCATCGCTGTCATCCCTGGGCTTCTCCAGGACAGATAGCCTATATTTTCTTGGTCAGACCCCAAGCCTGCCTAGCCCTTGCCCTCTAACTTCTCATCAGTGCCGTGTGTATCAGGTAACTTGACTCGTTGCAGTGACCAAACACCTGACAAGAAGCCACTTGAGGCAGGAAAGGGCTTATTGTGGCTTACGGTTTGAGGGGGATACACACCCTCACAGTGGGGAAGGCATGGCAACAGGAACAGAAGTTTGGACAAAGTCTTTAACCTCTCAAGACATTGGTGTCCTTGTCTTTACCCCAAAGAGGAAAATGTTCAATTCCGCGGGCTGTTCTGAGCTCTGAAGTGTGGAATGTTCCTCTGTAATGTTCATGTCATACACTCCAGACTATGGTTTGCAAACCTGTGCCCAGAGTCCACTGAATTTCTTCTTTTTTTTTTTTTTTCTTTTTGGTTTTTCAAGGTAGGGTCTTGCTCTAGCCCAGGCTGACAGGCTGACCTGGAATTCACTATGTACTCTCAGGCTGGCCGCGAACTCGCAGCAAGTCCTCCTACCTGCCTCCTAAGTGCTGGGATTAAAGGCATGCACCACCACTCCCAGTAGTCCACTAAATTTCTAACCCTGTAAAACAAAATGCCCAAGACAGGAACTTATTGTTTAAATGTGGGTTGGAGAGATGGCTTAGCGGTTAAGGTGCTTGCATGCAAAGCCTAAGGTCCCAGGTTCAGCGCCTCCGAACCCACATAAGCCAGATGTACATGGTGGCGCATACACCTGAAGTTTGTTTGCAGTGGCACTGCCATTCTCACTCTGTCTCATAAATAATAACTCTAAATGTGCTCGTGTATGTGCTGTGGCACATGTGGAAAATGTCGAGGCATCTGTCCTCTCCCTCCCACCTTGCTTGAGACGGGGTCTTTTTTTCTTCCACCACGCTTGCTCCCGTCTAGCTGCCTTCTGAATTCTCCTGGCTCTGCTTCCCATTGCCACAGGCGCGTTGGGATCGCCGACATGTACGCCTCTTTGTGTCTGGCTAACAAATATGGGACACTTCATGACTTAGTGTGTAATCCTTGCCCAGGGCTACGCTAATCTGTGTGTAGCTCCAAGTTCAGTACACGTACTACTGAAGCGAGCACGAGCCAGGGAAGTTTATAAAGGAATGAGGTTTGTAAAGCTCAGAGCAGAAGAATGTGAAGAGTGTGGGGCCAGCATGTGCTCAGCTCCAGTGAGAGCCTCATGTTAAGTCGGCCCATGGTGGACCTGCAGACTTGGATACACTGTGTGTGTGGGGTGGGGGTGGTAAGAACCTGGCATACTTTGTTATAGCGCAGTCACTAACCCAGCGTTGAAAGAAAGGATCAGCTTATTGTGTGCCATGCTCCTGTCTCTCTCTCTCTTGTGACACTGTGACCTCCCACCTGGGCCCCACCTCTTTCAGGTCCCACTGGCTTCCCCAGGGGAACCCTCCCGACAGCACATGCACCTTTGGGGGCAAGCCCCATCCAAACCACAGCAGATGCCTTATACCTTGATCGCCCTTTCAAAGCCCAGCCCCTTGCTCCTGTCAACACTGGACTGTTCCCTAGACCCTGTTAGGCCTTCAGGTGTGACATTCCTGCCCCTCATCTGTGGACATGGACCATGTCACAAGCTATGTTGAGACCTCCTTAGCACAGCCTGATAAGACTTGGACCTGTGTGGTCATAGCTGTTCTGGTCCAACGTAGCCTTGTCTTTCAGTCTGCCTCCTCCAAGCTGTCTACCTCCTGCAGCTACCAGTTTCATCCCCGCCCCCCCCCCCCGGGCTCTATAAGGCAGATCTGGTGCTGGCTGGTTGCTATGTAAACTTCCCACTCCTGGCTGGTCCATGATGCCCTTTATTTATTCCAGAGCACATGTGTCCCACAGAACACATGTTCACTTCCAGAAAAGTCAGAGCCACTGACTACAGCAGATGGCGGCCTCCAAAAAGACAGTGGTTGCTAGAGAAGGGCCTTGACTTTCCAGGTCCACAGCCTGGGACCTTCTAGAAGACAGGCCAGCCTCCTCCCTAAAGATCGAGTGGCAGTCTTCTCTTGGGGGCGGTCCCTTGCAGACCTGCATGCTACATTCCAGCAGGCTGAGGGAGCCACTTCACAGATGGGGCCCCAGTGACATGTCCTGCCTGAATTCTCAGCCACCTGGACTGAGCAAGAAGACCACCCAGAAACCCCTTGGAGTGAGGGACACCTGTGGTTTCCCCTTTCAACTTCCCACTTACATACCCACACAACTATATAATAACTATGGGAGAAGGGGTTAGGCTTACCGTAGATGAAAGACGCTGAATCAGGGAGGTGTTCTGCTTTCTGGCCTTCCAGAGGGAGAGTGCCCTCCCTGGCAGTGTCTTTGGCACGGGAGGGCTCACATCACCACGCCAGCAAATTAATGATCGGTTTTTATCTGGCTTGGCACAGGCTGGTCTTAATTTTCGTAAGCTTAGACTCAGCACTTCCAAGTTCAGTCTGAATATCAAGAATTCATTTGTTCTTACCAAGTAATAGTCTACACAAAACCGACATCTAAAAATACAGTCCAAGCCACACCAAGCCTCAGTACACATGCGGCAGTGTCACAAAACATTCCCTGAATCAGCTCAACCAGGACCAGAAATTCCTTCTGTGCAGAGCACTTTGAGGTCTGTTTGTTGTTGTTTTTAAATTTCCAATTCCTGTTTTCATTTACTTAGCATTCAGCGTTCTATGCACTGCTTTTTTTTTTTTTTTTGGTTTTTCGAGGTAGGGTCTCACTCTGGCCCAGGCTGACCTGGAATTCACTATGTAGTCTCAGGGTGGCCTAGAACTCTCGGCGATCCTCCTACCTCTGCCCCCCGAGTGCTGGGATTAAAGGCGTGCGCCACCACGCCCGGCCCTCTATGCGCACTACATTTTAAGGCTGGGTGCTCTGTAAAGGGAGCCGGACCCTAGACTAGAGCTGCTCAGGTTAACAGCTTCCTTCATGAGTCTCACCAAAAGAGGCTGATCTGTAGAGAAAAGCTGAGGAGGTCCTGCCTGGTGTGGTGGCAGGATTCCCAACCTTACAGGAATCCTTCAGGAGAATAGCACAGCCCTGTGGATTTCCTGAAAATCACTGGATTGGGATCTAAAACAGGTGAATTTTATGACATGCAAATTATACCTCAATAAAGCTGTTAAAGGAAAAAAAGAGGGGGCACAGCTGCCCCCCACCCCAGGTGGCACCCAGTTTACTAATAAAACCAAAGAAAACACAAGACAAAAAGAGCCCGCATAAAGGGGAGGAGGCACAAAAGCCCCCTGCTGCCTTCCCATTGTGGCTGGCACAGTGAGATGGATTCCGGCCGCAGAGGACGAGACATCTGGCCCAAGAGCTCTCCTCAATATGGGACCTGCCTGGCTTCTCCACTCTGGGAACTAACGTGGAATAAGAGTCTGCAGTGGACTCCAGGGCCCATCACCATAGGGGAACTTCAAACCTGCCACCTTCACACCTCCCTGCACCTCACAGACCTCCCTGTCCCTGCCAGCACCCCAACCTCCACAAAGGGGCCTTTGACAAATAGCAGGGAGGACACTCGTCATTAGACACCATTGACTGTAGGTTGGAAACCAGCATTCCAGTAAGCAACAGCTCTGCCCCTCACCATGGCCCATCCCTCCGCCTCTCAGTGAGCTCCAGAAAGTGGGAAAAGACCGGGAGACAGCCCCCCACCCGCCGACTCCTCAGAATCCATCTTGATTCTCTCAGCATCTGAACCCAGATGCCAAGTCAAAGTTAGGGTTTCCAAACTGTGTTTTAATCCTAGCAAGTAATGATGGATGTTTCTGGAAAATAGAGAACTGAAAGAGACAAGAGGAAAGAGTGAAAGAGGCTTCTTTATGGTGTGTGCAGCTTCCCAGCTGGTAAGGGAAGAAGCTTGCGTGCTGGATATACCAGCCGTGGCAGCATTTCCCAAACACACTTGGCAACGGAACCCTTCCCCAAGCACTTCCTCCCAAGGGTCAGAGGTCACATGTGACCTTGGGAAGCGTCTTACCTCTGGCCGTGGGGCCTGTGGGGAGTGTGGGCCTGTGGGGACCTGTGGCCTCCGGGTGCTTCCAGGTACTCAAGGCCTCGTTCAAAGAATTGAAGAAGCACACAGATAGCAACAGTAAGACACTGTATGCGCGTGAAACAGAAGTACAGAAAGGTGGATGCAGGTTACCCTGCACAGGAGCTGTGGGTTCTGGCCGAGACTGCCCAGGAGCAGCTGGCACTGTTGGGGGCTTCTTTTGATGGGATCCAGAATGAGGAGGAGCAAGCTCCTAAGGGCCAGAGTGGGGTGGTTCCGTGGTGATTGACAGGCTTACGTTACAGAAGCTTTTCTCCCCTATGCATGTCCCTTCCCATGATCATGGGACTTTAATCACGTATGCCCCACTGTGGACAGGCATTGGACAGTCAATAGGAGACCCTTCCTAAAAGTTCACTCTGGGACACAGTTTGCCTTAGTGTGCGTGTGCCCAAAACCAGTCCAGGATGGGTCCCATGTCTCCACATCCTGGAGACACCTCAGAACATGCTTGAGCAAAAGAGGGTGATCACAGCAAGTTCTTCCCTTTGTTTGCAGTGGGGTATACGTCCAGCTCAGTGAGGTGCGGGTCCTAGGTTGCCACGTGGGGGAGTGCTTACTCTCCAAGCCAAGGAGTGTCCCAGTCTAGTTCCCTTTGCCTGCCTTGAGTGTCTCAGGGTTCTATGTCATATGCGCACATACATGTGCTTGTGGCTCTGTCACAGAAGGTAGCCAGTGTTTGGTGAATTATAATATATGGTCTCTCTTGGCACATTTTTCTTAAAAGAATGAATGATTCAAAAGCAGTTTTGAAAGCTGGATGTGGTGGTATATGCTTGTAATCCCAGTGCTTGGGAGGCTGAGGCAGGAAAATAATCAAGTTTAAGACCACTCCACGCTACAAAGTGAGTCGCAAGCCAGCCTGGACTACATAAAAAGACCCTGTCTTAACCTCCTCTCACAATTTTGAAATAGATAGTTAAAATATTGAAGGTTTTCCAGGGCTAATGAGTGCATCTTTCTGTCATTATAGATATCTTTTAAAGCACTACTTTAGGGCTGGGCATGTAGCTCAGGGGTAGAGCCCTTACCTAGTATGCTCAAGGCTCTGGTTTCCAACTCCAGCGGGGTTATTTTCAGTGTAGTCATACTCCATCTGGTGGTAGAGCCAGTTCTTAATCACTCCCCCTCAGGCATTGAGAACATTAGTGAGGATGGTGCTGGCGTGACACTGGGATGAGCGTGCGTACGTGCATCTTGTGGGGCTAGGAACTAACCCTTTCCTAAAGAGGAGTTCCTGGAAGGAGCTGAGCTAGGCCAAGGCTGGGGCCTCCAGAGGCCTCATCAGCCTCATTCTATCATTGTCCAGAAAGGCCCAACACACCCTCCCCCGCCCAGGTCCCCTTTCTCCCACCTCTTGGAGACCACCTTCGATCCTGCAGGTCCATGACTAGGGCACGCTCATTTCAGACCTACTCGTACCATGGTCCTACAGAGAAACAGACCTAAGGAGTTCAGTGGATGGTATTGTACATATGTAAGTAGAACAGATCACAGGGAGGGAAACGTCCCAAGCGAGGCCATGGGAAGAGAGCACGTAAAGGAAGGGGAGAGAAGGAGAAAAGGGGAGGGTCTTGCGTATTTTAAAGAACTGGCTTGTCTGGTTGTGGGGCTAAGAGATATGAAGCATGCAGGCAGGACACAGGCCACAGTTCACACTACGAGCGTGTGGCAGGAGCCCTTCTCCAGGGAGCTCAGGGTTTCCTCCTAGAATGGTCAGCTGACTGCGTGAGGATTCCTACAACCCTGAGGCCAAGCTCTGTGCTTGAGCTCAGTGGCCTGAACGGCATTCACCCCGTCACCTTCCCAGCAGCACCTCGGTTATACCTGACGGACTCACTGCACCCTGTGGCCTGGGAGGTGCAGCCCTACTGGATCCTGTGTGCTCCGCTATTGCTAAGGACACGCATTCAAGGCAGGGGCCAGCATTGCGAGTGGCCGCATGCCTGGGGTTGATTCTGTCAGTTGTGGAGATCAGAAGCCCAAAGTGGGCTCAACTGGCTTTGTTCACTCAAGTCTCTGAGGTATGTGCACCTCTCACCTTCCCAGCTTGTGGAGGTACCCACTTACCTTGCTCCTGGCCCCCCATCATGCTAACCCTCCTGCCTCCCTCCTTAGAGGGCTGTGTGAGTACATGGGTCACTTGGACGATCTAAGATGTCTCCTCCTCCGACCCTTACTTAGTCACATCTCCAGTTGAATGGCCTTACCTGTCACATTGCTGTCACAGATTCTGGAGACTAGGATGTGGGCATCTTGGAGATCCGATGACCTGACTACCACATTATTCTGTCCTCCCTAGACACTGAGGCCCATGTCACTAACCCAGGCCACCATGACCCTAGCCTGTGTCATCAGTTGCCCACTACACTCTTGGCCCTGTCCATTCATTCCTTTCCATCCGGAGTTGTGGTCCTTGTGGACTCGTCCCAGAGCTGGGCACAGAGGGAGCTGTGTTGAAAGCAAGACCATATGATGGCAGGAAAAGTATACTGGGCTGGCATGAGAGCTAAGTCTTCCTGCCATGCCATGGACCATCCAGAGTCTCAACTCTCTTGGGAGACAGACTTATCCCGCTGCCCACTGCAGGTTGAGGAAGGTAGTGAGGAGTCAGATGGACACACAGCCACATCCCTGATGCTGGTCTAGACACTGTCCCATTTCAGTGACCCCCGTGTTTCTCCTTGACCGGCTCAGCATTGAGACCAGCTGTTACTGAGCAGGTGCAAAAAAAAACAAAAAAAAAAAAAAAAACCAGACTTTTCACTGGTGAAGATACTTGGGTGGTAGGAAAAAGTCATGCTTCTGTCTGCTAAAGTTGTATAGGATTTTCTTTTTTGCAAGGCAATTATCTGTGTAAAGTTTTTTTTTTTTCCTTTCAAGTTGATTCCTATTGCTAATGAAACCATATTTTGGACATGAGATTGTTACAGAAAAGAAATGTCATTTCCCAAAGAGCAGCAACAGAGCACACATTTGATGGCCAAATGGAGCACTCTCCTCTTCTCGGGGAGATAAAAGTATCCCCTCCTATTAGCCTAGGAAATTATTTTAGAATTGGGTTTTAATCCCTGGAATGAGCAAGGGGATGGAGCCCCAGCATAGGTTCCGTGTGTGGGAAGTCAAATCTGAACCATGGGGCTGAATATATAGGCTAGCACGCCTCACCACTAATCCAAAAGAAATGGGAAAAAAGGGCTGTTTTAACATCGGCAAAGGCGGTATGAAAGGTAAGGCTTCCTCCCTGCCGTTTCCTCTGCTGCCCTTTTCCCCCATCCCATTTGCTCGATGTCCATTTCTGGAAGTTTTCCCTGTAGAACAAACCTATCATTTTTCACCACGGGGTATTTACAGCTTCAATCAGTGCCAGATTCAATCGGCGTCTGTGCTCATCGCTGGAAGTTACAGATGCAGATATTATTTGCACTGTGGTT
Organism: Orientallactaga sibirica; assembly: GCA_036365145.1. NCBI lineage: Eukaryota > Metazoa > Chordata > Mammalia > Rodentia > Dipodidae > Orientallactaga > Orientallactaga sibirica. Next base: position 19,259,887 of record JAEOAD010000044.1, on the reverse strand, counting down.
AATTATGGAGCAATCAAACTTTGGCTTTTCCACTGTAATTTCCTCTGCCAGCTAATTTAATTAATCACCCCCAGCTCGGCTCTTCCAGCTGCGACCAGCAGGGTCATTAATTAGGCATGTGGCGGGAGCTGCCGACCAGGTCCTGCCATGCGGCTGCTGCCCACTGGGTCGCAGGAAGGCAGAGCAGTTCCCCAGCATCCACCGCTCTGGAAAGGATGGTGACTCCCCAGTGGCTTACCAGGGAAGATAGTACACCTGCAGTGGTGACCGGCATGTGACGTGCAGCCCGTTAAAGAGGCCCCAGTGTCCATGTATGCAGAGGGCCTCGGGTTGTGGCACCGATGGGGCTCATCAGAGAAGTGACACTGTCCATCCGTCTGAGCTTTGGTCTTGGGATTCTCGGGTCAGCCTGTGGGTTCCCAGCGATGTGGAGGTCAGTGTGGCCACTTCCTGTGTTGCGAGTCCTTCTCTCGTATGGAAGTGCTGTGTTCCTCACAGCTCATCCAAGGTTGACAGTGTGACTTGCCTGAGGGAGAGATGAAAGGATTGTTTTCCTTTTGTTGTAATGAAGCATTTTTCCCATTGGTTCTGAACTCATCAAAATTGGTATAAAAACACTGCAAGCAGTTCTCTCAGTGCTTTCAATAAAAAGCCTGGTTTATTTTCACATCATTACCAGCTTCACTTTCCAGTGTTGGAAATGACCGTAACTGAGAGCCCGTCACTGGCGTTCACAGGAACATGACACAACCCTTGACACAGAGGGGGACACCTGCATCCGGAGGCTTCTGTGTGATGGCTGAGACAGTTTCTTCTGTTCACTTAACAATGTGGGTCTTCTTCTCTTAATGGATTGATTACTTATGGAGAATCTCTAACTTTAAAGAAGCTGAACATTAAGTCTGATATTTCTTTTATGAAAAGATAAATTAAAGTCATCTTTAAGACTGGAGTAGTCATCTTAGAATATCAACACCTCTGCCGAGATCCCGCCCAGCATCGCACCACGAAGAAAATGAATTGAGACAAATGTGGACATCGGTGCACATACCCATGCCCCCACACACACATGTGGACATGCATGCACACACTCCACACACACACATGTGGACATGCATGCACACACTCACACACACACACATGTGGACATTTGCTCACACACTGTCCATTTCTGGACATGCATTCACACACTGAACAAACACATCATGCATGCACACACGGGTATTGTGGACATGCATCACACAGTGCCAGACACAATCGGACATGCATGCACACACTGCACACACACACATGTGGACATGATGCACACACTATTTGCACACACACATGTGGTTGCATATGGAATCAATCAACACACCTTGTGTTTTCCACTGATAATTTCCTTGTGAGGGGGTGATTAATTAATCACCCCCAGTGTGGGGGTGATAGCTGCACCAGTGTGGGGGGGGTAATAAGAACATCTTGTGAGGGGGTGATAAGGTCACCTTGTGTGGGGCTGATAAGAACACCTTGTGTGTCGGGGTGATAAGAACACCAGTTCCCAGCATAAGAACATCTTGGAAAGGGGGTGATAAGAACACCTTGTGTGGGGGGGGGAAGACAGAACACCTTGTGTGTGGTGATAAGAACACCTTGTGGGGTTGACACCTTGTGTGTGGCCCGATAAAGAACACCCAGTGTGGGGGGGTGATAAGAACACCTTGGTGTGGGGTTGATAAGAACACCTTGTGTGGGGCTGATAAGAACACCTTGTGTGGGGGGTGATCCATCATCTCTGGGCTTTGGGGGGGATTCTCACACCAGCCTGTGGGTTCCCAGAACACCTTGTGTGGGGGTGATAAGAACATCTTGTGTGTGGGGTGATAAGAACACTTGTGTGGGGTGGAAGTGCACCTTGTGTGGGGGTGATAAGAACATCTTGTGAGGGGGACAGTGTGATAAGAACACCTGAGGGAGAGATGAAACCTTGGTGTGGGGGTGATTGTTTTCCCTTCTGTTGTAAGAACACATTTTTCCCATTGGTTCTGAACTCATCAAAATTGGTATAAAAACACCTTGTGTGTGGGTTCACCTTGTGTGCTTTGAATAAAAGCCTTGTTTATTTTCAATCATTACCACCTTCACTTTCCAGTGTTGGAAAAGACCACTGAGAGCCCGTGATAAGAACACCTTGTGTGTGGGGGTGACACAACCCTTGACACAGAGGGGACACCTGCACCTTGTGGCTTCTGTGTGATAAGAACAGTTTGTGTGTTCACTTAACAATGTGGATCTTCTTGTCTTAATGGATTGATTACTTATGGAGAATCTTGTGTTAAAGGGTGATAAGAACATTAAGTCTGATATTTCTTTGTGAAAAGATAAAGAAAAGTCATCTTTAAGACTGGAGTAGTCATCTTATAATAACAACTTGTCTGGGGGGGATAAGAACACCTTGCATAAGAACACCACGAAGAAAATGAATAAGAACACCTGTGGGGGGGTGATAAGACATCTTGTGCATACCCATGCCCACCTTGTGTGTGGGGGACATAAGAACACCTTGTGTGTGCATACAACACCTTGTGGGGGTGATATGAACACCTTGTGTGGGGTGATAAGAACACCTTGTGGACATGATAAGAACACACTTGTGTGGGGGTGACAACAACACCTGTGGACATGCATAAGAACACCTTGTGTGCACACATAAGAACATGTGTGTGGGGGTGATAAGAACACCTTGTGACACACATACAACACCTTGTGGGGGGTGATATGAACACACTGTGACACATAAGAACACCTGTGGACATGCATGCACACACTGATAAGAACACCTTGTGTGTGGGGGTGATAAGAACACCTTGTGTGTGGGGTGATAAGAACACCTTGTGGGGGGTGATAAGAACACCTTGTGACACACACACCTTGTGTGGGGGTGATAAGAACACCTTGTGTGGGGGGTGATAAGAACACCTTGTGTGGGGGTGATAAGAACACCTTGTGTGGGGGTGATAAGAACACCTTGTGTGGGGGTGATAAGAACACCTTGTGTGGGGGTGATAAGAACACCTTGTGTGGGGGGGTGATAAGAACACCTTGTGTGGGGGGTGATAAGAACACCTTGTGTGGGGGTGATAAGAACACCTTGTGTGGGGGTGATAAGAACACCTTGTGTGGGGGGTGATAAGAACACCTTGTGTGGGGGTGATAAGAACACCTTGTGTGGGGGTGATAAGAACACCTTGTGTGGGGGTGATAAGAACACCTTGTGTGGGGTGATAAGAACACCTTGTGTGGGGGTGATAAGAACACCTTGTGTGGGGTGATAAGAACACCTTGTGTGGGGGGGGTGATAAGAACACCTTGTGTGGGGGGTGATAAGAACACCTTGTGTGGGGGTGATAAGAACACCTTGTGTGGGGGGTGATAAGAACACCTTGTGGGGGTCGTGATAAGAACACCTTGTGTGGGGGTGATAAGAACACCTTGTGTGGGGGTGATAAGAACACCTTGTGTGGGGGTGATAAGAACACCTTGTGTGGGGGTGATAAGAACACCTTGTGTGGGGTGATAAGAACACCTTGTGTGGGGGGGTGATAAGAACACCTTGTGTGGGGGTGATAAGAACACCTTGTGTGGGGGGGATAAGAACACCTTGTGAGGGGGTGATAAGAACACCTCGTGTGGGGGGTGATAAGAACACCTTGTGTGGGGGTGATAAGAACACCTTGTGTGGGGGTGATAAGAACACCTTGTGTGGGGGTGATAAGAACACCTCGTGGGGGTGATAAGAACACCTCATGTGGGGGTGATAAGAACACCTTGTGTGGGGGTGATAAGAACACCTTGTGTGGGGGTGATAAGAACACCTTGTGTGGGGGGTGATAAGAACACCTCGTGGGGGTGATAAGAACACCTCATGTGGGGGGTGATAAGAACACCTCATGTGGGGGTCATAAGAACACCTCGGATAAGAACACCTCGTGTGGGGGGTGATAAGAACACCTCGTGTGGGGGGGTGATAAGAACACCTCGTGTGGGGGGTGATAAGAACACCTCGTGTGGGGGGTGATAAGAACACCTCGTGGGGGGTGATAAGAACACCTCGTGTGGGGGTGATAAGAACACCTCGTGTGGGGGGTCATAAGAACACTGTGTGGGGGGGGTGATAAGAACACTGGGGGGGGGTGATAAGAACACCTTGTGTGGGGGGGTGATAAGAACACCTTGTGTGGGGGTCATAAGAACACCTCATGTGGGGGGTGATAAGAACACCTCGTGTGGTGGGTGATAAGAACACCTCGTGTGGGGGGTGATAAGAACACCTTTTGTGGGGGTGATAAGAACACCTTGTGTGGGGGGTCATAAGAACACCTCGTGTGGAGGGTGATAAGAACACCTCGTGTGGGGGGGTGATAAGAACACCTTGTGTGGGGGGTCATAAGAACACCTTGTGTGGTGGTGATAAGAACACTTTGTGTGGGGGGTCATAAGAACACCTTGTGTGGTAGTGATAAGAACACTTTGTGTGGGGGGGGTCATAAGAACACCTTGGGGGGGATGTACAGGAGAGCACACAGAGTCTGAAGGGTCAGGCTCCTTGTTCAGTCAGGCAGGAAGCTCACCCCTCCTGTCATATACCCCTAAAGCCTGCACACACAAAGTCCCCTCCCTTTTCTGTGGTCCAGGCTGGAGGGCCTTGGGTTGTGGCACAAGATGGGTTTACTGTAGTTTGCCTGCCTAAGAGGCAGGGTCTCCGTGGCCACGTGAAACTTAATCAAGTGTCTTCAGACTTGACAACAACCCGTGACCTGCTGGCATTTTAAAATTATTGCACAGTGCATTCTTTCATTTCATGCTGTAAGGACTATTCGGAATGAATTTTAATTGGTAGTTTCTCCCTAACTTTCCTACTGTATTGTTGGAAATGTGGTGATTCCTGAGAATTGAAAAATTGCCATAGTGTGAAAAGTTCTGATGTTTCTAATCCCTAGAAAATGCAACATGGAAAGAAAGAAAGAAAGAAAGAAAGAAAGAAAGAAAGAAAGAAAGAAAGGAAGGAAGGAAGGAAGAGAGAGAGAGGAAAGAAAGAGAAAGGGAGAAAAAAAGAAAGAGTGAGTGCTGGAGACATGGCTTAGTGGTTAAGTACTTGCCTGTGAAGCCTAAGGACCCCAGTTTGAGGCTTAATTTCCCAGGACCCAAGTAAGGCAGATACACAGGGGTTGCATGCATCTGGAGTTCATTTGCTGTGGCTGGAGGCCCTGGTGCGCCCATTCTCTCTCTCTCTCTCTCTCTCTTCTCTCTCTCTCTCTCTCTCTCTCTCTGACACACACACACACACACTCTTTCACTCTTTCACTCTCAAATAAATAAAAATAAAAATTTAAAAATTTCAATTTTTTTTTGTTTTCAGAAAAATCTCTGTTGGGATTTCAATAATAAAAACCTTGGAATGAGTGTTTCTATTTGTATTTCAAATAGTAATGCTAAGAATTTTGGCTAGCCGGTCATGTTGCTGCTTGAACTGTTCACAAAGATGGAGACAGGAAATAGAAACCACACACTTGATTCCTTGAGGGGAGCCAACCAGGACCACAGGGGCGGGGGTGGGGGGAGGGGGCAAAAGCACTAGCATACAGATAGGACCAGGAAGTTTGAATTCTGCAGCTCTCATCCCCCACCTCTCTGGGTCCCTTCTCCCACCCTACTATCTAGACGGATCTGTTTGGAGAGGGAAACTCTCCAAGGCTACTTTTGTTCTTGCCAAGATGAGTTTAGTGTGGAGTGCTGACCTCCCTTCCCAGGCCCTGGGTTTCCCCCACTCCAAGGACAGCAACTAGCCTGTAACTGGCCTGGCCTTTGCTGCTCTGAGTCCCCCTTCCTTATCTCCCCACAACCTTTACTGTCTGTGAGACAAATACAGCCTTCAAGAGGGCAGGCTGGGAGTGGGCGGGCAGGGTCTAGGCAGAGCACACAGGCTGACCAGGGCAGACCCGAGCTGCTCAGCTCCCCTGGCCTCCCCACTGTGGCCCAGCAGCTTCCTTCCTGAATGCCAGCCCTGAGGAGGAAGGCTCCTTGGGGGATCATGTGGGCTCCTGGCCAGGACAATGGCTGTCCATCAGCAGTAACAAATCCCAGCATTCTGGGCCCAGTGGGGTGGGTGATGGCAAAGCCCTGATCTGATTTGTCATCGCTTTGCTGCCGTCCCAGCCCAGGAGCTTGACAGTGCCCCACTGCTGAGTGCGTCTTGAAGAGCTGCCCTGATAGCTCCTTTCCTCCTCCTGCTGCTGCCTGGAAACAGGCTCTGACAGTCCGAATGTTGGAAATAATTGGATTCTAAATCCTAATTCATCTGTAAAGTATTCGGTGATTAAATTAGCCTAATAGATATTATTTTGTACATGACTGCATAATTTTACCCTGATTGGATCTCTGTGGCATGAACGTGTCCCCCAATTTACTATTGACTTGAGACCCTCAGAAGGCAAGACATAACTACGTCTGCAGTCTGTTTTCCCAAATTAAAAGTTAAAGTGATTGATGCCTGAGGCTAGCACGCCTTCCTGCTCAGGTGTGGTGGCCCAGTGTAGATCATGCTTTAAGAAGAGCAGAAGAGAAATATTATTGCGTGCAATTTTGAATCCTCTTTTTCTTTTCAGAAACCAAAAGACAGGCTGACCTTTCAAACACTGGGCGAAGTTTAAACTGTAGGCTACTGTGAAGGAGGAGTTTAAGAGCTGAACAAAACTTTCATCGTCACCAATATCTTATAATTGTTATAAATACTTATGATCTTATAATCTTATAATTGTTATGAATACTTATGATCAGAAGTGCGCACCAGGCACGGACGTACAAACCTATATTCCCAGCCCTCTGGAAACAGAAGCAGAAGGATCGAGAGAGTCAAGGCCAGCCTGGACTATATCATAGCAAGACCTTGTGTCAAAGGAAATCATAAATATTTGTAAGACAGTTTTAGTGATGCCTCTTTGGCCATTCTCTATGGTTCTAGACAAATTCTCGGTGGGGAAGGACATGGAAAGATTAGGAATGAGCCCACAAGGCAGGGACACAGGAGTTACAGCAAAGGAGGGCACCCTGTCATCCATTCACTGCCTCTCCCCTCCCCCAGCCCTGCCCTGCCCTGCCCTGCTTCCCTCCCCCCCAAAAAATCTGCAAATAAAATTCACTGCTCCCTCCCTGGTTCAGTAGCTGGAAACAGCTGGTGGGTTTTGTGTGGCAGCTGAACAGTGGAGGAAAGACTTGGGCAAACACTAGGGAAAGCCAGGGCCAAGGAGGTAGGTAAGCTCAGGAAACTGTTGTCATGAGTAAATGGAGGAGACAAAGGCTGCCCAGCAGGGACAGCAGGGACACACACTCCCTCTGAATAGCTCCCTAAAAACGGAGCTGAAAAGGACGAAGGCCCATTTGCTTCTGGGAATCCAATAAATTGTTTCAGGAAGTGAAAGTCTGTCCAGGCTAATGGAGCTGTGATTGACAGCGCTTCTCATTACGGAGCCCATCAGGGGACGGGGCATTCCAGTGCTCTTAGGGGTGAGGTGGGAATGAGAGGAAGCTGAAACCCTGGGTGGGGGTAGGGGTAGGGGTGGGGACAGTGCTCTGTATGCTTGTTCTTGAAACAGTCCCCTAGCCCCTTCCTACAAAGGACAGGCTCCTCTTCAGGGCCATTTCCCTCTGCATTATGACCATACCAGGCCTGTCCCTGTCTCACAGCCCCTGGGACCACGGTGGACAGTTGACCAGGAATGGCCCACCTGTGATGTTCTGAGCTAGAATCCTGTGGGTGTGGTGTCATGATCACCTAGCACTCCTAAGAGCTTTTGGTACTTACGTGTGGTGCCATGGACGGTTTGTTAAAGCATTATCTGACAGCCAACAAGAAAACATCTGTGTTCTTGATCTGGGAAAGACCAGGTCAGAGCCCAAACTGGATTCACTGACTGCTCTCACAGGGCGTCCGAAAGCACCCTGGTGGAAGGCAGCCAGCCCGAGCTCTGGCACCTGTGTGTTCTGATGGTCTGTGGTTTAGACCACTGTGCTCCAAGGTGCGTGAAGACCTTAAGGGCTTTGTCTCATTGTCTGCGAAAGCTGCTCATTCAGATTAACGTGAGCACCCACCATAGCCTGGGGCCTGGAGGGCCAGGGAGACCTGCTCAGTGTCCCCAGCCCCAGAGGCAGGTTATCCAGTGTGTTGACAAGCAGACTGGGCAAGACCTGTTCTGGGGCAGCAACACCCATTTGTCATGACGGGCATTTCCAGAGAGGCCAGGGCCCTTGCTGCCGTGTCTTCCACTTTGAAGCCAGCAGCTGGACGCCAGGTGTCCTGGCCTTGCTACTCTTTCTCCTGGTCTTGTTACACCTCCCACTCAGCTGTGTCCTTGGACAAAGGTGACCATCCTAACTTGACTGAGAGAATCCATCAGTATTTTTTTTTTTTTTCAAGGCAGGGTTTCACTGTAGCTCAGGCTGACCTGGAATTCACTCTGTAGTCTCAGGGTGGCCTCGAACTCAGTGATCCTCCTACCTCTGCCTCCCAAATGCTGGGATTAAAGGCGCGCACCACCACACCCGGCCTCCATCAGTATTTTTTCACTTAGAAAGTGGCAAAAGTCTCTCAAATTTTCTCATGCAGTGTTTGGAAGAGGTTGAGGAAGAGGCAAGGTGTCCCCATGCTTGCTGGAAAGCAGCAAGCGGGCAGAGGACTCGGGGTTTGCATCTTGGATACTGTTCTCCATAGCTGCCATGGTGGACAGCCCTACAGGTCCAGTGGGCACATTAGTTGGCTGGCACCGTCCACTGCTAGATTGGCAGAGGTGGTGTGTACTGATAATGACTGTGTCCGTGTTTGTGCCTGTGACCTGTGTGCAGGTGAGTCAACGCCCTGATGTCCACGGATGCTTGTGTGTCCATAGTGCAGAAGGTAGTGTCAGTTCTCTGCATGGGCTCCGTTTTGGAAACTGTGCTGTCTACATACCAGAAACCAACAGAACTTGGCTTTATTAAACCAGTGCTGCTTTCCCCATCTCTACCTCTGTGCCAGAGCCTCACACAGTGCCACCCAGAGCCCATGTCATGAGGGTGCTTGGCTGCTACTCCTTTAAAGAATGAATGTTTGGGCTGGAGGGATGGCTTAGCGGTTAAGGCACTTGCCTACAAAGCCAAAGGACCCAGGTTTCATTCCCCAGCATCCACATTAGCCAAATGCACAAGGTGGTACATGTGTCTCGAATTTGTTTACAGTGTCTAGAGACCCTGGCATGCCTGTTCTGTATTTCTATCTTCTTCTTTCTCTCCCCCCCCCTCTGTGTCTGTCTCTCTCTCTCTCTCTCCCTTTCTCTCTCAAAAAAATATATATTTAAGGCTGGAGAGATGGCTTAGCGGCTAAGGTGCCTGCCTGCTAAGCCTAAGATCGCTGGTTCCAATGTCCAGCGCTTCCAATCTCCAGGTCCCATGTTTAGCCAGATGCAAAGTGAGGCAAGGGCGCAATGCCGCACTTGCCCACAAGGGGGTGCATGCATCTGGATTTCGTTCACAGCAGCTGAGAGACTGCTGGCACGCCCATCTCTGTCTCCCTCTCTGTCTATCTCTCTCTCTCTCTCCAAAAATAAATAATAAATAAAAAATAAATAAATATATATATATTTATATTTTATGGCTGGAGAGATGGCTTAGCAGTTAAAGTGCTTGCCTGCAAAGCCAAAGGACCTAGGTTTGATTTTCCAGGGCCCACGTAAGCCAGATGCACAAGGTGGTGCATGATTCTGGAGTTCATTTGCAGCAGCTCCAGGTCCTGATGCATCCACTCTCTCTCTCTCTCTTTCAAAAAAAAATAAAATTTAAAAAGTTTTTAAAATATTTTTTAGAAATATTTTTTAAAAAATAAAAAATTAAGAATGAGGGCTAGAGAGATGGCTTAGCGGTTAAGGCACTTGCCTGCAAAGCCAAAGGATCCAGGTTTGATTCCCCAGTACCCATGTAAGCCAGATGCACAAGGTGGCACATGTGTCTGGAGTTCATTTGCAGTGACTAGAGGTCCTGACACACCTGTTCTATCTGACTCTCTGTCTCAAATAAATAATTTTTTTTTAAATGAATGAATGTTTGACAAGACAGTAATAAAGAGGGTTAGCTTTGATACAGCTCTTGCCGTACACGTGTGAGTACCCAAGTTCAGCTCCCCCAGCACCCATGTAAGTACCAGGTGAGTGTGGAAGCCCACCTGTAACCCCAGTGCTCGGGAGCCCAGGTGGGACCTCCAGAGCAAGCTCTGTCAGGCAGGGTTCGAGTGACAGACCTCAGTGAAACAAGAGTGGAGAGTGATCAGGGAAGACCCAACAACAGCCTCTGGCCTCCACGTGCACATTAAAAAAAGAAAGAAAAGCAATTTTTATTTTTTTTCAAATTAACAATAAAAAAGTCTAGTCAATGTTTTCTGTAAAGAGCAAACTTGCATTCTGCCTGTCTAGGTGGCTCTGCCAGTTTCCTCGCCATTCCCAAAAGGGCATGTGTGGCAGTCAGCTCTGTGCTGCTGAGACAAACATACAGCCAGGCACAGCTTATGGGAGGAAAGGGGCTCATTTCAGAGTTACAGAGTCTAGGGGACACCATCCATGGTGGAAGGGGCTGGCTCCCCTTCACAATCCGGGAGACCGCACCACAGCCAGCACCACCAGCAAGCCCAGCCCAGCCCATCTCAAACTGCTCTAACCCCCTAGCAGGGTTGACTCCAAGGTCTGGCCCCGTGACTCGCCCCTCTAGCAGGGATCTGCCTGTAGGGACTGAAGTGGGAAGTTCAGTATTAATGAAACCCCTGAGTCTATGGGGCCATACACTGAAACTGTCGTGTTCAGACTAGCACACGCGTTTGCCTCCAGCCTCCTCTGCTTCCAGCTTGCACTTTTGTCTGTCCAGTGACTTCATGGTGGAGATAAACCTCCTGTGAGACTGTCTGATGCTAACAGAAGAGTGTGGGTCACCAGGAAGGTTCCCTATGACCTGCGCCCATGAGTGACACCCAAATTGAGTGACTCTGGTTCAAGCCCACATCTTCCACTAAAGAACAAAGACAAGTTTGCTCCAAGGAAAAGGAAGGTTGTCTCACCCTAGCAGCCCGCAGCAAATTCCAGATTCCTGTCCAGTCAGCATGAATATGCTGCTTTTCAAACATACAGATGAGGGATGAGCTGCAAGAGTGCGTCTATGGAATGGTAACCTGCTTGGCATTGAATGGCCGGTGAGGTCTAATTGGCGTATAACGCCCTATAAATTTATTAGCGTGCCTTACTCCTCATTGGTGGAGTTCTACTGTTAAGCACCAAGAAATTACCAATTTTCAGGAGGTAGTGACTCAAGTCGCACAGTAAGTGGGTTTGGAAAAAAAGACCCACACTGCTGTGGTCGTAAATCATGTTCACGCCTGGACAGCAGTGCTCCTGCTACAAATGAGTCCCTGGGATGCAGAAGTTTGGGGTGAGTGCCGCTGCAGGGAAGATCACGAGTTTGCTGGGAACCTCAGCTCCCTCACCCCATTCCACCCTGCAACTCTGCTCCTAGCAGGGCCCCAGCTGCCTGGGGCACTGCACGGACTGGGTTAGCCAGGAGGCCGTTCACTTCCAGGGCTTTGCTGTCCTGTAGACACATCCAGCCCTGGCAGAACCGCAAAGATGGCAGATCCCTCTCACTTGGAGAGTGTCTTAGAAGTGTTTCGGAGCAGGCGTAATTATTTCAATTGCTTCTAGGGTTTTTTTTTGAGACGCACACTCAAGGATCACAAATTAGAAAATAATATTCACATGTTTCTCATGTTTCTTCTAATTGGTAACAGATTAGAGGCATTTTATCTTTTTCAATAACTTCCAAATATGCCCCAAAGAGACTACAAAGGGAGACGAAGGAGATGTGGAAAAGCGAACAGGCGGAATGGGGGAGCACTTCTACTGCTCGGGTCTCTGCTCCGCTCACTCTGATACGGAAAATCCGCATCACCCGAAACAAGGTTCTGAGCACGCCACTTGACACCTGTATGCCATCTCCTCGGTCACATTCTCTAAATGCACATTGGCGTGTCTGTGGGTGTGAAGGGCATCTTTTATTTATTTATTTATTTTTTTGTTTATTTATTTGAGAATAAGAGAGAGAGAGAATGGGCGCACCAGGGCCTCCAGCCACTGCAAATGAACTCCAGATACATGTGCCACCTTGTGCATCTTATGTGGGTACTGGGGAATCGAGCCTTGAACCAGGGTCTTCAGGCTTCACAGGCAAGCGCTTAACCACTAAGCCATCTCTCCAGCCCGTGAAGGGCATCTTGACCTCTCTCTGTCCAGGAGTTTTGGAGGGATGTGACCGAGGCCACTCTCGGGCCAATTCTGCAGTGGGCTGTCCTAATTCAGGCATGCAGCTGTTCTAAAGTGCCTTTCTCTGTCACCACAGGATTGGATCCTTTTATTTATCTTTTATTTTTTTAACATTTTTTAAAATCTATTTTATTTATTTATTTATTTATTTGAGAGAAAGAAAGAGGCAGAGAGAGAGAGAGAGAGAGAGAGAATGGGCACGACAGGGCCTCCAGTCACTGCAAACAAACTCCAGACCCATGCACCCCCTTGTGCATCTGGCTTACAGGGGTCCTGGAGAGTCAAACAGGGATCCTTTGACTTTGCAGGCAAAGGCCTTAACCACTAAGCCATTTCTCCAGCCCCAGATTTGGTCTTTTTAATCATGATTCTTTTGTAATTGGTCGCTTCAAGTCTAGAAAACAGTCTGCCGGTTTCTTATAAACCTAAACATGTAATTCCCATGTGACTTTGCAGTTAATACTCTTGGACAGTTCTGCTAGAGATAATAAAATGTCAGACCGAAATCACACACATGAAATCACACACACAGCAGCTTTTCCCATCACAACTGAAAGCAACACAGGTGTCCTTCAGTGGCTGACTCAGTTAAACAATCTGCAGAACCTCTGCACCATGGAATAGCCCGGTGTGATGACACGTGCCCGTGTCCCTCTACCCAAGAGAATAACTTGAGCCTAGGAGTTCAACCTTGGCCAATGTAGCAAGATACCTAGATTCAGAACAAAATATGGTGAATGACAGAGAACAGGCTAGTGGACATCGTGATGGAGATGTGGACAGGAGAGAGGTGGGCACGGTCATAAAGAGGGGTCCCTGTGCTGGCAGTGCCTGGGATGGTGACTGGTGGTGAGGCTGCATAGAATAGATACATGAGCACAGCTGTCCCCGCTAAGCTGCAGAAGCTAGAATGAGGCGGGAGGATTGTGTGCGAGGCATGACTGTGAGGGGGTCTTGGTGTTCCAGGACATGGCTTAACTAGTTCCCCTTGTCCAGGCACTCAGGATCTCTGCATGTTTTTTTTTTTGTTTTTGAGGTAGGGTTTCTCTCTAGCCCAGGCTGACCTGGAATTCACTATGTAGTCTCAGGTTGGCCTCGAACTCACAGCAGTCCTCCTACCTCTGCCTCCAAAGAGCTGGGATTAAAGGCGTGTGCCACCACGCCTGGCTCTGCATGATTTCTTAAAACTACAGTGATTCTGTAGTTAGGCCCAAAGGCAGAGTGTAAAGTGAAAAGTGTGTTTCTCCTCAAATAAAGCAGAATAGGCATAAATCTTTAAGTTTCGTTGTTAAATAAAGACTAGTTAGAGGTACCTTCCTTGAAAAGAATCAGGTACTTTGGAGACAGAGCCCACTACAAATTTGGCCAGAAAAGCGCATGACTGCCCTAAAACATCTTGGGAAGCTGGAAGGGAAGCAGAGACCCTTGGCGACCTGAGGCTGCCAGGCCAAATAAAAACAAGAGTAGCTCAGAAGGGCTCCCAGGGCCTCGCCTGAAGGCACATAAGCATCACACAGAATTTCATTGGTAATGATTTATATAATACATTTAATTTTCCATGGGTCCCCGCAGTGAGACTGCAGGAAGGCAGAGTCAGGCAGGGACTCTTCTTTGACCAAAAGAACAAGAGGACGGGAAGAGCTCCATCTCACATCCAGGAATGGATCGCTGCCTCGGGCAGGGTCATCAGCCCAGATGGCTTGATTCTTGGGGCTAAAGGAACTACATACCCACAGTCTCAAGGCAGAGCAATTGTAGCAGGCACCCAGGTAGGGGCCAGAGCTTCCACCATCTGTACCCCTACCATCTTGCGTCTCCAGTGATATCCGACCCACATGGAACCAGACAAAGGCATTGTGGAGACATCCTGCAATGGAAACAGCTTGGGCACTCCAGTATGTCATTGTCAGAACAAGGGAGCAGCATAGACAGGAACACAGACCGCGAGGAGCAGGGAAAGAGGCAGGGGGACCAAAAGCAGTATTTCTTCACAGCCTGGATCCTGAAGGGGAACAAACCCACCGCTCAACAGAATACTTTCGGGCGCTGGAGAGACGGCTCAGGGAATAAAGTTCTTAGCTTGAACACATGAACACTGCACACTGAGTTCCATCAGTGCTGGGTAGGTTGGCCATCTCCCTAATCCCAACACAGGCCGATGGAGACAGGGGATCCCCAGGCAAGCTGACTAGCAAGATGAGCTGAATTGGCTCTGAGCTCAAGTGAGAGACCCTGTGTCAGTAAATACAGAAAAGAGGGAGGCACCTGGCATCAACCTCTGGCTTCTGCATGCACGCATACACACACACACACACACACACACACACACTTTGGGGTCCTTTGGATCCCATGTAATATTTGAGTTTTGACTCCCTAGATAGTCATGTGGACAATCAGAATGTTGGCGTGTAGCATCAAAGTCCCACTCAGTGCTCCGTGAGGGAATCGGACCCCTCTGGTTCTGGAGTCTATGAAAAGCTGTAGAAAAGTACTTGTAACTCAAAATCTGCCCTCTGAACTCTTCAACATTCGCTGCATTATACAGCCGCAGTGCACAACAATAGTGCGGTCACACTGCACGTAGCGTGCAGCCATTGGCACCTTCTGTCTGCAGAACCTTCCGTCATCTCGCACTGAAACTCAGCCTAGTAACAGACTCCTCCCTGCCCCTCCCACCTAGCCCCTGGCACCCAGCCGTCTACATTTGGCTCCTGTGAACTTGACTCCTCTAGGGACTGTCCGTAAGTGGAATCATACTATGTTTGTCCTTTTGTGTCTGGCTTATTTCTCAGAGCATCATGTGCTCGGGGTTCATCTGGAAGGTCATTCCATCGCATGTATTCCGGACAGGTTCCTTGCTGTGCTTCAGCAGCGAGCCCTTGCGCTGCTTTCTCTACGTAGCTATCGTGAGTACGCCGCTGAGCACGTGAGGGCACAAGAATCTGCCCCAGACCCCTGTTGGTTCTTGAGGGTGATTCTGTTTTTAATCACTTGAGCGGCCATAATTTTCCCCATGTTTTAGATTGTTTTAATGTCCATAAACATAAACAATCTACTGTGATCATGACCTCCTCCCACTACCCTATCTTTCCTCTTCCCAAGTCCCCTCCACTGACTCCCTTCTTCTTTGAGACTAGTCTCTCTTCCGTTTGATGTCATCATTTCTTTCCCTCTTATTATTCAGGTCTTGTGTACGTAGCGTCAGCCACTGTGAGGTCACAAATGCCATGGCCCCTCTGTGTCTGAAGACCATATTACAAAGCAGCCCCCCCCCCCACATTTTAGATTTTTGACAGTAGTGACCATCTTAATGAAATTCTTTTTTTTTTTTTTTCTTTTCACAAGCCTTTTTAAAAAGGCTTTCTTCAGATATCGTAATGTCTGAAGACAGAGTGGAAAGGGCCTGGGCTCAGGACCAGGGACAGGCCCACTGTCCCTGGCTCCAGCAGCTTGCAGCTGGGCAGCTTGGTCAGGGCCCTTTCCACACAGAAGACATAAGGTGTGTGGCTTCTGGTGATACTTAAGAAGTCCTCAGTGTCTGGTTTCCATGTTGCCATTTCTCCATGGCTGGCTAATAGTGGAGAGCTGCCTAACTGTGGGGTAGCAGCCAGCACTCTCAGGGCCTTTGATCAATGCACTGGGTGGCCTCACTGGAGCCAGAGCCTCCCTGTGCCACCTCAGGGACATGCAGCCACACTATGGCCCAGGGTCAGCAGGATGGCCAGCCTCTCTTCTGGGCTGTCCTCCCTCTCCCTGAAGAAGCTCAGCATTCAGAGTTCACTTTGCCCTGGGAAAGCCAACAATGTGGAGTGCGTTCGACTCTGTCGATGTGGAGAATAAAACTCTGTCGATGTGGAGAATAAAACATCTGGCCAGTCTCTGCTTCCTGATCCTCATAGTTAGAGGTTTGGAGCCTTTAATGAAAGAATTTCTCACTAGTTGGTTAATGCTTTCCATACTCTAGAGAATGAATTCATGGCCTCATGATGAGTCATTCCAGTGACCAGCCTGACCACAATGCAGCCACCCTTGAAAAAAATCAGTGAGTGAATGGGTAGAATAGAGCTTTGTATCTTTTTATTATTTATTTATTTATTTGAGAGGGTGAGAGGGAAAGAGGCAGAGAGAGAGAGAGAGAGAGAGAATGGACATGCCAGGGCCTCCAGCCACTGCAAACGAACTCCAGATACATATGCCACTTTGTGCATTTGGCTTACGTGGGTCCTGGGGAAATTGAACCAAGGTCCTTTGGCTTTGCAGGCAGACGCCTTAACTGCTAAGCCATCTCTCCAGCCCAAAATTAATTAATTTATTTTTGAGAGAGAGAGGCGCAGAGAGAGAGAGAATGGCCACACCAGGGCCTCCAGCCACTGCAAAAGAACTCCAGATGCAAGCGCCCCTTGTGCACCTGCCTTACGTGGGTCCTGGAGAATCAAACCAGGGTCCTTTGGCTTTGCAGGCAAATGCCTTAACCACTAAGCCATCTCTCCAGCTCACTGAGCTTTGTTTCTTTAACATGGACAAGTAGTGGAAGAAGAAAAACTAGTCATTGTTCATTGGTAGATTTCTTCTGACAGGGTATCTAGTCTCTGATAAGATTTCAGCTGTCATTACATTAGAACATTACATTAGAACTCACTGGAGGGAATAGCTGCTCTCAGGCCATTGTCCCCACCAAGGGACACGTCACTTTTGCCCGCTTGGATCAGCACACCCCAGACCACTAATCCCATTAGTGTCTTCAGCACTTTCTGTGTTTTCTATGTATTTTGGAAAAAGTTAAGGTGCAAATTCCCTGTGTCTTTGTGTTTGCATGTTTTCAATGTCCTTTCCCCTTGCAGATTCTTAGGGAGCTGGTCAGTGGCTGTGACTCTGGTCCTGTCCCACTCCCACATTCCAAGATACTGCAGTGTTCGAAATCAGTACACTCACACATCTTTAAAAGAAACACCACAACCAGGGAGTCTAGCTCTTAAAGTCAGTTTCCAGACAGGGGCTCTGTACTTTTCTCTGGCGCTTCAGTGGGCTACCACTTAGCGGAGTGCACCCTGCTCTGGCTTAGGGCCCCTCACAGAAGCCACAGTGGGGCACATGCTCAGCAGCCCTGCTCCTGCCCTGGCCTTTCCCTACAGACAGGGCCTTGGGTTTTCTTCTTCTTGGTGTTTAAAGGGCATCTGTGCACGCTCAGTGAGGGCTTGCACCCATCTTACAGTATTCTGGGTGGAAGAAAGGGGCCATTTCTCTTCTGTTATCTGTTTATGATGTGATATGTTCCATCAGCCACTGTGGTGGGGGCCCCACCAGCAAGCAGCTAGGAGGGCCGCATGACTCGGAATCTAGGACCATGTCACTGCACTTGTCCAGGCCCGCCTAGCACAGATTTCTCGGGATTTATGTTCCAACAGACAGTGTTTTGCATTTCTTTCCAGTGGCAAGGTGCACACATCCACTGTGTTCCACACATGACACAAGCTTTGCAAAGGAATTTGCAAACCTAGAAAACTACCATTGAGCTGAATGCTAAAGGTATCTAAGGAGGAAAATTGTCTCAGGTAGAAAATGGCAGGGAAGCTATGAGAAGCACCTGGAGAGATTGTGGTTAAAGTGGTGGAGCGAGGGCTGGGGGAGGGGCAGGTCCTTCAAGCCCATGTTTTGTTGGGTTACTTTACAGTGGGTTAGAAAATAGGAGGAGATGATTTCAAGCATCTTGGCCAGTTGTAGGGCCATCGGAGTGCTTTGGCTTTCTCTAAGAGTGTGACCCTTTCCTTCCAAGTCATCTGCTTGGAAGTTGGACTTCTGAATAGCTTTTAGTGTCCCCTCCCCCCTGTTTACCTTCAGTCATGCGCTTCTGCCCTTTGCCCTTGGAATCCCAGGCTCCCATCTCCGGGGACAGCACCTGCTGACCACTGCCTCTTCTGTCCTGTTTGTCATGGCTGTCCTACTTCCCTTCCCGTCCTTAGCCACCAACTCCCCACTGCCTCCGAGAAAGAGGAGAAAACTGTCTGCAGCAGCCATTGCTCTATTGCCCCAGGTACTAAATTCCATGCCTCACAGTGTGGCCCGGCCACTTGTCAGCCACCCTGAGCATCTTACCAGGTACCTGTCAGCCCTGAGAGGGGCCCCTGTGCTAGACACTATCCCTACTCCTGTCCTCAGCTGTGTATTCCAACCCTGCCTGCCACTTCCTGCTGGTCGATTCCTTGGCCTCAACCTAGCCTTGCTCTCCATTCTTCCTCTTCGGGTGCCCCACCCCCTCCTCTGGCTTCTTCTACACCCCGCCCTTGCATGAGTGTTACCAAGGTCCTGAGAGGTGGCTGTGTGTGTATCCCCATTCTTCAGACAACCAAGGAATCAAGTCCCAGGTGCCTCGTGTATCTCTACGGAGTCTAAGGGAGAATGCCAACCCAGCCTATGGGAATCGAAAATCTTGAACACTTTCCAGCTGCAGACTGAAGAGCCCTGTTCACCTGGGTCTGCATGCAGAGCTCCAGAGCATTCGGGCCCAGGTCTTCTCCAGCAGAGAAGGGTCCAGCCAAGCCCGCTGGGCCAACATACCTGAGAAGACCCAAGTTGAGATTCTGGACAAGCCAAGACTTCATCCCTGCAATCTCCTTAGACAGCTCCTCATGACCCAGTGCCAGGGACCTCCACCCTCAGATGCTCCTGTCTTCTCTGAGCCCTGGGCGCCAGGGCCGTGAGGTCAGCCCCATGCCAGAATCCCATCTGAAGCCACTTAGCGAACAGGGCTCAGAGTCAAGGCCTGGTAAGCCCCCATAGATCTGTCTTCCTGGGGCCAGAGCAGGGCAGCAGGTACAGTGCTCACCCTGTCCCTGCCACTCTGTTCAGATGTCATCAGAGTCGAAGTCCTGTCTGCCTCCACGAGAGGAAGATACAGCTCTCACCCAGGGGTGCTGACATGAGACTGAGCCGCCCAGCCCCTAGCCTCGTCCCCGAGGCAACCACGAAGCAGGCCGATGCGCAGAATGGGAAAAGAGCAAACACCAGACCTCCTCAGTTCGGTTTGGTTTTGTGGAAAGAGGGTCTCACGCTGAAATCCATATTTGCTGAATACGTACTATGTCTTCCAGACTGGCCTCAAACTTGGAGTAACCCTCCCGTCTGGGCCTCCGGAGGGCTGAGGTTGCAGGCATGAGCCGCCATGGCTGCCCTTCCTGCTTTCAACATTAAGAACAGAGCACACAAACATTTTTTAGCCAACTCCAGTTTTTCAGTGTAGCCAGATAAGGACGGAAGATGGATGGGGGCTGGATGACCAAAGCAGTGAAGTGGGCAAAGCCCCTTGAACTTGGAAATGGTGTCTGCTCCCTACCTTGGTTGTGACAGTGGCACTAGATGGCTTAGGCTGTGAAAACATATCCTCACACTTCTGAAAGCTGGCAGTCCATGGCGTGCACTTTTCTGGTGAGGACACACAAGTCTCCTTGCTACGTGCTACAGAGAAGACAGGTCCTCTCTGATGTGTCTTTATAGAATTCCACCCTCATGACCTGATCACCCCCATACGTCCTGCAAACATCACCTCCAGAGCTCGCACTTCATCGTGGGATCTGGAGAGCGTGCAGCATTCTTCCAAACCACCCCTCTGCCCTCTCCCCCCCCCGTGTTGTAAGGTAGCAAATGGCGTTTCCTTCCTGCCCTGTGGTCTTGCTCACTGGCAGCCCTCTGTATACCTCACCTAGATGGTCTGTTCTGCTTTCTGGTCTCAGAACACATTGGTCACTGTGGCTAAAGCTGACCTGCCAAGCCACAGCCTCGAGACTCCTGTGATGCTTTCGCAGGATTTTACCCAAGCAGCCGGGGCAGATTCCTGACAGGCAGGTGTGGGGAGCCGGCTGATGCGCATGGCAACAAGACCACGCAGGCCCCATGGCTCAGCCTGAACCCAGATCCACACACAGGGTGAGACCAAGCTCCTTTCTACCCAGGTGGTCTCTGGGGCCAAGTGCAGTGCTCACAACCTCAGAGAACAGTTGGGACACCTGAACACACAGGACTGCCTGGGCTTGCACCCGCCTGTGGGTCTGCCTGACCCCACACCACAGCCCGTGTGACTTGCAGAAGTAATAAGCCTAATACGGTTGACTTTATTTAATTAATAATGATCCTGTTCTGTTCCTCCGTGCTCATAAAACACCCTGCAGGGTGGCAAAAACACTCATAATATTGATCAAAAGTCAGGCGGGGATATTTATTTTGTCTTTGCCCCGTGAGCATAAATCCCTGTCCACGGCCTCCCTCTCCCCGCGTGCGGGATTTACAGTGGCCAGTTTCTTAAAAGCTTTCGGTAATTAAGGAAGAAATATCCACCGGGCTTTGTTGGCCGTCCTCAGTCTGCAGCTGACCCTTAGCAACGCGGCTCGGGGAGAAGGCATGCGTGCCAGCCCCGTCAGTGCGCCACTTGCACAGGGCCCGCGCTTCCCCTGCAGGGTGGAAGCCCCCCTCTTCCTAGCACATTGTTCCAGCCCCCTCTTCCATGCCTCCTCTCCCAGTTCCTGTTTTGCTTGAGGCAGGAAGCACTTTGGAAATTCCTTGCTGCTAGCCTTTTCTTTCTCTTCTTCCTCTGCCCTTCCTCTCCTGTCTGTCACCAAGGCAGTACCAGGTCTCGCCTGCCCACCCCAAGGGCTTTCCTCTAGTCCTGAACGCTCTGCTATGGACGCTCCCATAAAACCAGCATTGAAAATCCCCCAGCAACCCTTAGGGGAAGAAAATGTTCAGGAAAAAAAAAAGTGGTGTGATAAGTGACATGCACTCTCACTCACGTGCGGGCGCATGCACGCGCACACACACACACACACACACACACACACACACACACACACAGTTCTTGGCCCTTTTACCATTGAGGGTGGGGGAGGGATAATGAATGGGTTTGTTAGTCAGTGAGGAGTGGACTTCGGGAAGAGCCCCTGGTGTCTGTGCTGTATGAGATCTAACCACCAAGGGACAGCTCATCACACCACCTCAAAATGCCATTCACAGCCAAAACAGTAGGCTCCCCAGAGGACAGAGGGCTGTCTGGCCACCCACCCCCACGTCTCCTAGACAGCCGCAAGACACTGTTGCAGCCAGTCAGAGGCTTCGTGATGACTTGCTAAAAACTTTCTTTCTGGGAATCAACCCATTAACCTTCTTACCCCTTGGCAGAATGCGGAGCCCTCCCCTGCCAGACCCAAAACACAGCTGGCAGCAGTCAGCGGTCCCGGGAACAACAGCGACCTTGCATCAAGACCCTTTCTCTGGGCCAGGGAGATGACTCCATGCATAAAGCTCTGGTGGTGCAGGCATTAAGAGGAGCGCTCAGATCCCCAGCCCCCGCGTGAAGGCCAGGCAGGCGCCGACGGCCCCCAGCGCCTGCAATCCTGGCACTCAGGAGGCTCTGAGAGAGGGAGTCCCTGGGCAAGCTGGCTAGCTGGATGAACTAGAGAAATCAGTGAGCTGAAACCCTGTCTCAGAAAAGAAAGGGGAGGGCTGGAGAGATGGCTCAGCGGTTAAGGCACCTGCGTGACGACTCTGGTTTAATTCCCCAGTACCCACATAAAGCCAGATGCACAAAGTGGTGCACACATCTGGAGTTCATTTTCAGTGGCTAGAGGCCCTGGCACACCTATTCTGTCCCGTCCCCCCTCCCCCGTATGTGTGTGTGTGTGTGTCCTCTCTGACTCCCTCTGCTTGCAAATAAATAAAAGTAAAATAAGAAGAAAGAGGAGAGTGATCAAGAAAGACACCCAGAGTCCACCTTTGACTCCCACGTGTACATGTACGCATACCTAGAGTCCACCTTTGACTCCTACATGTACATGTACGCACACCCAGAGTCCACCTTTGACTCCCATGTGTACATGTACGCACACCCAGAGTCCACCTTTGACTCCTACATGTACATGTACATGTACGCACACCCAGAGTCCACCTTTGACTCCCACGTGTACATGTACGCACACCCAGAGTCCACCTTTGACTCCCACGTGTACATGTACACACATGTGTAAGGATGAAGCTCCAAGTCCAGGTGTCTGTGTCCAGGGTCTTCCCACAGTCTTGAGTTTTCTTTTTCACTGCCTTCAAGGTTTACCATCGCCCAGATGATATCACTGCCAACAGGTCCCTCTTGGTGGCTTGGCACTCACAGGCACGCACTGGTGTCTGTCTTCCTTCCCTCACATTTGTGATTTCCTTACTCTTCATTCCGTAATTCCATAAATTATTGTTCATAATCCATAAATTATTTTGCAAGAAAGAAGATGAGGGAGAAACTGGCAGGCTAACCATGCATCCTGCACAGCTGTGTTGCAGATCAGTGACGGCAGGAGTGTTCTAGACTGCAGAGGTGGTCTAGAACAGACGCAGGCTGCTGTTGCAGGTCCTGGGTGGCACAGGTGTTCTGGAACAGACACAGGCCAGTGTTCCGGATGTGTGGTGGTGGACTTTGCTAGGTCTGTGGTGTGTGTGTTCTCAGTCTATAACCCGGGTGTTTTCTGGGTCTGCTTTAGCTGATTGCCCTGGTGGAAATATTCTAGGTTTTCCACTTAGGAGTGATGTGGCTCTGTGGCACCGGTGTATTCTAGATTGTTGCTGGCTTTGGTTTTCTCAATCTGCCCTGTGCGTTGTGATCTGCCAGCCACCAGTGGCTTGCGTGAGTCTTTGTACATGTTGCTTACCACATCACTCCTTTTGGAAACATTCACCCAGGGGTATAAGGAGACTTTCAACATCTCTTTTTAGGGTGTGTACAAAGGAACTGACTTTAAAATTAAGCTTTTAGGTGCCCTTGTAGGGGGCATAGCAACCCCAGCCAGTGGCCCAGCTCTGTATACTCTCTGTCGCCATTTGTATTTTACTCTTTCTCAGAGATGAGGACCTGATATCAGATGGGCCAAAGGCTGAGGACAAGTGGAACATGGCTACAGAACCCTCTGGAATCTGCACACCAGTAGGTCACTGTGTAGCCAGCAACAGATTTCCTGGTTGGGGAGGCAGCAGAGCCCCAGGGAAGAGTTCACACAGAGACACTCAGCTATTGTAGCAGGGACCTGGGTGGCCCTCTTTAGCTCTTTATCAATCACCTTCTGGAAAATGAGCTGATGGTAGGATCTGCCTCGCTAGGTGCTACCAGAACTAAAGCAGAGAAGGGCTAATGCCAGGCAGGGGCTGACTCACCTGAAGTCCTGCCTGAGCCTCCGTGGGACACTCCTCCTGCTCTGCCCGGCAGAGCCTGGCTGGGTTTAATAGTGTGGTAGTTATTTTCATGTTAACTTGCGCCAATGGATTCAGCACCTTAGGCCCACACGTGGCTCGGGTAGCACTGTAAATAAAGGCAGAGAGATGATGCAGGAAAGTTATGCTTTGACAGCATGTGGTTCTGGTAGCTGCTGTAACAAAACACCAGAGTGGGTGGAGTGTTTGTTGGTTTGTTTGCTTCTTTTATAGGAAGTACTGGGAATGGAGCCCAGAGCCTCACGCATGCCAAACGCTCCATCACTGAGCTGCACCCCAGGCTTGTCTGGGCTCTTTCTAAACACTACAGTGCACTGCTCACAGATGCCAGCTGAGTCAATATCACGGCACCGACAGACTTTCATCTGATGCGAGCTCCACGTCCCTTCCTAGGTGATGTCGTCACTCTGCCGTCACTTCATGGAGGCGGCAGCAAGCCCCTCTGAGCCTCTTCTCAGACACTGACCTTGTGCCTTATGACTTGGTCACCTCCCACCTTCCAGGCTCCTATGGTCATCATCGTGGGGATTAGGGCCTCAGCAAATGAATTGGGAAGGGGCCCAAGCACACAGCTCGGCCAGCGTTGCTGAGGCGGGGGGGGGGGGCAGGGGCGGAGGAGCTCACACAATACAGGTTCCCAGCAGCATGTCCATCACCCGGAAGAGAAAAATGCGATTCCAGCATCAGGCCGTCTGAAGTGTTGGGCATGTGCAGCCTGTCCTGGGACGTCCTCTCAGTTCCCGAGGACAGATGAGTCACTGTTACTGTATTGTCATCATGGCCATCAACAATGCTGTCACATGGCTGGTCTTGCCCTGGTGCCTTCTGCAAGTCCTGCAGTGCATGTTCCTTCTGCAGTCGTCCACTCCTGGGCACAGGGATCCCATACAAAGATCGGGCCCTGATCCCCTGGCATGGAACCCATTGCAGCCTGCACTTAGTGACAAGCCCCTGGCCCAAGATCTTGCTGTGGAATTTTTAAAAAGTTCTCTCTACCGCCTTGATCCCACACACTTCCCATTGCAGATGCTTGTGTCTGCTCTGGTCCCCTTCCTGAGCTCTGATGGGCTCGACCCCCACTCTGGTGTGAGAAGTCCCACATCCATGCACCTCCTGCTTCTGTCTCAAAGCACTGAATGCTGTTGACCTGACACTGGATAGGCTGGGGTCCAACAATAGTCATCTGGGGACATTCACTGGTGTCTAGCAGGCCTCAAACGAGACATGACTCTGGGTGGGCACCTAGGGGCTCAGCCAGGTTCACTACTCCCCAAGGTCAGGGGCAACGACACCCATCAGCCTGCAGTGCTGGAGCATCCTCGGCAGGCCCCAAAAGGACTCCTGGCTCTGCAGTCCAGCCCTACCAACCCTCTGCTCCCAAGTCCTATGCTTGGTATACAGCTAAGCTCTGGCCTTCACACCAGCCACATCCAGAGGGAGGTAGAGGGCCACTCCTAAGGAGACTCCATTGCAGGCACCTCTCTGTGTTTTGGGCGGCCGGGGTCAGTGTCTGCCTTCTGACAGGTTGCTGCGGCCCCTTCTTCCCTCAGCGGCTGATTTATTCAAAGGTGTGTCAGCACCAAGACTGAGTGAGGAGCCCCTCCTGCCTGCTGACGGCAGCCTCACCAATAATTCATTTTTTAGCTCATTAGCTAACAGAGGCTGTGAGCAGTGGTCCTCTGGGGCATTGGAATGAAGCGAGGTGATCTACTGCTGGCTCCACTGCTCTTGAACTGGCCTTCCTTGGGGACAATGAAATGCTCAGTCCAGAGACAGCACAGTAACATTGGGGGTGTCTGTGCCTTGGCACCGTGGTCTTCTACGGTGACGGTCTTGACAGAATGTCCTCGTGGAACAAAACTATTGTTGAGTGGCCATCTTTCACACATTCACTGCGCAGAAAGCCCGAGGCCTCTAGCAGCAGAGACCACAGCCTCCCGGCTCGGCATCAGTGCGACTTCCATGCACTCATGGCATTCAGAGCCACTGTTGGACACAACTGTCAGCATGGCGATGGCCACAGAACACAGGCTCT
Source organism: Orientallactaga sibirica (assembly GCA_036365145.1). Lineage (NCBI taxonomy): Eukaryota > Metazoa > Chordata > Mammalia > Rodentia > Dipodidae > Orientallactaga > Orientallactaga sibirica. The sequence continues at coordinate 19,234,252 of JAEOAD010000044.1, read as the reverse complement.
AAGGGAAGTCCTTGAATGCGAATGCGTGCAGCTCTGCACCTACAAACCCCCCTGCCCTACTCTGGGCATACTAATTCCACAGCAGTTGAACTTCCTGCTACTGGGAAAGTCAGGTCTGATGCAGGCATGAAGCCAGTGGCCTCACTCCGCTTTCCAAGACCAGCACTGCACAAGCTAATGCTATGAACAGGCGCACACACAGGGCCAGGGTTCTGGCAAAGAGCTTGCTGCACAAACATGAGGATCTGGGTTTTGATCCCCAGTACCCACATAAAGTGCCAAGGTGGTGGAGCCCACATTTAACCTCAGCCCTGGGAAGGCAGAGACGAGTCTTTGGGGTGCACTGGCTACCTAATCTAGCCAAATTGGTGAGCAGTAGGTTCCCTGAGGGACCCTGTCTCAAAGGAAAAGGCAGAAAATAATTGAGAAAGAAACCCAACATCAACAACACGTGCATGTATATAAACCCACATGCACACCACGCGCACATACAAAAGAAGAAGAGCCGGGCGTGGTGGTGCACGCCTTTAATTCCAGCACTCAGGAGGCAGAGGTAGGAGGATTGCTGTGAGTTCGAGGCCACCCTGAGGCTACATAGTGAGTTCCAGGTCAGCCTGGACTAGAGCAAGACCCTACCTCCCCCCCCCCAAAAAAAAACACCAAAAGAAGAAGAAAGGGAATAAAGTTTCAGTAACGTGCCATGATGCCGCCCCAGGCTGAATATCTGTTTCTTCCTTGCACTGTTCATTCTTTGGTGACTGCTGCCTGTGTTCAGCCTGCTCGTGTATCCACGTGAGCACCTTCAAGGTCTCACGCACAGCTGTACACTTGTATAGTCACCACAGCACTCAGGACACCAAGGCCTGCCTGAGCCTCTCTCAGGCAACATATGACTAAAGCTAGTATATGTTTGCAGCCTGTTTCATAAAAGCCACCCATCTGTAAACACAAAGAACATGTCCTTCCCCCAAGCTCAGGCCTCAGCTCCGATGAGGTGACCCCATTCGGGGACTTGAGTCACCTCACCATTCCTAGAGAGCAACCGGATCACAGCCAAGGGCTCAGAGCTGGGGATCTGTGCTCACTCTCGGGCTGGAGTATTTGAATATTAAAATGAAAATTTAATAATTGCAGTTGACCAGAGTTCCTCTGTTAAGTTCTCCAGTTATCCCTGGATGATTTGGCAATGACTCTTAAATCAAGTGGAGCAGAAGCAGAGCGTCTCATATCAGTGCCTGCCCCAAACTGAGAGTTAGCAAATTGGAACTTGTAAATCGGGGTGTCTCCTACACTGTGAGCGCCTGTCAGAGTTCACGTTTTGCTCTCTCTCGCCTTGGCTTATGAATCCCATCAACAGGCGCGTCACATGTCGAAAACAGGGTTTGAAGATGGAGCTGGGTTCTTTGTCTTGTCCCTAACTGGTGCTTTCTGGGGTGTCATCCTGGGGCTTGTGCCTCTGCCTGAGTGGGGACGTGTGTGAAGACTTCTCTGCTGCTTCCGAGGGAGCTGGTCAGTCTCAGCTGCAGCCAAGAGCTTGTCCTGGAAACCTCTGGATGAAAAGAGCTGAGGTTACTCCGGGGTCACTCACATGTACCAGGAAGTGAAGCAAAACTAATCCAGACTTACCCCTGGAAGAATCTGTTTGCCTAAGTATTTAAAAACAGATTAAGGCTAACCCGACACTAGATCGCCTGGCGCAATGTAAACATAGGAGGAAAAGGTGTAAACGAGGCTTTTCTTCGGGGCCTCGGAAGCAGAAATGTCATGGGTAATGAGTTTTCTTTCTCGAGGGTGGTGGGCGGCTAAGTGATTCCTCCCTGTGGCGGGAGCTGTGTACCCCGATTATTGTGTGGAGAGGACTCTGGACTTTAGGAGAACCCATTGTGAATCAGTATCTTACCGAAGTCTGTAATTACCGTCTCTTCATCCTTGGAGGGCTGCTCTCTCTCTTTATCCTGCTCATCAACAAGGCTGCGCCCAGGCCTCCCCTCAGCGCACACCCCAGGTTATTTGAAAAATGTCAAGAGCTACTTATCAAATCTCACATTCTCCTTTTTAAAATATTTTGCCTCCCCCTTCTTCCCGCCCCCCACCAATGCCGAGAGGATTGCCACATCCTACTTTCCTTCTTTCTTTCCTGCCCCCCACACTTTGTTTACAAGACCAGCTCCAGGCTTCCATCCTTCACACTGGCCTCCCTTTAGGGGATTTTCATTGTTTTCCCTCCTGTCCCCTCCTCTTACACCCTAATCCTAGTTCCCTTTCCTTGTGACGGGAGATGTCCCTCCCTCTGAGGGAGGATCCCAGATCTGGCTGCTTTCCTTCAGGTTTTTGGAGGCTTGGAGACAGCCCTGTATTCTGGCTCTCTGCACCTCACAGTGGTTGCCTGCATCCAGCTTCACGCTGCCCACGGTGCGCTGTAGCCCTGGCCTCCCTCCAGCCTCAGGGACTACCTGCCTCTTTCCTAGACAGGCCCTGGAATACGTTCCCTTGGGACCCCAACAGTTCTTTGACCTTTAAGGAATTCCTGACATTTGGCTCGCCTCCAGCCCTGCTTGAATATCTTTTCTAAACCTCTCTCCTAGTGCTGGCCTTTCTTGTATGGTAGAGTGCAGTGTTTCCTTCAGCTTGGAAAGGTGGGAGGCCCTGGTGTCTCACACAGTCTCCCCACTCCCCAGGAGGACATAATGCCCTCGGGTGAGGAAAGCAACGTGCTTTCTTGCCCTGGTCTCTGGAGACCTCCTGTCCTCCTTCATTCACAGCAGCCCTGAGCCTTTGGGCGGTGGGGTCTGTCCTTGCAAGGTGCTGATGCAAGCAGCAAGGTGGTAGAGACCCCGCTCAAAGCCCCGGCTTCTGAACTGCGGGAGAAAGCACCAAGGGAGTGCTCCCAGGCCATGGGTGTGGATGAGTGATTCTCACACCGTGGACGCTTCAGAAGCCAGCAGAGCCTACTCAAACTCCCCACAGATTCCCTCTGTGAGGCTTGGGACTAGGCTGGAAAAGCTGCATTTCTAGTAAGTTCCCTGAGGGTGGATGTGGAAGGCAACCAGGACACCACTTCTGGAACCATGACTTCTGCAAGGGGCTTCCCTGTGCCAGATGCAGATCTGTCCCCCATGACTTCCCTTTCTCATGCCCAGTTGTGAGTGTTCCTGTCTGGTGGCTCTTGCAGGGAAGAGAAGGAACGGTGGATCCGGGCCAAGTATGAGCAGAAACTCTTCCTGTCCCCACTGCCATGTACCGAACTGTCCTTGGGCCAGCACCTGCTGCGTGCTACCGCTGACGAGGACCTGCGGACGGTCATTCTGCTACTAGCCCATGGCTCCCGGGATGAAGTGAATGAGACCTGCGGGGAAGGAGACGGCCGCACAGCACTGCACCTGGCCTGCCGCAAGGGCAACGTGGTCCTGGCACAGCTGTTGATCTGGGTAGGTGGCTGGCAATATACCACATGCCTGGCAGAGTGTGGAGCCACTATGGGCTCTGTCTGCAGTGTTCTGCTCTAATGGGCCAGTAGAATCTAATCTAATCTCTCCAGTAGAAGGCCATTGTGTCTGGTCTGAAAATAGGGAACAGATGCTAACAGAGGGTTCAGACTGCTCACCTGCTGTCTAGCCTTAACAACTGGGTAAGGGTATAAGACAAGCAGGTTTTGGGGGACGGATGGATACAAAGGCAGAAATGAAGCCCATAGAACACACCCTCCTCCTATGGAGACAGGCAGTCCCCTCTTAAAGCAAAGCTAGATTTTCTCAGATTTGTCTTTCTGATCGCCCTCAGCTCACGTTGCCACGGGCTTCTTGGTGGCTGGAAGCCTGTGTAACCTGCTTACAGTTTTCCCATTGCCAAACCTAGGAGCTCTTATCACATGACAAAAATATTGGACACTAGGCTTTGAGATTTGATGTAGTGGGAGTTTGTTAAATGGCTTCCTATAGACTGTTTTGATTAATTTTTAAAATTCATATGGAATTTGAATTTCTTGTAAAGCTCAAATGGGATTACATGTTTGTGTGGGGAGAGGCCCTTGCCTGTATGGCCCAGGCTGTTTTGAGACACCCATTGGTGCCACCCACACTGTGAGGAACAACTGCTAAAGTGTCCACTAGGGAGGGAGTAATTCTCACCAAAAGTGGGGGACAGAAGAGACTCACTCTGCCCACATCTCCCCTGCCTCTACCCTGGTGGCATTAATCCAGCTCAGCCCCAAAGGGCTGAAAAGTGATGCAGGTTGTATGTTTTCAATTCACTTGTCCAAGGAGGACAATGGGAGATTCCATCACGCAGTTACTAAATCAAAGCCAGTTTAATACCAGTTAAATAATAGTTGTGTTTAGTTTGCTTGGGTTACAGTAACAAAATGTTAGAGCTGGGCAACGCTACAGACACTTACGTTCTCACAGCTCTGAAGGTGTCACAGGGCTGGCTTCTCTGAGCGTCCTCACTCACATGAGCTGGCAGATAGAACCTCCATGCTGTGGGTTTCTTCTATGGGCATGCTTCCCCTGGTGTTGTCCAGGACACCCATCACATTGGATCAGGGCACATCTGGTCCCATTCTAAAGTACTGGGGTAGCTGGAACTTGTGCATAGCAATTTGGGGGACGCAGGCCAACTGTCGAATGTGTTCATTTCATTCTCAACGCGGCTAAAGCTCCTTGAGTTGGCAGTGTTCTGCAGTGACGTGAGCATTCACAGATCCCTCGTGCACTGAGTTGTAGAAGTAGAAGTGAGCCTCCCCTTCTCGTGAACACAACACTTGAAGTGTGCGTGCACGTTCATTTTTGCAGGTCAGAGATGGAGCTTGGGTTGTGAGTACTGGGTCAGGGCTGCACACTGAGCTCCACCCAGCCCTGGTGTGTGTGAAGGGTGCGTGCACGTTCATTTTTGCAGGTCGGAGGTGGAGCTCGGGTTGTGAGTACTGGGTCAGGGCTGCACACTGAGCTCCACCCAGCCCTGGTGTGTGTGTCTACAGTCAGGATCTCCATCGTAGCACTGTTTCATCCAGCCAATGCCTCTGAATCAAATGGACAGCAATTGAAGACAATGTGGCTGAATTACATTCACATGGCCTTCAGGAGCCATGCTTCACAGTAACTTTTAATAATCTAAGAAAATGATGACAACATAATGTTCAATAAAAGAGCAAAAGCAGATTGTTTATATGGATTTTGTTTTTGTTTTTTTTTTTTGTTTTTGTTTTTGTTTTTGTTTTTGTTTTTTTGAGGTAGGATCTCACTCCAGCCTAGGCTGACCTGGAATTCACTATGTAGTCTCAGGGTGGCCTCGAACTCACAGTGATCCTCCTACCTCTGCCTTCCGAGTGCTGGGATTAAAGGCGTGCGGCACCACGCCCGGCTGGATTTTTTAAATCTATATTCAATTTTTATCTGTTTTTTTTTTTTTTTAAGGCAGGTTCTCTGGCCTTGAACTCACAGCACTCCTCGAGTGCTGGGGTGAAAGGAGTGAACCATCACACCCAGCTTTGCATTAAATTTTTTTTTTCAGGCAGACACCCAAATCTTTTTTTATTAGGGGTAGGTAGGAATGGGCCTCAAAGTGGGCCTGGAGCCCTCATAGCACAACTTGTTCATTGGCACTGCCTCCTGAGTCCTGAGGTTTCCTCACATCTGGACTCTCGGGAGGGCTGGAAAAGGGCTCAATGCGCAGGGCCTCAAAGGCATCATCTGCTCGGAAGGCCAGGCCCACCGTGGCTGGGGCCTGGGGTCGTGCTTTCTGGCTGGTGAAGCCACATGCTCCCAGCATTTTTCCATCATCAGGGAGCTGGTCATCCGCGTACAGCCTCTGCTCGTCGGGCGGCTACTTCCCTCGACGGTGCACTTCAGTGGAACACGGTGCTCAATTCCTTGGCATCTGTGAAGATGGTGCTCTTGTGACGCCGGATCATAGGAAACACATCCTAGGGGGCAGCAGGCCCGTGTCAGCACCAGCCTTCCAGTTCCCCCACGCAGCCCACCACCAGCACGGCTCCTCAGATTTTTTTTTTTAGCTCATTAGAAAAGGCTGTGGATATGGCTCAGTGATAGAGCCTTGTTTAGTAGAAGGCCCTGGGTGTGATGTCCAGCAAGGACAGAGGGAGCCACGTTCAGAAGGAAAGAAATGCCTTAAGCTTGCCCAGGTGGTTCTCCCTCGTGTGTTCTTCTGGGCTACCTACTTCCTTTCCACAGTGAAAATAAGTTGCCTCTGAGATCGTTCAAACCTAATTTTTTTTTCCTCTTCATAATTAAACCTGCTCATGTAACACAAAGGGGAGGAGCTTAGCTGAGAAAAGCCCCTTTTCATAAAAAGTCCAGCTCCAGGGTCTGGCACCACCAACACTTAGTGGGGCAGCTCCCTGCACAGCTCTTGGTTCCCAGCCCAAGCCACCTGTCCCTTCCTGCCCTCAGATCCCAGGGGACACTAACTTGTGCTCTGTTGTCTCCTTAGTATGGGGTGGACGTCATGGCCCGAGATGCACACGGGAACACAGCGCTAGCCTATGCTCGGCAGGCCTCCAGCCAGGAGAGCATCGATGTGCTTCTGCAGTATGGCTGCCCCGATGAGCGCTTTGTGCTCATGGCCACCCCCAACCTGTCCAGAAAGAGCAACAGCCGGAACAACAGTGGCGGGAGGGTGCCCAGTATCATCTGAGCCACCACCTTCCTCCGCCTAGGACACCCTCCAGCCTAGTCTTGGAAGTCACAGCACGTGAGTCCCTTGGTCCCCTCCCTGTTCATGGTGGTCACCTCCCGCCCATGCCCCACTCACCACACACAGACTCTCCGAACCGGAACATGCTCAAGGGAGGAGCAGCGGCTGGAGACCACAGAGCCCATTCCTTTCCACAAACTCAGAAGCAACCCAGGAGGGACCAACGACCACGGGTCTTTGAAGATAGCACACCGCGGGAACCCCCCCCCCATTCTGGTGGCCGGGAGACCGAGCAGAGGGGCGGGGAGGCGAGGAGCCGGGAGACGGGGCAACTTTCCCTCACTGGCAGTTAAGCACCCCTCAGTACATTTCACCTCTGCCGATCGGAGCACTTGGATTTCATCTTTTCTCCGAGGGGCTTGACGGCATAAATCAGAAGCAGGCAGAGTTTGTCGGGTCTGAAGCCCCTATGATGGTATGTGTCAAATCAGTTGTAGCTAATCTGTCCAGGGAGAATACTGGCTTCATTACACTTGTATAGTTGAGTTCTTCCAGCGCTACTGCTGTTTAATAGAACATGATTAGTCATCACCAAGCAGAAAGCAGATTAGCCGAGGAGGTAGTTACGCCCGCCGCACGCTCGGGTGATTGCCGCCAAGTGATTGCGGCACTTCTGGAAGCGGCGTATTATCCCAGACACGTTCTCTCAAGCCCTCGGAGCCCTCCTTTCTAAATTCACTGTCATAATTTAGTATCTGTTTAATTTTTCAGTCCAAAGAGAGGAAATCAGTTGCTGAGTGTTATTTGACCGCCGTCTCCTTGGCGCAAAAACAAAATGAAAAAAATAAATAAGAATAACTTGGAAATTCAGAGAGAAATCACATATTTGGCTGATCATGGCTTCTCAAATATGTTTCACAGGCCAAATAAATACATAAAAGGCTATTTTTCCCCCCAAGTATAGGAGAGATTTTTCTGTCTTTTGGCCAAGGTGAATGTGTCAGGCCTCAGTCTCTCTTGGGCCACTTGGTCCCCGTTCACCAGGATTCTGTCTTAGGTTTTTAGATAAGATGTGTGAAAATCTATTTGAATAAAAGAAGTTCATAAATATGCATTGATTTTTGTACAGACAAATGGCACCTCTGTTAATTTATAAATTGAACTGGATGTGAACTAATAATGTGCAACTAGTTGAGATAAGAGGGTTACAGATCATTGTTCATGGGAAATATTCCCAGCAGTAAACACTTCCATTAATGTGATGTACTGCTTTCCAAAAGGAACGTATCAGAATAAGATGGTGGTACAGTTTGCTTATTAAAATCAAGAAAGGCGAAGAAAAGAAAAAAGACAGAGTAGATTAGAAAGGGGGAAAGGAATGTGTGATTTCTTATTCCCAAAGGCGAGACGTGGTTCTGTGGCAAGAAGGGTGATTTTCTGAACACCAGAGCCAGGGGCTTCGCAAAGATGCCTCCCAAACAGCCGCTAATGGTACGGGCCCGGTCCAGCTCCTGAGAACCATAGACTGCACAGCCAGGCCCCACTCCAGCACCATGTCTGATTTGCTATACGGTGCACAGGGCGCTTCTGACAGCAGCCATCTTCAGCAGGGTGGTCAGACCAGAACCAAACTATGGCACACCTTCAATAAAAGGTCAATAAAAGGAGAAGAGGGGGCAGCTTTTCTAGAGCCCTGTGGCAGTGTGACAGGAAGAAAGACCGTACGCTGATATAGCCCAGTCCAGCAACACAAGCCACCAGGCTCCTAGCAGCTCCCAGAGACGTTCCTGCTCTCACGTATGAAACCTTATATTTTGTAAGAGTTTTTCCTCTTCTTTCACTTTTTAAAAAAAAAATTTAAGTAGGTGGGGGAAAAATAGAGCTTTACACAGAATTTATATGTGGGTAAGTGTTTCATGGAGATTTCTAATCTTAACTAAGCTTGTTGGAACTGACCAGTATCCAGAACTATCACAGGTGCGAAGCCCCACGTCTGAGGCCTTGACCACAGCCCCACGGCCTCGCCTTGGTTTTGACTCTGCGTTTCATCACTGTGTAGTTATTTTCAATGTGAATAGAGAAAAAATGTCATTGCCTATTTTTGAAGAATACATTAGCATCTAATCCTGCTATATGCATTCGCCTCCACGTAGCCTTCACTGTAGGCTTTTCTGTAGAGACCACAGATAGAGTATAAATGAAATTCTTAAATTATTTCATTGTAGTTAACTCCCACTATAGGAATGCTTTATCATAGCAGAGCCTACTTTTGAAAAGAAATGGAATTCCTCATGAAGCTTCTCTTTGGGATGTATATGAGTGTGTACATATGATTATATGTGTTTATAATATAATATTTTCCCAGATGACTCATGTCTCACCTCACCTTCCATATTGAATGCTCCATTTCCCCATTGCCTGCCCTTTCTCCCTCCCTCCATCACTGAGATGTCATTAACTCTTCCTTAGAAAACCAAGCCCCTCCTCTGTCATTTGCAGTCATGCTGACCTATTCTAAGAGCCTGCCCACTTCCATGAGCCTATTTTGGGAACAACGATGGTGGGGCTCAAGGGTTTTCTGTTCAGGTGAAGGAGAATGGAGGTCATCCTGTGTTTGTATTTCACTATCAGACCCAAAGTCCCTTCCCTGCCAGTGATCTTTTGGCTCCCATTTGAAAGCTTACAACACCAAGGCGAGGTGAAGCGAGGAGCAGGGGCTGGTGTTAGAAACAGGCAGCATGGGGAAGCAGTCTGGGTTTTGTGGTTCATGTCCATGTTCAGTCCAGGAAGTGATGACATGAGAAACTCCCACGGCAGAATCCACGTGACCTTCCCTGTGCAGGATGAAAACTCTCCCTCGATGGGAAGTAGCCAGTGGGGGAGGCAGCAAGCAGGCCGTGTACATTGGGATGACCACGTGATCCTTCCACTTGCCCACATTAGGCAGTTGCTGACCTGGGAAGTGCAGGGCCCAGACCAGGCTTCCTTTCTTTAGTGAGCAGGAAGAAAGACCACTGAAGGAGTGAGTGTGTGATTCTGACCCTACCGGAGCAGACCTCTGGGACTAGGGTCAGCAGGGCCTGACCAAGCCCAGCATACCGGTCATGGCCCTTTGACATCCCTAGAGGTGAGCGGTGGGGAGGGGGGCGAGTAAGTGAATCACCCTCCTCTGGTCCCCAAAGCAAGAGCCTTGAGATCTCTCCCACTGACAGCACACTGTTTCTGTGGCCAGAATTTTAGGCAGTAATGAACAAGCTCCAACTGACTTGCTTTTTGATTTTATTCATGGCACTGGCAATCAAGCCACGTGATCTACCACTGAAATACACCCCAGCCAGGTCCCTCCTGCCCCTAACCAGCATCATGCCTGAGAAATATGGATGGATGGGCAGGAAACCAGGATGATTTTCAAGAACAGAAATGAAAGGGCCAGGATGAGGCTTAAGAGCAGGGCACTCATGTGAACCCCTCTCAAGCCTGCGCATTTCTCAGACTGTCTCCTCCAGTTTTTTTTTTTAGTTTTTAGCTTTTTCAGAGTACTGACCTGCCATTTCAAGTGTCCCTGTGGCCCAACATGAGCCTCTCCCTTACCTTGTGGTCACCATGAGGCTGCTGAGGGACACACACACCCTGCCCTCATTTTGGCCTCCTGGGGGTCCTCCTCCCTTTGAGCTTGCTGAAGAGCCACCCCGAATGTCCCAGTGCGGCTGCAGTGCCTGCATTTCCCCAGGTGAACTTGGTGATAGAACCGTGAACACTCAGCCAAGCTGTCTGAGCATCTCCCTTCTCTGTCGAGGCCTTTGTGTCTGAACTTGCTGAACCAGGGGGGGGGAGCTGCCTGAGATGAGCGATCCCCACCCTTCCCCCTGCATGTAGGACGTCTTAGGACTGAGGAGAGGCCTGTGTCCCTGTCTGGAGAAGTGGAGTCCTCCATGCATGTAGAACATCTTAGGACTGAGGAGAGGCCTGTGTCCTGTCTGGAGAAGTGACGGCCCACAGCAGTGTAGCTGAAAGTGGGTGTGTGATCAGGTTCCCAAGCTCCCAGGAGGCCAGGGCTTTCAGGAAACATAGCCACACCCTTTGGTGGGCACCCCATCATCTCTCTCTCCATCCCTCACACCCCACAAGGTTGCTGAGACTCTGCCAAAAGTCCCCTGGGTTGTTTTCATGGCCTTCAAGCAAACAAATTGAAAAGCAGTCAGGAAGGAATTCAAATAGAAATGTGCCACCAATGCTCTTCTGTCCTTCAAAGGAAACAGTTTATCTCCCATGGCCTCTGCAGTCGGTTTCATAGTTGGGTAGTCAAGTCCTAAGGTGATTTCCCTCGTCCCTCACCAGAAAGCTCAGTCGGGCCATTGGGCATCACACACACATGCACCCTTCTCTTCCCCACGTGTCCCTTGGACCCCATTTCCCCCCTCTCCCAGGCTTGGCTAGCATACCCAGATGTGTGCCGGCCACACAGTGGGACCAGGGGACACACGTAGCCCTGCTGCTTTGTGTCTGGTCTGGATGAGGCCTTGTCTTTCAAGCACTTAAGTTACATGGTTTTGTTTGTTTGTTTGTTTGTTTTGTTTTTAACCAAGATCTCACATTCCTCCCAGTGGTGCAAGACAGAGCGGTAGAGGACCCAGCTGCTTGGGGAGGTCCTCAAACTCATTTCTTCACTGCTGGGACTAACTGCTAGACCCAAGACGCAGTAAGCTCCGTGAATGCAGAAAGCAGAGCCAGGCTTTGGGGTCCCAGCTCATACTTCACAGGGGACCATACTCCTGACCAGCCTAGGCCTGGTGCTTCAAAACACCACATCTTCCCCAGACAAGATTGGCCCGAAACCAAGCTTTTGAAACTACCAAGATTCCCCACTTAATGTGTATGCCTTCTGCTTTTTAAACATAGGTTTGAAGTAAGAGGGCATTTCATCCGTAGAAGATTCTGGAAAAGGATTCTGTAATAATGACAGGTCTTTGTGCCTATAAGTTTTGGCAAGTTCAGGTCAGGCATGTTGTCACCAGCGCAGTGGCCCCCACCTTCCAGAGGCAGCAGCATTAGGAGGGGCATGGAAACCTGCCTTCCCCGTCCTTCATTACTTGGTGCCAGTTGTTCTGTAAAACAGTGCCACTAGTGATTGACTCCTGTTCTTATGCGAGGGCCTCCTAACCCACGGGGGGCCCTGGAGCCTGAAGGGCACCTGAACTGGCGGTCAGTCATCCATAGGTCCAGGCAGGAAGTCTTTGTGAATGAAAGAAAGGTCAGCTCAGGACTTGTCTCTATTTTGCCTGGCATGTGGCATCTGAGGTCATGAATCAAGCCATAGATGGACTGTCCTGGAACAGCTGACGACTGACCTAGAAGTCCGAGTGCAGGGAATTGACCTGCCTTTGTCCTGATGCAGGTGCAAGGAGCCGCAAGTCCGAGAGTGCTAGGAAGAAAGACTTCCCGTTTCCCAGTTAGAAGAGCCCTTCGGTCCCTTAACACGTAGCCATCTCCAGATCACATGGTACCCCAATTTCCAGATGCTGGGCTGTCCACACTGGCCAGAAAGCTAATGTTAAAGGAGGCTCTAGAACCCACGCCAAGAGAAGAGCTTGTCCGCCCTTGGGTTGATCACGCAGGCATCAGGGAATGGGGGTGTGATGTGGGACACTCTGAGAGGAAAGATGGTGTAGCTCAGAGATGACACAGGGCAGTCCTCTGGATCCTCAGGGTGGGTAAGGAAGGGACCCAGGGTGCCGGGAGCTGGGTCCAGATGTGGCTCCCAGTTCCTGCTCACAGTTGTACATCACACATCTGCCCATAGCCCACAGTGTCCCACCAGGATCATGCTAAAGGCACCAGATGAGCAGGGGCCAGGCTGTCCCCATCTTGGACAAGCCAAGAGTACATTCCAAACTACTCTGTGGCATTAAAAAGGGAACCTGCACCTTCCTGTTGGAAATAACCCTTCTCACCTGAGAAGCAGCTCTTCTTCCACACACTCTGGTCTGGTCTGGTCTTGGCTTTTCTAAGATGTATCTGCATCTTGAGATTGCAACCCCGAGCCTCGAGGACTGAGAAGGGTGGAAGGCACAGGAGCTGGCCGTCCCCGCCCCAGAGCAGCCTGCAGCTTAGCCCACAGAGCGTGGGGCCTAGGCTTCCTAGCCCACCTTCTCCTGCCCTCGGCTCTTCCCTTCCCCCAGCTTCTGTTTGGGTCCTCATCTTGCCATGAGAGCTTGTTTCCAAAAGGGAAACCTGGAGCAGATCAGGGGTGACACGAGACACATCCCCTGGGCAGGGAAGGCTGCCTACTGTTTCCCTAGGTAGCCGAGTGGGAGATGGCAGAATAGCAGCTTCCACGGGGGTGGGGTGGCTGGTCTCAGTTGTTTTTATATTACCTCATTCAGCGACTCTGTTTCTCAATGACGCTTTATTTATATTGTCTGTACTGTAATGAACCATTGACAGACATTTCCCTCTGCTTGTTGTTTCATACGACCTTGTTTGGATTAAATATACCGGTTTGTATTTTCCTGCCTTGGGATTTTCTGTGTCAGCTGTACAGTATTCTAAGGGGAAAAGAAAAAGAAAACTGTGTAAAGTAATGGAGAGAGGTGGCTATAGTGTAGAGGCCTCTTTCTAATAAAGAAATGGAAATATGTCTACGCTGCCTCTGTGGAGTGTCTTGGTGGTGGCCGTGTCATTTGTCTCAAATACTTAGGGTTCCCCTCCAAGGGAAGGTGACCAGAGTCGAGGCTCCAACTGCTCCTGCAATTTGAATGTGAGGTAGCCGCCTGTAGGCTGGTGGCACTGGTTGGGGCGGCTGTGAAACCTGTAGGAGGCAGAGCCTTGCTACAGGAAGTGGGTCACTGGGTTATAACCTACTTTCCAGTTCTGTCTCTGCTTCCTGCCTGCCAAGGTGAGGAGCCAGTCTCCATCTCCTGCCACCATTTCTTCCCCCACCACATAACTTCCCCTGGAAACCCTGCCCTTCATTAAGTTGCTCAGGGGAGTGTTCACAGCAAGGAGAACATAACTGCCTACGGGAAAGGTGGCCTGAGAGAGCCTGTCCCTCAGCATGCCACTGGGGACCCAGGAAGTGGGACGGGCACTTCCTCCATGGCTTCTTTTACAGGGATGGACATGCTAGGAAGTTCCTGGTGCCTCAGATGTATCCAGGCTCTCCTGTCTGTCCCTAAGGGACAGGGATGTGGTAGCCAGCTGAAACACAAAACCGTTCCAGAACTCAGTTGTTGATGCTGTCACTGTCCCATTGACAGAACTTTCTCACACACCGTACGTTTTTATCTCCCTCCCCCAAATCAGAAACCTATAAACGCTCCTCAGGGCTCTGGCCGAGGGCTCATGGCTGTCCTTGGCGCCTCTCCCTTCCCAGGAGAGCCTTTGTGCAGAATGCGCCCCCCCCCCGGACTGTCCCAGCCCGCAGGATGTGACCCCACGCTCAGCAGCTTGTCATCCAGCACACATGACCACATACATGCCAGGTGCCGTGTCCTCTGGTGAATGAGTGTCATTCAGCACACATGACCACATACATGCCCAGGTGCCTGTCCTCTGGTGAATGAGTGTCATCCAGCACATGTGACCACATACATGCCCAGGTGCCTGTCCTCTGGTGAATGTCATCCAGCACACGTGACCACATACATGCCCAGGTGTCGTGTCCTCTGGTGAATGAGTGTCATCCAGCACACGTGACCACATACATGCCCAGGTGTCATGTCCTCTGGTGAATGAGTGTCATCCAGCACACGTGACCACATACATGCCCAGGTGTCATGTCCTCTGGTGAATGTCATCCAGCACATGTGACCACATACATGCTCAGGTGCCTGTCCTCTGGTGAATGAGTGTCATGCAGCACACGTGACCACATACATGCTCAGGTGCCTGTCCTCTGGTGAATGAGTGTCATCCAGCACACGTGACCACATACATGCCCAGGTGTCATGTCCTCTGGTGAATGTCATCCAGCACACGTGACCACATACATGCCCAGGTGTCATGTCCTCTGGTGAATGAGTGTCATCCAGCACACGTGACCACATACATGCCCAGGTGTCATGTCCTCTGGTGAATGTCATCCAGCACATGTGACCACATACATGCTCAGGTGCCTGTCCTCTGGTGAATGAGTGTCATGCAGCACACGTGACCACATACATGCCCAGGTGCCTGTCCTCTGGTGAATGTCATCCAGCACACGTGACCACATACATGCCCAGGTGTCGTGTCCTCTGGTGAATGAGTGTCATGCAGCACACGTGACCACATACATGCCCAGGTGCCTGTCCTCTGGTGAATAAGTGTCATGCAGCACACGTGACCACATACATGCCCAGGTGTCATGTCCTCTGGTGAATGTCATCCAGCACACGTGACCACATACATGCCCAGGTGTCGTGTCCTCTGGTGAATGAGTGTCATGCAGCACACGTGACCACATACATGCCCAGGTGCCTGTCCTCTGGTGAATAAGTGTCATGCAGCACACGTGACCACATACATGCCCAGGTGTCATGTCCTCTGGTGAATGAGTGTCATCCAGCACACGTGACCACATACATGCCCAGGTGTCATGTCCTCTGGTGAATAAGTGTCATCCAGCACATGTGACCACATACATGCCCAGGTGTCGTGTCCTCTGGTGAATGAGTGTCATCCAGCACACGTGACCACATACATGCCCAGGTGCTGTGTCCTCTGGTGAATGTCATCCAGCACACGTGACCACATACATACCCAGGTACCATGTCCTCTGGTGAATGAGTGTCATGCAGCACACGTGACCACATACATGCCCAGGTGCCTGTCCTCTGGTGAATGAGTGTCATGCAGCACATGTGACCACATACATGCCCAGGTGCCTGTCCTCTGGTGAATGTCATCCAGCACACGTGACCACATACATGCCCAGGTGCCTGTCCTCTGGTGAATGAGTGTCATGCAGCACACGTGACCACATACATGCCCAGGTGCCTGTCCTCTGGTGAATGAGTGTCATGCAGCACACGTGACCACATACATGCCCAGGTGCCTGTCCTCTGGTGAATGAGTGTCATGCAGCACGTGTGACCACATACATACCCAGGTGCCTGTCCTCTGGTGAATGAGTGTCATCCAGCACACGTCCTCCCAGGTGCTGTGTCCTCTGAATGTCATCCAGCACATGTGACCACATACATGCCCAGGTGCCTGTCCTCTGGTGAATGAGTGTCATGCAGCACACGTGACCACATACATGCCCAGGTGCCTGTCCTCTGGTGAATGAGTGTCATGCAGCACACGTGACCACATACATGCCCAGGTGCCTGTCCTCTGGTGAATGAGTGTCATGCAGCACACGTGACCACATACATACCCAGGTGCCTGTCCTCTGGTGAATGAG
Source organism: Orientallactaga sibirica (assembly GCA_036365145.1). Classification (NCBI taxonomy): domain Eukaryota; kingdom Metazoa; phylum Chordata; class Mammalia; order Rodentia; family Dipodidae; genus Orientallactaga; species Orientallactaga sibirica. The sequence goes on along the minus strand of JAEOAD010000044.1, from coordinate 19,218,216 downwards.
TGTCATGCAGCACACGTGACCACATACATGCCCAGGTGCCTGTCCTCTGGTGAATGAGTGTCATCCAGCACATGTGACCACATACATGCCCAGGTGCCTGTCCTCTGGTGAATGAGTGTCATGCAGCACATGTGACCACATACATGCCCAGGTGCTGTGTCCTCTGGTGAGTGTCATGCAGCACACATGACCACATACATGCCCAGGTGCCTGTCCTCTGGTGAATAAGTGTCATGCAGCACACGTCATCATGCCCAGGTGTCATGTCCTCTGGTGAATGTCATCCAGCACACGTGACCACATACATGCCCAGGTGTCGTGTCCTCTGGTGAATGAGTGTCATGCAGCACACGTGACCACATACATGCCCAGGTGCCTGTCCTCTGGTGAATGAGTGTCATGCAGCACACGTGACCACATACATGCCCAGGTGTCATGTCCTCTGGTGAATGAGTGTCATCCAGCACACGTGACCACATACATGCCCAGGTGTCATGTCCTCTGGTGAATAAGTGTCATCCAGCACATGTGACCACATACATGCCCAGGTGTCGTGTCCTCTGGTGAATGAGTGTCATCCAGCACACGTGACCACATACATGCCCAGGTGCTGTGTCCTCTGGTGAATGTCATCCAGCACACGTGACCACATACATACCCAGGTACCATGTCCTCTGGTGAATGAGTGTCATCCAGCACACGTGACCACATACATGCCCAGGTGCCTGTCAATAAGTGTCATGCAGCACACGTCCATGCCCAGGTGCCTGTCCTCTGGTGAATGAGTGTCATGCAGCACACGTGACCACATACATACCCAGGTGCCTGTCCTCTGGTGAATGAGTGTCATCCAGCACACGTGACCACATACATGCCCAGGTGCTGTGTCCTCTGGTGAATGTCATCCAGCACACGTGACCACATACATACCCAGGTGCCATGTCCTCTGGTGAATGTGTCATGCAGCACACGTGACCACATACATGCCCAGGTGCCTGTCCTCTGGTGAATGAGTGTCATGCAGCACACGTGATGCCCAGGTGCCTGTCCTCTGGTGAATGAGTGTCATCCAGCACACGTGACCACATACATGCCCAGGTGCCTGTCCTCTGGTGAATGAGTGTCATGCAGCACACGTGACCACATACATGCCCAGGTGCCTGTCCTCTGGTGAATGAGTGTCATGCAGCACACGTGACCACATACATACCCAGGTGCCTGTCCTCTGGTGAATGAGTGTCATGCAGCACACGTACATACATACCCAGGTGCCTGTCCTCTGGTGAATGCAGCACACATCCCAGGTGCCTGTCCTCTGGTGTGTCATGCAGCACACATGACCACATCATGCCCAGGTGCCTGTCCGTGACCACATACATGCCCAGGTGCCTGTCCTCTGGTGAATGAGTGTCATGCAGCACACGTGACCACATACATGCCCAGGTGCCTGTCCTCTGGTGAATGAATGAGTTCATGCAGCATTTCAGAGCAGTTGGTGACCCACATGCTGGTTTCTGGTGCCAGATTCACAAAAACACCATAAATAAGTTAAAGGTGAATTTCATAAGCAGCAGGGGTGGCACACGGGCTGCCTGGTACATATCTGAGATGCCCAGGTGCCTGTCCTCTGGTGAATGGTGGGGGATGGAAGGGAAGTGGCTCACGCCCACCCCCTCACTCTGTCATGCAGCAGACTGGCTGGTCACCCAGGGCCTCACAGGAACCTGAGATGGATGCCCAGAAAAGTGCCTGTCCTCTGTGGGCTCTGCCATCTCCCCAATGAGTCTGTCAGTGCAGCACACGGCAGGCAGCCACCAGCTCTGCATACCCAGGTGCCTCCCTCCTCCTGTGAATGAGTGTCACTCTGCAGCCTGAAATACGTGACTGAAACCAATTGATAAGGAATTAGCCCAGGTGCCTGTCCTCTGGATGAATGAGTGTCATGCAGCAACAAGTAGCCAGAGTGGGTCTCCCTCCCAAGAGGCTTCAGTTCCTCCAGAGGCCCAAGGGTGGACATTGAACTGCCTTCCCATGCCGGAGTGCCCAAGCCAGTGCTCTGGGAAGCCCGCCCAGGCCTGTAACAAAACAAAACTGTTGAGATCATTCAGATCTTACAGCCAAAGTTGTCATCGCCTCCCCTTCCCCTTGGCCCTCCCTTTTCTCCCCTTCGCTTTCTTCTCCCCTTCTCTTTCTCTTCCTCCTCATCCTCACTTCCTCCTCTTCATTCTCTTCCTACTCTGCTTTCCCTTCCCTCCTCCTCTTCCGCCTTCTTCTTCACCTTGCATGTGCTAAGCAAGTGCTCTACCACTGAGCGCACCCCAGAATGCCCAGGTGCCTGTCCTCCCAGTGAATGCCGTGTCATGCCTCACACAAAGCCATTCATACATGCCCAGGTGCCTGTCCTCTGGTGAATGAATGAGTTCAAAGCAAGTGATTTCAGAGCAGTTGGTGCACCGCCACACATGCTGGTTTCTGTGTCTGCTAACAGATTCACAAAACACCATAAATAAGTTAAAGGTTTCATTTCACAAAATAAGCATTTCAGGGGTTTGTCACTGGAGGGCTGCCAAAAGTGAGATTACAGCATGCATTTAAAACTGATCTGAAAGATGCCCTGTGGACAGGGCTTTGACCAGATGCTGTACCACCCTGAGACTCATAGTTAATTCCAGGTCACCTGAGCTAGAGTGCTCCCCCTCACCTGCATCCAGGTGGGGATGGAAGATGTTCATAGTCTCTCTTGAAGGGGCTTCACTGGTTTACCCCCTCACTCTGTGGCTCTGCCTTCTCCACTGACTAGCAGACTGGCTGGTCACCCAGGGCCTCACAGGAACCTGAGATGGATGCTTGGTTAGTGGGTGGGGAGGGTCTAATGTAAAAGTGAGGGAACAGGTATGAGCAGGCTGCTGTGGGCTCTGCCATCTCCCCATTCACCGTGTTCCCTCTGCTCAGTGCACTCACTGAGGCTGGAGCTTGCTGGTGTTTCAGCTAACTCACCAGCTCTGCTCTGCTCTGCTCTGCCCTCCCTCCTTCCTGTGATCTGTTCCCATCTCCCTCCAGCACTCTGGGTCAGCCTGAAATACGTACTGAAACCAATTGATAAGGAATCAGGAGACATTCAAGTCAGGAGCAAAGCTTAACTTAGCCCAAAGATCCAATGCTCCAACCAGCTTCTCACAGCAGCCTTAACAAGTAGCCAGAGTGGGTCTCCCTCCCAAGAGGCTTCAGTTCCTCCAGAGGCCCAAGGGTGGACATTGAACTGCCTTCCCATGCCGGAGTGCCCAAGCCAGTGCTCTGGGAAGCCCGCCCAGGCCTGTAACAAAACAAAACTGTTGAGATCATTCAGATCTTACAGCCAAAGATAAAGTCCCCTTCCTAGGGGCCTCCCTCTGGAGAAAGGGCTCCCCTTGCCCCTCCCCTTTTAATCCTTCCTAGAAGCAACTCTCAAGGACACTTATCTGTCTTCCTGGATTACTAAACCTCACTTGACACAGACTTAACTTACATTCTCTTCCTCAGATCTGCTTTCCCTTCCCTCCTCCTCTTCCGCCTTCTTCTTCACCTTGCATGTGAAAATAATACAACTAAGAGAAGCTCTACCACTGAAGGTTTATTTGGCCCAGACTCAAGGAGAAGCCCATGGTGAGGGGAAAATGATGGCATGAGCTAATCACATCCCAGTGGCAAGCATCAGATGGACCACAGCAATGGGAGCCATTCAGACAGGGGAAGCTGGCTAGGCCACTCAGCTCTTCCCCCAGCAATACAATCCAGGAGGCTTTAAATACCCAATTGTCATTAGCTGGGAACAGCTGTCCCTGCAGGTCTGGGGACAGGAATCAAACCACCACATTCCACCCTGATCCCCATAAACTGATATGCATGATGTAAAATAGAATGCATTCAGCCCATCTTTAAAAGTCCCCATAGTTCTTATCAATCCCAATGATGTTCAAACATCCTCATAGTCCAAGGTCTCTTAACTGAGCCCTAATACCAAAAAGTAAATAAATAAATAAATAAATAAATAAATAAATAAATAAATAAACAAACCCATAATGGCACAGAATAAATATTCACCCTGCAAAGATGGCATTGTGTATAGCAAAGAAATATTCAAACAATACAAGATTTAAACAGGGCAAACATCAAACTCTGTAGCTCCAAGTCCAACAACTCTAACCAGTGACAAGTCTCCAAGTCCCATAATTCTAACCAGTGACAAGTCTCCAAGTCCCATAATTCTAACCAGTGACAAGTCTCTGGAGTCCCAATTCTACCCCTCCAGATATGTTATTCACAGTCCTGGAAAACTTCATCCAGTTCTGGCAGCCCTCCTTGGCAGCCATCCCATAGTCCTGGCATGTCCACTGGGTCACCACTGCAACCCATGGTTCATCTTCATGGCTCTGTCTGGTCTCCACGCAGATAATCCAACAAGCCTGCCTCACAATGCCCATGGCCATTTCCAAATCACAAAACTGTGCTGCAAATTCAATGACCCTCTCTTTCCTGTACTTATTATACTCCATAATACCAGGTGAGCTGCCATTTTGTTAATCTAAGGGGGAATAAAGCAGACTTTGAGGAACAGCATGCTCCTTCAGCATTTAGCCCCTTCAAAAGATTCTGCATTCTTCTTGTTATGCCAATTCAGGTCAGCTGGCCCATTCTCAATGGTTGTAATCTCTCAAACAATTGCTGAATGGGCCAAAGTTTCAGCCCAAAGATTTCATTTTTTCTGTGCTATATCCCTCACCAGTCCATTTCTACACAGTGCAACCCTGCACAAGTTCTCAGGACACAGACATAACAGCAAGCCTCTCACACAAACTGCTTCTCGCCCAGTCCAGGCAAAGCTCTTTCTCACCCTTATAAGCCAAACCTCACAGTCCTTAGTTCTTACTGCATTCAGGTCTTTCAACTCTGACCAAAAAAGTCCATCAAACTGTACATAACAGCACTGCAAAGTCTCTTAGGCCAAGGTTTCAAATCCACATTCCTCTGCCAGGCGTGGTGGTGCATGCCTTTAATCCCAGCACTCAGGAGGCAGAGGTAGGAGGATCATTGTGAGTTCAAGGCCACCCTGAGACTACATAGTGAATTCCAGGTCAGCCTGGGCTAGAGTGAGACCCCACCTTGAAAAACCACACACACACACAAAAAAAAAGGTCTGTAAATCATTCTCCAAGAACATAATAAACACCCATATCTAAAAAAAAAAAAAAATCAACATTCCTCTTGAAAATCAGCCCCAAAAGGCCAAAAGCCACACAGTCAAGTTTCTAGCAGCAATGATCCCACTTCTTGGTAACAACTTTACTGTTGCAGTCAGGTTCTCACTGCTGGCAGAAAACTCCTGACCAAGAGCAGCTTGTGGGAAAAAAGGTTTATTTTGGCTTATAGACTTGAGGGGAAGCTCCATGATGGCAGAGGAAAATGATGGCATGAGCAGAGGGTGGACATCACCCCCTAGCCAACATCAGATGAACAACAACAACAGGAGAGTGTGCCAAACACTGACAAGAGGAAGCTGGCTGTAACACCCATAAGCCCATCCCCAACAATACACTGCCTCCAGGAAGCATTAATTCCCAAATCCTCATCAGCTGGGGACCTAGCATTCAGAACACCTGAGTTTATGGGGGTCAACCGAGTCAAACCACCACATCAGCCCACCATGCCTGGCTTTTTACATGGGTGCTGGCTTGCTCATCTAGGGAGCTGAGCCATCCCTCCAGCCCTCCCTGTGAAGGTATATGCTGCAGCCCACAGTGTTTATTAATATACTATTCACTCGTGCTGAGGATAGTGAAACACTTGGTTAATTGATTAATGAACTCCTCTAGTGCTGAAACAAATTGATAAGGAACTAGGAGACATTCAAGTAAGGAGCAAAGCTTAACTTAGCCCAAAGATCCAATGTGCCAACCAGCTTCCCGAAGCAGCCTTAACAAGTGGCCAGAACCATCCAGGGACCTTAAACCTCAGTACCCTGATACCCTCAAACTGTTCTCCCACTCCTCCCAGCTCTAGTTCTGCCATGGGGCTCAGGCTGGTTCCAGAATGTTCTCCCCTTACTTGCTCTTGTCCCTCACACCCTCTTTTCTTCAGCCAGTGTCCTTGTCCTGGTGATCTGCCCCCTGACTGCTCTCTGATGGAAACTTGCAAGGCTCCTTGTTATTCTTAGGGTTCTGTCCAAGGCCATGACAGTGGACTCTCATTGGCCCATTCAGCCCTCCTCCAGCTACTCTCTTAAAAAACAAAAAACAAAAAAAAAAAAAAACCCTTCACTTTTATTTAAAAAAAAAAAAACATTTCTATTAATTTACAAGTAGAGAGAGGTAGAGAGAAAGACAGAGAGAATGGCGTGCCAGGACCTTCAGCCACTGCAGACAAACTCCACATGCATCCTCAACTTTGTGCATCTGGCTTTACATGGGCACTGGACAATTGAACCCAGGTCATGAGGCTGTTCTGGCAAGTGCATTAACTGCTGCACCATCTCTCCAGCCCTTCTCCGGCTATTCTGAGGGTTCTGCCAGCGACCATGACAGTGGCCTCCTATTGGCCCATCCAGCCCTTGTCCAAGTCAGTCTCCTCTTGTACCTGTCCATTTGTTGGATGGCCCTGAACGTCCACCCCTGCCTCTGCAGCCCAGAGCCCTTAGTGTACCTTTTCATCCACCCGGGAAGGTGCCATTCTCAGTGGCCAGTTCCTCCCCATCTCTGAGGGGGTCTTGGGCAAAAAATAGCCCTTCCTCAGAAGTAGCTCTGCCCTTGCATTGACTTCTGTAGTCCTCCAGAGCTGCCCCAAAGACCCTTGCATTCTCTGGCTCTTCCCATCAGCTCCAGGAAGTTGGTCTGATGGGATCACCCTGGGGTCAGAGGCCAGGTGAACGGGTGGGTGCAGGAACAGGAGACACACTCAGGCCCTGGGCCCTCCCTCCCTGCAGCACTGGGGCGGGCAGTATCCAGCTGCAGACACATTTTTCCATGGGTCACGCTCCTTTCAGGAAACCAAGCCTGGCCCTGACTGTGACAGGGCTGAGGAGGAAACTGGTCTAGAGGTTCCCAGGGACCTTTAGGCCCTCCCAGCCTGTGGTCAAGCGAGTCCTGTCCCCATGCTCACTGCCAGTGGTCCCAGGCACTTTGGCCCAGTCTCAGTTACGGTCTGAGTCCCCAGGGCCAGAACACCCTAGTTGATGTGCAGGGCATCCTGCATCCTTCCTCCATGTAGGCACCCCAGCCTGGCTCCCCCAGGGTGCTGCTGCACCCCAACATGCCCCCTCTGGATGTGAAGCTATGCCTCAGACAAAGGCCTCACAGTCCACGCCAGCAGGAGTGGGAAGACACGCACAGCCCACTGTCTCCAGCACGTTCCAGGCAGCCGCTAAGCCACAATTTATCACCACTAAAGTCCAGTAAGGCGCCTAATTGGCCCATAAATGTGGTCCAGTAACTGCACCTGACACCCACAGACACTGCAGGCAATCAGCACTTATTTATTTGCATATGGTATTGACCGATCTTGGCAACTCACTTGCAAGATCTGTTTATTTTTAACACTGGAGGGAAAAACCCCTCATTTACTACACTAGAGAGGAACTACCAACGCCGCGCACACACACACACACACACACACACACACACACAAGGCTTCATGGGCACTTGGCATTGATCTGCTCCTGTCTTTGAAAGACAGTGATTGACTTGTGAATGGGGGCCTCTCACATTTTGTCCACCAGGTGAATATACTGCCACCAGAAATGGCTGGACTGCCCTCAGGCTGGGAGGAGGCTGAGAAGACACAGTAGCCCCAATGGTGCTCAGATGTGGGCCTAGGAAATGAGAAGCAACTTGGCTTTGACACTCAGAAACTACTGCCAGGAAGCCACGCCCAGAGCAGCACGTGTCATCCCGTCTGCAGATGCCCTCACGGAGGCCCTTGGCATGGACAACTTCAATATTGCCTTGCGTCAACAACACACCATGCTCACCGCAAAGACTGTGCTCACGGTGCTGTAGAGAGCAATGCCAAGATCCCAGTCCAGTCCACTTGGGCATCCGCAGTGCCCATCTGCCTAATGGGCACAATCACTCCGAGTGTGGTAAAGATGGACAGGTAGATAGGCAGGGAGCTCACTGTGGGTGCCAGGGTCTTTGTTACTGTCACAGACAATATGGAACATTCAAATAAGCACTTCTCACATGGATTCATATTTCCCCCAGCCCAAGAGATGGAAGGAAGCCAGCACTCAGGATCCAGAGGTAGGAGGATCCCTGTGAGTTTGAGGCCACCCTGAGACTACATAGTGAAATCCAGGTCAGCCCAGACTAGAGTGAGGCCCTACCTCCAAAAACCAAGAGAGAGAGAAAGAGAGGGAAAGATGCCTATAAAGTCCAATTTGCAAGAAGCCAGTTGGCAAATGGTGTGTACAGAGAGTCTTTTGGGGTAAGGAAAAGCAGAGCAGGGTATAAGAAAGCCATATTCAGCTGGGCGTGGTGGCGCACGCCTTTAATCCCAGCACTTGGGAGGCAGAGGTAGAAGGATCACCGTGAGTTCGAGGCCACCCTGAGAATACATAGTGAAGTCCAGGTCAGCCTGAACTAGAGTGAAACCCTACCTCAAAAAAAAAAAAAAAAAAAAAAAAAAAAAACCATATTCCTGAGCTGGAGGGATGGCTTAGCAGTTAAGGCATTTGCCTGCAAAGCCAAAGGACCCAGGTTTGATTCCCCAAGACCCATGTTAGCCAGATGCACAAGGGGGGGCACATGCATCTGGAGTTTGTTTTCAGTGGCTGGAGACCCTGGCGTGCCCATTCTCTCCCCCCCTTTCTTCCTCTTTCTCTGTCAAATAAATAAATAAAAATTTTTAAAGAAAGCCATATTCCAAAGGACAAGCAGCAAATGGCTCTCAGGACCTCTGAAGTTAATTGTGATTTTCATTCCTTTATTTATTTATTAGAATTTTCTGATTCATACTTCTATGACTATTTTTAAAAGAAGGAAAGAGAGCCAGGCGTGGTGGCGCACGCCTTTAATCCCAGCACTCAGGAGGCAGAGGTAGGAGGATTGCCAAGAGTTCAAGGCCACCCTGAGACTATATAGTTAATTCCAGGTCAGCCTGGACCAGAGTGAAACCCTACCTCGAAAAACCAAAAAAAAAAAAGGAAAGAAAACGAAGTAAGTGGATACTACTCCCGGGAGTTTATGAAGTCTGACGATCTGAATAAATACCTTCCAGTCTTTTAAAAACTACATACATTATATATATTTGTTTGTTTCTTTGAAACATGATCTCATGTAGCCCCGGCTGGCCTAGAACATACTGCCTAGCTCATGGAGACCGTGAACTTCTAGTCCCCCTGCCTCCACCTGCAGAGTGCCAGGATAACAGGTGTGCACCACCACTCAGTTTATGCAGTGCTGAGGATCAAGCCCGGCGTTGTTGTGCATGCTAGACGAGCACTCTAGCAACTGAGCCACAGAGCAACTTTTGTTTTGGATATACTTAGGCTGATGGAGAAGAAGAGGAATAGAGTACCTAGGTACACCCGAAGGTGCATCCCAATTCCCCAAGTGTTAACATTTAACCTACTGGTGAGTGTTAGCACTCCCTCTCTCTCTCTCTCCCTCCCTCTCTCTCTTCTCTTGATGATGATGATGATGAAAGACAAAGAGAAGGAAAGAAAAAGACCACTCTGAACCATCCGACTGCAAGTTACCACATCCTCATTTCTTACACATAGTAAACAAATAAGCATGAGGGGTTTTCTCTCCAGCAACTCCCAAGACAGCTTCCAACCTGGTATCCATTACAAACTCCCTCAGTGTCTGAATGTCTTCTGCAGCCCATTTTCCCCTCCCCCAGGGTCCAGGCCATCATTACACTGAGCCCTTAATTGTCATCACAGCGAACTCTAAACTGAATCACACGAGCAGCTTTCTTGTGAAAACAACAAAGTGTATTTTGCAGTGCCTAGCAATACCTTTGCAAGACCCTCAAAATAGAAGAGAAAGATGATGTCATCAAATTAGGAGAGAGACTAATGGAGAAACAACAAAGTGGAATGGGGAAGGAAATATCAGCCAGGAAGGATTAAAAGTCAATAAAAATAATTAAAAAAAAAGGAAGGAATCCCAGCCAGTCCCAGGCTGCCTGCATTTTATCCCCATGAGTTTGAAATTGTTGCTGTTTAATAGGAGTGTGGATCTTGTTGTATCCTTTTAAATTTTTTTTAAATTTTTTTGAGATAGGGTCAGTCTCACTCTAGCCCAGGCTGACCTGGTACTTCCTCTGTAGCCCCAGGCTGGCTGCAAACTCATGTTGCTCCTCCTACCCCAGCCTTCCACCTGCTGAGATTAAAATCCTGCACCACCATGCCCCACCCTTCCTTTGTGTATTCCTTGCTCGCTTTTTTAAAAACTTTAGGGCTTGAGAGATGGCTTAGCGGTTAAGGCTCCTGCCTCCTAAGCCTAAGAACCGGGTTCCAATCTTCAGGTCCCACGTTTAGCCAGATGCAAAGTGACGCAAGGGCGCAATGCTGCACTTGCCCACAAGGGGGCGCACGCATCTGGATTTCGTTCACAGCAGCTGAGAGACTGCTGGCGCACCCATCTCTATCTGTCTCCCTCTCCCTCTCTGTCTCTCTCTCTCTGTGTCTCTCTCCAAAAATAAATAAAATATTTTTAAAACTTATTTAAAGTTTTAAAAATATTTTCTTTATTTGCAAGGAGAGAGAGAGAGAGAATGGGCGTGCCAGGGCCTCTAGCCACTGCAAACAAACTCCAGATGCATGTACCACCTCATGTATCTGGCTTACATGGGTTCTGTGGAATTGAACCTGGATTCTTAGGCTTCGCAGACAAGTGTCTTAACCAGTAAGCCATCTCTCCAGCCCTCTGCTGAGTTGTGAGTCTCCTTCCAGTGCCCCTTTGCTGCGAGTCTCCACTCCAAGGCCACCGGGACCATTTTCACATGTGATCACCCCAAGAACACAGTGCCCCCCATGTGGACGGCTATATGGCCTCCCCAGAACAGTCCACAGGTCTCTGCTGAGAGTTCTCCAGTGAAGCGGAAGTGTCCTGATCACACCACACCCACAGACAGCCTCTGCCACTCCCTCTTCTTTCTTTCTACCTGTAAAAATTGCCTCCCCCAAGCCCCACGTGTCTTACTGACACTGTGTGATCCCTGCACCCAGAAAAGCACCTGGCATCTAGTAAGTGCTTAGTTAATTTATTCAATCAGTGTATTTTTGCCTTCATACCCTAGCCTAGAACTGGCCACCCAGAGTTGCCCACATTCAGGTGGGCCATTGGCAACTGGACTTAAAAATGGCCAGGATGAGGGCTGGAGAGATGGCTTAGTGGTTGAAGTGCATGCCTGTGAAGCCGAAGGACCCAGGTTCGATTCTCCAGGTCCCACGTAAGCCAGATGCATATGATGGCACATGCGTCTGGAATTCGATTGCAGTGCCTAGAGGCCCTGGAGCGCCAATTCTCATTCTCTCTCTCTGCCTCTCTCTGTGTCTCTAATAAATAAATAAATAAACATTTTTTAAATGGCCAGAATGAGCTGGATGGCTTAGTGGTTAAGGAACTTGCCTGCGAAGCCTAAGGACCTAGGTTCAGTTCTCCCACATAAGGCAGATGCACAAGGTGGTACATTGTGTATGGAGTTTGTTTGCAGTGGCTAGAGGCCCTGGCATGCCCATTCTCTCTCTCTCCTTCTCTCTCAAATAAAAATAAATTTTAAAAAGTTAAAAAATATTTTTAAAAGCTGGCCAGGACAAGGATATGCCAGTTGTTCTCTCAGCCCATAGCATCCCAGCAAGCCCAGGAGCCGGCCACTGGCCTCCTGTCACATCACTTCATCAGTCCTGCTCAGCAGGACACTCAGGTGTCCAAGCCCCCCATACCCCAATGACTTTGGTGTGTATTAGGAAGCTGAAGCCATTATTTTAAGTCTGACAATCTCACACATTCCTCTGCACTTGGTGACAATCCACCCAGTCCCTTTTCTGTGGCACAATAACAAACCAATTGCACTTGTTGCCCATGTAGATCACTCATTGCCAACTGTGGTTGCTCACAGCAGTCATGGGGATGTCTGTGAAGATCCCAATGCCAGACCCATCTGGAAGATTCTGATGTCAGGGCCTTTGGAGGACCCTGGGCATCCTCCACGGATCTCGCTGTGAAGCCGGGTGCAGAGCAGCAGCCTCTTGCAGGGACAGGGTGGAGAAGAGGAAAACAGATCCCAACTGAAGCTCAGACACAGCTGCAGACAGTTACCGTCATATGCAATTCTGGAGTCCTGCATCTGGGTCCAGTACTGGAACGTAGGCTTCCTTGGGCCCAGCACTCAGCACCACTAGAGCATGACCCTCTGCTTAGGGCTGGAGAAGGGATGAAGAATGAAGAAGAGGCCAAAAACACCTGGGATTCTCGTACACTGCTGGGGATGTCAGCGACCTTGGACTGGCCAGACCTACAGAGGAGGCTGGGATGTGAATATGGTCTTCTTACTGAAGAACACATAGTGGGGGCCTTTGGTGGTCTTTCCCTTCAGATCTCAGGTCCCCAAACTCAGAAACACAGCATCGACAAGGCTCTGACATACAATGTCACCACACCCAGTCAGGAACTCTGGTTTAGTCACTCAACAAACCAAGCCAAGAAGGAATAGGGTAGACGTTCCCTTGGGGCCACTACATCCTTGTTGATGTCCCATCCCTGTCTTGTCCCTCCCATGTGACAGCCAGTGGTAGTGATGAAATTCTGGCTCCCTAGCTCAAAGCTCTCTAGAAGGTAGACTCCAGCCAAGTCTCCTACTCTGCCTCCCGGCACAAAGGGTGTCCCTAACGTCTGGATCGAGGGACATCTTCTTGGTTCCAACCATGTATGTACCCTCTGAGGAGTCCCAGGCAGCTGGTCCCTAGGACAGGCAAGCTCCCACTGAGGGACATGGCCAGCTGCTGCAGAAGTGAAGTGGGCAATCACAGAGAACAGCTTAATAGCCCAAGCTAGCCTTTGGTTTGGGCAGACAACACACTGCTTTCCTAACGACACACCCAGCAACCCATTAGCAATCTAGGACCCCCACCCACGTGGAGATAAGTCAGTACTCTTAGCAACCCCTTGGTAGAGCCACCTTTCTACCTGAAGGTGTTCTGAGATGCAGCCAGCATTGGGAGACAAGGGACCCATCCAGCTGAGACAGGTTTGGGGCGCATGCACAGTAAGGCAACCTGTTCTCTGAATAATGAACTTTTAGGGACAATTGCTCATTTACTATGTTGTGTGTGTGCATAGTGGGGCACATGCAGATGCATCACAGGCAGGGACAGGCACAGAAGGGAAAATCTTATCCAGCATAAGTCAGCCAACCAAATCCGAGACCCACACCAGCTACTCCCCGAGGCACCATCTCCTCTCTTACACTCCGTACAAAGAAGCCCCAACAGTGACCCTCTGCTCTCAGGCGATCTAGGGGAAGGAGTCCATGGCTCCCTTGCAGGGTATGCCCCTCCACCCCTCCACATCTCCCCTACACACACACACACACACACACACACACACACACTTTTTTTGTACTTTTGCTTTACCTTTTAATAAAATTCCTTACTTCTTTACTATCTGTGTGCACTCCTTCATTTCTTTGAGTAAGACGCCACGCTCTGTTAATGCCTGCCCTGTTATGCCCAGCTTCCTGGCTAATGCCCCCCCCGCCCTTGGAGGCCAGCTAGAACCAACCCTGATGGACAAGGCTGCAGATGACAGAGCTGGTCACAGTCAGGACAGGCTGGGGCTGCTCAGCAAAGGACTGGAGATGACTTTGACAAAGCCCACAGTTCCAAAATCGGGTCCTCACCCCCCACTGCCTCCACTGCAAGGGGAGGTGCACAGCGTGGCTGGCAGTACCTATGGCTTGGCAGAGGCCTCCTTGTGACTCGTTACTAGACGCTGACCTAGCGGACATGCACCCACAGCTGTGTGTAGGCACCCTCAGTGGCGGAGCAGGCAGGCGGGGCCAGCTGCCCAGAATAGGTCCTCAGAGGGACCCTGGGGAGAGCATCGCTGCTCTCTTCAGCCCGAGCTAGGCCAGAAGAGGCTGGTAACCATGCAATGGTCAAGAGCGGGGAACTGGCTGAAGAGCATATGGGCCAGCAAAACACACCCAATGCCCTCCCACAAGGTTCAGGTCCTCCATGGAGCTTGTGATGGGGAAAATGACCAAGCCACCATGCAGTGGAGCATAATTCTGTGCTGTAAAATATAACACATAAGTAACATGCCACTTAGCATTTATACATATGAATGCACACAGAAAAACAAGCCTGGGACAGCAAGCCAGAACCCTGGGGCCCATGCTGGGGTCCAGTGCATTGTACCCCCTCCACTCCTTGGGAAGCAGAGGTCCTGAGGCTTTGGTGACCTCACAGTGATAAGCTGGGGGAAGAAAGGCTCAAGAGACCAATCCCTGACTCGAGGTTCACTGCTGTCACATGACTAGCCAGAAATTGGCTCTGGGTGGAGTATTTACACCATGGAAATTAATAATACAGAAGGCACCCCTACACCCCCACACACACACACAGAGTTAAGCACCTGCCCACACACCTGCAAGGATGTGTCATGCTCTATTAAGACTTCACCCTGGGGGCTGGAGGGATGGCTTAGTAGTTAAGGCATTTGCCAAAGGACACAGGTTCCATTCCCCAGGACCATGTTAGCCAGATACACAAGGGGGCACATGCTTCTGGAGTTCGTTTTCAGTGGCTGGAGGCCCTGGCATGCCCATTCTCTCTTTCTCTCTCTCCCTCTTTCTCTCTGTCAAATAAATAAAATAAAAATTTAAATAATAATAAAGACTTCACCCTGAAAGACCCTTGTCGTCAAATACATATGGAGAATACAGAATGGTGACTTCTTTTGGAACCTAAGATTCCTATCAGCATGTAAAGTCTCCCCAAAAATGTCATGGAATGCATCCTTTGTCACTGTGCTAAAAACAAGGGCTGGAGAGATGGCATAGTGTTTAAGGCACTTGCATGCAAAGCCTAAGGACCCAGGTTCGATTCCCCAGGACATACATAAGCCAGATGCACAAGGTGGTGCATGTGTCTGGAGTTCAGTGGCTCTAGGCCCTGGCATGCCCATTCTATCTGTCTCTTTCTTCCTCTCTCCCCAGTAAATAAATAAGTAAATAAAATATTTTAGAAAAAAAGAATAAAAAATAAGTTACATGTTAGAAAAGGAGAGAAAAAATACACATGAAAACCAACTGGCTTCTGACAATATCACCATTTAACAATTAGAACTCTTCATGTTCAAAAGGCCCCAATTATAATAGCAACAATGTTTCTCAAACACCTAAGAATTAACCTGTGAAGGGAGGAGTGAAGTCCATGTAAAAGAAATTGTAAGGACTGGGAAGACAGCTCAGCAGCTAAAGTGCTTGCCTTGCAAGCAGGAGGTCTGAGGTCAACAGTCAAAGTGCACGTTAAAACAATGGGCATGAGGCTGCAGAGATGGCTTAGTGGTCAAGAGGGTGCTTGCCTGCAAAGCCTAAGGACCCCTGTTCAACTCTCCAGGTCCCACATAAGCCAGTCACATGAGGTGACACAAGTGTGCAACGTTGCACATGTACACAAGGTGGCACACATGTCTAGAGTTCTATTGCAGTGGCTGGAACCCTGGCATGCCAATTCTTTCTCTCTCTTTTTCTCTCTCTCAAAAAAAAAAAATTACCAAAAATATGGGCATGGTGCTTAAAAATCCTAGTGCTGGGGAGGTGGACACCAATGCCTGCCTGGGACACACTGCAGGCCAGTCCAGCCTACTTGGCAAGGTTCAGGCCACAGAGAGACACTGGCACAAAAAGTGGCAGATGGCGCCTGAGGAATGATACCGAAGGTTGCCATGGACCTCCACATGCACATGGACATGTACACACAGGTATGTGCACCTGTACACACAAATGTGTGTGCGTGCACACACTCAAAAGAAAAACCCCAAATCTTAAAAATACATTTTATTTATTTGAGAGGGAGAGAGTGTGCGTAAGGGTGTGCCAGGACCTCTTGCCTCTGCGAGCAAACTTCAGACGCATGCTCTAGTTTATGCATCTGTCTTTATGTGGGTACTGGGGAATCAAATCTCAACATGCCGGCTTTGTGAGCTTTAACCTTGAACTGCTGAACCATCTCTCCAGCCCCAAAGTTCTAAACCTTTCTAGGTGAGTGTTCTACCGCTGAGCTGCATTTCCAGCCCACCGTGGAATCCTAAATGCTAACGAGACACAGCGAGGGTCCTGAAGGAGCTGGTCTAGATGACAAGACTCAGGGCACAATGCCTCACCCTAAGACAGTTATGAACACAGCGCACGCAGAAGTCCACATGGGTTCTAAGTAGCTCGGATGATTTCAAAAATTCTTTTGGGTGGGGTTTAGTTGCGCACGCCTTTAATCCCAGCACTTGGGAGGCAGAGGTAAAAGGATCACTATGAGTTCAAGGCTGGCCTGAGACTACATAGTAAATTCCAGGTCAGCCTAGGCTAGAGCAGAGTGAGACCCTACCTCAACAACAACAACAACAACAAAAAAAATTCTTGGGCTGGAGAAATGGCTTAGCAGTTAAGGCACTTGCCTGCAAATCCAAAAAGGATCCCAGTTCGATTCTCCAGGACCCACGTAAACCAGATGCACAAGGGGAACATGCATCTGGAGTTCATTTGCAGTGGCTAGAGGCCCTGCTGTGCCCATTCTCTTTCTCTCTCTCTGCCTCTTTCCTGCTCTCAAATAAATAATTAAAAATTTAAAGTTAATTAATTAATTTAAAAATTTGTGAGTTTTAACCTTTAATCACTGAAAAACTAGCTAGCCCCAATGTTGCACAATTGAAACAATAGAAATCAAAAGCATAAAATAATATTAAAAATAAAAACTGATTGCTAATTTTCTTAAGTAACAGGTGGCAGGCTCCTCTGCGGACTCTCTCAATAGAAAAAGTTTAAACAGGGCATGGTGTTTAGCATTCAATAAAATCACTTCACAGAGACAGTAACAAACCCATCGCTAAATAGGGAGTTTTGACCACCCTGAGGGACATAGTGAATTTAGAGGTCAGCCTGAGCTCGCATGAGACCAAAACAAATTCAAAAAAGAAGATGGAAGGAAGGAAGGAAGGAAGGAAGGAAGGAAGGAAGGTAGGAAACAAGGAAGGAAAAGAAAATAATTCACACCAGAATACAACAAATCCTCAAAAAGATATTAAAAGCTCAAATGCAGCCAAATGGATGATTTGGCTAGAGAGATGGCTTTTCACATTACTGAAGTATTTCTGAGTAAAAACTTGGGACACACAATTTGATTCTCACAGGTCCCAAAATGACACAAAGCAATTTGAAGAAAAAATGGTCAAACTTGGAACAGATCATTCCTTTTTTTTTTAAATAAATATATATTTTTTATTTATATTATTCTGATTTTACATTCATATATTGGTTCCATTGTCCTCTCCCCGTCCTCCCTGTTTCAAATTTAAAAAAAAATTTAAATGGGGAATGTTTTACTACATAAAAAGTTTGCTCAAGAGTTCTGGAGGATAGGCCCCAGTCTCTGTGCATAATGCCCCAATGCCAAAAGACTCTAACAATCTTTCCCCCCTCTTCCGTAGGCCCCTGATGGACAATGTGGAACATTTCTGGAGTTCTTTGCAGAGGCTGATGAGGCCCTTGGGAGCCTCTGTGTCTCTGGATATCTCTAGTAAAAGTATAAATAATTTTTTTAAAAGTTTATCTCCTTCAGCCTTTTCTGGTGTTGTGATGCCTTTAGTCTCAGAACTCAGGCCCTTCCCCTAGGTTGTTATTCATTGGTTTCAGCTGGTGAGACTACAGAGCTGATCCTCCCACAGGTTGTTGTCCACCTGAAAAAGATATCAAATTTGTCTTTTTGTTTTGATTTTAGTACTAGATAGATGGGATAACCATGAGCTCACCCTGACACAAAAATTCAATCTGCATGGTCTCATTTATCTGTCGCCCCTAACCGATTCCATGTGACATGTGCCCAAACCTAATGAACACTCTGAGGGTGAGACAAGAAGGAGGGTGGGATGGAGGGAGGGTTTATTTACTTGGGGAATGGGGGTGGGAGGGAGGACAAGGGGGATACAAATATGGGCCCAAAAGGGAAAAATACTACAAAACCTCTTTACTCTGAAACAAACAACAGGCTAAAACAGTGATCCTTCAGCAGGCCTTTAGAGGAATCATATCTGGAACCTGGAGGCTTTGTGAGTTTTAATCTTGTCCTAATTTCTCTGAGCTCTCCCTCCCTCCAGCCCTCCCTCCCCCCTGCACTCTTGAAACAAGTCTCTCTCTCAAAACATAAACTGAATTTAAGTCTTTTACATTATATATCTTTTTCTTCCCTCACCTTCCTAGGTGCAGACTTATAACTCCCAGTTCTCTAGCCACACACACCAGGGCATGGTTAACTTCCACAATGAGCCCATCTGCACCTACAAGGTTCCCCCAAAAAGACAGACAGTCAGTATGAGGATGACCCACCAAAGGTTAATGACCACCCTGAGGCGTCATAGTGAGCATTCCAGGTCAGACCAAAGCACAGAGAGAGACCTGGCTTGAAAAAACAAAAAGGTCAGTCCCCAGAAGGAAGGAAGTCTAGGACCAGAGGGTGGGAGGGAGGAGGGAGGAAGGGAAAATGGAAGAAGGATTGGTCCAAAAACACATTCCAGATATAAACAAATTGTGAAAACAATCTGAACAGCTAATGCATGCAGCCACCATGTAGCTAATGTTTGCAGCCATGGTTTTCTACATTACTGCTCTTGATTTCTAAGTAAAAACCATTCAGTGGAATGGAACTCATTGCTGGAACTGGGAAATAAGTCAAAGCAGTACAAAAAAATCAGTCACAAAGAATTTGAAGCCAAAAACGTGGGCTTGGAAGGGAACAGATCATTCTTAGCAAACTCACCCAATCACAGAAAGATAAGCGTCACATGGTCTCACTCATCTGTGGCTCCTAATTTGGGAGGACAGGGAAAGGGTGGGTGGTTGGGGGGAGGACAAAAAACTGGACCCAAATGGAAATGGTATCACAAACTCCTATATCCTGAAAGTCATACTAAAAGGCCGAATCTGCATCAGGTGCTTGGAGAGAACAATGAATCACAGAGAGGGTGTGATGAAGACTAACCTCAATCTTGTCCTGTTTCTCTCTCTCCCACTCCCTCTTCTCACTCTTTTCTCCTTTTCTTTCATATTACCTATACTTTTTCTTCCTTATTTTCCCTTGGCACTGACCTGTAACTCCCAATACCAGCATGTGGTCAACATCCACAAGGAGCTGTTGAGCAGTGAGACCTACAAGGTTTCCCAAAAGAAGACAGATTTCTGTCAGAGGACTTGATGACCCACCAAAGGTTATTGCTGAAGACACCATATGCTGTTCAGATGGAACATGGAGACCTGGCTGGAATCTGGAGGAGAGTCAGTCCCCAGACAGTTAGCTTGTCAAGTGACAGAAGGTGCAAATGACCAAACAACATCTGTCTAAACAACTCGTGGTCTAAGCTACTCAGCACAAACAACCTGACGTGATGCTCACACAAGTGCAGTAGTGGCACACAGCAATGGTGGGTTACCAACTGCTCTAGATTTGGCTAACAGATCCACTCAGTGGAATGGAACCCATTCCTGGAAACGGGGAACAAGTCAGAGCCATATCCAAAAATGAGCCCGCTCTCCAATATTCCAATATCAAGCTCCCACCAATAGTGGGATACAAGAGGGCCTACACCTATTAAATTCTCTCTAAAATAATAATGGTTATCCATGTATCTGGCACTGACCTCACTCTCCGCTGGAGAATCTGCTTCTCTTTTTCAGATGGATGCAGAACCTGAGAAGAGAATCAGCCCATCGCACCTCAACAGGGCACCAGCTGAAGCCATAGAGTCATATGGAAATGAGCAAGAGTGCTGCTTTCTCGGTGAACCTGGTACCAGCACAAGGGCAAAGGAGATAGACACAAAGAACTCTCAACCCCTACCAAATCAGATATCCAGAGACAGAGAGACTCCCAAAACCTCGTCACTGAAATAGACCTAAAATGAACCCAACATGGCTTAGGAAAATTCGCGGAAGAGGGGGGAGGAAAGATTGATAGAGCCATGAGTTGGGAACACGTTGAATTTGACAAGATGTAACTCCAGCGTGGCATCTCTGTAAGCAGTGAAAGTCAATAGGGAATAACCCTCTGTCCCTGTCCAGAAAGCATAGTTTATGCTCATAGCCGAGTAGGCTTGCTTCCTTCTGGGCTTTATAACTGAAGTCATCATTGCTTCCTGTCAACAGATTTTCTAAGACTTGTCCACATGGTGTTACGGAGGTTTGTTCATTTGTTACAGATCTGAAATGGACCACAACTCATTCATCCTCCTCCTCTCAGTGTGATTTCCAGTTTTTGTTTTTTTGTTTCCAAGGTAGAGTCTCACTCTAGCCCAGGCTGACCTGGAATTCACTATGACATCACAGGGTGGCCTCGAACTCACAGCGATCCTCCTACCTCTGCCTCCCGAGTGCTGGCATTAAAAGTGTACACCACCATGCCTGGCTGATTTCCAGTGTTTGCATCATCAAGCTGCCCAGAAAGTTCTCCCCCACTTTCACAGTGTGCAAGAGCTCCCCCAGGGCTGCGCCTTCCAACTTCCCCTGTGTGTCCCCAGAAGAATGGAAAACTCATTCCTCTTGAAGTTTTCAAAGCTGAAAAGTAAGTATTTTAACTCATAAGTTTAACAATTAGAAAGCATATAATTTTGGCACATTCTAAGTATGGACACTAGAAAATAAAATAATTACATCAGCTTTTAGGGTCTTTGAAATAAAGTAATTTTATTTTGTTGTATTCCATATACGCACTGTACTTAACTTCATTTCTATTTCATAAAAAATAGCAAGCAAATGCCAGGCGTGGTGGCGCACGCCTTTAATCCCAGCACTTGGGAGGCAGAGGTAGGAGGATCACCGTGAGTTTGAAACCATCCTGAGACTACATAGTGCATTCCAGGTCAACCTGGACTAGAGAGAGACCCTACCTCGAAAAACAACAACAACAACAACAATAACAAAAAAAAAAAAATAGCAAGCAAGACTGGGAGTGGTGGTTTCACCACCTTTAACCTCAGTACTTGGGAGGCAGAGGCAGGAGGATCACTGTGAGTTCAAGGGCAGCCTGAGATTACATAGTGAGTTCCAGGTCTGGGCTAGAATGAGACTACTTCCAAATATATATATATATGCAAGGAAATGATTGCAACAAATATGAAAAGCAGAGGTTAGTCTAATCTGATATCTAATGGCTAAACGTGTGTGTATGCATACATATATGGCCACATGTGTGTATGTAGTTTTTAAATAATTTCTTTTGCGTCGCTGGGGGATTGAATCCAAGGACTTTCACATGTTTTATATTTGTGTGTGTGTGTGTTTTCTTTGTTTCTTTAAGGTAGAGTCTCACTTGAGCCTGAGCAGACCTGGAATTCACTCTGTAGCCCAAGCTGATCTTGAACTCAAAGTGCTCCTTCTACCTCAGCCTTGGGATCATAGGCATGAGCCTGTTGTTGTTATTTTAAATTTATTTATTTATTTGCTAGGGAGAGAGAGAGAGAGGGAGGAAGGAAGGGAGGGAGAGAATTTAAATGAATGTGTGTCTCAGTGTCTTGCCCCTGCAAATGAGCTCCAGATACATGTGTCACTTCTGCGCAGTTGCCTTTGTGTGAGTACAAAATAAATGCAGGCTGTCAGGCTTTGCAGACAAGTGCCTCTAACCACGGAGCTGCCTCCCCAGCTTCCTCTTATTGTTTTCTGCTGTCTTGAACTTATTATGTAGCCCAGATTTGTCTTGAACTCTCCTTACTTCCACTTCCCAAGTGCTGGGATTACAGGTATGTACCACCTTGGCCAGCTCCATAAATATTTTTTTTGCTTGTTTCACGGCTCAGTGACCATGAAGTGTCCCCACAAGCCCATGTGTTCAAGGCCGCTCTACACTAGGGGTGCTATTGTGGAAGGTGCTGGAAAATTTAGTTGGCGGGGCTCCAGCTTAGCTGGAAAAAGTAGCTCACTGGAAGCATGTCCTGGACTCTGTGCCTCCTCCACAACACCTTCCTCTCTCTCTCAACTTCCTGACCACCATGAAGTATGAAGCTTTGCTTAGCCATGTGCTCTGGCTACCATGATATCCTGCCTCACTCAAGACCACAGCAAGGCCGCAAAGTGACTATGAACTGAGACCTCTGAAACTATGAGCAAAATCAATCTTCCCAGGATAGAGGGATGGCTCAGTGGTTAAGGCACTTGCCTGCAAAGCCAAATGACCCAAGTTTGAGTCCCCAGTACCCACATAAGCCAGATGCACAAGGTGGTGCATTCATCTAGAGTTCCTTTGAAGTGGCTAGAGGCCCTAGCATGCCCATACTCTCTCTCTCTCTTCTTGCAAATAAAGAAAGAAGATATCTAAAAAATCAGTTTTCCCTGCATGTGTCATAGTGATGAAAACTATTACACACTGTGGCAATTTAATTTCCTCTGAACTACTTGAGAAGTGTGCTGGTTTAAGTGCAAAATGTACCCATAGTTCATGTGTTCTGAATTTTTGGTCCCCAGCTGGTGGAGCTTTGGGGAGGTAAGGAGCTAAAGGAGGTGTGTCGTGGAGGTCAGCCTTGTGATGGTCTAGTTCAGCCCTCTTCCCAGTGCTAGTTCAGCTCGCTGTCTCTGCTTCCTCCCTGCTGATAGATGAGCATGACAGCCAGCTTCCTGCTCCTCCTGCCATGATGAAATTTTTCCTCAAACCTGTAAGGCAAAAATCAACCTTTTCTTTCCATAAGCTGCTTCTGGTCATGTTGGCTAGACAGCAACAAGAAGGTCATTTCTTATATGTAAGCAGAAGAACAGATTAATGGGAGTGAAAAAGGCCTAAGTGAGGTCAGGGGAAGAGATTGAGTAAAGGAATGGTGGAGGGAGGGCTAATCAAAATCTAAGAGGATATAAATAAGTCTTATGGAAACCTACTTTTCTGGACAATGGGACACTCAGAAGCAGAAAATTTTCAGTGCCAGGGATGGGATACCTTCCAGTGAGTTGTTGGCCAGGGAGGTAGAGCCTTGCTGGAGGAGGCGTGTTGCTGGGGGCAGGCTTAGAGGTGCTATAACCAGTTCCTGCTTACCAAAGCTTGGTTCACTCTCTTACTGCTGTCTTTCACCTGCTGTGGCAGACGTGATGTCCAGCCTCTGGTCATACCATGCCTTCCCTGCCATCATGAAGCTTCCCCTTAAAACTGTAAGCCAAAATGAAGCATTTTTTTTTCCATCAGCTGCTTTTGGTTGGGTTCTCTGTCCCAGAAATGAGAAGTTAACTGTAACAGGCCATTTGTATGTTTCATTCCATTTTCTCCTGATTAGTTTCCTCCTTTATCACTAGTATCAGATCTTATATTATCCTTACTTCCAACTTCCTGCAAAAATTTTCTTTTACCTTATAGTTTTATCTTTAGAAAAGGCTCTCAGACTCCAGGCATGATGGTTCATACCTGTAATGCTAGCACCAAAGCAGGTCGATTATGGCATGTTCAAGGCCAGTGTGGGCCACATGACCCAAGTACAGCCTAACTGCTTTCTTTTAAAAGTAAAATAGGAAAAAAAAATTTAAAAATTTAAAAGTAAAATGGGGGCTGGAGAGATGGCTTAGCAGTTAAGGCACTTGCTTGCAAAGATTAACGACTCAGGTATGACTCCCCAGAACCCACATAAGCCAGATACACAAGGTGACACATGTACATAAGGTGGTGTACATGTCTGGAGTTCAATTGCAGTGATTGGAGGCTCTGGTGCACCAATTCTCTCTCTCTCTCTCTCTCTCTCTCTCTCTCTCTCTCTCTCTCACGCGTGCTCCCTCTCATAAAAAAGTAATAAATACAGAGGGCTGGAGAGATGGCTTAGCGGTTAAGGCGCCTGCCTCCTAAGCCTTAGAAAGCTGGTTCCAATCTCCAGCGGTTCCAATCTCCAGGTCCCATGTTTAGCCAGCCTCAAAGTGACGCAAGGGTGCAATGCCGCACTTGACCACAAGGGGGCGCACACATCTGGATTTCGTTAGCAGCAGCTAAGAGGCTGTGGCACGCCCATCTCTATCTGTTTTCCTCTCCCTCTCTCTCTGTCTCTCTCTCTGTGTCTCTCTCCAAAAATAAAAATAAAAATAAATTTACAAAATAATAATAAATACAAAGCTTTTATTTGATAAATGATGCATTTACATTCTGATTACGAAATTCCTTTTCAGGGCTAGAGAGATGACTCAGTAGTTAAAGGCTTGCAAAGCCTGCCAGCCTGGGTTCAGTTAACTAGTACCCATGAAAAGCTAGATGTACAAAGTGACACATGTGTCTGGAGTTTGTCTGAGACAGGAGACCCTGGCATATCCATTCTCTCTCTTTCTCCAAATAAATATTTTAAAATTAATACCTTTAATCCTTGCACTGGGGAGGTAGAGGTAGGAGGATTTTGAGGCCAGCCAGAGACTACATAGTGAATTCAAGGTCAGCCTGGGCTAAAGCAAGACCCTACTTCAAAAAAGAAAAGAAAAGAAAAGAAATCCCTTTCCAGATATCCAGGTAGATAAGGAAAAGGGCACAAAAGAAGGTAGTGGAAAGAAATTATGATTACAGCATATTATATACAAATATAAAAATTGTCAATAAAAAGTTCAAAATAGGAAACCCCAGTTCATGAAAAATATATTCTTCTACATTTTCCTATGAAGATTTAAAATTTTTGCATTTTATCTTAATGTCTTTATTAATAATTTGTGTGAGGTGTGTTGTGAAAGCAGCATCTATTTCTTTTCCTTATTCTCTAAGTAACCCAAATATCTGTCATAAATCAAGCATGCACTAGTTTTCCTTTGGGTTTTATTGTTCAGTGTGTTTATTCCATCTGGATGCTACATTTCCTTAATCACCAGAACATCACAAGGCCTGGTACCCAGTAATTAGTCTTCACATCCTCCTCTTCTTCACATACACCAGAGCCAGCTTTAATTCAAAGTCTCCAAGTAGCCTGATGACATATTCATTAGAATCACATAAAATCCTGTGAACCAGTTTGGGGACAATGACAGTTTCATGGCCTTTCTGCTCTCTAACTATAAGCATGGTATGTGCCCCATCCACACCAAGGTTCTTTATTGTCCCTTGAGGAAACTGGAAATAGATACCGTATATTTTTGTTTCTAAATGCATCTTTCATAAACACGTTTTCACTTTTCCCCTCTCCACCCTAAGGCTTTTGATTTTTCCCGTCTTACTACTTGGGCTCGGATCCCTAGTTATAATGTTGAATAAAAGTAATGATAATGGTTTTCTTGTTCTTATTTTTTATAGTCAAGTTTATTCTCTTGTTTGACAAATATAAGACAGGCTGGGAGGAAGAAGGGTCGCCTTACCTCTGCGGCCTGGATCCCTCTCTCTCTCATCCCCTCTCACGGAAGTCTCCAGTGCCTCGGTTACCCGGCTCGTGCTCATGCTCCGTGATGCTGAACAGGTGGAATTCCTTTGGCCATGGGTGACTGTCACCCTGACTGACCCTCATTAGTGTTTGTCTGGTGCTAGAAATCGTTGGTACTTCATTTTCATTTTTTCTTTTTGTGTTTGAACAATTTTACTTGTATATTTGGCAAATAAAGAATTACTCCTTGAAAGCTGGGCATGGTGGTGCACGCCTTTAATCCCAGCACTTGGGAGGCAGAGGTAGGAGGATCACCGTGAGTTCAAGGCCACCCTGAGACTACATAGTGAATTCCAGGTCAGCCTGAGCTAGAGTGAGACCTTATCTCGAAAAAACAAAACAAACAAAAAAGAAATACTCCTTTGAACAAATCCATTGGCTTCCTGTATCATTTCAAATAGAGTTCAAAATCAGATTCCCTGATGAAGTGCCTAGCTGCCATGATGAACCCCTCGCTGATCTGTGTGCAGGAACAGCTCTTGCCCCAGGTTCATGAATTTCGTAGCCCTCTCCTCTTCCAGGAAGCTGCCTGGAGTACTTACTTCTGTGGTTGCTGTGAGCGAATACCTGACAGAAACAACTTAAGGAAGGAAGAACTTATTTCACTCAGAGTTCCAGGGTCCACCATCCCCGTGAGGGAGTCATGGCGGCAGGGGCTTGAGGCAGTGGTCACACTGCATTCTCAGTCAGAAAGCAGAGAGAGATGAACGTGGCGCTCAGCTTGCTTGCCTCCTGTCAAGTTGACAGTATTTGCCATCACACTACCCAATAGTCACCTTCTCAGGGAGGCCCCTGACTTCTCGCTTAGAGAAACACCTCTCAAACATTGTGAAAATCAGTGCGGAAGTTCCTGAGACAGCTAAAAATAGATTTACGATGTGACTCCTTGGCATAAACCTGAAGGACTCTAGTCATTACTATCGAGGTCCTTGCTCATCCATGTTTATTGCTGCTCTATTCACAATAGCTAGGAAGTGGAACCAGCCTAGATGTCCTTCAAGTGATTAATGGATAATGAAGATGTGGCATGTTTATACAATGGAATTTTATTCAGCTGTAAAGAAAAATTAAATTATGAAATTTGCAGGGAAATGGATGGATCTGGAAAAGATTATACTAAGTGAAATAACCCAGGCCCAGAAAGTCAAACACCATGTGCTCTCTCTCATAGGTGAATTAATGTTTAGATTTGTATGTGGGTTGGAGAAAAAGTCAGACTTGGAGGCCAGGAAGCTTGAAAAGGACTATGAGGGAGGAGGCAAAGGGAGGACTTTAGGGTAGGCTATAGTAGATATTTAAGTACAGGTGTAGCCAGGTATAGTGGTGCACACCTTTAATCTCAGCACTTTGGAGGCTGAGGTAGGAGGATTGCTGTGCATTTGAGGCCAGCCTGAGACTACAGAGTGAGTTCCAGGTCAGCCTGGCCTAGAGTAAGACCCTAACCTCAGAGAAAAAAAAAAAGTAGAGAAATAGAATACTGGGGAAGAGATAGTCTAAGTGGGGCCAGGGGAGGGGGGTGGAGGAGAGGAGAGGGTAGGAGGGTTAATCAAAATTTAAGATGTTATAAATAAGCCATGTGGAAACCTACTTCTTTGCTAGATAATAATGCACATGTTAGAGAGAGAGAGAAGTTTGGGCAGAAGGGTCTTGTGGAGGTAGATAATGTTGCACCCAGAAGCCATAGATTGTTATTAAAAAAATTGCAGTGCCAGAGGTGGGGTACCTCCCAGTGAGTTGTTGGCCAGAGAGGTCCCTGATATTCCCAAAACATTGCAGGTTATCACCAAGTTTCTTGGTTTCCCATCAGAACTAGATTGCTGAAGACTCCACATGCTTGGACTGCAGGTCACCGAGAAATCAAGCTGGAGCTGAGCGGGAGCCTCCTCCCTGCTGACTAGCTGTCAAGGTGCTGGAAAGAGCTATGCAGCCTGTTGGGGGAGAAATTCATCAACAGCCTTAACCAGCAGTGGACCCTGCGTGTTTTATGGCTGGCCAGTCAGGCCCAATTGTACCAACTGGTGCAATGATGGCATGTCTGTTATGGGGAAAACCAGCTGCTCTCTGATTGGACTTGAAACCCACTCTATAGGAGGGAATTTCTGCTTGGTACTGCAAACCTAATCAAAAGTCTATGGCTTGGTAGATCATAAGCCCTACAAGGGAAACTACTAGTGTTGTCAGGCTAAAAGGGTATATCTTGCTCACCCAATTGCCTTCTAAGTACTTATCTTTATGCCTATGTATTAATACTTTCTCATTTTGGTTAGAGGAGCGTCTCTTTTCAGATGGTGGTGCCCAATGGAGAGACGCAAAACTCACCAAAGTGCTGAGAAGAAGTGACAGCCTTGTGTTCAGCACTGAAACATCTCTATCACACCCTCCAGAGCTCAGGGCCCATTGCAGAAGAGGTGGTGGAAAGGATGTAAGAGTCAAAGGAAGGGAAGGAGTGCTCTGCAATACTGTCTTCTGGACACAAAGTGGCCCTGGCATTCATGTCTTCACCATGGCTGATCTACACAAGGCCTGCATAATGAGAGGAGAAAAATAATGACATCAAAATAGAAGAGAGAGGGGCTGGGGAAATGACTTAGCAGTTAAGGCATTTGCCTGCAAAGCCTAAGGACTCCGGTTCAGTTCCCCAGGACCTATGTAAGCCAGATGCACAAGGGGGTGCGTGTGTCTCAAGTTTGTTTGCAGTAGCTGGAGGCCCTGGCGCACCCATTCTCTTTCTCTCTGAGTCTTCCTCTCTCTCTCTCTAATAAGTAAAATATTTTAAAAATAGGAGAATTCTTGAAAGGAAGAAGGGATTCAGTGGAGGGATGATTTGGGCAAGAGCTCAAAGGAGGGTGGTGGGAGGTGACTATGATCATGATATATTGTATGGGGAAATAAGAAAAACACAAGATAATACCTCTCACTCCCTTTCTCTGCCCTTTATCCTTCCTGTCACTCAAGCCTTTACGACACATGACCTTACATTACGTTGCATTTGCTGACTTATGTCATTCTCACCATATAGATTACAAGAGCAGAGCAGCGTCCTGCAAGTACTCAATGCCCTGAGAGCCGCTGTGTGCTCGGTGACTCCCGCCACCCCTCCACGAGTCACCCGTGTGCTCCCTTTCCCGTGTTCTCCCGTGTTCTCCCATGTTCTCTGGCTCCTTCTGTGACTGAATGTTAATATGCCTGCTTGGATCCTTAAAAAGTGTTTCCCTGCTTGTCCTTAGAGTCCATCGTTTCAGACCTTCCTAATGAACAGAAGCTTCTGTCCTCACGTGGACAGTTGTCCTGTCCTTTCCTGTGCCTCCCCCTCAGCAGATGATGATTCTGCTAATCCCACGCCTGGGATTTGCAGGCTTTCTCTTATGCGGTGACCTCTTTAATCCATCTGTAATTGGTCTATGGTGAGCCAGGAGGGAAAGAGCTCTTGCCTTTCCTCCAATTAGCTCATTTCCCAAATACCATGTATTTCTTCCTTTTCCACAAATTATCACAGATTATATTTTCTTAGAGACCAGAGAGCATTTCTGAGGGATGGAAGTTGTCCTTTCCTTTATGTAATGCAAGCTCATAAGCACCAACCCCACCGCTTTCTACCTGACTGGATTTAAACTGTGGCTCTACCGACGGCTGGCTGTGTGACCTTGGGCTAGTTAGTACTCAATGTCTCTGGGCCTTGGTTTTCACATCTGTAAAATACGAACATCAAAAATACCCATTTGCCATTTTCTAGGGCCCCCAATCCTCAAATAGTATTAATTTGGAGTGGTTAATGAAATTCCCACCTTCAAGTGCTCACAAGAGCTGCCACCCGCCCCCCCCCCAAAGAACCACGGGCACCTGCTCCTATGAATGCTCCATCTTCACTGTGCTGTTGTTCAAAAGTTCCCTGCCACCTGCCTGTAGATTCTTTCAAGTGTACTTTAGGACTGTTTGGTTAAGTTTCAAAGGTAACTCAAAGGGGATTTTGTTGGGCTCAGCAAAAAATAATAAATAAATAAATAAAAACAAGCTCAATTAATTTGGAAGGCAATAAAACATTACAGTCCTGGTCCTCCAGCTCAGCCCAGCACAAGCTGGTCACCTCAGCCGCCGCCTCCTCCTCTTCCTCCTCGTCCTCCTCCTCTTCTTCCTCCCAGAGCTCTGCTGGAAAAGGGGAAAGAGATGTGGAAGGAGGACAGAGTCCACCTGCCCCTGGAGGGAGGGACCAGGGACGAGGGGTCCTCCCACAAAATCAGTTTCAGGACCCAAATGGCCCTTGCCAAGAAGAATGAAGCCAACGAGAAAATGTCCAGTGAGCACCATGGATTTCTGCGTCAGGTGATGGAAGCTTGGGGGCATCAGGGGGTACCAGGGCTGCCTTTCTCAGAAGGTGCCAACTTGGGGCCATGTCTCCAGCTGGGGCTGTAAGGCCTCCGCTGGCTCCCAGGAGCCTGGGACTGTTTATGACAGTGATAATGCTCCAACCTTCACCCATCCGTTTCTCTTAGGAACAGACCTTGAGGAAGGCCCTCTTGCCCCCAGGCATACCAGAGGGTCCTAAAGTCTTAAGACTGTGAAACTCTGAACCCCTTAAGAAGAGCTTTCCAAGCTTTACTGAGTAGGATACCCTGGGAAAAGAGAGAGTGTCCTTGAGATGGGCTGGCCAGTCCAGCCCTGAGGAGTTGCCACATGTTCATGATCGCTCGAAAGCCCAGCCTGTCTAAGCCCATGCCCCCAGCAGGACTCCCCTCTACTGGGTGGTGACTACTCAGCTCCATACAGCGGGCTGTTCCCAGGGCTTCCAATGCAAGATGAGGCTCACCAAAGAGGACATCTGAGCAGAGGAACCAGTGACCCCTGAGGAATCCAATGGCTAGTCATACATGGCCAGTCTGAGTAAGTAACCCTGGATGCTTGTCTTGCCACGATGATCCAAGCCCTAGGGGTTCCAGAAGCTTCCACTGCAGTCTCTCATGGATGCTGAGAGTGTCACACCTGCTCCTCCTCAGCCATGCTCAGGTCTGTCCTGCTGGGTCATACTGACTACCCTTGCTGGCTGGGGAGAGAGGGGTCTTGCTATGAGCCTGAGTGAGAACACATATCCCCCAAACACTGGAGCGCCTTGTGTTCTCCCTGAGCTGAATACAGAGGTGTGCACTGAACACAGGCACCTGTGAGTTCCTAGCACAAAGCCAGTGGGTGAAGGTGTGCTCAGGTGGGGATGCTTTGGGCTGTCACATGACATGCATGGACAGTCCCACACCACAAAGGACTACTGTCTTGCCACCAGCCCAGATAGAGTGGACTTACATGTTGGTAGCACTGGGGTAATTGGAGCCGAGCTTCCAGAAAATCTGTGTGGCCACCATCCCCCACTTCCAAGAGCCAAGGACACCACCACCATCCATCCCTGATGCTCAGTGGTTTCCAGCCTCCCCCACAAGGCTGCCTTCTGCAGGGCCAATGATTAGAGGGAAGGAAGATCTCCCGACTTCACAAATGTGACTTTACGAAATGAGGCAGGAAGATAAATCTGTCCTCACCACTGTTCATTAAGGAAAGTCCTTTATAAATCCCGAATTAACAATTCCTCATTGAAAGATGGGCGATTATCATTCCTTTTTTGACAATTCATAGCTTTCAACATGCTGAAATATGGAAATTATTTGGGGGGAAATGGAAACTCACTTCAACACTATTATAAACATATTTAAGATGATCAATAACTTGAAGCTTAAAAGTAATAATCACATTCATATATGTTAAATGACTGCTTTGCTATCACAGGACGGCGGACGTGCCCAATTCAGATGGCACACTGCCCATGGTACTGGAAAAGCAAATGACAAGTCTGCCTGTATCTAGCTCAGCTTGGAAATCTGCAGCCAAGGATGGTAGCAACACAGGGTTTAAATTCTTATCTTCGTTTTCACAATGCTTCGGCTCCTGCTGGCTCTCTAAATAACCCACCATGCAGCCTTGCAGGGGGATGGGTGAGTGTGCAAAGGCAGAATTTTGCAAATATTAGGAGTGAGGAAGCTTTCCGGAACGAGATTTCAAGATGTCATCCATGAGCTCCCATGCCAGCCACTCTGGAAAAGATCAGCACAACCCCACCCTACCCCATGCCAGCCAGCCCTCGGGGGCCTCTGGCTGGACCCACACTATCCCTGCAGGTTGGATGAGATGGAACATGAGGGTAACTGAGGTATTTAGTTTAACAGAGAAAACCTGAACTGAGATGACCTTTTTGGCGTGAAGAGGTGAGCCAGCAATGTATGGGGGCATCTTTTGGCACAGTGGTCAACAGCTTACACTACTCCCCTGACCCCCATTACCTCAGGCTCCTTCAGGGATGATAGCTCTAGGGCAGGACCCACGATCTGTCAGCCCAGTGAGTGAGGAAGACCTGCCAGTTCCAGATGGTCTCTGCACGGGGCAGAATTGATAAATTTGGCCTTGAGAGATGGCATGACAAATCTGTGTTGAGTGGGCTCTCATGAAAGACCTTGAACTACGCACACTAATCAAAAGAGACATGACTGCCAGGGAGGACCTGCATTGGTTTCTGCTCAGCCTTCACCGCCGGAGGCCAATCTTGGTGTGGATAAGCACAGAAACACTGCTGAGTATTGAGGTGCACACACTGTGTCCAGTTTAGCTCAGCATCCTTTGCTCGCGTCCATCCAGAAGATGCTGATGGGGAAACAGGTTTGGGGAACTAACTGCCCAAAGATGGGAACTCAGGTAGGTGGTCTGAACACCTGGGCCCCGAGTAGGCTGCCAGGTGATTCAGATGTGATCTCATACTTCCCAGGAAAGCCAGACTGCTGGAGGTGAAGCTGATGTGCATGTTGGTCAGGTAAAGAAGAGAAAATTCCAGTGAGTGACATGGCTTGGTCAAGACTGAACTGAAGCTCCTGAAAAGCAGTCACATCAACTTCAAATGCAGCTGATTAACTGAGAGAACTTCTGTGGTTGTGAGGGATGAACTGCTGTAGGTTCAGAGGCAAATTATCTTGGGCTATCTGTAGCCCCACTGCCCATCTCTGTGTTTGACCTAACATCTGTGTGGCTAACGAGAGGGAGTGCGGTAGCTTTGTTAGATAGCTTAGGGCAACTGGGCCCCTGAAAGTAAAAAGCAGGAATGTCTTTGGGCCTGTCCTTGCAGTCTCCACTTTGCTAGAGATCAAAGCATGATCCGATTTATCTCTTCCCTATATCTGTTCCACAAACAACCGAAGTCCCTCCTGGGGGGGCAGTGCCCTTTCCTAGAACTTAAATCTGATCCTTACATTGTGGTTGGTCAAGTTCAGTCCCCAGAACTCAGCATTGTGGCCAGCCTCTTCCTGAAACAACCTCTAGCCCAGACCAATGAGCTGTCTCTCTGGCTCACCTGAACCAGAAGGTAAACCCCACCACAGTAAGTTATACATGTGTTTTCAAGGGGAGGCCAAGCTCTCTTGGTGGCTCGTTCATCACTCCTGAGCCTCCAGGTTCTGGTGAGTCTCCCCCTCACCTTAGTCCAGCTGGGCTGAGACAAGAGAAGTCCTGACCCCTGCTCCTACATGGGCTCTTACCCTCTCCTGCCCTCCACATGGCAGGAGCTCTTTGTATTTTCTTTTCTCTCCTCTCTCTCTTTTTAGGTCCACCACGTAAGCTCTCAGACCATGTGGGTATATCTATTTTCTTCTCTTGATTTTGTACTTCCCTAAATAAATATAATGATTTAATAATTATCCTTCTCAGTCTTACTTTATCCAATTCTTTGGTTAAAAGCAAGCATGAACTAAGGGTTTGGGGTTCAAGGATTCTATTCCTGAACTGTGAACACGCCATTTCACTATCAGCTGAGATCTTTATGGAATGTATGGACAGACCCCTAATTTCTACCAACCCCAAAGCTATGTGTGTCCTCAGAGAGGTCAGGGAGAGATCTCCCTGCTTTGTTGGAAACCGCCTACCTGATGTTCCCACCAATGTATTTACAAGTGGCGTGGTTTATGACCTTTTGTTCTATATCTATAAACACTTGGTGAAATTGTTAACATGCTGAAACATGGAGTTTGGGGCAACCTCAATCTGTGTTCCCCAGCCATAGGCACTCACGCGGCTCCAAAATTAACTGCCTCTTACTCCCTTTGAGGTGAGAGATGTTTTGTGTCAACAAGGCTGGCTCGGAAATTCTCTCTTAGGATGGGTGCTCCCTCTCCTGCCCAATATCTAACAAAGATCAGGGCTCTGCCAAGAAGAGAAGGCCAACTTGAAACCAGGGCCCAGCATCCTGTGCCCTCCGCCATCAAGACTCCATCAAGAGTGTTCCAAGGTTGTCTATGGCCTCTTTGTACCACCAGCCACCCTTTCCTCAACAGGCAGTATTCTAACCCAGAAAAGTTGATGCTGGTGGCCTTGGCCTCAGAGCCCAAGGCCTGTGGCGAAGAGGTCACACCTTGGAGGACCCTCCGTCCCTCCAACCGTGATCCATCTGTCCACTACATTTGTGCAGAGAGGAGGCTTCTCCTTGCCCCTGATGGCTGCAAACAAGAGCATAAGGGACGCTCCTTTCCGGTTTCTGTTTGCACCCTGGACCCCCAACTGCCCAGGAGAGGTGCCACGGAAGGAACAAGCATCGCAGTTTCCCAAGCCTGAGCAGCACCCACCTGGGCCTTCCCAGAGGCAGGGCCGGCCTGGCTGGGGCTCCACCCCGCCCTCTCGTCCTTCATGGGCCAGGCCCCTCTCGGCCTTTGTGATTCCCGGCCCGGGCGGGCCTGTGTTCCTGGGGTCAGGCGGCCACTTCCAACCCCCCGTGGCGGTCAGCGCTCCGCTGGGTCCCGCCGAGCCAGGTGCGCTCCCCGGAAGCTGGGTCGGGGGCAGTCCGAGCGGGATGAGCAGGAGGCGGGGAATCGGAGCTGGCCAAGCAGGACCCCGGGGGCCCCCGCGCAGGCTTAATAGGATCAGGTCGGTGTAATCGCATTTCAGTCATTGTCATTCGGACAGCCGGGAGCCCGAGCTGGGGGGCCGGGCCCTTTAAGAAGACGCGCGGCCACACCAGAGACGCACCAGCATGACAAAGGCCGCGAAGGCTCCAGAGGCGGGAAATAAAGAGATGAAGGCTGGGAGGGGGCGGGGGAGCCCGAGGGTCCCGCCTGCCTCTGGCTTGGGGTTGCTCTTCCCTCAATTTCAGGCTCAAGCCTCCCCTCCCCTCCCGCCTCCATGAAGTTCCGGGCCTCCCTCCGGCCTTTTCCCCTGGAGCTGGACAGTTCGCGCAGGAGCTGGCCATGGCCTTCCTTGAGCTGCGGGGACCTCAGTCTTGCCAGAATCTCTGGGTACCTACCTATTCGAGACCCGGATGGAGGGAGTGTCTGATGACCAGGAGAATTCCAGGCAGGGACCCCTAAAGCTGTGGTCAGGAACGAGGGACTCGCAGTGGAGGCGAGGTGCAGGCAGGGACGCAGAAACCCAGGGGTCAAGCCAGATTGGAGAGGCTGGACAAGGTGGCTTCCTGGAGATGGGGGGGGTGTGTGCTCTGCGCCTTCCAGGTGCCAGTGTGTAGGGAGGGCTGCGGCGGGGCGAGTGGACAGAGATGAGGGCCTTGGTGCTGAAGACCAGTGAGCCGACCCGGGGGCTCCCCATACCGGGCAGAACTCGAAGGTGCAGCCCCGGGAGGGCCTCTGAGAGAGAATAAGGGAGGCGCTGTGGGGTGGAGTTCAGGGGAGCATCCTAGAGCGCTCCGTTTTGCAGGGTGCCTCCATAGGGAATTCTGAGCTGTGGCGGTGGGATCGAACTCCTGGCTACCGCTGATCTAGAAATGTGGAGAAAGCTGGAAAAGCGGAAAAGGGGAACCACAAGGCCACATGCATACTCCCATGCTCACACGCACACGCACCTGCACTGACTGACACTCCCGTTCTTCGCAGACTAACTCCATGCGGAGGAGGTGGTTACCTTTGCAGCTTGGCGTGGTCTCTGCAGCATTCCCCGCCCGCAGAACCCTAAGGAGCGCGTACCCAGGACCTGCAGCAGCCTCCACCCGCTTGGAGTTCCAGTCCACCAGGAACAGGTTCTCCAAGAGCTTTGACGCTTGCTGGCCTGTCCCTCACCACTGCCCACGGAAGCACAGAGCAGGCCCAGGTCGGCAGGCCAGCCAGACAGGAATTCAGCCCTGTCAGGGGAACTGTGCTCATGATCTCTGGTTTGGGGGGCCTGTGGAGTAGAAGGTGCTGTTGGACCTTTCCCCAAAGCCACAGAGGGCAGAAGTCAGTTTAGGTCTCCCACATCTAAACTGTTCAAATAGGCAATCAATTTTTATGATGTAATTTATAATTAATGCGGGTTGTCTTCACACATACGGTGTTGCTTTTGTGTGTCAGGTTTTCAGGTGCTTTATTACTGACAGTGTGATTTGCATTCATGCTCTGTTACCAAGATCATATTTCTCCTGTTTACACCATAAGGACCCCCCAAATGATGATTAATGCCACCTCCCTTTGGCCAGGCCATCGCTGCAGAACCTAGCTGTGGCTGCCTACTAGACCCCAGAGTCTGGTTACTCTACAACCCGCTGAGCTAGGTGGGGAAGGAGAGTGCTGTGTGAACCAAGCCATGGTGGAAACCCTGACCTCCAGGGCACTGGAGCAGGCTGCCTGCTCCAGCTGTGTGCACCTGGGCTGAGAGGGCCAGGGTCCGTACAGACAGGGAGAAGCCTATCTGCACTGGTGCTGGTGCTTCCTCCCCCGCCCCCAAGGCCATAGCTGGAGCAGGCAGGCCACTTAGCCATGTCATGTCCCTGCCCAGCAGACTTGTTTGGCAGGAGTGCTGGAGGTGGCTACAGCCACCCCAGACAGCCACAGGGAGTGCAGAAGACCCTCGAGAAAGAACTGGCTGGTGAGCCAGGATGGCTTTCCCAAGTTTCCGTGTACCCTGTGCTGAGGGGACAGCATGCTGTCTGGAGGGAGCAGCCTAGGAGGCCCCATGCGATGCTTGGTAGACACAGTTGAAATGATTAAGCCGTTTAAGGCAAAACAAACAGAAACAAGAGGGAGCAAGTGAAAGCCCCAGAGAAAGGGCATCTTGTAGGGCAGGACACACAAACCATCAGCATCAGGCTGGTCCTGAGAGGCACATTCCCATGGAGAGGGGGCATGGCACCCCACCCTAGTCAGCAGAAAAAAAAAAACCCCACTAGGTAAGAACCATCCAGGGGAGATGGGGTGCTGAAGAGGTGAAGAAGACAGGCTGGGGCTGGAGAAGGCTCTGCATAGGTGGCCTAGCTGCTTGGCTTGGAGGGAAGCTGGAGGAACCGGCTGCCAGGGACAAATATGGCGGAGCAGGATGCTCCAGACAAACAAAATCTGGCTACATTCACAGCTCCCTCATGTTCCCAAAGGGGAGGGGTACCAAGCTTCCCAGAGGGAGTGAGAACAGGGGGTCATAGGGTCAGATGGTTGTTCCCAGGCCCCCTCCACACACACACACTTGAGCTTGTACCCAGGGGGTCAGTGGGCACCAGGTTGCAGGCAACCCCCAGGCATCTCACTGCACCAGGTGGGGGCCTAGGTCTGTGCACTCCTGAGCGTAATTATTTGATCTGCAGATGTAAGTGGAATTTATTGTAACAACAAATATAGTGATGTCAAAACCCAACCTTGGATTAAAGCCGGCAGCCAAAGGGGAAGTGTATTAATTTCCAGCGGCATCTCAGGCCAGAGCCTATTAGAACAAGCTATTCTTCAGGCCCCCCCATCAGAATTAATCATTGGGAGTTAATTTGAAGCTCAGACAAGTTGCTGTTAATTTAGTGCGGGGAGGACGGGATGGAATAAAAAGCGGAGGTGCTGGCCAAGCCTCGTGGGCCTCATTAATCAGCCAGCTGAGACGGCCTGGCTTGATTACAATTTGCAAAAAAATTCATTAGGGCCCAGGCGATTGACAATTTTTCTCTCTGCCTGTGATGTGACTCATTAGGCAGCCAAATGAAAGCCGCGATGACGGGCGTGATGACAGCGGCCATCAAGCCGGGCTTGTTTGTCTTCCTGCCCTCGGCCTGTCTCCAGGGCCTCAGGACTTGGAGCTGGGCTGGGGGTGCCAGGGCCCTCAGGGATTGGGGAGGGCAGGGGACAGCGCCCCCAAGAGGGCAAGTCGAGTCTTCCCAAGGGCAAGACAGTGTCGTGGAGCTTGAGCCCCTAAAGGAGGCCTCCTATTTCTAAGGAACTGTTTTCCCTGGGGTTTGTGTGCGGGCAGCCACCCCTCTCACGAGCTTTGGGAGAACACGGGCAGGGGTCACACATAGAATGATGGAAAGGCACAGGGGTTTGGAGGACCTGCCCAGAGCGCTGTATTCTCCATGCCCAGGGTTTTCTCCTCCATAGTCCCAGTGCCAGTGGGACAGGAGGCCACAGCTCACCTCCTTCCAGGTCTGCACATGAGCCACAATCCCTTCACGGGCACATATGCGTCCCAGCAATAGACTGATCCAGGTGTTAAGTGAATGAAGCAAAGAGGGTTCAGTGTTCCCTGGGCCCCCGAATGCCACACAGGCACCATCCTGTAGCCAGTGGGGACCTGTGTGGAAGAGATGATGCCCATGTGTGACCAAGACTGGGACCAGTGCGATCCAGAGGAGCGGCGCGCAGGGGCAGGGCTCCACCCGGGTGCCATCCCCTTTTTTGCCAAGATTCTGGCGCCGGGTGGAGGATAGCAAGGTGCTGTCCCGGCTCTCCAGCCTCACACAGCTGGCGGAGCTTTTTGGATGACCGGCCGCTCCGTTTTACTGTGCTGGAAAAAAAAGAAAAAAGAAAAGAAAAGAAAGAAAAAGGACGGAAGGAAGGAAGAAGGAAGGAAGGAAGGAAGGAAGGAAGGAAGGAAGGAAAGAAAGAAAGGAAAGAAAGAAAAGGAAGAAAAAAGAAAATAAAACATTAAGCCTGGGCATTTTCCACCATCTGAAAACGGCGGAAAACGGTGACTCCAGCCCTCCACCCTGCGCCTGAAGTTCGGGCGAAGACCTCGGTGGTGCCCTGACCCCTGGGCCGCGGAGAGCTGACGGGTTGCCAGCCGCGTACATTCAGTAAATTCCCATTGACCCAGTGCCGCTTTTCCTCTTCTTGGGCTGGGATCCGCGAGTGTCCGCGAGGCCGCTTTGCCACGGGTTGCCTGGCCTGCCATCCTTCCATCCTGAAGCCACCTGCTCTTCCAGCTCGTGCTTGGGGCTGCTGGCTGGATGGCCGGGAGGACTCGGGCTTCACGAGCTCCAGGGTCCTGTGAACAGCAGCCTAACACACGCTGGGCCCCACAGTCTCGCGGGGCGCTTCTTCGGGCTGCGGACAGGACTCCGAACCCCCGACAGTGGGGGAGTGGGCTTGGGGAGCAGGGCACAGCCCTTCCGCACCTAGCTGGCCGTCCCTTGGGGGTGGAAGGACCCTAGGCTCTCAGGTCCACGCGGACCAACCCCCAACTCGCCTGCGATTCTCATCCTTCTACCTTCGTGGGGCTGCCCGCCCCGGAACCCTTAAGATGGGGCGGTGGTCTGGGCCCGCCCCCTCCGACCCCGCCCGGAGGGGGCGGTGCCGGACCCTGGAGCTCATAGCCCGCCTCCACCTCCGCGCCTGCCCGGGGCTGCAGGGTAGCGGGCCCGGCTTGCCGGGTTCCTGCCCCTGTGGGAGCCTGATTTATGGACCCACGACCCTGCAAGCAAGCGAGCAGCGCTGTTGTTCTGGTCGGGGATGTGTCAGGAAAGGTGGGTCTTCGCTGGTATCTAGGAGTCGTCCAAGACACCATCACCCCCGCTCTCCCCTCCCTCCCCTACGCACCCGCCTCACCTCCACCTCTGGCCGAAGTGTGCCAGTTGCCTAGGTATTATTAGGGAGTGGGAAAGGGAGACATGCCAAATTCATAAGATGAAAAGTAGTTTTCCTTAAACTCATACCCCTACAGGAGTTCTTGCTCATTAACTTAAAATCTGGTAGGGTTCTGTGTGGCTCATGGCCAGCCAACCTGAGACCCGAACTCGGGGATTTAACCAGTCCTGGTGGCAGGCCACTTGTCTGACCACAACATGGCAGTGCCCAGAGAGAAGTCAAATGGTGGACGTGCTTATGAGGCCCAGGTCTGATCTTTTTTCCTCGCTCTTTTTTTTTTTTTTTTATTCACAAGACTGAGATTGTTTAAGTGTTATAACTCATATGAAAATAGGCTACATTGAAATAAATTAAACACAAGACGGTCTTCAGACATGGCTCAGATAGGATACGCAACCCCAGGAAAGAAAAGCCAGGCAAAAAGGCAAAGTGGATTTTCAGGCTGCTCAACATCTACTTTGCACTCAACTCAAAAAGCCAGGATGGAAACAAAAATAAGTCTGAACCCCAGTGTTTGTTATTGTTCGTGTTTACCTTGGGGAAAGGTGGCTGCTAAGCAGGCAGAGCATGGCGGAGGTTTTTGTTTTCTTGTGGAATTTAAGTGGAGACATTACGGGGTAGTTTGCTCCTATAACTTTCAAAATACCGCAGCTGAGATGCAGTCTATATAGATATCTATGTACAAAGCAGGGTAGTATAATAAATATTTAGTGTATCTGCAGGTGTCCCCTCCGCAGCAGTCTTTAAAGCCTGTCTCGTGAATATATTCTCAACTTGCTTGGGATGTTCACATCTGGGAGGTGCCTTTGAGTTTTGCTTCAAACAGTAGAGTTCGTCATGGGTTCCTTTGGGTGCTGCGGCTCCTCCATGGTGAAGAATGGGCCCTCAGGGCCGGGCCTGCTCCAGCTGCTGGTGCTGACTTCTGATAGCGAACCTGCTGACGTGGACTGGGATGGGAACGACGATCTTGGGGTTCCGCGAGGGCTCCCCGGTCTTGGAATTGGCATTGCCTGCCTTCACCCGTTTCCACTTGGCCCGGCGGTTTTGGAACCAGATTTTCACTTGCACCTCGCTGAGTTTGAGGGCGTGGGCGATCTGCGAGCGCTCGGTCAAGGAGAGGTACTTTTTGCAGTGGAATTCCTTCTCCAGCTCCAGCAGCTGCTCGCTCGTGAAGGCAGTCCGCCGCCGCCGGTTCTTGCCGGTGGACGTGGTGCTGCCAGACGCTCCACCGCTCTGCGGGGTCTCCTCCAGCGTGTGGCCGGGGTCTTCTTCCTTGTGGGCCGCCTGGCCAGTCAGATTGTCATCTGAGCTGTAGTCCACATCGCTCTCCAGAGAGAAGCTTTCCTCTTTGCCCTTCGGGTCATCTTCCACCTTTGCCTCGTCTTTCCCTTGCCCTCGGACAGCCCCGACTGAAAGTAAAACCAAACGGCATTTTATTACATTTCGCACACTGGCCTTCCCTTCCCTTCCCACCATCACTTGGGCATGCCTCTCCACCCCCAGCGGATTGTCTCTCTATGACATTAACACATTGTGATTTCCTGGCCTTTGAGGGGTAGAAAAGGGGGGAGGGAGCGTGAGAAAACTCCCAGGAGAAGAGGAAACCGTACAGGCGAAGGCCCTTTGCCCAGAACGATCACTCAAGGGGCCGCCGGGGCCTTCGGCGCCCTCCCTGTCTCTGGCAGCTTAAGTAAGCAGTAAGGCGCTGGAAGCCCAAGAGAACATTCCCTTTGTCCCCGGGGGTCTGGGCTGGGTGAAGACTGAAGAACAGACTAGAAGACTGAGGGGAGGGGAGGGGGGCGCGATCCATCCCACCGTCACCTGAACAGTGAGACTGATGAGTGAACCTCAATTTTATGGCAGCCTGAGTGAGAGAGTGGGGTCCTGTAGATGCCACACCACGTCTTTCTCGACACGGATGACACTGGTCACCTTGGGAGAAGTTCTTACCAAACAGCCCCAACACACTGCATGACCGCACCACCTGCACGCACTCACAGCCTCGCGGGGGAGGGGTCTGGGTCTCTTGGACAAGCAGGGAGCCCCGTGAAGGAATTTAAGTCTGGACGCCCCTGGGCACCCACACAGCTAAGATGCACAGCCCATCAGGCCTCCCCCTTAAGGCTGCAAACTACCGCCCCCCCGCGCGCGCACAGCGGGTACTGCCTACTGTCTGTGTGTGGGGTGAGTGTGATAGTGGCTAAAGTCGCCACCAGACAGTGGTGTGAGCGAGCCACACTGGCTAGAGAGCGCTAAATGCTTCCCCCAAACCCCGCATGTTACGTGGCTCTAAATGTCCCTTGGGAGGTCACTCAGGGCCGCCGGTAGGCTCCTCCAGCTATTCCCGGGAGGGTCCGATTCGGGGGGCGGAGGGGGGAGCGCGGCCTCGCCTCCTGGATCCCCCGGGAACCCGGAGCTGGCCCGCCCCCACCCCCTCCCGTGCCCGCGTCCCAGCTGCGCGCGCCGCCGACTCACCCAGCGACGCCTGCACGGCCTCGGCCGCGGAGAAGGCGAGCAGCGAGCCCTCCTTGGCCAGGAAAGCTTTGCCATCCTCCGCGTCGGCCTGGAGCGCCTCGGCTTTGTCGAAGTTGCCGCCGCCGGGCAGCGGCTGCGGCGCGAACTTGCGGGCGGCCGCCGCCTCCTGGTGCTGGGGCGACGCGGAGAAGCCTCCGGGCAGCGTGGCCATGAGCGTGGAGGTGAGCGCCATGCCCTGCGCCAGGCTAGAGCAGAAGCCGGTGGGCAGGCTGGGGATCTGGTGGTGCGGGTGTGCGGGCGGCAGCGCGGGCTGCAGCGCGGCCTGGGGCAGCGCGGGCGGCGGCGGCGGCGGCGGCGGTAGCACCAC
This sequence comes from Orientallactaga sibirica, assembly GCA_036365145.1. Lineage (NCBI taxonomy): Eukaryota > Metazoa > Chordata > Mammalia > Rodentia > Dipodidae > Orientallactaga > Orientallactaga sibirica. Next base: position 19,175,947 of record JAEOAD010000044.1, on the reverse strand, counting down.
CGGCCGGTAGGGCATGAACATGGGGTAGCCGGTGTAGACGAAATGACCAGGGCTGGGCTGCGGCGGGCTGCCGATCAGCGAGTCTATGCTGAAGGCGGTGCTACTCCCCAGCGGGCGCGGCATCATCATCAGCGACGGCGGGAACGCTGCGCTCATAGACGCGTTCGGGAGAGGCCGGGAAGAGGCGAAAAGTCCCCGCGTCGCGCCCCCGCCCGGAAGCCTTCGGGCCACCGGGAGCAGCTCCCGGAGCGCAGGGCCGGGGCCGAGCGGCACCCGGAGCGCAGAAGCAGCGGCTTCTCAGTCGTGCGCCCGCGGCATGCCCGGGAGGAGAGGGATGGGGAGGCCGTGCGCCCGGGATGGAGAGGGCGCCCGGGCCCCTCCCGTTCGCTGCGCCGCTGCCGGCCGATCGGAACCCCGGTGCGCCGCGTCTGATGCTCCCGGGTCTGGCTATGAGAGGCCCCGGGTGTCTGTCGGTCCGTCCACAGTCCGTCGCCTCCCGCAGGCCGCAGGGGAGCGCGCGAAGCCGGCGCACTGGTCTCCGCCGGGCGCCGCCAGCACCTTTAAATCGCGCTCCTCTTTCTCATTCACATTTTGCCTGCTGCCCAGCCGAGCTCGCCTCACGTGGGGCCTAGGGGCGCCTCTCATTGGCTGTGCCCGGAGAGGTGGGGCTAAATCGGGTCTCCGCCCCCCGTACCCGGGCTGGAGGCTTTCTGGCCGCGGGCTGCGGGCGCCACCGCTGGAGCGTGTGGGCCTGGGAACTGGGCGCCCAGCAAACTTGAGAGGGACCCTGGTCACCTCCAGGGCCCAGGCTGGTGCCCGCAGCCCGGTGGAGGCCACTCGCGAGCTCCACCCGCTGCAGATGCGCCGGGAGCGTCTTATTTCTTTTACATTGGTGAAACTCACCTCAGCGCTGGGTGCTCTGTCTGAGCCAGGGTCCGCAGGGTTTCTGGAGTTGGGGACCGGGTCCTGGCCTTGCAGATGCGCCGCCGGTAGCTGCCAGCCCCTACTCACTCACCGCGCCAAACTTGCGGGGCCGGTGGTCGGCCACGCGCGCTCGTGGGGCGGGCAGGCCGCGGATCCCCCCCCATTCCCAGCTCGTCCCTCCTTGAGCGATCCCGTCTCATTTTTCATGACATTCTTAATCATAGCACCTATTTAGCCACTTTGCCGGCGCGCACCAAAATAACAACCACGATAATTATGATAATAAAGCAAGTCTTTATCTGCTCCATCTTCGGGGAGGAAGGGGGGAGTTTGCGACGCCTCTGGATTGTATAACGTGAGATTATCCTGATGAAAGCTTTATGGTGTTTGCTCAAATAAAAGCTGCGTTTTGTAAACAGGCGCTAATTAAGCACGTTGGGAACCGGGGGAGCGCCCACCCTGGCGCCGCCGCTGGGTTTCCAGCGCGAGGGCTCCAGGGCGCGCCATTCCCCTCTGTGGACCGAGCACTGCAGGATGGAGCGGATTCGCTCAAGACATTTCCCCTGCCCCTGACAATGGTAAAGACCTGGAATTGGGGAGTCAGGGTTTGGAGGGGTGCAGCGGGGAAAGTAGGCATGTTCTCATTCTCTCCCTTATGTTGAAACAAACTTTCCGCTCTCGTGTTCCCTTCAAACCTGGAATCATTCTGTGGCAAGGACGGACCGTGGCAGGCGCGCCAGCGCCCGGGACCTCAGCTCCACATCCCGGGATCTAGACGTGCTCCCAGGACCGTTGAGAGCCCCCGGCCAGGGAAAAAAAGAGGAAGGCATTGTTGCGTCGGCCATTAAAAAGGAGCTCACGCCAAGGGGCTAGATAGTGGTTGGGGAGTTGGCCCATATTGGACGTGTGTTATGTATCACTTACAGGCACATTTAATTGGGAGAAAAAGACAAATCGATCTTTATGAATTTATCGATCCGATTCTTTGAAGCCCTTCTTTTTCACTCTTCCTCTTTCTCTCGCTCCAACCCCAAGGCTCCCTGGGGGACATCTTAATCTTGGACCATCTCCTCAAGCCAGGAGGCTGGCTACAGACCCGCTGCTTATTGGGGAGGTAAGATGAGACGGTACGTCCTCGGCGTCCCAGGGCGTGGAGAAAACTCGCTGGCCCGGCTGTCAGCCGCCCTCCTCCCCCAGACCCCCTCTCTCCTCCTCTCCGTCACCCGGACAAAGACGTCTCCAGCGCCGTCCCCACTCCAGGCCGCAGTAATAGATGGCTTCAGCAGCAGGCGGCTTGAAAGGAATTCATTAGGTCGCTGCCTGTGCTGCCTCCACTCACTTCCCGCCCAGACCCCGAGAAGGCTAGGCAGTGTGAGGGGGAAACTAATTCTCATTGGGATCCATGAGAAGGTGTCTGTGGGGGTCTCGAAGCTCTATCCCTCCCACCCATTCTCTACCCCTACAAAAGAAGAAAAAAAATCGAAGCCCAAGGCAAAAGGCTGATTTCTTCATGAGAATAATAAATATTCCTTCCCATGATAAGACAGTTACAATAACAGTCCCTCGTGCTGTTGCCTTATTCCCCAACGATCAGAGTGACCTCGTCTCCATTTACTCACAGCTACAGCCCAGACCCCTTGCTTGCCTCTGGCATGCTTGTGTAAGCTGCGACTCATTTACCTGGCCAGTTTGCCACCCTCTACAATTTTACCGTTAAAAAAAAAAAAAAGTCCTAAGGACTTCTGTTGTCGCCTGGCGACCCTCAGAGAGACAGGGTTCCTTTTTTTTTTTTTTTTTTTTTTTTTGGTGAGTCTACATGTAAAGTTAAGCAAAAAGATTTAGGTGCGTTGAATTATAGCCACACTTGAAATAATTTGATAGCTTATTATTTGCATCCATAAATTGCCACGCAAAGTATCGACTGCCGGGGTTATAATGCTCATCTTCTTTTATTAGTGAGTTCAGGTAATTTTCATCAATATGAATTTTATTTACTGGTGTGCTTTTCTCGAATGCATTGCAGTAATATTTTCTCATCTAATGCTTAACTGCTTAGAAAATGACTGTTCGCATCATAAAGGACCCCTGTTCTTCGGCGTGATTAACAAGACTCGGTTGGGGCACCTCAGCTACCTGCAAAACGCTCAGGGCCGTGGGGGCTGCGGACGACAAAAAGCCTTCAGAGTTCTGGGCTCGGCGAAGAGATTTACGAGCGACAGGTCTGTGCTGTATCCACCCTCCGGATCCTACCTGCTTGACTCGGAGCTGCTACCGAGTGCAGAGTCCTTGGAGACGGGGGCTCCGGGCTGCGCGGGAGAACCACACGCACGGATCTCTGCAACTTTGCTCGAAGAGCCCCGCCCCCTCCAATTAGGAAAAAGGCCGGACTCGCCCGAAGGGAGAGCTGGGGCCCTTAACTCCAGTTAACACCGCCAACTTTTTCACCGGAAGCTTCCCCCCACCCCCAGATGGAAACAGCCCAGGCCCCAGGAGCTTTATTGCAGGCAAGCGAGTGTCAGGATTGTATTAAGCCACTTAAAACGTGGCTTAGACGTTCAATAAAAGTGATGGTAATTAAGTTGGCTCCACGCTTCGGGGCTGTCCAGGATAGTCTTTGCATGCAGGTGTGTGAAGGGTGCAAAATACCAAACGCACAAGTCAATGAATATGCATGCGGCCCCGAGGAGGAAGGCCCGGGCCGCGCGCCGCGAGGGGAAGGCGTGGGCGCGAGTCTCGTCTTGGTGCATGCGGGGAAACCTGCGCTCTTCGCCCGGGCCGACTCTCCCGCCAGCCGCCGGGATCCAGGCGAGGGGCTGGTTTCTCTGGCAACCGGGTTGTTTTTATTTATAGGCGCTTTGAGTGGCCGGATCGTTTGGTCATTGCTGGAGTTCTTGCTCCTGGCCACAGTTGGGAAACAACTTGAGATGCGTTTTATTTATGGAAGGGCAATTGGGATTCACACCCAGCTAACCCAGAATCGTGCTTCCCCCAGCCCAAGACGCGCGTACAAAGGGGTGCTTGTGTAAAATTCCCCATCAGACACACCAATTTGCAAGTAGCAGAACGCATTGAAGCCTCATCTTTTTAAACTATTTTATTCAGCTTTCTTTCTTTCTTTCTTTCTTTTTTTTTTTTTTTTTTTAAATCTGAAAGCCCAAAATAGACTCCATGTGGTTCTAAGCGAAGTCAGCTCTTGGCTGGCTTTGAAATTGGTCCTGCAATTATGTAAAAGAGCCATTCACCAACAGGCCGAATTAAAGGGATCGCGCCTGCTCCCCTTTCACTGCCAACCTCTCATGTTTGGCTTTTCAAAGCCCTTCCAACACGATGTCTTTCTCCAGGACAAAAGGGAGAACAAAAAAAGTCCCCAAACTTGTAAATTGAACGTCAAGGGAACTTTAAACAATTTAAAGCCCATAAATAATGATAAAGGGGACTGGCAAAAAAGGCAAACCCATTCAATTAATAGAGTTTCCCAAGCAAAGATCAAGTGGTTATAAAATAAAAGTCCCGGGTTCTTTCTTCTGCTCTGTGACCGAGCAAAAAGCTGCGGTGTGTGTGTGGGGGGAGGTGGGGGGGTTCCTAAAGGCCCCGAAGAAGAAACACTTTGTGAGCCTGTGTGTGCCAGGACATTCTTAAAGCTTGCCTTTTGTCCCGCACCCTCGCGGTAGCCGAAACAAATCCACTGCGACCCAGAAACGTGAGGCGTGAGGCACTGCTTCCTCCCCTTCTTCTGTTTTGGTTTCTTTCTGGGAAGCGGGACAATATTTTTGCGGAGTCTGGAAAGCCGGGGAAAGTGAATGTCACACCTATCACGCGGTTCCCCAGGGCACCACCGAGGAGCAAGCTGAGCTGCGCTGGCAGTTTGTGCGGGCAAGGCCTCGAGGGATCTGGGAATGTGGGGTGACACTGCACGGTTGGGGTCCTCCAGGCAGCCGAAGCGGCCATCTGAAGATGCACCCAGGCACTCGCTGTATGCTTGGGGTGCAGGGTTTCCTGAACTGCACGCTGGGCTGCACTCCCTGCATGGGGGTGGGAGAGTCAGAGGGCTTGGGCTGAGGCCCCATGGTTTCCACCCCCCAGCAGTCTTAGCCGTTGGGGCTGGGGAGTTTGGGGGCCACTGGGGACAGCTACTCTTCAACTTTGTCCTGGAATGCCGCGGCCCATGCTCACCTGGGGTGTCCCGGAAGCACTCAGCCACCATAGAGGGATGACAGACAGAGGCGAAGTACTGGCCTGGGAAGAGGGAGCGCAGATCTGGCTACAGACTTGGGAGGGTGGTGGCCTGAAAGGGGACCCCAGGGGTGTTCACTTACTCCAGCCTGGCCCTGCCTCTGTTCTGGGACGTGAGAAGCAGCATTCAATGTGGAAACCCAGCCCCTGGGGGTGCCGGGAAGGACTGTAGTGGCCGCAGGGCGCTTCTCCTCAGGTATTATCTCCCATCTGCTCCCTGGGGCTCCTGTGGCCCCACCTTTCAGGGACTTCAAATGACTCCCCACCCCCAGCACCGGGAGCTGGCTTTCATCTCCCGCACAGCAGGCATTGTTTGCGGGACTTCACAGAGATGCTAATCCCAGGCCTGATGCTGGGCGGCGGGAAGTGCTGAGGGCACGCAGAGGTGAGAGGGTGTGCTGGCCTGGGTTAAGGGCCTTAGGGATCACCACAAAGGCAGCCCTCCTGGGGATCTGGGGTCTGCTCCTGCACTGGCAGAACCCTGCCTGCCTCAACGGGGAAGGTAGTGGGCACACCGTGACACACCTGGCTGGACTCAGCTGGGTCCAGTGTACAGCTGAGGGAAAGCCCCTCCCTGCAAAGGGTGCCATCAGGGATTCTTCTGTGGTCTCCAGGAGCTTCAAACTCTACAGAGGAGACACACCAAAGAGCCTGACACTTCTCTTCCAGAGCCTGGAGCTCCAAGGGTCCCCTTCCCCCAAACCAGGGGCCGCCCTCTCCAGCTCCACCAGAAAAATACCTGCAAGGCAAGGGTGACATTCCTCTGATTACTGCCCCTTGCGACAAGATGTGACCCAGAAAGGATGTCAGCGGACTGGGAGCAGAGCCCTGCATAGGAAGAGAATGGAGAGAGGTTGGTTGAGTGGAAAAAGGAAATGTAATGGCCTCTGTCCCTCCTAGCACCCACCCCTTCCCACTCCACCTCACTCCAGAAGAGCTTTCCAGAGAAAGGTGAACGATTTCTCAGAAACAAGGGCATCTGGAAAACTTGAGAGCTGGCCTGTCTACAACTGACCAACCTCTGCCCACAGAGGTGATCTCAACGGCCAGCTGTAACTTCAAAAGTCTCTCCAGGGAAACTCAGGACTATCAACACTCAGGAGGCTGAAGCAGGAGGATTGCTGAGAGTTCAAGGCCAGCATGAGGTACAAAGTAAGTCTGTTTCTAAAACACACACACACACACACACACACACACACACACACACACAAAAAGAGAGCAAGAAAGAAGGGAGAAGGAGGGAGCCAGCCACGGAGGAAGGAGCAAGAGAGGAGTGTGCGCTAACGAGGGTCCATTCATTCCAGAGGAATGTGGCACCTATAACTGGGCACCACCAACACGGATCCAAGGGAAGGAAGAATGTTTTCCTGAGAGCTCCAGAGGTAGGTATCTTCCATGCCTGAAGCATCCTGGGCAGATCTTTAGTCTTGACCTGGACAGTCCTTCACAATCAGTGCCACTCAGCACCAGAGCCAGTGAGAGGAGCAGCTGGTGGAGGCTGGCCTCAGGCTCCTCCTCGGTTCCCTTCAAGAGCCCGGACCTCTCGACTGGTCCAGGCTCCAAGGGTATGCACATGTCATGTTCTCTCAGACAAGGGTGTGCACACGTCATGTTCTCTCAGACGGAGAACTGGGGACTGGGACCTGCAGCGGCCATCACTGGCCTAGAAGTGGGAATGAGGATGGTGAGCCTCCTTGTTTGGAGATCCACATTTTCTCCTTAAATATTCCACCGTCTCTTATTGGTGGCAGAGACTGTTGTATGTGGTGGCTTCCTTGTCCTTTGAAGCAGAAAACCTAAGTATTCTTCAACTGTCACGTGATCGAATACAGAGAGCTCAATCTGCATGATTTCACTGACAGAATGAATGCCATCTCACCATGGGCATAGTCTTGAGCTCTTAAACTTCAGAGAAAGAAGAAACAGAACACTGAGCATGGTGGCGCACACCTTTAATCCCAGCATTCAAGAGGCAGAAGTAGGAGGATCACCGTGAGTTCGAGGCCAGCCTGAGAATACATAGTGAATTCCAGGTCAGCCTGGACTAGAATGAGACTCTACCTCAAAAAACCTGAGGGGGGAAAAAACAGAGAAAGAAGAAAGAGGAGTGAGGCCAGACAGAGGTCAGAGCCTAAGACCCTAAAAAATGTTCAGCTAGTGACGAACCTGCTAGAGTGGTCTCAGAGCAAAAGAGAAGGAGAGAGAGTGAGAAGAGAGTTCTCACCCCAGCAGGAACAAGCCAGACGACTTCAGGGTGCCATCACTCACAACCCACGCGGAGGCAAGGGACACTCAGGAAATGGCTAAGTGCAGGAGACACAGGACATGGCCACTTTGGGGTTGGGGAACTGAGGTGGTAGCAGAGTGGCCATCTTCAGCAATACAGACCCTTAGCCTGGCAGGGCTGAGAACTTTCTAGACCTCTCCTAGCTTCTGCTCCCATGTCTCCTCTTTTCCCTGAGCACAGGCGCAAAACTGTTGGCTGGGAAAGAAATCAAAGCCAGAAGCGATCCAGCATGTCTCTACCAGACACACCTTCCATTCCCTGAAGTCTCTGACGCTAATGAACATGGCACCGTGGGAGGAACAGAACTTGATGGCGAACGTGAGGGTGATCATTATGTGACCAAGTCTGATATCGCCCTCCTCTGTTTACGTTACCAGACCTCCGTCATGCCTTGTTTGAGAATGGGAGTGTTTTAGACTTAGTGACTGATAGTCCTTGGCTATTATATCCCACCCCTTCCTGCTTCTTGCAGAGCACCCCACGCCACAAATCAAACATGGCAAGGAATAGCCAAAAACCTTAACACACGAGGCTTCTTCAAGTTCAACTTTGATCTAACTAAAAAAAAATCTTCAAATTCAATCTGCTTAGCATCTTGCAAACTATTCGGAAATTTATATTTCTGTGGAATGAAGTGAATATTTTGTGCGAACCAACTTTGTTGCATATTTTAATTCCCTAACGAGGTTATGGCATATCTGCAAGCAGAACTCAAGTAAGTATTGTCGATTTTAGTGAGTTAACCAGAGAATAGTAGCAGACACTTTAAGGCTCACAATATCTAAGCATTACTGTGAAGCACCGTGGACGCACAGCGCGCCCCCTGTGGACCACGTAAGTAGTGACATCTGATGCCCAACCCTTAGCTCTGGGCGGTTTAGGGAGTTGGAGCCTGGACTGCTCTTCTGGCATCAGAAGGCAGAAGCATCTGTCGTATGTATGCCCACAGCTGGACAGGAAAAAAGATGCCCAGATGTTTGTTTTTTTTTTTTTTTAAACGTCTAGGCCTCAAGAGAAGCTGTTGTCACAAACCCCCATAATTGTATAAAGGGTAATTTGTGATGGGCTGGTAAGAAAACCCACTTTGAGAGCTGAGGAGATGGCTCAGTGGTTAAAGTCGCTTGCTTGCAAAGCCTGACTACCCGGGTTCGATTCCCCAGGACCCAAGTAAAGCCAGGTGCGCAAGTGGCACATGCGTCTGGAGTTCGTTTGCAGTGGCTGGAGGCCCTGGTGCGCTCTTTTTTCTCTCTCTTTCTGCTCGCAAATGAATAAATTAGAAAACCCACTTTGCCTTCCTTTGAATTCCATGTAAGGTTCACCCTAGCAGGTCCTGGAAGCGGTTGGATGAGCAGCGCCCTGTATCTGGACCTGAGCACCCGGCAATCCCCCCCGCCTCTCACCATTCCATCTGCGAAATGGGCGGGAATTTCAGCCTGCTTCCTCCACCACGTGACTGCGTCATTAAAACGCGGGCCAGAAATCAGCCCCGCGCTTGAGTCAGGGGTGGTCGTGGGCCCCGCGCTGGCTCCCGTGCTGGGAGAGCAGCTCCGCGGGCACAACCACAACCCCCCTGCACCCAGGGCCCGCGTGGGCCCCGCCCGTGCCCGGGCGCTCTGAGCCCGTCCGAGGGCGGCCTGTGCTTTCCAAAACCATCGGTGCCGGTGCAGCGTCTTCGCGACCTCCAAGTCGCCCCCTGGAGACCGAGGTCCCGGGGTTCCAACCGGCCAGCGCGCACCACGGAGCGCAGGGCACGACACGGGCTTTGACGTCATTGTTGACCTGGGAAAGAGGAAAGGTCTGCGAGCTCTTGGGGGAGGAGCCAAGGCTCCAGGGCACCCCTCTTAGGGGTGGGGTGGGCACCCCGTACACTCTGGCCTCCTGGTTCCCTCCGCGCCATCTTCCCAAGGCCACCCACCCCAGCTCCACGGTCTCAGCCTCGAACACCAAACCTGGGAGGAAGGATTGGAGCCGGGATGGGCGGAGCTGGGGGCGGGATCTGAGGTACCCCTAAGAGTGGGGAGGTGACCCTCCCGCTCCGCTCTAAGGCCGGGGTTCTTCTGGCCTGACGGCCCTGGCTCGAGGGCGCCCCCTGCCGGCGGCGTGCGGCAACGGTGCGTGCGCGCGCGCGCGTGCGCGCTACGGAGGGAAGGCAGGAACCCCTGCCAAGGCCCGGCGGTGACCCATCCCGGGCACCTCTGGACTTCCGGTCTCTGAGCAGCCGGGGCTTTCTTTAAAGGGGCGCTTTTACCTCTTTCCTCGCCCAGGTCTTTCTTTTTGGCGGGGGGAGGGTGGCAGGAGCAAACGTCTCAGTTTCAATGCGGCCCTGTGATCTCCTTTAACGCATTTCAATCTAGCAGATGCGCTTCAGCAAGTGTTAGCTTTTCGGGGATGGCTTCGCCTCGCTGTTTGCACGTAAAGCGCATTGGGGTTCGGCCCATCTCGAGGTGCTTGGGTGGCAGGCCTCCGGGCCCCCTCCTCCAGGTAGGGTGCCTGGATTTGGCCTCCAGAAGGCACAGATCCCGGCCCAGGCGGCAGGGGCGGAGACTCCCCGCTCCGCCCCCGGCCCTGGCAGCACTTACCCCGAGGAGGGGCGCCCCTCGGGGGCCTCGCCGGCGCGAGGGTCGGGGACGCATTTATCCTCCCAGGGCGTTTATTAAATCGCTCCTGGAGATGGATGGACGCGGATGGAGGAAAGGAAATCACAGGGCTCAGTTGAGCAATCTTCTGGCTTCAAATTCCGAATAAAAGTCTGGAATATTCCCGGGTCAGGGGGGCACTGTCTCATTAAAACCGATCTCGTCCCGAAACTGCAATGCCGACATTAAAGTGCAGTATTTTTCAATTAGAGCTGACGAATTCAATCAAAATTCCATAGATTAGGATGAAATGAGGCATGGGTCATTTACAGGGGAATTTAATTGCTGAGCCATTAGACAAATAGTATATTTGCCATTCCCGCGTTATCCATCATTTTCGACATCAATACCGGGGCCGCATCTCCCCGTCCCGCGGCCGCCCGGCGCTGCCTGTAAACACTCCCTTCCCAGTATCTTCTGATTATATCTGATTTCATTCAGGGCCACGGGGGATTGTAAATGTTCGCGCAATCAAGTTCATTAGGACTTCAAATCGCATTTCTGATTGGGATCGCTCTGCCGCCGTCCTCCGGGCTCCGGGTACCCCGGCGCGAGGCTCCGGCGGCATCCTTTTGTCTTGCGACGCCCCCGTGCGCCCCTCGGGATGCAGGGCAGCTGCCGGACCCCGCGATCGGGGCAGGGGACTCTCTTCCCTCCCCAGCTTCTCTCCCCACCCCACCCCACCCCACCCCCATCACCGAGGACCCCCGAGGTCCGAGATGCGCGTGAGGAGTGCGCCCCGCACATTCGCGGACGGCTCGTGGGTGGCAGCCCAGCGCGCGCCGTCCGGAGTCCGTGGAGCTCCAAGACCCCCAGACCCATCACTTCAGGCCCTAGGGAGAGCAGAGCCAGGCCGTAGGGACTCGACCCCCCCCCCCCGCTCCTTCACGCCCCCGGGTAGGCTGTAGGATCCGGCGGGGGCGGTGCCCAGCCGAGCGGCCTCCTGGGTTCCTGGGAGCAAACCCCGGAGACAAAGGAGGAACGCGGCGGGAAAGACTCAAGACACCCCTTCCAGCGCCGTTGAAAAATAATAGCTTAATATTAACTGCTTCCCATAAAAATATACTTTCACAGAGATACAGTTACAAGAAGAAAACCCTCATTTTATCCTCGTATTTTGTGCTCTTCGCTGTTAGCTGCCTCAGTAATTTAATTGGAATGGAACGTGAGAAATGTGTCATTTTTGAAGAATTTATGCATCGCTTCCTAGAAATCTCATTGTGTTAACTAGGAGCCTACTGCGTTCTGTTTAGAAGCCGTAATCACATTTTTATGTGTCTGTATTACACGTTAATGTGACCTCTTGTCTTTAGGAGATTAAAAAACACGTTCTCTTTCCCCAACATCTCCATCAGACTCGGGCTCGAATGCATGGAAATCCTGTTTGCCCAGCCTTCTCCAAACGCACCAACTTTCTTCAGAGTCCGGAAAAGGAGACGGAACGACAAAAATGCCCAGCAAATGAATAATTACACACCAAATTAAAACCCCGTATTAAACAGAGTCGACACCAAGTCCTGCGTTCTCCATCATGTTTATTGCTTACAAATTGCATTACAAAGGAATCTAGTCTTTTTTATTGGAGCGATTAAGCCAAGAGTGTGAAGATTGCGGAAATGCCATTCTGCAAGATGAGGCAAAGGCTGCAAACCCAGCCGCTTGCACTGCAATGGTAAATGTATAATTTTGTTAAAGAACACGTTTAACACACAAATGAGGATTGGGCTGCCATTATGGCGCCATAAAAGAGTCAACTGAAAATTATATTTACTTATAAACACATTGCCTATAAAATGTGCATATTTAATACAAAGGAAACCAGATATCCCATAATCAATATTTTAATTACGTTTTTTATTATGTGCCTGCGCACTTGTATATGATTTTTATGAATATGAAGTTTTCCTGAGCTCTTCTCTCTTTATCAGGTGGGCTAAAAAACCTTGGGTGTTTTCTTCCCCGCTGTGGGCAGAGCAGGTTGGAGGGCCAGGGTTGAGAGCGTTTGCTTGGGGCGCCACCTGCAGGCCCGTATGGGAGGGGATTCCCACGCCTCTGCAACTTCCGCAGGGTACTTACTAGCCTCAGTTTTATTTAAGCACCTTAACGAAGTGGGGCTGTATTTTTATTTCATTTTCTATTTTTAGCATAGGAACATGTTAATAATTTTAAGACGAATCCTGGAGTTTGTAAAGTATTTTGACACTATGTATAAATGTATTTGTGAACTATGTATAAATCCTGGCTGTAAGACGCAGGGCCAACCATAGGTGAAATTTGATGCTTTTGATTAGCCCAACCTCACATGAAGAATTTGCTAAAGGGACAATTCATCTTTGAAGTAATGGAATAAAAGATGGCTTGTCACGTGGTTCTGAGCAGCCATTAAGAGACGAGAAGCCCTTAGCGTCCAAGATTGTAGTGATTGAGCGTTTCGGGCGCCCCTGGTGGACACCGGGAGGTTGGGTCGCTACAGCCGCGTAGGTCTTTCTGCAAACCTGAATTTCACACTCTTCCTGTCGAGGGTTAAGCGTTCTCGGCAGAAGTTCAACCGCCTGACCCATCAGCGCTCGCCTGAGGGCTATTCCAGAGATTGGAAAATTGATGATTATATGCAGTTACTGAGATTAGCAAATCCGCCGAGACCTAGGGAGTCAGTGCCTTTGGTTTTCTGCAAAACATGCCAGATCCTTGATTATCACCTGACTCCCAAGTTCACCTGACACACACACACACACACACACACACACACACACACACACACACGCCCCATGCTGCACCCAGAATTTTAAACGGAAAATGTCACACAGCATCTCGCCTTTGTACTAATTGCCCCTGGGCTGTGGACTGTGTCTGATCCAGCTGTGACCATTTCTGCCTGTGGGGGTGGGGCAGGAGCCCACCTCCCCAGGACTTCCATAGGTGTAGACCCTCGCTTGTGCAGTTCTGAATTCTGTGTGGTCAGATGACAAGCAATACTGAAAACACTTGATGAAAATAAAGGAAAAATATTCCTTTGTTAGCTCCTTTTTCCTTTTCATATAAACAGCAAGGTAAACCCCATTAGAAACTAAAGGTGGGGCTGGGGAGGTGGCTTAGTGGTTAAGGTGCTTGCCTGCAAAGCCAAAGGACCCAGATTCGATTCCCCAGGACCTACGTAAGCCAGATGCACAAGGGGACACATGCATCTGGAGTTCGTTTGCAGTGACTGGAGGCCCTGGTGTGCCCAGTCTACCTGCCTCTCTCTAAATGAATGAAAGAATAAATAAATAAATAAATAAATACTAGAAAACCTAAATGAGAAATTAAACAACTGAAACCTTATAGAATTGAGCGTATGCTACAAACTCAGAAAATGACATTCAATGTTAATTGCAACAAAGGGGAAAAATTAGCTTATTTGGAAAATACCAGGGGAGACTTTGCCCATTGGAACAGAAGTGAGCTGGGATAACCCCAGCCTGCAAGCAGAGTGTCTTCTTTTTTAAAATTGTTTGTTTGTTTATTTATTTATTTATTTATTTATTTGAGAGTGCAGATAGAGAAAGAGGGTGAGAAAGAGAGTGAAAGAGAGAGAATGGCTGTGCCAGGGCCTCGAGCCACTGCAAACAAACTCCAGATGCATGCGCCACCTTATGCATTTGGTTTACGTGGGTCCTGAGGAATCAAGCCTAGAACTGGGGTCCTTAGGCTTCACAGGCAAGTGCTTAACCACTAAGCCATCTTTCCAGCCCACAGAGTGTCTTCTTGGATGCCCATCTCAACTCTGCCTCCTCCCTTCCTCTTTTCCTTTCCTCCTTGCTCCCTCCCTCCTTTCCCTCCTTCTTTCTTGTCTTTTTAAATATTTTATTTTATTTATTTGAGAGATAGAGAGAATATGCGCCAGGACCTTCGGCCACTGCAAATGAACTCCGGATGCATGCACCACCTTGTGCATCTAGTTTACGTGGGTCCTGGGGAATCAAACCTGGGTCCTTTGGCTTTGTAGGCAAGTGTCTTAACCACTAAGCCATCCCTCCAGCCCCTTTCTCTTCTTTTAGTCTCCATCACCTTCTCCTTTTCCTTCCTTTTCTTTTTTTATATACACGGATTTACACAAGCCTCGTAATTGTAGAACTTGCCAACATATGAAGCAAATGTGGAGCTACATACAGACATTTGCTGTTTTTCCTAAAGTACAGAAAATTCCTGGCAATAATTTAGCTTTGCAACTATAAATGAATTCCATCATTTCTTTTTTAAAATTTTTTTAATTTTTAATTTTTTTTGGAGAGAGACACAGAGAGAGACAGAGAGAGAGGGAGAGGAAGACAGCTGCTGTGAACGAAATCCAGATGAGTGCGCCCACTTGTGGGCAAGTGCGGCATTGCGCCCTTGCGTCACTTTGCATCTGGCTAAACATGGGACCTGGAGATTGGAACCTAGTTCTTAGGCTTAGCAGGCAGGCGCCTTAACCGCTAAGCCATCTCTCCAGCCCGAATTCCATCATTTCTATCTAGCACTTCGGTTAACCTTTTGTGTGTGTGCATGCATGCGTGATCATGTGTGTGAGCATGGGCATGCATATGGAGTTCATGCATCAGGCATGAGCAGGGGCTCTCATTCTTCATGGCTGCTTTTGCCAGCTAGCTGGCCCGCTCACACTCAAGTGCTTCTCCCATCTCCACCTCCCTTCTCATCCTAGGCACGCTGCGATTCGAACCGCTGCTGCTGCATTGTCTGGTGGGCTTTGGTGATCTGGACTCAGGTATTCATGCTTTCACAGCAAGCTCTTCATCTGCCGAGCCATCTCCCCAGCCCACACTAGCTTTTTGGTTTTTCGAGGTAGGGTTTCACTCTGGTCCAGGCTGACCTGGAATTCTGGAATTAACTATGTAGTCTCAGGGTGGCCTCGAACTCATGGCAATCTTCCTACCTCTGCCTCCCAAGTGCTGGGATTAAAGGCGTGCACCACCACGCCCGGCTCCACACTAGCTATTTTTGACCCATACAGTCACAGTCACGATTCAGATCAGCTTTTAGTACACATCAGTGCTCATCAGAGCCCAGGCGATTCACAGCTAATTTCCAGCGACAGCTCATTTCCTGATCACCCTCTTACAGCTGTGTCAGGCTCATAAAGGTTGGGACAGAGTGAAGGACTACCCGGTGTCTGGAAGGTCAGGTTTTTCCTGTTTTCACTGTTGCACATGGGTTCAAGCCACCTAGGATGGTTAGGCTAGAGATAATAGATGCTATGTTGTGAAGTCACACACAACAAAACGTCACACACAACAGGATCATCACACACAAGAATGTGGTAGCCCTTATTTGATAGAGAACACATTGCCCGGGAGCCTGTCCTCTGCAAACTTCCCTGCGCTGACCAAGTGGCTCTTGCAACCCTGGAACAAGTTGTTTCCCTTGGCAGTGAGATCATGAGTGGGGCGGACAGCGAGTCAGCCTGCCCAGGATATGTCCAGAGCCCCAGCCCTGAGTTTTACCTTCACAGACTTGCAGAAGCATTAAATACGCAAAGATCAAACCCAAGCTGAAAATAACACATGCTGGTGAGGATGGGAACCCACTGAAAGCCTCTTGCATTGTTGGGAAATGTAAAATGTGTGCAGCAGGAGAAGGGTAGAGAGGTTCCTCAGAAAACAGAAACTAGGGCTGCCACCTGACCCCAGCAGTACCACCCCCATCTCTCTGTCTCTGCAGATCATGCTGGCCTTGAACTTAAACTTGATATGTAGCTGATAATGACCCTGAGCTTCTGATCCTTCTGCCTCCACCTCCCAAGTTTTGGGGTTACAGGTACATGCTACCTTGCCCAGCTTATACTTCTGAGTGTCTATGTAGAGGAATCAAAAGAAAGATCTTGAGTATGTGTTTGTATACCCATTGTATTCATCTGTTTTCTGCTGCTGTAACAAAGTACTGGAGGCTGGTAATTCAATGAATAACTTATAAAGAAAATAGTTTTATTCAGATTATAGGTTTGTAAGTTGAAACTCTCCATGAGTAGGCAACCCTTTCTATTCAGCCTTTGGAGAGCCCTTGGGTTGTGCCATAGGAGTGGGTTGTGTCATGGAAGGACCACATGACAGACAAGAAGCCAGAGGCATGGAGGGGCCAGGCTTCCTCTTACAACCACCAGTTCTCATGGGAGCGAACCAAGACCTGACAGAACTATGTTAATCTCTTCCTAAAACAATGTTCTTAGTGACCTCGTCATCTTCCCCACACCACCACAATGTTCTCAGTGACCTGGTCACTGCTACTAGGTCCCCAACCCCACACCCCAGTGGTGGCCAAGCTTCCAGCTTGGGTGACAAACACCCTCCCAAGGATAGTCAACCTATGGCAACTGCTTTCACTGCTCTATTCTTCACAGTAGACAGGAAGTGGAGGCAGCCCAGATACCCACCCACTGACAGACGAGTGCATGAAAAGATGCGGAGCATGTAGAGAGTGGAAAGCTAGCAGCCTTCCACGGGACATCTTTTCTTCTGCCACAACACAGATGAAGTCAGTGACAGAAGAGCAACTGCTACCTGACTCCACTCATGTGAGGCACATCGAGTTGTCAAAAACCACAAGACAAAAGCAGAGTCCTGACAGTGGGGCCGGTGGGGAGGGGAGTACGAAGCTGTTCCACAGGCAAGAATCTTTCCAGGCTTTTTAAGAGGTGGGGTCCCATTGTGTTGTCCAGGCTGGCTTCAAACTCCTGGGATTAAGACATCCTCCTGCCTCAGCCTCCAGTAGCTGAGATTGTAGGTACATACCAGCACATCCAATGGGTTTCAGTTTATCGAAATGAAAATTATAGGGAATTATTATCCAACAATATGAAGAGAGTTAATGGCACTAAACTATATACTTAAAAACAGGAGGGTATGCTGGGTGTGGTGGCGCACGCCTTTAATCCCAGCACTTAGGAAACAGAGATAGGAGAATCGCAGTGAGTTTGAGGCCAGCCTAAGACTACATAGTGAATTCCAGGTCAGCCTGGGCTCGAGAAAGACCCTACCTCAAAAAACCAAACCGACCAAACAAACAACAACAAAAACAAAACAACAACCAAAACCCCAGGAGAATAAATGATGCTATGTGTTTTTCCACAAGAGCAATTGAAGCTACCTGGACAAACACAGGAGTGAGGGGTAAAGGGCTCATCCCAGGGTCACCGTGGGCAACCCCTTTGGGTTTGGCAGCTGGATTTCAAAAGTCCTGGGAGTGAAAATAATAAAAAGGGAAGAATTCCTCTAAGCGGCAGGATTGAGATGGGTAAGGGGCGACTTTCGGGGCCTTGTGGTGAGAATTACTCTTCTGTTTGTAAGATGTATTTTAGGAAAAGAACTGGTTCTTACTCATTAGGCTCCTAAAGAAAACTTTGCTCTCTTCCATGAGACTTGGAACCACATTTCAACTTTAACTCAGTTTAGAAATCTACCAAAAGCATTTTCTACGGTGGGGTGGGGTGGAGAGAGGGGCTGAGGGTGTGGCGCGTAGACAACGCCATTCTCACGTCTACATTCAGTGAGGACTGGCTCACTGCAACTGCGCGGGCTGCGTCTCTTTCTGTCCTTACCTTTATTCCTTGTTATTATAAATAAATTTGCTGTTGTCTCCACTTTTTGAAGTCTGGTTTTGGTCTTATTCTGTTGTTATTGTTGGCTTTTTGAGATAGGGTCTCAGTCTTTGTGAGGTATTTTTCTATAACAATGAGAAAAGTAACAACTACGGTAAGTGTTCTTGCTCCGTGGTGGAGGCACATGGCTCGGAATCCATGCCTAGGCTGCCACCATGGGCTCCCAGTCATGTGTCCCCTTCCAGGACAAAGTAATTGTCCTGGTTTCCCTTATGGATCCATGCCTAGGCTGCCACCATGATCCATTTTCAGTACAGGGCACCTCTCGTGACCGTAACGTCTCACCTGCTCTCTAGCTCCTCATGCGTGCTCAGTGAAGTTCAGATTCCTGGAGGTAGAGGTCAAGGTCTTCTGGTCTGTCCCCACTCTCATCCAGCTGTCCCTCGGGAAGGAGGAGTCTCTGGCTGGCCATCCTTTTTGCCCACCACATTCCAGCATTATTTTTTTTTTCGAGGTAGGGTCTTACTCTAGCTCAGGCTGACCTGGAATTCACTATGTAGTCCCAAGGTAGCCTTGAACTCACGGTGATCCTCCTACCTCTGCCTCCCGAGTGCTGGGATTAAAGGCGGGCGCCACCACGCCCAGCTACATTCCAGCATTTTTGCCTTTGTTCAATTCCTTTGTGAATAGACAGTGAGGATCGTGGAAGTCTAGGTAGGAGGGGCTAAGGGTAGGCCATCTGCCTGGGCTGGGCTGTAAAGCAGGGCTAACCCTTGGGTAGGAGAGGTCAGTTGTCCTTCTCACAGGGCAGGGTGGGACAGGTCATCAGAAGCAGCTGAAAGATGCTGTCGTACCTCCCTTGGAAGACACACCGTGATGACATGTGACAACCCACCAAAGTTCATCCGGCTCCCTCCTTCATGCCAGCCACCCTCAACAGTATTTGCTCTCTTTACTTCCACGGTGGGTTTCACTTATGGCGCACACACATCCTATACTGCAGGCAGTTACGGGGTCTGAACTTCCTTCCCAGACTGCGGCAATAGGAGTGTGGGCCGCTCTCTTTGAGGTTCACTCCATTCCACCTTGCTTCTGTCTCTGGAAGATGACAAAGAGCCCTGTCTTTAGAACATAGCATGTTAGACTGGGGTATGGCTCCCTGACAGAACACTTGCTCAGTGTGTGTGTGTGTGTGGGGGGTGGGCCTGGGTTCCAGCTATGGCATGAAGAGTACGAGGGGATGGAGGAAGAGGAGGAGGAAAGGAAGGAAGGAAAGAAGGAGGAAAGAAAGATTGTGAGGCCAGCACACCTGGAGACCAGTGTCACAGAACAGATACTTATTCCTCACTATTCCCACAGGGGCCCCTGGGGACGAGGGTTGGCCAGGGGGAGGGATGGGGGATGGGCAACGGTCTGTTAGCTGGAATGCTTCCAGTAGGTTCTGGGCAGAGGGCTTGTCCTCAGTGTCTGCTTCCTGGTTCTGGAGTGGTCAGGGTGGGGCAGTGGCTCTTAAGTGGCTCAATAAAAAAGGTGGCCAGTGTGGGCTCCAGACTGATTGCTTGCACACGACAAGCATGCTCAGTGCTGGTTGCTTCCTCTCTCTGGGGACTGGCTGGCTGGGGGAGGGACTGCCCCTCCTAGGTCAGCCAGGCCACACATGTCAAAATATCAGAACAGAGAAAATGAAAGCCAAGGTCAGTGCAGGCCATCATGCTTGGACAGCCCTCGCTGGCTGAGTCAATGAGTGGGCATCTCCTGGCATCTGGCTGTTTCTGCCATTCTCCGGAATGAGGTCTGTCTGTCAGGGTTAGAAGATGGTGTCAGGCAGACAACCTCGCTCTACTGGATCAAAGTCGGGCTCAAACTGTCCTGAGGGCACTGGGCTCTCAGGTGCTCAGAAGCATGAAGGGTCCTGGGGAGATGCCTCCATCCTGGGCACAGGATTCTCTCAGTGAGGGGATTGGCATGTTTCAGGCACAGTCCCACCACAGGTGGCTTCCCTCCGGGTGGAGTGGGCACGCTTCCCCGCAAGGCCAAAGGTTCATATTTATGTATTGGAGAGAGAGACAGGCAGAAAGAAGGAGAGAGAGAAAGAGAGAGGCAGAGAGAAAGAGAGAGAGAATGGGCGCATTAGGGCCTACAGCTATTGCAAATGAACTCCAGACGCATGCACCACCTTGTGCCTCTGGCTTACGTGGGTCCTAGGGAATCGAACCTGAGTCCTTAGGCTTCACGGACAAGCACCTTAACCACTAGGCTATTCTCCAGCCCTAGGAAGGACTTTTCAAGGTGGGAGGTGGAGGGGACTGGGTATACGCCTCCTCACCAGGGTTCTCCTTCATACGTGGCCTCCATGTATGAGCTGAGAACAAGGACCTCGGTCACCAGGCTCAGGTCTCAGTGTAACACATCCTCTGGCTCCCAAATCAGATAATTTTTTAATTTTTTTTTTGGTTTTTCAAAGTAGGGTCTCACTCTGGTTCAGGCTGACCTGGAATTAACTATGTAATCTCAGAGTGGCCTAGAACTCACGGTGATCCTCCTACCTCTGCCTCCCGAGTGCTGGGATTAAAGGTGTGTGCAGGTAATCTTGTGGGATCTTGAGCAGGGGTAACTGAGCACGCGGTAGAAGCTCATTTGCAGAGCAGTTTGTGGAGGGCATAGTGGCAGAGATGCCAAAGGCAGCACGGGGTGTGTGCCAGGGTGGAAAATGACTGGTAGAGAGGTTTGTGCACTGGCAGGCAAGGCAGAGGGATTGTGAGGTGAGACATGGCAACAACATTGTTCCTGCCTGGAAGCACCGATGGGTCACACCAGCTGTGGCCACAATGCCAGGGAGCCACTGCAGGAAAGAGACACTGTTTTCTGAGACCAGAACATGGCCCCAGCTGAGTCAGAGGGGCCTGGTTTTGGATGGTTTCCTCAAATCTATCTTTCTTTCTTTTTTCCTTTTTGGTTTTCTTTCTTTCCTTTTTTTTTCTTCCTTACTAGAGGTAGGGTCTCGCTCTAGCCCAGGATGATCTGGAATTCACTATGCAGTGTCAGGCTGGCCTCAAATTCATGGTGATCTTCCTATCTCTGCCTCCCAAGTGGTGGGATTAAAGGGGTGTACCATCATGCCTGGCTCTCAAATCTCTTTCTGACTTTTATTATTTTGTTTGTTTTTTTTTTTTTTCCAAGGCAGAGTCTTGTTCTACCAGAAACAATCTTGGAATTTACTCTGCAGCCCAGGCTGGCCTCTCACTTCTAGGATCTTTCAACTTTAGTCTCCCAAGGGCTAGGATTAATGGCATGTGCCACACACCCAGCCCTTTTTGACTATTTTTTTTTTAACATTAAGTCTTTAAACACCACCTTGTGCCTCTGGCTTACGTGGGTCCTAGGGAATCGAACCTGAGTCCTTAGGCTTCACGGACAAGCACCTTAACCACTAGGCTATTCTCCAGCCCTAGGAAGGACTTTTCAAGGTGGGAGGTGGAGGGGACTGGGTATACGCCTCCTCACTAGGGTTCTCCTTCATACGTGGCCTCCATGTATGAGCTGAGAACAAGGACCTCGGTCACCAGGCTCAGGTCTCAGTGTAACACATCCTCTGGCTCCCAAATCAGATAATTTTTTTTTTTTTTTTTTTTTTGGTTTTTCAAAGTAGGGTCTCACTCTGGTTCAGGCTGACCTGGAATTAACTATGTAATCTCAGAGTGGCCTAGAACTCACGGTGATCCTCCTACCTCTGCCTCCCGAGTGCTGGGATTAAAGGTGTGTGCAGGTAATCTTGTGGGATCTTGAGCAGGGGTAACTGAGCACGCGTAGAAAAGCTCATTTGCAGAGAGTTTTCCAGTTTGTGGAGGGCATAGTGGCAGAGATGCCAAAGGCAGCACGGGGTGTGTGCCAGGGTGGAAAATGACTGGTAGAGAGGTTTGTGCACTGGCAGGCAAGGCAGAGGGATTGTGAGGTAAGACATGGAAACAACATTGTTCCTGCCTGGAAGCACCGATGGGTCACACCAGCTGTGGCCACAATGCCAGGGAGCCACTGCAGGAAAGAGACACTGTTTTCTGAGACCAGAACATGGCCCCAGCTGAGTCAGAGGGGCCTGGTTTTGGATGGTTTCCTCAAATCTATCTTTCTTTCTTTTTTCCTTTTTGGTTTTCTTTCTTTCCTTTTTTTTTTCTTCCTTACTAGAGGTAGGGTCTCGCTCTAGCCCAGGATGATCTGGAATTCACTATGCAGTGTCAGGCTGGCCTCAAATTCATGGTGATCTTCCTATCTCTGCCTCCCAAGTGGTGGGATTAAAGGGGTGTACCACCATGCCTGGCTCTCAAATCTCTTTCTGACTTTTATTATTTTGTTTGTTTTTTTTTTTTTCCAAGGCAGAGTCTTGTTCTACCAGAAACAATCTTGGAATTTACTCTGCAGCCCAGGCTGGCCTCTCACTTCTAGGATCTTTCAACTTTAGTCTCCCAAGGGCTAGGATTAATGGCATGTGCCACACACCCAGCCCTTTTTGACTATTTTTTTTAACATTAAGTCTTTAAAAATTTTTTAAATACTTTATTTATTTATTGGAGAGAGAGAGAGAGAGACAGAGAGAGAAAGAGAGAGACTGGCAGATTGAATGGGCATACCAGGGCCTTAAGCCACTGCCAATGAATTCCAGACACACCACCTTGTGCATCTGGTTATGTGGGTCCTGGGGATTTGAACCTGGGTCCTTAGGGCTTGGCAGGCAAGCATCTTAACCACTAAGCCATCTCTTTAGCCCACGCCCCCTTTTTTTTTTTTTTTTCAAGGTAGGGTCTCTCTCTAGCTCAGGCTGACCTGGAATTCACTATGTGGTCTCAGGGTGGTCTCAAAGTCATGGCGATCCTCCTACCTCTGCCTCCCGAGTGCACCACCATGCCCGGCCCTTTTGTATTTTTTGAGTAGGATCTCACTCTAGCTCAGGTTGACCTGGAAGTCACTCTGCAGTCTCAGGCTGGCCTTGAAATCTCGGCAGTCCTGCTACCACTCCTCCTGAGTGTTGGGATTAAAGGTGTACGCCATCACCCCCAGCAAGGCTTTTTTTAAAAGTTTTATTTATTTGCAAACAGAGGGAGATAGAGAGAAGAGAGACAGAGAGAAAGGACACACCAGGGCCTCTAGCCACTGCAAATGAACTCCAGATGCATGTGACACTTTTTTTTTTTGTGCATCTGGCTTTATGTGGGTACTGGGAATTGAACTTGGGTCATTAGTTTTTGCAGGCAAGCACCTTAACCACTGAGCCATCTCTCCAGCCCTCTTTTGGACTTTTTAACCTGCCCTATGCCCAGCAGCCCTGCAGCTTCCGTGGTGGTCCCATCGACCCAAAACTGATGTGAGTAGCCATCCCTCTGTAGCAGTGTGTTCAGGTACCCCATGCCTAGGCCCACCAGAGCACGGCTTTGCTCTGGACTTTACCTACATGCACGGCGAGACTAAGGGAAGGTCTCTGGAGGGAAATGGTCTCCCTCTCTGTTACGTAGCCTGTGGACTGAGTCGTGTGTGGCTGTAATGCCGCCACTGTGTGGACCATACGTTGAGCTGTGTCAGAAGAGGAAGCCTACACTCAGTGCCAAAGGGGCTTGCCCGGAAAAGGAGTCACAAGCTGTGGCCTCCATACCTCTTTCTCCACACGTGTCACCTGAGCCCTCAAGCAACATGGGTGGTTGTTTGCTCCTTGCATTTGCAGCGCCCCCATAATCGCTCCTTGGTATATCCTTGGGGGACTGGTTCCATGTGACACCAAAACCCGTGGATGCTTGAGCACTTTGTATAAAGCAGCCTAGTATTTGTAACCTACACATCCTTCCGTTGATTGCATCTGTGGGTGACTCAGAAAGCTAACACAAGGCCAGTGCTTTGTGGAGGGACAGTTGTTAATCCATGCTGTTTAAAGAATCATGAGAAGGGGCCGGGCATGGTGGTTTATGCCTTTAATCCCAGCACTTGGGAGGCAGAGGTACAAGGATTGCCATGAGTTGGAGGTCACCCTGAGACTACATAGTGAATTCCAGATCAGCCTGAGCTAAAGTGAGACCCTACCTCAAAAAACAAAACAAAACAAAACAAAAACAAATAAAGAATCATGAGAAGAAACAAAATATTGTGGGGATACAATGTTCTTCCCCCAATGCTTCTGATCTCTGGTTGGCTGGCTCCACAGGGGCAGAGCCCATGGACATGGGACATGAAGGGCTGACTGCAATAACCAGTTCTTGGGTGTGATTCGGTGAGCCTGCAGAAGAAAACAGAGAGGTGCAAATGCACCCCAGTCTCCTCTTCCTCCTTCAGGTGTCCACGCATCCTGGGTATTGGTGCAGAACACCATACAAAGAAGCAGGGAGGGAGGGAGAGAGGGAGGGAGAGTGATTTCTAGCACTGGAGGGTGGGAGTGGGAGTGAACCGAGGAGGAGCCTTACCTGGCACACTTCATCAGGGATGACGTCCTGCCAGGAATTGGACATGAGGCGCCGAGTGTAGGAGTTGAAAACAACCTCGATGACAGTGGGAGCTGAAGTTCAGGTCCTCAGCCCCTGGAGAGACAGAATACGCTGCGAGGTGACTGGGTTTGGGGGTCTAAGTGGACAAGGGCAGGGAAATGTGGGCATGTGTTTGCATTCTATCTGCCACTCTGCCTCCGCCCCCAGCTGTTGACTTTATTGGCTCAGGTCCCACAGTTTGAGCAACGATGCCAGCACCTCAGGATCTTCAGGGGGTCAGTGAGCTAGCTGGCCACAAGCAGGACACCATCCTCCTGATGGCTGCCTGTGGAATCTGGGCACAAGGCTTAGCAGTCAGGTTCAGGGCAGGGAAGAGTTGGGTGGGGTGCGATGTTGAGGGATAGTCTCCCTTCCCCACCTCTGAAGAATTGCTTAGAGAAAAGGAACAAATTTCCATGAAGGGTGCAGCCTGAGGATGGCATCTGCAGTTCTGTAGCTCAATTTTCGGACAAAAGTCGGGCATGGTGGTGCAAACCTTTAATCCCTTCCTGAGACTAGGCAGGGTGTCTAGAGACCCCGGTCATTCCTGGCTCACCTTGGGGGCCTGGTCTAAGTGCATTGCCCATGGGAACCAGTGACCACGGTCATACCCTCATAGCTCATCTCACTTCTTCAGGTGTAGGTTACAACCCCCTTAAAACACAGACATGCCTATAACTGCAGCACTCAGGAGGTGGGGGCATGAAGATCAGGAATTTCAAGGCTAACTTTGGCTATGTGGTAGAATTTGAGGGCAGCCTGGTTTACATAAAACACCTATTCTAGGACTGGAGAGATGGCTTAGCGGTTAAGGCGCCTGCCTGCTAAGCCTAAGAATGCCGGTTGAATTCTCCAGGTCCCACTTTTAGCCAGATGCAGTGATGCAAGGGTGCAATGCTGCACTTGCCCACAAGGGGACACACGTGTCTGGAGTTTGTTTACAGAGGCTGAGAGGCTACTGGCGCGCTCATTCTCTATCTGTCTCTCTCTCTCTCCAAAAAACAAAACAAAACAAAACAAAACAAAACAAAACAAAACAAAACAAAACAAAACAAAAAAACCCCACACCTATCTCTAAAGCAAAACAAATGAAAAAATATATAAAGTATAAACACCATTCCTAAGTATTTGTTCAGAGACCACCACTCATGACATTTTCTTTTCTTTTCTTTCTTTCTTTCTTTCTTTTTTTTTTCCAAGATAGGGTTTCACTCTAGTCCAGGTTGACCTGGAATTCACTATGTAGTCTCAGGGTGGCCTGGAACTCATGACGATCCTCCTATCTCTGCCTTCTGAGTGCTGGGATTAGAGGTGTGTGCCACCACACCCAGCTTACTGACATTTTCTGTATGCTACTGCTGTATGCATAGAGAAAGAATGACAGTATCTACACGTGTTCTGACCATGAGGAAGAAATGATTCTGGACCCCACTGTGGAAAGCTTACATCCTGGAATCTTGGACTTGGGTCTTCCCCTGGGCAGGTGAAATGCTGACGCTGGGCAGAGGCAGCACTCTGAGTTCCGTCAGCCCAAGTTCATGAGGAGAGACAGCTAGGGCTCTCTTGTGTGCTGTGCACTGGCTGCGTGTATTCAATGCATCTTTGACTTAGGACATTTCCAATTTATAATGACTTTGTAGGGACAGAGCTACATCATCAGATGGGGTGCAATGAATCTTCCTGCAGAAATAGTGACTGCTTTGCATATTACTTTGAAACCCCATATACATTCATTATTTATTTATTTATTTATTTATTTATTTATTTATTTGCAAGCGGAGAGTCAGACAGAGAGGGAATGGGTGCACCAGGGCCTTTAGTGGCTGCAAATGAACATTGAACTCTGGATGCATGTGCCACTTTATGCATCTGGCTTTACGTGGGTACTGGGAAACCAAACTCTGGTTGTTAGGTTTTGCAGGCAAGTGCCTTAACCACTAAGCCATCTCTCCAGCCCTGATTTTTAAATTTTTATTGGGGAACTTTAATATATGAACATATTGTAAATTGGTCACATTCCCATAAAGTTATCCTCTTGTGTCCACCCCTGTTCCATTGAGGGCCCTCCTCGGGGCGGGGGCCTCAGTGGCGACTGTTGGGTGTTCATGCACCAGTTGGTTCCTGTGTGTTTGGGGGGGGGGTACAATGCCTCACAGTACACCTTCCCACTGGTAGCTCTTACATTCTTTCCGTCCCCTTTTTGGCAATATTCCCTGAGCCTTAGAGGGAGTGGTATAAGTCTCCTTTAGTGTTGAACTTTCTCTCAGCAGCCCCTTACTTTCTGCTTTGATGAGTTTTGAGTCTCCTCAGTGTCTACTGCCATCAATATTTATTTATTTATTTATTTATTTATTTATTTATTTATTTATTTTTTAAATTTAGTTTTTATTTATTTGAGAGAGAGAGATACAGAGATAGGTAGAGAGAGAGAATGGGCAAGCCAGGGCTTCCAGCCACTGAAAATGAATTCCAAATGCATGCAGCCCCTTGTGCATATGGCTTGTGTGGGTCCTGGAGAATTGAGCCTCAAACCGGGGTCCTTAAGCTTCATAGGCAAGTGTTTAACTGCTAAACCATCACTCCAGTCCAATATTTATTTTTTAAATTTTTTTGTGTATTTTATTTATTTGGGAGAGAGGGAGAAAGAGAGAGGAAAAGGCACACACACATAATATATATGTATGCAATATACATATATATGTATATTACGTGTGTGTGTGTGTGTGTGTGTGTGTGTGTAGAGGGAGAGAGAGAGAGAATGGGCATGCCAGGACCTCCAGCCACTGCAAACTAACCCCTGATGCATGTGCCACCTTGTGCATCTTGCTTATGTGGGTACTGAAGACTTGAACTTGGGTCCTTAAGCTTCACAGGCAAGCACCTTAACTGCTAAGCCATCTCTCCAGCCCAATATTTTCTCTTTCCTCCTTTCTTTTCTTTTCTTTTCTTTCTTTCTTTTTTTCTTTTTTTTTTTCTTTGTTTTTTTTGAGGTAGGATCTCGCTCTAGTCCAGGCTGACCTGGAATTGACTCTGCAGTCTCAGGGTGGCTTTGAATTCATGGCGATCCTCCTCCCTCTGCCTCCTGAGTGCTGGGATTAAAGGTATGCACCACCAGGCCCAGCTTCCAATTTTTATTTCTGAGTGTGTCATATACTTGAGGAATGAACTATGCGACCTACCTCAATGGTTATTTTTGATATAACAATGAATATTATTGAAGGTAATTCTTACCCCCCTCTGCCCCAATTCTTCTTATTTAACTACTTACATTCATTTCTAGAAGTCAAATTGTAAAGGTCAAAGGCATGCACATTTGAGGAGCTGAACTTCTCTCCCCTCCTGTAGGATCCAACTGACTCCTTAAATTGGCAGGTGCACTTTTGGGTCTGTGCTTTTAGTTAGATTAACCACTGTCTCCCTTCTTTTAGAAATGTCCATATTAGGTCTTTTGTTCATTTTCCTATCTATGTGTCCATTTTTCAATTGATTTGTAAGTCTGCTTTATTTAAGGTTTTTTGATGTTAATATTTATCTTTCTTATATTGGCTATAGTCTTTACCTTCAATGTTAATTCCATTAATAGCTGATATAATCATCTTATTCCATGTATGTGCACGGGTGTACATGTGTGTGCCAGAAGACAGTCTTGGGTGTTGTTCCTCAGGTGCCATGTATTTTGAGACAAGGGCTCTCATTGGCTTGAAGTTCATTAGGGAAGCTAGACTGGCTGGCCAGTGAGCTTCAGGGCTCCTCCTGTCTCTACCCCCAGTACTGGGATTACAAGAGTGTGCCACCACACCCAGCCTTTTTGTTCTTTTCTTTTAGCATGAGCTAGGGATTGGACTCAGGCCCTCACACTTTCATAATAAATGCTTTATCAACTGAACTATCTCCCCAGCCTCTTATTCCTAAATTTAATTGGATTTGAGTGTCATAGTTCGCCATTAGCATAATCTTAGAGATTAAGTTTAGACAAATATTATGTTCTGCGGCCCATAAAGTACTCTTCTAGTGTAAGATTACTATAAAAGTTTAAGATTTAACTTTTTTTGCTATTACGCAAAGTTGATAGAAGAAATTTCAATGTTGACTAATTTTGGCTTTATAAAACCAATCCCATTTGGTTATTCTTTTCTATATTATGTATAAAATATATTAGCTGGGCATGGTGGTGCATTCCTTTAATTCCAGTACTTGGGAGGCAGAGGTAGGAGAGCACTGTGAGTTCAAGGCCAGCACACCTAGTGCATCTGGCTTTACATGTGTACTGGGGAATCGAACCTGGGTCTTTAGCTATGCAGGCAAATGCCTTGACTGCTGAGCCATTTCTCCAGCTCCAAGTGTTTTAAAAGTAAACAATTTTTTTGAGATAAAGACATCATTCCTTCCTTTATTTCTTCTTTTTTATCCCTCCATCTCTTCCTCTCTCTCTCTGTCTCTCTTCCCTCACCCCTTCCATCCTTCCTTGTGCCAAAGATCATACCCAGGCTCTCAAGCATGCTAGACAAATGATCTACCACTGAGCTCTACCACAGCCTGCGACAGAGCTCGCATCTGATGGTGTTTAGGTTAAGCAGGTAGTGGTAGATAAATTCATACATATAACTTCTTCCATAGTTATTGGAATATTGTAGTTTTTTCTTTTTAAATTCCACTTTTTCTTCTTTTTTTAAAATTATTTTTTATTTTTTATTATTTTGGAGAGAGACACAGAGAGAGACAGAGAGAGAGAGAGAAAGAGAGAGAGAGGGAGAGGAAGACAGAGATGGGTGTGCCAGCAGTGTCTCAGCTGCTGAGAACGAACTCCAGATGTGTGCCCCCTTGTGGTCAAGTTCAGCGTTGCGCCCTTGTGTCACTTTGCATCTGGCTAAACGTGGGACCTGGAGATTGGAACTGCTGGAGATTGGAACCAGCGTTCTTAGGCTTAGGAGGCAGGCACCTTAACCCCTAAGCCATCTCTCCAGCCCCACTTTTTCTTCTTTAAAAAAATTTTAAAATTTTATTTTATTTATTTATTTGAGAGCGAGAAATAGAGAAAGAGGCAGAGAGAGAGAGAGAGAGAGAGAGAGAGAGAGAGAGAGAGAGAATGGGCACACCAAGGCCTCCAGCCACTGCAAACGAACTCCAGATGCATGTGCCACCTTGTGCATCTGGCTTATGTGGGTACTGTGGAATTGAGCCTTGAACAAGGGTCCTTGGGCAAGCACTTAACCACTAAGCCATCTCTCCAGCCCCAGAATATTGTAGTTTTTTTTTGCAATCATAATCATCTATATTTTCCTGAGAATAATCTTCATTTTAAAGAAATGCATGTGACACAGATAGCAACCAGTGTCCAGTAGGATACAGAAGGTGCATGTGGTATAGGATCACTTATTGATGCAGGGACTGCCTATGTCACTAGGTGTGCATGTGAGGTAGGAAGTGACAAACATTGCAGTGCTGGGAGAAGAGCTGCCATAACACTCCAGCTAGGTGGGCTGTTCTACTAGAAGCATAGTCTTGGCAAGGGACAGCCAGCTAGCCTGAAGCAGAGAGCAAGCCAAGGAGCTCACACACCCTCTGACCCAAGGCTTCCTCCCTCCTCATGGCAACAGCACAGCTGCACCTGCTGGAAGGCAGGCCCTGGAGGTTTGCAGAATGTGCTTCATGTGTGGAGAGGAGGTCTGGAAGAGAGGGAGCCGCCTATGTCTAGGAACCAGTGCTCTTTTCTTATTTAAAATTCACTACAATTGAATTGTGGTGGTTTTGGTTTTGCTGGAGGTTTTTCTATTTAATTTTTTTCCCAAGAATTCAGCTATTGGAATTTGTTGATCAATTCTTATGCAAAATATTCTAATCTATTAACTTTTGCTTGATCACTGTTAATCCCCTGCTCCCATCTTCTTGGGTAGGTTCTGTTTCACTTCCCAACTCCTTGGCTGGCTACTCAGTTAATTTGGTCACATGCTTTTTCCTTGAATTATAATAAAAGAAATCTATAGAATGGTGTGACTCTCCCATTGAGCATAGGTTTACAGTGTTTATTGCTTATACAGCTTTATGGCTGTGCATTTTTTTAAAAAAATTTTAATTCTTTTATTTATTTATTTTTTTGAGAGAGACACAGGGAGAAACAGATAGAGAGGGAGAGGGAGACAGATAGAGATGGGTGCGCCAGCATTCTCTCAGCTGCTGTGAACAAAATCCAGATGTGTGTGCCCCCTTGTGGTCAAGTGTGGCATTGAGCCCTTGTGTCACTTTGCATCTGGCTAAACGTGGGACCTGGAGATTGGAACCAGCGTTCTTAGGCTTAGGAGGCAGGCGCCTTAACCGCTAAGCCATCTCTCCAGCCCATGGCTGTACATTTTGAAGTATAATGCTTTTGTTTCCTTTCTTAAATAATCTTTAATACCTAAATACTCCCCCCCCCCATTATTTTGTAAGATGAAGTTTTGCTGTGGTGGTGGGGCTGGCCTCCAGCTCCTGAGATCAAAGATTCCTGCCTCAGCTACCTGAGGCTGGGATTACAGGTGTGTGCCACCATGCCTGATGGATATGATTCTTGATGCTATAGTCATTTGGAGTAGGCATAAAGTTTTCAGAAGGTTGCTTGTCAAAATTAACATTTTTCCTCTGTTTTCTGGTGTATTGCATTCCCCAACCGAGCTGTGAAGCCTGAGGTGAGTTAAAAATAACCTGGAGTTAATAGAACTTACTCCATGACAACATAGACTTTTTCTTGGCACACCAGGTTCACAATATTCTCCTTGGTATGAGCCATATTCAATATGAAGTGGATTCTTCCTTCTCACTTTATGTACTTTTTCTGAACATTTCCCTGTTGCCTGCACCTTGAGATACATCCGAAACCAAATCCCCTCCCCTGCCCGTGCACTGGCCTCACCTGGGTCACTGCATCAGCATCCCAGCTTGCTCCCTCTCCTCTCTCTTCCTCGCAAACAACCGTCTTACTGCGGCCGTGGGAGGATCTCACACATCAGCCAGGTGAGGCCGTCGTTCTACTCACACATCTTCAAAGGCCCAAATCACCAGTGTCCTTATGAGTCCTTCCCAGTCTCTGCCCTCATCCATGACTGTCCCATTGGCTCCCACCACCACCAGCCACCATGGTCCCCTTGCTGTTCTGTTCCAGCCTCAGGCCATAGACTGACTGCTTCTGTGTGGATGGACCTTCCTCAGATCTTTGCAGAGCCCACAACCTCATTTCTTTCAAGTCTTTATTTCAAAAGCCACCTGCCTTAACTACTCTGTTATTAAATTTCATCTTTTTGTTTGTTTTGGTTTTTCGAGGTAGGGTCTCACTCTAGCCCAGGCTGACCTGGAATTCACTATGTATTCTCAGAGTGGCCTCCACCTCACAGCAATTCTCCTACCTCTGCCTCCCAAGTGCTGGGATTAAAGGCGTGCACTACCACGCCAGGCCCCCTAAACTTCATCTTTATTGGCAATTATATATACATAACATATATATAGTATATAACACACATTATATGTATAGTGTTTTGAGGATAATATCCTACCATCTTGTCCCTCCCTTCTGTTCCCCTTCTACTTGTTCTCTTCCAAATGCTCCTTATTGATGTTACATATGCTCTAAAATAGACAACTATGCTTCCTTCATAACTCAATGGATCACAACCACATGCCAGAAAAAAAGAATATTGCAGCCCCATTTATTTGAGAATGAAAATAGGGGTTTCTATTATAGTCCATGAAACACTGACCTGGAATTATAAAGTAGACTGTAGTCTCAGGATGGCCTTCCGGGGTGAACTCATGTAAGTAAACCATCAACACCCCAGAACCACAAGTCAGGGGTTATGAGGACAGTGCATGTGGTAGTAACCATCACTAACACCCCAGAACCACAAGACAGGAGGTTATGAGGACAGTGCATGGTAGTAACCTGCTGCCTAGAACCACAAGTCAGTGCTGGGTATTAAAGAACCACAAGTCAGGGGTTATGAGGACAGTGCACCCATCACCAACACCCCAGAACTCAGGTTTATATATCTTCCCCAGAACCACAAGTTTTATGAGGACAAATGCTCACCAACACCCCAGAACCACAAGTCAGGGGGTTATTGATGTTACATATGCCCCAGAACCAAAGTCAGGGGTGATGAGGACAGTGCATGTGCCCAACCCATGCCCCAGAACACAAGTCACAGTGCATAATTAATTCAATGGATCACAACCACATGACCCCAGAAAAAGTCAGGGATTATGTGCATGTTAGTAACCTCACTGTCTTCAACCACAAGTCAGGGGTTTTTCAGTGCTTGGTAGAACTCACCAACACCCCAGAACCACAGGTGTCAGAATGAAAATCAGAACCACAAGTCAGGGGTTCTGAGGAATTTGGTAGTAAACATCACAACAACAAACCACACAGGGGTTAAGGACAGTGCAGATTATAAAGAAGACTGTACACATGCTAGTAACCATTGCCAGCACCCCAGAACCACAAGTCCGGGGTTATGAGGACAGTGCATGTGATAGTAAACATCATCAACACCCCAGAACCACAAGTCAGGGGGTTATGAGGACAGTGCATGAGGTAGTAACCATCACCAAGTAGAACCAAAGTCCATCATCAACACCCCAGAACCACAAGTCAGGGACAGTGGGGGTTAACCATCAGGATAGTGCAAGTCAGGGAGATTATGAGGACAGTACCAACACCACCAGACCCCAGAACCAATAGTCAGGGGTTATGAGGACAGTGCATGTGGTAGTAACCATCGCCAACACCCCAGAACCACAAGTCAGGAGGTTATGAGGACAGTGCATGTGGTAGTAACCATCACTAACACCCCAGAACCACAAGACAGGGGGTTATGAGGACAGTGCATGTGGTAATAACCATCACCAACACCCAAGGACTACAAGTCAGGGGGTCATGAGGACAGTGAATGTGGTAGTAACGTCACCAACACCCCAGAACCACAAGTCAGGAGGTTATGAGTACAGTGCATGTGGTATTAACCATCACCAACACCCCAGAACAACAAGTCAGGAAATTATGAGGACAGTGCATGTGGTAGTAACCATCACCAACACCCAGAACCACAATTAGTGGGTTATGATGTCAGTGCATGTGGTTGTAACCATCACCAACACCCCAGAACCACTAGTTAGAGGGTAATGAGGATAGTGGATGTGGTAGTAACCATCACCAACACCCCAGAACCACAAGTCAGGACAGTGCATGTTATGATGTCCCCAGTGTCATGAGGACAGTGCATGTGGTAGTAACCATCACCAACACCCCAGAACCACAAGTCAGGGGGTTATGAGGACAGTGCATGTGGTAGTAACCATCACCAACACCCCAGAACCACAAGTCAGGGGGTTATGAGGACAGTGCATGTGGTAGTAACCATCACCAACACCCCAGAACCACAAGTCAGGGGGTTATGAGGACAGTGAATGTGGTAGTAACATCACCAACACCCCAGAACCACAAGTCAGAGGGTTATGAGGATAGTGCTTGTGGTAATAACCATCACCAACACCCCAGAACCACAAGTCAGGAAGTTATGATGTCAGTGCATGTAGTAGTAACCATCATCAACACAACAGAACCACAAGTCAGGGGGTATGCGGACAGTGCATGTGGTAGTAACCATCGCCAACACCCCAGGACCACAAGACAGGACACTGCACTGACACAATCAGAGACAGATGACTATTCTATAAGACTTTGGCTCTATCCATTAGTCCAACTTTGAGTGACATCATACTTGTTATTAATTCCCACGACAAGAATTACGGTTTTAAAACACCAGAGGATATTCTCCTAATTAAAAAAATGTGTGTGTGTGTGTGTGTGTGTGTGTGTGTGTGTGTGTGCTCACGTGCCCGCATTTGGCATGCAGTTCCATGGCCCATGTGTAGAGGTCTGAGGCTACCTTGAATGTCTCCTTCCTTCTTTGGGACAGGGTCTCATTTTTCTGTATTGCACCAGTTTAGCTGTCTGGTGAGTTTCTAGATTCTTTTGTTTCTGCCCTCCATTGTCATCGGTGCACTGGAATTATAGACACATGTGCCACTTTGTGTCTGGTTTTACATAGGTGTGTGCTAGGAATTTAAAGTCCAGCTGGCATGGTTGTAAGCAAAGTGCCTTTAACCTCTAGCCCTCTCTCCAGACTGCCTTCTGTTTTTGAGACTGGGTCTTAATATGTAGCCAAGGCTTGCCTCAAATTTACAATCCTCCTGCTTTAGCCTCCCAAGTGCTGGGATTACAGACACACACCAACATGCCCAGTTTAAATTTTGTCTGTGAAATATTTCCTTGCCTCATACACTTTACATCCAATCAAAGTTTACTATGACACATGTGTTCCTACTGGAGTTTTTGAATTACATATATTGTCCCTCTCTTCCTCTCTAATTGTTATTTAGGTTAACATCTCTAAAGACCTTATAATGTTATAGGCTTATTATGGTTTTTTGAATGATGCCTGTCCTTCCGGTATGGACACAAGCTCCATGAGGACCCTCCTCTGAGGGGTTACTGGTAATCACTGAGAGGTCATGAAAACACCAGTCAGTCTCTGTTGAGGGTGTGGAGGGCACAATGCCTCAGAGTACACCTTCCCACCCTCTAGCTCTTACATTCTTTCTGCCTCCTCTTCTGCAATGTTCCCTGAGCTTGGGACCGCATGTTCTAAATCTCCTATAGTATTGAACTCTCAGTAGCCTCTGGTTTTCTGCTTTGATGAGTTTTGAGTCTCCTCAGTGTCTCCTGCCATCTCCATGGAGGAGGTTGTCAGGCTAGCAGTGAGAGCACCACTCAAATTTTACCCACCACTTCCTCTGTAATGTTTCCTGGGCCCTGGAAGGTGTGATGGTGATGATTTGTCTCATGCTAGGCTGTCAGTTTTTTTTCTTGTCATTCAGATGGGTTTTGGGTCTCCTGAGCATTCTTCACCATCTGTAGGAAGCAGATTCTCTAGCCAGGATTGAGAGCAGCATACAACAAAGGGGATAAACAGACATTTAGAATACTTTTTTTTTTCCCCAGGTAGGGTCGTGCTGTAACCCAGGCTGACCTGGAACTGACTACATAGTCTGAGGGTGGTCTCAAGCTCATAACAATTCTCCTACCTCTGCCTCCTGAGGGTTAAGATTAAAGGTGTAAGTCACCATGTCCACTTTAGGAGACTTTTTGATGGGCTTAACCTCTCATTTGAGCCAAAGAACAGTGGGATGAGAGTTTCCCCCAGGGTCTGTGACCTTCTTTTTTTTGTTTTGTTTTTCAAGGTAGGGTCTCACTCTAGCCCAGCCTGACCTGGAATTCACTCTGTAACCTCAGGGTAGCCTTGAACTCACGACAATTCTCCTACCTCTGCCTCCAAGTACTAGGATTAAAGGCGTTTACCACCATGCCTGGTTCTAGGGTCTATGACCTTCTAAGCCATAGGCTTCTGATTTGGCTTGCAGTACCAGGTTCCCTCCTACTAAGCAGGCTTCATATCCAATCAGAGAGCAGTTGATTATCCTATAGCCTGGGTGCCACTATTGGACGGATGCGTCCATCTTGCCTCAGCCTGTTATTCCTTTAGGAATAACCTGTTTTATGCTTGAATACTTGTAAGACTTTCCTGTGCACATTTAAAACACTTGTTAGAGTGTCAGAGGTGTCCTCTTCTCATGGAGAATGTCACAGTGTGCTCCTGTCACTGATTCAAGGAGAATGTCACAGTGTTTTCCTGTCACTGATTCTTGGAGAATGTCACAGTGTTCTCCTGTCACTGATTTGCAGAGAATGTCACAGGTGTGCTCCTGTCACTGATTCATGGAGAATATCACAGTGTGCTCCTGTCACTGATTCATGGAAACTGTCACAGGTGTGCTCCTGTCACTGATTCACGGAGAATGTCACAGTGTGCTCCTGTCACTGATTCACGGAGAATGTCACAGGTGTGCTCCTGTCACTGATTCACGGAGAGTGTCACAGTGTGCTCCTGTCACTGATTCACGGAGAGTGTCACAGTGTGCTCCTGTCACTGATTCACGGAGAGTGTCACAGTGTGCTCCTGTCACTGATTCACGGAGAGTGTCACAGTGTGCTCCTGTCACTGATTCATGGAGAGTGTCACAGTGTGCTCCTGTCACTGATTCACGGAGAGTGTCACAGTGCTCCTGTCACTGATTCACGGAGAGTGTCACAGTGTGCTCCTGTCACTGATTCATGGAGAATATCACAGTGTGTTCCTGTCACTGATTCATGGAGAATGTCACAGGTGTGCTCCTGTCACTGATTCTTGGAGAATATCACAGTGTGCTCCTGTCACTGATTCACGGACTGACTGATTCATGGAGAGTGTCAACTGATTCACAGAGTGTCACAGTGTGCTCCTGTCACTGATTCATGGAGAATATCACAGTGTGTTCCTGTCACTGATTCATGGAGAATGTCACAGGTGTGCTCCTGTCACTGATTCTCGGAGAATATCACAGTGTGCTCCTGTCACTGATTCACGGAGAATGTCACAGGTGTGCTCCTGTCACTGATTCACTGAGAGTGTCACAGTGTGCTCCTGTCACTGATTCACGGAGAGTGTCACAGTGTGCTCCTGTCACTGATTCACTGAGTGTCACAGTGGCTCCTGTCACTGATTCACACAGTGTGCTCCTGTCACTGATTCACGGAGAGTGTCACAGTGTGCTCCTGTCACTGATTCATGGAGAGTGTCACAGTGTGCTCCTGTCACTGATTCATGGAGAGTGTCACAGTGTGCTCCTGTCACTGATTCATGGAGAATATCACAGTGTGTTCCTGTCACTGATTCATGGAGAATATCACAGTGTGCCCCTGTCACTGATTCATGGAAACTGTCACAGGTGTACCCCTGTCACCGATTCATGGAAACTGTCACAGTGTGCTCCTGTCACTGATTTGCATAGAATGTTGTTGATATTTTGAGATTTTCTTTTTTGTTTTTTTTTGCTGGGCAGAAGGTTTAATTTCATTTTTGGTTCTTGGGGCTATGGGAGTCCTGTGCAGAAAGTTCTGCCTCTACCTATATCCCGAAGAGGGTTCCTTAATTTTTCCTCTATCATTTTTTATGTTTCAAGTTTTTAGATTGAGGTCTTTGATCCACTTTGATATTTGTACAGGGAGAGAGATAAAGATCTAATTTTATTTTTCTGTAGCTGGATATCCACTTTTTCTAGCCCCATTTGTTGAATAAGCTGTCTTTTTCCATTGAGTAGTCTTGGCTTGTTTGTCAAAGACCAGGTAGCCAAAGCAGTGTGGATTGACCTCTTGTCCTTTCTTCTGTTCCACTGGTCTACAGCTCTGCTTTTCTTCTTTTTACAGAAGATTCTTTTTTTTAAAAAATATTTTATTTATTTATTTATTTTAGAGAGAGAAAGAGGGAGGGAGGGAGAGAGAGAGACAGTGAGAGAGAGAGAGGGAGAGACAGAGAGAATGGGCAAATGGGCACACCAGGGCCTCCAGAGACTGCAAACAAACTCCAGATGCATGAATTCCCTTGTGCATCTGGCTTCCCTGGGTCCTAGAGAATTGAACTGGGATCCTTTGGCTTTGTAGGTAAACACCTTAACCACTAAGCCATTGGTCCAGCCCCAGCTCTGTTTTTCTACCTGACTGTTTTTTTAAAGATGGACTCTTACACTGAACCTGGAGCTCACTGAGGAACTAGCTAGCCAGTAAGCTCCAGGGATCTACCCGTCTCCATCTCCCCCATGTTTGGATTCCAGGGCTGCATGGCCATGTCCGGCATTGTTACTGGGGTGCTGGGGTTCTGAACTCAGGTCCTCATGCTGGAGTGGCAAACACTTTACACACGGAGCCATCTCCCCTGTCGGCTTTTTATTCTTGTTGGATGAAGGTGAGAACCAGACGGTGAAGTTTGTCAAACATGTGGGGAAGTCATGACCTTATTCTTTGTCTACTGGGCAGGGCAGAATGGAGGGTGACTGACAGGGAGTGTGGGTTGTTCACGTGCCCTCCTGCTTGCCTCCCTTCCTGGCAGTTTGTTGGCTGCTCTGCAACCTGAGGTCCCTTGGTTTTCACCTCTGTCCTCTATCTCCCTGAATACTAAATCCAGCAAGCACCCTACTGCCTGCCCACGGTTCCTAAAGAGAGCCACCTGGCTGCCTGAACCCTCAGGGTGCCACCATAGAGGGACAATGGGCAAGAGGCCACTGTGCCACATTGCCCCGTGCTGGCCCTGAGGTCTTCCTTTCTGTCCTCTTGTCCCTCTGGCTGTCTTCCTTCTTCCTCTTGCCTCTGTGGTTAAAGATACTGTTAAGAAGCCAGGAGATACTGCTATTTCTCAATGGGTCATCACACTGACATTGCAAGGATTATTACCTCAGCTCCCCTCCCCACCTTTCATTTGTTCTAATCTACGCCCATCACAATGTCAGGCTCAGGTGTCTGCAGAGAAGGACACCGAGAGCAAGCACAGGCCGAGCTGTAGCAGGAGGGCTCTGGCTTAGCCAGCTGCTTCCAGCATCTTCCAGCCTGGCCGACCTTTGCCCACTTCAAGGTGTTCTTTACTTGTTGATATTTCTGGTGTCTCCAGCTCCACTAACAGGCCATTTCCTCATGTGTGGCCACCTTCCATCTCATTCACCTCCTTCTCAGTTGGGGGACCATTGACAGTGCCATTGACAGTTGTTGCTGGATTCCCCACACTCAGTCTGGTAATAGTAGACTCCCAGCAGTTCATGCTTCCTCGGGCCTGGCTAACCCCAGACTGGCCCTGCCACTTCTCTGCAAAATGTTAAATAGGTCCCGGGGACTGCATGCCACATGGACATCCCCCACCGGGGAAGGGAGAAGCTGCCCTCCTGGAGAGCCAAAGCGCTGCCCCTCCCCCACCCCGGGTCACAGACTGTGACAAAGTCTTATTGCCTGTCTCCGGGAATTCATTTTCTGTCTCTCCTCTGTTCCACCTCTCTGGGGCTCCCCGCCCCTCCCCAGCCCCTCAGCATTGTGCCCCTCGTGTTTGCCAGGCAGCTGGCTGCCTTCATTATTTTTACGCCAACACAGTTTAAAAATCTCCGCTGCCTCCTTGCTGTCTGCGGAGATGCGGCTGCCACATTACTCTGACACGGTGATGTCATTAGTGTCCACGCGCACGCTCCTCAGCTAATGAGGCGGCAGAAAGAAAATTAAGGGGAAAAATCACACAGGCACATTGCTTTATATGTAGATGGAGAAATAAAACAAGGGCAGGAAAACAGAGGCCTGTGCTTCCTGATGATGGCTCACCCCCCCATCCCCTGGAGATGCGCGCACACACAGAAGCCAAGAAACCGGGGCCTGTGTTTTGGGTTTTGGCCACCACTACCCCCTTAATCTGCCAAAATCCAGCAAAACTGGGGTAAGTGACTGAAGTCACTTCACCTAATTCTGTAATTAGGTAGAAAAAGAAAACAAGAAGACATGAAATCCCTTTTTCCAGCATTGTCAATGCACAGAAGTGAGGCAAGACCAGGAGTTTGCAGATGCTTCTAGAATCGTAGCTCAAGCTCTGTTTCACTCATCCGGATTTCCACACCAGCCTCCCTTCACATTCTTCTCCACTCAAACACACGAATTTATATTTTATTTAGTTATTTGTTTGAGAGAGAGAGAGAACAAGAAAGGGAGAGAGAAGGAGAGAGAAAGAGAGGAAGAGACAGACAGATATATATATAGAGAGAATGGATTTGCCAGGGCCTACAACCACTGAAAACAAACTCTAGATGCATGTGCCTGCTTGTGCATCTGGCTTACGTGGGTACTGGGGAATCGAACCTGGGTCCTTAGGCTCCACAGGCAAGCGCCTGCTAAGCCACATCTCCATACCAAGCACACAAATTTAGTTCATGTCTTCTCTTCCACTTAAGAAGGATGAAACAGATTGCCACTGTATGTAAGTCAAAGACCCGAATGGGCCTTACCTAAAGACAAGGCTCTTGCTTAGCCTTCCAGTCTTAACTGGCTCCTCCCATTTCCAGGGCACCTCCAGGGTCGGGCGCTTGTTCCGTGAAGGTTTGTGTGCCTGTTCCTTCTCTGTGGAACACGCCTCTTCCAGGCTTCAGCTCTCGGGCTTGGCTTGCTCATTGTATGGGGTCTCTGATACCCCAGCAAGGCCAGGCTTTCCATTTCACACTTCCAAAGTGGGGTGGTTCTCATCTATGCAACCCACAAGTCAGGCAGCTCCAGGAGGGCAGGAAGTCCCTCCACCCTGTCACCCAGTGTTATTCCAGCAAAGAGCTCTGGGACATGCAGCAGAGTAGGTAGGAATGTCCTGGAATGCATTTGGATGCATTATTTGGGGGAAGTGTCTGTGGCCCATGGCTCACCTCCTGACTCACTGGCAAACCTGAGGCTGAGTTACTCATAGGTATGGCTGCCCCCCGGGGACTGGTGCATCTTTGCTCTAAAGGTGATATAAAATTCCTTTGGGAAACAGCACAACACAGGGAGAGGCTGGAGGAACCCAATACAAATAGAAAGGACTCTGGGGAGGGTCAGGTGACATCAGAGGACATCAAACTGGCCTCTTGATCCAAGTGCCAATCCAGGCAGTTCCCAAGGGCACATTAGTAGATGAGGCAGGGTGGGCAGCAGTCTGAGTTAGAGCAAGTGGAGTGTGGTCAGTGGTCAGTCATGTGTGTCTTAGAGGGCGCTGGGCTTAAGGACCTTTCAGCCTCTTTGTGGTTCCTCCATTCTCTTCTGGGGTGAACCAGAACTGTGTCCTTGAAAGGCAGAGGTATGCTTCCATGCAGAAAAAGAACTTGGCTTTACTGATTCATGAATTCTAGGAGAGAAACTCTGTCAAACCCTTTATCTCGCACCATGCATCAACTCACAAGCTGGCTTGTGACAGGTGTCAAACTGAGTTCCCATTCTCCCTGCCCTTCTCCCGGTCCCTTGCCTCGTGTCCTAGGCCTGACCCTACTCCGTCCTGCCACCTTCCAACACTGAACCCCGG
This sequence comes from Orientallactaga sibirica, assembly GCA_036365145.1. Lineage (NCBI taxonomy): Eukaryota > Metazoa > Chordata > Mammalia > Rodentia > Dipodidae > Orientallactaga > Orientallactaga sibirica. The sequence goes on along the minus strand of JAEOAD010000044.1, from coordinate 19,134,827 downwards.
ATGGAGGCAGCTGACTACCTGCGCCCCCTCTGGGCTTGCTCTGGACTGAATTAGCTAGCGGTCAGGTCAGCAGGACAGAAGGGCCCGGCATTGGTGACACACTGGCTCTGAAGCAGTGACACGCTTTGATTCTTGCCGCGGAGCCCTGCGCAGGGCTGCGATGGATGCTCTGAGGTCCGCCTGCTATGGCAGGGGCGCCTTTGTTTGGCCACGGGGAACTGTGATTTATGTCACAAGCTCGCTGTGAAACCTTTTTGCCTTAGTAATTCTGAGCTCCATGGGTGTCTCCTTACATCTATTTAAAGTACGGCTGCTGCCCACGGGCGGGTGGTGCTCTGCGACACTGCCTGCCGATGGCTCGGTGCTCATGTCACCATGGCGCCCGCGTCCGCCCCGCACAGCATCTCTGTGGTCCGTTGCAGACTGTTCGCTGCGCTCCCGGGGCTGCGGGGCCAGTGGGGCCTGTCCTTTTGACGTCAGTGCGTGCGATGAGACCCGGGCAAGGCGGGGACATCCAGGCAGGTGCAGTTTCGGTGTGGCGCGGTGGGGAAGGTCCCCAGGGGCCGGCTGCTGGGCGAGAGCGCCCCTAGAGGCGCAGGGGCGAGGGCCCAGCGAGGGGACGTCCGGGTCTGGAGGGTGCTCCTTGGCCTGCTCCTGGAGCTGCCCTGTTGTTCTCTCAACAAATCTGTTTTTAAAATTTATTTATTGATGTGAGGAGGGAGGGAGGGAGAGAGAGAGGGAGAGAGAGAGAGAGAGAGAGAGAGAGAGAGAGAGAGATGAATGAGCATGCCAGGGCCTTCAGCCGCTGTAAACAACCTTGTGCAAGCACCACCTTGTGCATCTGGTTTATGTGGGTCCTGGAGAATGGAACCTGGGTCCTTTGCCTCGCTGACAAACATCTTAGCCGTCATGTCACCTCTCCTGCCCCACACTCAACCCCAAACACTCAATAAACCTTGACTGAAGATCTCTGTCGGTGCCGCAGAAGCAGGGAGGTACCGCTTTCTGGTTTCAGAATTCTTTAAAAAATTATTTTATTTTTATTTATTTATTTGACGGGGAGAGAGAGAGAGAGAGAGAGAGAGAGAGAGAGAGAGAGAGAGAGAGAGAGAATGGGTGCGCCAAGGTCTCCAACCACTGCAAACGAACTCCAGACTCGTGTGCCCCCTTATGCATCTGGCTAACATGGGTCCTGGGGAATCGAACCTGGGTCCTTTGGCTTTGCAGGCAAGTGCTTTAACTGCTAAGCCATCTCTCCAGCCCAATTGGGACAAATTTTAAATTAAATACACCAATAGTTTAAATCTAATGGAATGATTTCATTCAACAAAGTCTTTTGGGGAAGATAATCTCTTATTCTAGTCAATAATTTGGGAAATTTTTTGTCACTCTTTTAATACAATTTTTAAAATTAAAAACATTATTTATTTATTTATTTATTTGAGAGCAACAGACACAGAGAGAAAGAGGCAGAGAGAGAAAGAGAGAGAGAGAGAGAGAGAGAGAGAGAGAGAGAAAGAGAGAGAAAGAGAGAGAGAGAGAAAGAGAAAGAATGGGAACACCAGGGCCTCTAGCCACTGCAAACGAATTCCAGATGCATGTGCCCCCTTGTGCATCTGGCTTACGTGGGTCTGGGGAATCGAGCCTCAAACAGGGGCTTCACAAGCAAGTGCTTAACCGCTAAGCCATCTCTCCAGCCCTAAGTACAATTTTTTTTTTTTTTTTTTTTTTTTGTTTTGACATTTTCCAGGCTGACCTGGAATTCACTATTATTATGGCCTAACTTATCCTCCTATCTGCCTCCCATTATTAATTTACCACGCCGGATTACCTATTAATTTTTAAGTGTACAAAATAATATACAAAGATTTTATTTTTATTTATTTATTTATTAGGGACGGGGGAGAATGGGCGCGCCAGGGCCTCTAGCCACTGCAAACGAACTCCAGATGCATGTGCCCCCTTGTGCATCTGGCTTACCTGGGACCTGGAGAATCAAACCAGGATCCTTAGGCTTCGCAAACAAACGCCTTAACCACTAAGCCATCTCTCCAGCCCAAAATAATAGGTTTTGTTATGATATTTTCATACGTCTGCATCATCACACTTTGCTCATATTCATCTAAGGGCATTTTCACTCTTTTGGGTATTTTCTTTGATGAGGACTGTTTCTCTTCATCACTAATATTTTAGGTGGAAGCAAGTGACCAGATGCTTAGAATGACCTTTGCAAGGGTACGAGGTTGCAGTCTCCAGACAGCGGCGACTCAAGTCAGGGCACATTAGCTGACAGAGACCCCGGTGAGGGAGGATCATCATCCGTCAGGTGAATTTCACAGCAGTGTAGTGAGTGAGGACCCAGCACGAGAGAAGTTTGTAAAGGTGTGCAGTATGGTCATGTGATGGTTAAGTTTGTGTCAACTTGATTTGTTTAGGAATCCACAGACATTCCTCATAAGTGTGTCTCTGAGGCTACCTCTAGGAAGAATTAATTAAAGGAAGAATCCTTCCCCCAGGGGTAAGCCCTTCCCCAGAGTGGGGTGCCTCTTAGACATGCCCATCTTGGGAGGGGGCTGGTTGATAAAAAGGAGCTCTGGGAAGAAAGACTCTCTCTCCCACCTGGCTGCAGGTGCTGATAGCTGCTTGCCACTGGGTGCTTGCTGCTTGGTGTTTTCCGCTTGGTACTTGCTGCTTGGTGTTGCTGCTCTCCAGTGTGGACTGAAGACCAGGGTGGACTGAAGAGCAGCATCTCTCCAGGAAGCCTCCAGGCCTTCAGTGCCGGATTGGGACTGCTGAGGCCTCCAGCCTCATGGATTGAGCAGCTAACGGGTTTCTTGAATCTCAGGCCTGTAACCTGCTATTGCTGGACTGTGTAAGCCAATCCAATAAATTCCCTTTAATATAATTCATTCTGTCCATTCTGTTCCTCTAGAGAACCCTGACTAATACAGGTCATCACTAGCTAAGGTGAATGATCAAGCTGGGTAATTTCATTTCAGATCAAATACTGCTACAGCAAGAGACTGATGTTTAAAAAAAATATTTATTTATTTATGGGGGAAAGAGAGAGGGGAGGAGTGGAGGGGAGAGGAGAGGAAAGGAGAGGAGAAGAGAAGAGAAGAGAAGAGAGGAGGGGAAGGGAGGAGAGGGGAGAGGCATGGGTGTGCCAGGACCTCCAGCCACTGCAAACAAACTCCAGATGCATGCGTCACTTTGTGCATCTGGCTTTATGTGGGAACGGGAGAATTGAACCCTGGCCAGTTATGCTTTGCAAGCAAGCGCCTCTAACCACTGAGCCATCTCCTCAGGCCAAGATTGATTTTCACCATTCTTCAAAATTACATCATAAGATTATGTACCAAAATACTGCCAGCCATGAGGACGTCTTTGCTATAAGTGCTTGGCGCCCCAGTGACTATAAGAAGGTGACATCCTGGAATGTTTGTTCACAATGCAGCTTCTTACAATTTCTAGACCCTTGCTCCTCCAACTGGGGTCCCAGGCCCGGCCACCCCCTCCTCACTCAGGACTTGTGAGTCTTGCAGAACCTTCCACTCCGGGATCCCGCTAGGTGCAGGTGGGCTCCCAGGCCCCTTGGGATTACAGCCGAGTCCCCTCGGGACACACGGCGGGGGCGCAGAGGCTGAGCCACGCCTGCGCAGTGCAGCACGCGGGCTGGTGGTTGTGCGTGGGCGCCGAGAAGCCACCGCTAGTGCTTGTCCCGGTCGCCTCGTCCCCGTCGCGCGTTCTTCCAGGCCGCGCTGCGCCTATTCCATGTGCAGCCGCGCCAGCGCGCACCTGCTGGGCGGCCATGCTGGTCACTAGGACGCCACACCCCTCCCCGCCCCACCCCACCCCCCCCACCTCGCCCCCGCCCCACCTATGGCTGGCGATCATGATCGTGAGGCCAGTCAGCCCATCTAAGGACCAAAGGCGAACCGGAGGAAAAGGGCAGGAGTTGCCGTCTCCAGGGTCAGAATGGCATTATGGCCAACACAGGGGACCGTGGTGGAAATTATTGTAAGTCCTTGGTGATATTTGGGGATGGTAATGCACAAATGACAGCGGTACCTGTACCCTGTCACTCCTGGAGGTGAAAGGAATTGACCTTAACAATCTTTGGCAGGGTTCATGAGAGGTCTGTGCCTTTCTGGAAAGGCTGGCTTTGGGGAAAGTGGGAGGCAAGCCACAGTGTGTGTGTGTGTGTGTGTGTGTGTGTGTGTGTGTGTGTGTGGGGGGGGTTATCTAACCTTCAAGGACTCAGACTGACGTCTAGGACCCTCAGCATTGGAAGCTTCAGGTGGAAACACCTATGCGAAGGTGTGGGACACCTTTGTTTCAGTCTGGCTCCTCCTGACCTGATGGGGGCTTTGGCTTCTTGGATTTCTAGGTCGTCAGGGAAGGTGGTCCTGCCGCCTCCAGATTCACCAACTCCATCCAAGACTATCATGACCCTCGGCACCCACCCCTGTCCTCAGTGGGCCTCCCACCCCTGGGAGTAATTCCCACCCCTTCACCTGTGCTCTGATGTTGGCTGCTGGCCAGGCAGGCCATGCTGGACGTTACAGTCTAGGACCCTGATAGGAAATAGTCCGCCCATCATGAGAGCTGGGGGGCAGCCACAGACCCTCCTTGGCTCCTCTGGCTAGATGATGTGGACACTTCATCACCCACTTCCTTGTCACGTCCTAGACACTGTCATCTTTGAATACACTAGACTGCTGATTTCAGACCACAGTCTCTGGTCCCCGCCTCCACCTGCAACGGTCTCGGCTCCAGTGAGCCACAAGAGGCTTCGCCCCTCAATTCTCTGTCCTGGAGGCAGGTCTGTCCTGTGCAGTGAGAGCAGGTCTGTCCCGTGCACTGGGAGCAGGTCTGTCTGTCTTGGGGTCCAGTGCTGTGCTCGTCTCACAATGGGTTCTCCTCACAGCAGGTTAACAGATGCTTCCTGCCACTGGTTATCTTTCAGCTGGTCCTTGTGCGCAGCTCCTTCCCGCATTATTTACGTAACTGCAGCTCTCAACAAGATCACCACTGTGGGTTTGGAGGCTGACAGTGGCTGCTCTGAAATCCATTGATATTTCCTCCTAGGGACTCAGTGTTTTTAATTCTCCCTTTGTGTTTCTCTCACCTCCCCGTCAGCAGTATCTTGTGAAGTAGTCTGTCTTGGGCAAAAGATCTTTGCAGACAAGTACAGTGCGCTGTGAGCAATCCTTTGGAGAGAGCCCCACGGAGAGCAGATGTAAATTCGGCATCAGAGAGCTGTTCTCTCCTTCCTGCCTGCTCCTCTGGGAAGAAGTTTGATCGGTGCAGCAGGAGGGCAGGCATCAAGGGCTCCATCTCATCTCGTCGTGGAGTCTCACAAACAGTCACCAAACATTTTCTTCTACTTTAAAAAAAGCAGCTCAGCCTCCAAAGAAAGACATTCACTGGCAAATCCAGCCTGTCTTCCTTCTGAGGCTTTGGCCTGGTTGACTAATGTCAGATTGCTATCTGCCACATGGCCACCTTTCAGGAGGATGTAGAGCCCTAGTTGGCTAAACCTTCATCTTCCTCACACTGGCCAGTGGCTCAAGTTGCAGAATCACAGGACAAACTAATGAGGGGGCGTATTTTCATCAGTACATACCAAGCGGTCATTAAAAATGAAGACGTGGGAGCCTCTGTAAGGATTGCACAGATCTGCCCATGCTTATGTGGAGCCATGAGGCTAAACATCACATCGCACAGTCCCATTCTAAAAAGGCACTGGTAAAAATATGTACAGGAGAAGGCCAGAAATGTACAGGTCAGTGTGGTCAGCCCTGGACACCAGGGTGATGGGGCATTGGCTTTTTTGCTCACTTGCTTATATTTTCAAATTTTCCAAAACAAGCTGGAGTCCTAGTTTGATATAAGAACAAGAAAGAACATTAGTGATGATAAAACCGTCTCCCACCACCCTGGGCACAGCTAAGGGCTGTAAGAATGTTAGCTCTGCTCTCTGGCCTTCCGGGAGCGGCCTCTCCACATTCCTGCTGAGCTGCTTGGGTAGGAGCAGGGATCTGGGAACACAGGCACAGCAATGCCGGGTGAGAAGAACAGCAGGACAGAAGTGTCTGGATATTGTGTGTACCAGCCTGGCAAGAAGATTCTGAGGAGGGGAACTCAAGGGGAAAATTCAGCTGTCTTGTCATGTCTTTTCTTTTTTTCTTTTCTTTTTTCTCTTCTTCCTCTTCTCCCTCCCCTCCCCTTCCTCCTCCTCCTCCTCCTCCTCTTCTTCTCCTCCTTCCTCCTCCTCCTCCTCCTCTTCTCCTTCCCCTCCTCCTCCTCCTCCTTCTTCTTCTTCTTCTTCTTTCTGAGGTAGGCTCTCACTCTAGCTCAGGCTGACCTGGCATTCACTATGTAGTCTCAGGGTGGCCTTGAACTCACAGCAATCCTCCCGAGTGCTGGGATTAAAGGCGTGCACCCTCACGTCTGGCTCCTGCAGCTGTGTTTTCTAATAGAGCTGTTAGAAGAAGGTTCCCTTCTGTGAGCTGATTCCCTAGCCGGCTCTAATAAAGGGTGGGGAAGCCAGAGCCCCAAAACTTTGATGGAGAAGCAGTTCCCCTATATTTCCCTGAGCCTTCTGTGAGGCTATCTTTGGGGGACCTCCCACACACCCCCTTTTCATTTTCTTTCCCCCTTTCCTTGGGGGATGCTGAGCTCAGAGACCATCAAGCATAAACATTTATAGTGGGAAGGGCTGACATGAGTGGACAAAGCTATCAGAGCAGGGGATACTGAGAGAGACATGGGTCCGCCCTTGGATGATGGCTGTACTTAAGTTTTTCTGGTGTTGGAACATTGTGGTGAATGCTGATATTTTGGGCAAATTGCAGATTGCATGTGGAGTCTGTGACTTGACAAATGGAGACAAGAATCAATGAAGATCTATAATCAATAAAAATCAATAAGCTCTTTATTTATTTATTTATGAGAGAGAGAAAGAGAAAGAAAATGGGCATGCCAGGGCCTTCAGCCTGTACAAATGAACTGCAGACGCATGCGCCATCTTGTGCATCTGGCTTACATGGGTCCTGGGGAATTGAATCTGGGTCCTTTGGCTTCGCAGGCAAACGCCTTAACCGCTAAGCCATCTCTGCAGCCGTTGGCTCTACCTTTCACCGCACATGTCCACCAAGCAGCATCTGACTTTCTGGAAGCTCCTCTAGTGTCTCTCCTTCACCAAGAGGTGGGCGCTGCTTCTTTCCTCTCTCCTACCCTGCATGCACTGGATGAAGAGGAAGACTCAACAGCACCAGGGTGAGAAGGGAGTCATGTATGTGATGAGAGAAAAGTTCTATTTTTTTAAGTAAAGTTTACACACAGAGAAATACATGGGTCTTAAGAGTGCCACGGAGGGGCTGGGGAGATGGCTAAGTGGGTACAGTGCTGATGTGCAAGCATGAGGAATAGAGCTCAGATCCCAGCACCCATGGAAAATGCCAGGCCTGGTGCTTCATGCCTCTGCTCCCAGCTCTGGGGTGGTGGAGACAGGGAAGCACTGGGGCTCGCTGGCCAGCTCGTCCAGCTGAATCAGTTATCTTCCAGTGCAGCCAAAGACTCCTTTACAAAGAATGAGGTGGAGAGTGGCAGTGAAACACACACACATGCACGCACACCACACACACAAGCAACAAATGAATAAATATAACTTGAGAAAAAGTTCAGTTTTAAGTGCAGCCAAAGACTCCTTTACAAAGAATGAGGTGGAGAGTGGCTGAGAAGGACATTGAACACACATGTGAACACACACACACATGCACGCACACCACACACACAAGCAACAAATGAATAAATATAACTTGATGAGAAAAAGTTCTATGTTTTAAGTGAAGTAAAATTTACATGCAGAGAAGTGCAGCGGTGTGGGTTTAACAAGGGGCACCCCTCTGTAACGCCCCACTGGTGACAATGGTGTGGGTTTAACACAGGGCACCCCTCTGTAACGCCCCACTGGTGACAATGGTGTGGGTTTAACAAGGGGCACCCCTCTGTAATGCCCCACTGGTGACAACGGTGTGGGTTTAACAAGGGGCACCCCTCTGTAACCGCCCCACTGGTGACAACGGTGTGGGTTTAACAAGGGGCACCCTCTGCACCCGGTGGGCTTACTGGTGTGGGTTTAACAAGGCACCCTGTAACCGCCCCAAAGGTGGGTTTAACAAGGGCACCCCTCTGTAACCACTCCACTGGTGACAACGGTGTGGGTTTAACAAGGGCACCCCTCTGTAATGCCCCACTGGTGACAACAGTGTGGGTTTAACAAGGGACTCCCCTCTGTAACCACTCCACTGGTGACAACGGTGTGGGTTTAACAAGGGACTCCCCCCACTGGTGACAATGTAAACAAGGGCCCCCTCTGTAACTGGTGACAACAATGGTGTGGGTTTAACAAGGGTTTAACAAGGGACACCCCTCTGTAACGCCCCACTGGTGACAACGGTGTGGGTTTAACACTGGTGACAATGGGGGGTTTAACCCCTCTGTAACCGCCCCACTGGTGACTACGGTGTGGGTTTAACAAGGGGCACCCCTCTGTAACCACCCCACTGGTGACAACGGGCACCCCTGTGTAACCTCCCCACTGGTGACAACGGTGCCTTAACAGCTCACCCCTCTGTAACCTCCCCACTGGTGACAATGGTGTGGGTTGGCTCTCTGTACTGCCACTCAGCCCCACTGTCACTTCCACAGGACCCCTCTGCAACCGCCCACTGGTGACAATGGTGTGTTAACAAGGGGCACCCTTCAGGGCACCCCTCTGTCTCTGTCACATGCTATAGTTTTGTCTTTCTGAGAATTTTCCAAGCTTTTGTGTCTGGCTTATTTTGCTCAGTATAATGTTTTCACATGCTTCATTTCATATTGTGCCTTGCACAAAGTAAGCCATTCTTGATTTGATTACCAAGTCATACTCAGTTGCATGTATATCATATCATATTTAAAATACATTTGTTTTTTTAAAGTATTATTTATTTATTTATGAGAGAGGAGAGAGAGAGACAGATAGATAGACAAACATAGAAAGAAAGAATGAGTGGGTGTGCCGGGGCCTCCAGCCATTGCAAATGAACTCTGGATGCATGCTTCACCATCTGTGCATCTGGCTTATGTGTGTCCAGGGGGATTGAACCTGGGTCCTTTTGGCTTTTCAGGCAAACACCTTAACTGCTAAGCTATCTCTTCAGCCCTTAAAATACATTTCTTATTGAAATTCACAGATATTTGGGCGTTTCTGCATTTTTTATTCTTATGAACCGAGCTGCTATGAGCATTCTTGGTTTCCCTGTGCATAGAAACTCTCTGTTTCATAGATGGAAGTAGAGTTACAGGCAGTCACACATTTAACTTTATAAGAAAATGCCCAACAGCTTCCCAGAAAAGATCGTTTCATACCCCGTGACAATGTCTGAGAGTTCCAGGTGTTCCACAGCTGGCCAGTGTCTGCTGATGCTTTTCTGTTGTGAATTGTAATCAGTATGACATGTGAATATTCACTGTGGGTTGTTTTTTTTTGTTGTTTTTTTTTGAGGTAGGGTCTCACTCTAGCTCAGGCTGACCTGGAATTCACTATGTAGTCTCAGGGTGGCCTTGAACTCATGGCGATCCTCCTACCTCTGCCTCCCGAGTGCTGGGATTAAAGGTGTGCGCCACCACGCCCGGTTTAAGTATGGTTTTGATTTGCATTCTCCTAACATCTGGTGATGCTAAGCATCCACATGTCTATAGACCAACAGTGTTCCTGTCATGAAGTGTCTGTTGAGGTTTTGTTTTTTTCATTTTTAGAGGGAAATGTCTTGACTTGGCCTGCCCTGGTTTTTCAGTATTAGGATGCTGTAGTGGTTTTTATTGTCACCTTGACATGACTCAGAATCACCCGTGAAGTCTGCCTCTGGGCATGCCTGTGAGAGATTGTCTAGATTAGGTTCACTGAGGTGGGAAGACCCACCTTAACTGTGCTGTGGACGGCGCCATTCCATGGACTGGTGTCCTGATCTGGATAAGAAGGACGCTCGCTGAGCACTGGAGTTCATGGCTCTTTACTTCCTGACTGCAGACCAGCTGCTTCAGGCTTCTGCCACCATGCCTTCCCCACCGTAACAAACTGTAATTTGAACTGTAAACTGAAAGAAACCCTCCTTCCCCTAATCTGATTTTTGTCAGGTACTTTTTCCCAGCAACAAGAAAGGTAACTAATACAGATGGTATTTGACAAGAGACAAACAACCAAAGAAAATCTTCCAGGAAGGCTGTGCTCATCAGGGTTCTCCAGAGGAACAGAACTGATAGAATGAATTGGTATTAAAAAAGAGAATAAAATGGATTAGCTTACACGTACGCGTGAAGGCACTCACCAGTGAGCAGCACTGGGAGCCAGGCAGGAAAAAGGGACTGTTTTTTCTCAGAGCTTCCTTACATGTAGCCCATCCCCAAGAGGGCTGCCCACTCTGGAGGAAGGACTTCCTACTTCAGTCACATTCTTCCTGGAAGCAGCCTCAGAGAACCACGCATGGGGAATGTCCCTGAAGTCCTGAACTGATCAAGTTGGCAACAGAACTTAACCATCACAGTTGCTGTGGTGGCTTGAATCAGGTTCCCGCCCCACCATGAACTCATGTTTTCCCAGTGCTTGGTTTCCTGCTGATGGCAGTTGAATCAGGTTCCAGCCCACCCATGAACTCATGTTTTCCCAGTGCTTGGTTCCCTGCTGATGGCAGTTGAATCAGGTTCCAGCCCACCCATGAACTCATGTTTTCCCAGTGCTTGGTTCCCTGCTGATGGCAGTTGAATCAGGTTCCAGCCCACCCATGAACTCATATTTTCCCAGTGCTTGGCTCCCTGCTGATGGCAGTTGGGAGGTGGAGCCTTGCTGGAGGAGGCGTGTTGCTGGGGTGGACCTTGAGGTTCATTAGCCCCAGCTTGCCAGGGTTAGTTTGGCTCACTCTCCTGCTGATGTTTTCCACTTGATATTGGCAAGGAGATGATGTCCAATCTCTTCTCATGCCATTCTGTCCCATGCCATCATGGAGTCTCCCCTCAAGCCTCTAAGCCAAACAAACAAACAAACAAACAAACAAACAAACAAACAACAAAAAACACCCAACTTTCTGCCCACCATCTGCCTTTTGTCAAGTGCTCTGTGCCAGTAATGAGAAGGTAACTACAACAGATTCCATTGTGGGGTGAGGGTGGGGAGTGGGGGTGAGCCTATATTAAAACATGCTTATAAGTTAATGAGTGGAGCTCCTTCCTGAATAGTATAGGAAGGTTTGCTAAAACAGATTGATCCACTGGGTGTGTTGGTCCACGCCTTTAATCCCAGGCTGAAGTAGGAGGATCACCATGAGTTTGAGGCCACCCTGAGACTACATAGGGAATTCTAGGTCAGCCTGAGCTACAGTGAGACCCTACCTTGAAAAAAACCCAAAAAAATAAATAAGTAAAATTAAAAATTTGGAAAACTGGGCTGGAGAGATGGCTTAATGGTTAAGGAACTTGCCTACAAAGCGTAAGGACCCATGTTCAACTCTCCAGGTCCCATGTAAGCCAGATGCACAAGGTGACACAAGTGCGTAAGGTTGCAAATGCACACAGGTGGCACACACATCTGGAGTTCAATTGCAGTAGCTGAGGCCTAGGGTACCAATCTCTCTCTCTCTTGCTCTCTCTATCATACAAAATAACAACAACAAAAAGGAACATGATCCTTTTGTGGTGCCCTTACAGTGCTTGGCTTTGGGTCCTGGCTCTGCCTGGTCCCCCTGTGTGCCACCTCACTGGCACAGCACTGGCTCTTTCTGCACTCGGTCTTTTTTTTAATTTTTTATTTTTTAAACTTTTTATTGGCAGCTTCCATAACTATAGACAATAAACCATGATAATTCACCCCCATTTCCCCTCTCAAATCCAACCTCCATTGAATCCCCTCCCCCTTCCAATTAGTCTCTCTTTTGTTTTGTCTTTTGTCCTTTCCTCCTGTTATGAAGGTTTTGTGTAGGTAATGCCAGGCATGTAAGGTCATGAATATCAAGGCCATCTTGTGTCTGGAAGATTGTTATAAGCAGGTCTACCCTTTCCTTTGACTCTTACATTTTTTATGTCACCTCTTCCAGTATGGATCCTGAGCCTTGGAAGGTGTAATAGAGATGTCTCATGCACTCGGTCTTTTGGTCTGCAGACTAGGGGTGTCCATGGCTTCTAGGGTTGCCGACTGTAAAACTCTCACAAGCGCACAGCAGTGACTGAGCTCTGCAGATAAAGAGTGGTCTCCTGGCAGCTCTCTGCCTCATATTCCCTGAGATGCCTCAGTCACCTGTCCACGGAGACATGTTTTCTTCCTTCCTATGTGATGATTGCCTTAAGTCCTCAGCAGGGCTGTGGAAGGAGTGGGTGTTCGCCCCAGTGCCTGGGAGCTCGGTGCTCCTCGGGAGCATCCTGTTGTTCTCTGAGGCTTGGTGAGGTTGGTGTTAGAAGTCTGAACAGTTACCCCCTCTGGAATCCTGAGCAGAGAGCAGACTTCCTTTTTGCCTCAGAAAAGGCAATCGAGTCGGTTCCCTATATGTGCAGGTTCTGCACCCATGGATTCAACCAATTATGGATTGAGAGTATTTGAAACAAATTGCATCAACCAAGCATGTGTGAATTTCCCCCTTGTCATTAGTCCTGAGATGGTACAAGTGATTTACATAGCATTTACATGGCATTAGGCATTGTAAGTATCCAGGGGTGATTTAAAGTGCACTGGAGGATGTGGGTAGGTTATAACCAAATACAATGTCATTTGATATATGGGGCTTGGACACCCTAAATGTTGGTACCTCCTGGAACCACCATGGGATGCCTACACTTCATTTCCCTCTGCTCAGCTTCCAACCTGCTGGGTTGGAACTGGAATAGAATTGTGTAATGATTTCCTTCAGTGATGTCCCCCCTCCTAAAATCAGCTGCGTTCACAGGTCCAATCCCAGCTAATGAATTACTTTTCTCTTAGCTGAACAGACATGCCTGGAAGAGTGAACCTGTGTGCTTTCTGAAACTATGTCCCACAAAGAAGGCAAGCCATCTCGACTTTGCTTAAATCAAGACATGTGTAGATAAACAGAATTGGGACATTCTTTCCTCATTTTAATTACCTAAGAGGAAAAGGAGAGGGCCGTGGAGCAGAATCTGGTAGTAAACAGGGCGAGGCTGGCCTGCAGGCTGCCTTTTCCAGCCAGGTAACTTTATCAGAACTTTTCTTTGGGGAAAAAATCTCTTCAAACAGCTGCTAGATTAAAGGTCTGATATTCCTTTTCCAGTGTTGAATTCTGAATTCTGCAGCTTGCTGGGAGGAAGGAAGCACAGATAACTTTTTTTTACATCTCAGGAACTCAGAGACTCAAAACGTTTTAAAGTCCTGTGTCCATGGGGAATTGCAGACTCAAAGGGGCTGGGGCAGAGCTGGGTCCCTGGGTGTGGGACCATTGTCAGGAGAGTGAGGAGACAAAATGGCTCTGTATATGGGTCAGTGACCCACACTCTACTGTGAAGTTAAAAAAAAATTAAGGATGGCCTAAAATCAACTATGTATAAAAGATCCCCGAGAAGCAGCTCTTTCTTGTCAAAGTGGAAATGTTTATAGTCCCGAAGCCAGATCTCCTCGGAGTCTACCTTTAGGACTCTTTAGAGCTGAAAAGGCTGGTGGAACCCTCAAGTCCTTTCTGACATCTATTAACTTTTTATCCTTCAAGGTCATGGGCTTCATTATTGTAGAGGAGTGCAAAGGAATCTGCCAGCATTTTCAGCTTGATCATTGATAGGGAGGGGGTCCAACTCATCTGATTCATAGTTCTGCCTGAACTTCTGAATTATTCTGCACTTAAACTTTCCTCATAGAGCCAAAATTTAAATGAGACAAGCTCTTAAACAGGCAAAGGGAAAGATTCACACAGAAAAAACATAGGAGAGATGAAAGCAAAGAAAGAGGAGGAATAAGAGGAAGGCAGAGGTAAAGAGTTTAAAAAAAAAAAAATACCACTTTACAGTGAGATTTCCAGAGACTTTATTAAACAATGTCTTAGACATCCTGATGTTTCAAAAGCCAGTTGAAGCCGGGAAATTAGTTTCTGTTGCACAGTATATAAGCCGAGTAGGGCTAATGGTCTGTACCAGGTTCCAACACTGCATGCTCTCTCCATGCCAGCCCGTTAGCTTTTCCTCAGGACCATCGTCAGGAATCAGGGCACACCATCATTTCTTAGTAAAATGCAATAGTTTTTCAAAAACCATGAATAGAGTCCCTTCTTATTTAAAAATTATTCCAGTGTATTGTACTATGTTGAGCCTGGTCTATTTTTGGTTATTGTGATCTTCTTGTTGGCTCTTGAGATTGGTTGGTTGACTGTTCTGTGTGGAGTATTCCCTCAAGTATTCTCTGTAGGTTTGGCTTTGTGTTCATATAATCATAGAATTGACTGTTTTCACGGAAAGCTTTTCTTTCACCATCTATTATGAAGGATGCCTTTGCTGGGTAGAGTAGCTTGGGTTGGAAGCCATAGTTTTTTAGGCTTTGAAGTGTTCCATTCCAGGCTCTTCTGGCTTTCTATTGAGAAATCTGACATAATTCTGATAGGATTGCCTTTGTGTGTTGTGGGTTGTTTCTCTCCTACTGCTTTTAACACTCTCTCGTTGTTTTTGTCAAGAGTTTTAACAATGATGTGTCTTGGAGAGGTTCTTTTTTTGGTCCTGTCTGTTCTGTGTTCTGTGGGCTTCTTGTATCTGGATGGGCCTCTTTTGAGAGATTTGGAAAATTTTCTTCAACAATTTTGTTGACTTTGTTCACTCTGCCTCTGGCCTGGATTTCCTCTCCTTCTGGTATACCCATGATCTGGATGTTTGGTCGTTTGAGGGTATCCCACAGTTCCCTTATACTCTGTTCACTTGAGTTTTTGAACTTAGTGAAGTTTTTGGCCTCCTGATCAATTTCTTCCGTTTTTGTCTTCCAGGTCAGAGGTTGTGTCTTCCACATGAGTAACTGTTGGTGAGGGGTTCTAGAGAGGTTTTTATAATTTCTATTTGATTTTGTTTTCTGTTGTGTTATTTTTCCATTGTGTCCATCTCTTTTTTGAGGTCCAATTTCAATTTGAGTTCTGATTTTGTTGAGGCCCTCCCTGGAATTCATTCTTGCATTTGATCAAGTCTTCATTAAGCTTAATCAACTGGTTGTTGAGATCTCCCATTTCTTGACTCACCTTCAAGTTGTTCCTATCTCTTTGAGGGTTCTAACACGTTTTTCAAACAAGTTAAGCCTCCTGTCAAAAGCTGCACGCTCTAGGAGACAATTCTGTTCGCTTTCATTGATACGATTGCTGGTTCTTTGGTGGTTGGCTTCCTGGTCAGTGCTTCTTTTGATCAGCGTCTCATTGGTTGTTGTGGTTTCATTTGGGAATGCACTTCTGTTCATTTATCTATGATTTCACTAGAGGCTTCCATTGCAGGACTAGGCATCCTTGGTGGAGAGCTCTCAGTTTTCTGACTTTCAGTGGCTTTTTTGTGTTGTTGTTCCCATTTTAGGGAGACTCTTTATTTTATTGAGGAGGAAGCAAGTTTTTTCTTTTCTTTTCTTTTCTTTTCTTTTCTTTTCTTTCTTTCTTTCTTTTTTTTTTTTTTTTTTTGTTTTTCCGAGGTAGGATCTCACTTTAGCTCAGGCTGACCTGGAATTCACTATGTAGTCTCAGGGTGGCCTTGAACTCACGGTGATCCTCCTACCTCTGCCTCCCGAGTGCTGGGATTCAAGGTGTGCGCCACCACGCCTGGCGGAAGCAAGTTTTTGTCCTTTGGCCCATGCACCCTCTGACTCAGGTGAGCAGGGATGTTGGTACCCAGTGGCCAGTCAGGATACCAGAGCAACAGGCCTGGTCCCACAGCTCACCCAGGGACCAGGCCTCTCCAAGCAGGGCACAGTGGGGCCTACCAGAACCAGGGAACTTGGAGGAGCCAGAAACAGGATCTGGCCTACTCCCTCCTCAGCATGCCTGTGCAGAGAGTTCCTGGAACACGCTTCACCCAGCTTCCATTCAAGTTAAGATCTTGTGTTATTATGGAACATTTGCTAAAATTAAGAAAAGGACAGTCCTGTGAGGTGACAACACTGCACGTGACCTTTGGATCTCACCACTTCTCTCTCTCCATGTCCAGGCTTTGTTTTAGGAGCCAGCACAGGGTACAATGTCTCAGTCCAGTTCTCTAAACTGGCAAACGTGTGTGTTCCTCTAGGGTCTGGGTGTTTCTTGTATACGTAGACATGGACTCTTTCACATGGGTTGTATTTTCCATTGTACATGTTATAGTCTTGTTATTGACTAAGGATGTTCTAGCAAGTAAATTACAACTTCTAGACAGATGACCAGTGAGTATGGAGATAAAGGAAGAACCAATAAAACCCTAAATTTAGTCAAAACAGTGAAATATTGGTGAGAACAGCTTTGTGTGTATGTGCTTGGTGTGCATGTGTGTATACATATTCATAGGTGTGGGTCCATGCACACATGTATGTGCTCATGCGTGTTTTCCTCAACTGCGTTCCACCTTACTTTTTGAGACAGGGTCTCTCACTAAATTTGGGGCTCAGTCATTTGGTGAGATAGGCAGGCCAACTGTCCTTAGGTTTCCCAGCTATGCTGCCCACTCCCAGCTGTTCTGTGGGATCTGGGCGTCTGAAATCAGATTCTCATACTTGCTGAGAAGCATTTTATCACCTGGGTCATCTTCCCAGCCTGAGAAGATCTTATGCAACTAAGGTGGGGGGAGGTCTCTGAATGTAGGTGGCACAATACCATAGGTTAGACCATCCAGTAGGTACAGGCCTAAAATGGGTGCCTGGGTGGAGCAGAAGGAGCAGAGAGAGGAGGTCTGCTAGCACAAGCAGGCTCTCTGTGCACATCCCTCCTTCCATAAAATGAGTAGCAGCCTCCCCACCACATATTCCCACCACCACTGTCTTCTTCCTCATCTCAGGCTGCAGCAGTGGCCCAGATGACTGGACTGGACCTCTGAAACCAAAAACCAAAATAAACCCTTCCTCCTTTAGTATTTATAGCTCATATTTTAAATTTTTTAAATTAAATTAAATTAAATTAATTTTTTTATTTGAGAGAGAGATAATATGGGCATGCCAGTGCCTCCAGCCACTGCAAACGAACTCCAGATACATTCGCCACCTTGAGCATCTGGTTTACATGGGTCCTGGGGAACCGAACTAGGGTCCTTTGGGTTTGTAGGCAAACACCTTAACTGTTAAGCCATCTCTCCAGTCCTATAGCTCAAATTTTTCATAGTGATGAAAAGTCTGATTAACACAAGGGATTGTATAGAAAACTATGAATAGCTAATATTTTTCTAAGTCTGGTGAACACATATTACTGAAATTTAAATTTAATTTAATTTAAATGAGTAAAATATAGTTCTTAAAGTCAGACAAGGAAGACATCAGATGTTTGAGCAGATGCAGGTTAGAAGATGGTGGACCCATGTGTCTGAAGGTAAAACATGAACCATGGCAGGTCTGCTCTGGGGAAAACCAGCGTGCTGTAATTGGACTGGAGGCCTGCCTATGGGAGGAAAGACTTGTCTGGTACTGAAAACCTAATCAAAAGCCTATGATGGGGGAGATCATGAGCATTAGGAGTGTAATGCCTGCTCTTGTCTGGCTAAATGTGTATACTATGCTCACCAAATTGCCCAGTAAGCACTTCTCTTAATGTCCACACACATATATTAATGCGGTGACCTTGGGATGACTCAGAAGGCACCATGGTGCTGAGAAAAAGGGACAGAGGAGTGCTCAGCACTGAAATATCTTTATCACACCTTCCAAGGCTCAGGTCCATTGCAGAAGAGATGGTAGAAAGAATGTAAGAGCCAAAGGAAGGGTAGGACTCCTTATAATGCAACCATCCAGACAGAAACTGGCCTTGAACTCTATGACCTCGTAGTGCCTAGCACTACTTTCACAAGACCCTCAGAATAGGAGGAAAAGATGACGACATCAAAATTAAAGATAGACTAATGGAGAGAGGGAGGAGATATGATGGAATATGGATTTGTGTAGGGAAAACTGGGGGAGGGAATTATCATGGTTTGTTGTGTGTAAGTATGGAAGCTGTCAAGAATAAATTTGGGAAAAAAACATGAACCATGATCAGCAGCAGTGGAGGAGGAGAAGGAAGGAGAAGAGAGGAGGGAAAAAGAGATGGGGAGGTAAAACAAAGACACAACTATTAATTCATAACTTGCCACTCAGCAAAAACGGCTCTCAAACGCTCAGGAAAAAAAGATTTTTTTTTTCAGACATGCAAATATTGAAAGCATTCAGACTTCCAGGACAAGAAATGTCAAAGAAAGTCCTTTTTTTTTTTTTGGTTTTCTGAGGTAGGGTCTGATCTGGAATTCACTCTGTGTTCTAGGGTGGCCTCGGACTCTTGACAATCCTCCTACCTCTGCCTAAGGAGTGCTGAGATTAAAGGCGTGTGCCACCACGCCCAGCTGAAAGTCCATTCTTTTTTTTTTTTTTTAAATATTTTATTTATTTATGAGAGAGAGAGACAGAGAATGGGAGCGCCAGGGCCTCCATCCACTGCAAATGAACTCCAGACACATGTGCCCCTTGTGCATCTGGTTTATGTGGGTCCTAGAGAATCGAACCAGGATCCTTTGGCTTTGCAGGCAAATGCCTTAACAGCTAAGCCATCTCTCCAGCCCCCTGAAAGTCCATTCTTAAGCAGAAAAAAATTCCAGATGACAGTTTGGATTTCCATAAAATAATGAAGAGAACTAGGAATGGTGACTACATGGGTAAAAATAAAAAATTTTTGTATTATTTTAATATACTTAAAAGACAGTTGAAGGATGGAGAAGATGGCTTAGCAGTTAAGGCACTTCCCTGAAAAACCGAAGGACCCCAGTTTGATTCCCCAGGACCCACGTAAGCCAGATGCACAAGGGGGCACATGCCTCTGGTGTTCATTTGCACTGGCTGTAGGCCCTGGCATGCCCATTTCATTCTGTCTCTCTGACTCTTTCTCTCTCTCAAATAAATAAATAAAATATATTAAAAAAAAAAAACAGCCAGGGGTGGTGTGCACACTTTTAATCTCAGCACTCGGGGGTCAGAGGTAGGAGGCTCGCCATGAGTTCAAGGCCACCCAGAGACTACATAGTGAATTCCAGGTCAGCCTGAGCTAGTGTGAGACCCTACCTTGAAAAACAAAAAAAAAAAAAAAAAATACAGTTGACTGTTTAAGAAAAATCATAGCAATGCATTATGGGATGTACACATAGAGGTTAAGTGTATAACACTAGCAGCATGGAGGCCAGGAGGAAAGAAATGGAAATATTTTCTCATATGAGTCTTACAACACACATTTGTATTGCTTGTGAACAGACTATGGTAAGGTAGGGATGCAGACTAAAGGAATCACTACAAGAACCCAAAGCATGTTTATCAAAAAAAGGGAGAAAAATGGAATCATGAAAAATATGCAAATAAAAGGCAGAGAAAGGAGATACAGCAAACAGAACTGATGAAAGATAAAGTAGTAAGGTGTTTGCTTTGCACTTAATTACATCCAGATACCACTCAATGGAAATGAGCCAAACACCAAATTACATGGCAGAGGCTGTCAGATTATGTTAGGAAAGCAAGATCCAAGTATAACCTGCTTATAAAACAGTTTAAAAATAAAGGCAGAAGTTAAAAGGGAAAGCTGGTGTGCTAGGCATCCAGTGATTCATGCTGTCTAGGATCTGGGCTTTGGCCCCTTCTCTTGAGTATGCATGGGACCATTGGCTCATTTTTCATCAGTTGATATGGCAAAGATGGTAGGAATTTTCTGTGAGTAGTTAAAAAATTATAACTTCTACTTTGCTAGCAGTCCTATTGATTGTCTTTTTGTTATTTTATTTTTTATTTTTTAAGATTAAGTTTTATTTATTTATTAGCGACAGAGAGAGAGGGAGAGAGAAAGGGATAGAGAGGGAATAGGCACACCAGGGCTTCCAGCCACTGCAAACAAACTCCAGATGCATGCGCCACCATGTGCAGCTGGCTTATGTGGGACCTGGAGAATCAAACCTGGATCCTTAGGCTTCACAGGCATATGCCTTAACTACTAAGCCATCTCTCCAGCCCTTCTTTTTAAAAAATTTTTAAAAGAGTATATATATTCTTTATGAGAGAGAGAGAGAGAGAGAGAATAGGCATGCCAAGGCCTCTTGCCACTACAAACGAACTCCAGACACATGTGCCCCCTTGTGCATCTGTCTTACATGGATACTGGGGAATTGAACCAGGGTCCTTAGGCTTTGCAGGCAAATGCCTTAACCACTAAGCCATCTCTCCAGCTCCTTTGTTATTTTATTTTATTATTTTATTTAATTTTTTAATTTTTTAAATTTGCAAGCAGAGGGAGAGATAGAAGAGAGAGAGAGAGAGAGAGAGAGAGAGAGAGAGAGAGACACAGAAAGGGCACGCCAGGGCTTCTAGCCACTGCAAACGAACTCCAGATGCATGTGCCCTTTGTGCATCTGTCTTACGTGGGTCCTGGAGAATCGAACCAGGATCCTTTGGCTTCACAGGCAAATGCCTTAACCGCTAAGCCATTTCTCCAGCCCTCCTTTTTTATTTTTATTATTGCTTTAAATTTTTATTTGTGTGTGTGTGTGTGTGCAAGTGTGTGTGAGCATGCACCAGGGTCTCTTGCTGCAGCAAATGAATGCCTGTCTGTCTTTATGTGGGTGGCAGGTGAAACCACCAGGCTTTGCACAAGGCCTTTACTCCCTGAGCCATCTCCACAGTCCCTTGGTTGTCTTCTTAGCTTACATGCTTTGATGAAGTGAGTTGCCATACAAGAGAGGCCTGCATAGCAAGGGCTGTGGTTTGAACGGTTGCATGTCTCCAGAATGCATGTGGAAGTTTAACCTCAGTGCAGCAGTGTTAAGAAGGAGTGGGCTTTAGGAAGGGCTACACCAGACGTTCTCCGCCCTCTCTTATTCTCTTATGAAAGCTCACGAGAGAGACAGAGAGCAAGTTCATTGGTTCTAGTTCTTTTGCCCCATGTGCCTAATGAAGGGGCAGGAGTAATGCTGGGTGCAGAAAGCACTCCTTACTAGACATGGTGTTGGCTGGCACCTTCATCTTGGACTGCTCAGCCTCCAGAAGCAGGAGAAATTAATTTCTATTCTTTATAACTTGCCTAGTCTGAGGCACCTGTAATGGACTAGGACACCCAGGAATTGAAAATGGTGAGGGATGGAGACCCTTCATTCCCCCAGTCCCCGTGGAAGTAAATCTGCCAGGTACGGAGTATGGCAGCAGAATCTTCTCCCACTGAGAATTCAGATGAGACCCTTGGTGTTCTTGTCACCTGGAAGCAGTCTTGTGAGAGACCCAGAAGCAGATCTGGCTGAGCAATGGCTAAACTCCTGACCCACAGAAACTGTGAAGCAATAAATGTGTACCATTTCTAAATCTCTAAGTTTGTGTTGACTTGTTACCCAGCAATAGATAAGGAATGCAGATGAAAAATGTTAGCACCATTCCAAAGAAAGTTGTGTTGATATCAAACTAGCTATTTTAATATCAGACAAGGTTGATTGTAGGCTAATGAATATCACTCAAGATTAAGTACACCATTTTGTCAGAGGTGAACGTGTTAACCACTACATGACAGAAACCTCTCTGAATACCATTTCATAATGATTAAAGAGGCCAGTTCTTCAGAGAGTATATCAATGTTAAACATTTATGCAACTGACGATATAGCTTCCAAACACTTGAAGAACCATAAAGGGGCATAGAGAGATCCACAAGCAGGACTAGAGGTTAAGTCCCCTTTCAATAATTTCAAAGACAAATATGAAGAAAGCTGGACATATAGAGAAGCCTTAACATTCTTAGGCAATTTGATCTAATAGAACACTCAGCCCTCACCCACACCATGCACATTGTTTTCCAAAATGCATGGGACACTTACCAAGGTAGACATATTTTGGATCAAAAATTAAGTTCCAGTAAATTATGAGGGGTAAAGTCACACAAAGTAAGGTTTCTAAACACAGTGGTTTAGTTAGACCTTAAAAAGATATTTAGAAATATGCCAGGAAGATATCATACAAATTCAGAAATATTTAGAAGTTAAATAACATTTTAGTATATACATGGTTCAAATAAAAATTAAAGGCAAAATTAGAAAGATTTAAAACTTAATGAAAGTAAAATTTCAATGGATTTAAGTCTGTGGAATCAGCTAGAACAGGATCTAGGGGACAAGTGTACCACTGAGCATCTGTATTTGAAAATCATATCCAGGGGCTGGGAAGATGGCTCAGTGCTTCCTTGCAAAGCTCGCTGGGCTGAGTTCAATTCTTAGCCACCCATAGAAAACTGAATGTAAAAAGTGGCAAAAGCACTGGTGTTTGTTTGCAGTGGTAAGAAACCCGGCACACCCACATATATACACAAATAAATTAAAAGTTTCAGATTTATGAAGAAAGAAAACAATATTCAAATCAAGACTTTAGCATGTACCTAAAGAAATTAGAAAAAAACTGAACAAATAAGGCCAAATGTAAACAAAGAAAGAAAAACAATAGAGAACACAGTGGAAATCCACAAAACAGAGCACAACACTACAGGAAAAAAATGAATGAAATAAAAGGCAAGTGTGATGAATGGAAAAAGAAAATGCCAATGTCACAAAGAGAGTAGTGGATGACAATTTAGCTGAAAGAGATAAATCTCTTAAAAGATAAATCTCTATGAAAGCTAGCTCAAAAAGCAAGAGAGAACCTATCTCAATTGAGGAGATACTGAATTCCTAGTTAGAAACCTCTCACCAACAAAATTCAGCACAGATAGCTTTGTTGATGAATTGTATGGACCATTTAGGAACAACTTCTAAACTTCTAGAAAATAATAGAGAAGGGGGGAGGGAACACTTGCACTATCAGTATTGAAATTACATCACTATGATGCCTCAATCAGATAAACACGGCACAAGAAAACTATAGGCTAATGTCTTTTGTGATATTTAAGAGAAATCACAGCGCATTAGATCCAATTCTTTTTCCTATCTTTGTTCTATCTCTATATACAGATAATACTTCATAACTAAGTGTGGTTTATCCTCAGAGTGCAGGGTTGGCTTAAATTGTGGAAAATCAACCAATGTAAGTCAATATATTGACAGAGAATAAAATACACTATATAATTATTTCCAATTACACAGGAAAAATATTTAAGAAAAAATCAGTATTCATATACGATACAAACTTTAAAAAATATTTTTTATTTATTTGAGAGAAAGTGGGAGAGGGGTACCAGGGCCCCAGCCACTGCAAATGAACTCCAGATGCATGCATCCCCTTGTGCATCTGGCTTATGTGGGTCCTGGAGAATTGAACTGGGATCCTTTGGCTTTGCAGACAAATGCCTTAACTGCTAAGCCATCTCTCCAGCACACAATATGAACTTTTAACAAAGTAATTACTTTCTCATTAATAAGAGAACACACCCAACCAGAACAGCTTAAGACAAGAAAGGGTCTATTTCTGGATTACAGTTATGAGGGGAAGTTTCTTCACAGCATAGAAACCATGGCAGGAGCAGACAGCTAGTACCACATCGTCACATCAGTGGGTAGGAAGAGGCAAGAACAAGCTGAGTGTGGCAGGTGGAACTGGACTATATCTCCCCAAGGTCTGTCCCTAAGGACACACTTCCTCCAGCAAGGCTCCACCTTCCAAAGGCCACTCAACCTTCCCAAACAGCGCTCCTACCTGGGAATTAAGCATTCAAACACGTCCATGATTCATGGCCATTTCATGATGCACAATATATTCAGTCAAACATTAAGCATCCCCATAGTCTTTACCAGTTCTAACACTGCTCAAAAGTCTAAAGTCTCATCTGAGACTCAAGGCAGTCTCAACTGTGAGTCCTCTAAAATCAAAACACAAGTTACAGACTTCCACATATAACAAAAGCAGAGAATAAACTTCCCCATTCCAGAATGGAGGAACGGGGCAAAACAGGGAAAGGTCAAACCAATGCCAAGATGCAAAACCAGTAGAGTAAACATCAAATCCTGCCACTCCATGTCTGGTGTCCAGTCCTCGTAAGTAAATCATTGGCTCCAAAACACGTGAGTTCCATGCCTCCAGCTGTGCAGCCTGCATTCAGCCCTCTGGAGAAAGCAGTCATGTTGTTGTCCACATTTTTTGCCGACTCTCCATCCTGCCTCCTGTTCCTCCCAAACCAGCATGGCATGAGTAACCCTACCAAACTCCTCTGCCAGGTGGGGGTGAAGCCTGACCTTGGCCCATAGCTGTAGCAGCCTGTGCTAGGTTACCCTGGAGAACAGGGAAATCCCTCATTCTCCCTTCAGGTCTCACTGTCAGCCCATCTTTCCCACTGTCCCAATGCAGAGCAGATGGCCCACCCTCAATGGTGGTAATCTCTAACAATTGCAGCTAAAGCACCTGCCGTCTATGGACCTGGGACTTGTCCATGTTTCCTCCTGTGCTAAATTTTACATTTTTCATATCCTAATCTGTATTTACCTTCACCAAACACACCAGTCTGTTACTTTTAAATTCAACTTTGTTCAAGTTTTCAGAACATAAGGAAGAACATAGCCAGCCTATTTGCCGGAACATCGCATGAACTGCCTCTAGCCCAGTTTCTGATAAAGTCCTTTTTTCTCCCTCTGAAATCTCATAGGATGAGCCTCCATCGTCCATATTTCTCTCTGCCTTTGGTCTTTCAAACTCTCACCAGAATGGCTCATTAAGCTATGTTTATAGCATTATAAAACTTCTCTAGTCCAAAGTTCTAAATCCTTTCATTTTTCTCCTGGAAGCCAGTTCCAAAAGACTGAAAACCACATCAATGACCTCACTTCTTGGTACCAATTTCCTGTAGCAGTGACCTCATTACTGGAACAAAACACCTGCCCAGAAGCAGCACATGGAAGAAATGGTTTATTTCTGGCTTAAAGTTTTGAGAACAATTTTCATCATGGTAGGGAAATCAGGATAGGAGCAGACAGCCAGTATCACATATTCATATCAGCAGGGAATAAGGAGCAAGAGTAACTGAGTGTGGCAAGAGGGTTATGTCACTGCAAGGCCAGCCCCAGTGACATACTTCTGGTAGCAAGGCTCCAACTCCCACAGGCTCCACAACCATTCCAAACAGTGCCACTCAATGAAGATTAAGTATTCAAACATATGAAGCCATACGCAGGATGTTTCACATTCAAACCACAACAGTAATAGAGAAAAAGCATTTAAGAGCACTATGTGATTGTCTAGGGAGATAGCTCAGTCAGTAAAGTGCTTGCCTCACAAGCATGAGGACCTGAGTTTGAGCCCTAGTACCCATGCAAAGAAAAATCTGGGGATGGAGAGATGGCTTAGCAGTTAAGGACTCAGGTTCAACTCCCCAGAACCCATGTAAGCCAGACACATAAGGTGAAGCATGCACAGAAGGTGATGTATGTGTAGAAGGTCACACATGCGCAGAAGGTAGGGCATGCACCTGCAGTTTGATTGTAATGGCTGGAGGCCCTGGTGTGCCACTTTCTTGTTCTCTCATAACACAATTCTGTCTGTAGTGGCACATGCTTGTAATCCTAGTGCTGGGTAGGTGTAGACTGGTGGGTGTTTCCCTGGGGCTCACTGGCAGCTAGTGCAGCTCCAGTGGTGACCTTCTGACCAACGAGACATCCTGTTTCAAAAAAGAAGTGGACTGTGCACCTGAGGAATGATGCCTGAGGTTGGCCCCTCTGGCCTACACACACACGTGCGCGCGCGCGCACACACACACACACACACACAAATGCATGTGTACCAGCACACATAGGAATGTGCATATACACACTCATGCACAAAACTCATTCACATGACACCACAAAAGAGAAATCTAAATGTTCATACAGAATTAAAATTCTCGGGCTGGAGAGATGGCTTAGTGGTTAAGGCTCCTGCCTGCTAACCCTAAGAACGCTGGTTCCAATCTCCAGCGGTTCCAATCTCCAGGTCCCACGTTTAGCCAGATGCAAAGTGACGCAAGGGCGCAATGCCGCACTTGACCACAAGGGGGTGCACACATCTGGATTTCGGTCACAGCAGCTGAGAGACTGCTGGCGCGCCCATCTCTGTCTATCTCCCTCTCTCTCTCTCTCTGTGTCTCTCTCCAAAAATAAATAAAATAATTAAAAAAATAAAAAAAAGAACCAACTCTTTAAAAAAAAAAGAATACAAATTCTCAACACAGGAGGCTTAGACTATGGAAAAGGCAATCTGTAAAGCCTCTGCCTCCAGTATATTATTGCACGGAGAGAGACAGGTCATGCTTCCCCTCAGCGTAGGGACAGGAAGGTAGAGTCCACCGCCACGTCTGCTCAGCGTTGTCCTGGAGGCTCTAGTCAGTGCAACACAGCATGAGAGAATAAAGACAGGCATCCAGATCGCAAAAGGCATGAAACTGTGTTTATCCGCAAGTGACCAAACATGCTGCACAGAAACCCTAGGGAATTTATAAAAGCTGCCTGTTGCCGTCAGGTTTGCGTTGCTGGCAGAAAACACTCGACAAAGAACTGCTTGTGGGGAAAAAGGGTTTATTTTGACTCACAGACTCAAGGAGAAGCTCCACAATGGCAGGGGAAAATGATGGCATGAGCAGAGGGCGGATATCACCTCCTGGCCGATATCAGATGAACAATGTCAACAGGAACAGGAGAGTGCCAAACACTGGCAAGAGGAAGCTGGCTATAACACCCATAAGCCCACCCCCAACAATACACTGCCTCCAGGAGGCTTTAATTCCCAAATTGCCACCAGCTGGGGACCTAGCATCTAGAATACCTAAGTTTATGGGAGACACCTGAATCAAGCCACCACATTCTGTGCCTCACCCCCATAAACTGATAACCATCCATGATGTAAAATGCAATGCATTAAGTCCGTTTTAAAAGTCTCCATAGTTTTTATTAATCCTAATGATGTTCAAACATCCTCATAATAAGGCTTGTAACTGAGCCATCATACCAAAAAAAAAAAAAAAAAAATCCCCCCAAACCCTATACTAGCACAGAATAAACATTCACACTGCAAAACATGGCATTGGGAATAGCAAAGCAATATTCAGCTAGTACAAGATTTAAACAGGGCAAGCATCGAACTCTGTAGCTCCAAGTCCAACAACTCTAGTCAGTAAAGTTTCCAAGTCTGATAATTCTAACCAGTGACACGTCTCTGGATTCCAATTCTGCCCCTCCAGCTAGGCTGCTAATAGTCCTGGAAAACTTCATCCAGTGCTGGCAGCTCACTTGGCAGCCATTCCATAGTCCCAGCATCTCCACTGCAACTCACGGTTCATCCTCATGTCTCCATTGGGTCTCCATGCAGATAATACAACACGCGTGTTTCACAATGCCAATGGCCATTTCCAAAACACAAGACTGTGTTACAAATTCAATGACCCTCTCTTTCCTGCATTGTTATACTCCATAATGCTAGGTGGGCTGCTAACTTGTTAATCTGGGGGGAATAAAGCAGACTTTGAAGAATAGGACACTCCTTCAGCATTCAGGCCCCTTCCAAAGACTGCGTTCTTCCTGTTGTCCCAATGCAGGTCAACTGGCCCAATCTCAATGGTTGCAATTTCTCAAACAATTGCAGCTGAATGGGCAGCAGTTTTGGCCCAAAGATTTCGTTTTTTCTATGTTATATCCCTCTGCTCACACCAGTCCATTTCTATACAATGCAACCCTGCACAAGTTCTCAGGGCACAGGCATAATAACAGCAAACCTCTCACACAAACTGCTTCTAGCCTAGTCCAGGCAAAGCTCCTTCTTACCCTCATAAGCCAAACCTTACAGTCCTTAGTTCTTACTGCATTCAGGTCATTCAACTCTGACGAGAATAGTCCTCTAAGCTGTACTTAAAGCACTGCAAGGCATCTCTTAGGCCAAGGTTTCAAATCCTTCCACATTTGTCTTGAAAATTAGCTCCAAAAGGCCAAAACCCACACAGTCAGGTTTCTAGCAGCAATCCTATTCCTCGGTACCACTTTACTGTTGCAGTCAGGTTTTCATTGCTGGCAGAAAACACCCAGCCAAGAGAAGCTTGTGGGGAATAAGGGTTTATTTTGGCTTACCAACTCAAGGGGAAACTCTGTGATGGTAGGGGAAATGATGGCATGAGCAGAGGGTGGACTTCACCTAGCCAACATCAGGTAGACAACAGCAACAGGAGAGTGTGCCAAATATTGGCAAGAGGAAGCTGATTATAACACCCATAAGCCTGACTCCAATAATACACTGCCTCTGGGAGGTGTTAATTCCCAAATTGCCATCATCTGGGAACCTAGCATCCAGAACTCCTAAGTTTATGGGGGACACCTCAATCAATCCACCCACTGCTTGAGCAATTAGTGAAGTCATCAAGACAGCAGGATATAAGATCAATACACAAAAATAAATGGTCAATTTCATACAGGCTATATAAAGTCAGGAATTGAAATAAAACTACTATTTAAAAGTGCATCAAAGTTATTAAATAATCCAGAACCAGGTGTGGTGGCACATGTCTGTGATCTCAGCACTGGGGAGGCCAAGGCAGGGAAAATGATGGCATGAGCAGAGGCTGGTCATCACCCCTTGGCCAACATCAGAGGAACAGAGTATGCCAAACACTGGCAAGGGGAAGCTGGCTGTAACACCCACAAGCCCGCCCCCAGCAATACACTGTCTTCAGGAGGATCCAATTCCCAAATTGCCACTAGCTGGGGACCTGCCATTCAGAACTTACTCAGAATAAGTTTATGGGGGACACCTGAATCAAACCACTACACACACCTGAGCCTGATGGCAAGGTTCACCCTGATTGGATGTCTGATCCATATAAAGAAGGTTACTCACAAGGCCAAGCTCGCTCTCTCCTTTTGCGCTGGGATCTGGCCTGAATATCCGCTTGAGTCTGTACCTCCTTCCCAGCATAACTGGAAAGGAGGGAGCGCTTTCTTGGCCTGGACTGGATATTTTTCTCTGTTATTTGAAAGGGCTTCTATGTCCCTTTTCCATTTGTGTGTGTGTGTGTGTAACTGT
Organism: Orientallactaga sibirica; assembly: GCA_036365145.1. NCBI lineage: Eukaryota > Metazoa > Chordata > Mammalia > Rodentia > Dipodidae > Orientallactaga > Orientallactaga sibirica. The sequence goes on along the minus strand of JAEOAD010000044.1, from coordinate 19,105,655 downwards.
TCCCTAAATGAACCTTACAAATTATGATTTCTCTTAAATAAGCTCAATAACTCATAATTTATCCTTCTGTTTTATCAATTATTTGATAAGGATCCCAAAATTGGGCTTCATTAAGTCTGGGAGCCCCCTCCCAAACCCAAAATTCTGCATCAATACTTCCACCATACAATGGCACAGAATAACTGTTCCTATACCAAAGGGGACGGACAGAGGCCCAGCAAGGGAGACTGGCCGAGGCAAGACAGAAGCACGGAAGAACAAGCAGCACGTGGGGCGGTTCCATGCCGGGTGTCTGGGACTCACGATGGAATCATCTGGGCTCTAAAGAGGCTTGGTAGCTCTGTCCCTGCACATGTGCTGCCTGTGTTTCTGGCAGATGTCCCATGGTCTGGCACTTCTAACATCCTTTAGGTCTCCATTGAACTTAAGGCTCCCCTTCACAGCTTCATGCAGTGACCTCGTGTGGCCTCCTGGCAGGGACTATGAACTCATCTCTGGATTGATCAGCCTCAGCACTCTCTGAACTGTGGTGCAATACTCCATCACTTCTCTTTTACACCTTTTATTCTCGAAAACCACTATCATATAGCTGACAAGTTCTACCAGCTTGGGATAAAACCTTGGCCTTGGACCACAGCCATAATATACTGACCTTGGGGAGCAAAGATCTCCTTCACGGTTCTTCCTTCAGGCCTTTTCCGTGAAAAGAAGTTGTGTTTTTTTATCTTGAGCCTTTGATGGGTTGGGTCTTGCTCTCAGGGCATCTTTCCTATTGTCCTGGTTTCTCAGAACCAATTTTCTGTATCAGTTTTTTTTTTTTTTTTCATTGCTGAGACAAAATACCCAACCAGAGTCAAATACATCCCATAGCCAGGTCTGAGCATGAAATTCCTTATACTACTTTGATGCTTTTCTCTGTTTAGTTTGCTGGGGTTCTATACAGGAAAAACTGACTAGGGTCATTGTGGGAAAACTTGGTAGTTACAACTCAAGATGGCTGCTGTCAGAACCAGCTGAATCCCTACAGATTTAGGTGTAAACATGTAAAACTATAAGTTTTCTAGAAGGAAATATAGGAGAAAATCATTGCAAATTTGGGTCAGGTAATGAAGTTTTAGATAGAATAACCCAACACATGTCCCTACGACAGAAAAATTGATAAATTGGACTCCATCCAAAGGAAGAACTTTTGTTTGACAAATCATTGTCTAAGAAGAAAACATGAGCTGGAGGCCCACGATGCTAATCACATGTGACAAGGGACTTGTACCTAGAAGACAGAGAGAGCTTCTTTTTTTCCTTTCCTTTCCTTTCCTTTCCTTTCCTTTCCTTTCCTTTCCTTTCCTTTCCTCTTTCTTTTCTTCCTTTTTTCTTTCTTTCTTTCTTTCTTTCTTTCTTTCTTTCTTTCTCTCTTTCTTTCTTCTTTTTTTTTGTTTTGTTTTTTAAGGTAGGGTCTCACTCTAGCTCAGGATGACCTTGAATTCACTATATAGCTTCAGGGTAGCCTTGAACTCATGGTGATCCTCCTACCTCTGCCTCCCAAGTGCTGGGATTAAAAGTGTGGGCTACTGGGCTTGGCCAAATTTTTAATATAAAACAATGCAATTAAAACTCTGTGCACAATAGTTGAACAGCCAGGAAGATCCAGCGCCAGTGACTGGGTGCTGGGAAGATGACCCATATGGCCAGCCACCAGGGAGCTGCACATCAAAGCTGCAAGTTGCTTCCCCATGCCTGTCAAAGCCTGCAATTGAAGGTGGACCAGTCCAAGCATTGTGGAGGGCCTGAGGCACCAGGACACTTTGACCTGCAGGTGAGAATGTCCAAGGACACACCTTTGGAGCAGTTGAGGCAGCTCTTTACACGCCATCCTATTTATGTTAGCAAATGACCTAGCTACTCCACCCCTGGGTATTTATCCAAAAGAAATGAAAGCACACGTCCATACCAGGGCTAGTACACAGATGCTCATAGCTGTCCTGTTTGCAGCCCCTAACTGGAAGCAATGAGATGTCTTTCAACCATCTATGGGAAAACACATTGGTGTATCCACACCATGGAATGCTACTCGACAGGAAAAAGGAATGACCAGAAAGGGGCCTATGGGCCAGGGGCAGAGGTTTCAAGGGAGAAGGGGAGGGATGTAGCCGATCTTCAGTGATATGGAGGTCAAAGGGGGATCATGGAGGCAGAGGGCCAAAGCAGGATGGGAGGACAGAGAGATTAGGCCAAGGAGCTGGATGGAGGCCAAGGCAAAAGTATGTGTGTTACTGGGGAGTAAACACGACAAAGGAGTGAACCACGGGGTTCAGACAACAGGAATGGGGCTGGAGAGAGGGCTCAGCGGTTAAGGCACTTGCTTGCAGACAACAGGACTGTCTCAGAATAACTACCTTCAGGGACAGAAGCTGACAAAAGGTAGTGCGCCTCATTCCGACGAACTTCTAGAAGGTGCCAGAGAACCGCGGGCCTTAGACACACACACGCGGCATCTTGCTGCACAGCCTTCCTGCGGTCGCTTTAGAAGCACTGCCAGAACGTCCTTTTGCTCAGCTAGTCACTCAAGATCAGTCCCCACTCTGAGCCCGGGGAACATTTTCTGGTGGCACCCCTGCTTGGTGCCAGCATCCTCGCCTGCCCGCTGTCCTTGCCCACTAGGCAGTGGTGGGCAGCAGCCAGGGCGCCATCGGCTGTGTTCCCTGCAAGAAGGCCAAGCAATTAGATAAGCCAAGGGCAGGGGCCGGGGACGTCGTAGGAGCGATGCTAAGCTGTCACGGTGGATGCAGGAGTCTGGAGCAGGGACGCCAGGCCGGCTCCTCCTCCCGCCCCGGGGCGCCCAGGGAAGGATGCGAGTCGAGTCCCGGGACCTGCAGCGCGACCCCGGGCGGGTGGAGCCCGCACGACCCCCTTCCTCGCGGCCTCCGAAGCCCCCGCCCGAGGAGCTAACCATTTATGTCACACTGTGACAATTATTCTGCATAAAATTATCATTAAAACCCTAATTTTTCAGCCTCCAACCCCGCCAGTGGCCTTTTAGAATTCTTCAGCGCCGCGTCTGCAGGCCGTGATCAGCGGCTCATTACCGCGGCGCGGCGCCCCGCGCGCTCGCAATCAAGCGTAATTAACCCGCCCGGCCGGCCGGGGAGGGGCGGGGCCGGGCCTGGGGACCTGGGGCGCTCGGGGCCCGGGTCCGAGCTGGGCCTAGGGGCAGGGTCCCAGGCTTGGGGATTAGGGCAAGAGTGTCCTCAAACTGGGGTTTGAAGGCAGACAGGATCCAGGGCTTGGAGACTAGGGTATATACTTGGCCTTGGGGACTAGGGACGGGCAGGGTCCAGGGCTTGGGGGCTAGAGTCAGGCAGGTCCCCAAGCTGGGGCTTAAGAAGAGGGTCCAAGGTTTGGGGACTAGGGGTATATATTTGGCCTTGGGGACTAGGGACAGGCAGGTCCTTGTGCTAGGGTTTATGGGCAGCCTCCTCAGGACTAGGAGCAGCGCCCCCCCTGGCCTGGGGGTCTAAGGTTAAAGATCTGTGGCCTGGGGACTTGGGGTGTGGTCATCAGTCTGGGGTCTAGGGTCTGCAGCCTGGTGATTAGGGGCAGGGGTGTAGGGCAGGGTCCTGGGCCTGTGGCAGTGGCCTCGGAAAGGAGCGGATATGGCCCTGGTCCTGACCACTGCCTATCTAAGTGTCCTGGGTCCTCAGTCGGGTGGCTGTGCGGTGCTGGCAGGGTCAGACCATCTCATTACCCCAGCGAGGAAGCCAAGTGGCCCAGGTGCAGAGGTGCCAGGCCTTCAGGCCTGTGGCAGGCCTTAGGCAGCGGCCTTGCAGCGTTGTGGTGAGCTTTTGCTGGTATTCCAGGGTCGGCCCAGGTGAGCAACTTCCTAAGGCTGAAGGAGGCTGAAACCATGTGTTAGAGGTAGGTACCAGGTGGGCGTGTAGGAAGAGACACCTGAAAATACAGTCGGAGACACACACCGGACACAGGAAACAGAGACACTGCAAGAGAGTGACAGCCATGGAGGGAGAAGAGACTGAACGTGCTACAACTGAGTCAGAGAGAAGGGTTGGGGTTCTGAGAAGCAAAAGGGGATTTTTAAAATGTGGGGTGACTGGAAATCTTGTAAGATCCAAGGAGGAGCTAAAAGCATTGGCCCAGCAGGATGGGTGGCAGTGGGGGTCTAAGTGTAGAACTGGCCTCTTCTAAAGTTGAATTGGGGGTTACTTGAGAGAGGAATGGACTGTGGAATTTTCCAGAATCCAACTCTCTGTCTTTCGCCTACCCCTTTATCATTAAAAAAGATACAAACAGACAAAACAAACTGACCCCATCACCAGGGTGGCTGAAGAAAAGGACCTAGAGAAAGTTGAGTCCTCTTGGAAGTGGCTGCGTTTCAGGGTCACTTTGATGTGGCATCCACATTGAGCACAATTCTGGTTTGTTTCTTTGCCCTCTTTAGGGGTGCGAGTGTGTGTGTGTGTGTGTGTGTGTGTGTGTGCGTGTGTGTAGGGTCACTCTTTCTTGAAGGATGAATGGAGCAGGTGCTATACATTGCTCTTCTCTGAAAACTTCAGGGCTTTCACAAAGCCAGGGGAAGGTTGTTGGGGGCCAGGGGCGCCCGTGGGGGAGGGGAAGCGCACCCCTGGTGGATTCTCATCAAGAGGCAGGCGCTCGCGGGGCAGGAAGGGCTTCTGCGGGACGGTCGAATCGATATGATGGCTGTAATGAGCTGTACAGGAGACTCTTTTGTGGCCATCTCCTTCTTGGACACATGCTGGGCAAGATTGAAAGGCCCTGCATTAATTACCTACCTGTGTGTGACACAGAATCTTAGTTTGCCCCTCATCCCCAAAGGCCCAGCCTGGAGCTTGCTGCCTACTCAGTGGGGGAGGTGAGGGCCTGGTGTGGAGTGATAGTGGACAGAGACCTAGGAGATGGGTCCTGCCTGGCTTTGGGTTGCCTTTCCAGTGAAGATAGTCGTGTGTGTGTGTGTGTGTGTGTGCGCGCGCGTGTGCGTGTGAGTGTGCATGTGTGTGCACACGCGTGCGCCCACATGTGTTTTCCTTAAGGACAGCAATCACCTATGTTTTTGCAAGCACTAACTCTTGAATCCTTGATTCTAGTATTTTCCTGAGTTAAGATGTCTACTGACTGACTTTCTAGGATATGCCAAGTTCCCAACCCCACCTTACAGGCTTCCAAAAGCTCCGTCATCCTCTTTGGATTCCTGGGCTTCTCCAGGTTCTGGGAGGTGCTCTCAAACTTCCACCACTCGAAAAAGAAAACCTGGCCACTGCAGGTCTGAGCCACTAGCTGCATTCCTTCCCCTGGTGCCAGCTCTGTCACAGAGGGACATGGATTGAGACTTCTCTCCACATGCAGCAGCCTTCAGCGCACCAGCATGCCTGTCTCTCCTGGAGCTGAACTGAGCGCGTTATCACCTCTACACACAGGTGAACAAGATGCCAGACCTGCTGAGGGTACTGGCTGGGAGCGTTCCCTTTGTACATCCCTAGAGTTGGCCACCAGGAAGTCTGCCACTGTTCTTAGGGTCGGTTTCTGCTGTGTGGAGTCAGGTGGCTGTCTGGAAGGAAGAGCCTGGGCAGCCCGGAGCCGCTTTCTTCCCAGTCTCCACCCTGGGCTGTGTTAACACAGGATTGCCATTTCCCTGGCTCTTTGCTGTAGCAGAAAAGTAATGGAAATTTGGGGTGGCTGGGAACCAGAATTAGACTCCCAATTACATGGAAAAGGCGAGTTCAGTTAATATCCTTCTTAGGTCAGGGCACTTGATCATGTGTGCGTGGTGCATCCAGGGCCAGAGAGCATGTGAATTGAAAGCTAAGCATGGCTTGAGCATACAAGCACTTGGCATTCTTGGTCTGGGGCTAACAAAGAATAGGAGGCCTGCTGGCGGGGGGAGGGGGGGTAGCCTAGGCCAGATCAGACACCTTCTTGCCCACAGCCCTGGCACCAGCATGGCATGTATGTTATGAACTTCACAGTCCTTTGGCAGTGCTGTGGGCCCAGCCCCCTCTTCCTGTGTGAAGTAGAAACAGGGCTGTGTTGGTTCTTTGGACATCAGTCCTCCACTTTCTTTGCCTGCCAGAGCTCACAGGCCAGGGGCCTGGGTCCCTCACTGGCAGCACGTTCTCAATTTGCCATGGTCTGGCAGAGGTGTGGTGGAGTCCAACACTGGAACCCACGGCAGGTAGGGCACCCAGTGCAGGCTGTCACCTCAACAGCCTGGAGACAGTTGGCTGGTTAACAAGAACCCGCACATCCTGGGTGGGGTGAGGGGGACATCTCTCCACCTGGGAAACCTGCCTGCCTATGACACAACCACCACATCCAGGCGGCAGGAGTGCTCCCAGGCAGTCATAAAGGTGGATGTTGTTTTCTGTCCTTCCCAGGCTTCCCTAGGTTCTGGGAGGAGGGTCTGTTGAAAAACAAACCTTTGCTCTTCTCTCTGTGGGCGCTGCCTGGTCCCAGTGCCCCACTGCCACCATCATCACTGTGGTATTCCAGGATTTGTGGAAAGACCTGACACAGAACTGTGTGCCAGACACCTGTCCTTCTCCTGCAGCTCCTGCCCCTCTGGCCGCTAAGACCAGCACTACACCAAGGCTCCATTTTCAAGAGGCATGGCCAACATCACCCGCTGGGCATCGCTCACCCATGGTTTGCCCTTTTCCAACAGCATCTCTTATCTCTCCTCATCAACCCACTGAGATAAAATGTTGCTTACAGATGTCCTTTCCTTACAGATGGTCATGAAATGTGGTGTCTGTGTGCACAAGCTACACATGCAACTCACACTTTCCAGAGTGTTAGTAGAACCTTAAAAGTGCAGAGGTGAGCTTTAGCACAGCCAGGGTACCTGAGAGCCCAAACATGGCTGGGGATTTCACCTGCCATTCCGTCTCATCCTTGCAGACCTCAAACTCCACATTGGCATCCTGGAAGAACTGGTCTGTGAGGGGCTGAAGATGGTCTGGGTTTCCTGCGACCAGTACAGCCTTGTTCTCAAGCTCCAGCATCTAACTTGATGCTCCTTTTCTGTCTTCTGAAAGACCTGAAGTTTTCCTCTGACTGGCTCTGGCTGCCTCTGCACTAGAAGAGCAGGTGAGTTCAGAAGGGTTCTTCAGGAGGGAAGATGGTCTTCGGGGAACTACTGCTATTGTCACTACTCAATTGTCCTCCAGTTGGGGCCCAATGGTTGTGCATTTACAACTCCTGTGGGCTCTTATGTTTAATGGTTACTTGATCTACTCAGAGTCATGTGATCAATGTAATGTCACAGTGCTCAGATGCCCCTGTGATTGTATAGATACTAACTCTAGAGAAAGACACACAGGTTTGTCTCAGTATTGCTCTGCCCACATTGAAGATAGACACTGGGCACACATTTATCATGATGACTGGTCTCTCTTGCAGCCTTACATAGCATTGAAAATACCTGTTGGTGTAGGCTAAGTAGCTAATTGGTATAGACAGCAGTGGTTAAAGTACTTAGCAAATACACAGTGTCCTCTCAGGTTGATTAATCAATTTATTTGAGAGAGAGAGAGAGAGAGAGAGAGAAAGAGGCAGAGACAGATTTATTGGGGTGGGTGGGAGAAAATTGATACACCAGAGCCCCCAGCCACTGCAATGAACTCCAGACGCATGTGCCACCTTGTGGATCTGGCTTACGTAGGTCCTGAGAAATCAGATCTGGGTCCTTAGGCTTCACAAGCAAGTGCCTTAACAACTAAGCCATCTCTCCCCTCAGATTTAACAACAAGTGCTAGATGTAGAATTAGGGAAAATCTTAAACTCACGAGCATTCAAGTGTCCTTGTCCGTCAGTTGTCCTGGAAGCCCACCATGCCTGGACATTTCTATCTTGTCAACTCCTGCTTCCCAACTTCTAATGGCAGCGTTGTGTCACTGTGACTGTGACTGAGTGGCTCTTAGAGTGGGACACGTTTATTCTCTAGCCCTTTGCAAGAGGAAGTTGGTTCTTAGTCCAGAAGTTGAGACCCCGCTCAGCAAACTTATTTATAATTCATTTACACACGTTATCACTAGCTAAAGCAGGTGAGGCTTCTTGGCCCTGCTCTGAAGGGTGCTTTTTTTTTTTTTTTCCTGCCTTTTCTCCTGCTGTGGCATCTGGCGGAGGACTTGTCTGAAGGCCGCAGCAGCCGTAAGGTGGGAAGCCCGGCAGAGGCTGCAAATGACTGGGTTCCACATCAGAGGCCCTGGGCAGGGGCTCCATCAGTCAGGCCAAAACATCCCAAAGGCCCAAGACCTTGGTGGCCTTCAAGGTTATTCCAGTGCCTGAGATCTGGTCCCAAATGTACATTCCTCGTCAAGATGAGAAATGCCTCATGTTTCTGAAAAAAAAATGGTAACAGTATTTTATCAGTGACTTTATACAGGTTGGACATCCCAAATCATCTGCAATACTCCAAAATCTGAAATGTTTTGAGGTACTCAAGCGGTGAGCTTTAGCAAATATTCCAAAATCCAAAATTGTCTGAAATGTGAACCCTTTTGGCTCAAAGAATTTTGGGTATGAGACACTCAGTCTATAGCTGTTTGTTATACTTTCGCTCAGGGCTTTATTTTGTTGTGTACACATTAGGCCCTTTTTTGTAATATAATTAATATACAACTCACACCTCCATGGATATATATCTTTACAGCTCTTGCTTCCCCTGCCCCACCAGGGAGTTGAAATGGGCCAATGCAGGCTTGCCAACGGACCTTCTGCCTAGACCACTTGAATTCCATTGAAAGATGTGACCAGAGGCTAGGGGCGCAGGGAGAAGGTTTGGTAGGTTTTGCCTGGAAGAGCAAAGAGGAAGAAGAGGTGCCCACACAGCCAGGATAACGTAAGTGTTCACAGTCCCTATCCATTGACTAGCAACACAAGACCCGGACACATGGGGCCTCGTTCACACGTGGATGAATAGCACAGACACCAGGGAGACGCGATCTGAAGTCCAGAAACAGGGTTTGTTGGGCAGAACGTCCTTGCTCCCAGCTGTACTTCCGAAGCATCCTCCTGGACCACATGTCCCTTCTCCTGTGCACACAGACACTGTTCCATCTCTTGGAGCTCCCCCGGAGGCCTGGCCTCTAGCCAAAGAGGTGCCTGCACTGGCAGCTTTCTGCCTGAGAGCCCCCTAGCCCTCAGCTGCCCCTTCCTAACCTTCCCAACCATAGCACAGGAAGACCTTTTCTTATTCTTAGAAGGGCTCATGGCCAGGGTGGAGAAGAAATAAGAGCACTTTCAGTTTCATAAAAGCTTGTTGTGATGGTTCATCTTCATTGGTAACTTGACCGGATTTATAGTCACCATGGGAACACACCTCTGGGTATGCCTATGAGGGGGTTTCCAGAAAGCTTAACTGAACAGGGAAGACCTATCCTGAGTGTGGAAAGTACTTCCCACAAGCTGGGGTCCCAGACTGCATGAAAAGGAGAAAGCAGGCTGAGTGCCAACATTCATCTGTCTGTTTCCTGACTGTGGATATAATGTGACCAGCCATCTCAAGCTCCTGCTGCCACAGTTTAGAGGCACTGTGCCTTATGCACCTCAAACTGGGAGCCAAAATAAATTGTTAAGATGCTTGTATCAGGTATTCTGTTAAAGCAACTAGAAAAGTAACTGATACGGAAAATTTGTACTAAGAAGTGGGGCCACTGCTGTGATAAACCTGACCAAGAGGTTCTTTGTGAGAGCTATGTGGAGGGGTGTGGAGCTTTGGCTAGAGAAGCCCTGAAATGGTACAAGCAAGCAGAGCTCCACGGTCTGTTCTGGTTGGAGTGTGTAGGACCAGAATGCCAAGAGAAGTGTGGACAGTAGAAACGTAGCTCATGCTGCTTCACAGGGGACAGTGACTCTATTGGAAAATGAGCTTGAGGTCATTTGTGTTACATTCTGGTGAAGAAACTGCCTGCTTTCTGCCCATGTCCTGAGAACTCGAGTGAGGCTGATTTCAAAAACTAATGGACTAATTTCTTCGGTTGAAGACATTTCAAGACAGGATAGGATTCAGGCTGACTCATGGTTACTGCTCACTGCTGAAATCCAGTGAGAAAAAGCAGTCAGTGGAGCAGAAAGACAAGAAGAAAATGTTTAGGCTGGTGAGGAAAGGAGAGGGAGTGTGTAAAGTTGCAGGTGTGAAGAGAGCAGCTGTAATAGTTAAGAAACACCATTAAGGAAAAGCCTTGTGTCCCACACTGGGAAAATAGTAAAGGCGTCGAAGGCTCCAACTTGGAAACATGAAAATTCTTTTGAAAGGGGAGCAGCTGAACAGAGGATGGCACCACCACATCTCTGCTAGGACACAATGGCGTAAGGAGGTGTTTTCCCAGCGTTGACCTGGAAGGCATGCAGAGTCAGTCCTATGCAGCTGTGGTCCAAGGGCCAGGTTGACAGCAGAACTTGGTAGTGTCATCCATATGGGGCTGGCTTTGCAGGACTGAAGCATGTAAGAATAGGGGGCCCTGCAGGTTTCCCCAATGTTCCAGAAGGTGACTGAGGTCTGTGTGGCAGGGTTGGGTTCCCTCAAGAAGACCCTGGGGAGCCACTGCATGTGCCAGACTCCCTCTCCCTTATCCTCACATGCCGGTCTCTCTCTTCCTCACCCTCATGTACCAGTCTCCCTCCTCCTCAGCTTCTTCAAAACCACTGAATAGCTCCAAAATGCAACTCTGGTCTTAACTTTCTCTGATAATTCATATGAAAATTCAACATTTTTCAGGAGTGAAGTTTTATATAAGTTGCTGAAAAATGGTCAAAGCCTTTGAGGGATTGTGATCAAACAGAAGGCTCAGAAGCCTACAGCTTTAGGCTGGGGAGATTGCTCAGTGGTTAGAGGTGCTTGCCTGCAAGCCTTGGTCCAATTCCCCAGTACCCATATAAAGATAGAAGCACAAAGTGTCACATGCATCTTGAAGTTTGTTTGCAGGGGTAAGAGGCCCTGGCACACCCATATTCATTCTCCATCTCTTTCATAAATAGCAATTATTTTTGAAAAAGAAAACTATATAGATTCAGTTTAAAATTTTTTAATTTATTTTTTATTTATTTATGAGAAAGAGAGAGAGGCATATATAGAGAGAATGGGCATGCCAGGGTTCTGTAAACAGACTCCAGACACACGAGCCACCTTGTATGTCTGGCTTACATGGGTACTGGGGAATTGAACCTGGGTCCTTAGGCTACAGGCAAGTGCCATAACCGCTAAGCCATCTCTCCAGCCCCTAGATTCAGTTTTCAAATGGGGAAAGAGGCCCTAAATGGATTATGAGAAAGATGGTTTGGAAATGATTCCAAAAGGACAAGGGGGGGGGCTGGAGAGATGGCTTAGCTGTTAAGGCGCTTGCCTGCAAAGGATCCAGCTTTGATTCTCCAGGTCCCACATAAGCCAGATGTACAAAGTGGTGCATGTATTTGGAGTTCGTTTGCAGTGGCTAGAGGCCCTGACATTCCCATTCTCTCTCTCCCCCCTTTCTGTCTGTCTCAAATAAATAAAATAATAATTTTTTTTTTTTTAAAGGACGGGTTACTTGGAGCTCTGGGTGGAGTGAGGAACAAGTTGTGGGGTGGAGGGAGCGAGTGTGTACCTTTCACCTTGTAATGAACATTAAAGGAAAACTTTGCAGACAAGATGGAAAAATCACAGTTCTTAAAAAATATTTGTTTATGAAAGAAAGAGAGAGGAGAGAGAGAGAGAGAGAGAGAAAGATGATATGAGCATGCAGGGGCCTCCAGCCACTGAAAAGGAACTCCAGACACATGCTCCACCTTGTGCATCTGGCTTTATGTGGGTACTGGAGAATTGAACCTAGGTCCTTAGGCATTGCAGGCAAGTGTCTTAACCACTGAGTCATCTCTCCAGCCCCCAAGATACTTTTTATTAAAAATTTTTTTTGAGGCAAACCCAACAGACTGGCCTTTTGTTTCTATGCTAGAGAGCAAGAGTGGGAGAGAGAGAGAGAATTGGCAGACCAGGGCCTCCAGCCGCTGTAATTGAACCCCAGACGTTGTGACCTTGTGCACATACGTGGGACCTAGAGAGTTCAACATGGGTCCTTCAGCTTTGCAGGCAAGCACCTTAAGTGCTAAGCCATCTCTCCAGCTCACCAAGATTCTTTTTTTAAAAAGCCACTGCAGAGCTGGGCGTGGTGGCGCACGCCTTTAATCCCAGCACTCGGGAGGCAGAGGTAGGAGGATCGTCTTGAGTTCAAGGCCACCCTGAGACTACATAGTTAATTCCAGGTCAGCCTGGGCCAGAGTGAGACCCTACCTCGAAAAACCAAAAAAAAAAAAAAAAAAAAAAAAAAAAAAAAAAAAAAAGCCACTGCAAACGAACTCCAGACGCATGCACCTCCTTGTGCATCTGGCTCATGTGGGACCTGGAGAATCGAGCCGGGGTCCTTAGGCTTTGCAGGCATGTGCCTTAACTGCTAAGCCATCTCTCCATCCCCCAAGATTCTTTTTGAAGGAACATCTATCTCTGTAACTCAAACTGGGGAAGAAATACCCATGATGCTTCAGGGCAAAGTCAACACCTTGGCTGCAAGATGGAATCACTTGGGGGGACTTTAACAGGTGCTGGTATCTGGAACCTAATCTGAGAGACTCTTGTGTGATGAGCTGAGGTGCATTTTGGACATTAGGACCAATGGCAACTTTCTAGAAGCTTCTAGAAGGAAGCCAGGTAGGCTGTCTTCAGCCCTGTCTTGCACATATCAGTGATTGGTGATCTGAGTGAGCAGATGGAGGGATGGCATTGTGTGTGACACAGTCAGGATCCCAAAAGATCTCAACAGATTAGAGCAGCGTGCTGATTTAATGGGTGTTCCAAGCCAGGGGTAAAACTTAGGCATGTAGGCTGTTGTCTTCTTGTGAACCGGGGACTTCCATGGCCACGCGCAGCTTTGGGTCTTCCTGCTTCCGTCCCTAGACTTTCTCTTTGTTGTTTGCAAACTCAGAGGTTGGCAGTGCTGTGGGTACCTTGATGTTTGCATCCACCATCAGAGCAAGTTCTTTGAAGCTGTTTTAAGTGATCACAGTGTGTCTGTACAGGAAGGGTAGCTTGTGTCAGTTCAAGTTCACTTACTTGTCAGGACCCTGGATTTTCAGAACCCAGAGTCCTCCCTGGAGTCCCTGAGAGGAGCACGCTTGGTCTCTCTCTGTTTCGGGGTTTTCTCTTGATCTGTTTTGGGGAGGTATACGTCCCACCTTGCCTTCAGGCTCCTGCAAGCTTTGTGGGCTTGAATCTTCTTGGTCAATTAGCAACCCTGACAGTGGTACTAAAGGTGTGAACGGGCTTATCACATTCCACATCGCCTTATTAGACTCCTACTCCCTAGTACTACTTCCTGTCTCTCTGGTCCCACTATTAAAATCCTCCCTCTTTTCCCTTGCAGTGTGGTTCCATGTATGCTTTGACCAGAGCTGGTCTAAGAAATGCTTCTGAACGAATACAATGCCCCCTTGGAAGAGGGACTCTGATGAACATAATTTCCTTCACGTGAGTGCATTGAACATGTGTACTTCTTCAGAGGAGCTGGCACACGGGGCACCAGTTTGATCTCACTTTTTATAGGTGGGCAGGACACTAAACCAATGAGATCATACAGTCTGCAGTGAGTTCAGGAGGAAGACAAAATTCCAAGAAGGAGAAGATGCCCAACCTTTGTCCAAACAACTGAGGGAATGGAGCTACAATTGAGATAAGCACTGACTGGACTTGAATATAATTTTGCAAAGAACATTTTTGGTATTGAAATATTAAGCATAAGATTTTATCCACAGGAGGCATGCGGATAGCTAATGAGTCTTGTCATGCAGTTAGCTAATGAGAGGTTTTTTTTTTTTTTTTTTCCACCTCTGGATCTAATGAAATGAAAAAAGTAAAAATCTACCTTGAGCATATAATGGGATACACGAATGCTAGTACTTGAATGGTAATTATTATTTTCATGGGATGCCAGGATCTTGGTTTCTTATTTATTTATTTATTTATTTTTTTAAAAGATTTTATTTTTATTTATTTATTTATTAGAGACAGAGGGAGAGAGAGAGAGAGAGTGAGAATGGGTGTGACAGGGCCTCTAGCCACTGCAAACAAACTCCAGACACGTGCACCCCCTTGTGCATCTGGCTTACGTGGGACATGGAGAATTGAACCGGGATCCTGAGGCTTTGCAGGTAAATGCCTTAACCGCTAAGCCATCTCTCCAGCCCCAGGATCTTGGTTTCTTGCCATGGAACAAACAGTGTTGGTTTTCTCCATAGTACCGGAGGATTGGCGCTGCTGGTACCTTGTGGACCACTAGAACCAGGCCCAGGCAGCTGGGTGATGAGGCCTGGAGCCTTCTTCACAACAGCTCTTTTCCATATGCTCTGGCCAAAAGGAAGGGCTCCAAAGCCCCAGGACACCTTTGCCATTGTCTCGTGTTCTTGGGGAAGGGCTGGCGCTTACATTCTGTCTGGTGCCATTGGAAAGGGTCTGGCTTCCTCCTAGGGTCAAGTGCCCCATACAACTGGACAGAGGGGTCAAGCAGTCACAGCCTTGCAGCCTTGTGAGAGTCTGTGTATACATTCCTAAACATGCCCATGCGTACTGCCGAGCCCATCAATTTGACCCTCTGCAGATGAATGTGTTCTGGAAATGGCTGCGCCTTAAATTCCATCAGCCCCTTGGGTGACAGCATGTTCCAATAGCACCACAACAGCCACAGACATGACCACGGGATTCCCTTCACACCCTCTTCTTCTGGTCATATTCTCCCTGTAATTCCAGAAGGTCATACTTCCTTCCTTCGGCTTCATCCTGTTTGTGTTATTTATTATTATTGTTGTTGTGGTTATTTACATAAGAAGTGGGTCAGATATGCATAGTTCTGTCTTTATGACTTCCAGGACACAATTACCAGAGTTAGTCACACTGGCATTAATATCAAAAATATTAAAGTATCTTAACCTCCTCTCTGAATAACAATGTTAGCATGGCACACCTCATTTAACAAAACATTAAAACATTTTACTTCCCCAGATCAAGTGTATCTATTAATAATGACTCAAATTGTCTGTACTGATTTCACGTTATTAAGAAATCTCATCCCCATCATGGGTAAGAACATAATATGAGGGAAACAAACCATCCCAATAACTTATTTTCCTGACACTGCTGTGGAGCCCAGCCCAGACAATGCAAAGCAGCAACGTCACTTCTCGTTATTAATGTGGTCATATCCCAAGGTCGGTCCAGGAGGGCTTTGAAGGGACCTCAGACACAAAGGTGTCCTTGTACACAGAGCGTCCCTGTGGTGGGGCACAGAGCAGAGCGTCCAGCTCCTCCCGTGCATGGCCATGAGTCCGTGGCCCTGGAAGGACATTTGTAAACTCCGGGGACATGGCTGGCAAGCCGATCATTGACACTTTCCCCGCTGAAGGTGGTCAGGGTTTCTTTACTGCTGCCCTGGGGATTTAATTACAAGATGAAACTGCAGCCTTAGCCTCTTGAGACAGATTGCGTGCTCAGCCTGATTGTTTATGATGCTCACACAGGGCAGGAGCTCCTCTGCCTGAGCTGGCTTCATCTGATTGAGAAACAGAAGTTTACCATCCTGCTGTGGAGCAGGGAGGCCTCCCAGGGTCTCTTCTGGTCCCTTTAGAAAGGGCTAGGTGAGGTCAATTTCCTGTGATGAGGTGAAAGTTCATTGGATTTATTCTTATTACAAAAACTTAGAATTTTAAACTTCCAACAGGAAAATCCCAAAAATTAAAATCCAGTACATGAATATTAAACTCACAACATCCAATATTACAAAGTTAAAATGTTTTGCCTACTAAATCATGAGTGTCTACTTATTCCTTTTTTTTTTTTTTTTTTAGACAGGGTTTCACTCTAGCTCAGGCTGACCTGGAATTCACTCTATGGTGTCAGGGTGGCCTCAAACTCATGATGATCCTCCTACCACTGCCTCCTGAGTGCTGGGATTAAAGGCGTGTGCCACCACACCTGGCTTGTTTATTTGTTTGTGTGGGTATGTGTGTGGTGTGGTATGTGTGTGTGCATGTTCATATGTGTGTAAGCACATGTATGTGATGGCTAGAGATTGACATTGGGTTTCTTCCTCCATCTCTACCTGATTTACTGAGGAGCCTCTCTTGCTTGTACCCGAGACTGTCAGTGGGCTAGTCTACCGAGCTAGCTCGCCCCAGCGAACCAGTGTCCACCTCAGAAACACTGGGATTGCAGGCAGGCTGCCAGGCACCCCTGTACTTCTCCTGGGGATTGGCACTGCAGCCCTCACACCAGAGCGACAGGCACTCGCTTCATCCGCTGAACCATCTCACCAGCCCCATGACAAAGTTTTTAAAACACTAACTCCTGGGAGATTCTGTTGATGCTACTGAAAGGTGAATTTCTATTGAATTTGGAAATGCTCACATACAGAATTTGTGTACACAGCATTTTTCAGGTTCTAGAAGCATAAAGAGATCAGCAAGCCTGGCCTTGAAGGGTTGCTAAGTTCAATGGCCGATGTGCATGGCAAGCATTAGCGAGCAAGTGGAAATGCATAATGGCCACGAGAGGTGCTGGTAATTGTGCTCCAGACACCTCAGGTGAGGTGCCAGAGGAACAGGGAGGAGCCATCCAAAGGTGCCATCCAAAGGTGCCATCCATAGGTGCCATCTATAGGAGCTATCTATAGGTGCCACCCCATAGGAGCCATCCATAGGTGCCATTCAAAGGTGCCATCCATAGGAGCATCCAAAGGTGCCACCTGAACAGAACAGAGGGAAGCTGGTGTGCTTCTTCTCCAGGATGCCTGCTTCTCCCCTTGAGTATGGTCTGGGGAGCCCAACCCCATTACTCTGGGCTGAGCAGGGCAGGGACTGCACATTGTGCTATGTGCCCGGGAAGAAGAGTGCCATCTGGGAGGTGGGCATCCTGGAATCCGGGTGGAGGGCTCAGGCAGCAGGGTGATCTGGGGAGGAAACAAACGCGTGGGTCTGAGGGTCAGAAGTGGGGCGGGGGCTCGGCTTCATTCTTAAGGAGGACTTGGTGCCCTGGCTCCCAGTGCTTTCTAGATCCGTCTCAGTGCCTCACTCAAGTGCAGTCAGGTGTAAAGTGGTCCAGGTGAGGGGAGAAGTCCTGCCACCTGGACCTGAATATGGGAAACCTGACAAGGTACATGGGCTCCTAAATGGTATCATAGCACCTTGCCCCTCTGCCACACACGCTGTCTAGGTGTCCAGTCTAGCAAATGTCCCCTGAGGCAAACTCCACCTAGTGTTCCCCTGTGAGCCCCTGAGGCAGTTTCCCAACTGCTTGAGATAGGGATTTTCAGGGTGGCCTCAAACTCATGACAACCCTCCTACCTCTGCCTCCCAAGTGCTAGGATTAAAGGCATGTGCCACCATGCTGTGCTTCATTTAAAAGATATATTTTTATTTATTTATTAA
This sequence comes from Orientallactaga sibirica, assembly GCA_036365145.1. Lineage (NCBI taxonomy): Eukaryota > Metazoa > Chordata > Mammalia > Rodentia > Dipodidae > Orientallactaga > Orientallactaga sibirica. The sequence continues at coordinate 19,088,183 of JAEOAD010000044.1, read as the reverse complement.
AGACAGAGAGAGAGGGAGAGGGACAAAGCCAGAGAGAGAAATTGAGAATGAGTGCTCCAGGGCCTCTAGCCACTGCAAACAAACTCTAGTCGCATGTGCCACCATGTACATCTAGCTTACGTGGGACCTGGAGAATCGAACCTGGGTCCTTAGGCTTAGTAGGCATGTGCCTTAACCACTATACCATCTCTCCAGCCCCCAGCTTTTTTTAAAATTCTAATTTGCTACAGATTTGATTTTCTTTCAAGATCTACTGAAAAATAATTACTGGAATGAAAGCAGACAGAATTACAAGTTCATGAATGCCACACATGGATGTTATGTCACTGAGTCAAGTTGCTGTAGACATTTCTAAATGCTGACTGTCCATGTCACTGCCAGACACTTCCTAGAGTGACACCTGCCTCCAGCCAGGCTCAGGGCAGCACTGGGTTAGGTCAGCATTTGTAGTGGGACTCAATGGTCAAAGGAGACCAGGAGGGACTGGCAGAGACAAGGCAGATTCTCCCATGTCTTCTGTACAAGTTAAACTCATTCTGGGTGTGTGGACCCCATACTTCTCTGTAACATGCTGCAGAGTAGTTACACCTGGTCTCTATGACAACTCAGCTCTGCCATTGCATTAAGACAGCAGCTGGAGGTTATTTGTCAATGAAGAACCAAGGCTGTGTTCCAATAAAACTTTATTTGTAACAAACAGCTGGCCAAGTTTTGCTGTCGGCTGTCAGCTGTAGGGAAGTGGCTGGAGAGAAGGAGAGGTCCATGGCTCTTCTCCACATACTGAATGCTACTTTCCTCTGCTTTCCCCCTTCACACCAACGAGCCCTGTTCTTTGTTCTCAAGGTACATGCGACTCTCCTACAGTAACTGAGAGCCAGGCCCAGGCATGCCTTTGCTGTCCTCTAAAGTCTGTCCCGCTTCAAGTCTGCTGAACTTGAATCTGTAAATTTATCTTTCACCACTCTGGAAAATGTTTGGTGCTTTTTCCTACCCTGCTCTTTCTCTAGGTGGACATTTGATTTTCATTATCTGTAGATCCGATCACCTTCTTTTCAATCATTTCCTTTCTCCAGTTGGGAACTTTCTAATGATGTCGTTCCAAATTTGCTGGTTTGCCCCGCTTTTCCCTCTGATCTGTTAAGCCCAGAGTAGACTACAACATTAGCCCTCGCTTCAAGGAAGAGGGGGCAGGCATTTTTGCCCAGGTGGGCACACAGTGCTGTCATGGGATTTTTATCAGTGAAGGAAGGAGGGACAGGGAAGCAATGTCCTGCCCTCCAACCTAAGCCTTATGTCCTTTCACGTGCACCCCCCATCACCTTCCCCCGTAAGTGTCAGCGTGCACGTAGAACTCGCAGCCTCACACAGCACAGTCCCAGCTTCCCTCTCCTGAATTACATGTGTCAGCGTGCACGGATTTGAGATTTTCTCCTGAATTAAATCTTATGCTCTCATTTCCCTCTCCTGAATTACATAGCCCCACAGTCCCACCTTCCCTGAATTACATGTAAGTGTCAGCATGCAAGTGTCACAGTCCCACCTTCCCTCTCCTGAATTACATGTGTCAGCGTGCACACAGGACTCACAGCCTCACACAGCACAGTCCCAGCTTCCCTCTCCTGAATTACATGTGTCAGCGTGCACACAGGACTCACAGCCTCACACAGCACAGTCCCAGCTTCCCTCTCCTGAATTACATGTGTCAGCGTGCACACAGGACTCACAGCCTCACACAGCACAGTCCCACACAGCCTGCACACAGCACAGTCCCAGCACAGTCCCAGCTCCCTCTCTGAATTATGTGTGGACTCAGCCTCACACAGCACAGTCCCAGCTTCCCTCTCCTGAATTACATGTGTCACACAGCACAGTCCCAGCTTCCCTCCTGAATTACATGTGTCAGCGTGCACAGGACACAGCCTCCCAGCACAGTCCCAGCTTCCCCTCCTGAATTACATGTCAGCGTGCACGCAGGACTGCTTCCCTCTCCTGAATTACATGTGTCAGCGCGTGCACAGGACTACAGCCTCAGCAGCACAGTCCCAGCTTCCCTCTCCTGAATTACATGTGTCAGCGTGCACACAGGACACACAGCCTCGCACAGCACAGTCCCAGCTTCCCTCTCCTGAATTACATGTAAGTGTCAGCGTGCACGCAGGACTCACAGCCTCGCACAGCACAGTCCCACCTTCCCTCTCCTGAATTACATGTAAGGACACACAGCCTCACACAGCACAGTGTCCCAGCATGCACACGCAGGACTCCCAGCCCCTCACATGTAAGTGTCAGCACAGTCCCAGCTTCCCAGGACACACAGCCTCTCCCAGCTTCCCTCTCCTGAATTACATGTGTCTGGACTCACAGCCTCATTACATGTGTCAGCGTCAGCCTCACCACAGCACAGTGCTTCCCTCTCCTGAATTACATGTGTGTCAGGACACACAGGACTCACAGCCTCGCACAGCACAGTCCCAGCTTCCCTCTCCTGAATTACATGTGTCAGCGTGGGACACAGTCCACAGCACCCACAGCACAGTCCCACCTTCCCAGCTTCCTCTCCTGAATTACATGTGTCAGTGTCAGCATGCACGTGTCAGGACTCACAGCCTCGCACAGTCCCAGTTTCCCTCTCCTGAATTACATGTGTCAGCGTGCACACACAGTCCCAGCTTCCCCTCTCTGAATTACATGTGTCAGCGTGCACAGGACACACAGGACACACAGCCCAGTTTCCCTCTCCTGAATTACATGTGTCAGCACAGTCCCACCTTCCCTCTCCTGAATTACATGGCCCGAGTTCCAGTTGGGCCCCTCTGCTCAATGTCACCTTTCCTGTCCTTGCGCACACTGCAAAAGCTGCTCTTTCTCTCTTGAGAACTGCTCATCTTTCTGGGACCGCCTGAGAGATGGCTACAGTGCGTTCACATGCTATGTGGTCTGGAACTATTTCTTTTAGACCTATGGTATAGATCCACGGCGAAGATCAACCTGGTTCCCGTTTGTTCAATATCTTGGCACTGGAGTTGGTATTAGAAAGAAATGGGAAATGGAGTCTGAAGGGAGCAGCAAGCCATGCCACTCCATCGTCTTTGGGATTTTTTTCCCTGAGGCCTCGAGGCAGCATAAAGCCAGCATCATCTTGGAAAGGCAGAAAACCTCCCCCCATTGTCCTCATCTTTTTGTTCTCTCCCCACTTTCCTCCAGTGAGCTTGGCAGTGATGCTAATAGAAGGATGTCATCAGCATACATTACTGCTTTATTAGCCTGTTTCTCAGTTTTGATTCTGGAAATATCCTGATTTAGTCTAATTGCAGTTTCACTGTGTCCCACAGGCAGGGAAGGCTCATCCTGGGGGGAGCTTAGACTCGACCCTGTAGGATTTTTCTTCCTGCCCATATGCCTTTGAAGCTGGACCATTAGCTCCAAGGCATGCATCTCATCTCCTCACAGTATGACTCAACCTGCTTCTGGGACAAATAAGCGCCTAGGGTGTGTGTCTCATAGCAAGCAAAGAAATACTGTAATTCTAGGTGATGAGAAGTATTTTCTGTATCTAAAGTAGGGCTGCTGCTATAGCCATCTTATTCCTAAATAATTTAACTATATTCAAAGATAATCTGATGTTATTGTAGGAAAGTGTATTTCTAATAAATTCCACTTGATCTGGGTGAATCAATTCAGGCAGCGCATAATTGAGTCTGTTAGCAAGGACTTTAGCAAGAATTTTGCAATCAGCGTTAATTAAGAAGATGGGACAATAATTTGTGCATAATTCCGGATCTTTTCCTGGCTTGTGAATCAAAGTAATAAGAGCGTTGCTCAGGCTGGTGGTGGGATGGTGTCATTAGGTGCTGATTTATAAGTACTTAGAAAGGTTTAATTTCATTTTGCTTCGAGCAGGGTCTCCCAGCCCCCACAGTCTCTGGCCGGGTGAGCTGCCGAGCTAGCAGAGTGCGTCTCTTCCTTCCCTGCCGTGGGTGACTTCCCACTTCCAGTTTCTGCTTCATCTTGAGATAAATCCCTCACTCATTTACCCATTTTTTTTTCTTTTTATGAAGACTTTTGCTGAAACATTTGAAGGCAGGGACTCTGGTGTAACAATGATACTGGGTGTGGGCATGCAGGCAGGCATGAATGCATGCACGTGTATGTGTGCACAAGCACGTGTCCCTGGGATGTCCACCCAAAGTGTTGTAAGAGCGCAGTGGGCACATCACCTTCATTAATCTTCTTGGGCCATGCCTCTGTGTGGGCAGGCAGCAGGAGCCTGGCTAGAGGCAGGGAACCCCCTATACTCTGCTGCTCACCGGCTGTTCACCAGCAGGTGAGCACACATGAGCTTCATTGTCTTTCTGCCAAGTGCAGCCATGGGGTGAACTCTAGGTATCACGGAGCACTGGGGGGGGGGTGCATTGGGTTTGTACTACCCACAGGCTTATGGCCCTCAGGTGTGTGACTTAATGCCTTTGAGCCTTATCTGAGCCTTTTCTTGCTCAAAGTGTGAAGGCAGCCACTCTCATGAAGTGTGCTGAGAACTGCAGGTCCTCACAGAATTGCTGGTCCCTGCATCTGCCTTCAGTGAGGCTGACGGCTTGTCTAACACACTCTGCCTGGCAGGAGCCCTCCCTAAGCCCCGAACCAGACAGAGGCTTTTCTGCATGTCAATGTATAACACAATTTCCTACCAGCCTGCTAGGCAACACCTTCGCTGCCCAGTGACCCAACACTGGTGGTTGGAGCCATCTGCTGAAGGCAGGGGGTGATCTGCACAGGCCCAGGGAAGAGTTGCCCAGGGAAGCAGTGGAGCTTGGAACAGGTGTCTTTAATCTTCTCACAAGCATGAGTCCCCTCAGAGGCCTAGTTGGTCAATTGTAACGACTCTTAGAGCTGGCTCACATTGATCTCTTTTTTTTTTGGGGGGGGGGAGAGAGAGAGAGAGGGAATGGGCATGCCAGCAGCCTCTCAGCCACTGTGAATGAACTCCAGACGTGTGCGCCCCTTGTGGACAAGTGTGGCATTGCGCCCTTGCATCACTTTGTGTCTGGTTAAATGTGGGACCTGGAGAATCGAACGGGTGTTCTTAGGCTTAGGAGGCAGGCGCCTTAACCCCTAAGCCGTCTCTCCAGCCCATGATCTCATTTTCTTTAATGCACATGTGTATGTGTTTGTACATGTGTGTGCAGGTGCACACCTGTGCACATGCCTGTGGAGGCCCGAGGACAACCTCAGGTGTGGTTCCCCCTAGGTGCCATTCCTTCTTTTTGAGACAGTCTCTCATTGGCCTGGAGCTTGCCAATTAGGTTAGCCTGGCTGGCCAGTGAGCTCCAGGGATCCTCCTGTCTCTGCTTCCTGGTGCTGGGATGACCATGTGACACCATAACCTGTACTTTTACGTTCTGTGATTCTAAGTCAGGTCCCCATGCTTGCAAGGCAAGCCCTTCAGTGACCGATCCGTCTCCCCAGCCCTCATTTCTTTTTCAGTGAGGAAATCAAAGTTCGGAGGAGTGGGCTGATCTGTTCAAGGTCCCATGGGCAGTGATGGAACTGCAGTAGGGATCTGTACCACCCCACTGCCAGACTTGACCTTCCCATCACATCAGGTGTTGTGCTTTGATTCAGGTGTCCCCCATAAACTTAGGTGTTTTGAATATTAGGTCCCTAGCTGGTGGCAGTTTGGGAACTGGAGCCTTCTGGAGGTGATGTATTGTTGAGGGCGGGCTTATGGTTGTTATAGCCAGCTTCCTCTTGCCAGGGTTTGGCACACTCTCCTGTTGCTGTTGTCCACCTGATGATGGCCGGGAGGTGATGTCCACCCTCTGCTCATGCCATTGTTTTCCCTGCTGTCATGGAGCTTCCCCTCAAGTCTGTAAGCCAAAATAAACCCTTTCCTCCCACAGACTGCTCTTGGTTGGATGTTTTCTGCCAGCAACATGAAGCTGGCTACCACACCAGGTCTCGGAGGCCTCCGTCAATGCTCACGGTCTGGCTGTGCCTCCATGGAGGGACCTGGGCTCGCCGAGCTTAAGTATCCTGTGTGATGTTCCTTTCCATGAAGAAGGGAGGATGAGACACTCTGTGGAGTGGTGAATGCAGCCAAGTGTCAAGGTGCACTCAGCATCCAGCCGTGGGTGAGAAGTCTGAGTCCACAGACGTGTTCCCACATCTGCCGCAGGTTTCTGAGCACTCATTCTCACCTATAGATGCTGCTGTGAGATCTCTTAATAAAAGCTCAATTAGTCTTTCTTTAACTTTCCTCTGGATGCTTAAATACCATTGCCGCAAACAGAACATAATACCTCTATTCTATTTTAATCAGGAATTCAAGTAGCATCTTGACTTGTATGTGATGTATCAGCAGCGGGATCACAGAATGCTGACACCCTTAATAATAGCAATTAGTAATCAGTTGTTTCTTAAGTAGTGTGATTACACCAGTTGCTAAATTGTACAGTTGATGCATTTGGGGGGCAAGATGGGTCTTGCAGCCCCTCCCCCAGCCACCCTTTCTTCCTGTATGTTCTAATCGGTTTGGGAGAGAGGCCAGGATGAATCATGCAATTGTCACACACGCTAGATAGTGAAGAATGAATGAAATATTTCTTTGCAGAGAAGCAAATGTCAGTAGTGTTTGGAGAACTGTGGCCTGTGTAACCCAGAGAGAGTTAGCAGAAGAGCTTGGCTGGGCCGTGCCAGCACGGTACAAGTTCTGACGACTTCTCAGGACTGAGGCCCTATATACTAAATTAGTCCAGGTCCTTGCCTAAAGAGGGCTTTGTGAGTTTAAAATATCTGGTGACATATAAAAGCTTGCTCGGCAGGCCAACATTATAATTTGGATATCATCTGACTATGATCTCCAGTCTCCAAACTCCAAGCTAAAAAAAATCCCTTTCTTGATAATTACCCAGCTTCAGACACTGTTACAGCAACAGAAAACAGAGAGAGACAGCCATGTATTTCAGTAGCAAAAGGAAACTCAGGCATTACAGTCTTACAGTGGGAGGAGGTGATGAGTGACCTTCCAGCAGAGGTGACCAGGGTCTGGAAGTAGGCAGAAAAGGTGAGCAGGAAGGGAGGGGAAAGTCCTTGCTAGGAGGAATCTGTTTGGCATAGGGAAGCTGGCTGTGGGTGAGCAGGAACCCCAGGCCTGTTCTCTTTCTCTCTCAGACTCCAGCCCTGGGTTTCCCTGTTGAGAATGTCCTTATAGGACGCTTATAAGGCATGTACAGCTGGCAACGCAGGATGGCCCCAGATTCCTTACAGCAGGTGAGTGGAGTGGGGTCACCCAAACTGTGAAGGGAATCACAGTTGAGAGAACTTGCCAGAAGTTTCCATGCCCTTTCCAGTATCCTGCTGGATACTCTGTCAAGGCTCCACCTCCCAAAGGCTCCACAAGCTGGACATTAAGTATGAGGCTTAATCACAAACATATGAGGCTATTGCAGGACATGCGGTCCCTGCATGATCATGCTAACAAGCAGAGAGATGTCACTTTTCATTTCACACTGTAGTCTTTTGAATAATAATAGTTCTGCCCGCTGGACTCATCCTTGAGACAGAAACTTCTTGTCTCTTCTTTTTTCCAAATGCTTTTGCCTCCATGACACTTTGTTTCTGCTCCCCGCTCAAGGTAAGCGTCTTGCGCTCTGCCGCTCTCCTGATCCAGCCCCTTTCCTGATGTTCCCATCCTTCAGCCTGTTCTTCCTCCATGGACCGAAGTTCTGCCCAGCTTGTATGGGCTGTACTCAAGGCTGCTGCCATAACTCTGACCATTCCTGAGAACTCTTGGACACCCCACATGCATTTGAATCCCAGCAGCTCTGGTTCCCTCTGGAATGTTCCCCCGGGTTGTGCTATTATATAAGATGCCATTGTTCCTACATTCAAAGAAAGCAATATACACCATTTCAGGCTGTGATAAGAGTCTCTAGGAGATGACTTCAGAGGTGGTGTACAAAGAAGGAAGCGACATGATCCATGATCCAAGCCCGTGGACTCCAAAGAGCATCTGCAAACCACCACTTCCCACTGGCTGAGAAAGTGCCAAATGCAGCTGCAGCCACTGTGAGCCTTCAGGGTGCTGGTGGCTGTGCCCGTCTCTGGGGACAGAGTGTCCATGCACATCCCGCCCTGGAGCTCTGATGGGAAGCCTCACTCCTCTGCCACCCTCTCCTCAGTGCATGGAGACACTGAGCCAGACAGGCAATGAGACTTTCTTGAAGTCACACAGTGCGCTGGTGGCAGCCGAACTCAAGCTTGATTCTAGTGTCTCCCCATCCAGAGCTGTGTGGTCTGGGCCATGGTCTCCAGGAGTAGAGGCGGGTCCCCAGTGCATGCTCAGAGTTCTTCATACTTCTGTGCACAGTGCATGTCACACACTGGTAATCAACAGTCCTACTTCCCTCTGCTTCTTGTCTCAGTGGGTGACACTGTCTTGCTCCCCCCACTGAGACCTTCCTCTCAAACCTCCTAAATACGACCCATCTTTTTCCTTTGCCTTTGGGCTATTCTAGTACCCAGATCTGTACCCTGGCAATCTCTTCCGTTGGAGGTACATTAACTCTCATTATAACTGACCCCCTTCTCTTCCCGTGTCTTTGCCTTGCATTTCAGCCAGAGGGGCACGCCTCCCATGCAAGTGTCACCCATGCCTTCCTCCGCCCTCTGCTGGTAAAATCGCTGGTGACAAGCCAGCCCTAGGTTCACATGTTCTGGTGTGCATCTAGAGTACCACTGTCCTCAGATGAGATAAGCAGAGCTGACTACCAACACCTAGAATACGTTATCAGCCCAAATTGCCCCGGTTCCCCCAAAGCATGTCATCCAGAATGTATGTAATCAACGTGGGAAGGGACTGTTAACTTCCCTAGCACAAATTTTCTAGGTTTAAAGCATTCCACTTGGTGACAGGACAGTAAAGATCCTGCAGGGCAATTAGTCATTTGGGAAGAAACACTATCTTAAAGAGGATTTCAAATACACAAATCCTCAGCCCCCAGGGCAGGCTTGTGAAGGAAGATGTGTAGAGAACATTGCTACCTAGGATCCCAGTAGGCAGCAGGTGCAGGATTTCAGGGTGTGAGGAAGGTTAAGTTAAGGTTAAAGGAAGGTCATGAGGGTGGTGGCCCCCATAGTGAGGGTCACCGCTGATGGAGAGGGGAGCTGCAGGAGGAGACGGGCTGCACAGAAGCAGCTATCTAGCAAGTAAGGTCCATGGGAACAAAGACCCGACCCTCTCTCCTTCCCTAGAACATTCCATAAGCAACACTGTACAGACTCAGAGGACAAAGAGGGAGTGAGGCAGTTTATAGAGACTGGCCCCAGGGCACAGTGTGGGTGGATCTTGTGTGCTAAAGTTCCTGAAAGAAAATAGAAAGCTATGCCTAGCCTGCAGCTGATTAGAATTTCAACGTGGAGAGATCGGAATGTTGCAAGTCAAGAGCCAAGTTATCTTGAGCTATCTTCACCCCTCTTAGTAGCCACTTATTGCCCACCTGTGTGTCTGACCTCACATTCCGGTGACTACCAGGTGACCAAGTAAAACCTTTCTGGGATGAACTAATGGACCATCAGCTTTCATTAACCCCAAAAGCTAAAAATCTCATCAGGTAACTTCTCCCCACTTTGCTGTAGCCTGCCTCCCTAATGTTTCCTCCGATGTATTTGCAAGAGCCTTGGCTTAATGACTTTCTTTTGCAACTATAAAAACTTGATGCAATTGTTAATATGTTGGAACATGGAATTTGGGGTACCCTGAATCTGTGTTCCTGGGTATGGTGATTTGAATTAGATGCCCCCCATAAACTCATGTGTTCTGAATGCTTGGTTTCCAGCTGATGGCATTTTGGAAGGAGGACCCTTGCTGGCAAAGGTGTGTGGCTGGGGGTGGCCCTTAAGATGTATTAGTCCCTAGCTTTCCAATGTTATATGGATCACTCTCCTGCTGCAATGTTCCACCTGCTGTGGCCGGGGTGATGTCCAGCCTCTGCTCATGCTGCCCCCTGCCACTATGGAGCTTCTCCTTGAGGATGTCAGCTAGAATGAACCTGGTCTGCATTGGGACAGCAGGAAGAATGCCGACTCTTTTGAAAGTAGGGAGTCTGAATGTTGAAAGAGTGTTCTGCTCTTCAAAGTCTGCTTTATTCCCCCCACATTTACAAATTTGGTAGCCTACCTGGTACTATGGGAATATAACAAATGCAGAAAAGAAAGGGTCGCTGGATTTTCAGTGTTGTTTGTTTCTTTGGAAATGGCCACTGAGTGATGTGAGGCAGGGTTGTTGGATTCCCTGTGTGGAGGCCTGAAGGAGCCATGAGGCTGAACTGTGGGTTGCAGTAGAGACCCTAGGATTTTATTGAGATTCCAGGACTGTGGGACAGAAGTCAATAAGAGCTACCAGCTTGGGAGAGATTGTTCTCTGGGCTGTGTGGGGTGGAATTAGAAACCCAGAGACATTGTCACTGGTTACAGATGTTGGACTGGGAGCTGTTGGACTTGATGTTCATTTTGGATCATGTATTGGTTCAATCTTTCTTTGTTATACCCAATGTCATCTTTTCAGTGTGATGTCTATTCCGTGTCATTATGTTATTTGGCTTTGCAGCTGACAGTCAAGAGATGTTGGACTATGGGGATGATTGAACAGTGTTGGGATTGAGAAAAACTATGGGGACTTGTAAAGTTGGACTGAATGCATTGTATTTTATATCATGGATGGTCATCAGTTTTGGGGGGCCATGGGGAGAATATGGTGGTTTGAATTAGGTGTCCCTTGTAAACGCATGTGTTTTGAATGCTTGGTTTCCAGCTGGTGGCAATTTGGGAGGTAGGGTCTTGTTGGAGGAAGTGTATCATGGCGGGGGGGGGGGCTGGACCTTGAGGTTTATTAACCCTCAGTTTTCCAGGGTTAGCTGGCTCACTCTTAAGCTGCAATGTTCTACCTGCTGTGGCAGAGGAGATGTCAAGTTTCTGCTTCATGGCATAATATCACCTGCCATCATGGAGCTTCCCCTCGAGACTGTACACTAAAATAAACCCTTTCCTCCCATCAGCTGCTTCTGGTCAGGTGTCTTGTTCTAGAAATGAGAAGGTAACTACAACATTGGGCCTGGGTCAGTCATAACTAAACTCTTTCTTATTTTTTTAAATTAAAAAATTATCTATTTATTAGAGACAGAGAGAGAGAGAGAGGGGAGAGAGAGAGAAAGCGAGAGAGAGAGGAAGAGTGTGAATGGGTGTGCCAGAGCCTCTAGCCACTGCAAACAAACTGCAGACACATGCGCCACTATGTGCATCTGGCTTATGTGGAACCTGGGGAATAGAACCGGGGTCCTTAGGCTTTGCAGGCATGCACCTTAACCACTAAGCAATCCTTCCAGCCCAACTCTTTCTTATTTTGAGGTGAGGTGAGAGTTGTGTGGTTTATGTGGAAAGTCTGGAGGGCAGGTACAAAATAGACACCAACATTTCTGGTCACATCACCATTTGTGAAGCCATTTCCTAGGGTTGGTTCTTGAAGAGATGGGGGTGCCAAGTTTGGGATCATGGCCTATTGGACCCCAGATATAAAGAAGACAAAAAGATGGTTTTACCCTAAAGCCTTAAGCAGCCTGCTTATGTCCCTCAGGAACAGCAGCACAGGAAGAATATTAAGCCAGGGAGAGAGAATGCAGCTTTCAAAGCTCCAAGCTTGGGCTTCCCTCTTCATCCCATGGAAACATGGAAATCTCTGTTCCCTGAAATAAACACCCTGTACACACTTCTCTTGTATGTAGGGATATGCTTGTGTGCATGGGTGTGCTCACATGTGTATGTACATGTCCATGAACGTGTGTGCCACATGTGCACATGCCTACGCATACATTGGGTTGGGAGGTCTGACTAGTGGGTGGAACTCAGGTCCAAGACTGGCTTCACAGGACCACACCTGTTGTAAACAGCGTCACCTTGCTGGGATGAACATCCAGACCAGACACAGCTTATGGGAGGAAGGGATTTATTTCACACTTACAGATCCAGGGGACGTTCCATCAAATGGTGGAAGAAGCTGACTCCCATCCATAAATCCAAGCAGAGACAGAAACTGCTCACCAGCAACACCAAAATGCAGTAAATACACAAAGCCCGTGGCAGGCAGGACCCCTGCAGAGCTCAGACTTCTCTGCATATCTTTGGGCTGGAATTCAGGTCTGCCCCAATGATACATCCTCCAGCCAGGTGGTTGGGGACTCAAGTTATTACAAGCTTTAATGAAACACCTGAGTGTATGGGGGGCATGCATTCAGACTATCACAACACCTGACAAGTCAGAAAACAACACCACACAGTTAAAACAAGCCACAGGTCAGAAACAGCATTCCAGCCAAGAGACCAAATCTGCGTTAAGCAATGCTATCCTACCCAATGTCAAAGGAGACTCAAGGAGATGAGAGATGTTGCCCATGTAGCTCAGGCAGTTTAGGGGTAACAGGGCCCTCCTGAAAGTAAGGCAAGGAATATCCTTGGCCTGCTGGGGAGAAGTTGCTTCTTCCCTAAAGAAGTTCACTTTTCCGGCCTGGAGAAATGGCTTAGTGGTTAAGGCGTTTGCCTGCGAAGCCAAAGGATCCCAGTTCGATTCTCCAAGACCCACGTAAGCCAGATGCACAAGGTGGTGCATGCATCTGGAGTTCGTTTGCAGTGGCTGGAGGCCCTGGCATGCCCGTTCTTTCTCTGTCTGATTCTCTTCTATCTCTCTCTCTGCTTGCAAATAAATAAATAAAAATTAAAAAAAAAAAAGAAGTTCCCTTTTCCTAGGAGAGGTAAGGATCCCTTCTGAGAAGGTCACACCCTTGCTGGAGGATTAAGATTCCTGGGCAGATTGCCCTTTCCCAGAACACCTGACCCCAGGCACCTGACTTCAGGTCTGAACTGACAAGGTCAGTCCCCCAACCAACAAGCTTCCTTAAAAGACCCCCAACCTGGGGCTGGAGAGACAGCTTAGTGATTAAGGCATCTGCCTGCAAAGCCTAAGAATGCTCATTTGAACTCCAGGTCCCACGTTCAGCCAGATGCAAAAGTGACATAAACGCACAATGTTGCACATGCGCACAAGGGGGCGCACACGTCTGGAGTTCGGTCACAGCAGCTGAGAGGTCCTGGAGTACCCATTCTCTGCCTCTCTCTCTCTCTCTCAAAAACAAAAGGACCCCAACCTGGGTCTCTGGTTGAACTTTTCATTTCCTGTGAGCCCCCTTTGCCTCCCCCTGGGCAAGAGTTCTGTTTTCTTTCCTTCTCTTAAGCATTAAGAAATTTGAAATTCACAAGACAAGATTCTGGAGGCCACTCATTCAGCGAAAGCTTTGTGTGACCACTGAGGCTCAGCACCCTAGCTCCTGAGTTATTGCCCACCCAAGAACTGAGGTAAGGCATTGATGCTCTCTCAAAGACACCCCAACGTCTTGCATCATATCCATGCAGATGTGTCCCACATAAAGAACCTACAGAGAAAAACAAATCCTTTGTCAGACAGCAAAGCAGTGTGGTCAGGAAGGCAGGCAGAGGATAACTGCTGACATGCCCTTCTTAAATTGGCAGTTTACATATGCATCCTCCTTGCCAGCCATGTTCATACATGTGAGGAGCTGGGGAAACATGTTCCTTACTTCTTCTAGGGAGACAATTTGGAAATGCATACATGAAAGATTATATTTCTAGAAGTTCCCGTACTCTTATCCTAAGGATAAGCCCCAAACGAGAACCAAGGGACAGGATTGTTACGAAGTCACCCATGACAGCATGATTCATAGAAACAAACATGCAACAGGTATTTTTCCCACACGTAGGCATTTGTTTCAAGGACTTTGTGTTCAGTCACCTCCGCAGGCGATGGGCATTAGGAACATAGCACTTATTTGAGAACTCAAAAAAGAATGTCATGGGGTATTTGTGAGGTAGGTGTGAGTCAGTGAAATCTACACAGTAAGAGGAAGTAATCAGGAAGTGTGAATGTTGGATGTGATCGTACTGCTTGAGGTGGGACAACAAGCACTTGTTTTTCTTGATGATTTTCTTGATTATTCTGTGTCGTGCTAAACTTGATGCTAAGGTAACACACATGTCCACATCTGCAGCAGATATGTGTGTGTGCACGCATGTGTATATATATGTAAGTTGTCAGCGTTAAGTTGGAGTCACTTGTGCCAAACCCTAAGAACAATAAGAAAAAAAAGCCAAAAATATTGAAGGAGGGGAATCTTATACTTATACCAGGCCTACCACCTTGTATGAAGGTCACTGTGACCATATGCAGAAAATACTTCTGCAAGGACATCTGTCCAGCAACTGCCTGCCAGCCTGAAGAGATGCTGGCACAACCCTTACTAAATCTGTCACTTATGTTTTGCGGTGCTAAGGATGAATCCCAGGCCCTGGGCATACTTGGCAAGGCTCTGCCACTGAGCTGGACCTTCAGCTTGTTTCTGACCTGGGTGGCCAAGGCTCACTGCTCCAAACCATTTTATGTCACCATTCTCTTGTGCACTTAGATGTCCCTTTGCCTCCCATCCTTGGTCACATATGTGGTATACTAACCATCGTCTTGTCCACTCTAAGACAAACTCACTGTCTCTGGAGACCCTTTCTCCAGTTGTTATTTAGGTTGTAGCTAGATGTCTAACGAGATAAAGTTTGCATCACAGCCTGCCTGGCCCCTTGCTCTCTCCCTCCCCAGTGACCCCTCTCCGTGCGTTAGCAACGGGCCTGCAGACCCCCTCTGGTTACCCAGCAGTGCGCTTATGGGCAGCTTGGCCGCGGGCTCCTTCATGCAATCATTGTTAGCAGCTCTGTGACTGTATCCCCAGGCTCCACATCAAGGCAGATCAGCTCCTCCTGTAGGGCGCCTTCAAACCCTGTGGCCAGAGCAGACTTTAATCTCCACACCAAGCTCGAGCTGAGGGGGTAACTGGGCAGTGAGTCTGAGCTGGGCATTGTGGCATGCCTGTGCAGGGACCAGCCCTGCTCTTCCTCTAATTCTAGTCCAAAGTTGTCACTCTTCCCAGCGTGCAGTGGGAGGCAATAAATGGGGTGGATTACCCATCAGCTTGTCCACTCCAAGACAAGTTCATTGTCTCTCGAGACCCTGTCTCCAGTTGTTATTTAGGTTAGCAGTGGGAGGATCAAGGTCCTGTCATGGCCCTCCTCTTCCTGCCAGGCCTGGGGGAAGCTCTTCTCCAGGTGGCCTGTGAGGTTGATGGAGACATAGGCTTAGCATGCTGGGAAAAGTAGGGACAGCATTTTTTTTGGCATTTTTTTGTTTCATTTAGCATTGATTTCTTTGAGTGTGTTTGTTCCTTTACTCATTGCTGTGACCCAATAGCTGGTGTATTAGTCAGGGTTCTCTGGAGGAACAGAACTGCTAGAATGAATTATATTAAGAAGGGAGTTTATTGGATTAGCTTATGGTAGTTCAAGAGCAGTTGCAGGTCTGAGAATCAGGGAACCCGGTAGCTGCTCAGTCCACGTGGCCAGATGCCTCAGCAGTGCCCATCCAGCCTTGAGGCCTGGAGGCTTCCTGAGGAGCCACTGGTCTTCAGTCCACGCTGCTCTTCAGTCTGCGCTGCTCTTCAGTCCACACTGCTCTTCAGTCCACGCTGCTCTTCAGTCCACGCTGGTCTTCAATCCACACTGCTCTTCAGTCTACACTGGAAGGCAGTAAGCAGCTCTGGCAGCCACGTGGAAGGAAGGAAGGGGCTCTTCTCCCCCAGAGCTTCTTTGTATAAAGTCCCCCTCTGAGAGGGGTCACCCGCTCTGGGGGAAGGGCTCATTCTGGGGAAGGACTTCCTCCTTCAGTGAATCCTTCCTGGAAGCAACCTCGGAGACCCACCCGAAAGGGATTTCTGTGGATTACTAAACAGATCAAGTTGACAACACCTTCACCATCACACCTGGCAAGAAACAACTTACGGAAGGAAGGGCTGAATTTGTCCATTGTGACAGGAAAGGCATGGCCGCAGGAGTGTCACAGGTCCACAAGTGGGCCCAGGCTATAAAACCTCAAGGCCTGCTGCAGTGACCCGCTTTCTCCACCTCTGGAAGGCTCCACCACTATCCCAAAGAGTGCCCCTAGCCAAAGGAGGCTAAGTGTTCAAACACCGGAGCCAGGAGGGACATTTCACATTTGAACCACAACACATGCCAATAGCATGTAACTCAGGCTGGTCTTGAACTCACTGACCTTCTGCCTCAGGCTCCTGAGTGCCAGGAAGACAGGCGTCTGCCATCACTCCCTGCTCTGAGGTGGTGTTGACTGTCTCCTGTTGTTGTACCTCCTGAGGCTTCAGAAACATTTCGCCGAGGAGGCCTTGGCCCATCCGCCATGTTTCAAGGAGCATCCTCTGATCTTCTCCCGAAGGACAGGGAGTCAGAGGTTGGCCATGCACTGAACCGAGTAGAGCGGGCCTGGAGCTTTGGCGTCTGGATTCACACACGGGCTTTTCCATGGTCCGTCTACAAGGACGTAAGACTTTCCGTGCATACAGCACTCCTGCCAACATGGTGAACGTCCCTAAAACTCTCCGGACTTTCAGCATGAAGTGCAGCACAGGGACCCCTTACCAGAAGGGAAAGGACTCTGTATGCCCAGGGAAAGCAGCGTTGTGACCGGAAGTAAGTAGAGTGGCTACTGTGGGCTGACGAAGCCGATATTCTGAAAAAAGGCTAACGCTACAAAGAAGCTGCGCTGAGACTTGAGTGTGCTGAGCCCAACTGCAGATCTAAGGAATGCTGGCTAGCAAGAGGTTCAAGCATTGGGAGCTGGGAGGAGGTAAGAAGAGAAAGGGCCAAGTGGTCCAGGTCTAAGCCAATTCTGCTACCAAGACAATAAAATGAGGTTATATTTACTTGATTTGATTGTAGTTGTTCTTTTGGGAGGGAATAAAATAGGCATGAACATTTTTTTAAAAAGGACTTAAGGGCTCTGGGATGTGGCTCAGTTGGCACAGTGCCCACCCAGCATGCACAAATCCCTAGGTTTGCTCCGTAGCACTCAGACACTGGGTGTGGTGGCACGCTCCTGTAGTCGCAGCACTTAGGAGATAGAGGCAGGGGAATCAGGAGCTCAAGTTTGAGGCCAGGCTGGGCTACGTGAGGCCGAGGGTGTGTTCCAGCCACCTTCAAGGAGCAGAGCACTGTGGTTCTGCCTCACGCTTACCCTTCCTTCCATCCACGCAAACCCTGGAGTTGCTCAGCTCTGGTGATGTGCCCAGCCCCCGAGTATAAGTCACGTTGGGTTAAGTCAGTCATATCAATCCCCATCGTTGACTACCCCATATCCCAGCCTCCTTTCCCACCCAGCTCTTGCCGGCGGGAGCAGGCAGGCTGCTGTAGGGCATCTGGGAAGCCATTTGCTTTGCTCATGCAGAGAGACCAAAGTGGCTGATGCCTCCTCTTTTCTTCCTTCTCTCCTTGAACACTGATATGACGTCTGGAGTTGTGGCAGCTGTGAGGCAATAGACACGAGATGAAGGATCATCACGAGGACAGTGGAATGGAAAGAGAAGAAAACACGTTCCTTGAGGCACCTCCGAACCTGGGCCCCAGCTCTGAGCAGCCAATCCACACTTCTTGTCTTTATTCCTTCAGCACAGGTGCGTGTTTCCTGTTATTTGCAGCTGAAGGTGTCCCTGTTCGATGCAGGCAGCGTGTTCATAGAAAAGCCCTGGTTTCAGGCTAAAGAGAAGCAGAGAATGGCTCAGCCAGAGGTGAAGGTGTGTGAGTCCCCCGGCCTTACAGAATACCATGATAAGATTCGCTTCCCACCTCCCAGGAACCCACAGTGAGTTGCAGAATGGCAGCAGATCCTAGGCTTCGGGGGGGGGGGCAGACGTAGCATGGGGCAGGCTCATTGAGAGCAAGCAGCCACCTTACAGTGCACAGGCAGGATCTGGCCCTGAGGATGGCGTGGGGAATCATGGACAGGGGACCTGGTTCAGAGAAGAAAGAGGCATGAACCCGATGGTACTGGCTTCATTTTGGGTGTTCCACCGACTTCCGGCTCAGCAGCTGCTCTTTGTTTCCTGAGACACGGGTCACTATGTAGCCCAGGCTGGCCTGGAACTCGTGATCCTCCTGCCTCAGCCTCCCTAGTGCTGGGGCTACTGATGCATGCAATCTTTCTTTGGCCAAAGAATTAGGTTCTGAAAGAGGTGATGAACTTGCATTCCCAAGGGCAGATGCTCTGTGCCTCACAGGTTTTCCATTTTACAGGAAATGAGCATGTGTGTGCAAACATGAAGAGAGGGAGGGGAGCTTTGGTCTCTCTGGACGAGGAGAGCAAATGGCTCCTCAGATACTACAGCAGCCTGCCTGCTCCCTCCGGCAAGGGCTGGCTTGTAAAGTTATTAGTCACTGTTGCAGGCAGGTTCACATTGCTGGCAGAAAATTCCTGACCAAGAGCAGCTTGTGGGGGAAAAAAAGGTTTATTTTGGCTTACAGACTCGAGGGGAAGCTCCATGATGGCAGAGGAAAGTGATGAGCAGAGGGTGGACATCACCTCCTGGCCAACATCAGATGGACAAAAACAACAGGAGAGCATGCCAAACACTGGCAAGGGGGCACTGACTATAATACCCATAAGCCCGCCCCCAATAATACACAGCCTCCAGGAGGCTTTAATTTCCAAATTGCCATCAGTTGAGGACCTAGAATTCAGAACACCTAAATTTATGGGGGACACTTTAATCAAACCCCCACAGTTACCTTCTTGTTGCTGGGACAAAATATCAATATGAAACAAAACTCAGTTTAAGGGAGGGTTTACTTCAGCATACAGTTTGTGGCAACTTGATGAGATTAGGAAGAAAGAGAGAGAGAGAGAGAGAGACAGAATGGGTATGCCAGGGCCTCTTACCTCTGCCAATGAACTTCAGATGCATGTGCAACTTTGTGTGTCTGGCTTTTTGGGGGCGCTGGGGAATCGAACCTGGGGCAGGTAGGCTTTATAAGCAAATGCCTTTAACCACTGAGCCACCTCTGTAGTTCTGTTCTCCCTTCTTATGTAGTCTAGGACTCCACCTTATTTAACCTAACCGACACTATCCCTCCCAGGGGAGTCCAGGGCTTGTCAAGTTGACGTTCAGTATAAGGTGCCATAGGAGTGACCACAGGGAACTAGTGGTAGCTGGGGAAGTGACTGTAAGCATATGGAGATGCCATGCAACTCCAAATCAGAAGGGAGGTAAAGATGGAGCACTTGTGAGGAGGGGCTCATGGATCTTAATTACCAAGCGATCTGCTGGGTGGTTAATCAGAGGCATGTACACTATGCTAATGAGGCTAATTTTGTTAGAACGCTTTTTTTTTTTTTTTATCAACCCTGCTCTGTATAAATTAGGAATTGAAATGGAACTAACACAAATGATATTTAAGGGAACATGTGTGGCTTTATTTCAGCATTAGATCTTCTCATCTCCATTACGTTTTCTTTCTTTCTTTAACTCTCCTTGCTCCTGACCCTGCCTGTAGGTTACAGCCTGAGCCCCCATTCTAGGAGAAACGAACCCCAGCCCTCTTCCTTAACTTACTGGGAACCACATATTTGACTTTCTCTTTCAGCAGTTGTCCTTGAGAGGTGAAAAAATACATGTAATCAACGAAAGACAAACGTCCTGGCTCCCCCAGATCAGAGGAACATTGCTGTGTTGTTTTAATTTAGTCAGTCACTGGCAGGGACCATGAGCCCGTGTTTTGAGTGGCAGTTTATGTTGACTTCCCCAAGTCTGGTTGCAGATGTGTTTAGAGGAGCATTAACAGGGGTCTTCCTGGAGAAGGGCTTTCCTGTTCCCCAGGCCTGTTCCTATGGGCTCAGGCGGGGAGTTGGGTGTGGCTGTTAAGAGCCCTTTGGAGGTTCTCGGCCTTGTAACTTTGTCTCTGTCCACACTCTTGGTCTTGAGCCATTTTTTAGCAGACTTGAGGACCTGGCATATAAGTCGATAGATACAGTTGGGGTCTAATTTTGTCTCAGCATCCTGTTAGGGTTAAGTACTAGTGAGACTCAGTTGCCAAGGAGATGTCATGGTCTGTGAGGTTCCAGTGTGATCATGGGGACAAAAGTGTGGTCCATGTCTGAACCAACTCCAGTGCCTGCGGCTGAGTTCTGTAAGGAGAACCAGTTCTGAGAGCCTCTTCTTTGAGACGGGGATGCTCCTGTTTCCCCGGACAGCCAGCTGGTCCCCTGTCAGGTGTCCTGAGAACTGTGGGTCTCTCAGCTTGATTCCTGTGTCCTGTGGCCAGAGCATGTGGTAACTTCGGCAATAGGGTCTTTTCCACCTAGTTCTACTCAGCAACCAGGAGCCCTGGCAATGGCCTGTAATGTTTGGGGGACATTGGGGCCTCCCTTGCCTGCAACTTACTGGAAGGGACCCCACCACCCTGGTATTGAAATTTTTCTGTAAGACTTTATGGCTTCTGGGTCCAGTATTATGCATCCCCACAGGGTGCTTCTGCCCAAACTCTCTCTTTAACTTGCATATTTTTCAGCTAGCAAAAAATAGGGTTCCATATGGCTTATTCATAATGTCATTAGTTCTGATTAACCCTTCTCCCATCCCCTCCTCTCCTCCATCTCTCTAATGGAAATTTAGACTCACTTTCAAGCCACAGTCATTAAGATCATGTGTTGTTGATGCAAGAATAGATTAGCGTACCCAAACCAGACCTACCTGTCCATTGCATGGGTGGGGGGAGAGAGATAGATAGATAGAGATTTTATTAGGAAAAAAAAATCTTACGAGGTGATGCTATATTCTTTGGTTCTTGGGTTTTAGTTTAGTTTTGTGTTTTGGTACTGGGGATTGAGCCCAGGGCCTTCCACTAGCTAGTTAAGTGCTCTACCACTGACTTATATCCTTAGCCTGGTTACATTCTTATATTAAATAACTAGGGCTGGAGAGATGGCTTAGCAGTTAAGGCGTTTGCCTGTGAAGCCAAAGGATCCCGGTTTGATTCTCCAGGACCCACATATGCCAGATGCATGAGGGGCACATGCATCTGGAGTTTGTTTGCAGTGGTTAGAGGCCCTGGCATGACCATTCTCTCTCTGTCTGCCTCTCTTCTATCTCTCTCTCTGCTTGCAAATAAATAAATAAAAATTTTAAAAAATACCAAAAAATTATTTAAAAAATAATTAATTAAATAAACTTACTTACCCTTTGACCAGCACTTCAACTTTGTACCACTGTTTCAAGTTGTATTCTCCAAAGTATGGCAGTGATGGGGAGAAGGGGTGGGGGGAGAAGAGAGACAGAGATTTAAAACTGAATACCAAGGACTTCTGGGCAAGGTGGTGGCATACGAAGCACGCCAAAGCAACCTAGGGGGAAATAAGCAAACAAAATAAAAAACAAAACAAAACAAAAAACCCCAAAATAACAAAAAAAAACCTTCAGAAAGCAAAATACACTTTTCTACTAAAAAGTGAAGGCGTATAAGAAACCTGTTACCTTTTGGGATGACTTTGGTCTCAGCTATGCTGCGTGCCACTTGGGTCCCTCTTTGCTGAGCTGTGTGCTCAGGTAGACTGGCTGGCTTGGTCAAGTAACTGCTCTGACAGCCTGTGCTGGGTTCTGTGTAGTGAATTCCCTTCCCCTCACCAAAAGGTAACAGGGCTAACACCAGAGAAGCTTCTCTTTTCAGACGGCAGTGACCACTGGGATGACCCAAAAGGCACCATAGGCTGAGAAGAAGGGAGAGAGGAGTGTTCAGCACTGAAATATCTCTATCACACCCTCCAGGGTTCAGGGTACAGGGTAACAGCCAAAGGAAGGGTAGGACTGCGTATAATGCAATTGTCCAACAGAAACCGGCCTGGGTATTCATGACCTTGCAGTACCCTCACAAGACCCTCATAATAGGAGGAAAAGATAATGACATCAAAATAAAAAAGAGACTACTGGAGAGAGGGAGGGGATATGATGGAGAGTGGATTTGTGAAGGGGAAGTGGGGGAGGGGAAGGAATTATCATGGTTTGGTGTCTGTAAGTATAGAAGCTGCCAATAAAAAATATCAAAAAATGGGCCAGAGAGATGATTTAGCAGCTGAGGCACATGCCTGTGAAGCCTAAGGACCCCGGTTCGATTTTCCTGGTCCCATGTAAGCCAGATGCACAAGGGGGCGCATGCCTTAGGAGTTTGTTTGCAGTGGCTGGAGGCCCTGGCATGCCCATTCTCACTCCCCCTCTGTCTCTAATAAATAAAATAAAAATAAAATCTTTAAAAAACCCTCAAAATAGAATACCAGGATTGATTAATTTTATGCTATATTATTATTTCTATTCATCAATTCATCAAAGATACTATTTTCCCTTTTTCTGTTTTTCTTTTTAAAAAAATTATTTTATTTGAGGGGGTGAGTGAGAAAGAGAGAGAGGGAAAGAGTGGGCATGCCAGGGCCTTCAGTTGCTGTAAACAAACTCCAAACACATGCGCCACTTGTGCATCTGGCTTATGTGGGTTCTGGGGAATCGAACCAAGGCCTTTTGGCTTTGCAGGCAAGTGCCTTAACCTCTAAGCCATCTCTCCAGCCCTTTTTTTTTCTTAACAAACTTCAGAAGCATGCACCACTTTGTGCATCTGGTTTATGTGGCTACTGGGGAATTCAACCTGGATCTGCAGGCTTCACAGGCAAGCATGTTAACTGCTATGCCATCTCTCTAGCCCCTGTTTTGTTTTTCATGGTAGGGTCTCATTCTAGGCCAGGCTGACCTGGAACTTACTCTGTAGTCCCAGGCTGGCCTTAAACTCATAGTGATCCTCCAATGTCTGCCTCCTGAGTGCTAGGATCAAAGGCACTCACTACCATGCTTAGCTTCAAATGTCCTATCTTTTTTTTTTTTATTTTTGGAGAGAGACACAGAGAGAGACAGACAGAGAGAGAGGGAGAGGGAGACAGATAGAGAATGGGCACACCAGCAGTCTCTCAGCTGCTGTGAATGAAATCCAGATGAGTGCGCCCCCTTGTAGGCAAGTGCAGCATTGCACCCATGCATCACTTTGCATCTGGCTAAACGCTGGACCTGGAGATTCGAACAGGCGCCTTAACCGCTAAGCCATCTCTCCAGCCCAAATGTCCTATCTTTTAAAAATATTTTATTTATTTATGTGAGAGAGTCATAGGGATAGAGAGAGAAAGAGAGAGAGAGGATGGGCACACCAGGGCCTCCTCTGCAAACAAACCCCAGACACATGGACCACTTTGTGCATTAGAATTCATGTGGGTACTGAATAACCAAACCTGGGCATCAGTTTTTGCAAGCAAGTGCCTTTAACCACTGAGAAATCTCTCCAGCTCCAAGGCTACCCTTTAGAAAGGACAAAAGCAATGCTGTGTGTGGAAAAGAACTTGCAACCAGTAAAGCATGGAGCTCACATTCAGATCATACAAAGAAGCACCAAACATCGGCAAGAGCTGGCAGATGGCATCCTGAGGGTGACTCTGGAAGGTTTGCCTCTGGTCTGTGGACACACGTGTGCACAGGTGCCTTTGCACACACACAAACATGCACAAGACACTAGGACATATGCATCAAAAAAGAAACTTAGTTTCAGATCAAGGCCAGTGAAAGGCCTAATAAAATTTGTAGGAGGTAGCCAAAGCTGTATTTAGAAGAACATTTATAGCCTTATGTGCCTTTATTAAGAAATAAGAAAAAGTATATGGCAGGTGAGGTCATGAGCCTTTGGGGTATAAAGCCTGCTCTTGTCTGACTAAATGTATATATTATTCCCACCAAGCTGCCCTGGGGGC
Source organism: Orientallactaga sibirica (assembly GCA_036365145.1). Lineage (NCBI taxonomy): Eukaryota > Metazoa > Chordata > Mammalia > Rodentia > Dipodidae > Orientallactaga > Orientallactaga sibirica. Next base: position 19,064,407 of record JAEOAD010000044.1, on the reverse strand, counting down.
ACTACACTTAATGTTCATGTTCACATATTAACGCTACTCTCACTTCTGGTTAGAGAAGCTTCTCTTTTCAGATGGTGATGACCACTGGGATGACCCAAAAGGCAACATAGTGCTGAGAAGAAGGGATGGAGGAGTGCCCAGCACTGAAACACCTCTGTCACAACTTCCAAGGCTCAGGGACCATTGCGGAAGAGGGGGCGGATAGAATGGAAGAGCCAAAGGAAGGGTACGACTCCTTACAATGCAACTGCCCAGACAGAAATTGGCCTCGATATCCATGACCTTCCAGTGCCTAGCAATACCATCACAAGACCCTCAAAATAGAAGAAAAAGATGAGGACATCAAATTAAAAGAAAGACTAATGGAGAGAGGGAGGGGATATGATGGAGATTGGTGTTCTAAAGTGGAATGGGGGGAGGGAAGGGGAGGGAAATATATGTTTTTTTTTGTTTTGTATGTAAATATAGAAGGTGTCAATAAAAAATCAATTTAAAAAATAAAAATTTAAAAAAAAGAAATAAGAAAGAAAGAAGTAAAGGAAGTAAGCATTTACCTCAATGACAGAGAAAATGACACCAACAAAGCAAGAATATAGAACATATGTATCTAGAAGGGATAAAATTAGTAAGAAAGGTAAAAAACTTTTGAAAAAGTCAACATTGTTTTGGAGAGAAAAATGTGGAAATAATCTGACAAGGTCAAGCAAAAACCAAGGCCATGAACACAAATACAAAACCTCAGGGGGCAGGAACTCATGATTAGAGTGAAAAACATACATCTTCAAGAAAATGCATTTCAATTCATTTGAAAGTGTTGATGAAATTGAAGATTTCTCGGCAAAACAAAAAGAAGTAAAAGCTAAATAAGGAAAGTATAGAAAACGAAAGTGCATCAATTTTGTGGAAGAAATTTTAAAAATATGATGACTAAATAGTCATAAAAAGCCCAAACAAGATACAATATACATAAGAACAATAAAAAATAAAGACAAATAGGCCTTGAGTTTGTTCTTCAGCACTGATTTAACAAAAACAAAACAAAACAAAACAAAAAAATCACAAAAGACCAAAAGGCAAACTAAGCAACAGCATTAGAAATAAGGACAAAAATACAAATGAAGGGCTGGAGAGATGGCTTAGCGGTTAAGGCGTTTATCTGCGAAGCCTAAGGATCCCGGTTCGATTCTCCAGGTCCCACGTAAGCCAGATGCACAGGGGGTACACGCTTCTGGAGTTCTTTTGCAGTGGCTAGAGGCCCTGGCGTACCCATTCTCTCTCTCTCTCTCTTTCCCTCTCTCTGTCCCTAATAAATAAATAAATAAAAATAAAAAAAAATCTTTAAAAAAATACAAATGAAGCTAGGCCGGCATGTATTACTGGTGAATATACTGTAAAAATTCTATGAAAATATTAAAGCAAAATCCAGTAATATGCTAAAAGAATAATACATTCAATCGAATAGTTTTATTACAATTTATTGCAAACTTTTTTATTGTAAATTTTTTTGAAAAATATTTATTTATTTATTTGCAAGCAGAAAGAGATAGAAGAGAGACAGACAGACAGAATGGGTGCACCAGGGTCTCCAGCTGCTGCAAACAAACTCCAGACGCATTCACCACCTTGTGCATCTGGCTTATGTGGGTCCTGGGGAATCGAACCTGGGTCCTTTGGTTTTGCAAGCAAATGCCTTAACCTCTAAGCCATTTTTCCAATCCTTATTTTGTTTTAGTTTTTTAAAAAAATATTTTATTTTATTTATTAGAGATAGAGAAAGAAAAAAAAGGCAGATACAGAGAATGGAGTAACAATAATTTGAAGTATGGGAATAGCAAGAGAAGAACTCTGGACAAATGGGGTCAAAGGACATCTATAGCCAATTCACAGAAAAGCTGAAATGCTCTTACGGTAATGTTACGTATTACCAACATTTACGGAGATGCAAATTAGAAGAAGATATGAAGTTCACACAGCTCTAGGATGTGTGTGTTTACATGCTGCGTGACTACTGGGAAAAGGGGATTCAGGTTCCTTTCTGACGCATGTAAATTTCTAGGGGACAGAATGTATAGTCTGGTATTTTGGTAAAATAATATGAAATTTTGGTGAGAGAAAGATGGAGACAGAGTCCAGATATTAACAATGGTTATTGCTGAGTTGTCTGCATTTTGTCAGTTTTCTGTATGAAAGTGGTACTGTTTTTTGATTGTGCTTTTTGTGTATGTGTGTGTGTTGTGATGTGCGTGTGTGTATTCAGATGTGCACACCCTGTGTGCTGGTGTGTGGAGCCCAGAGGAGAACCCTGTGTGTCCTCTGTCTTCCCATCGGGTATATTCTGGAGACAAAGCCTCCCTCCAGCTAAGCTTTTTTCTGAGACCCAGCGATTCTTCAGTCTACATCCCCCACAGGACTGGGGTTACAGATGTGCATGGCTGTGCTCAGGTTTGTAAATGGGAGCTGGGGACTTGAACTCGTGTGGTCTCGGCCCTGTCAGGCCTTCATGCTGAAGTGGCAAGAGCCCTTACCTGCTGAGCCATCTCCACAGCTCCAACTGTGCTGTCTTTAAAGGCTCTTTATTTATCGGTGCTGGGCATGAAACCGAGCATCGTACACGCTACATGTGCGGTCTACCACTGAGCTACATCTCCAGCAGTCTCCAAGGCTATTTGATTGGCTTGTGCATGTAATATGTGTGGTGTGGTGTGTGTAGGTATAATGCAATGCATGTGTGTGTGTGTGTGAGTACAGATGTGCATGCCTTGTGCACACCCACGAGAAGGCCAGAGAGGGGAACGCTGGGCTCCCTCCTCTTGCTCTTCTGCATTGTTTCCATGAGACACGGTCTCTCACTGAACCTGGAGCTGCTGTTTATTTGGTCAGACTAGCTGACTAGCAAACCCCAACAAATGGCCTATCTCCATCCGTCCAGAACTGGGGTTATGGGTGTGTGTGACCATGCCAGGCCCCCATGCTTGTGTGACAAACTCTCTTACCTGATGGACTATAACATTTCCCCAGCACCCCCACCCACCAGCTAGTTTTTTATTTTTTTATTTTTGGAGAGAGACACAGAGAGAGACAGACAGAGAGAGAGGACGAGGGAGACAGATAGAGAATGGGCGCGCCAGCAGTCTCTCAGCTGCTGTGAACGAAATCCAGATGTGTGCACCCCCTTGTGGTCAAGTGCGGCATTGCACCCTTGCGTCACTTTGCATCTGGCTAAACGCGGGACCTGGAGATTGGAACCAGTGTTCTTAACTGCTAAGCCACCTCTCCAGCCCCACCAGCTAGTTTTTAAAGAATACGTTTGTGAGACAAGTTTAGCAAACTTTGAGGAATAAGCAAAAATGGAGGTTCCTAGCAGGCACAAAGTGGCCGTGGTTGGGAACATGGTAGGGTGTGGGATTTATGGGCGAATGAAACAGAAATGATTGCAAATCCTCAGTGGCGGTGGGACCTTAAATCTGTTGTAGGGCTGGACAGATGGCTCAGCAGTTAAAGACCCATGCTTGCAAAGTCTACTTGGCCCAGGCTTGATTCTCCACTACCCACATGAAGTCACATGTACAAAGTGGCACTGCAGGAATTTGTCTGCAGTGACAAGAGACCCTGAAATATCCCTTCTCTTTTTGTCTCTCTCTGCTTGCAAATAAATAAATAAATAAAATATTTTAAAACTTTTACATATGTAGTAGCCAAAACAATGTCCTGTGCAGGAGTGTGGGCATTTACGCTAGGGTTTTTTTTTTTTTTGAAGCAAACCCAACAGACTGCCTTTTTTAAAGATTTATTTATTTAGAGGGAGAGGGGAGAGAATGGGTGCTTCAGGGCCTCTAGCCACTGCAAATGAACTCCAGAGACACGCACCACTATATACATCTGGCTTATGTAGGACCTGGAGAATCGAACCTGCATCCTTAGGCTTCACAGGCATTCACCTTAACCACTAAACCATCTCTCCAGCCCAAGATTGCATTTTTTTTTATGAGAAAGAGAGAGAGAGAGAGAGAGAGAGAGATATCTGGTATGCCAGGGCCTCCAGCTACTGCAACTGAACTCCACATGTGTTGCCCTTGTGTGCATGTGTGACCTTGCACACTTGAGTCACTGTGCGTCTGGCTTACGTGGGACCTGGAGAGTAGAACATGAGTCCTTAGGCTTCACAGGCAAGCATCTCAACCACTAAGCCATCTCTCCAGCCTGTTCTTTTTAGGAGGGGGTCACATGCTGAAGCCCTGTAAGTCAGAACCAACCCAGATCTCCACAAGGAGGAATTGGCCAAATGTGTTATGGTGCATTGACTTAAGGGCTTCTCCGTCACAGAAATGCAGTGAGGGCAGATTGCTTAGTGAAATGGGATTTGTTTATAGTTTGTTGTTAAGTGAAAATCTGGGTTTAAAACTATGTATATTATTTATGATAAATATCTGTAATAAATGTAATTTTTAGGGAAAAGATTTGAAGCGTGTATTTTATTTTATTCTGTTAGCTTGCCTGCAATTTTCACAGTAAATTTTTTTTATAGAAAATGTGTTATAGACCGTTTATATTCAGTTTATATAAAGTGTCAAAAAGGGTAAGAATGTTTATTTTATGTCAGTAAGGCATAGCTCTTACATATTTGAATGAGTCCATACATGTGAGAGGAAGTTGATCAGAAAGAGGTTCCCCAGCAAAGGAAAAGGCCAATCCCACCTGGGACCTCTACGCCCCCCTCATGGGAGAAGACTGCTGCCTTCTGGATCCAAATCCTAGAGCTCCACAGGAAGGAAAACCCTCCCTCTGCAAGGTGGATGCTCCAGGCGACCCTAACCAGGGCCACCTTGTCCTTTCTGCAGCCATTCCTCTGGGTTTTGACCATTCATGGGGTTAATTGCTGGTGGTGTTTGTGATATTTGGTGGCTGCTGTGTAGCCATCTTCTTGGAATTGAAATATTCCCTACTGAAGGGAGGCTCACTAAAGTTCAGGATAAGACGACCACCACAAACTTTCAAGTCTCAGAAAGCTTCCGAACTTACAAGATTCGCAAGGCTTCCCCCCAGGTTATCAGAGCAGTGACAATTGGTGACTCATCTGCCTTTGAGTGAGTCACCCAGACTCCCATAAGTGACCTCTTAGTCATACTCCTGGAAGTGACACTAACAAATCCATTGGTTCTTTATTGGATGGAATCGTTTGTTTGGTCTGTCCGCAGTGTCTGATCTAGGGTGAATAGATGCTTGCTCGCTTCTCCCCAGGAAGTCACATATCAGGGATTGAGCATGGCTTAACAGGATGTCTGACCTTCTTAAGAGGTCACGCTAGCTGTGTTTCTCTGGAAAGAGGTGAATGATGCCTGAAGAAGAGAAATGATGGTGGAGGGAAGGCCGGGAAGTACATGGCTATGTGGCTCTGGGAAGAGAAGGTAAGCTTAGGGTTGTTCACTTCCACATGAAGACCTGTAAGACATGCAGATTCGGACCTACGTGTAGTCAGATGCACATGTCTCAAGGCCTCTGCGCTAGAAGAACAAATACTGGGCATGGAAAGATGAGGAGATCATCCAGCAACAGAGAACGTGAGAGAGAAGAGGTAGAAGACTGAGGGATTGACATGGTGACACTCAGACACAGAGAGGAAGGTAGTGTCATAGGAGGTGGGAGGGACCAGCCAGGCCAGTGGAGGTCAGTAGTGGACCCACGACAGACAGTAATGCTGATACTGAGGAGTGCCAGTGGTTGTATCAGATGGTGTCAAGCAGACCAGAAGCCCAGGGACACAGAAAAACCAATACTTTTGGCTAAGTCCTAGGGGCAGAGGGCAAGCTGTTCTTTGCTGGTGAGTGAATACGAGAGTCTGTGTGAGTACTTTCATGAGAAACTAGGTTTGGAGGGAAAAGATGAAGCAGTCATTGTGGGAGACTGCTGAGCCTTGAGCATGTTTATGTCCCACAAAGATAAAGCTTAGCAAGCAGACTACACTGCCCTGAGAGTGCTGAATGCAGAGGACATCTAGGATGGAGACAGGGGCTGGGGGCGAGAGAGCAGGGGCCCTTGCCTCCAGTGAGGGAAGAAGCCACCACTGATGCCAGAGGGAAGGAGATGAGCTGGTTATGAGGCTGTCCCCTGTCCAGATTTGGTGGGGGAGGAAGTCTCATGGTGTCTTTTCATCTGGTGAAGTGAGAGCCAAGGTCATCTTCTGAGACAGGGAATGTAGTAGTTTGAAACCATGTCCCCTAGTAGACTCATGTGTTATTGAGTTTGCAGCTTCTGCCCCTAGTTGGCAGACTCCTGTTATGGGGGAGGAGCGTGTCACCAAGGCCAGATCTGGATTCCAGCCTAAGGTATGCTGAGTGAGTTCTGCCTGTGGCTCTGCTGCTGGCTGTTTGGTTGTGGCTCTCTCTGCTTGGATCTATAAAAGGGAGCCAGCTTCTGCCACCATTATGGAACTTTCCCTGGATCTGTAAGCCTGAAATAAACCCTGCTCCTCCCGTAAACTGTGTCTGTTTGGACATTCACCCAGCGACGTAAAGTTGACTGCTATGGGGTGGGGGAAGAGCTGAAGCACACAGTGAGCATTAGAAACAGCTCTGGTGGAGAGCGGGGCAGGACGGGATGAGAAGCAAAGAGACAAGTGCTGAGTGGCACTGAGAGCTTGTGAAAGGTGTTTGTTTTTGCATGTACACATGCATGTTCACGTGCATATGTGCACTTCGATGTGCACACATGTGAGGCCAGAGGTTGACTCAGGGGTCTTCCTGAATTGCTCTCCACCTTATCCTTTGAGACAGAGTCCCTCACTGAACATGAAACTCACCAGCCAACGAACCCCAGCAATCCTCCTGTCTCCACCTTCTCAGAGACGAGATTACAGGCATGTGCCACCATGCCCAGATTTTAAGTGGGTTCTGGGCATCACAACTCGGGTCCTCATGCACGCATGTCAAGCACTTCTTTACCTAATGAGCAATCTCTCCAGCTCCAAGTCTGAATTCCAGTGACAACTTCAGTAATGGAAGGCCCTCATGTTGAAATTTTCCCTCTGTCTTGTCTTCTCCGGTCTGTCACAAAGGTTAAGGAAAACAGAACTTGATTCTGCAGTTAGCTTTAATCCAAAAGAACACTTCCGGGCGGGGGGCACCTGCAGGCTGCTGGACAGCTTCCTGGTCTCATGGGAAGAAGGGGAGACATGCATAAATAATGAGAGTCTTGAGCAGCTTGAGTGCTAAGTGGTGGTGGAAAAGGTGACCCCTTCCATGGTAACAGAGAACTGATAGGGGTGACCCATTCCATGATAACAGGGAACTGATGGGGTGACCCCTTCCATGGTAACAGGGAACTGATGGGGTAACCCCTTCCATGGTAACAGAGAACTGATGGGGTGACCCCTTCCATGGTAACAGGAAACTGATGGGGTGACCCCTTCCATGATAACAGGGAATTGATGGGGTGACCCCTTCCATGGTAACAGGGAACTGATGGGGTAACCCCTTCCATGGTAACAGAGAACTGATGGGGGTGACTCCTTCCATGGTAACAGGGAACTGATGGGGTGACCCCTTCCATGATAACAGGGAATTGATGGGGTGACCCCTTCCATGGTAACAGGGAACTGATGGGGTAACCCCTTCCATGGTAACAGAGAACTGATGGGGGTGACCCCTTCCATGGTAACAGGGAACTGATGGGGTGACCCCTTCCATGATAACAGGAACTGATGGGGTGACCCCTTCCATGGTAACAGGGAACTGATGGGGTGACCCCTTCCATGGTAACAGGGAACTGATGGGGTGACCCTTTCCATGGTAACAGGGAACTGATGGGGTGACCCCTTCCATGATAACAGGGAATTGATGGGGTGACCCCTTCCATGATAACAGGAACTGATGGGGGTGACCCCTTCCATGGTAACAGGGAACTGATGGGGTGACCCCTTCCATGGTAACAGGGAACTGATGGGGTGACCCTTTCCATGGTAACAGGGAACTGATGGGGTGACCCCTTCCATGATAACAGGGAATTGATGGGGTGTGTATGGCATAGTGCAGGTCGGGCCCTAGCCAGGTCGCCTGCTAGGAGGAACCAGGAAGTGGCTTCTGTGGACGTGACATTCTGCACAGGCCTGGCATGACAAGAGCTACAACCACTGCCCACGTCAGCCACGCTCACACCTGCCTTCAATGATAAAAAACCAACCACCCTGCCCGGAGACAGGCTGTCATTGGTCACAAGAAGGGAACCACCCCATACAATGATTGGCCAGCCAAATCCTTAAAAACCCCTACATTTCCCTGAATAAACGAGTCTGCAGCAGCCTGCCCTCTGCCTGCTCTCACCTGACTCCCGGTGTCTTGGTCTTGACTCCGCGCCTCTCACCCCCTGCCTGGCAGAGATTCTGCATCCCTCCTGGGTTAGTCCTAGGAGGGACCCCAACAGGGTGACTCCTTCCATGGTAACAGGGAATTGATGGGCAGTTGGCTTTTTTTGGGAGAGAGTCAGAGAGAGAGAGAGAGAAGGACAGATAGAGATGGGCGCGCCAGCAGCCTCTCAGCTGCTGTGAACGAACTCCAGATGTGTGCGTCCCTTGTGGTCAAGTGTGGCATTGTGCCCTTGTGTCACTTTGCATCTGGCTAAACGTGGGATCTGGAGAATCCAAGGGGCATTCTTAGGCTTAGGAGGCAGGCGCCTTAACCCCTAAGCCATCTCTCCAGCCCGGCAGTTGGCTTTTAATTGGATCTTAAAGAATGGTCAGAATCTTGAAAGAGGTTACACAGATAAAGGGATGGGAGGGAGCAAAGGGAGTTGGAAGGAGCTGTGCAGAGCAGGCCAGCAGGATAAGAGACATGTGTGTGACTGTGGTGCCCTGGGGAGGGGACATGGGAAGAACGCTGAGTCCCAAGTGCCAGATATTGGCTTCTAGGATGGTTAATCTTGGCTGTCAACTTGACAGGATCTAGAATCACCTAGGATAAAATTCTCTGGGTGTGTTGGTGATGTCAATGGAGGTGAGAAGATCCACCCTTACTGTGTGTGGCACCATCTTATGGACTGGGCCCTGGGCTGACTAGAAAGGAGAGCACTGGCTGAGCAGCAGCCGTCATCCCTCTCTGCCTCCTCACTGTGGACTGACTGTGATCGGCTGCCCCACGCTTCTGCTGCCATGCCTTCCCCACTGTGACGGGCCGTATCCCCGGAACCACTGAGCCAGAATAAACTCGTCCTCCTTAAGTGCCTCCATAGTGTGTGAGAAATGGAGCTAACCTGGGCTTCCCATGAGAAAGGACTCAACTTTTTGGAGGAGGCTTGTGACAGGAGCAGAGTGAGGCTTCAGGAAGGTTGATCTGCCACAATTTATGCGCAGGAGAAGAACGGGGACCCACGGACCCGGCAAATAGGGGAAAATAGGGAAAATAAGTCAATGTCTCAGGCATGGCAGAAAGAGTGGCTAATGAGTGGCAAAACAATGAGATTAAACAATCCATTGATTATGCATTTAAATTTCCAATTTTAAATCCCGCACCCTAATTAAGCATAAATTATTTTGCCATTCAAATGTATTCTGGCTGAAGCTTCCTCTCTGTTGGAGGTGAGAGGGAAGGAGGTGGAGGGAAGGAACCCCAAGTCAACCATCAGGATTACTTCAGCTCCCACTAGCGAGCCCGAAGGCCCAGGCTTGCTGGAGAGTCCTTCCTTCCCAAGGTGCTTGCCCTGCACGGTGTGACCTGGCTCTTTCTTTGACACTTGATGCCATTCTGAGAGGGGGGACTGTATCTGGGGTGAGTTCCCTCAGCCAGCCCGAGTGTTCAACCAGCACAGGACAGCTGCACTCAAGCATGGGATCCAGCTGTTTCCATGCTGGAATAAACCCGGAGCTCAGGTGTCCCCATGAAAACTTCCAGGCTCAAAACAAGGTCAGGAGGGACACCAAACATCCCTATGTGACAGTCCACGAACAGGACAAAGGCTGACGTCACTGGCTTTCTGTGATGGTCGAGGCTTCTCAGAGGGGAAGTGGGACGAACCAAAGAGGGAGTGGAGAAAGAGTATTGGTGAACTCGGGATTCTGCAAGGCCATGCGCACGTTGCCAGAGGAGATGACCTCGGAAGCGTCCCACAAAAGGAGACATTGCTCTCAGGGAGAGTGGAACCCCCCCAAACCTACCCCCACCCCCGCAACCGCTCAGGTATTATTCACATGCTGTCGAATCCCCTTTTTTGAAGTGTATACTATGAATTTTGGCAAATGCATTCGGTCATGGAACCGAATTTGGGATATAGAAAAGTTTCATCACTCCCCAAACTCAAGCGGAAATAAGAGAAAAAATTCCTCACTGGCTTGGCCTACCGCTGTGGTCAGTCCAGCCCATGTGTGTGTGATGCTTGGGGTGGCCAGTTGGCCATGAGACCTGCCAATAGCCAACTGGCTTAACAATGAGCTGGGCTGTCAGTTAACAAAACTTGTGCAGATCCAAGTAGCACACTATGTGTTCTGTTTGTATGTGTGCTCATATGTGGGTACAGGTGTGTGTGTGTGTGTGTGTGTGTGTGGGTGTGTGGGTGTGTGGGTGTGTGGGTGTGTGTGGAGGCCAGTCAATGTCAGGCGTGCTTCTCAGTCACTGTCCATCTTATTTACTGAGACAGCTTCCCTCACTGACCACTGATTTTGTTATAGTAACTGGCCAGCGAGCCCTCGGGAATCCTGTTTACGCCTCCCTAGCACTGGGATTACAGGAGCATGCCACCACACCTGGCTTTTATGTCAGTGCTGGAGTGAACTCAGGCCTTCATGCTGTTGTAGTTCACTGAGCCATCTCCCCAGCTCCCAGGAGGCACCCTATCCTCACGCACATCTTCAATGGATAGGCTCGCCTGCCAAGTGGCAGTGTGGTCTGGGAAACCTCCCTGCTGAGGAAAGTGAGAGGCAATGCCCATGAGACGACAGGTTTATTCACGAACAAAACACATTTCAGACTAGTGCGGGCCGAGGAGAGTTGAGCCCAGTGGGCTGCAAATGACTGGCTGTGCAGGTGCCCTGCACCATTTTTGACAGGCCTCGCTCCCCTGCAAGGAACTCCCTTGATATGAAAGGGAGAATCCACGTCCAAGCGTCCAACTCAAGTGGCCACACCGCTTTTAGCCACTCCAGCAGCTCTGTTTATTCCCCGTGGACAGTGTTTAGTGAGAGACATTTCCTCCACGGGCCACTCAGAGCTACACCAAGGCTGGCCTTACTCTCCCTGTAGGACTTGAGAAAAGGCTGCTGGGCCCTGCTGGGCCCAGGGGAGGTGAGCCAGAGGCTGAACAGCATGTCCAGCAGGGGGCAGCAGCTCCCAGCTGTCCCCCTCATCTTCCCAATGACTACCTGTCCTATGTTCATCTCTAAGCCTGGAAGAGGCAGAGCTGAGGCTGCAAGGTGGCCATCCCAGGGTGCTCTGAACCCACTCTGAAGTGGTGACAGTTGGGACCCACAAGGACCTGGGATTTAAATGTAGCGGGAGATCAGGCAACCCCTGCCACGCCGTGGCTAATGTGTCACTAGCATGTGTGAAGGAACTATTTATTTTGTGCCTCAGTTGTCTCATCTGTAGAGTGGGAGGGGCGTGACACTTGTGGGTGTGAGCACTGAGCAGTGCTGGCTCCTGGTCAGGACTCTCCAGACCACCTTTTCATGCTCACATGAATGGCGTCCAATGAGGCACAAGCATGGACTGGTGTGCACAGGAGTGCCCCCGGATCCCCTCACCGTCGACGTGAAGGTGGATTGCTGCTTATGGAGCACTTAGCTAGCAGCCTTATGCACAAGATAATTACCCCTTGGGGCCAGGTAAGAAGTGGAAGAATTGTCCTCCCAGGAGTCCCTGACTAACGACAAGCTGCAGGGTCTGATGGGTGACACACAGAGAGACCAAGGCTAGGTGCAGGGTCAGCGCAGGGCTGGATCTGGCCCTGCCCACAGCCATGGCTAGTGTCATTTCCCCTCAGGCTAGTGATGAGCTCAGAGCTTTGTGTCTGAAGGGTCCAGTGGAGCTCTGAGGCCCTCCACCTCTGTCCAAAGTTAGTGTGAGACTCTCCCAAGGCAGGACCCCCCCCCCCAAGTGTGGGAAAGATGAAAAGTTGCCAGGAGAATGAGAAGTTCCCTGGATGCCAGTTCTCTAAATGTCCACGTTGCTGAAGCCCACATGAGGGTCTCACTGATCGTGCAGCTGCAGGCTGCAGGAGAAGAATCTCTGATCCTCAGCTACGCAACCCGTTGCTGGATTGCAGGAGTCAGCTTTCCTGCAGGTTTGGAGAGCCAAAACAAGGCAAGAGCTCACCAGTCCCTCCCTGATGGAAAGTTGACTGCTCCAATTCTGTGCATCTAATCACAGCTCCCGGGTCTTCATGAGTGCAACAGCCATTTCCTGCCCAGGCAACAGTGCTCCGCAGAGCTCCACCCCTTCCTCCAGTGCTTACATTCCTTGGGGAGGGGGGATACACACAAGCCCTGGGTGGGTAGTTCAGTAGGCAGGGCTGTTCTAGCCTGAGCCCTCTGGCCATGTGTTTGGGGGCAGCGATACTCATAGTATCCTTCAAATTGTCCCTTTCTTGATTTCCAGTGCATAAGACCATGGTTCTAGAGTGTGTGCTAAACTCTCCGGCAATGCAATAATCTGCCAATTCTGATAGGGCAGGTCAGGATCCTGAGATGTATTTTTATTTTATTTTTGGATGTGTATGTATGGGCACGTGTATAGCATGCTGCCTGGAGGTCAGAGGACAAACGTGGGGCATCAGTCCATCTTGTTTGACACGGGTTCTTTCTCTCTTCTTCTTACAAGAGGTCCCTTAGCTTTGGGGTTCTCCCAACTCTGCCCTCCATTGCCAAAGGCATGTTGAGATTACAAAGATGTGGCATGTATGTGCGGTGTTACATGGGTTCTTGGGATCTGAACTCCAGCTATCAGGCTTGGATAGCAAGAGTGTTTCTCCACTGTCTCCCCAGCCCTAGAGCTTTGTATTTCTAAGGATCGCTACTGGGCAACAGCACCAGTGACACTGTAAGCCAGAGATGCAGCCTCAGGCTCCAACCCAGCCCCACCCTACTAATCTGCATCTTACCAAGACCAACAAGCACCTCTCCATGAAGTGGCACTGCCCAGTGGGGTGCAGCCATGTGTTCTCCCAGAAGCCCAGAGTGGCGGGTGGCCAGCCTACAGATGGCCAGTGCACCAGCTTCCGCCAGGTACCCTCAAAGCACCGGAACTCTGTGCATGGTCTTTAAGATTCTTTTGCATCCTTCATCCCTCTTGCTTCAGGTCACCTGAATGACGCACTGCTCCATCCTCATAGCACTGGCGGTCCACAGTGGACTCTTCAATGTAGCAGACATCCATCTTGCATGGTGGACTCCCTCTCCCCACTCTCTGTAGGGCACGGGGCCCCATGCAGAGATGGAGTCTGGCAGGCAGGGTCTGAGGGCTTTTTGGTTGCCCTCAGCTGTCCTAAGGCATGCTGGGAGGTGGCCGCATAAGCATTGGGTAAGTGAGGGTCAGGAGTCCGGGGAAGAGCAAAGAGAGACTCCTTGGAGGGTTTATTGACCTAATAATTCCAGCATGAAACCTTGGAAGAAAGCAGTGCCATTCTCAGCATGCTTCCAAGAAACCAACCTCCAAGGCTTTTATTGGCCCCAATATAGCCAAGTGCCCTCGGCTGTCTGAGTGGGGCCTCCCTGTTACCATGCAGCCAATCTCAATCCCACAGAGGCTCTCGGGGGGATGGAGGGAGGGAAGGAGGGAGGGAGGGAGGGAGGGAGGGACAGAGAGGGAGGGAGGGTCAGGGAGGCTTTCACAGTGGCCCTGTCTGAACGTGCCTCCCTCTTCCAAGCCTCACATGTCTTCCCTGGCCCTAAGCAAACACCAGACTATCTATGTCCATCAGGATGCGTGCACTACTCACGTGTTGCTGTCATGTTCTGATATGACAGTCCAAGACAAAAAATGTCATGGGTGGAACACAGGTTTATTTAGCTTTGGGAAAGGCCTGTCTCCTTGTTCTGATAAGGACAAGGAGAAGGGGCAGGGTCAGCTTTGCATTGTTTTAAAATATGCAAATTAATTTGCATACCAAGCCTGTCTCATGAATATCATGTGTCTGGAGACACCCAGCTCTCCTTGCAGTTTTAACTTGCCTGCATTACCTGAGGGCACATGGCTGACAGAGGCTGAAACGGGCCACACCCCTTCCTCCCTGCACACCCAACACCCGTTCTTACCACGCTCCACAATGAAGTGGGGGCAGCACGGGGAGGCACAGGACAGCTTGCGATGGGGTTCTCACTGCCTGTCAGAGGTGTTAGGCTGGGGGTCGGGTCCTGGTCTCTGCAGATGACTTCTCCCATCCTGGGTGCTCAGGACCGCTCACAAGCAGCCAGCCCTCCCAGGGGTGGTCAGGGCCCCAGGAGGCAATGTTTACATGGTCTCTCTCCTGGACCCCCTTTCAGTGCTACAGGGGTGTCTTTAGCACAGGGCACCCTGCAGGGGGGTCTCCTCCACAGCCCCTCCCTCTCTGATGCTGTCTCAGGCATGGGAGAAAGTGGAGCCTGAAAACAGCCCAAGCCAAAGAGTCAAGGTGGGGCAGGGAGAGGTAGAGCCAGTTACTAAAGTTATTTACCCCTGAGATACTCTGTTGGAAGGGTCCCTTATATGTGTGCATGTGTGTGCACACATGTATCTACCTATGTACAAGTACATATATGTGTATGCACATATGAAAGAGGACACCTTTCGGTGTCATCCTCAGGGAGGTTACCTCTTTTGGGACAGGGTCTTTCACTGGCCCCAAATTGTCTACACTAGCTGGCTAGTGAATTCCAGGGACCGCTGCCTTCACTTCCCCAGTCTGGGATTGGAGGGAATGCCGACGCACCAGCACTTTCCATGGGTCTGGGACCTAATGCAGGTTCTCATGCTTGAAGGACAAGCGCTTGATCAGCTGAGCTATGTCCTCAGCTCCCAGACTTAACTTTAGGCTCCACAGGGCATTGTGGAGATGGGGGTCTTCCCATTTTCCTTTTGCCAGCACACTGCCACTGAGGGTTTAATGAGGAGTGCCGATAAGGAGGGTCTCTTTCGTCCAGTTGTGGTTGCTTCCCTGTGTGTCTGTACCCAAGACTATCCTCAGAGGTCTCACTCTCTGAGAGCTTGTTTGGAGGTTCTAGAAGGTCGTCCTCTTCCACTGAGCACTTAGCTTCAGGAGGGACACACATGGAGTGGTGAGGGAGGAAGGCGACACCCGCCTAGCCAGCCAGACCAGCCAAATCAACTCTGGAGATCAATGGGGTGACAGATGCTGCAGCCAGCTCGCCCTCACATCCAGTTTCCCTCTCTGTAGGAGATGCACTCTATTTTCTAAAGGGATGTACTTGGCCCATAAGCATGTGTAGAAAGGACAAGAAGGCAGGGGATGCGAGGGGCAGGATAATAATTGGCATCCTTCTACTGTTTGGCCATGTTGTGTGAAACTTGTCCCCTAGGCCATGAGCATGTGTTTATGCACAGCATATAGGGCATGGATAACAGACCAAAGTCGTGCTTGCATCAAAATCCAGTTTTGAAGAACTAACGAGTTTATTGGGGTTGCTTTTAGGGCATGAGGGGTCACTTACAGGAGCACAGGTGACACAAAGTCAGCCCCAGCACTGCAAAGTCCCTCATCAGAGATGGTGGCCGCAGGGAAGGCGCGTCATGGAGTCCCACCTCTAGTTCACTTCTACCTCCCGTATAATCTAGCTTCTCCCAAGTTAGCTTGCAGCTGCAGGGAGGGAAGAAAGCAATAAGATTGGAATCCCAGGTGGGGTCTTGTGACCTGCCCTTCCACCATCTCTTAGGGAGGGTCATAGTTCCCTTGCCATGGCTATCACTGAATTATTCAGCTCCAAAGTTTCCATAGTTACCAGGCCCAAATGTTTTCTACTCCAGGGTGGCAACATGTAATGCCTGTAGAAAAATGCCTTACAACAGTCAACTTTCACTTACTAGAGTGGAGATGTTGAGTGGCCTGCTTTCTCTTAAAAACAGAACGGAATGTACTTAACTGTAATGTCATGCATCTGGAGTGAGAGATTTCTGACATGTCCAGGCGCTAACAGCTGCTCTGGTCTGGGACTGATGGAGGGCAGAGCTTGCATAGGTCCACCTGAGGGCACTATGATGCAGGGAGGGGGTGGTTGTCTCTTGGAGCTGGACCCTGGGCAGGTACCCAACAGTCACCTCCCCAGGGTCCCCCTTGTGCTCTTAGAGAGGCAAGGGACAGTTTCATACTCACCATGGACAGAACCATAAGACAAGCTACTGCCTGTCTCTGGGGGTTCTGCATGAAGAAAGTGCTGAGTATCCTTGGAGGAAAGTCGCTGCATATACAACGAGCTCTCTCCTGCTGCCTGTTCTCCATCTGGTCAGCTGTGAATGGGGGAGAAGCTGGGCCCCCTTCCTAGCAGAACCTACAGTTGGACAGCAGCCATGTTGAGGAAGCCATGTCCATAAAGTGGCAGCAGAGATCTCAGGCTGTCTGGCTGCCATCTTGGCACTGGGTGACCTCTGGTCAACCTCAAGTCCCTTTCATGAATCTTGGAGGAGAGGCAGGACTGGCTTCCCCATAGCCAGCAGTGGCCTCAGTCCAGGATGGCATAGGCCAGTCTCCATGGGAACAAACTAAGCTGGGAGTCCTGAAGTTCCTCTCTGACAGGATTCACGCCACCGCGCTGCAGGGACAAACACGAAACCGCGACATCAGCTCATTACTATGAGAAGTATTTAATCCTGGTTCTTCCATAATCCTTTTCCCTGTGTATGGGGGCATACGTATTATGCACGATTCAAAGTCCCTTGATGCCATAAGGCAGGTAAAAAGACTCTGCATAGGGCAGAAATAATTTGCAAGACCAACTTGGGGTAGAGTATTCGCCAATGGACTCCAGTGGTCCCACAGCTTTGAGAGGGCCGGGCGGGCAGTGCTCGTGAGGGTCTGTGTAACAAAAGGGCTTGGCTGGGTGCATTATAATTTGCTCCAGTCACTTCCAAAGTACTCATATTTCCAACAATGTGAGAGAAATGCTGATGGCACAGGATGCGGCATTGTGCTTAAGATAAATACAGACACAAAAGCGAAGCGAGGCCATTTCGGGTGTCTTGTTGGGGAGAATGCAATTAAAAGTAGTCCAGAGGACCCTTTGAAGTCTGGGGCTCACTGTTTTATAGAAAGGTAGCGTCTATATCAGCTGCTCTGCCCGTCACAGAACGCTAACAAGTGGGAAAAGTTGTGGAGGCAGAATCAATTAGTGTACAGTTAGAGGGAGGGCGTTGTCCTTGCTCTGGCCACGTGAGTCAGTGCCAGCCGCACCTGTGTGGTGATGGCAGCATGTTGTGAGCCTTGGAGGTCTTGGTCATCCACGCAGCTTCCAGTGTGCACTGTGAGAGATGTTGGGGCATGGTGGAATCTGCCCAGACTCAGCCTTACCCCACTGCCTGATGCACAGTGAGGCCTCTTCACCCCTCAACGCCCTGCCTGGCCAGCAGAAGTGTCACAGCCACACCCTGACTGGCAGTGTTGGAAGGGACAGGGGCTCGGCAGATGACTGTCAGTGGAGGTGAGTTGGAGGTCCACCTCCCTTCCCACTCCAGGAAAGTAGCCTCACACGATGCCTTCCTCATACCTCCACTCTTCACACTCCAGTGGCCTCCCTTCTGGACCTCATGGCCAGGGAGAGCCACTGGGATCATGTCTCTAGACCTCACTTAGCTGACACTGCCCTCACCCAGTGCTTCTCCTTTCCTAGGGTCTTAGAGTCTGAGGAGCACTGTGGCGGGAGAGGGTAGCCACAGGTAAGCAGAGCCTCAAGGTAGAAAGCAAGATAAACGAGCCAGGACCAGCTAGACCATAGGTAGATACGGCAGCAGGAGCTGGCTGTGTGCGAGGGTGAACTGGATCTAGTCTTAAAAATTTATTTATTTATTCATTTATTTATGAGAGAGCTAGAGAGGCAGATAGAGATAGAATGGGGGCACCAGGGCCTCTAGTTGCATGAACCAATTCTAGACGCATATGCCACCTTGTGCATCTGGCTTATGTGGGTCCTAAGGAATTCAACCTGGGTCCTTTGGCTTTGCGGGCAGGTGCCTTAGCTGTTATTCCATGTCTCCAGCCCTGGATCTGGTCTTTATGGTGAGCTTGTGGTTGGATGTGGAGTCATAAACCTTAACGTGTGACCTGGTGCTAGGCCAGGCCTGGTGGGCAGTGGGCTGATGGAAGTTCCAGAAAATGGAGCTCTGTGTGCCCCCTTCCTCCTGATTCTTGTTTTCTAGTGCGTCTACTCTCTCCGTATCTATTTTAAAATATATTTTATTTATTTGAGAGAGAGAAAGAGGCAGAGAGAGAGAGAGAGAGACAGTGAGAGGGAGAAAAGGGGCAAACCAGGGCATCCAGCCACTGCAAACAACCTCCAGATGCAAGCGTCCCCTTGTGCATTTGGCTTACGTGGGTCCTGGAGAATTGAACCAGGATCCTTTGCCTTTGCAGGCAAATGCCTTAGCCACTAAGCCATCTCTCCAGCTCTACTCTATGTATTTTGAGGCAACCATTCCCCTTTACTCCTTGGTTATAGGTTAGCTAAGTAAATATTTGCTTATTTCCTATATTTTTACCATCAAACGAGTCCTTAAAATTTACGTTCATGTTTTTGGGGCTGGAGAGATGGCTCAGTGGATAAAATGCTTGTCATGCAAAGAGGAGGACCAGCGTTTGGATGTCCAGCTCCTGGGAGCCAGAGCCCCGGGGAAGCTGGCTCGCTAGACTAGCCGGATTGGTCAATTTGGGTTTAACTGAGAGATACTGCCTTAGTAAATACAGTTGAAAGTGACAGAGAAAGACAATGAGCATCACCCTCTGGCCTCCACATGCAATGCAAACACATATGTACACACACTTCACAGCAGTTTGCCCACATGCATACAGTCATGCACACACATACATGCAAAAATTTCACATTTTCACTGTCCAACATGTTATTCACTTCAAAAACACAGCACAGGACTGAAGATGAGCTCCTTAAGGACACAAGAGATTTTAGAACAAAGTTAAAATTAAAATGGATAGCCTGGCGTGGTGGCACATGCCTTTATTCCCAGCATTTGGGAGGCAGAGGTAGGAGGATCATCATGAGTTCAAGGCCACCATGAGACTACATAGTGTACATAGTGAGTTCCAGGTCAGCCTGAGCTAGAGTGAGACCCTACATTGAAAAACCAAAATAAATAAATAAATAATAAAAAAATAAATTAAAATGGATAACTGGCTCTACTAAATTTTCTGTCTTGCATCTATTAAATCAATGCTGATGTAAAAGCCACTTCTGGTGTGGGCTGGGGAGACGGCCCAGTGAGGAAGAACACTTGCTGTACAGCGTGAGGGTTGCAGGTCAGGCCCTGGCGCCCCCATAGGAAGCTGGTGTGGCTGTGCCCGTGGGTGACCTCAGTGCAGGGACTGACACTGGAGGATTTCCGGGGATCACTGCTCAGTAAGTCAAATTAGAAAATGGGGAGCTCCAGGTTCATCGAGGAACTTCACCTCAAGAAAACAAGAAGGAAGAATGATAGAAGAGGAAATTCGAGACTTCCGGTCAAGATGGCGTCAGCCTAACCTCGCCTCACCTTACAGGTGGACAACGAACCTGAAGGGAGGATCAGCTAACCACACCTCACCAGGGCCCCAGCTGAAACCATAGAACAACGCAGGGGAAGGGCAAGAGTTCAGCATTCATGGTGATCATGACACCAGAAAAAGGCTGAAGGAGATAAACACAGAGAACATCCAACTCCAACTAAGCCAGATATCCAGAGACACAGAGGCTCCCAAAAACCTCATCACTGAACAAGAACTAAAATGACCCCAAGGTGGCTCAGGGAAACTCGCGGAAGAGGGGGCGGAAAGATTGTTAGAGTCACAAGTTGGGGCATTATGCACAGAGACTGGGGCCTACACCCCAGAACTCTGGACTAACCTCACAATGCACGACCCACATTCCCCATTGATGAGGGTCCTTTGAAAGTGGGAGGACAGGGAGGAGGACAATGGAACCAATACTATGAATGTAAAATCAGAATAATATAAATTAAAAAAAAAAAAAAAAAAGAATGATAGAAGAGGGCACACGTCTTCCATTGGCCTCTCCATGTGCACATAGGTGCACACATTTACACACACACACACACACACACCACCACACACACTGTTTTCTGCTCTCCTATCCTTCATACAAGCATCACAGTGGTCCCAGTTTCAAGTTTTACTTTGTGATCTCTTTTTCTTAATTTACACTTGCCCTTTGTAGATCTTAAAACAAGCATATTCTACTCTAATTGCAAAGGTGGTGTTTACTCAATGGAATGGTCCTAAGAAAATAATGAGACAGTGACAAAGGAAATATTTTCATAATATTTCTATGCAGAGATCACTACTGATTTTTGACAAATGTCCTTCTAATTCAACAGGCGTGTGTGTACTCTGAAATGCATTATAACAATCACATTTCATATTTACTGCTTTTCTTAGTTGCTCTAACTATGAAATGGTCAATTGTCATAGGAAGATTTAGTCTTGATGACTATATTGGAAAGAAGAAGGCTGAAAATCAGTGCACTACCTGTTCTAAGGTAATTTACAGATTATATTGATTCACAAAAATTGTAGAAGAAATTATAAAGAGCAGACATTCATAAACTTAAAATTACAATAGGTGGCTGTAGCAGCAGCACATAAAGGGTCCACCACAGGGTGATCCAGTGACCACTGTGGCAGGCCCAGATGCTGAGTGAGCCTCTTGCTCTTCTCCCACAGACTGGCAACCACTAAGGAGGTCCCAAGTGCCTTCATCCCTTCCCCACCCCTCCCCCACCCCCGTCCCTGCCCTGGGCCTGCCCCCACCGTCCCACCATAGCACTGAGGAGAATTCATAAAGAACTGAATGACCTGGCACGGGATGCCTCAGCACAGTGTTCAGCAGGTCCTGTTGGAGATGAGATGCAAGCTACAGTAATGGGGCCAGGTGACAGTCCCTACCAGCATGGAGTGTTTTTCTTGACAATTCATTTCCCAACAGATTACCCCTAAGGTTGCATTTACAAGAATTTATCATCTTGGCTGGAGAGATGGCTTAGCAGTGCTTGCCTGCAAAGCCTAAGGACGCAGGTTTGATTCCCTAGGTGAACATGGTGGTGCGTGCATCTGGAGTCTGTTTTACAGTGGCTAGAGGCCCCGGAACATCCATTCTCTCTGTGTGTGTCAAATAAGTAAGTAAATACATAAAATTACAAATATTATTGAAAAAACTTTAAAAAATAATTTATTGGGCTGGAGAGATGGCTTAGCAGTTAAGGTGCCTGCCTCCGAAGTCTAAGAATGCTGGTTCCAATCTCCAGCAGTTCCAATCTCCAGGTCCCACTTTAGCCAGATGCAAAGTGACGCAAGGGCGCAATGCTGCACTTGACCACAAGGGGTGCACACATCTGGATTTCGTTCACAGCAGATGAGAGACTGCTGGCGCGCCCATCTCTATCTGTCTCCCTCTCCCTCTCTGTCTCTCTCTGTGTCTCTCTCCAAAAATAAATAAAATAATAAAAAAATTAAAAAAAGAATTTATCATCCAAATATTAACAGTAATGGCAGCATTTGTCTTGTTATTCTACAGTCAGAATGGTGTCCAGCACTAACCATTTCAAAAGTACTTTTGTCCATCTGTTCTCTGGTGTGTGATCCCAATCCAGATGATACTTTAGGGCTTGAGGTTGTTCAGATCTACAAAACAGATAGAGAAAAGTACAACAGAATAGCTTGGGAATTGACTCAGAAGTATGAGATGTAATTAAAGAAATTATTGGATAACCTCTACAAATAAAGATAGGGGAACTCTGAAAGATGAAGCACGTTTAGTTTCCATCTGACTGCTCTCCATGAGCCCGTGCCTCGTCTCCCCGTGCACGTGTTTGCCTGATACAGCAGTGCTGCGAGTTATACATGCTTGGAACAGCAAACTGGAAAGACTGTCCTGTACCAACACTGCCTGCTAGCAGAGAAGTGTGTGTGTGAGAAGCCAGTGCTCCAAGAGGAACCAAGTCGTGAGACTAAAAGCTTTCCTTGTTGATTTGAATTTCGATAACAGCAAGGTGTAAGGGGCGGTGGGTACATGCCGTGTGCTTGATTGGGGGGAAAGCTCCACTGACCTGTGGGAGATTTTATTTTAACTGGATTACATGTAACCTCAAACAATTATAAAAAGCAAGGTTGAAGAACATGAAGCTGTTTCTGTATCCATTTCATCCCGGAGAATCTACAACTTAGATGAAAGATATGACCAACTAGACTAAACTCTCCCCCCATCCAGTATTTTATAATGTCAGTTTAACTGGTCAACATTTAAGTGAGTTGGAGCTATGAGTACATAAAAGCGTGATGGGCTTTGTTCCCAATTCTTTTACATCTCCCTACCCCATTTAACTCCTTTCTCCCCATAATTTTTTAGTTTGTATGTAGTTTCTCAGTTAAGAGATAGCTGATAACTCTTATTTTTCTTATGTGTCTAATTGCTTTAGGTCTATTTGGATGTAAGGGTGACAATTCATTTGGTGGAAATACTTGTGTCTATTTAAAGACCCAGTTGCTCCTCTGGAGCTTGTACGTTCAAGGGTGAATAATCTGCAATAAACGGATTACTCCAGTCATTACATATAAAAGATGAAATCACAGTAGAGACAACCATCAAACCTAAAGACTAGCCCTTTGAAAAATCATTTCTATAACAAGATCAAATCCTCCTGATGCCAACCACGGAAGAGAGAAAGAGAGGATGTAGCTAATGTCAAGATCAAACCCAGGATGCCCACTTAGATCTCAGACATTAAAAATAAGAAGAGAATGTTCTGATAGCTTTATGCTAAAACACCGAATTTTAGATGAAATAAACAAATTCCTTAAAAAATATAGCTTACCAAAACTGACACTAGAAGAAATAGAAAATACGAAGTCTTAAAATGCTTTACAAAATGACACTGGAAATCAGAATCTTCTGTTAATCTGATTTTTGTTAGGTATTTGTCCCAGCAACAAGAAAGACAAACTAATACAGAGACCATATATAATACACGCCCCTGCCAAAGCTTCTATCTGGACCCTATAAAATAACTCTGAATTTGATAAGGACGAGACAACCCAGCGGCAAAGGAGCCAATCAACTTCCCAGGCATCTTACAGAAGACTGTAACACATGCTCAGGGGCCTAGCGGATGTGTGCCACCTCACTACTCATCTAGGACATGGACATGAAAACTATCGTATGATACTGGGACCCACGCCAGAGTGAGGACAATGCAAACGCTGGTCATTCTGCCTAAGGGAAGGATGGGAGAATCTAAATTGCTGGGTGAAAATGGAATAGCCATGGAATTAAGGCACACGCTCTGCCAACCATGTGTGAGGATGCTTTGGTGGACAGTGGTCCTCCCAGGTGTACCTCTAAGAGCAATGTGCGCACGTGTGCACAGAGACACACACAGGGGTTTGCAGTCAGATGCCTGTGTATACTGCTCCAAACTAAAGACAAAGGACATTTGCCAACAGTGAAACAAAAACCCTGGTTCTGGTGCCCACCAAGCAATCCTATTCCTTGATGGCAGTGGACAAACTTTACGTAATAGGCGTGGAAGAGACACGAAAGAGACCTGCTGTTACAATGTCCACTAAGGAACCAGTGCAGAAGACTACATTCTCTTCCATTTTTGTAAAGTTCAAAATCAGGGGCAGTTTGTCTTGGCTTCTGGAAGGAGGGACAGTGTTCCTTTTTAAAATTTTTATTTATTTTTATTTTTTTCAGTGTTCCTTTTATGAGTGGGGAGGATATCCTGAGGAGTGAAATGGGCTGGCGAGGAGCTTCTGTCATTCCTGTTTCCCTTTGTGTGTGAGGAGCCGTCTCCTCAACTTGTGTGAGCCTGCAAAAGACACAGGAATGTTTACAACCTCTCTCAAGGGTTTGTAGGTTTGAAAAAGAGAATGACAGCTTTCTTTCAAAAGAACAGCTCTGCCAGGTGTGGTGGCATGGGCCTTTAATCTTGGCATTGGGGAGGCAGAGGTAGGAGGATGGTTTGCTATGAGTTCCAGGCCAGCCTGGGGTAGAGTGAGACCCTATGTTGATAAAAAAAAAAAAAAGGAAAAGTCTGTGACGGCACAATGAGAGAGCCGTCAAGATTACTGAGAGAGCCAGAAGGGAATTGAAGCATTTATCTGTTATCAATCAATTTATCTATTAACCATTTATTGCCATATATTTATCACTTATCATCTATCATTTGTTATCTAATTCTATCTATCATCTATATCAATCTATCATCTATCTCTCAATCTATCATCTATCTATCAATTTTTTTGAGAGAGAGACAGAGGCAGAGACAGAGGGAGAGGGAGACAGAGATGGGCGCGCCAGCAGCCTCTCAACTGCTGCAAACGAAATCCAGATGTGTGCGCCCCCTTGTGGTCAAGTGTGGCATTGCACCCTTGCGTCACTGCATCTGGCTAGATGTGGGACCTGGAGAATGGAACCAGCGTTCTTAGGCTTAGGAGGCAGGCGCCTTAACGGCTAAGCCATCTCTCCAGCCCTATCTATCAATTTATCTATTATCTACCTACCTACCTATCTATCATCTATCTATCTATCTATCTATCTATCTATCTATCTATCTATCTATCATTTACTATCATCTGCTTATCACCATCACCCATCTATCTAATCACCTATCTTTAGTTTCTTTCCTTGGTGTATCAGTTACTTTCTCATTACTGGGACAAAATACCCGATTGGAAGCAGCTTAGGGTGGGAGAGGGTAGATTGTGACTGCCGGTTTCAGAGGTGAAGGTCCGTATGGCAGGAAAACTATTGTAGCAGGAAGCGAGGGTGCTCAGAGAATCGCAGGCCTCCAGCTGTTCACACTTGGCTCTTGCGTCTTCCAGGACAGACATCTTGGCTCAGTAGCGCCACGTTGGCACACATGCTGTCACTCTTGTCACAGATATTGTGGTGACTGTCTCAGTTAGGGCCTCACAGATCTCTTGTGTTTGGAGGGTTTCTGTCCTCAGGATAACAGGAACTCAGAGATAGAAGGGGTTGTCTGGTGACACGCTCCCCTCCCCCCCAGATCTTTTATGGCCTCATCCCTGCTTGCTGCCTGTTCAGTCTCCAGCCCTGCTGTGACATGGAGACATCCTTGCATTGTGGCCACAGTGCTGTCCCCAGGGAGCGGCCGCGGGCACTTCCTGATCCTCTTGTGCTCAGGGTGCAGCTGGGAGCTGTGGGCGTCTGTGTTGGTCTTTCCTGCCACAGCGGTGGTGTCCGAAGACTCCCACGAGGAGCAGGAAAAGATGTTTTTATGGAGTGCGGAAGGAAATAATCAGCATGCTGGAGCACCTGCCCGCCAGCTCTCCTGTTAGCCACTCTGATCGGTCCCTGCTTATAGCCGGGTGCTGCTCAAGGCTCAGGGCTGGGCAAGCCACTGGCACCTGCCAGCAGTCCTTCTGAGGAAGTGGAAACTTGGGAGTGAGTGCGTGGAATGTGTGCAGGTGTGTGTGCTTGTGTGCCTAAGTGTGAACCCACATGCACGTGTGGGATTTATATGAATGTCCATTTGTGTATACTGCACATATATATTTTTGTTTGTTTTAAGACAGGATCTGAGTTAACCAAGCTGGTCTTGTGCTTAGTAACTTTCCCGTCTGTCTTCCCTTGTGCTGGGATTTTAGGCATGTGCTGCCATGCTCTGTGCATTTGTTCTGTAATGCCTATCTTCTGCTGATGCATGCGCACCTGTCTGTAGTGGTGGCATGTGTAACTGTATGTGTGTACAGTCTGTGTGCATGTGAGGACCCATGTACACATGTGAATTATGGGTGTTATATGCAGTCAGATTTGTAATTTGCATGCAGGTACGTGTAGCATAAGGTCAGCCTACTGTGGATATGATCACATGTGTGTGAATGAGTGTGTGTGTTCAAGTTGCAGCCAGCCTGGCCCAGCTCAGCCCACTGTGCCCAGGGAAGGGTGCTGTGATCTTTCTCAAGCCTGCTGTAGGGGTGAGGCCTGAGGAGAAGGTAGGGAAAAGCCTCAAAAGATAGAGCCAAGGGTGCCCAAGAGTGATGCATGGAGGGCTCTGGACCCCCAGAGTAGCCCCCAACTACAGAGATGGAGAGAATGGTGTGAAATGGAGGGAATGAGGGAACTTTCAGAAGGGCCCTGGCCTTGAAGAAGCAGGTGTGGTCCCCCTCCCAGCCCAGCCTCCCCATAGGGCTGGGGGTGATGTCATGTGATGGAGGTCTGGTATGCCGCGGGCTCTGCAGGCACGGCCTGCTCTGGGCACTTAGAAATCACTGGATGGCAGCTGGAGTCAGACGTCCTTGTCCTCTGCTGCTTGACCCAGCTTGCTTCGCTCCTCTCGGCAGCCCATAGGGACCAGGACTAAATGCATGGCCATTGAAATGCTATGTGTGGGGGCTGGAGGGATGGCTTAGCGGTTAAGGCATTTGCCTGCAAAGCCAAAGGACCCAGGTTCAATTTCCCAGGACCCACGTTAGCCAGATGTACAAGGGAGCGCATGTGTCTAGAGTTCATTTGCAATGGCTGGAGGCCCTGGCATGCCCATTCTCTCTCTCCTTCCTTCTCTGTCAAATAAATAAATAAATAAAAATAAAATATTAAAAAATGCTATGTGTGGGCAGCACTTGTCTAACGTGTGTGAGGCCTTGGGTTTTGGTTGTCAGCATTAAACAAACAGACAAAAAAGGACAAAAATAAGAGGACACCAGGAGTGTGGAGTTGACACAGCAGTTCTGGGCCTCTGAGTGTGGCTCGGCAGGAGCCCTTGCTCTATCCCACCAGGGTCATCTGCTGACAGAAAGAGCGAGGTCAGCGTCTGTTCAATGGGCTGTTCACCCAGAAACAGAATCAGGGTGCATTGGTGTCATATCTCCTCCAGACCCTGGGTTCCCCTTGCCTCCCCACAACCCCCTGTGACAAGGACCTTGACAAACATGTCTACTGTTGTAAACTCTGATTGCATCCATGTGTTTCTTAGGTGATGACAAAAGTGCTGAGTTTAGCTGGGCATGGTGGTGCACACCCTTAATCCCAGCACTCGGGAGGCAGAGGCAGGAGGATCGCTGCGAGTTCGAGGCCACCCTGATACTACATAGTAAATTCCAGGTCAGCCTAAGCTAGAGAGAGACCCTACCTTGAACCCCCCCCCAAGAAAAAGTACTGAGTTCAGGAGCTGTGGAGATGAGTAAGTTGGTAAAGCACCTGCCTTGTGTGACCTGAGTTGAATTTCTAGAACCTACATTCACCCCGTAGAACCCACATTTTAAAAACATCAGGCATATTGGGGTGCTGGCAGGGAGAGGCAGGAGGATCCCCGGGGCTCCCTGCTCAGATGCCCAGTGAGAGATCCCGTCTTATGGAAGGAGAGAACCTGAGGAATGATGACTGAGGTTGTCCTCTGGGCTTCACATGCATGTGCACACTCATGAACACAGGTACACACGTACATGCACACACTGAAAAGCTAACTCCGCTAACAGACCTGCCGCTTTGTCCATCTTAGATTCACCATTAGCAAAAGGCGTTTGCAGGGGTGAAGCCAGGCAGTGGTGAACCTGGCTCCTCAGACCGACCGGGAGGGGCTGGTTTCTCACCCTCTCATTTGCATGTTATTAATGCCTCTTGACCACTAGACCACACAGCAGCTTGTAGTCTGACACTAGAAGGTGCTGGGCTGCACCTGTCACCTTTAATGAAAGGGAATTGTAAAGGACATGCGTCAGCAGATGAATGCTCCTGAGGGTGGAGAATTCAGGTACTCTGACCTGCAAACTTTGGGCCAGAGTCCCTGGGTTCTCCAAATCTCTCCACGCAGGCAGCTGCGGCTTGGCTCCAGCCCATAGCCTTCGTTACTTCTTCTGCTTCTGCTGTCGCTCCATCCTGATCCCTTCAATCAACCCTAAGAGTTCCAGTAACAACGGAAGCCACTTATCTCGGGGGTTTGTTCCATAGTGCCATAAATAGTGTCACTTGGACACAATAGCACTGTGGTCACCCACACCAGTGCTTGCCTTGGTAACATGTGGAGGAAGAGCCTCAACCACAGGTTCTTGAGAATTCGAGTGATTTAAACGTGCTGTTCATGAGCAGAGGTGCTTGTTGAAGCCTGCACTGTCCCAGGAGCATTCTGTCAGGAACCCGGTGATGTCAGGCAAGGCTGCGGGGCCTGCTTGTTTGTGAGTGCAGGGCGGATGGGAATCACCCTGGAGCTCTAATTCCACTTTAATCAGGTTCCATTCCATGGAACACTCCATTAATGAGGGTTAATGACATCAATTACTGTTCCCTTCACTTACCCTGCTCAAGAGGAGCTATCTCTGCCCAGCGGCCCAGGGATGGCTGCAGAGTGTCTGTCCCCTTCTTCTCACCCATTCCTTCACCCTGGGCCCCTGTGCTCCTTGATTGTTCTGATGTTGGCTCTGGTGAACGGTACCGCAGTTCATCATCTCACATGCCTCTCGTACACACTTAGAGAATTGCCCCAGGTTCCCTGTCTCCTGGACCCGTGCCGGTGAAGGGCAGGGGGGTTCTGAGTGCATGTGCTTCCAGGGGGGCTTTGGGTCCTAGGTGTGACTTCCAGTCGTCCAAGTTTAGTAACCTCTCTGTTTAGGATGATGGAGCAGAAACGTCGTTCAGGGCCCAAGTGATGGGACTCTCTTACAAGCCCCTCTTTGTAAAGGAGGGCAACGTGGAATCCACAGGAAAATGAATCATTACCTTGGCCCAGAAATTTCTTTTTAGGAATCTGTCTGAGACAGCTGTGCTTTCTGCCAAGGCCAGAGCATGTCGAAGCACATGGGTCAGTGACAGTCTCCGTGTCTGTTTGTGTGCTGGCCTGCTGTGTACAGACGCAGGCTGGGGGCTAGAGAGCCTATGGAAAATGCTAGTCCTCCTGGGTGCTGTGAGAACAGGTGCTGGGCTTTGGGAAAGCTAGGACAGGGAGTCTGGCCTATTGACGGAAGACTTTCTGACTGGCTTATTCTAACTGGTAAGATGGTGTATTCTTAGACTTTCTGACTGGCTTATTCTAACTGGTCAGATGGTGTATTCTTAGCGTTCAAGTTCCGTCACGCCATCACAGTGTTGTCTCCTTTCCTGGAATCTGTTCTCACTGTCATTTCCAAGTGGATAACTTATATCCACCTCCCAATAACCGTTCATGTTATTCCAGTGTTTAAATTCCTCTTTTGACCCCTCGCTTGTCTCTCCTTAAATATCTGTCACTTTATGTCCTCAATGGAATTTTTGTCTCCTGCATTTCCCCCATGTTTATGCTGTGGTTTTCACCAAATCCTTGGCCTGTAGGGGTGGAGGGTAGGGATGGGCACTAGATTGGCCAGTCACCTGGATGCAGTGGCCCATGTTAGCGAGGGGACCCAGATTTCCTGTGCCTATCTTCAACATGAGGAGGTTTGGCTCCCGGGACCAAAATACTGAGTCAATTCAAGAACAATAGCTTTATTTCACCATATAACTTACATTACTAGAGTAAAGAATTAATTTACTACAATATGTGCAAGAAAATATACAGTGTGTGTGGGCTAGCAAACAGCCAGTGTGCATGCATGCCTTACCAGCTGTTCAAATGAGCATCTCCCACATCCCATTTTAATTTTGACACTGAAAACTGATGAGTGTCCAAACTGGAAAGAGTGTGTGTGTGTGAGAAGTGAACTTCAATCCTAGACAGACTTTACAGAGATTAAGAAACAAAGAGTAGAAGTGGTGCCTGCAGACACGTAGCTTGGTGCCAGCCTTCTCAGGTGTAATAGGTGAGTGTGTGGTGAGGGCGGTTTCTGCTCACTGGTTAGTTCCTTTTGGACGTCTCCAGGTGGCAGGCATGAGCCCCTCCTAAGGAGCTGGGGCCATCAGAAAGGCCTTACTTTTTCTTTTTCTCCCTTTTCCCTTTCTTCTTGTCTTTGTCCCGCTCCTTTTCTTTGCCACCACCAATCATCTGTGCCAAGATACGCTTTTTCCCCAGAGGGGTTTTGGCATACCAGTTCTGAAACAACAAGATGTTAGAAAAGATCAGAATGGCACGCATCCACTATGGTGCTCCTGACGCTAAAGGACCTGTGTGGACAAGAGCAGCCAGCAGCCATTACACCTTGGGCATTTCTCACCAGGGTTTCTCCTCTATTTCTGTGTGTTTTGAAACTTCTTCCAAAAAAGTTCACTGTTTCAGAGCACTGCAGACTAATCTAACCAGCGGTCCATTCCACCTGCCTCACCCGCTCCCCTGGCACGTGACTGTGCCTGCGGATGTGGGCTCTCTTGGTGATGGGCATGGCTCCATGGCTTACGTGTGGCCACTAACCACTTAACTGGGAGCCAAATATAACCCCACAAAGCCACATGCTCTGAAGGAAATGCTGTGGAAAGCAAGGCAGAAACAAGGGAAAAAATATCAGAGCAGAACTGGCCCTATTGATGTCCTTTTATTTGAAACCCAAGAGACATTTTGGTTTATAGTAATAATATTTCATGAGATTGCTCGTCAACTCTCCTAGCAGTGCACGTGTGGGCATTTCCAGTGTTGGCTGTGGTGAATGGTACCGCAGTTCACCATCTCACACAGCTCTTGTACACACGTAGAGAATTGCTCTAGGAGCCCTACACAGAAGTGGAATTCCTGGGATTACAGGATGCTGGTACCTCTAGTATAACTGCTGCCTGTGAGTGAAAGACCCGTGGCCATTTTTCTTCCCACGTTTGTACGCGCCTGTCTCTTGGGTGCTAGTTTAGCTGGATATAAATGCGAGGGTATGGTTGTTCCTCAGCACTCTGCTGGTTGAATTGAGTCTCTGGCATTTCT
Source organism: Orientallactaga sibirica (assembly GCA_036365145.1). NCBI lineage: Eukaryota > Metazoa > Chordata > Mammalia > Rodentia > Dipodidae > Orientallactaga > Orientallactaga sibirica. The sequence continues at coordinate 19,033,451 of JAEOAD010000044.1, read as the reverse complement.
TCCTGTCAGAAAGATGTTTGATGGCCCAAGTGTTTCATGTAGATAATTTGGTGGCTTTTAGGCCTGGTTCATTAATTTGTTCTTATATTCATAATAATGACCTAGGTGTGGCTTTATTTTCACTTGTTTGGCTGAGTATTTGGAGTTTATTCATTATTAATTCATTTATACTGTTGTGTGTGGGTTAGTGGGGGTGTGTGGGAGTGTTTTTCCTCTCCTTCAACCTTTCTTTGAGTTGATTTATAATCTGGCATCTGATGTCTTTAATTCAGGGAAAATCCTCAGCATGTATTTCTCATAGAGTTTCTAATATTGAATGTCAATGTCTTTCAGCTTGTCTTCATGGATCTTAATCTATTTTATGAGCATTATCTTTGTTTCTCTGTGCTGCCTTCTTGGGCAAAGTCCCAGGACCACTCTCTGGTTCTGAATTGCTCTGTAACCTTGTCAAGTTTAGAGTTTATACCTCTTTTTTTTTTTTTGTTTTTGGTCAAGTAATGTTACCCACTCTATTCTTTATAATCTTTGTTTTTGTGTGATGCTTAAAAATCATTCTCTTCTCATTCAATTTTTCTTTTTGTTTCAAAACTGTAGTAAGTTCCCAGTGTAAGTCAAGTTTTCACTCTTTCTGGATGTAATGATAGTGGTTCATTTTGTAGAAGGTGGATCAAGAGTTCTGGAAGTGGTCAAAAAGAGAACTTGTGGGGAAGTCTTCAATATGTGACTTTCTTAGCATACTGAGTTTAAAAAAATTTTTTTAAATTATTTTATTTATTTTTGGAGAGAGACATAGAGAGAGATAGACAGAGAGGGAGAGGGAGACAGAGATGGACATGCCAGCAGTCTCTCAGCTGCTGTGAATGAAATCCAGATGCGTGCGCCCCCTTGTGGGCAAGTGCGCCATTGCGCCCTTGCGTCACTTTGCATCTGGCTAAACGTGGGACCTGGAGATTGGAACCGCTGGAGATTGGAACCAGCGTTCTAGGCTTAGCAGGCAAGTGCCTTAACCGCTAAGCCATCTCTCCAGGCCAGCATACTGAGTTTTGAGCATCATCATGACATTTTGAAACACAACTTGTTTTAGTTGATTCTACCCCCCTCTCATCTCCCTCTCCCTCTGTCCTCCTTCTTCTTTCCTCTCATCTCCTCATACCTCTGCCCTCCTCCTCCCTTCTCATTTTCTCACCCCACTGTTCCCTTCTCCTCATCTGACTATTTCCCCTTCTCCTCCCATCTCATCTCCTTATCCCACCATCCCCTTTCCTCCCCTCTCATTTCCCCATCCCACTAACCCCTTCTTCTCCCCTCTCATCTCCCCCATCACACTATCCCTCTTCATCTCCCTTTTCATCTCTCCCATCTCACTGCCCCCCTTGTGTCCTCCCTAATTCCATTCTGTTTACATTAATTGTTTTTTGAGCATCTTAATTATACTCATTTGAACCTTTTTGTTAGAGTGTTCTTAATAATGTATTTTCTAAAATGCTCTCAAATTCCGATTTTCACATTAAGGCCTCCTCTATGTATGTCTCTCCCTCCCTCTCTCTCTCTCCAAGCTATTCTGAAGCTGATTTTACAAGGTCATCTAACCCCAAATACAGAACCAGGTTTCCCTCTAATGCCTGTATGCCTGGAGTTAATGATCCTGGGAGATGAGAGCTCCCAGAAGCTGCAGTGCTATAGTATCTTCCACGACTTTGAGCCTCTTTTTGCTTTTTTGAGACATTTCTCTATGCTGCAGTTTAGATAATTTTCTTTGCTCCCTGTTCTGGTCTTCATATTGTCTCTTCAGATCCATTGAGATAATTTCAATGGCTTTATTGTTTCCACTATCAGAACTTGTGTTTTTGGCTCCCTTTTAAGTTTGTGTGCCCCCAATCATGTTTATAGTCTCTAGTAATTTATATACACTTATGTGTAGCCTCTCTCAGAATGTTCTATTGTATCAGGTTCTTAGCAGTGATGATTCTGTAAATTTTACATACAGAGTCTCCTTACAGTAGGTTACTTCCTTGTGTGTTATAATTTGTTGGTTATGAGCTTGTCCTTAGCAAGGGTAATCAATGTTTCCTGTAGGAACTGAGTGTCGCTGGACTTGGATGAATCTCTCTTCCTCACCAGTCGTTTTTCTGTTTGCTCTTGGTGTGACTTTGGGGGTTTTAATGATGGGGTATAATGCTTTGAAACATGTTAGTGTTTCAGATTGGGATTCTGGCCTCACAGAGGAAATGGAAGCTTGGAGACTTAGTGGACAGAGTGCAGGCCCAGCCTTTGATGTCTTAGGGACTGCTTTTGTCCATGAGCTAGCTCCATGGTACAGCTTGAGTATCCCAACTCCACACAGGTTCTGTGTCCGTCCTACCTGGGCCTTAGGTGCCTCGTTACTGCTGAAGGTAGCGTACCAGTCTCATGTTTGGGTCACTCCCAGACCCAGCAGTGCATAGCTCAGGGCTGGTTCCAGTCTCTTTGAGAGTCACCTTTATCTCTGGCACCTGAGGACTCCCTCTTCCTGCTCTTAGTCCTGGATCTGTTCTTACTGAGCAGAGCTGAGGAAGCCCGGGACTGGCTGTGCGCAAGTTCTTAGCTTAGAGCTCTTGACTCCATCGTATAGAATATGGTCAACTACAGGTCTGCTGCTCTTGGCTGAGTGCCTGCATCAAGTTTCTTCATCTCTTGAACTGTTTTCCATCCTTTATTGCTGCTGTGGTAAACTCACCCGGGCTTAATGGCACCAAGCAGCACCCTGTTGGTCTTTCAGTTCTGTGGGTCAGAGATCTGAAATGGGTCTCACTGGCTAAGGTCAAGGGGTGTGCAGGCCTGGGTCTCTCCATGGAGGCCTTAGGTGAGAGCCCCTTCAAGACAGTTCTGTATTTTGCGGCTTCCAGAAACACCTGCTGTTCCAGTGTGTGGTCCCTCCTCCATCTGCAGGCTGGCAATGTTGGGCCTCTTGGGCAAGTAGCTCCCAGACTGCCTTCTCTCTCGCTCCCTCCTTTACTTTTCAGGATTATGTTGGAATTGCCAGTCTGCTTGAGTTAAGATCAGCTGGTGACACACTAACCACCCCCTTTTCCATGTAAAACTCGGAGGATCAAAGTGTAGACATCTTTGAGGGGCCATTATTCTGCCTACCACACTCCTTTATAGCTTAGGCAAAATTATGGGTTGTAAAGTTTAAATTATGAGTATGCCAACACTGTCTTTAACTGCGTTCTCCGTCACAGCTACAAGTGAGATGGAGTGTTTGGAGGCTCTGCAAGATCTCCATCTCACACATTGTCAGAAGCACACTTGGGTAAAATTTATCAGGGCACATGGGCACAATTCCACGCAGGAACATCGGCGGTGTCACATTATTCAGGAGGCGGTGCCTTCTCTCCATCTGCCCATCTGCTCCGGATGTCACTAGCAGATTCATGGAACAGTCCTTGGGGCCAGGCACCGTGCTTGTGCCATGGTGGACGCAGGGGTAGATTGGAGGCAATAGACTAATGGTGCAAAAAATAATTCAGTTTCTTTAAGACATACATAAAATGACCAAATCCACCAAGAATAGAGATGAGACGCACATGCATTCTCACCCCAGGCCACGAGATACTGGCTTTCCTTTGCTTGAGCTGTGTGGCCGGCCCTCAAGCAGCTGTGACCGGTAGAAACTTCGGAAAATGGCATTGGAAAGTTCAAAAACCAGCTTTAGGTTTTAACACTTTAAACCCAGCTCCTCAAAATAAGGAGGAAAAATCAGTGTTTTAGAAAAAAGTGTTAAGAAGGAAGAGCTCCAGAAAGGAGTACAGTACTTTCCTGGGAAAGGAGAAAGACTTGCAATTAATATGATTAGAATTAGCCGGGGGTGGTGGAGCACGCCTTTAATCCCAGCACTCGGGAGGCAGAGGTAGGAGTATCTCTGTGAGTTCGAGGCCACCCTGAGACTGCATAGTTAATTCCAGGTCAGCCTGAGCTGGAGTGAGACCCTACCTCAAAAAAAAAAAGAAAAAAAATATGATTAAAACTTAACTAGCTAAATTCAACAGAATGTTAATTAAGGAGCTAAAGGTCAGAATTCAAATGTCTAACATATTGGCTAAAATTGAAGATTTTTTTCTTTATATTTTTCTAGAGCCAAGGTCACAAAATATAGCTGATGGGCCAAATCTAGCTTGTTGCAAATAAAGTTGTGTTGGAACACAGCCATGAGCACTCATTTGATACTGTGTGTGGTGGTTTGATTCAGGTGTCCCCCCTAAACTGAGGTGTTCTGAATGCTAGGTTCCTGGCTGATGGAGATTTGGGAATTAATGCCTCCTGGAGGCAGTGTATTGTTGGGGGTGAGCTTATAGGTGAGCTTATAGCCAGTTTCCCCTTGCCAGTGTTTGGCACACTCTCCTGTTGCTATTGTCCACCTGATGTTGGCCAGGGGGTGATGTCCACCCTCTGCTCTTGCCATTGTTTCCCCTGCCATCATGGAGCTTCCCCTCCAGTCTGTGAGCCAAAATAAACCTTTTTTCCCACAAGCTGCTCTTGGTCGGATGATTTCTGCCAGCAATGCGAACCTGACTGCAACACTGTGCAAAGACGCCTTTGTGCTGCGATGCAAACTTGAGCAGCTGGGACCAAGGCTGCCAGACTCCCATCAACGTGGACCTTTCCCGGAAAAGCTCGAGGAGCCTTAGGCGAGACCAGGATGGCTGTGGTCACTGCTCTGATCAGTGCCCACCTTTCTTGGAAGCGCCGGGGACCAACCAGCAAGGAAATGGAAATGCAGTTTGGAGAGTTGACAGAAAGGGATAGATAAATCTCCTGGAGGCCGAGAGTGTCGAACAACAAATTTAATTCTCCTCTCAGTGGCCACGGGACCAGTACTGTGGTGACCTTCAATTGCAAAGGTCTGCTTTTCCTCCCTGGACTCCTCAGTAGGCAAGGGACTGTCCTTAGGTAGGAAAGGGCACCACGCTGTATTCATGTTGAGCTAAGGGAGAGGATGTGGCATTCGAGGAATGCCTGCTGGCCTGGGCATCTGGGATGAGGCTTCTGTCTTGATTGTGCCTTGGCACAGCTATGTGAAGGGATAAGGCATAGGATTATCGAAACTTAGTGCCTACCTCCAAGAAAGGGAGTTAGAAGAGACATCTCCAGCTTCCTCTAGATCTGAAAAATTTTGTGAACACGACAGAATGTGTTCAAACAGTAGGAAGTTAATTTTTTACGCGTTCTCTTGGGATTTCCTATTCCAAGTGCACAGTGGCCAACACGGGCCAAAGAACTTCCGCTTGAAACATACTCAGGGATGGAATTCCTTAGACCACATACTTGTTCCAAACTGTACAGCATGATGTGAAGGCCAAGGTGAAGGAGAGAGGGAGGGAGAAGTACTGAAACTGCTACTAACTCTAAAATCTGACTGTTAATTTACCAGGCTACAGACCACGGTTTTCCTGAAATGTTGGATGACATATGCTTTATTGCCTTGGCGAAATAAAATGGGCAAGACATATGTTTTGTTCCTGAGGTTCAAAAGACTTTTGTGGGCTGGAGAGATGGCTTAACAGTTAAGGCATTTGCCTGCGAAGCCAAAGGACCCAGGTTCAATTCCCAGGACCCATGTAAATCAGACGTAGAAGGTGGTGCCTGCTTCTGGAGTTTGTTTGCAGTGGCTGGAGGCCCTGGTGCACCCATTCTTTCTCTCTATCTGTCTCTCTCTTGCAAATAAATCAAACAACAATAATAACAACAACAACAAAAAAAAAAGCAAAGAAGATGTTTTGTGATCCCAAATTCCAAGTTCCAAATTTCACCAGAAACCCAGGACCCTGAGGGAGGCGGCCATGTGACAAGTGTTTGCTGCTGGGACTTGTCACAGTGTCCTGCTTACCTTAAAGCTCTCTTCTTCCTCTTTGTACACTGGACTCATACTGGTGATCACCGTCACAAACTCCAGGGCCGTGAGAGGTTTGCGAGTCTGCTGTCGGATTCGGCGTTCTGTGAGCACATCTTTGACCACCTTGACGATATCTCCTTGCGTGAAGCCGTCAGTGACCTTTGCTAGGCAGCTGACATTCAAGGCCTTGGTGAGCTTGCCACCATTTCTCTGAATGACCTGCTTCCACAAAACTGAACATCCAAGATGGCAGAAAAGAGAGGACAGGTGTTAGTTACCACAGAGCAAGTGAGTTAGGGTTGGCCCAGCTCTGCATACAGAACCCCTCCCATCAAGAAAGGAAGGTTGAAAGCCTGGCATGGTGGCACATGCCTTTAATCCTAGCATTTGGGAGGTAGAGGTAGGAGGATCACCATGAGTTCAAGGCCAGCTTGAGACTATATAGTGAATTCTAGATCAGCCTGGGCTAGAGCGAGACCCTACCTGGGTGGGGGGGAGGGGGGAAGAAAAGTAAAAAGAAAAGAAAAAGAGGAAAGGAATGTTAAGAAGACTCTAATGTATTTGCAATTCAAATGAACGGGAGCGTAAGTAGCTAAATGCTTTCCCGGTGTCTATAGACCCACAGCCCTTGCAGACTGACAAGGATAAATGAGACCTGTTCGATTTCATTGTGGCATTTTAAACATCTGTAAAGATTAAAAACTTTTGGAATTGGAAATTCACATAGGGTGTGAATGGCATCTCAGCTCGTCTGAATATTATATTTCCCAATGACTTTGGGAAAGTGAAGAGGTTAACTTCTTTCTGTTTTCAGTTATCAAGCCCATTTCTTATCTTATTTTAATAACTGGGATTAGAATGTGGATTCCAATCTCCATTAGCTTCTGCCAGACTCCATATAAAAGTGTGCATTGGGTTAAAGAGAGAAAACGATGTTCTTCTGTGCCTGACAACTGTAAACACATGGCGACTGGTGGCAGCCCATCAGGTGGGGGCTCAGGCTGTGGGCTTTTCAGTCACAACACAGGGACACTGTGAAAATGAATTATAAAAGGGTTTTGTGTTTGTTCATGTGTGCAAGTGTGCATGGGAGTGAATGAACATGTGTGTGTGCGTGGGTGTGCGCGCAGGCCAGATGACAACCTAGGGTGTTTTCCTCAAGTGGTAGCTGCCTTTTCTAAGACAATCTCTCATGGACCTGGAGTTGGCCAAGTCGTCTAGCTGGCGGGCCGGCAAGCCTCAGGCTCTGCCTGTCTCCCCTCCCCAGCATGGTGATTACAGGTGTACCACAAGTGGATGTTTGTGTACATGGAGTCTGGGGCTCAAACTCGGGGCCTCACGCTTGTAAGGCAGTTTGCTGATGGAGCACTGCCCAGCTCCTAAAAGGAAGAGACTCATGTATGGAATTCAAAAGAGCATTCTTCTGGAGAGCCACATCTCTCTGGGCTTGCCATTTCTCAGCAAGGTCAGATGAGGCCGTTCCGGGGCCACCCCTTCCTGCCCTGAGGCCTTTCTCCTCATCACTGCTAAGGGAATCTGGTCGGATATTTCTGATGAACTTTTAGCCTTTTCTGAGGAACACTGAAGATGATTTGAGGACATGACCACTCTGCTGGGATCTGAGCTCTGTCAAGTCCAGCAAGGGTCAGCTCTGGCCTGTTCCATGATGCCACCATCCTAATCCATGCCCCCAAAGGTGGCTCAGGTGAATAGCGCCACTTACTGCTGTGAGAGATAAAGAGCCTGTGAAGGACTGATGGCTTGTGGAGGACTGATGCCGCACACCTGTGTGTGCTGCTGTTGGTCAAGAGTTATTCCAGTTTGCCTCCAGCAACCTCTCGGCTGTGGGTGTGCAGCCCCTGGTGAGCTGAGGCACATGTTTCTCCGAGTTGGGGAAGATTCAGCATCAAGAGTTTAGGAGACATGCAGGGAGCACAGGCCACAGGGACCCGAATACCCACTAAGCCCTGGAATTCTGTCATTTCCTGGGTGAGTTTATTAGAGCTTGAGCCCTAGGTAGTGCTGCTGGGAGAAGGAAGCTGATAGGTGTGAACACCACCTGGGCACATGGGGTGAACTGTTTGTAACTGCACTGCTGTGGTTCCTGTTCTTATAGTGGGTCACTGCATCATGCACTGAGGCTTCCTGACCCTGCCTAAGACACCAGTTACCAAAGATAATGCACACTGAACCACCAAGGATTTCAGGGCTCAGCAGGTGCGGTGGTTTGGACGTGAGACGCCCCATGTGCTCATGCTTATAAACACTTGGTGTCCAGCTGGTATGGGAAGGTTCTGGAGCCTTTGGGGGATGGAGCCTTGCGGGAGGAAGTGGATCATTAGGGGTGAACCTTGAGGTTTTATAAGTTGGCTCCACTTCCTGTTCAACCTCGGCTTCCTGACTGTGGATGTCATGTGACCAACTGGCCTCCTGCCATCCCTTTCCTGCCATAATGGACTGCGTCCCCCCCCCCCCCGTAACTGTAAACTCAAATAAACCTTTCCTTCCCGTAGTCACTTCTTATCAGATATTTGGTCACAGCAATGAGAAAGTAACTAGTACAGTGTACAGAAACGCGTGCTAGCAGGAGATGAGAATCCTCCTGGTCTTGAAAGTGCAGCAGTTTCAAGTGACCAAATAAGATCCCTGGGAAACAGGACACAGCAGTGGGAACACACAACAGCATCACTTGTGAGCAGCTGTGACTTCTGCCCCGAGGACCAAGGTGTCCAAGTGGGGACTCAGACAGCTGAACAGTGAGTGTCACATGCAAGGCCCTAGTGGCTGAAGCCTCCATAAGACACTCAGGGCAGGGAACTCATATGGCTTCAGTCTTGGCTCACATGGACAGAATTGCCATTTATGACATGAGGAGGGACTGTGTGGGGGTGGGCAGTGAGGGTTGGGGTCCCCCAGCAGCTCAGACCTTCTCCTCTTTCCTCCTTGCAAGCTCCCTGCCTAGATCACCCAAGCACCCAACACGGGACAGCCGTCCTCTCTGAACGGGAGATCTCATTAGCAGAGGAGTTAACACAGCCCCGGGTGACAGAACAAGAGCCAAGCCTCAGCTCCCCTCTGCCGGTTACCACTCCATTGCTCACTTCCCTCCACAACCAACACCACCTTCTTTTCTTCCTCTGTTTCCACTACTGTCCACACACTTGTGGGCACCAATGTGGCACTGGGTTTCCTGCTAACAATAGTGTTATATGTGGGACACGTAATCTTGTGTGAACCCCACAGTTCTCCTGCTTCTCAGATGAGAGCACAGGGGCTCAGAGGGTCAACCTGCTGAAAGATATGAAATTCTCTGAGAAAGCTGTGATCACCAAGGCACAAGACAGGGAGCCTTGGCATCCATAAAGCTTTGTCAGCACAGGGCCAAAAATACCCAGTTTCCTTTTGTTTTAAGTAAAGAGCAAAGTTATATAATATCCTTTACTCTTCCGCCCCAACAATTCTCATGTAGGGCACCTTGTCTGGTTGGGGTCAGGTGCACACACCTCCCTAGTGCCTCGGTTCCTCTCAGACTCCCTGCCACAGCCCCGTTTCACACCTCTGCCAGGACAACTCCAGTGGCCCAATTGGTACTGAACGTGGAAAGACCTGGGGGTACTTGCCGTATCTGGAAGCGTAGTCTGGTCTGGGAACCAAAATAATTTTTTGGTAAACTCTGCAGATAGACTGAATTTCAGCATCGAAAGGACGCTTCGTGGTCCCTATGATCAGAATCCTGTCGTCTGGCTTCAGCATTTTCAGGATTTTGGGAAGGTGTCTTTTCAGACGTTTTGGATCATTCTGGGAGGAAGGAGGAGGGGAGGCAATTACATCACATCAGAGAAAAAGGTTGAAAAGTGCAGAGAACAGTCTTAGAGGTAGAATGGTGGTTGTGAGGGTCTGCAGTTTGTCAGAGTTTGTCCCCGGATGAGCCTTGGAAGGTGCTTCCTGTGCAGGTGACTTTTAACTGTTGCCATTTCCTGTCCTCAGCCTCCATCTGGCCTTCACTCTTGGGATTCAGGAAGGAAGACAAAGGGAGAGCACCTGGCAGAGCACCTGGCACTGTGACCCTCGCCATGGGTGCTGGCAGGTGAGTTCCCAGCAGAAACAGGCCTCCCTGGGGGCAGGGGACCGAGTGTGAGCTTGCAGAGCCCCCGCTGTGCTCTGAGCTCTCTGAAAGATGGACTCAAGACCCCTTTGCATGAGGATCCAAGCTCTTGGCTCTCAGAAAATTACCTGGTCAAAGAAGGTTCTGTAACCTCTCTTTGAAGCAGCTTGGCATGAGTTCATTGTCATCTCAGTGCTAATGTGGAGAGACTGAACATGGTTAGGCCCTCTGCTTTGCACCCCAAGGAGAGTCAGTTTTGACCCTGTTGCCATGGGCAACATCCTGGCTGACAATTAGGCCAGATTGGCATAGATAGACAAAGAGGGAGTGTGGTTAGAGGGCATGTTCCAGAAGCATCAGAGAGGCCCAAGGGGGGGAGAGAGAGAGAGAGGGAGAGGGAGAGGGAGAGGGAGAGGGAGAGGGAGAGGGAGAGGGAGAGGGACAGCTGATGCAGGGAAGGGTCTGAGGCCAGATTACCAGAGCCTTCTCTTCTCGTGGAAGTGTCTTTCTTGTACGCTTGCTCCAGTAGGACTGGCTGTCTGGGGTCCGCATGCCAAGAGCTGACATGCGTGGTGGTGCCTATTTGTAATCCTAGCCTTTGGAAGGCTGAAGCAGGAGGGCCATGAGTTCAGAGCTATTATGTGCTACATAGGAAGGCTGGAGCCAGCAGAGGGAGTGCCTCACTCATCCAGAGTGGGTCTGTCTCTTGAGACACACAGTTCACCGACATGGACACGCACGCTCTGCTTGCGCACCCTTCAGTGCTTCCCTGTAAATCTGGCACTGGCCCCATCTCCGCTCTGCAGCTGGGGCTTCGTTGGAATTGGGCCTTTCAGCATTGTCTGCTGTAGCTTTTTAACTGGGGGACAGTATCCTTTGTATCCAAAAAGCTCATAATTTTGGTAAAATGTGACAAACTTTCTTTGTTTGCTTGTTTTTGGAGTCAGAAGCCTCGGCCTGACCCAAGGTCACAAGGATCTATGCCTGTATTTTCCTCTAAGAGACTTCCAGCTCCAGGTCTTACTTGCAGGTCTCCTGAATCACATACAGCCTGAGGTAAAGTCCAGCTTCAGGCCATGGAGTCAATCCAGCACCCTTGGTTTGGTTTGCTGAGATAGCTCCCACAGGAATTGTCTTGGCAGGTTTTTTTGTTTTTTGTTGTTTTTTTTTTTTTTTTTTTAAAGAAACTCTGACCTTTATTTATTTGCAAGCAGAGAGAGAGAGAGAGAGAGAGAGAGAGAGATAGATAGAAGAGAAGCAGACAGAGAGAGAGAATGGGCACGTCAGGGCCTCCAGCCACTGCAAACGAACTCCAGATGCATGTGCCCCTTGTGCATCTGGCTTATGTGGGTCTTGGAGAATTGAACTGTGATCCTTTGACTTCATAGGCAAACACCTTAACTGCTAAGCCATTTCTCCAGCCCTGTTTGTTTTGTTTTTTGAGGTAGGGTCTTACTGTAGCTGAGGCTGACCTGGAATTCACTACGTAGTCTCAGGGTGGCCTTGAACTCAGTGATCCTCCTACCTCTGCCTCCTGAGTGCTGGGATTTAAAGGTGTACCCCAACACATCTTGTCACTTTTGTCAAACTGGCCTTGCCGTTCTGTCCCATTGGTCTGTATGTCTTTCTTTGTGCCACCCAGTCCCACACTGCCCTGACTGCTGTAATGTGGCACCAAGTTGGGAAGCAGCATCAGGAAGTGTTGTGGACCACCCTCCAGTTTTACTTTTCTCCTGAGGATTGTTTTGGTTGGATTCCTTAAATTTCCGTGTGAAATCTAGGATCAGCTTATTATGCTATGCAAAGCAGCAGCGGGAGTACTGATGGGGATGGCGCTGAATCTGTCGATGCATTTGGGGACTACTGCCATCTTGGCAATAAAAAAGTAGTCAACTCAGGAACAGGAAGTATCTTTTCATTGGTTTAGAACTGTGAAATCTCTCAACCGCATTTCAGTAGTCTTCAGAGAAATCTTCCATTTCTTTTGCATCGCAGCAGAGCTTTGGCGAGCGCGGTTTCTCTGGAGTGGTCGAGGAGTGAGTGGGGACGGGTCAAGGTAGGCAGGTCCTCTGAGAAGTCCCTTGCGGGGCTGTGACCAGGACGCGCTGCCAGGGCTGCCCATGTGAGCTGATGTGCCCAAACTGGAGACCTGGACACACGGCTGTCGTCTGAGCCCCACCCCCAGCAGCCCAGTTGCCATGGTGACAGCGGGTGCTTCCTGAGGCAGGAGATGACATGGCTACTTGCATGTCCTTAATGGCCGGCGGGGACACTTGAAGGTAATTGGCCTATCGGAATGACAAATGTTGATCCTGGGTTCTGTCCAGAGTGATCTCTTTACTGCTGGGGGGAGCAGCCCCCTGAGTGAGGAAGGAAAGAAAGGGTGTGTCCATCCAGTGGGCTGTGGGACTCAGGCCACTACCGTCCCACTGCAGGGCTGCCCACTCGCGTGAGAGCCTCACGTTCACCGGTCCCTCTGAGCCGTGTTCCCTGATTAGCTGGCCATTTTCATATCCATCCCCCTCCCCCTCCCACTGCCGGGCCTGCCAGCCCTTCACAACCGTATTACCGTGGGCAATTTCCAATTAGTGGCTAGCATCCGCACGGCAATTCCAATTTGCTTTTCTGCAGTTAGCTCTACAAAACAACTCTGCAGCCAGCCGCAGCCCAGGCGGCCGTTCCCTGCGGAGGGCTGTTGTGATGGTGTGGCAAGGCTGGGTTGGATGAAGTAACAAAAGGTAATGGTGCAGAAAATGCAGGCGCGGCTGCTTCGTCTCTTCTGCGCCTTCACCTCCAGCACCACAACTGGCCAAGGAAGGGAGCAGTGCGGGGCGGGGGAGGGGACAGGGTGCCCTGTATGGGCAGGGCACCTGGGCTTGGTCTTTCCTGAAGCTCCTGAGACATGAGGGCTTGTTAAGGGTTGTTGGGGTGGAATGGAGGAACAGGGATTAGCAGGAGAAGGGGGGAATTCTAGAGTTTTACATCCTGGGCTCTTTTTAAAAATATTTTTATTTTTATTTATTTATTTGAGAGAGAGAGAGAGAAAGAGATACAGAAATAGGCAGGTAGAGAGAGAGAGAGAGAGAGAAAGAAGGAGAGAATGGATGCACCAGGGCCTCCAGCCACTGCAAACGAACTCCAGATGCATACGCCACCTTGTGCATCTGGCTTACATGGGACCTGGGGAGTCAAACCTGGGTCCTTTGGCCTTGCAGGTAAGCGCCTTAACTGCTAAGCCATCTTTCCAGCCCATGTTGGGCTCTTAAGACAAGAGTCCCCAAAGGCAGTTCTCAGGAGGGTTCTAGTGTGGAGCTGAAGGGCTACAGGAGGTAGAGAGGGTCAAACCAAGAAGGCTAGCCCTGTGGCTGGAGGAAAGGCCAGTGTCTGCTCTATGGTCTTCCTGTGGTAAGAGCCAGTGGGATGAAGGTGTAGTCTGTACCGTCTCTGAATCCTGCATCATCGCTTGCCAGGCTGGCCACCCTGTGCCCTCTTGATACTGCAGTCATCTCTGGGTTTGTGAGAGGACCAGGCCTCCCTTCCCAGCGTTGTCATGAGAGGTCCTGATGGGTTTCAGCGTGCCTCCTCCTCCAGCCCCACTGAGCCAGGGCTTCCTGGCCTTGCATCCCAGCAGTGGCTTCTTGGTGTTGGATCCATGCTCAGGGAACTGTCATGGCCGACAAGCATTGTCTGTCACCTCACTGCTCAGGACAGGGTGAGCTTCGTGCATTTTTCCATGGATGGCAAACCCAAGGCAGAGACATTGGGGGGGGTCTTTCCATGGAGGAGAGATTTCAAGGGGGATTCTTTTAGACTAAGTTCAGGAGATGGTCACTCTGGGGCAAGGTGGCCCTGCTCTTTGTCTCCTGGGGTTATTTACATATGAGCTCTTCTCAGGGCACTGTGGTTTGCGGATCTGGGACTCCTTTGGTAGAGCGGCAAGAGAAGTGGGAGAAAGGACACTTGTTCCAGGTGGCGCTGCCTTGGGTCCTCTGGCCTGCGACTGCAGCTTCTGTCCCCTGGTCTTTGGTCTTCCCTTCAGAACATGGGTGTCTACTGCTGTGGCTTCCTGAGATCTGGCGCTTTAGGAACTGGGGGAGAGCTGGCCTCGCTCTGGCACTGGTGTCTCAGGAACGCAGCAGGAACATGGCAGTCCTGCCTCCTTGGATCAGGCTGTCTCCATGGTCCGATGAGGCTGCTACGCACATGCGCAGTCCTTCCTCATGCCACACGCCTCCTCCCGGGGGGTGAGGCTATTCCTTGTGGAAATTCAGGGACCTAGGAAGTATTTCTATGTGCATTTCACAGATGGTTCCGGGGCTTGTCCCTGGGCGTGACACTGCATGGTCTTCAAGCGGAAGGTAGCGGAATAAATAAATGTCTGAGTTTTGCATAGCAAGGCCTGTGCCGGTGGAGCAGACCTAGCTGCAGGTGAACTTGTGTGGTCAGAGACGAGTGGTGTGTCAGCACCAGCAGGGTCCATATAGCATCAGGACAGGTGGCTCGTGTTTATTCCCACCATCCTCTCCCTCCTGCTAGACCTTCGCTCTGGCTCCCCGTGGGCCAGGTGTCTATTGGCCCTCATCTCGCCTCTGACCACGAGCATCTCTTAAAGCATCCTATCCATTCCCACTGCCCCCTGAATCTCTCCGTAGCCAACACACCACACTCCTCTGACTGTCCTTCTGCTGCCATTGGTGACAGCCACCTGACAAAGGGGATCACGGGAGAGGATGTGTGAGAGGCTTTGTTAACACAGAGGCTGTTCTGTCTGGAACCCTTAGGTTTGACAGTCAAAGAAGCAGAGGCTCAGCGAGGTTAAATTACTTGCTGGGGGGCACACAGCCAGCTAAAGCGAGTGGCCGAGCAGCCCTTGGAGGCCCTTGGCCCTTTAATACCAGGGAAGTCCTTTGCTCTGCCCATCAGTGAGCCACACTTCCGATGGCTTCAGACATGATGCTGGGAAGAAACACAGCCCCACATTGCCTTCTAAGAAATATTATTAATTAATTAATTAATTTTTTTGACGTAGGGTCTCATTCTAACCCAGGCTGACCTGGAATTCACTCTGTAGTCTCAGGGCAGCCTTGAACTCATGGTGATCCTCCTACCTCTGCCTCCCAAGTGCTGGGATTAAAGGCATGCGCCACCATGCCTGGCTTTCTAAGACATATTATGATGTGGTCTTCAGTAACCTCAGCCATCAAGGTGGACTTTTTTCTTCTTCTTCAATATGGGAGCGTGGCCAGCAGAGGGGGCTAAACACCAGATTCCTAGACTGAATAATACATGAGTCCTAGGAGTTTCTGAAATGACAGGGCAATCAGGCCTCATTTGGAGAAGAGAAGATTGAGCTCTCACTCTTTATCCCAACCTCTCTACCTGTGAGAAGGATGTATAATACATAAGGCTCCAAGGTGATTAAAAGCCTTATGAATTTAATCAGAAATTCACAGTTAACCACTATTTGCTTTGGTGCAAATTGATGTGGAATAACAAGGATGTGTATCTGAAAATTTTTTTTAACTTGTGGGAAATTTGCTGGTGATTTGTGGGGGAAGTGCGGGGGGAGGGGGACCATTGAAAGCAGAGAAAAGGAGGAAGGAAGCAATTGGAACCGAGCTCCCTGGAGGTCCTGAATGTAGGGCACTAGTGGTGCTGTTGACGGCCTTTGTTCATTTATTTCAGGCCCATTTCTACTTATTATTATGAATAATAGGAAATCCTAATAATAACTCCATGTAGGCTGCTGTCCACAGCTGAGCAAAGTTCTCGAAGTTGTTTCTTTCCTCTGAATCATATGTTTGGGTGGAAAATACCCCACCCTCCCCTCTCTTTCCCCTTTCCTTCTCAATGATGCCTCATCAAAAAGTCAATTCCTGCAACCTCCTGATACAGATAAGCACTCAGGGCCGAGAGAGAGCCCACTGCAGGAGACTGGAATGCTCCCACCTCCCCTCTCCTCCCTTGAAAAGGCTTTCTTGACAAGTAGAGGCAGTTCCCTCGTGAGGGGCCCACGGAGGAAGGAAAGTCAGAGAATGAAATGAAATGAAATGGCCGAGAAGCCCTCACCAGCTTTTCAGCCAGTGGAACTTTTTTGTAGAAGGTTTTCTCTGTGTCTTGGATCCATACCACGGAAGGCTGAAGCTGGCGAGCTACCTGCAGGAGAGGGAGAGGAAGAGAGAGAGAGAGAAAAAACCCTGTGGTGAAGCTGAAGAGAAGAGCAGCCCTGTGGTGAGGCCTCTTCTGCAAATGGCTACTTTCCCAGTTCACACCACCAGAGTGGCAGGGCCTTAGGTCACCCCACAGTGTGCCTGTCCACGTGCCCCTTTGCACACGGCCACCCATACACTTTGTAACTCAGAACTTGCCCCAAGGAATTGGGCAGGGTGGCGGTGTCCCTCCCTCCTAGGGGCTGATCCTGGTGGCCACACATTCTTGCTCCAGAACCCTGAGCCCCTGTTCAGTTGGGCTTGAAATAAACTAATAATTTTTGGCTGAAAATGAATAGGAATTGGGCCCAGGTCTTCATCACAGCTCACTTGCAGATCCCAGGTTCATTCCAGTTGGCTTACCATGAGAACACAGTTTCAGCACAGACCCCGTGAGGCTATTTGTTGGTCTCTGTTTGCTTGTGCCTTTGTGGCCAAGACCAATGCCTCCCTCCACCGTCCCCTGGAAGGCAGATGTAAGCCCCACCAGACCGAGCAAGGCTTCCAGATACTTGGGATGGGCATTTACTGCCACCTGTGAATAATTGTCACATACCCAACGGTCTCCTCAAAGTATTCCCATGATAGAGAAATTCTAATATTTTGGCAACAATCTGTGCTTTGTGTGAAACTGACAGATAAAGCGTTTTGGCCACAGTGAACCCAGTGCTACGTACTCATATTCATCCACTTATTAACACACGAAACAGGCAGCAGGCAGGCATGATTCCCCACCATATCTTTCGTCCCAGGGCTGATGGGAAATCGCTAGCGGCATGGTGGCTGTGCCCACTTCTCTGACATTATGTACCAAGCAGTAAGCAGGGACAGGAAAGCAGGTTATGCACCTTCAATGACAAAGTGGACTTTGGACTTGTGATCTTGTGTGGCCCAACACCTGGGCCTATTGCGTTCACGGTCCCTACACACTGGCACATTCAGTGAGCAAATAGTAGGAACCAAGCCATTGGGGAGGTGTTGGGGTTTTAGACCCTGGACTACAGAGTTTGATAATTTAGACCCCAAAGTTTAATTCCAGTCCCCGTGGTGGTATGGAGTGTAAATGGTAGGGAGTACCAGTGAGTGACAGAGTGGATGTGTGCCAGGCATCGGGCATCACGTGGCACATGTCAGAGCCAGTATGCACATAGCCCTGCTGGCTTCCCGAAGTGTTTCATGTGAGTGTGGTGACACGTCATCCTCAGCTCAGCCCCACAGAGTGTGTGCCATTCCCGCTGCCCTGTCTATAGGTGAGGACACTGAGGCTGGGAGAAGTGAAGAGGCCTGGGCCGCACAGCTGCAGAGTGCAGAGGCAGCGCTTTCGAGAAGGCTGCTGGCCGAAGTGCAGGCTGGGTGTGATTTCTTAACCTTCTTTTCATCAGGATACAAGGGCAGCTCAGAACCTCCACCTCATCCGAGAGAACTGGGGTCCCCTGAGAATATCATGTGTCTGCTGAAAACCTGAACCCCATTCTGATGGTCCCATAAACTTGGCTGGCTTCCTTCCTTCCTTCCTTCCTTCCTTCCTTCCTTCCTTCCTTCCTTCCTTCCTTCCTTCTCCTTCTTTTTCCTTTCTTTAAATTTTGTTTGTTTATTTATTTGAGAGCAACAGACAGAGAGAAAAAGAGGCAGATAGATAGAGAATGGGCATGCCAGGGCCTCCAGCCACTGTAAACAAACTCCATATGCACGTGCCACTTTGTGCATCTGGCTTACATGAATCCTGGGGAATTGAGCCTCGAACTGCGGTCCTTAGGCTTCATAGGCAAGCACTTAACCGCTAAACCATCTCTTCAGCCCCATGACTGTCTTTCTTAACGGACTTCTCCTTCTGATCATCACCCAGTCTCCGCCATGAGCGCTGAATGAGGTGTCCTGCACTGTGTGTGCTTTATTTTGGTCTGGTAATGTGGTAATATGGAGTTTACTGTCTCTTTCCTAGACTTTTTTATTGCAAGAGAAAAAGATGGTCAAAAATTCAGAGTGTGCTGGTAATGGATCAACACAGGTTGTGTGTCACCTAACCTCACTGTACATTTGGCATCTCTTCTCCCCACACTCCAAGCTCGTGTGTTGCCAATGCTGGCTGGAACTGTCATTCTCTGACCCTGGGTGCTGTTTCTTGTGGTTCCTGGTGGGAGAGGAGGCTGCTTAGCAGTGGGTTGAAAATCTCAACTCAACTAGCTACTAGCTGAGGGGCTGTGCACATGGCTTGATGGGTAATGTGTTTGCTATGCACGTGTGAGGACTGGGGTTGATCCCCAGTGCTACGTAAAAGCCAGGGTGGTGGTGTTCTCTTGTCATCACAGCACAGGGAGGCAGAGGGCACAGGCAGCTCCCTGGGGCTTGCTGGCTGGGTAGTCTAGTGGAACTGGGAAGCTCTCGGTTCAGCGAGGGACCCTGGCTCAAGTACAAGTGGAGCATGATAGAGCATCTGGCCTCCATATGCTTGTGCATGTGCACCACACACATTCAAACATGCATACATGCATATACACATGCACACATACAACACACATACACATATCAAAACAGTCAAGCAAGCCAACAAACAAACTAGTGAGGAGCCTTCGGCACCAAGCCAGGCTGCCTGCCCTGTAGCTGTCACCCCTACAGGGGTCACAATGCCACCGGATGGAGGAGCTCTCTCCCGCCTTCTCTCTTCCTCCTCTGGGATCTTTTATTTAATAAAACCAGCTCTCTGATATGTCAAAGCAACTTATCAAGTGATTCCTCAGTTTAAACATTCCATGATTCTCCAAAAAAGCTCTTGCGTGGGCTGCAGATGGAGGGGCCTTGGAGGCAGCAGTCCTGGGTTCCGGCCATGGCCCAGGTGGAGTTCATTTCCTCTGACCAGAGACAGACCCATCACATCTGGGCACCAAGCCCTCTGCCACAGCAGCCAGGACACAGGAGACACAGGATGGAACAGGGTGTGGCTTCTGCCTGAGTGGTGTCACCCTAGGTGGGAAACTATATGAAGAAGGGACGCCCCAGTCAGAGGGTGACAGTACTAGGAGTGTGGGTGGAAGCTGGTGCTTTGTGACTGGAATTCAGCCAAATCCCACCAAGGATGTTTGAGGGTGGTGGACGAGGATGACGTGGTAAAGATGCAGACAAGGAGGGAACAGAACAGACTCCACTCTGTTTGCTCAGCTTGGCTTCAGTGGTCCTGGATTCTCTGCCCCCCCACCCCAAGTAGCCTTCATGCTCTTTCTCTCTCTCTTTAAAAGTATTTTTAGAAGGAGGAGGAGGAGGAGAAGGAGGAGGAGAGAGAGATAATGGGTGAACCAGGGCCTTCAGCCATTGTGAACTAATTCCAGGCACGTATGCCTCCTTGTGTGCATGTGTGGCATTGCACACTTGCATCACTGTCCATCTGACTTAGAAGGGACCTGGAGATTCAAATATGAGTTCTTAGGCTTCACAGACAAGCATCTTAACTGTGAGCCATCTCTCCAGCCCTCCTCTCTCTCTCTTTGGTTTTTTTAAAGCAGCATCTCACTCTAGTCCAGGCTGACCTGGAATTCACTCTGTAGTCTCAGGCTGGCCTCAAACTCACAGTGATCCTCCTACCTTGGCCTCCTGAGTGATAGGATTAAAGGTGTGTGTCACCTCAGACCAGCTTCCTGTTTTAAAATATTATTTATTTTTTACTTGCAAGGGGAGGGAGAGAGAGAGAGAGAGAGAGAGAGAATGAGAATGAGTGCACCAGGGCCTCTAGTGCTGCAAATGAATTCCAGATGCATGCACCATTTTGTGCAGCTGGCTTTGAACCCGGGTCATCAGGCTTTGTACCCTTAACCGCTGAGCCATCTTCCAAGCGTCAGGCTCTCTTTAAGCTTCCATTAACTTCTATGTATTGAGGTCACCAAACTCACATCTGCAGCTCCAGGCCACAGCATCCCTGGGTACCTAGTACCTGCTGTCTAGATGTTCCTAAGGTTGCTTTCATCCATCCTGGCTGCTTCCTTTGTGGGTGTGCACCTTCGCCTTCCGCTCTTCAGGATCCCAAAGCCTGTCCGCCCTCCTCCTGCTGTCTTTCTGCCTTGTCACTCTTCCCCTCTCACAGTTCCACGGTGTAGTCCATCTTCTTTCCCATCTGGCCTCGCTCCAAGCAGCCAGTGCTAAAAACCGTGCTGGCTCAAAAGCTTCCCTAGTTGTGGCCCCACAAGTCAATAAGGCAATGGAGTGCCATCCGCAGCATGTCCTAAGCTTCTAGAGAAAACGATCATTTGTAATAACAAAAGGCAACGTCTTGTTCTCCTATCCCTCTTTAAACATCTTAATGGAAACCATTTTCACACCAACAGTTACCTGTTGTGTCTCTGCTAAACAAGAGACTGCTTCCTTCTGAGACCTCCTGGCCGGCTGGGGTTCCCTGTGATTTCTCTCTGTGCGTGTCTGATCGCCCATTCTGCTCTCTTAGTCTAACCTTTCTCTCTGCTTTTCACAAAGCATGCAGCGCACAGACCATTAACAAGAACTTGGGGACTTGGGACCGCCCTGAGACCTTCTTTCTGGTCCTGATCCAGATTATGAACTCGTGGCTACACTTCTATTGAAGGTGGTAGTTAGCACTCGTCTTTTAACTTGCCTACTCCTTCACTCTGGGGGAAATTCCATACTTCATGTATTTGTAAAACAGGTATTAGGGCTTAGTGATTAAGGCACTTGCCTGCAAAGCTGAAGAAGTTCAAATAGCCAGGTCCCACATAGCCAGACACGCGGTGATGCAAGTGTGCAATGTTGCACATGCACATAAGGGGGCACACGTGTCTGGAGTTTGTTCATAGTGGCTGAAAGGCCCTAGTGTGCCCATTTCTCTCTCTCTCTCAAAAATTTTTACTTATTTGCAAGAGGGAGGGAGGGAGAGAGAGAGACAGAGACACAGAGAGAAAGAGACAGAGAAAACACCCCGGGTCGCTCAAATAAATTCTAAATGCATGCATCACTTTGTGCATCTGGCCTCACCTGGGTACTGGGGACATCAGGCTTTGTAAAAAAGAACCTTTCAGTGCTGAGCCCTCGCTCCAGCCCACACTTTTTTTTTTTTTTTTAAAAACACATGTCTGTTAGGAATTCTTTTGCTATGCCACCCACCTGTACAAGGGGCAAAACAGGGTTGCAAGGAGGATTTGGGGGTGATGTGGATTGGAAAGTTTCAACTACCACCCAAATGGAACAGAGGCATCTCCTAAGACGTGTTCCTTGAAGAAGCATGTCACTACCCATGATGAGCTAGACTCACTGGCCACGTGTCACCACGTGGACCTCACATGCCCCACAGCCCCTCCCCCTTTCTAGGTGGCAGGAGAGGTCACTGAGGCACAGAAGTGTGTGGGGAGTAAAGCACTGCCTGGCACCAGGGAAGGGCTGGGGCTCGAGGAAGACCAGGGCCATCTGCTTTTGTTCATGTCAACTTTGTCACAGAACTCTAGTGGGTCAGTTACCGTCTTGTTTCTGGAACAATATTCCCAACCAGAAGCAGCTTATGGAAGGAGGAGGGTTTACTTTGGTTTATAGTTCCAGAGGGTTGAGTCAGTCATAGCAGAGAAGGAATGGCAGGGAGCAGATAACCATTGTCACACAATCACAGCAGCATGGAGGAAGGAGAAAGAGAGAGAGAGAACAAGAAAACAGTTACACACTTTCTCCAGCAAAACTCCACCTCTTAAAGGTTCTGCAAACTTCCAGAAGAGCACCACCAAGCTGGGGATTAAGTATTCCAACACACAAGCCTACGGAGGACATTTTCCACTCAAACTACCACAAGCAGCTTAGACAGAACATTTCCAGAGCGGTAAACTCTGAATAAAACAGTGGCACTCTATGCGACTAGCTGCCCACCAGCTCTGCTGCAGATAACACCTCTGACGTGTGGACTGTGATAACGGTTGTCTAGGTTACCTCGCAGAAACTGACTCTTTACTGGAACCCGCAGATATCCGATGTGACTGAAGTGGGATCAAAGGCTTGGCATCTCCGTCCTCGTATCATATCTGTCCCCTTTGCTGCCTAACTCTACTCAGCCCCACATGGGGGCCTGCTGATCAGTTAAAGTGTTTTGTCTAAGACGATGACAGGGGTTAACTTGGCCTGTTGCCCACTGAAGTGGGTAGGTTTCTTGTGCTTTTTTTTTTTTTTTTTTTTTAACCAACTCAAGCCCTGCAGTCACATGGGCCAGAACATTTATGTGACACTGAGGAAGGCAGGCATAGAGATAGTCTAACCACCTGGGGCGCTGTTTGGCTGGAGCAGTAATTAACCCTTCTGCCCCTCCCCACCTGACCGAGCTGGACGCACACCTCATTCCGCAGGATGAACTAATCATTTTCCGTCCTATTAGCACCCATTACTCACAATCTCTTCCTATTCAATGTGTTCTTCATCTGGGATGGGAGCCGCAGGGGCCGTCGAGCCTGGATTGGTTTTGGGTGCGTGGTGTGTCCTCTAACGTTTAGAAAGAAATCTCCACTTTGCATGAGTGGGCATACATGATTAAAATGCATCATGGGAAGGATTATGCACAATCGAAAAGATGTTATATAACCCAAATCTGTCAACCAACCAGAGGAGCTTACAACTGATCCATCCTCCCTTAAAGGTCCCATGGAGTGAAGCCCCAGACCACTTCCTGGGGCCCCTGCGTGCTCTGCTCCAGCCGCCCCTGGTCCTTTGGCTGTGTGCTCAAACCTTCACTACTGCTTTGCTCTTACTAATGTGTCTTGCTGCTTCAGTACTTGTGGGCTTTTTTGTTCAATGCTTTGAGTGAGTCACTAAACACCTGGGCACACTCTGATGCCATGGGTAACAAGATGATGACGCCAGCCGCTCTTCGATGGAACTGACTGCGGGCTAGCTTTCCAAATACAAGACCGGGATGTCTGCATCAAGAGAATCTTGTGAAACTCACTCCACCCATGATGATCACCAAACCTCCCCCTGCCCCGGCCCCACTCCCCGCAACACACCATCACTAAAAGCCTCCTGTCCCCTTTGGGTACCTGTGATCAGTGCGACCTCCCTGGGCTCCAGTCAGCCCGCGCGAGCAGAGGTCTCGGTAAGGGAGGGCGGCCACAATGGTGCGTGATGAGTGGTTCCATCTCAGGTCTACTGTTTCCACGCCGTACAGTCCTACCATCCAGCGTCCTTGGAGGTCTACCTGCCCACACCCACCTCCTGTGTGCCTTCTCCGCCCATCCCTGCTGGCCCGCAGGCCCTAATCGTTCATAGCTTCTCCACGAGTGAGTGTGGATCTGGTTTCCACAGTTTCCGGTGAGTCTTAGCGGTGATGGAGCCTGCCAATTTGCTAATGAAAAATGACATCCTTTGCTCTTTTAATTTCCATCTAGCTATGGAAAGGCTTCATTTAAATGATGCACAGATAGTTTGAGGTCATGGGCAATTAGATGTAATTGTCATAATTGGACTTCTCGGGAGTCATGGGGGACGTTCACGAACATTGCCAGCAGAGGGCTCTTCAGCCCATCAAATACGACCGACTTTTTTTTTTTTTTTTTTTTTTTTTTTTTTTTTAGTTCTCTGTCAATTATGGACCAAGATGGATTTGGATGCCTCCATCACTGAGTTTTGAGGATCTTGTCTTTGTGTCCTCGAAGGATACCGCTACAAGGACAGTCATTGCAGGTACCAGGCCTCACGACACACTGGCTCGGCCATTCGAACCTGCTTGTGTCACGTGAATTACGGACGCAAACTCCCACATATGTTACAAACTCTTTCCCACAGGGTCCTGCTTTTCTTGCTAAAGGTAAATGCAGGCAAAAAGCAACGGTCTAGCTTGCCAAGTTCGGAAGGACCACTCCCACTCGTTGTATGACTCCTTCCTTCCTGTATGATGTATACTGTCAGAGCAGCTGCCCCATCTGTGGCAGGAGGCAGGGGACCCATGGAGGTGGTGACGCCCCCTGCCTGCAGGAGTGCAGCCTCTGAGTTTGGGTGCAAGGTGATGCCATGCTGGGGAAGAACGGCCAGGGGTTGGCTAGTGGATGGGGGTCATGGCTCACATTCTTATAATGTACTCAGTGTCCATTTAAACAGTCAATATGTGAGGCATTTGGTCCACATCCCTACTATTTGAACATTGTACTGTTAATACTTCCTTATAATGCCTTTTATGCAATCATGAAGTTAGTTTAGGTCCTTGCTGGAGGTAACTTAATTCATTTTAAAATGGTGATGGATAATCAACAGAAGAGAGGAAGTGTCCTACACCTAGGGGCCTGACTGGATGGGAAGGGAGGTAAATGAAGACAGAGCAGAGGAGTAAAGGGAGCTGGGAATGCAGAGATGTGGGAAGGCTGGGCAGAGCCACTGCTGGACAGCATGTGGGGGTCAGGCCACTTGCTGCTGCTGTGGCTAAGTTCAGGGGACGGGATGAGGATGGAGGGCCATCGAGCCCATAAGTCCAATGACAGTGCTGGGAGACCTTTTCTGTTCCACCCATGCCCACCCCACTAGGACTGAAGAACTCGGCCCACTTGGGAAGCACAGGATCCAACCGCACACCCAGATACTCAATATCCCAGTGAACATTGAGCCATAATTATGGCCCCACTGGCCCACAACTGTTTCTAGACTGCAGAAGCATTCTTTTGTGCCTGGCTGCAGGTCGTTCCCCACGCAGAACTTCAGCAGCTCACGCCCACCAAGGACGGGGATTTACAACCCAGAATGGGTTCTCCACACTGCAGAGTGAGCAACCCTCCCCACCTGGGGCTCTGGGTCCGAGGAGGGTACTAAGAAACTGCCTCCAGCACGCTGTGCAAAGGGACCTTGAACTTTCTCCAGCAGACCCACCCAAGGCCCCTTGGCTTTTGTGCTTGGTGCCTCAACCAAGTGGTGCTCTTGTCTCCCCACAGTGCCTGTCCCTCCTCTCTGACCTGCCCTTCTCATCCTCTTGACCAGCTCTCTTTAAGGGTCAGGCGTGGCCTATAAGTTATTCTTACTGAATTTCACTTTGTAATGTTGGGACTCACTCATGTATTACATTCATTACCACTCTAGTTTGTGTGTGTATGTGCGTGTGTGGATTTGTGTGGGGTACATGAGTGTATGAGGGGTTGTGCATGAGTCTCTGTGTGTGTGTGTGTGTGTGTGAGTGAGTGAGTGTGTAGGCCAGAGGTCAATGTTGGATGTCTTCCTGTCTCTGCTTCACCAGAAAGGGGATTACAGGTGTGCACTACTATGCCTGGCTGTTATGTGGGTGCCTCACCAGAGGATCCAGACTCAGGTCCTCTTGCTTGTGTGGCAAATGCTTTACTGATTAAGCCATCTCCACCTCTCCAGCTTCTCTCTCGATCTTGTTAATAATATCACCCACAGCAGCAGCCATGTTTTGGGGCAATTAATCAGAAGTCCTGGTCTCCATGAGCTACACTGCACAGCTGCCTGGTCTCTGCTCCTGACTGGCACCAGCTGTGGACAGCAGCAGCTCTGGGCAGAGCATCCTGGTGTGCTGTCAGAAGGCCAGGCTGGGCCCCACCAGGTGGCCTGGTGATGGAGCTGAACACAAGGTATATTGTGGTTTCCTTTAGCCCAGATGTCGCAGGTTAGTGAGGGCATATAATCAAGATCTGATCCCCACTAAGCTGTAACCTTGATCCTGTTCCCCTAGGCCTTCACTCTCCAGCTGAGCACTGGTGGTCAGGATGCTGTGCAGAAGGAAGAAGAGACAGGCCCAGGCCCACCAGGGAAGAGTGAGCATCCCTCGTAAACAGGCCTGACTTCTAGGTTCTGCTTGGTGGCCCCTTGACTATCTAGGGAGAGGCCTACAGGGTTAGGGCTATTCACATGGAAGGAGGGAAGATGGAGAACACACATGTAGGGGACTCAAGAAGAAAGGGGTCCCGTGGGAGCAAGTTCAGAGGACTCCATAGCCGGAATGTTCCCAGTTGCCATCTTGGCCCAGGGACACTGACAGAGCAGCAGTATAGCATGGCCAGCTAAAGATGGTGTGATGGCCCCAGAGTCAGACCCGGCCTTCATCCAAGTTCCAGCCCTCAGGTCTTCTGTTGCCTTGCTCATGTCCCTTAGGCTTCAGTTTTCTTCTGTGTAACATGGGGCCAGCCATCCCTACCTCATTAGGGTTTGGACACAATGAAAAGGGAAAGCATGCCTTGCTCAGAGCGGGCTGTGTTCCTCATTACAGGTTCCCAAAGTTCTCCCAGTCCCCACCACGACTGTCATCAATGCCCAAGGAAGCAGGGGCCTGGTGGGTCCTGGGGAAATAGCCCTCTTTCTTCCACCACTACCACTAACATTCACATACACCAAATATTTCTTAGTTGAGACACACACAGAGAGACAGACAGACAGAGAGAGGAAGAGGCAGAGAGAGAATGGGCACGCCAGGGCCTTTTCAGCTGCTGGGAATGGACTCCAGACACGTGCTCCCCCTTGTGTGCATGTGCAACATTGCACGCTTGCATCACTTTTGCGTCCGGCTAAACGTGGGACCTGGAGATTTGAACAAGCGCTCTTAGGTTTTGCAGGTAGGCACCTTAACCACTAAGCCATCTCTCCAGCCCTAGATGAATATATTTCTAATATTTCCTAGAGGCCATATCTTCTTTTCCACACATTACTTCAGTTGAATAGAGACTAGAATTTTGAAATAGTTGTCTCCTTGTACATTGAATAGATTTCTTAAAGGTCTCACTCTGCCCTACTTGTTATCTTAGTAGAATTACCATGTGTAAAATACACGAATCCTTCCAAATGAAATGGAACTTATGATTGTGAAATAAACCAATAGTTTGCTTGCTACTGTGTGTGAGGCACTTACATGCTATCAACTAGAGGTGAGATCAGGAACGCTTTCCTAGCAGTGGCTTCTTCACTCTCCAGAGATTAATTTAGTCACAGGATTTGTCATAAGAAGGCACAACGAGAAATCAGGTCCTGCTGTTATTTCACCATCAGCAAATTCTCCACACCCAACCTTGTTGTCCTTGAGCCACAGCCTGGGTCCTACGCTCACCCAGCACAGCCCACACTCCAGCCTCCTGCCCTTGGCTCATTAGCACACTACCTTGTCTTCCTGGTTAATTAAATGCAGAGCGCCGCTCTGTCACTCACGCTGGGGCCCGGCGGCCTCATGCGCAGTTTTTAATTGAATGACTCCCACTCTGGAGACTTCCGGGTCTTTCATTAATCAGCTACGTACACAATAAAGGTGAAGCTTAATGAGGTGTGTGTCAGGTCCTCTGACATGAAGAGGCCTAGGTGGATAGATGTGTTATTCCACATTTTAATAATCTGACATCCAACATTTTGTGGCTAGCATAATGTCAGGCTGTGATCATTCTAATAAACGTAATGATAGCTTATCTGGTATCAACACAAAGGCTCTGAGCAGCAGGAACAAATGACTTCCTAGAGTGAGAACGTAATGATCACATCACTGGCTGTGCCCTAGAGTCACACCAAGGGCGACAGACACGTGGTGAGGAGAAAAGACACAGCGCTGCCCAACTTAGGAGGCTGAGGCTGTAAGATGCTGGACTGTGGGAGGGAGGGGGGCAAACAGCGCTGCTGCAGCCCAGCAGAGGTACTTCCATGCACTGGTTTTTCTGATCAGTAAGGCAGATCAGTGATTCCAACCCCACAGGGCTACTGTGAGAACTGAACGAGTCAGTGTCTGGTACAGTTAGACATCCGCGGCAGGCTGAGGCCATTGTGTTTATACACGTCTACTTGACCGTGTCAAGCACCCATGATGTGCTGTGTTCGGTGAGTGACTGCGTGGGCAAGAGGGTGGCTTTCTGCTATGTTTCCTCTGAAGACCTTCAGGCTTGGTTGGAGGTCAAGCCCATGGAGGCCGCCAGGCTCCAAGTTCCTTCTCAAGCTCACAGCACCAGCTAACCTGCAAAGTGTGCATGCAGAGGGAGAGATTCCAAGAAGCTCAGCCAAAAGCAATGTCTGG
This sequence comes from Orientallactaga sibirica, assembly GCA_036365145.1. Classification (NCBI taxonomy): domain Eukaryota; kingdom Metazoa; phylum Chordata; class Mammalia; order Rodentia; family Dipodidae; genus Orientallactaga; species Orientallactaga sibirica. The sequence goes on along the minus strand of JAEOAD010000044.1, from coordinate 19,005,315 downwards.
AGACCCCAAAGAACTGAGCCCGTGCCCCAGCAGTTACCAAGTCAGATGGGCCTGGTGAACAGGCTTCTTGCCACTGCAGCCCTAAATGAAAGACCATGTCCCAGAACTAAGGGCAAAACCAAGCCCTCCGCAAGCTCAGGTTGATCAGCCAGTAATTTAACTGCCTGCTAGAATCAAGCCCAGCTTTCATGTCACTCTCCTAGGTACGTAGGCAACGTATCTTTCACCAGGTCTAACAGACAGTTAAAACATCAGTAGAGAGATGAAAGTCTTGTGAGGCTGAGGCAGGAGGATCACAAGTTCAAGGTCAGCCTAATCAACTTAATAAGACCCTACCTCAAAATAAAAAGTAAAAAGAGAGACTGGAGAGATGTCTGCAAAGCCAAAGGATCCTGGTCCGATTCTCCAGGACCCATGTAAGCCAGATGCCCAAGAGGGCATCTGGGAGTTTGTTTTCAGTGGCTAGAGGCCCTGGCATGTGCCCATTCTCTCTTTCTCTCTCTCTCTTTTTTTTTTTTTTCAAGGTAGGGTCTCTCTCTGGCCCCGGCTGACCTGGAATTAACTATGTAGTCTCAGGGTGGCCTCGAACTCTTGGCGATCCTCCTACCTCTGCCTCCCGAGTGCTGGGATTAAAGGCGTGCGCCACCATGCCTGGCTTCTCTCTTTCTCTTAAATAAATAAACAAATATATATTTAAAAAAGGTAAAAAGAGGGCTGGAGGTATAGCTCAGTGGTAGAGTGTTAGCCTGGCATGTGTGATTCCCTAGTACTGCAAAAAAAAGGGGTATTTCATAATGATAAACTAATAAACCAGGCAACCCTACATGGAATGCGTCCCATAGCAATGCTTAACATATAAGAGAAAACAGCTGACAGAAATGAGGGTAAAAACCGAAGTGCACGTGGTTGGGGGTTTCCGCAGCCCCTTCCAACAACTAATAGAGCAATTAAACCAGAAAAATATCAACAACGTGGAAACGGCAGATGACAGAATGAACGAGAGAAAACATTTGCATCACATATGTGTGACCCAGGCTCGCATCCAGAGACATAAAGAGCGCTAACAAGCCAGAAGACCAACACCCTCTGAACAGGAGGTAATGAATGCCCTGCACAGCCATGTGAACAAACAACCAGGGCCCGAAGCTCATGAAAGCTGAGGTCCCATCCCAAGGCGCGGTGTGCCCCAGGGATTCCTTTATGACGTGGGGAATGGCAGAACGGGTCTGTCCAGGCTCCCTGCGGTGACAGGTTGCCAGGGGCAGAAAGGCATCTGCTTTGCCACACTCTGTTATCAGCATGCACCAGGAAGGGGCCCTTCCTGCTGTGCGTCACTGTCACACCTCCACGCTGGAGAGACCTGTGAAAGCAGGCTAGCCCAGTGTCCAGCCTCAAGCCCGGAGCATGGTGTGGTTTTGAGGGAGTCGAAGCGGGCATTCTGGCAACTGAAAGTGAATTACCAGCACAAAGCTAATACTCAGCCAAATAAAAAATACATCCTGTAAAATCTTCTGGTTTCATTGTAAACAATTTTGTATCCAAGCTCTTTCAAATCCATCCATCTTAGTGATGGCAAAACTCTCGAGCCAGGGAGTTGAGTGTAGCTGAGATCACAGAGCTGGGCAGTGCATTTGGTCCTCGGGGATACTGGCTGTGGCCCTGCACAAACCGAGTGTGGTCACCCTGTGCTCAGCTCATCTCAGCTCCCTGAGGGCTTCTCCTTTGCATGTGGGGGAAGGGCTGATGCTCGGAGGGCAATGTAGCCCAGTGCTACACACACTGGAGAAAGCATGCCCCCAAGGCAAGCCGCTGCTACCCACGAGAACAGTAAGGTGAGCTGAAGAAAGACATGTTGGATTTGATTTCCAGTGAGACATATTGAAGGACCCTTGAGGTAGCAGGGAGCAAGCTCGGAAGCACAGTAGGGTGTTTCTGCCACAAGAAAATGCTTCTGGCTGCGGGATGCCCAGCCAGACGCGACAGTGAATTAATTTACAGAAGGACGCAGTAGGGGACGTTCAGGAGAGACATGCTCACTGGCCTAAAACGACATGCAGGAGTGAGCATGTCCCCTGTAGAGGGAAGAGCTGGAGAGCAGAGCGGTGGTGCTTACCTTGATGACCATGTGCAGCATCAGCTGGAGGCCGGCTTTGCCCGGGTATTTGCCTGAGATATTATCTGCCGACAGGTTGAAGAGATTGGCTCCTGTCTCCGTGCAGATGGCATGGACCAGCATTTTCTTCCCCACCCCCGACGGCCCGGCCAACAGAAGCGATTTCACCAGGGGAGCTTTCTCGTGCACTGCCGCGGACCCTGGAAAAGCAGAGGCCACAGCTCTCAGGTCCTGCCAAGGCAACGTGGGGCTCTCATGCCAGGCACCTCAGCCTGTCACTGCATTGTGTGACCCCAGTTTATGCAGCCGTGATGACTGGGTGGAAAGCACGTCAAGGCAGCAGCATGTCCTGTGCCCTGGCTGGCTTCAAGCTCAGGTGTGTGGGTTGGGATTGCTGGAGGCGCCCCAGGGCCTCTGTAGTCCTCAGTACAGACTTCTCTCCCACCCTGGCCCTGCACTTCCCCAAAGTTATAATGCTTTGATGTGTGTATCGTGTGTGTGTGTGTGTTCATGTGTTCATGTATATGCATGCATGGGTGTGTGGGGGGCATGGTGCGTGTATGGAGGTCAGAAGACAACAACGTTTGGGTCGGTCCTCACCGTCTACCTCATTTGAGACATGCCTGTTGTTCACCACTCCATTTTCCAGCCTGCTGGTCTCTGAGCTTCTCAAAACCCTCCTCTCCTGCCTTCCTTCTTGCAGTAGATGTGCAGGGATTATAGATGCGAGCCACAGACTCCAGCTTCTACGCGGGGTCTGGGGATCTGAACGTAGGTATCCATGCCTGGGTAGCAAGGACTTTACCTACTCAGCCATCTCCAAGCTCCCTGAATTGATAAGTTTTTGCATGTGTGTAGTGTTGTGTGTGTGGTGTGTACATGTGTTTGTGCAGATGTGCACACCTGGGTGTGCTTGTGGAGGCCAGAAGAGAACGCTGGGTTTTCTTCCTCTATGGCTCATTCACATTTCCTTGAGATTCAGTCTCTCTCTGAACATGGAGCTACAGTTATCACAAACCCCAGCAATTTTTCAGTCTGCTCCCCACGGTGGTCATCTCCAGCTGTTATGTGGGTACTGGGGACTCACACTCAGGTGGTTTCAGGTCCTCTCAGGCTCTTGACACGTCTTTCAGATATAGTTGGAGAAGGGTAGGAAATTGTGTGTGAGATGGAAACATAATTTTTACAGTTATTCACCATTCTCCATGGAGACCTGCAAGCAGGTTTGAGCAAGTTCTTTGAGTGACAATGAAGGAGGTTCTTGATCTGTGGTGAGCGAGGAAGACAGTGGGAGAACGATGTGGTTCATTCCTCCTGTCCATGTGTGCTTGGGGGTCGGATGATCTGGGGTGTGGCCCTGCTGGAGTCTGGGTGTTCCTGTGGAGTTGAGTGGGGTTTAAATGTGGAAAAATTTTGGGATTTGCTGCCAAGAGTTTATAGTCAGAAGGGAGTTGAGCCCTGAGAAGGTGTACCTATAATGGGAGGCAAAGTATGCTGAGATCATGAGACCCACAGATGTCTGAGAGGAAGTTAGACCCAGCCAGGGGCCTTGGCTCATGAACTTTCAAAGGGAAAGGAGAGAACTTTGTGGGAACTGGACTACTGGCAGAAAATCTGGTTGTACTGCACCCATGCCCTGTGAATTTGATCAAAGTTGACTTTAAAAGTAATAGACTGGTGTGGTGGTGGAAATATAGATCAGAAAGACTGTGAAAGATGCACAGTTAAGCGCTTGCCTGTGAAGCCTAAGGACCCCGGTTCAAAGCTTGATTCCCCAGGACCCATGGAAGCCAGATGCACAAGGAGGCACATGCATCTGGCGTTCGTTTGCAGTAGCTGGAGCCCTGGTGTGCCCATTCTCTCTCTGTGCCTCTTTCTCTGTCTGTCTCTCTCAAATAAATAAATAAATAAATAAATAAATAAATAAACAAATAAATAAATAAATACATATCCAAGCAAGTCTGAAGTTATAGACAACACAGAGACTTGTTTTAGGTCACTTAAGCTACAATTGTTAAGATCACCACCATTAGCCATGGGCAAGCTGTTTTGCACTGGGACAATGGAAATGATGCCCTGAGGGTATGGAAGACGTGTGCTAGTAAAAATACAAATTCTTTTGAAAGGAGGTGGCTTGAAGGAACACTGGTGAAAGAGTATCCTGCTCTCAAAGGTCAAGCTTTATTCCCCACTGGATTTACAAATTTTGGCTATGCTGCCCACCTGGTACTGGTTTTGAAAGCTTGAAAAATATAGAGAAATGGGTCATGAAGTGAACATGGTTCCAGGAGCGGCTGAGATGTGGCACTGTGAGGAGGGTTGAAAACCCTGTATGGAGAACAAGTAAGACCACTGTATGGCACTATGAAGATAAGCTGTAGTTTGCTGTAGGCTTGAGGATGTTTTGGACATACGGGACTGTGGAATGGCTGCCATGGAGAGCTTGTGGCTCACAATGGGATCTTCCCTGGGCTGTGAGTAGCCAGGAGCAGAACTGGAAACCCAGAGACTTCATCACTGGTTAAGGATGTTGAACTTGGAATTGCAGATGTTTGATGTCTGTCTGCTGGTTATTGATTTTGCACTGGTCTTGTCTCTTGTTATGCCTTCTTTTTGCAATGAGAGTGTTTACTCTGTGCCATTATATGATAGAAATATGTACCTTGTATTTTGATTTTATAGGGCTCACAGTTAAAAGACAGGCTTGAATCTCAGATGATGCTTTGGACTTTAACGATGTTAAACTTGGTAACAACCATGGGAACCTCTGAAGTTGGACTGAGTGTAATTTGCACTGTGAGATGGTCATGAGTCTATGGGCCAGGGGCAGAATGTGGGGTTTGAACGTAAATGCATGTCCCCCATAGCCTTAGGTATTTTTGTTTAAGCATCCTACTTAGTCTTATTCCTACTCAGTCTTCAGTAGGCACAGCTGGAATAGATGTGTCAGTGGGGGCAGGTCTGGAGTCTGGCCCTAACAGGTGTGTGGAGAGCCAGCTTTAACTCTTGCTCTCCATGCTCACCCGTGCGGGCATTTCTCTCTCTGCTGTGGATGCGTGAAGTGACCCAGCTTCTTTCACCATGGTGCTTTCCCAGCAAGGCAAAGGGAACCACAACAGGGCATAGGCCGGTTCCAACTTCTGAAGGACCAGAGAATGGCAGGGAGGGCCACGTTCCCTGTCCTGACTCAGTGCTGCCTCTCTGTAGCTCTCACCATCCAGAGGTGTGACTCTAAGACCTACAGGGTTCTGAGGGTGGGGGCAAGAAACCTTGGGGTACAAACCTTCTGACAACTAAGGACCTGTATCTGCTCTGCATGATAAGCCTCGAACCTCTTCCACAGATCTTGCTGGCTTGACTGACAGGTTTTCTCTTACCTACTGGGGCCATCGGGCCTAAGCCCAGGTGCTGAGAGCCCAGCATGGGGCTCTGTCTCCTGACCAGGTAGGGAAAGTGGCCTGCGTGCAGCTCTGCAGGTGGTCAGGGCTGTTAGTCTGAGCAGTGGCCTCACTGAGGTGATCTCAACAATTATCCATTCCTCTTTGTCATAGTGCACCGCTTTCCCAGTGAGACTTTCCTGATGCATTATGGGGAAGGGAGCAGCAGCCTCAGGAACTGTGCCAGAGGGAGCTGTCAGCATCTCTCCAGGCTGCATCATCCACAGCTGGGGGTGACACACGAAATCTAGATCAAACCCCCGGAGGTGTGTCCATGCTCACAGCCATGCGCGTGACTTGTGCATGCATTCCGCATGCATGACGCAGAGAACAAGCTCACCACGAGGGTGGCCAGGAGGACTGGAGCTTCTGAGGAGAGCCAGGTGGTTGGTGGCAGAGGGAGGGAGGGTCCTGGGCCAGAGGCCCCGAGTGCTTTATAGAAAGCTTTGAGAAGAGCTCAGAAAACCACCCATACCTCTTGGGACTCAAAGCAAAGAACCAACCCGGACCACAGCCACATTTGCTGGGTTTCTCTTCAACCTGTGGCCCCTATGCTTTCTGTGTCCACTATGCTCTGATGAGGCACACGAATTTATTTACTTTTTTTAGATTGGCTCTATAATGTTATATACTTGTTTTGTTGACACCAATTATGCTGCCCCAAATGGTATAGTTTTATACAATATAATACACATTTATGCTGCACCTCAATTTATTACTTGATTGTGATGTCAGAAGAGGACTTAATGATTTTTTTTTTTTTTTGTCAATAGACGTAAGTTGTGAAGTCCAAGCAGGACAGAGTTCCAGGGCTCACACTACTGCATCTGGCCGGCTGGGTTTGTGTCTCAGAGCTGCAGGCAGAGCTCTGTGAGGGAAGGCTGCCCCCTACCTGGGGGACTCGCTCAGGTCATACCTGCTAAAGCCACCAAGTGGAGGGACAGAATGCAGCACAATGCAGGGCTCTTTCTGCAGAGCCATGAAGGAACCTCTTCCAGGAGTGACAGGTGACCTCGGGAAACCAGAAGAGCCTCAGGGCCCGGCTTGAGACCCAGGAAAGACATGGTCTCTGACCCAGAGAGGCAGTCTCTGCTCTTCTGTGGGGTGACAGCTCAGTGAATGAAGTGCTTGCTGTGTAAGCGTCAGGAGGAGTTCAGATCCCCGTGTCAAATGCCAGGTGTGGCAACCTGCATCTACAATCCCAGTGCTGGGGAGAGGTGGAGACAGGTGGACCCCCAGGTCTTACCAGCTAGCTAGCCTAACTGAATTGGTGAGCTCTGGATTCGGTGAGAAACTACTTCAAAAACTAAGGTGGAGAAAGCCACAAGTGGTGGCTCACCCCGGCAATCGGTAACCCCGGCAGTCAGGAGGCTGAGGCAGGAGGGTTAGCCGTTCTAGCCTGGGCTAGAGTGACACTATCTAAAACACCAACCTGTTGAGAGTGATGGATGAGGGTACCAACACGGATCTCTGGCCTCTACATGCACATACACACACATGCATGAATGCCCGTACATACAAGTGTGCCCCACGCATGCTAACACATATGCATGCACACCACATACATACAAATGCTACAAAGGGGGCACAGGGCCACCCTAGTTCTTCTTCTTAGCATTTTAATTTCAACTGAGAGCTTGTGCTGGCCACTTTCTCTAGCTGGCTGCTTTGACGTCCCCTCCCAGGCAGTGCAAGTGTTCTCCCTGTTGTAACCTTCTCTGCTGGGCACACGCAGTGGAAGTGAGGAGACGCGCTCCCTCAGAGAATCCACTGGGTAAGACAAGCTACAAACGCTTTCAGTGAAAGATGGGAAAGGAAGTATGGTCAGAGCACGGGTGGTTGCTGCCCCAGGGTTGTGGGAATGGCTGGTCCTTACCCAATGGCAGGATTCCGTAGAGCGTGATGAGTTGTCTGACATCCAGGAGGGAGGGCATGGGCTCTATGGCTACCTGACGCAGTGTGGTCCCCAGGTAGCTGTACTCACCTGGGGAGGAATGGAACCCGGATGAGTGAACAGGAAGCGAGGCTGGTCCGAGAGGTTGACTGATCACAGACTAGAAAGTAAGCCTTTCACAGCAACTGTTACTCCATTATGGAGTTGTTTGGAAGAAACATCTTTTCTCAGGTAAGATTTGAAGAGAAACCATTAGGAACAGGGCGTGGCTCCACTAGCTGTGGTAACAGGGAGTGACATCAACGGTTATGATGGGCTCACATTTTCAAAAGGAACAGTGGACGCTTGATATGCTCAGACTCAGGGTTTGACCGTCAGCATTGCCAGAAAGGAAGAATGCCGGTGTATGTGAAATGAGAAACACGACGGTTTCTTTATATTCTAAGAGATTGTGCATAATGTTTGTGCAAAGTTCCAGAATAAATTGTTAAATCTAAAATGTGACATCTGAAAGGAAGGGTCTGGCCCTCATTTAGGATAAACAGAAACATCTCCTTTTGAGAGTGATATTCATTTACATTTTCATCATTTTTAAAGGGTTGCCAAAGGAATAATACAGAAATAAATCTTTACAGGTTTAATTAGAAGATATCAAAGGGCTTAATTGTAACCAGCCATAAATCTGAAGTGTTATTTTCTAACTAATTTAGATAAGGTCACCAAGAAAATGAGTTTGGCTGTCTCCATTTGTCACGAGGACGGACCTTTACACGCTCATACGAGTCTCTTGATTTGTGTCTGAATCTGGAGTGAAGAGTCTCTATGAATGAATCACAGCATTTCCTTTCTTTGCCCTGATGCTTTCTGCTCGTGGTAAATGCCAACCTCGCAGCGCTCTTGATGCGATGTACGCGTGACAAGTATGAAATACACACTCGTGTGCACATGGACTACTGGATGTAGCAATAGCTTATGGGGGTTCAAAGGCTAGGAAAACAAGAGCTAAAGAACAGAGACTGGCTGCTGTCTTGTAGTGGACAGCAGCCTTCCAAAGCCTGGGCATGAAAAAAAAAACAAAAAAAACAAAACAGAAGTCTTTGGCAAGGGCAGCGGCACTGGTTGCAGGAGGAGAGATAATGACGGTTCCGGGTAGCCGTGCTTTTTAATGAGCAGGTAATAAATACCAGGACAGTTAATTTAGCCTCCACCAGAAGAGGAAGAGACCCTGTAGCAACTATTAACGCTGGAGCACACTGCCAGTAAACATGACATTATGGGGACAGTGAAAGCGACTTCAATCTTCCTGCTCATGTAAGGCCATATTAAAATCCAGACGGACAATATTTTCTGGAACCTAGCAGGCTTTATTTAAACAAATCATATTAAATTGAATTAGTGGGTGTTAGTTCTGATAGAGTGAAAGATCCAACTAGCTTGGGCTGTCAGCCAAGGTACGAGGCTCACCCTGAAAGCACGTCACTGTGTTTGATGGCTGCCCAGGTGGGAGCCATAATCCTTTCCCATCTACTCACACAGCGCTCAGGATGGTCTGGGCTCCCTGCACCAACACCAGACCTTCCAGAAGGGGGAGAAGAGAACATCAGCAAAGGTATTTGAGACGGAGAGTGTGGGACAGGGCCAGGAGGCCTAGAACAATGGAAGGGAGCGAAACATGCCAGGCTTTGTGCTCTCAGAGCCAATTTTGGGCCAATGTGAACACAAGTGTGACTAATGTGTAGAAATCCCCCAGGTCCATGGTGAGAGGTTTAAATGGTCCCTTACCTACTTTTTTTTTTAAGTGAAGATTTTGAGATTAAAAAATATTTTATTTTTATTTATTTATTTGAGAGAGAGAAAGAGGGTGAGCGAGAGCATAGGTGCGCCAGGGCTTCCAGCCACTGCAAACAAACTCCAGATGCATGCGCCACCTTATGCATCTGGCTTACATGGGTACTGGGGAATCCAACCTCGGTCCTTTGGCTTTGTAGGCAAGCGCCTTAACTGCTAAGCCATCTCTCCAGCCCCCTTGTGTGCTTGTTAAAGAATGCTATGGACTCGATATAGGAGTGGTGGGAAGAGAAAACCCCCTTTCTCACACCACAGCAATGACTGGAGCAGGCGGAAAACCACCAATGGATGCGAGTCTCCAGAGCCTCAGTATGAGCTCACCGATCAGACACCAGTTACAGAGGGAGAAGTGAGTTCCCCAGGGAGAGGTCTGAGGGCAGCAACTCGACATGCATTTGCAGTACTGCCAGGGGCAGGATGTGGCTGCGTGTGCCCTCAGCGGGAGACCCTGATAGGGACACACTACCACCTGAACTCTTACTGTCAACAAATGGCTAACATTTCTGAATGAAGTAATGAGGAAATCAAAGAGACACAATCAAAGGGCCGTCTTAAAGCACCTGGGCTCTAAAAATGGTGATGTTACAAAAGGTTGAGAAGGGCGGGGAAGCCCTTGCCAAGCGATGGAATCACATGGCCGTCTTTGATGGTGTTTGGATTGAGAAAAGCACAGTGGGGAAGGGCGTGGTGAGGAGGCTGGACACCAAACCCCACTGACAGCGTTTGTCTGACGTTCGCTTTTGAGGTTACGTGGGAGAATGGTCTTATTTGCTGGAGAGACTTCCCTCATCAGAGTGGACACAGGCTCTTCCTCAGGGAGTCAGGATTGTGGGGAATTTTAAGCTGTTAGTGTGTTTAGGTTATTGTATGGTTTTTGTCAAAAAAATCAACACAAAATATTAGTTAAAGATTCTGTTCACAACTATGCACCTCCTTCCTCTCAACTTTTCTGAAAACATCTCTGGAAGTACTTCCTGCTAGAAGGGTGTATATTGTGAAAGTGCCAAGTGCTGCCCCCCCCCCTACTTAGGGGCATTTTGTTTCAACACAAACGTATGAACAAGTCTTCATCTCCTCCTTAGGTCAAGCCAGAGAGAAACTTCCAGGAATCCTACTAGTTTGTTAAAAACAACCAAAACAACACCTGCTTCCACCATGTGAGGAGACAGACCTGCATGTGTTTCAGTCAGATAATCCATTAGTTCCCAGCATCCCTTTAGGTGATTCAGATCTATTCACGCTGACCCATACTGATCAGCAGCCAGGGGCCAGGCCCTGGCTTGGAAAGAGATACAATGGGGCATGTTTCCAGATGCTGGACCTCAGGACCCAGGGGTGCCACATCACATATGCACGACTTCCTGTGCGCTTTACCAATATAGTCCGAGAGGTTGACCTTCTGAGCCTGGATCAGCAGGCCTTCCTCGACCAGCTCCTTGTACAGAGACTCGATTGTCCTGGAGAGGAAGCAGGATGAGATCACCACCAGTGCACACTCTCAACCCACGTGTCTTTCAAAGGATGCTTGCATGTTAGCAAATAAATAGAGATTTTGAAATATTTCTACTATTCGGGGATGACTTAGACTTCCTTAGAGCAGTACTTCCATCTAAGCCTGTGCCCACTAGATGCGTTCCATTAGTAAGCAACTAGTGACCATTCCCTCAGTCCTCGTGGTGGTCCGAGTGTGGATTAGAGATTATCCAATCCTAGTGAGGCAATGGGCCTATACGTGTGTATTCAGTTAGCGTCTGCAAACTAGATCACTAATCCTTTGTGCAAGTTCTGTTTCCTTGGGCCTCGAGAGTCTAGTAGTTTAAAAGAAGTGTCTGCAAAGAAACAAGTCTTAAGTGGAGATAGCTCTTACATGGAAGACAAAACGTCTAGGGTTATATTGTGATTTTTCTTTTTTTTTAAGGAGGGCGTAGTTCTCTGTATTGCTTACACATGCCAAAGCCACTTCTCAAAGAGGAGATTGGGCATACAGCCAGCACAGGGTAATTTTTACCAGCTGAAGAAAATGGACATAGCATCCCACGTAATGGCTGGAATCTCCAGTGACATTAACTGAGCTTTGGCTTACAAGGATGCAGATGGGTTAAGCTCGAATCTTATTCAATTCAGTCCTTTGGGATGTTTTGACTTTTCTTTCTCACCGTTATTCCATTCTGCCCTTGTCTTTCTTTAGTTTGGAAATGGAAATATAACTGAATTTATAAAGCTCTCCCACTCTTCCATGATTCGAGGGAGTATGATTACAAGAGACCCCCAAATATCAGTCAGACTCAAATTGAATACTATGGGGTGAGTGTGAGGCCAGTGACTGAGTCTTTGATTGGCTAGAACAATAGGTTATCAGATATGTTTAAAATCACATGCCCTGTGCTGAACAGTAAGACTAAATTATTATGGAATTTGTAATGACAGAGTCTGACTTATATCACAGAAGTACCAAATGTAGTATTTTAACTGGAATAAATATTTAATATAAACATGTAACATAGGCAGAACATATTAACATAAAATTGAAGGTTCTTTAAAGTGACAAAAGTACATTATGAACTTCCAAACACAAGGTATGGTTAACCAACTACCTGGCATCCAGCTAAACACCTTGATAATGTGTGAAAACCCGAGTGCTATTTATTTTCAACCTTACAACACTTAAAGGCCACATAGTTTTAATTTTCTTTTTATCTTGTGTGTGTGTGTGTGTGATTTGTGTGTATGCATGGTGTGATGTGTATGCCTGCTTCTGGGTATTGTGTGATGTGTGTTCTCATGCATATGTGTGTGCGTGTGTGTGTGTGTTTATGATTGCCTGCTCATGAGTGTGAATGTGGGTGCACATGTATGCCTGATCCTGACTCTGAGTGTGGTGTGTGTGTGTATATGTATGCCTGCTCCAGAGTGTGAGTGTGTATGTGTGCCTACTCCTGAGTTCCACAATGCACACATAGAAGTCAGAGGAGAGTTTGGTCCTTGCCTTCCACGTTGTGTGAGGCAAGCATTCTTGTTTGCTGCTGTGTATGACGGGGTGGGGGGCTGGCCTGTGAGCTTCTGTGGGTTCTCCTGCCTCTGCTTCCCTTCTCACTATGGAAGTGCTGGGGTTACAGATGCCCATGATGGCATCTTGCTTTAAGTGGGTTCTGGGGATCTGAACTCAGATAGTTCAACTTGCACAACTCACACTTCTCCCCATTCATGTGTCTCCCCAGCCCTTAAAACAGCTGTTTTCAGTCATTTGTTAGTATTGGATGGGCCAATGAAATTCAGGGAATGGAGACATCACCTGGAGGCCCTTTCTGCTCTCAGTATTCCCTCCTTCAGCATCAGAAGGAAGTGCACAGGGCGTGGGGCCAGAGGGCGAGATGGGCGAAACTTTCAGATTCTTTCAGCCTGGGAGGAACTCAGCCTATGTGTTCTGAAGTCTCAGGATGTTATTTCCTAAGTCATTTATTTTTATATTTTATTTATTTATTTGAGACAGAATGACAAACAAGGAGAGAGAGTGAGCAAGAAAGAGGGAAAGAATGGATACACCAGAGCCTCCAGACACAGCAAACAAACTCCAGATTCATGCACTACCTTGTGCATCTGGCTTACGTGGGTCCTGCAGAATAGAACCTGGTTCTTAGGCTTGGCACGCAAGCGCCTTAACCACCAAGCCATCTCTGTCGCCCCCTAAGCCATTTTTAATACCACCACCTTAACTCCTTCATGAATTTTAAAACTTAAGGGTTACAGAACTCAGACGTGATGGGCGAGTTTGGCCCAGGGCAGGTCCTCTTATTCCACATCGTTTCCATCTAGCGTTTGTACCTGGCTGCAGAGCTGCCACGCACTTGCCCCATACCCACCACTCCCACATACTCTGCAGGGGCATGAGACAGCCAGAGGGGCTCCTCACCCCAGCCCTGCCCAGGATTCAGGTTGTGTCTCTGCTCGCCACTTCCCACGGGCCTCCCATCAGAATGAATCCGCTCCTCACCTGTCCATTGTCAGGTCTTTGTCCTTCTTCCCCCTTTTCCCTTTTCTGCCTGTCTTTCCCTTATTTTGCTGGAAGAAAGTGGAAACAAATGATGATTTGGTAAAAGCCTTAGAGATCAGCTAAGCACACGGAGGTTGGGGTAGGGGTGAGGTGAAGTTAGTTGTGTTACACCGAGCAATGAGCTGCCTGGACCGCCCAGCTGCTCACGAGATCTTGCCCCTGTGTGGGTAGACGGTGAGGCCACTACTGTGCACCAGGTTTGCAGGCACGGATCAGCTGGGTGCCTGCTGTGGTACAATGCTTGCACCCCTTAGTTCACAAGTTAACGCCTGACCTCCCCAGGGTGGTGGTATTAAGAGACAAGGCCTTTGGGAGGTACAGCAAAGTACAACCTCACAGCTTGACAAGTTTTCATATTTAATTAAAAATTTTTTTAAATTATTTTATTTATTTTTGGAGAGAGACACAGAGAGAGACAGACAGAGAGGGAGAGGGAGACAGATAGAGAATGGGCGCGCCAGCAGTCTCTCAGCTGCTGTGAATGAAATCCAGATGTGTGCGCCTCCTTGTGTTCAAGTGTGGCATTGCGCCCTTGCATCACTGCATCTGGCTAAACGTGGGACCTGGAGATTGGAATTGGGTTCTTCGGCTTAGCAGGCAGGCGCCTTAACTGCTAAGCCATCTCTCCAGCCCTCATACTTAATTTTGGACATGTGAACACATAACCAAGACCCAGTCCAAATTACAAAACACGCCCATCACCTGTGAACTCTGACACAGAACGACTTCACCTTCAGCACATACTGGCACAAAGAGCATTGCCACCCACCCTCAGGACACACTGTGGGATCCAAACTCAGGTCTCCATGTTTGCTCAGGAAGTGTCTGACCCAGTGAGACTTCTCCCAGCCCTACTGTGTGTGTTTATAGGATCTTTGTTTGTTTTTTGTTTGTTTTTCTAGGTAGGGTCTCCTTCTAGCTCAGGATGACCTGGAATTAGTCTCAGACTGGCCTGGAACTGCCAGAGATCCTCCTACTTCAGTCTCCCAAGTGCTGGGATTAAATGTGTGTGCTACTATGCCTGGCTAAGAAAGAAGTATTTTTAAAATTTAATTTATTTTTCAATTATTTCAGAGAGAGAAAGAGAATGGGCACACCAGGGCCTCCAGCCACTGCAAACAAATTCCAGATGCATGCGCCACCCTGTGGATCTGGCTTATGTGGGTCCTGGGGAATCAAACCTGGGTCCTTTGGCTTTGCAGGCAAGCATCTTAACCACTAAGCCATCTCCCCAGGCCTACAGGATCTTCCTTATGTTGAGTGTCTGATCTATTGGTTGAAGTCACCCGAGAAGCCAGCTGGTCCTAGAATTTTATTTGTTGGGGAATGAATCTTTCTTCCCACTTGCTATTGGTATGTGAGTGCTTTCTCGTTCTGCTGAGGCCATACTGTGACCCTCTGAGACACCCACTTAGACTACAGGGACTAAACATGCACAGTCTGTGCATTGAAGACTTGCTATGTGTCAGAAAGGGTTACCAGGTAAGCACAAGGCACCTATACATTTCTACACCCACAGCTCTTCAGTAGAAGACAGATACCCACAGGAAATCACCAGCAGATATAATGCTGCCTGTTCTAAAGCATAAACAAGCCACGGTGCAGAGGCCATGGATACACAGAGAAATGAGATCTACGTTGGGAGTCCCAAAGGCCTTTCTGAGCAGGAGGGTTTGGGTGGAGGGCTGTGGGATGACAGAAAATTAACTGGGCCTGGGGACAAGGGAGTATAGTAGAGAGAGTTCTTAGGAGAGAACAGCATGGATAAAAGCCCTAAGGTAGGTGGAAGCAATGCGTCTGAGTGACAGCCAGGGAGGTTGGGTAACTGAATTGCCTCCAGGGAGGGAAGGGCAGGTGAGGAGTCTAGAGGGCACTGATGAGATGGGGCTGGCAGCTCTGGTTGAAAACTGTTGTTCTTGGCAGCGAGGGTGACCCCAGACTGACCAAAGCCACACGCCACTGCATCCCCTCGTTCACCCCCACCCCTGCTGCCGCTGTGCCCAAAGGGAGACGAAGGGAGACGAAGCCAAGGTGAAGGATGAAACCACGGAGGAGATCCGCAAGGTTGTCTACTAAACCCGCTCCTCCAAAGACAGAGCCCAAACCTAGAAAGACCTGCAAAGAAGGGAGAGAAGGAACCCAAAGGGAAAAAGGGGAAAAGCTGAGATTGGCAAGGAGGGGAATGACTCTGCAGAAAACAAGATGCCCAAACAGACCAGGACAGAAAGCCAAAGGTGCTGGAGATGCCAAGTGAAGTGTGTGCATTGTTGATAACTGTGTACTTTGGTGAACGCACACTTTGAAATACTATTTTTTAAATCAAGTTTTGTAAAAATGCAGAATTTTGTTTTACTAGTTTTTTTTTTTTATTTGAGAGAGATAGAGCAAGATAGAGAGATAGAGAATGGGTGCACCAGCAGCCTCTCAGTCACTGTGAACAAACTCCAGAAGCGTGCGCCCCCTTGTGGGCAAGTGTGGCATTGCACAATTGCCTCACTTTTCGTGTCTGGCTAAATGTGGGACCTGGAGATTAGAACTGGCGTTCTTAGGCTTGGCAGGCAGGCGCCTTAACTGCCAAGCTATATCTCTCCAGCCCTTTACTAGTTTTTTTAAAGCTATGTTGTTAGCACACAGAACACATCATTGTTTTTTGTGGAGAGGGAACAGGTGACGCCCATGGTGACAAGGTAAAGTTGGACACCAGATTTCAGGAGATAAGGGGCAACAGAGGAGGGAGACTAAGGCTGATGGAGTGCTGGGCTAGGCTGATGGTGGATTTTTGTGAAGGTGAGAAAGGCTGCTCTCTGCTGGGAGTGTGGCATGGACAGACCCAGCTGCTTCCTGTTTCCATTCACCACTGTGTTCAGCTTACTTTCCATGATCATGCGTGAAAGCCCCCCTTTCACAGACAAAGAAGACATGCACGGAATCAAAGAGGGACACCAAGGATGTCCCTGAAACGGAGAGAAGACCTCGTCAGGCCACAGTGATATAATTTCCGAACAGCGCTCTGGGGAAGATCCAGTTGCCTTCAGAGTAAAATCATAAACTCAGCACAGAATGGACCAAGGTTGTCATCCTAAGATTGTTAAGACCCAAATGCAGCTGAGCTTTTCAAAATCTGAGATGTGTGTGAATCCCAGGTGGGGTACCTTGGCATCGCCCGCCCCCATCCACCCAGCCAATATACTCATCCCAACCACAGGATGCCCTCACGTCTCCTCTGGGCATTCTGGCCCACCAGCAGAGCTGTCTATGGGATGAAGGTGAAAGCTGGAGGCTCTGACCCCCCTGGATTCTCCAAACCACCATAAGATGGACTAGTGGTGACTTAAAAATCGATCCACCGGATTCCTTTGCTCACAGGCACTGGCCTTCTCCTCTGTCGTGTTACCTACAGGGGAACTGAGGGCAGGGCATCTGGGGTGTGAGCTCCGCTCCTCTGGGGTTCTCGTCCTGTGCAGCCTTGGGTGACAGGAACCTGGAACTGCCGGGGATGAGGGAGGTTCCTCTCACACAGCTGATCTCACCCTTCTGAGCCACAGCTCTGAGGACTAAGTGGTGCACAGTGAATCACCTGTGAGGTGTCCTGGACACAGACAGCTGCATGGGAAGGGCCCTGTCCACTAACAAACCTGCCTGTCCCCCATGTCCACTACTCACCTTCCCTTTCTTCCCTTCTTTGGACGAAAACTCCTTTTCTCTGTTCACAGCCAGTTTTAAGTTTTTTAACTCCTGACGCATCAACTCATCGACCTAGGTGCACATACCAAACATAGCACCTTTAGGTGACTTTGTGTATCTTGTATTTTCCTTAAAAATTTAAGTTCTGAGACAGGACATCAATAGACATGGGAATTAACTATAAGAATGAACTATGGGAAAGAACTGGAAATATTTCTTATGAACCTCACAAATTGTTTTTCTTTTTTTTCTTTTTATTCATTTACTTATTAGAGACAGAGAGAGAGAGAGAGAGAGAGAGAGAGAGAGAGAGAGACAGAGAGAGACAGAGAGAATGGGTGCACCAGGGCCTCTAGCCACAGCAAATGAACTCCAGACGCATGCGCCACCATGTGCTTGCATGAGGACTGGGGAATCGAGCCTCGAACTGGGGTCCTTAGGCTTCACAGGCAAGCACTTAACTGCTAAGCCATCTCTCCAGCCCCACAAATTGCTTTTCTGAGAATATTGCTGAGATACTAAATTCCTTACTTGTAACTTGCCCTGAAGTTAATCTCACAACCATGTTATCCCTCTGCTTAAAGCAATGTGACTGGGTTTCTTCTGCCTGGCTGTGCATTTGGCCTGAATAGCACAGGTGACCAATATTGACACCCAGCGTTTAGAGCAGGGTGCAGACTAATCCTAAACTGTGCTCTTTGCCCCATTTCCAAAGCTGGGTCGGAACAACCAGAACAAACAAAATCCATGTATGCCTAAGAGGTACGTGCTGGCCATAGTGTTGAATAGGGTGAGGTCGGTAACAAAGTGCCCCCAGACTGTCACAGATCTGCTGAAGGCAACAGGCGGGCTTAGAATGATTCCATTAGTAAGCAGAGTATGTGTGTTCTGGAGTAGGTAGTCAGACCCCTAAACCCTTTCCTTTAACAAATGTTCAGGGATTCTCCAAAGCCAGAGCTCCTTACCCTGTGCACATGCAATGTTCAGTGTGTTCATGCATTGCTGTTGGTGTGGCTGCTCAACAAAACACCAGCGAGGGCCTGCATGCAAAAACTACATCCGCAGAAGCATCTGAGCAGCAGTGACAGCAGATGCGGCAGGTTCACCCTGGGTTTACGTGACTTCCAGGGTCACTTACTTTTTCCTCAGGTTGCCACTAGGGGTGGCCAGCTCACTCATGGCTAAGTCCAAGGGTTGGCTCTCTTCTCCCCAGAACTGCTTTAAGTAGCACTTAGCCTACTCTTGGGAAAATGAACTCAAGGGTTAGGTTCTTGTCCCCCAGACTCTGCTCCTAGAGGCAGCGTTCCTTCTTTTGGATAAATGACTCCAAGAATTAGTTTCTGTAATTCTACGGCTGTGCCCCCAATTGGGCATTTGGTGCCCCGTGTGAGGACAGATTTGGTGCCCATGTGAGGACACCTAGGAAAGTATAAAAAGTCACAGTCATTATAGTGAACAGCTTCTTAATACAAGACAGATGTATGCTACCTGAACTCTTATCTCCAACTCCAATTCCTTCCGTTTCTCCTCTTTGATCATTTCTGGGTCATAGTCCTGAAGGAAATTCCACGATTCATCTTTGTTCATCCACATGTCTGTACTCCCGAAGGAAAAACATGAAGAAAAGAAAAATTCAACGTGGAGGTTAATGAAAGTGAGCACTGTCACTTTAACACAAGCCTGACTGTCCATGGTATTGCACAGAATAGAAGCTTGAACAAAGAAAGCTAGAGAGCAATGGATCATCAATGTGTTTGTATTATACCTTTCAAAAAAGAGGAAAATTGTGAATGTGAAAATGTCCAGTCAAAGGTGTGATACAGGGGCTGGAGAGCTGGCTTAGTGGTTAAGGCGCGTGCCTGCAAAGCCAAAGGACCTTAGAGGTTTGATTCCCCAGGACCCACGTAAGCCAGATGCACAAGGGACATATGCTTCTGCAGTTTGTTTACAGTGGCTGGAGGCCCTTGCACACCTATTCTCTCTCACTGTCTCTGCCTCTCTCTCTCTTGCTGTGTATCAAATAAATAAATAAATAAATAAATAAATATTTTTAAACTTTATTTATTTATTTAAATATTTATTTTCAAGAAGACAGATAGAATAGAGAGAATGGGCTTGCCAGGGCCTCTAGTCACTGCAAACGAACTCCAGATGCATGTGCCCTTTGTGCATCTGGCTTATGTGGGTCCTGGAGAATTGAGCAGGGATCCTTTGGCTTCTCAGGTAAATGCCTTAACCACTAAGCCATTTCTCCAGCCCCTAAATAAATAAATATATATTTTAAAAAAGATACAATACAAATGGAACCTTACTACACGAACATACAATGATATGGTTAGTGGTGGATTATATGAATAGAGGACTAAATCTTGTGATATGCTTTATGTTGCTTTCATTACCACACGATCCACTAAAATGTGAGAGAGTTTTCTGCCAGCGAAGCCCTGTCACCTTTTACAAAGCAAACGATAGCGCACGGCATCCTCCAACTTTCTCCTCGCTCAACAACTATATTTTAAAATTGCTTTTCAGGGGCTGGAGAGATGGCTTGGCAGTTAAAGGCACTTTCTTGCAAAACCTGACAGTCCAGGTTTGAATCCCCAGTACCCATGTAAAGCCAGATGCACAAAGTGGCGCATGCATCTGGAGTCTGCAGTGGCAGGAGGCCCTGGTTTGTACTCCCCTCTCAAATAAATAAAATATTTAAGAAAATAAAATTACTTTTCAGATGTCTCTCTTTTGTCTTATTCTGGTGGTTAGAAGTTTGGCTCTAGCCACATGTCACTCCACAGAAAGTCAGGATACTTTTGTGTCACTAAGACGCACTGGCATAGAGGGT
Organism: Orientallactaga sibirica; assembly: GCA_036365145.1. Taxonomy (NCBI): domain Eukaryota; kingdom Metazoa; phylum Chordata; class Mammalia; order Rodentia; family Dipodidae; genus Orientallactaga; species Orientallactaga sibirica. Next base: position 18,985,449 of record JAEOAD010000044.1, on the reverse strand, counting down.
GTTTCTCACAGCAAAATTCCAAATGCAAACCCAGGCTGCGCAGCTGCTCACTGCTCTGGGGTGTGGAAGTCTCTTCCTGGCAGACGAGGTTCACCAGCCTGAGAAGTGGGCCCTTCCTTGACTATATTCAGCACCTGAAGGGAACTGGCTGGAACTTTCCAGCCAGCAATGGCCACCTGGTTTGGACACTTCCCTGGGAATTCACCTTAGGAATGTGATGAACTTCAACTTGGAAAGACAGCAGGTCAGCAAGAGCACAGGAGAAAACTCCCTACCGGTGGTGGTGCAGTGACTCTATCTTGAGATGATAGAGGAGTTCTGTGTGCCTCCAGGAAAGGTGTGGAATGAATGATGGATAGAGACCTCAATAGAAGCCCCCCTACCCCCACTCTGCCCATAACAGCTGACAGAGAAGAGATAAGGGTGCCATTAATTTCAATGTCCCCACAGAAAGCGATGTGTGTATGCGACCGAGAACGGAGTTCTCCAATGCGCTGACATGGGGTAGAGAAACCGCCTGTAGGAAGGCAGATCAGGGTGTAGCAGGGGTTGACCTCAGAGAGATCCCACAGAGGCAACTAGTAACAAGGATGAGCAGCGGAGGGAGAAGGGATGAGATAAGGTGGGTCACAAGAAAGCCAGAGTCCCTGGACTCAGGGCAAAGCGACATCAAGATTCTGATGCACAACTCAGAATAGGTGACTGACCTCAGGGACTGTCCCCAGGGCTTCCACTGTGTGGTGGCTGCCCAGGCCCTGCAGCCGGGAACACGGGGTACAGGTGGAAGGGTGTGATGGATACTTGATGGATACTGGGCAGTGGGAAGCCTTGCCCTGTTTACCAGCAGTAGGCAACAGCTTTAACGCCCCACCCCCCACAGCGCTGAGGTTACGGGAAAGAAACAAACTGTCCAGAATCCTCAGTTTAGCCTCAAATAGTTGTTATCTTTCCCTGGGGCAGAGTACTGCTTAATCACTTGACCAGTACCTGCTCCTGAGTGGGGGTGGGGGTGGGGGTGGACCCATGGAGGACAGTGCCCAAGGAGGACACATGGTCAGCAGAGAGGGGTCCTGGCCTCTGGAGGCAGCAATTAATAATACTAAGTTGGCCGGAGCCAGGAGCCTCGGGCAGGCTAGCTGCGGGAGGACGAGACATTTACACACAGCCGCAGTTCATAAAGTGTGAGCCAGGTCAGCAAGCCACAGACATGGGCTTAGAGGCTGCATGGAGGTTTAAGAAAGGGGAAATTGTCACCATGTGTGGCAGGTCACCCACCTTACTTCCCTGATAGACCACAGGGTGGCTGCATCTTCAGGGGTTGGCTACAGCAGAGCCCAGTGGGATTCCAGAACAATTCCAGTGTGGGCCCTTGTTAACCTCACTTCCTGTTAGAAAGATGGGAGCTGAGCTGGGCAGGGTTAGAAAAAAATCTCCTCTGACCACCCCGTATCCCTGCCGCCAAGATAAGCCTGAGGGTGACTCAAGGATGCTAGGCAATTGTTGAAAAATGACACTGAGAGGGGACAGACATTCCTAAACAGAAAAGGTAGTGAGTCTTTCACAGAACTGACCCATTCACAGGTCCTCCCCCAGGCGGGGATGCCTCAGGAGAGGGGTGGTCCAGTGACTGGAGCCCAGAGCACAGGCCATGATGCTGGGGTGCGGAGCGGGAATGGATGGCGTCTCCTGGAAGAAGCAAGCCTGAAGGTGACTGTGTGTGTGTGTTTGGGGGGTGGCGGGGCCTGATGTTCAAGGGGTTCCACCAGCCAGGGGGGCAATAGTCTGAAGCAAGGTAGAGACCAAAGACAGAACATCTGATGGGCGTGAGGTCAGCTTGGGCTGAGTTGCCATCCCGAGAACCGTCCTTCCTCAGAGCACCAGCCAGTCAGGCACGGAAAACAACCACTGCATATTTTGTCAACAGAATCCCATTGATGCAAACACTATGTATGCCACTAATGCTTCCAAGTTTATGTTTTGCCTTGTAAGATTTTATTTATTTATTTATTTATTTATTTATTTATTTATTTATTTTGGTTTTTCAAGGTAGGGTTTCACTCTAGCCCAGGCTGACCTGGAATTGTCTGTGTAGTCTCAGGGTGGCCCCAAACTCATGGCGATCCTCCTACCTCTGCCTCCCGAGTGCTGGGATTAAAGGCGTGTACCACCACGCCCGGCTTTATTTATTTATTCATATTGAGACAGGGTTTCACTATATAAGCCAGGCTAACTTTGAATTTATAATCCTCCCACTTCAGCCTCTTGAGTGCCAGAACCATAATCATGAACCTGGCTTATCTTCTCCTTTCAACAGGAGTAACAGATAATTCTGTTTTTTTGAGAAAAAAAGTCTCACTTGTGACCCACACTGGCCTTGAATTAGTGACCATTCTGCCTCACCTTCTAAGGCTTGGATTACCGGCTTGGATTACAGGTGTTCACGAGCACGCGGCTCAGACACTTCTTTGGTTCCAATTCCATGTTGTCCCCGTTAGTAGCAGTGAGAAAGATTTCAACATGCTGTGCAGTGCGGGTTGCTAATAATAACTTTTCAAAGGGCTTTTACCCTTGTGGAATTACTAAACCCACCACAATAGAAAACTTACTTGCTATATTAAGACATGTTCAGCAAAGTAGCTTTGTTATTTAAAAGGGATTGGTACTTTTTTCTTTTTTTTTTTTTTACTGGTTACATTCACTGGAATCAGGAAACAAGGCGTTCGGTCGGAGACGGAGTGCAGAATACTTAACAGAAGGAAACCACGGCCTGGCCTGGCTATTTATGTCAAAGCTCTTGTAGCAACACATTCTCATGCTGGAGTCGCAGGCACAGTTTAAAATAGAGCACCGCTCGGCCCACTTTCCATGGTTTTAAATGGGCTGAATTTTCCCTCGAAACTTTGCTTTCTCATGACACTTTTGCACAGGGCACTTTTCAATCCCTCTAGGAATTTCATGGGCATTTGTAAATGCAGGAAGCTGTTCATGACCCTTAGAGGGCAACAAGTGCCCCTCGCTCTCCTGCAGCCAGAATGAGCTTTTATCCCAAGAATGAGAAAAGCAGGCCAGGGCCCTTTCACATGGGGGGAGGGTGGTGTGATGGAGAGGGGTGGAGGGGGTTAATCTTAGTGATTAAAATGCTAATGTCTCATTTGAAAAGGCAAACCTTTGATTTTTTAATGAAAAGAATTCAAAGATGAAGAGATTCAATTTCTTTAAGTTACCGAAAACCTGGAGAATAACACAGCCAATGCCAAGATGTCCAACCAGGGAAGTGACACTCGAGAAGCCCTTCTGAGGGACACGGTTTCTCAGCTTCATGGAGATGTATAGTGCCAGAGGCAGGAGAGTTCCACAGCTTTCTGGGGAGGAGTGTTTATTAAGCTGCAAACCTTGGCTTCCCATGGGAATACTTGACTTTCCAAAAATTCAAAGTTGCTTTTTTGTCAGAATAATGCGTATGTATGGTTTGTAATAATGTGAGTGTTAAAAAGACAATTAAAAACGGTTTCCCCCTTTCTATTCCCACTTATACTACCTGGTACATTCATTTCTTTGTTCATTCATTCACTAAAGAACACATGGAGTAAAATTAGTTGCTAAATTATGGCATTGCTAAGCTTAGGCCGGTCACTGGCAGCTCTCAGAACAAGTAGCTAATGGAAGGCTCTGACCTTGAGACTGGACACTTCTGTGGGAAGTCACCGGGACATGACCTGCTGTCTGAGCTGCATGGTGGTGAGTTCAGTGGGCAGGGTGGGCACAGGGAGGGAGGAGATTGTCATGTCATGGGGCCCCCAGGAGACCTCCCTGTCACAGAGCCTGAAGGGACAAACTGTGAGCAGAGGGAGACATGCCAGAGGAAGAGCGGGGTCCAGCAGGGGTGAGAAGCTCCTAGCCTGGGGAGCTCTTCCACTCCGTCCCAGGCTTTACTCTCCTCTGCCTCTCCTCCTTCACCCCACAGTCTCGGATCATTGCATCAAAGAGGAAGGGAGCCAGGTCTTCCACATTCTGAGGGATCGTGTATGGCTCCTGTCTGGGCCTGGGTCATTCCTGCTTAGGCATTCTTGGAGGATGGTTCTACCTTAGTGAAAGAAAGCAAGATGAGAGTGGAAGTCAGCGGAGGCCAGGCTGGGCCCAGAATGACTCTCTGAGGGTGGGCCAGGCTCCCAGAGGACTAGCTCCAGGAGAGAACAAGTAGGAAGTTACTTGATTCTCAGAAGGTGGGGAAGCCCTTCGGAGGCTGGAGGGAGACACTGTCCATACAGTACAGGGTAAGTGAGGGTGCGGCAGAGGCCAAAGACAAGGCTGTGCAGCACAGGGTCTGAACATAGGCCAGGAGCCTGCAGAGTGGATCACCGCCATTTCTAGCTGGACTCACTGCATGTCCTGGCCATCTTCCTCATGTACATAACCACTACGCCATCTCATGTACCCCTGTGGCCCAGGACAGTCCAAGTATGTTGATAGCTGACATCACCTTTGGGTCTCCAGATAAGTGTTGCCTCTGATGTGTCGGAGACCATCGGTGTTTGTGGAGTGAAGATTGAAGCGATGAATGCACATGGCAGTGACTGTCCCACACCACCCGTGTGAAGACTGGATGGGAGGGGCTCTCAAATGTCGAAGGTGGCAGGTTTCCTTGGGTCCCTCCTGACGGCGGAGAGCAGTATGTGTTTCTTTCCTGGGTCCTGAAGACTGAATGTGGTGGGTCTGCAAACACCCACCCTTGTATGTCTTAGGTACCTCTTACATGTTAGCTGGTCCCTTTGACCTCTTTTCTGCCCAGTGGAAGCAGGTGCCGAGCCCTGCCAATGTCATGGTTGCCTCTGGGCTGGTCGTCTGTAAGGAGACTGTCCAGTAGCACACAGACATTGTACCTGATACAATGAGCACATTTACCTACAACTTGGTGAATCTCTTGCTCAAGAGTGGACTCTATTTATTGGGGTGAACACCTTCAATCAACTCTGAAAGCGTCCTTATATGTGAAGTCTGTAATCGAGCAGGTACTGTCCAGACAAGATCAGAACTGAGGAGAAGGCCCATGATTGACTGGTGTCTGAAAACTTCTCTTCGCCTTTATTGCATTTTTCAGGAATTTACACAATAACACTGGGGACTGAGGTCATGTTGGCAGATCATCTAGAGCTGGGATTTGTCCCAAGGTTTGAGTGGAACTAAAGAGCTGGATGATAGTTGTAGGACATTGTAATAGAGCTATCTGAAAGACAAGTTTCTCCCTGCACAGATCTGGCCCAGTTAGAGCTATGCTAATGATGTTGAGTGACGGATAAAAGAACTGTGTCAGAATGAGACGTGCCTTCGCCTCGCAGGATTAAAATCTTTCTGGGCATATGGTCCTGATTTCCTCACATAAACAATCTGACAGATGCCTTTCTTCATGCCACTAAGCAAGAGAGGAGTTAGCCCAAACCTCAGAGGTGCAAACACCAAGAGGAGGTTCTGGATGGGTTCTCACCTTGAGTTCCTTGCTCATTTATGAAGAGTATGCCTCCTAGCAAGCAGAAAGATCTGGCCACGGGGAGACAGTGCAGCTGGTCAAGTGCTCGCTTTGCAAGCGTGAGGACCCCGGCTGGGGCTCCAGCCCTCACATTAAAAAGCTGGGCTTGGCCGCATGCATTTGTAATCCTGGCACTGGGAGGTAACACAAGAGGATCCACAGGGCTCGCTGGGCAGTCTGTCTAGCTAACTGATGAGTTGCAGGCTAGTGAAAGAGGCCGTCTAAAGAAAAGTGGACAGTGCCTCAGGAATGACAGTGGACACTGTCCTCGGCCTCCACACGCACCTGCACGTGCTCTTGTATACACACAAGCCCACACACGTACACAGACAAACAGAGTTGTAATGATGCCAGTGTTGGCGAGGATGGAACCTTGTCACTGCCCATGAATGAGCACTCAAGACCTCCCCCCACACCGGATCCGGGGCTTAGGTGTCACACTCAGAGGACAGAGTGACACCTTAGCTACCAAGTATTTTCCAAGACTGACCTTTGTATAAGTTATTTCCTTCCTCCATGAAACGAAGGAAAACACTTGGTGACATTTTCCATTCCTCATCTTCTTCCTGTTTGGAACAGAACGACACTGCTGTTACTCACAGGTGCAGCTTGAGACACGGCTTCCTTGCTGGTCATGCAAGTCCTCTGCCTGGACTCCAGGCACAGAGACCCCAACCATGGTGAGTATTGAGACCATTGAAAAGGGCAAAGGGAACATTTCCTGGTCTTCACTGTGTCCACAAGGATCCTCCAAAACCCTCCATGGACTCTGCACCCACAGCGGGAGGGGCCCTGTGGTGACAGAGGATCTTGTCACTGGGATGCTGTGACTCTGCATGACCCTGGGAAATTGGCAGCCCTTCCTTGCTGCACTCTGTGGTGGGCTCCGGGATGTGCTGTCACATCACTGTGCTCAAACACCTGGGGTGTCATGTGTTACTTGTGTCTCAGAGCCCCTGCCTACCTCCCTTCCTCACTCTCCACAGCCAGGTGGGCATCAACCTGCACTTGATCTGCCTCCCTTCCCCTGATCTGCTCACCCGTCAGCCTTCTGCTCAAACCCTTGATCCAGGACTTTTCAGCTTTGTCCTGTCAGAAGGGGTTCCCACCCAGATTTGACCCCATGACTTCACTGATGACCCACAGACACATCTGTCTTGGAGCACCTCAAAGGCCCTATGTTTTCTTCTAGTAGTTTCAAGCTTTCAGGTGTTTGATGAAAATCTCTGATCCATTTTGAATTGATTTTTATACAGGGTGGATAATAATGATCTCCTCTCCTTCTTCTATGTGCAGGTCTCCAGTTTCTCTGCACTGTTTGTTAAAGCACCAGTTATCTTTTCCCCAATGTGTGTCATTGGTACCTTTGTAAAATATCAGGTGGCCAAAACTGCATGGGCTTATTTCTGGGTTTTGAAACTATTCCCAAATGATCTTTGGGGTTTCGTTAGTTTCTGTTGCAATGTTTTCTTTTTAATTTCGAATTTTAGTAATTTAGACTGATTCTACTTTGGTTAATTTGGCTAAGGGTCTGTCTTATTGGTCTTCAAAAAAAAAAAAAAAAAAAACCACACAATTCCTTGTCTCATTGACACTTTGTTCTTTTAGTTTTGATTTCCTTAATTTCAGTTTTTATTGTTGTCATCTCTGTCTACCAGTCTTCTTGTGTCTGCGGTCTTAAGAGTGCATTGTTAGGTTATTTATCTTCCCTCCCTCTCTCTCTCTCTTTGTGAGCACCAACAGGTAAAGTTGCCTTCCTAGAGATGCCTTTGCTGAATCCCGATCATTTGAGCAAGTTGTACTTCCATTTTATTCTAGGAATTCTTAATTTTTTTCAGTGAATTGAAGAGCTCAGTGATCTTTAAGAAAGTGATGTTCAACCTCTATGCATGTGTTCATTTTCTCTTTGCTAGTTTTATTTCATTATGATCCGATAAGGTACAATAAATTATTTCTAATTTCCATTTGATCAAACTTAGCTTTATGGCCTAAAATATGATCTATTTTACAGAAAGTTGCATGGGCTGCTAAACAGAATGTGTATTTAATGGCAATTAGATAGAATATTCTGGAGCTCCCTCTTAAATCCATTTAACCTATGGTGCAGTTTAACTCTGGAGATTGTTTGTGCTGAATTTTGTCTGGATGACCTAAGTGTTGACCAGAGTGCTGATTTCATGAAATTGAGTACATAAATGTTCACTGCATATATGTTCATAATAACTATATCTTCTCAATATTTCCTGTATTAAGAAATCAATCTTCTTTTTGCTTTTGACAAATTTTGCTTGTAGTCTCCTTTGTCAGATATTGGTAGTGACTCGTATGTGTTTCCAGCTTCCACCATTGTTCCATGCTCAGCCTGTGTGTCTTTGTCAGTACAGTCTTTTTATTTTTTTTTATTGACAATAATAACTGTTTATAATCCAGTCAACTAGCCTGTGTCTTTCAATTAGAGCATTAAGGGTTTTCATTTAGGGTTATGATTACCAAAAGCTTGCTGTTTCCTGTGATGTTGTGGGTCATTTTCCTGGTTGGGTCAAACATTGTTCCTTTTGTGTCTGCTTACTCATGCCAGGGCTTTCTGCTTCACTGAGCTGGCCAGGATTGGCTCTTTCTTAGTTCTCTCTGGCTGCTGTGGTGCTTCCATGAAATTGTTCTTGCCATTCTCTCATGACTGACGCTGTCCGGCTTCTCCCTCCACCTGCAGGGCTGCTTCCAGTATCATCAGCAATGCTGGCGCGGGATCAGACATTGCTTCAGTTTGTGCTGAAGTCTTTTATTCTTCATTGATTTTTTTTTAAAAAAAAATTATTTTTGTTTACTGATTTTTAAGGGGGGAGAGAATGGGCATGATGGACATGTGAAGACCTCTAGCCACTACAAGCAAACTCCAGATGCCATTTTGTGCATCTGGCTTTGTGTAGGCACTAGGGAATTTAACCTAGATTTTTAAGCTTTGCAGATACGCACCTTAACCACTGAGCCATCTCTCAGGCCTCCATTGGTATCTAAAAGACAACTTTTCTAGATATACTAATTTAGTTGGCAATTACTTTCAGGCTTGAAATACATCATTCCACACTCCTATCCTTAGCTTTTAGAGATTTTTTAGAGACGTCTGATGCATTAGCCTGTGGGAGCTGAGTTAGGTATTTTCTCCTCTAACTTTAATACTGTTTGCTCTGAGTTCCTGGGCTTTAGCTACAATTGAATAATGGAGACATTCTTTTCTGGACATGTCTGTTTAGGGTTCTCAGTGCTCCATGGGCTGGATGTCCATTTCTTCTCCCGTATTTTTTTTACATTGAAGAAGTTTTCTATGCCATTTGTTTTTATGTCTGTCTCTTCTATACCATGGATTGGTGGGTTTGATATCTTGATCATGTCCCAGAGTTCTTAAAAGCTATATAGGGTCATTGTTGTAGTCAGTTCTACGTTGCTGGGATGAACATCTAAACCACACACAGTTCATGGAAGGAGGGGTTTATTTCAACATTGCAGATTCAGAGGCAAGTTCCATTAGTGGTGGAAGAAGCTGCTTTCATACATCCAAGGACAGAGAGAAAAACAAATGGCCAGTAAACACCAAAAGCAGCAGCAGGAACTGTGGCAAGCAGGACCTGCAGAGCTCAAAACTTCTCTACACACCTTTGGTTTGGAATTTAAATCTGGCCCCAAATATACCTTTGGGATGGATCCCAAGATATGACCCCAGTGACATCTCCTCCAGGCAGGTGTCTGGAGATCCATACAAGAAACACCTGAGTCTATGGGGAAACATACATTCACTTTCAAACCACCACATCCTGCCTCTGGCTCCCAATAGACTCATGACCACCTCACACTGCAAACTGTCCAACTTCAAAGTTCCCTAAAGTCTTTACAAACTTAAAGATTGTTTCAAAGTCCCCACTCTCATCAGATTCAAGACTGTCTCTTAACTGTGAGACCTGTCAAATCAAAACAAGTTACATAATTTTAACATATAGTGGCACAGAGTAAACATTTTCATTGTGATAGGCATGACAATTAGAGACAGGATCAATGCAAAATCAATAGCCATCAAGTAAACATCAAACATCTGAAGTTCAAGTCCTACATCTATAACCAGTGATGACAGTCTCTGGATTTACAATTTCCATACCTCTAGCTGGGCTTAGTAGCCACGGAAAACTTCCATCCTGAGCCAACAGTGTAGTCTTTGCACAATCCTGGTATATCCAAAACATTTTCAGGGGTACATTGCAAATTATCTTAACAATGGCTTCACTGGCCTCTCTATCAGGGACATTGCCTACTTCCCATGCTGTATTTCAGCAGCAGCTCCTAGAACTGTGTACACTTCATGACCCACTTCCGTGCATTCTTCATGCTTCTAAAATCAATAGCATGGGTGTAATGATGCAGCAATATGAACAGACACAGTGTTATTCCAGGGAAGAAAAAAAGTCCATGATCTTGACGAGCAGGTTTCTTCCTTTCAAAAGAGTTTGCATTTCTAGCATGCAGTCTTTCCTGGGTGGAGTGACTTCATCAGTCTTTCCATTGTTTCAATGTAAAGTAGCTGAGCCATCCTAAATGATGGCATCTGCTTGACAATAGCAGCTCCAGTCACCTAACTCTGTTTCTGTGTCAGTAGCCTTAAACTTCATTGAATTTTCAAACCTTAAATCATCTATCTTTCAGTTATATACCCCCTACCAAGCATGTCAGTCCATTACTTTCAAATTTAACCTTAATTAAACTCTCTGGGCATGTGCAGCAGGCCATAGCCAGCCTTTATGCCAATAGCCCAGTTCTACCAAGGTTCTCTGCTGTCTTTCTTTCCCCTTTGAAATGTCATAGGCTAACACAATTCTCTGTGCACCTAGCATTTTCAATTTCTCACCAGAATGTCCATGAAATGTGGCTTACTTCTCTGTAAGGCATCTTCAGTTGCAAGTACCAAGTCCATGACCGCTCCTCCAGAACAAAAGTTCCAAAAGACCCAAATCCACATGGTCAGATTCATTGTGTAGCTACACCTCAAATCTCTGGTACCAGAAACCTGTTTTAGTCAGTTCCATGTTGGTGGGATGAACATCCAAACTGGACACAGTTTGTGGGAGGAAGGGGCTCATTTCAACATCATTGATCCATCAGTTGCTGAAGAAGCTGCTTCCATACATCCAAGCAGAGAGAAGAAAACCAAACAGCCAGAAACCACCAAAAGCAGCAGCAGGAACTTCAGCAAGCAGGTCTCCCAGAGTTCAAAACCTCTCTGTACACCTTTGGGCTGGAATTCAGATACGCCCCCAAACACACCTTTGGGCTGGATCCTAGGATCCACCCACAGTGACACCTCCTCCAGCCAGGTGGCTGGAGACCCAAGTTACAAGCTTTAATAAAAAAGCCCTGAGTCTATGGGGGACATACATTTACATTCAAACCACCATAGCCATTGTTTTCTTTATTGATGTTGGAATGTAATATGGCCTTGACACTTTTTTCTATCCCTGATACTCTTTCTTCTATCTGGTCTATTGATGATGTTTTCCACTTCATTTTAAAATTTGATTTGTTGAGGCTTTAATTTCCAACATTTATGTTTAATTATTTTTATCTTGCAAAATATGGTTTTTTTCACTGCATGTCTAATCCATGTTGCTGTTTTTTTTTTTTAATCCAGGCATGGAAATGTCTTCCTTAGCTCATTCATCTCTTTGTTCACATCCTCTTTCAAGTCACTAATCATTTTTACAGTTAGCGTTTGAATTCTTTCTTTTGTATTTCCACCATTTCAGTGTCTTTGGATTTAGTTATTGAGGGTTTGTGAACTTCTGGAGGAGTCTTTGTGCCCTGCTTTTTTTATGTTTCTGTGTTTCAGTGTGAGCATCTATCGGGATGAGACTCTCTTCTGGTATTACATGGGGGTCTGTTTGGTGAGTTGCATATTTTTAGGGGCTCAATCCCTGGTAGTACGGAGAGAGGAGAAAACAAAATACTGTAACAGCAACACCACCAAACAAAAACAGAGATGACAATAAAATCAAAATCAATCAAAGCTAATTACTATACCATAGAATAATGGATGGTGGAAGGGTAAAAGAGGAAGAGGAGGAGGAAGTTTACAGGGGAAGTGGGCATGTGGTTTAACAAGGTGCTTTCGGAAGAGAGAAATGTATGTGAGAACTGTAAACTGCAAAGTGGAATTCTGGTTGAACAATGAAAGAAGGCTGGTTATCACACGGGGTAGTGCACAGACAGATGTATATGTGTAGGAGAGGGAAGTGATAGAGAGGGAAAGGAAAGAAATACATAGAGATACACAAAGAGATTAAGAGAGAGAGTGGGAGATGGAGAGAGGAAGAGCCCTGGAAGCCTTGAGAATGGCACTCTTCACTCTGGCCTTGGTCTAAGGGCAGGGAGCAGCAGCAGGACAGTGCACTGGGGTGTTAGTCTGGCTGGAACAGGGATGGGGACACTGTGGAGGCACAGGTGGTACATTCTCTCAGATCAGAATTCCCTTCTCCCAGGCAACTGTTCCTCTGTCCAAGTTAAGGGTCATTTGCGTGCTTGTCTTCACGACTCTCAGCTGAAACTTCTCATGGTTAGGGCACTCCCTTCCGGGGTTCTTTCCCTACAAAACCAGCACAGTGCCTTGTACATCACAGGCGCTCAAGGTGTGTGTCTAAGAGCAAAACTAGAAGTCTGTCTGTTCAACTTCATTTCTGAAATACATACCACGTTCTCCAGGGGAAACACTGTGAGGCAAGCTTGGGAAACATCTAATCCTGATGACTTAAGTAGAAACTCTAGACATTCCCACGACTTAACAGGCTGCAGCTCTCCATTCAGTAATGACATAATTGGTGGTTACATGAGACACTTTTTTTTTCACTGAAGGATAAAGTGTAGTTGGAAGTTTCTGTTGTCCTCTTTAAATATATTTCTTTGTTTAACAGTCTTAAAATATGTTGGGTAAATCTCTTCCTTTGCTTGATTTCTTAAGTATTTTATACATTGCCCATTTGGAAAATTATTGTAGTTTTCCATGAATCTGTCATCTTAACCCTAAAGTCATATGTTTTCCCTGAATCTTAACTTTGACAGGGTCATGTAAGCCTGCCTTTTCTAATGGAAACTTTTGACTCTTACTCCACCATTTCCAGTTCAGCCACTGGCTGGAGTGTGTTTTAAACAGAGTTAAGCCCTGCCCCAGGAGTTCCACAGGCAGGAGAGATTCAAGCCCACAAACCATTGCATCGTGCTGGGTGGGTGTGAGATGAGCATCTGGGTCCCATGGCCTATCGACATCTTCAGGAGAGATGGATGGAGGAGCTGGCTCAGGATCTGGGGCCCTAAGATCACCCACTCTTCTTGTCCCTGTGCCTAGCATGCCATCCTCTCAACTTATTCTGTTGACCTCAGCAAGCTTGTTCTTGCCATTCAGTCAGCCTGGAGGATCTCAGTAGGGAACCTGAGCCTGGATATGGTCCCCTGTTCAAATGTCACCCAGGGCCTGCTTGGTGAAGATATTGCCCATGGAAGCCAAATAGCAGAGGCTAGCTCTCTGCAGCCACTCCAGCCCACCCTCTGGATGCTCTTGCTAGCTGAAAAACACCCTTTAATTGTACAAATGACATTGAAAATATAAAATGTAAAGGAAAAAAATCCCAAGTTCTCTTCCATTAGTAGAGCCAAGTTCCTGGAGCTTCATCTCTTTTTCTTTTTTTGAGAGAGTCAGAGAGAGAGAGAGAGAGAGAGAGAGAAATAGAGAATGGGTGCACCAGCGGCCTATCAGCTGCTGTGAATGAACTCCAGATGTGTGTGCCCCCTTGTGGTCAAGTGCAGCATTGCACGCTTGTGTCACTTTGTGTCTGGCTAAACGTGGGACCTGCAGAATTGAACAGGCATTCTTAGGCTTAGGAGTCAGGCACCTTAATTGCTAAGCCATCTCTCCAGCCCTCCATACTATCTTTACATCCAGAGTCACTTTTCAAGTGAACGCTTCCCACCCTTGACCCCAGCTTAGAAACAGAGCTCTGCTGTCCTTCTTCCTGGCTGTCTCCTGTGGAATGTTCTAGTCAGCCAGGTTCCCAGCTTAGGTGCTGGTTTAATGGTCACCAGTGGATCCATGCCAGGTCCTCCTTGTGTGCTGACTGTGCAGGCAGCCTGCACTATGCCATCTTCTGGACATGACCATCAAGCCAGGAATCAGAGTTGATAAAAATCGCTCAGTCTTTCTCATGCATGTCCATGAGATGATTTCTCCTGCTTGGAAAATGAGGCGTTGGCTTGCACACTTATTCCTGATGTCTTGGCCTGTTCTGACTGCTATAATAAAATGTCATGGGCCGAGAGGCTTGTAAACAGGGGAGTTTTGTCACTCACAGTTCTGGAGAATTAAAATCAAGGAGAAAGGCATGAAGATTCTGTGTCTTGAGTGGGCTCTCTCTCTCTAAAAGGCACTGTCCTCGCTTGGTGGAAGGTGCAAAGCGACTGTGTGGACCCTCTTTTGTGATGGTACGAATGCTGGCCACAGGGGGTTAACCATCGCTTCCAGAGGCTTCACCTTCTAACACTGCCCACCAGGGCTGATATTTACACATGTGAACTGGCACATAGGGGCGGACACAAGCATTCAGATATGGTACCTAATAAATGCCAGTTTCCTACATGGCCCTTGGCTGCATTCTTGGGGGTGGGTGTCCCCAGTGCTGGGATTACAAGTGTACGCTAATGTGCCAGTGCTAAGTACATGGGTACTGGGGATCTGAACTCAGGTCCTCATGACTCACTGGCAACCATTTTACCCACTGAGCCACCAGCTTGCCAGTCCCAGGGGTGCACTTGAGCATGTGTGTGTCAGCACTTAAGTTTAAGGGTCAAACTCATCTCTCAGCAGCTCCAGCCCACCTGCTCCTCCCTCGGCATTGGTGTCTTGGGCTCCTCTGAGCATTTCCCATGGGGTATTTCCCTTTTCTCTAGATCTAAAGTGAAAGTCAGCCCAGAACTATCACAGCTAGAAACTGTTGTTTGTTTGTTTGTTTTTCAAGGTAGGGTCTCACTCTAGCTCACACTGACCTGGAATTCACTATGTAGTGTCAGGGTGACCTTGAACTCATGGTGATCCTCCCACCTCTACCTCCCGAGTGCTGGGATTAAAGCCATGTGCCACCACACCCGGCTTTTTAAAAACTGTATTTTAAAACAAGACAGCACCAAGATATTGTGATGGCAAATTTGACTTGAAAAGGAAAATCCAGCACATTTTAACTGTTTTGGAGCTCACATTTGAATGTTGTTTTTTTTTTAGCTCCCGTATGTCCATCACTGCTAGACATTTAGTGCCTGAAGTCCATTCTATGCTTGTCAGGGTTTCAAGATGCCGCACTCGCCCACACGGGAGAAGCAACAGATTTGACAGAATCTATAATGCAAACCCTAAAATGTTCATTTTTTTTATCAAAGGGAACCTCCTCCTGCCTGTCATTGTGATGGTGGTGAGAAACAACCCCATTTCTCACACAAGCCATCAAAAATGCTGCTGGTCTTCCCAAATTCACACCCACAACCAAGGCTGCACCTCAAATTCTGCAGTGTCCTCACTTCCTGCTTTGACCACAGGACCTTCCTGTGGGTAAATCCAGGACCTTCTGCTTTGTGCTCCTCCCTGTGCCTCTGAAGTCCGAGCTCACAGAGGGCACAGCCTTTCCCTCGTGCCAGCATTTGACTACAGAACCTGGACACTGAATGGCGTACTATAAGAACATGTTTGCTGTATACATGTACATGAAGAGACTTCTGAAGGGACGGTACTCTTCCACACTGCTCCACAGAACCCAAGCTAGTCCAGCCTCTGTGGAAGTCAGCATGGTGGGTTCTCAACAAGCTGCAACCCATCTCCCATTACAACCCAGGTCTTCTGAGTTGACCTGCAGGGATCCAAGTCAGCATGTCACAGTGACACTTGCACATCAGTGCTCACTGCAGCACTATTTACAATCGCTAAGTCGTCCAAAAAGAAAGAGAAAAAAGAAATTGTGGTACATATATACAGTTGATTTCTTTCAGCCATAAAGACGAATGGAGTCATGTAATTTGCAGGGAAATGAATGTAATGGAGATAATCACATTAAATGAATTAAGTCTGTCTCAGAAAAACAAATATCATATATTTGCTCCCATTTGTGGTTCTAGATTTTATATATTCACATAAAGTCATTTATGTATATAATAAATGAAATTAGAAGTTGCCTAGGGGAGCGAGCCAAGAGGATTAATGGAAGGGGGAGGGGTAAAGGGATACATAATACACACCTATCAGGAAAACTTTTTTTAAAGTAACATTCATTTTAAAAGTGACACACTGGGCCTCTTAAGAATCCAAATCTTTTACAGGGGGAATGCAGTGGAGAGGATGAAAAGACTATACAGGCTTCAGCCAGAAGAAACATCTGCAAACTGTCTGCCTGATAACAATCTCTGGATATGGAAGGAGTTCTAACACTTTAATAGCAGAAAGCAGTTTTCACTGGATCTCTGGTGTTCAGTAAAAACAATCACAGCCTGCAGACGAGAAGCTCTGGTGACAAGGAGCCCCTGAGCCAGGGGATGCTGGTACCAGCGGATACTCTTCAGTGTGTGTAGTCTCTGCATGTGTGATGTCAATGGTGAAGTCAGTCCACCTCCCTCACTGCTGCTTGCGTGGTCCTGGCATAGGCTCTACCAATAATCACAGAAATGGAAGGGCACATGGCTCAGTGACTACCACACTGGCATGAGGACCCGAGTTTGGATCTTTGGGGGTGGTGTGGCACCTGTAATCCCACCACGGAGGAATGGAGAGAGGAGGACTCCTGGGTCTTGCTGGCTGGCTAGACTAGCTTCATTTACATATATAATTTTTTTTTTTTTTTTTTATCATTTATTATTTATTTTTGGAGAGAGAGACAGAGAGAGATAGAGAGGGAGAGAGGGAGACAGAGATGGGCGCGCCAGCAGTCTCTCAGCTGCTGGGAACGAAATCCAGATGCGTGCGCCCCCTTGTGGGCAAGTGCGGCATTGCACCCTTGCCTCCCTTTGCATCCGGCTAAACGTGGGACCTGGAGATTGGAACCGCTGGACATTGGAACCAGCATTCTTAGGCTTAGCAGGCAGGCGCCTTAGCCGCTAAGCCATCTCTCCAGCCCTATAATTTATTTTTAATATATAATATATTTATTTATTTGCGAGAGAGAAAGAGGCAGAGAGAGAGAATGGGCACACCAGAGCCTCCAGCCACTGTAAATGAACTCCAGATGCATGCGCCCCCTTGTACATCTGGCGTATGTGGGTACTGGGGAATTGAACCGAGGCCCTTTGGTTTTGCAGGGAAGTGCCTTAACTGCTCAGCCATCTCTCCAGCCCCTAGACTAGCTTCTTCAGTGAGCTCTAGGTTGTGCGAGCCCCTCTTAAGGAATAAGCTGGGGAGTGACTAAGGAAGGCACCCCATGACAGCCTCAGGCCTCCACATGCACGTGTCAGTACCTGTAGGGGCACACAAAATAACAGAAAATGAACACAAATCAACCCATTCTACAGATGTCTGTGTAAGTTTTCAAGCCATATATTATACATTAAGAATTGCTTGAAATGGTTTTGGAAGGAACATACCACATGATCACATAAATACTAGTGTTTTCTCTAAATTCCCTCCACCCATTACACGGCATGATGGGCTCTCAGTGCTGCTCAGATGGATCTTTGGGCCTCTGTACTCCAACTTGTCCTCTGACAAGGAGGAATAATCAAACATCTTTTCCCATAGGTGAAGATTTAAGCTTTCACACAAGAATTTGAATAGCTGGGGCTGGAGAGATGGCTTAGCAGTTAAGGCACTTGCCTGCAAAACTAAAGGACCTTGGTTCAATTCCCCAGGACCACGTAAGCCAGATGCACAAGGAGGCGCATGCATCTAGAGTTCATTTGCAGTGACTGGAAGCCCTGGTATGCTGGTTCTCTCTCTCAAATAAATAAATAAAAATATAACATTAAAAAAAAAAGAATTTGAATAGCTGGTCTCAGGAATGATTCTAGATGCTCTAGGGTTGATTCCAGAATAAGATTTAAAAATGAAAAGATAATCTAATTTACAAAAAGCATAGGAACATGCTTTAAATATACCATTAGTTTTGAAGCTGCGGATTAGAGGTGTGCACCTGGTTCCATTTCTCCTTCTCCTTGTTCACATTCCTCTTCCTCCTCCTTCTGGTGTGTGGATGGGTGCAGCACTCATGCATGAGTGCATGTTCATGTGTGTGCAGGTACATGCGTGTGCATGGGTGTGGAGGTCAGAGAACAATCACGAGTGCCGTTTCCGAGGGACGCTGTCTACCTTGGACTTACTGAATAGGCCCGTGAGCCCAGGATCCCTCCTGTCTTTCTCTCCCTGGGGTTGTAGGTGCACGCTGCCACATCCTGTGTCTTTACAAGGGCACTGGGGATTGAACTCAGCCCCAGACTTGACGTAAGCACTTTATCAACTGAGCCTGCTCCCCAGCCCATATTTCTTCCTTTAAGAATCACATTGTCTCTTTGCAGATCTGGGCTTTCAATGAATAAATTAAACTGTAAGTAATTCTATAGGACTTCCCCCTTCATTTGCAAGTACGGCATAAATTTCACAAATCCTGATGCTTTTAAACCTAGCTTTTTATCCAAAATTGCCCATCATTAAGTAACTCTTTAATAACTACTTAATAAAACATCCTCACCCAGTAATGGACAGACTGTAGAGCTGGTAACTTCAGATGTAAATGGAACAGGCTTTACTAAGAGGGACTATTTAATTTGCAAGTGTGAAACTCCCTCATGCATATTTAGAAGAGGAGATGCTTATAATAAAATTGAAATTCTGCCAAGTCTCCTTATTCATAAGTGCTTTGAAATTATCTCCCAAGATTTAACAATTAACTATATCCAGTGAACTGTCTCCCTGCACTCCGCCCCACACCCTGAGACAAGTTAGAAATCTTTGGTGCAGGAAGGGTAATAGGCCCATGAGTGGTTCAGGGGCTAGATCCCCCCAAATGGAGGTCTAGGTCAGGGGTGTAAGATGACTATCACACCTAAGGGAGGGAGGGCAGAGGAGGGGAGCAGGCCTGGCACAGACGCTCAATGGGATGTAAGCTCAAGAGGCTATCAACTGACCCTGCAGAGAGCTCGGCAGAGCTGTCCAGGTGACAGGAGAGGGAGCTGTGACTGGGCCACATCACATGCATAATCTCAGAAGCAGGCTGTCAAGGAGGGGCGTGACCCCACGTGCTCACCATAGCACCTACTACCTGCGGCTGGGGCTGTGTCCCCAACGAGCAGCAAGGCATCTCTCTTCTATTGTGAATGGTGACGGGCTAGGACCAGCAAAAGGAACGAAGGCCAAGGGGCAGCTGAAGGCTGTACTGTTTGCACAATGTGGGCGATGTCACTGCACATGCAGAGGGATGCTCAATTCTGTGCACTCATGCTGCTTCCATTGTATTTATCAGATATTCATTAAATGAGATAATGGGTGTTCATTGCGCACCTGCATGCGCTTGTACTCTCTTACCTCTGCTGGCCTCCTCCCTCCCCTCCTACATTCCTGCTGGTCCTCCTTTTGTTTGCATGTGCCCCCCTTCCCTTGCCATCAAGTCCCACGCAGGGAAAGTTCCCAAGGCACAACTCCACTGCGCACCGCATGGGAAGGCCAGTTGTGGTACTTATCATGATCTTCAGTTCCAGCCATTTTCCTGCAAATGACATAATTTCATTCTTCTTTATGGCTGAATAAAACTGTGCTGTGTATATAAACCACATTTTCTTTATCCATTCCTCTAATGACAGACAACTAAGCTCATCGCGTGACCTGGCGATTGTGAATGGTGTTGCAATAAACATGAGGCTGTGGTCTTCCATACTCAGCTACTTTGATTCTGCATGTGCGTGTGTGTGTGTGTTCCCTATGCCACAGTGGTGGTCAGAAGACAATCTTACCTTACACTGTGTTTGAAACAGGGCCCCTCTCATTGTTTTGCTGCTGGGAAGGCCTGATTAGCTGGGCCTGTGAGCTTCAGGACTCTCCCGGCCTTGTGTTCCAATCAATGCTGTGGGCATCTTGAGATTACAGACACGTGTGTCACTTTACATCCCACTTTCCACGCGTGCTGAGGATTTTCATGGGAGGTGGCAGGCATACAGAGCTGGAGCCTTTAACCACTGACCATTCCCTACCCCGACCTTGATGCTTCTGCATATGCACCCTACCTGGGTCCCATGGCAGCTCTATTTTTAATCTTTTCAGGAACCTCCATACTGGACTTATTTAGATTCCCACTAATTTTCACCAGCATTTATTATTTTTCAGATGACTACCTTACTGACGGGAGCATGATGGTGTTTCAGTGTAGCATGGATCTGCATTGCCCTGGTGGCTAAGCACACGGAACAGCCTGTCATGTATCATATCATGGAGTTTACACCAAGACATTGCCTTTTCCTGCTCTTGCAGTCAGGTTCACGTCGTTGGCAGAAATCACCCGATCAAGAGCAGCTTGTGGGGAAAAAAGGTTTATTTTTGCTTACAGTCTCGAGTGGGTAGCTCCACAATGGAAAAGTGGTGGCATGAGCAGAGGGTAGACATCACCTCCTGGCCAACATCAGGTGGTCAACAGGAACAGGAGAGTGTGCCAAACACTGGCAAGGGGAAGCTGGATATGATACCCATAAGCCCACCCCAACAATACACCACCTCCAGGAGGCATTAATTCCCAAATCTCCATCAGCTGGGGACTTAGCATTCAGAACACCTAAGTTTATGGGGGACACCTGAATGAAACCACCACAGCCACCATTACCTACCCCTTGCATTCATAAAGACTTCTGGTGCCGTCATGTCATCTAGCCCTTGGTCCATTTCCTCTCATCCTTGATCACACAGCTTGTCCCCTTTCCTTTCATTATAACAGCCTCCAGGCTCCAGCCATTCTGCGTTCCCCAAAACGTCCACCTGTCTGAGTGTGGTGGACTGAGGAACCCAGCAGTTCCCATCTGGGCTGGAGCTGGTTCTCTGCCTCTAAGCATGGTCACTGCCCCAGGAGAAGACATGACCACAATTTTGGTCACTTGTGTCACATTGCAGGATGGGGCATCTAGCTGCTGCACCCTGTAAGAGAAGGCTTGCTCCAAGTGACAAGGAGCCAATTCTGCTTCCTTTGGGTAGCAAGAAACAAGTCCTCGGCATGGTCAGGGTTTGTGGTAATTCAAATGAAGAGACTTGGGTTAAATTATCTGTGATTCTTTTGACTTTCTAGTGGTTCCTTGGTTTGCTGAACATTTTCCCTTGGAGAAAGATGAGTGTGGTAATTTATAGATAGGAATGAAAATTCACAGCCATTGAAAATAACTGCATTGGCGCTAGAGAGATGGCTTAGTGGTTAAGGCGCTTGCCTGTGTAGCCTAAGGACCCAGGTTCAATTCCCCAGTACCCACGTAAGACAGTTGCACAAAGTAGTGCATGTGTCTGGAGTTTGACTGCAGTGGCTAGAGGCCCTGGCATACCCATTCTCTCTCTCCCTCTTTCTCTTTTGCTAATAAATAAATAATATAATTAAAAAAAAGAAAAAACAAAAAAGAAAATAATTGCGTTGTTGAAACCCCTACTTATCCTAATATATGTTTATATTGTAGAAAAAAGATTGTGACTGAAAGTTTCTTAACATAAAACAAAGGCAAATTCTGAAACACGTGAGTGTAACCTGAAGAGATCTGAGGCCACCCCACTGCTGAAAGCCCTACTGCCAAGGCATGGCAAAGAAAATGAAATCCTTTACCTTAGTTTTCTCTTTGACTTCTTTCTTTTCCTTCTCTTTTTTGGCTTTCTTTGGTTTCTTTTCTGTATCTTGTTTCTTCTTCTTTTTGTTCTTTTCCTCTTCTTCTTGGCTGGCAATGATGTCTTCAATAATCTGGGAGATGGGGAGCACAAAATGTCAGAGCACTGAGCAGACCTCTGTCACGATGACTGTCTTGTCTGTAAGAGAGCTCGTGCCTGTAGGACGCAGCCCAGCTCTGGACCCTGGACGCCTCCAGCCGGCCACCTAGAGCTGCGCTTGTCAGAGAGAGCAGCTGTGTTTCTCAGGAGAGACAGCTAGAGACCAGGAACTTCTGAATCCAGCTCCTCCCTAGCTCGGATGCTCTGGCTTTGAGAGGCTGTGTAAACACTAGGAGAGGTTTTGTAAGCACTAGGAGAGGTTTTGTAAGCACTAGGAGAGTTTTTATAAGCACTAGGAGAGGTTTTGTAAGCACCAGGAGAGGTTTTATAAGCACTAGGAGAGGTTTTGTAAGCACCAGGAGAGGTTTTGTAAACACTAGGAGAGGTTTTGTAAGCACTAGGAGAGGTTTTGTAAACACTAGGAGAGGTTTTGTAAGCACTAGGAGAGGCATGTGAGCAATTGGAGAGGCGTATGAGCACTAGGAGAGGTGTGTGAGACTATGAGAGGAGTGTGAGTGCTAGGGGAGGCGTGTGAGCGCTTGGGGAGGCGTATGAGCGCTTGGGGAGGTGTGTGAGCGCTTGGGGAGGCGTGTGAGCACTAGGGGAGGAGTGTGAACACTAGGGGAGGAGTGTGAACACTAGGGGAGGCGTGTGAGCGCTAGGAGATGCAGTGGCATCTTATCCAGTCCTTGGCAGCCTGGCCTTCACAATGCAAGGTGAAGATGCTTACAGTGACAGCTGTTCTGATAATAACTTCCCCTTTTCACAAGAGATCCTACTTCTTGGAGTTTGTTTCTTTTACCTAAGAGTTAATTTATAGTCCCCATAGTGACAAACAACCACTTAATTCTCCTAAACTCAAAAAGCCTTGGTAAAAATTAACTTTCTCACATAGGACTGGCATTACTGGAAAAATCAATATGGATATGTAGAAGAAAAAAAATCATAGAATTCATTTTAATACTGTACCATCACAGGCTGCCAACGAGAGCTATGCATTCTGGGAGACACCAGGGTGAAGTTGCCAGGCCTTGTCACATCATGGAGAATGGCCACACAACCTGTCTGCAACTGAGCTTAAGGATGAATGTAATCACCATTCACCATACACGTGGTGTGCCTGCTGCCGGGTAACAGGTGGGGGATCTGGGAAGAGAGATGTGCAATCTTGTTTTTGGCTGAGCTAGGACTGGAACAGGGGCTGCCTGGGATGAGTTCCAGAATGTAGAGGAAAAGTGGCAAGATGTACAGAATACAGGATGATTGATTGAAATGCACTGAGTTAGAGACCACTCTTTAACAGTTTTGGGAACCTATGCATGTAGTCTGAGTACAAAGAAATGCCAGGGAATAGCAACCTTCAAATGCAATGCCGTGGTTACCTCCAAAGACAGAGCAAAGCATGTAGTTGGGCAGATAAGACCTGTTCACCTACAGGGTATTATTTCAGTCCATCTTCCCGGACGCAGTCCCTCAATCTGCCTTATTAGTGATTTCCTGAAGTGGTGAAATTGATTTTAGAGAATTATGTTTTTCTTAGGATCTCAATTTTCTTTTTTGAGAGAGAGAGAGAGAGACAGAGAAGAAGAGGTAGAGAGAGAAAGGGCGCACCAGGGCTTCTCAGCTGCTGTGAACGAACTCTAGACACGTGCATCCCCTTGTGCACCTGGGTGACATTGCGTGCTTGCATCACTTTTGCGTGTGGCTAAACATGGGACCTGGAGATTCAAATGGGTGTTCTTAGGCTTCGCAGGCAGGCGCCTTAACTGCTAAGCCATCTCTCTGGCCTGGGATCTTAATTTTAATGTTAGCAGTATAAAAAGCAACTTAACCACTCCATCAGTTTCCTGTTACTATAATAAATGCCTGTGCCAAGTTAAAAAGAGAAAAGGTTTATTTTGACTCATGGCATGGTTGGTTGAACTCTTGCCTTTTGTGTGTAGAGAGGCATGGAGGAGGGCTTCTGGACATGCACGCCACGCACACACACACACACACACACACACACACTTCCCAGAGTGTCCCTCCCATGACCTGCCTCCTGAGGGTTCTACCACTTCTATTAGTGCCACAAACTGGATGCTGTGCCTTTAAGGGACATTGGTGGGAAGCACAATCATTACAGGAGAAGGTGGACATTCTGGTACCACCTGCTTGCTCTAAAGCAAGACGGATAACCCGATTACAGTCCCCCATGGAAGCTCGTGATCCTCCTACGACGCAAGTGTTGGGTCTCGTGACACTGCACTGCAGATACCACAGGCTTCCTTCTTTCCATCTCGGTCTTCCTTTGCGTCCTCGGCCTGGATCATTTGAAATCACGCGTCTTCAAAGTTGCTCATTCTCTTTTTGCTTGATCACGTCTGTCGGCTGTTAAAGCTCTCTCTGCTCTCCAGACATTGTATCCTTCAATACCAAATTATTTTAAAGTTTTCCACTCTGTTTAGCCTTTTATTTTTTGCTCTGACTTTACCCCCGCCCCGATTACAGCATAGAGTTTGTATCATTTTATGATTCAAAGAGCTCATTTAGAATGGCTATTTTGAATTCTTTGTTGAACAGTTCGTGGGCCTCCAATTCTTTGGGCCAGTTACTGGGGTTTCCATGTCCCTCTGCCGAGACTCTGGGATGCTGATGGTCATGCCAAGGTGGCTGCCTCGAAGTAGCTATCAGCTAGCTCTTCCAGACTTGATGGTGAGGACTTCTGCTAAGGACAGACCTTCACCTACTTGGACGTGGGGAGTTTGAAGCATGCCGGATGTGTGTGGTATGTGGTCTGCTGGAGCAGGCATTAAGTGTAGGGACATGTGGTGGCACCAAACTGGGGGAGGGGGGCTGTTCAATCTGATCTGGTCAGGCAGCTAGAGCCTGTGCTGCCAGCCTCTTCA
Source organism: Orientallactaga sibirica (assembly GCA_036365145.1). Classification (NCBI taxonomy): domain Eukaryota; kingdom Metazoa; phylum Chordata; class Mammalia; order Rodentia; family Dipodidae; genus Orientallactaga; species Orientallactaga sibirica. The sequence continues at coordinate 18,961,046 of JAEOAD010000044.1, read as the reverse complement.
TGGTCCTGGTGACAAGAGCTGTGGGAGGTGTTTAGTGTCTGGATGGGGTGGTGGGTCTGCCAGTGTGCCTTTGGGTCTCATGGCTAAGGGCCAGGGTGCATAGCAATGGAAACCAGAGCCAGGAGTGCACACACACTCCACTGTGGAAGCCGGCTGAAGGATAGGTGTGGTAGGCTTGTGCACACCAGTGAGCATGGGGTTAGAGGCAGGGGCTGTGGCTGACTGGGCACACGTGATGGATGGAGCACCAGCAGCCTGCACTGCACGATTCCAGGGACCAGCTGGAGGCAGTGATATGGAGCAGGTCACTTGTGTGCAGGAAGGAAGCTTAGAAGTGAGTGTGAGAGCATTTGCAAGTGTAGAGGCTAGCTTGATGTGTGAGCACGGTGGTGGGGGGATGCACAGAGCTGTGGGTAAGGGTCCGTTGCTTGTGCTCCACAATCTGTGGGGGTCAGGCTAGCAGCACATCATGACCTGGCTGTGGGGGTCAACCCTGGGTGTGAGGAGCAGTGGGGTGGGAGTCTGTAATGGCCACCAGGACCAGTTGCAGGCATGCGCACGGTAGCTGCTCTGGGTTCAGACCCAAAACATCCCTGAGCATGTCTAGCCATGTGGGAGAGGGCTATTTGTTGACGCCGTCACTGTCACCATGTGTGGCACTTGTCAGTCACATGGCTGGTTCTGGGGAGGAGGGCTGGTGGTGTGGGCACCTGGAGATTGAAGGTGTGGTAGTTTGAATATATGGCCCCGATATTCATTGTTTTATTAGTTGATAGTTTGCATCTGCATCACCTTGCTGGAGGCAATGTCATTTAAGGCGTGGTGGTGGTTTGAGATTCCATTGTAAAGATATGCAAAGTGGGCCTAGTGGGAGTTCCTGAAGTGTGCTGTGGCTTTTTGGCTGTAGCTTTGCTCTGTGTGCTGTGTGCCTGGTTGGTTTTCTCTCTCTCTCTCTCTTGGTCCTGTGAAGGCAGGCCAGCCTCTTCTGCCATTATGGCACTTCCCCTGGATCTATAAGCTTCAATAAATAATATCCTTCCTCCATAACTGTGCCTGGTCTGGCAGCTCATCTCAGCGAACCTGAAGCTGTCTGCTACAGAAGGTAAAAGAAATACAGGATCCTCTGTGCTCGGCTGCTGGCATCTGCAGTCTCTCACTAGTGCTACTGTTGCTGCCGTGAGAACTCAAGCACCCTTACTTCACTGAGGCTCACACACACCTGAGGGGTGATCCCTCAAAGTGAAGAGCCGGCTATCCCCAAAGCCAGTCCTGGGCTGGCCACTGTGTGCCTCCATCGGCAATGTCAGAGAGGGCTGCCTCCTGACGCTCGCAGCCACGGAATGGCTAGATCACATGGCTGAAAACAGATACGCCACGGTGCTTGTCTTGGTTTTGCTGAGAAGCCAATATTGAATTAATTTTGCTCATACTTTGTAACCATAGCAAATCCTTCCAACATCAGTTGGGCATTGCATTGCCCGTTAGGACAGCCATCAGTTGTTTTGGCTCAAAGGCCAAATCTGGATTCCTGCCTGCTTTCCTTTATTAAATATAATTTTATTGAAGCATATTTTATGTATTAAGTATTCACCCATTCCAAGTTCATAATACTATAAATTTTTTTCTGCAAATTTATCAAGTTTTGTACAGCCATCACCATCAGTTTTAGGGCATTTCTGTCACCCCAATAAGATCTCCTCAAGTCCTTTGATGCTGAATCATTCCTCTCTCCTTTTCCCTCCTTCTCAGATAGGTACTAACTTGTCTCAGTCTCTGTGGACTTGTGTGGTCAATTCACATAACTGGGACCACATGGACATCTATCGTGTCTAGATATTTTCTTTTTTAAAAAAGTTTTATTTATTTATTTGAGAGAGAGAGAGAAAGAGAGAGAGAGAAATAGGCAGGTAGAGAGAGACAGAGAGAGAATGGGCATGCCAGGGCCTCCAGCTGCTGCAAACGAACTCCAGATGTGTGTTCCTCCTTATGCATCTGGCTTACGTGGGTCCTGGGGAATTGAACCTGGGTCCCTTGTCTTTGTAGTCAAGTGCCTTAACCTCTAAGCCATCTCTCCAGCCCCTGTGTCTAGATATTGTCATTAGGCTTAATGTTTCTCAGGTCCATCTGCACTGTAAGTTTCAGGGCACAGATAGGCCACGTTTCACCTCTCTGTTCAGTCATTGGAGATGTGCAGGGTGTTTCACAGTTTCAGAGTAATACTTCCACAAATATTCCTGAAGAGTAATGCGGTCATGAGTGCTCATGTACAACTGTTTAGGTACAGCCACGTTTCCACTACTCTTGGGCAGTGTCTTAAGAGGGGAACTTGGATAAATTTATGTTTAACCTTTAAGAAACTGCCTGTTTTCTGAAGAGGCCATTCTTCATACGTGCCGACGGAGTGCATGAGCATTCCCTTGTACGTCCTCACTTCAGTACACGAGGCTCCTTCTCTCCCATCCTCAGCGTTTGTTACTGCCTTTGGTTATAGCTTCTTCAGTGACTGTGAAGCAGTGTCCCATCGAGGGTTACATTTCCACTCTCTAATGATGGTGTTGAGTATTTATACATACATATAATATACATAAACACATGAAATATACATATAGATGTATATGTTAGCTTTTGTGTGTGGTTATGTGCCTGAATGAGCAGCAGACACACACGAGCCTTGGTATGTGTGTGTGTGGATCCCAGAATAAGCCCACGTGTAGGTCTGCATCTTTCCCCTCCTTTGAGACAAGGTCTGTTGTTCATTGTTGCAAATACCAGGCTTTTTGGTAAGCTTCAAGGGCTTCTCCTGTCCCTGCCTCCCATCTCACACTATATACACTGAGATTACAGACATGTGTTACTATGTCTGGCTTTTCATGGGTTCTGGAGATTTAAGCTCAGGATGTCACTCGAACTCATAGCAGTCCTCTTTTCTGTCTTATAGGCATGTGTCACTGTGCCCATAGAAGGAAGGGACACTTTCGCCCTTGTATTCTATTTTTTCGTTTCTGAGTTAAGCAAAGGAGATTTACTGAACCTAGGGGAAAGCTCCCAGAAACCAGGAAGGGATTGGGAAGTGGGAAATAGGGTTCCCTTTTGTGAGTTCTTGGACTCATTGACAAAGCATTTAAAAACAGACTCAAGAACACTAGAGGGTCATTTTAATGCAGTCTCTTAGCTGTTCCTGTATCTTACTTTGGACAAAGTCTGCCTCAGCCTTTTGCCATTTTTTGCTTGCATTATTTTGTCTTCAAGGCAAAATGTCAGTGTATTCCCAGCTTGTCTTTTTCATTTTTATGATGATCTTTCTGAACTGTGAGAGTTTTGCACTTTGATTAAATTCAGCTTACCCGTGACTTTAACGAGCATTTCTCTCTGATTTGAGGCTGACCATCTCATATGCTGAGCCTCTTTTGAGTTTCAAATCCATAAGGTTTCTTTTATGAGAACCATTGCCTCACATCTCTGGTTGTTTTGGATCGTTGATCTTCCTCTTGTTGAGTTTCACTGAGTTTTCTATTTATTAGAAAAATAGCCTTTTGTCTGTGCTGCTGTGTCCTCGCTGCAAGTGAGCCGCTTGCACCCGCACTGCTCAGCTCACTGTCACCTTGCACCTTTAAAGAACACTTTCTGAGTGGATTTGATCAGCTGTCCCTTCTGTGACTTATGGGTCTGCGCCACGGTTAGTACGTTTTTTCCCAGTCTGGGGTGTGGCTCAGTGGATGAGGCACTTTCCACAGAAACATGAGGACCTGAATGCAGGTCTCCAGTGGCCACGTAAATGTCAGGTGTATGTGGTGGCTCACCTGTAATGCTGGCCCTCAGGAGGCGGACCCCTGGGACAGGCTGGCTAGCTAGACTACTGAATTGGTGAGCTTTGTGCTCAGTGACAGACCCTGAATAAAGTGGACAGTAAAGAAGACACCTGGTGTCAACCTCTGCTTTCCACATGCACCCCCACACATGTGGCCCCATGCATACACACATGCATACACACACACACACACACACACACACACACACACACACACCCTGGGGTCATGGTATGTTCCTTTCCGGGCTTTATCTAGTCCTTTTTTGTTTCTGTTTGGCATTACATTTAAATCCATGGTCCACTTGGAACATTCTGCAGTGTAGTACAAAGGAGGCGAGGACGTAGGTTTGCAGGTGACAACCTATTCTGATACCATTTATTTCCTTCTCCCCCTCACACGTTGGGGATTACAAGTTTCCATGTGGATATGAGTCTATGTCTTGAGTTTCTGTTCTTTTCCATTGTGGCTTCCTTTTTGCTGTTGTCCTACATCGTCAGGCTCCTGAGGAATTGTTTTCAATCTGGCGGGCGAGCTCTCCTTCTCCCTCACTGTCCTGTGTTGCGTGTTTCCTATCAAAACTGAGGATGGCCAGCCCCTCTCCCCGGTGCTCCTGACTGCCCAACACCATGTGCTTGGCATTTATAGATGATGCTCGACAGAGCTGGCATTTCTGATGCTAGGTATTCCCACCCATGGCAGGCACGACCCTCTTCCCTTTGTCTGTGTCCCTCAGACGTGTTCTAGACTTTTCTTCTCATAGAATGCACATCTACTACTGAGCTTATGTATCTTTGTCATATTTTCTGTTCAAAGTAGATTTTTATTATATTTTCTTTTTAAAATATTTTATTTTTCTTTATTTGAGAGAGAGAAATAGGCAGGGAGAGAAAGAGAGAGGAAGAGAGAGAGAGAAAGAATGGGTGTGCTAAGGCCTCCAGCTGCTGCAAATGAACTCCAGATGCATGTGCCCTCAGTGCATCTGGCTTACGTGGGTACTGGGGAATTGAACCTGGGTTGTTTGGCTTCGCAGGCAAGCACCTTAAACATTAAGCCATTTCTCCAGCCCTAGAGTTTTATTATAGTTTCTAGGCACTTGAAGTTTCTGTCCATCCTGATTTTGTTGGAACATCTGTACGTCTCACATTGTTTGTCTCCGCATCTTGTTCTCATCTCTGTTCTGGGTACAGAGAACGGCGGCAATAGTTGTCAGTCACCTGTGTCCTCTGTTCCACTTCCTGTCTCTGTGGGCTCTTTCTTCATGTCCAATAGTGCAGTGCCATTCACGCGGGGCGGTGTTTCATAGCAGTGTTGATAATGGCCATACTCATACTTTCCCTGCCACTCGTGGAACTGTTTCTGCTGAGTTTAATTAAGCATGAGATTGGGTTTTGAACTAAGACAGAATCATTTTGTCATATTAAAGAAGTATCTGTCTATTTTCATTTTTACTAGGTCACATTGTTCAGCATCAGGAGTGGATGCTGTGCTAGGAAATGCTTGTTCAGTGTTCACAGTGATTAGAACATTCTTCCCTTCGGAGCATTTCCTGTGCAGCGTGCTCACACACATCCTCAGCGCAAACCATCCTTGCATTCTGAGGAACAGCCACCTGATAGTGGAGCTTTATTATTCATTATGCTGCCAGCGTGACTGTGCTAGTGTTTCATTTAAATTGTTTCCACTAATATTCATAAAAAGGATTGATTTACAGTTTTATTTGTATTCAGTAATTTGGGAGGTATGATCAATGTCATGCTCACTTCATAAAAAGTATTCATATGGCTTTCGTGTCTTAGAAACATGAGTTTACCTGCTCAATTACATTGTTATAACAGCTATAGCTGTTTCTCTATCTCCTCATTCCACTCCAGCAGCTACTGCAGCCAGTCTTACCATTTCTTCTGACAGTCAGTAGTAAAGTCATCAAGATGTTCAGAGAGTTTCCATGTGCCCCGTCATGTCCCCATGTGTTCTAAGGACATCCTGTGCACCCCTCATCTGATTGCCCATGGGTTCAGGCAGGATGGTGTGGCTCCTTCCCCTCTTACGAGTGGGCAAGCCCAGGCTGCAGCCCCAGTGTGCAGTGGAATGTGGTTGTAATCACAGGGCTCTTTCCCTTTTCAGTCATCTGTCTTTCAGCATTAAGCTTCCCTGTGGTCCCCTTCGTTTTATCGGAATGTGTTAACCAGATGACCTGGTTTTGTTTTGAGTTTGACTAGAAGTTCCCTCCCTTTTAAATGCTTCTTGTGGACAACTTAGACATTCCACCAACATTCTTAATCCTGTAATCACTGCCTTCTAAACTACGGTGAATGTGTTTGGCTCCTTGCCCTGGTCCGCCTTTCAAGACACTGCTTGTTTCTGAAGATTCAGCCTTAGGTCAAGTCCTAAACACGCAAAACAGTGAAATAACACCACTTTAGAGTGACTGTCCCTCAGGGAAGGGCCCGCTGCTGCCAAATAACAGGGCTGGTATGAAGTGCTTCTGGGGTTCAGGAGAGAGGCAGAAGTGGTGGAGAGTGGAGGGAAAATGCTGGGAGCGAGGCTGTCTTCTGAAGGGAAGTGGAGGAAGAGCACTTGAGGCTGAAGAAGAACCCTACACATGACCTTACAGGTCACAGGGCACACAGGGACTCTGCGAGTCTGGCTGGTCTGGAACCTTGACCTTCCCTATGGGAGTTTGGCTGAACACTACTCCATGTATGATTCCTTGTTAAAGAATGCTAGAGGGGGCTAAAGACACAGCTCAGCAGTTAGAGGCGCTTGCTAGAAGGCCTGATGGCCTGGGTTCAATTCCCCAGTTCCCATATAGACCCAGAGTCACAAAAAGGTGCATGAATCTGGAGTTCATTTGCAGTGGAGGAAGCCCTGGTGCACCCATTCTCTTCCTCTTTCTATCTCTGTCTGCCTCTTCCTCTTTGTCATAAATAAATAAATAAATAAATAAATAAATAAATAAATTACTAGAGGGCTGACAGAGTGTTAGCCTAAAATCCCTGAAGCCTTGGGTTTGATCCCAGCACTGTATAAACTGGGGGGGGGATTGAAACACACTATAATCCCATCTCTCTGGAGGGAGAGGTATGAGGATCAGGAGCTCAAGTTATCCTTGGCTACACAGTGAGTTCAAAACAACTCCCATTTCAAACACACACACACACACACACACACACACACACACACACACACACACACACTGGGGATCACCATCAATGAAATAAACAAGGCAGACAAGACCAGCTGTCAGAACCACAGCAGGGGGCAGGGGAGCAGCAAGCCACCATGCTAGGGCCAGATACACGCAGCCTCCTGTCACTCACACGCTGACTTGCAGTGTTTGATGCTGTCACCTAGAGCTGAGCATCCAAGGAAGACAACGTCTTCTCCACAGCCTGCAAGACTACCTTTTTTCTTTCTTTCTTTTTTGGCCCTGTGTGGAGAAAACCTGTTGGCCACCGATCTATCCAACCATCAGTGATGCTTAAGAGTGGCTTTTCTGGCATACATGGAAAGTTGTTATTATCCTAACTTTAAAACTTTGCTAGTTGAATAAGTAAAGGAATAATAGCAAAATTGCTTTTCATTGAAAAGTCTTGTCTAGCAATTTTGAAAAATATTGTTTAAAATTTTTTATTCATAGTTTTGATATTTTTTTCTTTTAAATACTTTATTTATTTTTATTTGCAAGGGTATACAGACAGAGAGAGGGAAAGGGCATGCCAGGGCCTCTTGCCACTGCAAACAAACTCCAGATGCACCACTTTACCTGGGTGCTGGGGAATTGAGCCAGGACTGGCAGACTTTTCAAGCAAAACTTTAACTACTGAGCCATTTCTACCACAACTCCCTGCCCTTTTGAGATTTTTTTCCACTGAGTTATTCAGATGTTGTTTCTTGTTTCCTTAGAACTCTTTCAATAGGAACAACTCTCTTTAGCAGGCATACTGCAGATATTTTCCTCATTGTGTCATATGACTTTAACTTCATTTACTTATTTTTTTCCATTTGAGTTGTATGTAGTCAGATGTATCAGTTCTTTTTCCTTGTGATTTCTGCCTATGGTGACATGCTTGTCAAATTAGTCCCCACCCCTCTGATTATAAGGGTCTCAACAGTTTCTTCTGGTAATTTGTGGTCTAATATTTTACATGTACATTTTTGATGCATATGGAATTTATTTTGCATGCTAAAGGAGGTCAAGGATCCACTGAATTTTGCCAAATTCAGAGCTGATCAAGTCTTCCCCTACTGAACAACCCTCATTTCTATGACATGTCATCATTCTTCCAACATGTATGAGTTGGTTTCTGAACATATTTCTGAGTCAGTCTGCGTGGGTTTGAATTTCAGTATCACAAGGTGTTAACTGAATTTTCCTGACTGCTTCTCTTCATCAGGTTAATGTGTGCAAACTTTGCATAGTACCAGACACAGAATATTTGTTCAATAATTGTGTGATTTTTTTTGTTTCTATTATCTGTCTAGAATTTTTTCTTTCTATGGTGTTTTAGTTGCTTTTAAATAATTTGATTTTTATCCTCAACACAAATTCATTGTCATTATAATTTGTTTACAAAAACTTTCTGGATATTTCAAGAGAAATTTGAAAATAAATTTGCCAATCAAAAACAGATTTAGATTTTGGTTCAAATTGCATCAAAGGCATGGGATAATGAAAAGATGATGTGTTTGCAGACTTTATTGAAATTTGGAGAAATAACCAATCTGTTTTATTAAATCTTTTACTATCTTTAGCAAAGCTTAGTCAAGATAATTTTGTAGCCAATTGTGGTGGTGCACGCTGGTAGGAATTTGCTGAAGATAATTTTGTACAATTGTTTAATCTGTCACTACAATTTCATGCTGTTCATTATATTTTCTAGGTAGATTTGAACATGACAGTGATATGACCATGTTACCATTCTTAAAAGATAGTAATTCTCTTTTGCTGAAGACATCTCATTTTCCAGAAAACCTTCTCCCTGTAGACCAGCCAACTGAAAGCTGGAAAAAGCTGCACTGAGAGAGACAGAAGCCATCAACAGTGAAAATAGTGGATGCTGAATATTCAAGAGACAGGCCCAATGACTGAGAGAATGGGCGTGTCTACTCTTGGGGTAACAACTGCTCCATAATTGGACTGAGCCCTGTTGCGGGAAATACATACCCGGTACTGAAAAACCTAGATAAAAGTCTATGTGCCCTCATGAGCCTTGGGGGTATGTGGTTAAATGTATATATTATTCCCACCAAGCTGCCCTGGGAACACTACACTAAATGTTCATGTCCATATTAACGCTATTCTCACTTCTGGCATCACTGCATCTTTTCAGATGGTGAACCACTGGGATGGGGCAACATAGTGCTGAGAGATTGGAGGAGTGCCCAGCACTGAAACACCTCTGTCACATCCTCCAGTGGCTCAGGGACCATTCTTAAGAGGGGCGGATAGAATGGAAGAGCCAAAGGAAGGATATGACCTTACTATGCAGCTGCCCAGGCAGAAATTGGCATCTCCATGATCTTGCAGCCCTCCAAGACCCTCAAAATAGAAGAGAAAGATGATGTCATTTTAATATCTTGGAGACTGGATTCTAAAGTGGAATGGGGAGGAGAGGGAAATATCAGGTTTTTTCAGAGTTTTGCCAAACCTATGGTGATATGTAAATCAGTTTTGACAGATATCTATATAAATGCTATGTAAAGAGTTTTTATGTGTAGTATTTAGGAATAAGAATAAAATCCTGCATGTGACACAAAAAAAAAAAAAACATGCACTTTTCTGTTTTCCCCCTTTGGATGGGTGTGGCAGAGAGTCGGGAGGGAGACAAAGGATGAGCAGATGGCTGATGATGGGGAAATCCAGATGTGTGCCCTCCCTTGTGGTTAATCAATTGCGAAGGCATCACTACATCTGGCTAAACGTCCTGGAGATTGGAACGTTCAGGCTTAGTGCCAGGTGTCTCTCCAGCCCTCCCTACTTTTTATCTTACTATGTTTATCAGAGTTGCAAGCATAGTAATAGTTTTGACAGAGGGCTTCCCTAGGGAAATGAGCTGCACTGGGATGGGTGTGGCCTGAGTCGGGAGGACAAGGTGATGGCTGAAGATCAGACAGGAAAAGGGGTGTACTCCGTGCATTTGTTTTCCCAGAAATAACTTAGATCAAGAATAAATAACTTAGCAAGAATATAGAGTGTGTCCATGTAAATAATTATAGGAAAATAACCAAGACCTAGCAACTGTGGAGCTATTAAACTTTTTTTCTTCATGAGTATGCGTGTATGTGTGTGTGGCGAGCATGTTTGTATGTGTGTGCAGGTGCATGTGTGTGCGTATGCACAGAGAGGCCAGAGACTGACATCGGGTGTCTTCTTTAATCGCCCTCCACCTTACTGACCGAGACGGACCCCAGAGCTCGTTGATTGGGATAAACAAAGCTAAGCAGGGATCCACGCGTCTCAGCCTCCAGAATGCTGAGATTGGAGGTGCGTGCTACCACACTCAGCACTCATGTGGGAACTGGGGCTCTGAATTCAGGTCCTTACACTTCGTGCCCAGTACTTCACTTTCTGAGCCATCTCTCCAGTTCCATGAACCTATTAACTTTAAAGGCCAAAGAAATGCAGTTGTGATAAATCTACGTTTTATTTCTCAAGCATTCCTGTACCTGTTCTGGGGTCTTGTTGGTAAAAATAACAGCTGAACCCCCGTCTTCAACATTGGGGTAATCAGGAAAATCACCAGTCAGATTCCTAGGGAGGGAAAGGAGGCACGTTGAAACAGAAACAAGCCCAGTGTGTTAATACCCTCCTCCCCGACTCACTCATGTCTACACCAGTGAGTGACGGCTCTCGAGGGCTGGGGTCCCTGTGGACCCAGGGTGGGAGGGTGTCCTGGAGGAGCAGATTAACGGTGACAGGCAGTAGCAGGCTCCCTGCCTCGGGGGACTCATCAGTCTGAGATGAGTGTCTCAAGACAGACTGTACTTTCCTTCCTCCACTCTTTTTTTTTTTTTTTTAATATTGAGATGTTCTGTGCTTTAGATACTATGAAGACAGGAGCACAAATCATTTCTTCCTGTTTAAAATTTAGGATAAACACAGGATTTTGAAACTAAACAGAAGGGTGGAGTTGTGCAAATTACCCATCTAGTATGTGTCTGAATTACACATACATGCTCTAGGTTTTAGGAAATTTGAGGCTGCGTGTTTGGTGGGGTCCGTAGAGAGCACTTTTTCTGCAAGCAAGAATTTCTACATTGCGAAAGCAGGCCATGGATTTAGCATTGAGAACTCTAGAAGGGGTGTGTGGGTAATATTTCTCAGAGGGACGGACTCTGATCTTCATGTTTCATTTAGTCTTCACGGAGGAAAACAGATGACCTGTCATGTTAGTTCATTAATTCCCAGGAGTGCAGCAGAATCCAAGCCTTGAAGGAGATGGACTACATTTATAGAAATTCCCAAACTTTTGGCCTCAAAGTTTCCTTTAACACTCCTAATAATTTCTGAGGACTTCTAAGTGCTTCTGTTTATGTAACAGCTATTGATATTCACTGTATGTGATGATAAAACTGGAAAATTCTAAAATACATATTTTCATTCATTTAAAAACAACCCATCAGATGGTGCATAAGTATCATTTTTATAAATAATACATTTTCCAATGCCAAAAAAATTAATCTTTCCAAGCCTGTTTAATGTTGGGTTTAAAGGATGTTTGGGGGATCTCTGCTCTGCTCCTGAGTTCTAGTCTGCTGCAAGATGTTGTTTTGCTTGAAATTTGGGAAGAAAATCTGACCTCCCACGTGTCAGTGAGAGGCATTCCAATAGCCTTTTCGCTAGCCTCGAGTGTTCTGCTTTGTTCCTGACCACAACTGGCCACTCCATTGTGTGACTTTATTTTCAAAATTTAAAGTTTGATTTTTTTTTTAGGACTCTCAACAAATTTATTAACATAAAATAATCCAATTTATATAAACCCACTTTGAACATGTGACTCTTTATTACATGAACTTTCTTTGTGGGTGTATGTGTGCTTTGAGTGTGTACAGGTACACGTATGTGCATGGATTCACATAGGTATGTGTGCTGAAGTCAGAGGACAACCGCAGGTGTCATTCCTCAGGCAGTGGTCCCTTTTTATTGTGACGGGGTCTCTCACTGGCCAGAAACTTGCCAAGTACTATGGCAGGCCAGTGGTCCTACAGACCTGCCTGTCTCCTCCTCCTGAGCACTGGGGTTACACGTGCACACCACGATGCCTGGCATTTAAAAATATATTTTATATTTCTTTATTTGCAAGAAGAGAGAGACACACAGAGAATATGAATGAATGAATATGGGCATGCCAGGGCCTCTGGCTGCTGGAAACAAACTTCAGACACATGCTCTACTTTGTGCATCTGGCTTTACATGGATACTGGGGAATTGAACCCAGGCCGTCAAGCTTTGCAAACAAGTGCCTTAGCCACTGAACCATCTCCCCAGCCCCGTGCCTGGCTTTTTAACATGGCTTCTGGGGCCTGGACTCAGGTCCCTATGCTTTCAAGGCAAGCACTTTACTGACTGAGCTTATCTTCCCAGGCCAGAATACATCAATTTTCATAGTGAGATTTAATATTAAAAGTTCCTAGTACTTTGCAAAATAAGATTAAATACATTTATTTTAACAGACAAACGGACATGTTGGTTCTTCTTACTCATGTTGGTCTATAGAGTCATAGGCAGAACCTGAATTACTTTTATCCTTGAGACAACTGCTATCAGGTTTAAAATATATGTCAAAAGGTGTGTCTAGAAAATGACAGCGAACCCTGGTAATTCCTGATCACACACACGTGTGTACAAGTATACACACTGTTCCCTTCCTGTGCTCACTTGGCCCTGTCTGTCTCCCCCCTGGTGGTGCCAGGGGCCTCCTTGACTCAGTGGTTGGATATCCCAGGGTGCCCTGGGCACACTGGTGGGATCTCTCCCAAACCCCTTCCCTGGCAGCGTTCATCGTTCAGCGTTCATCACTAAGCTCATGTTAAAGCGACATTCCCTAGGTCCCCTCCCCTGGACTGCTGGGCTTTCAGTGGGCTGTGGCCCCTCGGGGTTGATCCTCATCCACCCCACAAGCACCCATCATTCTCCACTCGAGCTTTTCCAGTAAGGCATCAGCAGGGTCCCGGGCACGGCGTCTCAGCGTTTTACACTCTGGGCTCTCCTCCTACGGGTGTGGGAGCCACAAGGAAGACGCTGGTAACCAGGGAAGAAAGAACAGCCAGTATTATTTTGGCTCCCACGGTGTCTCTGGCATGAGCAGCTGGGGCCTGACAGCCGTGACTGCAGGTGATGCCCTCCTGGGGGGCTGCACAAGGAACCCAAGACCCCAGATTACATGGTGTCCGGATGAAGACACCTATGATTAACGGTGGAAAGAAGAGCATCTGTCTGTTGGAATCCGATGCTTCTGACCCTCCCTCACATGGCGCCCCTCCTGTCTCTGCGCTGTGCACTGCCATGGATCATGTGGACAAGGAGGGTGGAGGCTCTGCTCTCCCCTGGACACTGGAACACCATGTGGCAGTGGTCACCCCACAGAGCCTGGAACGTCCAGGCTGAGAGGGCGGAGAACTCACTCTGCTTGGGGCTCATGCGTTGTGAGCAGTGGTGGCATTCAAAAAAAGGGGTTGTAAATGATGGACACTTGGTCCCCACAGACCCTGTCAGCCAGACACACCACGCAGTGAGGAGCTGTCAACTTCCTGAGGCCATTCCTCCTTCAAAGCCACCTGTCTCTTGACTCAGGACCTCCCTCAGACTCTCGTCACACTCACTCTGCTCGGGACCTCCCTCAGTGTTTCTTCACACCCATTCTGCTCAGGACTTCCCTCAGTCTCTCCTCACACTCACTCTGCTCAGGACCTCCCTCAGTCTCTCCTCACACTCACTCTGCTCAGGACCTCCCTCAGTCTCTCCTCACACTCACTCTGCTCAGGTCCTCCCTCAGTCTCTCCTCACACTCACTCTGCTCAGGTCCTCCCTCAGTCTCTCCTCACACTCACTCTGCTCAGGTCCTCCCTCAGTCTCTCCTCACACTCACTCTGCTCAGGTCCTCCCTCAGTCCTCCTCACACTCACTCTGCTCAGGACCTCCCTCAGTCTCTCCTCACACTCACTCTGATTAGGTCCCTTCTTCCTTCAGTCTCTCCTCACACTCACTCAGCTCAGGTCCTCCCTCAGTCTCTCCTCACACTCACTCTGCTCAGGACCTCCCTCAGTCTCTCCTCACACCCACTCTGCTCAGGACCTCCCTCAGTCTTTCTTCACACCCATTCTGCTCAGGACCTTCCTCAGTCTCTCCTCACACTCACTCTGCTCAGGAACTGCCTCAGTCTCTCCTCACACTCACTCTGCTCAGGACCTCCCTCAGTCTCTCCTCACACTCACTCTGCTCAGGTCCTCCCTCAGTCCTCCTCACACTCACTCTGTTCAGGACCTTCCTCAGTCTCTCCTCACACTCACTCTGTTCAGGACCTTCCTCAGTCTCTCCTCACACTCACTCAGCTCAGGTCCTCCCTCAGTCTCTCCTCACACTCACTCTGCTCGGGTCCTCCCTCAGTCTCTCCTCACACTCACTCTGCTCAGGTCCTCCCTCAGTCTCTCCTCACACTCACTCTGCTCAGGACCTCCCTCAGTCTCTCCTCACACTCACTCTGCTCAGGTCCTCCCTCAGTCTCTCCTCACACTCACTCTGCTCAGGTCCTCCCTCAGTCCTCCTCACACTCACTCTGTTCAGGACCTCCCTCAGTCTCTCCTCACACTCACTCTGCTCAGGACCTCCCCCTCAGTCTCTCCTCACACTCACTCTGCTCAGGACCTCCCCTCAGTCTCTCCTCACACTCACTCTGCTCAGGTCCTCCCTCAGTCTCTCCTCACACTCACTCTGCTCAGGACCTCCCTCAGTCTCTCCTCACACTCACTCTGCTCAGGACCTCCCTCAGTCTCTCCTCACACTCACTCAGCTCAGGTCCTCCCTCAGTCTCTCCTCACACTCACTCTGCTCAGGACCTCCCTCAGTCTCCCCAAATACTCACTCTGCTCAGGTCCTCCCTCAGTCTCTCCTCACACTCACTCTGCTCAGGTCCTCCCTCAGTCTCTCCTCACACTCACTCTGCTCAGGACCTCCTTCAGTCTCTCCTCACACCCACTCTGCTCAGGTCCTCCCTCAGTCTCTCCTCAAACTCACTCTGCTCAGGACCTCCCTCAGTCCTCCTCACACTCACTCTGCTCAGGACTTCCCTCAGTCTCTCCTCACACTCACTCTGCTCAGGACCTCCCTCAGTCTCTCCTCACACCCACTCTGCTCAGGACCTCCCTCAGTCCTCCTCACAGTCACTCTGCTCAGGTCCTCCCTCAGTCCTCCTCACACTCACTCTGCTCAGGACCTCCCTCAGTCTCTCCTCACACCCACTCTGCTCAGGTCCTCCCTCAGTCTCTCCTCAAACTCACTCTGCTCAGGACCTCCCTCAGTCCTCCTCACACTCACTCTGCTCAGGACTTCCCTCAGTCTCTCCTCACACCCACTCTGCTCAGGACCTCCCTCAGTCTCTCCTCACACTCACTCTGCTCAGGAACTGCCTCAGTCTCTCCTCACACTCACTCTGCTCAGGACCTCCCTCAGTCTCTCCTCACACCCACTCTGCTCAGGACCTCCCTCAGTCCTCCTCACACTCACTCTGCTCAGGACCTCCCTCAGTCTCTCCTCACACTCACTCTGCTCAGGACCTCCCTCCTCATCTCTCTCATCCATCCCTCAGTCTCTCCTCACACCCACTCTGCTCAGGACCTCCCTCAGTCTCTCCTCACACTCACTCTGCTCAGGACCTCCCTCAGTCTCTCCTCACACCCTCACTCTGCTCAGGTCCTCCCTCAGTCTTCCCTCAGTCTCTCCTCATGTACCTGCTCAGGACCTCCCTCAGTCTCTCCTCACACTGCTCCCTCAGGACCTCCCTCAGTCTCTCCTCACACCCACTCTGCTCAGGAACTGCCTCAGTCTCTCCTCACACCCACTCTGCTCAGGACCTCCCTCAGTCTCTCCTCACACTCACTCTGCTCAGGTCCCTTCTTCCTTCAGTCTCTCCTCACACTCACTCTGCTCAGGACCTCCCTCAGTCTCTCCTCACACTCACTCTGCTCAGGTCCTCCCTCAGTCTCTCCTCACACTCACTCTGCTCAGGACCTCCCTCAGTCTCTCCTCACACTCACTCTGCTCAGGAACTGCCTCAGTCTCTCCTCACACTCACTCTGTTCAGGACCTCCCTCAGTCTCTCCTCACACTCACTCTGCTCAGGACCTCCCTCAGTCTCTCCTCACACTCACTCTGCTCAGGACCTCCCTCAGTCCTCCTCATCACACTCACTCTGCTCCCTCAGCCTCCCTCAGTCCTCCTCACACTCACTCTGTTCAGGACCTTCCTCAGTCTCTCCTCACACTCACTCTGCTCAGGTCCT
Organism: Orientallactaga sibirica; assembly: GCA_036365145.1. NCBI lineage: Eukaryota > Metazoa > Chordata > Mammalia > Rodentia > Dipodidae > Orientallactaga > Orientallactaga sibirica. The sequence goes on along the minus strand of JAEOAD010000044.1, from coordinate 18,944,737 downwards.
CCCTCAGTCCTCCTCACACTCACTCTGTTCAGGACCTCCCTCAGTCTCTCCTCACACTCTGCTGCTCAGGACCATCCTCAGTCTCTCCTCACACTCACTCTGCTCAGGTCCTCCCTCAGTCTCTCCTCACACTCACTCTGTTCAGGACCTCCCTCAGTCTCTCCTCACACTCACTCTGCTCAGGATCCCTCAGTCTCTCCTCACACTCACTCTGCTCAGGACCTCCCTCAGTCCTCCTCACACCCACTCTGCCATCAGGACCTTCCTCAGTCTCTCCATCCCTCAGCCTCTCCTCACTCTGCTCCACTCAGGTCCTCCCTCAGTCTCTCCTCACACTCACTCTGCTCAGGACCTCCCTCAGTCTCTCCTCACACTCACTCTGCATCCCTCAGGTCCTCCCTCAGTCCTCCTCACACTCACTCTGTTCAGGACCTCCCTCAGTCTCTCCCCAGCAGTCACTCTGCTCAGGACCTTCCTCCAGTCTCTCCTCACACTCACTCTGCTCAGGTCCTCCCTCAGTCCATCCCTCACACTCACTCTGCCAGGACCTCCCTCAGTCTCTCCTCACACTCACTCTGCTCAGGACCTTCCTCAGTCTCTCCTCACACTCACTCTGCTCAGGACCTCCCCTCAGTCTCTCCATGTACTCACTCTGCATCAGGTCCTCCCTCAGTCTCTCCTCACACTCACTCTGCTCATCCTCCCTCAGTCTCTCCTCATGTACACTCCCTCACTCTGCTCAGGTCCTCCTCATCCATCCCTCTCCTCACATGTACCCGCTCTGCTCAGGTCCTCCCTCAGTCTCTCCTCACACTCACTCTGCTCAGGTCCTCCCTCAGTCTCTCCTCATACTCACTCTGCTCAGGTCCATCCCTCAGTCTCTCCTCATCCTCTGCTCAGGTCCTCCCTCAGTCTCTCCTCACACTCACTCTGCCAGGTCCTCCCTCAGCTCTCTCCTCACCCACTCTGCTCAGGTCCTCCCTCAGTCTCTCCTCACACTCACTCTGCTCGGGTCCTCCCTCAGTCCTCCTCACACTCACTCTGCTCAGGACCTCCCTCAGTCCTCCTCACACTCACTCTGCTCAGGAACTGCCTCAGTCTCTCCTCACACTCACTCTGTTCAGGACCTCCCTCAGTCTCTCCTCACACTCACTCTGCTCAGGAACTGCCTCAGTCTCTCCTCACACTCACTCTGCTCAGGACCTCCCTCAGTCCTCCTCACAGTCACTCTGCTCAGGACCTTCCTCAGTCCTCCTCACACTCACTCTGTTCAGGACCTTCCTCAGTCTCTCCTCACACTCACTCTGCTCAGGAACTGCCTCAGGACTCCTCCACTCAGTCCTCCCTCCCAGTCCTCCTCACAGGACCTGCCCTCAGTCCTCCTCACACTCACTCTGTTCAGGACCTTCCTCAGTCTCTCCTCACACTCACTCTGCTCAGGTCCTCCCTCAGTCCTCCTCACACTCACTCTGTTCAGGACCTTCCTCAGTCTCTCCCCACACTCTGCACAGGACTTTCCTCAGTCTCTCCTCACACTCACTCTGCTCAGGTCCTCCCTCAGTCTCTCCTCACACTCACTCTGTTCAGGACCTCCCTCAGTCTCTCCTCACACTCACTCTGCTCAGGAACTGCCTCAGTCTCTCCTCACACTCACTCTGCTCAGGACCTCCCTCAGTCCTCCTCACAGTCACTCTGCTCAGGACCTTCCTCAGTCTCTCCTCACACTCACTCTGCTCAGGTCCTCCCTCAGTCCTCCTCACACTCACTCTGCTCAGGACCTCTTTCAGTCTCTCCTCACACTCACTCTGCTCAGGTCCTCCCTCAGTCCTCCTCACACTCACTCTGTTCAGGACCTTCCTCAGTCTCTCCCCACACTCTGCACAGGACTTTCCTCAGTCTCTCCTCACACTCACTCTGCTCAGGTCCTCCCTCAGTCTCTCCTCACACTCACTCTGTTCAGGACCTTCCTCAGTCTCTCCTCACACTCACTCTGCTCAGGACCTTCCTCAGTCTCTCCTCACACTCACTCTGCTCGGGTCCTCCCTCAGTCTCTCCTCACACTCACTCTGCTCAGGTCCTCCCTCAGTCTCTCCTCACACTCACTCTGCTCAGGTCCTCCCTCAGTCTCTCCTCACACTCACTCTGCTCAGGTCCTCCCTCAGTCTCTCCTCACACTCACTCTGCTCAGGTCCTCCCTCAGTCTCTCCTCACACTCACTCTGCTCAGGACCTCCCTCAGTCTCTCGTCATACTCACTCTGCTCAGGTCCTCCCTCAGTCTCTCCTCACACTCACTCTGCTCAGGACATCCCTCACTCAGTCTCTCCTCACACTCACTCTGCTCAGGTCCTCCCTCAGTCTCTCCTCACACTCACTCTGCTCGGGTCCTCCCTCAGTCTCTCCTCACACTCACTCTGCTCGGGTCCTCCCTCAGTCTCTCTTCACACTCAGTCTGCTCAGGTCCCTTCTTCCTTCAGTCCTCCCTCCTGTCCTCGTCCAGCAGCTTCCCTGGGAGTCCTGCAGCCCTCGGGGCTCTCTTTTGCCCTGGTCTCTTTTGCCTTAGTTCTCACCTCCTTAATGCAGCTGCATCCACCACTGGCTGGTTCTCCCAGGTGTGGTTGGCTGAACCCCACTTGGGACCCCAGGATTCATATGTGGAAGTCCTAACTGCCAGTACCTCAGGATGTAATTGTTGGAAAGAAGGTTCTTGTGGGTGTGATCATTTGAAGTCTCACATCTGGGGCGGGCCCTGATCCAACAGGTCTGTGTCCCTGTCAAGAGGGGAACTTGAGACACCAGCAGATGGGCACAGAGGCAAACCCGCAAGAGTCACAGGGAGGAGATGGCTGTCTGCAAGCTGAGAAGAGGGGTCTGGAATTGGCTCTGCCTCACGGCTCCCAGAAAGGACCAGTGTGCTGACATCCCGGGCTTCCTTCCCAAAGCCAGAGCAATAGATTTCTGCTGTCTGGCCACCCAGGCATAGGGCATAGTTATAGTGCCCCCAAAAACCCTAGAACACAGCTTATGGCCCACATCAGTGCTGTTTCTGAGAGGAGCTCACCAAGAGGCAGCTACTGTTGGACAAGAAAACCCTTTTCATTCATAGAACCCTTAGCTTTCCCCTTGCTTTCTCCTTTCCTCCATCATTCCCTTTCTCTGCAGCCTTCTTTTTTTTTGGTTTTTCGAGGTAGGGTCTCACTCTGGTCCAGGCTGACCTGGAATTAACTATGTAGTCTCAGGCTGGCCTTGAACTCTCGGCGATCCTCCTACCTCTGCCTCCCGAGTGCTGGGATTAAAGGCGTGCGCCACCACGCCCGGCTCTTTTTTTTTTTAATATATTTTATTTATGAGAGAGAGAGAGAGAGTGGGCGCGCCAGGGCCTCCAGCCACTGCAACCAGACTCCAAATGCATGCCCCTTCTTGTGCATCTGGCTTATGTGGATCCTGGGGAATTGAACCGGGGTCCTTTGGCTTTGCAGGCAAACACCTTAACCACTAAGCCATCTTCTCCAGCTCCCTTTCTCAGCCTTCTCTGCAGTCAGCTCGCATAGGGGACTGGCATAGTACTTGAGCTCCCCATGGCCTTCCCGTGGGTAGGGATGTTCTGTCGCCTCCATCGTGGCTCTCCTCTCCCACACTGACACCCCCCTGCCCAGTCCTCTTACAGGGTCCTTTTCAGCCCTTTAAGGCAACACTGGAGGCTTGGGCCTTGGTGTTGGGACTCCTCTCACTCTTGCTTGCCACACTCACACTCGTGTGGTCTCGCTCCTCCCACACACTCAGTTCTGCCTCTGGCTCTTATCTGTCCCAAGCTGCAGACCCAGCTCTACTGCCCACCTGGTGCTCGGAACCTCAGAATCATCTCAGACCTTAGCACCCAAAACTCAACCCTTCTTCTCACGGCTCCAACCCAACCCTCCTCCTTCCTCATTGCAGGAAGTGGACGCTCCAGAATCTGGAGTCTTCTTTGGTCCGTTTCTTCCACATTGATGCATATGCTTTGGATCCAGCTTCTTATTGTGTCTCCAGGGTGATCACTCCACGTCACTGCACGGGCTTGGGACTTTGCCACCAAACGCCTGCTCACAAGACAGGCTGGTCTGCTCTTGTTCCCTGGGTCCTAACCCACAGATAGTATCCAGGTGATCTGTTCAAAAATAAGTCATACTGGGCTGGGGAGGTGGCTCAGGCCGTAAAGTGCTTGCTGTGCTAGTATAAAAGGAGCTGAATTTGATGGCCAGAGCCCATGTAAAAATGCCTAGTGTAGTGAATGGCTCACTGGGGAGAGACAGGGGGCTCTGTGGAGCTTGCTGCTAGGTAATCAAGCCTCACTGGGGAGTGCAGGCTCAGTGACAGACCGTTTTGAAGGCGTTCCTGAAGATGACACCCAAAGTTGTCCCCTGGCCTCCCCCCCCCCCTCTCTCTCTCTCTCACACACACACACACACACACCCTCCCACACATGAACACACATACACGTATTTACATATCCATCCAAAAGAAAAACAGAAAACAAGTCACATGGTCTCACTTCTTTGCTCAGAGGTCATCAATTCTGTCACTCGGTTCACGCGGGACAGGCCAGTGTGTGTGAATTCATGCTGGTGCCTCTCACGGTCACCGGCATGGCCCTGTAATGCTGCCAGTGGCCTCCCTGCCTCTGTCTCCCTCCTCCTCTGACCCCCTGCTACTTCCCATTCCATTGCTTCAAAAGAAAAATACACCGTGTGGCCAATTCCTGCAATTACCTTAAGGTTTGCTCAAATGTCACAGTGCCACACAGGTCCTCCCTAACCATCCTGGATGAATAATCCTCATAGAATAATTTTCCTCGGGCTGGACAGATGGCTTAGTGGTTAAGGAATTTGCCTACAAAGCCAAAGGACCCAGGTTCTATTCCCCAGGACCCATGAAAGCCAGATGCACAAGGGGCACATGCATCTGGAGTTCATTTGCAGTGGCTGGAGGCCCTGGCATGCTCATTCTCTCTCTATCTGTCTCTCTTCTATCTCTCTCTCTCTGCTTGCAAATCAATAAATAAAATAAAAAAATAAAATCAATTAAGACTAATTTTCCTCTCATTTCACAACTGAAGCTCTGGCAGAGCTGGGTGTGGGGTGCAGAAGAGGGAATGCTAAACTGTGTTAGGGTGCTAACCCTGGTTTCTCTGTGCAGTAATAGATACAAGGATCTTTTTTACTTAAACTTTAAGATAAAATCGTCAGCACACTTACATGTTCTGTATGCTGCCACTGCATTTGCGCATAATTATTTAATTTCCATTGTGCACAATTACTTAAATTTCATTGTGCATAATTGAAATTCCATTGTGCGTAACACCCACTTAAATCCCAGCGTCCTCCATTGTAACTCCAAAACTGCCTGACCGACCGTCTTTGAACCTGCCTCATCTTGATGACTGACAGCCAGGACTATGCTACAACATCATTCGGGGATCTTGTCCCGATTTCTGCCCAGCTTTTTTTTACCCTCAAATTGTTGCAACAGGAAGGTCAGAGGAGGCACTTCAGCTGGGCATCCAAACCACCAGGTGGAACAAGTGATGCAGAAAATGGACTCACCCCATGGCTGCCTGAAAAATAGCTGCGCCCTTTGCACGGGGCTCAATCAGTTCCTCCGAGTCTACAGAACAAAGCAGAGAGGGAGAAAGGAGCCAAGTGCCAACATGGTGCCGTCTAGGGATGCAGCAGATGTCTGTGTCAATACAGTCACCCGGGTGCACATGCTGGCCCATTTCATGGGGACAGCATTTGTTTTAAGCAAGCATTCTGATTTGGAACAATAATTTGTATTAAGCCAAACATTAGTTTCCAAAAGGAAGATTTAAAATGATTACTTAATTCTACTTCCTAAAATGTATTGAGAACAGTGTGTTTATCAAACTTTAGAGAGGGGCCTCCAGAACTTTGGAACATTTCCTTTTTGCTTCTGTCACGAGTCACAGGGATTCGACCCAGAATGCATCACCTCCACATTGCACTGTCTAGAATCACGGCCCCTCTTCCTGGCGCTTAAGTGAGACCTGCATCCCATCAGGCCGGCTTTCCTCCGTGATTCCCTGTGTAGATCCAGTCAGATGTATAGAGAAAGGTCTTGAATCCAGGCCATTCCAGTTCATGCTCTGATCTCAACCTGTTCTTACGGCAACATTCACACCCGTGGCTTCAGGCCCCAGTTTGCAGTCCTTGTCACGGGTCTCAAAGATATGCTGCTATCCTGAGCTTGAACTTGCCTCTGTCTCTGACAAGAGCCTCTACCAGGCACCATGGCGCCCATCCCCACTTCCCTCTCCAGCCAGTGTCCTGGATTTGCCTGGGGTTTCTTTTCCACAAAGGCATTTTATACCGTACATGTCTGTGCAAGGCTGGCCTGGCTTCTCGGTGACTTGGATAATGAATGCGGTTGCGCTGCCCTTATAAGCATGAAAGACCCACATTCCAGCGCCCCTCAGCTCCAAGGTGGAGGCAGCACTGGGGCTACTGAGGCAGAGGCGCTCCTCTGTGGGGACACCTTGGCCATCCCGTCCAGACCCTCAGCACAGCCACTCACCCTAAATGCAGCCATTTCAGGTCAAACTCTGCAGGTGTCTCTGCTGACAGGACCCCTTTGTTCCTGGAAACCAGACGCCCTGGGCATGAAACGCGGGAGCTATGCCTTCAGGATTTTAAATGGAAAGACCTAAGGCGTGTTATACGCTTACCCCACCCCTCTTCCCGCTAAGGGGTTTGTAGGGTGGTGGAGGTACACTGGGAAACCCCGTCAGCTCCTGAAATAACAGTGGGTGCTGATGGGGAAAGAGCAGGCAGCTGGGAGCTCTCACCACCACTTTGACCTTGTGTCCCATCCCCACGAGGCACGCCACATGCTGTGCCTGCAGGGGCTCCAGGACAGGTGAGGGAACTGTCACCTGGTTTGGCTACAGTGTGGGATATGGCAAGGATGTTAGCCTTTTTTTATCCATCAGTGTTGTTCCTCACTAGAGCAGATCGGAATTATATGTCACGAGAAATAAATCAAAGCAAAGCAAAGTAACGCACAATAGCACTAACTTTCATGTTGGGCTGTTTCCTCTTAGTGTCTTAGATTTTAAAGACTGATTATTAAATAGCTCTCATACTTTTTACAATGGAATTAGTCCAATTTTGTTTTACAATATTTGTTTCTGTACTCAGAAAACTGTGACATCTCTTCAAGAGAACTAAATTCTCTCCTGCTTTTTTTTTTTTTTACTATCAGCTGACTTTAGCAATCACATTGATTTAGCTTCTACTAACTGTATTTTTATTCTTGTTACTTTTTTACTTAATTTATCACGCATCACTTACTCCATCTATTTTTGTCAGCTCCTGGGTCATCTGCTTGGTGTCATTGATCTACATTTAGGTTTACTTATTAGTGTAATGCGTTTGCCTTATTTTTCTTTATAATATACTTTAGAGTACACTGCCATTTGTCCTTCCTCCTCATTCTTACTTTAATCCTAATGACTTTAATAATTGTATTTTAAAGTTCAATAAATAATCCTGTTGGGATTTTAATTGAAATCGTGCTATCTCTATAAATCACCTCGGGTGGATTCATCATCTCTCCATTTAACTAGAAATAGGCTGTGTCCCCTCATTTGTTTCCTCTTACCACTCACAGATACCTTACATTTTCACATAGCTCTGATACTCGCTTTTATTTAGCCAGTCATTGATTTAACAACACAGTGGCCCGCTATTTTCTTTAAAATATTTGTCCCACTGCTTTCTTTCTCATCCATATTATGGCATCAGTTATGATGGGGCAACAGTTGTACACACTGTTTGAGAAGTGCTTCTCCATTAAGGAGAGGGCTTCTTTGTTTTAAAGAATTATTGAGTTCCACCCATCCATCCATCCATTTGTTACATGTCCATCAAATGTGTTGTATGTGGCAGACAGTGTTCTTGGCCCCAGGAAGAAGCAGGGAAGAAACGAAAGACATAAGCATCTCTCCCTACTGAGCTTACATAGCCACATACTGAAACTGAATTTCATTTCCTTCTATTTCCTTTTCTTCCTGTTTCTTAGATTTTTTAAATAAGAAGCATTTAACTTGATCAAATGCCTTTCTACCCTACGATCAGATTGCTTTTATTGAGGCAAATAATGCTGATTTCCCCCACATCTAAGTGTTTACGTCTGTGAGATACATGCTCATGACCTCATTTTGTATCGCTTGGAAATGCCCAGTGTTTTCTGGAATAACTGAATGGATCAGGGGCCATGATAAAAGTGCAAACAATGGATCAGGGACTGTGATAAAAGTGCAGACAGGCTGGAAGTGAATGACCCAGACAGGACGGGTGGCTTGTAAGTGGTTTTACTCCTGCAGCAGAGAACTCTGCACCATGAATGCTGCCCCATAGCACCCGGCTTCCCTACGGCCTCTGTGTCAACACAGCACTGGGCAGAGTCTCCTGTGAGCCAGGAACCCATGAAGGAGGAATGGCATAATAGTCCATCTGTGAAAGAGGGTGCCCCTGAGCACCTGGGAGACCTGGCCCTCATTCTGGCCACAGAAGAACAATGACAAGCATGTAGGCTTGCCTCCTGGGATATTCACAGCACTGTTTTGCCCCTCCCCCCTTTTTTGCCATACAACAGATGAAAACCAGGGCCTTGTACATATTAGGACATGTAAGGCAATACTCTACCACTGAGCTGTATCCCCAGCACCTCCCCTTTTCATTTATTTTATTATTTGAGAGAGGCAGAGACAGAGAGGAAGAGGCAGAGAGAGAGAGAATGGGTGTGCCAGCAGCCTCTCAGCTGCTGTGAACAAATTCCAGACATGTGCGCCCCTTGTGGGCAAGCACAGCATCGCGTGCTTGCGTCACTTTTGCATCTGGCTAAACATGGGACCTGGAGATCGAACAGGTATTCTTAGGCTTGGTAGGCAGGTGCCTTAACTGCTAAGCCATCTCTCCAGCCCCCCCCTTTCCATTTTTTAAGAGTGGGTCTTACTATGTTGCCCAGGTTAGCATTGAACGCCACCTGTAGCCCAGGCAGGCCTTGAACTTGTGATCCTCCTGCCTCAGTTTCCCAAATAGCTGGTATTACAGGCCTGTGCCACCAGGTGTGGGTCTGCCTTAAGGTTGTAAAGATGATTCTGGCGCTGGGTGTGATGATGCACTCTTGTATCCCAACACTCAGGAGGTGGAGGCTGAAGGATTGCTGCAAGGGCCAGACAGTGAGATTCACCTCTGCCCATGAAACAAAGGTGGATTCCAGTTCTCTAGAGCAATCTACACCAAGACAGCCCCTGCCTCCGGAGATCGCACCATTGGGTGCTTCCTTCCCTCTGAGCATGGGTGGACCTGTGACCTGTGTCCTACTCAGAACACAGCCAGGGAATGGGGTGTTCCTTTGGGGTTCTTAATAGGAGGCTTCAGCTCTCACCTTGCTTCCACTCCCTCTCTTGCTGGCTCAGATGTGGCAAGCTGTACACAAGAAGCCTACCTGGAGGTGGGGGACCTGCAGCTGACAACTGCAGGAAACCCAGGCCCTTGGCCTGACAGCTCACAAAGAAACTAGAACTGTGAACAAGCAAGAGGGCACTTGAGTGCAGGACCCAGTGGTGCCCAGGCCCCTGACTCAATGACCCTGAGATCAAAGGTGTGATGTTCAAAACAACTGTGTTTGTGGTCCCACTGTCATGCAGCCATAGACAGCTGCTGCACTGTCCTACTGAAAATAGGTCCTGGGGCCCAGGAGAGGCATGGGTGTTCTCTTAGCAGCTGTCACCCTCAGGGTGGTCGGAGCCAGCCTGCAAAGGAGAATGAGGAAGTGGAGCATGGGAAACGATTGGACTGGGGCACGTTTGGAAAGCAGAGCCGGTAGAAGTTGGGCCAGGAGGAGAGGGGTGCGGGATGATGCCAAGGATTGTGGCCAGTGAGTCTGGAAACATGGACTCTTCAGCTAGCAGAGGTGCTGTGGTGGAGCAGGGTGGGTAGGATCATAGGTGGATTTGGGGTGCCTTGGAGGGCCCACCTCCCATGCAAGGGGAGCACATCTGGAGTGAAAAGAGTGAGAGCTCGGAGGTGGACAGAGCAGATGGAATCAAAATCCCTGAGCCTGGGAGACTGGCAAGGGGACAGGAAGGGTGGGACTCAGGGGATGAGCCTGGCCTGGGAACGCTTGTGAAAGAGGAGGAAGAGGAGGAGCCAGTAATTGGCTGCCAACCTTCTGCTCTACTAAGCTGTATCTGAGGACAGTTGGTTCTGTCCTTCCTGGTCACTGTATGGCCAGCCTTGGTAATGGAAAGGGTTGATGATGTCACAAAAGTACTAGAGATAGGGCTGGAGAGATGGCTTAGCGGTTAAGGCACTTGCTTGTGAAACCCAAGAGCTCATGTGTGAATCTCCAGGTCCCACATAGCACAGTGACACAAGTGTGCAATGTTGCAAATGCACCACAAGAGGGCGCACAGTCTGGAGTTTGTTCACAGCAGCTGAAGGCCCTGGCATGCCCATTCTCTCCTTCCCTCTCTCTCTGCCTGTCTCTCTCGTTCTCAAAACAAACAAACAAACAAACAAACAAACAAACAAACAAACAAACAAACAAAAACCCCAAAAACAAAAACAAAAAAACCCGACCAGAGATGGCTTCAAGTCTTCAAGTCTTATGAGCCAGGAAGGACCTGTTTCTGCCCCCGAGGGCAGCAGTCTCCACCCCGACAGACCTAGGTCCTGGCTAGCTTAGTTTTGTAGGCTTGCTTGAATATTTACAAAATGTTCCCTCCACCATGATATTCATCTACCAATAAGAACTGGACCTCACTGTCAATCCTCCCCACCTTCCCACGATGTAGGTACAACTGTTGTGGACCTTTTTCAGGTGAGAAAACTCAGCAGGCCTGGCCTCGGCCGCAGATTCTCCCCAAGGGCTTCCCAGCAGAACTGCGCTGAATGGCTACGGGAAGCACACTGCTCATGCACATGTCAATAAATAAGGTTTCCAATAAAGTTTTGTGCCAAGCCAAGGGGCAGTTGGGAGACTAGATAGATAACTAAATAGAATTTTATTGGAAATGAAGGGACGTGGGGTCAGTCACTTCCACTGGCTAGAGATATAACAGGCACCAGGTGCTCAGAATCACTAGAGAGATCAGGACGTGTTCCACTGCAAAATACTCAGGTTATTTAAGAAACAAACGCTGTATGCCCGCTGTGCAACTCTTGCTCTTCCTTTGAGCTCTAGAAAGTACGATTTGCGTGTGACAGATGCTGGGGGGAGCCACATTAATTTCTTACAGTGTACTAATGACTGTTACTTTTTTAATAAAAATATGTTGAACATAGCAAGGTGTTTTCCTTTCCTTTTATTTGTTCAAGCTGGATAGTAGAAACACTGGGGCCTTATATTTTTCAGTTAACAAGTGGAGGCATGGCACACTTGGTAAAGTTAGGACCTATTAAAAATTTATGTATATTGTCAAAAACTCTTGCACAAACGTGAAAACAGCCAGCCCTGGAGCTTGTGGTGATTTAGAAAGCATAGCCACCGGGATGATAAATTTCCCCCCGAGGTCCGACACCGAGCTTCAGCGGGTCTCACCATTTCAGGCTTGTAGGACAGAGATTTATCTGTGTTTCATCAAGTATGAAAAATATATGGATGGAGGGGTTTCCGGCCGGTCCCCCCAAGCCATCCAGCCACCTCCATTAATGTCAGCAGGCCCATAAATTGTTCCTGCGTTCTAAAGTAAGCAGCTTGTGCCACTGCACAGAAGCCTCCGAAGGTGTCACTTGCTGCTCATAAATTCACTGACACTCAATAAATGCAATGGACTGCGCATGGACTTAATTACGCAGCCTCCTTGGAACACCGAGGGATGCCCGTCCTCCAGGGGGAGCAGGACCTGGGCGCCCAGCATTTAGTCACTGACGCTTCTGCGTATTAACTGATACAACTATTATTTTCCGAGTATTACCTCGACTCCTGCTCGTGCTAGGCTATGCCAGGACCCTCCCAGGCAGCCTACTTTCCCTGTTACAAGTTAATTAAAAGAAACAATATATTATGGGTGATATAATCGCCTGCTTTGGTTACTCCTGTGTTGAGGAAATGACATTTAGGCCTCATTCTACCTTGCTAAACTCAAATGTTGATTTAGTCGGAAAATTAATGCTTGGGTAAGAGCAGGCCCTCTTAGGAAAGTGTGAAGGTTTCTTCTCAGTCAAAGATAGTGTCAGCCTTTTGCTGGCTCACAACCGGCCAGTTTTTTCTGTACCCCTTCCTCACTGCAAGGGCTCTTGTAGCCTGCCCCTTTCCAACTCCCAGATCCAGCAGCCGAAGGGAAATGGTCAGGAGAGGCAACAGCAAAGTGTATCAGTTACTTCCTTGTTGCTGGGACCAAAACACCTGACCAGAAGCAACTTAAGGTAGAAGGGTTTATTTAGCTTCCAGTTACTACAGTCCTCATGGCTGGGAAAGCATGGTGGGGGAGCTTGAGACTGCTGGTCACATTCGGGCCACAGCCAGGAAGCAGAGTGTGGTGAATGGTGGAGCTCAGCGGGCTTTCTCCTTTCTATATAGTTCAATACCGCAGCCCGTTGGGGTCCTCCCACCTCAATGCAGCTCATCAAGACAGTCCCCCAGAGGTATGCTGAGAGACTAACCCAGTGCAGGTTACTCACAGGCGTGCTCACTTCCTAGGTGCTCCCAGGTCTTGTGCACAGTGCTTTTGAAAACACAGAATCTCGGGCTCCCGACTGGCTTAGTGGTTAAAGGCACTTGTTTACAAAACCTGCCAACCAGAGCTCAATGCTCCAGCTCTCACGGGAAGCACGTGCGTCTATGGTCCTAATGCCCGTCAGTAATGGGAGGTGGAGCCAGGAGAGCCCAAAGCATGCATGCCAGAGAACATATTGTCATTTACAGCAGCCAAGAGACACGCTCAAAGAAGAGGAAAGAAGAGTACAGACACGTTGACACTGTTCTCTGACCTCCACAGACATGCCCCCCCCAAATTTAAAAAGTTTTATGATGATCTTTTAAAACCAGCAAGAGTAAGTTAAGAAAAGCAAAGCTTCCCAGTCTACAGTTGAAACCTGTAGTCCTCCACCATTATTTGATCAAGTGGTGAGGGGATCGGATGGTGTTTTCAGGAACACACAAGTGTGATTGCTATTGTCCAAAGCTATGCTCACAGGAGACCACAGAATGCGGAAACCAAGAGCTTCTGTTTCAGCACTGAAATCCCTGTGTGTAAAGTTGGTCACGTGTTCTGTTACAGTGGTGTTTGGTGTGCTCAAGGTGTCCTCTTTCTTCCTGTTATAGCCATGGCTCTAGGGATACAAAGATCTGAAGCCCTCCACACTCTGACATAAGACCAGTTTTGTTTCGTTTCTCTTCTCTTCTCTTCTCTTCTCTTCTCTTCTCTTCTCTTCTCTTCTCTTCTCTTCTTTCTCTTCTCTTTCTTCTTTCTTCCTTCCTTCTTTCTTTCTTTCTTCTTTCTTTCTTTCTTTCTTTCTTTCTTTCTTTCTTTCTTTCTTCTTTCTTTCTTTTTGACAGTGTTTGGCAACTCTTTGGATCTAAAAGACACACAGGTCTGCTCTGGTGCCTGGAGCTGGTGGCTTCCGTGGTCCCTGTTTGGCCCTGGCAGTCTGTGGGACAGTCAGAGAGGCTGGCTGAGGGTGTGCAGGACCCACGCTTCTGTCTGCAAGGGTCTGTGGGCCTCTGGTAAGGGGATCTGCTTGCTGACGACAAGCGTTGTGCTAGCGTCTGTCTGTCATCAAGACTTGGCATCTGGACCAACCACGAGAGCCCTCGCTGCGGGGTGTTCTTAATCTGATTTACTGTGACGAGCCAAATGTGTGATTTCATGGGGGTCGTGCACCTGTCCCCAAGGCCTCAGTGGGTAAGGCCTGGGCCTTTGCTTCCCATCCCTTCTCGTGTTCTCTGCTCAGCCTCATGAATTTTCCACAAAAGCAACAGCAGCAGCAGCAACAACAACAACAGGCATTTTTCTTCTCCCGTGAGTCCTCCACACTTGAGCTTGCACCGTCCCTACTGACCCTAAAAGTACAGTCCCAGAATTCAGTGAGGAGCCCTTGACCCAGCTCCATGTGTGACCATCCCCTTGTATTTCTAAAATGTCCTTTTCACCCCCAAAGCACTTCATGCTCCCTGCAGACAATGTGGGATACAAAGGGAAAGAGCAAACATCCTGATGACGACACTCCCCAGAAGACTACTTGGGGTGAGCATTCTGCTGGCTTGTTTCCTCTGTCTGTGTGTGTGCACTTGTGTAATGTGTAGGCCCAAGGCCAACTGTGGGTACTGTTCTGCAGGTACCATCCACCTTACTTTAATATATATTTATTTATTTATGTACTTATTTATTTGCTTTGCAAATTAGAGAAGGGGGAATATAAATGGGTGCCCCATGGCCTCTTGCTGGGTGCTGAGGAATCAAACTGGAGTCAGCAGGCTTTGTAAGCGAGCACCTTTAATTGCTGACCCATCTCCTTAACCCACTGGTCACCTTTTCTGAGACAGAGTCTTTCACTGGCCTGGAGCTCATCCAGTGACTGGCCAGTGAGCCCCAGGGATCCATCTGTCTCCACCTCCCCAGTGCAGTGATTACATGCATACCACCAAGCTCTTTTTTTTTTTTTTTTTTTTAGCAAGCACAATAGACTGGCTTTTTTTATGTGAGAGAGTGAAAGTGAGCAAGAGAGGAGAGAGAGAGAGACAGTTCATGTGCCTGGGCCTCCAGCCACTACAATCGAACTCTAAACATGGGCACCACCTTGTACCCATGTGTGAATGTGCAACCTTGTGCCCTTGCATCACCTTGTGCATCAGCCTTATGTGGGATCTGAAGAGTTGAACATAAGTCCTTAGGCTTCACAGGCAAGCGCCTTAACTGCTAAGCCATCTCTCCAGCCCCAAGCTCTTTTTTTTAAAAATATTATTTGAGAGAGACAGAAACAGAGAGAGAGAGAGAGAGAGAGAGAGACAAAGGAAGAGAGGAAGAGGCAGAGAGAGAGACAGAATGGGCGCGCCAGCGGCCTCTCAGCCACTGTGAACAAACTCCAGATGTGTGCGCCCCCTTGTGGGCAAGTGCAGCATTGTGAGCTTGCATCACTTCATGTCTGGCTAAATGTGGGAACTGGAGATCGAACAGGCATTCTTAGGCTTGGCAGGCAGGCACCTTAACTGCTAAGCCATCTTTCCAGCCTCTTTTTTTTTTTTTTTTTTTTTTTTTTTAATGTGGGTCCTGGGGATTGAACTCAGATGCTCATACTTGCAAGGCAAACACTTCACCAACTGTGCTATCTCCCTAGCTCCTCTGACAGCTTCTTTTTCATGTCCTTGGAAGTACTCAGGGAGAGCAGTGCCAACCTTTCCCTGGAGACTGACCCAAGATCTACACAAGGCTCACACTTTAAAGGTGCTTACTGCTCTACATCTTCATTATCCATCTGCCAGTCATACACAGGTTTCAAGTCAACTTTCCTGCCTTCCCTGAGTGTACAGTGTCATATAAAACAACTGGGGCAAGCCACAGCCAGATTCCTCAAGTATTATCCTCTCTCTCTTCTCTCCTTCCTCTCTCTGACTCCCATTTGCTCTTAGCTACACTGCGTGGGAGATGTGAAGAAGCAGGGAAAGAGAAAGATTCAGAAGTCAAGAAAGACCTGGGCTTCCAGGTGGAACCCAGTGAGCACCGTAGCCTTGGGCACTGCAGTGTTTGAGTGTGAGATGTTCCCTGTGAGCTCTTGTGCTTGAACATGTGGTTCCCACCTGTGGCTCTGTTCTGGAAGGTTGTGGAATGTTTGCTAGGTGGAGCTTTGTTGGTGTTGAGTATTGGGGCTGTTGCTGTGATCAAGCTGATCACCTGGCTCATAGGCTTTTGGAACTGTTTTTCAGGAGTTATGTGGAAGAGTTTTGGCTAGAAAAAACCTACCCTGCTGTAAGCAGAGCTCAATATTCCATTCTTGTGGGAGTTTGGAACAAAGAATGCCAATAGAAATGTGGACGGTGGAGGCCCAGATCATAAGTATTCAGAGGGGAACAAAGTCTCTCTCAGAAAGTGGGCTAAAGATTATTTATGGTACATTCTGGCAGAGTCTGGCTGCACACTCTGGTTATGTTCTGCGTGAGGCTCAGTGCAAAGGTAAAGTCCTGGGTAATTTGTTTGGCAGAGGGAATCTCAAGACAGAAACATTCAGACCATGTTAACGTCACTGCTCTCTGCTCTCATCTGAGTCTACAGTGAAAGCCACAAAGGGAGCAGAAAGAGACAAAACATGTGTATTTTGAATTTAAAATTACAGACAATCGGTGATGAGAAAGCAGCTATAATTGTTAAACAGGTCAACATCATCAAAGAGAAACCCAGTGTTCTGCACTGGGGCAACAGTAAAGCTGACCTGAGGTAAGAGACCATGAAAGGCTGTAACTTATAAAAATGTCAATTCATTTGAAAGGAGAGAGACTGAAATGACTATGTTGCTGATGGTGTTCTTTGCTCAAAAAACAGTTGCTTAAGATTCCTCCCTCCCCCAGATTTAGGCACTAAAGCATACAGAAGTTATTATGGCCTTGCAAGGCCCAAGGGGTCTACACTATGTCTTGAGTTGGCACAAGAATTTGGTCCTGATTTTGCTTGTATAAAAGGTCCAAAACAAGAGGACTATAGAGGCTGGCACCAAGGTTCCTGAAAACTAAGGCCAAGCAGTGTGTGGTGGGGTCAGGTTCCCTTCATGGAGACCAGGAGAGGCCAATGCATGCAGCTGTTACTCTGAGTTTTAAGCTGCAGTGGAGACCTCAGCATGTGATAGATCACAGGATGTGCTCTTAGCAGAGCTGCAGGCACAAGCAGGAGAGGCCAGTTGCTGCAGATAGCAGAGCTGCAGGGAGAAGCCTATCTAAGCCCTCTGGAGGCCAGATGAGTCCACCACAAGCTCCAGGTGCCAGCACACAGGTGAGTCCATCACAAGCTCCAGGTGCCAGCACACAGGTGAGTCCATCACAAGCTCCAGGTGCCGGCACACAGGTGAGTCCATCACAAGCTCCAGGTGCCGGCACACAGGTGAGTCCATCACAAGCTCCAGGTGCCGGCACACAGGTGAGTCCGTCACAAGCTCCAGGTGCCGGGCACACAGGTGAGTCCATCACAAGTTCCAGGTGCCGGCACACAGGTGAGTCCGTCACAAGCTCCAGGTGCCGGCACACAGGTGAGTCCGTCACAAGCTCCAGGTGCCGGGCACACAGGTGAGTCCATCACAAGTTCCAGGTGCCGGGCACACAGGTGAGTCCGTCACAAGCTCCAGATGCCGGCACACAGGTGAGTCCTTCACAAGCTCCAGGTGCCGGGCACACAGGTGAGTCCATCACAAGCTCCAGGTGCCGGCACACAGGTGAGTCCATCACAAGCTCCAGGTGCTGGCACACAGGTGAGTCCTTCACAAGCTCCAGGTGCCGGCACACAGGTGAGTCCATCACAAGCTCCAGATGCCGGCACACAGGTGAGTCCTTCACAAGCTCCAGGTGCCGGGCACACAGGTGAGTCCATCACAAGCTCCAGGTGCCGGCACACAGGTGAGTCCATCACAAGCTCCAGGTGCTGGCACACAGGTGAGTCCGTCACAAGCTCCAGGTGCCGGCACACAGGTGAGTCCATCACAAGCTCCAGGTGCTGGCACACAGGTGAGTCCATCACAAGCTCCAGGTGCCGGCACACAGGTGAGTCCATCACAAGCTCCAGGTGCTGGCACACAGGTGAGTCCGTCACAAGCTCCAGGTGCTGGCACACAGCTACAGGAGTTGATGTCAGCTCTGCTGGGTGTGTCTTGAACACTTGCTCTCTCCTTACTATGACCCCATTCCTTACTTTTGGAATGAGGATGATTTTCTCTGGGCCACCAGATGTTGGTGGCATGTCATTTGTTTTGGGACTTCACTGAGGTTCATTCACAGTTAAAAAGACTACCTTGAATCTCAGAAGAGACTCGACTTTTGGGCACTGTTGAGACTAGTCCTTACAGTCTTTTTGAAGTTGGAGTGAATGTGTTTTGCATCATTAGATGGCCATGAGACGATGGGAACCAGGGACAGAATGTGGTAGTTGGATGTGAAAGGTTCCTCATGGGCTCGTGTGTTTGAACCCTTGGTCCCAGCTGGGGCGCTGTTTGGCAAGGTTGTGGAATGTTTCACAGGTGGAACATTGCCGGAGGAAGTGGTCACTGGGAGTGGGCTTTGAATTTGATAGCTGGACCTTACTTCCTGTCTATCTCTACTTGACTGTGAACACAATGTGACCTGCTGCATCACACTTCTGCTGCCATACCTGCCCGGTCATGATGCACTATATCGCCTTTAAACTGCAAGCCAAAGTAAGCCCTCCGCTCTAAGTTGCTTCTTGACAGACATTAGGTCATAACAGGAGGATTAACTAACTCAGTTCTCACCATCGTTTTCTAAAAATCATGCTGGCCACTTATCAGTTCTTTGTGTCACTGACTTTAAGACACTTGGGCCAAGACTCCCACTACTGGCCCCTCAGAAGGAGGAGTGCTGGGTGTGTGGGGTCACACCTGAATGTGGATTCCAGCCATGAACCTTGAGAAAGCCACTCAATAATCCCAAGCTCTGGAAACTCCAGGGAGTGCCTGACATGAACCCCTTGCTGGTGAGGAAGCAAAGAGGCAGGTTCATTTGCAAGAAAAGACCAGACGCCTGGTAAGTGACATCCAATGAGATCCAGGCAGGTGCTCACGGCTGCAGTGGAGAGAGGAGCGGAGAACCAAGCTCCACTTCAGACCAGTGGAAAGTCAAGGTTTTGCCCCGTGCCAGAGACAACATCATGGTCAGCACATTTCTGTGCCCTGCCTGAAGCCATAGGAGAGGGTGACTGCCTTAGGGAGTCATTGTAAATCTCCCAGGCATGAGGTGATGGAGGAGGTGGAGCTGTAGCCTGCAAGGTCCCTCCACATGAAACCGCCAATGCTTAACTTATAGAGCTACCAGAGGCTGCATTTAAATCATACCTTAATTTTAAAAGTGAAAAAAACAATAAACACACATCTCCTCCAGAAAGAATGCGTGTTTGTGGGTGATCCTGAGACAAGCTGTTCCACTGCCCTAGGCTGAGCACATTCCATGCTGGTTTTTTCTTTTGTCTCCCAGCCCTGTCAAGACCCCTCTTCCCTATGCCTCTCCCTCCTCTCTCAGTCTTTCCTCTCCCAGCCTCCCCACCAGCCTGTTTCCTCTTTGTAGGTTAGCAGGCAGCTCTGTGACTGAAAGGTCACAAAACACATTTATGGCTATGGATGTCAGAGTATCAGACACACAGCTGAAACACGAGGTGCTAAAACATGGGGTGAAAATGATATAGCAGATATTGAAAACTCTCCTGGTCTTCCTGTGTGTTAAAGCAGCCATCAAGGAACTGTCCTGTCCCTCATTATCCTAATGGCTTTATGCTTATTAATCTATAGTACAAGACAGTTCCGTGATGCTGGGGTGAGCATCCAACCCACCACAGGGAGGAAGAGATTTAGTTCAAGCTTACAGACCCAGGAGAAGTTCCATCAATGGCAGAAGAAGTTGGTTCCTCTTCACAGACCCAAGCAGAGAGGAACCACCAAACAGCCAGCAAATACCCAAAGCAGCAAATAGCCCCCACCAGAGCTCAGACTGCTCTCCATACCTTTGGGCTGGAATTCAGATCCATTCCCAGGGACAAACCCCTTCCAGCAGGCTGCTAGAGACTTAAGCAGGAAGTTTAACCTTAATAAAAAATACCTGATAGCCTGGCGTGGTGGTACATGCCTTTAATCCCTGCACTCGGGAGGCAGAGGTAGGAGGATTGCCATGAGTTCAAGGCCACCCTGAGACTGAATGGTAAATTCCAGGTCAGCCTGAGCTAGAGTGAGACCCTACCTTGAAAAACAAAAACAAACAAACAAACAACAACAAAAAAAAAAACCCCAGAGGGCTGGACAGATGGCTCAGCAGTTAAGATGCTTACCTGCAAAGTCTAATGACCTGGGTCCAATTCCCCAGTATCCATGTAAAGCCAGATGCACAAAGTGGCACATGCATCTGGAGTTTTTCTGCAGTGGTTAGATGCCCTAGTGTGCCCATTCTCTCTCTGTCTTTCTGTTTCTGTATCTCTGTCTTGCTCTGCTTTTAAATAAATAAATAAATAAATAAATAAATAAATAAAAATAAATAAATAAAGTATTTTAAAGCATAAGTAGCCTATGGGGGGCATACATTTAAACTACCACATGTCCAGTCCAAGACGTATTATTAATACTATCCCCATCCAACACACAGTGTAACATGAGGAAATGAACACACACACACACACACACACACACACACACACACACAGAGAGAGAGAGAGAGAGATGAGAGAGAGAGAGAGAGAGAGAGAGAGAGAGGGAATTTGGCTCAAGGTAATATAGATTATAAGTGGTGGAGCCAGGAACTGAAGTTGGGCAGCCTGAATCTAGGACTCTTCTCCCAGATAACTGTGTGAGAGATCACATGTGTGCATGTAGCACCTGCAATGTGTTTTCTTATTCCACATGCACAGGACACACGGAAACATAACGTTATCAGGAAGTGTCAGTGCCTCTATCTCTAGCCAGGCCACCTGCTGACAACTCACTCCCAAGGCCCAGGGCCATTTGATACATCCTCCACTTATGACGATTTTGAGTCTGCTTAAAAACAACATAAGGATGTCCAACTCACCACACCCTCAGGTTCCATAAGCTCTGAATTGTGAGCGGTGGTTTGAATGAGAAATGTCCCCCATTGGTCCATGTGTTTGAACACTTGGTCCCCAGCCGGTGGGTGATGCTGTTTGGGAAGGTTTGAACCTTTAGAAGGTGGAGCCTTGCTGGAGGAAGTGGACCACTGGGGGCAGGCCTTGAGGTTTTATAGCTGAATCCCACTTCCTATTCTCCCTCTGCTTCCTGGCTGTGGATGCAGTGTGACCAGACCCCTCATGTTCCTGCCACCAGGCCTTCCCCTATGATGGACTGTATCCCTCAAACTCTGAGCCAGAATAACCCCTGCCTCATTTATGTTGCCTCTTGTCAGACACTTGGTTATAGCAACCAAATGTCACTAAAATGTGACCATAAAGGCCACCAGGCTGATCTGATCCCCAAACCTCAGACCTACCTGAAGGACAGCGGCTTCTTTTGGCTGGAAGGATGCATTGAAAGTTAGGGCCATTTTCACCAAGGTAAACGAACAAGGAAATGTAGGGGCAGAGCAACGACAGGGACTTGGGCCTAGAATCAGCCCCAGCCTCCAGTGCTGAAAGACATCACGTGGCTCTCATGCAGGGAGGGGCAAGGAAGAGACCCACCATACCCTCAGTGGAAGGGCCTCAGCTCCACGCATGGGCTCCGAGGCCCGAGAAACTCTCTGGACTTCAGAGTCCTGGGCTGTAACCCTACAGGGACGGATGAGGATGTGGCAAGACTCCCTCACGACACGTTCACACGAAGTTCCTGAGTAAGTCCTGAAACTTCATACAGAGTATGGTGGGCGGGCCTCAAGTCCACAGGGATGCCTGTTACAGCAAGGTCCCAATGGTGCCATTCAGTGTGGAAGCCACGCTGCTTAGTCACGTGGTGGCCCAAGCTTATATTTAAATTAAGTAAGGCTCAGTAAAGTGCTTGCTGCCCAAGCATGAGGAACTGAGTTTGGATTCCCCAGTACCCACGTAAAAGCTGGGCATGATGGTGTGTGCCTGTAAGCCCAGTGCTGGAGGGCAGAGATGAAGGATTCCTGGGGCCTGCTGGCTGGCTAAGCTAGCTGAATCAGTGAGCTCCAAGATCATTGAGATACCTTGTCTCAAAAACTAATGTAGTGACATTGAATCTGACATGTACCTTCATTCCACATGCCTGTGCACACAGGAACACATATCACACACACACACAAAAAAACTAAAATGAAGCTGGGTGTGGTGGCACACGCCTTTAATCCCAGCACTTGGGAGGTAGAGGTAGGAGGATCACCATGAGTTCGAGGCCACCCTGAGATTACATAGAGAGTCTGGGTCAGCCTGGGCTAGAGCGAGACCCTACCTTGAAAAATCAAAACTAAACCAAACCAAAACAAAACTAAAACTAAAATGAAATATACTGATGTTCCTCAACCTATGACAGGGTTGTGTCCCCATGCACACACTGTAAGTTGGAAATACTGTTCAACGGAAAACTCATTTCATACGCCTGTGCTGCCAAACCTCCCAGCTTAGCCATTTGGCTCACTTTCTGCAGGACGAAGGTCATGGGGCTGCCTGGGAGCTGTGCAGGCTGCTGCTGCCCAGCACAGAGAGAGACTCAAGCCACATAGTCAGGCCCAGGACATGCAAATGTGAAGTGTGGTTTCTGTTGCAGGCAGATGACTTTGCACCACTGCAAAGCTGAAAACAGGAAGGTGAGCCTTCCTAAGCCTTGGATAATTCACACAGTCACACTGACCATCATTCGCTGCTGTGCTGCACAGTGGACTCTAGAAAGTTCTATCATAGCAGAATGTCCTGTTGGATAGTGCTGAAATCTACACTAACCAAACTTCTTCAGTTCTGTCTTTCACTACAAACACTACCAGTAATGGATGGGGTATGGTGTCCACTGCCCGGGGCTTCTGGAGCTGTGAGGGGCTGATGTCCCTGGAGACGCTGTGTGTCTTCTTATGGAAAGACTCATGGTGGCTGCAGACTGACTAAACCTAGGATGGGGAGAATATCTTGTGCTATGTGGGGTACCCTCCTTGCTGTCCTCAGTGTCCTGCAAGACAGGGACAGAGGGGGTGGGGCACCCAGTGCAGGGAAGGCGGTGTGAGTGTGGTGTGTAGAGTCTCTGGGGAAATGTGGTTGTTTGGATCAGATGTTGCCCATGTCGCCAAACTCATGTGTTTCTCATATTTGGTTGCCAGATGGTGACAGTTTGGGAGATGAAGCTTCGCTGGAGGAGGTGTGTTAATGGGGACGGGCTTACGGGTGTTGTAGCCAGCTCTCCCTTGCTCACTCTCCTGCTGCTCTTGTCCACCTGCTGTGGCAGAGGTGATGCCCAGCCTCTGCTCGTGCCACGCTTTCCCCTGCCATCATGGAGCTTGCCCTCGAGACTGTACAGCAAAATAAACCCCTTCCTTCCATCAGCAGCTTTCAGCCATGTGAAGTTAACTGCAGCAGGATGGCAGCCTCGAGGCCGTTGATATCAGAATCCCAGCTTCCAGTTAAGCCACACTTGTGGGAATCTGTTACAGCAGCAATGGCAAGGCCAACACAAGGTCAAGTGATTTTGGGTGTGAAGCATTCCTGGTTCAGCAGAAGTGTTGGAAAATGTCAGTCATTCCCCCTCCTTCTTCTCCTCCCTCTGCATCTTCCTCCTCTTTTCCTTTCTCCCCCCTCCTCCCTGAACACACATGGATAGTGTCAAATCACTCAGATAACTTTCATGGCAAGTAAGGCTGAAGGAGTGACGGGGAGGCCCACATCTGAGACCTGACGTTGAGGCAGGAGGAGGGGCCAAGGTGAAGTCCAGAAAGGAGAAATTTGCTTCAAGAACAGCAAATGCAATCTCCAACTGACATGATGTTTCCAAAACTTCTTCAAATAGCCTGTGCTATACTTAGGACAATGCACACAACTGCCACTCTCTACTGAAGATTCTAGGCCCTAGGCCCTAAGTGTGAGGCGGAGGAAGCAGACTAGAGGACAGGGGTGGCAGGCACTGGCAAGGGCCAGGAGGGAGGCGGGAGGCTGTGGCTATCACATTCACATCACAGGTCCAGACACAGCCAGGAAACCCAGAGACGCCGCTGGAAGAGTACTAGGACGAACCAGAGGGCTTCTTAGCAAGCAGCACAAATTACATAAACAGAAAATAATATCTGGAGATACAGTTCATTCAAAATGGGAAAAATAGGCTGGTTTGATGGCGATCCTGCCTATAATCCCAGTACCAGGAGGTTGAGGCAGGAGAATCAGAAGTAGCAGGCCAGCCTGGGTTACATAGCAATAGCTGGTTTTAAAAGAAAACTGCACATAGAGTTTATAACCTCAGCAAGGGGCTTGTGGGGTCCCCGTCTTTATTCTTATACACATCTACAACTACCTTGGGCGGCAGGTACTGAGGGGACAAGGTGAGGCTCGGGGAGGTGACTTCCACCTGCAAGAATGAACTGGGGCAAAAACTGGGCGATGGGACTCCTGGGACTAGATTGCTTCTCTCCCTTCTCCTCGCCTCGCTCTCCTCCAGGTCTTTCAGAAGTAAAGAGAAATGGAAGCCCAGAAGTCATTATTCTAACAATATGCCAATAAGCTCCAGACTCTAACACACCACTGCACTGCAGTGATCACTCAGAGTAAGAACAAAACCCCACTGCAAAGAGAAGCAGGTGAACGACAAGCCCCTTCAGAGAACAGCGACGCTGACACGATCCAGAGCAAAAACAATGGGGTGGGCGCGCTGCACACCTGTTAGCACAGTGCTTGAGAAGATGAGACCGGAGGATCTCGAGTTCAAGGCCAGCCTGGACTACTTAGCTGGACCTTGTCTCAAAACAAACCCAAAACTTAGATTACTCCTCAAACCCATTATTTAAATTAATGCAAATTCCAAGATTACTGAAGTAATGTTTTTCATATTAATGTGATATCATATTGAAAATAATACAATCGGGGGGAGGGGAGGGAAATATCATGCGTTTTTTGTAAGTAAGTATAGAAGTTGTCAATAAAAAAATAAAATAAATAAAAAAAGAAAATAATACAATCATCTTATTAACTAGTATATCTGTGCAAATGAACACTAAGCAGTCATTACAACAACTCTTGGAAAACATTATAAGGCCATGGGGAAGTCCCATGTTAAAGTTTTAAACATTGGAAAAAAGATTAGCAAGATAAAGTAAGGAAAGCTAATTAAAATATATGTGAGAGGAGGACTGGAAGGAAGTTTACTAAAATCGTTCACAGTAGCGATCTGCACATGTTGAAACTATAGATCATTTAAATTGTCTACCTTAAGCACTACCTTGCAAATTTCCTCAAATGAACATGCATTATTATAATTATAATTATTATTTTTGGTTTTTCAAGGTAGGGTCTTGCTCTAGCCCAGGCTGACCTGGAATTCACTCTGTAGTCTCAGGGTGGCCTCAAACTCATGGTGATCCTCCAACCTCTGCCACCCGAGTGCTGGGATTAAAGGCGTGCGCTACCACACCTGGCGCACATGCATTATTTTTTTAAATTTTTAAAATTATTTTTTAATTTTTTTTATTTTTGGAGAGAGACACAAAGAGAGACAGACAGAGAGAGAGGGAGAGGGAGACAGATAGAGAATGGGCGCACCAGCAGTCTCTCAGGTGCTGTGAACGAAATCCAGATGTGTGCGCCCCCTTGTGGGCAAGTGCGACATTGCACCCTTGCATCACTGCATCTGGCTAAACGTGGGACCTGGAGATTGGAACCAGGTTCTTAGGCTTAGCAGGCAGGTGCCTTAACCGCTAAGCCATCTCTCCAGCCCCGAACATGCATTATGTTAACATCAGAAGAAATACTTCCTTTGGAATAATTAAACACTGAGTTAAAGGAATAAGTATCACTTGGAGGGGAGCAAGAGGATGAGTTCATGGTCATTCTCAGCTACGTAGCTAGCTGGAGACTAGCCTGGGCTACATGAGATCTTGTATCACAAAACCAGAGCAATCTCCAAACCCAAACCAAACAAAAACAAGTAATCCTGTTTGGCACCTGTGAGCACTGACCAAGTGAGCTGAAAAGAGCACTCCCAGTCACAGCAGGATGAGCCACTGGTAACTGGGAGGGTACAACTGGGAGGGTTTATCTCTTCTTTCGGCTCCTAATTTGTTGAGCTGTCATTGTGTGTTTGATTGGAATTTCTCCCAGAGAACTGATCGGAAAGACAATATTTTCTTTTCATTTTCCTTTGATTTAAAAAAGGAGAAGCATTTTTATCAAAGTCAATCAGATAATTTTAATCCAATTATGAAAGTAAATTCACCCTTGACCTCATATTACTTCAAAAAGAAGAATTTTTATATCTTTTTGAATTCTGCCCAGTGTATCCACGAGGGCTGGCCTCCAGAGGGCAAGGCCAGTGACATTAGGAGGAAGTGCCCTCAGGGGCCCAGCCAGCTGCGTCTTCAGAGGAAGCCTGTAAACCCTGGGACAACCTGGCATTCCCAGGATGACATCCAGCCCCTCCTGGCACCTCACGTGACACATTCTACTGTTGTCAGGGACAATGTCCAAGAGTGGGTGAAGGCATATTACTCCACCTGCCTATGATCTTTGGGCGGGGGGGGGAGGGGTATCTCAGAAACTTAAACCAACACAAATTGATTGCTTTTCTTTTTCTTCTCATATATTTTTAAACTAGGAATTTTTAAATAAAATAATACCTCTTTTGAAACAAAAGACTTCTCTCAATACAGAGGAAGATCAAATCAATCATAATCTGTGTCTAGCGTGCCCTTCTGGAAGGGTCTGTGTGCCCGTGTGTAGGAAGTCAGTGCTGTGAGTATGACGGTCCCTTATCTGCACTTTTGCTTTCTGTGGTTTTTGGCTTCAGTTCCTTGCTGTCAAGTGTGATCTGAAAATATTAAGTGTGAAATTCCAGAAATAAACAGTTCATGCCTTTTAAGCTGTGTGCCACTGGAAGCAGTGACATACCACACTGTCTGATCCAGCCACACACCCCACCTGGGACGGGCCAGGCCTCCGCACTCAGGGAGGGAATCCGTGATGCTGAATTGTTTGTCCCTCAGCGGCCACAGTTGTCTGACTGACTGTGGCAAAATCACAGTGCTTGTGCATAAGTTACCCTTAATTTATTCCCTGGTGACCCTTACACATGACACGATGATGCTGGCCACTTCACTGACCTGTGCTTCATTACTCTTATGTGGCTCGTCTCCCGCTCTGCCTAATTTATATATTAAGCTTTGTGTGTCGGCATGCATGCTTTGATGAGTGATTTTAAGTGTCAATGTGGATAAAGCCTTGCCTAGGACATTACCAAAACACTCCTTTAGGCGTGTCTGTGAGGACTTTTGTGGAAAGGACTAACCAAGAGGAGAATGTGGTGCCACCATCCCCTCATCTGGGGCCCAGACTGAACAGAAGTGGGGTCACAGGATACATCCACAGAGCGCTGGCCTTCCCCTTTCTCTGCTTTCTTATTGATTCAGATGTGAACATGCAGCCCCTGCTCCTGCCAACATGTTTTCCTGCCCTACGGATGGCATCCTCTAAACCACGAGCCAAAACAAGCGTCTCTTCCTTTCCTTCAAGTGGCTATGTCAGGTCTCTGTCACAGCAGCAAGAAAATGAACTCATACATGCATCCAAGGAAACTCAGCACACACAAGGCTTGCTACTAGATGTGATGTCAAGGAGTAACTGGGGGTCTTGGAAAGTATCCTTACAGGTAAAGGACACTGAGTGTGTATGTGTGGGTACAGCTGTGTGTGTGCGTGCGTGTGTGCGTGCGTGCGTGCGTGCGTGCGTGTATTTTAACCTACTCAAGGTACATAGTCCTTTCAGCTCACTTTTATTGCTTAACAGTCTGTTGAATTTTAGAATTTCTGCATAAAATTAATCATTGTATTTGTAGAAAACCTATTTTTAAAATAGCTATTCTCTGACATGTGGGCAAAAAGGGGCCATTCCTGAGGATGGAAGTTCTAATATAAGGCATATAATCCCTTTTGACTATGAAAATGAAAGTTTTAATTATAAGTCAAATTTATTTAATCAGAAGACTCAATTCTCCCCCCAAAATGTCTTTCTTACTAAATTTCCATGACTACAATTGCACAAATTATCCAAGTATATTTTCTGCAGAAGTAATCATGTCTTTGGTTCAGGAAGAAAATATGCCATCAGTAGTTTGTACCATTCATTGCTTATTGTGAATTTTTTTTTTCTTATTGTGAAATTTAAATACCTTTCCCTTCTTGGTACCAGGCACAGTGCTCCTGGGGTTGCAGTCTGTGTGGAGTGGGTTAGTCTGAGTAAACAGACGGCTAGAATATGGTGGAAGAACCAACATGGAGGCACAGTCATTGAGGCTCATGAACACCTCAGGAAAACGGGGATTCTTGTCTTCAGGCACAGATGAGGAAACTGACTCACAGAGAAGTGAATTAGACAAGAAAACATAAATGTGTTGGCGGGAAGGTGATTTGTGTTTTCAATCACTGCAAAACTGGCTCCATGATAAGGGCGCTTGCCTGCAAAGCCCAATGACCTGGGCTTGATTCCCCAGGTCCCACGTAAAGTGAGATTCACAAAGTGGCGCACGCATCTGGAGTTTGTTTGCAGAGGCTAGAGGTCCCGGCATGCCTATTCTCACTCACTTTCTGTCTCTCTGTGCTTGCAAAGAAATAAGTAAAAATATTTTAAAATACCTAGAGGAAGAAGAAGTGGATCTGAGATCAGGTCAGATATCCAGAGAAAAGAGATCAGAGATCAGGAGATAAGAAATCAATCCCCAGACAGTTAGCTAGTCTAGTGCCAGAGGGCACGAGCAAATGGGGGAAAATGGCCGACATTGGTCCAAACAACTTGCAGTCTAAGATACCCAGCAGGAAACAACCTGACGTGATGCTCACACAAGTGCAGTTTGGCACACAGCCATGGTGGGCAACCAACGGCTCTTGATTTGGCTAATAGATCCATTCAGTGGAATGGAACTCATAGCTGGAACTGGGAAACAAGTCAAAACCATGTGCAAAAAATGAGCACAGTCTCCAACCAAGATACCACCAAATATGGGCTAGAAGAGAACCTACCCATATAAAATTCCCTCCAAGCTATCTATGGCCATCCCATATATCTAGTACTAACTTCTCTCTGCATTGGAGAATTTGCTTATTTTTTCCAGATATACAACGAACCTGAAGGGAGGATCAGCCAATCACACCTCACCAGGGCTCCAGCTGAAACCACAGAGTAATGTGGAGGAAGGGCAAGAGTTCAGCGCTCTTGGGGATCACGACACCAGAAAAAGGCTGAAGGAGATAAACACAGAGAACATCCAACTCCCACTAAGCCAGATATCCAGAGACACAGAGGCTCCCAAAACCTCATCACTGAAGCTGAACTAAAATGACCCCAATGTGGCTCAGGGAAATTTGCGGAAGAGGGGGTGGAATGTTAGAGCCACAAGCTGGGGCATTATGCACAGAGACTTGGCCTATTCCCCATAGCTCTTGACTACCCCCACAATGCATGAACCACATTCCCCATTGATGAGGGTCCCTATGGAAGAGGGAGGACAGGGAGGAGGATAATGGAGTCACCACTATGAATGTAAAACCAGAATAATATAAATAAGAATAAATAAAACTAAAAAAAAAAGAAATCAAGGTGATCAATCAGAGATCAAGATTAGAGATCTGGAAGATCAGAGATCAAGATCAGAGATCGGGAAGATCAGAGACCAAGGAACTCATGGCTCAAGAAGATCACGAGATCCAGGAATCAGAGACCAGGGAGGAGACAAGGAGGCGTTTCGAAGGAACTAGGGACAGTTTCATAGTCACCCTGAACCTGAACAGGTAACTGGGGAAAGGAAAGGAGGAAAGAGTGGAACTCCCCATTTAAAGAGACGGAATGTGGAGACTCTAGCAGAAACCTCAGAGTGACGGTGGAGAACCGTAGACATCTGCGTGGTGCTCAGGAGAACCACGAGTGTTTTCGGTGAGCTGGGGGCACCATGCACACGGCGCACTGAGGAGAATCCATAAGCTTCCTGGTGGTTCCCATCTTCCTGCCTGGGCAGGGTTGACAGTAGTGAGGTGAGGCGTAGGGGACCTGCTGGACCATATCTTAAGGTCTGAATAAGCCACCATCAGTGGTCATGGAGGACACGCCCATGTGAGCTTTGACACAAGGGGCTGAAACTGTGGGCACTCAGTCACTGGGAGCACATGGCAGAAACTATGGGCTACAGACAGACAAGGCAGCTGGAGTGGCCCAGCTTGGCTGCAGGCTTGTGGAAACAAACCTGGGCACGCAGAAACAAGGCGCAACTGTGTTCTACACCAGACCCCACGAGGGATTGTGAGATTATACTGTTTACTGATGCTGTAGCCATGGCAACATCATAGTGTAACGCATTCCTCATGTTTTTGAGGTGACACTGGTGTAAACGCAGCAGTCATGCAAAGCTCAGCAATACAATTGTGTGCACACTACTTGATAATGCACAGCTGTACTACTGCTTTGTGTCACTACTGTATACTATAATTTAGTATTCTAAAACACACTTACTGTAAATCAGTCAGCCACATGGTGCTGGCAGCAGCCGCATACACTTGGGCTCGCTACATCTCTCCATTTCATCATTTCTCCTGTGTTTGATCAACTCTTCTACTTTGTTTATACAGCCCCTGGGAGCAATAGGCTAACACACACACACACACACACACACACACACACACACACACCCTTGGAGCCCAGGTGTTTAGGAGGCTTGTGAACATCTCACCTGTGTTAAGGTGTTAATTGACAAAGGTCTGCAAGAGCCCGAAGGCTACTCACTCTTCACCCCGCTCAGCTGCTGGGGGAGGACCTGCAGCTCTTTTCTGAAGGTAGGTGCATAAAAAGAAGAAAAATGGCTCAAGATTCTTGAGCGCAAGATATCTGAATGGATTCCAGTTTCACTCAGAAGAGACAGCTGACCTGAAACTGACTACTTTAAACCAGAACTGGCAAATGCTGTGAGCAGGCAAGGACTTGTGAATCGGGCTGGCGACTGGAACACCAGGCTTTGGTATTCCGGGCAACAGAAAACCCGGTGATTATTCAGAACTAACGTGCTTGCGTTTTGCTGGTACACTGCAATATTGCAACATGCTTCTGACAGCCTGACGGAGGTACCACTAGCATGCAGTGAAATGCTGTGACTTCAAGGTACCACCTGGTAAGTGTTGACCCATGTGAATATTCATGCAACCATCACCAGGAGGAAGAGCCAGACACTCACAGAACGGAAGGAGCAGGCATGTGCTTGTCTGTACCCGCCCCCATTTGTCACCTCACAATCACTCCAGAATTCATGCAGTGTCAAGTCTCTCATTCAAACACTCCTCTCATGTAAAATATCCCCATTAAGTAAGATATGAGAAGGAAAACTTACACATTTAATCCACTTTGAGTGTGAGAATAATCGTCATATATTTCAAAATGGTATTTATAGGAAAGGATAGAGCTCCCTCATCAAAAGCTGTAACTGCCACATCAAACACTGAAGGAAACTTTACTGTGATGCTTGACTGTTGTTAAGGACACAGAGTATCAGACCCCCACAGAGCAATGTCGCACAACCGCTCTGGCTTCTCAGCTTCCAGTGCCACTCACGTGACTGTGGACAGGACCTGGGTCCAGCAGCTGAAGCAAAGCCCCAGACCTCTTGTCCCAGTGCTCCTTGTCCTGTGGCCTCTCCACTGGGCAGGGACAACATGATGCTGATGCCTTTAAGCCAATGGGAGAGCCAGGGAGAAGGCAAGGGAGGAGCTGGTGGGAGGTAAGCCCCCATTGCTTTTGCCCAATGATTATCTTTTGAAGTGTGTCCCTAGGTGTAGATGGCACCAAGGGAAGGGTCAGCGGAGGGCATCTCAGAGCCTGCCACACACACAAAACCTTTCATGTAACCTTTCAAAGAGAAAGTTTGATTCTTCTATTTCTCCCCATGAGTTCACCAGCGTTGGGGTTGAACATCTTAGGGATCTGATGTCATATGATGGAATCCCCCCGTGGCCCCACCATAAGGAAGAAGCTGGCCAAGTCTCCTTTTTAGTACCTGGGACTTATCATGACACTCTGCCCCCTTTCTTCCCCTCCTGAAACAAAATCGCTCCATGTAAGTTACTACAAAGCATTTGTTCTCTCTCATGTGGAATCAGGAGCTCTTGCAAACTAGTCTGAAGCCATTTAGCATTTCACTCAACCACAGCAAGAAGACGATTACTGCATGAATAGGACTGGGGCCTTGTCCTAGAGCTCCTCAGGGACCCATCATTTTAAGAAATCTTGGGGCCAGGTGTCCAGTCCTGGAGCCCGCAGCTGCTTCCCAGGTTCCCAGGCCGAGGACCCAGACTCTCAAGTCTCTTATAAGCAGCATCCTGCTGGGTCCCCAAGGGAAGGATGAGGCCTGGTTGTTGCGGGTTCCTGGGCTTCTGGTTACACCTGGCTATGGAGTCTTACTGTTGTGGGGCTGTCACCCTCCCATTGCATTCCATTTTATCCAGCCTTAGGAGCAATGTGTGGACTGTATTTCCACATTTAAAAAGACACCAGAAACAACACCACTAAAGAAGGAAATTAATTTCTAAGTGGATTCACTATTTCTGATATCAAGGCAAGTAATCTCATGGCCCCATACTGTAATGTGCCTGTGTTCAAGAACCTCTGTCTGGGGAGGTGGCACATGCTTGTAATCCCAGAGCTCTGGAGGCTGAGGCAGGAGGACTGCTACAAGTTCAAAGACAGCCCAGATCACCAGTGAGATCTTAAAAACAAACAGAGGCGATGCCCGGCTCCCCAGGAGGAGGCTGCGGTACCTGCACTCGATGAACCACTGGCGGATCTGGTTCTGGAGGTTCTCCCTCATGTCCGGGCCCTCCATTATCCTCAGGTCTTCCTTGATGGTCACCAGGGCCTCCCTGTAGTTCTCCTCATGCTTGAACTGCACCTCATTCCGCAGACGAGACACTTTTTCTGCCTGGATGATTGTAGCACTGATTTCATTGAAGACAGGAGATGGATTCTGAAAACACAGGCCAGGATGTGAGATCCTGAAATTCAGAGCAGGTGAGACTGTGGAGGAGTGAGTCGAGTGTGTCAATGTGTCTGGAGTGTGCGACCAAAGGCTCAAGGTCAGACCCAGCAGGAACCTCTGAGGAGCTCATGCACCATCGAGGGGAAACTGAAACCCACATGTTCAGTGCTACAGTGGAGACCCTGAATGTCCACCAGAGACCCCATGTTGAAGGCTGGGACTCCAGAGAGAAGCTGTTGGGGGGGGTGGAGATGTCTGGAGATGGGGGCTGGTGGAAATTTCTAAGTCATTAGGGGTGTCTGCTTGAAGAGTATTTTTGCACCCCAGCCCCTTCCTCTTCCATTTATGCTTGCAGACCCAGAGACAGGTAGCTTCTCTCCACTGTATGCTCCCACCATGGTTCTGCCTCACCACACGTCCACAGCAAAGCAGTCCATTGATCATGCATAAGAATTCCAAAGCTCTTAGGCAAAGTAAACCTTTTATCATTTTAAGCTGATCATCTCAGGTATTTTGTAATAGTGACAGAAAACTAACATACTCAGTCATCCTTAAAATTCTTTCACAGTAAGAAAAGTAAAGTCTAACAAATCTTTCTGATCAGAAAACAAGGTCGATGCTGTGGTGAAAATGTGAATTGTCCCCTGACATACAGGACCCTTGGGAGATGGAGTCCTACTAGACAAAGTGGGTCAACTGAGGGTGGGCCATGAAGTTTTATAGCCTGGCCCAACTTCCTGTTCACCTCTGCTTCCTGACTGTGGATGTGATGTGAACATCTGTCTCCCTGTCCTGCTGCCATTGCCTTCCCTGAAGTGATGGACGAAATCCCCCGAAACCTTCAGTTGAAAGAAACCTTTTCTTCCCTCCCTCCCTCCCTCCCTCCCTCCC
The DNA here is from genome assembly GCA_036365145.1 of Orientallactaga sibirica. Lineage (NCBI taxonomy): Eukaryota > Metazoa > Chordata > Mammalia > Rodentia > Dipodidae > Orientallactaga > Orientallactaga sibirica. Next base: position 18,910,993 of record JAEOAD010000044.1, on the reverse strand, counting down.
TCCCTCCCTCCCTCTCCCCTTCCTCTCTCCTTCCTCTGTCCTTCCTTCCTTTCTGCTGCTGCTTGTCAGGTATTTGGTCACAGCAATGAGGGGGTAAATAATGCAGCTGTGAGGCAGGCATTCCACAAACCCTTATCAGAACATAGCACCTACACAGGCTTGTGTAGAAACAAACCTCAAGTCACTATAGAACAAAACTCTGATCTTCTGAATCCCTGGGGAAGCAAAATCAGAAGGAATGGTTAACCCACATGGCAGCAGGGAGCAAGGCAAGCCGTCCGTCCACTCAGTGCCACATTGGCAGCTTGGAGGGGTGAGGGTAAAGGAGGTGGACAAGGAAACAAGCTGAGGCTGGTGGTTTCTGGAACCATAGCCACAGGAGGCAGGGGTCAGTTCTCCTTTGCAGATGAAGACCCTGAGTGTCAGAGAGCCAACGCGGCCACAGAAAACTAGTGATAGACTCAGTGGGTTCTGCAACCCATTGTCCTGGTGATTTTTTAAAAATTATGTATTACTTTTTTAAAACAAAATGGTTGTACCCTTATACCGCCTTGTCCCTGCCCAATTCTGCTGAGGGTCTTCATTGTGGGGACCGAGAGACCACAGTCAGTCTGCAGCAATGTGGGAAACACGGACATGTTTGAAGGAGTTTTGCCTGCTGGTTGTTAAACACAGCCATTTTTAAATCCAAAATTATTTGTAATTAAATTATATTGGAGGGCTGGAGAGAAGGCTTGTCAGTTAAGGTGCGTGCCTACAAAGCCAAAGGACCCAGGTTTGATTCCCCAGGACCGAAAAAAGCCAGATGCACAAGGGGGCATATGTATCTGGAGTTTGGGTAACTGGAGGTTCTAGCACATCCACTCTCTCTTTCTTTCTCTGCCTTTCTCTCCCACATCCTCTAATAAATAAATTAAAAAATATATAAAATAAATTATATTGGAAACGAACGCTATCAAGACTTAAATGTCATGACTTCTGAGTTATTGTAGGGGATCCTGCCCCCCGCACCCTTGGGCTCGCCTGTGTCGCTGTAGCTCTGTTGTAGAGCACAGCTACCGAGTGAGCTCCCCATGGAGCTCAGAAGCAGCTCCCGTCAACCACCGTGGATGCATCTGCACCTCAGGGACTGACAAATGCTGCAGACCAGGGCTTGGTTTCTCCATTTTGATGAAACTTTAGAGTGACAGTGAAATTTTAAATAATGTAGATTAACACACAAGTGCGCCGAGTGTCAGTTACGTTGCACATTGCACAACTATTGAGAAGTGTTCCTCCCAGCCACGTGTGGATTCAGCAAGGAGGTGCATAGCTGTGGAGCATGGAGGAGTGGAGTTCTCACAAACACTCACAAACACCTTCATCTGACTCGTTAACTGAGGTGCAAATTATAGTTAACAGACACACACACATCAGCATCACGTTCATTTGTGAGTTCTAACCATGGGCTGACACAAGGAAACGTTCCGTGAGACTCAGTGATGATATGGAACCTGTCACAGGAATGGTTGTGTTTCATTACTTGTGAACCGTGTGTACATCTGTGCGTGTCATCATAGCAAGCTTATGTGTGCATGTATCTACTGGTTACTGTCTATCATTCTGACCAAAATGCCTGACAGAAGCCCTCCTGCCACCAGCCCCCGGGTGCTCCCGCCTCCCTTTGTGATGGGCTCTTTGCCCTCCATCTGAGAGCCACAGTGAGCCCTCACTCCCTTAGCTGCGCCTTATCAGATGTGATCACAGTAACAAGAAGAGCAAGTAATACAGTGGGCGTCTCCGATGGTGTCTGATGAGCAGCTCCACCTCGGTGCCCAGCACACTTCCTCACGCTGCCAGGGTCTCCCTGGAGTTTCCCATCAACCCTTAGCATAGCCGTGAGGTCAATCTGCTTCTGTCTCTGTACCGCGTCTCCTGATTGCAGCTCACTTTCACCTCTGGAGGTGGAAACGAGAGGGAGAGGATCACCAAGCAGGTGGGGAAGCGACATTCGGTGTCCTTCCCCAGTCACTCCTGCAGAAGGCCGCAGCAAGGGGCAGCCCGGTGGATCACTCCACGCTGTGCAGTTCATGTGGGCGCATCCATGCGTGCTTCTCGATATAGTCATTCTCTCAAAAAAACACATTTGGGTCATTTGTAGCTCCCTCCTCTAGTTGTTTTTGAATTTAAAGGTTCTAATATATTTCCATGATATGCTCATGAGTAGCTTGTCGTTTGGGCTAAAACATCTTTTCCTCTACAGCAACTTTGGTCATCTGGAATTGGAATTTGTTAACTCACCACATAAACAGTAACTCATTTAAAAATAAATTACGAATAATAAAGGGAGCCAGAGAACACGAGATTGAAATGCATGTTAATGAAGGCTTCCCATGTGAGCAAACCATTATATCTACCAGCTTCCCACAGTTAATGACCCGGAACAGGACAACGAAACCTACATTTATAGCAAGGTCTTCTGTCAGCAAAAATATACACATTAATAATCGATGCTGCTGTAGAACGGGGCATAATGGGATGCTTCTGAGCATGTGGGAAATAGGACGCCATGCTCCATTGACTTAGAATGCTTAGCTAATGTTTGATGGGCTTTGTCTTTAAAAATCCTTGTTGAAATTAGTAAGAGAAAATGGACATTTGTCCAAATGAAAATCTTCTACAATTTATCAGCCCCAAATATACTTGCAAATAAGTGGTTTTGTGCCAGAGACTATGGGGAGGAACTCCTTGTTCATGGCAGGCTGGCGCTGTCGAGGGAGGAAGAGAAGGATGCTAACCAATGGGAGTCAGCAGCTGGTCGTGCACATGGGCACCAGGGCTCTTGGGAGGAGCTTGCACGAGCTGTCCCCCCCCCCATTACTCAGACTCTGATTTTGCATGTGGAAGACCTCATGCTGCTGCAGACTGCCTGCTCCTCAGGTGAGTTGCTGTCAAGATGCACAAGAAGGGGGTGTTCCACCAGCCAGGTGGAATAGAGTGATGCCTCTATTTAAGCGTCTTGTCTCCATGCATGCACACCTGTTCACTGCCTAGACCAGGAAGGGAAAATGCGACTGCAGGGGAGAGAACCGGGTGTACTTTGTTCCCAAGAAATTGGGGTGAATCTTAAACAATCCATATTTTATTTTATTTTTTAGTTTTTGACATTTATTTACTTATTAGAGAGAGAGAGAGAGAATGGGCACACTGCAAATGAACTCCAAACACACGCTCCACTTTGTACATCTGGCTTTATGTAGGTAATGGAGAATTGAACTTAGGCCAGCAGGCTTTGCAAGCAGGTGCCTTTAACTGCTGAGCCATCTCCCCAGCCCAGCACTCATAATCTTACCAAGTACAAAAGAATAACTTTTAGCCTGTTAGGGCTGAATTCCTTTAAAAAATTACTACTTTAAAGTTTTGTGGGTAGGGGATATGGCTCAGCACTTAAAGATGTTTTCTTGCAAAGCCCGCTGGCCCAGATTCAGTTCCCTGCTACTCACATAAAGCCAGATGCACCAAGTAGCACATGTGTCTGGGGTTCCTTTGCAGTTGTCAGAGGCCCTGGAATGCCCATGCTCTCTCTGTGTTTCTCTCTCTTTCTCTCTGTCATAAATTGCTTATTTAGAATCAGGAAGAACATGGTGTGATTACAAGCAATTAGCCATGCAGGCTCAGTCGGCTTCTTTTCGTGCCCTCCTTTGTTTGACCATAGTTGTAAGTCAATACGTCAAGGGTACCCAGGTTCTGCCCTGCACAACTGTTAGTAGATTATTCCTCACAGTGGCCGTAAGCAGTAGAGAGGCTGTTACCTTCACTTTCTATATGAGGACATGGTGGCACAGAGAGGTCAGGAGCTTGTCCAGGAAGTGGCCAGACCGGTGATTTCCTGGAGTCTGTCCTTGTCCCTGCTTTGCTGTCTGTCTTGTGGTCTGAAAATGGATTCAAGCTTCAAAATAACATGCCTTTTAATTGTGCTTGCTATTGCTGAACTGCCTTGCAAGATGGCTTTACAAACATTACTCTCGCTGTCAAGCGTGTGACCCTGCCCGTGTTCCCGGGGCTCATCAGAGTAGTGGCAGAACCCTTCTTGACCTTTTCTAGCTAGCGATGTAATAAGCATGTATGAGTTACATATTATGCATGTAAGCCCATGGCCATAAGACATTAAAAACACAAAGCAGTCAACCCTGTGAGGTGTTCAGATTCTGTGCTCTGTTTTCGACGTACAACCAGAAACACTGGCTCAACATATTTTGGTTCCCAGCACAGTGATTTGTCCCCATGGCCTTGGCTCCTTCCAGGCACATCTTTTGTTGTGGCAATTTCCCTTCGCATTCTATTGCTTTGATGACTATAATTAGAATCAGATCAAAGGAGGTCCAGAATAAAATGTATTTTGATATTAAAAACAAGAAGCCAAATGTGCCCGTGTGTCACATGCTATACGCAGACGCAATCCCAGGCAAGCTGGTCAGAGTTCTTGGCCCAGTGTCCTGTGCTGTGTGATGAAAGGAGACAGACCTCTTGCCTAGAGTACAGATGAGTGACTTGGGGGTCAGGAGACCAAAGGGAGGGCATTATGTTGTCATTTATCCTCTGAAGACCTGGGAAGCCAGGGTAAGAAATGATAAGAATACAAGAATAAGATTTGAAATCAAACTCAAGTGTCTCAGGGAACTAAATGGCCCCAATCTATTTGATTGAGAAACAATGGTGATTTTGTCTGTTTTTTTCAAGTCTCTTAAAGAGGATTTTGTAAAAAAAAAAAAAAAAAAAAAAAAAAAAAAAAGTGGGGTGTCTCACATTGTAGCCCAGGCTAGGCTGAACTTTTATTGTGATTCAGGCTGACCTTGAACCTGTAGCACACCTTCCTCCTCAGCTGCCCAAGTACCAGAGTACAAGCATGGCTCCCCAAGTATTGCTGAAGTGGACCTCTGAAATTGTTAAGACTCTGCAGGGTGACCTTGTCACCACAGGCTTCTGCCAGCCTGGCAGGGCAGCTGTGCTGGGAGGGGACGGTCACTGGCTGCCTTGTGCAAACTCTCTTCTGGTGTAGTCCTGTGTGGAGTCCTACCTGCCTCCTTGGGCAACCCCAGACTGTTCCCTGAAGGTGGGGAAACTAGTTAAGGTAGGATAGTCACCTCTGTGGGCCTTTCCAGACCACACACGCACAGACTGATGTCCAGTATGCAGATGCACTGCGCCAGGACAACAGAAGCCTTGGTGTTTTCTGTTTGCAGATTGTTTGCATGTGTGTTTTGTACAAGGACTTGTTTGGAAGTATTTTGGGTTTATGTGAATGGAAAGTACTGTTTGTTATTCAGATCAGCCATCTGGACAATGTATCTTGTCAACCAAGATGACACCTTCTTTGTCATTACTCTATGACACAGGCCACACTGACAAAGGGGAAACTGAGGCTCTGAGGGAGGGTGAGACTTGGTTCCAGCCCTGTCCTTGGCATGGTGTGGAGCTGGACTTTGGACCTACCCCATCCACCTCTCTGGCACAAGTCCCTGAGTTAAAGGGTGTTTTTCTGTCAGGGCACAGTGACTCTGAAATTAATAGAGCAAAACAAAAACTCCAAATGAAGACTTTCTGTCCTTCGGTCCTTTCTAACATCCTCCCTTCCCTTCCTTTTTCTTCTCTTCCCCTCCCTCATTCCCTCAGTCCTTCCTTTCTTCCTGTTTGGCTGTGCTCAGCTCAAACCTGGGGCCTCCTCTCTTCTAAGCAATCCCTCTGCCACTGAACTCCAACCCGAGTGCAGAAAACCAGTCCTCTAGGAATTGATTCATCCTTCATAAACGGTCAGACATCCTTGCAGCAACTCTGACGACTGATGCACACACCTAGCTGCCCTGCACAGCTCTCGGAGGATGGGAAAGAGCGCTCCTTTTCTGCCCCTCTGTCTCTTGTTTGCTTGGCTTTGACAGCAGCTTCCAAGCAGGGTCCTGGGGTCCCAGGTTCATAGCAGGCTGAGTGTGCACAGAGACCCATGGAGTCCCAGGTTCATAGCAGGCTGAGTGTGCACAGAGACCCATGGAGTCCCAGGTTCAGTAGCAGGCTGAGTGTGCACAGAGACCCATGGAGTCCCAGGTTCATAGCAGGCTGAGTATGCACAGAGACCCATGGAGTCCCAGGTTCATAGCAGGCTGAGTGTGCACAAAGACCCATGGAGTCCCAGGTTCATAGCAGGCTGAGTGTGCACAGAGACCCATGGAGTCCCAGGTTCATAGCAGGCTGAGTGTGCACAGAGACCCATGGAGTCCCAGGTTCATAGCAGGCTGAGTGTGCACAAAGACCCATGGAGTCCCAGGTTCATAGCAGGCTGAGTGTGCACAGAGACCCATGGAGTCCCAGGTCGGTAGCAGGCTGAGTGTGCACTAAGCTGCCTGGGGGCCTCAGTAAGAACCCTGTTCAAAGGGTGTCCAGTATGTGCTAGGAGTATTTGTTAGTAAGAAAAACAATTGAATTTATTGTCCCCAAAGCAATCTAGATTATAGCTTGTTTTGTGGTAGAATCTGAAAACAAACAGGGTTTTATGGTGCTTTTAGGATTCAGTTGATGACTGTAGAAGTGACAAGACTTCCTCTGTTATCTGTGTCCCCAGCATTCCTCATTATCATGCGAACAACAATGGCTTCAGGGGATCATAAAGTACTCCATGGTCATGACTGCAGGACAAATCGTGTAAAGGGTCCACAGAAGGGAATGTATTGCCGTCATTAAGTTTCCTTCCACTGGATTCAAGCCATTGGTTCTGCCAATTAAAGCCACTGCACACGGGCTCTTAGCCTGCTCATTATTTTCCTGCACAGACTTTAGAACATAAATATTTAAAATGATGAGCTCCAAAAATATCATTTACCTAGCAATGGTCAGAGAAGCATGTAGCCAGTGGTGGAAGGGGTGTAGCATGTAGTTTGGGGTGTAGCATGTAGTCAGGGGTGTAGCATGTAGTCAGGGTGTAGCATGTAGTCAGGGTGTAGGATATAGTCGGCGTGTAGCACGTAGTCAGGGGTGTAGGATGTAGTTAGGGGTACAGTGTGTAGTTAGGGGTGTAGCATGTATTTGGGGTGGAAGGGGTACAGCATGTAGTCAGGGGTGTAGCATGTAGTCAAGTATGTAGCATGTAGTCAGGGGTGTAGCATGTAGTCAGGGTGTAGCATGTAGTCAGGGTGTAGCATGTAGTCAGGGGTGTAGGATGTAGTTAGGGGTACAGCATGTAGTTAGGGGTGTAGCATGTAGTCAGGGGTGTCGGATGTAGTTAGGGGTACAGCATGTAGTTAGGGGTGTAGCATGTAGTCAGGGATGTCAGATGTAGTTAGGGGTACAGCATGTAGTTAGGGATGTAGCATGTAGTCAGGGTGTAGCATATAGTCAGGGGTATAGCATGTAGTCGGGGTGTAGCATGTAGTCAGGGGTGTAGGATGTAGTTAGGGGTACAGCATGTAGTTAGTGGTGTAGCATGTAGTCAGGGTGTAGCATGTATTTGGGGTGGAAGGAGTACAGCATGTAGTCAGGGGTGTAGCATGTAGTCAAGGGTGTAGCATGTAGTCAGGGTGTAGCATGTAGTCAGGGTATAGCATGTAGTCAGGGGTATAGCATGTACTCAGGGTGTAGCATGTAGTCAGGGGTGTAGGATGTAGTCAGGGGTACAGCATGTAGTCAGGGGTGTAGCATGTAGTCAGGGGTGTAGGATATAGTCAGGGTGTAGCGTGTAGTCAGATGTGTAGCATGTAGTCAGGGTGTAGCATGTAGTCAGTTGTAGCATGTAGTCAGAGATGTAGCATGTAGTCAGTTGTAGCATGTAGTCAGGGGTGTAGCATGTAGTCAGGGGTGTAGCATGTAGTCAGGGTGTAGCATGTAGTCAGGGTATAGCATGTAGTCAGGGGTGTAGCATGTAGTCAGGATGCAGCACATAGTCAGGGGTGTAGGATGTAGTCAGGGGTACAGCATGTAGTCAGGGGTGTAGCATGTAGTCAGGGGTGTAGCATGTATTTGGGGTGGAAGGAGTACAGCATGTAGTCAGGGGTGTAGCATGTAGTCAAGGGTGTAGCATGTAGTCAGGGTGTAGCATGTAGTCAGGGTATAGCATGTAGTCAGGGGTATAGAATGTACTCAGGGTGTAGCATGTAGTCAGGGTGTAGCATGTAGTCAGGGGTACAGCATGTAGTCAGGGGTGTAGGATGTAGTCAGGGTGTAGCATGTAGTCAGGGGTGTAGGATATAGTCTGGGTGTAGCGTGTAGTCAGATGTGTAGCATGTAGTCAGGGTGTAGCATGTAGTCAGTTGTAGCATGTAGTCAGAGATGTAGCATGTAGTCAGTTGTAGCATGTAGTCAGGGGTGTAGCATGTAGTCAGGGGTGTAGCATGTAGTCAGGGTGTAGCATGTAGTCAGGGTATAGCATGTAGTCAGGGGTGTAGCATGTAGTCAGGGTGTAGCACGTAGTCAGGGGTACAGCATGTAGTCAGGGGTGTAGCATGTAGTCAGGATGCAGCACATAGTCAGGGGTGTAGGATGTAGTCAGGGGTACAGCATGTAGTCAGGGGTGTAGCATGTAGTCAGGGGTGTAGCATGTAGTCAGGGTGTAGCATGTAGTCAGGGGTGTAGCATGTACTCAGGGTGTAGCATGTAGTCAGGGTTGTATGATGTAGTCAGGGGTACAGCATGTAGTCAGGGGTGTAGCATGTAGTCAGGGTGTAGCATGTAGTCAGGGGTGTAGCATGTCGTCAGGGTGTAGCATGTAGTCAGGGTGTAGCATGTAGTCAGAGATGTAGCATGTAGTCAGTTGTAGCATGTAGTCAGAGGTGTAGCATGTAGTCAGGGGTGTAGCATGTAGTCAGTTGTAGCATGTAGTCAGGGGTGTAGCATGTAGTCAAGGGTGTAGCATGTAGTCAGGGGTGTAGCATGTAGTCAGTTGTAGCATGTAGTTGTGTTGAAGGGGTACAGCATATAGTCAGGGTGTAGCATGTAGTCAGGGTGTAGCATGTAGTCAGGGTGTAGCATGTAGTCAAGGGTGTAGCATATAGTCAGGGGTGTAGCATGTAGTCAGTTGTAGCATGTATCTGGGGTGGAAGGGGTGCGGCATGTGGTCAGCAGTGAAGGCAGAGTGATGTCCCTTGCTCTCATTCTGTTTTCCATGAGCGGGTAGTCACTCTTGGCCGCACGTTGGGCATCTTGCAAAGGGTATAAGTGGATTGGATCAGTCATTTGTGAGGCATGGTAGGATGGAACAAGATGAGTTAATGGAAAACAACTGCTCACAACAGGGTGGCAGTGCCTTCATAGAGGACACAGTGGAAAAGGGACTCAATTGAAAACATGTCCCAGCGTTGAGGTACTGAATTCTTTATGGTCATCAGTGAGCAAACAGCAGATAGCATTCCTTTAAAAATTGAATCCACGTATTTCTCAGTGGTTAAAATTCCAACAGAACATGTGATATCAGGAGGAGACAAACTCAGGGGAAAGTGTATGGAAGAGAGTCACAGAACACAAAACAGAAGGACGGCTCCCTTTGTGCCATCCACACTGTCCTGCACGGAAATCATCCCATACGACGTCCGTTTCAGCTGAGAAATTACAAAGACAAGTTGAAAATATGGCACCAGGGTGTGTGTGCTGTTCAGAGTAAAGGATTAAAAGAACAATGTGTGGCCTGTGGTACATGGTGGCCGGTTGGTAAATGTCAATGGGTTACATGCAATGGACCTTCACTGGACTAGAGGCTGCTGAGCTCAAACTTCTGCTGATGTGAAATTTTATGTGAGACTTAGAGCACCTTTGATGAGGCCTGACATCTTGCTGATTTACTTTTTAAAGTAGAAAACCAGACGTCATTATAGTTTCTGTCACTGCATTCTATATCCATGAATTCTGAAGAGAGGCATCTTGTCACCTGTCTGCCCATTTGTAGACACTGAACAATCTAGACATCTTAAGAGAAAAGCCAATAATGTTTTATTGCCATTTTAAACTCCTTTTGCATGTATATGTACGTGATGCTCTCCCCTCCTCCCTTGCTCTCTCTCTTTCCCTTTCTGTCCCTCTGCTTGAAATAAATAAATCAAAATATTTTAAAAAATACTTTATTTTTATTTATTTGACAGAGTAAGAGGGAGAGAGAGAGATGGGGAGGATGTGTGTGCCAGGGCCTCCAGCCACTGCGAAGGAACTCCAGATGCATGTGCCCCCTTGTGCATCTGGCTAATGTGGGTCCTGGGGAATCAGACCTGGGTCCTTTGGCTTTTCAGGCAAACACTTTAAATGCTAAGCCATCCCTCCAGCCCCAATAAAAATATTTTTTAAAAGACCACTGTAGGGAACTTACAGGCAGACAGTGTTGTTTTTTTTTTTTTTTTTTTTTTTTTTTTTTTTTTTTTTTTTTCAGGTAGGGTCTCACTCTAGCCCAAGCTGACCTGGAATTCACTATGTAGTCTCAGGGTGGCCTCGAACTCGTGGCAATCCTCCTACCTCTGCCTCCCGAGTGCTGGGATTAAAGGCGTGCGCCACCACGTCCGGCCAAACAGTGTATTTTTGATGCCTCATCAAGGCAGCTGCACAGTTTATTAGCAGTTTAATAAACCTAAAATGATAGCTGGAGGTGTGTTACAACTAAGTGTGTGTTTAGTTTATTTAGAAGCATCTTTGTGTCAGCTACTTATGCTGCTGCTATGACAAATATCTGACAAAAATGACTATGCTGTTTGAATGTAAGATGTCCTCCACACTCATGCACTTGAATCCTGAATCCTCAGCTGGAGGTGCTGTTGGGAAGGCTGGGGAACCTTGAGGAGGTAGAGCCTTGCTGCGAGCAGGACTTGAGGCGACTTGGATATCAACTCTGACTGCTGTTCTCTGCTCCCTTCTTGCTGATGGGACCGTGTGGTCCATTTCCTGCTCCTGGGTCCTGTGGACCTGAAAGCCAGATGAAGCCGTTTCCTGTCCACTGCTGCTTCTCGTCAGCATTGAGAGAGGAATGATGTCATGACTGACATGGATGAACAGTTCATTTTAGCTCACAGTTTCAGAGGTTTCAATCCATTGTAGTGGGAGGTGGGGGGGCAGACAGGAAGTAAAGAGAAGAAGTGCCTGCCTCTTTCCCATTTGTTCAGTCTGTGAACTTTGCCTCCCTTAGTCCTCCAGTTCACCCAAGGGGGACCGTGTGGTATTTTCCTTCTTGTGACTGGCTTATTTCACTCGGAAAAACAAACAAAAAAAACATCAGCTTTGATCTATGTTACTGCATGGTCAGAATTTTCTTCTTTTTCTGTGGCTGAAGAATATTCTACGCTTGCTGTCACGAGAATTTCCATGCACTGTGGAGGGCTCTGGCCCATCTGTCCCTGGAAGCACATTTAAACCACAGGAAAGCAAAACACAGGCTGGAGCCCCACAATAAATGCTGGCTTGTTTCTAAGTCAGGAGTGCAGGTGATAAACCAAGACAGTTCCCGAGTCACACTGCTGTCCTGCTGACCCTCTGCATCCATTGAGCCAGTGGAGCTGTGTCGGTGCAAGACTTGGTATGCAGAGGGGGCGCCATGCCCTCCCCAGGGTGGCAGGTACTTCCAGCACAGGGCGGCAGAGTATTTCTGTGCTAAGTGGTAACACACAGGGCCAGGATGGCAAGGTGAGTGGTCAGGATGGCAGCCTTCAGGAAGGGATAAGTCACTACCCAACTAGCAGACCTACCCTGCCATTTGTTTGAGAGTGGGTCACGAGAAAATCAATGAAAATGGAATGTCACGGTGAAGACAGGGCTAAATCAGCTTTTGTCAATACTTAATACTACTGGCAACATCTTTTAATTTAACTCCCAACATCTCAGAGAAGAAATGGAATATTTAAATAAGACTTATTAAAATATGACTTCAGTGGTTATGCCTACTGTGGGTCACAAAACAAAGGGCTCCACTGCGTCAGCTGAGCACTGGGGCTCACGCCAACTGTCTTTCTAAAAGTGAGGACAGAGGGTGCCGCATCAGCAAACACTACTTTAGCATGAAGATAGTAATACAGGCTTGGTATGGCACAGCATGCCTTTAATCCCAGCAGCCTGGAAGCTGAGGCAGGAGGATCAGAGATCAAAGCCAGCCTGGGCTATATAGTGAGACTGTCACACACAAAGAAAGTATTAAGAGTTGAGGATGTAGCTCTGTGGTAGAATGCTTGCATAACATGTGAAAGGCCCTGGGTTCTATGCCCAGTTCTGCAAATAAATAAATAAATAATCATTATGTTTCCACAGTGGTTAAAAATGGCAACATGCCTTTAGTTTTTTCCTGCTTATGCTACGAACATGTTGACTGCTACAATAGAAAAGGAGAAATCACATCGTGATGTTTGACTCACTGAGATACATTTGATAAATTGCAGAATTCAGACAATATACTGCAAGTTGCCTGACAACCTGTGCCCAACAAATTGCCCCTAAATAGAGAAGCTTCCCTTTTTAGATGACAGTCACCACTGGGAAGACTCAAAACTCTTCAAAGTGCTGAGGAGAAGGGACAGTGCAATGTTCAGCACTAAACAAGAGATCTCTATCACAGCCTCCAAGTCTCGGGGACCTTTGAGGAAGTGGTGGCAGAAAGAATGGAAGAGCCACAGAATGGGAAGGAGTGGTTTGGAGCACCATAAGGGGATGATGTCATTCATTCATGAGGTCACAGTGGCTGTCACCCCCGGCACAAGACAGGCGTAACATTGGGACCAACAGCATGTGTTATGGGTGATCAAGGAGCAAAAAAGACATCAAAATAGAAGAGGAACTAGTAGAAAAACAAAGAGTTCAGTGGAAAGAGGAAGGACAAAAGAAAGCAATGATGGGATCATGACCAAAATGCATTATGTGTATGTATGAAAATTCTCAATGAAAATTAAAAATAGCCACAGGTTATTTAAACCACGAGTTATACTTTTGCTCCTCTGAGAAAATTCATAACATACATAATATATATTTTTATTTTATTTTATTTTTTGGTTTTTTGAGGTAGGGTCTCACTCTAGCCCAGGCTGACCTGGAATTCACTATTTATTCTCAGGGTGGTCTTAAACTCACAGTAATCCTCCTACCACTGCCTCCCGAGTGCTGGGATTAAAGGTGTGTGCACCACCACGCCCAGCCACACAACATATATTTTATCAGTAATGTTGTAGACAACAAATATGTCTATCACAGGAAAATATAAGAGCAAGCAAAAGAATAATGGGTCATAGTGGTCACGCTATATTTTACAAAGCATAGAGGAGCTTGCTCATTCTTGCTGATACCGCCAAGCTGATGTGACAAGATGCAGCTCCCAGCCTCTGCTCTGCCGAACCACGATGAAACCTCCTCTCTGGCTTATAAGCTGAAATATCCATATATATCCACAGGTTAGTGCTCTCTCACTTTTGCTTACAGAAGCTTATCTTTCCTTCTGTATGCTGCTTTTGGTCTGGCATTTTGTCCCAGCAACAAGAAGGGAATTACAACATAACATTGGTATTAAGAAGTGGGGACACTGCTGCAATGAGCCTGGCCCTTTTAGAACTAGTCTGAGGAAGGAGTGTTGGAGGATTTGGAACTTTGGACGAGAGAAACCTTGCAGTGCTATAAGCAGAGCTGGATAGACTATTCCAGAGAGAGATGTAGAGCATTGGTTTATGAGGTTCCAAAGGGGAAAAAAGGATTTTGTCGGAACTGGGCTCAAGGCAGTTCATGGGATATTCTGGCTGCATTCTGCCCATGTCCCGAGAACTGGAGCAAAGTTGAAAGCAAGGAAGTGGTGTGTTTGGTGGAGGACACGTGAGCAGGTTCAGATCCCAGACACAGCTGTTCACGAGCTCACTGCCACGGAGGACGAGCCAGCTGCTCTGCGCTGGCAAAACGGGAGGAGTGTTCTTTGGAAGGGAGGGGACGGAAGGAAGGATACTGAAGGAGTGTCCTTCTCCTCAGAGTTGGAAGCGTGACAAATGCAGGAAAGAGAAGGTCACTGGACGTGCGACACGTTTTTCTGGGAAGGTGCCCCTAGGTAATGTGGAGCGCCGTCACAGTCCTGGCGGAGAGGCCAGGGAAGGCACGTCATGGAGCTGTGAAGATGAGCCATGGGTGGGCTGCACTGGAGACCCCAGGGTTTTGGAAATGCCAGGACCATGGGACAGCTGCCAAGGGAAGCTGCTTGCTGTGGCCTGGATGGGTGTGCCTGGAAAGCAGGCGGCGAAGGCTGCGGGAGGGGAGTGCTGAGCTCAGAGTCTTTGTCCTGGGTCCCGTACCCCAACACGGAGCTGCAGGCTTTCATACTTGCTTGTCTGGTTTTCGCTCTTGCATTGGTCCCGGCTTTCCTTGCTGCACCTTCTTTTTGCAATGGGCACGTTTGCACTGTTCCACTGTGTACTGGAAGCATGGAACTTGTATTTGGAATTTACAGACTTACAGTTAAGAGACTGTCTCAGATGTGACTTCAGGTTTGGGCCTTTGCCCAGTGGTGGGTCTAGGAAAGACTATGAGGCATTTGAACGTTGGACTGAATGTATTTTTCACCATGAGGTGGTCAGTGAGATATGGGGGCCAGAGGAGGAAAGTGACAGTTTAAATGTGAAAGGCCCTCCACAACCTCACGGGTTTGTGATTAAACCTCAACCGCAGTGCCCAGCTGGTGGAGCCTTGCAGGGGTTGTGTCACAGGGAACAACCTGGAGGTTTCTATAGCCAGGCTCCTCTTGCCAGAGATCACTTACCTTTGCTGCTATCTTCCAGCTGATGTGACAAGAAGTGACGCCCAGATTCTGCTTTGTCATGCCTTGATGAAACTTCCCCTCAAGGCTGTAAGCCAAAATAAACTCTTTCCTCCCATAATAAAAAGAACAAGAAGGAGGAGGAGGAGGAGAAGAAGAAGAAAACCCACAGATGAGTTCTCGGCCACTGCTTCTAAAGATGGCCTGTTGGCGTTTTCACTGCCGTGACTGTGTGGACACCTGCCTCTCATAATGAGGACATGAAGATTGGGTATTCCAGCCCTCGTCAGCAGCCCTGAGATGGGTATGTCTCTGGGCCTTGCCCAATCTGGGCTTCAATATATTGCTTTGTTTCCCCCCCCCCTTTTTAACCCAGTGTAGACTTTTAATATTGTAATTTATGTATTTGGAGAGAGAGAGGGAGCGCAAGCACAGACATGCTAGGGCTTCTTGACCCTGAAAATGTTCTCCAGACACATGTGCCACTTTGTGCATCTGGCTTTACATGGATTCTGGGGAATCAAACCCTGGCTGGCAGGCTTTGCAAGCGTCTTTAACCACTGAGCAATCTCCCCAGCCCCAGTGTAGACTTTTTTTTTTTTTGGTTTTTCGAGGTATGGTCTCACTCTGGTCCAGGCTAACCTGGAATTCACTATGTAGTCTCAGGGTGGCCTCGAACTCTCAGCAATCCTCCTACCTCTGCCTCCCGAGTGCTGGGATTAAAGGCATGCGTCACCACGCCCGGCTTCAGTGTAGATTTTAAAAAAAAATACTGTTGATTATTTACTTCAGAAAAAGAGAGAGAACATGGTTGCTCCAGGGCCATGTGCCACTGTAAACTAACTCCGGATGCATGCACCACTTTGTGCATCTGGCTTTATGTGGGTACTAGGGAATCAAACCCAGATTTCAGACTTTGAAAGCAAGCTCCTTAACTGCTGAGCTGTCTCTCCATCCCCAGGTAGACTTTTAAAAGCAATGCTATTTCCTTATTGGCACCATGCTGCCACCTGGGAGTCTTTCTCTCCAGTCCTCCTTCCAGCTCCTTCCCTATAGGCTGCCAGACCTATATGTGGGCCCCTAGGCTTATTCTCGGCCCTTTATAGACATTTCCTAATGACTCCTTCATGTGTGATTCCATGGGACACTTGTGTTTCCCGGGACCCACACTAACCAGGGATTCGACTCGGTTCACTTGCTATCATGATTGGCATACCACAGTTTCTTACTGCCTCTGTGAGCTCCAGTATTTATGCTTCCCTGGGCAATCTTTGTTCAGCATCTTCTAATTTATGACCACAGTGGCTCAAGGAATGATCTAATAGTGTCTTATCCTGTTAGTGTCTGTGTTATTTATGGTGCATTTGAATTCCACTTCTTCGTCCCTTGCTCTGTGTCATCAGAGCTCTGCATGCTGTTAGTAATTTTCAAAGACTCGGTTCCTGTCTTGGTCTGCACTGCACTGATGTTTACCTGTGGGCACCATGGGTCCCTCAGCAATGTAAGTCCCTTCAATGGACCGGAAATGATGCTGTAATGCCTTGGTAGGGGGTTCCTTCTTCCTTTCTTTAAGTCACAATGTCTATTTTATTTTTTTAATTTTATTTATTTTATTTTTATTTTATATTATATTTTATTTTATATTTTTTATTTATTTTATTTTATTTTACTTTATTTTATTTTATTTTATTTTATTTTATTTTGGTATTTTGAGGTAGGGTCTCACTCTAGCCCAGGCTGACCTAGAGTTCTACTATGTAGTCTCAGGGTGACCCTGAACTAACAGAAATCTTCCTGTCTCTGCCTCCCGAGTGCTGCAATTAAAGGTGTGTGCCCCCACACCTGGCTGTTACAAAGTCTTTTAATGAAAACTGAGCTGTCAACAAATTAGGGCACACCAAGAATGGTCACCATTTCTAGTGTGGCTGGCATTGCAGAGCTGGCTGGCAGGGCCCAAGATTTGTATCCAAATGCCTGGAGGGTTGTCACGTGGAAATGCAAGAAGACACATTCTGAGCCCCCACGGGCATGACACCCATTTGGGAGCGTCAGCAGGATCCCCGGGAAGCCGTTTCAGTTGAAGGAGAGAGGGCGTGGGGACTGCAGCGCGAGGCTGAGGCTAGAGAGCCTGCTCTGGACCAGCCTCTCCCCACAATGCAGGGAACTCCGTGCAGTGGACAGATTCTGAGGGGGTCTCTGGAGCCCCACTACTGGTCCTCATACTCCCATGGAACCTCCTCCAGAGGAAGGCAGTAATGGTGGTCTGCATACCATTGTGGGTGAGCCGGTCCCCCTGCTGGCTCTGAGGAAACAGACCACCACGTGAAGTCCCCCAGGGAGTGAAAGATCTCCACAGCTGCCAGAGCTCAGCAGCAGAGTCTTCTCCAGCTGAGCTTCAGAGGAGACCCTGGGCCTGGCTGACACAAGTGCAGAATGGGAGGCCTCTGGCAGAGAGCCCAGCTGAGCTGGGTCAGGCCCTTGGACCACAGAAGCCAAGAGGACACTTATGGACTTTGACACTGGCATATGGCAATATGTTGCAAACGTGCCCTTCCAACTCTGTGACATTCTCCACCACGAGGTACATTGGACAGACATGTAGAACTGGGAACATGTGTTGCAAGTTGGCTTTCATTTAGTCACGTTTCAATTAAAAATGCTACAAGTTATTTAAGCCATAACTTATACCCCCTGCTTAATACAATCTTGGACCTGTATTGCATCAGTAATGTTATAGGCAACTAATCCATGTTTATCGAAGGACGAAGGACGACAGAAAATTAACAAACTCCCCGAAAGCCAGCTGTACAATGCTCATGCAGCCTCAGGACCACAGCACTGGCTGAGCCAGAGGCCTTTCCAACAGCAGGCACAGCCTGTTTCCAACTTGTTGTCCCCCATTCCATGTTCAAGCCCTCTGCCTCTTCAGGAGATGTGCGAGGGGAATGCAGCCCTCGCCCTCTCTGGCTGCCCACGAGGATTACACACAACCTGACGCCTCCAGTCTCTCATCACTTATCTTACTTTCCTTTCTTTCCCAAGAAACCTTCAAGTGGAGATGTGCATCTTTAGGACACTGGGCAGTCTGTGAGGGAACTTACCATACCCAGGAATATCATCTCCTCCTCTCTCTCTTTTTCTGTTTTCTTGCATTGACGGAAACCTCGCCAAACCTGGAAGCAAACATGCGGGGACCAGTGTAAGACACAGGGCAGGGTAGCACCACCACCCGGCTTCCACCACAGCAGCTGCACCCCTCTGACCTCATCCCCACGGACTCCAGGACTGCAGGCTGTGTCGAGAAATGGCCTGTCTGTTTAATCATGGGTAATAGTTCTGAAGAAAAGATACATCTCAGAAATGATCTTTATATCTCCTCAAATCCTACTTGTGATTTAACAGAAGTTTTTGGATGGCAAAATAAAGACTGGAGCTAGAGCTAAGGACAATTTGCCATTCTAAAGAGGAAAAAAAAGCTAATGTAATATGGGGATGTGTCACACAGAAGCTTCAGAGAATTGTACAATTGAAACCTTCACTGGGATGCTGAAGGCCTAGGTTGCCATAGAGATGAACAGAAAAAGCGACATCTTGTCTAGCTGCCCCCTCCCAGTCCCAATCAAGTACAATTAGGGACCCTGTCCTGATCTTCTGGTTTCATATTGGGTCCATGTGCCTGTTTCCTCTCAAACCTGATTCTAATTTGTGCCACACTATCATTTTCTTCATTTTCCTGTGAGTAGCCCTGGCCTCTATTTGAAGAAGATGTGTACACTGCTTCTGTTTGAAGAAGATGGGTACACTGGCCTCTGTTTGAAGAATATGGGTACACTGGCCTCTGTTTGAAGAATATGGGTACACTGGCCTCTGTTTGAAGAAGATGGGTACACTGGCCTCTGTTTGAAGAAGATGTGTATCCTGGCCTCTGTTTGAAGAAGATGGGTACACTGGCCTCTATTTGAAGATGTGTATACTGGCCTCTATTTGAAGAACATGGGTACACTGGCCTCTGTTTGAAGATGGGTATACTGCCTCTATTTGAAGAAGATGGGTACACTGGCATCTATGTGAAGATGGGTATACTGCCTCTATTTGAAGATGTGTACACTGGCCTCTATTTGAAGATGGGTACACTGGCCTCTATTTGAAGAAGATGGGTACACTGGTCTCTGTTTGAAGAAGATGGGTATACTGCCTCTGTTTGAAGAAGATGGGTACACTGGCCTCTGTTTGAAGAAGATGGGTACACTGGCCTCTGTTTGAAGAAGATGGGTACACTGCCTCTATTTGAAGAAGATGGGTACACTGCCTCTGTTTGAAGAAGATGGGTACACTGCCTCTATTTGAAGAAGATGGGTACACTGCCTCTGTTTGAAGAAGATGGGTACACTGGCCTCTGTTTGAAGAAGATGAGTACACTGGCCTCTGTTTGAAGAAGATGGGTACACTGGCCTCTGTTTGAAGAAGATGAGTACACTGGCCTCTGTTTGAAGAAGATGGGTACACTGGCCTCCATTTGAAGAAGATGTGTATCCTGGCCTCTGTTTGAAGAAGATGAGTACACTGGCCTCTGTTTGAAGAAGATGGGTAAACTGCCTCTGTTTGAAGAAGATGGGTACACTGCCTCTATTTGAAGAAGATGGGTACACTGCCTCTGTTTGAAGAAGATGAGTACACTGGCCTCTGTTTGAAGAAGATGGGTACACTGGCCTCTGTTTGAAGAAGATGAGTACACTGGCCTCTGTTTGAAGAAGATGGGCACACTGGCCTCTATTTGAAGTAGATGAGTATACTGGCCGCTGTTTGAAGAAGATGGGTACACTGGCCTCTGTTTGAAGAAGATGGGTACACTGGCCTCTATTTGAAGTAGATGAGTATACTGGCCGCTGTTTGAAGAAGATGGGTACACTGCCTCTATTTGAAGAAGATGGGTACACTGCCTCTGTTTGAAGAAGATGGGTACACTGCCTCTGTTTGAAGAAGATGGGTACACTGCCTCTGTTTGAAGAAGATGGGTACACTGCCTCTGTTTGAAGAAGATGGGTACACTGCCTCTGTTTGAAGAAGATGAGTACACTGGCCTCTATTTGAAGTAGATGAGTATACTGGCCGCTGTTTGAAGAAGATGGGTACACTGGCCTCTGTTTGAAGAAGATGAGTACACTGGCCTCTGTTTGAAGAAGATGGGTACACTGGCCTCTGTTTGAAGAAGATGGGTACACTGCCTCTGTTTGAAGAAGATGGGTACACTGGCCTCTGTTTGAAGAAGATGGGTACACTGCCTCTGTTTGAAGAAGATGGGTACACTGGCCTCTGTTTGAAGAAGATGGGGTACACTGGCCTCTGTTTGAAGAAGATGGGTACACTGCCTCTGTTTGAAGAAGATGGGTACACTGGCCTCTGTTTGAAGAAGATGGGTACACTGCCTCTGTTTGAAGAAGATGGGTACACTGGCCTCTGTTTGAAGAAGATGGGGTACACTGGCCTCTGTTTGAAGAAGATGGGTACACTGCCTCTGTTTGAAGAAGATGGGTACACTGGCCTCTGTTTGAAGAAGATGGGTACACTGCCTCTATTTGAAGAAGATGGGTACACTGCCTCTGTTTGAAGAAGATGAGTACACTGGCCTCTATTTGAAGTAGATGAGTATACTGGCCGCTGTTTGAAGAAGATGGGTACACTGGCCTCTGTTTGAAGAAGATGAGTACACTGGCCTCTGTTTGAAGAAGATGGGTATACTGGCCTCTGTTTGAAGAAGATGAGTACACTGGCCTCTGTTTGAAGAAGATGGGTACACTGGCCTCTGTTTGAAGAAGATGGGTACACTGCCTCTGTTTGAAGAAGATGGGTACACTGGCCTCTGTTTGAAGAAGATGGGTACACTGCCTCTATTTGAAGAAGATGGGTACACTGCCTCTGTTTGAAGAAGATGAGTACACTGGCCTCTATTTGAAGTAGATGAGTATACTGGCCGCTGTTTGAAGAAGATGGGTACACTGGCCTCTGTTTGAAGAATATGGGTACACTGGCCTCTGTTTGAAGAAGATGGGTATCTGTTTTTGAAGAAGATGGGTACACTGGCCTCTGTTTGAAGAAGATGGGTAAGATGATGGTACACTGGCCTCTGTTTGAAGAAGATGGGTATACTGGCCTCTGTTTGAAGAAGATGAGTACACTGGCCTCTGTTTGAAGAAGATGGGTACACTGGCCTCTGTTTGAAGAAGATGGGTACACTGGCCTCTGTTTGAAGAAGATGGGGTACAACTTGGTGGTGCTCATGAGAGTGGAGGGGCAGACCTGGAACCTCATGGCTGTTAGCCATGGTTGCTGAAATGTTTTAAATGGTAGACTTTGCTACGAGCTACCAAGTGTTAATTCTCATTGCTTCCTTCTGTAATCATATACCTGGACACGTATGTGTTTAAAAAAATCTCATTAGGGATTTACATCCTCACTGAATGTTAGCAACATTCTTTCCAACAATGGTCAGCATTCTTTTTAAAATATTTAAGTATTATGTCTCATACCTACACTCGAATAAGAATTAAAATATGAGCCAGTTTAGTGAATGGATTCCCAGGGTAAGTTAATATATCTCTCTGGCATGTACAAGCTCACTTCAGCTTTGCTACTGGCATGATTTTGGCCTTTTGAGTTGTGACAGGCAGCTGCTCCCCCAACTCCAGGGGCTCCATGCTCACTCGTACTTTCTGAATCTGGAGCGCGGCAGTGCTGGTATCGACGATTCTATCCCCCATCATCTTCATTTGTTTGGCTTTGACTTCCTGAAGGTAGATTTGCTTCATGAAAAGCGCTCTGAGACGGCCCTGCCGTGCCCGCTCAGCCACCTGGATGAACTTAACAGCTTCTTGTATGGACATGCTCTTCACCACATGATGCTATAAAAGAACAGGACGAATCACTGTTTAGACATGTGTGCTCCACCCACCCACCCATCGACCCCTGCAAGGAGTCCCCAGCTGATATGGAAGCTGCAGGCCACTCAGTGCTACTTGCTTTCAAGTAAACTATGGATATATTTTAAAAATTTTATTATTTATTTATTTGGGAGAGAGAGGAAGAGGCAGAGACAGATAAAGAGAGAGAGAGACAAAGAGAGAGAGAGAAAGAGAATGGGCATGCCAGGGCCTTCAGCCACTGCAAATGAATGCCAGATGCATGCGCCCTCTGTGCATCTGGCTTACATGGGTCTTGGGGAATCGAACCAGGGTCCTTAGGCTTCACAGGCAAGTGCCTTAACTGCTAAGCCATTTCCTCAGCCCAACTATGGATAATTTGATGCCATACCCACTTCATGCTGTGATCTTCAGCTTTAGGTCTTCTGCCCTCCCAAATAAACTGCTAACAAGCACCTCAGAAGTTTAGTTTGGTGGCAAGTTATAAAAGAAATCTCAATAAAACAGATTCAATAAAACTTGAGATGGCCACGAATAGTTCATTAGCTTAATAATGGAAACAGGAATCAAAAACACATCTCTACTATGAGAATTTAAAATGTGCTGCAGGTAAATGCTGAGTCTAAAGACTATTAGGCGTGACTTAATAAATATGAATAATGTTAAGGTCACTAGGACATTTACTTTCTTATATGCAATGTCTTCCAGTATTTATAAATTGTACTTTAAAACATCCAGGGGCTGTAAAGATGGCTCCGTGGTTAAAAGTTCTTGCTGTACAAATCTGATGACTAGAGTCTGGGATCTCCAGCATCAGCATTATCGTATGGCAACGGGAGGCAGAGTCCAGAGAATCCCAGACTCACGGCCAGCCAATCTGCATAAGTGATGAACAAGAGACCTCACCTCAAACAAGGTGGAAGGGGTGGACCAACGCCCTGACGTTGTCCTCTGAACATGCTGTGGCACGCAAATGCCCATTCATACACACCTATCATACCCATACACACATCATACACATGTATGTCACACACATGCACATACACACATACACATGCATGTATCATACATATATACACACACCATACATATACACACATCATACACTTATACACATGCACACTTCATACAATACACATATACATATACATACTTCATACGCATATGCACACAAATAATAATAACCAAAACATCTAAGCATGATGAGTGCCACTGCAACAGGAAAATGAGGGCTAATGATGCAAAATGTGGAGAGGTCAGGTGGGGCGTGTGCTGACAAGGATAGGTGAGGCTGGAGGTAATTTTGGGAGACAGGGGTATAAATCAAAGTCTCTGGGACCACCTTGAGACAGTCAAGCTGAACCTGAGCTCTGCTCTTCAGTTAGACTGGCTGGCCAGGGGCCCTGGTCATCTCTTCTCTGTCCCTGCTTAGTACTGCCACTACAGGCATGCTTGATCATATCTGGATTTTTTTTTTTTTTTTTTGAGGTAGGGTATCACTCTCGCTCAGACTGACCTGGAATTCACTATGTAGTCTCAGGGTGGCCTCGAACTCATGGTGATCCTCCTACCTCTGCCTCCTGAGTGCTGGCATTAAAGGAGTGTGCCACCATGCCCAGCTATATTTGGATTTTTACATGTGAACTGAGGCTCAAACTCAGGTCTCTGTGCTTGTGCAATGAGCATTCTTACCTGCTAAACCACCTTCCCAGTCCCTAAAGATTCTCATTTAAACCACAGAACATTTGATCTGGTTGGATCTTATTTTCTTGAAAAGTACTGACTACATGTCATTCAAAAGCTTATGTCATCTTCTACACATGATGGGGGAAAGGGAGGCAGCTCTTCCTTCACACTGAGATAACGTAATCACCTCTCACGTAATCAAGGACACAGAGAAAGGAAGCGCGGCAGATGATGGAAAACGTTGACACGATACTAACCACTTCAGGCATTTGCAATCCACTGTTGGCGATGATCCAAGCAAGGATTTTCTCTCTTCCTTTTATGACGTCCAATCTCTCCTTCAAAAAGTACTTCGGGATGGGGACATCTAGCTGTTGCTGCAGAAGAGAGAGAGAACGGACAGAAGAAAACTCTGTTAGGACCCAGGACTCAAGTCCCCTGAGAAATTACGGCAGGACCAGCACGTCAGAGAGATGGGCCCTTCTTCCCGGTCTCATGGAAGCCCTGCTGAGGCCCCGGAGAGAAGAGAAACCCACGCCACCAAGGGGAAGTGGGCAGGCAGAGGAGGGTCCTGAGGATAGTTTGGGATTAGGCAGGAGTTCATATCAATTAGGCCTCAAGCCCCAGTTCCATCATGAGCTGCTTTTTTTTTTGCCTACCCAAAACAAGATTTGAGACAGGGTGATAAAGTGTCAGGTTACAGAGATCTGTCAGCTGACCCAGTAATTGATGATGCCAACCGTCAACTATTCGTGTGGAGAAGCTCACAATGAACTTTTTTCTAGAGAATACATATATGAAGCAATAAATGTGTGACATTTATGAGTAATGTTGGCTCTGAACAAACTTCTGAAAACTTAGTTGACAACATTTTAGATCAACTGAAAAGAAGCTTGACTTGAAATCTCTGAATGGCTTGGTTCTCAGTATTATCAGTCTTTAATGAATTTTTTCCTTACTAAAGTTTTGAAGACTTCCTGACAGCATCATGTAAGTTTTTAGCGTGAGTAGATGGGAGTGTCACTTGTATGTTACCGTACAGTTGACATGTATTTTTTGTCTGTTCTTTATTATCTGAGTGGTCCCATGCTACGTATGTACCATAACCAACCCGTTGCCCATGAGAAACATGTATTTACAGACAATGTTACAAGTTTATGATGGATTTTTCTGTTTTGTTTTATATGTATGTTATATAGCATTCAAAAAATGATTTTTTTCCCTCTAACATTTTGGTTTGATTTGAACCCAAATCACCCTGTTACAAATGTCATCTATACAATGAATTTGCTTCATTTAGGAAATTGCATTTTACACAATAAAAAGTATAAAAACATCCATTCCTTACTTTATCAAATATTTCAAGTTAGTGGACAGCAGTGAATGCCTGTCCCTCCCAGTGCGATGGTGAGTGGGAAGGACTTTTCAAGGCTATGTGGGTCACGCTGCCTGCCTGCTGCCAATCAAGTGGAAAGCAAAGGTTTTGGTCTCCAGCGTCCCACTCAGGGCACACCTCCTCCATGTCCTTCTCACCCCCGGGGAATCTGGGATACGAATTCTCTTGCACAGCATTAAAGCAAAGAGAAGGAACACTTTTAGGACACTACCCCAAAGACTTCTCAAAGGAATTCATAACTTTTGAGTACCTGATCTTGGGGCCACTAGAGTATGGTGTGGGTGCTCTGTGGGTACAGGACAGCCAAGGAGAAGCAATGCCATTCTTGCCTAATGCTGAGATATTACTCATTAAAAAAATTGACATATACCCATGTATGTGTCTGTTGTGCATGTGTGTATGCATGTTGATATGCGTGTGTGGGTGCACATGCATGTGGAGGCCAGAGATTGAAGCCAGGTATCTTTCTCTTCTCTATTTCTCTTCACTTTATTTTATTTAAAATTTTATTTATTTGGGATGGAGCGATGGCTTAGTGGTTAAGGTGTTTGTCTGCAAAGCCAAAGGACCCTGGTTCAATTCCCCAGGACCAACGTAAGCCAGATGCACAAGGGGACGCATGTGTTTGCAGTAGCTGGAGGCCCTGGAGTGCCCATTCTCTGTCTCTGTCTCTTTCTCTCTCTCTTAAATAAATAAAAAAAGAAAATTTAAAAATTTATTTATTTATTTGTGAGGAGACAGAGAGAGAGAGAGAGAGGGAGAGAGAGAGAGAGAGAGAGAAGAGAGACAGAATAGGCACACCAGGGCTGCTAGCTACTGTAAATGAACAGACGCATGCCCCACCTTGTGCAACTGGATTTATGTGGGCACTGGGGAACTGAACTTGGGTTGTTAGGCTTCACAGGAAGTGCCTTAACTGCTAAGCCATCTCTCCTGCCCTTTCACTTTATTTTTGAGACAAAGTCTCTCACTGAACATGGAGTTCACCTGGTGCAGCTAAATGTAAGCCCCAAGGAGCCTCCTGTCTCTGCCTTCTCACTGCTGAGATTACAGTCATGCGCACCATGCCCAGTTCTGACATGAGTGCCGGGCTCAGAGCTCAGCTCCTCAAGCTTGTGCAGCAAACACTTCTTCCACTGAGCCAGCTCCCTGACTCCCTGACTTTATTTATTTATGTATTTTTTCTGATGTTATTTATTAATGAGTCTGTTCAAGCGTGCATTTACAACTTTTAGGATAAAACTATTGATATGCTTTGTGGTGGTTTGATTCAGGTGTCCCCCATAAACTTAGGTGTTCTGAACGCTAGGTTCCCAGCTGATGGAGATTTGGGAATTAAAGCCTCCTGGAGGAAGTGTATTCCTGGGGGCGGGCTTATGGGTATTATAGCCAGTTTCCCCTTGCCAGTGTTTGGCACACTCTCCTGTTGCTACTGTCCACCTGATGTTGGCCAGGGGGTGATGTCCACCCTCTGCTCATGCCATCATTTTTCCCTGCCATGGTTGCGCTTCCCCGTGAGTCTGTAAGCCAAAACAAACCCATTTTTTCCCAAAAGCTGCTCTTGGTTGGGTGACTTCTGCCAGCAATGTGCACCTGACTGCAACATGGTTCTAGCTGGTCCATTAAGAACCATAAGATTACAGGATTTTGTGGTAGGAGGGAGAAGAAAGGGAGCCATTGAACATGGAGGTGAGTAGAGAGGTCTCTGGATCCCCCATGGTGCATTTCGTATCCGGAGGCCCTGTGAATTGTCATTCTGGTTGTTCCTGGGCTGGCTTACACGTGTCTGTCCACAGACAGGGTTCTGATCATGGAGACCAGGCCAGTATTGCTGCTGAGCCTACTGGGCACCTGCACATCAGGGACATCACATGGCTTGATCAGTATTTCCAGGGCTGATGGGAGACAGTGTTAATGGTCTCTGTTGCAGTCAGGTGCGCATTGCTGGCAGGAAACACCTGACTAAGAGCAGCTTGTGGGGGCAAAAGGGTTTAATTTGCCTGGGACGTAGCATTCAGAACACCTAAGTTTATGGGGGACACCTGAATCAAACGACCACAGACCCCTACACAAAGGCATCCTGGGTAACGTCTGCTCCCCCAGCACCTTTCCTACAACAGTAACTACTCCTGGCCTGGAGGAAGATGACCAGAAAAGCTCCAGGACAGTGAGAACAGCACGGACCAGAATCCCACCAAACTTCTAGTCCTTATCCACTCCATATCCTTGGAATTGGGTTCACACATGTAATGTTACCTTGCTGATTAAATTTAGGAATGTCACTGAATAAATAGTTGTTTTGCATTTATCCCTGCTGTTTTTGCATGGGCGGGTCAAGCACACCTGACTGGGTCTCATGATTGAACTCTCTTTCTTGTGAATGTATGAAACACACACACACGCACACACAGAGAGACAGAGACAGAGAGAGACACACAGAGATTTTGGAACAATCTTCAGCATGTCACTAATTTCAGTTTCCCTCTTTAGTCCATTCTGACGTAATCACACAACAATTCTGAGACGAGTCTACTCCAGAAAGAAACATGACCCTCGCAAAAGTCAAAATATATTCCAAGTGCAGAAACATTAAATTCCATGTGAAAAATGGAAAATTTTGTCCTTTTAGCTTAGAGGGGAACATTCCTTTCAAACCGAAGGGTGAGCACATAAGACCAGCAGCACCTAAGAGGCAGGTGTCTGGGAACCTCTGGAGGCCCAGCCACACAGGGCGTCAGAAGGAACCTTGGCTGGGCATCTGGCAGCAAAGGACAGATGGTCAGAGGCATAGGCTGAATGTCCACAGGAGGGTGCCCAGGTCACTAGATGTCAGAAGGGAGAGCTTCTTGGTAGGGTAAGGAGGGGCACCCTCTGCCTTCACATCGCCGGTGACAAGGTCCATAAACACAAACCCACTGGGTCAGCACTGCCTGAAGCAGAGGAGTCGCTGCATTGTCCTGGGCATAATGACCTGGCCACCCACAGGCTACTGTCCAGGCCACAGTATAATAGAAGGCAGCAGGATGTCCATGGACCAAGATAACAAAGGGCATGGCTCTGGGGACAGGGTACTGGTGACAGGCTGTCTGGGAAGATGACCTGGCATCCGGCAGCCAGTCTCAGTGCTAAATGGACCCAAGGACTGTGCAAGTATTGCCTGGCATTGAAAAAGGAAGGGACCCGATCCTTCTCCATGACAGTGGGAGGTAACTGAAGGGAAACGGTCAGGCTTTTAACACATGACTGGGATCAGGTCTCCGTAACTTACTTACAGCAAAAAGAAAGGACTAAGGAAAGACCCCAACAGAATACTCATGGTATTTACAGCAAAAAGAAGGGAATAAGGAAAGACCCCAAAGAGTACTCACGGGAGCCAACTTGAGGTCCTGTAAGATGTCGTCAAAATAATGAAACTCGGTTAATTCCAATTCCACCATATCGTTCTTCAGTTCCAGGATGCGGCCCATGACTCCGTCCAGTATCTTCCGGATCAGTATTCGCTTCTGAGGGTGGACGATCTGGTCGTAGACGTTCTCCACGCTTCGGAAGATCTGCACGTACTTGATGTAGAAGGTGGCCAGCATTTGGAAGATCAGGACCTTATTGCTCTGCATCTCCGTTATCTTTTGAGACTCTTTGTCAATCAAAGAATTGAGGGCTTCTTGGGTCTGGCGCCACATTTTGTTGTACATTCTGAGGGAAGACCCAGAGTTCAGACTGGTTAACACATGAAGCGTGCCTCGTTAGACACACATCCTGGCTGCCCGGCATTACTAAACGCACTGCGTGGTCAGGGCACTAGAACGCTGCAGGTGTGGAAGGCTCTTTAGACAACGCATGCCCTGTTTTTGTCTTTGAACATGTATCTGTCTGCGTGTGTGGGTGTGCATGATTGTGGGGGGGGCATGCATGTGCCATGGAGCATGTGGGAGGTCTGAGGACCTTGGGGTGTTTGTCCTCTCCCTCCACACTGCTTGAGGCAGCCCCCTCCTTGTCATCTTACCACCTCACTTTGTGCGCTCTGGCACACAAGCTTCCGGATGCTACTGGCTCTGCCTCCCATTGCCCTCGGTGCACTGTTGGGGTTACAGGGAAGTGTTTAAAAAGCCTTTTCTCAAGAGATGTGGTTGTTTTTAACCACAACTGGGATGACAGTACTGTTACCCTCATTTAAATAACGAAGCAGTTACTATCAAGAGTAGCGGACTGATTTGTGAGTGTATATGGCTGATAGAATGCACACCACAACCACCATGTTGGAAATCAATTCTGCATTATCTTATAAAGTCGGGACGCTCGTGTAAAAGTGCATTGAGGGTGACTGTGGGAGAATGATTGTTTTCAGGGCTGGGGACAAGACGCAGGCCTTGGGCATGTGGAGCTAGCACCCTCCCACTGAGTTGTGTCCACAGCCCTGAAGTGACTTCATTTATTCAAAATATTTATTTGTTTGTGAGGAAAGAGAGGAAGAAGAGAGAGAGGCAGAGAGAATGAGATTGAGAGAGAATGGGCATGCCAGGGCCTCGTGTCATTGCAAATGCACTCCAGATGTATGCACCACTTTGTGCAGCTGGCTTTACACAGACACTGGGGATTTGAACCTGGGCCAGCAGGCTTTTGAACTGCTGAGTCTTTTACCCAGTCCTTTTTGAAAATATTATATCAAAATTCAGAAATAACCCAAACGCCTGGTAGTGAGAGAACAGGTCGATGACTGTATTTGCCACCTGCCGTGTACTTCACACAGCAGTGCCAAGTGTCCAGTGAGGTATTCGATGGCCACAGCTGTCACTCACAGAGAAAGACAAGGTACAGGGGTGGAGTAGGAGTGGACCTTGGCCTGAACCCTCACCTCATTCCACTGGGCTGAGTTGACAGCACCAACAGCCACGAAGCCAGAGCTCAGCAGAAGAGTATGTGAGCTGCGGAGCGTCCCGTCCTTTTCTGGCTGGGCAGCAGAGTGCTGGGAACATTCTTCTACAACAGGCTTGTGCACGGCTCAGCTGGCGGTAGTTGTGTGGCCCACCGCTGATCCCTCCATGAGACCCATTAAGTGTGCCTGGCAGTAGAGACTGCTCTTCCCAATTTTGGGCTGGCCTTGGTTTGTTGACACTCAAGAACCAGCACTGAAGGCAGAGCTGGGTGTCTTGGGTGACTGGGTAAAGGGTGGATGTGGAAATGGAGATCACCCAGGCACTGACCACTGCTTTCCTGGGGCTGGGGAATGACCACTATCACCAAGGTCTTTCCCTGCACTGTGGGCAATGATGGCCCTGTCCACCTGACTGGGAAGCAAGGGCCTGAGACCTCTCTTTCCCTTCTTGCTGTCAGCCTGGCCACTCTGCCCAGGTGTCCTTATGGCTTCCAATTGCCCGGGCACCAATGCACCATTGGCTGGTTGGAAGTGGCTCAGTCACCCACTCCCTGGGTTGTGTTACATGGAGGGTTAGCATCACAATTTGAATGAAGATCTACAACCAGACCTGTTTTGGCCTTGTTAGAAGTGCCCAGGCCCCCTCCCATCCCAGGAAGGGCCCAGGCCCCTTCTCATTCCAGGAACCACTGGCTCTGGGTCCAGCTGCTCCCCTTGGCCCCTCACTCCCATTACTTTCCCTTCTCTTGGGTTTTCCTGGTCATTCTTGTCAGATCCCACTTTGCTCTCCTGAGCACAGAGCCTTTCAAACCCTTTATTAACATGAGCACAGGAATTCAGGGGGAAGTGGAGTTACAAATACATATCCAACCACCTTGCTACTGTAACTGCATCCAAATGTCACACAGCCTCCCTGTCCAGGTTTCCGTGTACCTTCCCACCTGCCATTCCCCACTTTCCCAGGAATTCCACTGACCGAAGCCCTGATCACACGAGCTGTTCCATCATCCTGCCCTAAAGCTAAATGTGTCTGTTGATGTGAATTGGATTTTAGAGTTATGTAGTCATGGTAATGGTGGGGTTGTGGCAAGGGTGGTGATGGTGGTGGGTAGCGTTGTGGAAAGGGTGATGATGGTGGTGATGGTGATGTGGTGATGATATTGCAATGCAGCGATGGTGATGCAATGATGATGGTGATGTATTTACATATTTACTATTCTGTGAGCTTTATGTATTACAGTGTATGCCATCCTCATAATATCACTTTTTTTTTTTTTTGGAGAGAGTCAGAGAGAGAGAGGGAGGGAGAGAATGGGCACGCCAGCAGCCTCTCAGCTGCTGTGAACAATCTCCCTTGTGTGTGGCATTGCGCCGTTGTGTCACTTTGTGTCTGGCTAAACGTGGGACCTGGAGAATCGAACGGGCGTTCTTCTTAGGCTTAGCAGGTAGGCGCCTTAACTGCTAAGCCATCTCTCCAGCCCCACAATATCCTTTTAAAAATTATTTATTTTCAGGCTGAAGAAATGGCTTAGTGGTTAAAGCATTTGCCTGTGAAGCCTAAGGACCCCAGTTCAATTCTCCAGGGCCCACATAAGCCAGATGCACATGGTGGTGCATGCGTCTGGAGTTCGTTTGCAGTGGCCCATTCTCTCTCTCTCTCTCTCTCTCTCTCTCTCTCTACCTCTATCCCTCTGTCTCTTATAAATAAATGAATAAATAAATAAATAAAAATAAAATTAAAAAATTACTTATTTGGGAGCAGAGAGAGGTAGAAAGATGAGAGAGAGAATGAGAATGGGTGCATCGGGGCCTCTAGCTGCTGCAAACAAACTACAGATGCATGCGCCTCTTTGTGCATCTGGCTTTACACGGGCACTGGGGGATCAAACCAGGGTCATTAGGCTTTGTAGGCAAGCACCTTAACTGCTGAGTCATCTCTTCAACCCACACTATCCTTTTGACGTAGATGGAGTATCAGCCTGGTTTACAGGTGAGGAAACTGAGGCTGAGAAAAGGTATTGCTTGGGTCACGAGGTCTGAATGCAGACTCTGTGCCACGGTATCTTCTCCAGGGCTCTTGCTCTGCCCTCTACATGCCACTCTTCCTATCCATCAAGAAGAGTACAGATAGGGACCCAGTCACCAGGGGCAGGGGCGCTGGAAGCTGGAGTGGTGACAATTGAGAGACTCAAAAGGCAGAGCTCTTCCCTCCCCTCCCTCCCCATTGAGTCAAGATTTGAGTTCAGCCCCTGGTGTTCCATCCCCAGTGTGTCCAAGTGCCAGACATGCTGAACTTAGCAACAGTTAGAAAACACTGCTGATGAAAGAGCACTCTGTTAGATGACATATAAAAGAGATCGTGATTGTCAGAAAATTAGAATTCCGTTTCTCCAGGGCATTTCACTCCACGCATAGTGAGTGGTTAACGACAGATGTGACCTACCAGGAACAATACCAAATGTCCCACAGAAGAGGGACAACCAGGGAACACGCATCTGCTCTGTGCTCGGGAGTCCTGACATCCTGTGTCTGTGTGTCCGTGCCTCCAGACAGCAGTCAGCAGGAGAGGACAGGAGGAAGCCAGGACCAGCCTCAGAGGTCAACTGCAGGCTTCAGTGGTCCATTAGTCGTGCCCAGAGAACACTACTCCCTGGAGCAGACGTATGGTGACAGCGACAAAATGCTGAGACCAGAGACCAGGGTGTCTTTACCAGAGAAACAAGGGTGATGTGTCCCCCACCCCTCACAGAGGGGTGATGAGGAAAGAGGAAGTACACGAGGGACTGACATGGAAGCTTTTCACCACCGCTGCTTGTACATGGCTTGATTGCAAAGTAAAGAAAATCAGTGACAAAATTAAGTCAATTAGAACAGCAACTCACAAGACTTAATGACACCCACACCGAGACGGAGAAAAGATGGAAAAAGACAGCCCGCCCACAGTACAAAATGAAGATCATTGGAAGCTACACAGACCTAGCTGAAGAAAAATCTAGAAGAAGATGAGAACAAGCAGGGGGCAACCTACGCTCCTGTGTGAAGATCCAATATATAAAGCAGAAAGTCCTTAGACTGATCTATAGCTGTGATATTTCCAAGAATCCAGTTACAATATTTTATTTTATTTATTTATTTGAGAGAGAGAAAGAGGCAGAGAGAGAAAGAGAGAGAGAGAGAGAGAGAGAATGGGCGTGCCAGGGCCTCTAGCCATTGCAAACGAACTCCAGATGCATGTGCCTCCTTGTGCATCTGGCTTACATGGGTCCTGGAGAGTCGAACTGGGATCCTTTGGCTTTGCAGGCAAACGCCTTAACCGCTAAGCCATCTCTCCAGCCTGAACCCAATTATAATAAACTGAAAAGTACAAGCCAGTCTCATCAAACTTTTCAACATGTGGATGGAATAAACAGTAAAAAGTAACAGGTAACTGATGTGTTCAAACCATTTAACTCAGAAATGAGCACCATAAGGGGGGCAGACACAGACCCACACCCAGAAAGAGGGCTCCTGGGCCGAGAGCTCTGCTTCCACCAGGGGAGCCCCAGCTGCCCTCATGGAATGGAATTTCAGGGTGACCAGCAGCTGTGAAGGGGAGATCCAGCAAGGCAGGTACACTCAGGGTATGCCCCTCCACAGGGCGCTCACACACCTGCTTCAGCTGGGTCAAAGCATCAGGAAGCCTCCAAGGCCAGGCCAGAGCTGACTCTGGTAGGAATGCTTGGCTGAAGACATGCCAAATGGCTAGAGGAGACCCTTGTCTGGGGAGAGCTGGCGAGGGGAAACCGCACGGAGCACTATGAACACAGAGACCCAGTGTCGTGGCCTGCTTTTCTCAGCATGGAAGATGGCTCCATCTCCTTCTGCCAGGCCTGCTCCCTAGAGACTGCTCTGGCTTTCGGCCGTCTTGCCCTGATGCCCCTCCAGGTGTCCACAGTCACACCTCATTGCTCGCTGGCCTGCCAGGGACCTGATCACTGTGTCGTGGCCACTTCGGCCTGCACAGCCTTCCTCTCAAGCCTGGTGTGGTTTGAGGCCATGCATCCACATGGCAGTCTCCAGGGCCCTCTGCTTACTGGGTGCTGTGACAAGGTGAGATGAGGGTTGTGGTGAGATGGTGTTTAACAATATGAAAATCATCAAGATAACATTCACACATCACCACGGGCCCTCTTTTCCCGGGCGGAACTCAGTGGTGTGGGCGATCCATGGTGTGTAGGATCGCCACCTCTGTTTAGTTTTCATCACTCCCATTGCTCCAAGCCCTCGGGGACTACTACTCCTTGGTCTACCTCCATTTCCTGATCTAGACGTCCCCTGCACAGCTGCAGCTCCACTTTCAATTGGGCTGTGTGGAGGAAAGGCCGTCATAAGTTGAAAACACCATGACCGGAAACTCACATAACATACCTAACTGACGGACGATCCTAGGTCATGGCACATCACAGAGCAGCAGGGGGTTCCCTCCACACCACAGAGCAGCAGGGGGTTCCCGCCACACCACAAAGCTAACCTGTAGCTGGGCTGGCTGCCACGGCCCAGCATTGAGCGAGCATCTCACCACAAACTGTTGTCCCAGAAAAAGATCAACAGTCAACAAAGCACAGGTTCTGCTGAAAGCAGATGACGTTTGAACTTTTATTAAGTGGAGAGACTGTGTAAGCTTAAATCATGGCGTTGGGGGTCCTCTGTAAATGGGGTCATATACTAAGCCATTCTTTGTGAGCGGCTATTCACTGACGTGTGTTTGCAGAGTTCCTCCGGGCCTCGCTTCCCGCTTAGTAACAAACACTTCCCATGGTGCACACTAAACTCTGGAGTATAAAGCTGTCTCTTGGAGCTGCCTGCTGGTCCCTTGCATTCTCACTCCCATGGGTGGTCCACATTCTCCTCTCCTCCTGTACTATCCTAACTTTCCCAACACTGGGCATTCCATCAGCAACCATGAAGCTTTTTTCTGTCTACAAACGATCGGTCTCCCATGACTTCTGCCACAGCCATCACCTCATCCCTTTCCTTGGCAAAGAAACTAAACTCCTTTAATATTTTCTTTTTATCTCTCTGTCTCTGTGTCTGTATGTGTGTGTATACATATTATGGTACATGTGTGGCGGTCAGAAGACAGCCTTAGGTGTTGGTCTTGCCTTCCACATTGTTTGCGACAGGGACTCTCTGGTGTCCTTTGCGGTGTACCTCAGGCTAGCTGGCCCGCGAGCGTCCATGGATTTTCCTGTCTCTGCACCGCACCTCACTGTGGGAGTGTTGGGATTAAAAGACACGTACTGGCATTGCATGGGTTGTAGGGATCTAAGCTCAGGTCCTCACACTTACTCAGCAAGTGCCTTAGTCTCCCAGCCATCTCCCCAGCCCTGAAACGCTTTCATCCGTTCCCTGTCTAAGTCTGTGCTTCCTTTCCTCCGGCTCTCTTTGGGATAACCTTCCTATCCCGCCACTTCACTGAACAGCTCCCGTCCAGGTCACTACAGACTGCACATTGCTAACTCAATATTCCTGGCTGTCTTCTGACTCACCCTGGCAGTGTGGAAAGAGCCGGCCACTTCACACCCCACATTCCTCCCTGGCCCCCCGTGACACTTCAGTGTCTTGATTTGCTGTGATTCCTTTTCTGGTGTTTGCACTTCTCACTGCCCCTTACCACAGATGACCACAGCTTGTTCTTGTCCCTTTTCTAGACTCCTTGCAGGTCTTAAAATACCACCCTGTGCCCATCGCATCAAGTTTATACTCCAGTCACAGATGTGTCTAAAGCCAGCATCTCAGTACTCAATGGCATTGGTCTCCACAGGCCCTGAGCTGCATCCTGATCTCCCCGCTCTCTCAGGGCTCCCCTTGGCATGCTGGGAACCTCTCTGCCCCTCCTGGGTTTCCTGGAAGACAGGGCGAGCATCAGGGAGCTTGTAGCTGAGCTGCAGCGTGAGGTTCTGTGAACTACTTGTCCCCATTGTCCCAGGGCCTCCTCATCTGTCGGATGGAAACTGTACAGAGTGGCTGTGACCGTGCCCAGCTGCTTTCCTACCAGAAGTTGGAACAGCACCCCAGGCAGCCTTACATGCTTGAGATGATGGTTTTGAAGACCACAACAGGTACTAGGGCAGCGGCACACGTGGGAAGACGCTCTCCCTTGGCACTTGCCTAGCGTTCTTGCTGGAAAACAAAGTCCCACTGCTTCCTTGGGATGCTTCTAGAATGCAGTTTTGGGGCCTGGGTGTTCTCATGAGCAATGATTTTATTACTGGGGACGACCAACAAAAAGTTGCTTTAGGGGCTGGGGCGATGGCTCAGTGAGTGAAGCGCTTGCCCCATAACCTGACCCTGAGGACCTAACTTTGGATTCCCAGTATCCAGGTCAACGCTGAGTGCAGTGGCACACAGTGCCGGGAAGGCAGACACACGCGACTTCCTAGGGTTTGCTGGCCAGCTGGCCTAGCAGAGTGGGCGAGCTCCAGGTTCATGGAGAGGTCCTGTCTCCAAGAAGAAGGTGTGACATGCTGCATTCTGCGGCACCCTGACCTTGACTACAGATACGAAGGGTGGGAGGGGTGGGCAGTGGAGAGGTGAAGAGAGGCGGGAGAGGAGGAAGCAAGAAGAGCAAGCCCCTTCGTCCACCCCATGGCTATGGGCACTAGTGGGGAACGGGAACTTACAAGTTCGACATGGCTTCTCTTCGTCTTTCCTTCGTCCACTGAGAAAACTCTTCCTTTGCCCCGAAGAAGGCTGGCCCACGGCCGAGGTCAGGGAACGGTCAAGGGCGTCCAGGGGTTGGGGGGGGCGGGGGCCTGGGATCATGGAGGAGAGCCTCTCCCTGCTTCGGCACGGCCTGGGGACAGCTTGCTCCAGTTGCCACCTTCCGCTCTGGCACCTGACTTCGGCCACTCGCCACTCCGAGCGGCTACAGGAGGCCCTGGCAACGGGACGCTACGCCTGCGCAGTGCTGCTCCGCGGGCGCGCGCTGCCTGCCGTCCGCTTCACTGCGCGCCTGCGCCTCGGGTTTCCGTGGCAACCGCGCGGGACGCTGGGGAGGTGCTTCAGGGATGCTGGGCTTCGCTGG
Source organism: Orientallactaga sibirica (assembly GCA_036365145.1). Taxonomy (NCBI): domain Eukaryota; kingdom Metazoa; phylum Chordata; class Mammalia; order Rodentia; family Dipodidae; genus Orientallactaga; species Orientallactaga sibirica. Next base: position 18,874,351 of record JAEOAD010000044.1, on the reverse strand, counting down.
ATCTTGGGATGCTGTTGGCCTCGTTTCCCTCCGGCTGAGCTCGTGGGCTTAGACAGCACCCTTCTCGACGACAGTCCTCGGCCTTCCCATCTGCAAAGTGGGCACAAGAGCCACTCGTGGGCTCAGTGCTAGTGCATATGGAAAGAGGCCAGGTGCTCTGTGAACGAGACTCGCTGGGACCTTTTCTTGGCTTCGTTTTTTCTCCGTCCATAGTAAGAGTGCAGAGATTAATTAGAAAGAATCCGCAGTTCCCACAGGGAACCCAGGCAGTGGCAAGGGTGTGAAGGGACCTATGCTAAAAACACACCCGTCTCTGCCATTGCCATTGGAAGGAGAAAAAGCAGAGGGACGCGCAGCCCCTTCCGCAGGGGAAATTATTGCATTATTGCATTCTCCCGCCACAAGCCTCGAACCTCAAACTCTGCACTCAGTGGAGAATGAGCGACCCCAGTCCACCGTCGTAAAGGCCCGCTGGGGGAAATCACGCAGACCAACACCAAGGGTTTTGGGAAACGCTTTCTGATTCCAAAAGAGCATTGATTTGAAAAGAAGTGCGGGGAAGGTGAGGCATGTGCTAACTGTTGTGAAACACTGGGAAGCCAGACATCAGAAACCCATCTCTACACCTGCAGGGGCCCCGCAGGGACTGGAAAATCCCGAGGCCTGCCAGTGTCTATACATTTAGGACCATGGATGGAATGAGGCAGAGATTCATAGGAAGAGCTTGGACACTGGAGTGGGAGGTGCTTGGGTTGGACTGGGTGGCACTCCTTGGGACACTCTGATAGGACTGGGCGGGCATAGGGTAGGAGGCACTCTGATAGCACTGGGTGGGCAGAGGAGAAGAGGCTCACTGGGCAGAGTGGGGAAGGGTTCTGATTTAAGAAGGTTTCCTGGAACGTCAGAGGCAAGGGCAAAGTCCAGACATCCAGTAGCTTCCATGCTGCAGTCCTGACCTCTCTGTGAGCAGGCTGGGTGAAGTGGGCAGCCCTGGAACTCAGATACTATGGGAAAGCAAAGAGAACCTGTCCAGGAACATGCAAACAAATGGAAACTCCTCTAAGAGAGATCACTGGCAATTAAACCAAATGACCTCTGTGCCATATAAGATTTTAGTAAAAATAGTGACGTTAACCTGGCTTGACAGATGAGTTTCTTTACATGTTCTCCAGGATATACAATAAAAGTGAGACTATCATTTTAATGAAACCAGAATTGGAAGGCAATATAAAACAACAGAACTGGTGCAGGGGAGGTGGCCAGTGGGTCACGAGCTTGCCAGGCAAGCATGAGGACTTGAGTTTGATCCCCAGCACCAAGCATGCGTGTGGTGACATACACCTATATCTAAGCACTGGGGAGGCAGAGGCACAATGAGCCCAAAGATCTGCTGGCCAGCTAATCTGGCCAAATTGGAGAGTCCCAGGTGTGAGATTTTGGGGTTTGCAATAGAGGTCCAGGACAAACAGCTTCTTGAGCTAAGACTTTATTGTAAATACGAGCGGGAATAAGGAAGAGACAGAGAAAGAAGAAGGGGAGAGAGAGAAAGAAGAAAGGGGGAGAGAGAGAAAGGGGGTGCAGGCAACAGAGGGAGAGGGAGGAGGAAAATGGAAGTGCATGCACCTGCAGAAGAAGAGCCAAAAATAAGAAAGAAAGAAATGAAGAAAGAAAGAAACAAAGAAAGAAACAAAGAATAAGTGAGGGACCAGGAGTGGGTTTTATGGAAAGAGGCGAGAAACTGCTCTGTGAGGGAGGGGCCTTGGGTAGCGTGCACAGGTATGGATTGGCGGAAGGTGGCCTTTCTTCCTTTTAGCCAGGAGGTATAGTCAAGTACCAGACCACAAGGCAGTTCCAGAGTCCCAGGGTTAGTCCCAGGTGGTCGAGGGGAGTGAAAGGGGGATGGGTAGAAGGGTCTGAGACTGTAACAGTGGGTTCATTGTAATATCCCATCTCAAAGCATAAGCTGGGCAGGAATGAAGAAAGAGTTCTGTCAATCCAGATGCACAAAGTGGCACATGCATGTACAGCTCGTTTGCAGTGGCAGTAGGCCCTGCTGTGTCCATACTCATTCTCATTCTCTCCTTGGAAATAAATAAATATAATACTAAAAAAGAAAGACCTCTGGAATTCACATGCACTTACACACACACACACACACACACACACACACACACACACACACTGTAGTGGTCACACACATATGAACAGAACATACATACACGTGTGCATGCACACCACACACATATACATTCAAAGAAAGAGAATACAAGGAAAGACGATTACATAGTGTGGTGGTTTGATTCAGGTGTCCCCCATGTCCCCAGCTGATGGCAATTTGGGAATTAAATCCTCCTGGAGGCAGAGTATTGTTGGGGATGGGCTTATGGGTGTTACAGCCAGCTTCCTCTTGTCAGTGTTTGGCACACTGTCCTGTTGCTGTTGTCCACCTGATGCTGGCCAGGTGGTGGTGTCCACCCTCTGCTCATGCCATCATTTTCCCCTGCCATCATAGAGCTTCCCTTCGAGTCTGTAAGCCAAAATAAACCTTTTTATTTCCACACAAGCTGCTCTTGGTCAGGTGTTTTCTGCCAGCAATGCAAACCTGACTGCAACAGTTAGGTTGGTACTGAGAAGTGGGGTCATTGCTGCTGGACACCTGACTGTGTGATTTTTGGCTTTTTGGAACTGCTTTGCAAGATGAATGTAGAAGGATTTGAAACCTTGGCTTAAGAGATGCCTTGCAGTGCTGTAAGTACAGCTTGATGGACTATTCTGGTCAGAGTTGAAAGACCTGAATGCAGTAAGAACTATGGACTGTGAGGTTTGGCTAATGAGGGTGAGAAAGAGCTTTGCCTGGATGGGGTGTGAGAAGCTTGATGCTATGCCGTGTCCTGAGAACTTGTGCAGGGTTGCATTGCATAGAAATGGACTGGTGTGAGTAGAGGGATATGCCACAGAAAGAAATCTTTGGGCCGAAACTTCTGCCCATTCAGCTGTAATTGTTTGAGAGACTGCAGCCTTGGAGACTGGGCCCGCAGACCATGTAGAGTATGGGAAACCGTGCGGAGGAGGCATGGTGTTCTCTCCCGAATGTGAAGCCGGCTCTCGGTGTGCTTTACTGCAACTGCCACTTGCTGTTGATCATCGTTCCTGCTTTTCTTTGGGAGAGTTAGATGGAGAGGATGCAGTTTGAATGGAAAAAACCAGTAAACACACAGCATAAGCAACACCAGGAGCCATCCCGGGTCCACTACTGGACTTTGGGGAAATGCTTACAATGTCTGGTGGAAGGGACACAGTACACACATGTCAGGGGCAAGGGACACCGTATGCACAAGCTTTCTGTTCAAGTTAATAGTCCCAGATATGAGAGCCCTCAGGAACCATAGCCCTCACGCATATATCAGCATGCCAACTGTGACGGTTTGAATCAGATGTTCTCCATAAACTCATGCACTCTGAATGCTTGGTACACAGGTGGTAGGGATTTGGAAAGTGGGGTCTTGCTGGAGGAAGTGTGTTGTTAGGAGCAGGTTCAGGGGTGTCATAACCAGCTCCCTCTTGCCAGAGATCAACTCACTGTCTTGCTGCTGTTTTCACCTGCCGTGGCAGAGGTGATGTCCAGCCTCTGCCCATGCCATGCTTTCCCCTGCCATCATGAAGCTTTCCCTTGAGACTGTAAGCCAAAATCAAAGCTTTCTCCCATCAGCTGCTTTGAGAAATAAAAGAATGCAATAGAAAACCCAGTGCCCAGTGGCTTAGCTACATTCTTCCTTGACTCCAAGCATTGCGGTGAGGTGGTTTCAGGGCTGATGATCAAGGGAAGATAGCTGTTCTACTAAGGACGCTAAACCTTGGGGATCCTGAACTGTCTGAAGCAGCTAAAGGCATTGCATCTTCTTATTAACTCCTTGAGAGAGGAAAAGGACCAACTGGACTATGTAACTACCATTATGGTCTCGGGGTCCACAAGATTTAATACCTGTACTTCCCAGGACCCTGCTGCCATAGAGACCAGCTCCAGCTGCTGTGCAGACAACAGGCAACATGGGCCATGCACGGCCCATGAGCTCTTGATGGTGAAGTCCAGACAGCTGAGAGACATGCTTGCATGTGAAAAGACCTGCACAGGGCTGGGGAGGTAGCTCAGGCGTGTGCCATGGGCAACCTTGTCAACTTGATGGGATTTAGTATTACCGTGGAAACAGATGTCAGGCTTAGCTGTGAGGAAGTTTCTAGATTGGGTTAATTGAGGTGGGAAGACACACACTAACTATGGGCAGGTACCATCCCATGAGTTATTATCCTGACTAAATGAAGGAGAAAGTGAGCTGAGCATCAGTGAGCACCTCTCTCTGCTGTCTGACTGAAGACACAGTGTGACAAGCAGCTGCCTGAAGCTCCTGTCACTGGGACTCTGGGCCATGATGGACTGCACCCTCAAACTGTGAGCCAGAACAAACCCTTCCTTCCTGACGTTGCTTTTGTCAGGGATTTTGTCACAGCAGCATGGAGAGTAACTAGAACATCTTGCAAGCACGAGGACCTGAGTTAAATCCCCAGAATCCACAATTTAAAAAAAAAAAAAAGCTGGGTGTGGTCGCACACCCACGCTTGAAATCCCAGAACTGCGGAGGTGGAGACAGGCAGATCCCTAGAACTTCCTGGCCAGCTGGTTTGGTCCAGGCCAGGGAGAGAACTTGTGTCACAAAAAGGTGACCAGAACCCGAGGAATAATACTCTGGGCTGCTCTCTGACCTCCACATGCATGCCCACACACACACACACACACACACACACACGCACACACAAACACGCACAAAGACCAGTGCAGCCTTCTCCATGAGAAGACAGTGAATGGTCCTTTCCCGAGCTCAGCCCTGAGGATCCAGCACAGTTCTGCCCACATGGCATCCTGGAAACTTTGTCCTCCCCTCTCTATTGACCACTTATCTCACTGTTAAGGACCTGTCACCTACTCATCTGTTCAATTTAAAAAAAAAAAAATTTTATGAGAGAGAGAGAGAGAGGGAGGGAGAGAACTGATGTGCCAGAGCTTCCGGCCTCTGCAATTGCATTCCAGATGTCTGTGCCACCTTGTGCTCATGCACAACCTTGTGCTCGAATCACCTTGTGCATCTGGCTTATGTGGGACCTGGGGACACATGAGTCCTTAGGATTTGCAGGTAAGCGCTTTAAACTGCTAAGCCATCTCTCCAGCCCTATTAAGTCTTTTTAGTAACTTCACAAAGTGGGACATATTGCCGTCCCGATTTCATGCAAGGTGACAACAGAGACCCAGAGAACTTGAGCACCCGAATGTCTTTGGCCATTCTCAAATGGACCACAGAGTCGGTACAGCCACCATTTGGCCTGGCATCAAAGACTGTTTCCCTGACCACTATCTGTGTCGTCAGCAGCACGTGTCTGAATTGCTATACAAACTGGGTTTCTATGAGAGAAAGGCTACCTGAAACATGCTTCTCAAGGCACATAGCTGTCCTTCGGAGAAACTGGCTTCCTGCCGAGAGGACACAGCAGGAAGGCCACTCCACGCTCGGTGTTTAGTAACTTGACAGTCTCAGCATCACACTGCCAGGCCACCGCGAAGAAGTCTGTCATCTTCTTGCTGTGTCTGATCATTGGTGCAAGCTGGTGCTCCTCCCAGCCTGGGCAAAGCATCATGTCACAGCAGTCACTGTGCTGGGCATAGACTCTGCCTTCATGGAGAGGGGAGGAGGGACCATCCAGGGGCTGCTGGCTGGTTGCCCATCCGAAAAGACACTTCCTTGAGAATGAACAGGTCTGGAAGAGGCCTTGGGCAGTGTTTGAACCACTCCTGATCAGATGTGTCAGCTCCCGGGATGCTCCTATCCCCTGAGCATCCTTTGCACACACTGGCAGCAAGGGATGTCTAGTCCCTAGGGAATGCCCTCTGCCTGGTGTGGAGTTCCTGGCTCTTGAGGGGCAGCACTCCTGTGGGCAGTGAGCTCTCTTACAGCTCTCTTTCCACATCTAGCTGAGGACTGCTTGTCTGCAGAAGACGCTGGGAGTCGTGGCCATCTACGGAACACTTTCTAATGGTGTGGTCAGCAAAGTACCTGCTGTGGGAGCTGTGGGCACTTCGTCAGGCAACCGAGGGGCCCTCGCCGACTGTGCGCCTCTCTGTTGTTGTTGGGTGGCTGCAGTACGCTGGACTGCACCGGCACCTCATGGGGTGCTTCCAGCCAGGGGAGTTGCAGTGTGTCTGCAGTGACGCCCATCACTCAGGGTTTCATTGTCCCTCCAGCTTACTCCACATTATTGGTAAATACATCGAGGGAGCGCTGCAGAAGTAGCTCAGACACGAGGCCTGGTCAGCATCAGTCAACAAGAGATAAACCTGGCTGCCCTGCTGTCATGGACGCAGGCATGCTGTTCCTGTCCACGATTCCCCAGGATGAGGACTGTGCCAGGTGCGCAATGACACGACCGTGCTGTCAGTCTGCAAGGTGGCAGCAAGGGCCTCCTCCAGGAGGCTGGGAACCACACGCAGAACCCTGCTGCTCTCTGGCTGGTGCTGGGGAGCTCAGGAGGAGAACACTTCTTATCTCTGCCTCCTTTTCTACACACTCAGAAATCATTTTAATGATCTGGACTGTTTCCTGGGATCACAGGGAGTTCACTGGCCCCTGCTGGACCTTCTTATCAGTGAGATGTCAGTCACTGAGGGCAGCAGATTCTCTGCCATAACTCTTCGTTACACCATGCAAATCCCCCGGGGAGCAGGAGCGTGGCCCTCAACTCACCTGCGCTGCCCAGCCTGACCTCAAGCAGCACAGGGAGCTGAGTGTCTAGACAGACTCAGGCAACCCAGACTGCAAGGGCCTGCAGGGCCTTCTCCAGCCACCAGGGGGCGGGCATGCCATTGCCCAGGCAAATGGAGCCACACGGGGTGAGGGGGGCTGGTTCTGGAACCCCTTCTCAAGGGCGCAGCATCCTTCTGTCTTCCTTAACAAGCCTCCGCTCATTTCCACAGAAATGGAAAAAATGAGCTTATCAAGGCAAGGAGGCACTACACCAGAGGACCCAGAATAAGGGGTCTAAGGCCTTCACAGGGGTGGCCTACACAGCTTGCTGGGAGGCCCTGTTGAGGGACAACCAAAATGTCTGCCACTGAGGGAGGAGGAAGGAAGGGAGGGAGAGAACGAGGAATGGAGGGAGTGAATCAGGAATGCATTTTTAAAAGTGAAGACAGCATGGAGGAGAAGGCACTGGATTCTGAGAGGATGACTTGGAGGCTGTGAGGCACGGCTCAGAGGGTGAAGCCACAGAGCCAGGGGCTTGAAGTGGGAAGGGACATGAACAGAGCCCTGGGCTGGAGGGCTGAGGAGCTGGACAAGGAGGTCCAGCCGGTGCTGCACGGAGCCAGGAGATGAGAAGACACCGGAAAGCAGCTGCTCTTGGCTCCATCTTAAAATACATGGGAAGGATTTAAAGGCAGACCCTACAGCTCGGTTGTGGACCTTACAGCACTTTATTGTTTTTATTTTTTTGTTTTGTTTTGATATTTTATTTTTATTTATTTATTTGAGAGAGGGAAAGAGGCAGAGAGAGAGAGAGAGAGGGGAGAATGGGCGCTCCAAGGCTTCCAGCCACTGCAAACGAACGCCAGATACACGCACCATCTTGTGCATCTGGCTTACATGGGTCCTGGGGAATCGAACCAGGAGCCTTTGGCTTTGCAGGCAAGCACCTGAACCCCTAAGCCATCTCTCCAGCCAACAGCACTTTATTTTTAAGTCACAGTCTGAAAGCACGTTTTCTGTACTCAGACCCTCTTCTTCCCCAGGAGTCCCAGCACTCTCTTGGTGTTCTCACAGCATGCACGATCCCTTCCTGAGGGGTTTGGTGACGTGACTTGGCCTTTAAGGCTCCTGGGGCTAAGCTGTGGGGGCACTTTTACCAAGTGTGGTGAGTTTTCTGTAACATCGCACATAGTGCAAGGAAGGCATGTCCCTTCACAGACAGCAGGAGTCAGTTGTCCACTGTCCCCTTGTGCCCAGCCTTCCTTTGTCCACTTCCTAAGCCAGCCTGGGTGTGAATCTTGCATACTGCTTTGCACAGCAAAGGAGTGCTTCCCCCTAGAGCAATTCACACTTGCTTGAGTCAATGACACTGGATGGCTAAGGACTGGGAGTTGAGTTGCGATTGGTCAGAACACCCATTTCCGTTCTTCCATGGTCTTGTCTGGATGCCAGCAATGTCTCTGAGCATAAAAGTCTCTACACGGGGGAACCAGCTGTGGCACTGAACACATGCAGTGTCGTGCCTCAAAAGGTTTTTAAGCTACCACAGGCTGGACAGGTGGACAATGTGACTAATTACTTTGGCATCTCTGGGGCATAAACAGCTTCAGAGGAGGAAAGGTTGATTTTGGCTCATGGTTTTAGAGGTGTCAGTTCATGGTGGGGGAGAGGGTCGCAGAACATCATGGTGGCCAGGAAGCAGAGAAAGTCCAGTGGTAATAGACGGGCCCCCAATGACCTAGTTCCCATAGCTGCTTCCCACTTCCTAAAGTTTCCAGAACCTTTCACAATAGCACTGGCAGTGGAGGGCTAGCCTTTTGATACCCAAGATTTTGGGGGGATGGAAATACTTCTTACCTAAACCGTGGCTGAGTTCTTGTCTGAAAATTCATTGCTAGTGGCCCTGTCGTGAGTTTTCCTCACACGCCTCGTGGAACCCAGGCTGAAGGAGTCGACTCCGTCAAGATGAGCTTACTCAGCCTGACAGGAGTGTGCAGTGCTGGAGTTGAGCACAGTGACTGCCTGGATCCTGCCAGCATTTGATGGACACTTCAAGGCAGAGTGTAAAGGAAGCGCGAGCTTCCGGTGGACTTTGATTCAGTCCCGAGCGCTGCTCAGGTAGGCGCACAGACAGAGGAGTGCTCGGGGCAGATGAAAGCGGAGAGGTGGAGAGTTCACAGTGAATTTGAAGGTCCTCTCCTCTAAACTCAGATGTAAGAAACACCCTCTATGCTTCAAGTACGAAATGTCACTCTACATAAGAAGAGTATTTTAACATGCCAGCTATCAAGCCCGTCTGCTGTAACACGCCGCCCGCTTTGTGCTTGGTTCCGTCCGTGGTCAGCATTCTCACAGTGCTTACAATGAAACAATGGTTTTGGTTTTGGTACCCAGGGTTCAGAGCCAGTGACACACAATAGATGCCCTGCTCGTAGCAGAGGAATTGATGAGGCAGAAAACTTGTTACACTTACATCCATAGCTGCAACCGCGGAAAGGGCGGGCTTCACTGACTTGAAACCATTAAGGGAAACATGACACTCCCGATTTTGACTCTCGAGCCCTAAACTCCTTGGCGATTAGTTTGTGGCACAGAGACTTCTGCTAACCTCAGAGGGTTGGTTTAAGGATGGAATGGGTGCTATAGGCAAAACGCACTCGGCACAAATTTGAACTCACTGGGTGCTGTGTGCTGGGTAGACCCTTAAGCTCCTAGGAGAGTCTAGGGGTCTCCTCAAAGTCTACAACCCAATCATCAATTTTTTTTTATTGACAACTTCTATACTTACATACAAAAAACACATGATATTTCCCTCCCCTCCCCCATTCCATTTTAGAACTCCAATCTCCCTCATATCCCCTCCCTCTCTCCATTATGGGGCTGGCAGAGAGCCTGGGACATATGTCCAGTGTCAAAGTTTTGCCCCTCACAGGTCTCTCAGCCCAGGGCTCAGCGCTGGATGCCCCCCTCAGCAGGGGGGGGGAGAGGGGGCAGAGGTCACTGTGAACCATGCAAAGCCAGAGGCAGCTCCCTGATAGCACTCAGCTTCTGTCCAGGTGCTCTAGCAACACCTCAAAGCACAGTGTGGATTGCAGACGGGTCGGGTTTGGTAGAGAACATGCTAGTAAATTAAAGGGATATGAGCAATGGGAATGTGACATTCTGGGTGCAGCTACGGAGGGAATGGCCCAAAACACAACAGCGCCGTTTGACGTCAAATAGAGATCACTTCCTCTGGGAAGTGAGTGTGTGTGTGTGTGTGTGTGTGTGTGCGCACACGTGTGTGTGTGTGCTGCCTCTATATCTATAAATAAAGCTGCCCAGTGTGAGAAAAAAATGAAAAGGAACTCTGCAGTGGCAGGATGTTGTTTTTTTATTATTATCCTGTTTCTTCCCAAACACTGAGGCAGCTTTTGTAACCCAGAGGCAGAGGAGGTCACTTCTCATTGTTTTAACACCTGCTGTCTTTGAAAAGGAACCCGACTTCCACAGGCCATTGATAAATTCAGCTCCCATATTTTACTCCTGATAATCCCTGGGAGTAAATAACACGTGTCTGTTCAATTTCTGTGTTGTTTTGTTTTGGTTTTTCATTTGTTTCTCACATCCCCTGTCTTGCTATTTCATTTCCACAATGTTGATAATAAAACAATAGTTTTTGGTACCCAGGGTTCAGTGCCAACTGCAAACAACAGCTGTGTTACCCACAGCACAAAAGTGCACACTTGATCACTCGTAAGATGGGAATCACCAACAGCCCCAACAACAGAAGCAGAGAGAGCATCTCCTTAGGTTTTAATTCATTGTAATACACCACTGAGATTCTCTGAATTATAATCATGGTTTTAAAGACATCAGGCAGGAGGCTGGGAAGGCTGCATATGCTGGTCTATCCGTCTCGTTGGCCTCTTTCTCTTCCTCTCTATACTCTGCTCAGTACTTCCTAGATCTGCCCTTGACTCTATCCAGGATGGCAGTGACTCCGTGCCCTCAGAATATGCTAAGGCTCATCTTGGGGACTGCCCCAGCATCTTGTGGGCTCAGAGCTGAGATGATGCAGCTGGGGCTGGGGAGAAATATCAAAGCCAACCCTGGTGGACATGCTCCTGCCTCTGATGTCAGCATGTGTCGTGTGCTAATCCTTCTTACACCAAGGACGACATTTCACGTGATCCTGTCTCACACGTGAAATGCTGATAACGGTAATCACAGCTTACAACTTTTAAGAAAATAGCTCACCAACACCAAGTAAGAAGAGTCGCCCGTGCAGACTGCATTTGATGGGTTGTCTGGTGTACACTGTGCTTGCCAGTGTAAGACATTAGGGATTTGGCCTCTGTTCACGAAGGAGAATTGGTCAGTAACTTTCTTGTAACATCTGCATCAGGTTTTATCAGGGTAATGTTGGCTTTGTTGGTTGGGAGGTTTCTCCTTCCACATACGTACTAAGACTTTGTGTAAGATTGATCTTACGTCTTTGCATGTCGCCAGAAATTTTCTTTGTGGGAATTCTCAACGAAGACAATTAAGTGTATCTTATAGTACAGCATAGGCTGGCTTTCCTGTTTCTTGTTAGCTGCTTTGGTAAGCCATATGGTAATTTCATGCAATGTATCATTTCATGTAAGTTACAGAATTTACTTTATTAAACTGCTCATAATATTCCACACAACCTCTAGGTTTTTTTTTTTTTTTTATTTATTTATTTTTTTTCGAGGTAGGGTCTCACCCAGGCTGACCTGGAATTCACTCTGTATTCTCAGGGTGGCCTTGAACTCATGGCGATCCTCCTACCTCTGCCTCCCTAGTGCTGGGATTAAAGGCATGCGCCACCACGCCCAGCTCCACACTACCTCTTTAGTATCTGTAGGATCTGTGGTGGCATCCTCTTTGCCTTCCCTGACAAGTGTCATTTGTATTCTCTTTTTTCCTTTGATCTTTCTAGAAGTTTATCATTTTTTTCAATTTTTTAAATTATTTTTTATTTATTTGAGAGAGGGAAAGAAGCAGAGAGAGAGGAAGAGAGAGAGAGAGAGAGAGAGGGAGGGAGGGAGGGAGGGAGGGAGGGAGGGAGGGAGGGAAGAGAGAGAATGGGCATATCAGGGCCTCCAGCCACTGAAAATGAACTCCAGATGCATGTGCCCCTAGTGCATCTGGCTTACGTGGGTCCTGGGGAATCAAACCAAGGTCCTTTGGCTTTGCAGGCAAGCACCTTAACTGCTAAGCCATCTCTCCAGCCCAAGTTTATCATTTTTGTCAATATTTTTAAAGAGGCAGTCCTTGGCTTGATTAATTTCCTTTATTATTTGTCTCTTAAGCTATCACCCATTGGTATATAACAGATGACCCTACACCTCAGTCACATAGCAACACATTGGCCTATCATCCCTGAGTTCTGTGGTCAGGAACTGGGCATTGCTCAGGGGCTGTTCCTGCCCCAGAATCCCTCACAACCTGCAGGCCAGAGTCAAGGTGTGGGCTGGCCCCATCGCCCCATGGGACAGGCTGACTACAGGAGCAGCTGCTAAGCTGACTCACGTGGCTGTCAGCAGGATGGGGATCCTGTCCCTGGGGCTGTTTGTTTGGCAACAGGAGGCTCCCTTTGTTCCTTCTAGCAGGGACTTTGCCACGGGCAGGTCACGATGCGGTGACCAACTCTATCAGAGTGACCAAGCAAGAAAGCTAGGAGGAACAGTGGGAGAACCAAAGACACTTGTCACTCAGCTCCAGATGCCACATCCCTTCCTTCATGTCTACTTTCCTCTTCTCTCAGATTCAGGTTCTAACATATGAAAACCTCTGAAAACCAGGAAATTCTCAGATTTGGACCAGTCATGGTAGGAAGAATGTGCAATGCTACCTAACCCATCAGGATTGGACAGAATTATTATTATTTTAATAATTTCATTAACTGTATTATTATTAAATTTTATTTTTATTAAATTAAATTTATTATTTTTATATTTAAAATTTTCCACATCTGTCCTCTTTATGCCTTGGCTGCATCTAGACCTAAAGACAAGCAGTGTGGCGGAAGAATGAATAAGTGACGTAGTTCCTCCTCGCTCCTATTCCCATACCTGTAACTGATGGAATTGAACATCATTTCACAAAGGCAGTGGGGTCCTGAGACGGAGACACTGGACTTTGAAGTGTTTCACAACATTCACTGTGGGAAAGGTTGCTCTGTGCCAGGTGGTTTCTTTGAACAGAAAAGGTTGTAATAGAACAGAAGGTAAAGAGCCCAAGCATCAAGCTCAGGATGAAGACAGGAGGGCACTGAGCCAGGCAGAGCCACCCCTTGACATAAGGCCGCCGTCTCCACGTTGTGTGGTGGTCGGACGTTCAGCATCTTCACACTCTGAAAGAGGCTCTTCTTTCTTCAAGTCAGACCCCAGCACAAGGGTCCTGCCTGGTCCCTTCAAACATTTAAGTTCACTTGTTGACAAGGATTACACTCCATTTTCCACAGAGCCAGAGGTCAGACTGCAATTGTCATTATTTCTGCTCGTTTCAAGGCTTTGGGCAAAACAGAGATGCTGTGGCATGGAGGCCCACTGAGGCTCCCCTTTTTTCATGATTTGGGGGCTCTATGGCTGTCACTCAGTGTAATGGAGGAGCTCTGGCAAGAGTAAATAAAGACAATGGACAGATGTGCACCAAAAACCAAAGAGGAGGGCTGGAGACATGGCTTAGCACTTAAGGTGTTTTCCTGTAAACCCAAAGGATCCAGGTTCGATTCCCCAGGACTCACATTAGCCAGATGCACAACAGGGGGCATGCAGCTGGAGTTCGTTTGCAGTGGCTGGAGGCCCTGGCGCACCCATTCTCTCTCTCTCCCTCTTTTTCTGTCAAATAAATAAATAAATACAAATGTAACAAGTGGGTACAAGTCATAGAAGTCATTCTCTGAGCCAACTTCCTCCTGGCTCCCGGCTCCCAGCTCTGGTTGGTCACCAGTCCTGGCACTGCCTCCTGGGCTCTCTACACACAGCCCACTTTGAGTGTTGGCCTGGCCGTGTTGTGTTCCTTCCTGGAGCTCCGGGTCCCCTTACAAGTGTGCTCTGGTGATTGGCAGAAATCATTTCCCCCATGGGGGTTGTTACCACTACCCTTAGCTTTCTGACCACATGGCCCTTTCCCAGCATGGTGACTTGCCCCTACAAAGCAGCTGGACCTCTCCAGTCAGCTGGAGTCTCCTCGGGGAGAGACATGGCATCCTCTAGTCAGGACCTTCACAGATGGAAGCAAGCCTGGGTTGGGGTGTGCCATGGTTTTCTGACAGGATGAAGGGTGGCAGAGACCACTCAGCACACTAAAGGCTGCTGAGCGTGGCCCTCTGAGAGCGCCAACAGGGTTATTGCTCATGACATGAATAAATACTATGGGAGAGCAACATCCATCTTGTGGTGAAGGAATTATTAGTGGCACATTGACCCGGTATGAACTGTAACAAGCTAAGAGGCGTTATTGATGGCCTTTCTCATTGCCCAGGCTGGGGAGGGATACCTGGTGCTGAAATGTAAACACGCCAGGTCTGTTTGCAGTAACCCCTGTCAGCCTGGCTCTGACTGCACACTCCCCCTTGCTTAGCTCCCTGACACCGCACGGCTGCTCATCAACCCGGGGCTGCTTCCTATCCGCTCAGGGAAAGATTAACCAGAACATGTTTGGTGCTCCCCATGTGCCTGTCCTCACCCAGCCCTGCTCGTGGAGAACGGAAGTCAGACGTCCCAGCCGAGACAACACCCAGGCTCTGTCCATTCTGCAGCTGAGATCAGAGCTCTGCACCCTCCTGCCCCCAGGATGCCATGTCCTGCATCCCTTCGTGACCTTCAAAGAAGGTGCGGGAAGGGGCAGGCGGGAGCCCACTTCCACAGTGAGCTGCTCTCCCAGCTGCACCCACGGCCAGTTCTCCCCCAGATAAAGTCCAGCACAGTCGTTTCTTTTTCTAGGTTGTAAATGTCCGAAGAAAACCAACTCGGGTTGGCTCAGCCCAGGAGCTGGTTCCAAGCATGTGGCGCTGAGAGGTCTGGGGGCTGCTCCGGCCTCCGTGCTGAAGCGGGCGTGGGGCTCTTCTCTGGATTCTCCTGGAATCTCCTTTGCTGGGACAGGACTCAGTACCTGCGTGGGGACCTGGGCTGACCTCCTCCAGCTTATCTCCAGGCAGCCACTTTTGCCCAAAACAAGTGATGTAAGGAGTTACAGGGCTTACAATACATCAGCTAGATAGCTGGGTGATTTTTTTTTTAATGGTTTTTCGAGGTAGGGTCTCACTCTGGTCCAGGCTGACCTGGAATTCACACAAACTCACAGTGATCCTCCTACCTCTGCCTCCCGAGTACTGGGATTAAAGGTGTGCACTACCATGCCTGGCTTAATTACACTGGGAATTGAACCTAGAGTCCAGCATATTTTGAGTAAGTGCTCTGTCACTGAGCACTGAGTTGTATCTCCAATTCTTTATTATTTTTACTTTTTTTTTTTTTTGAGATGAAGCCTCAATAAGTTGCCCAGAATGTCCTTGAACTTACTCTCTAGCCCAAGCAGACCTTGAACTTTCAATCTTCCTGAATCAGCTTCCTGAACCGCTGGGATGACAGACCTGTGCCATCAAGCCTGTGTGGGTGACTTCTTCATTAGTTAATTAGTTTTGAGAGTATGAATGATTAGGTCTGAGTATTAAGATTCCTCTATGAGCTGGGGAGATAGCTTAGCAATTAAGGCGCTTGCTGGCAAAGCCAAAGGACCCAGGTTCAATTCCTTAGTACCTACGTAAAACCAGATCCACAAGATGGCACACATATGTCTGGAGTTTGTTTGCAGTGGTAGGATGCCCTGGCAAGCTCATACTCTCTCTCTCTCTCTCTCTCTCTCTCTCTCTTTGTCTCTCTGTGTGCCTCTTTCTCTCCATCTCTCTCTGAAATAAATAAAACTAATTTTTTAAAAGATACCCATAGGGCTAGACGGATGGCTTAGTGATTAAGGTGTTTGCCTGCAAAGCCAAAGGACCCAGGTTCGATTCACCAGGACCCACATTAGCCAGATGCACAGGGTGGTTCATGCTTCTGGAGTTCATTTGCAGTGGCTGGAGGCCCTGGTGCACCCCTTCTCTCTCTCTCTCTCTTTCAAATAAATAAGTAATAATAATAATATATTTTTAAAAAGATATGTCTAGATTTGGGGGCTCAAGGAAGTGTGCCCGTGGTTTGCATTATTAGTGACAGAGAATCATCTAGTGAGTGGACACCGAGTACTGTTGCCCTTACCATGGCTCCAGCTAATAGTGCCTTATGGTAGGTAAGTGAGCTCTGCCTTGCCCGGTGGAAGCCCTTGCATTCCTGTAAGCTGACTTGTCAGCATGTGCATCCTCCTACTTCTCACCACCCCTGTGTTCTGCTCTCTGCGTCCTCCCTGCTCCACGCTGCTGGGTCCCATGTGCAGTGTCCTCAGCAAACTCTGGTGAGCAGTTGCAATGCCGGAAGGGCCATGGTGTGGAGTGAACGCAGCCAGCTGAGCACGCGGGGACTCCCTGCCAGGTTCCTTCACACCTACTGTGAGCAATGCTTCTTGTCTCTGCTTTAGGCCTCTGGTGTGAGAAGTTTATCATCTGACTTTCATCGGGAAGAAAGAATTTATTATGTGGAACTTTAAAAAATATTTAGTTCAGGGATGGAGAGATGGCTTAGCAGTTAAGGTGTTTGCCTGTGAAGCCTAAGGACCCCAGTTCAATTCTCCAGGTCCCACATAAGCCAGATGCGCATGGTGGTGCACGTGTCTAGAGTTCATTTTCAGTGGCTAGAGGCCCTGGCGCATCCATTCTTACTCTCTCTCTTTCTCTACCCCTTTCTCTGTCTCTAATGAATAAATAAAAATAAAATCTTTAAAAAATATTTAGTTTGATAAAATAAAATCAAGAATCAGGCACTTACTTTCTAATGTAATGCCTTTTCATTTAGCCAGGCAATAGACCTGGCAGCCACAGTGCCAAAAGAACTGTTCTCACTAACCTGAGCATCGACTTTCACTTTTATCCAAGAAGCACAGAGCAGCAAAGGACCAAACATTTGGTATTCTGTGTTTCCTAGAAGTCTGGGGGCAAGCAACTATTACTATCCCCCACCTTGAGTCAGGGCCTCCTTCACAGGGCACCCCCACGTTGGAGCTTATTCTGCCACAGACCTGGGTCCATTTCAAGAAGGGAGAAAGAAGAGAACAAAGAATGAGATGGCCAAGTCCCACCATGTGGGTGACTGTAAACCACGTGGAAGCCGTTTAGGTGCAGAGTGGGGTAGGAGGGTCAGAGGGCCATAGGGGGGCCTGGGGCTCTACTTGACAGACAAGGTCTGATGGGGGGCCTACGTCTCTGCCTGGCAAAGTCTGATGGGGGCCTGGGGCTTGGCCTGCAGACTTGTGCTGTCTCTATAAGTAAGAAACCTGAACTACTCCTTGGTGGTTAGTGTCCACATTGCACTTGGGACCC
Source organism: Orientallactaga sibirica (assembly GCA_036365145.1). Lineage (NCBI taxonomy): Eukaryota > Metazoa > Chordata > Mammalia > Rodentia > Dipodidae > Orientallactaga > Orientallactaga sibirica. The sequence continues at coordinate 18,857,080 of JAEOAD010000044.1, read as the reverse complement.
TGTCAATGTGACCCTGTAGGAATAACCTGGCCAGGCTAGAACCTGTCCCAGCTGTGATCCCAGCAGTGAGGGACTTCTGCCAACTGTATCTGCTTTCGGATCCGTGTCACTCCAGGGCATGACACAGCTGTGGTGGTGTGTTCCTGACAAAGCATTCAGGATGGCTTTGACAACAAAATTATCTAAAATGGCTATAGGTGGCACTTTATCATTTGTAAACACTTTTTCTATGTACCCCCACCTTATACTTTATTATTACCATTGTAGAAATATGGAAATAAAGATCACATAACTTCCTCAAGCTTATCTAGCCTGTTGGAATAAACTCAGGACTTACCTGAAGACTTTTAGCTCAGCTTCTTTTTTTTTTTTTTTTTTTGGTTTTTTTGAGGTAGGGTTTCACTCTGGTTCAGGCTGACCTGGAATTAACTATGTAGTCTCAGGGTGGCCTCGAACTCACGGCGATCCTCCTACCTCTGCCTCCTGAGTGCTGGGATTAAAGGCGTGCGCCACCACGCCCGGCTTGAGCTCAGCTTCTTAAACTTCGGGTCACTGAATGTGAGTGGTTGTGGAAAATATGGCAACAGTAAAAGGTTTCTGAATGCACACCAACCAAACATTAATTCAAAAATCAACCACGTAGTGAACCTGAGGTGTTTCTGGCAGCGCACACCCATGTTGTATCCCGTGACTTCACATCAGCCTTGGTTCTGAACACACACTGCCCCACTATACCACACAATGCCAACAAATGCTGCCTGAAGTACCTCAGCTCAGATATGAAATTACTGTAGGGTATACATCGTAGTATTTTTCTGCTATTGATAATGGTTTAATCATGACGAGCAAAGACTTAATGCTGCAGTTCTTCGGCATGTACATATTAAGTTAGCACAGCTTTGGGTTGTATTGCTTGACTGGACATGAAACCCGCTTAGTGGGAGAGAACTCTTAACTGGTACCAACTCAACGCTAAAAACACACTGCTAACACACCAACCAAGGCTCAGGGCTTGTTGAGGAAAAGGGATGTGAAGATTGTAGGAGCCACAGGATGGGTAGAAATATCCTGAGGCACAGCACCCCCCCTCCGGAGAGACTGACAGAGGTCCTAATGTCCCCACAGTGAACACCAAGGACCCCACTGAGGAGGGCTCTCAGGGAAATGAGATCAAGGTGAAGGGACACAAGACTATACCCTATGTAAAAAAATATAATCTGTGTAAATATATATATAAAATTCTGCCGGGCGTGGTGGCACACGCCTTTAACCCCAGCACTCGGGAGGCAGAGGTAGGAGGATCACCGTGAGTTCGAGGCCACCCTGAGACTACATAACTACATAATGAATTCCAGGTCAGCCTGGACTAGAGTGAGACCCTACCTCGAAAAACCAAAAAAAAAAAAAAAAAAAAAAAAAAATCTGAGTTGTTGATGAGTTTTGTAAAAAAACATCATTAAGTGAGGTTTTTTTTGTTTGTTTGTCTTTGCAGAGTCTCATGCTAGCCCAGGCTCACTCTGTAGCCAAGGCTGACCTCCAGCTCATGGTGGTCCTCCTTCCTCAGCCTCCAGACAGCTGGGATTAAAGGCATGAACCACCATGTCTTGCTCTCATTCAATTAAAATTGGCTTGGGATTAGGACAGAATTTCTGAAATGGTCATAACTACACTTCTGCATTTTGAACTATGTACTTATGCAAAATGGCGATCTCCACACTGATTATAAAATCAAATGTTGTTCAACTTGTTCAACTCTGAAAATGTTGAGGATGCTCCACGATCACGTGTCCTGTCCTAAAATATCAAATATTCAGCTAAGTTTTAGTTGTTTATGTAAAAATAAACACATCCAAGTAATTAGTATGAAATTTTACTTTTATCTTTAGTAAATGATAAAAATGATAGGCATACTCAATGAGTTACTTTAAAAATTATTTGTGATTTGTTATTGGTATGTTTGAAAGGCAAGGCTATTTTATATACCTGGGGTCACATGAAAATTTCTATAGCAAAAAGGAGCCATGATGGAAAAAAGCTGAAGAAGAAGCCCTGGTCTCAAACTTCTCATGACAAGAAAGAGAATCTGTGAGAACTTGGAAAAGTTTATTTTCCCTGAATCCACAAAAGCTGGCTTACAAAAAGAGGTTTTGTCAGGAAGACTGTTCTGACTTGGCTATAAAATGGCCCCAAAGCTCATACATTGAAGATTTGGTCCACAGATGGTGGTGCTCTGGGGAGGTGACTGGGTCATGTGGGCACTAAACGTGTCACTGGAACTCCCAGATGAGGTCGCAGCTGAACGGGCAGAGCGCCGAGTCAGAGGCCTTTGAAGACTCTCCTTGCCTCTGCCCCTCCCTGACTCATTGTCTTGGCCACCATGCCACGAGCAGCTTTGCTCTGCCACATGCGACCCACTCGGGAACACGGGAGACAAGTGACCAGGGAGGGAAGCCTTCCAACTGGCCCACTGTGAGCCCAAATAAGTGTCGCTCTTTTGAAGTCGTTTACGCCAGGTACTTTGTCACTGAGACTAGCAGATGGCATATGGATTGACGGGTACATTTGTAGTCCATAGTCAGCCTGGCCAGGGCTCCTCCTGGGAAAATAAGATGGGTGGCCATCTGTAGCAGACAGCTTCAGGTTCGCTGAGATGAACTTCCAGACCAGGCACAGTTATGGAGGAAGGGATATTATTTATTGAAGCTTACAGATCCAGGGGAAGTTCCATAATGGCAGGAGAAGCGGCCTGCTCTTCACAGGACCAGGCAAGAGAGAAAAACCAACCAGCCACCACAGCACACAGAGCAAAACTACTGTCAAAAGCCCAGCACACTTCAGGAACTCCTGCTAGGCATATTTGCATATCTTTACAATGGAATCTCAAACCATCATCAACACCTTAAGCCCGGGCCCCCAGTGACCTTGCCTCTAGCAAGGTGATTGCAGATGCAAATTATAACTAATAAAACACTGAATATATTGGGAGACATCTATTCAAACTACCACACCATCCCTCCGTGTCATGGAGCTGTGAGCCTCAGCCAGCGTACATTTGTGTGCCTCTCTTCTCTGTGCCAGACTTCAAGTCTCACCTTGCATCTTTCAGGCCATTGCTCGTGTGTGTGTGCGTGTGTGTGCGCGTGTATGTGTGTGCATGTGTTATGCACTGTATGCACAGGTATGTGCAGATGTGCGTGCCCCTTGCATGTGTGTCTGGGGGCCAGAGGGGAATGTCAGGTGCCCTTCTTGTACTACTCACCTGTGATAGTTCCTTGAGGTAGAATCCCTTCTTGCACCTGGAGAGGCTGACTGGCAGCGCCCCAACAATTCTCCCACTTCTGAGGACCGGGGCTCCAGATGGAGTGTGGGGCCATATGTAGCTTTTTACTTGGTTTCTTGGGGGTCGAATTTGGTGGCCTCTGGCCCCCGAAGCTTCGTGCTTAAGTGGTAAGTGTTCTTAACCACTGAGCCATTTGCCTGACAAGCACATTCTAGCTAAAATACAATGTGTGTCCTAACACATCAGGACCCAAAGAGAAAGACAAGGTTGTTGTCTGGAAGGCGAGTCCCGGACACCACTTCTTAGTGACCAAGTGTCACATACACGTTATAGTCTGGTATTACTCAATGATGTTCAGCTCATTCATTTCTCTAACAGAATCTTCTCTATATAGGATTTCTATGGTAGAGGTTATTGGATATTTAATTAAACTCACAAATCAAAAATGACTTCTTCGTAAGACAAAATATAATGAGTAAATAAAAACCAGACTATAAAGGAGTAATATTATGTAGAAAGTTTTAAAATATTGCTCTGGGAAGATGATGGAATGAACAATATTAGCGGGAGTTCTCAGTCTCTGGAATTCCTCTGTCATATAAAACCACTTGCACTCATTCAAGGAGCAGAGGTTCAGACTCGCTTCAGACCCCATCAGCTGCTCTTCTGGAGTGTACACTGTGGATGTGAAGCTTCAGTGACCCTCAAAACCCAAAGTCAAACATGCCTGGCACCTGTAACTTAAACTGGAGAAAGACCTCACCAAAATTACAGTAAATACCCACAGTACATCAACATCCACACAAATAGTCAGTCTATAAACATTCAGGATTATGAGTAAACATTCTCACAAGATTAAATATGATTATAAATAAGATGGAAAAAACGTTCATCCCCTTGAGTAATCAGAAGGCAAATTACCTCCCCTCAGGGAAAGTGATTAGAATGTTATGACAGCTTAACACTCCTGGGAATTTCTCCTAAGGGAAAAATCCACCTGTACGAGTTGACTTTCGGTGAAGAAGCGACTTTAAACATTAGGAGAGCATCCCCGTGTGAATTCCAAGAGAAGGCACACAAATAAGGCATGGGAGCTCAGAGCTGATCAGGTTCCGAGCTGAGGGACCGTCTCCAGGCTCTCCCACAGAGAGGCAAGAGAACGGAGCACTTCTCTGGTCCTCCACAAGGGTTCTGATTGAACTGGCTTCCTTACCTGCTAAGCCATTGCTCCAACCCACCAAATCCCCCTTTTGTACGTCAGCTTCTGAGTGTTCAGTGGAAATGTCCGCTAATGAGAACAATGGCATTTGATTCACAGAGTGACAAGACCATCAGCAAATCGACAGTGCAGACAGGGCGCTCCAGGTTTAAGTTCTCGTGCCCGTGTTATCTCCCCTCCAACACGCAGGCACTGCGAACAGAACAGAAGCCGGCAGACATCCTTGCATGACACTGAAGTTTTCAAAAACCATTTTCTTTTTCAATGTATTCACCTCTATGGGGTATATAGTGATTTAACACTACATACAATATGTAATTAATCAGCTAAGTAGGCACTTCCATTTCTTTAATCATTCATCATTTTAAAATATTTTATATGTTTATTTATGAGAGAGAGAGAGAGAGAGAGAGAGAGGCAGATACAAAGAATGTGCATGTCAGGGCCTCCAGCCACTGCAAACAAACTCCAGATATATGCACCGCCATGTATATCTGGCTTATGTGGGCTCTAGGGAATCAAACCTGGGTTCTTAGGCTTTGAAGGCAAGCTCCTTAACCACTGAGCCATCTCTTCAGCCCCCATTCATCACTTCTGTGAGTTGGAAATTTCATATCTGATAGTAACACAGGTTCCCCCCTCCCACTCCTCTGGTTCTAAAGAAGAGCAAGGGTGATTCTTTCACTAATTGGTTTTGGTCTTTGTTGAATTTTTTTCTGTTCCCACCTTCTCAATCTCCAGGAGTCACCATTCTATCCTGTTCTTCTACAAAGCTGACTCACAAAATGACAGGAGGTCAGTTTTTATGGCTAACTCATATTCTAGCATATTTCACACACCACCTGTTTCCATTGTCCATCCATCCACTGAAGGCCACCTGGCTTCATGCTGGTCTTAGAGCTTGCTTCCTACATGATACGATGGCCCCCTCTTGTCTGTGGAGCAGGTGCCTCCACCCCACAGTTGGGGCGAACCATCCAACAGGGTCACTGTGCCCAGGATGAGGTCATCGTGCCACCTGCCTGCACTCTCAAGTCACATGTGTTTTCCTATCGCCTTGCCCCACCATGATCATCACCCTTCCCTGAAGTCCGAGAGCGTGGCTTCCTCCTCTTCGAGCCTGTTCATGAGCCCCATGGAGCTGCGTCCCCCTGACAGCCGCCGTCACAGCTGCAGGTGGGCTAAATTTTCACTCTCTCAGGTGACCTCCACTGATGCTGTTCCCTCTGTCATCCATTGAACACATCCATGGACCGAGAGCCCAGAGGCATTGCCTCCATGTTATGCACATGTGTGCAGCTGGGCCATTGGCCACTGACCACAGAGAAGGTCACCCAGCAGGGCTGGGCATCCAAACAGTGGCTCTGCTGACGCACGAGCCCACCTCTGGCTTCCTTTGTGTGTTAACCATGGGCTCTTCTGCTGCCAGCCACCCCAGTTTCTCGATCCCCCCTCTGTCTCTGCAGAACTGTGGGCTGAGTCCAGTAGTGATGTGTCCCTGCTCTGTCCCAGAGTGGGCCCGCAGTGAATCCTGAGGCAAGATGAGCACATACAGCAGATTCAGACAGTGCTCGAAACAGCAGGAAAGAACAAGATGCTAGCAAGAACCTTCTGGCAGGTCTTCATGGTGACAACTAGGGCTTGCTCCTGTTAAGGGCACGGGAGACCAGAGTGGTTCCACTTACATTGAGAAAGCAGGGTATTGGTCCTCTGGTGCCTGCTCATCCTGGGCTGTGGCCACACAGGTGGCATCTCTGCAGCACCCTTGGCTTGCCCCAACTGGGTTTCCCGGGTGTAGAGTAGTAGGTGTTTACTAGAAACCTCCACTGGGTGATCTCTGGTTATCATCGAGCACTGAGATTAGACTCAGGGGAAAGAAGCTGTAGTGCGCACCATAGGGGCAGGCAAGAACATACACGGGCAAGTTATAAGAGAAAGATAAATTCAACCAACTTGTATCAATGATAAAGCACCGGTGAGCAGAAGAATAACAGAGAAGACGGCGAGTGTTATTGGTGAAGTCGCTCAGAAGCACCGAGTTAACCACGGCTCGTCAGATTATAAAATTCAAAAGGCATTTTGGCAATATATATTTACGGCCCAGCTTGGAGCCTTCCCTGCCCCGCTGTGCTGGGCTGCTCTGAACCACGCTCTCTGAAAGGAATCCCCTTGTGTTCAACCTCTAGGTCCTTTGCTTTCCTGGTCATGTGACAAAGTAATTAAGAGGTAATGGCTGTGGTTACCTCCACTCAGCTGATATCAGAGGAGCATTTCCTGTACGAGCAGCATTTACTAAGGATGGTTTTAAAATAGCTCAGTCTATTAAAGTACCATTAACTGAACAAACCTTAAGTTTCTAGGTCTGAGACCCAGGACAGGGGAGTTCAGCGCACCCTGGTCTGGCCTCTTTCTCTGGGTTCTGAGTGGGGAACAGCAGAAGTTTCCAGGCAGGGTGTGGGTGGCAGGCAGGGAGTCGGCTCACCTCCCGTGTCCAGGCCATCCCCACCTGCACTGCCTTGAATCCCTCCAGCTCTAGGTACCTAGACAGATGGCCCACTGGTGGCCATGGGTTCTGCTCAGCTTCTGGTGGGCAGGGTGTCCACATTTGGATCCCTCTGCTTTTTGCTTCCTTGTATCCTGGCCAGACCTGCTGGGACACAGGATTTGACGTCAGGATCTCACTCTGGGACCCACAGAGATCCTCTCTCTCTCTGTCCATGCCAGGGGCTGTTTAACCGTGAGTGCAGAGGCTGGCAAAAGGATCTTAGAGGAAGGGCCCTTTGGGAGAACTTGCCACCCATGCTGGTGTTTCACTTTCTCTCCATGGGGTCATTTGGCCTTATAAAGTCCTTTCTGAGGTGCAGAGTGGAGGCTTACTGTCAAGCTGTTTCTTTCAATTTATTTTTTATTAAAAATTTTGTTAGCATGCAAAGAATTGGGTTTCTTTATGACTAGATAATGAAGATATGGTACATCTACTTAATGAAATTTTCCAGCTGTGAATTAAAATGAAATTTGCAGAAAATGAACTGTTTTTAAAGGGCAGTCCACTCTGCTTTTCCTGGTATTCTGCACTGTTGTTGAGACCGGAAGAAGGGTGACTGCCCTGCCCTTGAACTTGAGCTTCAATTCTGTCTCTCCTGGGGCTTGAAGGTTAGGCATAATGACCGGGAGGTGTTTTACTGGGTTCAGCAGAATTCTGTAGGACATTTTTCATGGCTTCACTGGCCTCTAGACTTTCATCCCTTCGTTGGGGTTCTCCTGTGCACAACTCAGCTACCTCATGGGGCCATGCTTGGAGGGAGATTTCCGCAGCATGGTCAGCCATTTGGCTGGAGCTAGGACCCTAACTGTAAAGAGGAGAGCTGGGCTCTGCCAGGAGGCAGTCAGATTGAGAAATGTCATGCATATGGCTCCCTCCTTAGAGACCAATTACAGCTGGTTGGGCCACGTCACAGACTGCCTATGATAATTCGGCAGAGGATGTTGGGCACTCAGATGGAAGGCCTGCCCGTGAGTGGTTATTCAGCACTTCCCAGAGTTCCAAGCACTTCCTGATCTAGAGAGGAATCTTTCTAGCAAGTCTGGGTGCTAGGTCTATACTGACAGTTTCTTACGCATTGCAGAGGTCCATACGAAACCCCAACCCCAGCAGGGAACTGGGCTTGAATCTGAATGGAGTGGAGTTGAGCAATGCAGTCTTTCCAGAGCTAGTCAAGGAAGACCCCAGTTGCTTCTTGTTGGATTGCTAGTTTCGTAGACAAAGTGTGGCCGGTGCTTGAATTGACAGGGTAGCTCCGGCCTGGCCTTTTATCAATGGACCTGTCTGAGGCAGGCCTTGGTGCAGGGGAAGTAAGGGAGCAATGAAGATGGGAGTCCCCATGAAGAGTGCTTCCAGGCATTCAGCTCTCGCTGGCCTGATTCCAGCCAGCAGTGGGTACCAGGTCATCCTGACTGAGGAGGTGTCACGGTGCCCATGAAAGGTCAGGCAGCGAGGGAAGGGATCCAGAGGAAGCAGATGCAGGCTGCTGCCTGCTCTGGTTCAAAAGTTCTTCTTTTCTCCTGACAGAGGTGAACTGGCCAAGAAGGAAGAAAGCCCAGGTCTGAGTCTGGGACTTCTATGCTGCATCATGGAAACTTCGTCTGAGGCCCAGCACTTCTGGAAGGCACAGTGAGCACTTTGCCAACTGCGCAATCTCCCCACACAGTCTGCTGTCCCCAAAGGCTATCCAGGAGCTAGGCTTGATTGTGTGGCCTGCTTTTAATTTACATTTTCACCTTTTTGTTACTATTACTTAACAAATCAAAGTTAGGAATCTTCTGCAGAGACCTGGAGGGAGGGGCCTGCCCACTGATTGATGTTCCAAGTGCCTGTCACCTCTCTTACTTTCCCCCCAAAGGTGTAATTTCCTTCTCGACTTTAGTTTTCTTTCTTTGCTAATACATATTCATGCTCGTTCAAGCACCTCCATGTGGTCCTTTAAAGCGTTCAGCTTTTGCACAAGACACCTTTTTAAATGTCAGACTAGGAAACTAAAAATAACATCTTAAGAAAGTGTTGATGTGGAAAGAGGTGTTCTGAGAAGAACTACGCTTTTAGAAATAATTCCCCAAACAACTCTTAACAGACCTTGATTCAAAGGCCTCTTTGTTGTGTTTGTTTCTCTTGCCAGTGTGAAAGTCAGTATAAATAGAGCAGACTCTGCTTTCCCTGTGCAGGGTGGTTAACAGCGGGGCATATCACCACACCTTTGACTTGGTGCTAAAGATCTCTTGCAGCTATGGTCTGCAGCTTTTCTAGCCGGCAGCTGAGTCTGGGCAGAGAGTAAGGAAGCTTTAGTTGTCTCCAGAAAAGACGAGCAGAGCAGACACAAGTGATCAAAATGTAAAGCAACGTCATGATTAGTTATTTCCTCAATGTGAAATAGCAAAAAATATGATCAAAAGGAGGCATCTATGTTAGAGATCAGGCTCTGTAGCCAGAGAGGGGGCTGTTTTCTCCCTGGGAGTGGGCTAACATCTCAGACTTGGAAGAGAGTGCCCTTTGAGAAACCAAGTGCAGATGGCACCAGATGTGTGAGGAGCTGGGTATTCAAGCTGAAGGGCAGGGCTCATCTGTCTGAGAGGTGCAGTGTGCAGTGAGGCCAGGCCTAGAGGGTCTGAGAGGTGCAGTGTGCAGTGAGGCCAGAGGATCTCGACCTGTATAACCAGTGAGAGAACATGGCATGGCTTAGGGCAGGTTGCCAGCCTCAAAAAGGTGCTTCAGTACCTTTGAATGTTGATACTCTGTTCCATGTATACAGCAGGTGCCTCATGCTTGCACAGCGGACATACGCATATGCAACCGGACATTTCCGGTGATGGAGATTTAGGGCTCGACCAGTGGTGTGGCAGCTCATGGTGTATGGGTGGACTGTGCTCACCTCTTCCCAGTTCCATGGTTAGTGACATTACATTGGTAATTTGAGGTCAGCATGGCAGAAGTCATGGAAATGGACAGCACTTGTAAATTCAGGCTCTCTGACCCTTCAAGGAACGGTTGTTAAGCCCTGACCAGTGTTCTATACACAGTGTATGGTCAGCCTTCATACTAGCAGCAGACTGACTTTCACTGGGTGCTCTTGCTGCAGAGGGACAGATAAGGTGGTCATTCTAGGATGGGCATCTTATTGTCATGGATAGTCTTGCCCTACCACACCCTGCTCACCTGCCTCACCATGCAGAAAACATGATGGAAGACAGTCAAACAAATGCCACCTCACAGCCTGTCCCCAGACACATCCCTCTGGGTATGGTCAGTGAGATCAGTGGTGGACACTCAGCGCTGACTTCTCTTCCCCTCCTGGGCTCCAGCAAACATAGGCAAGAGCTCTCCCTGCTTCTAAGCTGGCTGTACCTCCTTGAGCTGGAGGGGGGGGGTACAAAATGCCTGAAAACCTTGGCGACCCTCTCCAGCTGGAGAATTATGCTCCAGCCCCTGGACCTTCTATTGGGGCTTTTACCACAATAGCCCAAGCTGGCAGCAAGAACTTTGCAATCTTTTATGCATGTGCTCAGGCTGAGGAAAAAGCTGGGAAGGATCTCCTCTAAGTAGCGTGACTGTGTTCCAGAAAAGCTGCATTTCAGTCTGAGGTAAGCTTCTGTGGAGCTAAAGAGAATTTGCAGCAGTTCTTATAAACAGTATAAGCCTTATAGGAAAGTACTGCGGACCTGGCACAGCACTCCCATGTGGGAATACATTATAGGAAAGTACTGTGGACCTGGCACAGCACTCCCATGTGAGAATACATTATAGGAAAGTACTGTGGACCTGGCACAGCACTCCCATGTGGGAATACAGTATAGGAAAGCACTGTGGACCTGGCACAGCACTCCCGTGTGGGAATACATTATAGGAAAGTACTGTGGACCTGGCACAGCACTCCTGTGGGGGAATACATTATAGGAAAGTACTGTGGACCTGGAACAGCACTCCCGTGTGAGAATACAGTATAGGAAAGTACTGTGGACCGGACACAGCACTCCCATGTGGGAATACAGTATAGGAAAGTACTGTGGACCTGGCACAGCACTCCCGTTTGGGAATACAGTATAGGAAAGTACTGTGGACCTGGCACAGCACTCCCATGTGAGAATACAGTATAGGAAAGCACTGTGGACCTGGCACAGCACTCCCATGTGAGAATACAGTATAGGAAAGTACTGTGGACCTGGCACAGCACTCCCATGTGAGAATACAGTATAGGAAAGTACTGTGGACCTGGCACAGCACTCCCATGTGGGAATACAGTATAGGAAAGCACTGTGGACCTGGCACAGCACTCCCGTGTGGGAATACATTATAGGAAAGTACTGTGGACCTGGCACAGCACTCCCGTGTGAGAATACAGGATAGGAAAGTACTGTGGACCGGACACAGCACTCCCATGTGGGAATACAGTATAGGAAAGTACTGTGGACCTGGCACAGCACTCCCGTTTGGGAATACAGTATAGGAAAGTACTGTGGACCTGGCACAGCACTCCCATGTGAGAATACAGTATAGGAAAGCACTGTGGACCTGGCACAGCACTCCCATGTGAGAATACAGTATAGGAAAGCACTGTGGACCTGGAACAGCATTCCCATGTGGGAATACAGTATAGGAAAGTACTGTGGACCTGGCACAGCACTCCTGTGTGGGAATACAGTATAGGAAAGTACTGTGGACCTGGCACAGCACTCCCGTGTGGGAATACAGTATAGGAAAGTACTGTGGACCTGGCACAGCACTCCTGTGGGGGAATACATTATAGGAAAGTACTGTGGACCTGGCACAGCACTCCTGTGTGGGAATACATTATAGGAAAGTACTGTGGACCTGGCACAGCACTCCTGTGGGGGAATACATTATAGGAAAGTACTGTGGACCTGGCACAGCACTCCTGTGTGGGAATACATTATAGGAAAGTACTGTGGACCTGGCACAGCACTCCCATGTGAGAATACAGTATAGGAAAGTACTGTGGACCTGGCACAGCACTCCCATGTGGGAATACAGTATAGGAAAGTACTGTGGACCTGGCACAGCACTCCCATGTGGGAATACAGTATAGGAAAGTACTGTGGACCTGGCACAGCACTCCCATGTGGGAGTACATTATAGGAAAGTACTATGGACCTGGCACAGCACTCCCGTGTGGGAATACAGTATAGGAAAGTACTGTGGACCGGGCACAGCACTCCGTGTGGGAATACATTATAGGAAAGTACTGTGGACCTGGCACAGCACTCCCGTGTGGGAATACATTATAGGAAAGTACTGTGGACCTGGCACAGCACTCCCGTGTGGGAATACAGTATAGGAAAGTACTGTGGACCTGGCACAGCACTCCTGTGTGGGAATACATTATAGGAAAGTACTGTGGACTGGGCACAGCACTCCGTGTGGGAATACAGTATAGGAAAGTACTGTGGACCTGGCACAGCACTCCCATGTGAGAATACAGTATAGGAAAGTACTGTGGACCTGGAACAGCACTCCCGTGGGGGAATACAGTATAGGAAAGTACTGTGGACCTGGCACAGCACTCCCATGTGAGAATACAGTATAGGAAAGCACTGTGGACCTGGCACAGCACTCCCGTGTGGGAATACAGTATAGGAAAGTACTGTGGACCTGGCACAGCACTCCTGTGTGGGAATACAGTATAGGAAAGTACTGTGGACCTGGCACAGCACTCCCGTGTGGGAATACAGTATAGGAAAGTACTGTGGACCTGGCACAGCACTCCCATGTGGGAATACATTATAGGAAAGTACTGTGGACCTGGCACAGCACTCCCGTGTGGGAATACAGTATAGGAAAGTACTGTGGACCTGGCACAGCACTCCCGTGTGGGAATACATTATAGAAAAGTACTGTGGACCTGGCACAGCACTCCCATGTGAGAATACAGTATAGGAAAGTACTGTGGACCTGGCACAGCACTCCCGTGTGGGAATACAGTATAGGAAAGTACTGTGGACCTGGCACAGCACTCCCGTGTGGGAATACAGTATAGGAAAGTACTGTGGACCTGACACAGCACTCCCGTGTGAGAATACAGTATAGGAAAGTACTGTGGACCTGGCACAGCACTCCTGTGTGGGAATACAGTATAGGAAAGTACTGTGGACCTGGCACAGCACTCCCGTGTGGGAATACAGTATAGGAAAGTACTGTGGACCTGGCACAGCACTCCCGTGTGAGAATACAGTATAGGAAAGTACTGTGGACCTGGCACAGCACTCCTGTGTGGAATACAGTATAGGAAAGTACTGTGGACCTGGCACAGCACTCCCGTGTGGGAATACAGTATAGGAAAGTACTGTGGACCTGGCACAGCACTCCCGTGTGGGAATACAGTATAGGAAAGTACTGTGGACCTGGCACAGCACTCCCATGTGGGAATACAGTATAGGAAAGTACTGTGGACCTGGCACAGCACTCCCGTGTGGGAATACAGTATAGGAATGTACTGTGGACCTGGCACAGCACTCCCGTGTGGGAATACAGTATAGGAAAGTACTGTGGACCTGGCACAGCACTCCCGTTTGGGAATACAGTATAGGAAAGTACTGTGGACCTGGCACAGCACTCCGTGTGGGAATACATTATAGGAAATTACTGTGGACCTGGCACAGCACTCCCATGTGGGAATACAGTATAGGAAAGTACTGTGGACCTGGCACAGCACTCCCGTGTGGGAATACAGTATAGGAAAGTACTGTGGACCTGGCATAGCACTCCCATGTGGGAATACATTACGTTTTTCCCTTATGGCTTTTGAGAGTGTCCTGAAGAACATTCCATAGCCTTGATGCAAAGTCCCATTGTTTCTCCCCTTTGGGCTCCAGCCATGCATTAGTGCTTCTCTGTCAATACCTAATACATGCAGGACCTGTGATAAGCCTTGAGATTATGGGAATGTAGTTCTTTTATTATTGTTGTTATTATTATTATTGTGTGTGTGTATAATGTGTGGTATAGTATGGGAATGTGTGTATGTATGGTGGACATGTGTGTGTGAAGATGTACCCCATATGAGTGGGTGTAGAGGCCCAAAAAGAACCTTGGCTATCTTCCTTTAAAAATTTTTTTTCTGTTCTCTATTTTATTTATTTTTTAATTATTGTTTTTTAAATAAATATATATATATTTTTTAAGAATTCATTTCTCTTTTTTAATATTTTATTTTTATTTATTTATTAATTTGAGAGAGAGAGAGAGAGAGGACCTGGCACAGCACTCCTGAAAATAGGCAGGTAGAAAGAAAGAGAATGGGCACGCTGTGGACCTCCAGCCACTGCAAACTCTCCAGATGCACGTGCCCCTTATGCATCTGGCTTTGGACCTGGGTCCTGGAGAATCGTGGACCTTGAACGGGGTCCTTAGGCTTCACAGGCAAGCGTTTAACCACTAAGCCATCTCTCCAGCCCAAATAAATATATATTTTTATTTATATTATTCTGATTTTACATTCTAGTATTCAGCACTCCTATGGTTCCATTGTCCTCCTCCCCGAATACTCCCACTTTCAAAGGGACCCTCATCAATGGGGAATGTGGATGGCACAGTGCTTGTGAGTTTGCTCAAGAGTTCTGGGGACCTAGGCCCCAGTCTCTGTACAGTATAATGCCCCAACTCCTGTGACTCTAACAATCTTTCCGCCCCTCTTCCGCACTCCTGTGTTTCCACTGAGCCACATTGGGGGGAATCATTTTAGTTCTGCTTCCTTGATGAGGTTTTGGGAGCCTCTGTGTCTCTGGATATCTGGCTTAGTTGGAGTTGGACCTTTTCTGTGTGTTTATCTCCTTCAGCCTTTTTCTGGTGTTGTGATCTCCTGTGTGAGTGCTGTATTCTTGCCCTTCCCCAGCACTCCTGTGTTCTATGGTTTCAGCTGGTGAGGTGTGGTTAGTTGATCCTCCTTCAGGTTCTGGCACAGCACCACCTGAAAAGAGATAAGCAAATTCTCCAACGGAGAGAGAAGTTAGTACTAGATAGAAGGGATAACCATATATGTTTTGGGAGGGAATTTTATATGCATTGGCTCTCTTCTACCCACATTTGGTGGCCTCTAGATCTTGGAGACTGAGCTCATTTTTTTTGTACATGGACCTTGACTTATTTCCCAGTTCAGCAATGAGTTCCATTCCACTGAATGGATTTATTACAGTAGTTATTGTTTTTGGACCTGACTTTTATACTTACACAAAAAAAAGTACCCACCTGATATTTCCTCCCCCCCCCCCATTCCACTTTAGAACTCCAGTCTCCATCATATCCCCTCAGTCTCTCCATTAGTCTTTCTTTTAATTTGATGACATCCTGTTTTCTTCTATTTTGAGGGTCTTATAGGAAAGTACTGTGGACTAGGCACACTCCGAGGTCATGGATAAAGTACTGTGGACCTAATTTCTGTCTGGGCAGTTGCATTGAAAGAGGTCATACCCTTCCTTTGGCTACTTCCATTCTGGATCCGCCCCTCTTCTGCAATGGTCCCTGAGCCTTGGAGGGACCTGTGACAGAGGTGTTTCAGTGCTGGACACTCCTGTGGACCCATCCCTTCTTCTCAGCACTATGTTGCCTTTTGGGTGATCCCAGTGGTCATCACCATCTGAAAGAGAAGCTGGACCTAACCAGAAGTGAGAGCAGCATTAATATGTGAATATGAACATTAAGTGGGAGTGCAGTAGGGCAGCTTGGACCTGGCATAGCACTGGGAATAATATATACATTTAGTCAGAGAAGGACCTGACTTTATACTCCCATGGCTCATGATCTCCCCTGGCATTTGACTTTTGCTTAAGAACATTTGAGAGCCATGATGCAAAGTCCCATTGTTTCTCTCCTTTGAGCTCCAGCCAGAGAGAGAGAGAGAGACCTAGTACAGACAGGACCTGTTAGAAGAGAGAGATTATGGGAATGTAGTTCTTTTATTATTGTTGTTATCCAGACACATGTGCCACCTTGTTCATCTGGCTTTACATGGGTGGACATGTGTGTGTGAAGATGTACCCCAGGTCCTTAGGGCTTTGCAGGCAAGGCTATCTTCCCATTGAAATTTTTATTTATATATTTACTGTGTGTTTGAAAGAGTGAGAAAAGAGGCTCAGAGAGAACTTGAGAGCTACCTTTTTCAGTCAGATTGGCTGACCAGAAAGTCCAAGCCATTTTCTGGTCTCTGTTCTCCAGAGAAAACCCGGGGCTTTGCAGGCAAGTATCTTAGCCATTGAGCCATCTCTGGCTATCTTCTGTTTAGATGTGTGCTGGGGAATTGAACTTAGGAAAAATTAGGTGTGCTCAGGCCCTCATGCTTGTGTTGTAAGTATTCTTAACTGCTGAGCCATCTTCCCGGCCCCACTGTTTTATGAGATGGGTTCTCACTATATAGATCAGGCTGACCTTGCAATCACAATCCTTCTGTCTCAGCCTCCCAAGTGCCAATATCACTGGCCTACTTTGCCATGCTTGGTCAAGTGGACCATTCACTCTGTGGAGCATTGCTCTCCTGTGGGACACTGGCATAAAACACACATAGGGGAGTGTAATAAATGCTTTCCTGAACCTGAAAGAAAATTTGTGTGGACCAAGTGCTCCTTGGACTGCAAACGATAAGTGCCAGTGAAAGGCAGAGGAGGAAGAACTGTGCTCCCACAGAGGGGGAAGGTGGAGTGCCCAGAACTTTGGGCCACTCAGCACTGGCTGGGCTCAGAGGACGTGCAGCTCAGTGACAGAAAGCCATCTGGGAAGATAGGTTCGTGCTCTGGGGACTCTTGGAGGTGGGGTGGAACAGGGTGTTAGAGGGGACCCACTTTGTTTGAACTGATACCCAAGAAAATGGACATCACATTCCAAAGTGACATGGAGGCCATGGTGCAGGAGACGTGGGGAGGAAGGCATCACTAAGCAGCTGCCGTGAGGTGAGGGAGAAGGGCCTGGGGATCAAAGGCAGAATTGGGGCCTGGAGGGATGGCTTAACGGTTAAGATGCTTGCCTGCAAAGCCAAAGGACCCAGGTTCGATTCCCATGACCCATATAAGCCAGATGCACAAGGTGGTGGTACGTACATCTGGATTCGCTTGCAGTGGCTGGAGGCCCTCTGGTGTATCCATTCTCTGTGTGTGTGTGTGAGTCTCAAATAAATAAATATATAATTTAATTTTTTTTAAAAAAAGTAGTATTGGGAGAGCCATGGGAGTACTAAGTCCCCATCCATCCATTCCCCAGGGCAGTGAATAGATTAATACACAGCTCAGGGCAGGAGAGAAGAAGTCCCACCCTCCTGAGCAGGTGTAGGACTTATGGGCTGGCAAGGGAGGAGAATTTCAGGGAACAGAGCATGCATTGTTTTTGTGTTTGTTATTGTTGGTTTGTTTGACACAGGGTCTCACTCTGTCGCCCAGATAATCCTGGAACTCACTCTGTAGCCCAGGCCACCCTCAAACTCATGACAATCCTCCTGCTTTACTGCAGGGATTACAGGCATGAGCCCTCACCCCTGACAGGACATTTCTTGATTAAGTCATGACACAAGATAAAGAATAAAAATATTGTTCCTATTCAGGGGTGCCATGTCACACACACACACACACACACACACACACACACACACACACACGGCAAGGTTCAATCAGAGTAAGCGTATGTATCGCCCCAGACTCTGTAGTTTCTTTGTGGTGAGAATGCTGGATGTGTCATTGCTGTCTTAGATGGACACCTCTACCAGCTACCAGTGAGCAGAATGGTGGTGGCACACAGGGCCAGACAGCACAGCCCCCAGGAAAGCTCTCAACCCGAACCACTCATTTGAATGCAGTGGCTCCAGATGCTTTGACCCCTGGGAGAAACATGCGGAGGGTCTCATCCCCGCTATGGGTGAAAGGCAGCTCTGTAGGAAGCGGAGTAGCCTGTCTGGGCCAACGGCCACTGTGTAAAGGCAGGGATGGCCCAGGAGCACAGGGCTCCCAGTGAAAGATGTGGGACAGTTGAGGCAGGTTGGAACTAAAGGAGCCATGGGAACAACAGAGCAGATGTTGAATTTGAATGATGGGGGAGAGCCCTGAGGATCCCTGGGCTCTGACTGAGCAGCGGTGGGGACCTTGCTCATCCCTAAGCCATGGGAACGCAGGAAGAGTGGAGTTTAGTGAGAAGATGGCTGGCTCAGTCCAGGAATCTGAGGGATGCTGAGTAGTCCATATAGAATGAATTCTCTGGCTGGGAGAGGGATCTGGGCAAGATCTGGGAGAAAGTGCCCAGGGTGTAGGCAACTGTTTCTGTAAACTGAGATATCGATGATGACACAGTATGGAATTTGTTTCTAATTGGAGACACTTGGGGGTATTTATAGGAGACTTGGGATACTGATGTTTTCCCCAAAGACGAAAAGTCTGGCCCACAGATGGTGGCAGGCAAGCGGAGTAGTGCAGAAATAAGGGGAACCCCTCAGCGCCCCAGAGGCCTAGCACCCCATGGGCTGATGGTCCCTGTTCACACCTGTTTCTCGCATGGCTTGTTTGCTTCCTTTGGGCTCCATCGGACACTTGGGGACCTCTCTGCACGCTGCTTTTAGAAGCTTACATGTGGCTGAGAGAGCGTCTGTTTCTAGCAACTGAGAGACAAACTCCCTGACTTCCAGGGCCTGCTGCATCTGAGGACCATGCTGGGTGGTGCCAGCCACATTCAGACAGGCTCTCTGCAGGGGACCCAAAGCCTCATATTTTGTTACCAAATTAACACCTTCACGTTCCAACCAGACTTATGGTCTCAGTTACATCAACACTCTGCGTTCCTACCTGGTGTTCCTCTAGCCTGGGACATGTGTCTGGGCGTCCTCGGGCCCCTCTCAGTATGTTGGAGAGGGAAGACACTTATTGAATGATGCGGTGTAGGACTGGAGAGGGCCCAGTCAGTAGATTTCTTGCTTTGCAAGCACGAGTGTCTGAGTTCGACCCCCAGAATCCACATAAAGCCATGTGTGGTGCATTTGTGATCTCAGTGCTGAGGAGATGGAAACAAGCAGATCCAGCTTTTCTAGCCTACTCAGTGAGTTCTAGGCCAATGAGAAACCCTGACTCAACAAAGGTGACAGTGCCTGAGGAATGACACCCAAGATTGTCCTCTGGCTTCCACATGCATGAGCTCACAGAAGCATGAACGTACACACGCATGAGTACACACACTCTCCCACACATACATACACACAAAATATGGTACAATTTAGACCCCGTGCTCTCAAAGACAGAACACAACTGGCATGTAATAAATACTCAGATGTTATTGGTCAGGGTCTGGCAGTGTATAGAGAAAACTCTTAGGACTCTAGGGAAGAATTTATGTCATTGAAATTGTGGAAGCCGGCCTGACGGATCTCTCTCAGGTATCACTTAACCAGTTAAAGGTCAGGAAGGCTGGGGGGGGGCGGGTCCTCCACTTCCCTCCCCCCCCCAGACGTCTTTGTGCTTCAGTGGCGAGCCAGAGAGGAGGGAATTCCACATGGGCTGTCCGTTTCCCTACAGCTCTGGGCTGCTGCACTTTACGGCATGGCAATAAAACATCAAGATTTCACGGTGTGGAATATGGGGTCTTCTCTCTCTGGGGATGTAAAGTGAAACCCCTGGGAATATGCTTTACAGTTCTATGCAGCCAGTCCACCATGCTTTCTGAGCCACCTACTTGTATATTACTAGAAATAGGGGCCACATTTATTTATTAAATCATTTGCATGCTTTTTTTTTTGTCTATTTCTGACCTTACATGCCTATGACATATAGCCTGATGAGAACCAAAAAGCCCCAAGTTTTTAGTATGTGAGAAAGGAAATGAAGTTATGGACCAGCTGGCCTCGGGGTTATTTTTCAGCCTGGCTACGAATGAGGGGCCTTCTTTTGACCACAGAGAGTTTTGCTTCCTTTTCAAAGATTCATGACATGTACTATTGGAGAAAATACAGGACGGGGTTCTGTAGTTGTGAGGTAATGTTGCATTACCGTACTAGAATTTCCTCCCCAGTGGGTCTTGATCTCCTGAGAAACTAGACAGTGGCTGGGTTTGCTGAGTCTCTGAAAGGATGGTGATTTTACTGAGTTGGAAGCAAGATGGGTGCCTGGGCCTCGTACAGGCTCCTTCTGGAAGGGTGATCTCTCAGGGCTGGCCTTTAGCCTTCAGTTCTCAGTGAAATCTCCCTGCTTGCTCTCTCTCCTCCTCCTCCTCTCTCTCTCTCCCTCTGTATAAGGGTGCGGTTACTTCAGTACATGGATACTTTTGCACTCCAGAGTCAGTAAAACATGTTGTCAGTTCTTGGGGGTTACAGTGAGAAATTTAAGGGTGTTGGAGTGTCCTCTGAAATTTAAAACCACAAAATGTGTAAACAAGTCGATGTCCACTGTCCTCAGAGCAGCCCTCAGCCTGTGGGACCTGACCCCTCCTGACTGAAGGATCACCCACCAAGGAAGAGAAGCCACACTGCACATAGCACACAGTGCAAGACCGGGGCTGGCTGGCTGGGACACCCACGCTATGCCTGGGGAGGTAGCACCCAAGCCAGAGATTGGTTTCCTGTCCAGTGGCCAGAAGGACTTGGAGCTCTGTTCTCATGCTTAATTCCGCTTCATTTGCTTTGAGTCCCTGCATGGAGTCACCTTCTCCCACCTCTGATCTCCCTTCCTGCACAGAAAGAGACAGGGTGCTGTCCTCTTCCCAATAAAAGTGGCACAGCCTCGGTCCACTGCCCTGAGGGGCCAGTGCTCGTTGTGGGGGTTCGAAGTGCTGCCTCTGGGGTCAGAGAGTTGGAAGCTGGGGCAGATTTCATGGTCTGCTTTTCTTAGATAGCATTCTCACCCCCATCCACAGAGAGCTGTGTCATGGTGACAGATGGACCTTAGACTTCAGGAAAAGTAATTCTAGAAAATACAGATCATACAAAAGCATTAAACAGGAAATACAAATTACCTAGGGCCTTTCCACATAGAAATAATGACCATTTAAGATATTCTTTTTTCAATATATTCAAATAATGCAGTACAAAAATGTAAGTACAGAGGCTGGAGAGAGAGTGCAGTCAGTAAAATGCTTATCTTGTAAGCAGGAGGAACTGAGTTGGATCCTCAGAGCATACATAAACTGCATGGTGTCATTGTGCATGCTTGTGATCCCAGAGCTGATAGTTGGACACAGAGAATCCCTGGAACTCGCCAGCAGCGGTCTAGCCTAATTGGTGAGCTGGTCCAGGCCAACTAGAGGCTCTGTCTCAAAACAAAAATAAAAATGTGGGGGGGGGCAGTGTTCCTCAGGAATGACATCTGAGGTTGTCTTCTGGTCTCCACCTATCATGTACACATGTACACATACATGAACACAAATGCACACCCATACTGCACATTTTTAAAAAGAGTGTGTGTCATTCCTTCTTGAGTACTAGAATGGTATTCTGGGTCATTTTATCTGTACCAGAAGCAGAACTTTTAAGAAGTTCTGTTAAAGAAGGTTTTCTGGTTAAAAAAAAAAAAAAAAAAAACCTTAAGTTCTGACCACCTGCAGTGGATTTCATTTTGCCCTCCATAGCAAATTGACCTGCATTTGCACTCAAAGTCATGAGCTCTTACCCCTCAGCTCTAACCCATGCTCCGAGGTTGGCCCCTTAGCTGAGCTGGAGGGCTGGGTCCCCAGTCTGTGTGCAGTGGGCATCCCTTCAGGGCGAATTCCCTACACATCTCTCTTGTCTGAAGTGTGGCAGCATCTTCTGACACATTGGTTGTTGAGCTCCTGGTAGGAATTCTGGCTGAGACTGGCTGTGTGTCTGAGTCTGAAGATTTGTACCTTTCATCAGGTCAAGGAACATTCTGGGCCACTATTAGCTTGCCCACCCTCTTCTCATGAGTCTTTCTTCTGGATTTTCACTTAAATGCATGATATCATTCCCTTTCCTATTTTCTTTTAATATTTTTATTTATTTATTTTTTTTTGAGAGAGAGATAAAATAGACAGGTAGAGACAGAGAGAGAGAGAGAGAGAGAGAGAGAGAGAGAGAGGGAGAGAATGGGCGTGCCAGGGCCTCCAGCCACTGCAAACAAACTCCAAATGCATGCGCCCCCTTGTGCATCTGGCTTACATGGGTCCTGGGGAGTCGAATCTGGATCCTTTGGCTTTGTAGGCAAGTCCTTAACCACTAAGCCATCTCTCCAGCCCCGCCCTTTCCTAATTTAAAATTGTCTACTACTACCCCATTCCATGCCTGTAATTTTCTACATGTTAATTTACTCTGATCCCAAGAGTTTTTGAAGGCTGAATTTTGCTATGTGCAGTTTCTATGGGTGCTCTGCAAGCTTTGAGGACTTTGCCATATGAATTCACCATTGATCAGAGATACTCATGGAGTTCCTTCACCACCCATCAGAGGTACTCACAGGATTCCTTCACCACCCATCAGAGGTACTCACGGGGTTCCTTCACCACCCATCAGAGGTACTCACGGAGTTCCTTCACCACCCATCAGAGGTACTCACGGGGTTCCTTCACCACCCACCAGAGGTACTCACGGGGTTCCTTCACCACCCACCAGAGGTACTCACAGGGTTCTTTCACCACCCATCAGAGGTACTCATGGGGTTCCTTCACCACCCACCAGTGGTACTCACAGGGTTCCTTCACCACCCACCAGAGGTACTCACAGGGTTCCTTCACCACCCATCAGTGGTACTCACGGGGTTCCTTCACCACCCATCAGTGGTACTCACGGGGTTCCTTCACCACCCATCAGTGGTACTCACGGGGTTCCTTCACCACCCATCAGAGGTACTCACGACTCACGGGGTTCCTTCACCACCCATCAGAGGTACTCACGGGGTTCCTTCACCACCCACCAGTGGTACTCACGGGGTTCCTTCACCACCCATCAGAGGTACTCATGGGGTTCCTTCACCACCCACCAGAGGAACTCACGGGGTTCCTTCACCACCCATCAGAGGTACTCACAGGGTTCCTTCACCACCCACCAGAGGTACTCACGGGGTTCCTTCACCACCCATCAGAGGTACTCATGGGGTTCCTTCACCACCCACCAGAGGAACTCACGGGGTTCCTTCACCACCCATCAGAGGTACTCACAGGGTTCCTTCACCACCCATCAGAGGTACTCATGGGGTTCCTTCACCACCCACCAGAGGAACTCATGGGGTTCCTTCACCACCCATCAGAGGTACTCACAGGGTTCCTTCACCACCCATCAGTGGTACTCACGGGGTTCCTTCACCACCCACCAGAGGTACTCACAGGGTTCCTTCACCACCCACCAGAGGTACTCACGGGGTTCCTTCACCACCCATCAGTGGTACTCATGGGGTTCCTTCACCACCCACCAGAGGTACTCACGGGTTCCTTCACCACCCACCAGAGGTACTCACGGGGTTCCTTCACCACCCACCAGAGGAACTCATGGGGTTCCTTCACCACCCTTCAGAGGTACTCACGGGGTTCCTTCACCACCCACCAGAGGTACTCACGGGGTTCCTTCACCACCCACCAGAGGTACTCACGGGGTTCCTTCACCACCCATCAGTGGTACTCATGGGGTTCCTTCACCACCCACCAGAGGTACTCACGGGGTTCCTTCACCACCCTTCAGAGGTACTCACGGAGTTCCTTCACCACCCATCAGAGGTACTCATGGGGTTCCTTCACCACCCACCAGAGGAACTCATGGGGTTCCTTCACCACCCATCAGAGGTACTCACAGGGTTCCTTCACCACCCATCAGTGGTACTCACGGGGTTCCTTCACCACCCTTCAGAGGTATTCACGGGGTTCCTTCACCACCCTCCAGAGGTACTCACGGAGTTCCTTCACCACCCACCAGAGGTACTCACGGAGTTCCTTCACCACCCACCAGAGGTACTCACGGGGTTCCTTCACCACCCACCAGAGGTACTCACGGGGTTCCTTCACCACCCACCAGAGGTACTCACGGGGTTCCTTCACCACCCACCAGAGGTACTCACGGGGTTCCTTCACCACCCACCAGAGGAACTCACGGGGTTCCTTCACCACCCTTCAGAGGTACTCACGGGGTTCCTTCACCACCCATCAGTGGTACTCACGGGGTTCCTTCACCACCCACCAGAGGTACTCACGGGGTTCCTTCACCACCCACCAGAGGTACTCACGGGGTTCCTTCACCACCCACCAGAGGAACTCACGGGGTTCCTTCACCACCCATCAGTGGTACTCACGGGGTTCCTTCACCACCCTTCAGAGGTACTCACGGGGTTCCTTCACCACCCTTCAGAGGTACTCACGGGGTTCCTTCACCACCCTTCAGAGGTACTCACGGAGTTCCTTCACCACCCTTCAGAGGTACTCACAGGGTTCCTTCACCACCCTTCAGAGGTACTCACGGGGTTCCTTCACCACCCTTCAGAGGTACTCACGGGGTTCCTTCACCACCCACCAGAGGAACTCACAGGGTTCCTTCACCACCCATCAGAGGTACTCACGGGGTTCCTTCAGCACCCATCAGAGGTACTCACGGGGTTCCTTCACCACCCTTCAGAGGTACTCACGGGGTTCCTTCACCACCCTTCAGAGGTACTCACAGGGTTCCTTCACCACCCTTCAGAGGTACTCACGGGGTTCCTTCAGCACCCATCAGAGGTACTCATGGGGTTCCTTCACCACCCATCAGAGGTAGTCATGGGGTTCCTTCACCACCCACCAGAGGTACTCACGGGGTTCCTTCACCACCCTTCAGAGGTACTCACGGGGTTCCTTCAGCACCCATCAGAGGTACTCACGGGGTTCCTTCAGCACCCATCAGAGGTACTCATGGGGTTCCTTCACCACCCATCAGAGGTAGTCATGGAGTTCATTCACCATCCATCAGTGTTATCATGGGGTCCTTCACCATCCATCAGAGGTACTCACGGGGTTCCTTCACCATCCATCAGTTGTTCTAGCATGGTTTCAGTGATGCTCAGATGGTTCCTTGAGGAGCTTATGTGTGTTCCTCTAGAGAGCATGGAATTTTCCCAGAGTAACTATTGCATAAAGGTCTAATATAAACCAGACCCCAGTAAAGATGTTTTGGGGGGGCCTTGAAGTGGTTTATGATCTGCCCCCAAACCCACATATGGTCTGGTCTCATATTTGGAATTCTTAGGGAAAAAATTTTCCTCTCTCAAATTCAGAACAAAGGTATAAATGACAACTTTTCCCCCTTCGCTGATTCATCTTCCCAGGAAGGGTATAGTGCTGTGTGAATTGGATTCTGTTTGAACCCCTGGGCTTTCAGGAGTAAACCAGCTGAGAGAGGACGCCAAAGCTCATGGACAAGAGTTACTGCTCCAGCTGGGACGAGAGACCTGAAAGGCTCAGCCACAGCAGATGCTCTGCAGGGTATTTTGAGAAGAGTTCCCTGCATTGACATTGGGTATCATAACAGGCAATAAAACTCACACTTGCATATTTTGTGTTTATTTCATTGTGATCGGTACCCCTCAAATTTCTTCCCAACTGTTGAGAGCTCATCCGCTTGTGTCTAAAGAAGGTGCCTTGCCACTTAGAATGTGACTCCTGCACTAAATGATGGACACACAGCTAAGATATCTTAAGGATTTAAGCTGCTTCTGTTTTGGTTAAAGTTAAGAGTCATTTAACTAGGAACTGTGTTTAGTTTTGTTTTGAGGAAAGGGTCTCAAATGAGCTATGTCGCTGAGACAGGCCTTGAATTCTTGATCTTTCTGCCTCTCCTTCTCCAGTGCTGGAGTGATAGGTGGGTGCCATCGAGCCAGGAGCAGAAACCTTAGTTTCCTTCTTTCACTTCAGAAGAAGGCTGAGATAGCTTTAGTGTGCTTCTAAGAGCCATACTGACCTTCCTAAGCCATGTGCCTCTCTTCCCGTGACCCCAGGCTCCACTAACTACTCGCGCTGCTAGCCTTGGGGCAGGGGTGGAGGACGAGGTACAAGGCTGCTGCCCAGGTCTGTGCTGGACTCTGTAGGCACATCCAGGATCCTCCCATAGGATCCAAGTCACTCATTGGAGAGCCTCTGGTTGTCTGCCAAGCCAGCAGGGTGACCCCAAGAGTCTTACATTCCCCAGTGGCTCACAGGCCAGCCTTCCCAGGACACTGTGCATTGTGTGCCAGTGGATTTATTCCTCTGAAGACTCTTGTTTCAGCTGTAGGTTTTCACTTTTGGGGTTTTAAAAAAATATTTTATTTTTTAATGTATTCCCAAGGAAAGAGAAGAGAAACATACACACACAGAATGCACATTCCAGAGCCTCTAGCCACTGCAAATGAACTCCAGATGCACACACCACTTTATACATCTGGCTTTATGTGGGTACTGAGGAATCAAACCTGGGTTGTTAGGCTTTGCAGGCAAGCTCCTTAACTGCTGAGCCATCTCCCCAGCCCAGCTGTAGGTTTTCCAGTGATGTAATTTTTACTGAACTGTGGTTGGGCAAAGATGTCCATCCCTACCCGCCACCCCAGTGGTTGTGGGAACCAGAGCCGAGTCACAGCTGCACTGAGGCTTGTGCTTGGGCCATGCCTCAGTGGGAAGGGGATGGGATGGTGAGCCATGATGGGTCCTGGACAATTGAGGTAGGTAGATGCTTTAGTGGAACTTGGCACAGCTGTGGACGATACATTCTGAAGGTATGTGTGATCCAATGTACCCTGAACCATGTGTCAGTCCACTTACTGAAGGCCGCTGATGGGTGAACACTGAAAATCTCTGTCTTCTGTATGAGGCTGCATCTGTTGGGCAACTCTGTAGGCAGGGAGCCATCGCCCTGACTGCAAGACCTCCATAAGTGTGGGCCAAAGGAAGGCTCTGATTCTGCTACCAGAGGCCACATCCCAGCAGCATGGATGTGGTTCTGGGCCTTTTCTGTCCCCATGGTCACGAGGACTATACCTGGCTACTCTTCACAGTGAAGGTGGCATGTGAGGCAAAGTCAGTGACATCCTTCCTTCCTTGTAACTATATCTGGGTTCAGTGAAGCTGCACAGATGGAGCATGGCTCTGCTCTTGGAATCGGGTGGGCCACTGCTGCTTTCTAAGGAGTGGGACAAAGGAAGCCCTTCACTTTCCAGTGGTGCCATTACAACTGGAGCGCCATCCCTCTTCATGCCATGGGACAGTAAAAGACACCGTGTCGACTGATGGTGCTACCTCTTGGATGATCCACTCTTCATGTATCAGGCAAATGCTGCTAAGCATGGGTGAGGCCGAGGTGGGTAAGCAGCTTGTGACTGGCTCTGGGCAGTGTGAGCAGGTGGATGAGTCTGCCTGAGATGGCTGGAGGCTGACTTGACCCAAAGACCAGACAGAGCTCCAGGCAAGGTGTGCAGTGTTCTGAGCCTCCCCTTCCTCATCTGTGAAATGGGGGCACTTGCTCTCCACAGGGGCGTTGCCAGGACACGTGAGTAGAGACTCCGTCCACATTCATCAGTGCTGCTCTGCTTGTACTGTAACGGATCCATTGACCATGGTGTCCCCACTGGGTGATTGCAAGAAACGGCACGTCTCTTGCCCGGGTGCGTGGAGAGGTCGGTCTTTTCTCTCATTTGCACCATGCGCACTCTGCCCTGGGGGCGAACTCTTTCTCTGGGATTAGCTCTTCTTTCCTGAGGGAGATTCCACTTTAGTTTCCCTGCCTCAGTTTCCCTGCCTTCCCCAGTGCTTCTGGGGCATTTTGCTTTCCCCATCCATCTGTGGGCAGGGCTGACATGACTGGGTAGCATAAGTCGGTGCTGCTCCACTTTCCCGCCTGTTAGGATTCAGGCTTCCTCCGTACACCAGCCCCAGCCAGGAAGCTGGACTCTCCTGCCCTGCACCCCATGTTCCCTCTGCCTGGCTGTAAGGCCCTTTCTTGGGTCTTCAAGACCCCTCTGGGGATTCTGAGCTGGGTGACTTGACCCAGTCTGTGACTGCAGGAAGTAACGCACATTCCTAGGCCCTGCAGGCACTCCAGTGCAAAAGTAGGGGACAGTAGCACAAGGGCACTGTGGGTAGTTGGCATCATGGGACCACCCTGTCCAGCCTCCAAAGGTGCTTTATCTACATGGGAAATGGAGCCTGGAAGCAGAGGGCTCCCATGCTAACTGACCACTCACGGTGCCCAAGCAGGTGGTGTGCTGACCCATCGCTTGTCCCTTCTAACCCAGCAGAAGGACAGGGAAGCTTCTGAAAGACAAGTGAGAGACTTGCAGACAGCAAAATGGCCTTGGGCTGCTGAGGGCCACATCCTTTCATTTTCTGTGTCAACCAACAGTGATTTATATTGTGGACCAGACCTCGAAGACCTGGATCTGCCAGGCTCTCTGTTTCCTTAGTTCTCTGATCTTGCAGCTGGGACCCTCCCCTAATGGCCATGAGGGGGCTGGCCCCACTGGCCTTGGATAGCTTTGTTCTGGCCCAGGCAGGTCAAGGAGCCCAGAGCCTCCGCTCAGGGCCTTGGCCTTTGGGCACTCTCTGGTGTCACCCTGCCTTGCCCAGGAGCTCCTATCCTTGTTCTGGTCCTCTCTTTCTTTTTCTTTGGTATGTTTGTGTGTTGGGCAGAGATGCATGTGTGTTCATCTGTGTGTGGGCTCATGCGTGTGCTTGTGCACATGAGTATGTGTGCATATGTGCGGAGGCCAGTGGTTGATGTTGTGTGCCCTCCTAAATTGACTTCTCCACCTTATTTTTTGAGACAGGGTCTCTCGCTGAGCCAGTTACCCCAGAAATTGTCTCTGCCTCCCGGGTGCTAGGATTACAGATGTGTGCCAAGCATGCCTGTCATCTTTTGCAGGTTCTGGGGATCCAAACTCAGGTCCTCATGCTTGCGTGGCAAGCACTTTACCCACGGAGCTATCTACCTAGCCCCACTTCTTCTCTTTTCGTGTCTGCATTTCATAATTAAAACATGGACCCCCCCCACACACACAACCTTCTGCCTGATTTTCCTTTCTTCTACCCCAATTCTGAGTGTGGACATTTGTCTAAGACAGACCCCCAGGCACTTCCCAGGGCAGAATGGTGAAAATCTTTTAGCATGTAAATGTGCATTGTGAAGTCCTGAAAGGCTGTGGGAGAAGAGGGCAGACCTCCCTGCCAGGTCAATGGCCCAGGACTGGCCCTGGCCCGAGTGTCAGGGCTGAGGAGGGCAACAGGAGGGGACAGATGCAGGGAAAGAAGGGGCTGTGTCTATCTCAATCAAGCTCATTTAAGTGGTCTCTATTACGCCTGGGGGAAATTAAACCCAGAGCGAAGGCACTATAAGCACACTGCCTTGGAGGGGCAGGGTTCCTTCCCAGCCCCTGTCCGTGGTGGTGCTCTTCATGGGCTCCTGCCACCCTGAATGGCTTCCTTTTCTCTGGTGCAGGGGAATTTCATTCAGAAAACTAAAACGTAGCTAAAGCTTGTTATTGTGAATATCTAGAAAAACTGGATGATCTACGATCACACGACGGGAGTGGGGTCACTGGAGAAGTGTCTGTGTACAAAGAGCAAAGAGGGTGTTTGCAGAGTAGCCTGCACACAAAACAGACAGAATGGAGTCCATGCAGCAGGGGGCCACTGAAGGCCCACAGCAGAGGGTGGCCTGCAGAGTGGAGAAGCCGGGGTCGTGGCAGAGTTCAGGAGACTCACACCAGCCACATCTGAAGGAATCCATGGGGATGCCTGGCATGTTTATGCTTAGGCGCCTTTAAAAGGAACTCTTTAATTTTGCTTGAGGCAGAGGAAATCTAGATGTCAGTAAGAAAGAGACAGAGAGAGAGAGACAGAGAGAGAGAGAGAGCGAGCAATCCAGGTGGCCAGGCTGAGCCTGGAAGCTGGACAATGGACTGCAGGCGTAGATAGAGGAGGACCAGGCTGCGCTCTGACACTCAGAAAGGACACTCCTTATCCAGGGCCAAACCCCCAGCATCTCGAACGGAGGTCACAGGAGGTCTCGGCCCTGAAGGACAGAGAGCCTGGCTCTGAGCAGGAAGGATGTCCAGCTCCTGCGGTGGGCAGCTTGGAACAGTAGCAGGGCTTGTGGGCCAAGCTGTTGGTCTATGTGCATCTGAAATGGGAAGGAGAGCTCCACGAAAAAGGCTGTGCGAGACAAAGGGTTCCTTTCGATAATGATCTAATGACTGCATCTCTATGTGGTCCAGACATCGGGGGACATTTGTCCTGTATTGTTATCCAACAATTCTCCATGTGTAATGCTTTGTCCTGGAAATGCCCCTTACCTGCTCTCTGCATCATACACAGGTAGCGTCCGGGACAGTAGGTCACAAGGACACAACACCACAGGTATCCACCACAGCCTCAGCTATGCCCCATCACTGTGCAACTGTGACCTCCCTCTATTCTGAGAAAACAGAAGTAAGATGCAGTCCCTAACTTTGAGGGTTATTAATCCTCTGCACATGTCACATGAATAACTGTAGCAGGAAGCGTGGTTCAGCCAGTGCCAACAGATCTGAACACAACCCTGCAGACCCCCCGAGGGAGGTGAGTTCTGAGGAGGAGGGGTCAGGGCAGTGGAAGCACAGAGGTGCTTAGACTAAAGGGAGCAAGTCAGTGGGGGGACGGAAAGCAAACAGTGGCTTGAACAGGGAATGTTTGACTAAAAGAATTTGGGGGGCTAGAGGCACGTCTCAAGGTGGAGCCCTTGCCTAGCATGTGCAAGACCCTGGGTTCCATCTCACCACCACAACTAAAATGCAATCAGTCATTCAACAAAATCGAGACTGAAGGGAGGAGGGACTGGCCAGTAAGAAGCACACTAGAATAAAGGCGCGATGCACAGCCAGGCTGCTGGAGGAAGAGCAGGAATGAGATTCAGATTCACTGGAGGGGCCAAGACTGCAGCTCCGGGGATGGCGGGGACCATCCTATAGGGAATGTGGGCACATTTCAGCTGGGGCAGTTGTTTAAACCCACTAGGGTGTAGAGCAGCTATGGCTGCCAGGCTCCAGGAACCTAGCAGGGAGCTTCTGAGTACCATGTACAGCAGGGGGACCGTCTCCTCTAGCATGCACCCCGGAAGCCCTTTCCTGACCAGCCCAACACCCTGCCAGCTGGCACAGTAAAAACACCTGAGGACTCACACACCGTCCCCAGCACTGGGACAACATGTACATTGGCAGCTGAGTGACAATGGATCTGTAAGCATCGTGGGAAAGTTTCAGCGAAAGCCAAGTTTGAAAGGGGCTTGGAAGATCCTACATGGTGGCCTGGGGAGATGGCTGAGTCAATGAGGCACTTGCCTTGCAAACATGAGGACTTGGACTCGATCCCCAGAATGCACAGAAAAGACCTAGCGTGGTGGCACATGCCTACGCCCCCAGTGTTAGAAAGGGAAGGATGGGGAGCGGGGTTGCAGTTTGGGGGGATCCCTGGAGCTGAGCCAGTCTAGCCTAATTGGTAAGCTTCAGGCCAATGAGGGTTCCTGTCTTAAAAAGAGGAGGACACCTGAGGCTGTCCTCTGGCACCCATTGCACACACATGTGCATGCACTCTCACCTACACATGCACCCATACTCACGTGAACACGCATTTGTATGCACACACCATGTACAAAAGAAAGACCCTCGATTCCAATCCTCAGGGCCCCTCACCCTGAAGATTTCACTCCAAATCCTCACAGGCCAATCAAGCAGTCATCCACGTACATCGCATCGGCTCCTTCCTCCTTCGAAGGGTCTTTCTATGGAGCAGGCTTCCCTGGCCTGCAGACAACAGCCAGGTGCCCCACCCAACAGTCTGTTCAATTTGTCAGCGTGCTCACTCGGCACGTTCCCCAGCCTTCTCCTCTCCTGCATGCTTCCTGCTTTCCTTACCCTATGACAACTCACTCTGCCCGCAGCACCCTTTATGGGTGTGCATGCATCATGAGAAAGGAGACCCTCAAGCCCCTGCTCTGGCATGCCAATGGAGAGGATCCCCTGTTGTGGGCTGGGCTGGGGACATAGCTCATCTTGGCTATTTCTGCTCCTTCACTCACTCCTGGCTCCACCTCTGTTTTGAGGTTGATCTACGGGGATGAGTGCTCATATAGGACGTGGGACTTTACAGGCTGGACTGGGAGAGAGAAGTTTCCTTCACACGTGGTGACAAAGCTAAGGAACAGAGCCCTGCCTCTCTGCTTACAGCCTGATGTGCATGAGAGTGAATGGCAGTGGGTTAGACTTTCATTCACTGTGACAGAATAGCTGACGTCAATGACCTAAAGGGCAGGATTATCAGTTCCACAGGTTTGAGTACACAATGTCAGGGAGGGTGTGATGGAACAAAGCAGCTCTCATCATGGCTGCCAGGAAGCAGAGCAAGAGAGAATTCCTTCACTGTCTTGTTGCCTCCTCTTTCCTCTTTTTAGTCTAGGTCTGGGGGTCTGGGTCCCCAGCTTATGGGATGGTTCAGCCCACATTCAAGGTGGACACCCTCATAGACAGACTTAGAGGTGAGCTTCACTCATCTTCCAGGTGCTTTTCAATCCAAGTTGAATGTCAAGTCCAGCCACCACAGAGAGGAGAGAGAGGCAGAGAGATGAGCTGGGTCCTGACGGCACTGGGACCTTTGTCCTGCTGTCTCTGAGGCCAGCTCTGACTTCTCTGTCTTGCTGTGGTTATATGTGCTGATAAATGTCCTCTTTTCTGTGGAGGACAGAGGTTGACACTAGAATTCTTCTTCAGTTGCTTTCTACCTTATTCTTTCTTATACTATCTATCATCTACCTGTCTATCTACCTACCTACCTATCTATCATCTATCTATCTATCTATCTATCTATCTATCTATCTATTAATCTATCTATCATCAATCAATCATTGATCTATCATTTATATCTATCTATCTATCTATCTATCTATCTATCTATCTATCTATCTATCATCTGTCATTAATCTACCTGCCATCTATCTCTTAGTTCTGACCACTGAGAGCCAGGAAATTGAAGGGCCCAAGTGGCGACTGGCTTACTTTTTACTCAGAACCTGGCTTCTACGTAACATTTTGTGGCTCCTTGAAGAGGCTGGACTTCAGGGCAAGTTAGGGAAAATGGAAAACGAGGCTGGACCAACCTGTTTGTTCAGATAAGAAGTAACTATGAAAAAAAAATGACCAGGTTATATTTAAATGACACATAAGCCAGCTCCCACTGACCAAATGAGGACTGATCTGAATTGCAAAGTAAATACTGAGAGTAATGTACCAGCAAATAAAACAGGAAGTGACAAGTTCATGCAAATTTCAGCAAACAAATGAATAAACTAAGTTCGAGAAAGAATGGCATATTTCTGCAGATCCAAATATCATCCTTTAAAAATATTTGTCATGTGGCAGGAAAGAGAAAGGGTGGGACTCCTGACAATTCTTACACAAGGGGTCATGAGAACATGTCAGCACTGGCGCACTGACAGTGCACACTCGGCAGGTTGCTGTTAGAACACACCCTCACTTCTGGGATGGGTGAGCTGCACGTGTGCAACTCGCCATACACATTCCGAACAGAGGCATGTGCACTGGACCTGCCCATTTTGTGTAAGTGTGCCAGGGTTATGAAAGACAAGGAAAGACCAAAACAGGAAGCCGGATGGAAAGTGCTAGAAACTGGACAATGAGTGGGTGTGAGAATCTGAAGAGTCTTTCTGTAGAAAGGACAATACTGGAATGATTTGTGGGGCTTGATGTCTTGAGGTGAAGGCATTGCTGTTCCCGTGCTGACATTGGCTGCGTTGTCATAAAGAGAATATCCCTGCTTGACAGAAATACACACCGAAGGATGAGGAGACGTCAGGTCACCAATGGTTCAGGGGAAAAGTCTTCTTTTGCTTCACTAGAAATTCTTCAGTACATTTATGATGATCTCAAAACAGAAAGAAGGATGAAAAGAAAAATAGGAGGCCAAGTGCCTGATTCAGTTTACCTCACATGGTGTCTTAGTCCTTAGTGCTATTACACACACACACACACACAAACACACATCTGCTATAGAATCTGAACCCTGGGAACTCATGTCAGCTGAAATCATTTGATAGACCGCCTCAGATACTTCAGCTTGGCCATCAGGGCTTGAATATTTTTGAGCTGAATCATTTTTTCAGTTTGAAGCTAAAATCTATATATTGAAGTTTGAAGGTGTGAAATCACTTTACTTTAAAATGTTGCCAAAGTTTGGGAAAAAATGAGCCTCGGTTCTGACCCGACCACTCACTATCTCATTAGACCCTGGCAGCTTTGATATACTCTCTCAGCAGACATTTCCCGGCCGCTCTGAGATCACACAGCATTCTTTTCTGTGTAAAACTTAACAATGATGTGAAAGTAGAGAAAGCTTTACTTGAACCTTTGAGGATATTTTCCTCGCTTGCTTAAAAAACTCAAAGCTGAAATAAAAACTTGCAGACACAAGAGTATCACTTTATATAAACATTGTACAGTTTGCTTTTTTTTTTAAATTTTTTTTATTTTTTTGGTTTTTCGAGGTAGGGTCTCACTCTGGCCCAGGCTGACCTGGAATTAACTATGTAGTCTCAGGGTGGCCTTGAACTCACGGCGATCCTCCTACCTCTGCCTCCCGAGTGCTGGGATTAAAGGCGTGCGCCACCACGCCCGGCTCCAGCTTGCTTTTTAAAAAAAAATATATTTTAATTTATTTATTTGTGAGACTAGAGAACAGAGAGAAAGAGAGAGAGAGAGAGAATATTAGGAGAATACCAGGGCCTTTTGCCACTACAAACGAAGTCCAGGTACATGCACCATTCTTTTTTTTTTTTTTTTTTTTTTTTGTTTTTCCAGGTAGGGTCTCACTCTGGTCCAGGCTGACCTGGAATTAACTATGTAGTCTTAGGGTGGCCTCGAACTCTCGGCAATCCTCCTACCTCTGCCTCCCTAGTGCTGGGATTAAAGGCGTGCGCCACCATGCGTGGCTCTACATGCACCATTCTATACATCTGGCTTTACTGGGGAATAGAATCCATGCTGGTAGGCTTTGCAAGCATATGTCTTTAACTGCTGAGCCATTTTCCCACTCAACTTGCTTTTATATTGAGGCAAAATTTAAGCAAAAACACAGATCTTTTGTTTTGATATTAAAGTTTTCATACAAGAATAAGTGTTATATTGAGCTTTTCTCTCCTTCTACCCTACCTTGCATCTCTCACCCTTCCCCCTCCCATGTGTCTCTTTTGTTCCCTAGTCTGTTTCACTTCTATGTTCATATGACATATATGTTGTAGTCAGCTCCACATGTTGCTGGGACGAACTTCCAAACAGACACAGTTTATGGGGGGAACTGGATTTATTTCAGGCTTATAGATCCAGGGGAGTTTCCTAAAGGCTGGCCCCCTTTCACAGGTCCAAACAGACACACAACAACATACTAGCACCACAAGCAAGCAAGCAGGAACCCGCGGCAGCAAACAGCAGGGACCCGAGGCTGGAAATCAGATCTGCTCCCAAACACACCTTTGGGCTGGACCACAGGATCCCCCCATGACACTTCTCTCCAGGTGGCTGGAAATCCAAGATGAAAGCTTTAATAAAATGCCTGAGTCTATTGGGGGACACGAGTTCATGCAACCACAATATATGTGACTTTATGTGACTAAATAGAATCTAGGAGAAAATATGGGAACCATAAATTAGAGAAAACATGATATTTGTCTTTCTGATACTGAGTGATTGGCATAATATAATTTATCTGTTTTTCTATAACAACACGCATTTGTTCCTTTATGGTCGACAACAACTCCATTGTGTAGTTAAACCACATTGTCCTTCTCTAGTCATTACTCTGCTGCAGGACACCTAGGTGGCTCCATGACTTAGCTTTGTGAAGTGTTGTAATGAACACAGACGTGCCCAGTTCTTAAGGTTCCAGTTTGTTGAACTATGACGAATGCTCAGAGCCATGTAACCCCTACCCCAGAGAGTCACGGGTGTTAAACAGCACTCCTAGGCATTACATTCTCATCAGCTGCAACTGTATAGATCACTATTTGATTTCTTTTGTGATTTAAAATTATTTTCAACTGATGCATAAAACACAAATGCATCTATAGCAGTGGTATGTCATGTGAACTTGTGGTACATGGACACATCGTGTCATGTTTAAATGAAGCATGGATGTTGTGAAGTTACAGTGCATGGCTGACTGCTATAAACCTTCAAGCTCCTTTCTTCTAGTGTGGTGAAGTTACAGTGCATGGCTGTCCTCTGTCGTTTCCCTGCTGTCTGTTCTGCCGCATGCCAAAGCACCTGACTCCCCTTTCACTGTGACTCAGCACCTATAACAACATCTCCTCATCACTAGATCAGCTTTTTTCATATTGATCATATCAGTAAGGTCATGCAACACTGGTCTGGTTTATTTCACTTGACACATCTCTGTTACTGCAGAGTCAA
This sequence comes from Orientallactaga sibirica, assembly GCA_036365145.1. NCBI lineage: Eukaryota > Metazoa > Chordata > Mammalia > Rodentia > Dipodidae > Orientallactaga > Orientallactaga sibirica. Next base: position 18,820,679 of record JAEOAD010000044.1, on the reverse strand, counting down.
GATCTCATACATCACGGCTCCCTTGTACACGTGTACCCCTTTTCTTTGTCCATTCATCGGTTGATGGACCCTTAGGTGGTGTCCATTTCTTGATTATTGGGAACGGTTCTGTAGTAGACAGGAGTGCAGACGTCTCTTCTCCAAGCTGATGTCATTTCCTTTGGCTCTTTGTCCAGTGGTGGCTTTTCTGGATCTATGGCTGTGCCATTTTTATTTTCTTGATTTCCAGCCTTAATGTGCTTTTTCTTCCTTCTTCCTCCTCATGATGTCGGTGAGGACTTCTAGTATGGTGTTGGAAGGAAGCTGTGGGAAGGGGGTCCTTGTTTGGGTCTCAGCTTAGAAGTAAAGGGTTCAGTGTTTCACCAGCCACGTGGACTGAGCGACTACTGAGCTCCTCGACTCCCAAGACCGAAAACTGCTATTGTTGGACTGCTGTGAGCTCACCCAATAAATTCCCTCCTTCAATACAATTCATTCTATTGTTTCTGTTCTTTTACGTAACCCTGACTAATGCAGGGGTCCTCTTTCATGTCCACTCCCTTCTCTCTGTAGGTTCTGGCTGATGGCTTTGGATGGCGATGACGCTGGGAACGCAGCAGAATGATGACAGGGTGAGCAACACAGACGTTGCTGGTGTCCCTTCCACATGAACACTCCCCCATAGGCTCATGTGTTTGGACACTTGTCTCCAGCTGTAATACGGTTTTGAAAGGTTGTGGGACCTTCAAGAAGTACAGCCTGGATGAAGGAATTGGGTTGCTGGGTGGGGGCAATTACCAGTTCTAACCCAGCCCCAGTTCAGGCTGGAGGACTCTGCAAGTCATGCCGCCAGATTCCACTCCCTTCTATGAATCTACCATCCCTTCTCCTTCAAGATGGACTGTCCCCTTTCAAATCACGAGTCCAGACTTTCCTCCTTCAACTTGCTGCTGTTAGGTATTTTGCCACAAAGAGTGAAAGAAGACTTTTCTGGACATAGAGTTAAGCTGCCTCAGAATAATGGGAAGGTAGCCGCCATGCCAGAGGCAAAGCTCCTGAGGCAGAAACAGGTTATTTTAGTTGGGATGTGGTAGGACACTCTTATCCTGTGTGACACTCTGTGGTAGATGAAACAGAAGCCCAGAGCCATGCTCTCAAGTTCCTACAACCCCCTAAATTTCTGTGCACCCTTCCCCCAGCTTCACTGAGCCTTGGTGTTCTGGCAGGGACAGAAACAGATCACCAAGGGAAGAGGGCAGGAGTGTAGGCTACGATCACTGCCTTGCCCAGCAGCCCTCATGCAGTGGCTGAAGGATGTTGGGGTGAGATGCAGCTCCCTCATGCAGCGGCTGAAGGATTATAGGGGGAGACACAGCTCCTTCATGCAGGGATGAGGGATGTGGAGCGGGATGCAGCTTCTTGCCTGGACTGCAGAAGTCCACATTCAGCACCGGGACGTGGCCTGAACTGCATTTCCCTCATCACTCAGCTGGCCCTGGGGCTTTCTGATATGCCCTGAGCTCCATTTGCAGTTATTGCTTTGTCTTCACTCAGGGATCTGGGTCTATAGCTCTCTTGTTGTTGTGTCTCTCTCTGATTTTCCCATTCATATCATGCTGGCTTCAGTTTCTTACTTTATGGGGAATTTGGAGAAACACTGGTTTCAGATCTTCTATAAAGGTTTGCTAGAATTCTGCAATGAACGTGTCTGATTTAACATGAAGTTTTTTTTGATTGGGAGATTTTTAATTACTGCTTCTCTCATTGCTTGTTAGAGATCTGTTTAAATTATCTGTCTCACCGTGGTTTAATTTTAGTTAGGTCATTTGTGTCAAGGAATTCATCTGTTTCTTTTACAATTTCTAATTTGGTGAAATAAAAGCTTCTGAAGTGTGTCATTATGACTCTCTCAGTGCCACCTGCACCTGTGGTAATATCTTCTTTTCACCTCTAATCTTACTGACTGGGTCTTTTCTCTTTACTTTCATTAATTTTGCTAAGAGGTTGTCAATTTTATTAATCTATGAAAATCCAATGCTTTGTTTCATTAATTATTTTTTAAATATTTCATTTATGTCTGCCCTAATCTTGATTATTTCCATATAGACAACATTATACTAAATGGAAAACAACTGGAGCCATTCTCAGTAAGGTATGGAACTAGAGAAAGCTGTCCACTCTCCCCTGCATGCTGCTTTTTAACATAATACTTGAAGTCTTAGCTAAAGTGCTAAGACAAGAAAAAGAAATAAAGGGGATATAAATTGGAAAGGAGGAAGTAAAATTATCCTTATTTGCAGGTAGTATGATTCTATATGTAAGAGACCCTAAAGACTTCACAAGAAAACTTTTCAAGCTGATGAACACTTTCAGCAAAGTAGCAGAATACAAAATCAACACACACGCACAAAATGAGTAGCCTTCTTATATACCAATGACAAACATATGGAGAAAGAAAATGGGTAAACAGTCCCACTCAAAAAATTAAATATTTTGAATATTCCTAACCAAAGAAGTGAAAAATCTTCTACTATGAAAACTGTGAAACAATGAAGGAAGAAATTGAGGAAGACACCAAAAAAGATGGAAAGATCTTTCATGGTTATAGATCGGAAGAATAAATATTGTGAAAATGGCAGTCCTACCAAAAGCATTATACGGCTTAAATCCAATCCAATCCAATCAAATTTCCAGCACCATTCTTCACAGAAATAGTGAAAACAACCTTAAAATACATATGGAAGAACAAAAGACCCTGGATAGCAAAATGAATGCTGCTGGAGGTACCAGCGTGCCTGATTTCATGAAATACTACAGAGCCATAGTAATAAAAACAGCCTGATAGAGACACAAAAACAGACCTGTGGGTCAATGGGGAAAAAAAAAAACTAGAAGACCCAGGTATAAATCCATGTGTAAAAGGCAGCTTCATGTTGCTGGGAAGAACATCCAGACCAGACACAGTTCATGAGGGGAAGGGGTTTCCTTCAGGCTTTCAGATCCAGGGGGAAGTCCCATCAGCGGTGGGAGAAGCTGCTTCCATCCATCCCAGCCGACAGAAAACCACCACCATCCAGCAAACACCACAGCAGCAAGCAGGGACCCAGGCAGAGCAGAGGAGCACAAAGCTGGAATTTAGATCAGCCCCTAGAGATATCTCAGGGCTGGACCCCAGGATCCAGACCCCAGTGACACCTCCTCCATCCAGGCAGCTGGAGATCCAAGTTACAAGTCATAATAAAATACCTGGGCTGGAGAGATGGCTTAGCAGTTAAGGTGTTTGCCAGCAAAGCCAAAGGACATAGGTTCAATTCCCCAGGACCCATGTAAGCCAGATGCACAAGATCGCACATGTGCCTGGAGTTTGTTTACAGTGGCTGGAGGCCCTGGTGCACCCATTCTCTGTCTGCCTCTCTCTCTCTCTCTGCTTCTCTCTCTCTCTCATAAATAAATAAATAGATAAATAAATAAATAAATAAATAAATATATTAAAAATGGGCTGGAGAGATGACTTAGCAATTAAGGTGCTTGCTTTCAAAGCCAAAGGACCCAGGATTGATTCCCCAGGACCCACATAAGACAGATGCACAAAGGGTGCATGCGTCTGGAGTTCGTTTGCAGTGGTTGGATGCCCTGGCACACCCATTCTCCCTCTCTCTCTCTCAAATAAATACATAAAATAAGATTATAAAAAACTATTAAAATAATAAAATACCTGAGTCTATGGGGACATATATATAACTACAGCCACCTCATTTTAGACAAAGAGGCCAAAAACTCACATTGGAGAAAAGATAACATTTTCAACAAATGGTTCTGGGTACCCAGGATATCCATGTGAAGAAGAATGAGTCTAGATCTCTATCTCCCACCATGCATCAAAATCATCTCTAAATACATCAAGGTCCTTAATGTAAGACCTGAAATCCTAAAACAACTGGAGGAAAATTGGACACCACTTCAAGATATAGGAATTGTGAAGGATTTTCCCTGTAGCCAAGAAAATACAGTGGACAATGAACCTGTGGGACCTCATGAAACTAGAAAACTATTGTACAGCTAAAGAAACTGTCAACTGAGTCAAGAACAACCTACAGAATGGAAAAAAATGCCAGCTATATGCCCGATGAAGGATTAATATCTAGATATCTAGAATATATAAAGACAACAAAAACCCAATCAATAAAAAAAAAAAAAACACACAACCAAACTTTTAAAAATGAGCCATGGAATTGAACAGAGAGTTCTCAAAAGAAGAATTACAAATGGCGTTGTACTTACCTTAGTGTTTCTGGAACAAACCACCTGACTAAAAACAGCTGATGGGAGGAAAGAGTTTATTTTGGCTTAAAGTCTCAAGAGGGAGCTTCACTGTGGCAGGAAAAGGATGGTAGAGCAGTGGCTTGGCACCATGTCTTGCCACAAGGGCTGGCAGAGAGCAGAAAGAGTGAAACAACCTATGGCAAGGGGGAGCTAGGCAACACATGTCCTCTAGCAAGGCTCCACCTTCCAAACTGTCACCACCTGGGTACCAAATTCTCAAAACACATGAGGCTGCAGGGAACACCTCATTTCAAGTACTATAAATGGCCAATAAATTCATTTCTTTAATGGTCAACATCTTTAGCATTGGGGAAATGCAAAATAAAATTGCTTTGAGATTCCGTTTCATTCTGGTCAGAATGGCAATCATCAAAGAATGATATGACAAAAAATGTTGGCAAGGGTACAGGGAAAGAGGAACCCTTATTCCGTGTTGTGGAAAGTGTAAATTAGTGCAGCCACTATGCAAGTCAATGTAGAGGTTCCTCAAAAAGTTACAAATAGGCCTGGAGAGATGGCTTAGCTGCTAAGGTGCCTGCCTCCTAAGCCTAAGAATGCTGGTTCCAATCTCCAGGTCCCACGTTTAGCCAGATGCAAAGTGACACAAGGCGCAATGCTGCATTTGACCAGAAGGGGGCGCACACATTGGGATTTCGTTCGCAGCAGCTGAGAGGCTGCTGGCTAGCCCATCTCTATCTGTCTTCCTCTTTCTGTCTCTCTCTGTGTCTCTCAAAAAAAAAAAAAAGTTACAAATAGATCTACCACATGACCCAGCTGTACCACTCCTGTGTATATACCCTAAAGCCTCTCCACTTTACTGTAGAGATGCCTGCTCATTCATGTTTCTTGCTCTGCTATTGATAGTAGCCAGGAAACAGAATCCACCTAGATGTCCATCTACCATGGATGCATAATGAAGATGCGGCACACACACACGATGGAGGTTTATTCAACTCTAAAGAGAAGTGAAACCATGAGAGACATAGAAAAATGGGTGGATTGGGAAAATATTTTACTAAGTGAGGTAACCCACCTCATGTTCTTTCCCATATGTGGATCCTAGCACTGAATTTTTAGATTTTTATATAACTTGGAGTAAGAGTCAGCATTAGAGGCCAAGAAACTAGAAAGTGGCCGTGAAAAGAGATGATGGGTGAGGGCTTAAAGGGAGAGGATGTGTAAGCAGAGGGACAGAATACTGGCGTGGAAAGTTCCAAGGGGGTCAAGGGATGGAAATGGAAGAAGGAGTTGGGGGAGGTGTAACCAAAACTAAAGGCAATATGAATGGAAACCCACTTCTTTGTCAGATAACTAAAACGTATAATTTAAGCCATAGGTTGCTATAGGAAAATCCCAGTGCCAGGAGTAGGAAACCATCCGGTCAGTTGTTGATTAGACAAGTTCATGAGGTCCCCCAAACAATATAGTCCAGTTCTCTTGGATCTCCATCAGAACTAGGAAGTAAGACCTTATTGCTAAGACATCATATGCTTCAGTTGCTAGGCACCGAGAAATCACGCTGGAGCTGAGCTGGAAGCCTCTTCCCTACCGATTATCTGCCACGGTGCTGAAAAGTGCTGTGTGGGTTACTGGGGGAGAAAAGTCATCGTCAGTCTTAATGAACGGTGACCCTGTGAGCTTCACATATAACCAGCCAGGCAGGATGGGCCCATGGGTGCAAGAATGGCATGACCGCTATGGGGGTAACCAACTGCTCTCTGATTGGACTTGAGGCCTGCTCCACAGGAGGGAATTCATGTCTGGCACTGAAAACCCAATGGTGTAGAAAGTCAAATGCCCTAGAGGAGAAACTACTACTGTTGTGTGGCCAAATGGAGATGTGCCCATCAAATTGTGCTCCAAATACTTGTGCTTATTCCCGCATGGGAGGGACAGCTACTGTCACTTTTGATCAGAGAAGCTTCTTTCTGCAGATGGCAGGGACCACTGGGGAGACTCAAATTCATCAGAGTGCTGAGAAGTGACAGTCACACACTCAGCATTAAGTGAGACATCTCTATCACACCTGCAAAGGCTCCGGGAGGAGGTGGGGGGGAGCACTGGGAACGAGGTGGCAGAAAGAACGTAAGAGCCAGTGGATGAGGTCGAGTACTCTGGAAAGTTGCATTTGTGACCTCTCAGGATTTGTCTTACCTGCACCGTACTTGGCCCGTAGACATGCCATCATGGATGGTGAGGGAGGGCAAAGAAATGTTTAAAAACACACAACAAAGGGGAAAGTAGGGGGAGGGAGGGAGGGATATTGTCTACAATTAAGGAAGTTGTCAATAAGAAAAGTAACTAATAAAAAAAGAATAATTAAAACAAAAAGACTGATTGAGAGGGGGAAGGGGTATGATGAAGAGTGGAGTTGCAAAGGGGAAAGTGGGGGAGGACGAGAATTGCCATGGTTATTGTCTATAATTATGGAAATTGTCAATAAAAAAAAAACCTTTAAAAAAACACAAAATCAAACAGGACATCCACGGTGGTAGAGGAACTGGTCAGAGAGAGGAGCTGGTTCAGTCGTAAGGGGACAAAAAAGAGTGGGATTAGAGAGGGGTGTTTGATCAAAATACATTACAAACATGCATGAAGATGGTCCACAAAAAGTTAAAACGCCCTACCTTGTGTGCTGGGGATAAAGCCCAGCTTTAGAGCACTTCAGTTCCTAGCTCTTCAAAACAAGCAAACAAACAACAATAAGAGCACTGGTTTCCTTCCTCCCCGTTAGCTAGCAAGTGCGTCCTGCCAGTCTCGCGGGGAGGCTGGCCTCCTAGCCGCTACTTCCTGCTGAGTGAGTCCAGGTCTCTCTGTGGTCTGCTCTAGCCCTGAAGTGCTTTCGCTGAAGCTCAGCAGAGGTTCCCAGGGTCTGCAGTGGTAGACAGCAGACAGTAGGCTGGGGGGGATGCAGGGCAGGTCTCTGCCTTCCACCAGCATAGTCACAAGCCCTGCTTAGAGGCTGGCCTGGCCTGGGAGCCCAGGAGCCAGGAGATGGGGCTGGGGGTGGGCAGCCAGGAAACAGTTCTCACCTGGTCTTTAGTGACTGCCCCAGAATGCTTCTGCAGTACCAGACCCCTCCCACTCCGTGATGTCACAGACCCCTGCAGGAGACCACAATAATCCCCACCGCGCTGTCACAGACCCTTACACAAGGCCACACCCCCATGATGTCCCAGACCCTTTCATGAGGCTATAGATGGCTTCTGGGGGCCCCAAACCTTCCCCCTCCCCCGTCTCAGACCCCTCCCACAGACACCAAAGCAGGTGCGCAGCTCTGAATCCCACTGAGTGGATTCTCCAGGCCAGGAGGAAAGCACAAAGCTGTTGTCTAAACAAACCATTTCTTTTGTTAAGGGCTTTCTCACATAGAGGCTTTCTGGCTAAGTGAGACTCTGACCTCAGCATCAGCAGTTGGTTCTCAGCAAGTTTTAGTTCAGGAGAAAGTGTGCATGCAGCTGGTGCCTCTACACTGCATCTTATCTGCTCTGTGAGGACTCCAGGAAAGCCAAAAAGCTGAATGAAAGCCAGCGTTGTGTGTGTGTGTGTGTGTGTGTGTGTGTGTGTGTGTGTGTGTGTAAGTGTGTGTGTGTGTGTGTGTGTGTGTGTGTGTGTGGGCGCGTGCTCGCCCGCATGTGGAATGTGGCTTTAAAAGGAAACAACTGGGTCACTAAATGGGACACTGGAGATGAAAATCGCAAACAACACATTTTGAGTTTAATTTCCCAATGGGACTCTAGCAACATGCTTCTAGATAAGAACGCCAACGTTGATTGATATAGTAATAGACGAGGATAAAGCGTTCCCTACCCTCACCTGAGAGAAGGCCTTATCAGAGACCTTCGTTAGCCCTCAGTGTGTGTCTGGCACTGCTTAGCTCTGCAAAACAGCATCTTGACAGAGTTTCAAGGGTTTTGTACAAAAGCATTCAAGTCGAATCCATTCCGTAGGTGCTTTTGCTCACTTCCGGGGAGTACAGCGCAGCACTGGTTAATTGCTCCTACCAAAACTGTGACTTCTATTTTGGGGAATTAACAAAGGGAAAGCAGGCTTAAGAAATCAACACTGCACTCAGAAGTCAGGACAATTTGCCTTGGGAACAAAGTCTTCCCGAGAGCTACAGGCATTCAAAGGAACTCCCAGTGTTCACGGGATTATTAAAGACATACCTGAGACCAGATAAATATTTGATGATTTTGCAAAGCGCTAGGATTTCCTTCAGTTTTTTTTTGTTGTTGTTGTTGACATTCCCCCCACCAGCACCCCATGGGGTCTAGACTTTGCAGATGAAGGAAGGCTGGGGCCTTGCACCAGAGCACTGGTGCAGGAAACAGCAGACTAGCCAAGGTTACACGAGGATGTGTGGATGTGCATGCTTGTGTGTGTGTGTGTGTGTGTGTGTGTGTGTGTGTGTGTGTGTGTAAGTGCACGCGCCTGCGTGCTGGGTGATGGGGGCAGGGTGGAGCGGGGAAGAGATGAGGGTTACGAAGCTGCCACCTAGAGGCGCCTTCCTGCAGTGTGTATATAAGGCCAGTCTGCAGCCCCGGAGCTCAGAGCGTCTACAAACCGCTCAGCGCTCAGGGAGCGAAGGTGCTCAGGGTGCACAGTGCTGTAGCAGCCGGCCAGGGGAACCGCAGCCCGGGCAGCCGGAGGTAAGGAAATGGTGCCGCTCTGGGGAGCGAGGAAGCTGAAAAGATGGGGCGCCTGCTCTGGAAGGAGGAGGGCTCTTCCAGAACCCTTCTGATCGATTGCCTAGACGGGACCATGCAGGCTGCAGGCTGCATGCCTGCTAAGGTGGGGACGGAGCTGTGCTGCAGAAAGTGAAATTTCCTTCACTCACTGGTGGAGGGAGAGTCCCGTGCGCATGTGTTGGGTTTGGGAAGCTGGTGTTTCCGTGCCACTGTGGCTGCTGAAGTTCCAGAAAGCAGGACAACTTTGCAAAGACTCGGCTTGCCCAACACCGGCATCAGGCATAGGTTGGCACCACTGCTTGCTCGTGCCCTTGTTTATCAGTTATCAGTGGGTAGAAGTGGCCGTGAATGCGTTAATGCTGGCAAGATGTACACCAGGTTGAGAGGTGTCCTTAAATGGACCTGAAAGTGGGGCTGAGCCTTTGTGAATCCAGAATGTATTTGAACTCAATTCTTTGAGGGATTACAGGGTCTTGTGTTCCGGAAGCGATAATCGCGAATGTTAAATACAGTCCTGTTTCTTCTTGTTTCCTGCTTCATCCTTGCTAATCTAATTTGAGTATTTACTGCTCTCTCAGAAAGTGCCGAGTCCAACTTTAATTGGAAAAACCAAAGCTGCCACAAAAAGTCTAGTATTTTATCATTTAAATCTATGGGTCAGGCAAAGTGTGAGCGTCACTGGGTTTTGCTAGCATGTGTGAAGAGACTAAGTGGTGGGGAAAAAGAACTTGAGAGTGAGGTTAGCCAAGACTCCCGCCTGCTTCTAGGGAGAATAAGAGTTATAAAAGACAGACTGGCTGTCTCTCTCTCTCTTTCCCTCTTTTTTTCTCTCCCTTCTTTCTCTTTCTTTCCATTCATTTGCTCACTACAGGATTAATTAATTCTTTTCACAGTGTGAGGGAGCCTCTTTTTGAGGTTTATAGACTTTTAGAGGCATCTGGGCCAGTGACATATCTGAAACTTGAGTCTGCAAAGCCCAGGGTGGTAACTTTTCTCTCAGAATGCAGACACTGTCTTTGTGAGCCTTTATCCAGTCCAGGAAAATGTGCAGCTCACACAGGCAGGAGCAGAAAGGAGAGCGGGGCCCTGGTTTCTCCACCTGACTTTCTGCAGGTTATGTCTTGCTCCCTTGTGAATATGAGCTTGCCCCAGATGGAAAGCCCTGCTGCAGCTTGGAGCTGCACTCGGAAACAGTCCCCTGTTTTCCCAGTTTCTGCCATAAGCACATGAATGCTGCACACGGCCTCCAGGAGGCAGGCAGGGGCAGAGAAAGCTGCGAGGAGAGGTGTGAAAAGAGGAGAAAGTGGGCTGTTGCTGCCCCTCTGAATTTTATTAAAGGGTATGCATTGCAGTCATAACTTAAAATAAAAGTTCCAGAAAGTTCCAAGGCAGCATGCTTGTGCTTAACTGAGTCAGGACTTTAGAGGTGAGCTTATCCTGTATTAGCAGCCAGTCCTTAGAGAGTTGAGAAGCTATTAGGATTTCTAATCAGGCTCAGAATGGGCCAAGGATAGGCTTTCTGGGTGAAAAAAAAAAAAAAAGAAAAAGAAAGAAAGAAAGAAAAAAGAAAAAGAAAACACAAAACCTCTCAATCAGAACAGTGGCTTTTTGTGTAATGGGTTGGGGCCGAGGACTCCTGCTTCCAGTCCACATTTGACAGTTGTTGGAGCTACTCAGACCTGAAGCCAAACGGCAGCCGCTGCTCGTGAACCTTAGGAGTAGCGGGGAAAGGGGCGAAAATGGTTCAGAGAGTTCAGATCTTTGGATTTTTTCAGCAGTTTTGTAGAGCATGAGTGGAATTTGGGCCTGAAGGCATTTGTACTTTTAAATCTAGCAACCAAGGGACTCTTATGGACATAGTATCTTCAAAGGCCTGGCTTGTTGCCTGGCATGTTGGCACAAGCCTGTAATCCAGCATTTGGAAGGTTGAAACAGGGGGATTGCTATGAGTTCAAGAACAGCCTGAGCTACTTAGCAAGACCCTGTCTCAAAAAAGTAAACACATACATCTCTCTCTCTCTCTCTCTATACATACACATAATGCCATATACTTGGCATTTGTATGTTTAGGTAAATCTGATAAAGGAAACGAAGCCGGTGTCAGAACAAATGTTTTCCAAGTCCAAGAAAGAAAGCTGTCACTGGGGACACTTACCTTCAGTCATAGTGAAAGCAAGCAGCCGAGAGAAGCAAACAGAGAGAGCTGTGGACAGGGAGGGAGGGAGGGTGTCCCTGATTATCAACACTTGGTGATTTTCCTTGGGGAATATTCAATACTTTTGTTCATAAGCATCTACTCATTTAAGAATTATTTTTAAAAAACAAACAGGAAAAATTAAAGTGACTCTCCCCGTCCACAAACCCCACAATCACTGTTATTTAGGAAGTGTCTGTGTCTAGGGACTGCACGGCTTTGTGGTGACTGTTCTGCTGTACAAGTGGATTGGAAGGGACTGTGTTTTGTTCTGGTGCTCACAGGGTGGAGGGAGGGCCAGACACTATCTCAGGTGTCCTCGAACCTCTGCTGGCAGAGGGATAGATAAAGGAGCAGTGGGCAGCATGGAGCCTGCATGTGAAGGCTGTCTCAGTGAGATAGCAGGCTTCTACTGTTGTCACAGGTACCTCTGGGCGTGTCTGGTCTCAGGTTTGTAGAGAGAGCCGAAGCTTGTGCGACCTGGTTGTGGGAACTGTGGTGTGGCTCCCCGAGCCTGGCTGGCCTCCTGCTGCCTCATCCTGGTCCAGAGCTGGTGGGAACAAGAGCTTTGATTACACTCTGCCAGCCCAGACGGCCGCCTTTGTGACGTGGAGTTCTCCAGACCTGCTCCTGTGGGCAGCTGAGCACAATGGCCCAGATCAGGTTTCTGGATGGGGTATTTGCCCATGTCCTTACAGTGCAGGGGGTGTCACATGTGTCGGTGGGAAGTGTGCCAAAGAACCCTGGGAATAGGTGGCTTGTATTAGAATGAGGGTGTGGATTTTTCTCTCTGTATTTATTAGTTTTAGAGTCTCAAATAATTCAAAGCAACTGCTCACTTGAATAAAATAAAGTCACTTGGGGTCATAGGGAGTGTGCAGTCAAGGCAGCATTGTTTCTGGTTTGCTGGGTGCTGGGGAACAGTGTCCCCTTCTGGGCTCAGGACTAGTGAATGGCCACGGAGAGCAGCTTGGGTACATGCCATCCAGAGTGATGTAGGGTTCAAGTAGATTGAGTGACGCATTTGAATATGCAGCCGCTGCCTCCATAACATGCAGTTACCTCACAGTTCTGTCGAAGTGGCCAGACTCTCTTGCCTTGGTTGTACATTCCATGTAAACCATCCCAGCCAGGTAGAGACACTGGTCACGTGTGCTGCACAGAAGGCCAGGGACACGGCTGAGCCTGGTTCCCACTGGCTGAGGTGTGGACAAACCGGAGGATGCAAAGAGCTCTCTTCTCCCTCCCTCATCTCCTCACCTCACCTGACCTGTTTCTGGAGATGCAGGGTCAGCCTTGACTTGGGCAACACTGAACTGCTCCAGGAAGTTCCATGTAGGACACAGGTTACACGTTGCAGAAAGCTACTAGAGGAAGGAGAGGTGGGGAGGTCTGGACAGGCCCAGAGGGCCCCTTGTTTCCGAGCTAGTTCCAGGGGCCCCAGGGTCAGACCCATGGTAGCTTATCTCATTTCTGTGGGGCAGGGAGGCCTTCTAGCTGCTAGCACCCTGCTGCCCCGGTGTTCCCTTGCCAGCCTCAAAACCTCCTCCATCCCGAAGCCATAGCCTTGCTCCAAACCTGTCTTACTCCTGCGTAGACAGGCCAAGGCGTGACTCTGACCTCCGGCTCTCCTTTATGCAGACTGCCTCTGCCAGTGACTCACCTCCTCCCAGGCAGGGTCTCTGGGACATTCCTGGGATATTCCTGGCTTACCCTGAATCTCCTGAAGCCACTCCCCACTCGGCTTCCTGCTGAAGGCATCTTCTACCTTGCTCATTCATGGGAAGGTGACCACTAACCCCCTTAGATAGAGGGGGAGGGGGTTCTTGGAAGGGGTAATGATCATCTTCACTTCCCCCAGAGCAAAACCCAAGAGGAAAGGCCTGCAGTTGTCACTGGGAAATCTCCCTGGATGTCCACTTCCAGTGCTGTTCTGGACACTGGCTTCACTGCAGTGTGAGTGACTGTGATTCATCATATGACGTGCCAGGTCACTGTGCTGGAGTGGTTGAAGAAAGATGACTGAGACATGGTAGGGAGAGGTGGGCTTGAGTCGGAAGGCGTATAGAGGGCTAGCAACATGGGTGGCTCCGTGGGGCACAGTGGGTAAGCAGCTTGTGGAGGCAAAGGCAGAAGAGACAAAGCCAGGACACTAGCTGTCCTGTGTGCAGAGGACCAGGCAAGCATGACGAAGCACTTTGGTGGCCTCAGTCAGATACCACGGCTGGCTTGTTTCGTGTCTCGCAGAAAGTAGCTGGGATAATGGCATGTGGGCCGCAGCTCACGCTGCCACCCCAAGGAGACTCCAAACTTGGAGACTTCTCCCATCCAAGTTCTAACCAGGCCTGACCCAGCTTAGCTTCTGAGATTGGACAAGATCGGGCACGTGCAGGGTGATATGGACGTAGCCTAAAATTGGAGAGTTCTAATGCTGGCATTGCCCCCTGGAGAGCTCAGGCAGGCCATTTGAATGCGGCTGGATATGGCAGGCTGTTTGCTTGCAGGTGTTTGTTCCCCGGGACATTCAGTGAATGACTAAGAAACTTCAGAAGCAAGAGGTGAGCTTCTCAGAAAAGGCCTGTTATTGACAAAGAAAGAGGGACTTTTGCCCCATCAGGACTGCCAGGGGCAAATGAATCCTGACAGCCCACGCGCTGAAGGCCGGGCTGGAGGGATGCTGCAGACATGGCAGACCTGGGTGCCCTTTGTGGGTGTTGGGCAGATCTCTGACAGAGTGATGGGGGCAAGACTCAGTGAGATAAGAGTCTGCCTTAGGAAAAGGAGTGTCAACTGTTCTAGTGAAGTCTCTGTGCTCCACATGAGCTTTTATTGTTCTGAGTCATTCCTCCCGTTGTTAAAATTTACATAAGTTTTTTTTCAAGCTAGGGTCTCACTGTAGCCCAGGTTGACCTGGCACTCATTTTGTAGCCCCAGGCTGGTCTTGAACTCACCGTGATCTGTCTACCTCTGCCTTTGGAGTGCTGGGATTAAAGACATGCCCAGCAAAATTTTTGGCATCAAATTTCAAATTATTTAGATGTCTTTGGAGTAAAAACGATGAGGCACCTTGTACTACCACATCCTGTCCTTGCCTAGGGTTGCTTTTCTTGGGGATCTTTGTCTACATCTTCACACTCAGATATTTGCATAAAAATACTCATAATTTTGCCTTTTCTCCTACATCAATGGGGACATGCTGTGAGGACGTACATATGAAATACTCATAATTTCGCCTTTTCTCCCACATCAATGGGACTATGCTGTGAGTATGTACATCTGCTCATTGCTTTTCTGATGTGTCATTAACATCCCTTGTTCGTAAAAGTCGCACTCCCTCTCTTGACAGTGGTATCAACATCCCATCTTTGGATGTACCATTCTTTATTGAACTAGACCTCCATTGCCCAGCATTGATGCTGCCTGCCACTTTGTGCTAGTAAATGACCACTCAGTGAACACCTGATGTGTGTGTTTCTGGCACATATCAACAAAAGTAGCGTGAGCTTATAAAAATCCCAGGGCTGGAAACACCCTTTATCCCGAGCCCCTGCTCCTCCCCACACACCGTACCTGCGATGTCCTACACTCTCAGTGTCTGAAGAGGGTTGAGTGAGGGTGCTGAGGCCATGGAGGGGAGGCAGCATGTAGGTTTCACCCCGTAGCTTGCCACCTCTGGCCTCGAACTGATAGGAATGAAGGCAGGGTTGATTCTAACAGCAGGCGATTGATTGAGGGGGGTGGGAAGGCTCCCTCAGGGCTCCTTGGTTCCTTGGTTATCAGCCCTCCCTGCTGCCAGCATAAACAGATGTGTTCTGCAGGCCGAGGGACATTGAGTCTGGACACAAGGTACAAAGTCCAGCCGTCCAGACCTGTGTGGAATGTAGCAGGCTGTATGTACTCTCCAGGAATGCCCTGCACGGTGTGGAGGGAGCAGAGGACCTTAGGAAGGACACCAGGGAGTTAAGTAGAGTCCCTTCTCGCCCACCTGCCTCCTCCACTGTAAGATTTCACTAGGGGCTTCCGAGGAGCCTGGGTGGGTGACCCTCAGCTTCCCATCATGCCAGGGACTCAGCATCACTCTCTGAGGAAGGTTCTTTGATCCAGTTGGGGACAGATACTGCTGGGGAAGGGTGTTCAGTGAGGACCTCCCCTGCCCATCTGGACGCCCTGCACATAGGCTTCGATTGCAGATCACTGTCCACGTGACAGTGCAGCTCCCACTCTGATAGGGGAACGACTATCCTCGGCATAATCTCGTTTCTGGACACAGCCTTGCTTGTTTTTAAAACCTAATGCCAAAAAATACTCAATCAAAGAAGACTAGGCTGTGAGGAGGTACTTTAGCTTTTTATTTAATTAAATTTATTTATTTGTTTATTTATTTTGTTTTTTGAGGCAGGGTCTCACTCTAGCCTATGCTAACCCAAAATTCACTCTATATTCTCAGGGTGGCCTTGAACTCACAGTGCTCCTCCTACCTCTGCCTCCTGAGTGCTGGGATTAAAGGCGTACGCCACCACAGCTGGCTTATTTTATTTTATTTTATTTTATTTTATTTTATTTTATTTTATTTTATTAGTTGTCCACTTGGCTTGTGGAAAGTCTGCTTGTTGTCTGTCTATTTGTCCATCTGGTCTCCTTGTCTTGGGCACTTTACTGACTGTGCTCTACCCCGGAGCCTCCTGTAGCTGGGAGGAGGCATCCCATCGGGTCCCAGGGGAGGGTAGGTGGTCAGCATGACCCTCTAGCTCCATCAACTGGCTGGGGTACCTGCTGCCAACTGTCCCAGCTGATTGGTGACCAGTGGCTGGTTTGGTGTCACTGATATGACCAGTGATCACAAGGCCAACAGAAGCTGCCGACTTCTCCCCTTCCCGTCCCTTTAGCCGCGGGCACTACCAGCTTTTGCACCCTTGCTCCTGACTCGCTATGGTGCCGTGGTGGGGATGGAGCAAGCAGAAGGGTGCAGCTGAGGTCCTGTGCCTGGGGCCAGGTGCCTGTCTCAGCAATAATGTTGTGATTCTGGTGTCAGGTGTCACAAAACCTGCGCAGGTGGAAGCAAAGAAGGGCTCTCGAGTCCTTCCCACTGTCCATGGCTCCTCTGGGATCTGAGGGCACCATAGGCTGGCAGACCACAAGGAGTACCAGGGGCAGTGGATAAGCTAGGAGGAACCTTTCCCTTCTGTTGCATGTCCTGCCTGGACTGTCTCTGTTGATCAAGGCTGGGCACTGGGGGTCAGGGCAGAGAGAGGTCGGAGCCAGGCAATACCTTCTGGTGTGGAGAGATCCTTGAGGCAGGTCTGGAGCTGAGTTCAGGCCACACAGGCTCTTGGGTAGCTCTTTCTTTTGGGTCCCAGGCTTTATATCTGTGACTACTAAGGCCACAGGTTGTGCCCATGGGAACAGGAAAGCAGGGTCCTGTTGCAGTCTCCTCCGCTGCCTGGCTTGGGGCTGTGACACCCTCCATCCAAGCTCTGCAGCTCTGCAGCAGCTCTGGGGCCAGGCGAGGCAGGGGAGAAATTGCTCTTAAACAAGGCCGCACTGCAAGTGTGTGTATTTAAGTAGACTGGGGAGTAAAGGCATCGGCTCACACAGGACGGCTGGCAGAGTCCTCACCTCGGAGTCATGGCTCCATGAAACAGCAGTTCCAGGTAGCCCGAGGTCAGATGGCGGGTCACAGAGCCCCGTCTTCTAGAAGCACCTTCGCAGCCCCAATGGATGGCAGGTTTCCTTTCACAGTCCTGGGAGCTGTTTTAAGACAAGGCCATGGCTCCTAAATTGAGTTTGTCCTGCCCTCCAACTTGCTCCTCCCATGGGTCCCCTTCTGTGCTCCTTTGTTGGGGTCCGAGGGCCACTTCTGGGATGACTCTGAAGACTGCCAGCCTCCGTGATGGAGGACTCTCAGAGTGAGGCACGGAGGTGGCTGTCATGGGAGGTCAGATCTTCTCTCAGTAGCCAAGGCTACAGGTTAGGTCATCAGGAAGGAAACGGTGGATGACTGACACCCACAGAAAGGAGCCACCCAGAGTCTCAACCTCGTCTCTGCTGACTTGGGCTGAGGTCACATGGGTGTTATTTTTGCGGGGGAGGGTGTCTGAGGACAATGCTGGTGGCAGCAGAGGTTTCAGGAAGCCACTCACTTTGTCTTGAAGGAGACAGCACTTGAGCTAGCTGGCCTTCCCAGGAGCTCCTGACTTCCCTCCACCGGCCCGGTCAGCCCTCAGCCGCGCCAGCCTGTTTCCAGTGTAGAAGAGTTGGTTAGGTGAGGTCATGCTCTGCGGAAAGGGAAGGCTGACCGCTTCCAGCTGGAGAGTGCAGTGTTCTGGCCTCTTGGCGGGGGGTGAGGGTGAAATGTCACGGAGCGCCTGCTATGTCCCAGATTCCACCAGGCCCTTCAGTCCTGGGGCGGTTCTGAGCGGGTGCTGCTGACACAGGCAGTTAAGTAACTAGTCTCGAGTTAAACTCTAATGAGAAGAGCCAGAACTCTAACCCAGGAAGGCCTGCTCCTGGAGCCCATGGTTTCTCATACTCTTGGGTCAGCTCCCTGGGCACTGACCCAGAGATCACTGTCCTCCGGTCATCCTCATGTATAACCTGAAGTCCATCTTAGGTGAACTTGGCAAATAAGCTGAGCTAGGTCAGTCATCACCTGACCGTATGCCTCAGCCTACTGCCGAATCCATGCAGTGTGTTTTGATGGACAGATAGAAAGTGGAAGACAGCTCCCAGTTGCTCCCGTTGGGTCTGGGGGAAATCACTGGCTACAGAGCTACCTATGATTAGAGTCTCACCTGGTATGACATGGTGACGGCTGAAGTTAGGTCAGCAGGGACACCCATCGCCAGAGGCATGGACCTTCCAGAGATGCAACAGGCGGCTTCTGTGCAGCGGGTCTTGGCACACATTGCTCTTGGGGCGGTTAATAAGGAGCCGAAATGTAAGCAAAGGCCGAGAACTTGAGACAGCAGGCTGGCTGATTGTCCTCAGTGAAAACTTCACAGCAAACCCAGAGTCTGTAGGTTTGGGGTGTGGTCAGCTGGCAGGGAATTCCACACACACTGGCCATGTTTCTACTTACCTTCATGACTGCCAGCTGAGGGCAGCCAAGGACCCAGGTTTATACATGAAGGTTGCCCAAAAGGTAAAAAGCACAGAGTCACGTTTTAAATGCAAATTTGGAAGAGGATTTTAAATGCTTTTATTAAAATGCCAAAACAAAACACTTGTCAGGCACAGATCAACCCTGCCATTCTTGGGGGGATGTCAGTAAAAATGGCTCTACGGTTCCCCACTGAGTCCAGGCAGACCATCAGCATCGCTCGGGCCAGGGCCCCTCTGCCTGACGTTTCTTTGGCCCCTGTACCATGTTGATTTCACACCCTGGGCACAGCCAAGCTGATGTCTGGATAACATAGCCGTAAAAAGATGTAGGAAACAAACACTCCCTCTCTCTCCTTGGAGCACCATGTGGCTTTCCATGGTGTGCTTGACTTTGCTTGCACAGCCTGGACGGTTGTTTTCTGTTCTCCTGCCTTTATGAAGACCCCACAGAGGTAAAGTGAAACAGCTGAGCGGTGTCAGGGCCCGGGAGGAGCCTTTTGACAGAAACCTGGGCTTTCCGAACTCAGCGATTTTGCTTCTCCAACTCTTCCGTTTGCTTTCTTGGCTGCAGGTCGTGCGACCGTCCCCTCCACACCATGGACGTGCATCTCTTTGACTACGCAGAGCCAGGAAACTACTCCGACATCAACTGGCCCTGCAACAGCAGTGACTGCATTGTTGTCGACACCATGCAGTGCCCCACCATGCCCAACAAGAGCGTCTTGCTTTATACCCTCTCCTTCGTTTACATCTTCATCTTCGTGATCGGAATGATCGCTAACTCCGTGGTGGTCTGGGTGAACATCCAGGCCAAGACCACAGGCTACGACACACACTGCTACATCCTGAACCTGGCCATCGCTGACCTGTGGGTGGTCATCACCATCCCAGTGTGGGTGGTCAGCCTCGTGCAGCATAACCAGTGGCCCATGGGCGAGCTCACGTGCAAGGTCACCCACCTCATCTTCTCCATCAACCTCTTTGGCAGCATCTTCTTCCTCACGTGCATGAGCGTGGACCGCTACCTGTCCATCACCTACTTCCCCAACACATCAAGCTGCAAGAAGAAGACGGTACGCCGTGTGGTCTGTGTCCTGGTGTGGCTGCTGGCCTTCTGTGTGTCCCTGCCGGACACCTACTACCTGAAGACTGTCACGTCTGCGTCCAACAATGAGACCTACTGTAGATCCTTCTACCCCGAGCACAGCATCAAGGAGTGGCTCATCGGCATGGAGCTGGTCTCTGTCATCTTGGGCTTTGCTCTTCCTTTCTCCATCATCGCTGTCTTCTACTTCTTGCTCGCCAGAGCCATCTCGGCTTCCGGTGACCAAGAGAAGCACAGCAGCCGCAAGATCATCTTCTCCTACGTGGTGGTCTTCCTGGTGTGCTGGCTGCCGTACCACGCGGTGGTCCTGCTTGACATCTTCTCCATCCTGCACTACGTCCCGTTCACCTGCCAGCTGGAGAACGCCCTCTTCACGGCGCTGCACGTCACGCAGTGCCTGTCCCTGGTGCACTGCTGCGTCAACCCCGTGCTCTACAGCTTCATCAACCGCAACTACAGGTACGAGCTGATGAAGGCCTTCATTTTCAAGTACTCGGCCAAAACAGGCCTGACCAAGCTCATCGACGCCTCCAGAGTGTCGGAGACGGAGTACTCGGCGCTGGAGCAGAGCACCAAGTGACCTGCTCCCAGGGACGTGGGGGACGCGTGCTTGTTGCAAGAGGGGCACTGAGCCCCATGGTTTCTAGAGGAAAGCCAAGTCACGTCAGGCCTTGATGCTTGAGGGATGTGAAGACGAGGAGGTAAGCCACCACCATGGTGGCTGTCGCCTGGCCATTTATTCTGACCGTGTGTGGCAGGCAGAACTGTGTGTCACAGCCACCTTCCAGACAGGCTTTCCTGGACATCTGTACAATAGAACCTTTTGTGATTGCTGAGTTTTTTATATGGTGACTTGTATTTAAGTTTTAAGACTTTATTTTCTCACAATTGGTGTACCTTATAAATGTATTTGAAAGCTAAATATATTTTAAATATTGTATGGGAGGTATAAAGCTGATGCATTCAGATTGTTGTAGGCATAAGATTAGCTTGACTACACATGGCATTGTTAGCTGATTTGAAATTATATATATCTATATATATATAAAATATATATAAATCTATGCCAGGCTTGGCTGAAGTGTTTTATTTACAGTAGTTTTATATCTGTGTGGGTTTTTGCACCGGCACAGGTTATGGAACGAAAACTGCTCTGTAATGCAGTTGTGACGTGAATAGTATTGTAAAGTTACATTTAAAACAAAACTGTTCCCAGCCGCAACTCCGTGAACAAAGGGAACAGAGCATTCTCTCGATTTTGTAAGTTATTTTTTTAAATAAAGATTTTTGTTTCCTAATGCTGCACCTGTGCCTCAGGTTTAAAAGTGTGATTGGCATGCAGATGACATACATGCGATTATCATGATATATGTGTCTCACACAGGAGGTGGAATGTGTTTACTTCAAGAGGCCCACCGTAAAGCCAAACCTGGGCTAGAGTAATGGAGTGGGGTATAGAAACTCAAGCCAATTGAGGGGTATTGCTTTTATTCTTTAAAAAGTGCTTTCAGGCAATGATGAGTCTTGGAGGAAGAAATGGCTGGATCGGGCAGCAGTGTGCCAACTGGAGAACGTTTCAGAGGAAGTTGGTGCAGAAAAGGTGCCATGTGCCATCCACCCAGGACAGAGAGCCGCATCCCTGTGCAGCTTTTCACTTCACTTGTACCAGCTCATTGCAGTCGCCCCCACGATCCATGGCAGATACATTCCAAGACCCCAGTGCATAGCTGAGAGCTTGGATAAAGCCTGATCGTGTGCGTGTGTTATTTCTCCCTGTATTTACATATCATAAAGATGAATTTAGAGGACTAGGGAGATAGCTCAGTTGGTATAGTGCTTGTGTTACAGTGTGAGGATCGATCCCAGGAACCCAGGCAGAAAACAAGCCAGGTGTAGTGATATGGATTTATAATCCCAGCTCTGGGAATGTGGAGACAAGTGGATCCCAGGAGTTCTGGCCAGCCAGACTAGCCTAACCAGGAACGTTCCAGGCCAGGGAAAGGCCCTGTCTTTAAAATGAGGGCTGGTGTTCTGGTCATTCATTATCCTGTAGCCTCCATCCAAGTGTGCATACACATGAGCATGCGCGCACACACCAAAAGATTGTTATAAATTAGATACAGTGAGAGATTTATTGCATAATAAAGTAGAACAGTTATAACAGTACCCTATAGTAAAAGTCATTTTAAACTTACAGATTTTTTTTTTTCTGGAATTTTCCTTTTGGAATTTGATAGTTGAAATAGAAGAAAGCAAATCCGAGGATCAGGGTCTGTGGAGGAATGCTGAGGTGTGCAGTGAGCAAGCTCTGGCCTGTACGGCTGCACTGCCACTGGTATTTGAAGTGCACTCCTGGCATGGCTGGTCCCTGCCCTCACCAGCTCTACGGGGATCTGTGGCGATGACAAGGATGTCCTCACACAGGTCTTCTGTGCAAGGCCTCAGAGAAAGGCTGGTTCCAATGCTGCCTTTATCAGGCCCATCCTCTGTGAGCCCCAGCTGCATAGGAGCTGTAGGCCAATGTACAGGTGGACGAAAGGCAGGAGTTCCGGTCGGTCTAACCTGAGAGCCTGAGGCTGTTCCTCTGAAGGAAAGCCCCTAGGCATGCACCCCCACCACTCGCAGGCCAAGCTTCACAGACCCCCAGGGGCCCATCGACTGTGCCAGCTGCAGGAGGGCACTCATTTCCTACAAAAGGCTTCATGCCTGGAGTTATCATACCTCTATTTTATTTTAATATCTGCTTGGTGTATACCTGCATCTTCCCATGCCTGGACAGCCGGTCTTGATCCACACAGCCTTTTACTCAAAAAAAAAAAAAAAAAAAAAAAAAAAACACCCACACAGTGGGGTCATAGAGTTACAAGAGCTGAAAACAATAAGACAGGACCTAAGAGGAAAATGGCCAAGTCAGGAAAGTGCCTGAACATGGGTCCCACACAGCAAGCGTGGACCTCATGTCTGCTCTGATGCATGCTGTGGCCCAAGTTTGGGCAGAAGGATCTTCTCCAAGTAGTAAACTCTAGGTATATGTGTGTGGGGGGGAGGGGATGCAGGCCACAGCTCAGCCCTGCAACAGACAGAAGACTGAAAAAAGAACTTCTTTCCTGCAGCTCAGTAGGTGCAAGGCCCTGCCTTGCTCAAGAATTTCAGATAAGCCACAGGTGACTACTTCGTGCTGGAGTGAGTGAGGGTCCTTGATGGCCATCTGTCCACATCTGTCTTGAGATACCCAGTGTCTGCCTGAGTCCCTACTCCAGTGCTGTCTACTGTGACGCCTTGCCACCAGGGACCTGGGTACTGGTGAGATGATGGCTCAGCTCATCACAAGGTAGTGCAGGGTGGCCACCCAGCCGCTTCCTCCCGCTCTGAGATGCAGAAGCTCAGAGAATGTGGGGGCTGCATGGAGCCGGGTTCCACAGCTGCACCTTTTTTACTACAGAGGTAAATTTCCACTTCACCTGGACATTTGCTGTCCTCAGGGAGCAGGCCCCATCGGTGGGATGCCCCAGCAACTTTTTGTTCCTTCTAGAAATCCCCTTCTTTGCCTATGACCCGTTGATGGATCCCTGTTATCTGTGCCCCAGCGTCTCTATTATCTTCCCCTGGCATCAACTGGGAGAACAAAGCACTGGCCATGGTGTACAATGAATCCAGGAAGGAGCAATCATCCCTTAACATGAAAAAGAGATTCGGCCTCACTCTGCAGATGTGGTCATGGAAGACATTAAGGGAGGCATGTGCTAGGGGTGGGGCTTAGGGTTAAGGCAGAAACCTGCAGACCCCAGGCCTCATTGAATCTAGACATCAGAGGGCCAGGAATTAATTTTGCCACTTAAGGTTCACTCTTTTGACATCCTGTGTGATGGGTAAATCTTTAAAACCTTCCAAACTGATTTTAAAAAGTCCTTTAGCTCCTTAGTAGGCCTCAGGAGGGCAGTTTGGGGACCCATGCATGTGTGGGACCTCAGAGCTGGGAAAAAATGGCTTTTGTTTCTTGATGCCTCTTCCTAGAACCCTCCCAATCCCACCTTTGACCGGGAAAATTGCCCCCTCTGAACCTCCACTTCAGTACTCACAAGCCAGACGTCACAGGCGAAGTGGGAGGCACTCGCTTCAGCACATTGGTTAGCACGCCACACGTGTAAATAGCTCACTCTGTGCCCTGGATTTTCTGCAAATGAAAAAGGCAAGTAGCTCCATGAGAGGGTCAGATGTTAATCTTACGACGCCAAGGGACAAAGTCCAATAGCTGGTTGGTGGCCTTTGGTCCTCTGAAGAGCCATCTGGGAATGCCCCATCCTGGCAACTAGGAGCTGAGCCTACGCACATTCAAGTTCACATCTGCCGCAGTATCAAGCAGCTTCGCATTACTGCACCTTGGCCTCTTGGGATCTTGTCGGGCGGCAGCTTTGAGGGTCTGCTGCTCAGGACTGGGGAGTTCTGCCTTCTAGGTTTCTCCCTGGGATCACAGGTTGTAAGTGTTGGGTCTTGGAGATGTCCTGGCTAATCCAAGCACATTGTCTCCGAGCTGGGGGAAAGTGTGGAGAGATGTGGACTTATTTGTGTGGGGTGGGATGGGATGGAATGGCACGGTTTGGGATAGGATGAGATGGGATGGCATGATGGCTTGGGATGAGTTGATAAGATAGGATGATGGATGGGATGGCCCATGAGGAGAGAATGGAGGATCCCAATGTCCCTCCTGGTAAAACAGGTTTTTTCTTTTGAGTTTCATGCTGTCACTGTTTGGATTTTTTGTCTTCAAGTGTGATGACTTCAAATCGGCCAAAATCTTCAAAAGATCTTGAAAATTCTTCAAATCCACTCTTCCTTTGTCCAGATCTGCCAAGCAAAGCTTCTGCCATGGCTCTGGTGGAATAGCTTTTTGAGGAGTTGGCCAGGCCCCTTGGCCAGCAACATCAGACACATAGAGGGTGAGGCACATCTGAGCAAGGTCTGATGGGGAACGGACTTGCCAACATACAGCTGGGACTTTCAGTGAATCACTTGCGTAGTGGTAGCTGAGATGGCCTGGCCCCAGCTCAGCTCTCTGGTGCCCTTTGCTTCCCTCACCCTGATTCTAGACCATGCACTCACACACCAGCAAGCACATGTACACACATGCACTAGCATGTAACTAACATGCCTACCCAGTTTCCACAGTCATGTCTGGGAAGATCCTCGTGACAACCAGGGCTTCATTCAGGCTGAGCTTCATTCTCTTGAAGGTTTGAGCCTCCGCCATGGGGGCAGGGCACAAAGGAGCCCTCAAATTTGTCACTGCTCACTGTTGAGCTTGGCTAAGTCTCATTTTCCTCAACTGTAGCATTGTGATAGGGCTTGCTCCATAGGGTTACCATAATGGCCAAATCATATGGTCCTTACAAAGGGCTTGTCATAGTGCCTGGGGCCATGAGCTATGTGCTCAGAGCATGGCAGCTGGTCTGTCTTCCCTCTCTGGACACAGTTTGCATTTTCTTTTGGAACAAAACTACATCCCCCCCCCAAAAAACCCTACATTCCAGCCCTTTTTGCCTCTGCTGTGGCAAAGGGTGGGGGTGGAGCCAAAAGAAGCTGGTTCTGAAGTTCACCTTTGACTGCACCCACCCTGTAGAAGATGGACTCCTGGATTGTGCCAATTCTGAACAGTTCCTCCGAGAGCGAATGAAGGTGAACAGAAAGGCTGGGAACCTCGTGGAGGGTTCTAACCACCAAGAGGAGCAAGAGCAAGATCACTGGCACTTCCAAGGTACCTTTGTCCAAAAGGTGTTTGAAATATCTCACCAAAAACTACTTGAAGAAAAATAACCTGTGTGATCGGTTACGTGTAGTTGCTAACAGCAGAGTTACGCATTGCGTTACTTCCAGATTAACCAGGAGGAAGAGGAGGATTTCAAAACTGGGATGGAGGGCTGCAGAGATGGCTTAGCTGCTAAGGCACTTGCTTACCAAAGGACCTTGGTTCAATTTCTCAGGACCCACATAAGCCAAATGCACAAGGTGGCACATGTGTCTGGAGTACCTTTGCAGTGGCTGGAGGTCCTGGTGCTCTCATTCTCTCTCTCTCCCTCTCTTTCTCTTTCTCTGCCTCTTTCTCTCTCTCAAATAAATAAAAATACTTTTAAAAAACTGGGATGAGCTGAGCTGGGCGTGGTGGCGCACACCTTTAATCCCAGCACTCGGGAGGCAGAAGTAGGAGGATTGCTGTGAGTTTGAGGCCACCCTGAGACTACATAGTGAATTCCAGGTCAGCCTGAACTAGAGTGAGACCCTACCTTGAAAAACAACAACAACAACAACAACAACAAAACTGGAATGGAATATTTTGCATGAATTCATGAACAAAACTTAGGAACCAAAACAAAAAATATGCATTCAAGAGAAACAGGAGGAAGGACCACTTGCCTATGGGTAGAGACTTAAAGATGGGCTCACCTGCCACAGGAAGTGTTTCTCCTGGGATGACTGCCCCAGAAACACTTGGTAACGTGGGAACACCACTTTGGGGGTGAGGAGAAACTTCTATCTTGTGGATGGTGACCAGGGGCACTGCTAAACACCCTACAATATGCAGGATGGCCTAACAGTGAAGAATTCCCAGGCTCCAGACGTCAGTGGAGCAGTGGTGGAGACCCTGGGATGCGTGCAGCTGCTTGGACTTGAGATGTCATTCATCCACTTAGGAAGGCTTTGTACAACTCTCGGGTACCCGGAAAAAGGACCTGAGGGGGACCAAGGAGACTGTCAGCAAGCAAGGCAGTGTGGACAATTAGCATGGGTGTGGGACGCTTAGCTATATATTCATTGCATCTAAATATATTTTAGTCACGTGAATTTGGTGCATTATCAGCTTATGGAAGAGATATGCTCATATGCTCATGAGAAAGGTACACACCAATGCACCTGAGAGGGTTTAAACTTGACTGCACATGTGCGGAGTTTAGTCTCAGAGGCCTTGGAAGAAACATGGCCAGTGACTAGAGTGGCCGACAGGACCAGGTCAGGTCGGGTCCATCTCGGAGCTGTGCTTCTCCCCGGCCGGGTGATGTTCGCAGTGCTCTGTGGCCCTCGGCCCTCTCACCCTTAGAGTCCTTCCACCTAAGCACAGCACATGTGTTCTTAAATGTAGTTGAATGAACAGATGACAGGAAAGGGAAAACATGCTTTAAAACACGCAGAGAACTATGCAAATGTACCTAGAAATTTGCCAGGCCTCGTTTTGGATTGTTAATTGCCCGATTCACTGTGCAGTCGCTCCGTAGTTAACTTTAGTGCTATTTCATTATGTCATCATTACCAAAACACGTGGTGCCTCAGTGACACCCATGCTTCCAAGCTTGCCTGATGTTTATGGGCAGGTGTCTAGTCACCTGGCGATTGCTGTAGGACGCTGTACACTGGGCCTTGGCCCCTGTCCCTGAGGACTTTGCTTCTCAGGCTGTCACAAATGGCCCTGAGGGCAGGACCCAAAAGGAGAGAGGACACGCTTATCTGCGCGCTATGGAAGAGCGAGGCATAATTTTTGAGGTTTTTCTTCATTTCTGGGGGCTTTTCATATGCTTATGCCCTCGGATCCTTCCAGTGGGATTCAGAGTGGCTGCCAGTCACGGCAGGTCTCCTCACGGTTTGGGGGGTGGGAACGTCACCAGCCATTTGTTAGGACATAGAGTCCAGAAACAGCAGAATGGAAGCATGTGAATTTCCATAGTTATTTCCGGAACGAAACTGATTAAAATCATTTCCTAGGTAGGTCAGAATCTTCCCTTTAACCGTTTTCACAAGAAAAGGCAAAGAGAACGTCGTCGTGTCGATGGCATTACATCTGCTTGGGTGACTCAGAATGCGTGTTGGCACGGCAACGCACCATGTGGCGGGCAGCAGACATGTCTTGTTGGTGGCGGTGGCGTGTCTGAAGAGGCCTGGCTTCAGCAAGCCCTGCTGAATTTGCTTCCTTTTAGCTTTTCACATGCAAGTGTTTGAAGCTGATCTTTTCATTCCCTTCTGCGGGGCGGGGATGAATAGGAAGAGCAGATTAAAGCTTTTCCGCAGCGTTTCTCAGGCCCCCGTTAGAGGCGCTGGTTGTATTCTGCGTCTCACTGTAATGAGAATTTGAATTTCGTGTGGTGCGCGGAGTGTAAATGAAAAATCGCTAGTTGCCCAGCTGTGCAGCCATGAATGTCTTTCCTGACAATTTATTCCCCACTTGTTCCCGTTAATTTATTCATCCATCCATTCGCTCACTCAATCACTACTTGGACAAGCTTTATAGAGTACCCACTGTGTGCAGGGCACCGTGCTTTAAGGGCACCGTGTCTTTAAGACACAGAGATGGCCAGGCTTCTCAGATCCTGTCAATCTGTAGGGCTGATGGGCAATGAGATGTGGAGAATATGCCAGGGTGACATGGTGAGGGCGATCCTGGAATCTGAGTTGGAAGAAGGCGGCGTGGTCCTTCAGATCAGCCCGCTGGGGGAAGGCTTACACAGAAGGGGGTCCTGCTGTCCTAGCCTGACAAGGAGAAATTGCAAAGTTGCCACTTGGTTTAAACCGAGGCTTCAGAGAAAAGTGAAGGTGTCGGAGAAGCGTCCAGATGCTAGTGAATACGGATTCTCTTATGAGTGTGTATATATGTGTATATATTTAAACTTTTGAAATTGATAACTTCCATAATTATAGACAATAAACCATGATAATTCCCTCCCTTCCCCCACTTTTCTCTTCACAAATCCACTCTCCATCATATCCCCTCCCCCTCTCAATCGTCTCTCTTTTATTTTGATGTCATCATCTTTTCCTCCTATTATGATGGTCTTGTGTAGGTAGTGTCAGGCACTGCGAGGTCATGGATATCCAGGCCATTTTGTGTCTGGAGGAGCACGTTGTAAGGAGTCCTACTCTTCCTTTGGCTCTTACATTCTTTCTGCCACCTCTTCCACAATGTACTCTGAGCCTTGGAGGGTGTGATAGAGGTGTTTCAGTGCTGGACACTCCTCTGTCACTTCTTCTCAACACTTTGGTGCCTTTTGAGTCATTCCAGTGGTCACCACCATCTGAAAAGAGTGTATTTTAAAGTGGGACTCAAAGGTTGTAATGTCCACTCTGGGCACTGAAAATGAGGCCCACAACAAGGAATTCAGAGGAGAGGACAGAGCGGCCTCGGGGCTTTCCTGGTGGATGGCTGAAGCTGTCCCCTGGCTTCCTGCACAGCCTGGGACTTTGTCTTGCCCACTACTTACCAAAAAGAGATATGTTCAAAGCTCACAACTTCCTGGAAACTGCTCATACAGGGCTTGCATGTGTTGTTTCAGTTTTTGCCCAGAGATTTGAAAAAGACCTGGTTTTCATAAAGACCATTTGACATTAGCTAGACCTTCAGGCCACACCCCAGCTTGGGCACCCAGGGGCGGCTGGTACCTCCGAGGATGTGCAAACAGTGAGCAGTTTCCTCCCCAGAACCCATGGCAAAGACACACTTGTGACATTGAGGCTTGGTGCGCTTAAGGCTAGAGGAAAGGAGACTTTGAACTACGTTATGGCACTTGGCTCCACCAGCTGTGGAATGTGCTACTGGACACGTCTATCCAAAGGAAATGAGGAGGACTCTCCTGGAGAGAACTTCACTCCTGTTTCTGTCTTTGGCACATGCTGCCAGTTGACCTGGCTTGGTTGGTCTCATCACAGAGGGAAAGTACTATTCTATTTTTTGTTTTATAAAAATTTTTATTTAAGGCCTGGAGAGATGGCTTAGCAGTTAAGGCGCCTGCCTCCTAAGCCTAAGAACACTGGTACCAATCTCCAGCAGTTCCAATCCCCAAGTCCCACATTTAGCCAGATGCAAAGTGACGTAAGGGCACAATGCCGCATTTGACCATAATGGGGTGCACACATCTGGATTTCATTTGCAGCAGCTGAGAGGCTGCTAGCATGCCCATCTCTGTCTTCCTCTCCCTCTCTCTCTCTCTGTCTCTCTCTGTGTCTCTCTCCAAAAAACTAAAATAAAATTAAAAAAATTTATTTATTTATTGGCCAGGAGAGAGAGAGAGACAGACAGACACAGAGAGAGAGAGAGATAGAAGAGAGGCAGACAGAGAAAGAATTGGCATGCCAGGGCCTCTAGCCACTGCGAATGAACTCCAGATGCATGCATCTTTGTGCATCTGGCTTATGTGGGTCCTGGATAGTCAACCCGGGATCCTTTGGCTTTGTAGGCAAATGCCTTAATGGTTAAGCCATCTCTCCGGCCCAGAAGTGGTATTCTAAATGCTGGGCTCTTGGGGCCTCACCTGGCAGGATGAAACGCAGCACCTCCATAGTTTTCTCTACTTCCCCTCACGCTGTATTTTTCTAATGTGTGTATCTGGGTGTGTGCACAGGTGTACATGGTACCTGTGTGTGCATATTTATAGGGAAGCCAGCAGATAACCTCAGGCATTCCCCAGGAACTCTGCCCACCTTTTTTGAGATCTCTCTACTTGGTCTGGAGCTTGTCAACCAGGCTACATTAGTTATCCAGCAAGCCCCAGGGATCCACTTGCCTCTGCCCCCTCATACTGGGAATACAAGTAAGTGGCCCCACACACTTTTATGAGTTCTGGGGACTGATCTATTGAACTCAGGCCCTCAGGCTTGCGTGACAAAGTCTCTACTTACATAGTCATTTCCCTAACTCATCACACTGCATTTAAAAGAGCTTCCAGGCATCCATTACATATAGACGCCAATCTTGGTGCCAGTGCCCCAGCTCTCGGTCACCTCCCTACTGCCTGTCCATTTCCCACCCGGCCCATGCATGTAGCTGGTGCAGACTTGGTCCAGAGCCCTTCAGCTATTATCCTTATGCACTGGGCTTCCTGCTTATGAAGGGTGAGACATGGCCAGAGTCCCTGTGGTCAGAGCCTGTTGGGGTGGTTGCCCAGCTTTTGCAACTCACTACAGGGCCAGCTTGAAGGTCTAACTTGAACCTGGCTGGCCTGACACAACCTGTCTGTCTGCTCAGGCTTTCTGAGTTCAGTGTCACAGGCTGGATGGCAAATGCATCAGCAATATTTTGTTTAAGGTTCTAGCAGCTGAGAATTCCAAAGATAAGGTCTGTGGAAGTTGGCTTCATTCGAGGTTTCCTGTCTTGGTTTGGAAATGGCTAGTGTTTCCCTGCACTTACGTGACCGCTGTGGGCAGCAGAAAGAGCAAGCTCTCTGGAGTGCTTTTCTCATAAGAACACTGACGCTGCTGGGTCAGGGCTCCACCCTGATGACCTCATTTGACTGTAATTACTTCCTTAGAGTCTCCAGACACCACACCGTCACTCTGTGGGTTAGGGGTCCATCATAGGAATTTTGTAGGGACATAGCATGGTAACTGAGAGAAATGAGGGGGTTGGGATAGTCACTGAGCGCCCCCCAAACTGAAAACCCGAGGTGGAGAGATGCACCCATGCGCTGCCTGTCTGGCTTCCTCACAGGATGAGCTTCAAGTGTTTGGTCCGGTGATTTAAGGCTACTGATGGGAGGGGGGGGCTTGGGAGGAGGGGTTTTAACACTCGCTTTCAGGGTTATAATGTCTTCAGCCTCATGCGGTGCTGTGCTGGCCATGGCTGACCACAGACTCTGTGGGGACCCAACAGCCCTGACTGGTTCGGTTTGATCATCCCTGTGGAGGAGAGGCTCCACCATGGCTGATGCGGGCTCACTGAGCACAGAGCTGACAAGGGATGCGTGGGGGCTTGACACTGTCTAAAGGCTCCACTGCACGGGACAGCTGACAGGGAGCAGCAAGGTGGGCACAAATAGTTTAGAAGTGTCGAGTCTCAGTGCTTAGCGTCTTTGCTCTGACTATAATCTAACTATAAGTTTCTATCATTTAAACTTCAATAATGGCTGTGTTTATTAACGGACTCAAAATCCCTGAAGATGAAACAACTGGATTCAGCCCAAGCTGGCCATACGTTAGTTAATTAGCACATTGTCAGGCTCCAGCTCACCCTCTCTTTATAGCTTCCAGCTCACCTGTCTAAGGTTCTTTGGGTTTTGTGGTACGAATGCTTCTGTTTCTTGTTGATTCCTCAATGTGCTGACCTCCTGACTTCATGTGTGCATTGGAAGGGAGAGAGTAAGGGTGAGTGTGTGCACATGCCTACATTTATTCTTTGCCATGGCTCATAACGCTACTTTTAAAACCTCTTGTCCAAATGTCTGTCTCCTGCCCGGGCACCGTCTGGCACAGCTGTTGGGGGTGAGTTGGCAAGTGAGCAAGTCTAACATGAGCCCCGGCAGGTTGTGTGGGGAGTCACTTTGCCATTGTCCTCTCGTCATGTCCGTGGTCACCCTAGCAGTGTCCACCCGCATGCTTCCTCCACTCAGATGTGGGTAGTTCCCCACAACCCGCCCTCAGGTGAGTGCCCGGTGCATGTTGCTGAGTGAATTATTGAGTTTCAGCCAGAGCTTGCAGTGTGACCTGAGGTGCTCAGGATGGTGTCCCTAAACGCTGAGATAGTCTTCAGAGAAAGGTACAAAGAGGCAGCTCCTTCAGGAACATCCTCTGGTGACAATGAGGCTAATGTTGCCAGGAAGAGAGGGAGAGAGACAGAGAAAGAGAGAGAGAGAGAGAACACACCTTGATATCTTAGTTATTCATCTGTATGTGTGATGGGTTGTGTGTTTGTGTCATATGTTATATATATGTGATGTGTGCGTGTGTATGTGTGTGTATGGTATCAGTACTGTGTGTTTTTGGCCTGTGTCATGTGTGTATGTATGTGTATGGTATGTAGCATATTTTATATGTGTATGTAGTGTGGCTGTGTGTCCTATGTGGTATGCATGGTGTGTAGTCCACGCTGAGAATGGATTGTGTGATATGTATGGTGTATGTATCTAGTGTATATGTACTGTATTGCATATGTGTAGCATATATGCTGTGCATGTAGTGTGGTCTGTGCTGCATATGGGGTGACTGCTGTGTTGTGTGTCTGCTTTACTCCATATGTCCTGCCCTAGGGCTGAGGCCAGCACAGGTGTGCATGGC
Organism: Orientallactaga sibirica; assembly: GCA_036365145.1. NCBI lineage: Eukaryota > Metazoa > Chordata > Mammalia > Rodentia > Dipodidae > Orientallactaga > Orientallactaga sibirica. The sequence goes on along the minus strand of JAEOAD010000044.1, from coordinate 18,788,263 downwards.
AGAGGCTGAGTGTGCCCTGGGCTCTTCCATCTAATCTGTCTCTCGTGCACTCATGCCAGGGGAGTATACCTCCTCAGAGGACCCTGTGCCATGCCAGGCACAGGTCAGTTCTACCCCTCCTCTCTCCTGCATCTTTCTTCCCCTCTGTACCTTGTGACACATAGGGTGGACTGCAATGTCAGGTCAGGCGAGACACTCATAGCCCACGTGCCTTGCTGGCTTAAGGACAGGGCCTGGGTCTGGAAATAGCCATGTGACAGTAGCAGCAGCAGCTCCTGTTCCTCTATAGAACCTATTGGTGGGAGGAGCCCTTCCACACTGGCACTGAGGTGGCTCCCTAGAGGGTGAAGGCCTGTGTGAGCTCCATCTGCCAATGAGTCAGAGCAGTGGTCTTCAGTGGTGTGATCTTGCCCTCAGGGAACACTTGGCAATCTCTGGAGACAGTTTGGGTGTCATAACTGGGTGTTGCTATGGACATCACATGGCCAGAAGCCAGGGATGCATCTAGACAGCCTACAATGCACAAGATGGCACTCCTGGTGAAGAATGACCTGGTCCAAGAGGCCAAGAGGACTGAGGCTAAGGAACTGTGACTCGGAGGTGGTTCACTTGTGCACTCTCTGTGAGGAGTCATGGGGAGGCTCAGCACAGGCCTGCGCATGCAGGAAGGCTGTGCGTGGCGTGTGGGCACTGCCTGGAACTTCCTGCTGTCTGACTACATCTGCATCTGTTAGGCGAGTGTACAGTTTACAGCCCCGGGAGCCCATCTTTTCTCTCAGTGCTCTCACACTTTCCTGACCCTCACTGCTCTGCCCTGGATGGAGGAGGGGACTGCTGCCAGCTGTACTTCCCGAGCCTCTTCCCACTTACTCGTACCTATGAAACCTGTGAAGCCGCCCTTCTCCCTCTGTGCCATGGCCAGCATCTCTGGCAGGATTGACCTAGTTCCCTGGCAGTGTCTAGCTTTAGCTCTTCTTAGACATTCGCCCTAGCTCAGGCTGGGTTAGCTCATCCATCACGCAAATGAATCCTGCTAGCCTTGAGGCAGCTGTCCAGCCCCTGAAGCTGAGCACTGGGCCTCCTCCTTGTCCTCAATGACCTCCCTGGACATCTAGCATCCTTAACCAGGTCCTCACTCCACATGCTCTCTGCTGAGTGACTGCTAGGCACTCTGCTCCTGCCTGGACCCTGGGCCAATGAGCCCCCTTCCTAGACCACAGTGCCTCCGACAGCGAGGGCAGCCGTGGGGCACTCTTCATTCCTACGCACCACCCCCTCTGTGGTATTTTTAAGTTTTCTTTTTCTATTTTCTTTATGATAAATTCTAAGACTTGCCCAGAGCACGGGTGAAACTCCACGCTATGGGCTGGGGAGACAGCTCGGTTGATAAAGTGACTGCTTTGCACTCATGAGGAAAGCCAGGCCTGGAGGTGTGCTCCTGCAGTTCCAGCAGGGTGAGGTGGAGACAAATGGGTCTCTGGGGATCTCTGGTCAGCCAGTCTAACATAATTAGCTGAGTTATAGGACCGTGAGAGACCTTGTCTTAAAAAATGTAGATGGGGGCTGGAGAGATGGCTTGGCGGTTAAGGCACCTGCCTGCTAAGCCCAAGAATGCTTGTTTGATTCTCCAGGTCCCACATTTAGCTAGACACAAAGTAACGCAAAGCTGCACTTGCCCACAAGGGGGCGCACACGTCTGGAGTTCATTCACAGCAGCTGAGAGGCTGCTGACCCGCCCATTCTCTCTCTTTCTCTCTATCTCTCTAGCTCTCTCTTTCTCTCTATCTCTCTCAAACAAAAAAATGTAGATGGCATTGAAAAGAATGACACCTGGGTTTGTTCTCTGGTCTCCATATATATGCACACATACATACACATGCACCAGCATAATACATGTGCGCGCGGCACACACACACACACACACACACCCTCCACATTATTCTTAGTGCTATCCAAGTACAGTCCTTTGTGTTACAATCCTGTGTCTCCAAATATCTCCCCTCCAGCATTCAAGGTTAGCATCCTGTGAGCTTCCCAGGCAGGCGGTCGGTCCGTCAGTAGCTCATCTAACGAATGAGCTCAAGGAGGAAGCATGGTTGTGGCCTGTGGAGGAAGGGGGAACGATTCACTGATGTGGAATTCCCGGTCAGGCCTCTGGTGGTCAGTGAGTGATGAGGTGTGGTTACTGGTGGCCTGCCTCGAGGCTGACTTAATCAATTCATCACTTCCACCTAGCTCAGGCTGGGCTTTCCGTGTAGACTCTGGGCATTTAGCTTTTTCTTTAGAGTCTGTGTAGGGCAAAACAAATCACATAGGGGACCAGCCAACTCATCACCTGCCTTTAAGGCCAAACCCGAAAGCCCAGGCCCCTTGCTCTCACCTACCAGATGCCAGACTCTGCAGTATGGTCCAGTGCACATTTTATGGGGCACACCAGTGGTGGCAGTGGTGGCAGTGGTGGTGGTGGGGTGTGGCTTGATTGTGGTAGACCAACAATAGTGTTGAGAGAGCTCTTGGGGCAAGGCATTTCAGCCAACTTGGCACATCATCTTTTTTGGTAAAGCCTGCTCTGTAGTCCAATATGTTTAAGAAAGGCAGCATTGTATTATGGGAAATTCCTAGTGCATCCTAGACTCTGAGAAGTCCTGGAGGACCCTTCCGGCATACAGGGTGTGAACATGCAGGGTTCCAATAGGTGGTAGCTGTCAGCAGTGCCCAGGGCCCTGTGGACAGGTCTATAGGCCATGCAGCTCTGCGGCAAGGACTGACTGCACAGTGATCGGATGAGCGCACGAGGGAAAGAGAAAGAGTTCCCAGTGAAAGTCCGATGGGGAAAGTTTCCAAAGAAAAGCAATCTGGGGCAGCACGCATGGGTGTTTGGGGCTTGGGAGCCCCAGGGGAGGCCCCGAGGCTCATAGTTTGTAAAACTTCGCCAGTGATTCAGAACACTGCTCAGCTTCGGATGTGAGCTCAGGTGCTGCAGCTCCCCAGAGCTGAGTCTGTTCTTCATTCTGTTTTAAGTCTGAGCTTCCCACACGCACCCTGCATGAAATTCATCTTAAATCCTCCTATGGGTGAGCGTCTTGGAAAGAGGGCTTCAGGAGAGAGCTCGAGGGACACACGGGCCTCTCAGCAGTTGGAGAAGAGGCTAGAGGGGAAGAAACCTCACGAAAGTGGCTTATTCTAATATTTTGAGTGTGGAGGGAACATTTTCCCCAGAGGGAGGAGTCTTACCTGCCCTGCTAAGTAAGTAGACCATCTTTGGGGAAAAAGGGAGGAAATTGTTTCCTCCAGGAATGTTTATTTATCCCTGGCCTGGATCGTGTCCAAGGGAAGGCTTTTAGTGCATTTCCACCATCCAGAGAAATGTATTCAACCCAACATGAAAAAAACAAGCCACAGGAGACATTCGAGATGTGTGTGGACCCATTCTCCACCACTTTAGGAAGAGCCTCAGGTCATGGATTAGAATGATCCACACGGTGCTTAACAACAGGAAGCAATTAGGCCTGTGCACATGACCCCACTAAGGAGCGTCGAGCTTGAAGCAGCAGTGACCTTGGCTGCCTCCAGTCCCATGTGGTGAAGCCCTTAAGTGGCGACCTGAAAAAAAAAAAAAAAACAGGGATGTACCTGTGGAACCTTGTCACCGTGACTGACCATTGTCAGTGGTGTCCAATGTCCTGCGGACATTTCTACGGGTCAAATGCTCTGTTCCATGGACTCAGGCAGGGTTTTTGGAGGTCTGAATGAGCGAAGCGTGCTCTCAGGCGTGTGCTCTGCACTCATTCTGCAGCCTCTAGGGAGGACACGGAGTTAACCACACCACGACAGCAGAAACAGGCTGGTTTAAACTGATGGAACAGTTGTCTCGTGGCCAATAGATACATTGAGAAATCACCGCCAGCCTTATCTTATCAGAGGCCGCCTGGGAGGCCGTCTTCCCACCATGTCAAATGGTTTCCTTTGTGGAGTCGGGGTTTGCGTTTTCGCTTCTCTGTGTGGAAGGAAGCGGAACATCATTATGGGACTTGACTTCTCAAGAGAAATCGGGCCACAAAGCGAATGGAACGAACAAAACAGCTCCTGTGCTCTGGACGCACACAGCCAGAACGCTGGGCACGTTGGCTCTTACTTTGGAGATTTTGGCAGCTCCTACAATGCCAGGCGAGTGGCCCGTGAAAACCATTGATTGTTAGTCTCTAATTTGAACCCCAAACCAGCTGGCTCTGCAGCCCCTCCCCTCAGCTGTTCCCAGCAGGAGAGGGTGGCTGAGGCAGACACCTCAGCAGGAAATCAGAGGCCCTTCCCTGCAGCCCAGCTGCCCAGGGCAGCTCCACTGCTGCCAGGACCCAAGGAGAACAAATAAAAGAACAAGTTTTCTCTCTTCTTCCCTCCTTCTCAGTTGCGAATTTGGGCACAAGTCTTTAAGCTGTTGGTTCGAGAGCAGGTACATCGGATGAGATAGAGTTTGGTTTTTGCAGATGTCTCTAAAGCCAGGGGTCACCCAGAAACGAAAGCAAGGCAGGGGTGGCATCTGAAAATAGAAAACAGAACCTTCGGCACACTGCTCAGCACGAAGGAAGGGGACAGGTAGCTTGGAGATGGAGCACAGCACACTGACTTTTGGGTCTGAGGGTCACTTTCCCCCACCTTTCCAGTGGCCAGCTTTGGTCTCATAGGACGACATTGAGTTTGCTAAGCTGACAGTTCATTCTGTTTCATGACAGGATCAGAATACATGGCCCAATGGCGACAAAGATTATTCTTATAGCCAATGGGCTGATGATCCAGTGGGCCATAAAGTCTGGAATCCAAACAAGTGGCAGTTTTTTGTGCTTAATCCTGAAATGTCTGCAGCTGTTTATTCTCAGGCGAGGCCAGAGGAGGTCAAGGGGGTCAAACAGAGACTGCACAGTGACACAAAGCTGTTGGCCAAGCCTTCTCATGTTTCTGAACTCAGTGTTCCACTCTGCCTAGCAAGATGGTCATTTCTGTGCTGCCCAGTGGCTTCTTTTGGCTACCTGATCTAGAAAATTCCTGTAGCTCTGAAAACTCAGCCAGTGGTATTTTGTATATTTCTTCGTGGTCTGTGTCTCAGTCATCCTCCAAGAAGGGCTCCTTGGGAAGTGTCCCACACCCCTGCTCTGGTGCCTGGCAGGCTTCACTGAGGCTCATTAAGCTCATGAGCAGCGTGCCGGCACAGGGGTGACTGCTCTCTTGAGCAAGCATCACGCAGTTAGGAAGCAGGCAGATGGAGCAGAACCAAATGGATTTGAATTCAGCGCCAAGAAAATGCCTCACCTGAGGAAGTGAGGGTGGTGGGGTCCATTCTGGCTTTGGGCTCTGGCTGAAGTGAGCTTGACTGCACTTGGGAGCTATTTCTCTGGGTGTCCCTGGCCTCAGAGTGGGCCTGAGACCTCCAGCAGAGTGGCCCGTGCCAGATTCTGCCAGCTCATTAGGCCTGGACTTCCACTCCACGCGTCTCTGGGATGGACTTCCACGTTCACAGTCGGCTACAGGAAGCAAGTGTGTTGCTCACCACAGAATGCTGGCTTCCTCTGCCACAAGCTGTGGCTGACTTTGGGGGCACATTCTGGTATAAGATGGTGGCACAGCTCGGAAATCCAGACTTACCTTGTTTAAAATTTTTGCTTGGCACAAATGACCTGCTTCCCTGAGTCTTGATTCTCTCCTCTGGAAGGAAGGCACGCTGTTTGGGTGTGTGACTGGAAGAGTGAGAAGTCATGGGTGCTCCACAAGGGCTCTGCACACCACCATGCTTGGGACCTGTCCAATTAGTCCCCATTCTCCAGCTCCTCTCCACCTGCTTTCTCTTCGCAGCCTTGCTCCACTGTTTCATGGCATTGTACCAAGAATGATTAAGAAAACTGTGAGGCTGTCCTGGGTTTGCATGCAGATCAGTGCCCCCGTTGGCCCTGCCCTGTCCACAGGAGGATGGTCACAAACGAATCAATTTTACCGTCAACCAACTTGGGAGCTGCAGTGCTGTGGACGGGGCCAGTTGCACTGCCATCTTCTGGGTCGTCTTGGAGAATTCTTTCTCTGTGGTGACTGTTCGTGGAGGTTTGCCAGAGACCTTTGTTCTGATGTTTCCACTGTGCAGCTGTGTTCTACTAGCCCGTGTGGGGCAAGCTTCTAAAGCCCTGCCCTGTGGTTAGATGCACACTGCTCAAGGAATCCACGTATTTCTAAACATGAGTAGAAGTGGAGAAAATAAAAAACAAGTTGCTGACCCCACCTACAGTGACTCAACTCCGGGGACTCTGTGCAAGGGTTGAGCAAGCAAGGATCAGGCAAAGTTCGCCGAGGCCAGTTAAGTCAGCACTGTTGGAGCAAAGGGATGGGCCGGAATGCTGTACAAGCCCCTGAGGACTGCCCGGAAGGAGCAGAATTCCAGCAGGAACAAGGGTCTGCTCTACATGTTCCACCCAGGTGGCCCTGAGCCCCAGGCTGTCTGGTCTGGGTGTGTCCAGTGTGTGTCAGGCCATCCGGGATGGAACTAAGAAAGGATGGGTAGGTTAGGAGTTCTGTCTGTCTGTGAGAGCCTGGCACTGGAAGAATGGATGGGGCTCTCTCTCCCTGTGACTTCTCCGAACAGTACCATACAGATGGTCCCAGACTGAGGAGAGGGACAACTTCACAAAGCTATGAAAACAGTTGTGATAGTTTGAATAGATGCCCCCCCAATATATTCAGTGTTTTATTAGTTTATAGTTTGCATCTGCAGCCACTTGGCTGGAGGCAGTGTCCCTGGGCGGATCTTAAGGTGTGTTGGTGGGTTTGAGATTTCAATCTAAAGATATGCAAAGTGTGCCTAGCTGGGGTTCCTGAGGTGTGCTGTGCTGTGTGGCTTTTGGCTTGTGGCTTATGGCTTTTGCTGTGTGTTTGGTTCTGTGAAGGCAGGCCAGCTTCTTCTGCCATTACGGAACTTCCCCTGGATCTGTAAGCTTCAATAAATAATATCCTTCCTCCATAACTGTGCCTGGTCTGGAAGTCCATCTCAGTGAACCTGAAGCTGTCTGCTATAGGCGTCTACACTTTGATTTTAGTTGATCTTTGTGTTTGTGGAAAATGGGGAGCTTCATTGCCATGATGTGCAAGCCACATGTGTGTGCCACGTGCCAGAGCCAGAGTCTGCAGGTCAGAGGACAAGCTTGGGTTTCTGTTCCTTACCTTCCCCTTGTCTGAGACAGGGTCTGTCTTGATGTTACCACTTTGTTAAGCAGCCTCGCTGGCCCACAGGCTTCTGGGAGGTTGTGCTGTTTTACACCTTCCACCCCACCACAGGCACACCGGGATTACAGAGGTCTGCTACAGCATCTGGCTTCTGCGTGGGTTCTGGGGATCCAAAATCAAGTCCTATGCTTGCATGGCAAGCAGTGTAAGCACTGAGGCCTCCCCTCAGCCCTAGCTGACCACTTTTTCTGGGCTAAGGATGGATGGTATGGTCCCATTGTCTCTCTGAGGTAAGGCAGCAGCAGCCAGCCTTGGTTCCACACCAAGGGAAACCTTGGAACTGCAGTGTGCTGTGCCTCCAGGCTTGTCACGGGTGGGTCAGGACACTCACTGCACTTTCCGTGTGGGCATATGGGGTGTATGAGAGCCAGGGAGCATCTGTACTGTCCACACAAGTGGAAAAAGAACGCAGGACCCGGCAGGGAGGAGATTGTCCTCCGCATCTGTGTCTTCAGCCCCTCACCCAGTGCCAGAACAAGGCAGGACCAAGGCACCTTTGCTGAATTAAGGACTGAATGAATAAATGAATGAATGGATGAGTGAATGACCCATGCCCTTTTTGGTAACAAACACTGAACTTCACTCATTCAGCCCGTGTGATTAATTTATGTGCTTTCATGAAGTGACCATAAACATGGCCAAAACGTACTCCATCTATTCTTAGGGCAGGCTGGGCTTTTAAAAAGACAGTCTGTGGGTTCTTTTAATGAAAACCAAACACCACAAATTGTGCCAAGACACACAAACCACAGCCCCAGGGACGCGAGGCTTCTCTAATTACCTGCAGTGGGCAGGGGCTGGCCATGGGGCCAAGTGTGGACAGATGTGTACACAGTATCAGCCTTTGCAACAAAACCCACACTGTCACAGCAGGCCTTCTCTTATTCTGGGAGTGGAGGACAATGGGGAAGCTTCTAGACCACTGAGCCTCGTTTGTTCCACCTCCACCTATACCCTCAGCACCCAGCATGCAACTTGCAGAAGAGGTAAACACAAAACATTGCTTTGAATAATGTTTTCTTCCATTGGGAATACAACTCACAAGCCCCAATGACTTTTAGTTGTCTAGCTCCATGGCTTGCAACGGACCGTCCCTGTGTTCCCAGACTCTCCGTGGAGAAGGATGCTATTAGTCACTGGGCTGCTTTTCACGCTGATGACATAATTGATTCTTAGCAGCACGAGCTATAGCTGGCCCTGGATGCGCCTCTAGGAAGCAAAGCCTCAGGTGACGTTTGCTCGTCCAGAATGACAGCTGCGTGCGTCACCTGCCCAGGGGTGGCCACATGGCCCTCTGAGGAGGCCATCTGGAAAGAGGCTTTGTACTGTGAGAACCCTTGATTTTCAAAATCCCCACGTGGCATTATAACCACCACATTAAAATGAACATACTTCTGAAAGGACGCTATTTAATAAGGCTTCTCTGCATGGCATTTTTGTCAACTAGGTTTAAATAAACGAGAGAACCTTGGAGCACTAAGGGGTTTTGTGTGAAACCTCCACAGAGGGGTAGCTGTCATCCATGGGGGAGGTGTCTTTCCTCAGGCCATAGCTGGCTGATCTGGAATGGACCCATGGGGCCTTTGCCACAGGCAGCCCAAGCTGACACTGTTGTGTACACTCACTCACTAGCCTAAACAAATAGTTAACATGCATTTTTTTCAGTCCAGGAAAACTATTGTATAAGGTGGGTTTCATTAATCCTGTAAATATTATTATTATTTAAAACACATGCCATGTCACCTGGGCTCCTTGCAAATGGAGCTTACAGTGGCATGGTGCCCTCAATTTGGAAAGCAGAGTGACCCTCTGTCCTCGGTGAGAGGCACAGGTCTTGGGCCCTGGGCTGGGGTTTGCATTTGTTTCTCTCCTCTGTGTGTGTGTGTGTGTGTGTGTGTGTGTGTAGTGTTTGTACGTGTGTGTGCATGTATGTACCCCATGTGCACGCGTGCAGAGGCAGAAGCACGCATCCTGACAGCCTCCATGTTCCGTCCTGAGTCTCACTGAACCTGGAGCTGCTGCTCTTCATGTCAGCCTGGCTGAGCAGCGATCCTCACCTCCATCCCCACCTGACTGAGCAGCAGTTCTCAGCTCCACCCCGCATGACTGGAGTTACAGGCTTGTGTGGCCATGCCCAGCTTTTTATGTGGGTGCTGGGGATCAAACTCAGGTGGTCTCAGGTCCTCTCAGGCCCTCATGTTTGTGTGCCAAGTGCTTTGTCTGCTAAGCCATCTCCCCAGCCCTCTGTTAATCTCCTTTTAAAACTTTTATTAATTATGAACTTTACTGTATGAACAGATCACATGTTGGTCATATTCCCATCGCATTACACTCTTTTTTTATTTTTTATTTTTATTTATTTTTTTAATTATTAATTTTTTATTGACACCTTCTATACTTACATACAAAACACACATGATATGTCCCTCCTCTCCCCTCCCCCATTCCACTTTAGAACACCATTCTCCATCATATCCCCTCCCTCTCTCCATTAGTCTTTCTTTTAATTTGCTGTCATCATCTTTTTCTTCTATTTTGAGGGTCTTGTGAAGGTATTGCTAGGCACTGCAAGGTCATGGATATCGAGGCCAGTTTCTGTCTGGGCAGTTGCATTGTAAGAAGTCATACCCTTCCTTTGAATCTTCCATTCTATCTGCCCCCTCTTCCGCAATGGTCCCTGAGCCTTGGAGGGTGTGACAGAGATGTTTCAGTGCTGGGCACTCCTCTATCCCTTCTTCTCAGCACTATGTTGCCTTTTAGGTCATCCCAGTGGTCATCGCCATCTGAAAAGAGAAGCTTCTCTAATCAGAAGTGAGAGTAGTGTTAATATGTGAACATGAACATTAAGTGTATTGCTTTCAGGGCAGCTTGGTGGGAATAATATACACATTTAGTCAGACAAGAGCAGGCTTTATACCCCTAAGGCTCATGACCTTACCTACCATAGACTTTTCCTTAGGTTTTTCCAGTACCAGGCATGTATTCCCTCCCGTAGAGAGGACCTTCAGTCCAATTATGGAGCAGTTGGTTACCCCAAGAGTAGACATGCCACTATTGCACCCGTTCAGTCATTGGGCCTGTCTGGCCAAACTTGAATATTCAGTGTCCACTGTTTTCACTGCTGATGACTTCTGTCTCCCATACGGCTGCATGCAGTGCAGCTTTTTCCAGCTTTCAGTTGGCTGGTCTACAGGGAGAAGGTTTTCTGCTCAGTACCAGCTTGCTTTCTCAGTGACCTTGCTTCTCAGGCAAGAGATGTCTTCAGCAATAGGGTCTTACTATCTGTTTCTCAAGGGAAACCAAGGGCTTTGGCAAAAGCCTTTAATGTTTTGGAGACTACCGGGACCTCCTTGGCCAACAACTCACTGGAAGGTATCCCATCCCAGGCACTGAAAATTTTCTAGTAACAGTCTACAGCTTCTAGATGTGCCATTATTCAAAAAAGTAATTTTACATAAGTCTTATTCACAATATCTTGAATTTAGATTGACCCTCCCCCTGCCCTGCTTTTACACATTCTCTTCCCATGGCCTCGCTTAGGCCATTCCCCTCCCTGTAATCTGTTCTTCTACTTACATATGTGCAATACCATACACTTAAGTCCTTCCCTTTCCTCCCTCCCTTATAGCCTTTTAACAGCTTACTTGTTTCTGGTACCTATTTTTGGTTCCAGTTCACACACAAGTTTACACATTTGTAGTTAGGATCCACATATGAGAGTGAACATGTGACGTTTGGCTTTCTGAGCCTGGGTTACCTCACTTAGTATAATCCTTAAACCCTCTCCCTCAGCCCCATTCCACTGAGGGCCCTCCTCAGTGGAGTTATTGGTATTCATCCTCTGTTGATCTCTTAAAGGAACATAAATACTAGTGTGTGGACCTTCACTGTTCACACACATGACAATGTCCCAGGATTGATTGTCCTATAGATTTCAAAGCTCCCTGTGTGGTGTTTTACAAGAAACAGAATGTGCCCTTATTCCTTGGCATCTGAATGTATACTTAGGACCAGAATTTCACAGAACTTTGAAAAGAAAGTTAAAGTTAATTCTGTCTGCTTATGGGTCAGAGGTGTTCGATAAATAACCTTAGACAGCCTACCAATTCAAGAACTGATGGGAACTGACATGAACATAGAAGAAAGGCATCAAGCTTCAAAAACGTTGCATTTGGCATCTAGAAAACGTGAAAGAGATGCAGTGGGCTGTGAGACTGTGCTTGAATATTTCACCCTGACACGGAGGGCCTTGAGGAGCCTTCACGGGATGGCCATAGCTTCCTAAGCCCCAGCACAGGGCAGACAGCCCGTTACTGAGTTTACCTAATTGGCTAGCACCCTATCCTCCCTGAGGGAGTTCTTTAAAAAGTTGGGAGGAACATCCAGTGACACAGAACACCGTGGAAATACCACGCCTGTGATGTCACCAGGACAGACCTGTGCAGTGCAGCTCGTCTGGAGAGCTTTTCAAGTTTCCCGAAGGCCAAGCACGCATAATGGTAGCATGGGATAATGGGGTGACAGTGACTCTGTCCATTAAGAAAGGACACGCAGGCATCATGGTAGCATGGGATAGTGGGGTGCACAGTGACTCTGTCCATTAGGAAAGGACACGCAGGCATCATGGTGGCATGGGATAATGGGGTGCACAGTGACTCTGTCCATTAGGAAAGGACACGCAGGCATCATGGTAGCATGGGATAATGGGGTGACAGTGACTCTGTCCATTAGGAAAGGCCACGCAGGCATAATGGGAGCATGAGATAATGGGGTGACAGTGACTCTGTCCATTAGGAAAGAACACGCAGGCATCATGGTAGCATGGGATAATGGGGTGCACAGTGACTCTGTCCATTAGGAAAGGACACGCAAGCATCATGGTAGCATGGGATAATGGGGTGACAGTGACTCTGTCCATTAGGAAAGGACACGCAGGCATCATGGTAGCATGGGATAATGGGGTGACAGTGACTCTGTCCATTAGGAAAGGACACGCAGGCATCATGGTAGCATGGGATAATGGGGTGACAGTGACTCTGTCCATTAGTCATCATGGTAGCATGGGATAATGGGGTGACAGTGACTCTGTCCATTAGGAAAGGCATCATGGTAGCATGGGATAATGGGGTGACAGTGACTCTGTCCATTAGGAAAGGACACGCAGGCATCATGGTAGCATGGGATAATGGGGTGACAGTGACTCTGTCCATTAGGAAAGGACACGCAGGCATCATGGTAGCATGGGATAATGGGGTGACAGTGACTCTGTCCATTAGGAAAGGACACGCAGGCATCATGGTAGCATGGGATAATGGGGTGACAGTGACTCTGTCCATTAGGAAAGGACACGTCCAGGCATCATGGTAGCATGGGATAATGGGGTGACAGTGACTCTGTCCATTAGGAAAGGACACGCAGGCATCATGGTAGCATGGGATAATGGGGTGACAGGTAGCATGGGATGACTCTGTCCATTAGGAAAGGACACGCAGGCATCATGGTAGCATGGGATAATGGGGTGACAGTGACTCTGTCCATTAAGAAAGGACACGCAGGCATCATGGTAGCATGGGATAATGGGGTGACAGTGACTCTGTCCATTAGGAAAGGACATCATGGTAGCATGGGATAATGGCATCATGGTAGCATGGGATAATGGGGTGACAGTGACTCTGTCCATTAGAAAGGAGGCACGGTAGCAGGCATCATGGTAGCATGGGATAATGGGGTGACAGTGACTCTGTCCATTAGGAAAGGACACGACAGGCATCATGGTAGCATGGGATAATGGGGTGACAGTGACTCTGTCCATTAGGAAAGGACACGCAGGCATCATGGTAGCATGGGATAATGGGGTGACAGTGACTCTGTCCATTAGGAAAGGACACGCAGGCATCATGGTAGCATGGGATAATGGGGTGACAGTGACTCTGTCCATTAGGAAAGGACACGCAGGCATCATGGTAGCATGGGATAATGGGGTGACAGTGACTCTGTCCATTAGGAAAGGACACGCAGGCATCATGGTAGCATGGGATAATGGGGTGACAGTGACTCTGTCCATTAGTAATGGGGTGACAGTGACTCTGTCCATTAGGAAAGGACACGCAGGCATCATGGTAGCATGGGATAATGGGGTGACAGTGACTCTGTCCATTAGGAAAGGACACGCAGGCATCATGGTAGCATGGGATAATGGGGTGACAGTGACTCTGTCCATTAGGAAAGGACACGCAGGCATCATGGTAGCATGGGATAATGGGGTGACAGTGACTCTGTCCATTAGGAAAGGACATCATGGTAGCATGGGATAATGGGGTGACAGTGACTCTGTCCATTAGGAAAGGACACGCAGGCATCATGGTAGCATGGGATAATGGGGTGACAGTGACTCTGTCCATTAGGAAAGGACACGCAGGCATCATGGTAGCATGGGATAATGGGGTGACAGTGACTCTGTCCATTAGGCCATTAGGGACACCATTAAGAAAGGCCACGCAGGCATCATGGTAGCATGGGATAATGGGGTGACAGTGACTCTGTCCATTAGGAAAGGACACGCAGGCATCATGGTAGCATGGGATAATGGGGTGACAGTGACTCTGTCCATTAGGAAAGGACACGCAGGCATCATGGTAGCATGGGATAATGGGGTGACAGTGACTCTGTCCATTAGGAAAGGACACGCAGGCATCATGGTAGCATGGGATAATGGGGTGACAGTGACTCTGTCCATTAGGAAAGGACACGCAGGCATCATGGTAGCATGGGATAATGGGGTGACAGTGACTCTGTCCATTAGCATGAAAGGACACGCAGGCATCATGGTAGCATGGGATAATGGGGTGACAGTGACTCTGTCCATTAGGAAAGGACACGCAGGCATCATGGTAGCATGGGATAATGGGGTGACAGTGACTCTGTCCATTAGGAAAGGACACGCAGGCATCATGGTAGCATGGGATAATGGGGTGACAGTGACTCTGTCCATTAGGAAAGGACACGCAGGCATCATGGTAGCATGGGATAATGGGGTGACAGTGACTCTGTCCATTAGGAAAGGCCACGCAGGCATCATGGTAGCATGGGATAATGGGGTGACAGTGACTCTGTCCATTAGGAAAGGACACGCAGGCATCATGGTAGCATGGGATAATGGGGTGACAGTGACTCTGTCCATTAGGAAAGGACACACATCATGGGCATCATGGTAGCATGGGATAATGGGCATGACAGTGACTCTGTCCATGACAGTGACTCTGTCCATTAGGAAAGGACACGCCATTAGGCATCATGGTAGCATGGGATAATGGGGTGACAGTGACTCTGTCCATTAGGAAAGGACACGCAGGCATCATGGTAGCATGGGATAATGGGGTGACAGTGACTCTGTCCATTAGGAAAGGACACGCAGGCATCATGGTAGCATGGGATAATGGGGTGACAGTGACTCTGTCCATTAGGAAAGGACACGCAGGCATCATGGTAGCATGGGATAATGGGGTGACAGTGACTCTGTCCATTAAGAAAGGACACGCAGGCATCATGGTAGCATGGGATAATGGGGTGACAGTGACTCTGTCCATTAGGAAAGGACACGCAGGCATCATGGTAGCATGGGATAATGGATGACAGTGACTCTGTCCATTAAGAAAGGACACGCAGGCATCATGGTAGCATGGGATAATGGGGTGACAGTGACTCTGTCCATTAGGAAAGGACACGCAGGCATCATGGTAGCATGGGATAATGGGGTGACAGTGACTCTGTCCATTAGGAAAGGACACGCAGGCATCATGGTAGCATGGGATAATGGGGGGATAATGGGGTGACAGTGACTCTGTCCATTAGGAAAGGACACGCAGGCATCATGGTAGCATGGGATAATGGGGTGACAGTGACTCTGTCCATTAGACAGAAAGGACACACGCAGGCATCATGGTAGCATGGGATAATGGGGTGACAGTGACTCTGTCCATTAGGAAAGGACACGCAGGCATCATGGTAGCATGGGATAATGGGGTGACAGTGACTCTGTCCATTAGGAAAGGTATGGTAGCATGGGATAATGGGGTGACAGTGACTCTGTCCATTAGGAAAGGACACGCAGGCATCATGGTAGCATGGGATAATGGGTGACAGTGACTCTGTCCATTAAGAAAGGACACGCAGGCATCATGGTAGCATGGGATAATGGGGTGACAGTGACTCTGTCCATTAGGAAAGGCCCACGCAGGCATCATGGTAGCAGGCATCATGGTAGCATGGGATAATGGGGTGACAGTGACTCTGTCCATTAAGAAAGGACACGCAGGCATCATGGTAGCATGGGATAATGGGGTGACAGTGACTCTGTCCATTAGGAAAGGACACGCAGGCATCATGGTAGCATGGGATAATGGGGTGACAGTGACTCTGTCCATTAGGAAAGGACACGCAGGCATCATGGTAGCATGGGATAATGACTCTGGGTGGACAGTGACTCATGGTAGCATGGGATAATGGGGTGACAGTGACTCTGTCCATTAGAAAGGACACGCCATCATGGTTAATGAAAGGAAAGGACACGCAGGCATCATGGTAGCATGGGATAATGGGGTGACAGTGACTCTGTCCATTAGGAAAGGACACGCAGGCATCATGGTAGCATGGGATAATGGGGTGACAGTGACTCTGTCCATTAGGAAAGGACACGCAGGCATCATGGTAGCATGGGATAATGGGGTGACAGTGACTCTGTCCATTAGGAAAGGCCACGCAGGCATCATGGTAGCATGGGATAATGGGGTGACAGTGACTCTGTCCATTAGTCCATGGTAGCATGGGATAATGGGGTGACAGTGACTCTGTCCATTAGGAAAGGACACATCATGGTAGGCATCATGGTAGCATGGGATAATGGGGTGACAGTGACTCTGTCCATTAGGAAAGGACACGCAGGCATCATGGTAGCATGGGATAATGGGGTGACAGTGACTCTGTCCATTAGGAAAGGACACGCAGGCATCATGGTAGCATGGGATAATGGGGTGACAGTGACTCTGTCCATTAAGAAAGGGACACGGATCATGGTAGCATGGGATAATGGGGTGACAATGGGAAAGGATAATGGCATCATGGTAGCATGGGACAGTGACTCTGTCCATTAGGAAAGGACACGCAGGCATCATGGTAGCATGGGATAATGGGGTGACAGTGACTCTGTCCATTAGGAAAGGACACGCAGGCATCATGGTAGCATGGGATAATGGGGTGACAGTGACTCTGTCCATTAGGAAAGGACACGCAGGCATCATGGTAGCATGGGATAATGGGGTGACAGTGACTCTGTCCATTAGGAAAGGAAAGGACACGCAGGCATCATGGTAGCATGGGATAATGGGGTGACAGTGACTCTGTCCATTAGACTCTGTCCATTAGCATGGGATAATGGGGTGACAGTGACATCATCCATTAGCAAAGGGATAATGCATCATGGTGACAGTGACTCTGTCCATTAGGAAAGGACACGCAGGCATCATGGTAGCATGGGATAATGGGGTGACAGTGACTCTGTCCATTAGGAAAGGACACGCAGGCATCATGGTAGCATGGGATAATGGGGTGACAGTGACTCTGTCCATTAGGAAAGGACACGCAGGCATCATGGTAGCATGGGATAATGGGGTGACAGTGACTCTGTCCATTAGGAAAGGACACGCAGGCATCATGGTAGCATGGGATAATGGGGTGACAGTGACTCTGTCCATTAGGAAAGGACACGCAGGCATCATGGTAGCATGGGATAATGGGGTGACAGTGACTCTGTCCATTAGGAAAGGACACGCAGGCATCATGGTAGCATGGGATAATGGGGTGACAGTGACTCTGTCCATTAGGAAAGGACACGCAGGCATCATGGTAGCATGGGATAATGGGGTGACAGTGACTCTGTCCATTAGGAAAGGACACGCAGGCATCATGGTAGCATGGGATAATGGGGTGACAGTGACTCTGTCCATTAGGAAAGGACACGCAGGCATCATGGTAGCATGGGATAATGGGGTGACAGTGACTCTGTCCATTAGGAAAGGACATTAATGCAGGCATCATGGTAGCATGGGATAATGGGGTGACAGTGACTCTGTCCATTAAGGAAAGGACACGGATAATGGGGTGACAGGCATCATGGTAGCATGGGATAATGGGGTGACAGTGACTCTGTCCATTAGGAAAGGACACGCAGGCATCATGGTAGCATGGGATAATGGGGTGACAGTGACTCTGTCCATTAGGAAAGGACACGCAGGCATCATCATGGACTCTGCCATTAGGAATGGGATAATGGGGTGACAGTGACTCTGTCCATTAGGAAAGGACACGCAGGCATCATGGTAGCATGGGATAATGGGGTGACAGTGACTCTGTCCATTAGGAAAGGACACGCAGGCATCATGGTAGCATGGGATAATGGGGTGACAGTGACTCTGTCCATTAGGAAAGGCATCATGGTAGCATGGGATAATGGGGTGACAGTGACATCATTAGGAAAGGACACAGTGACTCTGCATGGGATAATGGGGTGACAGTGACTCTGTCCATTAGGAGCATGGGATAATGGGGTGACAGTGACTCTGTCCATTAGGAAAGGACACGGCATCATGGTCAGCATGGGGATAATGGGGTGACAGTGACTCTGTCCATTAGGAAAGGACACGCAGGCATCATGGTAGCATGGGATAATGGGGTGACAGTGACTCTGTCCATTAGGAAAGGACACGCAGGCATCATGGTAGCATGGGATAATGGGGTGACAGTGACTCTGTCCATTAGGAAAGGACACGCAGGCATCATGGTAGCATGGGATAATGGGGTGACAGTGACTCTGTCCATTAGGAAAGGACACGCAGGCATCAGGCATCATGGTAGCATGGGATAATGGGGTGACAGTGACTCTGTCCATTAGGAAATGGGGTGACACTCTGTCCATTAGGAAAGGCATCATGGTAGCATGGGATAATGGGGTGACAGTGACTCTGTCCATTAGGAAAGGACACGCACGGGATAATGGGGTGACAGTGACTCTGTCCATTAGGCATCATGGTAGCATGGGATAATGGGGTGACAGTGACTCTGTCCATTAGGAAAGGACACGCAGGCATCATGGTGGTATAATGGGATAATGGGGTGACAGTGACTCATCCATTAGGAAAGGACACGAGGGATCATGGTAGCATGGGATAATGGGGTGACAGTGACTCTGTCCATTAGGAAAGGACACGCAGGCATCATGGTAGCATGGGATAATGGGGTGACAGTGACTCTGTCCATTAGGAAAGGACACGCAGGCATCATGGTAGCATGGGATAATGGGGTGACAGTGACTCTGTCCATTAGATAAAGGTCCATTAGGAAAGGACAGGCATCATGGTAGCATGGGATAATGGGGTGACAGTGACTCTGTCCATTAGGAAAGGACACGCAGGCATCATCATGGTAGCATGGGATAATGGGGTGACAGTGACTCTGTCCATTAGAAAGGACACGCTGTCCATTAAGCATCATGGTAGCATGGGATAATGGGGTGACAGTGACTCTGTCCATTAGGAAAGGAGCATGGGATAATGGGGTGACAGTGACTCTGTCCATTAGGAAAGGACAGGCATCATGGTAGCATGGGATAATGGGGTGACAGTGACTCTGTCCATTAGGAAAGGACACGCAGGCATCATGGTAGCATGGGATAATGGGGTGACAGTGACTCTGTCCATTAGGAAAGGACACGCAGGCATCATGGTAGCATGGGATAATGGGGTGACAGTGACTCTGTCCATTAGAAAAGGACACGCATCATGGTAGCATGGGATAATGGGGTGACAGTGACTCTGTCCATTAGGAAAGGACACGCATCATGGTAGCATGGGATAATGGGGTGACAGTGACTCTGTCCATTAGGAAAGGACACGCAGGAAATAATGGGGTGACAGTGACTCTGTCCATTAGGAAAGGACACGCAGGCATCATGGTAGCATGGGATAATGGGGTGACAGTGACTCTGTCCATTAGGAAAGGACACGCAGGCATCATGGTAGCATGGGATAATGGGGTGACAGTGACTCTGTCCATTAGGAAAGGACACGCAGCATCATGGTAGCATGGGATAATGGGGTGACAGTGACTCTGTCCATTAGGAAAGGCACACGCAGGCATCATGGTAGCATGGGATAATGGGGTGACAGTGACTCTGTCCATTAGGAAAGGACACGCAGGCATCATGGTAGCATGGGATAATGGGGTGACAGTGACTCTGTCCATTAGGAAAGGACACGCAGGCATCATGGTAGCATGGGATAATGGGGTGACAGTGACTCTGTCCATTAGGAAAGGACACGCAGGCATCATGGTAGCATGGGATAATGGGGTGACAGTGACTCTGTCCATTAAGAAAGGACACGCAGGCATCATGGTAGCATGGGATAATGGGGTGACAGTGACTCTGTCCATTAGGAAAGGACCATCATGGTAGCATGGGATAATGGGGTGACAGTGACTCTGTCCATTAAGAAAGGACACGCAGGCATCATGGTAGCATTATGGGATAATGGGGTGACAGTGACTCTGTCCATTAGGAAAGGACACGTATGGTAGCATGGGATAATGGGGTGACAGTGACTCTGTCCATTAGGAAAGGGGGTGACACTCTGTCCATTAGGCATCATGGTAGCATGGGATAATGGGGTGACAGTGACTCTGTCCATTAGGAAAGGACACGCAGGCATCATGGTAGCATGGGATAATGGGGTGACAGTGACTCTGTCCATTAGGAAAGGACACGCAGGCATCATGGTAGCATGGGATAATGGGGTGACAGTGACTCTGTCCATTAGGAAAGGACACGCAGGCATCATGGTAGCATGGGATAATGGGGTGACAGTGACTCTGTCCATTAGGAAAGGACACGCAGGCATCATGGTAGCATGGGATAATGGGGTGACAGTGACTCTGTCCATTAGGAAAGGACACGCAGGCATCATGGTAGCATGGGATAATGGGGTGACAGTGACTCTGTCCATTAGGAAAGGACACGCAGGCATCATGGTAGCATGGGATAATGGGGTGACAGTGACTCTGTCCATTAGGAAAGGACACGCAGGCATCATGGTAGCATGGGATAATGGGGTGACAGTGACTCTGTCCATTAGGAAAGGACACGCAGGCATCATGGTAGCATGGGATAATGGGGTGACAGTGACTCTGTCCATTAGGAAAGGACACGCAGGCATCATGGTAGCATGGGATAATGGGGTGACAGTGACTCTGTCCATTAGGAAAGGACACGCAGGCATCATGGTAGCATGGGATAATGGGGTGACAGTGACTCTGTCCATTAGGAAAGGACACGCAGGCATCATGGTAGCATGGGATAATGGGGTGACAGTGACTCTGTCCATTAGGAAAGGACACGCAGGCATCATGGTAGCATGGGATAATGGGGTGACAGTGACTCTGTCCATTAGGAAAGGACACGCAGGCATCATGGTAGCATGGGATAATGGGGTGACAGTGACTCTGTCCATTAGGAAAGGACACGCAGGCATCATGGTAGCATGGGATAATGGGGTGACAGTGACTCTGTCCATTAGGAAAGGACACGCAGGCATCATGGTAGCATGGGATAATGGGGTGACAGTGACTCTGTCCATTAGGAAAGGACACTCTGTCCATTAGGGCATCATGGTAGCATCATGGTAGCATGGATGATGGGGTGATGGGGTGACAGTGACTCTGTCCATTAGGAAAGGACACGCAGGCATCATGGTAGCATGGGATAATGGGGTGACAGTGACTCTGTCCATTAGGAAAGGACACGCAGGCATCATGGTAGCATGGGATAATGGGGTGACAGTGACTCTGTCCATTAGGAAAGGACACGATCATCATGGTAGCATGGGATAATGGGGTGACAGTGACTCTGTCCATTAGGAAAGGACACGCAGGCATCATGGTAGCATGGGATAATGGGGTGACAGTGACTCTGTCCATTAGGAAAGGACACGCAGGCATCATGGTAGCATGGGATAATGGGGTGACAGTGACTCTGTCCATTAGGAAAGGACACGCAGGCATCATGGTAGCATGGGATAATGGGGTGACAGTGACTCTGTCCATTAGGAAAGGACACGCAGGCATCATGGTAGCATGGGATAATGGGGTGACAGTGACTCTGTCCATTAGGAAAGGACACGCAGGCATCATGGTAGCATGGGATAATGGGGTGACAGTGACTCTGTCCATTAGGAAAGGACACGCAGGCATCATGGTAGCATGGGATAATGGGGTGACAGTGACTCTGTCCATTAGGAAAGGACACGCAGGCATCATGGTAGCATGGGATAATGGGGTGACAGTGACTCTGTCCATTAGGAAAGGACACGCAGGCATCATGGTAGCATGGGATAATGGGGTGACAGTGACTCTGTCCATTAGGAAAGGCATCATGGTAGCATGGGATAATGGGGTGACAGTGACTCTGTCCATTAGGAAGGACACATGCATGGGATAATGGGGTGACAGGCATCCATGGTAGCATGGGATAATGGGGTGACAGTGACTCTGTCCATTAAGAAAGGACAGGCAGGCGTCACGGTAGCATGGGATAATGGGGTGACAGTGACTCTGTCCATTAAGAAAGGACACACAGGCATCATGGTAGCATGGGATAATGGGGTGTCAGTGACTGTCCATTAGGTAGCATGGGGTAGCATGGGATAATGGGGTGACAGTGACTCTGTCCATTAGGAAAGGACACGCAGGCATCATGGTAGCATGGGATAATGGGGTGACAGTGACTCTGTCCATTAGGAAAGGACACGCAGGCATCATGGTAGCATGGGATAATGGGGTGACAGTGACTCTGTCCATTAGGAAAAGGCATCATGGTAGCATGGGATGGGGTGACAGGCATCATGGTAGCATGGGATAATGGGGTGACAGTGACTCTGTCCATTAGGAAATGACATGCAGGCATCATGGTAGCATGGGATAATGGGGTGACAGTGACTCTGTCCATTAGGAAAGGCCACGCAGGCATCATGGTAGCATGGGATAATGGGGTGACAGTGACTCTGTCCATTAGGAAAGGCCACGCAGGCATCATGGTAGCATGGGATAATGGGGTGACAGTGACTCTGTCCATTAGGAAAGGACACGCAGGCATCATGGTAGCATGGGATAATGGGGTGACAGTGACTCTGTCCATTAGGAAAGGACACGCAGGCATCATGGTAGCATGGGATAATGGGGTGACAGTGACTCTGTCCATTAGGAAAGGACACGGGATAATGGGGTGACAGTGACTCTGTCCATTAGGCATCATGGTAGCATGGGATAATGGGGTGACAGTGACTCTGTCCATTAGGAAAGGACACGCAGGCATCATGGTAGCATGGGATAATGGGGTGACAGTGACTCTGTCCATTAGGAAAGGCCACGCAGCATGGGATAATGGGGTGACAGTGACTCTGTCCATTAGGAAAGGACACGGCATCATGGTAGCATGGGATAATGGGGTGACAGTGACTCTGTCCATTAGGAAAGGACACGCAGGCATCATGGTAGCATGGGATAATGGGGTGACAGTGACTCTGTCCATTAGGAAAGGACACGCAGGCATCATGGTAGCATGGGATAATGGGGTGACAGTGACTCTGTCCATTAGGAAAGGACACGCAGGCATCATGGTAGCATGGGATAATGGGGTGACAGTGACTCTGTCCATTAGGAAAGGACACGCAGGCATCATGGTAGCATGGGATAATGGGGTGACAGTGACTCTGTCCATTAGGAAAGGGGTGACAGTGACGCCAGGCATCATGGTAGCATGGGATAATGGGGTGACAGTGACTCTGTCCATTAGGAAAGGACACGCAGGCATCATGGTAGCATGGGATAATGGGTGACAGTGACTCTGTCCATTAGGAAAGGAAAGGACACAGGTAGCATGGGATAATGGGGTGACATCATTAGGAAAGGTAGCATGGGGTATAATGGATAATGGGTGACAGTGACTCTGTCCATTAGGAAAGGACACGCAGGCATCATGGTAGCATGGGATAATGGGGATAATGACAGTGACTCTGTCCATTAGGAAAGGACATGCAGGCATCATGGTAGCATGGGATAATGGGGTGACAGTGACTCTGTCCATTAGGAAAGGACACGCAGGCATCATGGTAGCATGGGATAATGGGGTGACAGTGACTCTGTCCATTAGGAAAGGACACGCAGGCATCATGGTAGCATGGGATAATGGGGTGACAGTGACTCTGTCCATTAGGAAAGGACACGCAGGCATCATGGTAGCATGGGATAATGGGGTGATCATGGTAGCATGGGATAATGGGGTGACAGTGACTCTGTCCATTAAGAAAGGCCACGCAGGCATCATGGTAGTATGGGATTATGGGGGTGACAGGTGACTCTGTCCATTAGGTGACAGTGACTCTGTCCATTAAGAAAGGACATGCAGGCATCATGGTAGCATGGGATAATGGGGTGACAGTGACTCTGTCCATTAGGAAAGGACACGCAGGCATCATGGTAGCATGGGATAATGGGGTGACAGTGACTCTGTCCATTAGGAAAGGACATGCAGGCATCATGGTAGCATGGGATAATGGGGTGACAGTGACTCTGTCCATTAAGAAAGGCCACGCAGGCATCATGGTAGTATGGGATTATGGGGTGACAGTGACTCTGTCCATTAAGAAAGGACACGCAGGCATCATGGTAGCATGGGATAATGGGGTGACAGTGACTCTGTCCATTAAGAAAGGACACGCAGTCATCATGGTAGCATGGGATAATGGGGTGACAGTGACTCTGTCCATTAGGAAAGGACACGCCGGCATCATGGTAGCATGGGATAATGGGGTGACAGTGACTCTGTCCATTAGGAAAGGACACGCAGGCATCATGGTAGCATGGGATAATGGGGTGACAGTGACTCTGTCCATTAGGAAAGGACACGCAGGCATCATGGTAGCATGGGATAAGGGGTGACAGTGACTCTGTCCATTAGGAAAGGACACGCAGGCATCATGGTAGCATGGGATAATGGGGTGACAGTGACTCTGTCCATTAGGAAAGGGGCCACCATGTTAGAAAACGGCCACAGGTTTGAAGTTTCACATCTCAATACAATTTGCACACCCAGAAGTGCTCAAATCGTGCCCCATAGCTTCTAGGAAAGTGGCTGGTTTCCTTCTTGAGTCGTTAAGATAAGAAAAGAGAATGTGATGGTTTTAGACTGCTCCTATGTCCCCATGGGCCTCTAGTCTTTATGGCTTCTGCTATCCCATAGAGCAGAGACTCAAACTCACCTTCCCTTTGCTCTAGTCTCTGCCTTGTCATGTCCAATAGAGTGGCCAAGAACCCGCTGTGATCATTGAAATGTAAATTAACTATAGAAATCAATTCCTTCCTTTCATAGATCTGCACATGGCCATTGCCCCCCAAAGGCAGAAGTCATATTGGATTCCCCATTGTGGTCCTTCAGATGAGATTGGGCACACTCAGGGTGGCATGGCCACAGTGGCCACTCTGTTGCAGTGTGATCACCTTCACTAATGGCATTTGCAGGGTTTCTATTTTCAGTGGAGTCACATCCCGAGGCATTCAGTGCTGAAGATCAGGACTTTAATGCATTGCCTCACTTTTGGGAGGCAAGAGACACAATTCAACCCATGATGCAAAGGGCACAACCCACAGCTCGGCCCCCTGCTCTGTTCTCTTTCCTTGGACACAGGATTGGTTGGGGCTATGGGAGTTTCCAGCAGGAGATCAGAGGTGCAAAGACACAAGCGTTAGGCACAATACTTCTCTTTCTTTTTTTTTTTTTAATATATTTTATTATTTATTTATTTGAAAGAGAGAGATACAGAAATGGGCAGGTAGAGAGAGAGAGAGAGATAGAGAGAACGGGCATGCCAGGGCCTTCAGCCACTGCAAACGAACTCCAGATGCGTGTGCCACCTTGTGCATCTGGCTTACATGGGTCCTGGAGAATCGAGCTTCAAACTGGGATCCTTAAGCTTTACAAGCAAGCGTTTAACTGCTAAGCCATCTCTCCAGCCCAATACTTCTCTTTCTTACTCCTTGGGTCTGGATGGCGATTTCTTCTGCTGTCTCCACATCCTTTTGGTTCCCTTAGTACTGCCTGTGCTTATCTCAAAAGTTCTCTTGTCAGTTCTCCCCAGTATTTGGGCTGCATGTACCTTGTACCTTCTACTGGGGTCGCACTGGTTGCCTTGCCTTCCATTAGAGCAGGCTTGGGACGCTCATTTAACGTGCATGTTTTGATGCTTTGTACTAAGCACAAAACACCTTTTCTGGGACTATAGGAAAGACTGTGCCGGCTCCGTTTTCCCACCGATGTCCCATCTGGTATTGCCTTCACTGGGCTTCTGGGGTGGGTCTGGCCAAGCTCAGCACATGCCTCCATTTAACTCCCAGGCCTCCAACATTTCCCTTCCTTGGGCAGGAAGGAGTCCGTTGCCTTTGACTTTGACTGGGCCTTCTTAAGCAGAACTTCAGTGGCCTCGGCCCCTGTGTGTGAGCATGTGCTGTCTTTTCTAACTCACAGCTCTTACTAAGCAGGCACCCATAGAGTGGTGTGTCAATCAGACACCAGCCCCGTCCTGGGCCACTCACAGCCTGGATTCCACTGTTTTCTCCCTTTCTTAGAAAATTGCCTTTGAGTTGACTTACTAGACCTTTGTCTGAAGGAAGACCCTTCCTGTGGCTCTCCCACTGCAAGGCTTTGGGCTTGGGGGGATGTCTCAGACAGCAAGGACTGCATAACAAGATATCATAGATCAAGGGGCTCACACCACACCACTGACAGTGGTCTGCTTATTGGCTGAAGTCTGGAAGTCCATGATCAAGGTGCTTGTGGGGCTGGTTTCTAGTGAAAGGCCTCTTCTGGTTTATAGATGGATACTTCAAAACAAACAGACAGACAGACAGACAAGCAAGACATGTGTACCCTGGAAAGAACTGAGATCTTTTTGGCATCATGTGTTCATCTCAGGTCACAGTCCAGTCTGTACAGGAGACATTTGGATGCTCAGAGATCACAGCAGGCTGTGCCCATGGCAGGGCATGGCGTCGCTCAGGGATCACAGAGGGAGGCCCCAGAGCAGGGCACTGTGTGCTCCAAGGAAAGACTGTTCTGCTACTTCTCAGTGGTGTCACTTTGACCAAGTCCTCATACATGGCTTCCTGCTGACCTCATCTTCTGAGTCACAGGAGTGGAGACATGTCACACTCCACCCATGGGAAGAATCCCCACATATCTTTTTACTTTATTTTATTTATTTATTTTTAAATTTTTTATTGACAACTTCTATACTTACAGACAATAAACCATGATATTTCTCTCCCCTCCCCCCATTCCCCTTCAGAACTCCACTCTCCATCATATCCCCTCCCTCTCTCCATTAGTCTCTTTTTAATTTGATGTCATCATCTTTTTCTTCCATTTTGAGGGTCTTGCGAAGGTATTGCTAGGCACTACGAGGTCATGAATATCAAGGCCAATTTCTGTCTGGACAGTTGCATTGTAAGGAGTTGTACCCTTCCTTTGGCTCTTACATTCTATCCGCCCCCTCTTCCGCAATGGACCCTGAGCCTTGGAGGTGTGACAGAGGTGTTTCAGTGCTGGGCACTCCTCCATCCCTTCTTCTCAGCACTATGTTGCCCTTTGGGTCATTCCAGTGGTCATCACCATCTGAAAAGAGAACCTTCTCTAACCAGAAGTGAGAGTAGCATTAATATGTGAATATGAACATTAAGTGTAGTGCTTTCAGGGCAGTTTGGTTGGAATAATATGTACATTTAGCCAGACAAGAGCAGGCTTTATATACCTAAGGCTCATGACCTCCCCTGCCATAGACTTTTGCTTAGGTTTTTCAGTACCAGGTATGTATTCCCTCCCATAGAGAGGGCCTTCAGTCCAATTAGGGACAAGTTGGTTTCCCCAAGAGCAGACATGCCACTATTGCACCCATTCGGTCATTGGGCCTGTCTGGCCAAACTTGAGGTTTCCAGTGTCCACTGTTTTCACTGCTGATGACTTCTGTCTCCCATATGGCTGCATGCAGTGCAGCTTTTTCCAGCTTTCTGTTGGCTGGTCTACAGGGAGAAGGTTTTCTGTCCAGCACCAGCTTGTTTTCTCAGTGACCTTGCTGCTCAGGTAAGTGAGGTCTTCAGCAATAGGGTCTTAACATCTGTTTCTCAAGGGAAATC
Organism: Orientallactaga sibirica; assembly: GCA_036365145.1. Classification (NCBI taxonomy): domain Eukaryota; kingdom Metazoa; phylum Chordata; class Mammalia; order Rodentia; family Dipodidae; genus Orientallactaga; species Orientallactaga sibirica. The sequence goes on along the minus strand of JAEOAD010000044.1, from coordinate 18,760,717 downwards.
AAGGACCTTGGCAATAGCCTGTAATGTTTTAGAGGCTACCGGGACCTCCTTGGCCAACAACTCACTGGAAGGTATCCCATCCCAGGCACTGAAAATTTTCTAGTAACAGTCTACAGCTTTTGGATGTGCCATTATTCAAAAAAGTAGGTTTATATAAGTCTTATTCAGAATATCTTGAATTTTGATTGACCCTCCCTCTGCTCTTCTTTTACAATTTTCTTCCCCTGGCCTCGTTTAGGCCTTTCCCCTCCCTGTAATCTGTTCTTCTATTTCAAATATACAATACTATCCCCTTAAGTCCTTCCCTGTCCTCCCTCCTTTATAAGCTTTTTCTAGCTTACTGGCCTCTGCTACCAATTTTTGGTTCCTAATTACAAATGTATAGACGTGTGTGAGCTGGATTCCCCGCATATCTTGTATCATGTTTGAATGTGAACTTTGATGATAACAATATGGAAATGGGGTGAAATCACCAGAGAAATAGATTTGTTGCTACAATAACATTTCTTTCAAGAAAGCCTTTTCCCCAGTGGTGGGCCCTGGTCATTGACATTAAAATACCTTCCCATTTCCAATGAACACTGGTCATTTTCCCTATGTGGTGCTTAAAACGTTATTCTCCAATGAACACCAGGTGAGCGGTCTGGAGTACCCTGCCTGTGAGTCTGTTCTGAATGGCAACTAGCTTGCTTTTCTCACAGGGCACCGGGCTGACATCTCTGAAAGCTGAACACCTGGAGACAGAAACCCAGGCTTTCAGCATCCATCACCAAATCCAGGGCCTGGTGATGGATGTCACTGGCATCCCCAGTCTCTGATGGCATTCACCAAGGGTTCTGGCAGAAGCGCTAGGCCTCTGAGGTCCAATAGCTCAGGGCCACAGTCCATCTTTTTGCTTACGTGTGTTATATTTGTTTTCTAGAATAGTCTCTAAAGTTTCGGTATTTCCATTTTCCTATTCATTCCCGTGAGAAAAGTCACTAGGTCTGCATGTTATGTTCTATTCACTGTTTGGAGAGAACCGTTCCTTTGAGTGCAGACATAGACACAGTGGATGGACTGAAGCTGGTCTAAGGTGGAAGATGGGGAACAAGGACTCCCTGTTTGTTCCCACATCTACCTGCGGAGCCTCGAGATGCTGCTGAAGTGCTGTGTAAAAACGTTGAAGCAGCTCGTCCGCCATCTACAGCTGTGCTCGGAATGATCTGGGACCAAGAGTGCTGCCTTCAGATGATGTGTTGAAGGGAAACGTCACTCAATTCACTTGACAGACAGTGAGAATAAAAGGTGGCATCTCCATTCCATGGAGTTGAACCGCCCGTTCATGGAAATAATGTAAGTGCTGGTAAACTAATCAATAGCACTGTGAAAGCTTTTGATTTCAAAAGGCATTTTCCATAGGTCTCCTGGCCCACAGGCTCCTCCCGTGTTGGGTGCAGTGCAGGCCCATGGTGGTCTATCTACAGGAGACCCTGCTACTTCTTTCCTATGGTGACACCAATGGTATTTCCAAGCCAGCCACAGCATTTCTTTCCTTCTTTAAATGATAACTCAGTGGTCAGCTGAAGGGTAGAGGTCCCTAGGTTCCCACCACCTCTGCTGACCACGTGACAGCCCATCCCCATTGCACTCAGCTGCCCCACTTTGCTTGGTCCTTTCAAGAAGATGAAGGTTCTGGAGACAGGTTGGTAATGGACTGAAAATGGAGTGCCAGAAATGGGGGAAATGACATAATGGGTAACTACGACAGAATCATCCTGTGATGCTTGTGCTGGACTCCATTTTCCCACCTAGGTAATGGCCTTTTTAATCCCCCCCCGTGTGTGTGTGTGTGTGTGCTTGAGTGTGTGTGCTTTGAGTGTGTGAGTGGGTGCCCATGTAGCACAGCACGGGTGTGGAGTTAGAGGACAACCTCAGGTTTAACTTGTTTGAGGCAGTCTCTGGTGGCGGCTGTGTGTGCTGGGCTGTCTGCCTGCACGCTTCCGGGACTGACCCTCCTGTTTTCATCCCCCCCCCCATCACAGGTCATTGGTAGCACTAGTGCATGCAGACAAAGCTGTCTGCAGCCTTCCTTACTGATCTGTCAGTGAGAGAGAGAGAGAGAGAGAGAGAGAGAGAGAGAGAGAGGGAAAGCCTCAAGAGAGCCGAGGGAGGCCAGTATGGAGACACTGACATTGAGAAGATATAAGTGTTCAGTTCTGAGCACAGGCCTGTCAAAGCAGGGAGCCACCCCAGTAGTGACAGCCCTCACTTAATGGTGCCTACTGGTGAATGAAGGTGGTTTTTCTTAAACTGGCATGAGTTAGTTATGCAAAATGACAAGATTTCTTCTGACATTTTCACACATATGCATACTATTCTTTGATCCTCATCTCTCATGGTCACAGCCATTTCGATTTCCTTGTGAACTCTGGTGACAGTAGGGTAGGATGATGCCGTGGTCTTGGAGCACCAGGGCTCCCTCATTCAGAAGCCTTCTTTCCTTGACAGGGCCGTCACATGAGAGCTCTCCCCTGGTGGGATGTGGGCTGAGTTAGAAAGGGGTGGCTGGTGCCTGGCTGATGAAGATAAAGACCCGCAGAGATCTTAATCACAGCCAGGCTCTCTTCTCCGTGCTCTATATACTAACATATGCAATGTCACAAAGGAATGAGAAACCAACCTCTCCACCACGCTGGCCCTCAAGCACCACATGGCTTAAGTTAGAATTTGGGGATTAGCTGTGTGCCATTTACACTTTAAAAAAAAAAAAAAAAAGTACTTCTCAGAGCCAGATTCATGTTCTTGTAAATAAAACCATGCCCAAGGCCAAGTGTGATAACCCAACATGGAAGACAGACTTAGGAAGGGGGCATCACAGGCTCTCCTCAGGTCCTCTGACCCTCCGTGGAAGACAGCCTTAGGAAGGGGAGGTCACAGGCTCCGTCGGGCCCCAGCAGCTGCAGCAGCACACCGGAAGTGAAGCTCCGTGAGAGTAGAGAGGAGGAAGGCAATGCCTGGGGCAGAGAGCAACAGGGACAGCTGCCGCCAGAGTGGCTCGCCGGGGTGGGGTGGGGGAAAGCAGCCAGCGCAGAATATGCCACCCAGGAGCGGGTGCCGTGGGGCTCAGGAGCAGGCATGGGGGTTTGCCAAGAAAAAAGTCCTCATGTGCACTGGTCATGGATGCCTTGTTAAAACACCACCAAGTTGCTAGTGAGCCTGTGGCCCTGGGCTTAGCGCAAACACAAGGGGAACACGCATGAGTCTTGACTCACACCTTCTAGCTTCAGGGGAGCAGGCCCTGTTGGTGCCGAGGGGCTGTGATGTCAGATGTGTGGAATTGGGTAAGTGATTCCAGTCAGCATCAGTAACAATCATTAATCAATCCAAACCTCCTTGGTGGTGGATGATTTGAGTAAACTAATCAGATCCAAGTTAATTTTCCTAGCAATCTTGAACAGTCTGTACGCTGGGGCCAGGCAGGCTTCAAGGGGCACATTCAGACCCAGGGTAAGTCCACAGGAACACAGGCTGGTCTGAGAAATCATGGTGAAGCTGACCCTGCCGAGTCCTTAAAAACAGCCTCTTTGTTTGGGCAAAGCCGGCTGAGCAGATGTGTCTGTGGCTCAGGAGCCAAAGCATGTGGCGTCAGTAACATGTTTGGTGGCCTTGGCAGGCGTGGGTTATCCTCCATGGTTCTAGTCCCACGGTACCCGAGCGCATGGGCTCAAGGACCTTTCCACACAGGAATCTCAGAGCCGTGGCCAATCACTGCTTGTTGGCCCCGTAGAGGAAACTCACCTGCCGTCTTGGTCCTTGGCAACGAGCACTCAGGAAGTCTGCAGCCTCGTGGGTGTGCTGGAGTTTGATTTTGGAAAGACATGAAGTAAGCCTTCCTTGATCTTCCAGTGTGTGTCTGGCTGTGATGTCCTTTCTGGGCTCCTCCCGAATTAGATGTCCAGTGGCTAGGCTCGAACCACAGGGTCACCCCCATGGGTGACAAAGACACCTTGTGTGTGAGATGGCCCAGAGTTCCCAGGGAGCTCTGCTGTGTGACTGCTCAGGAATGCAACGTCAAGAGACACCAGAAGAGTAGCTCCTTTACTGGCAAACAACAACGGATCCATCTTTATTTACTAAAGTTCGTGCGTTTTATATCTGGGGGACCTGGGGAGAGTGACTAGTTCCTGCTTAGAATAGTCCTATGCACAGAATGTAGGGATAGCTCGTCCCTGCCTTTCCCAGCACCCTTCATGCCAGGCGCGCTAGGGAAGATTCCAGGGACGCTCTGTGAGAACCAGGACACAGCAGCTCTACTAAGGAAATCCCAGAGACCTTCAATCTCTGGGTTAGATAAGCAGACTGCTAATCCCTGCCGATTTTAGTCTTCAGCCCCCTCTAAGTGGTAAGCAGAGGGTTAGTGCTAACCCCATATTGTGACTCGCTTGGTGAGTCCACGGGTCTGAGACCTTATGGCTTCCCACCTGGATCTCCTTTCTAACCTGTCTAGGCTCATTTGGCTCAACCCAGAAGGCTGCTGGCTGGCGTGTGCTTGCCCTCTTTCCTGTCTCTCCCTCCTCTGCTCATCGCCGTCTCAGCGCTCCAGAGCCTGCCTGCCCACAGCTGCTCCACCTTCGTAGGCTCCGAAACAATCATCTCCTCTCCCAAGGTTTTGGAAGCCATGTTCTCTGCCCTCCAGGACTCCCTGCCCTCAGCAGACCTCTGTGTGCTTGCAGGGTAGGGAGCAAAGGCTAACCTCCCGTGTCCTGTTGCTGGCCTCATAGCACGGGGGACACGGACTGCTTGTTGCATTATGGGCGCCAAGCCTAGCTTGGATACACACCTGGCCAGCTATTGCGACAAGCATCCCTGTGCTGTAGCTATCTCCTGGCCATCTTTACTGGAACCCATGGGATGATGGGATTCAAAGTAAATCAGGAAAGCCCACAACACCAGGTCTCCTCTCCAAGACCTGGGGCAGCCTCTCCTCCTGCCCAGGAACTGCAGCATTCCCTGAGGGTCAGGAGACTCGTCACCTTCTCCCAAGCGACACATCTAGGCATGCGTAGTGTAGGCAGGCACAGGTTGGAGTGTGGGTCAATGTAGGACAGCTGAGCTGAGGGAGAAACACAATAGGCTTGGAGGGCCGTTTCCATCCCTGCACTTCATCATTTAGTCCACTTCCCTGATCTCTCCATGGGCAGATCAGGAGGCTGAGCAAGCCCAGGGCTGGTCTATGGGGTTGGCACAGGGTTACTCTGCCTCCCTGCACTGGGCCTTTCCTTGCCCTCCCCTAGCTCTTCAGGCCAGGATTCCACTCTTGGGCAATAGCCTCTCATCCACTCCTCCGCACTGGGCTCCAGCAGTAGGAATCTAACCCCCCACCCCCGCATCTACTGCATTAAGTTTTTTTTTTTCTGGAGGTTTCTCCAGGATTGGCATTTGCTGAAGCCAGCAAGGGAGCATCTCCTTGCCAAAGGCCAGTTCCCTACAGTGGCAAAGTAATTGTGTCTGTCCAACACACAATCTTCTTTTCTAAATGCAGACAAAACTTGCCAGCTTATGAAAGACAGATTATTGTTTAATGACATTAGCTTCGTCACAGTGTGCCCACTGGCACAGCCTGGGAGTCCTGCGAGCCCTAACTCATGAGTCAACGGGGCTGTTGCAGTCAGCTTCACGTTGCTGGCAGAAAACACCTGACCAAGAGCAGCTTGTGGGAGAAACAATTTATTTTGGCTTAAAGACTCGAGGGGAAGCTCCTTGATGTCAGGGGAAATGATGGCAGGAGCTGAGGGTGGACATCACCTACTGGCCAACATCAGGTGGACAACAGCAGCAGGAAAAAATTGGCTATAACCCCACAGGCCTGCCCCCAACAGTACATGGCTTCCAGGAGGAGCTAATTCCCAAATTGCCAACAGCTGGGGGCGTGGCATTCAGAACACCTAAGTTTATGGGGGACACATGAATCAAACCACCACATTCTGCCCCTGGCCCCCATAAACTGAACCATCCATGATGGAAAATGCAATGCATTTAGCCCAATTTTAAAAGTCCCCATAGTTTTTATCAGTCCCAATGATGTTCAAACATCCCCATAGTCCAATGTATTTTAACTGAGCCATAACACCAAAAATACAAAAAAAAAAAAAAATCCCATAATGGTCCCATAAACATTCACACTGCAAAAGATGGCATTGGGCATAGCAAAGAAATATTCATCCAAATACAAGATTTAAACAGGGCAAACATCTAACTCTGTAGCTCCAAGTCCAACAACTCTGGTCAGTGACAAATCTGCAGGTCCAATAATTCTACCCAGTGATGAGTCTCTGGAGTTCCAATTCCGCCCCTCCAGCTACTCACAGTACCAGAAAACTTCATCCAGTGCAGGCAGCTCTCCTTGGCAGCCATCTCAGAGTCCTGGCATCTCCACTGGGTCTCCATGGCAACCCACGGTTTATCCTCATGGCTCCATTGGGCTCCACACAGGTAATCCAACAAGCCTGCTTCACACTGCCCATGGTCATTTCCAAAATACAAAACCATGTTGAAAATTCATGACCCTCTCCTGCATTTCTTATACTCCATAATACCAGGTGGGCTGCCAATTTGTTAATCCAGGGGGGAATAAAGTAGACTTTGAAGAACAGGATACTTCTTCACAATTCAGGCCCCTTCAAAAGACTCTGCATTCTTCCCATTGTTCTAACACATATCAGCGGGCCCAATCTCAATGGTTGTAATCTCTCAAATAATTGCAATTGAATGGGCAGAAGTTTCAGCCCAAAGATTTCATTTCTATGCCATATCCCTCTGTTCACACCAGTCCATTGCTACGCACTGCAATCCTACACACGTTCTCAGGACACAGGCATAACAGCAAGCCTCTTCCACAAACTGCTTCTGTCCCAGTCCAGGCAAAGCTCTTTCTCACCCTCATAAGCCAAATCTCACAGTCCAGAGTTCTTAGTGCATTCAGGTCTTTCAACTCTGACCAGAATAGTCCATCAAGCTGTACTTACAGCACTGCAAGGCATTTCTTAGATCAATATTTCAAACTCTCCCACATTCCTCTACAAAATCAGCTCCAAAAGGCCAAAAGCCACACAGTCAGGTTTCTAAAAGCAACAATCCCATTCCTCTGGTATCAATTTTACTATTTCAATCAGCTTCACATTGCTGGCAGAAAACAACTTATGAAGAACAGCTTGTGGGAAGAAAGGGATTATTTTGGCTTACAGATTTAAGGGGGAAGCTCCTTTATGGCAGGGGAAAATGATGGCAGGAGCAGAGGGTGAACATCACCTTCTGACCAACATCAGATGGACAACAGCAGCAGGAGAGTGTGCCAAACACTGGCACAGACAAAGCTGGCTATAACACCCATAGGCTCACCCCCAACAATACACTGCCTCTAGGAGGGTTTAATTCCCAAATTGCCAACAGCTGGGGACGTGGCATTCAGAACACCTAAGTTTATGGGGGACACCTGAATCAAAAAAACCACAAGGGCCAACAGCAGGTCTCCTAGAAGGTCTGAGCTGGGTCTTAGCCTCCTGTGCTCAGTTCTACCATGACACAGTGCCATGTCTCAGTTTTCACAAAGCCTCGTTCTGTGAAGTGATTAGAGTCAGAGCAACTGCAGGTGCTTGTAATGCAGGCTGACTCTTTGGATTCCATGTGGTTGTTCTGTTCTGGGTCCATCAGGCAAAGACGTAGGTTCACCCTCTTCCCACAGCTCTGCCTTAGAGCACAGGCCCTGTGTATATCACCCATCATCAGAGCTCAAGATCTGTGTGATCAGTGTGACTTTTGTGTCCTGATGCCAGGCAGCTCGGAGCTGAGACCTGCTCTACAGAGGAACTTGCTGCTTGTATTAGCTGAGGTCTTCTGGCTAAAATATCGTCCCCACTCTTATCCTTCCTCTCTTGTTTTTCTTTTTTTCTTACTTCAGTGAGCTTGCATTTTTTGCATGTCTTAGTGAGTTTCTACAAACTTCTGGACATGGCCACTTTCTTCCCCAGCAGCTGTGAGGGCTACTGATGGCCACTTCTTGATTGTGATGGGCAGCTGTTATGTAAAGCAAGACGCTGCTGCACCTTGCTTGCGTGAGCCTCCATGTTCTCATCTGAGCAGGATGAGTGTGCGCCCTCCTTTTTCCAGGCCTGGTGCAGATAGTATACGAGGTTTGCAGCTCTCAAGCCCTGGCAGGCAGAACACTCAGCAAATGTTTACTTCTGGAGCTGAGTAGATAGTGCAGTCAGTCGAGTACTTGCCTTGCAAGCATGAGAATCAGAGTTTGATTGCCCAGAACCCAAGTGGATAAAACACCGGACACAGTGGCATGTGCGGGTCCCAGTGCTGGTGAGGTGGAGACAGGTGGATCCCAGGGGCTTTGTGGCCAGCTAGTCTACCTTAATTATGCAAATTGTAGATTTAATGACCAATCATGTCTCAAAAAAATGTGGATGGTGCCTGAGGAAGGACAGCACAGGTTGTCCTCTGGCTCCACATGCACACACATGCACACATATGCACACATATGCACACATGTACCTACCTACACACAAATATATCCCCTCTCCTTCCCTCTCTCCCTGCCCTCTCTCTCTCTCTCTCTCACACACACACACACACACAAACTGTGTTTTTCTTTGGTGTGGTCTTGGGGTAGGTCTGATCAGCTGGTTTGATAGGTGTGTGACTAACCCAATCACAGGACACCATACTTGGTGTTAAGGCTCTGCATTAGTCATCTTGAGAGCCACCATAGTGCTTCCTTTGGATGCATGTGTGGTGAGTGATGTCTGTAGCAGTGTTGGCACCTGTGAAAGTCAGTAGTCACCCTGCAAATACCCCTTTGCCCAAAGGCTTGTGACAGAAACAGGCAAGAAATTCAGTGATGATGCTTTGAGAGAAAGATGACAGAAGAGAAGGCTCACTGAGCACTAGAGCCTGGTTTCCTTCTTGCACCAGCTTGGAAGCTGATGGTGGATGCTGAGCTCATCGTATTGTTCAAGCCTTTGTGAGAACAGGTCTTCAGTGGGAGAGTTTGTGTATCTAGTTCTACTACCTAATGCTGGAAGGAGGGGATGGAGCTCTACCTGATGTGGAAGGAGGAAGGGTGGAGTACTCCCTGATGTGGAAGGAGGAAGGGTGGAGTACTACCTGATGTGGAAGGAGGAGGATGCAGTACTACCTGATGTGGAAGGAGGAAGGGTGGAGTACTACCTAATGCTGGAAGGAGGGGATGGAGGACTACCTGATGTGGAAGAAGGGAGGGTGGAGCACTACCTGATGTGGAAGGAGGGGGATGGAGTACACCCTGATGTGGAAGAAGGGAGGGTGGAGCACTACCTGATGTGGAAGGAGGGGGATGGAGTACTCCCTGATGTGGAAGGAGGAAGGGTGGAGTACTACCTAATGTTGGAAGGAGGGGATGGAGGACTACCTGATGTGGAAGAAGGAAGGGTGGAGCACTACCTGATGTGGAAGGAGGGGGATGGAGTACTCCCTGATGTGGAAGAAGGGAGGGTGGAGCACTACCCGATGTGGAAGGAGGGGGATGGAGTACTCCCTGATGTGGAAGGAGGGGGATGGAGTACTCCCTGATGTGGAAGGAGGAAGGGTGGAGTACTCCCTGATGTGGAAGGAGGGGGATGGAGTACTACCTGATGTGGAAGGAGGGGGATGGAGTACTACCTGATATGGAAGGAGGGGGATGGAGTACTCCCTGATGTGGAAGGAGGAAGGGTGGAGTACTCCCTGATGTGGAAGGAGGAAGGGTGGAGTACTCCCTGATGTGGAAGGAGGAAGGGTGGAGTACTCCCTGATGTGGAAGGAGGGAGGATGCAGTACTACCTGTTGTGGAAGGAGGGAGGGTGGAGTACTACCTGTTGTGGAAGGAGGAAGGGTGGAGTACTCCCTGATGTGGAAGGAGGAAGGATGGAGCACTTCCTGATGTGGAAGGAGGAAGGGCAGAGTACTACCTGATGTGGAAGGAGGAAGGATGGAGTACTACCTCATGTGGAAGGAGGGGGATGGAGTACTACCTGATGTGGAAGGAGGAGGATGGAGTATTACCTGATGTGGAAGGAGGGGGATGCAGTACTACCTGATGTGGAAGGAGGAAGGGTGGAGTACTACCTAATGTTGGAAGGAGGAAGGATGGAGTACTACCTGATGTGGAAGGAGGGGGATGGAGCACTACCTAATGAGGAAGGAGGAAGGGTGGAGTGCTACCTGATGTGGAAGGAGAAGGATGGAGGACTACCTGATGTGGAAGGAGGAGGATGCAGTAGTACCTGATGTGGAAGGAGGGAGGGTGGAATACTACCTGATGTGTAATGAGGAAGGGTGGAGTACTACCTGATGTGGAAGGAGGGAGGGTGGAGTACTACCTGATGTGTAATGAGGAAGGGTGGAGTACTACCTGTTGTGGAAGGAGGGAGGGTGGAGTACTACATGATGTGGAAGGAGGAGGGTGGAGTACTACCTGATGTGGAAGGAGGAGGGTGGAATACAACCTGATGTGTAATGAGGAAGGGTGGAGTACTACCTGTTGTGGAAGGAGGGAGGGTGGAGTACTACCTGTTGTGGAAGGAGGGAGGATGGAGTACTACCTGATGTGGAAGGAGGAGGATGGAGCACTACCTGATGTGGAAGGAGGAGGATGGAGTACTACCTGATGTGGAAGGAGGAGGGTGGAGTACTGCCTGATGTGGAAGTAGGGAGGGTGGAGTACTACCTGATGTGGAAGGAGGAAGGGTGGAGTACTACATGATGTGGAAGGAGGAGGATGGAGTACTACCTGATGTGGAAGGAGGTAGAGTAGAGCACTACCTGATGTGGAAGGAGGGGGGTGAAATACTACCTGATGTGGAAGGAGGAGGGTGGAGTACTGCCTGATGTGGAAGGAGGGAGGGTGGAGCACTACCTGATGTGGAAGGAGGAAGGGTGGAGTACTACATGATGTGGAAGGAGGAGGATGGAGTACTACCTGATGTGGAAGGAGGAGGGTGGAGTATTACCTGATGTGGAAGGAGAGAATGGATTGTTACCTGATGTGGAAGGTGGAAGGGTGGAGTACTACCTGATGTAGAAGGAAGGGTGGAGCACTACCTGATGTGGAAGGAGGAAGGGTAGAGTATTACCTGATGTGATAGGAGGAGGGTGGAGCACTACCTGATGTGGAAGGAGGAGGATGGAGTACTACCTGATGTGGAAGGAGGGGGATGGAGTACTACCCGATGTGGAAGGAGGTAGAGTGCAGTACTACCTGATATGGAAGGAGGTAGAGTAGAGTACTACCTGATGTGGAAGGAGGGGGGTGGAATACTACCTGATGTGGAAGGAGGAGGATGGAGTACTACCTGATGTGGAAGGAGGAGGGTGGAGTACTACCTGATGTGGAAGGAGGAGGATGGAGTGCCACCTAGTATGGAAGGAGGTGGAGAGGAGTACTACCTGATGTGGAAGGAGGAGGGTGGAGTACTACCTGATGTGGAAGGAGGAAGGGTGGAATACTACCTGATGTGATAGGAGGAGGATGGAGCACTACCTGATGTGGAAGGAGGAAGGGTGGAACACTACCTGATGTGGAAGGAGGAGGATGGAGCACTACCTGATGTGGAAGGAGGAGGATGGAGTACTACCTGATGTGGAAGGAGGAAGGGTGGAGTACTACCTGATGTGGAAGGAGGGGGATGGAGTGCCACCTAGTATGGAAGGAGGTGGAGTGGAATACTACCTGATGTGATAGGAGGAGGATGGAACACTACCTGATGTGGAAGGAGGGGGATGGAGCACTACCTGATGTGGAAGGAGGAAGGGTGGAGTACTACCTGACATGAAAGGAGGAAGGGTGGCGTACTACCTAATGTGATAGGAGGAGGTTGGAGCATTACCTGATGTGGAAGGAGGAAGGATGGAGTACTCCCTGATGTGGAAGGAGGAGGATGCAGTACTACCTGATGTGGAAGGAGGAAGGGTGGAGTACTGCCTGATGTGGAAGGAGGAAGGGTAGAGTACTACCTGATGTGGAAGGAGGAAGGGTGGAGTACTGCCTGATGTGGAAGGAGGAAGGATGGAGTACTCCCTGATGTGGAAGGAGGAGGATGCAGTACTACCTGATGTGGAAGGAGGAAGGGTGGAGTACTGCCTGATGTGGAAGGAGGGAGAATGGGGAACTACCTGATGTGGAAGGAGGGGATGGAGTATTACCTGATGTGGAAGGAGGAGGATGGAGTACTACCTGATGTGGAAGGAGGGGGGTGGAGTACTACCTGATATGGAAGGAGGAAGATGGAGTACTACCTGATGTGGAAGGAGGGGGATGGAGTATTACCTGATGTGGAAGGAGGGGATGGAGTACTACCTGATATGGAAGGAGGAAGATGGAGTACTACCTGATGTGGAAGGAGGGGGATGGAGTACTACCTGATGTGGAAGGAGGGGGGTGGAGTACTACCTGATATGGAAGGAGGAAGATGGAGTACTACCTGATGTGGAAGGAGGGGGATGGAGTATTACCTGATGTGGAAGGAGGGGGGTAGAGTACTACCTGATGTGGAAGGAGGGGGATGGAGTACTACCTGATGTGGAAGGAGGGGGGTGGAGTACTACCTGATGTGGAAGGAGGGGATGGAGTACTACCTGATGTGGAAGGAGGAAGATGGAGTACTACCTGATGTGGAAGGAGGGGGATGGAGTATTACCTGATGTGGAAGGAGGGGAATGGAGTACTACCTGATGTGGAAGGAGGGCTGTAGTAGGCACCCACACTTTCCAAAGATATTGAATATCTACTACATTCTGGTGACACGCAGTGCTCGGTCCTGGGAGGCAAGAGAAGTCCAGCACAGTGAGAAGTAAGCGTCTCATGACAGAGACCTGCACGCTCCCTGGCCGTCCTCCCCAGCCACACAAGCAGCAGCAGGTGCACAGAACTATGTCGAGGAAGATGCGGTCCACCGGAGGGAAAGCTGGGAGGCTGCCCAGAACACCTCCCATAATCCCAGCACTCAGTAGGAGAGGTAGGTAGGAGGATCGCCATGAGTTCGAGGCCAGCCTGAGACTCCCTAATGAATTTTAGGTCAGCCTGGGCTAGAGTGCGTGTCTACCTGGAAACCCTCCTCCCCACTTGAAAAAGAAGAGAAAAGAAAGCTTTTAGGGAAACACTGTTAGTCACTGAAGACAGCAGGAAAAACCCCAAACATTTATCACAAAAATCCATGAGTGTCCATGTGACAAAACGCTCTATCACCTTGGAAACACGAGAAATGTTTATATGACCAGAAGAGAGGGAAATCCAGCCTGTATTGTAGAATGGAAACAGCAAATTGCTAGACAATGCAAAATGTGTGAGACATATGCAAGGGAAAAAGAACACGAGTGTGTATTTCAGAGGTACTTGTGTGAAGGTACTGGTATAACAGCTTTTATGAAAACACGAATTGCTATGATTGGTATTTCTGGGCAGCAGGGAGGGCAGCAAGCATTAGAATTCCACTTGCCTTTCATGTGAACTGTAGCATCCCTTTATTGCTCAACCTGCAGCCTGCTGGGAAGGTGCAGTGTGAAACGGGGGGGGGGGGACTTTTCTGGGATGCTTTTCTTGTGGGAGGAGGAGCTTGGGAAGCATTCATGCAGGGCTTATGAACACCAACCCCCTCTCTATCACCACCCTCAATTATATGTTAATTCTTCCCTCCCAGCCCTCTCATGCTTATCTTTCTGTTTATGTAGTTCTTTGTCTCTAGCAAACTGAGTGTATCTACTTACTGATAGCTGTTTTCTGCTGGAAGGATTAGTGTGTGTTCTGGGTGGCTGGCTGCAGTCCCCCTAACCAATGGGGAAAGCTTCACCAATCACTGCCAGAGGCCAGTGTCCTGATCCACATGCCCTTGGCCTCCCGGCATCTCAGTGGAATCCCTCTGGGAGGGTTTCGCCTGGCACCCTAATGCCAGTGGAATGTGCAGATGCAGAGCCTGTCGGTGTCTCAGATTGATGAAGGTAAGGGGTGCCTTCACCTTTCTTTGCTTGGCAAAAGCTGCTGCTGTCTTGGGGGGAAACAATGGGAAGGGTTTCAGGACTTCAACTGTGGGATCTTCTGGCATGCGTCCAGTGGCCTGCAGAAGGGCAGGCCTGGGCATCAGCAGATGTGGGCTTGGAGTGACCTACGTGGAGACGATTGTGGAAGCTTTAATTTGATCCCCCAACATAGAAGAGTTCCTTTTCTGCTGATAGAAAGCAGAGAGGACACAATACATGAGTGACATGGTGAGAAGGGGACACCTGGTCCTCCTCAAAATGATTGTGTGTCATAAGCATAATATACTGTCCTAAGAAAACCCTAACCTTAGGCAGAAGGACCACATATCTGTCAGGTGCACAAGGGGCTGGGGACGTAGGAGTTGTTGTAACATATTCACTTGAGGGGTGAATAAGTGACTGGTTGCACCCACAAAAGCTAGAGGAGGTAATGGTTTAGTAGTTCTGTTATAGGAAAATAAGGAGATTTTAGAGCCATCACCATCTGAGGAACACATGGGCTTCTGTGAGCCAGAGAAAACCCCTCACAGGAGCAGGATGTGCTACGCAGGACCTGGGTATTGATGGCACCTCCATTTCCAGCAGCAGCCCTGTGGACTCAGAGGCATGTCCATTATACAAATCTAAACAATGAACTAATGAGATACCAGGTGCCCCTGGAACCCCAGAAATCACGACCCACACTACCTGTGCACACGGCATATGCTCCTATGAGGTTCTCTTAACTGCTGAAACACTCCTGCTCTTCCGGCTGGAGGTCTGAGAACAGTCACTGCTACAGCCAGGCTATTGGTAGGCTGGTCTCTTTTGGGGGCTTTCAGAGGACAATCTATTCCCTTACCTTTTTTTTAGTGTCTGGAGGTGTCTGTGTTCCTTGACTTGTGGCCCTTCCTCCATCTTGGAAACATTTGCTGTACTCAGCTCATCTTTCACCTCTCCTGTAGTGATTGCTCCCCTGCCTCTCTCCTCTGGGGACGTGGTGTTATGCTTTGAAATGCACACCCCTCCAACAGGCTCATGATTTAACTCTCGCTTCCCAGCTTTGGCATTATCTTGGGTTTGAGGAGGTGACACCTGGCTGGAGTAAGGAGATCACTAGAGTGGACCTCAGAAGGTCACACGTGCCCCTGATTCTGGGGGAGTTCTCTACTTCCTGGTTGCTGCCATACTGGAAGCTTTCATCTTCAGATCCTACTGCCTGGGATAGCGCTGTTCCACCTTGCCTGTCCTGTTACCATAGGACTCTATCAGGGATTTTGGTCACAGGAGGCAATAGAAATCAATGCATATGCGGACCACATTGAGGTCCCCCCCCCCCCGTAACTGGGGATCTCTACATGTGAAGACCCTTACCCATGGTTCTTACAAAGTCCCACAGGGCCAGCAAAGGACACACTTCCAGATTCTGGGCATCAGCATGTGGACATCTTTTTCTTGGTGGAGGGGCAGTATTTAGCTTAGCTCAAATCAGGAGAGAATGAGTCTGCCAATGGGTGATTGGCAGCTCCTGAATGCTGGCTGGAAGGGAAGACGGAGCTCTGTGAAGTAGGTGTATTAGTCAGGGTTCTCTGGAGGAACAGAACTGCTAGAATGAAATATATTACAAAGGGAATTTATTGGATTAGCTTACGGTAGTCCGATAGCAGTTGGAGGCCTGAGAATCAGGGAACTTGGCAGCTGCTCAGTCCATGTGGCCAGATGCCTCAGCAGTGCCCATCCAGCCCTGAAGCCTGGAGTCATCCTGAGGAGCCACTGGTCTTCAGTCCATGCAGGTCTTCAGTCCCCGCTGGAAGGCAGCAAGCAGCTCCGGCAGCCATGTGGAAGGAAGGGGCTTCCTTGTATAAAGTCCCCCTCTGAGAGGGCCGCCCGCTCTGGGGGAAGGGCTCACTCTGGGGAAGGACTTCCTCCTTCAGTGAATCCTTCCTGGAAGCAACCTCGGAGACCCACCTGAAAGGGATTTCTGTGGATTACTAAACAGATCAAGTTGACCACACCTTAACCATAACAAGTCCACCCCTTGTCATCCTGACACCAAACCACATCTCCTCACATCATACTTAATTTCCACATAAAACAGTAACAAGCTCATCCTTCCACCTAACATAGTATAACTATCCCACGTACAACCAGAAACATAAAATCTTTCCCCCCCCCAACACAAAGCAAGGTTCCTTGAGGATTGCTTAGTCTCTAATATAATAGGTCTAATATAAATTCAACAACAGGTAGTGATATAATCTTAATATTGGTGTAGATATGTACAAACACTCTGTATCAAGGTAGGGCAGAAACATAGCAATGATAATCCTCGTGTTTGTAACTGGTCCCCTGGCCTTAGCTGGTATTTGTACCTGCCTTCTTCAACTACCCATTCTGTATTTCCTCCACCTTCAGCAAGCACCTCAGCAAGTCTTGGTTCTTTACCTGGAGGGATGACCCATACCTTCATTCCTGAAGGATCTGGGCTACTTATCACATTGCCTTGATTTGGCTGTTGCAGTTGTCCATTGACTTTGATAACAGGAAATGGTAACACCAAGAGACACCCTAAAGGATCTCCTGCACCCCAGACATACTCTTCCTTACCTCCATTGTGGAGGAGCAGTCCAATTTTCCTCTGGTAGTCTGGATCAACCACCCCTGCTAACACTGTAACTCCTTTCTCGACCTGGTATCTCAAGGGCATCAGGAGACCAAAGTGGCCAGGGATAGTCTTAGCTTCCAGTTCAATGGAATGTTCTTTGTGCCTCCTGGCAAAAGCACTCCCCCCTCTGGAACCAAGACCTCTAGGCCAGCAGAGCGTAGGGTTGTGGGAACAGGAAGCAAAAATTTAGCTAATGGGTCACTTGGGGTGATGGTAAGTGGGACCATTCCCATTTCCACCCCTTGATTTCTGGACCCATGAATCTGGGCTGTAGGACAGACAGCACCATATATCGGACACTGATTCAGAGTATATACAGCCTGATGGAGGACACGCCCCCAACCCTCCAAGCTTTTGCCACCTAGTTGGCACTGTAGCTGTTTCTTTAAAAGGCCATTCCACCATTCTATCTAGTCAGATGCTTCAGGGTGGTGGGGCACATGGTAAGACCAGTGAATTCCATGATCATGTGCCCACTTCCATATTTCCTTGGCTGTGAAGTGTCTTCCTTGGTCAGAAGCAATGCTGTGTGGAATACCATGAGGGTGGATTCTGTAAGCCCACGGATAGTAGTTTTGGCAGAAGCACTACATGCAGGAAAGGCAAATGCACACCCAGAATAAGTGTCTGTTTTGGTAAGGGCAAAACGCTGCCCTTTCCATGATGGAAGTGGTCTAGTGTAGTTAACCTGCCACCAAGTTGCTGGCTGGTCACCCCGAGGAATACTACCATATTGGGGGCTCAGAGTTGATTGGCCACAGAACGGGTCAGCTTATCTACTTGATTATTAAAGTCATCCTCTGATGAAGTCACCTTCTAATGAGCATTAACATGGGACACAAGTATCTTTATATCTTTGCCCATTCAGAGAACTGTATCCACATACACCTTCCCCAAATGTCCTTCTCACCAATTTTCCAATTGTGCTCCTTCCAAGTCCCTGACCATATTCAACCAAACCATGGGCCACAGCCCATGAATCAGTGTATAAATGCACATTTGGCCATTTTTCTTTCCAAGCAAAATGCACAACCATGCACACTGCCTGAAGTTCTGCCTATTATTGGACTACCGTAAGTTAATCCAATAAATTCTCCTTTTATATAATTCATTCTAGCAGTTCTGTTCCACTATCTCTAGTGGAACCCTGACTAATACAGATTTTGGTACCAGGAGTGGAGTGCCATTTTGTTAATCCAGGATGGAATAAAGCAGACTTTGAAGAACAGGATATTCCCTGAACATTCAGTCCCCTTCAAAATATGTATTCTTTCATCATGTCCCAATGCAGGGCAGCTGGCCCAATCTCAATGGTTGTAATCTCTCATACAATTGTAGCTGAATGGGCAGCAGTTTTGGCCAAACAATTTCATTTCTGAGCCATATCCCTTTGCTCACATCCATCTGTTTCTATGCAAAGCAACCCTGCACAAGTTCTTATGACATGGACATAACAGCAAACCTCTCACACAAACTGCTTTTAGCCCAATCCAGACAAAGCCCCTTCTCACCCTCATAAGTAAAACCTCACAGTCCATAGTTCTCACTGCATTCAGGTCTTTCAACTCTGACCAGAATAGTCCATCAAGCTGTACTTATAGCACTGCAAGGTGTCTCTTAGGCCAAGGTTTCAAATCCTTCCACATTCCTCTTGAAAATCAGCTCCAAAAGGCCAAAGCCACACAGTCAGGTGTCTAGCAGCAATCCCTCTGTACCAACATTACTGTCGCAGTCAGGTTCACATTGCTGGCAGAAATCAACTGACCAAGAGCAGCTTGTGGGAAAAAAGAGTTTATTTTGGCTTAGAGACTCAAGGGAATGCTCCATGATAGCAGGGGAAAAGCTGGCATGAGCAGAGACATTGCCTCCTGGACAACATCAGGTAGACAACAGGAACAGGAGAGTGTGCCAAACACTGGCAAGGGGAAGCTGGCTATAACACCCATAAGCCCGCCCCCAACAATACACCACTTCCAGGCTTTAATTTCCAATTGCCATCAGCTGGGGAGACTAGCATTCAGAACACCTAAGTTTAGAGGGAACACCTGAATCAAACCACCACAGTAAGGAAGGCAGATTTTAGCAGATCTGTGGTCATGAGATGACCAGCAGCCCAAGGGAGAGTGGCCAATGTGGAGAGAGGTCAGAGGTGGCCTGTGCTCAGTACCCAGGATGATGCCTGGCATTCATTAGGTGCTCAGTCAGAATTCACTGTGAGAATTCATACATGGGTGAGTGTGCATGGGGATGCCACTGTTTGCCATGGGCTGGGTCACTAAGTCTTGAACAGAACCCTCCTAATCTGGGCCCTTTCACCCTTCATGGGTCCTGAGCCATGGGTGGGCATGGCTGCTCCACAGAAGAGAGGTGGATCAAGCAGGGCAGATGACTCCCCCACTTGCTCATTCAGAGGTACAGTGCTCATTATAGTGTGAGCTATGGAGAAAGGTGAAGGCACCTTGGACAGAATTTGGTACAGCAGAGTGAGCCTACCAGGCTCTGGGTGTTTGGGCATTCATCTCTACCAGCTGAGAAAACAGACTCCACTCCCACAAACTAACTTGTGATCCTGGAACTCGCCACTTTTCCACTCTATGCAGCTCACAAGGCAGAACCGAAATGTCCCCGCTTTCCAGCTGAAACCCCATCCTTGCAGCTGATCGAAGGGCAGACGTGGATACTCACACACTGAGCTGTTTTCTCAAATGTCTTCCCTGCCCACTCCACCCAGAAGACCAGGCTTTCTCTCTCCTGGGTGTGCGCTCATCAGAGCTGCTGGGGCCTTTCACATTGAATTATGTTTTCCTGCAAAGAAAATGTGTGGTGAGTTACACAGCATTCCCCGGAGTTGATCAGGCTGAATGAATGACGACGCTGTCTCTCTGCAAAAGCATCCAGGACCATGGATGGTGCTAAGCCCAGAGTTCCTTTAATCCCCTGCCTGGTTGGCTGCATGTCTGTCTCCCATCAAGGACATTGAAATGGATTTCTTAGAACACAGAGAAAGTTACTTTTTGTTAGAGTTTGCAAGTTAGTGCAAAATGAACTGCCTGTGAGTAGAGGAGACCCCAGGCTATGGGCTGGTTCATTGGTCCAATACCAATGTGTGCCAGGCTCTTTGAGTTCAAAGATGAAAAGGGCTTGGCCTCTGTCCACTCCCAGGAATGCTCAAGCAGGCCAGTCAGTGGGTAACAAAGAAAACAAGCAGCTTCTTGTGGCTCTGTGCAGAGACGTGGACTGCATGAGACAAGCACACAGGGTGGACATGAAGCTGGGAGGGCTCAGCGTGCTCTGCCATGGAAGGATGTTCTCTGGGTTTGGAAGATGAGCCACCTTCCAGGTGGAGAGGTGCTGCATGCATGGGATGTTGGGCTGGGTGATAGGGACAGGGCACACACACCCTTTCCCTGAGAATCTGCCCAGGGCTCCCTGGAGGTCGAAGAGAAGCAGTAGATAGTGGGATCAGGGGGTGAAAAGCCACTAATCCTTCTCGTCCCTTATCCTGTGAGTCACTGGGTGCCAATGAGATATTTGAATGTAAGAGCAGCATTGTCAGTCCGGGCCATGGACTGGGACAGCTGCCTTAGGGAGACAAGCCTGAAGACGGAGGGGGAAGATGTCCCGGTGGCTGGGCAAGATAGCATGAAGGCTTGCTCTTCCATGGCTCAGCAAGAAGGGACAGAAAAGAGGCCAGCCTTGCTTGAGGTCCAGCACAGTTACTGCTGAGGATTGCAAGGTATCTCTGTGGTCTCCTTCAGACAAGTGGACACTGCCATTGTCCCAGGGACACTGGAGGAGGAGCAGAGTTGAGGGAAGACTCAGGGAGGGGGTAGAAGGTTCCAGAAATGAGCCAGGAGGGGAGAATGCAGACAAATGATTGCCAGAAGGGAAATACACTGGGGAAGATACAATGAGAGCCAAGAGAAGGTTTGACAGCTGTCTATACCCTATAGGAAAGTGTGCCACATCCAGGATGGGACGGGCCATGCCAGGAGCAGATGGAAGAACACGGGACAAAGGAAGGCCTTGGCAACACCTTGAAGACTGGAGAGAGCCAATCTCTTTTCATCCTTTTTCAAAAGGTGAGAGGAGGGAAGCCCAGCTTGAAGGCTGAGGGTTCAGTGCTGGGCGCTGAGGGACGTGTGACTCGGCCTGCTTCCCGAGCCTCTGCCAGGCCCTGGTCTCTGCAGTGGAGACAAGAAGATGCTGAGCTTGGAGGTGCCTTCCTCATGTCTCTACACGAGATGTTTCCTCAGACACCACCGGCCCGTTCTTCTCCCATGGGCCATGTAGAGTCCCCACCTGCCTTGAGCCCCATCTCTTCCTCTCTAACCCTATCCTCTTTGACTTTGATAACTCTGTTAGCCTTCACTTGGTGCTGCTGACCACGTGTCTGTCTTGTTGCCTCTTGTGAAGCTTAGGATAGCCTCTGGGTGGGGGACATCTCTTCATTATGACCAAAAAGGCCGGACAGGGAGCAGTCCTGGAGAAACCGAGTTACAACGTGGGAGGAAAGAGTCCGCGCAGCTCACACACCTTCCCAGGGCCTTTCCAATGCCCATCCGCCCTCTCTTCAGCAGGCACTGGGTGGGTGACACTCAGTAGTGACAGGAGAACTGGAAGCAGCCTGCCTCAGCATCCCCAGCGGCTGTCAGATGTCACCGTTTGCAGATATCACACCCAATAGCACTTGTGGTGGGACTGACTCTGCACAAGGACTGTGAGCAGGTGACACCACCACCCACTCTGTAGGTGTTCCAAGAGGGTCAGCATTCTGCCGAGGACACGGGTGGGCAGCAACATGGAAGAGCTGCGAGCAGGGAAGCCAGGGTCTCAAGGCTTGCTCTTCCCCACACGTCACACAGATTCACGATGCTCACCTTTAGTCCCTCGCCCGGGTTCTCAATGCCTAGGCAAGACTCCACAATGCATGGCTCACTTCCATGCATTGAGCTTCCAGCCGCAGGTGGTGCGGGTTTTAAGATGGAGCAACGGGTCTGCAAGGAGTGCTGGATGCCCAGAAAGTACTAAGGCTGACACTTGTAGGTGACTAAGGGTGGGTGGTGACCTGCTGCCACATGCTACTGCACAAATCATGCTGGTGCAGACGGCTGTCCTCCTGGCAAGATTCACACTAAAGGTGCTCGGTGGGAGTGCTGGGCTTAGTCCAGCCTCCCTGGCTGAGTGCAGAAACTCTTCCCTTCCACCCTGTTCTCTGCCTATTTTTCTTCCCAAACAGAATAAAACAGAAACAGTCTGGAGAGATGGCTTAGTGGCTAAGGCACTTGCCTGTGAAGTCTAAGGACCCAGGTTCAATTCCCCAGGACCCATGTAAGGCAGATGCACAAAGTGGCACATGTGTCTAGAGTTCGTTTGCAGAGGCTGGAGGCCCTGGTGTGCCCATTCTCTACCCTTCCCTTCTCTCTCTCTCTCTCTCTGTGCCTCTTCCTCTCCCAAATAAATAAAATATTAAAAAAGAGTAAGAGCAGTGACCCACCGGCCCAGCCAGCCTACCTGAGCCCACAGCACAGCAAAGAGGGACCCAAATGGCCATGCAGCATAGCCGAGACCAAAGCCATCCCCAAAGAGAAGCTTCTCTTTTCAGATGATGGTGACCTTGGGATGACTCAGAAGACACCATGGTGCTGAGAAGAAGGGACAGAGGAGTGCTCAGCACTGAAACATCTCTAACCTACCTTCCAAGGCTCAGCGTCCATTGGGGAAGAGGAGGCGGAAAGAATGTAAGAGCCAAAGGAAGGGCAGGACTCCTTTCAACATGCTCCTCCAGACACAAAATGACCTGGATACCCATGACCTCACAGTGCCTGACACTACCTACACAAGACCATCCTAATAGGATGAAAAGAACATGACATCAAATAAAAGAGAGACTGATTGAGAGGGGGAGGGGATATGATGGAGAGTGGAGTTGCAAAGGGGAAAATGGGGGGAGGGAGGGAAGTACCATGGGATATTGTCTACAATTAAGGAAGTTGTCAATTAAAAAAAAAGAATAAGAGAAAAATAATAAAATTCACAGATGATAATACTCAGGACCATGAAAAGGAGAGCCACAATGGAAGCAAAGGGAGGGTTATGCGGGTTGGGGAGATTGCTCAGTGGGTAAATTCAAGTTTGACAAACAAGCGTGAGGGCCTAAGTTTGGATCCCTAGAACCCATGTAATAAATGTTGGGCGTGGTGCTGCATGTCTGTGACCCCAGCACTGGGAAAGGCCGAGTCAGGACATCCTTGGGGCTTGTAAGCAACCTAGACAAGCTGAGCTGGTGAGATCCTATCTCAAAGAATAAAGTGGAGAGTGCTTGGGGAAGGCCCCTGACTTTGACCACTGGTCTCCACACATGTGCACATACACATGCCCACACCCATGAACCTGCACGCTCTCTCTCTCTCACTGAGACCACAAATATACAAATGAAGAAAAGATGAAAAAAAAAAAAAAGAAAAGATGAATGCTAGAAAAAAAAAAGAATTTAAAACGGGGTAGCTTTCAATCATGACCAATAACCTGAAAGCAATGCTTGGCCCCCTGGTGCCAGGAAGATTCCAGCACTTCCAGCTACAACAGGCGGGGGGACCATGAAGCTGACCATAGCCATGTCCTTGGCCACAGCTCTGTTCCTGGTGTGTCAGGTAAATGCAGAGCATAACGCTGCTGCTCTCTGAATGTCTCCAGATCTGAGATGGAAACGGCTGATCCCATCAAAGCAGAGGAAGGTGCTGGCTCCCTCCAGCTGGGCTCTTCCCATCCCTGTGCAGCAGGACCCCTGGGGCCAGGCGGGATGTGGAGAGGGAGGGACAAGCAGGTGTGTTCAAGCAGATGACGACGGAGGGATGGAGGTGTGGGAAGAACTAGCTGAAGAGGGAAAGGTTTTGCAGGTGGCCATGTAAACCTGCCTTATTGCCTATCTGCTTCCTGATAAGGGCGCCCAGGGTGACACGCAGGAGACTGGCTCAGTGTACAGACTCCCAGATGACCTGCACGTACCCAGTGTGGGTAATGGAGATGAGGACTGAAGTGGACTGAAGGCATCCCAAAGGCATCATTTGACCTCTTTGCCAGAATGATATAAAGATCCTTTTTCATGAATTACAGCCTAGTTTCCAACTCCAGGAGCCAATCATATCTTCAGGACAGCCTGGTGCAGGACATCTCAGCAGGTCAGTGCACGTAGAGGTTCCTGGGGCCACCAGGAGGGTTCCAGTGTCTCAGTATCAGACAGACACCCTTATCTCTGCCTCCCAGGAATCCACATTTCTCTGCAGCCTGCTGCTTATCTGTTGGGGGAGGACAAGGGTTTGAAACTTCCTGTGTAAAGTTTGGGGGTGGGGGCCCAGGTAGGAGGGGGCCTTGTTCATGTCTCATGTCTGAAGCTGAGTCCCGCTTTAGCAGGCAGTGACATGGGCTGCGTGCATGATCCTGGGGTGGTGTGCTCCCCCTTCCTGATTCCTTCCCGCAGCGCTTCAGGACACTTGGGTCTCCATCTAGAAGGGTTCTTGTTTTTATCATGCTTTGGCCCTTCTTGGTGACTTTGCTCCTTCTTTGTGCATTGACGCAAAGAGCGAATGTGGAGACGTGGGGGCTGAATTTAACGCTGAGTCCCTGGAGCTTAAGCTGCATTGTGGAATGTCTTTGCCTCAGCGAACAGTCCAGCCTCAATATGAAGATGGAGCTCCTGGGATGCAAAACTGAGGGAGCTCTGACATCCCCACGATCAGCCTGTGACAGCAAACAGAGGGAGAGGCCCATAGCGGAAATGTTGGCAAGGGGGCAAATTCAAAGCCCACCTGCCTGAGCGTCCTCATGTGGGAAGTCCAGGTTGGCAGTGGGTTGAGAAGGTGACTAGGCCATTGCTGTGACTGGGAAGCCAAGGTGAAGGGCTTAGGTGTCGGTGGTGGTGAACACACACCCCAGGAATTGAGAAGCAATGTGATCCGTAGATGGGCATCCCAGACATGAAGGGAGCCCCCAACCTATGCCATAGAGACGTTCCATGGCGGGCGGAGTAGGGGTGTTTTGCACAAAGGATGGGGTGAGAATCACGAGGGACAGGATGCTGGTGGACTGGCCACGAGGAGGGAGGCACTTGTTCTCCAAGCGGACAGAGGGCGTCCAGACCCGGCTCCTTCTCTTCACCTCTGAGGCCGCTTTGTTTTGTTGTCTCCCGGACTCTTGCCAGAAGCATCCCAGCCATCCATTCACGCTGGAGAGATCCATCGTGGGAGAGGCGCAGGCTTCCACAGTGCTGATCTCCCTGTTAATAATTTCCAGCTTTTTAATCTTCATCAGCCACTCTGAGGAGAGGACTTAATGAAAGCCCAGGAAGGAGCTGACAACCAAAGTAAAAGTCTGGGGAGGACTGGGGGCAAGATAATGGAAAGGAGTTGTCCAGAGCCCAAGACAGTAGACAGAGGTGGACCGTACTGGGCTGGGAGGGTGGAGTTTTGTGGGGACAGGCTGGTGATGGTGAGGGGAAGGGAAGGGTGAGTTCTCAGAGCGTCTGGCTTGGCCCAGATCGCCTCTCCCCTCATTCCCTATTTCACCCACCAGCTTAAAGTCTTTCTAGACTCAAAGTTCTCTTTCTGGTCCTGGATCATCACCTGTCTTCTATGTAGAAGCCGCTTTGCCTATCTCACGCCCCTGACTGGGCCCATGTGCACCACAGCGCCTGCATGGTGAATGAAGGCTCTGGGCAGGGGCCCAGGCAGCCCCTTTCTCAGGACCCTGCTACGTGGCAAAGCCTGGGTGCTCACCACTGTGGGCTTTGGAGTCATTTAGACAGGGGACCATTTGTCACTGGCATGGGTTCCCAGGAGAGCGCCCTCAAGGTAGCTCCTTTCTCTCATCCAGGGGCCAATTTCTCAGTGTCCCATAGTTGAAGCCTCAGGAAGGTTGAGCACCGGCCCCCTTGGTATCGCTCTGGGATTTTGGCGTTTGACTCTCAAAGGCACATCACGCGCTGACAGGTCTTGGGTGTTGCTAGACTCTGACTCAGCCTGGTCAGGTTTGGGAGGGACGGCAGCAGGACTTGGAGCAACAGAGGCAATGTCTGAGCAGGTAGCTTTGGGAAGAAGCAAAGAGCTGACCTGAGGGAGTCATGCTGGTCTGGGGACCCAAGTCCTCTCCAGCATACTGTGTTCCCTTTGGAACCCACAGACTCCGATGCAGGTGCAGTGACCACTGGCCTCTGTCTTCTAGACTGCACTTCCACAGTTGAAGGCTGCAAATATGACTGGGGAGGGGACAAGGGGAGGTTTCCCATTTCTAGGGAAATAGTTGACACCATCCATATGCTACTGCTAAAGGCGCTCCCCCACAGCCTCCCCCACAGCCTCCCACTTCTTCTGGCCTTCTTGTTGTCACTGTGACAGTGCATCTGGTGAGCGTGTTAATTCTTGCCTGTCTTCCCCCAGGATCCCAGGATGTAAGCTTCCAAGACCAGTGCACTTCTGCTCATTCTCTGTCGGATGCCCAGCACCTAAGCCTGTGCTGGGCTCTGCACAACTATCTGCTGGTTACAGGAGTGAAGCCTGGGAGGGGCATCAGAGGGCCCAGGTATGTGCTTTTGTGTTCAGCTCCTGCAAAATGTTGCTTAAATGGTTTAGTGGTGTTGAGCACTGCTTTCTTGTTTGCAAAGTGGGGAAATTAGCAAAGGCAGATCCTGCATGTGCAAAGCACATTCCTCAGTGCTCCCCAGAGGACACAGGAATGACTTTTCTCCCCAAAGTTCATGGTCATGAAAACACCACAAGGGTCCGCAGCAGGTTTACTTGTTTCTGTGGTGGCTGAGGTCACCTGCAGGAGCTAGGACATCCCTGTGGAGGTCTCTGCCTGGTAGATGAGACCCAGGGCCACACGATGTCAGGACTACTTGGCCAAGCCACGAGTCGGGTGGGCCTTCTGCAATGTCTCAGGCTCCTTCTCAAGGGTCCGACGACGCACTCTCAAGTCTGGAATGTGGACCTGGATTCTGGAGGCGGTGATTCGATCCACAGAACCCAGACTGAAATCGAGGCTCCTCTGGGGTTCCCTCTGGAGGCCGTGGCCAGTGCCCATGTTGCTGACCATCCTGCCTGTGGTCTCTGGAGCCCAGCATACTGGGATCCATTTTCCACCATCAGCACTCACCTCTGTGCAGTCTGGAGGCTGGGGCTCTCACCACGGGGACGTTGCCACGCTGACACAGCAGGCTGTCTTGGGCACTGCCTTCTTAACCATGTTCCTGAACCAGGTGCTGCTGGCAACTCCTTGAGAATTCCTTGAGAATGGACAGAGTGGTGTCTCCAAGGATCCCTCAACCATGTGCCAGTTTGACCTTCAGCTCTGTTTCTCTGCACGAGCCCCTCTCACAGCTCACTCTAGCACAAAGCTGGTGACCTATCTGTGTGGTGCTTTTATACATCCTAGTGTGGGGCAAATAGCTGTGTGATTTCATTTTTATTCCTAGGAATGGCTGTGACCAACTCACATCCCTATTCAAGACTTTACTAGAGAGACCCAGAGAAATGGAGGTTTGCTTTCAAATGCATCTCCTGGACCATCCTGGGGGCTGTGGGAAGGGCAGACGTACGTGAGCATTCACAATGAGCTGTTTCCATGTAACTTATGAGCCAGATGAACCACGAGTCCCCCTGCATGACAAGATCCACAGTCACGGGTTTGGTTTGGAAAGGACTGAAAAATCAGACAGTCAGTTTAATCATATTTGTGAAGAACGAGGGAATCACGAGTCTTGAGTCTGCTCAGTGCCAGATGGTGCACTTGACTCTTCAGGCCTAGCCTCTCATTTGATCCTACAAGCTGGTCCTTCACTGCAGTTTCACAGGAAGAAGACTCCGAGCAGACCCTCATTCTGGAAGTGGCACACCAGGCCCCATCTGCCTGGCATGCATCTACATAGCCTTGACGTGATGCTTGCCGGGGCCTTGGGTTCCCTTCCTTCCCTCACCACTCAGCAAGTGTTAAGGATACCTGCCCTGTGACTCCTGTCTGGCATAGCAGGTGGCACAGAGCATGGCACAGTGCCATGTGGAGACAGGGCACCCACTAGGAGGAACATCATAAAGAGGAGAGGGGAAAGGGCTGGCTCAATGTGTAAAAGACAGAGTGTGGCTGGCTTGTGTGGCATGAGAGGAGGGCAGGAGTTATGGACATGTAGAATCATGCCAAGTATGGTGGAAACTCTGGGTTTCATTGCAAAGCAGGGGAGTCACCATGGTCAGCTTCAGGCAGGGGAGAGACTTGCTGACTCCATGTAAAAATAGGCCATGGGGCTGCAAGGTGGGTGGTGACTGCACGTCCATGGAAGAGGAGCGAGCCCCGGAGTTGATGTCCATTGTGTAGGGCAACTCCTGGCCCCAGGTTTCCCCAACAGTGCAAAAGCCCACTTTGGTGGGAAGCCAAGGGCTTTTGATCAGGAAGTTCTTCCCATCTGTCCCTCCACTCTGGTGTATGGTGGAATCTTAGGAGTCTTGCCAGAATTTTCTAGAACATGTTCCATTTGGGTTTGTGAGCTTCATTCTGTTCCACTTCAGGTATGGGTTCTGGAAGGTGCTTACAGAGGTGAAGCACCCTTGTCTTCACACACCACTGACTGCACATGCTGCCAGTGTGCTAGGTCCCTGCAGGGGCACTTCTGGCCCTCTGTATCTGAGCTAAATGTCTCTAGGCATGAAGCAGAATGGTGGGCTTCTGAGAAGACAGTGGGTCAGGTCCCTCAGGGGCCCAGCCATGGGGAGTGCCGGAAGGGAGTGCAGATGGACACATTCAAAGAGTAGCAGCAAAGAAACCCCATATGTGAGGTGCACACCTGGCAGAAGGAACTTGGCTACTGTGACAAAAGAGAACCCTTTCCTGGGCTAATGGGCAGCTGTAAGTAGCACCAACTGCTGGCAGCAGCCTTATAGGGTAACAGGCACCTTCCAACACATCTCAGACTCCTCCAGTCTCACGTCCTCTGGTCTCCTCAGGACCAGGACTGATGGGGAGAGCAGCCTCTGAGCCTGCCCCACTCTCCAGGAAATCTCTCCTCTTCTGTCTCTCTGTCACTGTCTTCCCTCTCTGATGTATGGGCAAAGGATTAAGAATTTGGCAGGTTAATTAACTTTCTGTATTTTCTTTTCTCTTCCACTTCCCTCTCTGGAAGTAGATGACAGGTACGCCATGATTTATCTGCCCTGCCGATTGTCACAGCTTCCATTGTAATCCCTTCAGTCTTGGGCCAGTGATCCAGACGGCTCCACGTCTCCACGTCTCTTCCTAGATTTCTGTAATCTTTCCAGAGGTTGCTTCATGCGACTGCTCTCTGGGTATCCAGCTCAGCTTCCCAGGGCAGCAGAGCGGAGCGGAGCCCCTGGGTGCTGGTGACAGCTCACATATTCTGCAGCAGCTGCGGAGTGATTTGCATTAAATGAGGATTTATGATCAGTCTTCATAAATTAAGGCTGCCTTGCGAGCCCAGGTGAGCCCCATGCCAGCATGTCTCCCTTAATTAGCAGAAGAAAAGGCCTCAGTAAGGAAAGGGAAGTCAGCAAGCAGGTGCTAAAACTGTCTTTTGCCATAGACCCCAGTTGGGTGGGTGGGTAGGTGAGTGGGGTGCTCCCTGCTGTGGCCACACTGTGGATGGGGCCTGACGTCTGTAGTTACAATGAATCTATTCAAACCAATGCCATCACTGGGGGTGAAATAATGCTTTGAGGTGCAGCTGCATTAGAAATTTAGGGTTTCTGGGCTGGAGAGATGGATTAGAGGTTAAGGCACCTGCCTGCTAAGCCTAAGAACCCGGTTCCAATCCCCAGGTCCCACCTTTAGCCAGATGCAAAGTGACTCAAGGGTGCAATGCTGCACTTGACCACAAGGGGGCACACTCATCCGGATTTCGTTCGCAGCAGCTGAGAGGCTGCTGACACACCCATCTCTATCTGTCTTCCTCTCCCTCTCTGTCTGTCTCTCTGTGTCTCTCTCCAAAAATAAATAAAATAATAAAAAAATTAAAAAAAAAAAAATTTAGGATTTCTATCTGTCTAACATTCTCTGTCAATCATTTTGTCTCTCTCACACACTGACTCACACTTCCCATTGTGACTTAATAACCCATTCCCCTCACCTGCTCTGCACCCAACGGGTAAGTGAACTTTTATTTTTTATGATTTTTATTGGGTACTGTAATATACGAACATATGCAAATTGTTCATCTTCCCATTGGGTTGTAATTGAGTCTTTATTTATAAGGTGGGGATACCAGTGACACCCACAGAATGGGGTAAATAATACACATAAATAGTAAACACACAATATAAGTCGTAACTCAACCCTTGATCACTGATGAATGAAACCTTGCTGTAAATTGAGTCTTTGCAAAGTGCATTAGTTGGGGTCTTGAGATGGTGATCCTCCTGGATCAGGGCAAGCCCTAAATCCAATGACTTGTGCCCTCATGAGAAAAGACAGGGGACAACGTGAGGCACAGGGAAGGCCGCGTGGACATGAAGGCAGATCGTGGAGGTGGGCAGCTACAAGTCCGTGCCAGGCTTGTATAGAGGGAAGGCTCTGCCATCAGCTGGATTCAGACTTCTGGCCTCTTGGACTTTGGCTGAACAAGCCACCGATTTTCTGTCTGTCTTTGCAGCAGCCCAGGACGCTGACCCTGCCATCCCTGCATGCATGTGGGTGGAGAAGTGAAGGGACTTCTGATGGGTGCCGGACATGTGTGGTCTCCACGCCTACATGGCCTGTGCTGGTAAATATTAGTCCTTACCCTTCCTCCTTCCCTCCCAGGACCAGTCTCTGCCCTTTTCCCCAGGGTCCTAGAGGAAGAAGCACAAGAAGTCAGACTGCGAAGCCTTCTGGCATTTTCTTTGGGGACTCCACACAGATGACAGAGTCTCCAAGCCAGGAAAGAAAATATTATTTTCAACTTCTGATTATTTTCCCGTTTTATCACATAAAGTCTTGGACAATGTGGTAGCCATGACAACCCTTGTGTGGGGTGAGTTGGGGTGTGCATAAATTCATACAGTACTTACCCTGCTTGGATCAGTGGCCCTATAAACATATGCACAGTGATTCCAGCTGACAGAAACCTCTCTGTGGGGTGTGGGGGTGTAATGGTGGGTGGGGTGGGGTCTATGAAGGAGGTTAGAGGTCACAGTTGGGTCAGAACAACTTGTCCTGGGGCTTTTGCATCACAGTAGTGCCTGAGGGCTCCCATCACTGGAAGTGTTTGGCCTCTGCACTTTCAGATCTCCCCAGTCCAACTGATCAGAACCTTCCAGGAAGGACGCTTCAAATGCTCTTGCAGGGGGTGTCTTTAAGAGTTACTGGAGTGATCCCAAGAAATTGATCTTGGGATAATTAGCAGGAAGTTTCCAGAGCTGCTGTGTTAAGGGCATAGGAGATTGATGTCTCATTTGGAGGCTGAGGTGCCGGGTTCTGTTCCCTGGGGGGGGTCCTTGTCCACCTGCCTCGCTCAGGGAGTGGACCTTCTGCTCGCCTAGCAGGCAGAGGCATGGGACAGAGGGAAAGGAATGGTGGGGCTGCAGATCATGTCTGACTTACCATGCCAAGGAAATCCAACCTGGACAGGTCTTTGGCAAATTTGAAGCCTGTAGAATCCAAATTTAAATTTAACTTCATTCTTTTGTATCTGAACAGTTTCTGTTCAATGCCAAACCATGATTTTCAAATGGTGATAATGTCTGATTTTAGCTGAGAGGAGTGGAAGCCGCTGAGTTTAGGAGGGTGAGTGTCTGCATTAGAGTGGGTCCGTGTCTACCACGGTGGCTTGGTGAGGAACAGCTGGATGGTTTGTGTGTGTGTGTGTGTGTGTGTGCGCGCGCGCGCGTGCGCGTGTGTCCATGAGATGGATAAATCAGATGGCCACACAGCAGCTCTCACTTTCATATTGTCTTTTCTTTCTCGACAAACATATTATCCACCCCAGAAAGTCCTGCACTTACAACAGGCCTCCAGACGTAAGCTCTGTGGCGTCTGGAGATGGTTCTCGGCTGGGCAGAGGCTGTTTGCACAGCAGTTGTTGTTGCAAGCCCTTCAGCAGAATAGCCATCTGGGCCATGGCTCCTCCATGGCCTGAGTCAGAAGCACACACCTGGCCAGAGAAGCCACTCTGGGAAGTGAGGGGAAACACCCTGGGCTGCCTGGCCTTCATGTGGCAAGACCCATGGAGTGTTCCCTGAAGGAGAATCAGGATCATTCACATTTGATGAGCAAGGCTTCCCTAGGGACCTCTTGGTTGAATTTTTGTGCCCTGCATAATATTGGAACGGGCTCCTTCAGGCCTGCTCTCTTCTGTCTGGCCCCTCTCACTCCCTTGATGCCCCCTCTCCCTCACACTCCTGTGTCCTCCTGCAACACCTGTGGCCAAGTCCAGCTCAACAAAATGAATTCCCATGGAGCAGCCAGAGCCCAGGGTAACATGAACCACCCCCCCTCCACTGCCCGTCACTACCTGACACCCACGTCTCTCCAATGTGGCCACCTTCAGACACAGAATGACTTTCTTTTTCCCTCCCTCCAACTGTGGCAGGATCACCACTCAGGGCCCCTCCCTCCTCCTTCCTCACCTCACCTCCTCACCACAGCCCCACTGGCTTGTGCTCCTCTCATCCGCATACTCAGGCTCATTCCTTGGCCCCGTTCCCCAGGAATCCTCTGCCTGAGTCCATCCCCATCTTGTCCGTTTCATTTCTTGGTGGATGGACCTCGTTCCTATGCTCCCAGAACCTGCCCTCCATCTCCTGCCTGTGCTGGCTTTGCCCTGCCCTTCCATGCCAGCTCCAGGCCGGATGCTCCAGCTCTGGGTAGGTGGCCGCCTGACCAACAGCAAAGGAGTCACAGTCCCAGCGGGAGGGTGGAGTGTTAACTGGAAAAATGTTACTTTCCTTTTAAAAAAGCTATAAGTCATATGCCGTGAAGTGTACAAAAGTGTACAATGCAGTCTTTTTCTGCACTCACAAAGTTGTGCCAACATCACTACTCTAACCCCAGAATAGTCTCATCACCTTCCAGAGAAACCCGTTAGCAGTCACTGCTCACCCCTCTCCCACTCCGTTCACTTCTAATTATAGCAGCACGCATATCACGTCGTGTTTTGGCTGAAGATAGTGTGCAATTTGAAACATATTTGACTTCGTGCAGATTCCGAGCTGCGTGAAGCGGCCTGGTGCCACAGACTTGACGAACGGGCTTCACTTGTGTGAACGGTGGTGTCTAGTGAAATCAACAACCCAGGGTGTATCTGTGGCGTGCAATGCACCACCTGGCACGGGGCCAGCGCGGCAAACATTTTAGCTAATGAGCTCAACGGCAACATGATTGGGAGAGAGAGGCAGGATTTGGGGACCGAGGACAGGCTCACAGAATCCAGGTTTTCTCTAAGTGTCCCTCATGGAAAATCCCATCTGTTCAGTTGAGGCCATGCTCCAGATTTGAAACAAACGATGTCTTCAAGAAGGGGAAGCTTCCTTATTACACAACAGGAATATTCCTGGCCTCCCTTCCGAGTGGCTCCACAGGGAATGGCCTCCAATGTGAGTGGAGCCATGGCGCTCTGCTACAACAATTCCCAGTAAGTGGATCTGTCCCACTTTCTTAATTATATTCCCATGGGTCACTCCAGCATCATGGTGTTTGCCGGCCAAGTTCACATGAGGGAGGGTCTCTGTCCATCCAGATGGGCCATCTTGTGACGGTGACGTGCCCCTCCATGCTCTGTGGGATATTGGGACTGGAACAATGTGGGCATGAGAAAAACACTTGAAAATGCAAACTCCTTGTTGGCCTTTGGAATCCCCATCTTGGCACTGAACACGGTGCGGGTGGTAGCAGACATCTCGCAGCAAGGACACCATTGTGTGTGCTGTTGGAACAGCAGACCCAGCTGGGGGCTCTGGGAAAATGCCATCTGGAAGAAGCCATGTGACTTACCAAGAACAAGGTGACCAGACCAGGCAGCTAGAGAGGGAACATGGAGGAGCACAGGGCCCCGGCCCCACTGGGAGTCAGGTGGGAGGAGTGGCTGGAGGCAACTCCTTGGAAAAGAGCTACAAGTAGGGCTTGTAAGGTTCAAGCAGGAACCTTTGGGTCAGAGCTGTGGGAGGGAAAAAGAAAGATCTTAGTACCGAGGGACTTGGAAGAAGGCAGCCCCACCTGGAGACTTGGTTTCTAGGAGTGAGTAAAGGGATGTCTTGGCCACAGGAGCGGATGGAACCTGAGCTGTGCAGGTGGGCTTAGGGGTGAACCAGCCTTCTCTGTCCCAGACTTCCAGCTGCAGGTGCAGAGAAAGAAGAGCCTGGGAGGGAACGCCTGGGCTTTGTGTGGAAGGCCGTGAATCCTGCATGTCTGAGCAGCCATTCTTCATGAGTTGTCTCCACATGTGACACCCAGGATGGGAGCTGTTGCTTTAGCCATGATTCTTGTCTCAAGAAGCCATTAGTGCTGGGCTATACCCTGCAGCATAGGGGAAAGGGTGACACTGGTTTACACACTGTGGACACCATGGCTGTTTATGGATCCTGCTTGGAAAAGCCAACAAGAAGCATGTGCACAAAGGCTCCCTCCATCCTGGATTTCTAGGGAACAGAGTCACAGGAGGTGCTGAAGGGGTCTCCCAGGGATAAACTGTCCATCCCAAAGTACCCTCACATACTGTTCTCTCCACAAATATTAATAAAGCAGAGCCCTCAGGCAAATCCAGCAAGCTGACATTCTGTAAGACAACCAGCTCAACCGTTCAATGTCATGAAAATAAAATTAAAAAAAAAAAAAAAAGCAAAAGACAGGATGAAGATCTGCTGTAATATTTTTTTTTGAGAGAGAGAGACAGAGAGAGAGAAAGAGGCAGAGAGAGAGAATGGGCATGCCAGGGCCTTTTCAGCAGCTGTGAACGAATTCCAGAAGCTTACACACCTTTGTGCACATATGTGACACTGAGCATCTGGCTAACCATGGGACCTGGAAATTTGAATGAGCATTCTTAGGCTTTGCAGGCAGGCACCTTAACGGCTAAGCCATCTCTCCAAGCCTGCTCTAAAATTTTTAATAAGTCAAATATAAAAAAAAAATCAAGGGAAGTGGGTTAAACACAGTTAAGAATGCCTGAAAAAGCCATATGGAATCATGGTACACTGTAAGCCACTTAAAAACATAATTTAAAAAATCATATGCCAGGGAAGAAGTTGACTTGGCATTTGAACTCCCAAGGTCTCTGTGATAGTTACCCAAAGTCAGTGGATTTGTGATTCTCTGTGATTGGTCAACACTGAGGCACGTGGAAACAGAAGGACACATCCAAACACCCAGCCCAGGCCTGGTGGCTCTGGTTCAGCAGGTCTGGGTGGCCTGGTTGCAGCAGCTGGAGTACAAACCAGGGCCCCAGTGACGTCCATGGGCCCATTTCCAGAGGATGGGCCATTAAGTGGCTTCTAAAATATCTCCAAGGTTCAGAAAAACAGCCCCAAAGTGGCTGACTCATGCCAGGGTTACACCCTTTCTCCCTGAGTCACAGAAGTGTCCTGCACTCCTCCAGCAGCCCCTCCCAGATGTGGGGACCCCACCTCCATCCTAGGGAGACCTGTTCTCATGCTTGCTGCCTGCCCCTGTGTCTCATGAAGGGCCTTTCGGACCCGAGTGGTGCAGAGAAGGGAATACAGCCTGGCGGAAGACAAATGGGTTGCATTTCAGCCTGTGCAGCAGGTGGCCAGGCCAGCTTGCTGTTCTGGCTCTCCCTGGGTGCTGAGTCACGAGGCTCTTACCACTTGGGTTTCCTGGTCCAGCTCTGGGTTTGCTCACATTACAGCCTTTCCAGGAAGCCTTGGTTTGACCCTGAAGTATGCTTTCTATCCGTTAAACACAAAATGGATTCTGTTAAAAAAAATGAGAATTGACAGCCTTAAGTATCTTGAGCTGGATTCCCAAGAGTTCCTTGGGCGTTGAGCTGTTTTCTTACGATGTTGTAGCCCAACCTTAAAGCCGAACGTCGCAGGTAGACATCTCATGTGCTCTCTGGGAGGCGCCCAGGGAAAATCACTAATGATGGCTCAGGAGGGACAGAGTATTTGACTGTTGTCTTGTGAGGGACACCTTTTTTTGGTGTGTGTGTGCTGTGATGGGTCCCTGGCCATCACTGTCCTCCATGGCTCCTGGAGGGACACATTTCTGATCCCTTAGTCTCTTGACTGACATGAGCAACTCACCTGGGCCCTGGGGCACCGTCTTTCCCTGGACTCACCTGGCCTGACTCAACCTTCCTGAACGGGGCAGGCTGGACCAGGGTTGCATGTGGAGCAAAAGCTTTCATGACAGCACAAACCAGTTATGTGCAGCGGGCTGTGTGATGGCTCCTCAAAGGCATGTCCCAGGCCCAGGCCCAATCCCTGGGGCCCATGAGTCTTGTGTTATTTGTATCGATGCTCTCTGTAGATAGGTAGCAGTAACTTAGGGACGGGCATTGTGCAGTGTCTTTCTAGAAGATACATAGAGGGAGGCACGGACAATGAAGTCTGCAACTGTGGACAACAGGACTGGAGTCAAGGCACGACTGACTTCTCCTCTAGTGCCTTTGTGGGGAAGCACAGCCCTGCCGGTGACTTGAGGGAAGTTGTCTGGCCTCCCAAAGCAGATAGCTACCCAATTTGTGTCGCTAACACACATACGCATGCACACATGCCCATATACACATGTGCATTGTGTGTGCCATAGCAGAGAGACTGGGATCTTGGAAGAGAGCAGAGGGCAGTTGGTGAATAGCAATGATGTAGGTTGGAACACAGACCCTGTCCAGCATCCACCAACTCCTTCCATACCATACCACTTCCACGTTGGCCTTGGGGAATGTCAGAGTTCTGTCCTCAGTACTGTGCACTGCAGACCTGCATAGCAGGAGTCCCGTCAGCTGACATTCCCCACTCCAGGCCTCACCCTCACTGTGTTTACAGCAGCCACTGGGTCCTGTATCCATGGAGTTCCTCATTGGGTGCCTGGCTCCTGGCTGCCTCCCCGCCCTCTCCTTCTCTGCCTCTCTCATAGTTCCAGGACACCTCTCCTTTCAGCAGCAGCTCCAACAGGTTCTGTGTTGAAACCGTGACCCCGGGCTGAGCCAGGCACCCTTGGCACCACAGCATTGCTGATCCTGGGCGTAAACTGCAAACTTCCATCACATGCTAGACCAAGACTTCTCTTTCCCCTTGAAATCTATTTGTGAACCTATCTGTGCCACTTACAGATGACTTGATTTGGATGTCCCCTGAGGAGCAGGATGGCGGTCCCACGCTCCTTTCTGTAGGCAGAAGTGGACTTTGAGACAGGGTTGAGGGAACAGTCGGATGCTGGTTGCAGTGAGCTCCACACTGCTGGGAGGGACATCCAAAGCAGACACGGTGTATAGGAGGAAGGGGTCTATTTCTGGCTTACAGATCCATGGGGAAGTTCCATTAATGGTAGAAGAAGCTGCTTTCATACATCTAAGCAGAGAGAAACAGCCAAACAGCCAGCAAATACTAAAAACACAAACCAGCAACAAGCAACATGGACCCAGACAGAGCTTAAACCTCTCTATATACCTTTGATCTAGAAATCAGATCTGCCCCCAAATACACCTTAGGGATCCACCCCCAGTGACACCTCCTCTAGCCAGGTGGCTGGAGATAAGTTTTACCCAAACATCTGAGTCTATGAGGGACACACACATGAACTACCACACTCCCCTCACTCCTTTCTCACATAAAGTTGTTCATCATGTTAAAACTGTGAATAATATATTACCAGCATGGCTCTGAGAGTCAAATTTCTAAATTTATTCTGTGCAAGTTTTCATAGTGATTTTGAACATGTTCACAACGTAGTTACATTTTCCAGAGGTGCAAGGATACATTTGTGTCACCATTTTTTCCAGTAATGGGTGTAGTTGACACTCCTGGAGAGGTTATTGTTTTTTAGATTTTGATAGGTAATCTCTGACTAGCTCTTTCTTTTTCAAAAGCTCTGTGTCAACTTTGTCATGACCTTTTCTTTGTGTGTGTGTGTGTGTGTGTGTCTGCGCACGTACGCGCAGGAATGCCACTGTCCATTTATGTCAGTCAGTAGACTTGGGGTGCTGGGTCCTCTCCATCCACCTTGTTTGAGACTCTCTTTCTTGTTGTTGTGTCTCTGATAGGCCAGATTAGCTGGTTTGAAAGCTTAGAGAGTCTTCTGACTCAACCTCCCATCACAATAGACACATTAAGATTGTGGATGTGTATAATGTTTTGTATCCAGATTTACATGAGTGGTGGGACTCAAACTCTGGTCAGCTGGCTTGTGGGACAATTTTTTTTTTCTTGGCAAGGTAGGTCTCACTCTAGCTCAGGCTGAACTGGAATTCACTCTGTAGTCTCAAGGGTGGCCTCGAACTCATGGTGATCCTCTTACCTTGCCTCCAGAGTGCTGAGATTAAAGGCGTGCACCAACCATGCCCTGTGGGACAATTGCTTCTAACCACTGAACCATCTCCCCAGCCCTATCATGATCTTTCGTGGAGAGGACTCGGGTTTTTTTTCGTTCTGCTTCCTTGTGAGTTTGTGAGCCTTCAGCAGGAGGAATCAGTGCTGGCCTCCCCATGCCCTTGCTGTCCACGGAGTGCTGGGATTCTTCTCATTCCAGCTGGAAATTCATCTTCTGCATTTTTGCACATATCAGATGTGTTCCCTCATTCCCCTTCCCATCCATCACGGTGGAATGCTCCAGCCAGGGGCTCTGTTGCAGAAGGTCAGATGGAGCACCTGCTGGACACACTGCATTCGCCAAATACTAACCAGGGAGAGAGTAATTGAGAGAAGACAGGCAGCAAGGCTTTTCCAATAACAGCGTAGACCAACTTGACTTCAGAGGCAGAGTTCAAGTGATGTATATTTGGAAAGTAAGCAGTACTTTAAGAATTGTCTGCTTATGTGTCAGATATAGTTCATACACTCCATTAGACTTTGGAATTGCAAGCCACTGGGAGGATGCTGAGAGACCCAAAATAATTTTACTTTGCATCATGGGAAATTCACTCTTAAAATAAAATCTTCCCAGTCATGATGTCATTTAATTACTAATTAAAGCAATTATGTCCTCATCTTGTAATGTTCTGAAAATATTATTATAGCTCTAAAGCTGATGGAATCCACTGGGACTGACAGCAGGATTCTGAGATCAACAGCCAAAATTGGCACTCCCGGCGAATAGACATCTCTTCATGGTGGTTTCCCTTGGGGTGGCAAGACTGTGCTGGACAGAGACAGGCTGACATGCATGTTCAGGGAGAGACACGCTCTTCTTCTCCTTCCCTAACCCCTTCCTCATTCTCTGACTCACTCTTACCTCATGCCCAGGGCATGTTGCTCATATTCATAGTTTGTTGAGCTTTGTTCCAGCTCTGAGAAAACTCAGCCAAACATGGCTGTATGGATAATGGTTATTTTCCACTAGTTTTTCCTGCTGTGTTCAGATGGTCTTTTTTCCCCCACTTTGATTTTTAATGAAAGTATATGGGGTCTCATGGGCCCAGCCAGGACTTGGCTTGTTTACCCTGAAGAAGACTAAAGTAGAACAAGTTTGGGTGGAGGTCAAGCTAGACTAGTAAGGAAAGATCTAGAAGAGGCAACAGCTATGCAGTGAGTGATATTAATGAGTTCTCCCCACACATGCCCTCCTCCTCCACCCACCCATCAGGATTACAAATGAGCCAGTCTCCCTCCTCCTGCAGAGGGGTGGCTGCCTCGCCAGTGAACCCTAGCTGGGATGGATTGGGGCTGAAGCCTAAAATAATGTGCGGTTTTATTACCAACTTCTTGAAAGGTTTTATATGTGTTCATAATGGCAGATAAGGTGAGTAAAATAACCCTGTGCCCATAATTCTTCAGAGGTATCTCTTCTCTAAATATTGTTTTATCCAGAGGGTCCTGCCTTCAAATAGCTGAAGTGACTTCTAAAAGGCCGGGTTGTTAAATCTGAGTATCACACATGAGTCGTGGCTTAAAGCTGCAAACAAAATCCACTCCAAACCTTTGTTCCGTGTCGGCATTTCTCGAATAGTTTTCCTAAGTGTAGACCAGCCCTTTGCCTCCCGATCATCCTGTGGTGTGCAGACTTCAGGCTCCACACTTACCTTCTTGTTAACTCCTTGGAACAGCAGCTTTAACAAGCTCAAGCACCAAATTTGGCTGAGATTCCTCAGAGCTAGAGGGAAAACTCAAGAACTAAATCACAAATATGAATACTGAGTAAAATGCCCTGGGCATGAGGTGGAGGTGAGTCAGAAAATTGTGAAGGAGCTGGAGGAGGAGGTGGGGAGCATGGTTTTCCCTGAACATGCATGGTAACCTATCTATGGCCAACAACAGCCTTGCCACAACAAAGTAATCTGCCAAGAGGTGACAGCAATATGAAGATGGCAATATGTATGTGGATGGCTGCGGCTGTGTCCCAGAGAAACCTTAGTTACAAATGGGTGTTGGGCACAGTTGGCCCACAGCTGCCATTTTCCAGCTCCTGCACTGAATGGTGAGTTGAGAGGGTGGAGACTGTGCCCATCCGGTCATGTCTCAGAATTCAGCAATGTGTGCCTCCTGAGCATTGGTGCATTGGTGAATGGATGGTGACAACGGCTGCTGACATTTGTAGGCTGAAACCCAGAGTAATGTGCAGCTTGATCACTAAGCTTCGCAAAGTGTTCACATGTATTCACAATGTGACATGAGCTGAGTCAAATGTCCCCTGCCCAGAATTCCTCTGAAGTGCCTGTGCTCCAAATACTGGCATGCCTGGAGCTGCTGTCTGCAAATAGATGGCACTGAGGCCAGGTGGTCAGGGGTGGGGTTTGTTTAATTCATATAAATTTCACTGCTTCTGGGTACAGTTCTATACATTTCAGCAAATGTGGAGAGTCATGTCATGGCCACTCAACCAATATACATGTCAGTTCAGCTCCACCCCAAAGTCCCTCCAGCTGTCCCATGTAGACACACCAATTTGTTCTCTAGCCCCTCAGTATGGACTTTTCCAGAATATGAACTAAGTGAAGCACTCAGCATGCAAACTTTTGAATCTGGTTTCTCTCACCGAGCTAATGCCTTCGCTGCTCATCTGTGCTGCCCCCATATCAACAGTTCATTTGATCTCATCTGTGCTGGATGTGTCCCATATCAACAGTTTCATTTGGATCATCAAGTACTCCATCGTGGGGTTGCGTGGATGTACTCATTGTATGGATGTGTACTCCATCAGAATAGTACTCCATCATAGTATGGATGTGTCAACAGTATGCCATTGTATGGAAGTGCCACGGAGCAGTAATCCGTCGTATGGATGTGTCACGGTAGTACTATGGATGTGTCTCCATTGGATGTGTCACGGGGCAGTATGGGTGGATGTCACGGGGCAGTATGGATGTACTACTCGTCGTATGGATGTGTCACGGGGCAGTACTCGTCGTATGGATGTGTCACGGGGCAGTACTCGTCGTATGGATGTGTCACGGGGCAGTACTCGTCGTATGGATGTGTCACGGGGCAGTACTCGTCGTATGGATGTATCAAGGAGCAGTACTCATTGTATGGATGTGTCATGGGGAAGTACTCATCGTATGGATGTATCATGGAGCAGTACTCATCGTATGGATGTGTCACGGAGCAGTACTCCATAGTATGGATGTGTCACGGAACAGTACTCCATAGTATGGATGTGTCACGGAACAGTACTCCATAGTATGGATGTGTCATGGAGCAGTACTCATCATATGGATGTGTTATGGAGTAGTACTCCATTGTATGGATGTGTCACGGAGCAGTACTCCATCATATGGATGTGTCACAGAGCAGTACTCCATAGTATGAATGTGTCACGGAGTAGTACTCATCGTATGGATGTGTCACGGAGCAGTACTCATCGTATGGATGTGTCACGGAGCAGTACTCCATCATATGGATGTGTCACAGAGCAGTACTCCATCATTGTATGGATGTGTCACGGAGCAGTACTCCATCATATGGCTGTGTCATGGAGAAGTGCTCGCTGTATGGATGTGTCACGGAGCAGTACTCATCGTATGGATGTGTCACAGAGTAGTACTCGCTGTATGCATGTGTCATGGAGTAGTACTCTTCATATGGATGTGTCACGGAGCAGTACTCCATCGTATGGATGTGTCACGGTGTAGTACTCATCGTATGGATGTGTCATGGAGAAGTGCTCGCTGTATGGATGTGTCACAGAGCAGTACTCATCATATGGATGCATGGATGTTTCTCCATTGGTGGTTTTGGTTATAGGCATGCATCATCTTGTATGGCACTTAACCTGTTCTTTAGTTAGGGAGAGTTTTAATCCCCCCCCCATGTTTTTGGTGATGACAAATAGAACCATTACCTGCATCATGTGCTCATGTCTTCTTCCTCCCTCCCTCCCACCTTTCCACATTCACCTATGCCTTCATTTCTGTTGGGTAAATCTCCAGCAGTGCATGGCTGGGTTGTATGCTGAGTGTACACTCAATGTTATGAGAAATTGTCACATTTCATTCCAAAGTTGTCCTATTTTATGTTCTCCCAGGCAGTGCATGAAAGTCACAGGTGTTTCACATTTGTGTAAGCACTTGATGTTGTCAGATAAGGAACAAGTGTTCTGGTGACTGCTGGGAGCCTCTACCGTGATGTGACTCACATCTTCTCCGCAAGGAGTGACACTGAGCACCTTTTCGCATACTCACCTGCCATCTGTGTACTGGTGACAAAGCCGATTTGTCCACCTGCAGTTGGTTCTTTAAGCCAAGTTTTGAGGATTTGTGTATATATCAGTTCTTCTTTTATGCATATGCATGTATGAGTGCTGTGCATGCACATATGTGTTTGCATGCGGGTGGCTGCTTGCATGTGCAGAGACCAGAAGCTGACATCAGGTATCTTCCCTGATCTCGCTCCAGTTTATTCAGACAAAGTCTCTAAAAGCCAAAGCTTACAGATTTGCTTTGACTAGCTGGCCAGCTTGCACCGGGGATGTTCTGCCTCCTGAGATCCAGGGTTACAAGTGGCCGCCATGCCCACCTTCATGTATGTGGTATTTGTGGGTGTTCTGAGAATGTCAACTTAGGTTCTCATGGTTGCATGGCAAGTGTTTCACCAACTGGGCCATGTCCCAGCCCTGTTTATACACTCTTTCTTTGATTGTCTGTGTGTATATAATGGTGTGTGTGGGGGGGTTGTTTTGCATATGTATTTTCCCTTGCACCATCCTTGTCCTCAGCAGTGGTGGGGTGTGCACACCTGTGTGTGGAGCTAAATGACCAGATGTTCCCTCCATTACTCTTCCACCCCCGCCCCTTCTTACTCTTCTTACTGATCCAGAGCTTGCCCCCCTTTTTTCACGAGCTCTAGCAATTCTTGGGTCTCTGTTCCCATATGGAACTGGGGTTGCAGATGGGCGTGGCCACACCCAGCTGTCACTCTGGGTCTTTCAGGTCTCCTCAGAACCTCATATCATATAGGAAGTGCTCTTAACCTCCGAGACATCTCTCCAGCCCCTGTTTGTATATTCTTGGTGTCAGCTCATTGTTACTTATGAGATTTGTGAATACTGCTCAGTTGCTGTTTGTCTTTTATTCCCTTATCACAGAACAAATGTTTTGAAAGCTTGATGATAACACCATATCAATTACTTTTACAAATGGTGTTTTCTTTGTCCTCACAAAAATTTGTTGCCTAACTCAAGGTCACAGTTTGTGTCTGACATGGTTTTACCAGTTATGTACATTCAGGTCCCTGATCCATTTTCAGTTAAATTTGCATGTGTGTGAGAGCAAGTCTAAGATTTACGTGTGTGTGTGTGTGTGTGCAGCTCTCCACACCCTTTGTGGCAAAGACTGCCCTATCTGCACTGAACATGCTTTGACATTGGCTGAGCACTAGCTGGCCTTGTCAGTCTTGCTCTGGGTCTGAGCCCTGACTGGTGGTGAGTGTTTGGCTAGGGGTCCGCGACTCTCCCTTCTGTTCCTGTGTCGGCGCGTCTGCCCTGATGATCATCAAGCGGTTGATGGGAATTTTCCCACTCTGCTATTTTTCTAGTCATTTTGATAATAGTTCTTTGGTCTTCTCATTTAAATTGTAGAATTGTGTTGTTAATATCTACAAGAACAACTGGCTGCTATTTTAATGTATAAAATTTATAATCAAAGTGGGAAGGTTTAGAGCCTTCATTATACAAAGTCCTCAAGTTCATGGACATGGGATGTCTCTTCATTGACCTGGAACCATTGGGTTTCTTTTATCAGTGTTTTGTGATTTTCAGCACCTAAGTGCTTACAGTTTGGTGAGGATGTTTCTGTCAATGTTTCTTAATTTCAAGTCTGAATTGCTCATTGTTGCTATATTAGTTCAATTTCTT
Organism: Orientallactaga sibirica; assembly: GCA_036365145.1. NCBI lineage: Eukaryota > Metazoa > Chordata > Mammalia > Rodentia > Dipodidae > Orientallactaga > Orientallactaga sibirica. The sequence goes on along the minus strand of JAEOAD010000044.1, from coordinate 18,716,604 downwards.
GTCTCTGTGACAGAGATGCAAATATTTGTTTTGGCTCACTCTTTAAGGGACGCAGTCCACTCTGGCAGGGGAAAGCATGGTTGTGGGGGACGGCTTGGTAGTAGGCACCCTGTTTAGGCAGGAGTTTGGTGTTAGCCAGGAAGTGGGGGTGGGTAGAGAAGCAGTTTCTAGAGGTGAGTATAAAAACCCTGAGACCCGGCCCTCAGCTGATCCCTTCTCCAGCTAGACCTCACTTCCTAAGGTTCCAAACCCTCCCCAAAAACATGGCCTGTGGAGGCAAAATGGTTGTTGGTCAGGAAATGAATGAATTTTTCTATCCATCCAATAACAATCAGTACCTTTCCTGGGTCCCCTCTGGGCCCTCCCCGAGGCCTCCTTTTGTCTAGAGTAGACAGTGGCTCTGTGTATGAAGTTCATTGCCCCATGTGGCTCTGGGAGGCCTTTCCCTCTGTGGCAGTGCTGGCCTTGCTGGGTCTCTCTGTGGACACTCCAGGCTATCCCTGCCTGGTGTAAGTTCTAGACTGTCATGTTGGTGAGAGGAGCCGGCCGCAGGCAGGCATGATCTCACTCTGCAGCTGGCTGGCCCTTGGCAGCCCCACTGTCTCCCAAACCAGAGCCCTTGGCTAGGTCTTGGCCACAGCATCCAAGGATACTGCTGCCTGAAGCATCTCGCAGAGCGGCCTCATGGCACTCGCCCAACGGCATCAGCTGGATAAGCATCTGTTTCTATAAGATTCTGTCTTCGGTTTCACTCAGAGAGCTTTTCTAACCTAATTATGTGTGTCAACTCCGTGGCTGTAATCACTGCTCTTCGGTTAACCTTCGCAAAGAGTCCCATTTAGATGGCTTTATGGGCTGTCTCGGGGAGTCTTCGGGTTACGCTAGACGTGACTGATTACAGGAGTGATGGAACTGAACTATGCAGCGAGCTGACCTGCAGTGCGTGTGTTAATGGTGAGCGGGGCTTGGCACCACCTTGCTGTTTTGGCTGTGGTATTGCATTTGCACACTTAGCTGGAGATAATAGTGGACATGTCTAGCAAATTACAGAGTGACCTGAATGGCTTCCAAGTTATGAGGACTTGGTAAGCTTGCTGGAGAGGGAGTCCAGCAATTAGCTCCAAAGTCACTCTCATCTTCCACTCCTCCACCCTCACTGCAGACTCCAGAGCCCTGGGTTAAGCGAATAGCAGAGAGTTAAGCTGGCTCACCTGGCCATGAAGATAAAATTGTGTGCCGGGCGTGATGGCTCATGCCTTTAATCCCAGCACTTGGGAGGCAGAGGTAGGAGGATCGCCATGAGTTCAAGGCCACCCTGAGACTACATAGTTAATTCCAGGTCAGCCTGGGCCAGAGTGAGACCTGACCTCGAAACCGCCCCAGCCAAAAAAAAATTGTGTATAATGTCTCCCTGGCAATCCTGGAGAGAAGATGGACAGTTTTTCTTCTTCTCTTTCTAGCTATCTCTCATCTGGAACAAGTGTACAAGTGCATTGTGAGTAAGCAGACTTCCAGTTGATTTGGGTGTTTATGTTGAGTTATCTGATGTGTTCTATTAAAGCTTGTTTCCCAGCCTTATGAAATTATTGACTTCCTTTTATGTTCATGAAACCATTTCTGTTCCTGATACTAAGGCTGAGCTTCTCATTTATGCTACTGCTCTCTTTGTTCTGAGAAATTCTAGCCAAGCATCCACTTCAAACCTGCGGTCATAATTTCCTCAAAGTGAACATTCTTTGAATGCTCAGGAAGCAGTGACCTGATTCTTCAAGCCAAGCCTCACAGCTACTTATTTCAGTTCCACTCTGCCAATGCACACACTCAAAATGGTCGTGCAAGGCAGGTGTGATGACTCGTCTTTAACGTCCAGCTTGACTGGATTTGGAATCATCTGGGAGACCCACCTCTGGGAATGTCTGAGGGTGTTTTCAGAAAGGTTTAACCAAGGAGGGCAGAGTCACCTTGAACGTGAGTCCTAGACTGAGTTAAAAGGGGAAAAAAGAGAAAGTGGGCTGAGCCCCAAGCATTCACCTCTCTGCTTCCTGGCACCAGGTACCACGTGACCAGTGCCTTCAACAACCTGACTTCAGGCCTTGCCTGCCATAATGGACTGGACCACTTCTTAAACCAGGAGCCAAAACAAATCTCTTTACTTAAGTTGCTTTTGTTGGATTTTTGTCACAGCCAAGAGAAAAGCAACTCATATGCCAGGTTAAGTGGAATCAGTTGTTTTTGGAAACACAATCAATATTCACGGATAATTTTTTAAAAATTACTAGACAAAAGCAACATTGATCTGTCATGAAGATTAGCCTCGCTTTATGAGGCAGGCCATTTTTTGGTCTAGAAAAGTTGAAGAAAAATAAATCACCTTTCCCTCTTTGAGAGATAAAATCTGCCTTGTTTGATGTTGGGCACAGCGTGTGTTCTTCAGGGCTCCGAGAGGAGAACAGCCATCAGGTTTCCGGCACTGCTCTTCCGTCAGCTTCCACTTAATGAGGAAAAGCGGAGTAAAGCAAGCTCACTTTCACCCCGTCCCCGCTGACACTCCCAGAGCCAGCCTGTCTGGGTCTCTTGCCAGAAATGTTTTTAAGTCTTCAGCATTTATGAGACAAGAGTAAATAAAACATGGCAGAAGCAGGTTAGGGTCATGGTTACAGCTGTGTGCCAGAGGCGTCCTGCGTCTGCCAGGGTCCATTGCTACTGCCTCATGTATCAGGTCAGCTTGTGGACTTTACCCTCGGGCCTGAAATGGTCTCTGGAGCAGGTTCAAGTCCAACCTGGGGCAGACGATAGCTATTGATGACCCAACACAAAGATCTTAAACTTCTTAAACACGGTGAGATTTTTCATGCATTTTGGTAATCTGACTGTGTGAATTATGTAGATGAAAATAGCCTAAGGTCAAAAGGTTGGACACTTCTGATATCCCCACGGGAATTGGCAAGTGCTCCAGTTCTCCAACCCAACCCCATAAGGTAGTTGAATGTGAACCTGGACAGAGCAGAACAATGTGAACCACAGACTACAGACTTGGGGGCTGAAGTGGGCATCGCTGAAGGGAGAAGCTGGGGGGTCAAGCTGCCTTTGCCTCTGGGACTCTCCTGCTCCTACCCTGGTTTGGAACAAGAAACTTCCTCTGCTCTGAGTCTACCTCATGCGCTCAGCATCGTCCACCGTCACTTGGGCTGAGAATAACCTGCATATTCCTGGGATTGCTGCAAGTCCCAGGAGTGCTGGCTGAGGAATACGGCGGGTACCCAGTTCCACTGCCCTAGATCCTATGGAGAGCATTGGGAGGCCCAGGAGAAAGTCCGGGGAGTGAGGCTGGTCAGGAACGTGCTTCAAAACTCTCTCAGGGGCTGAGGACATGGCTTAGTGGTTAAAGTGCTTGCCTGCAAAGCCTAAGGACCCAGGTTCAAGTCGCTAATGCCCATGTAAGCCAGATGCACAAGGTGGCATATGCTTCTGGAATTTGTTTGCAGTGGCTGGAGGCCCTGGTTTGCCCATTCTCTCTCTCCCTCTCTGCCTCTTTCTCTCTCATAAATAAATAAATAATAAAAAAATTAAAAAACTCAGTCCTCATTAATCTCTTCCAAGTCAAAGAGTTCCAACTTGTGGGGATGGTTTGAGAGGTGCTGGGTAGTCGGGGAGGGACAAGAATTATCCAGGGAAGTATGTGGCCACCTGGGCTCCAAGAACGAAACGTCACGGCACACTGGACGTGAACAGCGTGGTGTGCCTCCCACACGCCGGCAAGTGGATCGCAGAGCAGAATCAGCTGCTGGGAAGCGTCAGGCCAGACTTTGCCCTTAACCACCCTGCGGCTCTGGCCAGGTGTGGCCTGGGATGGGCTGTCTGAAGGGTTTCAAACTTACCGTTTCAGCCAGCAGTGGATTGAAGGCCTCTGAGCACCAGCTATCTGCCTCACTTCATTTAAACATTCAGTTCCTTTACTTTGTTCCCTTCTCACCAGCTGCAGTTATAGAAACCCATCGTTTGCAGGTGGAGAGAACATTTTGGGAAGTTCTTTTATTAACTGCCTTCTAAAAGCATTCTGGGCCCCATCTTTACCCATCCTGCCCTTTGCCCAGTTCTGCTCCACTTCATGTCAGGGAGGGGGACACACCTCTGCAGTGACATTGTCACCCCCCCACCCTCTTGTTGCTCCCTAGTTGCTGTTATTATTCGTGGAGGAGGACTTCTCCAACACCAGCTCCTACTGTAAAGCTGGCTAGAACTCAACGGATGGTGTGGTAAAGGTGGGGCATTCATGGACTCGGTGGCACTCGGTGAAGGTTGGCACCTCTTGCCACAGAGGACTCCAGTCAGAGGTCCCATGCCCTGTTTCTCAGTTGTGGTGACCTTGCTTCCCAAGGGACAGTTGACGCTGTCTGGAGACATTTTGTCATTCACGGGAAGGGTAATTTTACTCATATCCTTTGAGAGCTAGGCTGTGGCTAAACTTATTTTTTAATTCTTAATTCTAAGATACAAAAAGATGACTTTGTCAAAGTAAAGACAAGAGTAATGGCGTACCAGAAGCTGAAGGTGGGGGAGAGAGAGGGACTGGGAGCTGCTGGTTCCCAGGTACCAAGATCCAGTTAGGTAAGAGGACTGTGTTTGGAGGTGTTTCTTATTGTATTTTTTTTATCCATCAGGATGACTAAGTCAGTAATAATGTGCAATTCAAGTAACTAAGAGAACTTCAAGTGTATTAGCAGTACAGTGAAGAGCAAAATGCTAACTAGCCCAGTGTGATCATCCTACTTGAAACTTACATAGCATAGCATCACTTTGTAGGCAATAAATGTATATGCTTGTGATATAAAATAACATGAAATGCACATAATCTCTCACTAACCATTTTTGGATATACTAGATTAAATGAAGCGTCTCATCACAATTGAGAAAGAGCTCCTGAGATTGACTTTATGGCACTACCTACTTCTCTCCACTCCTCTGCTGGATCCAGTTCAGGGAAAATTGACTTTTTTTGGTGGCTGTGATTTTCACATTGGGCTGGGGCAGAAGCGTGGACTAGGAGGGAGCAGACCTGAGAGACCGAGCACAGCTCCCTGGCTTCCTCCTGGCAGGCAGATCAGCACCAGGGCCCTTCCAGGTGGACAGGGAAGCAGAGCCAAGCCTAAAAGTTTCCCCACGGGGAGGAAGAAAAGCTGATGCAGAGGATGTGTGTGGTGTGGAGAATGAGTGGGTGGGGACGGCTGACAGGCTATTGCTGTCTCTCCCAGAACTGGATCGCCTGCAATAAAAACACTGAGGATCTTGAGCCGAGCAAGGCTCGGGTCTCTCGGGGGTCTCTTGACAGGCCGCCCAAACCGCAGCTCTGATCACCAAGGCACGTGGCTGACATTGAGCTCGCCTGCATGGAATCCGACCTCTCCCAAGCTGGAAACGTGGGAGCAGTTTTATTCAGGAGACCTCTTTCCTCTCACCTCCTCCTACTGCTGCCTAGCAAAGGCCCTGGTGGGACAGATGTCGCCTGAACCATGGGGACATTTGTCTGCGGAACAGTTCAGCTACCCTCAAACACCAGTAGCTCAGCCTGTACGCTGAAGGGGCGGGACCCTGGAATTTTGGCACAATCTGGTTGTTGCTGCACTAATAATGGTTTACATTAATACTGCTTCTTTCATCCCGAAGGGTTCCTGAGTGCCCTACAAGGCTTGGTAAGTAATTAGAACAAGGTTTAACAGTGTAATGTACCCATCATGGGGCATGGTTTCTAGGTGAATCATGGCCCTTTGACCACACACATGACAGGACAATAGATTGAACAGTGGGAAGATGAGATCAGGGGACACAGGTCATAGATGAGTGGGAAGGTGCTTGTCCCACAGTCACTGTGCACACTGAGTGACCCAGGGCTGACAGATGTGGTGAGGAAGAGAATGGAGACATTTTACACCTCCACGGATTATTATTCTATAAAGAAACTGTCCCCAAAGCCATGTGGGAATCTACTTAAAAATAAGAAGTTGGAGGGGAGGCTCATGCCTGTCAACCCAGCACTTGAGAGGCTGAGACAGGAGGATTACTATGAGTTTGATGTCAGCCTGGACTACTGATTTCCAGGCCATCCTGGGCTGCATAATGAGACCCTGTCTCAACACAGAAAAAGCAAAATACCAACTCCCCAAAACAAGACAAAGAAGACAGGAAGAACATGCGGGGCAAACTGTGAGCTTGGAGGACAGAGGTTATGGGGACAGGAGAAGGGTTTTCAGTTTTAGTTCTGCTAAGGGAGCTGAAGGTGACAGGGCAGAGCTCCGGGCACTTCTAACTACAGTCTCAGATCTCTCTGTACAGGGTTTCAGCAGGGATATCTCACTGCTACAGAAAGTAAAATTAAGCTTGGAAACCTGGTGGCTCTGGTCCAGGGTCTGATGCTGTGGGAGATTACCAGAGAGAATTTGAGGACAGTCTCATAGCTAGTAGCTGTCTAAGCTAAAGAGGGACTGAATGCTCTGTGCTACTGTCCCAAGAGGCCACCAAGGACTGCTGGTGCACAAGGAGACTCACTTCCTGGAACAGATCCCTGGGTGGAGCTACCCTCAGCTTCCTTTTGCCAACAGTGGCAGGGAGGTAGTCCTGAGCTTGAGGCTCTGTAAGGTCAGAGGGAGAGAGAGCCAAGGCTGGCGACAGGAGTGTAGATCTGGACCTCTATGATGTGGCCTCAGAGGCATCCCGCCAGGCCCTGGACACCACGTGGCCATGGCTGATCATCACGGCTCTGTGAGAAGTGATATATGCTGCATGCTTTCCTCTGGGCTGCCATTCCCATCTCTGTGCTCCAGCTAAAATCATGGAATTTTAAGATGTTGAATCATTTGCCCAAAGGCACAAGGTATTGAAGCCTGGACTTTTCTCACTTGTCCACCCTCTTAGACATGGGGGAGGGCATTGGTAGAAACCGTCCCAGGCCCACCTTCTTAGACATGAGGGGGGGACATTAGTAGAAAGGTCCCTGGCAGCCACTTCCTTTCCACTTGCTTGAGAGCCTGCAGTGACTGTGACAGGCTGTGTCCTGCTTGTCCTCTTACGCCAGGTGCCTGAAATGACTGGTGAGTCCTCCAGAGTCCTTTGAGCTTAACTGACAGCATCTCATTTGCTTTTGAGAACCAACTTCAGCTGGCCGGGATGGGGGTGGGGGGGCGCGGCTTCCTAGTCGTACTGGTCTGATGGAAACTGTAGCTGCATTCCCAGGAGTCTCTTAGCTAGTGTTTTCCCACCACCTGGCCTCCTCTAAAGCAATGATGTTCTCTTTCCTTTACAGCCCAGGCAGGACTGCTTATCAGCTCCTCACTCCTGGAATGGGGTTAGAGAGGGCAGGCTGATGGCCCCCAAACATGTCCACATCCTGGTCCCAAGACTGAGTGTGCTCGGTTACACAGCACAGGGCAATGAAGGTTGCAGGTGGAATGGAATCTTAGTTTCTAATCAGTGGATTTTTCTAGAAAGTTCCCTGGTTGCTGGTGAGCCCAGTGTGATGTGTGATCACAGGGGCCCTGGAATATAAAAGAGGGAGGAAGAAGAATCCACCTAAAAAAGAGATGGAAAGTGGGCAGCAGAGGAGAGTGAGGCAACCGCTGGCTCTGGAGATGGAAAGGACCACAAGCCAAGGAACAGGCAGCTCCTGAGCTGGGATAGGCTGGGGCCAGAGTCTTCTAGAGGCCCAAGAGGAAGTTTATCCCTGTATCCCCATCTCAGCTGGCTTCTGGTGTCCAGAAGTGTAAGGTAATGAACTTGTGAAACCTTAAGTCACTCTGGAGTCTTTTGCTACTGTAGAGATAGGGTGATCAAGCCTTAAGAGGCCTCCAGATAGATCATTGGTGAGGGCTGAGCTGAATGGCTCCAGCTGTCTGCCGTGGTGTCAGCATGCGTACAGAGACCTTTTTCTTTGAAAGGACCCAGGTGTTGGGACTAGACAGCTCTGGTCGCTGCTGCCTTGCAGTCTGGGCTGTGATGGAGAGGGAGCATCACTGTTTAAGAGGAAGGCCAGATGGTGGGAAAACACTTGGCTTTGCGAAGCTAGGCATGGCCATCTGTAAGACTCAGCCCATCTTCCAAAGTGCTTCATTCAGGAAGGTGGGGGCAGAGATTCCTAGGGCACGCCATCTTATCCAGGGGCCACACAGGGATCAGGAAGGGGTCAGGAAGGAATGGGCAGTGGAGAAGGAGACTGACACCTGCCCTTTGGCTCCCTGCAGCTGTCACCATGCAGGGGCACATGCCCAGGGTGTCTTGATAACTTGACTTTCCTAGGGAAAGCAGATTCCTGAATTTTAAAATATTTTTTAAGTTATTTATTAGAGACAGAGAGAGGGAAAGAGAGAGGGGGAGAGTGAGAATAGGCACACCAGGGCCTCCAGCCACTGCAGACGAACTCCAAACACATGCACCCCCTTGTGCATCTGGCTTAAGTGGGACCTGGAGAATCGAACCTGGGTCCTTAGGCTTCACAGGTATTAGCCTTAACTGCTAAGCCATCTCTCCAGCCCTGCATTTTTTTTTAAAATCTGAAATACTTTAATGTTTTAAAATAATTTAAGGATACTAGAAAATACTTCACTTTTAAAATTTGTATCTTTATTTAATTATTTTTGAAAATATTTAATTAATTAATTTCTTTGAGAGAGAGAGAAAGGTAGATAGAATGGGCAGGTCAGGAATCAACTTTGGCGGCTGCATTTGTGGTACGTGGTTACAGCAGCCCTGGCAGGCGAGCTGACACAGACATTTTTACCTATTTCTTGGGTTGTCACTCTTCCATGAGAACAAAGTGTGTTCTGCTCCCTGCTGGGATTCATTCCCCAAGGTTCTTTAACCCTTAAGGCCTCTTCCTCATCCATTTTCTGTTGCTACAGCAGAACACTGAAGAGTGGGTGATGTAGAAGGAAAACCTTATTTGAACGAGGCCTCTGGAGGCTGAGCTGTCCAGGCCCAGGATCCTAGCGAGGGTGTGGCCTCAAGCTGCATCCTAACGGAGGGCAGAAGAACAAGAACAAGCAGCAGGTGCTGAGGAGACAGGGCTCCCTGCCTAGTGCCTAGCAACCTGCCCTGGAGGGAGCTGACCCAGTCCTGCTTCTCACCAGTCCTCCCTGTGACTTAACCACCTCTGAAGGTCCTGGCCCCTCAGCACCACCAGCCAGCCCTCAGGTGTGAGGATGGGCTGCAAAGGGCACAGACCATATTCAGATTGAAAGTCCTTCTCAAGCCCCACTTGGAGTTGTACCTGGACCTGACTCTGCCAGAATGTGTCTCCTGGGTGCCTGCCCCCGCCCCACATGTGTGCCTGCCTTTCTCAGGATCAATACTGCAGCCCGCATGGGCTGAGGCAGCATGCACGGGCCATGGCGGGGTCTGGAAGAGAGGCCACCCTTAGTCCACAGGGCGGATGCTGGTTCCAGTTTGTCTGTCCTGCACAATGTGAGCCCTCGTGTGTGTGGCAGCGGGTAGGGAGCAGAGGGCATCAGAGCATCTTCCAGCTGAAGTGGAGGGCTGAGGATACCCAGCAGACAGCACAGCTCTGTGCTAATGTGGAGACCAGGGAAGGCTCCAGACACAAGGCACAGCCCAGCATCTGGGTGTGTGCTGGCACCATCTTGGGACCAGCTGGCGCTCTGGCATGGAAGAAGTGATTGGCCGATGGTGTTAGCAAAGGGGAATTCCTAAGCGTTGCTGAAATGCTAGAATCTGCTGCTATAATGTCCATGTTTGAAATGGAAATGTCAGCCCTGCAAAGGATAAAAGAGAAGGATGTTCATGGTGCTGCCAAGTTTCTTCTTAACACGGCAGAGGAGGGTCGAGAACAGCGGGGAGTGTTGGCTCCTCCACATGGGCTGGGACTTGAAGAGGATCCCTGGGTCTGGCTGGAGCTCTGGCTGCTAGCGCATGTAGGCGGAGGTCTTGTCTGGCCTACGGGGGGTGGGAAGGACCCCATGTGATCTGTGGGGTAAGTTGAGCAAACGTAGGAACAGTGTGAGGAAAGCTCTCTTCCGATTGTCCGTACTGTCACCCGAAGGATGACAACCCCTGGCAAGCTCTCCTGCACGGAGGACGGGCAAGATGGCCTTGACCTTCTCAAAGGCACTGGAATGTGAGCGGTGACCCCTTGTTGGCAGTGTGCAATGTCACAGGTAGCTTCTATATGTGTGCATGAGTGTGTGCTCTGCGCAAGTACACACAGGTGTGAGTCTATGGGTGTTCAGTGTGTAAATGTGTGTGAGTACTTGTAGCAGAGTGTGTGCATGTGTGAGTATGCGGTTGTTACCCATGGTTCCTGCTTCCGACGCTCCACCTTCCCCAAGAGGATCACTTCGTTGATTTTCCTCTGCCTAGTCCTCAGCCCCCTGGAGAGGGGCTCGCCTTGGCCTTGAGGCAAGGACACGGAGGTGGGGAATGGGGGCTGTTGTCTATCCTGAGGAGAGTCTGGCCCAGGCTGGAGGGAATGGTGATGGAGATACACTGCAGTTCCTTCATGGTCCAGGGGCATCTGGAGAGGGCTCCCTCAGGGATGCTCGGCCTGTACAGGGAGCTCAGACTCAGGCCCACGTCCCTCAGTAGGTTGTGCGATTGCAAGGCTCTGTGAAGGACTGAGGACCAGTGACTCAGACTCAACCTGACCTGGGTGGGGTGGACAAGAAACTCAAACTATAGCCCATCTCGTTGTGTGCTGAGGCACTGTGGGAAGAAGTGGTGAGGGGCATTTCTGCATGTTTAGTGACAGGTAGTATTCATCGGGGTCTTGGCATACGACTTACTGTAGGTAGACTGACGTGTTGAATCCCAGCAGTGACCAAATTTCATTTACGTTGCGACACTGCTGCTTGGATGGCCTTTGGGAGTGTAGCAGACAGCTTCAGGTTTGCTGAGATGAACTTCCAGACCAGGCACAGTTATGGAGGAAAGATATTATTTATTGAAGCTTACAGATCCAGGGGAAGTTCCATAATGGCAGGAGAAGCGGCCTGCTCTTCATAGGACCAGGCAAGAGAGCAAAAGCCAACCAGGCACACAGCACACAGAGCAAAGCTACAGTCAAGGGCTGGAGAGATGGCGTAATGCTTAAACGCTTGCCTGTGAAGCCTAAGGACCCCGGTTCGAGGCTCAATTCTCCAGGTCCCACGTAAACCAGATGAACAAGGGGGCACATGCATCTGGAGTTCGTTTGCAGTGGCTGGAGGCCCTGGTGTGCCTGTTCTCTCTCTCTCTCTACCTGCCTATTTCTGTATCTCTCTCTGTGTGTCTCTAATAAATAAAGTAAAATAAAAATAAAAAAAAAAAACTTAAAAAAAAAAAAAAAACTACAGTCAAGCCCAGCACACTTCAGGAACTCCTATTAGGCACACTTTGCATATCTTTACAATGGAATCTCAAACCCACCACCACACCTTAATATCCGCCCCCAGTGACATTGCCTCTAGCAAGGTGATTGCAGATGCAAACTATAAACTAATAAAACACTGAATATATTGGGGGACATATATTCAAGCTACCACAGGGAGCTTCAGAAGATAGGACATTTCCCACTCTGACCCAGGCTGGCTTCCCCTGAGCAGGCCCACTGCCTCCAAGGCCCCATCCTCCCTGTTGTGGGATGTGGCATAGACTCAGGCCCCTTGTTTCTCCCCACAGGCGAAGGGCAGTGTCTGGTGAGAGCTGGGGTCATCTTCAGACCTTGGGATGCAATTCCCCGGCCTCAAGGCTGGGCGTTCGGTTTCCCGTAAAGGATTGCAAGGCTTGACTTTTTCCTTCACACTCTGAGGCAGGTTTCCCTGAAGCTTGTCTAGCATAAGTTCAGAGTCTGTGGACACTGTTATGACCTGTGTCGCTCCCCGGGCACAGGGGAGCGTGGATGTACAAAGTTGGTCTGGTTACATGATAGCTTTCAAATGCTCACATTTTCCTCAGGCCGGGCCAGCTGGTGTGGTTTTCCATTCTAGGCTTAGCAAATCCAGATGGGCCTTTCATTTGCTGAAAGCAAGTGTTCAAGACCAACCCCCTGACTGTATTGCCTTATTGAATAATCCTTTACTCTTATTTCCCTTCATTTATGTCCCTAGAGAATATGCAATTCACTTAGTTCTGGAAGGGTCTCTCAGGCAACCTCAGTGTCCATTGCCAGCAAATTTAATCTCATGCTAAACATATCAGGAAATATACCCTAAGTACTTGTTTGGATGGAAGAATCAGGAAGGCATGCTAAATTTAAACCTGGCACATGGCTGAGCATTGCTGCTGAAAATACCCAGCAGGACGGGCCAACATACAGTCACTTTCTTTTTCCTGTAAGGAGGTGATGGTAAAACTTAGATAGGAGACTGACTGAACACAGACAGACAAGCAAGGGCCTGGCATCCATGGGGGGCGCTCTCCTTCCAGAGACATGCTACTTTGTTTCCAGTTTTACTTGTAACGCTCTTCAGAAAAGCAGTGATTTGAAGAAAAGAGTTCAGTGGGGGCATACCCAAGTTTGACAGATGAGACAAGTGAGGCATGGGGAGAGAGTCTGACTCTCCCATATTGTTGTTCAAGGCATAAGTGGCAGGCCAGATTCCAGAATTCTCAACTACAACTCCTGGGGGACATGGTCTCTGTACCCGGCTATTTCCAATTGATTTCCTTCCTCAGGCTGAACGCCCAGGCCTTCCTAATGGTAACCTCCGCACGTCGTGTCTTTGTGAAAATTCCCAGTCATAACACGAACTTCCAACCAATGCAACAGTTTTGAATTTGCAATTCTAAACTTTCATTCAACTCGAGGAAAACCATATCTTTGCACAATACTAGTTTTAAAATACATTTAATTTGGTTATAGGCGTAGCTTTCTCTGATCACTAACTCTGAGAACATATTTCTGCCCCACAAAGACAGCATTAAGTACCGCTATAACTTTTGCCTCATGAGCTTACAAAGAGAACCTTGGTTCCTATCCATCTCAGTCAATCGATATGGGAGTTGATTTTGTAATCTTTAAACCTATTTGCCTTCACTTGTATTAATTACAAGAAAATGCAGACAGGCTTACGGTCCCTTATTTTTATTTTGCAGTTTTATTTTCCCCTATTATGCAGCAATTGAAGGAATGGAGCAAATACATGGAAGATATGGAAATTTAGCTGAACAGTTGGCTCGAAATAATGGAATCCTTTCATGTGTTCTCCGGGGCCCTCTATTCATGCATCATGATGCCAAGTTTTGGCGAATAGGCCAAGTTGGATTAAGTTACAGCCAAGTATGTTGACTTTGCCCATTCAATTTATTCTTGGCAACCTTCAGAGAGTATTTATAATAAAGTCCCATTTCGAACATTCGTGGGCCCCAGTGGAGTTCTAATAACACTCTGTATTTATTTAATGTCTAACTCCAGGAGTTCAAAGCACTTTATAGACATTCCTTGACTGATCTTCACATCCCTGCAAGATTTTACAGCTTGGACAAATCCACTGAGGCACAGAGCCCTGCCTGAGATCACCCAGGAAGACCACGTAGCACCCCAAATTAATCACACCACCGACACGTACAGGCTCCCGTACCTTAGGTGGCGACGGCCTTCTGGGTCTCTCATCTGCACCGGCGTCGATTGGACGGTGTTTGTTTATTTCTCCATGGAGATCTTTAATTAAGGAACGAGAAGCCCCACAAACACCTCCGCTGCATGTCGCTGCAGTAATTGGGCAAAGCATCCTTTAAATATTTTGATTCTTTGGCAAGGAAGTTAGCATTCTGGTAGTTAGAAAAAGGAGGCTTGGGAGTGTGGTGTCCCATTTGGACAAAGCCAGGGAAGGGACTTTGCAGGGACAGAGTGGATGTCTAGTAGCTGGGATGGGGTGGTCTGTGAGTAGCAATGCCCTCAAAGGGAAGCATTCTCCTATCTCTGAGGCTCCTTCCGCCACCTACAAAAGCACTAACCTGTGTATTGTCATTCGGTTATCTGGCTGCTTGGGCCCAGGCAGTAGCACAGGTTTTTCAGATTTTATGAACATTTTGTATTTGTCAAGTGACACTTTTGACACTTGATGTGGTATGTACAATGGTGGAGAAGAAGCCATGTTGGCTTCTGGTTATGAAAAGAGGCAGGTTTGACAGCCTCAGGCTTCTGCCTGGTTGAGAGGGCTCCTGCCTCCCTTAAGCAGACTACTCTCAAAGCTGCAGAAAAGCCACGGCAGGATTTGTTCCCTGTTAAGTGTAAAGGTGATGTTGGCTCCAACCACCCTGGACGGGTCGTGGGGAGCCCATAAAAGAAAAGGCACTTGTCTATACAATCTGTTTATTTTACAGCTCCATATGGTCCAAAGCTCCTCCCCATCACTGTTTTTGAAGCCAGGGGCAAGCTTGCCCTGTCATTTCCCGCGGCCTCCCTTCTGCACCTGTGAACAGTGCCCGAGCAGACTGCACTCTCCACAGCCAACCCTAGAGCCAGATGGCATTGGAGTGTGGAGCATGCATGGCTCCGTGGGTGTGGCTGAGCCCACGTGGTTCATTTTCCTCATATGTAAAAAGGATTGATATCGATATCACCTGGTTAGGGAGGAGGGACCGGGTTGGTGTGTGCTGACTGGTGAAGACTGGTTGTGGCATAGAGTATGAGTGTTGCAGTTCTCATTCAGAGAGCCTCCACGTTCCCTTCCTCTCCTTACACTAATGGAAAGGTAGTAAGTCAACCAAAGCAGGAACAGACGTCAACAGAACTGAGCAAAGTGATGGCCTTCAAGGAGCTGGGCATAGCTGGGTCTTGGGTGGGCACAGTGGGCCTGAATGCTGGCACTCAGTGTGGACATGGCTGATGGGTCTTGTGTGGGCACAGTGGGCATGAATGCTGGGAATCAGTGTGGACATGGCTGATGGGTCTTGCGTGGGCAGAGTGGGCATGTGCTCAGGATGGGAGCACTGAGAAATGTTATCAGGTGTCATACGGGGACAATTGAAAGACCCCAGAGATGTGTAAGGGCGGAAGGTTTTCTATCAGAAAGGAAACGTTTCAGGGAACTTCTGGACATCCCAGTCTGGGGAGGTTTCTCTCTAGGTGACCATGGGCCACAGTGAAGGCTCCTCCTAGCTTCCCTTTGCCTGGCACAGTAGACTCATTGGCGAGGGGCACATGGAGCAGGGGGCGGCCACGGAAGCTGTGCAGATGTGGGGCTCCTCTGTGTGGGAGCTCCTGACCCCATGTAGTATCGGATCTCCTAGAGCGCCAGACTTTCTTCTTTCTCAGTGGAAAGAGTACCCCACAATACAACAGGGTGCAGGAGAGGGGCCAGCGCGAGCCCTGCTGACTGCGGGAGTCCTATCCGGCTGCACGCTAGCCACATGGGCACCAACGGGCATGCTGAGAAGGTTTCACCCTTCTGAAGCTGATCGACGACGGAGGCTCTACTTCCACTTACGTAGTGGGGCCCAGCCTGGCTTTGAGTCTGCTGCTCCAGCCGAGAGAGAGACGTGACCCACGAAGTGTGCTCCTCACCTCCAGTCAGCTAGCACCTCACGGGAGCCAGCACATTCCCAGAGATGATCTTGCCCTTCCACCAGCAAAGAGAAACTCAGATGTATGTGAACTAGGGGACAGGAGGGACAGATGGCTATTATTTTCTTCTGAGATGGTAAGGCAGAGGGAAAGGTCAGCAATAAACGCGTGACAATGTGAGTAGAGAAAGACACAGCTGTAATAATTTGATATCCAATTAGAGAAAGCAAAACCCAGTAAAATTCAAGGAAGTGAATCGGGTGAGCTTTAGCTCTTTCAGGATGAAGTGAAGATGTCAGAAAGCATCAGAACTATGGGTGGGAAGTGGTCGTGTCTCGAGACGGGTGGTTTTGGTGCCTGTGGAGGAATGCTACTCCGGAGGCTGGAACAGCAGTCTGCTCTGGACTTTAACGTCCAACCCGAACAGCAGCGGCGGCCAAACCCTCTGAGCTGATGTTAATAAAAAGAGACTTTCCAGAAATAAATAGTAGTGAGGAGAATTCCTCAGCCTTTAAGAGCTAAAAAGGAGTATGCAAGGAGAGTTCTATGAAACATCTGAATCCCAGCAGAGAGTCTGCCTAGAGCCTACAAAGACAGAATCCGACATCTTCCAACTTTCCTCAGGATATTTATAAAAACGGACTAGATATTTAATTCCCTAAAATAAAATAAATTCCTAAGAGCAGAAAGCAGAAATAGGGTCATCCACATTCCTTGACCACAATGCAATGAAACCAGAGCTAAATAATGATGCTATAAACAGGAAACTGAACGAAACAAAACAACAAAAAACACCCCAGCAAAACAAAACATCCCTGAGTGGCTGCAGGGTCAATGATGGAATGAAAACCGCAGTAACCACCAATTCAATTCGCATAGATTGGGGTTGGGTTTGGTCCTCTGCACCGAAAAAAAAAAAAAAAAAGACAAAATCAATTCGCATAGATTTAGGCAAAGCTTGGCTTTGGGGATGGTGGTACTTGTCACAGGAAGGGCTTCATCAAGCAAAGAGCAACAGTCCAAAACATGTAAGGATTGGGATGGCGCTGAAACGACAGGGCACACGCCCTCACAGCAGAGTGCAGTGTGGATATTAAAACATCTTTACGAATGGGCAAGATGCCATGACGTGTTTTCAGTCAAAAGGCAGACAGATGAATTCATCCACTTTGAAACTGTGGTTGTGTTTTATCTGTGAGTAGGGACGCCCTCAGTACATATACGTATGCATAGGTAAGATTCTTTCCGCATTGTCTCAATGAGGATTACTGGAGCACCAGATAAACACGCACACACAGAGCGGGGGAGGGCTGTGGTGGGGTCTGCCATACAGCACAGCAGCTGACGGAAGCCCCCTCAGCTATGGGATCCTCACAGGACAGTGTGCTCTCTTCACAAGAGCCGTATTTAATGCGCATCCTTCAGAGGCTTTATTCATAACTGTATGCATTTCCTCTGCACAGGTCCCAGTTGGCCATCTCCATTGTTCCACAAGGACTGTCATCTACTTGTTCACGTGTCCTGAGATGAGTTGGCAATGTTTGTTTCCAGAAATGCAGTGGACTATGTAAACAAGGTGATGACTGCAGGGTTTAATCACCCCTGACACCGCAAACGTACCTCGGTCCAGAATCTACTTGCCGGAATCTGATTGGCAGAGAGCTGGTTCAGATACGTGGGGTTGGCTGCCACCCCAACAGCTTTCCCATAACCATCCTTGTACCAGTTGAAATGTGTGCAAGACCCCTGCTGGGGGTAGGTACCTCAGTGACTGTGCCACTCCACATCTGCTCTTGGAATTGGTTCTTCCAGGGCTGGCTGCCCCAGCTGGGCCAGCCAGAATCTCTTCCTATGCATTTGCACATCACTGGGCAACTGCGTGTTTAGTCATGTGGAGCAGGGAAGCCTGTGTCCTTTGCCATGCGGAGCACTGTGTGCCAAGGCAGGCCGTCTGCAGGGAAGGAGGGCAGGTCAGTGATGACATGGCGAGCAAGCAGGGGAGGAGGCCTGCGACCCCTACCGAAGCGCTGGGGCATATTCTAACAAGCTCCCCATTGAGACGGTAGGGTTTCTGCTACAGGCAACCAAGCAATTTAAAAGCCAGGGCAAATATATTGGGCTTGAAACTGAAGAAACCCAATTTCCAGATTTCCACGTCTGGGTACTCAAAAGCCCTGTTAAATAGGTCTAAAATGCAAGCAACATCGCCATCATATTCAAGTTTTCTTCTTTGAAATATAGCAGAATGCAAACCTTTGGCAGAAATCGGAAAAGCATTTCTACAAAACAGGAAACAAACCATAACATGGGTTTACACAATTTAAAAATTATTTTCAGGACTTGGTTGGAATGACATAGAATTAATGGATCATGACCACGAACTAGGAGTGTAAAGCAAGAGAGGCGTCTCACTGAGAACAGCAGCCACGTGGGGCGGCAGCTCAACTCAGAAACGACGGCCTGTCACACTCAGGTTCACGTTGCTGGCGGAAATCACCCAACCAAGAGCAGGTTGTGGGAAAAGAAGGTTTATTCTGGCTTACAGACTCAAGGGGAAGCTCCATAATGGCAGGGGGAAATGATGGCATGAGCAGAGGGTGGACATCACCCCCTGGCCAACATCAGATGGACAGTAGCAACAGGAGAGTGTGCCAAACACTGGCAAGGGGAAACTGGCTTTAACACCCATAAGCCCGCCCTCAACAGTACACTGCCTTCAGGAGGCGTTAATACCCAAATCTCCATCAGCTGGGAACTTAGCATTCAGAATGCCTAAGTTTATGGGGGACACCTGAATCACATCCCCACACTGCTGTTACTCAGGAGTGGCGCGGGGCTGGCTGGGTGGTGGAGGCCTTCCTGGACGCTATTGCCAACACCCCCAACCTTCAGCAGGGCGCTTGCAGGCCTTCCACGTCAGTCTGAACCTCACATACACACTGACTAAATTGTTCAGCGAAACTATAGGCTACATGTTTGTGAAATATAGATATGCCAAAAAATGCTATTCTCACCGTTCTGCTATTCAGATTTAAGTAGATGTTCTACTTCAATAGATGTCTGGCAATACTATTCCCACCCAATGATGGCTTAATCAGTTGTCAAAAGTTATAATCAAGGACATCTCTCTGTCTCTCTGTCTCTCTCTCTCTCTCTCGGTGTGTGTGTCTCACATGAATTTTTTTTAAGACTTTATTTTTATTTATTTATTTATTAGAGACAGAGAGAGGGAAAGAGAGAGGGAGAGTGAGAATGGGCACGCCAGGGCCTCTAGTCATAGCAAACAAATGCCAGACATGTCGCATGAATTTTTTTTCCTAGAAACATGTAAATACACCTGCATTCACCCCAGATAAGGGCGCTAGTAACTGACCAAAGCAAAATTTCACCAAATCCAACTCGGATTTGGGGTTGCTTACGAAAGTGTGGGTGAGGGGTGACTTACAGGAGTGTGGGTGAGGGGTGACTTACAGGAGTATACGTGATTCAGAGGCAGGTGCCTCATCTCAATGTCACCCTGGGTGGAGACCTCATGGAAGATGCATCATGGAGTCCCTGTTTTAGTTAACTTTTCATTTCCTCCACATCTCCCCAAATCCCTTTCAGCTGAGGTGGGGGGCGGGGAGGATAGGAAAGAGAAATGACTGGAATAAGATCCGTTAACCCTCCTTCTTCCTTCTACTGGGAAGCGTAAATAGCTCCGTTACCATAGCTGGAGTCCTGGCTGTCACTGTATTGCTAAGTTCCATTCCAAAGGTGCTATGGCTACCAGGCTGAGACACTGGGCACTCCAAGATGGCATCCTGTTACATGCTGGAAGAATAATGCCACACGGCACTATCCCTCTTTCCCTCTCTCTCCCTCTCTTCTTCTCTCCTATTTCCTCTCTCTTTCTCTCAAGAAACTTGTCACCTTTGCAACTAAGTTTCATCTAATTCTTTTCTACCAAAAAGATGCTTTTAGAAGTGTGCTTTATGCCAGGAAAATTGCAATTTTGTCCATGACTTGCAACTTGGCATTGAAAAGGGCGCCTGCACATTGCACGCAAAGCACTTGCAATCTAGTTTCGAAGTGGAATTAAGAAATGCTGCGTGTTGCCTATCAGCCTCTTTAGGAAGTAATACAAGGGATTCTTGGGATCCTGGAAAGTGGAGGCCGTGGCAAATGCTTTCCCATCCCCAGCCTAAGTAAACAATTCTAAAGTGAAAATATTGTCCAGGAAGACTGTGTAATGTACATATTAAAATCTGATGTAATCATTTCCAGTTTCTTTGTTTACATTTGGTCCTACATTAAATTAGAAGCAGGTCACCATGGAAACGGCTCCTTCCTGTGATGCTCGGGAGCAACTGTAAGACCTGGTATCTATTTTCTTATGTCCACTTTGACCAGGGGCCATCTATGTATTGTCACCCAGTGATGTCAGCATTCCCAAGAAGCTCTTGGACTGCGTTTTGCACAGGCTGTTTGAATAACCTTCTCCTGAATTTCTTGCTGTGCCTGAGCCAGGGGCGCTGGTGGGTGGCAGCCAGGACTCTTGTGCTGAGGATGGAACCTGTGCCAGGGGATTCCCTGAGCACTGCTGGGACTAGTGACATTGGTACCACTTGTCTGTCCCCCAGAACAGAAAGGTGAAGGAAGTGCTCAGCTTAGGGACTGAGCAGTATCCCTGGCCTTCATGGCCTCTGCTTGGATCAAAGTGTGTAACCTGGGAAGGGACTGCCAGCTCTCCTGCTTGTCGCTTGTATAGGTGTAAGATGATGGGTTGCCTGGCAGCCAGCATGCCCAAAGTCCTCACCCCAGCCACAGCCAAAGCCGCCCCAAGTCCTCCTTGCTTCTGAAGCGAGCCTTTCAGTCAAGCAAGACACAGAGGTACTAAGCCGTAAAAACAAAATGCTGGTCCCCATCCCCATCTCTCAGGATTCAGGCCACTGCCCCTCACGAGCCTCAGTCCTGTCCGCAGTGCAAGTTCTAGCTGGGTGTCCCTCCCAGGCATCCACTGCACTGAATGACTGATATTGGCCCCAGGCGCAAGGGTCTAGGTCATTCAGCTGCTGGTGTCACCGATGGCGCTGCTGAATGTGGCTGCTGGATTCATGCCCAGAATTCTGCACTGGAGTGCTGTGAGCGTCTGGGATTTGGAGATAGAGGATTGTTGAACTTTCTGGCTCATGGTGGGATACCCATGAGTTAGAGGTTTCATTGTGGGTTTTTTTCTCATGCATTTGGCAACTAAGCATAGAGATCTCTGAGCTGCCACTCCTGTTCTGTCACCCACTGAGCACTTACCATGAATGGGAGGGAGCATCCATGGACACTTTTCTGCCATTTCTACCATTTCTCTGATGATTCTCACCAGCCCCAAGGAGCATCTGTTCACCTGAATTTGCAGGCGAGGCCTAAGTGTGAGATGAGTAGAGGAACGTGCTCAGGTTCCTATTGGTGAGAAGACCGTGACCCAGGTCCCCAGGGCTCTCCTAGGTGGACACTGGCATGGAAGCCTTGGGGGTTGGAAGATGGCGTGGCTTCTCTGGTTGGAATATTCTGAGAACTAACATCTAGCAGACGCCAGCGAGAGAGAAGTCGCTCCATGCACAACAGACCCGAGACTTGGGGTGATGTTATCTGGGCTTGATTTACTGATATTGAGTAAGAATAAAAAAGGGTGGAGACCCTTTTGGAAAGGAATTTTATTCTTGTCTCCATAACTTGAGGGGGAAGACAGCCAATGCAGAGACACCTTGATCCGCCAATTTCTGGGAAGCAAGAGTCTATAAAACTCCATTGGCTCTGCTTCAAAACAGAAACAAAGCAACTCACGACTCCTGCCGCTCGGGGCCCACGCTGATCCTTGCAGGAGCCACCCTGCTCCCCCGAAGCCGTGCACCCGAACAGCCTACTGAGTGGCATAAACCTGAGCATGGTGGCACTGAGTGGATAAGGAGTTCAGGTGCAAGAGAAGTCACACTTTCTCAGGCTGTGCTCACTGGTGAACGACGGGGCTGGGGTTTAGGTGTCAAACTGGCTATCTCCAAACAATGTGCTCACCTGCAATTAGCTAAGGACATAGCCAGGGTGGGTGAATTCTGAGTTCCAGCCCCCCGGGGTCTAAGTCTGTCTCTCTGGGAAGCCTGCCCACCTCAAGGATCTGGAAGACCTTCAGTTTGTCCTTCACACATTAGCAAGCGGGTATAACCGGGGAGCCTCAATGTCATTTCATGAATAAAGGCTAATCTCATAGTGCTAGTCCAATGGCTGCCCAGGTATGGTCACTACTCTAGTACTTTCTTTTTTTTTTTTTTTTTTTGTTTTGGTTTTTGAGGTAGGGTCTCACTCTAGTCCAGGCTAACCTGGAATTCACTATGTATTCTCAGGGTAGCCTCGAACTCACGGTGATCCTCCTACCTCTGCCTCCCAAGTGCTGGGATTAAAGGCGTGAGCCACCACGCCCGGCAATTACTCTAGTACTTTCTTGTTGGCAGATACACTTTTCTAGAACATTCCAGCTGGATAAGAAGCAAGAGCAAGCTTGAAGGACAGCTCAGTGTACCTGCACAAAGCCACCTCTGAGTGTGTAGTGTGGGATGGAGGAACCACAAGCTCACCTGCTTTGGACTAGAAAAGCTAGTTCCGGAAGTTTCTAGAGGTCAAAGAGGGTTGTTTCATGATCACAAATGCTTATGACCAAATAGTCTGAGCCCTCTTTTCTTCCCTGGGTGGACCTCCTTTCAGCCTAACCTCTTTTGAAAGATACTAAAGTGAGGGTTTCACATTTTATTTGTGTTTTACTGCAGGTAATTTTTGATATGATGTTTTCTCCCCAGTATTCTGGAAGTTACACCTTGACCCATGGACTTGCCAATCCTGTACCCTCTGTCCTTATTTTGCTTTATATCATTAAGCATGCCAAGCTCTTTGCTGCCTTGGGAACTTTGCACACAGAGCAGGTGCTCTGGCTGTATTGCTCGGCCCCCAGCTCTTCTCATGCTCCACTCTAGCTTCCCGGTGCCCCCCTCTGTGGTAGGTGAGGCCTCCCTTGGGGGTCAAGGACCCTGCTCATGGACTTTCCGCTTTCAGCTCCTGTCTTCCTTCTTAGAATTTTGCTTGTGGCTCTGAGACTGGGCCAAATGCCACTCTGTGGCTGGCCTGCATGTGTACATGTGTATATGAGCCTGTGTGCATGTGTACATATGTCCACATGTGTGTTTACACATGAAATGCATGATCATCTATGTAGGCATAGATATCTGCGTGTGTGTGTGTGTGTGTGTGTGTGTGTGTGTGTGTGTATGTGAGAGTGTATACCATGCATATAGAGGAGAAGGTGGCATTTGGGTGTAACAGGCAGACGGGAATCCCTGGATGGGAGCCTGCACCCCAGCTCCACACAGTGCTTCTCCATGTGTGAAGCCCCGTCATTCCCTCAAGGAACAGACATGACGCCATTTGCATGCAGGCGTGAAGGGAAAGCCTTCAGCTGTGCACTGTTGCTCTGGATGTGTGGGGCCTGTAGCGCTTGGGCAGAGGCCCAGGCACAGGTGGGTTACCACTGAGAACTGAGTCACAAGGTCGTGGCCAGAGAGTCAGGGGAGCGGGCAGGGTCGTGTCAGGACAGGGCAGAGCCAGGGGCACCTGACAGGGCATCAGCTCACAGAGGACCCTCCAGATGTGTGTGGTAGAGAAGGCTGTTTAGAGCAGGGAGGACACAGGACTCTGGTGGAAGATCTGGAACAGGGGCATGAAGTCGAGGGCTCAGGGGGCTCGTTAAAACCATGAAGGCAGCAGGAATTTGCAGGGACCACCCTTGGCAGCTGAACTTCCCCAGTGCTCAGTGCTTACAAGGTGTGTTTGTGGGGTGAAGAAGAGTTGGGGTACATTCTGGCAGACTCAAGTGCCACCCAGCTGAGACCCAGCCACACACCTAGCATGTTCTGGGAGGAAAATACTGCAGAGACTACCCTACTTTGGCACCCGTCTTTGGGCCTTTCTGTTGGCAAAGCACACATCTGCACATGGCATTTGGAATAAAAGGCTTGTGGTTCTTTGTTTCTTGTTCCGTGCCAATCTCCGGGCATCAGAAGCGATGTTTATTTGGGAGTCCTGGGCCCTCCCCTTGGCCTCCTAATTGCCTCCTCTACTTCTCTATCAGGCCAGGCCATCTCCCTTAGGCCTGCTTTAGGATGGCTAAGGGTCAGGTGCCGTGGGTATTTTCTTCAGTCCCTAGATCTGAACTTGACCTTCCTGAGCGTGCGGGGGTGGGGGGCTCAGTGGCCATGAATCCCCTCGGGTTTATGGGGAAGTGACCAGGAAGCCTCCAGTGGCCTGGCCAGCACGCTCCCGCTCAGTTCCTGCTCCCCCGCTTTGTGTAGCTGGAGGCAGGATTGTAACTGAGCAGATTGGAGCCCACTGGGGACCAGGCACTTACGGCTCCCTCTCCTGTTTCCTTGTCTGTGAAAACAATCAGTTACCTGCCCCCCACCCCCCACCTCTGAAGAGGAAAGTTCCTGATTGTGTGGGAATTCTGGCATGTTTGGGGAATTATTCTGGTTTCCAGGGTGATCTGCATGGGAGGGTCCAGGACTGGGTGGCCGGGTGGGGGTGGGGTAGGCTGGGAAGTGTTCTGAAGGGCTGCTTGTGCTTCTCTCTGACCTGTCTGCGAGGTGGCCAGGTAAATGTGATAAAGGGTTTATGGTTTTTATTGATAAAGGACTCCCTGCGGCAACAAAGCACAGGCTTGGTCCTTTCTAGTCTGTGGAGCCCACGTGCCCCCATTGCAGCACCTGCCCCCTGAGACATGGTGGCTGTGCATAGAAAGGGGGCTCCTGGTGTGGAGGGAGCCTGGCCGTGGGCTTAGGGTATAGGAATGTTCTGTCCCCAACTGAACTGAGCCCCAGAATGGTAATTTGGAATGGAGCATGATTAATGGGTTAGAATCAAATAAATTTATGTGCAAATATATGATAGGCTGGTGTTCTTGGAGAAATACACACAGGGGGCCAGAGACAGAGGTGGAGGGAGGGGGCTCAAGGGACAGAAGGCGATCTGCTCATTTCCCTCCCCATCGGCTCTCCTGCCGGGAATCAGAGGTTATTTAGTGCAAGCCTTCTTCATGCTTC
Organism: Orientallactaga sibirica; assembly: GCA_036365145.1. Taxonomy (NCBI): domain Eukaryota; kingdom Metazoa; phylum Chordata; class Mammalia; order Rodentia; family Dipodidae; genus Orientallactaga; species Orientallactaga sibirica. The sequence goes on along the minus strand of JAEOAD010000044.1, from coordinate 18,692,001 downwards.
ACAAGCAGAAAATAGCTTAGGGCCCTTCGTAACCTCCCTGTGGCAGGGCACAAAGTGACCAGCTTGTGTACCCGCTTCTGTGGGCAGTCTGCAACTACCTGCTCCAGAGAAGGGTGGGCTCCCCCCCCACCTCCCCCTTCTTCCTTCCTTCTCTTCCTCTTTATTTTCCCTCCTTCCCTCCTTTCCTTCTGTCAAAACCACAGAACTGTGGCAGGTCTCCAAAGGATAATGGTATGTGTTTGGAAACAGCACAGCCTTACAAAGGGAATGCGTGCGCTGGAGTAAACCTCAGGCATCTTCAAAAAGGTTTCGTCAGGGAGAAACTTTTTTTTTTTTTTTTTTTTTTCCGAGGTAGGGTCTCACTCTAGTCCAGGCTGACCTGGAATTAACTATGTAGTCTCAGGGTGGCCTCGAACTCTTGGCGATCCTACTACCTCTGCCTCCCGAGTGCTGGGATTAAAGGCGTGCGCCACCACGCCCGGCTCAGGGAGAAACTTTTAAAGGCAAAAATGAAGATGCGGTTGGACCTGGTGTTGCGCACTTGGGAGGCATAGATAGGAGGATCGCTATGAGTTCTAGGTCAGCCTGGGCCAGAGTGAAATTCTGCTTCAAAAAAAAAAAAATCAAAACAAAAGAGGATGTATCAGACATTTTGAAATAATGGTATGTGCCTGCAAGAGTTAGTGACAAGGTGCCGTCTGTGGGAGGCTGGACGGACACTTGCTGGGCGGATGTCCCTGCAGAAGTGCTTCCTGCCCATCGATGGGGGTGGGGCTCCGTGCACGTGTCTTCTGTGACAGCCACTCTCAGGCCATCCTGTGTGAGCATCTTCCTTCACCTCACAGCTTCGTGGACTGTCTACTGTACGTCATTGTCTTATTCCCATGATATCAACATATTGCACGATACAACAGAGGAGGCTGGTTTGACAGACACAAGTGACTCTCCTGACAACCTTCTTCATTTATTGTTGTCACACACTTTCTTTCTCATCCCCAAAGTCCAGTGCCCAGAACATGTACGCATTTAAACATAAAATATGCAAGGAGCACATACTTATGTCTATAAGTTAAATCTATTGGTATGGAAAGTAGGTGCTGGAGCAGCAGCCTTGGGGGAAAGTGCTTGCCATGTAAGCACGAGGACCTGGGTTTCTTCGTTCACATCCCCAGAACAATGCACAAACCGGGCATGGTGGTCTGAAATCCCAGCCTGGCGTGGCAGAGGCAGGAGGATCTTCAGGGCTTGCTGATTCCGTGAGAGAGCCTGTCACAGCTGAGGTGGAGGCCATTGAGGAAGATAGTAGTTGATACACGCCCACACTCATATAAATAAACATGGACACACGCACACATGCACTGCACACACATCTGCACAAGCAAAATGAATAAATAAATGGGAGACTACAGAAAAGGTAAAGGAAGAGAATAACACTTTCCTGCAATCCACCTCCCAAGGGCAGCCGCTGATAAGTGACTTGTTGATTTTTGGAGGACATTTGGGGCACTGCAGGTGGGCCTGCCGTACGGACTGCTGTGTCATAGTCTGACTTTCCTCATAGCAACATGTTGCATGATACGATGGGTGAGGCTGGGTAGGATTTTTTAATCACTTGACTGATAGTGAAAGAAGCATTTTCATAGAACTTCATGCATATATCAGGTTTGTTTGTTTTCAAAGATTTTCCCAGAAAAAGCAGGATATGTCCATCTCTTTCCTTTCTCTTCCTTCTCTTCTCTCTTCTCCTTTTCCTTTCCTTTCCTTTCCTTTTCTTTTCTTTCCTTTCCTTTCCTTTCCTTTCCTTTCCTTTCCTTTCCTTTCCTTTCCTTTCCTTTCCTTTCCTATCTCCCCTTCCTCTCCTCTTCTTCCCCATCTCTCGGCTTATTAACACAATCATGGGCTTTTTAACCTTTCCTGAACTTCCAGGTCCCTGGTCTGGTAAACACTCCCCCCCCCGTCTCAAGCCAGCTAAATTGAGATTATGGGGGCCTCTCCAGAGTGGACTCTCTATCCCTCCTCCCTTCCATGTGGAAGGACTTCGCTCTACTGTTTTCTTTCCATCTCATAGTCTAATAAAGTCTCCTTAAGTCTTAAAACAAGACAGGTTATGTAGCCTAGGGTGGCTTTGAACCCACAATCCTCCTGCCTTGGTTTCTGGAGTGCAGGGCTTACAGGTGTGTGTGATGCCCAGCTCCACCTGCCTGTCAGTGACTTGGCAGTTGTCACTCATTTGAGTACTATCAGGAAAATTGCATGTGACATTTGGAACTCTGAATGGACTTCAACTTGTCACCCCTCCCCTTGGGCTTCCACAGTTTCCAGGCTGATTCTCCATTTGACCCTGGGCAGCTGAACAGCAGGGGCAGGAATCCTTGCTCACAGGGGGTTTTGTGTTTTTCTGTGCTGGTGGCTGAAGCTGCTTCTGTGAGTCCCTCAGAGACTTGTAGTAAGAAAAACCTTTGTCAGTATGTTGCTCTCCAGACCCTGTGAATGGCCGAAGTCACCCGGCACAGGGGAGCTAGGGTTGGAGATGGAAATCTGGAAGTGACACTGGTGTGGCTGGCTGGGCCTCAAGCAGTCACCAGAGGTCCTGACATAGAAGAGGGGACCAGGAGAGGCAGGGGAGGAGGATATACTGGGAGACAGGAAGGGACCAGTAGCAAAGGAATGTTAGTGGCCTCAGTGAGACACTGGGATGGCCAGGAAGGAGCCAGCACTGCCAGCCCCCACTTCTACCCCTGAGGAGCATGTTAGGTTTCTGGTCCCAGAACTAGAAAAGAGTAAATTGGTGGAGTTTTCTTATTGCTTTTTCCCCCAGTGTTGTGAATTGAACCTAGGGTACTGAGCATACTAGGCAAGCACTCTACTACTGAGCTACGTCATAGCCGGATGTGTTGTTTGTGTGTCCCAGCAACCTCAGCACACTGACACACTTCCCTCCACACCTTCTGTCTAGGCACTTCTGGTTGGGGTCATGACCCTTCCTGGACCAGTTGTTCCTGGCCCCCTCAGTGTCTCCTCTGAGATTATCCCAAGGAGCGGTCACTTTAAAGAATCCTGCAGTAGGGGCTGGAGAGATAGCTTAGAGGTTAAGGCGTTTGCCTGCAAAGACAAAGGACCTCGGTTCAGTTCCTCAGGACCACGTAAGCCAGGTGGCGCATGCAGGTGACCCACCCAGGCCGTCCCTGTACTCATAATGGCTTCCTACTCTGGGTTTCTCTGGCTTACCACCCCTAGCTTCTGTGGACACCCTGTCCCCAGAGGAAGCAGAGTAAGATATTCTGCTCCACAGAAGGAAGAAGAGCGGGGCACCCTTCCCCACGTAGAAGGGCAGTGGACATTGTTCCCCAGAGGGAAGGAGCCATGCTGCTCTTGAAAGTGAGATCGGGCACCATTCTCCTATGCCCCTCGTGTTCTCTCCCTCTAGACATTAGAGTCAAGGTCTCTGGAAATTATTTCCCTGATTATTTCAACTTCCAGGCAAGGTGCTGTCTCTTTCATTGGCTGTCGGATTAGAAGGGAGCATATCCGGCAAGGCTAAGGGGATCTTGCAGAAAAGGCGACAAAAGATTGTAAGATGCACAGGGAGGAAGGGAAAATCCAGAGGCATTGCCTCCGCCTTGCACCATGACTGACTGCTGCTCTCACAACTCATAACCCACAACTCCATGGTGAATACCAGCAACTGCGCTAAGGAGGCCCTCAGTGGAGTGGGGCAGGGAGGAGGGAAATAATGGTATCAACACATGATGTGTCCATACAAAGTTTCTACTTAATTAAAAAAACAAAACGAGGGCTGGAGGGATGGCTTAGCTGTTAAGGTACATGCCTGCAAAGCCAAAGGATCCAGGTTCAGTTCCCCAGGACCCACGTTAGCCAGATGCACAAGGGGGCACACGAGTCTGGAGTTTGTTTGCAGTGGCTGGACCCCCTGGCGCACCCATCTTTTTTTCTCTCTCTTTTTCCCTCTCTCTCTGTCAAATAAATAAATGAAAGAAAGAAAGAAAGAAAGAAAGAAAGAAAGAAAGAAAGAAAAATATTTTTAAAAAGGCAAACCTTGCATTTCTCTTCAAATGAATGCATGCATGTGTGAGAAGTTAGATGATCTCTCCTTGAGGAATTCTGCCGGAGTTGGAGTTGTGTAATGAGGGTAAGGGGCCCTCAGTCTGCCCTCTCACTTAGACTGGCTGCCGGGAGCTGCAGTTGCACTCTCCAGGCCGCGTGCATGCCCCACCAACATTCCTCTCTTCAGCAACCCTCCACCAAGGGCTCCAGGGTGGAGGCACTGCACTGCTGGACTCCATTAACAGGGGCTGCTGTGCATGGAAGGGCTGGGTTTCAGAGAGCCTCGTTTCCACACTGCTGCAGAGGGAGCGGGCAGGACACACCAGTCATGACGATAATTGAAAAGGAGGAATGCTTTCTCTTGTCCAGGATTAACGCCAGGATTTGGGAATCCTGCCACGCGGGCAGCACTGGCCGACGGGCGGTCCTGCCTTGCTCTGTGTGTGGGGTCTGTCCTCTCCCTACTCGAGCTCACCCCAACACTGTGCTCTGTTTGTTTGTTTGAAATTCTGACATGTCTGAAGACCTCAAAAAACACTGAGTCCAGTAGACTCACCTTACTGATGAGGAAATGTGACTTGCCTCTCATAATCTGTGCAATTATTATTTGCATTTTATACTAAACAAAAAAGTAAGAAAGTTTAAAAGACCATTATTTGTAGGCCTAGAACTCAAATGCATTCATTCATTCATTCATTCATTCATTCATTCATTCGTTCATTCATTTTTGTTCATCACAACAGCAGCAGGTAACAAATGCAGAGAGCACAGGGCCTATGAATCCTTCTCCTTAGTACACAGAGGGCAGACACCACTGCAGCTTTTGTCCCTCCCTCCCTCCTTCCCTCCTTCCTCCCTCCCTTTCTTCCTCCCTTCCTTCCTTTCTTCCTCCCTTCTCTCCTTCCTTCCTTCCTTCCTTCCTTCCTTCCTTCCTTCCTTCCTTCCTTCCTCCCTCCCTCCCTACTTCCCTCCCTTTCTTCCTTCCTTCCTTATTCCCTCCTTCCTGCCTTCTTTCTTTCCCTCTTTTTGTTTTTTTTGTTTTTTTGAGGTAGGGTCTCTCTCTGGCCCAGGCTGACCTGGAATTAACTACGTAAGTCTCAGGTGGCCTCGAACTCTCAGCGATCCTCCTACCTCTGCCTCCCAAGTGCTGGGATTAAAAGCGTGCACCACCACGCCCGGCCTTTCTTTCCCTCTTTATTTCTTTCTCTCTTTTTTCCTTCTTTCTCCTCTTTCCTTCCTTTCCTTTTTCTTTTGGTGTGTGTGTATTGTGTAAGCACAGGTGTACACAGATACCTGTGTCCACACTCACACACACACCCGTGTGAGAAGACCGGTCACCTCCTCTCGCTCTCTCCTGCTTTGTTCCTGAGGAGAGTCTCTCTCCGAACCTGGAGCAGCTGCTTTTCAGTCAGACTGGCTGAGCTCAGCAATTCTCTTGTCTCAGGCCACCTCTGTGCTGGGGTTAACAGGCATGTGTGGCTTTGTCTGCGGGTGCTGGGACTTGATCTCCATTCCTCATTCATACAGGACAAGCGCTGTCACCCACAGAACCATCTCCCCAGCAGCCCTCAATTCCCAGGTGTCCCAGAGCCAAGGACCACCTGTGTTTTCCTTCTTGCCATTTCCAGTGTAGTCAGATGCCAGCGCAACCCCTTGCCCCCTGTAGACTTAGTGGCTGATGGACTTGGATGTCCCAGCATAGTGACATTCATCTCACTGCTTCCTTTCAACGTAGTGCACTTAGCCAGCATCACCAACCATTCTGTCCCTATGCTTACCAGGGACACTATGTCACCCCTTCCTTACCTACATGCCTCATTTGGGGTCCTGGCCCACCCTCACCCCCCTCACTCTACAGATAACCCCACTACTGCTAGCTCAGATATGTTTCAGCCCCGACCTGGGTCGTGTGGCTCAAACCCCAGAGGCACTGCCCAGTCCTTCACAGGAGCTTCTGCGGAGTGGATCTCTCAGCCCGCAGTGCCTGGACACTTGACAGCCCATGCAAGCCAGAGGGGACTCCTTCCATTCCCACCTCTCTCTCTCTGGTGCCTGAGTTTGTGTGTGTGTGTGTGTGTGGCAGCATGAGCAGTGGGTGATCTGAAGGTGTCAAAGCAGAGCACAGACTCCTGGCTTGGCGAGAGGTCTGTGCTCTGCCTGCCCTCTTAACGTGCCCCTGACTCCTATGTCCCTGGAGCTCTGCTTCAGACAGCTTCATGTTTCCCTTCATCATCTAATCACAGATCCTCAAATTACGGCCCTTGGTCAATCCAGCCACCACTTGTTTTTGTAAGCAAAGTTTTACTGGCACTCAGCCACACCCATAATATCTGTATTTTCACAAATTTGCCTACCTTTCTCCTAGCTCTAGCCCTCTTCCGCTGTCCTGAACAGCCTGGGTAAGGCTGGTGCATGGATATGTCCATGTCACATACCCCTTATGTTGACCTGACTTTTCTTACGTTTGAGATCCTGCCAGAGTAAGGCCCTGCAGTACCAGCCGAGAGCCGCCCCTGTGCGTTATGCATGAAGCCATGTTTGCCACTTGTTGTCAGAAGGGGGCTGCTGGGAACATGAAGAGACTATTTTGAGGTGGACAAAATTTATAAAGTCTGCCAGAGGTTTTATTTACTGTGAAATAATTTCTCACTCTATTTACTTGAACTTTCCTTTAGCAGTGAGCACTGAGAGCTGTGCTTAATTTAATAATTTAAGTGCTTTATTACACGTGATACTTTGCAGTTGTAAAACCGCCTGGAATCGGGACTGAACGTTGGCACATATAGTCACACCACACGCATTCTTTTCACAACTGGCCATTTTGGATGACAAAACACATTGTACATATTTTATTATATCCTTTCTATTTCAATCGGGCTAGTTTATCATTGGGAATTAGTATAATGATTCATTTATAAAGACTTTTAGGTCATTAAAATACATGAAATCTATTTTTAGGTTGCATGAAGATTTATTTTTTGTTTTTGTTTTTGAAATGTATCCCAGGCTGGCCTTAAGTTTGTAGTCATCCTCCTGTCTCAGCATCCCAAGTGCTGGGATTATAGACCTGAGACACCACAGCTCGCTTCATGATTTACTTTTTGAATAGTACGTACCTTACAAAACTCTTCATTCTTTCCTAAAGCTTTTGGGGGGCACTTGGCCTCAACGTAGGGAGTCAGGGGTGCCTTCCACTGGGTCTTCATTTCTGTGTGTACATTGAGGGATTCATTTCTCATGCCAGAAATGAGGTCTGTACACCATTACTGGCTTTACAATGTCCAATTGGGTCTTTGATCTTTTTGGCCATGGTTAATTTTATAGCTTACACAATTCCAAGTGTCAGGCTGTGAAATGCTTGCTCAGGAAAGAAAGCAGAGCCGTTGCCTGGTGGCCTCTTTGACAAGCCTCTCCTGGGAGGCTTCTCCAAAGCGAGAGTCCAGGCAAATATTTGCACAGTTGAGTTGCCTTGTCTAAGACTGTGCACTTCAGGAGAATGCTCCTTTCCAATCCCCAGAGGCTCCAGCATCCCAGCTTCCTTCCTGCAAAGGATGGAGTGGCCCACAACTTCTGCTCTGTCTAAGCCATGTGGAAATGTCCTCTCTGCTGTGTGGTGTGGGCTGGGGACTCTGAAGGGGTCTCCACTGTGGTTTCTTATTTATTTATTTTATTTTTATTAAAAAAAATTTTGTTTATTTATTTGCAAGCAGAGAGAGAGAGAGAGAGAGAGAGAGAGAGATGGGAGAGAATGGGGGCCTCTAGCCACTGCAAATGAACTCCAGACACATGTGCCCCTTGTGCATCTGGCTTACACGGGTCCTGGGGAATCGAACTTAGGTCGTTTGGTTTCGCAGGCAAACTCCTTAACTGCTAAGCCATCTCTCCAGCCCCTCTTATTGATTTTTTGAGAGAGAAAGAGAGGGAAGGAGGAAGGGGAGAGAGAGAGAATGGGCATGCCAGGACCTTCAGCCTGCTGTGAATTAACTCCAGATACATGTGCCCCCTTGTGTGACATTGTGCACTTGCATCACTGTGCGTCTGGCTGTGTGGGACCTGGAGATTGGAACATGCATTCTTAGTCTTTGCAGGATAGAGCCTTAACCACTAAGCCATCTCTCCAGCTCTCCAGCATTATTTCTTGCACATGTAGGTCCTTTAACTGCCTGCTTTGGTTCTGGACCACATTCAGTGCATGTTCAAGCCCAGAGAAGGAGAGGTGGATGCATGTGAGGCTAAAGGTCCAGGAGCCCAATGTGGGACCCACTGCCTTTGCTGGGGGTGCTGTTGTTATTTCAGTTTACCTCTAGAGGCAGGAAGAGAGCTTTGAGTGACAGGGACCTTGTTAAAAACAACTAGGGTGTTTGGTCCTAGAGCAGTGGTGATTGGGGACAAAAGGAAGAACTGTGCCCAGCATGGAATGACCTCATCTTCCCACAGCCTGATCTCCTTCAGAGGAGACAGAGAGCAGGAGGGAGGATGGAACCGTGGACTGGGATACGACCCTGGGGAGCTGTGTTTAAATGCTCCGACTAGAGATGAGTGCAGTGCATTTCCCAGAGCCCAGAGTTTTGGAGACCTTGAAAGGGATTTGGGAAATGGGTCAAAGCATTTCTGAAGCTGCCTCACCCTTTACAGACCTTGCAAACCCCTGGTGCCCTAGTGGAGACAGGAAGAGGCAGGCAGCTGGAACTGGCACTGCCAGCATACCGGGGCTTTCTCAACAATGTCTTGCTGATTTCCCAGAATTTCACCCTTTGTGATGAGTGTGATTTGTTACATGTTCATTTCATGATTAAGGAAACTGAGTCAGCAAGATTAAACAACTTGAGCCAGACTAGACAGCATGCAAATAATGAAGCCATAATTTAAATCCAGGCTGCGTCCAAAGCCACCTGCTTTCGAGACCTCCCACCACACTCGCTTCTTTGTAAGAGAAAATTTGTAGCCTCGCAAAGGATGGGGGTAGGGCCGGGAAGATGGGTGGGACTTGACTTTAACATGGAGATTAGAAAGCAAAGGAGTTACGCTCAGTGAGTATACTGTTCACATTAATAAATTTGAAATCTCATTGAATTTCTATAACAGCCCATCAGGGGCCAGCCTCTTCTCATTTTGCAGGTGAGGAAATGGAGCCATTGAACAGACATCTTGCCTTGGTAGATATAGAACTAGGAACTGCACTCAGGAATGTCTGATTCTAAAGTCCCTGTTTGCCGCACAGTAACCCGAGTATGGCTGTAAGTTTCCAGTGTGGTGAGACCATGGGTCCTCCACCCAGTGGCAGCTGCCCTGTCGTTTGGAGTGAGGGGCGCAGGTAGATCATGTGCAGGAGCTGGCTGTCTTATGCTATGGTGAGAGCGGGTTCTGTCTGTTCATGATCTAGACACCCTTGCTTTTAGGGAGAATAGAACCCAGTGGTTGCCAAGTCAAAGGAGCTGCTGTGAGCCAGCATAGTGATGGGCTTGGGAGCTCTATAGAGATTCTAAAGGCAAATTCAATGATCGGGGAGATCGTTCAGTAGTTAGAGGTGCTTGCTTACAAGGCCTGTGGGCCCGGGTTAGATTCCCTAGTACTCACATAAAGCCAGATGCACAAAGTGGCACACGCATCTGGAGTTTCTTTGCAGCAGCAAGAGACCCTGGCGTAGGCATACCTCTCTTTCTTTTTCTCTCCTGCTCTCTGATTGCAAATTAATTTAAACAGACAAATCCAGAGAAGTGGTTGCTCTAAGCTGAACTTGTGTCTGTGCTTGGCTGACTCCTGGAGGAAGCGCGCGTGCGATTTGGTCAGGTGGAGAAGAACAAGTAGATGGCATCAGATGAGGGTCTTGTGTCTTCTAGGGACCGTCAGTCATTTTGGCTTTGGGTCTCATGATCTGTAGACAAGGCAGGGACTACCTGGAAAGCAGGCTAGTGTTGCTGGAATTCTACACAGGTACTGTCACCGAAAAGGCTCTGTACAAGCAGCAGGGGTGGAGACTGCTGGCCCTGCTCAGAACAACAACCTTTTTGGATAGGAAAGGTGATTTGAGGGAAACTCAATTCTGGGTGACTTACAGGGGCTTGGAGAGCTGTAGAGACTTGAGCACACTGTGCTGGGGTTCTGCTGGAACTCCAGGGTAAGAGGCCAGTGCAGGGGAGGGCGGTGTGAAAGGACAGAATGGGAAGACACTTTCCAGGGGACTCTCATTGCTGATGCAATGAGGCCTGAGTGTCCCAGAAGGAGAGCAGCGACATGCTTTGAAGCCAGGAGAGAGCCAGACATGGCTAAGCTGCCAGGGCTCAGCTCCCAGGAAGATGCCAGAGCCCAGTAGAGATCAGCACGTAGGCTCAGACACCAGGGCTCAGGTGCCAGGGTGGCAGTGACTGTGGCCCAGGCTCACTGTAGACTGAGGGACAGTTCTCAGAGCTCTTGACAAATAGGAAGGCCTTCTGTTGGATACGTTTTAAGTATCTGGTAGCAAGTTGTCTTTTGGGCAAGACTCCATGAATCAGCCAAATTGTTCCATGGTGTTTCAGCTCAGATGTCAGCCTGTGGAGTGGGATTGTGGAATATGTTTTGAGTTATCTGCTTTTTCTTTCACTTATTGGCTTTTGGGCTAATAGCAAGTATGTGTCTGGCTTATTTGGAGCAGAAAAGAGCTTGGCTTTTTATCTGGACATTTTTAACTGACACGTCACTGGACACCTTTAGGTGTAAAAATGAAGCTGAATTAACCTCTCTGCCCTGCTCACACATTATAATCACTCCCACATTCCCGTGTTTATGTTCACGGTTGGGGTACCATCCTGAGACGGGCTTAATCTAATGGCTGAAAAAATACATGCTGCTTCCGGTCTGTCAGTGGCCAGTGTTCCCTGTCAGGCATCCCAGTGACTTACAGCATTATTAAGGCAAATAGAGCCCTTTAAAGCAAGGACCCATCACATGTCACACCCACATTCGCAAACAGCCTTGTAAGAATGCATTCCACAATGACCTCAAACTTGGGAGAAAGTGTTTCCCAAGGAGAATCAATGTGGTGTTCCTGGAAGTCCCCAGAGTTAGTTTTTTTGTTTGCTGTCAGATTACATCTGGGTTTCAAAGGGGATGGCAGATCATGAATCAAAAAAAAAAAAATCCTTTCTTTGATGGAAGAAAAACAAAATGTGTGAGATAGTTCTACATCCAGCAGCTAAGATATATCTGCATGCACGAGCACGCACAGCACCGAGAACACTTCCTGGTACACATGCAAGCACTCCTGAGGCCGACTGTCCCTGGAACTGCTCAGCACTGGACGGGAGTGAAGGTCTCTGAAGTCCCTGTTCCTTCACAGCACATCCTGCCTCCTCCTCCTCCCCTCCTCCTCCTCCTTCTTCTTCTTTAAATTTTGGGATTCCGTGTACTATGTGTGTTGTGCATTGTGTGTATATGTGTATTGTGTGTATATGTGCATGTGTATGTGGTATATTCACTTGCATGTAGTTAAGTCACTCCATCCCAGACTTGCATATGGAGGCAGTATGCATATCGGGTATCCTCCGCTCTTGCTCCGCGACCTCATTTGTTTGAGACGGGTATCTCACTGAAACTAGAGCTCATGAGTTTTCCAGCTAGACTGGCTGACCAATGAGTCCCAGAGATCCTCCTATCTCCAGTCCATTCAGCCGGGTTCCTGAGGCTGCACAGCCAGGTTCAGTGTTTGGACGTGGGTGCTGAGGATGGAACTCGGGTCCCCTCATGCGTGTCCAGCAAGCACTCTTGTCCACTCAGATATCTCCCAGTCCCATGTCCTGACTTTTGTAAGTGACCAACACCTCCTCCAGTGTGCCACTACCCTTCCCTACCTTGCAGGCATGCGTGGGCACGCTCTCATCTACTTCCCAGGGAAGTGGCCTGCACGTACATCCCGGTGCTCTGGCCAAACAAAAGTAGGCATTTAGGAAACCAGGGACCTCTTTCCAAAGTGTGACCACACCAGTCCCCAAGGAACAGCACTGATGGTCAGAGGCATAGTGGACTCAGGTCCATACAGAAACCTTAATCTTCCTCTGTCCCTTTTTTTTTTTTTTTTGTTATTTTTTGAGAGACACACAGAGAGAATGGGTGCTCCATGACCTTCAGCCTGCTGTGAACAAACTCCAGACACATGTGCCCCCTTGTGCACGTGTGTTACTTTGTGTGCTTGTGTCACTGTGCATCTAGCTACATGGGACCTGGAGATTTTAATATGAGTTCTTAGGCTTCACAGACAAGCACGGCCATCTCTCCAGCCCCTTGTATTTTTTTAATTTGAATTTTTAAAATTTATTTATTAGAGAGGGAGAAAGAGAGAGAGAGGGAGAGAGAATGGATGCATCAGGGTCTCTAGCCACTGCAAATGAACTCCAGATGCATGTGCCATCTTGTGCATCTAGCTTATGTAGGTATCGGGGAATCGAACCTGGGTCCTTTGGCTTTGCAGCCAAGTGCTTTAACTGCTAAGCCATCTCTCCAGCCCCCCTCCATCCTTTTTAATCCACATTGAAGAGGGCTCCTGAGGGTCTGTCCCCTGAGTTAGATAGTAAAGAAATGTGACCTCAGTCTTTAGGCTCTAGAAGGTAAGGATCAGAACAGGCTTATTCCACAGAAGCACCTGTCTCCCCCAGATGTGAGGTTCTTGTGGTCTGAAGGCCCTCCAAAACTCTTGTGGAAACTCAAGGGGCCACCTTACATCTCAGGATGTAAGACCTTTAAAAAGTCATTAGAGGGCTGGAGAGATGGCTTAGCAGTTAAGGCGTTTGCCTGCAAAGCCAAAGGATCCTGGTTGGACTCTCCAGGACCCATGTAAGCCAGATGCAAAGGGGGCCCATACATCTGGTTTTCATTTACAATGGTTGGGGGCCCTGTCCTGTCCATTCTCTCTCTCTCTCTCTCTCTCTCTCATAAAGAAAGAAATAAAATATATTTTAAAAAATATGGAAGAGCCAAAGAAAGGGTATGACTCCCTACAATGCAACTGCCCAGACAGAAATTGGCCTTGATATCCATGACCTTGCAGTGCCTAGCAATTACCTTTGCAAGACCCTCATAATAGAAGAAAAAGATGATGACATCAAACTAAAAGAGAGACTAATGGAGAGAGGAAGAGGATACGATGAAGATTGGAGTTCTAAAGGGGAATGGGGGAGGGGAGGGAAATATCATGTGTTTTTGTATGTAAGTATAGAAGTTGTCAATAAAAAAAATGTGAATATGAAAAATAAATAAATAAATAAAAAGTCGTTAGATACTGGTAAGTTACCTATGCTTCAATAAATGAGTGCATTATGAAAGTAGGAGCGGAACTAGTTAAGAAAAAGGAGGGTTCAGTGGGAGTGTAATGGGGATATCAAAATAAAAAATAAATAAAAGTGGTTAAGTTATATGGACAACACCCTCACGAGTAGGCTAGTACTATCACTGTGGAAGTGGGTAGATGCAGAAAACTTGATTTTGGACTTCCCAATTTAGGGAAAAATACATTTTTTTCTTTATAAATTCAGATTCACACACATCTAAGAAGAACCAGTCCACACATATGGATTCTGATATTTCTATTACGAATTTCCCTCCCAGGCCCATGCTATCTACATTGTTAAGCACTGGGCCTACTTTCCGCACCGATTCACTTCTATTCACATCATGGAGAGCGGCCACCTGTGAAGCAATGTCTTTAGTGCTGCGTCCTACACCAGAAGGGCTTTAGAGCACCAAGTTTTACAGGCCACTGGCTGTGCCCTTAGAGAACCTGAGGGTGGCTTCTTACATGTGGCTCCCGGGCACTGCCCTCCCTTCACTGAGCCCTGGCAGATGAGAATTGTGTCACCAAGGAGACAAAGGCTATGACTGAGGCCAGGGTTAAAGCAGGATTTAAGCTGGGATCTGACTGACATGAGCCAAAGCTGTCTTCCAGACATCATATACCCTCCACTTGGCCCCGAGGAGGAAGTCTGGGCAGAAGGAAGGCACATATGTCACCCACAACCCACCGAGACCCAGCCCACGCCGTGAGGCCTCACAACATGGCAGGACATGGGGAATCGCAGGGGATGGCAGTGGGTGTGTCTGGCCAGGTGGCTTCCTCCACCCCACACCTCACTGCTCAGACTGACTCAGACTGTTTATTTCCGTGTTCTTTCCCACCACCCAGACTGGTGGCACAGTTTTCAGAGTATCTGTGGGTGCTGGGGTTACTGCCACGAAGGAAGCTTCTAGGTGCTGTGGTAGGGTGTGCACGCCAGGCTCGGCTGGCCCTGCCCTTGCTGCTGCTGCCCAGCTTGGCACTTCCTAGGCTATGGCTTGGAGGAAGCACATGGGCAGGCTTTCCGTGGAGCCTCTGCCCTTCTGGGGTTCCCTGCTTACTCCACCAGAAGCCCCTCTCATTTTAGGTTTGCCTCTTATTTCTTTTTCTTTTTTCTTTTCTTTTTTTTTTTTCTTTTGAGAGAGACACAGAGAGAGACAGAGAGGGAGAGGAAGACAGAGATGGGCATGCCAGCAGCCTCTTAGCTGCTGCAAACGAAATCCAGATGTGTGCACCCCCTTGTGGTCAAGTGCAGCATTGCGCCCTTGTGTCACTTTGCATCTGGCTAAACGTGGGACCTGGAGATTGGAACCGCTGGAGATTGGAACCAGCGTTCTTAGGCTTAGGAGGCAGGCGCCTTAACCCCTAAGCCATCTCTCCAGCCCTCGCCTCTTATTTCACACACCACTTCATCTCTCGCTCCTTCCATTCTGCTACTGATGACTGCCTCCCTATCTCAATCCAGTGGCCCTTCTGCACCAAGCCACCCCATCCCCACAGCCAGCGAGCTGGTTTCTCTGGAATCACACTGGAGCTGTCTTACTGGGAACACAGAAGCTGTTGTGGTTTAAAGAGCAGGGATTTGCATTTGACCGGTGGCTCTCAGACTCCCCGCAGCCACAGAAGGATGCCGTGCCTCTACCCTGGGATGGAGACACAGAATCCCTACTGTACCCGAATGTAAGCAACCTATGTGTCATAAATGCCAACAAAATGCCTTCCCCCACTCCCAGAGGCACAGGGTCCTGTGGACACGGGTTTACATAATGACTGCTGAGTTGCATCTATGACATCATCTCAAGAAGGTGGAACTCGTGAAAGGACAAGTCCATGTAAGGAAACACAGAGGCTTTGCCAAGGGGGTTGACACACAGGAATATGGCTAGCAGAGGAGCTAAGACTGGATTCAGAGTAGAAGGTTACAATTTCAGCCTGATGCTGATAAAACCAGAGTGCAAAGCTCCATCTCTGGGACCTTGGGCGACTCGCTGCATGGTTTGACCTTGGTGGTCCTCTCTAGTGAGATGGGGCAATGACAGCACAGGTCTCAGGTGTGTTCTGAGGACTTGATGAGATGGTGAGTGAGGCAGTGTGAGGAAGCCAGGCGCTGGGTCTGCTGAGTGCCTGCACTCTTGGCCGGCAGCTGCTCTTCCACCACCTCGGTAGGTGGCCCGGGAGAGGGCCAGTCAGGGACTCTTTCCTGAAGGTGGCTCTGGGAAACCAGGGCATCTGTCCATCCCACAAGCGAGTGGTACATCTGCTAGTGGCTGTGTGTCATGGTCATAACTTGGCTGGAACTCCCAGGGCCTAAGGTCAGTCTGTAGACCAGTCATCGGTGTGGGGAACCCCTTGAGGTCCAGGTCAATTTCCCAAGCCAGGGAAGAGGTACTCTGCCACACGACATCTATCTGGAGTCCTGAGTGATAGTTACAAAACGTCCCTTCCAGTGATGGCTGCTCATATTTGCTTAGGGTGGGAAATTAGAAAGATACAGAAAACTGAGCACACACACATATTTATTCACACAAACACACCCACACGCATCTGTCCTAATTTCACTAACCAGAAGAAAATATCTCTCATATTGTGTCTTATTACAGCCTGTATTTCAAAGTAATTTTCCTTATACAGCTGAGACTCCCAAGTAGGTGATTCTGGAGGCTGATCACTGTTACAAAACAGACTTTCTCTGGGCTTCAGGGCGTTTCACGTGGCTGTTTAATGGCTTCTTGCATCAGGACCTACTTGCTCTGCCTTCTAATTCTGCAGATAGATGATTTCTCATTAATATCTATTATAAATTTTGCAGTTGTATATTTTTAGACTATTTTGTGTGTGGTGTGCACATGTGTGTTCATGGTTGTTAGTATGCATGGGGTCATCCATGTATGCATGTACTCGTGGGGGACAGAGGACAACCTCAGGGGTTATCTTTTCGAGGCAAGGTCTCCCTTTGGCCTGACACTCTCCAATTAGGCTACACTAGATGGCCAGTGAGCTCCAGGGAGAATGAATGAAAATATATACATATATATTTGTTTTCCTAGGTAGAGTCTCACTCTAGCTCAGGCTGACCTGGAATTCATTATGTAGTCTCAGGGTGGCCTCAAACTCACAGTGATCCTCCTACCTTGGCCTCACAAGTGCTGGGATTAAAGGTGTGCACCACCATGCCTGGCTTGGTAATATATATTTTTTAATAAAATCCTACTGACATATTTCTTAGCATTTTAAGTAGGGCTTATGTTGCTAGTAGGAAAGGAAAAATAGAGCACCTATGAATTTTCTGGGGAAATGTGTATGCGTAGATTTTTGCCAGTGGTGGAGGTTTGGAGGGGCTCTTAGCTTATCACAGGCCTTCTAGTGCCTGCCTGCTGCCAGCTTTCATATAGACAGAGACAGTGATGAAGGGCCACTCTAATCCTCTTGCCCCCCTCCCACACCCCGTGAGCGTGGCTGTCACTTTTGCAGAGGAACAAGCAGGTCTGACAAGCTCAAACTCTCCTGCAGTCTTGAGATGAAGAGCAGAAGGTGGAGGTGGGAGTGACAGCTCTCACACTCCCCAGGCAGCGCACACTGTGATACTGAGTCAGTCCGCCATAAATGAATGCATTTGGAATGCTTGGTCCCCAGCTGGTGGCAATTTGGGAGGCGGAGCCTTGCTGGATGAGGTGCGTTGCTGAGGGAGGGCTTTTGAGTGTCACAGACAGCCTCCCCTGGCCAGAGCTCAGCTCCCTCTCTTGCTGATGTTTTCCACCTCCTATGGCGGAGTTGATGCCCAGCCTCTGTGCATGCCGTGCTTTCCCTGCCATCATGGAACTTTCCCTTGCGACTGTAAGCTAAAATAAACCTTTTTTTTTCCCATTAGCTGCTTTTCAATTTTTTAAATTTAAATTAAAAAAAAATTTAGGAAGCTACTTAGCCATCCCTGTCTGCCTGCTCTGTGATGCTTTCCCCACCATAATTTATTTGCAAAGAGAAAGAGAGACAGAGAAAAAGAGAGAGACAGAGAAACAGAGAAAGAGAGAGAGAGAGAATAGGCACACCAGGGCCTCTAGTTGCTGCAAATGAACTCCAGATGTATGCACCACTTTGTGCATCTGGGTTTACGTTGGCACTGGGGAACTGAACCTGGCATCTTAGGCTTTGTAGGCAGGAGCCTTAATTGCCAAGTCATATGCCCAGCCTGTACTGATGAGAGGAGCGAGGAAGGATTCGTGCTGTCCCGTATTAGGCTTGGGAAACTTGAAGATACCAACCCTTGTTAGCCTTTATGTATCTATTCATTCATTCATTTTTTTTAACCAGAGACAGAGGGAAGGGGAAAGAGAGAGAGGGAGAATGGGTGCACCAGGGCCTCTAGCCACTGAAAAGGAACTCCAGATGCATGTGCCTCTCCTTGTGCATCTGGCTTAAGTGGGACCTGGAGAATTGAACCCGGGTCCTTAGGCTTCACAGGCATGTACCTTAACCACTCAGCAATCTCTCCAGCCCCTGTTTATTCTTTTATTCAGTCAGTCATGTACTGATGTGAGTGGCAGGTATTCAGTGAGCCTGCCAGGAGTCACCCTGAGAATGTAATGGTGAGCAAGCAGGCTGTCACTGGCGGCTCTAAGAGAGATCCACATCCCACACACGTGCAGATGCGCACCTAGGATAATTGTTCTGAGACAGAATCCTCGCTGAAGATCCGGGAAAGAGTTCACAGGGAGCGTTCTCAGGGACCCCAGCAGCAGAGCCGCCCTCAGCTCCATCCATAGGTGGAAAGAGGCTCCCAGAAACAGCAGACATGTGCAGCTTGCCTCCAGTCAAAGGCAGCCTATCACCCATTCTCACAAAGAAAGTTTTCTTGGACCCTTGCCATGACCATGTGGCCATGTATTACATTGTTTGACTGTTTTGTGTCACAGCAGCAGTTTGAGTGCTGTGGTGACTTTGCAGACCACTGAGCCCAAAGCGTGCCCTGTCTGGGCCTCAGAGAAAACCTTCAGCAATCCTGACTGGAGAAAGGGGACAAGAGGCTGGAGCCTGCTGAGGAGGAGTCCCCAGGGGGATGAGAGAAGGAAGAGAGGCCATGGGGGTGTTTGTGCCTTTCCCGAACAGCAGAGGGACAGCAGGGGAGGCTATGAGTGGACGGTGGCAGGTGGACATTTTTTAAAAAGACTGCACTTTTTGCTGAGAAGTGACTGTTGAGTGCTCAGCTCTAAACAAGACGTCTCTATTACACTCTCTGAGGATCAGCGAGCATGGAGGAAGACACTGAGGAGGCAGAAGCAGTGTAAGAGCCAGAGCGAGGGCGTAGTACTGAACTTGAACGGCTGTCCTCTGCACATGCATGAGCTCACAGGGACTGTCCTTACCTGTACAAGAGACCTGCGTAAGTAATATCGGGCCCATCGACACTTCATTGTGAATGATGAAGGAGGACAAAAATGAGATATCAAAATAGAAGGACTAGCTGGAAAAAAAGAAGGGATTTGGGGGAAGGGGTACAAGGGGAGGGAGATAAGAGAAGATAATGGAAGGGGATTATGACCAAAATACATTATATACATATATAAAATAGTAAATATGTTTTTAAAAAATATTTTTTACATGTGTATGTGTATATGGTATGTGTTTGTATGTGTGCGTGTGTGCATGTGTATGAAGGTCAGAGGTCAGCATTAGAGGTCTTCTCCCACTGCTGTTATCCATTTTATACTTTTGGGACAATGACTCTCATTGAAGCAAGAACCCACTGATTGAGTTAGTCTATCCAGAGAGCCCAGGGATTCCTTATCTTCACTGCCTCTCTCTCCTGTCCTGGAAGTATACACACAGGCCACTGCGCCCAGAATTTCACATGGGAAATGATCATGTGTACTTGGGTCCTCATGCTGTATGGCACTCTACACACTGCGCCATCTCTCCAGCCCAAGAGATTTTATTTTTAATTTAACAGCCTTCCTGCTCAGCTCTAGGCTGGTTTCCCTTGGTATATAGTAGCACTAATTATTTGTTTCCTTTTTGTGCAGTGTGTGTGTGTGTGTGTGTGTGTTATACACATATGTGTAGATGGTCATCCCCAGTGCCCGTGTGTGCAGAGGCTAAAGGAGAACTTTTGGGGTCCTTCTCACTTGGCATGTTTTTCTGAGACAGTGTTTCTCTCTGAAACTGGAGCTGCCGTTTTTGCAAGCTCTAGTGGTTCTCTGGTCTCTGCTTCCCTTAGGAATGGGATTATAGGCACATGTGCTCACTCTTGCTTCCCCCTCCAAGCTGCTGTGACAAGATGTGAAGCCCTGGCTGCCTGCTCTGTCATATTTTCCCCACCATGAAGAAATCTCCCCTAGAAAATATTACCTGAAATAAATCCTTTCAGGTGGGTTGTTTCGTCCTGTCAATGAGAAGGTAATTGGCATGTATTGTATGAACCTTCCAGCTGGACCATCTGGTCTACCTGGAAATTAGATCCTGTACTGGAGTCAGCATGGGGAACCATATGGGCATTATGTACACACAAGCAACACACACACACACTCACACACTCTTGCATTTATTCCTAGTTGCTTGGTATGATGGCAATCGTTATGTGTTAACTTGAGTAGGCCATGGAGTGTCCAGAGATGTGGACAAACATTATTCTTGCTGCATCTGGAAACGTGTTCCTCAGTGATATTGACCTCAGAATCAGTAACCCAAGTATAGCAGGGAATTCCTTCCTTAATGTGGGTGGGCCTAGGCAATCCATGGCAGTCCTGAATGGAACGGAAAGCTAAGAAGGAACACCCCTTGCTTGCTTCCTGAGCTGGGGAATCCACACATCTTTCCCTAACTTTAGACTCAGCCTACGGCATCTGCTTTCCTTGGGCCTAAATCCTAACAGCTTTTGGACTAGAACTATGCATCTTATTCCCATCGGTCTCCAGTTTGCTGACTGAAAACCTTGGGACTTTTCAGTCTCTATTATTGCATGAACCAATGAATTTCTTATGATAAATATTTCCACACATATTTTCTCTCTTTCTCTCTCTATCTCTCAACATACACACACACACACACACACACTGAGATGTTTTATGGCAATCACAAGACTCTGGAGGGTGAAAAGTCCCATGATACACTGTCTACAAACCGGAAGTCTGCTGATAGGAGGACCTGGAGCATTTCAAGTCTAACTCCCATTATGAGGCAAGGGTGTGAGAACAGTCCTGGAGTTTGAAGCCAGTAAGCCTGGAGCTCTTCTGTTCCAGGGCAGGTGAAGACGGGGTCCAGCTCTAGAGAAAAGGTAATGAATTCTGTTCATGGACCTCTTTTCTACCATGCACTCTCAACCAGCTAGATGGAGCCCTGTGCAGCTCGTTCTCCCTCTGTCTGCTTGCTCAGATGGTCATCTCCTCTGGAAACCCCTTCACGAGCACACACAGAAATGTCTTTGCTAGTTGTCTGAGTCTCCCTTCATCCAATCAAGTTGGTATCCCAATTGCTCATTGCGCACAAGTTCTCCATCACACACAGCCAACCAACCCATCACTCTCAGTCCATGGCTTCTACACCCAGCTGTCCCATCCGCTGTCACGTCTGCCGAGTTCACTCTGTGCATTATTTCCTTAAATTGACTTATCTTTTACAGTATGTTACATAAAAAGGAACTCATGTATAACCGCTCAACACTGTAAACCACCATGAATAAAAGCCAGCCATGGCTGGTTGCTGTGGCCGGCTGGGTCTCTGTCCCAGAGGAGGCCTGATCTCTTTCTTCGATGAGAGGAAAGCTGAGCTAGCGTCGGTACTGCAGGTAGGCCGGCAGCAGCGAGCAAAGCCCAGGCTGCGATGTGCTCACTGGGTGACTGAGAAGCCCATGACTTGCACTTGTGCAGACTTGCATTAACACTGCTGGTCTCTGCACTCAGCCCCACACTCTGCCTGTGAGCCAGTCTGAGTCTTCAATGTCCCCTAATAATGGACATCAGAAGGTCAGGAAGTGGCTCCCAGAGTTTCATTTTCTGGGAATCTCCAGGAGTGCTTGGTAGAAATGCAATTTCTAGGACTGTCATGTACCTGGAGGCTCTGGTGTGGGCAAGGCTGGCTCACTGACAGCCATCCAGCTCCCTCACCTCAGGAAAATGCACCTTGATAAAGGCTGGCTTACCGGTGAAGGGCCTCTAATGAACCCACAAATAACTCTCAACCAACCTGAGATATATCCTGATTTTATTCACATTGAGTATGGTTCAGAAAGGAAATCTGCATTGAAAGTATGCACAAAATTTCATCTACTTGCAAATTTTATTTTCATTTGAATACAATATTACCAAATTCCTGAAATGCCAAATTGTCAAATATTTACTTAGAACCAATAAAAGCTCAGTAAAATATGAAGTGCATCCCTATTAGTTCCGGGTGAGGGCTGGCATGCCTTCTAACTTCTCAACGCAACTACACGAAGGCAATGGGAACCCAAACTCCCCTGCCGAGCAGAAGTTCATTTTTGTGGTGGCCTCAAAAATTTATCATCCACATCCCAGTTTCTGGAACCTGTGCATACCCCCTTAGATGACAAAAGATACGGTTTCATCGGGGACTTGGAGTCTAAGTCTAATGGCAAGGGTTCTCATAAGAGTGGAGCAGACCATGAAACCACAGAGGCAGGGGCTGCGACACACTAAGGACTGCCCACATCTGTCAAGAAAGACTCCTCAGAGGGAGCACAGCCTCTGGATAGCGTGACTTCTCCCTGCTGGCTTCCAGTAGTGTGACAGAATACATTTCTGTTGCTTTAATCCACCACAGAATGGCAGAAAATTGTTACAGACTACAGCCTTAGAATCCTCACAATCTAGCCCTTGGAGCTCTGAGATCCTTCACACCAGCTCCTGGCATTAGTGCCCTGAGAACTTAGCTGCTTGTGAGTGTCGACTGCTGTTTGGGAACCCTGGGCACAGAGAGCTCAAAACTTGTGCCTGCTGAGATCCCAGAAGGAGCCAACAAGGAACCTGAGCAAGTCTTGATTAGTGCTCCATGGACACACATACCTCTGCGTTCTCCACACAGAGGGTCGTGGACACTGACGGTGAACTCACAGGTCGGGGACACACACACCTCTGCGTTCTCCACATAGAGGGTCGTGGACACTGACGGTGAACTCACAGGTCGGGGACACACACACGTCTGCGTTCTCCACAGAGAGGGTGGTGGACACTGACAGTGAACTCACAGGTCGTGGACACACACACGTCTGCGTTCTCCACGCAGAGGGTCGTGGACACTGACAGTGAACTCACAGGTCGTGGACACACACAGACAATGCCTGTGGCTGCCCTGGTCTCTCACCTGGGCAGGTGCGGCTCAGCAGATGAGAGCAATGCATGGTAAGCTCCTTTACAACTGGTCAGATGAAGAGCAACTTCACCAGCCCTCTGAGGCACCATTCTTATCGGACTCTGAAGGCCACTTCAAATCAGTAAAATGGAGCTGGTAATACCCTTGGGAGAGGACCAGAACAACACTGCCCAAAAGACTCAACATGAGCTGAGCTATGCATAAAACCTTAAATTTTCTAAAATCTACATCTAAAAATGAGGTGAAATTAATTTGAATAATATATTTCATTGAATTCAGTTTATCTAAAATTGCATTATTATCATATGTACCCTACATAAAAAATTAGTGCAAGGGCTGGAGAGATGGCTCAGCGTTAAAGGCACTTTCTGGAAAAGCCTGATAACCTGGGTTCAGTGGTCCTAGTACCCATGTAAAGCCTGATGTATGAAGTGGTAAATGCATATGGAGTTTGTTTGCAAAGGCAGAAGGCCCTGGCACACACACTCTCCCTCTCTCAAATAAATAAACAAATATTTTTTAAAAGCCATTAGTGGAATATTTTCTGTTTTTCTCTTGGGTTGTCTTCGGAAGCTGGCATGTATTTTTGCATGGTGCAAGCTGGTTTGCGTGCGGCACAATGCCAGTGCTCTTATCTGCACGGTGGGGGGCTCCACGGTGGGCAGAGCTGGCAGAGCACTCTGAGACTAAGCGGGAGACAGTGTGGGCACGAAGGGCTGCCCATCTCGCTCTTACATCCTTCAGCTCTGATAGCTGCTTTTTGTGGTCCTGGCCATGGTCCCTGACAAGTATTGGCAGGAAGCTGTCCTGCGCATGCGGTTGTGTTTCTGAGGTCTGTGGTTGGGACCAGGAACAGGCCACGGGAACTCTGAGGAAGAAGGGTCGCAATGAAAGCAAAGCAGACGTGACAGTCAGAGGGTGGCTATGGTCCAGAAACGTGAGCGAGCTTCCCACCACTTCTGAAGGAATTCCTGGGGGCTGTAGGAATGGATCGGGGTTGACATCATGGGTTTCTACATCAGGGAATCTTCTAGAACAAGGTTCTACTGTGTTGCATGGCTTTTTGGAAGTACTGCGCAGTCCAGACCGGATGCATCTTCAGGAGGAGGCCTTGGCTTACTTCATCTCCAGTGGAAAGTTAATCGCTTTTTGGAAAGTTGTTTTCCTCCAGATGAGGACCACACAAAGAAAAAAAAAAAAAACCAGAAAACAAGAAACATAGCCAACAGTGACAATAGTTGTCTGCTTCTCTGAGAATGATGGACGTTGAGGGCAGCCCACGGCAGAGCCATTGTTTATATTGACAGCTTAACAGCGGGCTTGAAGGAGGAAGAGGTTGCGATGGCAGTGGGAAGCTGTAAACGCTTAATCCTTCACAGAAACTTTGAGGGAAGCAGGCGCCACAGAGCCAGACCCGCCAAAGCCTCAGTTATTGGGCAATCCGTTGTCTCGGCTGTCCTCGTCTGCACTCATCAGATGCCAGCAAGGACCGTGGGCACGGGGAGGACCCAGGGGAGGGTGTGGGGATGTGAGAACTGTGATGGATATTCACCTGTCGGTGGTGTTCCCCTCATTTATTCAAATTAAGCAGTGCCCAGAGCTGGAAAGAAACGGAACTGGATTCAGACAAAGATGAACTGCAGTAAAAATGGAAATTCGAGCTGAGACAAGCATTGTCCCGAGAGCACGGGGGTGGGATGGTGTCAGCTCACCGGGGCTGTGACACTGGACTTCTGAGGATGCCAGTCTGACTGAGCGTTCACCATGTATCCATATGGACCTGTCAGGACAGTGTTCAGCAGTGCAAGGAGGGAGTAACACGGACCACAACGAGCTGTTTGATGCCCCGTTATTGCCTTAACATTTTTGTTTTGCTCCTCAACACTAGAGATAATTTAAACTTGGTAATACTTGAAGTCATAGCATTCTAGCTGAAGTAGCAGGCCAGTACTCAAGACCAAGGCCAAGCAGCCAAGGGCTTTGCAGCGTGGCTCTCTCATGCAGGTACTGCGGTGTCCTTGCATCTCAGGCAGAACTCCCAGCATGGCCGCGGGTCTAGGCACACTGGCAGCTTCCCTGTCTTGTGAGTGGCCTGCGTTGCTGATGGTTGGCTCCCCGCCTTGGTTCATCTTTAGCACCTTGAGTCGGCTCACAGCCACAAGCTGTGACCACATCATCTTCACCGTGGGACCTCACTCACATCTCCAGAGAGGATCTTGCCTGCCCTGCCTGCTAAGTCTGGACCGCCGGACTCACACCTGATCTCAGCAAGGAGTATAATATTGTCCTTGTAGATTCTCCTCCTCAGAGATCCCAGCTCAGTCCTGCTAGGCTGTCTCCAGTGGGCTGATCAAGCTGGCCCCCAGAATTTAATTAAAGATGCAAGGCATCACCCTTTGATCCAGGAAAAGCAATTCTGAGAGGCATTCTCCATGCTGTCTGGAGGCCCCAGGTTGGATCAAGTCTCAATGTTTCCTGGTGGAGACTATGGTTTGGATGTGGTTTGTATCCACTAAAAATCATGTTGAAATGTAATTACCAGTGTGATGGCATTCACAAGGGGTGGGACTTTGAAGACATGAGTATGCCATGAGGTGTCACCCTCATGAACGGGTTAATGAGGGAGTAGCTTAGTTGGGTTGGCCTCTATAGTGGACTGAATGTAGAATGTCCCCATAGCCTCATGTGTTTGTGACTAACCATCAAAAGCAATTCTTGGCTGGTGGAGCCGTTGGGAGCTGCAGTCTTGCTGGGAGCTACAGTCTTGCTGGGAGCTACAGTCTTGGTGTGTTGCTGCGGTATGGGAGGGGGGTTGGAGTTTATTAGTCCAGCCCAGCTTGCCAGGGACAGGAGCTCACTGTCTCTCCTTCCTCCCATTGCTGTGCAGATGTCACTCCCAGCTGTGTATTCCTGCCACGGTTTCTCTGTCATGATGTAACTGTGATGTCACTCCCAGCTGTGTATTCCTGCCATGGTTTCTCTGTCATGATGTAACTTCCCCTCGAAACTGGAAGCTGAAATAAACCCTTCCCTCCCATAAGCTGCTTCTGGTCGTGGTTTGTCCCAGCAATGGGAAGGTGACTGTTGTAGCTCCCTGTGTCCCCTCTCTCTTAGTCCTGCCACTTGGTTCTACCATGAGTTGAGTACAAAGAGGTTTTGGCTAGTAACTAACTTCTGACCATCCAAAGCCATGAGCCCAGAAGGGCCTCTCTCCCTCCTTTGTAACCTGCCCACTTTCCAGTATTCTGTTATAGCCACAGAGATGGAGGAAGGGAAGGCATACATTGTCTCCCTCCCTTCTCTCTCTCTGTCCTTCATTCTCCAGAATCCCAGGGTCACTCAGGAGGCCGTAGCTGCTCCCTCCGACGTGCTTTTCTGGTAGAGTCTGGCGATGAAAACTCCAAGAGGTTCTGCTAAGTCCCACGTCTTACCATGAGCAGGAAAATCGCTGCTAACTCATGGTTTGGCTGACATCCCAGAAGCCAGGTACCACACCAAGAGCTTTCAAGCCTTAACTCTTGCACATGACTTACATGGCACTTACTATTTTATCCCCGTTTTATAGGTAAGAGCAATGAAGGGACGCCTTCCACCACATCACACAGTTTGATTTTAATGAAACAGATTATAATTCCAGCAGGTCCCATCTGGTTTCCCTATGCAAAATACTGCTCCCACAATGAATGAATCTTTAAGACCGATATGCATGCTTGGCCCTGTTTGTACCCTGACGTGTGTTATCTTGAAACGCTGAGCGGTCTATGAGACACTGTCATTCAGCCTGCAGCTTAGAGATAGATGGCTCGAGTAACAGGAGGGCTGTGGACCTGAATTAATGTCAAAAAAGGGTTAGCCATTCAGTGCCCTTAGTCTTGTCATTTTTTAGGCTAATTAGAAATGGATTGAAATGCAGATCCCAGCCTCCCTGCAGGATCTGTGCCTCCTCCTTATGCAGCGTATTACAAAGCCCCCTTGCATTCTTTCCATGTAATATGATCACGGTGATAACATCATTTATCATCCCGTGAGCTGCACTGCGCTGACTATCTTATTAGAGAATGTAACTGCAGGCTCCGATTCTGGCTGGCCCGACATGCTTTAATTAGGGCTTTAAAAACGTGGCGCAGGCTCCTCAGGCAAGGTAGGGTGTGACTCCTTGAGGGTTTAACCCCTCCTGTCTCTGCCCAGATATATGATCAAAGAAATGCAAAAACGGAGGGAGGGAAGGAAGGAGGACTCTGAACCTTCCCTGGAAAATAGAAAGACTGCCATCAACAGGCTGGGATGGGGGGGACTCTCTGTGGATTGGAGGCATAGCGAATGTGACTGGTGAATGCAGGCCAGGACTCACCTAACAGGCCCAGAGATGTGTCTTCAAGTTCTGGTAGAGGATCATTGCAAGCTGCCTGTCTGGTGCTAACTGCAGCCAACCCAAGAGGAACGGTAGTCCATGCCTGTATTTCCCCCACAGTACCCTGGGACAGCCGCAGCAACACAGATTTCCTTATCCTAATGTGCAGTCAAATGTGGGGCCTTGAACCCTCGTGTGTGAAGAGTGGAGAGTTCCAGAACCAAGCCGAGAGACTCGAATGCCTCTTCTCCTTACAGATGTGGCGATTTTGTTTTTATTATTTTTATTTCTTTTTATTTTAGAGAGTAGGGAAGAGGAAACACTTGCACCACCTAGTGGGCAGGTGCGACCTTGTGATCACCTCACCTTTGTGCATCTGGCTTACATGGGATCTGGAGAGTTGAACATGGATCCTTAGGCTTCACAGACAAGCTCCTTAACCCCTGAGCCATCTCTCCAGCCCCATGTGGTGATTTTACAGCTCTTTTCTCTACTGTCCCACTTCATGGGTGTGGTGTCATGATCCAGGATAACTGAAACTCACCTACCTCTGAGCTTTTACAACACTTCTGACCTTATTATAGGCAGGCTGAAGCTGGGAGTGCCAGGCCTGTTCAGGATGGGAGAAGAAGGGCTGTAGTTCTTTGCAGAAGTGAGGCTAGTACAAATACCCCTGGGATGAAATGAATGAGAGTGGCCTTGCTAACTCACATCCGTGTGTGTGTGTGTGTGTGTGTGTGTGTGTGTGTGTGTGTTTTCCAGGGGAGTTACATGTTCTGTCTATTTCTTGTTGTGTCTTGGCTCCCAGCAGAATTTAAAGGTCAAGCTCAAAATAGGGGACAAAGGACCTTGAGCTGTAGTGTCCACAGGTGAAACACAGGTCCAGGTAAAGGCGGCCAGGGCTGTGGCTAACAACCTGGTCCTGACATGCTTTCCTTAGAGCTTTAAAAGTGTGGGTCACAAGGAGGAGGTGAGGCCAGTCCCAGTCCGGACCCAGAGGCCATGGGAGCGTAACAAGTTGAGCACAGGTACTGTGCAATGAGAGAGTGAGATTTTCTTCTTTAATCAGACTCCAAACAAAGACATGTCATGAGCTCCTCTTTCCTGCAGCATCTTGGAATTTTGTCCCATTAAAGGATACGAAGCTGCCAGTTAGTTGAGGCAGATATAATGGTGTGACTGGAAACTGTCCCCTGTAACCTCATGTGTTTGTGATCAAGCTTTGTACTTGACCCCGGCTGGTGGAGCCTTAGGAGGTGAACCTTGATGGAGGAGGTCCATCGCTGGGGCTGAGCCTTGAGGCTGCTTGGTTCAGCTCATTGGATGTTCAGAGCTAGCTTATTCAGGCAGTTTCCTCCCAGCTGTGTGACAGGGTGGGACGCCCCAGCTGATGCTCATGCTCCTGAAACTGTAAGCCACCACAAACCCTTTCCCCCTAGAAGCTGCTTCTGGTTGCATGTTTTGCCCCAGCAAGAAGAAAGTAATGGGGGACTGGAAAGATGGCTTAGTGGATAAGGCGCTTGCCTGCAAAGCCAAAAGATACAGGTTTAATTCCCCAGGACTCACATAAGCCGGATGCACAAGGTGGTGCATGCATCTGGAGTTCGGTTTCAGCTGCTGAAAGCTCTGGCGTGTCCAATCTCTCTCTCTGTCTCTCTCCCCTCTTTCTCCACATCTTTCTCTCTCTCTCTCAAGGAAATAAATTTTAAAAACTAAAAAATAAAGTAACTATAACAGTAGACAAACACTTGCTCAGAGTGTCTGCAACTGCAGTCACTGGTCACAATGTGTGGGTGTGTCTGACTCCCGACAGCCTCCAGAGCAGTTGAAGGTTGCAACGGGGGCCTCAAGCTTCCTTCTCCCCTGCTTCACAGGACAGCTCCTCAGTTTGGTTTAGAAAATCTCCATCTATCAATTACTTTACCTGTTTCTGTGACCAAATACTTGACAGGAAACACCTTAAGGAAGAAAGGTTTCATTCTCTCTGACAGTTTTGAGGGACACAGCCTGTCGTGGAAGAAAAGGCAGAAGCAGCCTGGGCACATTGTGAGCAGTCAGGGAGCAGACACCACCAGGAAGTGGGGGGGTCAGGCAGTGACCCACCAAGGGCTGCCCCCCACCAAGTGACTCACGTCTCCAGCAAGATGCCATAGTCTAAAACTTCCACAATCTTCTTAAGCAGCACCACACCTGGAACCACGAATTCAAACACCCGAGCCAATGAAGGACATGTCACCTTCAAAGCACGGCCTCTTTGACCTGCCTCGGCTGGGAGACCATCTCCATTGGACAATGGGATGACAGCTCTGGCAGATGAGGCCCGTCTCCCTGACGTGGAGCTCGAGCAGTGGGGGGGGGGGTACAGGGGTGAGATGCTATATATTCCTTAGCTAGCCTTGAAGCTAGGAATGTTGGAGTTCGGTGCTTGGAGCATAGGTCAGAAACACTCGTGACCGTAGCCTCAAAGTGATGGGCATCCCAGAGCTGCCAGGCAGGATGGAAGCTGATCAGCTCACCTCTGCTGAGGTCTCCATGGCCAAGTCTTGGTATTGTAGATGGCATCATGGTGGGAGGGAGCCAACGTACAGGGAGACAAGAAACCAGGCAGGCTCAGGCATCAGGCTCACCCGTTTATAATAGTCCCTTCTCGTAGGTTCTAACTTACCTTGAGAGACCAGCATTCATCCCTCCCAAAGGTGAGTGACACCTCATGACCTGATCCCCTCTCATGGTGCCGACAGTAGCCGGGTCCCATGTCTTACAATAGCATCTGCAGTCACTTCTAGAAGGTGTTGTTTTGCAAGTTTGTCTCCTCTAACGTTATAATGTCGTGAGAAAAGGCCTAGGTCTTACTCGTTTTCATGGCAGCATTGCGTAAGACAGTGTTGTTGGGTCCTCTAAGAGTTTGTGGAAAACAGGAATGTATGGGTGTATTGATGAAGAAGAGGAAGGGAGGAAAAGAAGGAAGAAGGAAGGAAGGAAGGAAAGGGGAGGGGAAGGGAGGGAGAAGTAACTATAAACAGAAACCTGATTTGGGAACAGTTCGTCTATTTCTCTGTGCCAGGATTTAAGTGCTGTTTTGGGTTGAGAGTTTTATGTTTTAATTAGATCATTTTTTGTGTTTATTCCGAATGCAAAGATATGTATGTCTTACCAATTATCTAGTCGTTGATTTGTTCAGCACATACTTGTTAAGGCATACATCTACAGCTTCCCCAAAGCAGCTGGAGAAACTCCCTTCACCGCTGAGAAAGCCTGGCGCTGGCTGAACGCTGCTTTGGCTTTGTGTGGATTCAGGCTAAGCACGGCCCCCAGAGCCCCCAAAGTCATCACCAAGAGATGTTTTTGGAAGAGTGACTTGTGCTAATAGAACACGTTTTATTACTGTTCTGTCGTTGTTTCAGTTTATCTTAAAGTACAGTGTACCTCTTTTCTTATGCTGTGTGTCTCCCTGCGTATGCATCTCTCTGTCCTCTATCAGCTGTCCATCTACACCCCTATGTGTCCATTTATGTATCTGCAGTTTACCTAGCCTCCATCGAGTTACCTAGCATCTACCTATCTAATCTAGCATCTACTTAAGTCTACACATAGAGACAAATCTTGACACTTTATGTCCTTCATAAAGAAAGCATCCATGTACAGGTTACAGTTTTCTAAAAATGGATCCTGTCTTTAAATGCATAAAGTGGGAATAAAGCATACCAAATATACAAACAGGCATTTTTCTGAGTATGAATCAAAGGGTTCTATGAATTAATCAATTATGGTGATTTTAGCTGTCTTCTGGATGCAGAGCCTGTGGTCTGGGTGTGTGTGGAGTTGTCAGACGCCCTGTCGAGCTGGGTCTGATCTCAAGCTGGGGAAGGGGCCCGCAGCCTGGCAGCATCTCTGCTGTGACCAGGACTCCCGTGATGTATGGAGGTGCCATGGCTTGTTATGTCATGCCCGTTGATGACGGTGTAATTAATTTGATGCCATCTGATGTGGCAGCAGGTTCGACATTTAAGACATAAAACGTTGTCCATGCCCCATGGAGCACATCTGTTTAATGGCATAATTCAAATTAATTTCCAACAATTTGGTGCCAGCTCCTGGCATGGATCCATGATTGCCCCACCCCCACTCCTGCTGATGGCTTTGTGGAGCTCTTAAGTCTGTTCATGGGAAACACATTTTCCTTCGTTCTTATTTTTCAACTACAAGACTGCAAAAAGCACTGTTATTCAGGGCTTCAAATTTTTTTCCCCAGCTCCCAAACACAAAGGTTATCGAACCACAATGAACCCAACTGGAGATATGACTGATAAGATCCTATGATTCCTCCACAGATCTTGCTAGAATCATGCTATTTGTCCTGAGATGTTTTTCCTGCGTGGGCCCCTCCGTGTCCCCTATGGGGTTTTGAGGCCAAGCTCCTTTCTCAGCTCCTGTCAGGGATAGTTCTTCCATCACTGCCTTTTGTGACCTCGATTCCCTGTTTCGGAGCCTTGGCTGGATTTGTTTTAATTATTATTTTTTTATTGACACCTTCTATACTTACACACAAAAAACATATGATATTTCCTTCCCCTTCCCCCATTCCACTTTAGAACTCCAATCTCCATCATATTGTTTTTTGCAGTAGAACACAGCTCTGTTTAAACTGCTCCATGTTTCCTCACTGGGTCAAGATTACACCTTGTTTTCAGGAACATGCCGGAAGTACTTTCCTGTCCTCAGTGTGCCCTGCCAGCAGCTGTGCGGCGTGTATATGCGCCATTGCTGGACAGGGTGACCTTGAGTGCTTGATTAAGGCCATGTCTGTGAGGGCTTATTTATTTATTATCATTACTATTATTAATTAATTATTTTGGTGTTCGGAAGCAAGGTCTCACTCCGTAGCCCAGGTTGGTCTCAAACCTACGGTGATTCTCCTGCTTCCACCTCCTCCACACGCATGGGAAGCACGTCTTCTCAGACTTCGGCTATGCGCTATGTTGCTCAGTTCCCTTTGTATGTGCTGGGGAAGGTAGTTCAAGACTATTCAAATGCCCGGGGTTTCCGTATCCCTCGGCCCAGGAGCACCGACATCCATCAGTGAATGATGCCGGCCCGCCCCAGTTACTCCTGTGCTGTTAGAACAGGCAGCTTTCTAGCCACTCCTGCAGTTCCTAACCTGCGCTCTCCTGTGCGGAAGACACTAGTGTTGAGTCTTTGTGTCATTGTGACGAGGAGACGATCACAGATGAGATGGACATTAAGGCTGGCAACAGAGTCTGGGTGAACTGTGTAAGAAAGTGCCAGTCAGAGTCATGCCACCACCCCAGCGGGTTCACACTCTGGGCCCATGAGAGTAGTCTTGATGGGAAGCAGGCTGCCCCCTGGTCTCCCCACACTGTGGTCTCACTGGCCAGGTTTCAATGCCACATCCCAAGAGGTGCGTCTCCTCAGCCCTCACTGCGTCCTCCAGCGCCTCTCACAGGCCCCCAGTCAAGTAGTATCTGTTCCCTCATTGTTTGGCCCACCCTGGCTTGATCTCCAGGACATCGGAGGCCTTACCTGACTTCATTACTGAGTCCTGAGCCAGGATCTAAATATTTATTCAGTTACTAACTGGAGGAGGGGTGGAAATACTCACTTCTTCCCTGCTGCCCACGACACCTGGAAAGTTTTCAGCCTTAGACTACCCCTGTGATGGTTGAATACTCCAGTGGAGCCACTACAAATGCAGGCCTTATTAACCATGGAACCCCAAGGCTTGCTCTGGGCTCTGAGGTCAATCTTGTTTCAGATGACGTCACACTGAAGTGCATGTGAGGGTCACTTGCATCTCTCCTCTCCTAGCTGAGAGCTCTGCCCGTGCCTGGCTGCACAACACAGACACGACGAACCCCGCACACACATCATGACGGTGTCGTTCAGGGGCCTGAAGGGAGCAGCTGTGGCTTTGGTGTAGCAGGTCTGTCTCAGGTAACAGGCACCGGCTGTGTGGAATCTGTGCTGTGCTCTGTCATGTCTCTCAGCATCTTCAGGACAAGTGTGACATGGCTGACGGTGGCAGCAGGTGTAGTGAGGGGAGCAAACCTTGGGGACCTTGGTGCGATGGGGTGTACCATGGCTCCTCCCTCAGACGAGGCTGACAATGTTCCTGCAGACATGTTCCATACTGTCTTGGAGCCCGGACTTCCTCCTGTGCTAAGGGATGAAGCAGGCAAGCCCAGTGGTAATGTGGGTGCACAGAGGTGGGTCACTGACTTTTTGGGTGACACTGGAAATGTCTCATCTGTAAAATGGAAGAATATCATGGAGCACAATTGTCAGTAATATGATAAACATAAACTAGCCAGGCCACGTACATACCACGCACTGAATGAGGTCTACGTACCATGGTGTCTATGCGTGTTCATGACACGTGCATGTGTGGAAACTTAACATGCACACACATGTCCTGCACCAGGTATTTGTGTTCACCTACATCCCTGTGGCCTGTACAGTTCTCCAACCACAGACTCAATTAGAATTTATGAAGGAAGCAAAGCAAAGGAAACAAACATTCATTAAAATTTGATCATTTCTTGTTTTCACTTAATGCTGTTTTCCTGAGCCATCTGGGAACAATTTATTGAAACCATAATTACGCATTAAATATTGCGATTTGTTCCAGACCCGGTCTATGGAGTAAACAGTATAGAGATTTACTGGAGAGTCGGCACACCGGCAGTCCTGCTGCTTTTCTGCCAACACACTTCATCCTTCCTGGGGCTCCTTCCGCCCTGCCAGGACCAGTCCTAACCCAGGAGAAAACGTAGATGCTGAATTTCAGTCAACACACTGCGCAGGAGACAAACAGCACGTGGAGGCATCCCCGGTCAGTGACAGCTAAGACCCTTTGGGACAAGGGCTTCAGCAGAGGACAGTTTTCTCCTCGAGCAGGGTTGGCCGTCCTTGGGATGCACTTTCAGGCACCCTTACACGCTACAGCTGCCCCATGGGGAGGAGAAGGTGGATTACAAAATGGGTCCTACCTGCCATTAGGAGAGAGCCAACCCAGCAGAGTGTGGCTTCCGGAGAGCTGGCGGCTGGCGGCTCCTCTGTGCACTGAGCTAAGGGGAAGGTGGGTGGAAGAGAAGATCTTGATGGAGAGAGCCACGGATGAGGGCCTGTGCTTGAACTGCAACGGGGAAAACAGGTTGCCAAGCCCAGAACTAGACTTCAATGGACAATTGTCAGTGTTGAAAGTCAGAAGGAGAGGGAGATTCCCCAGAGCCTTGAGAAGAGGAAACACAGACAGAAGTATAAGTGCTGGGTACGAGCTGGAAGGAGCTCCAATTTAGAGATCTCTGGGTGTGAGTGGAAGAGGGGGTGCCAAGGGGATGAAGGCATACAACCTCCTATTCCTCCTCACCTTGGAGCAGCTCCCAGCTGTCATCTCATCCTGCTCCCCCCCGCATTCCTGTCTGCATCCACTGCTATGGACAAACACCTCATGTCTGGCAGCGTCTGCTCTCACAACAAAGTTTTCTTTGCTTTTCTTTTTAAATATTTATTTATTTATTTGAGAGAGAGTGAGAGGAAGGGGCAGAGAGAAAGAGAGAATGGGCGCACCAGGGCCTCCAGCCACTGCAAAAGAACTCCAGATGTGTGCACCCCTTTGAGGGTCCTAGGGAATCAAACTGGGTCCTTAGGCTTCTCAGGCAAACATCTTAACCACTGAGCCATTTCCCCAGCTGAGTTTTCTTTTCTTTCTTCTCTATTTTTTTTTATTGCCTTTCCTCTCCCACTACCCACCTGACCTCAGGTCTACCAGCTGTTTGTCGTTAGCAAAGGTGCATTGGGGGCTGAAAGGCAAAATGCATGATAGGGGTACCGTTCTGTTTCCTGGACGATGGCTAGTGTTGCCATCTGGTCATGACCCTTGGCCTGTAGACTCTAGGGGTAGGACAAACAAGCCCAGAGAGTGTGTAACTCTGTGTGCAGTGGGCATTGTGGGCCCATCCTCAGAGGAGGTCAGCTACAGCCACCTGCTGTCATAGACTCAGTGTCCAGGGCTGTGAACCCTGGCAGGAAGGTCATCAGTGGGCCCAGGGAAGCCCCAGGGATGCTGGTGCCCACATTGCTCTCTCTAAGAATGTGAGTGTGAGTGGAAGGATGGTCTGACAGGGCCTTACAGAAGGCTTTCCCCTGGACGGCCTTGGCAGCCCTGAGTCGGTCGGATCCCTGACTGGATGTCCTTCTACAGGCTGCCTACCTGGGTGGGCTTCTTAAAGGTGGTGGACTTTCAGAGGGACAGAGATGGGAAGAGGCCCAGGAAGCAGTGGGAGAGGTGCATTTCCAGGTCACTAAGTCTCAAAGCCTAGGGAATGCCGGGGGCTGTCTTGTTGCCACTTCTAAACCTTGCCCAAGCTCTGGGTACTGTTTCATAGCCACAGGAAACTATGGTGTCCTGTATCTAGAACAAGAAAGAGTCCTTCATCATAAACTGGAGACAGGACTGAGAAAGCCAGCCTCAACTTTGTTAAAGACATTGGCAGAGTTTGAGTTTAAACACTACGTCTACATGGATATGAACATACCTGCATACAGAAAACTCTAGAAAGTAATATGCTACAAAGCAAGAAGCTATTTCCTTTAGTAGTCATTGTCCCGTTTATTTTCCTTTTCCAAGATTTCATGTAATGGTCAGGAATAAGAAAATATGGCCACAACAATTCCTGAGGAAGAGAAAATGACCCGAAGCACATCACAATGCTACCTAGTCTTGTCTTGAGGATGGTAGCCTGCCAAGGCTGGGTGTAGGTGTTAAATTCCTTACTCTCTCCTCCCGCCTTCCTCACAGATGGTGACCACTTATGAGCACAATGGCTAACTTTCCAGTGACTCAGTTTCCCTAACTACAAAAGGAGATCACAATAACTTCTTCTTAACCATTTGCTACTACTCTTCAAAAGCTCATTTTAAAAATTATATTAACTATTTATTTGAGAGAGAAAGTAAGAGAAGGAAGAAGCAGAGAGAGAGAGAGAGAGAGAGAGAGAGAGAGAAAATGGGCACACCAGGGGCTCTAGCCCCTGCAAACGAACTCCAGACACACCTTGTGCATCTGGCTTATGTGGATACTGGGGAATTTAACCTGGGTCCTTAGGCTTTGCAGGCAAGTGCCTTAACTACTAAGCTATTTCCCCAGCCCCAAAGTTAATTTTTATCCTTTGGAAATATGAATGTTATTTCTTTTTTAAAAAATATTTTATTAATTTATTTATTAGAGAGAGGGAGAGAGAGAGAGAGTGAGAGAGAGAGAGAGACAGAGAGAGAGAGAGAGAGAGAGAGAGAATGGGCACGCCAGGGCCTCTAACCACTGCAAATGAACTCCAGATGCATGTGCCACCATGTGCATTTGGCTTAAGTGGGACCTGAAGAATCAAACCTGGGTTCTTAGGCTTTGCAGGCATGCACCTTAACCACTAAGCCATCTCTCCAGCCCGTGAATGTTATTTCTTAGCATTAGTAACTCATTAGCTATTGACCATTTCCCCAGTGCTGACCCTGGAATAATTAATGGAGAAGGGCACATCGAAGCCTGAGCACATCACGTTTCCTCCTGCAGAGAGAGCAAAGAGGAGGCGGTTACATAAGAGGACGCAGCAGCAGTTGCGTGGGACTGTACACTGACTCCTTTGCGCCTGTCTGGGATGCACAAAACCAGCTGTTTCTGTTTGTTTGTTTGTTTGTTTGTTTGTTTGTTTGTTTGTTTTTCATGTCATCTGAGGCTGCCGGCTTGGTGGGCCTGGCCTGACAGCTCACATTCCCAGGGCTCTGACCCGTGGGGTCGCAGGAGCTGCCCTCCCTCCTCCACGGTGACCTTCCTCCTTTCCATTCCCTGTGGAATCTGGGATGTGGTTCTGTGGGAGACAGAGGATTCCAGAGGAGTCGCTAGGGCTGTGCTCTGGGACTTTCCTGCATCTGTTCTTCCGTGGGCTGCACACTGTTCCCAAACCAGGCACTGTTACAGTGACACAGAAGAGGGCTGGCCGTTAGCAAAAACAAACTCAATAATAACAATAAGAAGCCAGTTTTTTAGCACAAGGCTATATAAATATCAAAAGTTACTGACTGTTCTCTGAAATTGAATTTTAACTGAATGGTTAGTATCCTCCTGGGCAGCCCGGTGTGTGCCACAATGTACCCACTTATGCACACTTAAGAAGCACTGGGGGCACGTGACTAGGAAGGGAAATGGGAAATGTCTTACTCCAGTAACAGGATCAAACTTAATTTAACGTGGGGCTGGGCAAACTATACTTTATGCCCCAAGATACACTACTTATTATTATTATTATTATTTTTTGTTTTTCTTTTTGAGGTAGGGTCTCACTCTGGTCCAGGCTGACCTGTAATTAACTATGTAGTCTCAGGGTGGCCTCGAATTCATGGCGATCCTCCTACCTCTGCCTCCCGAGTGCTGGGATTAAAGGCGTGCGCCACCACGCCCAGATTGATACACTACTTTTTATTGATAATGTTTTATTAATGCCAGCATGCCCATTAATTTCCAGATAACTACAAGGGTGGAGCTGTACTGTTCAAACAGAGGCATCATGTCTGGTCCGTAAATCCTAATGTGCTAACTGTGCCGTCCTTACAGAGGAAGAGTGCGAACCCTTGACTTAAGGTGTTGATGGGTGGGAAAAAATGGCAGCTACCTGGAGCTGGTCCTTATTAGATTAATGTTGCTCAGGACAGCTATCAGGGGTATGCTATGCCTAGAGAACAAATGGGTGGAACAAGTGGGGTGGGTACTCTGGGCATCTGACTCAATTGTCCAGCCAGTCCTACAGCTGGTGAGTGACCTTGAAGCTCTTCAGAGTCCAGACCCCAAGCACTGACATTGTCCTCAACAGCAAAGTCATAGTGTCGTTAGGAAGGAACAGTCTATTCCTCCCTTGTAAAACACACCGTCTAGGCAAGCGAGCATGTGTATCTAGATTAACCCCACAAGAAACAGCAGTGGGTTTCCCAGGGCGTCTTCACAAAGTGTCCCTCATCCGGGAAGGGCTCCTCATGTCAGTTTGCAGGAACCAGATTTCTAGAACAAAGGGTGTGAGTGTTTACAGACCTGGCACATGGCCTGTTGGAAGCTTCACTTTCTTAGGGACCAATCCCACCAGGGCTGAGGGCCAGAGGATTCTCTTTCCATCTCCTCTGTCCCCAAGGCAATATTAACACGAACTGAGAAAGGGACAAATGCAGCTGCTGTCTTCCACTGTCCCCCCCCACCCCCACTTCAAAAACACTGGTGCCTTCCCACGGGCATCTGAGAGTAAGTCACCCAAAATGGCCGACCACTCCTGGCAGCTGTATGGCCTCCTTTCCAGTAACAGTGACTTCAGGCAGATTCTCCACAAACCCAGAGACCAAGCTGACATTTTATCCTTTATTTCAGGCTACAGCTGCCCCCTCGGGCCAACGTCACTCACTCTCTTGCTCACGCACTCACATTCACGTACACTTCAGAATCATGTATTCCCTGTGACTCAGTGGTTACATGTGGTCTAGCTTTGCAGTTATTAATCCTGTTTTTTAAAAATAAAAATCTAAGCAGCAAACCAGATCTTATCCAGAATTCCAGGATGTAAAATAGAAAAAAAGTAGACAAATATGAGTTCATACCCAGGCATTGATGTATGTATTCAGAATTCTTCCTGGTTTGCAGAATTCTAGCAAGGCCTAGAAGTTTGTGAGGGCATATCTAGAATCTTCCGGGATCCCTCTCACTCACTTGCTCCCATTTGTTCCAGCAGAGTTTTCAGCCTTGAGCTCTGGTCACACAGCATTTAAGGAACACTAGATTGGTGTTTTGATAATATTCAGACAAATTTCCTCTCATATCTGGGTACTAAGAGCAGATTGTTGGGTCTCATTCCTTCCCTCTGGGTCATGGGCCCATCAGGTTGGCATCTTTCTGGGCTCAAAACTGGGCAGTGTAAAACAACACCATTTTCAAAGTAGGAGGGCCTCCCTACTCAGCTCCAGTGCTTTCTCCTTTCCTGAGAACTATATCAGCACAAGAATCCACAGGCGATAGAACTACATAGAATATGTGTGGTGCCATCGTTTCGTGCCAGTACTATGTGACACAGGCTTCTGTCTCCTCTCTTGGAAAAGGCCATGAACTTTCATTGTTTCCAGTTACTATGACTGCTGTGTATGTGCTAACGTGCATTTCATGAAATAATAGTCCTGTTGGATCCTCCTTAAAAATATGGTCTCTGTGGCCGCGTGAGTTTGGGAAATGTCACATATTACACTCTCAGCCTGGAGATTCATAAGTCACATCTCAGTATTAAAACCACCCTGAGCAGGCTTGCGGTCAATAAGCCCCTTTACACTGTGTTTAATCAATGATTTACAATCGCGCTCCAGCACAGGGCGCCTTTGTTATTGTACACCTACCACCGGCCCAGTTCCGACTCCGAAGTCTGCTCCTTGGGAAAGGCTGCGCCTCACTTTTCTCATGGATTAGGACCATGGCCTTTGTTCCCAGGTCCCTCTCTTGGTTCACTGCAGCTCAGTTGTAGGTGTCCCTGGTCACCGAGGGGCCATGCATGGGGCATACGGGCACAAGATGAGGCTGATTTGTCAATTCAACTAGATTCACTGAGCAGAGGTCAAGGGTAATTCTATGGAAAAAGGAATTCTGTGTGTGTGTGTGTGTGTGTGTGTGTTGTTTTCCTGCGTGGGGTGTGCATGTGTGTCTGGGGGGTGTGCATGTGTGTCTGGATGACTGTAGAGGTGAAAGGACAACATCAGGAGAAATTTCCAGAAATATTTTCCAGCTTTTTTTTTTTTTTTTTTTTTTTTTTTTTTTGGGACAAGGGTTCTCATTGGCTGAGAGTTTGCCCAGTAGCCTAGCCTGGCTGACCAGTGAGCTTCAGGGATGGGGTTACAAGTACTTTTATGGATGTTCTGGGGATCAAATGTAGACCCTCACCTGAGCCATCTTTCCAGCCCTGTGGAAGGGGTTTTAAAAAGAGGAAACAGAAGACACAATTTAAGTTGATATTATTATCTTAGAGGTTGAACTCCTTTTGCAAAACACTTCAGCCTTCCACATTTGGTGATTTTCGATGAGTTTGGTATAAAAGAATACATGATTTGAAGCTGCTCACCTCCCCCTCCCCCTCCCCCTCCCGCCAGCCAAAGGATAAAGGGGAAGGCTGGAAGGAGGTGAGCTTGGAAGGCCTGTCTGTCCATTTCTCCTCTCCTTGCTCTTGTCCATGGGCGTAAACACACCCGAGAGGGTCAGCAGGGCCGTGTACTGAGGCAATCACGTAGTGGGGCTGGGACAGGGTGGTCAGGAGGGAAAGCCCACGCTACTGGTTAAAGTGGTGGAGCTATGTTTGCTCATCCTTTGCGTGGCTGAGGGACAAAGAGAGTCTAATTTAGCTGATTCTCAAAAGGTGCCAAAAGCAGGAATCTTTGAATGAGAACTGGGATACCGGGAGGGAAAGAAGATAAGGTGAATCAGAAAATAAAGGCAAACACAAGAGTAGTGGCTGGTGAATTCTTAAGATGTAGTGGACACATGGTGGACATATGATTTTTTGTATTTTTTTTTTTTTGAGGTAGGGTTTCACTCTAGCCCAGGCTGACCTGGAATTCACTATATAGTTTCAGGGTGACCTTGAGATTCATGGCAATCTTCCTACCTCTCGGAATTAAAGGTGTGCGCCACCATGCCCAAATAGGTGTATGATATTTTATCTATCACTTTAGCTTGGTCAAGTTGGAGCCGCAGGGAAAGTAAAGGATTATGGGTAACGTCGCCCACCTTAGGGTAGACATGGCTGAGAGGTATCTCTCAAAACCCATGTGAGTCTGGCAATACTGAGTGCTGACAAGCATCACAGGTATCTGAGCCCTCCTCGTGTGCTGCCACAGAGAAGACAAAGAACTGAACAGAGCTACATGTGACCCGAAATTCCACACCTGACATCTACACCAAAGAAATGAGAACAGAGACCTTTGGTGCAAAGAAAACAAAGCTCCAAATGCCGCCGTCCGGGGAGGGAAGAATAAAGAGTGGTGTGTCTGGGCTGGAGAGATGGCTTAGCGGTTAAATGCTGGCCTGTGAAGCCTAAGGACCCTGGTTCGAGGCTCAATTCCCCAGGACCCACATAAGCCAGGTGCAGGAGGGGCGCTTGCATCTGGAGTTCATTTGCAGTGGATAGAGGCCCTACCGTGCCCATTCTCTATCTATCTGCCTCTTTCTCTGTCTGTTGCTCTCAAATAAATAAATAAAAATAAACAAAAAATTATTTTAAAAAAAAAAGTGGTGTGTCTGTCCAGCGGGATACTATTCAGCCACAAAAAGTGCGAAACACTGGTGCACACCTATAAAGTAGACGAACCTTGAAAGCAAAAAGGAGACGTCAGTGGCTACAATAAAACAACCGCATGTATGTGGAATGTTTAGTAGAAGTGCATCTATGGAGAACGAGGGGATCCATGCTTGCTGGGGAAGTCAGGGACTGGTATCTAAAGCAGACATCGTTTCTAGGTGATGAAAATGTTCTATGACCAGCTGTGGGAGGGGTTGCAAGCGTCTGCAAACATTACTATACCCTTTAAGTGCTACATGACTATCAGTAGCATGTTTTTAAAATATTTTATTTTATTTATTTGATAGGAGGAAAGAGAGAGAGAGAATGGGAACGTGACGGCTTCCAGCCACTGCAAACGACCTCCAGATGCATGCGCCACCTTATGCATCTGGTTTCCATGGGTCCTGGGGAATCGAACCAAGGTCCTTTGGCTTTGCAGGCAAGCACCTTAACTGCTAAGCCATCTCTTCAGCTCCTCAGTAGCATGTTTTAAAAGAAAGCCATGCCCTCTAAAGAGTTAAATGTGTTCGGTCCAGAGGACCCCAAAATATGAAAGCCAATATCTCACTTCCTAAAGGAAGCCAAGTGTGAGCTACAAGAAAAACATCTAGTCCCAGACTTTGACAGCATTTACTCTCAGACAAGCAGAAGCACATGCACACACAGGAGTGCTCAGGGTGGTGACATTGAACTTGGTGTGTGCATCTGCGGCCTCAGATGTAGTCTGGTGATGGCTGGAAAACAAGAAAGATAGAGGATCCAGCATCCACATTGACTCCCAGGGCATGGAGCACACACCAGGCTCTGGAATCCACACTGGGAACCCAGGGCAGCATGGCCCTTGGCTCTCAGGTCCAGGCTCTGCTTCTGTGCCTGACATTTGAGCAGATGTACCTTCCCCCACTATGGCCTTGAGGACTGAGACTTTGGGGAAGAAAGGGGCCAGCCCTCAGGCTCCTACCATCCTGCTGAGAGGGGTAGAGGCTGCAGGGGCTGTGTCTCCCTGTTAAGACCCAGCACCTCCTCATCCCCCCCCCCATGTCAACTTCTTGCTCCACCCTAGACACCTGGTGTCTCTTCCCATGTCTCCCCACCAGCTTTTCCTGCGAGTGAATCTTCCCAACAGCTGACAGTTTCTTGGCTTCTCAATGGAGCTGAGCATCCTTTAGTTTGGGGGTTCCCCAGAGCACACAGTGCAAGATGAACAGCAGAGCCCCCTTATGCCTCCTGCAACAAATACTTGCCAAGATTGTTCGTGATCTTTATTTTTTCTAATAAAGTATGCAATTGTGCATTTTTTCCTTTGATAAACTAATTTTTTAATTTAGAAAAATATTCAAACACTGAGTGCATCTGCTGGCCAATTCCCACACTGTCTAAACTAGAAAGTATTTTAGAGCTCTTGTGTTTCTTGCCTGGTTGAATGTCATGTTTGTTTCTTTGTTTTCTGGCCAAATTTCTGTCATCTCAAATTCCAACGTATGGGTGTAGCTAATGGAGCCATGATGCACTGTCTTTAAGGACAAAGATGTCACCCATGACTGACTGCCAGGGCCATACACTGTGAGTGGCTTTTCTGGCTGGAAGGATGTTGTCACATAGAGTTACCCACTATGCAGATTCCAGGGGGCTGGAGAGATCGCTCGGTGGTTAAAGGGGCTTGCCTGCTTACAGACGTCATCAGATCAGAAGGTCAGAGAGTGCATAGATGAATGGATGGAGGATGGATAGATAAGTGGATGGGTGGGTGGGCTGGTTTGTTGATGGGCAGGGAGACATTCTTAGAGTGGGCGGAGACAAGAACTCTGCTGCCTCCTTTCCCTAAGCTGTCATCTTGTCTTGGAACAATTATGAGGACACTGGAGCATGATCCTGGCTTGAAGGCCACTCAGCTGCTGCACTGCTGGGGACCTGGCTGGAGAACACCCTTTCAGAAACTCGCTCCTTCCTCACAGCACCAACCAAACTGCCATATCCTCCCGAGCTTCCAGTAGGAATCTCAGGAGTTATTAGCAAAATTGCCATAGGTGTGAAGCAGCCTGGAGGGAACCTGCTGGTACTTCCAGGTTCTTGTCCCAGAGCAAAGAATCAGACCCGGGACTCATGGACAGTGATGGAAATAGAGACTGTTTATTAAGAAAGAGCACTCCCACTACCGAGAGCGGGGAACGATCAGACTCAAAGGCCCCAGGATGTGAGAGTTGTGGACTTTGGGGACGTTTTCATGGCATCTGGCTTCTCCGGTATTTGAACACTCCAGGCTTTCACCCCACCTCTACATGTAGCCTCAGTGGAGAAGGGCTTCCCGTTTCCCTGGCAACTGATGACTGACTCCTTTCCTATGCCAATCCCGACGCCTGTCTCCACATCCTGCTCTCCTACCACAACATGTGCTGCATCTTAATAAGTGTGTGAAAGTCACAGCTCTCACTGATGGATGGTTGCTATTTAGAGTTGAGTGAGGAATTGTCCAGGGACGTTTGAAGGTTACCTGAGTCTCACAGTCAACGAGGGCCTGAGAAATAATTATTCGTGTTATTCTCCAACAATTGCCTCCCCTACTAAAATGGTGTCTCTCTGGGTCAAGACTACTCAATGGCCAAGAACCAAGAAAAACAAACAGAGACCCAGTGACGCATGGCTGGGATAATGAGGATTCTCATATCCAGGGCCAACAGTAAGTCTCTTCATTGTTCGGCCAATACTTCCTGAATGCTACCATGGGCTCAGTACTGTTCTGGGTGCAGGGGATGCAGCAATGGGGAAAAGATCTCTGCACAGACAAGACGCCTTTCCTCATGAGCCTCAGTGCTGGCAGGGATAGAAAGCTCAACAAACCAGTGAGTCATGTCCATGCTGACCTGCACTGAATGCTGTGCAAGGAGAGACGTGGAGGGAGTAAGAAAGAAGAAGAAAAAAAGAGAAATAGACCTAACAAAAGTTAGTGTGTGGTGTGTTAGGGTGTGGTGTGAAGGAAGCGTCAGCGTCTGTAGCCATGGATTGGGAAAGCTGTGGTTTAGAAGTGGTCGCTACAGAAGATGGAAGTGATGGAGGAAGCCCCAGGGAGATGGTCCTGGTAAGGGAAGGGTGAACACAGAAGCCCATGTCAAGGTGGCTGGAGCAGAGCTGAGGAGAGCAGTGGGAATCAGTGGGTGGGGACAGAGGGGCTGATGGCTTTGCAAGGACTTTGCTCCAGAGAATGGAGTTGACCCAGAGGCTGCAGGCTTCAGCAGGATGCCCTGTCTATATTGCTGTTACTATTGGCATCTTAACTTTCTGTTAGTTTTATTTCTATTCGTCATTTTTGTCCTTTGGTTCCTTCTCAATAAAGTCACTTTGACATAGGATGTGTACTTGGGAGCCAAAGATCACAGAGGGTCACACTGGACTCTGAGGAAAGCTGTCATATCCTTTAGCTTGACTGTCACTAAACTCATAAATGCCATCCACCATGGAGTTCTGTCATGG
Source organism: Orientallactaga sibirica (assembly GCA_036365145.1). NCBI lineage: Eukaryota > Metazoa > Chordata > Mammalia > Rodentia > Dipodidae > Orientallactaga > Orientallactaga sibirica. The sequence goes on along the minus strand of JAEOAD010000044.1, from coordinate 18,647,129 downwards.
GACATGGGGCTGGAGCCTTCCTTCCTTCCCTGGAGGTCATGGTCATGTCTGTAAAGGAGGGCGAGCAGAGGAAAGGCCTTATAGAATTTGGGGCTTTTAATCCTCCTGTGAGCTGGGGGTTAGGGGAGGCCAGGTCGCTGTGGCAGGCTGTCCCCAGGGGTCACTGAAGGACTCTCACTTTAGAACACCTCCGTGGTGCTTACGGGGGAAGTTTGACTTCCTGGAACTTTTCTTCCTCTCTAAAGCTGTAATTCTTTCCAAAACTGTCATAGTCAGCTTCATGATGTGGGGTGAACCTTCAAACCAGGCACAAGTTCTGGCAGGAAGGGATTTGTTTGACGATTACAGATCCAGGGGAAGTTCCAGAACGGTGGAAGAAGCTGCCCCTTTTAAAGGTCCACACAGAGAGAAATGCCACCACAAGCACCACGATCTAGAACAAACACTTAGGAACCCTTGGCCAAGCTCCAGCACTCCCCAGCTCTTTAGACTGGAATTCGGATCCACCCCCAAACACACCTTAGGGCTGGACCCTAGAATCCACCCACAGTGACACCTCCTCCAGCCAGGCAGCTGGAAATCCAAGAAGCTTTAATAAAACTGAAACTTCCATTCAAACTACCACACTATTCCATCCCTTGGGGCCACAGTCTGAACTGCACAGACCCTGAGGCTGCCTTGACCCTGGGGAGAAGACACCACGATATCTGTCCTCCCCCGAGGGCCACATGGTGGAGGGAGGGAACTCCATGCTCTTTCTTAGCTATGTAAGGGAAAGAAGTGAAAGTGGCCGGCTAAGTTTTATGTCAATGTCACCTCTGTTTCTTCTTGTTCTCCTTGCAGGTTTTGTCTTATGTAACCAGTACTCTACTGGGAAGCGATGGAGTTCATGACTGTGGTACCTTCAACATGGATTTGTGTTTAGTTGATGTGAAAAGACCAAGGACGTGTTCCTATGCAATTACATTACTCCCTTCGCCCCACACTGCTTCAGGGAAGGATCGGCACGCGGCTTCTGCGTTTCTGTTTTCCTAGGTCTTTTGTTTACTTGAGTCTCCAGGAGGCAGGCTCTCTGTGCAGTCTGACGCCACTTCCTTTGGATGCACAGGTGAGGAGAGCCGGGAGGCAGGCTCTCTGTGCAGTTCTGACGCCACTTCCTTTGGATACACAGGTGAGGAGAGCCGGGAGGCAGGCTCTCTGTGCAGTTCTGACGCCACTTCCTTTGGATACACAGGTGAGGAGAGCCCGGGCCTTCAAGGAATTTATGAACCTACAGTGTGGTTTTATGGGTCAGGATATATTTCTGTGCCCTCCTCTTCCCTGAATCCCTCCCAGGGGAGCCCCTCGTGCCTCATTTCATGCAACGTAAGTGGAGACTTTATTTTAGGAGCTGATTCAGTTTTCCTCTTGCATTTTCTTTGATAAAGACTGGGGAACATTGAAGACACCTGATGGGAATGCAGTCGTGCTGATGTATTTGGCTGATAGTAATATTGAAGTTCTAGTGGTAGCAAGGCCAGAATCTTAGATGCCATCACTATACCTCCACAGACTGGTCCCACAGCTGTAAGCAAGGGCGAATCACTGCATTTGAGGAAGCTCCCACACAAGCTGCCCTTCCACAGGAAGACCTGCAGAGTGGGAGGAGACAGGGCCAGTGGATGGGAGATGCGTGCAAGCAGTTCAGCTTCATTTCAGCCCGAGGCACTGATCAGGAGCTACAGAAGGACCTCAGCCCTGTCCATAGAGTCTCCAGGATGACCTCAGCCCAAGGACAGAGTTGTTTGCTTCCGCTCAGCTCAGCACAGAGCCCAGTCCCTGGAGAAAGAGGAGGGATGAAGGCCCCTCCTGGGGATTTGGCTCTTCCTTAGCATTGCTTACTTCCATCAAGAAGGCACTCCCGATGGCTACTTGGGAAAGGACATCATGTGTTTGCAAAGCGAAGGGCAGTATCCCAGTCTGTACCCCAAAGGTTAATGGCAGCAGCGGATCCTTGGCAGCAGGATGCAGAGAGCACATTGCACAAGAACGCATTTGGAACAAACATTGAGGCTGAGCACCTCAGAAGACAGAGAGAAACAGCAGGAGATTTTGCGGCACAGTTGTTATCATAAAGTAGGAAGTGTGCAAGCTCTTCAGCATGACTGAATGGGTTCTGGCTGTGAATTATTAAATAATAACATGTCCAACTTCAACTGCAGGACACTGGATGGGCCATGATGAAGAAAGGGCTAAATCATGTTTTACTAGAAACCTAAGAGCTGTTTTCTCATGACAGTTTATTGCAGTGAAGCTTGATAAAAGGCCAGGGCCTACCATGAAAGTGTGACTCAGTAAATAACTGGGTGAGGTTAAATTTATGGGGTTCAGATATGTTGCCTCTGACACTCTGTGGTGATACAAAGATTAAGTCTGAGCCCAGCAAGAGGAGAGAACAGGCTAATGGTGGTTTCCTTCTCTGGAGTTGGCCTGGCCCTCCCTGACAAGAGCTTAATGAGCCATGATTCCATGTGTCTCATGGCTCTGGACTTACGCTTCCATGGAGGGACTCGAATATTCTCATTCAGAGAAGCCACTTGAGTATGGTGCTGGGGAAGGCAGCTGTTCTGGGTGTGGGGAAGTTGTTACAAGCAATTCTGAGCTTTTCTTCAGTAAGCATCTTCTGAATTGTCCTGTCATTGAATCTGGTCCTCTGCGAGAGCCATCAAGTTGAGACAATGACGGCTAAAATGTCTTCAGACTGAGCATCACCAGCAGTCACTGGAGATCTAGGAAAGTCGTAGCAATTCTTCCTCCTGTGCATCAGGGCAGCGGAGTCTCAACCGGAGCCCCGAGCTGACTTGCTCCAGGCTTGTGGGGTGGTGACTTACACAGTTTTGGATGATATCTGCAAAGATCATAACTCTGGTCTTGCTAGAATCCACCTTGAGCCATTCTTCCTGGCTGTGGATGTGTCCTTGAGGTCACTTAATAATAAAACCATGTCACCAGCATAAAAGAGATTTATCTTCCCCTGTGTTGTGTGGGGACAGGCAGGCATCTCTGTTAGACTATGAGATGCAAGTTCATGGTGAAGGAGATGGGAGGAAGGACACTGCAGTGTGGAGTCACACTGTGGGGTCGCTGGTTCTGTCCATCTGTGTGTGCACCACGGTTTGTAAGCAGAGCTCTAGCCAAAGCCCTTGGAGCTCAGGAATGCGGTGTCGAGTCTTGCTCTCTCTATCCCTCTCCTCTTCATTTGCGTCAGGTCACTGAATCACACCTCAACCTCCCCACACCGACACACAGAGAACATCACACTGCCATGTTCAAATTTGCGCCCAGGCCCATCACAAAGAGCCTCCAACGAGAGTAACTGGAACGTATTTTGCGGATGCAAAAAGGCCTCACGGGAATGTCCAACGCATCCCATTCACAAATGCTTCCCCGTCAGCTGCACTTAGTTAGCTGGGGGTGGGTCTGAGGCTCTGCTTTGTGACCACAAGTGTGAGGTGCGGAGCGATCATGGACGGTTCTTGCGGAGAGAACGTCTGCCTGTCTGCACACCGTGCTGACTCAGCACCCAGCCCAGGAGCGAGCCCTTGGCCACCAGACAAAAGCCAGCAGCCGCGTATTTATCAAGACTCTAAGGAGCCCTTTGCATTTTTCTGTCTCTGCCAAAAAGGAGTAAAGGGAAAAGGCGTGGTCAAAGATGCTTCATTGAGAAAAAAACAAAGAATTCTACTTTGAGCCAGGTATGGAAAGACGATGAGGGCTGACATTTTCTGAGTTTATTTCTTTTCAATATATTCCTTCCCTCTTTGCCCCAAATTCCTATTCACCACTGAACTTTGGCTAGTTGCCTTGAAGCACAAGAATGAACAGAGCACTCTCACAAGCCAGGAGAGTGGCTGGGGGCAGGGCAGCTACTTGGTGTCTCAGCCAGGGATTCCCTTGTGAAGAGACCTTCTGGTCCTCCAGGCCCCCTTCCCCACCCTCAGGTGCACAGGCCAGTGCGGGATGCGCCTTAGGGCTGAGCTTCTGGAATGGAATTCCGCCTCTGAGCTTTTGGAATGGAATTCTGCCTCTAAGCCATAATTGTTGTTTTTTGTTTTTTTTTTTTTCCCTCCAACTAAAAATTCCCATTCATCAACCTGGGTGGTCTTTTACAACAGAATAGCTACAGGAAAGTGAATGATTTATAGAATTCATAGACATTATCACCAAAAGAGTAGACCAACATTCCCTTGATTCAAGGCAAAGATGTTTATTTCCACAAGCTCATTCTGTCCTCGGGTCTCTGGACAGCGTCTTCACTGTAGCTAATCTTAGGAATTCCCAGCGTGGATGTGCTCCGTAGTTCTCCAGGACATTCCCTCTGTCTCTCAAAAGACTTCACAGTTCTGTGCATAGTCCTTGTGGAGAGCAGACTGGGAGACAAACCCAAAGGTCTATATGGATGTACCGCTCCGTGCTCGTGGGTTTGGGGGGCTGGGGTGGTCTTGGCACTAGCCATTTCTTAGATTCATGTTGGTAGATTTGAGGGCTATACCCCCCCACACCATAGAACAGCAACATGGCTTCTCCTCTGGATGCTTGGTTGCTTGGCTCCGAGGCCCTGGCGGGGTTAATCACACGCTGCAATGAATGAGGAAGACAGCATGCAGAGGAAGTGATGCCCAGCGGGTCCTGGAAGAGGACAAGGCCACGCATGTGTGGAATGGCATTGCTGCCCAGGATGACATGACACGTTTGTGGGAAGGCCAGATCTCAAGATAGCAACACTTTGGACTTAAAAACACAGTATAAAAAAATCCACCCAGGGGCTGAAGAGATGGCTTAGCGGTTAAGGCACATGCCTACAAAGCCTAAGGACCTCGTAAGCCAGATGCAAAAGGGGCACATGCATCTGGAGTTCGTTTCAGTGGCTAGAGGCCCTGACGTACCCATTCTCACTCTCCCTCTCTCTCTTTCCCTCTCTCTGTCTCTAATAAATAAATAAAAATCAAATCCTTAAAAAATTAAAAAAATTGACACAGTTCCTGAGCATGTGTCTGCTAACTGAATTCACTTCAGTGACGTCCCCAAATCCTTACTTTCATTGAGACTTGGGCAACACCATGAATGTCTATGCCATTTGTTTTAAGCTTTTAAATTTAATTTTTTTGAGGTAGGGTCTTACTCTAGTCCAGACTGACCTCAAACTTATAACAATCCCCCTATCTTGTCCTCCTGAGGGCTGGGATTATAGGTGTGAGCCACCCCATAAGTGGAAAAGTGAAAGGATTGTATTCCTGTGTTCTGCCCCGTATTTTCTCTTTGCATCAAGACATTCCTGTCCTATGAGCAAGCCACACAAGCCCTCGGGGAAGGGGCCCGGCTCCTATAACAATCCCTGTGGTGCCAGACAGAGTTGCCCTAATGGTCTGAAGTCTGCTCAGTTGAGACATTGGCTTGTCCAGGCTTTCTGCTACTCTGTGGTGATAGCTCACACCACCAGGATGGAGCGTGGCATGCCGTATGCTGCCAGCTCCCTAGGACAGTGTGAGGGTGGCCACGCCTGGAAGATCTCTGGGCAAGCACACCAGCTCTTCACTGGAGCTTTTGTGTTTGCCTAGAATATTGCTTCCAGGTTCCTTTATTCAAGACAGCTGTGTTGAGCTCCCCCAGAGTTTTGCACAGACCGAGAAATATCAAAAAGCAAAAGTGTCCCTTGAGTTATAAAGCGAGAAGAGATTTCTAATCTAGTTTCTTACGAAGATAGAAAACTGGGACCAGGCGGAAATTCCTCTGCGCAAAGGTTTGGTCAAGTCAGTCCATGAGGTAGTGAGCCTGGAGAAAGACAGGGTGCCATTCCTCCGAGAACCTGGAGTCCGGGAGGGGCCCTGGTTCCTTGAGATGAGGGAAGATGAAGAGGAGGAACAGGACTGGCTCCACTAGTGATGGGCTGATTCTAGAACCCGCCAGATCCCGAGAGTCACGAGACAGATACACAGGGCTTCCTGGTGAAGTGAAGCCCCGACATTCCCATGCATTTCTGTATTCTGAGCCTCTTGCTGGCTCCGCAGCTCCATGGGTGCCTTCACTGTTGCCACACGAAGTCCCTGTGGGCCGGGAGGCCTCAGCAGCTGTTTCCCCACGGGGTGGGTGGCTGTGGCCACAAATACGGCTTGATGGCTGAGAGTCTCCTTCACGGGTGTTCCCACTTTATCTGATCTCTGTGCATGACAAGCCGAAATGAGGCATACTAACTGGGTGTCATAACCAGACCCTTGGTGCCTAAAGACCTCGGGTGGAATGTGCTGGATGCAACATCAAAAATCCTGAATAATTGGCAAGGCATCCATAATTGGTTTCAGATGCTCCCTGCTTGCAATTCTCTAACCTTATTATTTCATGGAATTCAGAAAAGCAACCGATATCCCAGGGGAAGCCGAGGCTGCACTGTGACCTCTGAGGGCCCTTTGAGTTCACCTTGAAGTTGGGACCTAGCTGCATAGTCAGTGAGGGGCTCCTGACCGTCACAGCCCAGCCCTGCTCTGCCTCAGGCCCTTGGCCCCCTGTGGCCTGCAGGACACTGTTGTTTGCGCTGGGAAATCGCCTTTGCCAGTTGTATCATGTTTAGTTTTGTTTTTGTCTTTTTATTATCATCTTTTTATATATATTTCTATTGTCAGTTGAATTCTAAAAACAAAACCAGCGAGAAGGCCTTTTGGTGTCGTTAATCTGGGAAATTCAGTGTGTGGACTAGGAAACAGCAATTTGTAAGGTCAGAGTGCAAGTTGTCCTATCAGGAGAGGAGGATGTGGTTTCTGTTTTAAAAATTCCAGTTTAATTATTTATTTGTTCGTGTGTATGCATGTGTGTGCACATGCCATGGATCATGTGTGTGCAGGTCAGAGGACAACCTCCATTTTTGTCTCTCCTTCTACCTTCCCTTGACACAGACTCTCTCTTGCCAAGATTCTCCTGGCTCCACCTCTCATTGCCTTAGGTAAATTGGCACAACATTGCCCCTGGTTTTGCTTTAAGTGGGCACTGATGAAGACCCAACTCAGGTCAACAGGCTTGCAAGCCCCAGGATATGGCACCTGATCATCTGTTTCCATGGCATGGAGCCGCACTGTGCCTCATCTCTCCAGGTGAGAAGTATGGTTTCAGAGACAGTCAATGTACAGGGTGGGCGTGGCCTGGTTGGCCTCATCTCCTTCCAGAGGATGGTGACGGGCATAGGCTGGCAGAGGATGACATCCCATAACCCAGCCCCTGGGATATCTATGGGTCACTCTGTGACTGAAGGCTGGTGATGCTACATCCTGCTGGCAGGAACTGCACCAGTACCATGGCTCCTCCTTGCAGGATGCAGTCCCTAGGGTGTGTGGGGCCTTGATAGGGGAGAAAGGTGGAGACTCAGAAGAAATGGTTTTCAAAAAGAATCAGAAAGCATCATGAAGAATCTGACTTTGACATATGGTCATCACGGTGTACAGAGGCAGTGGGGAGATGGGATGACATTGTCACAGGGTCATCACGGTGTACAGAGAGCAGTGGGGTGATGGGATGACCTTGTCACAGGGTCATCACGGTGTACAGAGAGCAGTGGGGTGATGGGATGACCTTGTCACAGGGTCATCACGGTGTACAGAGAGCAGTGGGGTGATGGGATGACACTGTCACAGGGTCATCACGGTGTACAGAGGCAGTGGGGAGATGGGATGACGTTGTCACGTGGTCATCACGGTGTACAGAGAGCAGTGGGGTGATGGGATGACACTGTCACAGGGTCATCACGGTGTACAGAGAGCAGTGGGGTGATGGGATGACCTTGTCACAGGGTCATCATGGTGTACAGAGAGCAGTGGGGTGATGGGATGACACGGTCACAGGGTCATCACGGTGTACAGAGGCAGTGGGAAGATAGGATGACACTGTCACGTGGTCATCACGGTGTACAGAGAGCAGTGGGGTGATGGGATGACACTGTCACAGGGTCATCACGGTGTACAGAGAGCAGTGGGGAGATGGGATGACGTTGTCACGTGGTCATCATGGTGTACAGAGGCAGTGGGGAGATGGGATGACATTGTCATGTGGTCATCACGGTGTACAGAGGCAGTGGGGAGATGGGATGACGTTGTCATGTGGTCATCACGGTGTACAGAGGCAGTGGGGAGATGGGATGACATTGTTACAGGGTCATCACGTCAGAGGCAGGGTGGGATGACACTGTCACAGGGTCATCATGGTGTACAGAGGCAGTAGGGAGATGGGATGAGTCACAGGGTCATCACGGTGTACAGAGGCAGTGGGGAGATGGGATGACGTTGTCACGTGGTCATCACGGTGTACAGAGGCAGTGGGGAGATGGGATGACGTTGTCACAGGGTCATCATGGTGTACAGAGGCAGTAGGGAGATGGGATGACGTTGTCACAGGGTCATCACGGTGTACAGAGGCAGTGGGGAGATGGGATGACGTTGTCACGTGGCCATCACGGTGTACAGAGGCAGTGGGGAGATGGGATGACGTTGTCACACGGTGTACAGAGGCAGTGGGGAGATGGGATGACGTTGTCACGTGGTCATCACGGTGTACAGAGGCAGTGGGGAGATGGGATGACGTTGTCACGTGGTCATCACGGTGTACAGAGAGCAGTGGGGAGATGGGATGACATCACAGTGTACAGAGGCAGTGGGGAGATGGGATGACGTTGTTACAGGGTCATCACGGTGTACAGAGGCAGTGGGGAGATGGGATGACACTGTCACAGGGTCATCATGGTGTACAGAGGCAGTAGGGAGATGGGATGACGTTGTCACAGGGTCATCACGGTGTACAGAGGCAGTGGGGAGATGGGATGACGTTGTCACGTGGTCATCACGGTGTACAGAGGCAGTGGGGAGATGGGATGACGTTGTCACGTGGTCATCACGGTGTACAGAGGCAGTGGGGAGATGGGATGACGTTGTCACGTGGTCATCACGGTGTACAGAGGCAGTGGGGAGATGGGATGACGTTGTCACGTGGTCATCATGGTGTACAGAGGCAGTGGGGAGATGGGATGATGTTGTCACCTGGTCATCATGGTGTACAGAGGCAGTGGGGTGATGGGATGACATGGTCACAGGGTCATCATGGTGTACAGAGGCAGTGGGGAGATGGGATGACGTTGTTATGTGGTCATCATGGTGTACAGAGGCAGTGGGGAGATGGGATGACATTGTCACAGGGTCATCATGGTGTACAGAGAGCACTGGGGAGATGGAATGACATTGTCACAGGGTCGTCATGGTGTACAGAGAGCACTGGGGAGATGGGATGACATTGTCACAGGGTTGTCTAGGTGTACAGAGGCAGTAGGGAGAGGGTATAGATAGCTGTGTGTTGGGACAATGAACGGCCACTGGAAGATGAGGGCAGAGTCCCAGACTGAGCTGGGGCAGAGGAGTGACAGCAAGAGGCTGGGCCGTGTGTGAAGGACTGTGAAAGCAGCTTTGTCCCCATGGAAATAAAATGTGGTTTCTCCTGATCCCCAGGTCCCATCACGATGAAAGGAAAAGATGGCTCTTGGATAATTTCAAAAGGATGCTTCCCTATCATCCGTAACTGTTCTCCTCTCAGCTTTGTTCCCAAGGGAACATTACTTCCTCCATTAACACACGGAGCTTTCTAGATAGAAGCGTGTAACCACCCCCTCTACCCACCCACCAAGTGGAAGACCTGGAGGAGGGGCCAGTGGAGGGGACAGTGCTGAGTGCAACCAGCCCAGGGGTATCATGACCCTTCAGCTGGCACCCGTGGGTACAGCAGAGGCCCCAATGCTCCACTGACTGCTTGAAGTGACAGTGTAGGCAGAAGGGGGCACCTGTGTGAGTGCCCGCTTCCAGTGTGGTGGGTTCTGTCTTCTAGGAGCTATGCCTGTGAGAAGCGCCCTCCCTCGGGAGGCAGACGATCTTGTCCTTTCACGGCTGATGGGGCCTGGGAGATGGATCACCTCCCCAAGTCAGAGGGGACCACTCACCTGGGGGATGCCCAGGAGATGGTACTGAGCCCCTCACTTCCTGTTCTGTCCTTGGAGCCTGGAGCAGAGGTACCCAGCTGGCTCTGCTCCAGGGAAGCGTCTGGCTCTCGTTGTTTTATCGCTCGCTGCTCAGCCCATAGACACTGTTGCTCCTTGGAACGCTGCCCAGCTCTGCAGAAGGGCTGGGGCGGGGGCATGCCTCTGAAGTGTCATGCGGGCTGCTGCTGAAGCACCACCCTTGCGGTCTTCCTTTTGCATCACAGAGCAACCTGTGGGGTGTTTCAAAGAAGCCAGAAGTTATGACTAGGAAATACTAGCATTAACTAATTTCCCTTGGTTGCATTTTCCTCTCTCTCCCAAGTCCCAGCAGGGCCTAGCAATCTCTCGGCCCGTTTCCTTTAGTGGGCTGTGTTCTGTCCAAGACTCACTCCACGCCAGATGGAAGCGTCCCTAGTGCGCCCATCCCCAGTCTCTCCTCGGAGTCCTGGATGTTTAGTCCAAGATACCTGAACCTCACAGAAGCCTAAGGCTGCAGGGTGTTTTGACAGCTCCCCCAGGCCGACATTAAACGCTTTCTCATTGGTTTTGCGTGAGTGGAGCTGGAGAATAGCCGAGTATCCCCCAGTTCCACCACACGCAGGCTGGCTCCTTGGTGGGCTCCCTGGGTGATATTCCTGAGGCTCCCGCCCTGCAACTCCTCACCCTGAAGCCAGCCGACTGCATGAATACCCAGGGGCACACCTCTGGTTCCCTCTGATTTCAAGCTGCATGTTTTTAAGAAAAAAAAAAAAAAAGGAGCAATTACAATATTCTAACCGTGACTCAACCACAGCAATGTGGCGATGCTACACTCAGTGTGGGGCTACGCCACACCCTCACCAAGGTCCAGCTGACTACTTCCGCACCATGATCGCCTTTTTATTTGCTATCTGGATCAATGACTTTATTCCCCCGATGTGTATGGAGACAGCATTTTCTGAGTCAAGCCCCAAGGACAAGTGTCAGACAGCTGACAAGCTCCAGGCCCCTTAGTGCTCCCTGTCACTCACTGATGGACCTATAGTTGTGGAAAGAGTTCTCAGGACAGGATAGCCCGCCTGCCAGCAATGCTATGGCAGGAAGGGCTTTTCTTGGGCAAAAGGTATAGGGGTGGAAATCTCTGAGTGACAGGGGCACTGCAAGAAGAATAGGGAAGTCCCAGGAGAGGGGAAGGCTTGTGAAGACCCTTGAGCCCATTGCATGAACAACGGGAGCTAGAGCATGCAGGCACAAGACAAGGGGCCTTAATCCAGCCAGCAGTAAGACCTCTGGAGGGCCCAGTGCACACCCGGTCCATGTCAGCTTCCTAAGGGGCACGTGGGAGGCTGTGATCCAGAGCAGACAGGAAGGCCAGTTAGGAAACCGAAGCTGTCCAGTAAGTGACAGAGGTGAGGCTTCTGTAGGACCTATGACAGAAGGATGAAGAGGCTGGCTGGTGGAGTGATGTCCTGAGGAGGCCAAAGGTCAAGTGGACAGGACATCATAAATGGCTGGCCAACCAGCTTGGGCCCTAGGTGCTGGAAGGATACTCCACTTTAAAAGAGAGAGAGAGAGGAGGCTGGGGTGTCGATGGTAAGGCAGGACTTACTATTATCCGTCCTGGTCTGTTTGGGCTTGCTATAGTGCAGTGCCTGAGGCTGGGTAACTTACAAATAGAAGACATTGATTTCTCATAGTTCTTTGGGCTAGACGTTCATTAAGGCTCTGGAAGATTCAGACTAAAGTGGGGTCTGTGCCTGCTTATCCCAGAAATGCCACCCCAGACCACTCCCCCACTCCAAAAAGCCTTGTTTTATTCTTCTGACTTCTCTCAGATGTCACCCCAGGGAGCCCTGGGGACTGAACCCACGAAATGACTCCCTAAGTTCACACTAGGCAGGAGGCAGGAGCCTGTTCACTTGGGCTTTGTTAAGAGAATTGTGTGGAATGAACTCAAAAGTGTATCCAAAGCCCACACCTGACACCTGTCACTTCCTCTTATTCCGTCAGGCAGGAGAAAAGGACATTGAATTAATTAGAAAAGCTCTCGACAGTTGCGAACAGTGACTCTGCCCCCTTTCTTCCTGGGCACTACCAATCCCAACTGGTGAAAACCAACATGATTTTACCTTATTGTTCATGCTACAGGGTCAAGTTTTATGGTTCTGTGAAATATTTTTCTTTTTAAACAATGTGCATGTAAGCTTCTATCAATTGGTATGACTTCACTGGAACTGAACCTGATTTCAATTTATTGGCATATACTATTTATGCAAAATAATGGGTTTTAATATGGCATATATGTGTATAATATGATTTCAATTTATTATATATATATATATTTATATATAAATATATAATGGGTCCATTCTCTCTTGTCCCCCTCCTTCTTCTGCTGACTCCCTTCCTCTTTGCAACCTCTCCCTTGGCTTTTGTTTCTTTTGGGGAGGATGACAAAGTGAGTTGATTTAGGGTTCCTTACAGAAGAATGGTGAGGGCTTATTTACAGGACAAGCAAGTTCACAGTGCACACCTGGTTTCTTGATGAGTGTGCCCACTGCACGTCTCTGTCAGCACTGCAGACAGTCAGTAGGCAACATTGTCTAAGCTAAGCTTTCCGTACTGGAGAAGGAAGTCATCGATCAGGGGAGCAAGTCCCAAGGGCTGTTACTCATCCAGTTGAATCAAGGGGTGCGCTGGTCTCATTTATCTGCTCAGTTCACCCATTCCTTGGCGTGTAAGGGAGCTGCTGTCAACATGACCTCCTGCCCCAGGTGGCACTTGTGTGACTCTGATCATCCACTACTGCCCTCACCCAGGCACAACCACTCTCGACATCAGGGACAGGCACGTGTCTGGCAGAGGTGGAAGTGCCCATGAAGACACCTGCTCTAATTCTGTTTGAGTATTTTTTTAAATTTTATTTTTTGGGAGAGAGAGAGAGAGAAATAGGCAGAGAGAGAGAGAAAGGGAAATGGGCACGCGAGGGCCTTTCAGCTGCTGTGAACAAACCCCAGACACGCCCCCTTGTGGCACATGTGCAACAATGGCACGCTTACTGCCGGGGACGGCATGCTCCGAAAAGCCTGAGTCGAGACCCTGTGCATCGCTTGACACAGATCCGACCCCGTGGTCTCCTCGGCGCATTTAGCTTGGCAAGGACATCTACTCTTTCAGCTGTACAGCTCATGTTTGTTGCCATGATCTTTCTGGTTTCTCTCCTTATCTTAGCTTGTTCTTTCTCTTCTGTGAATGATCTGCAGGCCAGCCATGACCCCAGGGAATTAGACGTACTGCCAGCTTCTGATGAGGTGATTTTGTGGAATAGTATTATGCAGGCAATAGGAGATGTGTTCCCAGATCAAACAAAAATGGAATGGAAAACAATGGGTTTATTACAACAACAATAAATGGTGGAAGCCCCCTCAGGCTACTCGTGAGGGGCGTAGATTTGATCCTAAAAGCTTGCTTCCTCCAGGTGGTCAATATCAGTGTGACCCTAAGAGTGGCAGAGTAAGACTTAGGATCTGGGACAGGAGAGACTACAGAGGAAAATGGGCTGATGAGTTCGGTTTTATTATTTAGCTGTTAGGGATTTGAGACCCTATGACTGTTTATCCAAAAGATGAGAAAATACAACTTCATAAAGATTTAATTCAGGCATATGCTCAGCAGATACAATTTGGATGTACTGATTATGTTATAAAGTATTGCTTGCAGAAAGGAAAAGAAAGACTTGCTGAGTTAACTATAATTGAATAATAGGCACCAATAGCCAATCTGTCTCTCACCTTTGCTAACTTGCAGCTGAAAATAGAATCAACATTTAACAAAGAATGAAAAAGAAACTGCAAGGAGCTAGTGCCCCATTATTCAAAAAAGAATTGGTCAAGGTGTTTACAAAGGTGTTTTTCACGGTTAATGGTTAACAGTGCTTGCTCATAAAGATTGTAAGGGATGGGGTTAACTTTCCTGGAAATATTATGTACTTATAATTTCAAAGATTATGCATGCGAGTCAAATTTGGACACAGTTTTGTTTTTGCCTTTTTCCTTTTGAATCCTATTTTCTTGTATGAGAAAAATTAAAGACTGAGGTTTTGTGGCAAGAAGCAGCAGAGCGAGTGAGCAAGAGTAAGCGAGTAAGCGAGCAAGAGAAAAGCCAGAGAGAGCGAAAATGAAAGAGAAGGAAAAAGAGAATTAAAAAGAAAAAAGAGAGCGAGAATGAATAAGAGAGTGGATGAGAGAGAGAGCAAGTGAGTGAGAGAGAGAGAGAGTAAGAGAGAGAGAAGAAAAATGGCTCGCTGCTGAAGCCCGACCTGTCAGCTTGTATCAACATGTCCTATGTTTAGTTTCATTTTCACCGCTCCCATTCATCCCAGCTTCGTGGTCTCACCCCTTGTTGATGCTGGGGGCTGGACCCCGACAGCTTACATCACTATGCGTCTGGCTACGGGGACCTAGAGATTTGAACTTGCGTTCTTAGGCTTCACAGGCAAGCACTTTAACTGCTAAGCCACCTCTCCAGCCCTGTTTGAGTATTTTCACTGAGCTGCAGGAACACAAGTTTGTATATGCTGAATGCATTAGGAAAGCTTACTGTTGAGATTTTCTTTTGCTGCCAGGACTAGTGATCAAACACACGACTACTTAACACAGAACTCACCATTATGGCACAAATATGGAAGCTCGATGTCCAGCCCAGCCCCAGGTGAAAGGCAATATGGCTGCTCTTCCAAGATGGCTGGAAACTGGCCATGTGGGCATGGGACCAAGGCCTCCATTTCCCTTCATCTTTGAATCAGTAGTTTCTATCAAATCCCCTGCTGCTTTGACATGGACTCCCCTTCTGCCCCTGTCAGAGACAGGGCTCCACTAACAAGAGCTGTGTGATGAGAGTCGGGCCCACCCAGATAACTGAGGATAATCACCCTGCTCTCGGATCAGCTAATTATACCCTTAATTACATCTGTACAGTCCTTTCTCCTTGTCACATATTTGAGGAGTAAAGCTAGGGGGCAAAGGTGAGGAGTCTGCCCACAAGACTTCCGGCTCCGCAAGCAGTAATTAACAGAGGAAATGGAATCCTCTGGAATTACATGTACTTTTGTGGTCCTGGCTAGTCAAGGGTGAGGGGATTGAGTGGGATGACCATTTCCTAATCCTGGTGCCATGGTGTCCTCCGCTGCTCCGACCACCATCTAGAAAGTGCAGGGGAGGTCCTCTCGTATGAAGTCCCAGCCCACGCAGGAGCTCTGAAGCTGGCCAGCCTTCCTTCTTATTAGCTCCTGAGGACCAGCCTCCACTGTTAAGGACATGCTTCCACCCTCCGCTCGTCACGGAACGCTGTGTGCACCCATTCCTTCAGACTGCCAACAAGACCATGGATGGCATTACTACAAGGCCTCTGAAGGCCACCTGCTGTCACTGAAGCAGTCCCGGCCTCAGGCCAGTCCTCATCTGAGTGACATGAGGAAGGATGCCCTCCAGGCATTCATAGGGATGGCTTGGCCAAGGTCCCTGTCCAGTACTTTAGAGATAGATGCCCAGATATGCTGACCAAGCAGGTGAGGGATAGCCCACCCACCACGCGAGCCTTGACGAGCACCACTCAGGACGCAGGGCCCAAGCCATGCTCCTCGGGTCAGAGGGGGGGTTAGAGACCTTTTGCTTTGAGATGTGGAAGCCTTGGCTGGTGGTGGATGGATGTGCCCCAAAGGCTGCCACTCCCACCCTGTCCAGAAGCTTCATGAGCCCCTCCTTTGGAAACAGGGAGCGCACGTGAAACAGAGCGTTGTCTCCAGAGCCATCCCCTCCTCAGTTCTTCCCCAGTGCTTCCCAGACTACCTGCAGGATGTGCTAATCCTGATAGCTGGTTACTCACGTGTAAGATTGTGCTTGACAAACTGCTGCAGCTGCAGACCAATAGAGTACCATCCAGAAAGGTCTGGGAGGAGGAGCTGAATGCTGTCCAAGCCAGAGAGAGGGAAGTAGTGCATCGTGAGAGTTCAGGGCACTTCCAGGGATGAGCGCAAGCTAGGCTCAGAGGGTCTGAAAGGAAAAGGGCACTGCGGACAGTCACACTGAGAAATGCTGCCTGCTACCCCCGCTCTGACCCTTACAGTGTGCACTGGGACTAGGTCTCTGGGCTTTCTATGGTAAAGATCTCTCTCCACACACACACTCTTTTCAATAATGGGATGAACTAAATATACTGTTTTTAAACTTGCTTTCTAGACTCAATATAGATCATAAACATTTTTCCAAGCCATTAGCTATTTTCTCAAACATTTTTCTTAATAGCTGTATTAATATTCTATTTCATGGTTAGATCATAATTTATGTCCCAAAGCCTATTATACTATTTTTTTAGATTAGCTTTCATTTTTTTAAACCAATAAACAACCATATATGAACAGCTCAGAGCTAAATTTGCTCAGAAATTTATGATGATATCCTTGAGATATGTCTTTTGTAGCAGCATTTGTGGGTCAACAGTCATGTGGAGTTTGAATTTATATATATATGACTTTGGGGTTCTCAGACTTTCTTCAAGTTTAACCAGTTGTCCTTAAATTATTCTTTAGTTCAAAATGGCTCAGACCCTGTTAAGGGTTATATTTAGTTATCTTATCCCCTCAGTCTTTGCAACAACTTCCTAGGTCCTCATGAACTCAACTGGTCTAACGTTGGTAGGCCTGTTATTATGTGATGTGGCTTTTGTTCAACTTGTTTGATGATCCATCATTAGATGTTCTTCATGCTCGGTGGGGACATCATTTGCGTGGTCCTCACTGCATCCTAGCAAGTGCCAGCACAGAGGGAGAGAGAGAGGAATCCAAGGGGAAAGAGAGAGGACCAAAGAAAGAGGGAACGGTCATGCCAGGTGCAAGGTGGCTCACTAGCCTCACTAAATGGGGGGGGGCTCTAGGTTCAAGTGAGAGACCCTTCTTCAGTAAATAAAGGAGTCACTGAGGAAAACAACTGCTGTCAACCTCTGTCCTCTACACACACACAGACACGTGCATCTACACGCATGCACATACACAGATGCACAGACACACACACACGACAAAAGTAAATAAATCAATAAACGTGAGCATTGGGGCCTGGGAAAATGACTCAGTGGGTTAGAGCTCTTGCTGTGCAAGCGTTAGGATCTGAGTTCAGGCTCAGGCATCCACGTAAACCGTCGGGTGAAGTCCTGAGTCTGGTGACCCCAGCACTACGGGGACAGAAATAGAATTTCCCGAGCTCACTGGTCAGCCAGTTCAACAGATGACTAGCAGGTCCAGGTTCAGCGAGAGACCATGTCTCAGGAAAATCAATCAGAAGAACAACAAGAGAGGGATAGTCAATGTCCTCTGGCTTCTACATGCACACAGAGTGTGTTCATCTGCACACAAATGCGTAGGCCACACACACACACACACACACACAAACACACACACACGTACCACATCTTACACAGCACACAGACACAAGACTGTTGGTAAATTACCTAACTTTAGCCAAACTAGAAAACTACAAAGAGATGAAGATGTGTGAGACTTTCTGGTGAGACTGAGTGATTTCAACACTGTATCATAACCTCCCTATTTTTCAGTTGACATTATTGTGGGTCTCTTTATTTTATTTTTTGAGGTAGGGTCTCACTCTAGAATAGGCTCACCTGAAATGCACTATGTAGTCTCTGGGTGGCCTCGAACTTATGGCGATCATCCTACCTTTGCCTCCCAAGTGCTGGGATTAAAGGTGTGTGCCACCACGCCTGATGGCTCTAGTTATTTTAAAACAGTTTTCTTTGCCTTGCACAGTTCCCGTATGCTTGCATGTTAGAAACAGTCCCTTGTTGTATTTTAATTCAGGCTTATTGTAAGAGGATTTTCATACAGTAAAATTCACCACCATATTGTAAAGTTGGACAAGGTCTGACAAGCATGCACAGGGGGATGACATTATAAATGTATACCATGGACATTCACTCCCACGAGGCCTCTCACATCTTTTTCCCAGCCTCAGTGGCTGCCTTTCCTGCTTTTCCAGAGCTCCATTTAAATGGCGTCTTCCAGTCTTCCTCCTTCTGAGTCGGGATTCCTGCATTTAGACTGACACTTCAGAGAGGCGCCCGTGTTGCTGTATGTATACAATAGTTCATTCATCGCGATTGCGGATGTAGCTCAGCTGATCATCTACGAGGAACACGTGGGATATTACAATCACCTTCTCTTTGCTGGGACAAAGCACCCAACCCAAAGTGGCACATGAATGGAAAGGCTTTATTTCAGCTTACAGCCTTGAAGGGTGGCTTCATCATGGCAGAGCAGAGGCGGGCGTCACATCTTGCCATATCAGCCGGGAGGTAGTAGCAAGAGTGAGCTTGCTGGTGCTGGCAAGGTGGGCTTGTAAGTCTCAAGGTCCATCCTCAGCACCACACCTCTTCTAGCCAGACATTGCTTCCCAAAAGATCCGCCAGCTGCAGGTGGAGGAGGAGGTAGAATCACAAATGCATGAGGCTATGGGAGACAATTAAAAAAAAATTGTTTCAAACATTTGCGTTTAGGTTTTTTTAAAAAAATATTTTATTTACTAATTTATTTGAGAGAGAGAAAAAGGCAGAGAAAGAGAGAGAGAGAGAATGGGCATGCCAGGGCCTCCAGCCACTGCAAACGAACTCCAGATGCATGCTTCCCCCTTGTGCATCTGGCTTACGTGGGTCCTGGAGAGTCAAACCGGGATCCTTTGGCTTTGCAGGCACATGCCTTAACTGCTAAGCCACCTCTTCAGCCCCCCCCAAAAGCATTTTTATTGACACTTTTCATACTTGTCCATAATGTATTTTGTTCATAATCACTTCCCGTTTTCTTCTTTGTCCCTTTCCCTTTTCCATCCCCCACTGAAGCAGTTCTGCTTTCTAATTCCTTTTGATGTTTTTAATGTCATTCCCCCTTTTTTGTCCCCTTCTATCATAACAATATGTTGGTGGGAACAATTTTGTGCAGGTAGTGATAGTCGCTATAAGGTCATAAATGTGATGGCCACGTAATATCTAGAAGACAGCATTTCAAAGCATTCCTCCGCATCCTCTGGCTTTCGACTTCTCTAAGCCCCCCTTTCTGCATGGTTTTAGGGCTTTGCGAGCACACCATTTTTCATTTCTCTTGGGTTATGCTGAGCCCTGAGCTTGTGTGCTCACAGGCCAGCTCTATACTTAACTCGGTTAAAAGCTGCATTTCTTATACTAGCTTTATCTTATTTTTCTTATCTTGATTATCTCTTCCTACCTATGTCACTTAACTTTTTGTCCCTTCACACTCTGTGATTCTGCATTGTGATTGCTCGCCAGCATGGCTTCTGCAACATAAAACCTCTATCCCTGGTGTGGGGATTGAGTTGATCTGGGAAAGGAAGGAATTTCATGGGTATTTCAAACATGCCTCCACATCATTAGATTATGGAACAAGTCTGAGAACTGTCTGAAGTGTATCATTTAGACATGTAGAGGAGGAATAACAGAAGCCTGCGAATGACGGGATGCAGTATAGATAGAATGGGGGAGGGGCAGAGTGTCTTTCAGCTTTCAGAGTAGAGAAAGGATTGGCACGCTGTGCGTGGGTGCTGTGCTTGTGAGCAGATGTCCACACCCAGAGCTCAGCGCTGTAATAACAGCCCCGGGAATAATGCAAACCAGAGACCCCTGCAGTGGCTGCTGATTAAATAGGGGATGGGGAGGAGGGAAATGGAGAGACCCCTACTCTGCATCGAGCATCATTCTCTAGTTATGAAATGCTCTGTACTGTGACCTGCCGCACTTTTGTAGCATTGCTTTAACATGAGTTTGAAAGAAGGTTTGATTGCTGCTTAAGTACGTGTCAGAGGCTCTATGGCAGAGGTGACAGTGGATGACATTGTAGGCAGGTTCCTACCAAGAGGACTGGGCAAGAGTGGTCTCCAGGCTGAAAGGCCAGTTTTAGAGAGGACGGAAGTGTCTTGGGGACATGTGGCAGACTGGGTATGCCCTCACCCTTTCCTCCTTTGAGGAAATGGGCATGGTGACTTACAGAGAGGAGTTTGGTTGACCAGATGGCTGATTACTGGGACAATCGCTTCAGAAGCTGATGTTAAAGAGAACAATCCAAAAGACCTGCACCCATCACTGTGCTAGCCATTACGTACCCGGGAGCCCTGGAGAGCCAAGGCCGAAGTGAGAGAGGTGAGGGGAGTCTATACTTCCTGAAGCTGGGTGGGCAGGGCAGGCTCCATTATCGCCTGAAAATCCCCAAACCCTTCTGGACCTGGAACAGGAGTACCATCATTGGGATGTTGCTAATTGTGCCTAGAATGCCAGGCAACCTCCCTCTGCTCTGTGCACAGTCCCAGGAGGGAGCCCTGCCTTCCTCCTCTCCTCACCCCACGGAAGGCCCTGAGCACTCTCTCGAGAATTCCTAGTGGGAGGCCCAATGCAACTGCCTGTCCCTCGTCTTCCAACACAAACTGTGGCTTCAGCCTGGAACCAGTGACGAAAAGCACATTGGGACATGGACTTTTGTCTTCCGAAGGGCATAGTTTTGCCTGACTTTGTGTATGTTTTGGATGTCTGTGCTAAATAGAGCACTGAACATTTTAAGAAAACCAGTGAAAGAAGCAGACTGACCTGATTTTCTGTCTAATTCAGCAAAGTAATTTCCCCTTCCAGAAGTGACCAGGCACTGTGCTCACAGCGGGGGCGGAAAGGCTGGATTCCTGAGTAGCTGGCCGTGTTTTAAAGAGTCTTACTCTCACGGGGTGTAGGTAATATAAAATAATTGTGTGTGCTTTTTTTCCCACATCATAAAAGGAATGAAAATAACATGCGGATCCAGATACATGTGATAAGATCAGCTGATCTTTCTTGGTTCATCAAAACACCCCGAGCTCCACCGTTTCTGAATCTGCTTTTGAAAATCACTGACTGTCAATAGTAATATATAAACACATAGAAATATATTTTTAGGAATTTCTGAGTTTCAGTGTTTCTGTCTTATTCTATCACTTCTGCTGGAAAAATTAAGATCCCATCAGGAATGAGAGTGAAGACAGCCCAGGCAGGCTGCACCATCACTGGACTATTGGCGGCAGGAATGCTGAGGTTCTTGTATGTGTGTGCACGTGGTGTCTCTTGGAGTGTGCACGTTGAGTTACGTGATTGCTGGTGTTTCTTCTTAACTTCCAGATGTGGAATCATTTTAGCTGGGATGTCAAGAACAGTAAATAATGAGGGTGGACACTTTGTGGGCCACATGTGGCTGCCACGTGCAGGGTTCACCTTCTCAGAAGGATGATGACAAGGGAAGGCCATACTACTGTACATTGTGAGCCTCCCATTGCCTCCTCTTAGGCCCAGATTGAGGCTTCATACCATGTGGAGTGAGAAACGAACTTGAGTTTCACAGTGAAAAGCTGTCAGGTCATGTGATACATGGCCACAGATCAGAAGCTTGGCCTCCATGGTTACCAGGTAGCAGGTGAGTGAACTGGATCAAATTATGGAAGCCGTCCGGTGTATGTGTATGTCACGATGGTGGGGATCTGTGGGTTTTGGTTCCATCACTCCTCGTTTCTCATACAGTCTCTCAGTTCGTCCCAGACCTTGTGCAGCCACCAAGTTCCTCGGTAATAAAGCTTAGAATTCTACAACAAAATGCCTATTCTATGTCTGTGGGGCAGTGTTACCGAGCGGCTCTGCACCTCTGAGATACTATGCAGGAAATGGTCACTCTCGCCCACCTCATTGCCATGATGGCTCTCAAGCTGCAGAGGCCAGCTGTAGCCCATACCCTTGGAGAGATCACGGTCTACACACACAGGAAAAAGAAACCCCTCAAGTTCATGCACGGGGATGTTCATGGGACTATGTCTGCGTCCCTTTCTCTTCACTCTCTCTCTCTCTGAAAACTTTCAAATATTCCTAGAATATTCATATTTTCTGTTTTATGTTTTTAAAGATTGTTTTTCAGGGAGAGAGGGGAACTCAAGCTTCCTGGCTGGCTTAGTAGGGAAGTTTGGGACCTGACAGTAGCTTGATGCTCAGGGTCTGGGGGGGTGGTGGGCGAGACACCTGCTCCAGCACGTTCAGCACTCCTAGCCCCAGTAGAAGCTCCATCTGGAAGCTCCATCGGTGCCTTCGACCTCCCTGAAAGGCCTCGTGCTGGAGAGAGTATGCGGTGGGTTCACCTGTCCTGGGGCACATGGTATGAAAGGCCCTCCCTCTAAAGTTTCCTTGGAAAACACCCTTGAGCACTTGGGAGCCAGTAGCGAAGACAAGGATGGAGCAGAATCCCCTGTAGGTTCTTTATGCCAAAGTCTAGCTTGCCACTGGCTGAGTGTCCAGCTTCAGACGCCTGAGCCAAGGTCCGTCTGGAGTTGCCTGTCGCCGGCCTTGGCATGCACTGCATGTGCCCACACCCCCATCACCATTTTGTTTTATTGTTCCAGTAAGTACATGATTGTTGATTTTATGAGCATGACCTAAGATTCCAGCCTCCTCCGCTCTGTTAACCCCTCTTTCTTAACTTCCCAAGGAATCTTTACTCTCTGTCATTTGATCCCACGGCGGCCAACTTTGGGCTTTTAATCCTTCTTGTTTACAGTGAGTTTAATCTCTGTCATATTTAGTATTTAGCAAGACACATCCCACACTCCCTGCTCCTCGCCACGTGACCACATCAGTTAGGCCCAGTGACAGGGGTTTTAAACGTGTCTGTCTCTTGAAAGAGCAGTCTCCAAAGCCTTAAACCCATGCCCATAAATAATCTTTGAAGGACACTTAAAGGCAAACCCGGTGTGACGGGGGACCACCAAGCCAGGCTAGTCTGGGTTTCAAGTGGAAAGTCAGTGCTGTGTGTAGTGTGTGCCTATGGAAAGACGCAGACTGATTTGCAGCAGGTTTGCTTACAGTGGGTTTGCACTCACAAAAGCAAGGGAAATTTGATCCTCATGGTCCACAAGTCAGTATTCAGACTCCCAGGCTCTTGAGTATTCCGTCCTGACATGGGAATATCCAGGTTTTCACTCTCTGGGGCCACTTGAAGGACGTAGGGTCATGAAGCAGGTCAGTCCCTAACCCTTCCAAGGGGACCTGGTGTGGTTTTCCATTTTAGATGCCCCCCGGCCATCTTGAAGCTGGAGCACATTGGCCATGTTTCTTTGTCTGTCTGAAAACTGGCAGTCGGGTTGTTCAACAAGTGAATGTGAGATTGCATAAAAGCCACACAGAGAAGCCAGGGGACAAGAGAGAGGGAGACACAAATCAGGTGTAGGCTTTCAGGAACTAGTGTCATGGTTTAAATCCATTGCCAAGCGACAAGATTGTCTAGACTGTCCCAGTTTAAAAAAAAAAAAATGCCCTCCAGGAACATCTGAGGAAGTTTCTAGATTAAGTTCACTGAGGTGAGAAAACCCTCCCCAACTGTGGGCAGCACCCATTCCACTCCGTGAGCTGGGACCCCAGCACAAAGACAGCCGAGAAAGCTGCGCAACAACACTCATCACTTCTGTGACCTGACTGTGGCTGCAATGTGACCAGCCACCTCCAGCTCCTGCCACCCTGCCTTTCCTAACATCCGGCCTGCTCTGTGTCAGCAAACCCTTACTCCAGTGAGTTGCTTTTCTCAGGTATTTTGTCACAGCTATGAAGAAAGTGACTAATCCAAGTCGTGTCTCCTGTTGTTTATTAGGTCAAAGGCAAAGCTGTTTTTACACAGGCTACTTAACTTGAAGCATCAAGATTTTTTTCAACTGTACTAAAGTAGGCATGGCATAGAATTCACCATTTTAACAGCTTCTAAGTGTACAGTGTTGCAACACGCATGCTGCTACGTTACTGTCCCCACCATCCATCTCCAGATCTCCCCATCTTCCCCCCAGAAAAACTCGGCACCCATTAAATACAAGCTCCCCACTCCTCCCTGGCCCCTAGAAACTTGCATTCTATTTTCTGTCTTTATGAATTTGACGCTCTAATGAATGCAGATCATAGGTACCATCCAACATTTGTCTTTTTTTGTTGGCACAATGTCTTCACGATTCATCCCTGTACAATGTAGAATGGGTCAAAATTTCCTTCTGCTTGTGTGTGTGTGTGTGTGTGTGTGTGTGTGTCTATATACATGGTTGTATGTATGTGTGTGTAGTCTATATGCATGGTTGTTTGTATGTGTGTGTGTGTGTGGTGTCTATATGCATGGTTGTATGTATGTGTGTGTAGGTGTGTGTGTGTGTGTGTGGTATATATATGCATGGTTGTATGTATGTGTGTGTGTGGTATATATATGCATGGTTGTATGTATGTGTGTGTGTGTGTGTGGTGTCTATATGCATGGTTGTATGTATGTGTGTGTAGGTGTGTGTGTGTGTGTGTGTGTGTGTGTATATATATGCATGGTTGTATGTATGTGTGTGTAGGTGTGTGTGTGTGGTGTCTATATGCATGGTTGTATGTATGTGTGTGTAGGTGTGTGTGAATACTTGCTCATGTATGTGGAGGCCAAAGGGCAGCATCACGTGTCTTCCGTGCTCACTTTCCACCCTATCTTTTGAGGGGGATCACACACTGACTCCGGAGCTCACCGACTCAGCTGGATGAGTTAGCCATTAACCCCTCTTCTTAGGGCCGAGATGCTGGGCCTGTATTGCCATGCGCAGCTTTTCTGTGGATGCTGGGGGTTCATGACTGTGTGGTCAGCACTTTCCCACATTGTCATCTCCCTAGCCCCCAAATTTCCTTCGTTTTTATAACGGAATGATACTCCCATTGGTTAAGGAGGGACAGACTATATGTGGCTTGTCTATTCACCTGTTGATGAACGCTTGGTGCATTTATGACATCACCATGACCAAAATACCCAATAGAAACAACTGGGAATGGTTATCTTGGCTCACAGTTTCAGAGATTTCAGTCCTTTGTAACAGGCCAGGCAGGTGGGACAGCTCAGCACGTGATGGCTACAGTGTGTGGTACAGACTGGTCACATGATAGTGCACCAGGAAGGAGATAGCTACCAGAACCAAGGTCCAAGCTGTGAACAGCAAAGTCCTGCCCTCAGCGACCTACTTCCACCAGCCATGACCCACTCCCTAATGTCCCACAGCCTCCCAAAATCGCAACACCAGCTGGGGAACAAATGCTCAAAATATGGGCCTATGGGGACAATTTCATAGTAAACTATAACATTCAGGTTGCTCTGTATGTTTTCACTGTTGTGAATCATGTTGATATAAATGTGGATTTATGATTATTTATCTCAGCCCTGACTTCCAGTTCTTTTAACACTGTATACCTCAAAGCTGAACTGCTGAGTCATTGATTTTTTGAGGACTAGCCATACTGTTCTCCCCAGTAGACACAACCTTATTTTACTTTTGTTTTTGACAGAGAGAGAGAGAGAGAGAGAGAGAGAGAGAGAGGGAATTGGACGTGCCATGACCTTCAGCCTGCTGCAAATGAACTCCAGATGCATTCGCCCCCTTGTGTTACATGGCATATGTGCAACATTGTGCTCTTGTGTCACTGTGCATCTGGCTATGTGGGGCCTGGACATTTGAACATGAGTTCTTAGGCTTCCCAGGCAAGCGCCTTAACAGCTAAGCCATCTCTCCAGCCCAACACACCCCTTTACAGTCTCATTTGCCGTGTCCACATTTCTGGTTCCTCCACACCACTGACACTATTAATAGGGGTATGGAGTGCTGTTTCATTGTAGTTTCATGTGTATTTCCCCGAAGAGGAATGGTGTTGGACATCTCTTCAAGTGCTTACTGGCCTTTTTATGCCTTCTTTGGAGAAATACCAATTCAAGTCTCTTGTCCATTTTGAACTTGCATTGATTTTGTCTTACTGAGTTTTAGCAATTCTTCCTATATTCTGGTTACGTGTTCCTCATCAGACATATGGCTTCAATATACCTCCCATTCTAAGAGCTGCCTTATCACATTAATAACATCCTTTGATGCAAAAACATTTTAAATTTGGATGGACCACCATGTTTCAACTGATGTGCCGTGCACTCTGTTAGTGTACAGACCACAGGAAATGAAATAGTGACCTCTTCCACATTGCCACAACAGGGAGGGGGGGAGGGGAGAGCTCAGTGTAGATCCAGGTCGTCAGTACCATAAAAGCTCATGTGGTTCCCAAATCCCAGAACTTCTTTATACTAAAGGGTTCCTGGATGTCGGCCTTTCCAGGTATCTCAGCAGCTCTGATGCCTCCCTGAGGTCTGTGCAATGAATGACTTGACAGGGCTCAAAGTCACATGACCAAGGGGCCATGTCACATGAAGTCAGTAGGTCCTTGGCTCTCTGACTGTCTTCATGCCTGTACTGGCTCTTAAACTTATTGTAGAAAAGGTCATGTAACACCCACATGGAAATCAGATGCCCTGAAGGTCATGGGTTATCCAGGCAGGAATTCCTGAATCCTCCCCTTAACTCTTGACCCCAGATGTCCCTGGCCTTCCAGTGTCCTTCACTTTGGACTCCAGCTCTTCTTTTTGACCCCTCTGACTGTCCCCGTGTGACCTCAGCCTGAGGGAGCTGTCCTGGCCACTGTGAAGTTAGGCTTTGGAGCCAAGTCCACTGTGCCTGAGATCCTGGCCCATCCCATGCCCAGCAATGTACCAGTTAAGATCCGGGACATCCTCTTTCTCCCTATTCCCTGTGCTCTGAGCTAATGCCAGCCCCAAAGCAGAGTGTCGTCTGCAGCCCACACCCCTACTTCTTCCTAGCTTCCCCTCGGGGGCAGAGCCTGCTGTGAAGACACAATCCCAGATGTGTCTATTAGTCAGGGCCCTTTCTCCTCAGCTCTGCACACATTAGAAAAAAAAAAAAGATTTTGCTTCAGTGCCCCTCTGGGCCGCATCAGTTTTCTCCACCTTGTAACATGAGCAGGGCAAGTAACAAGGACACTGGGGGGGGGGTCATGGGGTAAGGCAGCATGTCCCCTAAGTTCCCCCTGTTCCCTGTACCTGGAGATGATCCCTGCCTGCCTTTCTTACACCAGTGTTCCCTGTACTTGGAGATGATCCCTGCCTGCCTTTCTTACACCAGTGTTCCCTGTACCTGGAGATGATCCCTGCCTGCCTTTCTTACACCAGTGTTCCCTGTACCTGGAGATGATCCCTGCCTGCCTTTCTTACACCAGTGTTCCCTGTACTTGGAGATGATCCCTGCCTGCCTTTCTTACACCAGTGTTCCCTGTATCTGGAGATGATCCCTGCCTGCCTTTCTTACACCAGTGTTCCCTGTACCTGGTGATGATCCCTGCCTGCCTTTCTTACACCAGTGTTCCCTGTACTTGGAGATGATCCCTGCCTGCCTTTCTTACACCAGTGTTCCCTGTACCTGGAGATGATCCCTGCCTGCCTTTCTTACACCAGTGTTCCCTGTACCTGGTGATGATCCCTGCCTGCCTTTCTTACACCAGTGTTCCCTGTACCTGGAGATGATCCCTGCCTGCCTTTCTTACACCAGTGTTCCCTGTACCTGGAGATGATCCCTGCCTGCCTTTCTTACACCAGTGTTCCCTGTACCTGGAGATGATCCCTGCCTGCCTTTCTTACACCAGTGTTCCCTGTACCTGGTGATGATCCCTGCCTGCCTTTCTTACACCAGTGTTCCCTGTACCTGGAGATGATCCCTGCCTGCCTTTCTTACACCAGTGTTCCCTGTACCTGGAGATGATCCCTGCCTGCCTTTCTTACACCAGTGTTCCCTGTACTTGGAGATGATCCCTGCCTGCCTTTCTTACACCAGTGTTCCCTGTATCTGGAGATGATCCCTGCCTGCCTTTCTTACACCAGTGTTCCCTGTACCTGGAGATGATCCCTGCCTGCCTTTCTTACACCAGTGTTCCCTGTACCTGGTGATGATCCCTGCCTGCCTTTCTTACACCAGTGTTCCCTGTACCTGGAGATGATCCCTGCCTGCCTTTCTTACACCAGTGTTCCCTGTACCTGGAGATGATCCCTGCCTGCCTTTCTTACAC
The DNA here is from genome assembly GCA_036365145.1 of Orientallactaga sibirica. Taxonomy (NCBI): domain Eukaryota; kingdom Metazoa; phylum Chordata; class Mammalia; order Rodentia; family Dipodidae; genus Orientallactaga; species Orientallactaga sibirica. Next base: position 18,619,090 of record JAEOAD010000044.1, on the reverse strand, counting down.
CAGTGTTCCCTGTACCTGGAGATGATCCCTGCCTGCCTTTCTTACACCAGTGTTCCCTGTACCTGGTGATGATCCCTGCCTGCCTTTCTTACACCAGTGTTCCCTGTACCTGGAGATGATCCCTGCCTGCCTTTCTTACACCAGTGTTCCCTGTACCTGGAGATGATCCCTGCCTGCCTTTCTTACACCAGTGTTCCCTGTACTTGGAGATGATCCCTGCCTGCCTTTCTTACACCAGTGTTCCCTGTATCTGGAGATGATCCCTGCCTGCCTTTCTTACACCAGTGTTCCCTGTACTTGGAGATGATCCCTGCCTGCCTTTCTTACACCAGTGTTCCCTGTACTTGGAGATGATCCCTGCCTGCCTTTCTTACACCAGTGTTCCCTGTACTTGGAGATGATCCCTGCCTGCCTTTCTTACACCAGTGTTCCCTGTACCTGGAGATGATCCCTGCCTGCCTTTCTTACACCAGTGTTCCCTGTACTTGGAGATGATCCCTGCCTGCCTTTCTTACACCAGTGTTCCCTGTATCTGGAGATGATCCCTGCCTGCCTTTCTTACACCAGTGTTCCCTGTACCTGGTGATGATCCCTGCCTGCCTTTCTTACACCAGTGTTCCCTGTACCTGGAGATGATCCCTGCCTGCCTTTCTTACACCAGTGTTCCCTGTACCTGGAGATGATCCCTGCCTGCCTTTCTTACACCAGTGTTCCCTGTACCTGGAGATGATCCCTGCCTGCCTTTCTTACACCAGTGTTCCCTGTACTTGGAGATGATCCCTGCCTGCCTTTCTTACACCAGTGTTCCCTGTACCTGGAGATGATCCCTGCCTGCCTTTCTTACACCAGTGTTCCCTGTATCTGGAGATGATCCCTGCCTGCCTTTCTTACACCAGTGTTCCCTGTACCTGGTGATGATCCCTGCCTGCCTTTCTTACACCAGTGTTCCCTGTACTTGGAGATGATCCCTGCCTGCCTTTCTTACACCAGTGTTCCCTGTACCTGGAGATGATCCCTGCCTGCCTTTCTTACACCAGTGTTCCCTGTACCTGGAGATGATCCCTGCCTGCCTTTCTTATACCAGTGTTCCCTGTACTTGGAGATGATCCCTGCCTGCCTTTCTTACACCAGTGTTCCCTGTACCTGGAGATGATCCCTGCCTGCCTTTCTTACACCAGTGTTCCCTGTACCTGGTGATGATCCCTGCCTGCCTTTCTTACACCAGTGTTCCCTGTACCTGGAGATGATCCCTGCCTGCCTTTCTTACACCAGTGTTCCCTGTACTTGGAGATGATCCCTGCCTGCCTTTCTTACACCAGTGTTCCCTGTATCTGGAGATGATCCCTGCCTGCCTTTCTTACACCAGTGTTCCCTGTACCTGGTGATGATCCCTGCCTGCCTTTCTTACACCAGTGTTCCCTGTACCTGGAGATGATCCCTGCCTGCCTTTCTTACACCAGTGTTCCCTGTACTTGGAGATGATCCCTGCCTGCCTTTCTTACACCAGTGTTCCCTGTACCTGGAGATGATCCCTGCCTGCCTTTCTTACACCAGTGTTCCCTGTACCTGGAGATGATCCCTGCCTGCCTTTCTTACACCAGTGTTCCCTGTACCTGGAGATGATCCCTGCCTGCCTTTCTTACACCAGTGTTCCCTGTACCTGGAGATGATCCCTGCCTGCCTTTCTTATACCAGTGTTCCCTGTACTTGGAGATGATCCCTGCCTGCCTTTCTTACACCAGTGTTCCCTGTACCTGGAGATGATCCCTGCCTGCCTTTCTTGTTCACCAGTGTTCCCTGTACCTGGTGATGATCCCCTGCCTGCCTTTCTTACACCAGTGTTCCCTGTACCTGGAGATGATCCCTGCCTGCCTTTCTTATACCAGTGTTCCCTGTACCTGGAGATGATCCCTGCCTGCCTTTCTTACACCAGTGGCCAGAGTCAGACCTCCAACTTTCAGTTAGGGAGGGAGCTTGTCATCTTCCAGAATATTCTTCCCAAAGGAAACTGAAGTGTGATTCCCCCGCTTTGCACTGGTTGTGTCAGGTCAGTCCTTCCCTCTGCTCAGCCCAAGCTTTCCGTGCCAAACAGGCTCTGTGCAGCACACGTGGGAGATGGCAATTGCTTTTATTTTTTTCCTTTATTATTTTTTTTATTGACAACTTCTTTAATTGTAGACAATATCCCATGTTATTTCCCTCCCTCCCCCCACTTTCCCCTTTGAAACTTCACTCTCCATCATATCCCCTCCCCCTCTCAATCAGTCTCTCTTCTCAGTTTGATGTCATCATCTTTTCCTCCTATTATGATGGTCTTGTGTAGGTAGTGTCAGGCACTGTGAGGTCATGGATGTCCAGGCCATTTTGTGTCTGGAGGAGCACATTGTAAGGAGTCCTACCCTTCCTTTGGCTCTTACATTCTTTCTGCCCTCTCTTCTGCAATGGACCCTGAGCCTTGGAAGGTGTGTTAGAGATGTTTCAGTGCTGAGCACTCCTCTGTCCCTTCTTCTCAGCACCATGGTGCCTTCTGAGTCATCCCAAGGTCACCACCATCTGAAAAGAGAAGCTTCTCTAACCAAAAGTGAGAGTAGCATTAGTATATGGGTGTGGACATTAAGAGGAGTGCTTACTGGGCAGTTTGGTGAGCATAGTATATACATTTAGCTAGACACCAGCAGACATTACACCCTAGGGCTCATGACTACCCCTGTCTTACGTTTTCAGTATCAGGGATGTGTTCCCTCCCATGGAGTGGGCCTCCAGTCCAATTAGAGAGCTACACTGCATGTAGGTCAATGGGAGAGAGAATACACCAGTGAAGGTACTCAACAGTGAACACTGCAAGCTTTAAATTTGGTCAGCCAGGCCAAATAAGCCAACAGATGCAACATTTTTTTTTATTTTGTTTTACTTTTTGATGTTTTGAAATAGGGTCTTTACATGCAGCTCGGGCTGACCTCCAGCTCAGCATATGGCAACACCAGGGTGGCACACAGGATGCTCCCTTCTTGGGCCAACTAAAAGAACCCTGAGAAGCGGTGACACTCTATGTCCGAAAGGGGTGCAGTGCACTTGTACACGGCTTCCAACTCTGCCAGGGATGCTGAGAATGACGTCACGGTTTGTTTACCTCACCTCCATCCTTGAAGAAGTAGACACCAGGGCTCCAGGACTTGTGTCTGTCTCCCTCTGAGACTTATCCATGTCCCAAGTTCTGCAACCACAGCTGGCAGCACAGAGCTGCCTCCGAGAGCTACATCCCCATCCATGCAGGCAGGGGCCGTTCTGTCCTTGGGTCTCCCGTGTCTGGCTTCTGCTTCATGCAGGCCTAAGGCCACCCACACGCACATCTGCCTGGACTTCTATGAGGAGGAGCCGAGCGCATGCCAGGGAGCCCGTGGGGAACTTGGTCTTAGGAGAGACAGGTCAGGGGGTATAGGAACACCTTGGATGTCTTGTCTCTGGGCTGACAAGCATTCCACACCAGAAGGGAAGTGAAGCCACTGGCAGCTTCTGGATTCTTCATCTCCAAAGCTCTGGCCACTGGATAGGCATGGGGCCAATGAGATTCAAAGTGACACATTTTCAGGAAGTCCTCTGGCCAGGCGTGGTTAAGTGTCCCTGCCCTGATGAATCAACAGTGTCCAGGGAGCTATTGTCACCTCCATCCATACTGTACAACTAGAAGAGTGAGGGAGCAGGGTGCTGTGGGGGTGGGGGTAGGGGCACCTAGCAGGAAAGTGGCCAGGCCCTGCCCTGCTCTTCCTCCCTTGGGTTTAGAGCAGCCTGGCTGGACACTCAGTGTCGGGAGCCACAATCAGGGTTCCCATGGAGACGTCAGCCATGGGGAAAGGCCAGTCTGCGGGTAAGCTGGGAACCTCAGCAGTGGACCCTTAGAGCAGATGGATGAGGCCAGAGATTTTTTGGAGAGGACTTGAGTCTTCCTGTACTTGTTTCTTGCCATCACTGACCATTTTCTTGTCGTGCAAGGGCAGGCTGGCCCCACACAGGGCTGGAATGGCATGTGGGCACCATGCTGCTGAGGGACAGGCTCCCGACCACAGGCGGTGACAGTGTGTCATCCCCCAAGAATCCAGCATCCTTCTCCATGGCTGCATGCCATGGCCCATCTGTGTCCTCTAAACCAACTGGTGGACACAGTGAATCTCTTCCTTGTCTCCCGGCTGCCGCTTCCCAGGAAGGGACAACCTGACCCAGGTGAGTATGTTGACCCCAGCTGGCCAATTCATCAGGCGGTCCAGGTGATGGACACCAGTCTTGAAATAGCTGTGACTGGTGACTCCCTGCCAGGTGGCAGTGTCCCCAGTTTAGACTTCCTCTTTCCTGTTTATAGCAGAAGCTGCGGTCCAGGCCTCTAAGTCTGGCTTTGGTGGTGGTGGAAGGAATGGAGGGGAGTTGGCTCCCATGGAAGTTTTTTATAGACCTGTTTTTATAGATTTTATAGATTCTGTTGCATCAACACGTGAGGTGGGAGCACTCACTTCAATCCTTTCCTCATTATAGATGAAGCTTCTGCTGCTGGAAGCCATGTGGAATATATAGAAGAGTGTGAGTCATACCATTCAAATCACAGCTAACCACTGTTAACGACTGATGCACGTCGCTAGCGGTCTATTCCCCGCAGAGCGGCTCAGAGCCACACTGTCCGTCCTTGTGCGATGCTTGTGTGTCGCCGCAGAGCTGGTAAGCCCTCGGGCTCTGACTGAAGTCAGTATCTGAGTGCAGCTCTCAGGAGGGCGCGGGGGTGCTGGGCTGAATATGTCCTTGACTCCCGAGTTCTGATGCTTTTGCCAAGTATGAGTACCGCTGAACAGATTGTTGGACTCCCCTGAGCCTCGCTGTTTTGTTTTTTTTTTTTTTTTCATCTAGAAAATGGAAATAACGTCTACCTTGCAGAAATTTTGAAAAGACCAATGCTTGAAACAACTGCTCTAGCTTACACCCACGAGCCAGGCGCATAGAACATGGCTGACAAACTGCGCCTAGATTTAAAGTAATCCAGTGATTTCCAAGGATGCCATAGTCTATGTAGACGCCTTACACCCTGCTTGCCTTCAACTGACAGGGCAGAGTGATCATTTTTCCACTCCAGGCATTTCTCTGAAGATGTAATTTCTTATACCTGTGTTGTAATGGACCCTGCTCTGCTGATGGTCCATAAATTATTGGAACATTTAAGATGTGGAAATAATTGCTTTCTTATATTTCTTATAACCCAATAAAACCATGTTAACATGGTAGCTATTTTTATGAGCATTCTAGTTTTTTTTAAGTGTATTGTACTTTCCTTTTCTGGAAAATAAGAATTATAAGACATTTTTAGAGAGAACAGCTGTGGCAACTTACAGACTCTCAGGCAAGGGCATTTTTTTAAATTTTCTTTTTGAAGTTCTAAGGATTCCTGGAATCCAATGGGCTCTTGACAGCAATTATAGAAAAGTTATATTGGCATTTCAAAATTCCTCAAACAAATAAACAAACAGAAGCATGATGACTCTCCCTTCAGTAAGTAAAATCAGAGATGTTCAGACTGAACATATTTCATGTCTGCGCCTAGCAATGGAGAAAATAGCTACAGAGGAGAGACAGTGGTGTGAGCAAAATCCTGACACGTTAAGACAAGATTTCAAGCATGCTAGGACCCTTTTGTTCTTGGAGGACCTTGGTCGTTGTCAGTTTCATAGCCAGCAACTCCCTTCCCAGGCAGCTCATAGAGGTGTCCAGGCGCTCACGCTCACCCTCCAAGCACGCTTTTGCTTTGGGGCCTTTTTTCAGGCCCCTTTGAGGTTCCAACTCCATGGCTCACGGAAGCCTGCTTGGAAGTGGAGTGTGCCCACACACCCACAGCAGAAAGTCCCGGCTGAATGCAGGCAGGAAGAGAAGCTGAGGTCAACCACAGCACCCATGGAAGATGGACCAGCTCTCAGAAGCATTTCTCTCCGTATCTATTACTATAGTTGCATACTGCAGACTCGGTAATTTATTTTTGGCTCATGGTCTAGAAGCTACCAGGTCCACAAGCATGGTGCTGGCATCTGCTGGGCATCTGGTGAGACCTTTTGCAGTGGGTCAGGTCATGGTGGAGTCATCACACAGTGAGGTGGAGCCAAACTGGGGAAGAGAGAGAGAGAGACAGGGAGAGAGAACACAGTACCTCGTGGCTCAATGAATGACTCAGTCCACTCGTCATGAGGGCAGAGCCACCATGGCCTTAACTTTCCACAGAAGGGGATAAATTACAACCTCTTTTTGGTGGGGGTCATTGAATCCACCCCATAGGGATGTTTCCATCAGCAGATGTCTTCATGGCTGAGAAACAATGTTAACTGATTCACTGTCTTTAAGAAGGACTTGGAAATGCCATGAGCTTTGTGGACCATGTAAGTGGGAGAGGGGAGGCAGCCAGAGACCTCCCTCTCTTGTCTCTGGGGCATGAAGGGGTGTGACTCTGCTGGCGCTCTCACGGCTGTACCCTGCCGAGACTCATGCACAGATAAGTACCGTGTGGTGAGGTGCTCTCATCCCCACCACTGAGCTATCGGACCCCAGTTTTTCAAAACTCATTACTTTTTTGGTCGCTCCTGGGAGTGTCTCTCCAGCCTCTGTTCTCTGTGGAAACTTGATAAACACTCTAGAAGTTGGAACTTGTGGTGATGCCCTGAATACTGCCATAGGCCTGGCAACCTTCCCTTGAGGGATAGCCCCTCTTGGTTTCCTGGTGGGAAACTAGCCTAAGACAACCCTGAGTGGCACTCAAGTCTACTGGTGTCCCTCTCTGGATTCCGGCAAAAGGCATTCCCTTCTCCCCCGGGGGTCACCTGGGAGAAGCTGGGGCTCCGGATGGAATAAGTCACTCTGCTTCAGCAAACCTGTGACTTCGGCACTGACTCTGATACTCTCTCATTTTAATCAGTAATCGTGTTTATCCCAAGCAGTGTTGCCAGGACAAATATTATTTCATTGGTTTTAACATCTGTTCACATGAAATCTGATATTCAGATTTATTCCAACCATGTTCTCTGATAGCTCATATAACTAATGTGCCCCTGGGGATGTTCACACCCAGTGTCTGTTGCCAGTCACACTGTTGTCACCTTTAGGGTATGCACTCCTTTCTGTAGAATTTTCTGAAGTAATGTTTTAGCCACTGGAGATGATATCATAATAAACTTTCTAAAGAATGCACCTCCTCTTCTTCCTCCCTGGTCCTCCCCAGGCAGGACCCCTAAGGTGAAGTTTTCTGGAAGGGTCTCTGCTTCCCCAGTCATTGGCAGCTTGCCAAAATTGTAGAAATTGTGTTTCTCCTTTCTTTTGGAAGTAAAGTGTGTTTGGATGTGACATCAAGAAGCCAGCCCTGCTATCTGTATCCGAGGGATGAACAGGCCCCCCCAAGGGACTCAAGACTCAAATCCAGTGCCGGGAATGGGATGGTCAGAAGCATTTTTGCTTGTCAATAGCCTCTGGGCTCCTCACCACTTAAGGGTCATCAGAGAGGGTGACTGCGTGCCATACCGGCTGTCCCACATAGGCTATCCAGAGTCATGAGTGAGCAGTTGACAGGCACTGTTACCCTGTGGTCACTTCTCTACTGGAGAGAAAGGCCAGTGTGCATCCTGACAACAGCCCCTGAGACACACTAGGGCCAGTCCCAGGAAGGAGCCGGGTCACAAGCATGCAGGGATTCCTGTTTCTGGGACTACTGGCTGTCCTTCCAGTCTGGAGCCATAGAAGGCTAGGCTCCCAGAGGTCTGAACCTGAAGGCTCTTTGCATCAATGATCATCCACTTAACCACTAAGGGGAAGGTTATAAGAAAGAGAGGGGGATGGATGGGGCCAGGGCATCCTGCTGCTCCAAATGAACTCCAGATGCTTGCACCACTTTGTGTATCTGGCTTTACATGTGTACTGAGGAATTGAACCCAGGCCATCACACGTTGTAAGCAAGCACCTTTAACTGCCCCCACCAAGTTTTTATTTCAATTTTTGAAAATGTTTGTAATAAAATACACACACACACACACACACACACACACACACACAAATTCTGCTGTGAACATGGGTCATGAATACCTGTTCAATTCTCTGCTTTCACTTCTTCTGGGTCTATTCCCACAAGTGGGAATGCTTGATCACATGATAATTCTGTTTGATTTTTTTTTATCTCTCCATCGTAACTGTACTGTTGACATTCCACCAGCCCTCCAGTATGTCCACATCCTCACCAACACGTGCTGGGTTCTGATTTTTGGTGGTAGCTCACGTGGGTATGAGTGATGCCTCCTTGTGGTTTGCACTTGGACCTGTGTGTGCATTAGTGATGGGCACATCTCCATGTCATGGTGAACTGCCTGGATATCTCCTTTGGAGAAATGTCCATTCAAATCCCTTGTCCAGTTAAAAAAATAGGCTGTTTTTGTTGTTGAGTTACGGGAGTGCTTCACGTATTGTAGACATTAACCCCTTATCAGTTAGTTTGCAACTCCCACCTCAAACCCACCACACTGATTGGCTTTCTTTTATTTTTGTCCCAGAGCTGTCAAAGCCCATTTATCAACTCATCTATTCATTGGCTTATTGAGCCTGTGTCTGAGTATCTCCTGTGTACCAGGCACGGGACCAGGTGCCGTGACCCAGCACAGGACGATGAGTGTCGCAGGGTCTACTGGTGTTCTGACGCCAAGATGCATCTTCGCAGGCCCTCTGAGGCTGCCTGCTCATCCACGTGAGGAGGATATTGTGGAAACAGTGGACGTCCTTGACTCTGTGTTTGCTATTTTCTTTATCTCCTCCCTTTATCACCCTTGTACTCTTTTTCTCTTGTAGCCTCAAGCCCGTGTTGCTCAAATCGGAATCCCTGTTTGCGGCCTCTCTCGGGAGCTGCTGGTCCAGTTGCAGAGATCAGCCCGTGAAGGGTCAGGGCAGCGCCTTCCTCACCAGCACCCTTGCATCTTGTCATCCCTACTTCCGATCATGTCCACAGTGCCTCTGGGCTCATTAGTATGTGACTACTTCCCCGAGTCCCTGACACCTACCTGAAAACTGCTTCTTCTACCAAGAGGGTGCCATTTCTAGAGAATTCCTCGTGTACAATTCCCCTTCTGATCACCACTCCTGTTGCATTAACCTACACTATGGCTGCTAAGACTTCTCCCTTCTAGGATGGTTTGCTTGTCCTTCTGCCTCTGGTTTTCTTTCCTCCCTTGCCTCTGTCACGCCATCACCATCCTCTCTGTTCACTCTGAGACCCTGGTGTGCAGCTGCAGTGTTCTCACCAAGCTGCTGACATCTCCAGATGTTCTGTTCATCACTTCCCAAGAAAGATGCGGACCTTCATGCTGTGGGGGGGGGGAAGAGACACAGTGTCTTCTCACCTCACAGGGCTGGGAGAAAGGTTTGAGATGATCTGAGAGTGAGTGGAAAAGCCCGAACCAAGATACAGAAGTCTTCCTGGAAGCCCCCCTTCCTGCTTCACAAACCTCTGCTCAGCTCACTCTGTCCTAAAGTTCCAGAACATTCTGCAGCTAATGTGCAAACAAATGAGACACAAAGCAGAAAGGCCACAGGTCTAGAGTGGAGATGACCACAGCTGTGTTTGGATCCATTCCAGGGGTAGAGGAGACGGAGGGGTCCTTTGAGGGAGTCGAGAGAGAGAGAGAGAGAGAGAGAGAGAGCATTCTATGTTCACCAGCAAATTCAGTTCGTCACAACAGCAGGCCATGAGCAGTCGTAGCTTTGCCATCATCCTCGCAGGCAGGCGATGCTCTTTGAAGCACTGCACCCACAGATGGTCCTGTGTGGAGCTGGAGTACCGGCTGTGTCTGCCTAGGCTGAGTGCTGCTGGGCTGTGTATGAGGAAGAAACGCTACAAATTTCCCACTTCCGCTTTTTCCATGGGAACAACTTGCATGTGTCATGCAAGAAACTGTGTGGTAAGAAAGCTGAGCCTTTTTGGGTTCACTGAGGAATGCAGTTTTTATTAGTTTTTTTGTGTTAAAATAAACACAAAGTGTACCGGCTGCTGTAGAAATACTCAGTGGAAGGAGTTGTTTATGGGACAATAACGGTTCTTTCATTTCCCGTGTCTGCTGCGTTGTTCATTTCATCGTTTTCTGGGGGCTGCAGAGCAATTGTTTCCTGGAATCCATGTGGCTTTAGGAGTCTGGGTACAAATATGCTTTATTTTATGAGGAATGTGTTCATAAGGTTCTGCAAAGCCACTGGGCAGGAGTTGAAATCACTACCAGGAAGAGCAGAAATATTAAAAAGAAGCAGAAATGGTGTCCACATGCCCTTTATCACTGATGTAATTGATTTAAGTGATGTAACTGAAAAAATATTGAAAATTTCCTATGACCGGTGTTAAAAGCCCCAGTCAGCATCTGGGGACATTTGGCCATAGGGAACAGTGACAAATCGTCTGGCCCTGTCATTCAGGTCAGGCCAATGGGACCCGCGTCTCCAGATAATGTCGGCATCGTCTATGCACTCACACCCCACCCAAGGACGACCCGTTGTTTTGGACCAGCACAGACAACGGCAGGGGTGAGGGGCTGTTTGCTTTGCAGAAACATTTAATGAAGTTAAGTGTCAAAGCAAATACAACTGTTGGCAAAACATTTTCTCCAAGGAAACGAACCGAGCATGGAAGTGCCTGAGAGTGTGCAGCAGAGCACCACCCTCTGCAGACTCCTCTCCTTCTCCTGCCTGAGCCTCGCCCACCAGCCCACCTGTGTTGCTCGGCCACCACCTGATTCCCCACCCTATGTTCACTCAAAGCCTTTCCAGCTATTATCCACATAGCACCCAGGGGGATGTTCCCATGGATCCGTCACACTGTCCCAGTGGAATCTGGCATTGGTGGCCATTGCATCGGACCCACTCCATTGTCACTCTCCCCTGTTCACTAGAAATGTGCCATGACCATTCTTGCCTCGGGAATTTCCCATTCTCTGTATCTTCTCTCTGGATTCCACCTATATCAGTTACTTCCTCCTCGCTGGGGCAAAATACTAGACCAGAAGCAGCTCATGGGAGGAAAAGGGTTTAATTCAGCTTACAGATGTGGAGGACAGAGTCCATCGTGACAGAGAAAGCCTGGCAGGATGGGAAGCTGATGTCACCTCATCATGTTAAGCACAGGAGGAAGCAGAGAGTGACAAATACTACTGCTCAGCTAGCTTTCTCCTTTTTAAAAAATTTTTTTAATTATTTTATTTGTTTTTGGAGAGAGGCACAGAGAGAGACAGACAGAGAGGGAGAAGGAGACAGAGAATGGGTGGGCAGCAGTGTCTCAGCTGCTGTGAGCGAAATCCAGATGCGTGCTCCCCCTTGTGGTCAAGTGTGGGATTGAGCCCTTGCATCACTTTACATCTGGCTAAACGTGGGACCTGGAGATTGGAACCGCTGGAGATTGGAACCAGCGTTCTTAGGCTTAGGAGGCAGGCGCCTTAACCCCTAAGCCATCTCTCCAGCCCTAGCTTTCTCCATTTTATACAGTCCAGGCCCCAGCCCATGGAGTGGTACTAGCCAATGTTAAGGCGAGTCTTCCCACCTCGACTAGCCTGATCAAGATAACCCCTCATGTGGGCACAGAGGCTAACCTAATCTACATAACCCCTCAAGGTGAGTCTAGGTCCTGTCAAGTTGACAATCAAATATAAACTGTCACAGCTCCCATAGATATTTGCAGATCTGCTGGTGTGATTGGTCATAAAGAAGTCATCAGTAACTGATTTGTTCTGTGCCTGTTTTTGCTTGTTTATTCCTTTCTCGTTGTTTCCTGTGAGCCCATCTCTATCCTAATAAAGAGATGGTAGTATAGGTGATGGTTGGTCATTTCTTTGAGATTAGGTCTACACTCGAGGATTTGGTTTTGAAGGCATTATGGCTTTTTCATTGCTCTATCCCTGGGACCACTGGCTCTGGGAGACCCCGCTGGCTAAGAACACTCAAGCAGCCCTAAGCAGAGGTCCGTGTGGCCAGAACATAAGTCTTACTTTTTTATTCATTTTTCAGTTTTTCAAGGTAGGGTCTCACTCTGGCCCAGGCTGACCTGGAATTCACTATGTAGTCTCAGGGTGGCCTGAACTCATGGCAATCCTCCTACCTTTGCCTCCCGAATGCTGGGATTAAAGGTGTGCGCCACCACGCCCGGCTCAGAATTTAAGTCTTCTGCCAACAGGCATGTAAGCATCTTCAAAGTGGATCCTCAGCGCCCATTGCAAATGACCACTGCTCCCCAACACCTTCTCTAAAACTCTAGAAAGAACCCGAGTCACTGTATCCAGTTGATCCACTTCAGAATTCCTATCCCACAGAAGCACTAATATGATAAATAGGTTCATTCTTTAAGCCACACAGTTCTGGGGTATTTGTTAATAGTAAAAGAAAATTATGTAAAGTGAGTTTTGAATCCCCAAAGCACAAGAAAACACATTATTTTGTACATTGACAGCCATTGGAACTCTCTTGTCTAACCAGAACTGTGTCCTCCTCCATAGGACAAGCCGAGTGGCCACTCCTTTGAGGTTGCCATCTCTTTAGCACCTGAAACACGCTGTGCTTCCCATACAATGTGTGTCAGTCAGTGAGCCATAGAACTGACTCATCAAATGGTGGAGACAGGTCCAGTCAAGCCTGCCCAGCGTCCATCAAGTCACTTTATCTTATCTTTGGGGTGTGCTCGCTTCTGGATTTCTTTTCTTTCAAGCTTCTCTAACCTCCCTTGGCAGCTGTTACTCTCAAGTATTTCCCAGTGTTTCCTGGGTACCGACCGATGCTTTCTTCCCTCCTGGTCATCCCTTTCTCACGTACTGGCAGCAGCATGTTCACAAGCCTTGCCCCATAGCCCTCTGGGTTCTCCCAGTGTCAAGGCCATGATACTCTTTTCTACACCTCTAGGACAAAGACCACCTTGCCTGGCTTTTGCCCTTATTCTCAAGGCCCATCTCCCAGCTGGATGTTTGTATTGATCTGGATCAGATAAGCCATGCTACAGTGACACGCAAGGCCAACACGCTGATGAGTTAGAAAGCTTTATCTTCCTTCCCTTGTCTTCCTCTCACTCATGCTGCCTACCCATTGCTACTTGGCTGGGGCCTGAGCTCAGATCTGTGTCCTGCATCCTCTCACCGAGGGACCCTCTCTTCCTGGGTTTCCACGACTGGTCGGTCATCAGAAAGAATAGCTTGAAAAACACCTGACAAGTGCCATGGCCACACCTGACTCCCCATCACATGAGGAAGCTCTATTCAAAAGTGTGCTGGGCCAGTGGGGGATGAGCTGGTTAGTAATTGTCACTGGTGATGTGCTCGGCTGTGGCTCTAACGTCCTTATAGTTTGCGCATGACCAGGCAACAGTCCTGCAGTTCCACTGAAAGAAATGTTGCTCAGGTTGGCCTTTGCTTATTTGAGTTCAGATCTGTCACCTCAGGCCACCACAGATACTTATATCCAAACATAAACCCCAGGCTTGTTAGAGAGTCAATCCAAGAATAGTTTTTAATTACTATTGTGAGATTCATTTCCCGACTCCTCTAGCACTTAGGTGGAGACAACACACTATTTTGAGCAACTGGAAAATTGTTCAGATAATTAAGATGAGGTAGTGCTGGCCCCGTTTTAGACAATTACACCTTGGCCACAGCCATTTCTGTATAGCTGGTGGTTCATGCAAGAATTTTGACATAACACTTCCTATGAAAAGCAGAAGGCCAGTGGCTCCTCCAGCCACAAGCAAAGAGATCCCGAGAAGGTTTAGAAATGACTCTCAAGTAGATGGTTTATAACCCCCCCCCAACCCGAGAGGGAAGGTGATCTTTTGAAGGCAGCGGGAGTTCAGTGAGGGCCAATCATGTGAGATTAGTTTCATTTCCTTGTTTTGACAGGGAAATTGGACTTGCAGCGCCAAGGCCTCCTGTAGACATAATATATCTGGAAGAAAGCAAGGTTTGGGGGAAAGTTTCTGGTGATGTCCTCTGGAGTGTAAGCCGAGGGATCACACGGGATTGGGAAGGATTAATGGCCTCATTCACTGGGCTGGATGCTGTCCTTAGTGAAGACAGACTTTCTGCAGGACTCTGTCATTTCCTCTCTATTGCAAAATTTGTCTGTCCAAGGCCTAAAGAGATGGCTCAGGGGTTAAGGTGCTTGCCTGCAAAGCCCAAGGACCAGGGTTCAATTCCCCAAGACCCACATCAAGCCAGATGCACAAGGTGGCACATGTGTCTGAAGTTCGTTTGCAATGGCTTGAGGCTCTGGAGTGCCCATTCTCTCTCTCTCTCTCTCTCTCTCATAAATAAATTAATAAAATATTTTTGAAAAAGTTTCTGTCTATGAACTTAGATGACATTGATCGCATATTAGATGTTGTTAATTGTATTAGCATTCCTGGTTAATTAATATAATCATGCTGGCCACCACAATTGCTGTGAGGAGCATGCTGAATTCCAGATGCCATACTCACTACTATATATATATATTATTTATTTATGTATTTTAGTTTTTCGAGGTAGGGACTCACTCTAGCTCAGGCTTACCTGGAATTCACTATGTATTCTCAGAGTGGCCTCAAACTCTTGGTGATCCTCCTACCTCTGCCTCCTGAGTGCTGGGATTAAAGGTGTGCGCCACCACGCCTGGCTTTATATTTTGATAATTAATGCCCATAACCCAGTCATGTAGGACCATCATTTTCCCATTTTACTCATGGAAATCTGAGGCTGATCCTGGGAAGGGGCTCATTTGGGAAAGTCACCCTAGCTCACCTAACCCTAAAAGTCCCCACAATGCCCGGGATGGGGGGGCAGCACTTCTCTGACTGACCACACTTACCACGGAGAGGCCAGCAGCTACGGTCTCACTGCACAAGTTCTGCTCACCCCTACCCAACACTATGGGCTGCCATCTTGTTTCTGGAAAGTCTTCTTGGTTTGGGGACGTGCCTCAGCTCCTGGCTCAGGATGAAAACGGCAAGCCCAGCCTTGGTAAGAGGACTTGCCAGGACCCTTTGTACAGGACGAGCTCAGAGCAGCTGTGGTATGCTGGGCACCCATTGGCACACTCCTGATTTCCAAGACTGACAGTCACGAGTCCTCATGGGAAGGGGGCCCTGGAAACACAGTGGACGGGTTTGGGAATTGGAGGGAGTCCAATGGGTGGGGGAAGATGCAGTGATAGTGTTTGTTCCAATCGGAGCTCTCCTTGAGACAAACAGAATCACAAATATTAAACGGGATAAGTAAATGTGGCAATTTGAAAAGAAATTTTAAAACACTAATTTTCAAAGGCTGACAACACATACATAATAAAACTCAGAAAACATGCTTTTTAGTGCTGCCTACCCCTCTATGCTTTCCCTTACTCAGCAGAGCATGCTTTGGTGGCTTGTGAGTGTAACTCAGATCCTGGTTTGTTATTTTCTAGGTAAGCACTCTGCCACTGAGCAATGTACCCAGAAATGGGCAGTCTGGTCAGTCCTTCCCTCCGCAGGGTTGGCCAGCCAGCCCGTTCTGTCTTACTAATGGTCTCAAAACAATGCTCTCAGCTTCCCAGGTTGGGCTGATGCTGAGGAGAACTGGCCTGTCGCGTGGACTTTCAGGATGGTTGCAAACTTTGGAAGAGTGGCCAACAAAACCCTTTCCTGCCAGATTCCAAGGCACTGAAGAGGTTCTGTCACAAGCTGATTCTCAAGACCCTTTGCCCTGGTGACCACTGTTACCAGTTGGTCAGAATCCTCTGCCAGTCTGGCCAGGGATAATGCGATAGTCCACAGAAAGGAATGTAGAACACATGAAAGTGTCTCACGGCCCTTGCAAGCCATATTTTCAACCCAGTTTCCTCTTAAGTGGGTCCCAAATGCCCTTGGCATCTGCACACTATCAATAGAGAAGCTGAAGTGGGTTTACCCATGTAAACTAAATATATTTCTATGGAAGTTTTAATGACTTCTATGATTTTTTTTTTTTTCTCTGAGCTTTCTGATCATCAAAGCAAGCAGCAAAGCTAATGTTCCTGAAGCAGAAACAAATGAGTCCACCAAGAAATGAAATTTGTCCTGAGTGTGACATGACACCATTTCTCATATTGGCGGGCTTCAGGGCCACGTGAGTCAACCTGGAGGCTCTTCTTCCTGGTAAGCTTGTGCGTGCGTAGCAGGTTTAATGGCAAAGTTCAAGTCGGTGGTGGAGGGGACCACTGAGCAGCGAACCTGGTCCGTGTGGCATGTCCTGAAGCTTGTGGTGGACGCGACTGGACTTTTGAACATCTCCTCATGGTGCTCGGGTCAGAGTTGCTCTGCTCACAGACAGCAGCTTCTGGAAGAGTCTTTTGAATGCTTTGCTCTCCTGGCTGAGCTCATCCCATACACTCAGGAAAGGCTTCCAGGTGACACTGCATGTCCTTCAGGGGGACATGAGCACTGAGGGGGTCTACTGGAAACTGTAGAAGCATCTCAAGACCAATGGGATGTCCTCAAAGTTCTAATCCCCCCAGAACATTGGGGACACGTTTTTAGTTGGAAAAATATCATGGTCATGACCAGAAGAAGAGAAGTGAGTGATAATCCCATAGAATGTCAGTATTGATTCCATATGCTATCTTTGGAAAACCAACAGGAAGAAATGACTACAAACTGCACCTTCCAATGGCTGAATTCCATGACAGTTTTGGAGAAAGCCTGTTGGAACAAGGAAGTCTTTTGAGACACGCTGACGTCACACGATCATTCATGTCTGGCAGTCACCGACAGGGCAGGACTGGCTTTGCCGCTGAGATCACTCCCAGCTCTGAGGATCAAATCATGCCGTTCTGGAAGGGAACTTAGAGGTTTTCCAGGTGGGAATGCAGGGGACCTCATTCCCAAAAACTATTTACATGACATGGGGGAGGTTCCACTTAGGCCATTTGGAAATATAATTTGATTTTCCAAGAGATCCTGGAGTGCTAAAATGCGCCCAATGAGCCTGACTCAAGGCATGTGGGGCGGGGCTGTGTGCCCTCCACCCTGAGAGCACCTGGGTGCTGGGGAGAGGTGGAGGAGAGGGTTACACTCTGTGTGGCTTATGGATGGCTCTTCAAAGGGGTGAGGGGCTCAGGGAGGTGGTTAGAACTGCAGAAGCCATGATGAGATCCAGACAACCCTGGCCATGACCTTGAAGCGAGTCTGTCATCTTTAAGAACAATTTTAGCTGATGTGGCTCCAAGAGCCAGGAACCATCCGTGTGACAGTCGAGTCACCTTCTCAGCAGTTTGTAGTTGCTGTGCTCTATTCACTCTTTTCTCACTCACATTTCACTGAAGAACAATGAACAATCTTGGGTCTTTTCAGGGAGAATAATGGCCCATGATTTCTAAAGAAAGTGGGGTTTGTGCCCAAATCAGAATCTCACGTGACTCTTATCTTGACAGGCCTTGCTGGCAGCTGTGCAGGCAGCGGGATGCTTTTCAGGCTGACTTTGCATGTTGGCTGAGGGACTGCCAAGGCAGCAGCTCCTGGGCACAGAACCTGCTTTTCTCCAGAGTCCAGTCCTGACCCGACCCTGCCCTCTTGCCTAAGACTGGACGTGGCCAGATAAACTCCAAATGCTGCCCCTGTCCTGCTGTCCCCGGGCTATGGGAGAAGGTTATGGTAGAAGGAACATCACTTATGT
The DNA here is from genome assembly GCA_036365145.1 of Orientallactaga sibirica. Taxonomy (NCBI): domain Eukaryota; kingdom Metazoa; phylum Chordata; class Mammalia; order Rodentia; family Dipodidae; genus Orientallactaga; species Orientallactaga sibirica. The sequence goes on along the minus strand of JAEOAD010000044.1, from coordinate 18,601,421 downwards.
TGAGCCTTTGAAAACTAGAATGCTGGGCTGGAGAGATGGCTTAGCAGTTATGGCACTTGCCTGCAAAGCCAAAGGACCCAGGTTTGATTCCTCAAGATCCACATAAGATCCAGATGCACACAATGGCGCATGTGTCTGGACTTTATTTGCAGTGCCTAGAGGCCCTGGCACACCAATTCTCTTTGCTTTTCTCTCTCTCAATTCCCCGCTCTCTCTCTCTCTCTCTCTTTCTGTTACTCTCTTTCTCAAGTAAAATAATTAAAAATTTAAAAGGCTAGCATGCAGGAGAACAGTCCACTTCTTGGAAGAAGACACTGAGGGTCATGGAATGTAAAGCAGATCCCAGCTTCCAGCGCTGGTGCATGAAATGAATCGATCATGAAGGTGTCTGCAGTTTCTGTAGGTGCTCAGCAGCCCAGTGCAAACTGGCTCCAGTGGGCAGGGGTGTTGCCTCTGGGGAAACCCACACCCTGCTCCTGGAGGACAGTGGTAAGTGGCACAGCACTGCACGGCTCGGCTGGAATCGCACTCTTCTGTGCTCAAGCTCATATGCTGTCAGTAGGGAGAACAGACCAATTGTACGTGACCAAAGTCCTTCATTAAGATGTTGGCCATGACATGGGACCAACATCCAAGAAATGTATGTCCTTACTGGAGGTATAAGAGGATATGACATGAGCAAACAGATGTGTCCCTGAACACTAGAGGCACAGCTGGGCAGGGTGAAGAGAGTGACTCAGTGTGAGCAGTTGAGGACCTGGAGGTGGCACTTCAGCTGTGGCACTGAGTACAGGGTGGCAGCAATATCTCAGGGCCTTGCTGCACTCAGGGCTCTGGAAGCCCTGCCTCTAGCAGCAGACAGGACCTTGGAAAACTTCAGAGCCATGAGCGAGTTCCCAGCATGCTATTGGGTTTCCAGCAGCCTCTCCATCAGAGCCACCATCTGCACAATGCAACACTCTTAATCTATAGCGGAGTAATTGTAGCCATGCATCACAGCCCTTCAGTCACATGGCTCAGGAGATAAGCGGTGAAGGGGCTGCTTTATGCATGCAAATCAAACCCACTTGTATTCCTGAGTGTGATGATGGGGGGATGCGAGTTTCCAGATGTGCTGCAGAGAGATTTTCAGGACCCACAGTCACTCCAAACTCATTCTGATGAATTTTTCAGAGATGAAATATGCCTTTGATTAAGGAGGGCTTATTCCCTTTTTGATAAGTCCTGTGAGCATTGGTTTACTCATCTAGTCATGATGTCGAATGCAAGGATAAAACCTTCACTTTGATTTATGATCACGGTTATTAATTTCTGATGCAGCTTTTGGGTTTGTATTATTTTGGGGTGGAGGGATTTGGTGGTACATATGAGAAGCCTAGAAGATTTACTGGCATAAACATCACAGCAGAGGCCAAGCTGTAAATAACAAAACTTCCGAAAAAGAAGTATGAAAACCCACAGTATTGGGAGGTAGAGGAAGAAACTTAAAAATGTGACCAGTAAGCATATGCAGGTTAGAGATCTGCACAGGGACCTTCAGAGAAGAGTGGGTGTGTGTGTGCAAGGCTGGAAACGTGCTCTTTACTACCCACAGAACCAGGTTCCCACCCCGCTCACCTGGATGGGCCCTTTACTAGACAGATGCTACTAGCAGAAAGTCACACTCACATTAATTACACTCATAGAGGGATGATGGAATCTAACTGTGACTTCTGTTTTTTTATGAAAATGTATAGTAGTGGGCTGATTGTCCTAAAAAATTCCAACTTTGGGAGTGTGAGGAATTCATGACTTTTAAGTCTGGATATCGTAGGTGGCATTCCTGTCAGGTCTTGGGCAAACTATCTCAAGGTGGGATGAGGAGGGAGTTCAGACCAAGAGCGAAGGTGACAAGCTGAGGTAAGCACAGGGCACCTGCAGGCTTTCCTCTGCTCCGGTGGTGCTGGCTGTGTCCGTGCCCTGGGAGATGGATATTTGGCTTAAAGGGTTTGGCAGAACATGGGATGGATTCACGGTCTCCAAAAGGTCCAACTGAGGCTCACAGCATGTCCAGGTTGTGGGTGCATCAGGTCATTCATGAGGATGTGCTTAATATATGAGGTCCAGACCCTTGGGTGGGGCCACAGAGTCCTTGGTGGGAAGGCAAGAAGAAGCAGCCGGGCAGGCTGGTCTCAATCCCCCAGGATGCCCAGGAGATGTGAGGAGAAAGGCTGAGGAAATGGAGGTGGCCACGGGGCCCTCTGCACCCAGCAAGTGTTTTGAGTGACAGGTTAGTGCCGTGAGAAAGCATCCATGCAGGCCACGCCTGAGAGGTGAGACCTGCCTCACTCAGGCAAGGAGCGCTTCCACACACACGAGCTGAGACACCGCAGATCCCAAGGAGAGACCTTCTGTCCTTGTCCCTCTCCCAGGGGGTAAAGGAAGGTGGGACACTGTGAGTAGGAAGGATGGGAGCACAGAGCAGCGGTCACAGGCAGTGGCAGTGTACATGTTTCTATGTCATGACTGGGGACAGGTTGTATTAAAATGTGTTGCTTTCCTGGATGGGTCACCCACTATTGAATAGAGACCAGGAAAGCCCTTTTCAGAGCCTCTTGGGAGCCAGAAAGGGACATGCTCCTACCTGCATAAAGGAACGGAAAGCCCTGGGGAACTGTCACCCTGGGACTCAGCAAACGGGACACTCACTCCTGCCCATGTCCTGTGTTTGATGTTGTCCAGAATCCAGATCCCGCAGGTGGGCTTGTCTGCCAACCAGTGTGAACCAGAACAGGCAGGGTACAGGCCGATGCCAGGTTGGGAAGGCAAGAGCTGCTTCTGAGACACTGCTCAGGGCGCACCTCGGTGATACATCTGTCTGAGGACAGAGCTGATTGGAGGCTGAAGGCATTGCGGGGCAGCAGGCAGCTTGCTCATGGTTGGCCTCTGAAGCATCTAGTAGTTCTTATGTGATCTTGGCAATGAGAACAGGGTCCTCTATGGGCGTCTCTCTGAACATTATGCTAGTGAAGTGATATCCTGAGTGTACTGCTGACAGTGTCCAGTGTCCCCAGGAAGGCCGCACAAGCCTGGATGGTGGCTCTCCTGACACAGCCAGCCAAGGTCCATGAGAGGGCCCCCACATTACAGAGGAATAACCCCTCCTCCCAGAAATGCTTGTCTGGATTTGGTCTTAAAGTGAGGAAGGAAAATGTCAGAGATGGAAAATAAATTCTCAACATTTCTACCAATTAATCATAAAATTACCATTTATTCTGTCTGACACCCCATACCCCAATACATTAAATTCAACAAAGCAGCTGGCTCAGGTTACAGCTGAAACAGGCAAACCAGATTTTTAATGAATTTTTCAAACGACCAGATGAGTCATAGCACTCATAACTTCATCAAAATCATCAGACCCGACAGGGGCACAGAGGACAGGGGCCCAGGAGCCAAAGTGGCTGGGCTGAATGGTTTACACCAAGACACGATAAAATAAACGTAATCAAGAGATCTGGGGTTTTAAATCTGAAGCACCTTCAAGGTAGTAATTAAAAATTCATGAACAGTGAATTTTCAAACTAGCAGTCTTTCAAGCTGTTGTGTTGGGAACGTGGGAGTCAGGTCTCTGCAGCACCTTGCATGATGTAAGGGTACCCCAAGTGCCTTGGAAGGGCTCTCATGCTATTTAAAAGCCCTGGGAAAGCCTTCTGGATTCTTCCCTTCCCATAAGTACAACCAACACACACTGAGCAAGTGGTTTTGTAAACATGGAAACAGTGAGCTTTTCATGGCCTTATTGGTACATTTTTGCAGTGGTGGCTTCTGCATCCCACCTCAGGCCTGGTACGGGGCTGAAGTCCCATTCCGTCCTCTTAATTGCCCATCAGCCCTGAGGTGTTGTGTGGTCGAGGACAGGCAACTCCTCGCTTCTCTACTTTTCCCCTTGCCTTAGGCTTCCATAGTGCCAGGCTTGGGCACTGTGTTGGGATCATGAGGCGCTGCAGCATCCAATGGATCGCATGGCCCGTCCACGTCGTGCTGGGAACACTCATCTCCTGCAACCCAGTGAGGCTCCACCAGCCACACAAAGTCCCTGAGTCTTCATGGAGGAGCTGCTGCCCACGTGCCACTTGTCTTCGCAGGCTAGCACTGGCAGAGAAGCTGTCTGCCTCCCACGGTGCCCACCCACTGCAGGGCTGGAGAGTGTGCTGTAGACGAAAGGCCATTTTGTTGCACCTGTGGGCGACACGTGCGCAGAGACCCCCGCCACACATGCGACTTGGCACATGGATCGTTTATTTCTAAGGGTGGTTTCAATAAGTGGATTTTAGAAAATTGTGCCAAAACCACAAAGTGAATCAGCTCTTTCTTTCTGTGCAGTGAGCCGGCTTTATTTCTCAGGAATGCACCAGGAGGGGATGGAAAGTGTACAGACATTGATGGTGTTAGGGTTTTAATGGCATGCCGAGGACTTTTTGAGGCCTGTCCTCTGAGAACCCTTTCCTTTCGGTGACACTAGTAGGGGTCTTAAGTGACCATAACCCCTGTGCCACCTCAGGAATGTTCTAGATAAAACTTTTCTGTGCAGACAAGGGCCAAGAGCTCAAACCAGGATGACAGAGGTGCAAGGTAGTAGGCAAGCACATGGGTGGCCATGAACAAGGAGGGCCCAGCACTGCGCAGCCTTGGACAAAGGCCATGTGACTTGGGTTACATTTCCAGATGTGTGGATAGTGCCCAAGACGAAGGGGCACATAGGGAGTTTCAGGGTGAGCTTACAGTCCAGACTTCCCATGTCCAGTCATCTGTGTTGGGGTCAGGTCCTGAGACCAGATGTGAAAGTGGCCATGAAGCAGGCCCAGCATCTATCTAGAAAAGCAGCCTGGTCTGGGATGTAAGGATGAGCTCTACCACCCGCTACTGCTGCCTGGGTTCTGCAGAGGCCAGACTGGGGGACCCAGGATGGCATCAGATCAATACACATGGGGTGCAGTGCCAAGAGCAGACAGCTGGAACCTTGTCATGGGTTTTATTTCCCCTTTCTCAGTCCTCATTTCTGTATTTTGTTTTTTAGAGATGGAGAGAGAGAGAATTGGTGTGCCAGGGCCTCAGCCACTGCAATCAAACTCCAGATGCTTACACCACCTAGTGGTCATGTGCAACATTGCACTTGCCTCATCTTTGTGCGTCTGGCTTATATGGGATCTGGAGAGTAGAACATTGGTCCTTAGGCTTCTCAGGAAAGATCCTTAACTGCTAAGCCATCTCTCCAGCCCTCATTTCTGTATTTTTATAGAAGAGGACACACAATAACTGAAATGCTTTGATAAAAGATATAAACTTGACTTTTCTGGTCTGTGAGTCCATAGACTTCCTGATTGCTGTCTGTTTGAGGCAGGGTCTCAGTAGCTCAGGCTGGCCTCAGATATGCTATGTAGCTGAGGATGACCTTGAACTTTTGGTTCTTCTGCCTCTAAGTCTTCAGTGCTGGAATTTGTACCACCACAATTGGTTTATGTAGGGCTGGCGATCAAGCCCAAGGCTGCCAGCACAGTAAACAAGCACTCTACCAACTCACCTGCTTCCCAGCCTCATTATTATTTTATTAACAAGGTTGTGTTCTTTAAATAAACTGTTATCTGCAAATGTGCACTAATGTAAGATGGCTCTTGTGTCCTCCACGTACACAGTATATACCCCAACTGTTGCAACTGTTGCACAGGCAAACCTGTTGTAGGACCCAGGTGAAAAATTAGACAAACCTGGGCTGGAGAGATGGCTTAGGACCCAGGTGCCTGCCTCCCAAGCCTAAGAATGTTGGTTCCAATCTCCAGCGGTTCCAATCTCCAGGTCCCACGTTTAGCCAGATGCAAAGTGACGCAAGGGTGCAATGCCACACTTGACCACAGGGGGCGCACACATCTGGATTTCTTTCACAGTGGTTGACAGGCTGCTGGTGTGCCCATCTCTATCTGTCTTCCTCTCTCTCTCTCTCTCTCCATTTCTCTCTCTCTCTCTGTCTCCCTCAAAAAAAAAATTATGCACCTGACACCAATGAGTAAGATGTTTGTAAAGGTGCTAATTGTGAGCTTCAGGCAGAAGACCATTCAGGCAGCATCTTTCTTCCTTCTTCCTTCCGTCCATTCTTTCTTTTCTTCTTTCCTTTCCTTTCTTTCCTTCCTTCCCTCCCTCATTCCTTCCTTCCTCCTTTCGTTTGTTCTTTCTTTCCTCCCTCCCTTCCAAAATGTTCACAAATGAATTTATTCTGCTTTTCCAATGGGGATAAGATTTGGAAGGGATTATACTAAGTGAGGTAACCCAGGCTCAGAAAGCCAAACGTCACATGTTTTCTCTCCTACGTGGATCCTAGCTACAAATGTATAGACTTATGTGTGAACTGGAACCAAAACTAGGTACCAGAAAACAGTAAAGCTATAAGGGGCGGAGGAAAGGGAGGGACTTAAGTGTCTGGTATTACACATATGTAAGTAGAAGAACAGATTACAGGGAGGGGAATGGCCTAAGCGAGGCCATGGGAAGAAAATGCATAAAAGAAGGGCAGGGGGAGGGTCAATCTAAATTCAAGATAGTGTGAATAAGACTTATGTAAACCTACTTTTTTGAATAATGGCACATCTAGAAGCTGTAGACTGTTACTAGAAAATTTTCAGTGCCTGGGATGGGATACCTTCCACTGAGCTGTTGGCCAAGGAGGTCTCGGTAGCCTCCAAAACATTAAAGGCTTTTGCCAAAGCCCTTGGTTTCCCTTGAGAAACAGATGGTAAGACCCTATTGCTGAAGACATCTCTTGCCTGAGAAGCAAGGTCACTGAGAAAGCAAGCTGGTGCTGAGCAGAAAACCTTCTCCCTGTAGACCAGCCAACTGAAAGCTGGAAAAATCTGCACTGCATGCAGCGTATGGGAGACAGAAATCATCAGCAGTGAAAACAGTGGACACTGAATATTCAAGTTTGGCCATACAGTCCCAATGACTGAATGGGTGCAATGGTGGCATGTCTATTCTTGGGGTAACCAACTGTTCCATAATTGGACTGAAGTCCCTCTCTACGGGAGGGAATACATACCTGGTACTGAAAAACTTAAGCAAAAGTCTATGGCAGGAGAGGTCATGAGCCTTAGGGGTATAAAGCCTGCTCTTGTCTAACTAAATGTATATATTATTCCCACCAAACTGCCCTGAAAGCACTACACTTAATGTTCATATTCACATATTAACACTACTCTCACTTCTGGTTAGAGAAGCTTCTCTTTTCAGATGGCGATGACCACTGGGATGACCCAAAAGGCAACATAGTGCTGAGAAGAAGGGAGGGAGGAGTGCCCAGCACTGAAATACCTGGTCACACCCTCCAAGGCTCAGGGACCATTGCAGAAGAGGGGGCAGATAGAATGGAAGAGCCAAAGGAAGGGTATGACTTCTTACAATGCAACTGCCCAGACAGAAATTGGCCTCGATATCCATGACCTTGCAGTGCCTAGCAATACCTTCACAAGACCCTCAAAATGGAAGAAAAAATGATGACAACAAATTAAAAGAGAGAACTATGGAGAGAGGGAGGGGATATGATGGAGATTGGAGTCTAAAGTGGAATGGGGGTAGGAGAGGGAAATATCATGTGTTTTTTGTATGTAAGTACAGAAATTGTCAAAAAAAAAAGTAGCCATGGTGGGTAACCAACTGCTCTTGATTTGGCTAATAGATCCACTCAGTGGAATGGAACTCATTGCTGGAACTGGGAAATAAATCAAAACCAGGTACAAAAAATGAGCTCAGTCTCCAAGATCAAGATACCACCAAATGTGGGCTAGAAGAGAGCCAACGCATATAAAATTCCCTCCAAAACATATATGGTCATCCCTTCTATCTAGTACTAACTTCTTTCTCCATTGGAGAATCTGCTTATCTTTTTCAGATGGACAACAAACCTGAAGGGAGGATCAGCTAATCACACCTCACCAGGGTCCCAGCTGAAACCATAGAACAATGCAGGGGAAGGGCAAGAGTTCAGCGTTCATGGCGAACACGACACCAGAAAAAGGCTGAAGGAGATAAACACAGAGAACATCCAACTCCAACTAAGCCAGATATCCAGAGACACAGAGGCTCCCAAAACCTCATCACTGAAACAGAACTAAAATGACCCCCAGTGTGGCTCAGGGAAACTCATGGGAAGAGGGGCAGAAAGATTGTTAGAGTCACAAGTTGGGGCATTATGAACAGAGACTGGGGCCTAACCCCAGAACTCTGGACTAACCTCACAATGCATGATCCCCAGTCCCCATTGATGAGGACAGGGGAGGAGGACCCTTTGAAAGAAAATCAGAATAATATAAATAAAAAAAAAAAAAAGAATGATAGAAGAGGACAGGGATGGAGGACAATGGAACCACTGTTTTCTGCTCTCCTACTTCATGAATTTCAAGTAAAATTGCCCTTTGTAATAAAACAAGCATATAAATTAAATATAATGGATAAATATATAATAAAAAAATGAACAGAGAAAAAAAAAAACTGGAACTGAAACAAGACAGTGCATTATGAATTTCCCTAGGGAACCTGGCCTTTGACCTTATGGCAGACTAAGAAATATAAAGGGTCTCAGGTGGGGGGCATTCTGGGGCCACTCCACCATGCTCTGGGGTGTTCTTGGACGAACAGGGACTCCAGTCCCAAGGGTGTGTCCCTGTCCCAAAGGTTCTGTCTCCTGAGTCTTTCCTCTGTGTGCTTCCCTCTCAGACACAAGCCAGGGAAATATGGTCAAACCAGAGAGAACATCTCTGTTCCAAGGAGCCATTATGCTTGGTCCTCACCGTAACAAGCTGCAGGCACCATGAAGTTACAGAACACTGTGCCCTGACTTCATGTTACAAAGGAGCCAGAGGAGATATTAACCAGTCCTTCGTGTTCAGAGGACTGGAGCTGGAGAGGGTACTTGGCTTTTGTTTAGAATTTCTCCATCCATCACTCCCACGCTCATCCATTTTGCCATTTGTACGTGAGACCGTAGGAAATTTCATCAGCAAATTAGCAATACCCATCCGTGCCGTCGTCACGAATTCGACTGAGAATGCCTTTCACCACACGAATCTGGTTGAGGCCTAGAGAAGGCACCCTTCAGCCTCACTGAGCACACCGCAGGAAAGGAGCAGAGCATGCTGCAACCTGATGCCCGGTGCAGGGACCCGAGTGGAAGGAGGGCTGACATCGGAAGCAGCCCCTGGGGAGTGTTGACTGCGGATACATCCTGAGTGAGTTCTGGGGTCTGAACGTGACTCAGGTGTGCTCTGAGTTGCAGACCATGTGTTAAAGACATCACAGCAGTAGGTCTGAGACTTGAGAGAAGAAATTTGGCAGGGATGTGTGAGGTCAGAGGTGAAGGGTCATAGTGTCCAGGGATGAGTGTCTCCTTGCCAGAATCCCATGGGGACCATCCAGGATCATAGCGTTGGACCTGCCATGTGCAGCATCCAGACCTGCTGTGCATCCCAGGAGCCTCCCCCAGACTAGTGCCATCTGGGGAAAGGATGCATGGTTTCTGAGGGAAAAAGAGAAACTACAAGAACAAAATCAGTAAATGTTCAAGACTACAAAAATGTACAGTAGGGCCCCAGTCACCTCTATTCATCAAGGGCTGGCATCTCCCATAATGCTCTGCTATGCAGCCTCCAGATGTCAGGCTCCTGAGTTCTCAAGGGCCTTCCAAGGGCCCAGGGCAAGCATGCAGTTTGACCATGGCCTTCAGTCCTAGGCTTAAAGATACAATTCACAGCATTGCTCTCCAGGAGCTCAACATGGACTATGATCAGGAAGTCCAGGGGAAGATGTGCAAGTCTCTGAGCAAGGCGATTCTAGAAGGTTCCCCAGGGCCACATCCATTGAGCATGGCAAACTGTAGGCCGTTGCCTGGGCTGATGACATGGAGGTTTGAGGCCGAGGATCCCATTCTCGGAAAGAAGATGTTCAGTTGAGGAGGCAGCCCTGGCCAAGGTGACTCTGAACCCTGACCCTGCCTGGCATCCCGGTTCTCAGTGGAGCCTCCTCCTGCAGGAATGTTCTGGGCGACCTGGCAGCTTGCTTTCCACTGAGGATGTAAGGGTTCCCGGGGTGTCCCACACATCGCTCAGGTACAAGTCTCACCTCCCTTAAAGCCATTACCACTGCATCCAGAAGCCAGCCAGCTCCATCCTGCTGTGGGCCATCAGCCCAGGGAGCCAGGCTGGCATGGGTGCTGTGCTGTCCATGGCAGCCAGCAGTGAGCTCCCCGCGTCTGCCTTTGTTCCATGATTCCCAGTGGCAGATGGTCTCACACTCCTGCACTTGTGGTGAGCTTTTCTGATTCTGAATCATTACAGATCAGAATTTCAAAACTGTGCTTTAAAAAAGGCCAGGTTTGAGCTGGACATGGTGGCGCACGCCTTTAATCCCAGCACTCAGGAGGCAGAGGTAGGAGGATTGCCGTGAGTTCAAGGCCACCCTGAGACTACATAGTGAATTCCAGGTCAGCCTGAGCTAGAGTGAGACCCCACCTCAAAAAAAAAAAAAAAAAAAAAAAAAAAAAAAAGGCCAGGTTTGGAGCAGCTCAGAGCAGCCTTTTAAATATTTCAACACTATTCTGTGTCACTGTCTCAACTTTCGCCTATACAGGCCAAAACTGCTTATGAGTTATGAATCTTGCAGAACAATTCTGTGATGTTGAGATTGACATAGAAAAAATAATTAAAAGTAACACTAATTTGCACAATGAAATCGTTATATCTCAGATCCTTGGAGAAGATGAAAGTGATTTCACGACAGCCATCCAAAGGTCTCATGTTGGAAGGACACTGATTTTCCACGATGACTTTTCAAAACATCTCCCGCTGTCAGGTCCCTTCTTTCTAGAACTGTCTCAGCAATGCAGGCCACTTACCCAGGGCCTGCTATGACACTTACAACTTGGGAAATTACAAAGCATAGTGAGTGGGAAAGAAAATATACATGTCTGTTTTTCATAGTTCTTCACTGCCACACATGAGCTATGAAATTTCAAAAAAAAAAAGTTCTGTTTTGCTTTCTGACAAATTATCACATTTGACCCCCTTTCAGTGACTGGATAGTATGACTCCCCCCTGCAAATCTTGACTTTGAATCCCAGTCTCCCCTCAGACACACAGGCTAACCAGGAGGAAACCACGCATCTCTTGGGATATTGTTCTGTTGCATAATTCTAACCAGTAGGGTGGAGATCTGTGAGGATAAATGCAGGATTTATTCCTTAAGGTGTCATTTAAATATGTCACAAAGCCTAAGAGTGCTCAGAGGAAAAGCTGGAATAAGTTGAACTTTTTCAAAGTTGATTTTGGCTAATGGCAAATAAAAAGTACATTTCTCTTTCCAATATAGGAGGTAGTATATCAAATGAGAGCCGTTTCTGTCAGAATAACTTCATTTAAAATTAAATATAGTGTGACATTCCACTGGGCAGGAGGAGGGGGTTTTATAACATGTCGTACTACACAGGCACAACATATGCTCTTTCTTTGTGCATATACATGCATGCAGAGAGTGTGTAGGGGAGGTGCATGTGTGTGTGTGTGTGTGTGTGTGTGTGTGTGTTGTTTGTGGTGCATGCGTGGGTGGGTGAGTGTGTGTGTGTGTGGTGCATTGTGAGGGGTGTGTGTGTGCGTGTGTGTGTGTGTGCAAGCGGAGGCTAGAAGACAACCTCAAGTGTCATCTTTAGGGCACCCCTCCCTCCTTTGTAACATGGCCTCTCGCTGACCTGGAGTTCACCACCTAGGCCAGACTAGCGAGCCAGTGAGTGCCAAGGAGCCACCTGTTTCCATGTCCCCGGAGCTAGGATTACAAGCATGCATCACCAAGACTGGCATCTTACAGGGGTTCTTTGGATCTGAGTTCACGTCCTCATGCTTGCCAGGTGAGCAATAAAGCCATCTCCTGGGTCTTGTATATTCTTCATGTATGATGACCTACATTATACATGACATTCATTAGACAAGCATGTGTATATGTGTGTTCTTCTGTTTTTCTTTCTTTTACCTGCATCTATTACCAGCACTGGTGCAAACTTCTTCCATACTGCAGGAAAGAATTGGCAGAAAGAAAAATATATTGATTTTCTGGGGTGGCTGTAGAGAGCAACTATAAACTGAGAAGTTTGAGACGAGAGAAACGTATTCTCTCCCAGGTCTGGAGGGCAGATGTGAGAAATGAAGGAGTCTTGGGCCCACCCCCTCTGAGGTGTGAGAGAAGAAGCCAGTCTTGCTTCTCTGAGCTCCTTCGAGGAGCTGGCCAGCCTTCCTCTGTGTGCTGCTGTATTGTGTACCTCAGTCTCCCCCTCCATGTTCATAAGGCCACTTCCCTGGGGTCTCCCCTTTGTGACTTTGTCTCCAAAGCTCCACTTATAAAATATCTATTCATCTATTTATCTGAGAGAGGGAGAGAGGGGGGAGAGGGAGAGAGAGAAAAAATAAGAATGGGCACGCTAGGGTGTCTTGCCACTGCAAACACACTCCAGTCACATCAACCACTTTGAGTCTGGCTTTATGTGGGTGCTGAGGAAACGAACCTGGACTGGCAGGTTTTTTAAGCAAGTGCCTTTAACCACCGAACCATCTCTTCAGCCCCACACCTCCGCTTTTAAAGGAACACTGGTCATGGGATTAAACCCAGCTCCCAATCCAGTGTGACCTTACCTTAATCTGATTGCCTGTGCAAAGGCGCTGTTTCAGAATAAGTCACGTTCCCTGCTTCTTTATAATGTTTGGGAGGACACCAATGAGCAAACTACAAAGGGACAGGTAGAGAGTTAAAAGATGATTAAGGGGGAGGGACAAGACATCCAAGAACAATAAGCCTGGAAGCAAAGGAACAAGTCCCCAGGCGCGATGGAGACAGTGGGACTCAGACTACAGGATGTGAGCCACGGTCACTATGCACTATCATAACTGCCCGAAGAAGACAATGGACGTGCGATGGACGTGGGAGGGAGGACGGAAGCCTTCATCTCGCCCAGCAGCTGCGCCAGCCCGGCTCAGTGTTTCTTTGCTTGAAGCCTGTGAACCAGCCACTAACTCCACATCCAACGCAAGGCTCTCAAACAGGTCTGCAAGGAGATCTGTGATGCTGTGCAAATAACTCTTGTGTAGTCCACATTGTTGAACTTTATGGGGCCAAACTCTGGTCATAGCTCCCGAGTATACATGCATAGAAAGTGTATTTTTCAAAAGAATGGCGTTTTATGAAATTCTGTTATCCACCATTGATTAGAATACTAAATGTGGTAGTTTGAATATATGTCCCCCAATATATTCAGTGTTTTATTAGTTATAGTTTGCATCTGCAATCACCTTGCTAGAGGCAATGTCACTGGGGGCTGGTCTTAAGATGTTAATGGTGGGTTTGAGATTCCATTGTAAAGATATGCAAATGTGCCTAGCAGGAGTTCCCCAAGTGTGCTGTGTGACCTTTTGGCTGTAGTTTTTGCTCTGTGTGCTGTGGTGGCTGGTTGGCTTTTTCTCTCTCTGCTCGGCCCTGTGAAGAGCAGTCTGCTTCTCCTGCCTTTGTGGAACTTCCCCTGGATCTGTAAGCTTCAATAAATAATATCCCTTCCTCCATAACTGTGCCCGGTCTGGAAGTTCATCTCAGCGAACCTGAAGCTGTCTGCTACATTAAAGGCAGTTTAAATTGTCTAGAAGAGAATATCAAATTTGTAGTTTTGCTTTTGTATGTTACATTATAAAAAGTTTAGAACTCTGTAAACAGAAAATGTTATTCCGTTTCCTCCCTTATATGGTGAGCCTTACTCACAGATCCCATCTGATCACACGAACATGACGGTGAACTATAGGCGGGTCTGCTTGAGCCATAGGAACATGGTCTTTAGGCTGGAAGTCCAGGATGGAGGTGGTGGCAAGGTAGTTTCCCCCGAGGCCTCTGTCCTTGACTCGTATGTGGGGCCACACCGAAGGACTTCATTCAAAATTAATCTCCTTTTAAAGGCCCTGACCCAAACACTGCCACATTCTTAAGAACAGGTGGTTAGGACTTCAGCATATGCATTTGGGAGATGCGATAACAGTTGCAAAGGAGCTTAGAGAGGAGCCAGTCAACTACATGTTCTATAGATGAGTGCACATCCTGGTACTCGTCAGGCAGGCCAGCCTAGCGTGAGAAACCAAGAGCTCTCTGGGTCTTTGTGGTAGTTTCAGTGGATGTACCCCAATAGATTCTGGAGTTTATTAAAGCTTGGAACTTAGATTTGCAGCCACCTGGCTGGAAAAGGTGTCATTGTGGGCGGATCTTGGGGTCCAGCCCTAAGGTGTCACTGGGGGAGGATCTGAATTCCATCCTAAAGGTGTGCAGAGTGCTTGAGCTCCGCCCGGGTTCCCAGAGTGTGCTTGCTTTGGGGTGGTGGCTGCTTTTCTTTCTGTGTGGATCTGTGTAAAGGGGTCCAGCTTCTTCTGTCAGTATGGAACTTCCCCTGGATCTGTAAGCTTCAAATAAATGCCATTCCTCTCACAAACTGTGTCTGGTTTGGAGGTTCATCGCAGCCGCATGGAGCTGACGACGACAGGCTCCCAGCCGCTCGTATTCCTGGTCAGTGAGGGTCTAAGGGGCTCTAGTCCATGTTGTCACCCAGGCCCAGGCTGACTGCATCTTCTAAAGCCCCTAGCTGCACCTTCCAGAACAAGAGGTCCCCGGGGACCATGGTAAGGAAAACAGCACACAGTCACACATGCCACTGAGGTGACAGAGGCCACTTCTACTCTAGTCCATTGCTCAGAGCTGGTCATCTGTCCACCCAGTCTCAGAGGGCTGCAATGCAGTACATGGTACTGCTGAGTAAAGTAGGAGTCCAAATCTTTCCTCTGGACAGTTATATTTTTTTCTATTTTTCGCTTTATTTTGTCTGTGGTGGGAAGGATGAAAGGTAAAAGAAACAGAAACTAAAAACTAGTTGTGTTTTAGAAACTCCGATATGAAAGGGGATAAAAGAGGATAAGGAAGAGGGGGATGTGATCAAGAAAACACATATGAAAGTGACATAAGAAAATCCACTATTTTGTAAAATTAACATAGTATTTTTAAAGTCCTGTGATTATTTTTACTGTGCCTCAATAAAATGTAAAGTATTTTGACATCACAAAACAAAAAACAGGGCTGGAGGGATGGCTTAGTGGTTAAGGTGTTTGCCTGCAAAGCCAAAGGACCCAGGTTTGATTCCCCAGGGCCCACGTTAGCCGTATGCACAAGGGAGCTCATGCATCTGGAGATTGTTTGCAGTGGCTGGAGGCCCTGCTGCACCCATTTTCTCTCTCTCTCCCTCTCTTTCTGTCAAATAAATAAATAAATACAATATTTTTATAAAACACAAAAATCTACCCACTGTATATCCCAATGTGATGTATTCTGTATTCTCTCCACAGGAAATATTTGAGTGACAGACTATTTGGTTAGATGTCAAGAACATGATGGTGAGAGGTGGTACTCCTGACTTCAAGGAACCTTCCACATAGTCCAGGCAAGAAGGCAATTAGTGAAGAAGGTACCATTGAGGAGGAGCACGGGCAGCACAGGGGAGAGAGAAGAGCCGCTTTTGCTCCCGACGTCAGAGACCTGACCTGTGAGGTCAACCATGGGAGGTGCTCCCTGCTGCAAGAACGAGCGTGTGTGTTTGCACAGATACGCTTGTGAGCACTGAGCACTGTTGAAAGGGATGCCTGGCCTTTGTCTCTGCTCTGCCCTCATCTTTCTTTTTCTGTTCTCTGTGCTGAGTGACTGACCTGTGTGGTCCTGGCAGGGATCCTCTGCCCTCTGGCTTCTGAGATCAGCACTGAGGATCCCTGGGCCAAGTCACAAGGAGAAGATCTGGGTTCATGTGCCTCCAACTTTCTCCCTGCCAGGAGGCGTCTGCTCCCCTCGCTTTGATCACACCGCTGCTCAGCATGGTGCTTCGGGTGGGTCTTCTCTGGGTTCCTATCCCTGGCCCTGCTCTTATTCCTCTGGGCCTCACTGGGTCTAGTCTGATAACAAAGCATCCCAGGCAGCCTGGCTTTACAAAGTGGAGGTTTATTGAGCTCCCACTTGGAGCTTCAGAGGCATCTGAGAATCACTTTTCACTTGGCTTCAATCTATCCTGGTGGAAAGTACGCATGCAGAAGAAATGCCATGGAAGCCAGGGAGAAGCCACAGGTCTGTCCAGGACCAGAGCCTTCAAATGAGCTGAGCAAAAGGACTTGCTGGGCTTGAAAGGGCCGCCACCTCCAAACACTGCCACGTTGAGAGCCAAGCATGCTACAGATGAGCCTTTGGAGGCCACACTCTGACCATATCCAAACCAAAGCAGGGTCACAGTCACGGCAGCAAACCTGCCACCCCCTCCCACAAGGCAGCTGCAGCACAGTGGTGTTTACCGAGGTTAAGTCAGGTATGGAAACCCAGGAGGGCTGTGAGACAAGACGGGGCTCATCGGGCCGTTCCAATCCCATGCGATGTAGCGTGCAAGTGAAAGCCCATCGTCTCTTACTCTATTTTGGTAGTTACAATTATTCAATTCCATATCTGGCTCTTCCCTTGAGCCATCTCCACTCCCCCTTCAACTGTTTAAAAAACAAGATGTTGAGTTAAATTAGAACAGAATCGTGAAATTGTTTTCCCCAGCTCCTTCTGGGACAGAGCCAGCTCAGCTTGTTTGGGCTCATCTTCTCAAATGAGAGGAACGTCTGAGAAAATAGAATCATTATGTGATCTCTCCTACCTTGTAACAGCTACATGGAGAGTAAACACACACTTGTTGGCTTGTCCTCTCTAGCTCTGGTAATTGAATTCCCAGTTTCTGAACAGCCGATAGTTATTTATGTGATGGGGCAAAAACAAACAAACAAGGGGCATACCAGTTGGCAGGCAGCAGGATCATTCCTGCGTACCACAAGGGTGGTGGTGAGATCTCAGTCAACAAAGAGCTTGACGATGCTGTCTTTACATTCACCGCAGCACTGTGGGAAGGTGCTGAGAGGGGTGAGAAGCCGTGGTAAAGCACCAAGGCCTGGTGAGGGGGGAACAGTGTCCGGCATGGATGGGAGGGGAAAGAGGATTGAGACAAGGAAGAGAGGAAGAACTTGGACCACCAAGGGCAGAAGTCAGTAAGACCTCATAGGTTTGAGGTAACTAAGGAACATTCTGGAATAGTAGCACCTATGTTTCATGTGTAAATGGGTGAGATACTTCTCCATGTTTCATTTTGGAAAGTTGATTCACTGATCAATTAAAAACTGCATTAAACCTACTAATATATTTTTAAAGATTTTATTATTTATTTATTAGAGAGAGGGAAAGTGAGAATGGGCACGCCAGGGCCTCTAGCCACTGCAAACGGACTCCAGATGTGTGCACCTCCTTGTGCATCTGGCTTACGTGGGTACTGGAGAATTGAACTGGGATCCTTTGGCTTCGCAGGCAAATGCCTTAACCGCTAAGCAATCTCTCCAGCCCTGTAGAGAATTTCTCAACATGGACCAAGCCAGCCACGGCAGCATCCCAGACCTGCCACGCTTCCTGCTGGTGACACTATTTCTGTCATAACCATCATGATTAAAATGATCTTTATAGCCAGAAAATTGAACACATCCTGAATTATGAATGAATGCCAAGGAGTCTGAGTCTGAGGTCAAAAACATGCTTTTGATATTATATGACTAAATTATCTGCCAGAAAATTTGCACCAAATTACATTTTTATCTCTAGTGCTGGAAGGTGGGAGGGGCAGAGTGTCTTCTTACTGTGTAAATTTGCAGTTCTTTCAATCTGACTTTCCTTTCATTAATCATTATCCATTTGTATTTATTTAATGGGACTTTCTTACTCAAGATATTTTCAATTAATATGCATTTTTTTCTGTTAAGAATTTTATTCTTTTATTACCCCCACCCTATTTTGAAAAGGTTTTTATGTTGCTGTATTGTGAAGATTTAAAAACATAAAAAAGTATAAAAATAAAAGACCAAAGAAATATAAAAGGAAGAGAAATACAAGATAAGCCTATTAGCACACTTAATGTGGCCACTGTCCTGGGGGAAGGGACCTACATCTGAGATTTTTCAGTGAAAGGTGTGACCAGGAAAAGGGGGCACTTTTCAATGGAAAACTGATTGTAGCATTTCTCAGAAAAGAGAAGATAAAGGAATTTATCATGAGAACATGTAGGAAGGTTTTGGAAACCATTGCTGAAAATGTCTTCAGATAAGAATATGGGTCTTGGGCTGGAGAGATGGCTTAGTGGTTAAGGCACCTGCCTGCTAAGCTTAAGAACCCTGTTCCAATCTCCAGGTCCCACGTTTAGCCAAATGCAGTGATGCAAGAGTGCAATGCCACACTTGACCACAAGGGGGTGCACGCATCTGGATTTCATTCACAGCAGCTGAGACGCTGCTGGCATGCCCATCTCTATCTGTCTTTGTCTCCCTCTCTGTCTGTCTCTCTCTGTGTCTCTCTCCAAAAATAAATAAAATAATTAAAAAAAAATAAAAAAAAAGAATATGGGTCTCCTGATCATCAAGTCCCATCTTTGAAACTACTAACCAGGAATGGGACAGGTATGGCAGAAATAAACTAACCACCTTTTCATTTTATCAGGTAAAGACAGCTCTCCATTTCACATTTTATTCACTGAAGATGAGCTGAACAGACACTGCCTATTGTAATGATGATTTCAGTGTCCATGGTCTAGCCCATCTCCTCCTCTCTCCCCCTCCCCAAAAGAAAAGTTCCTCCAGAAAGCATGAGAGTGAAGGATGGAAACCCCCTGACCGGTAGTTACAATTATGCACACAAATATTCCCGTCCCCGTGGATTCATTTAGTGATGGAGCCATAAAACTCTGTTTGTTGAGTGGCACCCATCCAAGGACTGGTGTTTGGGAAATACAATGACTCAGGAACCAAGGGCCAAGAAAACTTTAGCACGCTGCCCCAAACTGCTCAGCTAATTAGCAGCAAAGCTGCAATGAGAACTCAGGCCCCTAACTTCTGACTCCCCAAGCAAGGAGAAAGATCTTCAGATCTTAAGGGGAAAGCAGAGTCCAAACTGCTGAACTCTGATGCAAAATAGCAAAAGAGACAAGGAGAGGTGTCCTTCTGGAAAAGCATCAGTACTCGGGCGTGGAGTGGCTGCCAAGGCAACACTTGCAGATATGGGGTAGTGTCACAGGCTGCAGGGACCACGCAACTGTGGGATGCCAGAGGTCAGGATGGGTAAAATGGAATGCAAGGAAGAGCAGATGAATGGGAGAGCCCTTGTCCCCGAAAAGAGACTAATGGGGAATAGTGCCCTGGAAGTGATTGGGGCGCAGTGTCATCTATGGAATTCTGGCCATGGATGTGAAGACCCAGGAAGAAGCCTTCTGATGAGCACCAAGGAGCCCAGGGAGAGTGGGACGAGTTGCTCATGCTGACACCAAATCTCAATCACAAAGTCTTTCATAGACATGTCTTACGGACAGAGTTCATGATTGCAAGCAGCAAAGCTCCTTTGCCAGGATGTAAGCACAAAGTGGATGCATATGTGGGTGAATGCACACAAAAGGAAACACCACTGGCATCCAGTCTCAGAAGGAAGAAAAGAGAAGCTCGGGAGCAGAAAAAGTAAGAGACAAAACTTCTTAAGCGGAACAGAGTTGCTGGTGTGATGATTAATATCACCTGTAGGGATTATGTAGCTTAGGTTAGCCTCTGGCATGCCTATGAAGGACTGTCTAGATTAGGTTAACTAAAGTAGGAAGTGCTACCTGAACTGAGAGTGGCACCCTTCCGTGGGCTGAGCTCCTGGACGGATAAAAAAGAGAGCTGGCTGAGCAGAAGGATTCATAGCCCCTGCTTTCTGGCTGTGGGTCAGTGTGGGCAGTTGCCTCATGCTCCTGCTGTAACCTGGAACTGTGAAGCTGAAGTAACTCCTTCTACCTTAAACTAATTTTTGTAAGTATGTTGTCCCAGCAACAAGAAGGAAAAAATACATCACTCTTTGGAGGAATGGGGCTCACTAAGCACAAAAGATTTACAAAAACAGAAGACTAAAAGATATATATTGAGATGTAAAATGAAACTGCTGAACTCTGGAGAGAGAAAAAAAGAGCCCTCCTAATTGCTTCTGGAAAGAAAGAACATGGTGCTTAAAACAAGATTTTAAGGGGCTGGAGAGATGGCACTTGCTTGCTAAGCTTGCTGGCCCAGGTTCAATTCCTCAGTATGAGTCAGATATGAAAATTGCTATATGTGTATGGAGTTCATTTGCAGTGACCAGAGACCCTGGTTTGTTCTCTCTCTCTCTGTCTCTTTCTCATAAATACATAAATAAAAAATAAAGGGTAAAAGCCTGTGCTTGTCTGACTAAATGTATATATTATTCCCACCAAGCTACCCTGAAAGCACTACACTTAATGTTCATATTCACATATTAATGCTACTCTCACTTGTAGTTAGAGAAGCTTCTCTTTTCAGATAGCGATGACCTCTGGGATGACCCAAAAGGCAACATAGTGCTGAGAGGAAGGGATGGAGGAGTGCCCAGCACTGAAACACCCCTGTCATACCCTCCAAGGCTCAAGGACCATTACGGAAGAGGGGGCAGATAGAGCGGAAGAGCCAAAGGAAGGGTATGACTTCTTACAATGCAACCTCCCAGACAGAAATTGGCCTCGATATCCATGACCTTGCAGTGCCTAGCAATACCTTCGCAAGACCCTCAGAATAGAAGAAAAAGATGATGACATCAAATTAAAAGAGAGACTAATGGAGAGAGGGAGGGGATATGATGGAGATTGGCATTCTAAAGTGGAATGGGGGAGGGGAGGGAAATATTTTTTGTATGTAAGTATAGAAGTTGTCAATAAAAATAATAATAATAAAAAAAGAAAAAAATTAAAAATTTTAAAATCCTGATCATATCAGACTACTTAATATTATGAAATTATGAAAAGTATCAAAGTTCTAAGAAACAAATAACTTTGACCTAAAAATTTATACCCAGCCATGCTATGTACCCACATTCTGCGAAATGGAAAGCAAGGTCACAGTGGGAAGCGTGGGATGGAAGGAGCTTGCAGACCATTTCTACTTTGGGGACCTGAAACCATGTTCAGCTGCAACGACAGAAGGTGAGCCAGCAGCCCGACAGGGAGAACCCCAGGAGCCCGGAGCCCTGACACAGCGACGCTTCCTCACAGGCCTGTGAAAACAAGTTAGCGATAATGCAGTACCATTCTATAAGCCTGGTTTCATGAAAAGAAACCTTCAAAGACAGCATGGACAATTCAGACACCATGGTCAAGCAGACTGTCAGGGAGCAGTGCTGCAGAACAGGGTAGACCCGTGCTCCTTCCCCCCAAGGTGCCCGTGTGGTCATCCTGTCTACATCCTACCTCAGTCTGTCTCACCCCATCAGTCCTGCTATTTAGGAGCAACATGAAGGATTCACTTTGTCCCCCGGGGATGTGACCCCTCCAGTTTTGCAAGGTGTACCTGAGATGTGGACCCCACTGAAGCTCTCCCCCCTTTTCACCTCTCGGTTGTACTGGCTGGACTTCCAAAATGAGTCCTTTTGCTGTCCAGCACTGAGCAGGGTTGGCCTGGCTGTCTCTCAGTCTGTACGATAATGAGGAGGAAGGTGATGAGTTCATTTGCACAGGAGGCCTGAAGGGGGTTTTAGCATCTGCCACATCAGTATCTTGACCAACCTAACTTGTTTGGACAGCACTGTTCCTGAAGGTGGGACCTACGATGGGCTCCAATTCCCTACATTTGTTCTCCTAACATGGCATGTTCTGAACTAATGACGTTTGGTGTTCTTTACCCGTAGGTTCCCAGGACTCAGAATCAATCAATGAGGGCAGTCAGTGGTGTGAGCAACAGTGGTGAGCGAGCTGGCTCATGACATGGAAACAATGTGAGGTCCAATCGCAGGCCTTTGTGATCCACATGGTATCCTAGAGGAAGTGGGAGGGAGGCGTGCCCTTTGGATAGACAGCCCATAGGCTGGTGACCTGGAAAGCACCCCTCCTTCCAAAAGATGCAGTCCCAGCCCAGGTATATGGTTCAGCAAGTTTAATGTCAGCTGGATTTGTCCTTCATGGGTTCCTCTGCAGTCATGCAGTAAACATCTAGACCCAGAATACTTGCCAAGAACAGAGGATTAGACAGAAACATCAGTGAAGAGCCATAGGCTGCAATATTATACAGATATAAAAAATCAGATTGGAGGAGAATATTTATGGAGAAAGATGATTTTCAAGAAAACTCCTCCCCCCATAATAGCAGGGCATAAGCAGTGAAAAATGTAGATTTATACAGTAATGCTTCAAAGAAAGGGGATAAAGCAAGATTGAACTGTCCCTGTCCCTATGTGATGTGGTGGCACACACCTTTAATCCCAGCACTTGGGAGGCAGAGGTGGGAGGATCACTGTGAGTTCAAGGCCACCCTGAGATTACATAGTGAATTCCAGGGCAGCCCGGGCTAGAGTGAGACCCTACCTCAAAAAAACAAAAAAACAAAACAAAAAAACAAAACAAAAAAAAAAACAACAAAAAAAGTTTTTCCTTAGTGCTTTCATATCCTTTTTTTTCAATGTACAACTTTGTATTTAAAAAAAAAAAATTACAGTTGATTCTTGTTACTCATGGCAGTCAGATTTTATGAAGTTGCTGTAGACATTATAATTAGCTGAGCTACTCCCAGGGGAGGTCAAAGGCTGGGTTCCTGTGTGCTTCTAGTCACAACTTTTCCTCCACTGATCAGAAAGTCGTCTAGCTTTATGTATTTTTCTGTTTAAAGTTATGGTGTGTATGTTTCTTATTAATAACTAATTTCAGGCTCTATTTCTCTATAATAAAACCTAAGCTGAGCTGGTTGAACATTTTTCCTGACAGTAATAACATAAATTTTTCTTGCTTTCATCTTCACAATGTTTCTGTCACTGCATTTGACTTTAAAAAAAAATTGCCTGTAGCTCAGTTTCATTTCTAGAGTGCACGGGAACCTGGATTGGATCCGCAGCACAGCATAAACTGGGTGCGTGCTGGTAAAGGTGAGGGAGGGGGACCAGGTCAAGATCATTTGTCAAGATGACACAGCGAGCTTGAGGTCAGCTCAGGATATAAGAGATCCTGCCTCAAAACAAACAATAAACAAATGCACACCCCCACACAAGGATAAAACAAGATCAATGTGGAAGAGAGACTTGGTGGGAAAAAGGGGTTCAGTTAGAAGGGGAACATGGAGGAAGGCAAGAGAAGGTACTGGGATGGGATTATGATCAAAATACATTATATTAAATGGATAAAAACTGACAATCAAAAGATTAACTCTCATCTAACAGATCCCCAAGTTTAGGTATTTTCCCCAACTTCCTGGCATCACCATTCACTATGGGTATCACTGGAGCACATTCCAGAGTCACCCATGTACAGACTGGCAACCCTGCTGCTCACTGCTCACTGAAGTCGGGGTCCACAGTGCGCGTCCCGACCTGAATGAAGCCCACGCATCGTCCTCATAAGAACGGCTTCCTTGTGCTGAGGACCCAGACAGCGTTCAGCCACCATGCCGGGGGCCGCTCCGAGCTGTGAATTCACCAACAGTGTGAGAAAAATGGCCCTGGACAGACTGTGAAAGGGACTCTTATGGCAAGGGCTGGAGCAAGAAGGTAGTGGATGCTGCAATGCACTGGGCCCGGAAAGAGAACTTGGGGAAGATCTAACTTTAACCCCTCCAGTCCCAGAGAGACCAGGCAAGCACTTCAGAGACTCTTTCATAAACATGAGATCCACAAACACAGAGGGTCCATGTAATTAGTAATTCACAACCCATTGTCTGTAGCTTCTGTTGCACTGGGAAGTGAAGCCCTTAGGATCAGCTTTCTCATCCTCAGAGTGAGCCAAGGGCTCTCCATTCACTGAAGTACCGCTTTCCGCAGCCGGCTTTCCTCCAGGGAATGATGGCCTGTAAAATTTATTGACATTTAATATGTTTTATGTTAGCGGTAATTTCCAATCGAATTCACAATGTCCAGGTTTTATTTTTTCTGCGTGGAATTTTATGGTTAAAGCACTGAATCGAAGCAAGATGTATGGAAATCCAAGTGCAGTCTGGTGATGGGCCTCTGTCACAAAGGGCAGGGCTACTTTGAGGGGAGTCTCACACTTGGGGGGATCAAATTTCCCTGCTCTTGGCTTGAGCCCCACCCACCACCTGGGCAAACAGACCCCTGAACTCCTGCAGGCAGCCCTGACTGCCAGCCTCCTTCAGAAAGGTTTTAATTTAATTAACAGAAAGCCGCATCAACAGAGCTCAGGGCTCACCCAAAGGGGTCTTGGACTGTGGTCCCAGGATCAAGCCACTGACAGCATTCCCTCAGGCCTGTCCTGACACAGCTCTTGCCTTGGTGGCTGTCTTACAAAGCTTTCTGGACTCTTCCACTGTCCCCTGAGCAGGGGTCTTCAGGCAGCAGCCTGCCTGCATCTTTGTCTTGACTTGGGGGTCCTTGGCTTCCTAGCTATGAAAAGCACTGTTTTCCAGGGCGGGTTGGCCAACTCAGCCAGCAACTCTTGAGTCTTCTTTTTTTTTTTTTTTTTTTTTTAATCAGCTCTGTTTATTGCTTTATTGAGAAGTGGGGGGTGCACTTATAAATAGATGTATGACAAAATATGTTTGCTAGATAGTAACTGTAGTAGACAGCTTCTTGTTGCTGGGATGAACCTCCAAACCAGACACAGGCTATGGGAGGAAGGGGTTGATTTTTTTAAAAATATATATTTTTATTTATATTATTCTGATTTTACATTCATAGTATTGGTTCCATTGTCCTCCTCCCTGTCCTCCCACTTTCAAAGGGACCCTCATCAATGGGGAATGTGGGTTGTGCATTGTGAGTTTGCTCAAGAGTTCTGGTGGATAGCAGTGATCCTTCAGCAGGCCTACAGAGGGAATACTCGAACCACAGGAACCTGGAGAGAACATGATGAAGGCCAACTTTAATCTTGTCCTGCTTCTCTTTCTCTTCTCTCTCTCTCTCTCTCCTCTCTATACTCACTTTCTCTTTTACATTATATATCTTTTTCCTCCCTCACCTTCCTAGGTGCAGACTTATAACTCCCAGTGCCAGCAGGGGGTTTAACTTCCACAATGAGCTGTTGATCTGAAACACCTACAAGGTTTCCCAAAAAAGACAGACTTCGGTCAGAGTACTTGGTGACCCACCAAAGGTTAATGGTAAGACCCTACTGTCGAAGACAGCATACGTGTGTGAGACCAAACACAGAGAGACCTGGCCAGAATCTGGAAGAAGGTCAGTCCCCAGACAGTTAGCTAGTCTAGTACCAGAGGGTGCTACACGAGCAACTGGGGGAAAATGTCTGACATTGGTCCAAACAACTTGCAGTCTAAGATACCCAGCAGGAAACAATCTGACGTAATGCTCATACAAGTGCAGTAGTGGCAAACAGCCATGGTGGGTAACCAACTGCTCTTGATTTGGCTAATAAATCCATTCAGTGGAATGGAACTCATTGCTGGAACTGGGAAATAAGTCAAAGCCATGTACAAAAAATGAGCTCAGTCTCCAAGATCTAGAGGCCACCAAATGTGGGCTAGAAGAGAGCCAATGCATATAAAATTCCCTCCAAAACATATATGGTTATCCCTTCTATCTAGTACTAACTTCTCTCTCCGTTGGAGAATTTGCTTATCTTTTTTCAGGTGGACAACAAACCTGAAGGGAAGATCAGCTAACCACACCTCACCAGCTGAAACCATAGAACAACGCAGGGGAAGGGCAAGAATACAGCGTTCAAGGCGATCACAACACCAGAAAAAGGCTGAAGGAGATAAACACAGAGAACATCCAACTCCAACTAAGCCAGATATCCAGAGACACAGAGGCTCCCAAAACCTCTTAAGTCTTTTTTCCCAAAATTCTGGCCTCTTCCACACAGAGGACACCCTTGGCACCATGGAGTGTCTTCAGCCAGCACATGGGTGTAAGAAAGGAAGAAGGAAGGAACACGGAATCAGGAAGATGCTTCAGGGGCACGTGCCCATGGCCCTGAGTCTATGGCAACTGCAGTTTGAGGTTTAAAGAACCAAAACGTGGGTGCTGGAGAGGTGGCTTAGCTATTAAGCGCTTGCCTGTGAAGCCTTAAGGACCCCGGTTCGAGGCTTGATTCCCCAGTACCCACATAAGCCAGATACACAAGGTGGTGCATGCATCTGGAGTTCTTTGCAGTTGCTGGCAGTCCTGGTGCACCCATTCTTTCTCTCTCTCTCTCTCTCTCTGGCTCTTTCTCTCTCAGTCTGTCGCTCATAAATAAATAAAAATAAACAAAATTTTTAAAAAATATTTAAGAAAAAAAACAAGGACTGTCTCTGCCAGGCTGTCTGCACCAATGGGGCATTTGCAATGGAAATCCAGGAAATATATATATACCAAATATCTTCTAGCCTGCCAGTCACTGTAGTACTCCCGACACACAAGGCAGGTCGGCTTGTGATAGAGCACTGCACAGGAGAGCCAGCAGGCAGCTTCCAGCTCATGGCCAGGGCAGTGCCCCTGCCTTCATGGAAACAAACCCACAGATGCTATAATCGACAGAAAGGCATTATTGGGAAGGCACCAAGAGAGTTAGCCAGTGTGTTTCAACATCTGTGAAAGCAGTTATGACAGATTATTCCTCATTCCTTGAAGACATCTAACCCTTAAGAAGACAGCGTTTGAGCCACAGCAAGGCTCCCTGCTCCAGGAATGACAGGGCAAACTGATCCCCACATCGGTATGCGGTGGGAATGTAACTTAAGAGCCTTCACGAGTGTTAGGGGCAGATGATGACCTGGCACTCCCCCTCTAAAGCTGGAAGACTAAAGTCCAGCTAAGCCATGCTGAAAGGCACCTGTGTGGCTGGATCACACTGATAGGAGAATGAGGACCACCCCCCAGAGCAGCTGCTCTGTGCAAATGGTGTGAGCAAGCCGGCAGAGAAGGGCTGGACAGTTGTGGATGGAGGACCATATGCCCACTGCACAATTCATTTCCTACTGGTTAACTCACTAAGAAATACTCTGTGTGTGTGTGTTTTCAATATACATATACATATATAAATGTACACACACAAGAATTTAAAAATATCTGTGGAAGGGCTGGAGAGATGGCTTAGGGGTTAAGGCGCCTGCCTCCTAAGCCTAAGAGTGCTGGTTCCAATCTCCAGGTCCCACGTTTAGCCAGATGCAAAGTGACGCAAGGGTGCAATGCTGCACTTGACCACAAGGGGCGCACTCATTTGGATTTCATTCACAGCAGCTGAGAGACTGCTGGCCCACCCATCTCTATCTGTCTCCCTCTCCCTCTCTCTCTGTCTCTCTCAAAAAAAAAAAAAAATCTGTGGAAGAGATGCTGTACTCATCTGAGGACCTGAGTTCAGTCTTCAGCACCCGTGAAAAAGTGCGGCTGTGGCTGCACACGCCACCCCAGTTCCGGGAGGGTGGACACAGGAGGATTGCTGGACTCCGTGGTCTGCCAGTCTAACCCCAAACTAAACCTTCCAAGTTGTCTCAAGGAAATAAAGTGGAAGAGAGATAAGAGGATACCCATCTTCCTCTGGCCTCTGTACATGTGTGTACAAGGTGATCACAGCTGCATGCACATGGGTAGATCACACACACACACACACACACACACACGGGGAGTGTACAGTTGAGAGACAATCATTTTGCGGTGGGCTCAGATCCCACTGGGACTGTAGGCACAAACGGCATTACTGTATGGGGCACTTTTCTGTCCTGTTGTCCACCTGCCAATGTCATTGTGACACTTTGGGTATTTCCAGAACAGCTTTTAGGGATTCCCAGTGAGTCTAGTTGGTTGTCTCTTAAAATATATATATTTAAGAGAGAGAGAGGGAGGGAGAGAGAGAAAATGGGTGCACCAGGGCCTCCAGCTGCTGCAAAAGAACTCCAGACGCATGCACCACCTTGTGCATCTGGCTTACGTGGGTCCTGGGGAATCAAACCTGGGTCCTTTGGCTTTGCAGGCAAGCACCTTAACCGCTGAGCCATCCCTGCAGCCCTAGCTGGTTGTCTTTTGACCTCAACTGCCTCTAGGCCACACTGCTCTCCCTGTGGGATGGCTCCTCGCTGCTGCCCTATCTGCTGTGCCGCTGTCTCTCACCGCAGGGGCTGACCTCTACTTCCCTGTGAGCCTGCTGTCACCCCTCTCCAGCTGTCTCAGGCCACCTTGCACCAAGGTACAAGCACCTCTTCCTACACCTGTGTTCAGTCAGGTCTGTGAGTCCCTGGGGCTCAGGCCATGTTATCTAGTATGAGCAAGAGTGTCCCACGGGAGACATACACCCCACCAAAGATTCCAGCTTGTCTTCCCCGAGTGAACTTGAGGCCATGGAGCTCCCTGAGTAAGAGCAGCTCTAGAGATGTCTGCAATGAATCATGGGAAAAGCCCAGCCAAGTGTGAGATCTCAGAGGGCAAAGGCTGGCTGACACCCACCCCACTCAGTCCACCTGTGGTGGCCCTACTGCAAGAATAGGCAGTGATGGGTCCGCGTGTCAAAGAGGGCCACCTGGCATACAGACTATGGAACCCCGGCCAGAGATGCCCAGGTCCAGAAGCAAAGCCTTGTCCTTGTCCTTCCCCTGACACACAGAGCCATCAAAGCTCGTCACACCTTCCCTGGCTATATATGAACACGGGTCCTTCCCCTGCTCACCTAATTCTCCTGGTGCATCATTTCTGGACCACGTGACTTTGCTGAGTCTCGAAGGCCGAGATTGCCCTTGTCACACAACCCCTGAGTGGGGTGGGGCCTCCTTTGTCACACAGTACCTGAATGGCTCAGGGTCTAGCTCGGTGCTAGCTGGTTCGCTAGCATGTGCGAGGCTCTGGCTTCTATTCCCAACAGTGCTCAAACAGCCACAAATCCCAGCATTCGAGGAGGCTCTTCAAGTTTTGTACAGTGTCTGCTTTTGAAAGTCTTTGAGGTTTTAGGTCTATGGCTTTGCCCTGGGCCCACGGATGCCCGCGCGCAGCATTCTGTGATTGACACTTGGTTTGGCATGCTCTCTCAGGTCCTGGTCTGAATAGCATCTCTCAAAGGTTCCGCCCGGAGGAGGCCACTCAAGCTTCTGGCATGGAGTCTAGTGTCAATCTGTTTCTGTTGCTGTAACAGAGCACCTCAGCCTGAGTAATCCATACTGAGCAAAGGTTACTAGCATGGGGTCTAGAGTTGGGAAGACCCTCCTGCTGGGTCATGCCATGCTGGTGGTGCCCCATGGGGACACAGAGCTAGCCCGTTAGCTAACTAGCTGCTCTCTTCTTCTTAGAGAAAGCCACAAATGTCACCACAAGGGCCAACCCTCAAGGCCAAATGTAGCCTTAACTATTCCCCAGGGCCCCACCTCCAAATTAACATGAGCATGGCCTTTGGGGAAGGGTCCCCTTGAGCCAGGCCCACAATCTTCTGATCTTCCCCTGGCATCTTCCATGAGAGTTAGTGGAAGCGTGGGGTCTGGCATGGGCTCAAGTTGCTTTGTACGTAAGAGTTTAATTGAACTAGTTAAAGGTTTGTTTTATTAAATTAATAATTCCCAAGGCGGTTGCCCTGCATGTCAGCCTCCCTCTCCTGCTTCCTCCCGTCTTTGCTCTCTTTCCCTCATTTTTTTCCACCAGAGCTGACAGATAGCATGCCCTGTGACAGGCATCATGGCTATCTTGGCAAGTGCTTAGTATGGCATACTCCACGGTGACCCATGGTGGCTGGCACTGCGGCTCAGGGGAGCCTGTGACCCCACACTGGTCCGGCCTTCCTAAGAGCGGAATAAGACTGTAGCCAGAGGCTACTGTGACTCGGAGGGACCTGACTTATTCACCCAAGTCGTTCCCAGGGATGAGCCTAAGATCTGGGGGGATCTTTGAGATGTCTGTAGGATCCCAGGAGATCCCTGCTGCTGTGAGAATGTTCCCAGGGGAGTGGCCTGTGCAGGTGTAGAGATTAAGACCACGTCAGCACAGGCCTATGTCGCGTGAGGTCCCCAAGCCTGAGGGTGGGCCATGTGAATAGATAATGGAAAGTGCAGAGGTGCCCAAGGAAACACCAGATCCTTCACTGGAGCAGGGACGAAGCGTGATGCCGTCTGGTCTGGTAGACAGGCAGGGTTACAAACAGAATGCCTGACCTGCTGAGTCTAAGGGCACAGAGAGCAGCGTCCAGCTATGGGAGATAATTACGCACCTAAGTCAGTGACTTGGGAGGTGAGAATTGGCCACAAGGAAACGGTGAATCTAGGCAACAGGTTCCCAGAAGGGCCATTCCCAGCTGTTGTCACTTGTCATTACTGCCAGGGTGCTCAGCTCTTCTCTTGCAGGCATTAGTCTATTAACTCTCCACAAACTCCATGAGGGGCAGGGATGTCCACGTTAGTGACAGAGAGTGTGGCACTGGGAGAGTTAGGCAACTTGGCTAGTGCTGCCCTGATAGTCAGGGCAGAGTTGACGCAAAGCAGCGTGCTTGACTGCAATGCCTGGGGTCCAGACTCTCATTATACCGAGTAGGGTAGAGAGTGAAAAGGAGGGTAGAGAGTGCTGGGAGAGAGATCCAGACAGACAGGCAGACAGACAGACAGAGTGACAGACGCTGAGAGAGCAGAGGAAGAAGGGGCAGGCAGGAAAGGAGATGTAGAATAAATAGATGTCAGGAATGTCCCAGGAGAGATCTCAGAGGTCAAGGGCAAAGTGCGTCAGAAAATGAGATGTCACCTCTGCCTGTTTTCGAGAGATGTCACTTCAGTCCTGGTAAGCACTGGGTTTGGTGATCAGGACAACAGGAACTTTAGATGAACATTGGGGACCAAAGAGAGACTGAGGTGTGGGGGGCGGCTGGAACAAGAAGGGAGTGGAGGAAGTTGAGACCATGGACAGACAGGCAACATTTTAAGACCCTCTTAGTGAAATCCAAGTGACGGGTCAGAAGATTTCTGCAGATGTTTGAGCCTTTAGGAAAGAAGTCAGGAGACTCACGTTGAAGCTGGAAAGCAGCGTGTGCCAAAGCCAGGACTGACAAGGTGCATATGTCTGCCGGCCTTCAAAGTGACCCTGATCGGTTCTCTTCTTGCTAGTCCCTCCCGCGTACAGAGGAGGGCTGGCCTACGTAACCTGGGAGCGATCAATCCTGAGGCTGCATCATGCAGGGCTGTGGCTTCTGTCTTGATCTCGAGGGTCCCCCATGCCAAGGACAGCCAACCACCATGCTAGTGGCCTTTGCCACCAGCCACGTGAGTAAGGCATCCTGAAAACAGATTGTTCAGGCTCAGTCAAACCCTCAGTTGACCTCCATCCCAGCACACCCCTTGACTGAGACCTTGGAGGGAGCCCGAGTTTCTGAATTCCTGGGTTCTGTGTTGTACTTCCATCCATGCTCCTGAGTTGTGAGGTAGTTGGTTACTTAATAAGACAGCTAGCAAGGAGGGTAAAGACAGATACACTCTGGGTGGCAGGATGAGGGGGAGGAAGCTGTGGCCATCTTCGTCTGCTCAGTGACCACTGAGGGAACAATCGAAGTTGGTGGGTGGATGCTGCAGGAATGAGACAGACGGGTGGAGAAGTGTGCAGATCATGGATAAGGTGCGTGAACCATGAGGGAGAGGGCTGAGTCCCTGTGAGTGTGCCCTTTGTTCATGCTGGGAATGAGAGATGTGCTGGGCCGCTTTGCCCTCGTCGTGGGAAAGACAGACAGCATCTGGGTACTGCTAGCGGCATCACGCGGAGGGTAGTCTGAGAATTCACTCATCCACTCCAGGCGACCACAAGGGAAGAAGGATGCACAGAAGCAAGGAGAGTGGGAAGAGGGAGGGGCTAGCCCAGATTTCATGACGTTTGATGGCACACTAGTCTGGATGGGAGATGAAGCCCCTCCCCACCCTTCTCTTTCTCCTTCTCTCCCTCGCTCCAAAGGATGGGTGATCGCTAAATGTGTTTATCCTTTAGAGAAAGAAGCCAGTATATAGAAAGACACTCAGGAAAAAAAAAAAATGGATGTAAGTCCCTCTAAGCAGAGTACAGATGGCAGCCCAGGTTCCTTATCTTTAACAAGGTATCTTTTTTTTTAATTTTTATTTTTTATTGACAACTTCTATACTTACAGGCAATGAAACATGATATTTCCCTCCTTTCCCCCTTTCCCCTTCAGAACTCCACTTTCCATCATATCCCCTACTCTCACTTCTGGTTAGAGAAGCTTCTCTTTTCAGGTGGCAATGACCACTGGGATGACCCAAAATGCAACAGTGCTGAGAAAAAGGGACAGAGGATTGCCCAGCACTGAAACATCTCTATCACACCCTCCAAGGCTCAAGATCCATTGTGGAAGAGGGGCCTGAAAGAATGTAAGAGCCAAAGGAAGGGTACGACTCTTTACAATGCAACTGTCCACACAGAAATTGGCCTCGATATCCCTCCTCCTCCCGCCA
This sequence comes from Orientallactaga sibirica, assembly GCA_036365145.1. NCBI lineage: Eukaryota > Metazoa > Chordata > Mammalia > Rodentia > Dipodidae > Orientallactaga > Orientallactaga sibirica. Next base: position 18,568,905 of record JAEOAD010000044.1, on the reverse strand, counting down.
CCTTTCTTTTTTTTGAGAGAGAGAGGCACAGAGAGAGACAGAGAGAGGGAGAGGAAGACAGATAGAGATGGGTGCACCAGCAGCCTCTCAGCTGCTGCGAACGAAATCCAGATGTGTGCACGCCCTTGCGTCACTTTGCATCTGGCTAAAAGTGGGACCTGAAGATTGGAACCAGCGTTCTTTAGGCTTAGGAGGCAGGCACCTTAACTGCTAAGCCATCTCTCCAGCTCCTGCCACCCTTCTTTTACACATTCTCTTCCCTTGGCTTCACTTAGGCCTTTCCCCTCCCTGTAATCTGTTCTTCTACTTACATATATACAATACCATCCCCCTCAAGTCCTTCCTTCTCCTCCCTCCCTTATAGACTTTTTCTAGTTTACTGGCCTCTTCTAACGATTTTTGGTTCCAGCTCACACACAAGTCTATACATTTGTAGCTAAGATCCACATATGAGAGAGAACATGTGACGTTTGGCTTTCTGGGCCTAGGTCACCTCACTTAGTATAATCCTTTCCAGTTCCATCCATTTCCCTACAAATTTCATAATTTCATTTTTCTTTACTGCTGAATAGAACTCCATTGTGTAAATGTACCATATCTTTATTATCCATTCATCTGTGGAGGGACATTTAGCTGGTTCCATTTCCTAGGTATTTTGAATAGAACAGCAATAAACATGGTTGTTCAAGTATCTCTAAGGTAGTGAGAAGAGTCCTTTGTATATATGCCTAGAGTGCTATAGCTGGATCATATGGTAAATCTATTTTTAGCTGTCTCAAGAACCTCCACACAGATTTCCACAATGGCTGGACCAGACTACATTCCCACCAAAAGTGTAGAAGGGTTCCTCTTTTTCTACATCCTTGCCAACATTCATTGTCATTTGTTTTCTTGATGGTAGCCATTCTGACAGGAGTGAGATGAAATCTCAAAGTAGTTTTAATTTGCATTTCCCTGATGGCTAAGGATGTAGAACACTTTTTAAGATGTCTATATGCCATCTCTGTCTCTTCTGATGAGAACTCTCTGTTTTGTTCCATAGCCCATTTTTAAACTGGGTTGTTTGATTTCTTATTGTTCTGTTTTTTTAGTTCTTTGTATATTCTGGATATTAATCCTCTCTCAGATGTATAGGTGGCAAAGATTTTCTCCCATTCTGTAGGTTGTCTCTTTGCTCTATTCACAGTGTCCTTTGCTGTACAAAAGCTATGTAATTTCATGAGATCCCAGTGGTTGATTAGTTGTTTTATTCCCTGAGAAACTGGGTTATATTCAGAATGTCATTGCCTATGCCAATATGTTGAAGGGTTTCCCCTTCCTTTTCCTCTGGCAGTTTCAGAGTTTCAGGTCTGATATTAAGGTCCCTGAACCACTTGGACTTGATTCTTGTGCATGGAGAGAGACAATGATCTATTTTCATCCTTCTACATATAGATATCCAATTTTCCTAACATCGCTTGTTGAAGAGGATGTCTTTTCTCCAATGAATATTTTTGTCAAAAATAAGATGGCTGTAGCTGCCTGGATTAACATCTGGGCCCTCTATTCTGTTCCATTCATCTACATGTCTGTCTTTGTGCCAGTACCATGCTGTTTTTGTTACTATGGCTTTGTAATATAGCTTAAAATCGGGTATGGTAATACCACCAGCCTGTTTTTGTTGCTCAAAGTTGTTTTGGCTATTCGAGGTTTCTTTTGTTTCCAAATGAATTTTAGGATTGTTTTATCTATTTCTGTGAAGAATGGCATTGGAATTTTAATGGGGATTGCTACCAGGCATATGGAGCAGCAGCAGCAGAGACCAAACAAGGGGATTTTCCAATCTCATCAGCCTCCTTGCAAAGTCAAGAAATCTGAAGGAAAGACAGCTGAGATCAACTAAGGAGCTACTGAAAGGGATCCAGGTGGGACTGGGAAAACAACTTCAGGCTTCCTGCACTCTCCCATCCCCCAACCATTAGAACCACGAACCTCCTCAGCCCCACCCCCACCCCCATTGCACCACATTGAGCACAGCTGAACAGAGTTCCAGCTCCACAGCACAACACGGATGGATCAAGGTGGGCACTCAGCATTGGTGAGACTGGAAGCCACCCCAAAAGGTAATGAGGCTGACTGACAAAAAAGAAAAAAAGGTACAGAGGCCTGCATTGGAAGTGCTAATCTCTCTTTCCATGTCAGGGCAGGCTATGGGTTACATATTTTTGGTTGGCTTTACCATTTTCAAATAAGCTGTATTTGGGGGTTGAATATTGTTGTCTTTGATGCTTTCAGATTTACAGGGCCTTTGTCTTTTGCTTCTGTCATGATTGGGGGCAGGGTCTGATTCAGATCCAGGCTGACCTGGAACCTAATTCAAAACAAAATTCTCTACCTCCCAGCTAACAGGATTAAGGGTATAGAGCAATATACACCCTTAGGGATTTTTGGCTTTATAAAACTATCTGTTTGTTTTAATCCCCACATGTGTATACTCTGGGCTGGTTTTTATTGAATGTGTATATTGCTCAGTTGAAGTTTAGAATTTGCCAGTAAATTGTTCCACCCAGTCCACTAGAATACCTGCTTAGCAAGCAAACTCAACACCTAGGATTATTTCTGTGGTTGGGCTGAGGTACAAGAGCTAAACTTGGCACCTTAAACTCATGTCCTGAAAGTATATAAGTATATAAGTATCTAAGAACACTGCAGATAAGTAGAAAACCTAAGCATCAGATCAATTCAGGATGCAAAAATCACTACATTATAATACAAGAAACAAAGAATCAAGACAATGCAATCCCACCAAAAATTATAAATCCATCAGAAATGATTACCAATGAGACTGTTTTAGGTGAAATGCCTTACAGATTTCAAAAGAATGATTTTATCTATACTCAAAGAAATCAAAGAAGAAATGAAAGGAATCAAAGAAGAAAACAAAGGAATTAAAGAAGAAAACAAACTCTAGAAAGAGAACACAGGAAACCAGCTTAATGAAATAAGGAGGTCATTACAAGGGGCTGAAATTCTAGCTTTGAAGAACACAGTCAGTGAAATAAAAAACTCTGTGGAAAGTCTCACCAGCAGAATGGATGAAGGAGGGAACAGAATATCTAAACTAGAAGACCAGATGGTAGACCTAATACAGTCCAACAAAGAGAAAGACAAGCTGATAGGAAGGTGTGAATGGGAATTTCAAGATGTCCGGGACACTGTGAAAAGATGAAACATAAGAATTCAGGGTATAGTACAAGGAGAAGAATTTCAATCCAGAGGCTAAGTGTTTTCAACAAATTCATAGAAGAAAAATTTCCCCAAATTGGGAAAGAAATGCCAATGCAGATACAAGAAGCTTTTAGAACACCAAACAGACAAAACCTGGAAGGAACCTCTCCTCGCCATGTTATAATTAATAGGGTATCTTGGACTCAGCAATCACTTGTGTCCCCCATGTCACCCTGTGCACCACACATACTCCTCGCCTTGCTCCTAGGTCCCATGAGAGTGGCAGACAAGTGTGCAGAGACAGGAGGAGTGTGAGAGAAACTAATGGTTCAGGGAGCCAGGGTGAGCACTGGGCACTCGGCCAGGGCAGAGCCACTGTGGCTGGGCTAGGGGGACGAAGCAGGGACAGTTCTGCCCTAGACGACTTGGGGCTCACTTAGGGTGTCAGCAGGCTCTAAACACCTCCTGCACGTCCCAAGAGGGGACTTTTTGTGACTACTTTCCTTAAAGGAAGTAGTTAAAATGAAGCACCCTTTCTGTAAACCTCCAGGAACACACCCCCCCAAGCCCCTGGAGCTGTGATTGTTTGTTTGGGGGTCTCTTTCACATGCTAATGAGCTCCCAGCTTTGTCCCCAGGTGCCTATCCATCTGCTTGCCTGCTAATATTGAAGAAGAAAAAAATCTATATCTCCCTAAAGAGACTAGCTTCTGCCAAACACCACGTTTCAGTGGAATGTGTCCCACCTACAACAGATTGGATGGCAAAGGGGCACGTTTAATCCTCTCAGCATACAAAGGCTGCCAAGGTTGCCACCTGAACCACTTTCTCCAAGGCACAAAGCTGTTAACACAACTGTAAATTGGAGTCCAAACCTCTGATATTTCAAATTAGAGCTTCAAGAGACAGAGAAGCCATGGTGATGCTGTTGGTTCCTTGAGAGAAACAAGGCCGGGAAATGACCTGAGAAACCCCAGAGGGGGGGGTGAGCGTGGGGGGGTCAGGAGCAGTGTGGACAAGGAAACATGTCCTTGAATTCTGAGGTCTTATAGACAGGTCACTGGAAAACTGCCCTTGTGTTTCATGAAAGCGCTTGGAGCATTTTTCCATGGGAAGGGCAGACCTAGCCTCCTGAGCGTCATGTTAACTAAAGCTGGTCCTACCAACTGCAAGGGTACTTCATTCTAATCTTTTCGTTTTCAAAAGAAATGTCTGTCTTTTTCTTAAATATTAATTGACAAATGCAAAACTGTATTCAGGGAAAGCGTATATAGATGAAGCAGGGGCTGGAGGGATGGCTTAGTGGTTAAGGCACTTGTCTGCAAACCCTAAAAACCCAGGTTCTATTCCTCAGTACCCACACAAGCCAGGTGCACACAGTGGTGCATGTGTCTGCAGTTCATTGGCAGTGGCTGTATGCCCTGGCGTGCCCATTCTCTCTATCTATCTATCTATCTATCTATCTATCTATCTATCTATCTATATAATCTGCTTCTTTCTCTAAAATAAATAAATAATTTTTTTATTTACACAAAGATGAAGCAAAACTTAGAGTTTAGTGAATGCTTATTTGCAATATAAACCCGGGGCCAGATTCATCTCTTAATTTTTCTTCTTCCCCTGGTGGGTGGGAAGGTATCTTGCCTTTTCTGAATGGAATATGCATAAAGCTGCCTTTTGAATGTGTTCACTGAAGGAGAAAATAGTTAGAAAACCAAATCTGAATGCAAGCAATTAAGAATATTGGGACTCATTTCCCCTAAAGTGGCAATTGCCACTAATAAATTATCATGGTCAGATGTGTAGATTAAACCTATTCTCTTGTGTGCAGGATATCATTTGCTTGAGTAATTAAGTTTGTTTTCAAAGAGCCTACAAATGTCAATGTTGACAGGTGTGGGGAAATGAAGTCAGGCAGGCTGTGACACTTACCCAGGTGGCCTGTGTTTACCTGGGTCTTTTGTGGCCTGATGATTAAGGAGGAGAGCCTGGGCCTGGCTGTCCTCTTGCAGGGACAGCCTAAAGCTGTGCTGAGCATCTGGGTCTTCCTCCCCAACACCTGTCTAAATCTTGCCTCCTCTTCCAGCCCCAGTTCTAACTGTACACAAGGCCAAATGGTGTTTACACGGCTGGGCGCCTTTCTGCGATGCCTCCTCTTGGTTTTCTCTTGCATTTGCTGACATTCGAAATCATTTATGTAACTTAATTTGCTTAGTGAGTCCTTTACACAGAGATCAGGACAGTATTCATACATTTTCTTGTTTATAACTCATTAATTTACCTAAATTTGTTAGCTTTTCATTTAAGGGGAAGGTGTGTGTGCATGGGTGTGTGTGTGTGTGTGTCTGTGTGTGTGTGTAAGAGGCAACTCACCTGGTGCTTTTGTCATGAGTTCCCCTGGTTTCCCTGGCTGTGAGGCATTCTCTGGAGAGAGCAAGTTCCTGCACACTAAGGGGGTCTCTGACTCACTTCCCATCAGGCTCTCTCCATGCAAATCATTTCTACGGGATTTGGATCACATGGACTCCAGCACTCTCTAAGCTAGGCAGTGCTGAGCGGAAACTCTTTCTGGAGTCTGGGAAACCGTCAGTTCAATGCTTTCCAGTTCTGAAATTCCCTTAATTCTGTAGCTTTGTGGGTGAGATGCCACGTAACATTCCGACAGGCCCAGGGAGGGGAACAGCTACAGCTGCTTCCAGGGCTCTCGTTTCCTCCAGGAACCCCCTTCCACAGTCCAGGACTTGCCTTCCTCTCTCCCTATGGCTTCCTCCGTGTCCTTGAAACCCTGGTGACCTATGTCTCAAAAGACCTCCTGCTTTTCATCTCCTTAGCACATTTTGTCGGCACCCATCTCTGGGAAGAGATCAAATCCTTAGAGCTTTTGAAGTTATTGTGGCTAAATGGTCGCTCCTCCTTGGATTCCTTCTGTGGATCTTCGAGTCATACGTGGGGAAGTCAGGGGCTTATGACCTCCAATACCCCAGCTTTGGTAATTTTGTACTGTGTGTGTGCTCAGGAGGGGTCGGGGGAGAGAGGCGGGGAGGAAGACTGTGGGCGTTCGCAGGCTGGTACCTCACTGTTCGCTTAGTCTATCAGCAGACCCCCTTTCAAGCCTTTTTTTGCAGCCGTCAGTGGATGATCACAGTCATTCTGTATGGGGTGTTCCTGTCCCTGCTCCCTGCTCCAGGCTCATACACTCATGCTCCGTCCTCACTTCTCCAGCGCCCGGCCCTCATGAGAACTCTCACCTTCACCACTGGATCGCTTCCCAATTCAACACTGCCTGTGCGGCCCAGGGAAAAAGAGAAACTATTGTCTCACTTCTGGCACTATATGTGGGCACTCCCCATACTTTCAATCAGTCCCCAGTTCCTGACAGATGAAAGGCACCTTGGGATTCTACTCAGCTCCTACACTGGCCTTTTAGAATCCTTTCTTCACCCAAAATGCATAAACTCCACCAACTGTGGACCACTTCGCTTCTTCGGCAGTATAATCCCCTTCCCCATCTTTAGCCTGCCCCCATCCACTCTCCCCCTGTAAGACCCCAGTGACCACATCAGAGACAGCTCTGTGAGGACCCTTCCCTATGGCCCTGGCCTTTGACATTCCCAAGCACTTTCCCTACTAATAACCTCAGATCCTGTCATTAAATATTAAAATAATGCCTATGTTAACATTTTCAAAATATGACCCTTAGTCATGGGGCATTGTGATATAATAAATAATGTATCCAGCCTTTGTTCCTGCCTGCCAGCACAGAACCCGCGGAGCTTCCTGAGTGATAGGAGCGTGCTTTGTTAACCATCCAAAACAGCCTTTGACAGAGCCTGGCTCCGTGCTGTTGAGGAAGGACCTTAGCCATTTCCACAGGAATGGAAAGAACAAGGATTTGGGACTTGGACCTTTTCAGCCTCATGCCCTGACCTCCAGGAGGGGAGGAAGGGTGGACTTTGTGGGCTGTGATTCAATCCATTCTGCCTGGGGACTGAAACCCTGAATAAGCCTGAAACCAGGCTCAAGGAAGGTCCACAGGTTAGATCGTGGAGATCTGTGTGACCTCACCCAAGACCTTGTCCCATTTATCTCTTCATCTGTTAGGTTCTTTAAATTAAACTGTAATGGCAAGCATGTGTGCCTGTGTGTGTGTGTGTGTGTGTGTGTGTGTGTGTGTGTACACTACACGTCTGTGCATTGCTCGCATTCATACACACAACACGGAACTCCTGTAGAGGTGAGAAGGCACCACTGGATATTGATCCTCACCTCCCTCCTTTTGAGACGGGGTCTCTCATTGTTCACTGCTCTGTTCTGCAGGCTGATGGGCCTGCACACTTCTGGGACATCCCCCTGCCTCTGCCTCCCTTCCTATTGTCTGAGCACTGGAATTAAGGAAGGATACCCGATCCATCTTTTACCTGGGCTGAGGTCAGGTACTCATACTGGCACAGCAGACACTGTATCCCCTGAGCCATCACTCCAGCCTCAAAGCTCTAATTTTAAGTGTAGTATTTTCTTGTGTTCTGAGTCATTCTAGAGAATTTACAAAATTGAGGTTGAGCCATGAAAATCCTACTTTGGTTGTCTTCTTTGACAATAACAAGATTCTTGAGGTGGGGCATGCTCTTGGGAATAGACATTTACTTGGCTCATGGCTCTGAGGCTGGAAAGTCCAATAACGTGGCACAGGGATCTGTGCAGCATCTGCGGAGGGCTGCCTGCTGGCTCATAACCTGGCTGAGATAGAGCAGATCAGACAGAACAAATTATTTGTCGTCCTCTTTGTTTTTCCCCCTAGGTAGAGTGTTGCTGTAGCCCAGGCTATGCTGGAATTCACTATGTAGTCTCAGGCTGGCTTCACACTCATGGTGATCCTTCTACTTCTGCTTCCCAAGTGCTGGGATTAAAGACCACGCCCAGCTTCTTTTCCTTTTCTTCTTTGTTTTTTTTAAGATTTATTTTTATTTACTTATTTATTAGAGACAGATAGAGGGAGAAACAGATACACACACACACACACACACATATATATATAGAGAGAGAGAGAGAGAAAGAGAGAGAACACATGCACCAGGGCCTCTAGCCACTGCAAATGAACTCCAGGAACATGTGCCAACGTATGTGTCTGGCTTACATGGGACCTGGAGAATTGAACCTGGGTCCTTAGGCTTTGTAGGCATGCACCTTAACGGCTAAGCCATCTCTCCAGTCCTCTTCCTTTTCTTATAAAGCTTCTAATGCCATCATAGAGGCCTCACTCTTACAACCAGCTAATTTTAACTACTACAAATACCATTAACATATGAACTTAGCAATCATGCTTCCAACACACGAACCTTTGAGGGATTTTCATCACGGAAACCCAGATTCACAGGCAAGTGGGACAGAAATGAAATGGACAGATGAGCAGCCACACCTCCAGAAGGGCAGCCGCGCTGCAGACCCTGACCTTCAACCTGTGGAAATGGGTCTAACTCTCCAGGAGCCGTGTCGGAGCCCAAGGACTTTGCCCTTCCCTAGGACGTCTGCCCTGACCCGCGCAGTCGTGTCAGAGTTGAGCCGAATAGTAGGACACCCAGGTGGTATCAGAGCATTGTTTTTGGAATGGCAGACATAGTAACCCTCTGAAATGAGAATGAACATGCCTGTCACAGATGTGGGGGATCAGGTCATCTGGGCCAAGGACTCCTCATTTAAGGAAAGCCTTAGTGATACTTACACTATCAGAATTTGAGAACTCCTGACATACTTGTTAAAGCACCCGTGCAAAGTGTAAACACAAAGTAGGAAGTGAGAAGGAAGTCACTTGGCGTCCCGTCCCAAGCATCTCGCAGTGTTTCCTTGTGCAGTTCCATGCAGATGTTTTCGTTATGGTCTGGTTCAGGCCATCTATTCGATTTTGAGTTTGGCTTTCTCTGTGTACCATATACAGGAATACTTTCGTATTATCATACACGCTTTTGCTAATTATCACACACTCTTAAAATACTCACTTTTGGAAAGCAGCATGTCTCTTTAACCATTATGTCTTCTTGGGAGGGTGCTTATAATAGTGTCAGCTTGCCATTGTTATTAATTATATATTGTGATGAAAATCTTTCTCTTGGAAGCTCTTACATTAATTGTTTTTATTGCTTTGGGATTCCCAGAAGTTAGATGCCTTGGTCTGTCAGCACACATGGTTTTTAGAATTTCAGATAAGTCCTGTCCATGCGCTGCCTGAGACCCTGTCCCCATACCTTCTCTGGCAACAGTGTTTATTTTTTTAAGCTTTGTTAACTTGATGGGTCAAAATGGTATGTAATTATTCTAATTGTATTTATTCCATCCTTAACACTGCAGGAAATTCTCCCCACTATTTGTTTACTAATTGCATTTCCTTTTGCGAATTCTTGGTTCATGGCCCCCAACCCTTGGGGTTAGAAGAACATTGACGTTTTGTTGTGAAATTAACTCTCTGCTTGCAATTATATTTTCAATCCATTTGTGATGAAATCATGTTAATTTTTAATGTGTCAGTATTTAAAATTATTTTGAGGCCAAAATATGACCAATTTTTTTGTCATTTATTCTATTGCTTTGACATTTAGAAGGGTCATCTTTCTCCTGGGATTTTATGCTCAATTTTTGCTTTTTTATAGTCCTGTTGTATCTTTTTTTAAGATAGATGATTAAATATGTCCTTGTTTAACCCATCTAGAGCATATTTTGGTGTACAATATGAAGTAATCTAAATAAATTACTTGCCTGTAATTGTTCCAAAATTATCTACTGAAGGATTATTCCCTTCCTCTCTCACATCCTGGGACAGTTGCTCTTACAACCTTCCAAAGACCATGTCTGGGAACCGCATTGCTCACGTGCAGTCTTGTGCCCCACGCTCAGTGTTCAATCCTGCAGGGGTCTGTGAATAACTATTACAGATAACATAGGAGCTGGGCACACATACAATGAGTCTGGGATCCCAGCTCTTCTGATGGTTAAGGGAGTGGATCACTTGATCCCAGGAGTTCTAGTCCAGCCTAGGTAACACAGTGACCTACAGCCCCAAACACAAAAACCAGATCTGAACTACATGGACACAGATAGGAGGTGAGCCTGGAGGCCACTCCCCACCTCAGTGGGCCTAGATCACGGAGAACCCACCTGACTTTGAGCAGCATGCCTCTGGAAGCTCATCATGAATATTCAGTTTTCATTTGTATTTTGGCACACAAGATTTTTCTCCCAGGAAAATCTTGATCCATTGGCATGCCCATTCTTAAGCTGTTATTTTTACATTGTTTATGTGAGATGGATAAATATTTTTAGAAGTCTTCTACGACCTCAAATGGAAGAAAGTGGTGTAGTCTCAGAGACAGTTTGTGATGTCATTTTATTGCATTTTATGTTGGTGAGAAAAATGCATCTGAGAAGCCCAGAGGCCCCATGCTGGACTGGCAGGCTGTCTGCCACAACCCCCAGCACGCACCACTTCTTTCCCACGTAGAGTTCCAGGATCTCATACCCTCTCATAGCTGCTGAAAGTCAAGGTCTCAGATGCTAATTCATGCTTCTCCTAGAACCAGTGAGAGCCCTGAGCTGTTCTGGCCAGGTGAAGGCCATCTATGTCATCTCCCTGCTAACACTAGACGTAGAGGAGAGGTGTCCATGCGCCCGTCCCAAATCCTGGTCAGTCTCCTCAGGGCATGCCCCAAAAGCTGGGGGCTCTTAGAGGCTCCTGCAGCTGACCTCGGCCCTCCTGCTCAGTAGACCGCACAGGGTCTGCTCTTCCAAAGCCTCTCCGTGGTGCCTGAGGACTCCCAGCTCCACCAGGCAGGGGAGGTGAGCACAAGCCTCGAGCCTTTCCTCTGAGGCTCCTGCAAGTGTGCCTTCTGGAACTGGTTTCCTCATCTCCATCCACATGGCCTTAACGTTGGCCAAGCGTTGTTGTTTCTCGAATCAGCTCAAGTTGCGAACCTGGGCAGTTGCCAAAGTCTAAACGTAGAGAAGACTCGAGGGGAGCTGAATCATGGTTTGGAAGGGAAGGAATAACTGGATTTGCTCAAGATTCCTCTACTTAATGCTTCGACAGTGAAGGGACAACTTATGTGCATGTGCATGTGCATAGCACAGGTTCTAAGACCTGAATATGATGGAGAGACACAGGTGACAAGCATGCATGGAGGAGGGGTTGTGTGCAGCACCCACTGTGGCCAGCCTGGCCGAGTGAGGCTCCGAGACTTCCATGACGGTCATAGGGCATGAGTGCAGAAGGCTGGGAAGCATGGTTCACAGTTGTCTTCCATCTGCATTCACTTATTCATCCATTCACTACATGGTATCTCAGGAAATCCTAGGGTTGCGGACAGAGAGAGTGGCTGTGTTTGAGGAGGTTCCATCTGCAGATTGACAGGTGGCGATCAGCTACTGACCACATATGCTCAGTGCGATGTCTGAAGGGCAGCTATCGAGGTGGACAGGTCTCAAGCTTTCTCATGTGGAAATATTTGAGATGTCCTTTGAGAATGGAAGGTGGAAGAGGGAGGGTGTGAGGGCCATCTCTCGAGTTCTGAAGACCCTTAGCTAAGGGACCACCAGGGTGAAGAAGAGTAGATTTTGAAACCTGGCCCATATGAAGGCTGAAGGGTGCAGAAATCAGTATCACAGCTGCCCCAGAGCTTTTTGGTCATCTCAGGGAGACACTGTGTAGATGGGCAGAAGCCATCTGGAGTGGGGAAAAGAGGAACTGGTCTCTTCTGGCTGGGAAGAGACCACCTATGCCAGCGCCACCAAGGGTCCTGACCAGTAGCAACTTAAGGGCAGAAGGGTTTATTTCAGATTATAGCTTATGGTCATAGTCCATCATGGGGGAGAAGGTGTGGTGGCAGGAGCATGAACCAAAGCTGGTCACATCACACCCATGGTCAGGAAACAGAGAGAGATGGGTGCCCATGCTCAGCTAGCTCTCTTCTTGTCACACAAATTACAACCCCAGTCTGTGGAATGGTGCTGCTCATGTTTGGGCTGGGTCTTTCCACCACAAATAGCCTAACCTAGAAACTCCCTCACAGACATGATTACAGATGTATTTCCATGGTATTGCAGATCTCCTCAACTTGACAAGATTAACCATCATAGCCTCTAAAATGGAAGTGACAGGAGCCAACACCTGCTCCTTCACCACTGTACCCTCTGGCCTGACAGGCCACCATAGAGCTCACAAGAGAATGTTCTCCCACATCCGTTCTTTGACCTTGAATCTGCATCATCACAGATTCAGAGCTGCTTACTGCACCTCTCTAAGCATCAGTGTCTTCATTTACAAAACTGGCATAAAATGAACACCCTCATTGTCCCTGGCCCTGGCAGGTAGTCCTTACCCAGTAGGTGGGAGTTGAAGGAACATTCCTGTGATTATTGGTGGTGTTGAGAGGGAATAGGCAGTCAGGGGCACCTGTGGTTATGGTTTCTGTTTTTGTGTGTACCGTTTCTTTCTTTTACTTTTGCTTTTTTTTTGGGGGGGGATAGGGTCTCACTCTAGCCCAGGCTAACCTGGAACTCACTACGTAGTCTCAGGCTGGCCTCCAACTCACAGTGATCCTCCTACTTGGCTTCGTGAGTGCTGGGATTAAAGGTGTGTGCCCATGCCCAGGTTTTCTGTGTGTGCCTTTTCTGCCAAGTATTGACATCTAGAAAAAAGAGAAGGTTGGGCCCTTTCAGAAGTCCAAGAAAGAACCCTGCAGTGTGGGGTAAAGACCTGAACTTCACTGCTGGGCATGAGTATAGCTTGTTTCTCCAGAACTCATGTTGAACTTTGACAGACATTGCGGAGTAGTGGGAAGTGGGACGTGATGGGACGTATTTGGGTCCTGGGGCAGATCACTCAGCATGGACTGATGGCGATCTTGGAGCAGTGGGCCAGGTGTCCTGGGGATCTGACCCTTTCTCCTTCCACACATGCCCATTTGCCATCTCATTTCTGTCAAAAGCTGACACAGCAGGAGTTCCTTCCCAGAAGCCAACAGATGTGGTTATTACTCTCTCAAACAGACCAGCCTCTAGGCTGTGTAACAAAGTAAAGCTTTATACGTCAGCCAGTCTCAGGTATTGTGTTATAGCAAGAGAAAGTGGGCAAAAATGTCTGCCTCGTCTGTTAGGAGAGCAGAAAGATGTATTTCAAACCACTTGACACTGAATTTCAGAGCTGAAGGTCGCCACTATCACACATGGGACGAGGCTTTGGGAGGGGACATGCTCATTCTTCCCACCCTCTGTGTACAGCCTGCAATGTCTGAGATTTCCGCTTGTGTTTCTGCACCATGAATGCATCGTGCACTGGCGTGCAAGTTACTCCTGTCCTGGGCCTCTGTTTCTCTGCTATGGAATGTAAACTGAGGCAGACGGTCTTCCTGAGTCCTGCCAATCATTGCCCCTACTCTGTGCCCAGCAGGAGTCTGCGGCTGCGGGAGGAATCTGGGAGCCCCTCAGGTGGCAAATACCTCTTTCTCTTGGCACTTTATGTATGTCCCTCCGAATGTCAAGGGCTTTGGGTTCCCCAAAATGGTTCCAACTAGCAGCCTTTTCCTGCCATTTATTTATTTATTTATTTATTTATCCATTCATTCATTTCCTTTCCAGTACTGAACTCCTTTCCAGTACTGATTGGCCAGGGCCAATCTTGCTGCCCTATTCTCATCTATGAGGACTCTAATTCAGGGCAGATTGTCTGGAGCTCAGAGTAAAAAGTTCATCAGCTCATCTGTGAGTTATATCCGGTTTGAGTCAACATTGTGGGAAATCAGGGCACAGGGGAACACATTTCTCACCCTGAGCCTCACTCAGGAAGTTAAGTCGCCCTTTCATGACCTGGCTACAAGATGCCATGGAAATTCCATCATATTGAAACTGTGGTGCCTTATCAGAATTACACCTGACGGTCAGAACACCAACCTTATCTAGCTTGGAAAAAACTGCATCACTCCATAGAAGACCCTGGGAACAATTTAGAGATTGTAGAATTCAAAATATTGGGAAATAGAAGAACAGGTTGGCAAGCCCTTATCTGAAATGCTTGGGTCCAAAGTGTTTGGATTTCAGATTTTTGGGGTGTTTGGAATATCTGCATATACATGGTAGGGTATCTTGGAGATGGGACTGGGACCTATACAACAGAATTCATTTATATTTAGCACACAGCTTAAGCACATTGTCAGAAGGTAATTTGCTATGAAAATGTAAACCTGTGTCTCAGCCGTGAATAGCCCCAATGTAGTCAGGTGTGGAGTTTTCCACTTGGGGCACTGTCTGGTTTGTGTGCCTTCTTGAACTGGGGAGCTCAAACTATTTCTATGGGTCAACAGGTCAATCCACACAGGGAGTATGTGGCCACCGCCAGAATGGCACAAGTGGGACAAAATACCTGGTAAAAATCCAATTCAGGAAGGAAGGTTTTATTTCAGCTGACCATTTTAGGTTTCAGCCCATCACAGAAGGAAAGGCATGGCGGCAGGAGGTTGAAGCATTCAACCCACATTCAGCCTACGGTGAGGAATCAGAGTGACAAACGCTGGTGCTCAGCCAGCTCTCTCCTTTCCACTCAGACCACGACCCCAGCCAGTGGAATGATGCCACCAGAGCTAAGGCGGAGCTTCCCCCTCAACTAACTTAATCTAGTAATCCCTCACAGGTATGCCTGGAGACTCCTTTCCCAGGGGATTCTAGGTCCTGTCAAGCTGACCGTCAATATAAGCAATTTCACAGGCATTTCTCTTATCTAGTTAGTGATGAGCTGTTGTACAGGAGGGAGGCGAGCCGCTGAAAGGTTTTGTGTACGCTGACGTGTGTGAAGCACTGCTGACATCCCAGTGGGTGACGATTCTAGTCATTATATTTAGATTATAAATAAAACCACTGAAAAGCAAATTTGTCAAGAAGTCTGCTCAGAGATGCAGGACCACAATCCTTGATGGTTACAGACACAACATGGAGTCTGTTTAATATTTATTTTATTTATTGGACACAGCAAGAAAGAGGCAGTGGGGGAGGGGGAGGAGGAGAGAATGGGCACACCAAGGCCTCTAGCCACTGTAGATGAACTCCAGATGCATGTACCACCCTGTGCATCTGGCTTACATGGGTCCTGGGAAATTGAATCTGGGTCCTTTGGCTTTGCAGGCAAGCTCCTTAAGTGCTAAGCCATCTCTCCAGCCCATTATGGACTCTTTTGACGCTAATTTTCATGCAGGTCAACTTAAAGAAAAGTGAAAAGATGAAGATGAATGATACCAGGTAGAAAAAGAGAAAGTGAATGAGATATGAAAGAGAAAGGTATGAGATAATACTAGCTGCATAACAAATCTGACATTTAGCCCAGTAGATAATCACATGTTGCATAACAGATAAGACATTACAGTCCCTGGTAAGTTGGAACCTGAAGTCAGACCATTCAATGAGAAAGGCAAGTATGTGGGTACCTGGGGACATTGTCTAGCTGCGTGCCCAGAAAGTGAAAGCAAACATGGGACTCAGTTAGAGTCCCACCACAGACATGGAAGGTTCTCACCCAGCCTGGCTGTCTAAGATAGTCCAAAGGCAAAGCATGCCCTTGACTCATGAGCTGAGAAGTCCTTCCACCATTAGTCAGTGTGCACACCCTGGCTGGAGTCAGAGCTCAGGAAATCAGTGTCCTGACCAAACAGGTAGGGGACAGCATACAATTGTAGGAGGTGGGATGGTGGAGGTGGGATGTTCAAGGTGGGATGGTGAAGGTAGGATGGTGGAGGTAAGATGGTGGAGGTGGGACGGTGGAGGTGGGATGGTGGAGGTGGAGGTGGGATGGTGGAGGTGGAGGTGGGATGGTGGAGGTGGAGGTGGAGGTGGGACGGTGGAGGTGGGATGGTGGAGGTGGAGGTGGGATGGCAGAGGTGGGATGGTGGAGGTGGAGGTGGGACGGCAGAGGTGGGACGGTGGAGGTGGGATGGTGGAGGTGGGATGGTGGAGGTGGAGGTGGGATGGTGGAGGTGAGGTGGGATGGTGGAGGTGGGATGGTGGAGGTGGAGGTGGGATGGTGGAGGTGGGATGGCAGAGGTGGGACGGTGGAGGTGGGATGGGGGGTGGGACGGTGGAGGTGGGACGGTGGAGGTGGAGGTGGGATGGTGGAGGTGGGTGGGATGGTGGAGGTGGAGGTGGGATGGCGGAGGTGGAGGTGGGATGGTGGAGGTGGGATGGGTGGAGGTGGGATGGCGGAGGTGGGACGGTGGAGGTGGGATGGTGGAGGTGGGATGGTGGAGGTGGGATGGTGGAGGTGGGACGGTGGAAATGGGAAGGTGGAGGTGGAAGTGGGATGGTGGAGGTGGAGGTGGGAGGGTGGAGGTGGAGGTGGAGGTGGAGGTGGGATGCTGCCCAAAGGAGGGATGAGAAGATCGTGTGTCACCATTGCTGCTGTTAGTGGGTGGGTGATAGATATGTGGGCTTAGTGTGGTCATAAAGGAATAGTGGTGACACAGTGATAAAGTCTGTCACTTACCACTCACTTACCTCAAGGTGATGTGGACCCCAGTCGATTTTCCATCATGGATTATTATACAAGGGACCTGGAGGTTGTCAGATCAATGAAAGACAGCCCAGTTTCATACAGAGAAAAGTCTAATAGCTTAAGCCCATTGACTTTATCTTAGATTTTATGAAGCCAGATGAAATTATTATGACATTCATATCAAAACACAGCTCCACAAGCCCAGAAAAGCTAATCTCTTTAATGTTTTCCTTCACCTGTCCACATGCATATACTGGTATGATGCAAAACTGGTATGATGGGAGTCTTCTGATTCAGAAATAATGTTAAACCAAATTTTCATGTCATTAAATAGAAACCAGCAATTACATGTTTATGATGGGGGAAAGTTCATGCAGGCATCATCCCTTACTTCCCTCCTTACTATGAGAACACGAGAACACTCATTTTCCCCCTGAGTATAAAACCGTGCAGGAATGCATGCCTAAGTAAGTTTTGACTTCTAGAATCACATTCGTGAGCGAGACAGAATGAACCTTTCCGTGGCTCTAGGTCCACAAAGCCATGTTGACTTCCAAAGATTCCCCCAGTCTACATAGTCACACACCATGCAGGGCATATTACTTTCACCAGTCATGCTAACGATAGGTCTTAAATTCTCTGTCATCTTATGGATATGACCGATGCTAAGTGCTCCCTCAGTTTTTGGTTTTGTTTCTGGGACATGGTAAGTCCTAGCTTGTTTTAGAGGAATTATAGAATGGCAGTGCACAAAGAGAACAAGGCAGAAGCTCTCTGAAATTCCATCTTCTGGAGACGGAATGATGAACCCGCTCAGATTATTTCTATGTGAATCTTTGATGAGGCAATAAAACTAGCTGGTAGAAACGAGGGGCTGAGTCCTCGGTGGGTCAGAGCCAGGCCTCCTTTACGCTTAGGATGTCAGGAGTGTGTTCTGAAACCATCAGAAAATTCCATAATTAATTCTAATTTTAATTCCAAATGGTGCACCATTCAACCTACCAATCTCAACTTTATTTTAAGACACTGATTGATCAGATTGGAGCCAAGCCTTTTGCCATCATTCCTCACAGTTTCCTTAGCACAAATCACCGCAGTGGGGTTTCTGGGTTGAAGTGTTTTGGTGAGCATAGACACGTGTTGCAGTCAGCTTGTGGGAAAAGGTTTATTTTGGCTTATAGACTTGAGGGGAAGCTCCATGATGGCAGGGGAAAATGATGGTATGAGCAGAAGGTGGACATCATCTCCTGGTCAACATCAGGTGGACAACAGCAGCAGCAGTGTGCCAAACACTAGCAGGGGGAAGCTGGCTATAATACACATAAGCCTGCACCCCAACAATCCACTGCCTCCAGGAGGCGTTAATTCCCAAATTGCCATCAGCTGGGGACCTAGCATTCAGAACACCTAAGTTTATGGGGGACAGCTGAATCACACCCCCGCCACACACAGCTCCCTCAGGAGAAGTCCACCATTCCACAGAACCACCATTTCCCAGACGTCTCTGAGGCCAGGCATGACACGTGTCTTCAACTTTCTTCTGTCTAAGAGGTAGGATACATTTATCTTTAAGTTTATCTTTCTTTGGTCACTGAAAAAAATGATATTTTCAGGGTTTATCAGTCATGTGAACTTACTGTTTTGTGAATGCCTTGTTTATATCATCATTATTTTTCTTATTATTTTGGGAATGTTTCTGTTATAGTAAGGATTCCAAGTGCATGTCCTATAGGCTGAAAGTACTCATGATATGTACCTACTTTAACTTGATAGGGTATTTTAACATCTAGACGTTTCTAATTTTTAAACTTAAAACACTGGCAACTGTTTTCCTTGGCCATTCTGACTGTGGCACTATGTTGACATTGCTTGACATAGTCACAGACTATTCCATTAAATACTACTTTAAAATATTTCATTGTTTTATGATTTCATTTTCAAAGAATTTTTGTAACAATGCAGCTGGAATGTATCTGGCTCATCAACTGAGATAGGGATCTGAACTACTCAGTTAGCCAGTGAGCTCATCACCATTTTGAATAGCAATTATTTTCGACATCATCCAGGTGGAAGGAGAAATTAGCACACACACTTTTGCTTGGGGTGACACGATAACCGTATTCAAATGTGTTGATGCCTCTCACATGGAAGGTGGGTTTGTGGGGTGTGCATAGCCCTGAAGGGCGAAGCTTGGAGTATGGGTAGAGGACAGATGCACGTGCCAGCGGACAATGGGACTCTGCATTTGAAACAGTCCCATTGGCAAGGTAGACCCCACCTCAGAAGTACCAGAGCCCCCGGGCCTTCGGGAGAGGGGTCATCTTCACAGGAATCCAAAGTACCTTCCAGTCCGAGAGTCTCTGAGTCTCTCACCCCCAGCCAAGCACAGACTGACCATTCCATCTGCGTAACTTGGCAGGAGATATAGAGAAGCCCGGGACTAGTGGAAGAATCAAGACAAGCAGACCTTTTGGACAAGGTCAGACAGAAGCAGCCATTTGATTACCCCGGAGATCTCAGAGCAGCCAGTTCACATTGGACACCCTTAACCCGACTTTGCCCAGTGTGAGAATGAAGCAAGGAGACCCACGGCAAGCGTCCGCTCTCTTGGTGAGGGATTGTGGTGACTGGGAAAGTATTTGCTCTGTTTATTTTGGGCTGGAAAAATTGCATCTTGTTTGTGTATAGATGTTTAGCAACAGACAAAAATTGGGAAGTCTAAATTTAACAAATGCTAAATATATCATTGTTCCAACGCAAACCGTGACAGTTCTTTTGCCACCTGGTAGGCCCGTGGGGAATAGAGCCCCCAGGATCCCACGGGCAAGAAGACTGGCATGGGTTTTCATCTGGGGACTGTTTCCTGGACTGAGCCTAGCATTCTCTCCATGGCTCCAGCATGGTCAGTCATCCCGTCTATTTAAGGGCGTGACACTTGGCCCCTATGAGTTAAAAAGACAGGCAGAATGCCCTTAGTTGGTGTTCTCAGCAAATGCAAGTGGGCCAGCCAGTATGGCTATGAGAAAGAAGCCACTTCAGCCTGTGTCTCTCTCAAGGCACCCTGTAAGGGCATGGCTCAAGAGCCCAAGACCCCACACAGCTCCTACTGGGATCATGGGAGCCAGGCTGGGTCTCTGACGTGGACTAAGCACCCATGGGGATATTCAGGATGGAAAGAAAGGAAGGAGAGTCTGCAGTGTTTTGATGAGGGGTACCCAAGCTCAGACTCGATATGCACAGTGTAGCCTAGGAGTGACAGGCATGAGGTGTGCACGGTTTGGGGGTTAGGTTATAGTCCAGTGGTCCACCCGAACTTTGAGAAGACAGTTTTGTTATAACAACTTATGACAAATGTCCCCAGGGGTGGCCAAACATCTGTGATGAGCATGAACTATAAGCAAAGTTTGAGCCTGAGCTCCCTGGCTTCCTCGCAGGTGTTGGACCTGGGCAAGCGAGGCAGCCTCCTGGGCCTCCTCTTCCTCCTTCCTCACTTGTAACAAGAGGGTGATGAGCACAGAGTTGCTGTGAGGAGCAATGGAGGGCCATATGCTTGTGCACTTGTGTTCATATGTGTCACATTAGTATTTATTCAGAGCAGGGGGCGGCTGCTGGGTACTTGACGAGGACAGTGGTGCTGTCCACGGGACCCTGCCATTATCACAAGGAGTCACCCTTGGTCTTTGTGTGAAAAATGACCTCCTGTATCAATCAGCTTTCTGTCGCTGTATCAAAATACCAGAGACAACCAACTTAAAAGATGGAAAGATTTATTTAGCCTATAGTTTTAGGGGTTTCAGCCATGATCACTTGGCCTTGTCGCTTTCAGACCTGTGGCAAGACAGTGCGTGGAGTGGGGAGTAAGCGTAGAGTGAGCAACCAGAAGCAAAGAGAGAAAGGGGGACGAGGCTGGGGTCCACATCTCCTTCAAGAGCACAGCCCCAGTGATCTAATTTCCTTCCACTAATCTTTGCCTTTTATTTTTTAATATTTATTTATTTTTATTTTTTATTTTTGGTTTTTCGAGGTAGGGTTTCACTCTAGTCCAGGCTGACCTGGAATTCACTATGTAGTCTCAGGGTGGCCTCAAACTCACAGCGATCCTCCTACCTCTGCCTCCCGAGTGCTGGGATTAAAGGCGTGTGCCACCACACCGGGCTATTTTTTAATATTTATTTGGAGAGAGAGTTAGGGTGTACTAGGGCCTCCTTCCACTGCAAACAAACCCCAGAAGCATACACCCCTGGGTGCATCTGGCATTATGTGGGAACTGGAGAATCGAACCCAGTCCATCTGGCTTCGCAACCAAGCACCTTTAACCACTGAGCCATCTCTCCAGCCCTAAACCCCACCTTTTAAATGTTCCATTGTGCCCCAGCATGAGTGTCACACCTTTAAACAGGGTATGATGGTTTGAATGGTATGTCCTCATAGCCTCATGGTATGTTTTGAAAACTTGGACTCCAGCTGGTGACAATTTGGGAAAGTCATGGTGCCTTTGGGAGGTGTGTTACTGAGAGCAGGTGTAGCCCTACTGGGTGCCTTTGGGTGGTGTGTCACTGAGAGCAGGTGTAGCCCTACTGGGTGCCTTTGGGTGGTGTGTCACTGAGAGCAGGTGTAGCCCTACTGGGTGCCTTTGGGAGGTGTGTATCTGAGAGCAGGTGTAGCACTACTGGGTGCCTTTGGGTGGTGTGTCACTGAGAGCAGGTATAGCCCTACTAGGTGCTGAGAGCAGGTGTAGCCCTACTGGGTGCCTTTGGGAGGTGTGTCTCTGAGAGCAGGTGTAGCCCTACTGGGTGCTGAGAGCAGGTGTAGCCCTACTGGGTGCTGAGAGCTCAGTACACTCAAGCTGCTTCCTTCCTATTGATGTGGAGATGTGACCCAGGCTTGGCCCACCATGCTGAAACTTCCCCTTGAAACTACACTGCTATAAAAACCCTTTCCTCTCATAAGCCCCGTCTGGTCGATGATTCTGTTCCAGAATGAGACGATGACTACTACACAGGGATGCTTACAAACATTTTCTTTTTAACTCTCAATATATACACGCAATATACCATGGTCATAATCCCTTCCCACAATCCTCCTTGCTTCCTCTACCCCTCCACTGAATCATTTCTTTCCAGCTAGTCCCTCCTCAGGAGCTTTGGGGGACACTTATCCAAATGGGATTCCCCCAGCACTAGCAGAGTCAGGAGGCAGCAGACATTAAGTAAAGCCAGGCCTGACTGGGGAGCCCTGGAGAACAGAACACAGACTCACAGCTTCTGCTTCCCTCCGTTCTTATCTCGGCTCCTTTCCCCTGGATGAATGTGCTGGAGGTAACCGTGGCTGAGGCCTGACCACAAATGACTTGAAGCAACTGCTTTCCTGTGGGAAGCCCTGGTCTGCTGGAGGGACGGGGAAGGGCTGCCGAAGCACGTGGAGCCACAGTGGACTGCAGGTGTGGCTGGGTGTTTGTCAAAGGCTTGGTGGTGTCTGGGACAGAACCACAGCCCTCATGCCCAGGGGAAAGGCCCTCCCTCGCAGATCTATACTCTTCTCCCTAAGGCTTCATCAAGGCCTTCTCAGTGACCTCAGGAGCTGCATTTTTCTTTTTAGCATTTTTCTTTTTTAGTTCAGCAAAATATAAGTCAGGCGTGCACGGGCAGCCTGCCTTCACCTCCTCCGCGGACTCAGTGGCCCGTGCAACTGTCTGACTCGCCCAGTTCCAGACAGTTTGTCCTGATCTTGGCTGCTTTGTGTCACACCCACTCCCACTTGTTTGCATCACATTCCTGTTCCATTTCTGATGCCTTCCCCTGCCTCCCTACCTGAACTTGGGTGTTTGCATCTGGTCTCCTATGAGCATGACCTTAGTTCCCTGGCAAGGTTGGGTGGCTGGGACCTGCACAGCCCTCTTCAAAGGTTACTGGGTGAAGTAAGGCCACCCAGTTAAAATTGAATGTCAGAAATCTGAGACACACTGATATTAAGTCATTCCTAGTTGTCTGAAATTCTAATTTTACTGAGCACCCTGTATTTGTGCGTGCGAGAGGATGTATATGCATGTTTGTGTGTGTGTGAATGCAAGCATATATGTGCAACAGTACAGCAGTGCAACAGCACCCATGTGGAGGGCAGAGGACTTTGGGGGTTGGTCTTTCCCTTCCACTTATTTGAGGCACGCTCTCTCATTGTTTGCCGCTGAGGGTGCCCGGCTAGCTGTTCGTTGCGGTCAGCTCCACGTCGCTGGGATAAACTTCCAACGAGACAACTTTGTAGGAGGAAGTGACTTATTATTACCCCTTACAGATCCAGGGAGGTTCCGTCAAGGGCAGAAGAAGCTGCCCACTTCCATATGTCCAGAGAGAAACCACCAGGCAGCCGGCACCACAAACAAGCACAAATGCCAGAGCTCAGACTGCTCTCTCCACATCACCCCAGGGATGGAATTTGCCAGCTTAGGGACTGGAGTTGCAAACTCAATTTTAATAGGACACTCAAGTCTATGGCACCTTACAGTCACACCTATCATATTCAAACGACACACTGTCTCACAAGCTTCAGGGCGATTTTCCCATTTCTACCGCCTGACTCATCCTAGGTACACCCATTTGCCAAACCTTCCAATCTCTTTCTCACTTTGGGCTCCATGAGAGCTTATAGCTGCTCTAGATATGCCCCCAGCCACCAAATTCTCCAAGTCAGCCCCACTCCCTCTGGCCTCTCTTCCTGTGTCTAGATAAATTACTGTCCTGTGTATATCAACCTCCACAGTGCCAAAGTGGAGGAGAGAAGCGTCATTCCAGCACACATGTGACCTGCTCCCTGGAGCAGCCTACCTCCAGCCCTGTTTCCGACGGACCTGGCTTTCACCCAGGTAACTGCCACGCATCATGACACGTGTGTAGGGTTCCGGGCAGACGCACACGTCTGAGGTGGCTGAGTGGCCTGCAGTCCCCAGTATTGTCATAGGACCTGAGCTTTCCAAGTTGCTCTTTTCCAGATGGACGCTGGAGCAGGTTTTCGTCTCACAGACAGGAGTCCTCCCCAGGGTCAGGATGCTCCCACGGAGCTGTGAGATGGGAGTCCATCCCCCAGAAGAAGAAAAACAGCCCATGCTTCTTCTTTTGACCTCTGAAGCCTCAGAGCCCCACAGAAGTGGAGAGAAAAGACACAGGCACCACTGTTTGCTCAGGCGTGTACTCACTGAGATCACAAGTTATTCATAGAGAGATCAGGGAACCAGAAGTTTAGCGAGGATGCACAGTGCCCATCCCCGTGCCCCACCATGCAGATTAGTGGAAGGTTGAGATATTTCAAGTAACGCAAATACAGGGGAACAGACATGCCCGTGAGTGACACCTGCTGTGGGCTCAAATCACTCAGGCAGGAGGACCTCTGTGCACATGCTCCTCCAACTTAATTCATGCCTACACTAGCATGAAAATGCAGGTCTGAGGCCAGACACATGGAAGCAGCCAGACTTGGAAATTGGGTGTGTTAAAGCCAGATCGGTTTTCCTGATGGCCCCGGGGGATACACGGCTGGAGCAGAAAAGTGGACTTGGAGAAATTTGTGGATATTTACAGGTGACAGACCTGGAAACAGTCCATCCCATGGGTTCAGAATGCTCTGTTTCAAAATCGTGCATTCCAAGTTTTGTTTTAAAATGAAGAATGTGGGTCTGGAGTGATGGCTCAGTGGGTGAGAGCACTGGCTGCACAAAAGTGAGGACGTGAGTTCTATTCACAGTACCCACATTAAAAGCCGGGCACCGTTAGGCATGCCTGTGACCCCAGCACTGAGCCGGCCGGGCAACAGAGACAGGAGGATGGTCGGGGCTCACTGGTCAGCCAGTGTAACCGAGAAGCAGGGAGCCCCAGGTTCAGTGAGAAACCATGCGACTAGGAAATGAGGCAGAAGAGCATGAGAGGAGAGCCTCGGGTGTCCTGTGTATGCATGTGCAAGGGGTCTGTGCACCCGCACACACATGTGCATACAGCAGTGCGTGCACATACACACACACTCACACACACAAGGCAGAAGCAGAATCTTACCAATCAAAGGTAAATGCTGCCTTTATTCATCAGATTCATATCCTGGACTTTGTAGGAAAAGCTAAGGCTTTGTGCTGAAAAGCAAAGCTCCCCCTCTGCTCAGTCAGGGGTGGCTGACTTAGGACGAGGTATGCCAGGTTGCCTCTGTCTTCAGAGTAAAGAGGCTGACAGAATTTCAATTTCAATTTCAATTCTACTTTCTGCCTCCTTACTGCACTTGGGATTTTTGGCCATTCTAAGCAGTGTGCAACTTCATTAAAAGCCCATGAAAATTCTGAATGCCTGAGTGGGGCACCTGCCTTGTTCCAAGTCCTTGTGTTTTATCGTGAGGACCAAAGCCTCTGAGGAGACAGGCTTCCCTGGCATCCACTCCATCCCACCCAGCTGTGCACCGTGGGTAGGTCTGAGGGAATCCCACACAGAACCATCCATTATCATTTGTCCATGTTTAATCCCGAGTCAGGACAAAGACTTCTGTGCTCTGGAATTTTGGTGCAGCGTCCACTCTGATTTTGTGTGACCACTCTGATTTCTTTCAGGCACCAGAGCAGGCATTCATTTGCTGGCTTGTCCATAAAGCAGTTGCGTAGCCTGAAGCTGAGGGCTTCAACAGCAAGCATAGGTTTCCCTACGGCTCTGGAAACTGGGGGCCTTAGGCCAAGATGTCAGGAGAGTGTGTCTTCTGAGCTCTCCTTGGCTGCAGGGACCAGTCTTCGCCCTGTGTCTTCTCATCTGTTTTCCTCTGTGCATCCGGGTTTTAACTTCCTTCCCTTATAAGAATGTAAGTCATACTCAGTTAAACCCACTCTCAAAGTCTTACCTGACCTTGGTTACCTGGTAGATGCCATTAGTTCCCGATTCATTCATGCTCTGAGGTCCTGGGTTTCAGGATTTCAGTACATGGATCTTGGGGACAACCAGGTCAGCCCACTGCACAGTCACATGGCCTTCTGTGTCCTCAGATGACAAAGCTCATCCAGGCCAGTGGGCGAACACTGTATTGTGTTTCAAGGCAGCTCATTTTTACCATCTGACAATGGGGTAAAGCTTCTCCCCATCGGATGTCTCCAGAGTAAATAGGGATTGTTTCATAGCCTGGCATTGCTGTGGTCACAGTAGCAGGAGCTGCTGGGCCTGGAGAGGTACTGGTCACTGGAGACCAATTGTGGCAGGACAGCAGGGATGTGGAGAGGCATCGGGATTAGCACAGGAAGGAAGCTAAGCAGAGGAACCGGAATCCTCGTAGCTGGGCTACATGAACCCCAGAGCAGGAGTGAGAGAAAGTGTCCTTGTAAAGGACCTAAGGGTTAGGAGGCTCACTTTGGGGTGTAAGTCTTTGTGAGTTCACTAGCCTACTCCCATTTTGGGGAGGCCTTTCTCTGCTAATTAACTGTCTCCATTTCTATTACTAACCAACCTTGCGTCCCTGATGCAAACCTTTGTCCTGGAAATCTCACCGGGTGAGGTCTCCTGACTCTCACCCGCTCCTAGAACACAATGAGATGATAAATGGGGTCTCAGCAACATCTGCTGAGTTGAGAGACAAGGGGACAGTGGGTGAGGGGACAATGAGTCCCCTGGTAGAGGAGACAGGCTGACATGAGAGGATAGGAGAGCACTGCCACTGGTCACCGTGGCGGTCTCCTTGGCCACTTCCCCGAGCTGAGGCTCTGGTGCGAATCTTGACCTCTACAGTAGGGCTGTAGTGTAGTGCCACCCCGCCCCTCCCTGCCCCACCCCACGCCACCCCACACAGGGCCACGGGGCACATTCAGAAAGCAAAAGGACCAGAAAACATGCATCAGAGACATCACTGTGGTTTTCACAGGAGGAGTGGGAGAGGAGGGTTAGGTCTGTTCATTTGAATAGTTGCCATGGGAACGGGGAGGGGTGGTCCCGGACACTGTTCCTGGTCCTAGGGTGACTAAGGAGAGGGGAACTTTGACCTGGTGTTTGAGGAGGAGACAGAAGAGGCAGCTGTGCTACGGACTCTGATTGTCTGCCTGGCATATCAAGGCAGGTCTTTGCAGGCAAGCTGTTTGCTGTCTCCAGGAATGAGCTAGTCCTGGGAGGGGGTGTTGCCTCCCCCAGCCTCACAGCCCCAAGACATCAAAGCTTAAAAAAGAGGCAAGTGCGGGTTGCATGGCTGGTGCCTATGCACTCTGGTCTCTGCAGGGTTGGGGTAGGAGAAGCGATGTGGGGAGGGGTGGTCAGAGGGAAGGGACACAATTGGGCATTTTACTCAGCCATTTCTCTCCAGGTCACTGTGTCACTTGAATGCCACGAAGACCCCCATGCGTCTGTCTCTCAGGTTCATCTCCATCCTCTAACCTCTTCCCGCACCATGAGGAGACTATTTAAATCCCTCTTTGAATGATCCTAATTTGAGTGTGCCCATGTTTCCTGTGGGACCTTTAGCTAGTATGTGAACTAGCCTCAGAGGCAGGTCCTCTTATTCTCAGTGAACCCAGAGCTGAGCGGTCCCCATATTCCGTGACCACAGGGGTGACCTCCTCACCCAGGAAGTGCAATGATCCTATTATGCATATCATCCTCCATGGTGGTGGGTGGAAGGTGGGGAGATCAAGTTGCCTAGGTTCTTAATTGCTATGGCAACGAGAAGGACGTCTCAGAGCTTCTTCCAGCCACCCTGGGAGCCTGCAGAGGGAGAGGGAGAGGGAGAGGGAGAGATCAGTGCTGTGTAATGAAAGCTGGAAAAGCCATGCTGCATGCAGCCCTATGGAAGGCAGAAGTCAACAGCAGTGAAACTCAACAGTGGACACTGCAGGCCTTAAGTTTGGCCAACCAGGCCAAATGACTCAACAGGTACAGTAGTGGCATGTCTGTTAGGGGGGAAACCAACCACTCTCTAATTAGACTGGAGGCCCCTCCACAGGAGTGAATGCATGCCTGGTACTGAGAACCTCATCAAAAGCCTATGACCAGGAAGGTCATGAGCCCTAGCACTGTAACGCCTGCACTTGTCTGGTCAAATGAATATGTTATACTCACCAAACTGCCCTTTAAGCACTTTTCTTAACATTCATACCCAAATATTAATGCTACTCTCACTTCTTTTTTCAGATGGTAGTGACCACTAGGATGACCCAAAAGGCACCACCATGCCAAGAAGTGACAGTGGAGTGTCCAGCACTGAAACATCTCTATCACACCTTCCAAGGCTCAGGGTCCATTGCAGAAGAGGTGGTGGAAAGAATGTAAGAGCCAAAGGAAGGGTAGGACTGCTTACAGTGCAATCGTGTAGACACAAACTGGCCTCCATATCCATGACCTCACAGTGCCTAACACTATACAAGACCCTCATAATAGGAGGAAGAGATTATGACATCAAAATAAAAGAGACTGATTAAGAGAGGGAAGAAATATGATGGAGAGTTGATTTGTGGAGGAGAAAGTGGGGGAGGAGAGGGAATTAGCATGGCTTATTGTCTGTAATTATGGAAGCTGTCTATAAAAAATGTTATGGAGAGAGGGAGGGGATATGATGGAGATTGGAGTTCTAAAGTGTAATGTGTTTTTTGTATGTAAGTATATAAGTTGTCAATAATAATAGTAATAATAAATAAAAATTAAAAATGTTCAAAAAAGTAGGCAGCATTCCAAATATGGCATCTGAGTTGTTCCCTGGCCTCCACTTGCACATGTGCAAGGTCCCTGCACACAGACGTGTGCCCACATGTACATGAGGAGACATACATGCACACAAGTGTACAAAATGAAGAACAATGGCAGGCAGTATGCACAGCTAACCTCACTTTCAGCAGGTTAGCCCATCCTCGGGGAGGACCTGGCCCAGGCTTATTATTTATTACCATCTTGACTTAAGCTCTGGACCAAGGAAAATGAGGTCTTTACTCGCCCACGTTGACAGAGTCAGAACTGGGTTCTGTGGAGTCTAGGATGGCCGTCCATGCAGGCCTCAGCGAGTGCTTTGTCCCTACGCTCCTTCTTTAGCCTCAGCTTGGACTTACAAGTGCAGGGCTGGAGAGATGGCTCAGTGGTTAAGCGCTTGCCTGTGAAGCCTAAGGACCCAGGTTCAACTCTCCCAGAACCCATGTAAGTCAGATGGGCAAGGTGACGCATGTGCCCAGGTCACACATACCCACAGGATGATGCACATGTCTGGAGTTCGATCACAGTGTCTAGAGGCCCTAATGTGCCAATGCTCTCTCTCTCATTAAAAAAGTCATTATTACTGCATATAAATAACATATGCTCATAAAAACTTAAAATCAATATCTATGCAGAAAAGACAATATTCCTGGAGGAGCTAGGCACAGGTCTGAGTGAGGGTGCATGTTGGGGGTGGGAGCTTCTGGCCTGGAAACTGACATGCCAAAAGGAAAGGGCAACTCCAGGGAGGTCTGCAGTCTCCATGGTGACATCTCAAGTGACACAGGGGTCACGGAAGGTCGCACTCAAGCACCACAGAGCAGGGCTGCCAGAGGTTCTGGGAGGAGGTCAAAGGAGGCAACTGCACAGGGAAACCAGCCTGGGCACAGTCCAGGAGGTGACGGAGCCAATCAAGCTCAAGTCCCCTGACCTTGTCCTTCCTTTCCACGGCAGTGTGTGTGTGTGTGTTTGGGAATCTGTTTCCTTGAAACATCTTGCCTCGGGCAGGCTTGCTAAACAGACCCCAGGCTCTTCAATGCAGGCGTGAAGTGTCTTCTCTAGTCGGTTTGGAAATGGCCTGATGCTCCCAGTTGATGGAGTCCCCAGGACTTTCTATGGCACGTGCAACAGCCTCAGGCACTGCTGTTTGTGTAACGGATTGGGCCGCCTGGACATCAGCCGTCAGGCACCCCTTCGTGCTGCCCTTCTCTGTGGAGGGGATCTCAAGCTCTGAGACAGACTGCAGGACACCTCTTTTTGCTGCTTTGTCTGCTGGGGTTTGGACGTGGTTTACCATACAGAAGTGTTGCTCCCCAGTGTGGCAGTGTTGAGACAGCGGGACCTTTAAGAGGTAGAGCCTAATGGAAGGAAATGAGGTCATGGGAGATCCACCTCAGAAGGAATTAATGCAGGCATCTGGGTTCCCACTGGTTCCCAGCACTGAGTTGGCATCTATCAGCAGGTCTCAGTATGGCTGGGTGCTGGTGTTGCTCTTGAACTATGCAGTGAATATGAAATGTCCACCGCAGGCACTTTGGCAAAACAGATTAAAAGAAGACGCATTTGCTACTGACAGCTGTGTGCTCTCGGGGCTGTCATTCTAGACACAGAACAAGACTGTGCACACCCGTGACCCATGCTGCTGTCCTTTCCCTTCAAAGTCAGTGGCCAATGGACTGACTCCTCATCCTATGAGGTTGTCCTGGCTGTCCCTGCCACCACCACTTCCTTCCCTGCCTCTCGAAGCTTCCATGCGAGGAGCTGGTTCATCCAGGATCATCTTTTATTGTCAGAGTCCCTAACGTCATCACATTTGCAAGTCCCTTTTGCCCGGTAAGGTAAGAAGCTCACAGGTGTGGGGATGAGCATGTGGACGCCTTCGGGAAGGGCACAACTCAGCTAATCACACCCACGAACCTGGACCTCCACGCCGGTGTGCATTGCATGACTCAGCTAATCACACCCACGAACCTGGACCTCCACGCCGGTGTGCAATGCACGACTCAGCTAATCACACCCACGAACCTGGACATCCACGCCGGTGTGCATCGCACGACTCAGCTAATCACACCCACGAACCTGGACCTCCACGCCGGTGTGCATCGCACGACTCAGCTAATCACACCCACGAACCTGGACCTCCACGCCGTGTGCGCACGCGCGACTCAGCTAATCACACCCACAACCTGACCTCCACGCTGTGCATCACACTCAGCTAATCACACCCACGAACCTGGACCTCCACGCCGGTGTGCATTACATGACTCAGCTAATCACACCCACGAACCTGGACGTCCACGCCGGTGTGCATTGCATGACTCAGCTAATCACACCCACGAACCTGGACGTCCACGCCTGTGTGCATCGCACGACTCAGCTAATCACACCCATGAACCTGGACGTCCACGCCTGTGTGCATCGCACGACTCAGCTAATCACACCCACGAACCTGGACCTCCACACCGGTGTGCATTGCACGACTCAGCTAATCACACCCACGAACCTGGACCTCCACGCCGGTGTGCATCGCATGACTCAGCTAATCACACCCACGAACCTGGACGTCCACGCCTGTGTGCATTGCATGACTCAGCTAATCACACCCACGAACCTGGACCTCCACGCCTGTGTGCATTGCCCGTCCCAGAATGGGAGCTCCTTGGGCACACCGTGCCTGCCTCACAGCCCGCTCACCTACCCCGGGGCCTGGCACACAGTGTTTCTGTATTAGTTACAAGAAATATCTGACAAGAAGGACCTCAAGGCTAGAAGGGTTTATTTTGGCAATTTAAGAAGAGATCCGGTCCATCAGGGCGAGGAAGGCCTGGTTAGCAGGAGCTTATGGCAGCTGGTCACATTACATTCTCAGTCAGGAAGTGAGGCTGGGCGATAAGACCTCAAGGCCCTCACTCAGGGCTTTCCTAAAAGTTTCCACAACCTTCCAAGAACAGAGCTACTAGCTAGGGACCAACTGTTCAAACTCGCGAGCCGATAGGTGACATTCACGGTCCAACTACAAGAGCCCATGAGAACTTTCAACGAAACCGAGCTCACCTGTCTCCCCTGCTCTCCTGAACTGCCCTCTGTCACACCTGCCCAAGTCCCCAGAATGGGGACTCTCCTGGCCCTGGTGAACTGGGAATTCTGGAGACTAGAATCTTCTAGGCTAAAGGCAGAAATGACAGGCCATCAGGTTGCCATTGTCAGTCCCCAACCACTTGCGAAAACACCCACTGTGTCTGGAAGGACAGGAGCCTGAGTGAAACCTCCCCTCTGCAGGAGCCAGGCTGACAATTTTAACCTGTGCCAATGGCAGGCTGCCCAAGGTCCACACTGCAGACAGATCAAGCTATGGGATGATGAGATGGGGCTGGGCTTCTCAGGACAGAGATTTAGATATAGGTTTAGACAAATCCGTCCTTGTGGGCAGCACTCACCAGCTGGTGTCTGCTGAGAGCTCCGTCATGCCTTGGCCTTCCGTGAGCAGTTCCAAAGCCTGCTCTCTTTGTGCCTCATGTGCTCGGGGCGGGCGTGGCCTTGTCCAGCCCCTGTGCTCATGGTGAGCACGGCCATGTCCTATCCTGATCCACATGGTGGGCATGGCCTTGTCCAGCCTGATGCTCATGGTGGGCACAGTCTTGTCCAGTCATTATCCACATGGTGGGCATGGCCTTGTCCAGCCCTGGTGCTCACAGTGGGCTCAGCCATGTCCAGTCCTGATCTACACGGTGGGCATGGCTTTGTCAAGCCCTGGTGCTCAGGGTGGGCACGGCCTTGTTCAGCCCTGGTGCTCACGGTGGGCATGGCCTTGTCCAGCCCTGGTGCTCACGGTGGGCACAGTCTTGTCCAGTCATTATCCACATGGTGGGCATCCACATGGTGCTCATGGCCTTGTCCAGCCCTGATCTGGTGCTCATGGCTTTGTCAAGCCCTGGTGCTCAGGGTGGGCACGGCCTTGTTCGGGTGCTCATGTCTTGTCCAGCCCTGGTGCAGTCACAGTCTTGTCCAGTCATTATCCACATGGTGGGCATGGCCTTGTCCAGCCCTGGTGCTCATGGTCCTGATCTACACGGCATGGCCTTGCCCTCTCAGGGTCCCTGGCCCTGGTGCTCACGGTGGGCTCGGCCATGTCCAGTCCTGATCTACACGGTGGGCATGGCCTTGTCAAGCCCTGGTGCTCAGGGTGGGCCAGCCCTGGTGCTCAGGGTGGGCATGGCCTGGCCCTGCACGGGGGCTCGGCCATGGCCTGATGTGGCCAGCCCTGGTGCTCAGGGTGGGCATGGCCTTGTCCAGCCCTGGTGCTCACGGTGGGCCTTGCCATGTCCTTGATCCACGCCTGGGCATGGTCTACACGTGGGCATGGCTTTGTCCCCTGGTGCTCAGGGTGGGCACGGCCTTGTCCAGCCCTGGTGCTCACGGTTGGCTTTGTCCAGCCCTCTGCTTCTGTCTGCTTTGCTCATGGTCTGTTTGTTACTTTTAGGTGAGCCAGTTCGAAGCACAAACTCAAGTTTTTAAAAATCCACGCTGAGAGAGAACTAGAGTTTCCTTCACAAATGAAAAATGCCTGAGGGGAGAGAACAGAAAGGCAGCCACCAGAACACAGGAAATTGACTCTCTGCTGAGTTCCAGGCCAGCTGGAGATATTGGTGACAAACTCCCAACAGACAGACCCAGCAGCAAGCCTGGCACCAGGCAGGAGCAGCCCCCTCCCTCCCTCCCTCCCTCCCTCCCTCCCTCCCTCCCTCCCTCTATCCCTCACCCTCTCTCTCCCTCTCTCTCCCTTGCTCCCTGTGACAGCCTGCCCCCAGCCTGAGCTGAAGAACATCCCCCCTACTCTCTTGCATAGACAGATTAAACCAGCTTACTCAAACCAAGTCAGCAACTCCTCCTCCCCCATCCCAGGCCTCCAGCCATGCTCCCACAGACAATGGGCACCCCTCCTGCTGACCTTCCCCTCTGACCACGCTGGGAGACTCCAAAGACCTCAAACTGCAGCTTCTCTAAGCTGCTCTGGCTTTGCTCCAAGGGGAAGCACACAGGATGCACTTTGAAGCCTGGTTCTGTGCGATGACGGGCAGGGCAGGCAGATCTGTGACACACACACTTCACTCGTTCCACCAGCTCAGCCTGAGCATCTGCTCTAGTCAGGATCAGAGAACTTCCTACCAAGGGCCAGAGGTGGTCTCCACGGCGATTCCTTCTAGCAACTGTCCCCTGGAAGCAGCTATAGACAGTAGATAGACACGCGAGCTTGGTGGAGTTCCCAGAATATTTCCAAAAAGAAGTGGCAGTGGGATTTGGCCCATGGGTGGCAGTTTATGAATCCCTGTTCTACTTTGTGAAGCAAGGGTCTTGAAGGTGCCCAGGGCACAGGATGTTGAAAAATTTCAAATACCCCAGGACTCAGCATAGGAACTGGCTAAATATCTCTTGTTAGCAAGGAGAGCCAGAAACTAGAGTACCGTCCAAGTGTTCTGGTGCTCTGGCTCTGTGCTGATGAGGCTGTAAAACCCCAAACCTTCTTCATCTCTGGGCTGCTTCAGGGTAGCCTAAACTAGTGTTTGTCACCAAAGTCAGATTCATTCACCCTCCATATAAACACCTGGCTCATGCTTAATTGCGTTGGTGGACACAGGGGGCGGGAGGAAGGTAGGCCATCAGATCCTGCTAACTGTACCTCTAGCTCTTTTTTCAAGTTTATTTTATTTTATTTATTTAAGAGAAAGATAGAAAGAGGGGAGGAGAGAGAGAGATACAGAGAAGGAGAATGGGCATGCCAGGGCCTTCAGCCACTGTAAACAAACTCCAGACACATGTGCCACCTTGTGCATCTGGCTTACGTGGGTCCAGGGGAATTGAACCTGGGTTCTTTGGCTTCACAGGCAAACTCCTCAACTGCTAAGCCATTCCTCCAAGCCTGTACCTCTAACTCTCTCTAGAGTCGGCATTCTTGTCTTATCTTTCCAACTTCACAGTCTCAAAGTCTGCCTTCGTGAAGCTGCTCCCAGCTCCACCACTGACTGAGCTCCCCTCTCACCCACGTCCTCTCCCCTCCCAGAGCTGCTGGCCCCGGGTGATTCTCCCCAGTGAAAGCCCCGCAGGCTCCTGTGCATGTTAGTTTTCTCACAAAATGCCTGGCAAGCAGGACTGTTTGTCGCTCACAGTTCCATGGTGACTGGGGCTCTGACTATGGTGGTGAGAGCTGGAGGCACAGCATGTGACATTTCCACCATTCAGGAAACAGAGAGAACAGGCAAAACGTGGGGCCAGGCTATAATCCGTAAGTCTGTCTTCAGAGATGTAGTTCCAACAGCTAGGTCACCTCTTAAAGGTTCTACAGCTTCCTGAAGCAGCACCCCAGCTGGGGACTAAGTTAGCCTGTGAAGGACATGCGGGGCTTTTCATATTCAAACCACAACAGGACCCAGGACCTCCCTGTCTTACATACTCATGGCTCCTGTAATCTTCTTGGGCTCATCAGCCCTCCAGTGGAGGCACACTGAGCAGAAGGGTATGCACAGACCCTTGGCTGGTGATCTCCATGCGGAACTTGGGTGGAGATAAAGGGAGGCGGCACATGGTATTTTATGTGCATCCGTGTTTCCTAGATCTGTAAAAATCATGTTTTATTTGTTTTTTAGTGCTATGTGCCAATTACACTGAGCTGAGTGGCTTGAAGCAATATACTTTGTCTGCCCCAAGCAGCGTAGCTAAGAGGTTCTTAACTAAGAGGACGGCTGGAGACAACGGGCTGGAGAGATGGCTTAGCTGTTAAGGCACTTGCCTGCGATGCCTAAAGACCCAGGTTCTAGTCCCCAATAACTACATAAGCCAGATGCACAAGGTGGCACATACGCCCAGGCATGCCCATTCTCTCTGTCTGTGCCAAAGGACTCAGGTTCAATTCCCCAGGACCCATGTAAAATTAGATGCACAAGATGGTGCCTGCATGTGTCTGGAGTTCATTTTCAGTGACTGGAGGCCCTGGCACACCCATTCT
The DNA here is from genome assembly GCA_036365145.1 of Orientallactaga sibirica. Lineage (NCBI taxonomy): Eukaryota > Metazoa > Chordata > Mammalia > Rodentia > Dipodidae > Orientallactaga > Orientallactaga sibirica. The sequence continues at coordinate 18,533,511 of JAEOAD010000044.1, read as the reverse complement.
CTCGCTCTCTCTCTCTCTCTCTGCCCCTCTCTCTCAAATAAATAAGATAAAATAAAAAGAAGGCTTTAATGGGCTGGTTTCCCAAATGGCTCTTGGCAGGCAGCTGCCCTTCCTTGCAGTTGCCTGCTGGGGGCCTCCGTTCCTTGGCACTGATCAATCTCTCCATTGAGCTGCCTAAACATCTTCACACTGTGGCGGCTGGTTTCCCCCAGACAGGAGGATGAGAGAAAGCAAGGAGCAGGTTCTGTGCCCTGGCTTGGAGGTCACATGCCACCTCACTTCTGCCCCACTCTGATCAGTGGAAGACAGTCACTGAGTCAAGCTTGCACTCAAAAGGAAGGGGACTAAGTATGAGCTCTGGAAGAAGAGTGTCCAAGAACGTGTAGGTTGTTTTAAAAGCACCATGGATGCATGTGTTCAGCACAGTGTGAATGGCAGGGGCCTGTGGGGTGCAGAACGGGCAGGAGAGTAAGGGACGTCAGTGTGGCTGTGGCTTGGGGTCCCAGGATAGTAGAGACATTAGGCTGTAGAGGCCCCACCTACAGTCACTGCTCAGTCAGATGCACAAGCTCCTTCAATTCCAAGCATTTGTAGGAATTAGGTGTTTTCTTCCTCCTCTTCTTCTTTCTTTCCTTTTTTTTTTTTTTTTTTTTTTTTTTTTGAGGTAGGTCTCAGGCTCTTCTGGAATTTACCATGTAGCTGAGGCTAAGACTGGGATTAGAGGAGGGGTGCATCATAACACCCATCTCCTCGTCATCTCTCCTTTTACTGGTGAACCTGAAGCTCCAGGAGGAGAAGGGCATTGCTGGAGGTCTTGTGTGCACGAGGCTCAGTGGGTGCTCCACTAGTCTGCGTGGGTTCTCAGCTCGCATATGTCAACATGGCTGTCGGCTGAACACAAAGGGGGGATGCTTTCTGTTTCTAGTTCATTGCAATGAATCTTCAGGGCACAAGTGCTGGCCTGGGGACACAAGCAAGTGGGGGAGGTGTGTCGTAGCCCTAGATTATTGAGTCCATCGCAGCACACTTGTTCCCTACTCCTGGAAAGGAGGACTAATTGTTCTGGATTGTTCTGCAGACTGTTAGCATATTTGTTAGGCTCTAGATTACAGCTCACAATTGTCAACCTCAGAATTCCAGTACCTGGAACTCCTCTCAGAGGGCCTCTTCTCTCCCCAGCAGAGGTGAAGGGGTGGCTGTGAGAGAACTTTCCATTTAGGCTGAGTTGCTGGATCTTTCTAGATAATTCTACCACAGTTCCGTGCCTTGTTCCTCGTTGAGGAAAAGCGCTTTTACCTAAAGATTCATTCTCCAACATGTGTCTTTGCATAATACCTATACTCGGTGTTCTCTTCTTATTTTATTGAAAAAACTCTAACCATAGTTACACCATGGATGGTCACCCTTCCAGAAGAATCCTTCTGGGCCTTGCAGCACAGCGGGTCCTAGGAGTCCTGACCTTGCTTCTCATATGATCGCCACATGCCACAGGTCTAAGAATGGAGACCTTCCAGGCAAACAGAGGCCACACAGTGGGGCTCTGCCTGCCATGGATGTGAGCGGCTTCTTTCTGGGGAGGGTGGTGTTAAAAGGTCCCCCTCATGTCTAGCGCCTCCTGCATGCACAGCTGAGCTCTTGATCATGGGCGTCAGTGGAATGGCTCACGGTGACATTCTTGTCCAGTCACTCCATGTTCCCCTTCGCTGGAAACGGGTCTCACCATGGCGACAGTCTGCTGGTCGTGGAGCTCAGTCTGGTGATCTTCCTGCCCCTGCCCTCCCTTGTGCTAGCATTAAGGCTTGTTCCGCCGTGCCCAGATTCAATGCACTCCTGCTGCATGTTCCGTACCGATTGAGTGAAGGGGGGAAAATCATATCACTCTTCAGCTTCCATTTCAACAAAATCCCTTTGTAGCACACACTGCTCCTGACAGGCCTGTCAAAATGACTGAGCGTGAGTCCCACTGGGCGTTATAATGGGTGCTGCCATGGAGCTATAGGAGCTGCTGGGGAAGGCTGGAGAGCTGGTATCTCCCCTGATGCTGAGAAGCCACAGTAGCTATTTTCCATTAAAGTATGCACAGTATGTTATGCTATATTAAAAATTAGTAACCCACCCTGTATGAAAAGTAGTGGCTGCTGTCTGGGGAAAGCAGTGAGCACGAATTCTTCACCACGAGTGCTAGCTCTGGGCAAGGGGTGAAGGAAGACTGACCGACTGACCGACGCAGTATGAGAGAAACTTCTGGGGTCAGCCATCAGTGTCTTCCAGAGCACAGGAGGAGGAGATGCAGGTATGCTTGTCTTCCCATCTTGATCTCAGCCCCATGGTGTCTCTCTTTCGCACAGTTACTAATGAGACGGTCAGCTGACAACCCTACGGTTACACACGGAGGTGGCAGGTTATCTTAGAACCTCTAGAATTCACTAAATGCTCTATAGAGCCATTCTTTTTAAAAAATATATTTTATTTATTTATTTATTTGATAGAGAGAAAGAGGCAGAGAGAAAGAGAGAGGGAAAAAATAGGCATGTCAGGGCCTCCAGCCACTGCCAACAAACTCCAGATGCATGTGCCCCCTTGTGTATCTGGCTTACATGCATCCTGGAGAATCAAACAGGGATCCTTTGGCTTTGTAGTCAAACTCCTTAACCACTAAGCCATCTCTCCAGCCCCCTATAGAGCCATTCTTAAGAGATGTCCAGGTAGCTGGCATCTATCCACACTATCTAAGAAACCACAGCATGGTGAGGATGGGCAGATCAGTGGACCACCATCCACAGATCAGTGGCAATTAAAGCTGAGTGCCAGGCCCATATGACAAAGGAGAATAGCTTTTGCTAGGAGAAACAAAGGCAGCGTGTCTTGGCACACCCAGGAAAGGGCACACGCAGAAGAATCCAATCTTGGATTGGGGGGATCGGGGAGAGGGGTTGCACGTTTACTAAACGTGTACTGATGGTTTTCTTGGTATTTCTCCCTAAACGATTTAGCCTAACACCTACCTGTGTGTATTGGGTCTGTCTGTCTGTCATGTGAGGGGCATTATAAGTCATCCAGAGAGTATCCAAAGTGCATGTGAGGATGTTTCGGCCACGTGCAAGTTCTGTGCCGATCTACATGTGTATGGCACAATGCAGGTCTGGCCCTAGCCAGACTGCGTGAAAAGAAACCAGGCCACACCCCTCGGGTTCTCTCACTGAGATGGCGGGTAGTCAATGACGGGTAAGACCCCATGAGATGGGGCAACCTAAGACAGGCACCGTTGCCTGTGATGATCCCTTGGGGCTTGGGGTCAACAATGGCTTGGCAAAGAACCATGCCTCCCAGGGTTGCCAATAATAAAAACAAAAAGGAGGATATGTATGGCACAATGCAGGTCAGGCCCTAGCCAGACCACATGCTAAAGGTAACCAGGAAGTGGCTTCTGTGGATGTGACAACCTGCGCAGGCCTGGCGTGACAACAGCTACAGTCCCATGCTTGTGAGAACCTGCTGCAAGATGATCTTCCCAGAGACTGGCTGTCATTGGTCGCAAGAAGGGGACCGCCCCATACAATGATTGGCCAGCCAAACCCTTTAAACCCCCTACTCTTCCTTGAATAAACGAGTTTGCAGCAGCTTGTCCTCTGCCTGCTTCCACTCAACTCCCAGAGTCTGTGTCGTGACTCCACGCCTCTCACCCTCTACTTGGTGGAGACTCTGCCATCCCTCCTGGGCTGGCCCTAGGAGGAACCCCAACATACGTGCGTTCTGTATCCCTGGGGGCCCTGGCTGCACAGAGACAGCTGTACACCATTTAAGGCTCTGGTGACTAGTCCACTGGGATACTATAGATCTTTAGAAGTTTTCTTGGACCTCCAATAATTAAGTTCCCTCACTCTCTATCCACACTACCTTAGTTGCAGGGGCTGGGACAGGATAGCAGTGTGGTTGTGATATGGGAAAAAATCCATCTGCCTTTTGCTTTCTTGTCATCACAGCCCAGGCTGAGCCAGTCGCCCCCACGGCTCCCCCGTGCGGCCTTCACTTGCTCAGCTGAAGGAGAGCCATAATGGCGGGGGGCCTGGCTCCTCTCCAGCAATCCTCCCAGCTCTGACACTCATCAATCGCCACTCAGTATTCTCTCAAACATAAGGACACCAAGAATTGTCCAAGGGGTATTGTGGCTTGGCAGGCCTGTACCCAAATATTCAAAACCCTAAATATGAAATCCACAAAAGCTTCCTGTAGCCACACATTCCTTGTGTCATTATTAAAACCAGAAAGATAGTTCCATTTCTTCAAACTCTTGCTGAAAAGCATCACTGTCTGATGCCGTCATGCTGTCTGCCTGGCACTGCCATGTTCACAGAGCCACAGGAAGGGTGGGACAGGGAGCAGGAAGCCTGCATGGGCATTCCAGGCTGCGAGCGGCAGACACGTGTGAGCGATTAAAATTCTTCTCCCAGCAGAAGACAGTTCTGTGGTTGGTACCTCTCAGCGCCTGGGCCTGGCAGCCAGTGAGTCAGGTCACCCCAGGAGTCTGCTTCCCCGCCTGCAGCCCATTTCCTGGTCACTGTGCCTAATCACTGATGGTCCATGCTGGCAGCTGGCCTTTGCCATGGGAGATAAAGTGGACACATTGCTAGTCAACATGTGTCTGCTGGAGCTTCCAGGAGGTGGGCTTGGAGACCCAGGGTCCTGGGACCTGTGCGGCTGCCTGGGTCTGATTTCCCGATGATGAGAGCAACATCCCACATTGGGATCATGTCCTCCGTTCGTCACCCTCCTCCAGGAAGTGCCGCAGCTCTCCAAGCCTTGCCGCCTTTAATCCCCCCAGCAGCCTTTGAGGCTCACTAATTTCTGTTCATCAAGGAATGACGGTCTGATATTTAGTGGTTAGCTGCTTTGTACCAACTGCTTTGCCACGCGTTTGTGGTATTGTGCCTCACTTCACTCTCATGGCAGCCCTTTGAGACAGGTGCCCAGTTCACAGATGGGAACAGCAGGAGCTTGGGAAAAAGGCGGAGACTTGCCCAAGCCTGCAGTTTACGGGCATTAGAACTAAGGACTCCTCCTGAGACACTTCAGGACACCACCACAGCCACCCAAAGTGGGATTCTTTCTCTGAAGCTGTCTTATGCCCCCAGGCCAGGGATTCTATTCTTCTGAGCTCAGTGAGGTAACCCTAGCCCTGCCCCCAACATTCCATCTCTGTAGAAGATCAGACCAGCTTCCCTGACCCTTAGGACACCTGGTGGTGTTGCAGTGACCCCTGCCAACTCTCCCAAGTGAGGGTTGGGATGGGGAGCTCTGGAGCCATGTCCCACTTGGGGGTATTTGGTGCTGCATGCCCCAGAAGGCTCTGAAAAAGGAGTGCTTTCAAGGCCAAGATTAAGCCTGCTCCTTAGGAGTAGTGATGGGAGGGGGTGTTGGGGTGGCACAGAGAAATTTTGCATAATCACAACCATATGTCCTGAACGAAAGTGAATAGTTTTCCCTTTTACATAAGAACCCTGGAAACTGCTTCAGGAAATTAGCTTCAACCCCTGATTAAGTTAAACTCAACGTGTCAGAAAGGCAGATGGAGTGAAAATTTGCCTCAGAGAACCATGTGGGTCTCAACATTCCTAGCCATTAACTATATTAACTTGACAAAGATACTGCATGTAGACAGAGAAAATTTCAGAGTATCTTGGGTGAAACTAAATCCTTCGAAGACCGGATCATTCATTTTTCATATAGCTCTCTAGGTAGACTTGAAATTCAACCTCGCACTGACTGAATTATTAGAAGGAAAATCCACACAGAGGAGAAAACACATCATTTACTGGCCTTTGGTCTTAATTTTAATCACGGTGCTGAAGGACAACCAAAGTACCAATCTGCCACCTTATGGCAGCGTGACACAGACTCGTTTCCAGTATCATGTGCAGCACTTACTAATAAGAGCTGTAATTTGTGTCCTTGACATTGAAATGAACAATGACCACATTGACTTCAGTCTTCCACCATGTGCCTGCTGTCTACACTTCCAATTTCCTCAGCAGTTCTACAGGGATTGGCATCAGATAATGGGCACTTAGTGTGGTTAGGAAACGGCTCTGTGACTCTTATTAGAGCCGAGCAGCCCCACTTGAACTTCACTTTCTGGCCAGCATCAAGGAAACACTGCCTTTCTCTTGAGGCTCCTTGTCCCACCTCTCTTCCTTCCAAACTGTGGCCTCCACACGGAATAATTCCTAGGGAACTTTTCCTTAGAACAAGAGCCTTTATTACTCAAGAAAACAAAGGTGGTCCCTGTAAGCATCGGGACCCAGACTCCCAGCCAGCAGTTCAGTAGTGACATCAGAATCCAAAGGTTACCGGGAGAGTCAGGACCCGGGCTTGGGAGTGTACGCCGCTAAACCTCAAGTGTGAGCGTAGGGTCAATGTTATTTTTTGAAGGCTCTGAGGAAACTTGAGTAGGCACCACATCTGTGGGCACACAGTGGTCTCCAGACCTCCAAGTGAGCGCTCCCCCAGGATGGTCCGGAAGTGGCTACCCCGGCTACTGCTCCTATTTCCCTGTTTTAGTTACATGGGTTGAATACCAAGTGCCAGCCAACCATAAGTGAAGTGCCACTGGAACTGCCCCCGTGCGACTGTAGAGGTGCCTGTGTGTGTGTGTTTCTTTTCTTTTTGAATATTTGTATTTATTTGCAAGCAGAAAGAGAGATGTATAAAGAGGGAGAGCAGGGTGAGAGAGAACGGGCACACCGGTGCCTCCTGCCACCACAAACAAACTCTAGACACACGTGCCACCTTGTGCATCTGGCTTTGTGTGGGTACTGGGGTATTGAACCTGGGTCCTTTGGCTTTGCAGGCAAATGCCTTAACCACTAAGCCATTCCTCCAGCCCCCCATGTACATTTCTTAGGCTGCCCTCTCTTCCCTGGGTGCACCTCTGTAGTTCCCAACACAGAAGTCTTTCCATGGCTCAGAGACAGCCAGCTGAAATCTGAGGAGCCCCATTGGCCCCTTCAGTGGTCTCCTTGTAGGCCTTTGCACAAGATACATCCCTTATTCGAGGCCTCTGAATTATTTTTACCTATCAGACTTGTCTGCTATCTCCCTGGAATAAAGACCAAGGTCCTATATGCGAGTTCTGTATGCATTTGCCCAGGGAACCTGAGGGCTGTGCTATCAAAACTGCCGCAGCAAAACAGAACGGGCTTTCTGCCCTCCCCAGAGATCAAGGTGGAAAAGCTCCAGAGATCAAGGTGGAGCAGCAGAGCTCACAGCGTGCTCAGTCCCAACTTCCAGATAACTGCCATCTTAATTGAGAAAAGCGTGCAGGCAGAGAGGCTTTTGGGAGTCCCAATATTGGCAGGAGCTTTGTCAAGCCATAAGTCATATTTCTGAACCTTCCTCTACTGGCTGAGCCATTCAGAATTAATATCTAAGTTGACATACTATTGGCCCCACAAATTTTCCCTTCTTCTGCCCAGTTTGCCATCTTTCTTTTAAAAATTTATTTATTTATTTATTTATTTATTTGTTCATTTCAGAGAGAGAGAGAGAATGGGCCCACTAGGGCCTCCAGGTGCTGCAAACAATGTCCAGGTGCTTGCACCCCCATCTCTCCAGCCCCACTTTGCAATCTATGATAGGAACTCAGTACGCTCCTTAGGGTTCACGGTTCTTCCTTACGTTCCTCAAGAAGAAAATGAATCCCAGGGTGGATCCCCTGGAAGCCACTTTAGAAAACTCTGTTGAGGTCTTTCCCAAGTTCATCCTCATTGCCAGCCCTGCTCTGCTCGCTCAGTCGCTGCCTGGCTTGTGGAGCCCTTGCCCCAAGAATGGACAGTCACACGGACAGGCAGGAGGTTATCCACCCTGACTTTGCCCAGAAGAAGATCAAAGCTCACTGAAACTGGAGTCTTGCCCAAGACAGAGCTAAGTCCACACTCTATCCCTCAGGCCACCGACGGCCTTGGGCTGTTATTAGGGTGTGTGTCACAGTGCAGACTTTAATGTCCTTTAGGCTGGGTCTACTCTTTGTTCCTCTGAAGCCCTCCAGGGGCCCAGTCGAGTGCTGGAGATGCACGGTGAAGAGCAGAGAATGGCAGCAGGAGCAGATGAGACGTCAGCAGACTCAAAGAACATGGCAGTCCGGCTACACAAGACAAGCGAGGAAGGCTCCCCGTGTTAGAGCCATCCGTGCAGGTAAACACTCAGGCCCCCAACTCCAGAGGAAGACGATTGTCAGATTTGGAGGTCTTTAAACCTCTGGATAAGTGTGCAGGAACCTCAAACCTGGCCATTAACAATGAATATCTAAACTGTGGCCTAAATGCCAGAAGCTGGCATATATTTTTCAATTTTGGGTCCTTAAGGGGCAAAGAAACAACAATTTATGACGGTCCAGTAACACTCTTTGCTCTGAGCTGAGAGGCCCCAAGTCCTTAGGTCATTCAGCAAAGAAAAACACAGTTATCCCATTTGTCTTGTTTTCTAAGCGTTTGTCCATTTTGTTAGCCTTTCTGTGAACTAGCTTTTCCACAACGACCTTCAATTTCAGAGGATGAAATTGGACATGATTTTATGGTAGCCAAATTTTTTGCCAACTATCATTAAGAGGGTCTGTATGAGAATATATAGTGGCGTTTTGTCACCTCTTCCCACAGCACAGTTCTTCTTTTGACTATTGTCTTCACTGCTCGGCTGTCACAGAGTCTTCCTCTGGGATGAGGATATTTACATGGTCATTTTATTCCGTGTGTGTGTGTGTGTGTGTGTGTGTGTGTACAGGTGTACGTGAGCAGTGGTGTGTATGTGGAAGTCCAAGGACAACTTACTGATCGGTCCTCGCCTTCCACCTCTTTTGAGGCACAGTCTCTCATTATTCACTGTGTTTCTCAGGCTAGCTGGCCCCGGAACTTCTCCTGTCTCCACCTTCCACGTCACCATAGGCATGCTGAGATTACAGAAGCCTGCACAGCTTCCAGCTTTTAAGTGGGGTCCAGTAGCTGAGCCCAGGCCCTCAGGCTGGCCTAGTAAGCAACTGAGCAACCTCCCAAGGCCGGCATGTTCATCTCTCCACTCCATTTGATCATATCCTATCACATTTCTTCCTGTATATGGTAGAAAAACCATAGACTGTCTGGAAAAAAAAAATCCCTTTTTCTTGTGAAATTTATTTCCATGCTTCTCCGAGCAGTGTGGACACAGAGACTCTACATGCATGTGGTGGGCAGGGTGTTCTCAGGAAGCTGAGTGAAGGGGGTGTGGGGAGCACACAGGGCTGGCTGGGCCTAGGGCAAGTGCAGGAAGGGCCAGCTACCTGACTGACTCATCTTCCTGTCCCAGGTCGCTTCCCTTCCCAGCAGTCTTCCTGGTGTGTGGGGATGAGCTCAGCAGTGTGCTTCTTCCCCGGATTAGCTTTCATCCTTCTACCCCTGTGACAAGGGTAAAATGTTACCACTACTTTGACTCTTGTCATAAACAGCTTTGTAATATTGAAGACTCATTGCTTAATTCTAAGACTTGAATTTTCATTTTATAAAAAGATGTATAAAGCTTTTTTACCTTTTAAAAATAAATTTTAGTTCAGTATGTAGAGGTTAAAAAAGTTCATATTCTAACTTGGATCCTCAATGATTCAAGTGACCCCCGTGAGCCGGTGTGGAACCCCATGTGCCTTGGATGATGGGAGAAGCGGCAGACGAGAGTCCACAGTTGACCGTGCAATGCTTTGTTATGTGTCTATCATGTTGTCACTCATTCCTCTGACACACTCATGGAAAACGCCTGTGCCTGTTGCTAAGCCCATGGTCCCCAGGTTTCCCAGCAGCCTCTCTGCCCTGGTCTTCCACGGGCCTTAGCTGTGGCAGGGAAGCGAGTGCTGTATGGAATCCAGCATCCGGCCCCTTGCTCACTTACTGGCTGGGTGCATTTGGACAAGTTCCCTTTCTGTGCCATAGAGGAGCTAAAAGCAGAACCGTTCACAGACTTGTGACAAAGAACATGTAACTATAACAGACAATACGTTCACTCCAAGGAAACAAGTGTCTGGTTTGTGGTGACTCATATTGTTGAAAACACAGCATAAAACAAAGCAGAACGTTTACTACTCAACCCAGGGTCAGAATTCTGCACGCAATGACACGCTCAAGCTGGTTGTTGTGATGATCACAATGAGTTTCGAACAACAGCAAGGTGGCTGAGACATCAATTATGTGTGACACAATTGATTGGGTGGATTGGGGTCACTCGGGGTTCTGTCTCTGTGAATACATGAATTTTGCAAAACCTCATGGCTTATTGAATCCAGATCAGTGAGACAGAGGGAGAGGTGAGATGGAGAGGCAGAGCGAGATGGGGCTGAGGCTGGCACAGATGGGGCTGTGGCTGCTCTTGGGATTCATAGAAATTAAAGACAAGCAAATGGCACAGGGTCAGCAAGGGTCAAATGAATTCAGCAATTTCTTTTGGGTCAACATTTTTGAAGCTCACAGGTCTTTCTCGCTGCTCATAAAGTCATGTAGACAGCTGGGTTCTGTGTGCCAGGACTGAAGTCATTAAGCAGCATGTGAGTGGCCAGTAAGCTCAGCTGGCTAGGGTGTGGGGCTAATGACAGGAGTGTGGACCCAGTAGCTAAGTTTTTTTGAAAAAAGTCTACTTCAAAATAAGGTCCTGGCCACAAGAAAGAAACCCTGGGGAAGGCATGCTTCCAGTGGGCAGGTGAGGCACTGAGAACTTCCCACTCTGCTCATGTGGGGGGCTGGCCATTGGCACTGGGCAGCTGTGAAATCAGATCCACGCATGGGCCAGGGCACTGCTAGGGAACAGGTGCCCCGACAGCACATGCTAACCTCATCTTGTGAGGGTTGTGTAATCCCAGCACTAGGTGGTCCACAGGATGAAATTACTCCAGGGTTCTTGGAAATAAATTCGTTCACCTGTGTGGCCATTGATTCTCTCTTTCCCTTCCTTCCTTTCTTCCTCTTCTTTTTGTCTCTCTCTTCTCATTCTGCTTTCACTGTCCCCGTCTTCCTATCCATTTGTGATGACATTCAGAAAATAATCTTGCTACACTTGAAGGATTGTAAATAGCAACACTATAATTCTAGAATGTGGAAGGATCTCACAGGGCTCTAAAAAAGGCTCTGTGCATGTGTGTGCATGAGGGGGTGTGTGTGAGGAAATCTTGGTTGAAATGAGATACTGAAAAACAAGACATTTTCAGTTTGGTTCAGAGCAAGGATAAAAGGTCTCACAGCTTGCTCGTGGTAACGTGATACTAGAATCAACACAGAAAGAAAACCTCCTTACGACAGTCTGGTTTCTGCATTCTTTGTAAAGTGAAAGATTACACGCTGTACCTCTCAAGTATGCAGACAGAGCACCAGCTTTTGTTCTTGACTGTTTGCTCTGTTCCTGTGTCCAGGCTAACCTGGTGAGGCTGGAATTTTCCATCTGGCATCTCTATGTATGATATATATATATATATCTATGAAGTTTCCAAATAACTCGAGCCAGCTTTTCATATGCAAAGTTGTCAGTCATGGGCACTGTGGCCAGCAGCCGAGGTGTGGACTGAAGAGTGGACTTGGAGGACTGGGAAGAGGGATCAGTAGATAAAAGTGCTTGCTATACAAGAGAGAAGACCTGAGTTTAGACCCTCAGAACCCACGTAAAAGCAGGACACAGCAGCTCACCTCTATAACCCCAGTGATCTGAAGGTGAGATGCAAGGTGGAAACAGGATGCTTGCCAGAAGCTCGTGGGCCTGCTCTCCCAGTGCCAGACAAGAGACCGTGTATCCTACAAGGTGGAAGGTAAGCATCCACACTGCGACATGGTGCACGTGGGCCTACACTCTCATACACGAACATGCACACACACACACACACACAGAGAGAGAACAAGAGAAGAAGAATGGACTTGGGCTGCTTCCGTATCCCCCAAGGCTTCAGGCAGTCTCGTGCATCCCCAGTAGGCCTCTGTGAAAGACTTATGCAGCGATGCAACCACCAAGGACTGCTGGCATGGACATTACCTTAGGTCATGGTCCCTCTGTGTTTTTCACACGAACTTTCCTTCCCTCTGACCTGTATGGAAACATGACCATGACCCATGTATAACTTCTTACTGCTCACCTGAAGGATCTAACCCTGAGGTCTGCAATTGGGGACACATGTGGCCCAATGCACTGAAAGGCCCTGTTACATGAGTAATGCATAGAGTGAAAACAGGACACAGCCCCTTTAAGGTCATAGACCCTTAAAATTAGCCAAGCTCACTTCCACCCCCATCTTCTGAGAGCTCGCTGAGTACCTGCACCTAAGAGGGGCTGGAGAGATGGCTTAGCAGTTAAGGTGCATATCTGAGAAGCCTAAGGACCCTGGTTCGATTCTCCAGGTCCCTCGGAAGTCAGATGCACAAGGGGGCACACGTGCCTAGAGTTTGTTTGCAGTGGCTAGAGGCCCTGTCATCTGTCATGCCCATTCTCACTCTTTCTCTTTCCCTCTGTTTAATTTTAAAATTTAACTAAGTTTTTAAACAAAGAAAAGAAAAGTACCTAGCAGCCCCGCCAGGGTGACCCTGCCTGCTTCTCTCCTGCCCTTTCAAACAAACAAGTCCTTTCCACATCTCTGGCTGCGTCTTCAGCTCTGTCCTGTGAACCTAACACCATACTTTTGCCCCCGGTGATGTCATGCCAGGTTTCATATTTCAGGGGCATGCATCAGCTTTTCCTTCTATGATAAAAAGTGCCAACACTAGGGGCATACTGGACAAAGCAGGACAGCCTTGGGGCCTATTGCCCTTGAACCTGAAACAAGAGCAATGTTCATGGCAACGCAGAGCAAGCAGCGTGGTCCCTACACGTGCAAGACCGGGAGAAGGTGACAGTTGCAGCCTTACTTCCTACTTCCTTTCTTTCATAACGTCTCTGGAAGCCTTGTGCTTGTTCAGCACAGACCTTGTTGGTTCAGCAAAACTCGACTGGCTTTATGAAGCTATGCAAAGTGATCGATAACAGTAAGAGAATGTAGTGCTCACCTCATAGTTGCTAGAAAGCAAAAGCCTACGACTAGGCCATTGCCCTCTGCGAAGGGGCCGAGGCCTGGGGAGAGAGTCTGTGTGGGTCTGGCATCCCTGCTCAGAACACGAGCACCTTCCTAGGTTGCAGGCCTAGCTAAGACTGTAGGATGTTGTTTTCAGTGGTGGTGTTTTAGAGGTTTTGTTTGTTTTCCAGTCCTAGCATTGAGCCCAGGGCCTCCTACAGGCTAGGCAGGTACTCTCCCACTGAGTTGGGTCCTCAGCACAGTCTCACTACGTTTCCCTGGCTGGTTCGAACTCACTCAGTCCCTCAGGCTGGCCTTGAACTTTTATCCTCCTGCCTCCACCTCCCTAGTGGCTGGGGTTACAGGCCCACACCACCACATCTGGACTTTTGGAAGTTCCCCTGACAAAAGATTAATCTATCATTCTTAATCTTGCCTGAATGTCACAGGTGGGAATCAACCTTCTGCTGGGGCATCGGAGAGCATCAGGCGGAGCAGACACAGTTCTCCCTCGCTACCCAAATGTTTCCAGACACAGCAAGTGAGTAATTGTGCCCGAACTCGGGGCCCAGGACTGTCAGGAGAGGGCTGCAAGGAGCAGGAGGCCTGCCTGGGAGCAGGCTGAGACACCTGCACTCCATCAAGGAGGCCCTGAGCTGCCTGAGGGGAAATCCTGTCTGCCAGCCCCGTCTGGTCTTGCCTTCCAGTCACCTGCTGAGGAGGATGCCAGAGAATGGGAGAGTTATAATGTGTGTGCACAGGACTCAGCCTGCTGTCCACACGGGCCTGAAGAGGCTGGCTGGAGAGGAGGTGGCCCGTCTGGCTTCTGTGACATGAGCACCAGGAGGCTCTGGACGTCCAGCGCTTGCTTTGAACTCACTGGGCTGCCCCTGGTAGTCTGTCCCCAAGCTGCCTCTTTCCATCTGTTTGCTCCAAGTTCTGACCTCCTGGCCAGCGTGTGGCCCAGAAGGCTCTCTGAGCCCACTTGCTCTGAGTTCTAAGCCCTCCCCGACCCACGGGAGGTAAGGTCTTTGCTCACCCCCACCCCATGCTGCCGTGACGAGTGGGCCGACTTCTTTGCTGCTGGCCACTCTGATGCAGAATCAGACACTCAGCTCACTGCGCAGAATGAAACTGGGCGTGCCCAAAGACCAGCTCTGGGTAGAAGAACCCAGGACTTAAGGATGCCCGAGTCCTGTGGGCAGGGTGCAGCCCCTATTTTATTAGGGCTTTTAGATCTCAGAATAGTGTTTTCAGAGCCTGACAAAGTGATAAATTTTGCTTATTTTAATCCTTCCCTTTTTTCCATCAGGGGTTAATTGTTTGGTATTCTTTGTTAAACTAACACTTTTGATGGGTTAAGAACCACTAAAGCCACTTAAGTAAACAGCTTGTTCAGGTAAGAACAGAGCAGCCAGCATAGACACAAGCTATTAACTTGTCCAGCCTGGGGCCTGGCCTGTTGTTAAGTTGATGGATGTCTGCAACAACGTGGATTCGCTCAAAAAATTTCAAAACAGACATTAATTGCTCACAAGTGTTGACTCTCTTAGGTAAAGGAAGTATATTCTTTGACTTTTAATCTTTCTGAGTTATGAAAATAAGCCATCTTAAGTAGTATTTGGTGGCTCTTTTTCAATTTATTGCTTCAAGGAAGCATGTTCCCTCTGCCTGTGTGTTTATCTCGGTCCACCGTCATCCACAGATTTCAGTCTAGATTGCTCTTCCTTTATCAATTGATTCAAGGAAATATGCACATTTCTATGTTCTAGAAGAGGTGCTGGTAACAAGAACTATGTGTTTCTTATTTTTTTTTTTTGCTTGTATGGATGTGTGTGTGTGTGTGTGTGTGTGTGTGTGTGTGTAAATGCATGCACATGTGTGTGAATGCACGTGGAGGCAGAGGTCAATATTAAGTGTCTTCCTCATTCACTCCCTGCCTTATGACAGTGTCTCTCATGGACCACAAAGCTCACTGACATGGCCACACCAGCTAGCCAGTTTGCTATGGGCTCCTTCCATCTTTTCTGGTCTTACAGGCGAGTGCCACCAGGTGCTTCCGCAGGTGCTGGGAATCTGACCTCCGACCCTCACACATGCATGGCAAGTTCTTCACCGAGGAGCCATCCCAAGCCCTGAGAATTGGCTTTGCTTTTTTGCAATAATTGTATAGTAAGGAAGCTGAGTGTTGACCTGTGTGCACACCTGCAAGCGTAGCAGCTCTGAGGAGAATACCGAGGAACGGGCAGGTGCTGACCATAGAAACACACTTCAGGCAAAAAAAAAAAAAAAAAAAATGGGGTGCAGAGGTTTCTTAGGGATGAGCAGGAATAAGAGAGGGAGATGGAGCAGCCTTGGCCAGCTGGCCTCATTTTCCTAGGAAGTCTGGAAGGTAGTTATCATAAGCTCCCAAATCTTCTCTTTTAAAACCATCGTCTATCCTTAGACATTTGAAATTCTGCACGAATTTTAGACTGAGTCAGCAAATTGTGTAAAATAAGCTTGCTGATCATTTGGTTTGGATTGTTTTAAAGCAACAAAAGAATCTGAGGAAATAAAACTGTTATTAAGACACTATTGAGTCATACGGGTCCAAATCTGTTACCGTTCACTTTAATTTGTTTCTGGAATACTTTGCAATATTCCACTATCTGTCTCTACCACATGTTTTGTAAAATTTATATTCAAATATTCTTTATTGTTAATTTCTTTTCTTGTGAGACAGGGTCTTGCTATGCAGCCCAGGTGGGTCTGGAGCTCACAATCTTCTACCTCAGTCCCCTGAAGGCTGGGACTAGAGTCTATACTACCATGACCAGATGTATTTTGTATTCTGCTGATGTAATAGTTATTACTTCAGCTTCTAGATGTTTCTTATTGCACACAAAATATGGCTGGTGCATGTCGGCCTCATATTGCTTCTCTGGATAAATTTACTTACTTGTTTAATAACATTTTTTTTTGTAGATCCACATTACAGTTTGGATCTGAAATGCCCCAAAGACCCACGTGTTAGTGGGTGAGCAACCAGTGTGGTGTTCTTGAGCGGTGGTGGAGTTTTCAGTGTGGGACCTAGAGAGAGAACTCAATCACTGGGGACATGACTTTGAGAGGGACTATGGGACCCAGCCCCTCCCTTCTGCTTTCTGGCCATAGTGTGAGCAGCTCTGTCCTACCAAGACCCTCAGCGT
This sequence comes from Orientallactaga sibirica, assembly GCA_036365145.1. Taxonomy (NCBI): domain Eukaryota; kingdom Metazoa; phylum Chordata; class Mammalia; order Rodentia; family Dipodidae; genus Orientallactaga; species Orientallactaga sibirica. Next base: position 18,517,287 of record JAEOAD010000044.1, on the reverse strand, counting down.
GATGCCCAAATGCTACGCTGATCATGGATTGCAACCAAAGCTGTGAGCCAAAATAAACTTTTTCCTTTCAGAAGCTGACTCATCTTGGGTACTTGTCATAGTGACAAAAAGATGGGCAACAAACCCTTTAGAATTTTCTGCATGCATGATTATAGTTTGCTTCTTTTATAATCAATTTTTTGGGATTTTTTTTTATTAGAGAGAGAAAGAGAGAATGGGTGCACCAGGGCCTCTAGGCACTGCAAATGAACTCTAGATACATGTGCTACCATGTGCATCTGGCTTACATGGAGCCTGAAGAATTGAAACTGGGTCCTTAGGCTGCACAGGCAAGAGCCTTAACCATTAAGGAATCTCTTCAGCCCTATAATCATTTTTTTTGGTATATTTTTGAGGTAGGGTTTCACTCTATCCCAGACTGACCTGGAATTCACTATGTAGTCTCAGAGTGGCCTCAAACTCATGGTGATCCTCCTACTTCTGCCTTCCGAGTGCTGGAATTAAAGGTGTGTACCACCACACCCGGCCCTATAATTAATTTTTTAAAATATTTAATTTATTTATTTGAGAGAGAGAAAGAGGCAGTTAGAGAGAGAGAGAATGGGCAGGCCAGGGCCTCCAGCCACTGCAAATAAACTCCAGACACATGCGTCCCCTTGTGTATCTGGATAACATGGGTCCTGGGGAATTGAACCGGGGTCCTTAGGCTTCACAGGCAAATGCCTTAACCACTAAGCCACTTCCCCAGCCCTATAATCAATTTTTAACTTGTCTTAGTGTATAAGCTAATATCTTCAGTATTATGTTGACTAGCAATGGTGGAAGGAATATTCTTGTGCCATAGAAAAGATTTTATGAGAAATTTTAAATTACAACTTCAGTGCCTTATTTTATACAAGATTACTGGGACTTTCCTATTTCTTCTTGAATTTATCCCATTAACTTGTTCTATCTTTTAACATAGACATACTAACTCAGGTATTCACTGCCATATATGAAGCTATATTTCTATTGTAGACTCTTTTTAGCAGATTAAAGTAATGTCATGTGATTCCTATTATACTGAACACTTAAAAATATAAATGGGATCTAACTATTGTAAAATTATTTTCCTATATTATTGACAGTGTAATATAATCTTTAAAAATTCTGGTAGCACAGCAAATTTATCACTTCATTTGTGATACTTTATCACTGAGAATTGCTTCATAGCATGTTGTTAAGAATTTAGTACTTACAGCCATGTGTGGTAGTGCGTGTTTATACCTGTACTTGGGAGGCCGAGGCAGGAGGATCATGAATTCAAGGCCAGCCTGGGCTACCTGAAACTCTGTCTCAAAAACAAAAAATAGTACCTACATTCACGATGGCTTCTTGTCTGGATTTTTCCCTTAATCTCATGTTTTTATTGGACTTTGGCATGAGGTTGAAGTTGGTCTGCAAAGTGACCTTGTAGCTGCTTCCTCCTCGCTCTGTTTCCGAAAAGTTTACGTAGGACTGCCTCTGTTGTGATGTTTTATTTTACATTGACATATAATAGTTATGAAGTGCAATGTGATGTTTCCACATGTGTATATGCTGTGTGGTGATCAGATCAAAGTACTAAGCCCATCCATCACCCCAAAGAAGCAGAGGCTAGTACACGGTACCAGAGGTCGGGGAGGGTACAGGGAGAAGGGACAGGTAGAGGCTGGTCAGTGGGCTCAGAGCTGCAGTTAGAGAGGACGGGTGAGCACTGGTGGACCTGCACACTATAATGGCCACAGCTAACCACAATGCATTGCACATTTTAAAAACTAGAAGAAAGGGTTGCTATTATTTTTTTCTTAAATATATGATAGATTGTATCAGTGGGGTCACCCAGAGCTATTTTTTTCCTATGGGAAAATTTTTTAAAATTTATTTACCTCTTTTTTTCTATGTTTTCCCTCCCCCACCGCCACCACCCACTGAATCCCCTCTCCTATGGGGCAACTTTATACTATGAATTCACTTTCTTATTTGATGGCGGGTTTTTAACATTCTATATTGCTTCTGGCATACATTTTATTCATTTGCATCTCATGGAGTTTGTTTTCCATCTAAATTATTGCATTTATTGACAGGAAGGATTCAAACATTCCCTATGTGCTTGTGATGACTGTGGGGCTGGAAGTGATGGCCCCTCTCTCATTTCCGAGGCTGAAAAATTGTTTCTTGTTTTTTTTTCAAAAACTTATATCAGTCTGGAAATGATTAGTTTTATATTCATCTTTTTGATAAGACAAGTTTGCTTGTCTCATTAATTAATTGTTAATTTTCTGTTTGCTTCCCGTGTGATTCGCTGCCACTTACACCCTTATTCTTCAGCATATTCTTCCTGGCTTTTACACTGGAAGCATGGGTCATTGAGTTTAACTCTTCCTCTGGGAACTTAAAAGCAAAATCTCCATTCTGTCACTGCTTTCGCTATGTCCCACAGATTGTCCCAATTTTCACTTTCATTTTAATTTATTTTAAAATGTAAAAAAAATATCATTTTTCTAGGACCCATGTGTTCTTTAGAAATATTTCTTTCATTTCCAAATAATTGAGGATTTTTCCAAATATTTTTCTTTATCAACTTCTAATTTAATTACACTATGGTTAAACAAACCAACCACTGTGATTTTAATCTTTCAGAATATCCTGGACCTTGTTTGATAAGCCAGCATGTGGCGAATGTCCCACACACCCACATAGCATGTGTCTGTCTTCTGGCACTCCGGAGTGCAGGGTTCTATGAAGGTTAGTTCGGTACTTTCCAAATTTAGTGTCATCCGCCATTTTTCTGTTTGTTCTGTTTGGTACTGCGAGAGGAGTTTTAAGACCTGCAAAGTAGAACTGCAAAGTAGAAAGAGGATGCCCATGGTTTTAATTCCCACAGTTCCAGCTTACAGATCTGCTCCCAGAACCAGGCTCGCTTTATAGAGTGTCATTCTAGAGCCCTCCATGGGAGTCTCTGAGCAAAGTTCAGCACCCAGTGCTTCCATGCATGCACACCAGCCCCTCAGGCATCCTGCACTGGGACCTCAGTACACGAGTTACAGCTCATCATTAAAGCTTTGTACTGTCCCGTCTTCCAGTGTTGGGCCACGGTACTCCTCCAGTCTGGAATGCTGTCCCTCTTGTGTTCTGCTGCTGGGTACCCCCCTCTTTGAGGCTGTGGGGGCTAATCTTGATTGAATGAAGAAATGCCTAGGAGATTAGTGAAGCCCACTTTTGCGGGTATCTATAAGGGTGTTTCCAGAGATAGCTAGATCACGAGGCTCTAATCCAACGAATGGATTGGTCCACTGACAGGCTCAGACTTTGAACAGACTGTTGGGATGTGATGGGACTGTGGAACGTGGCGATGGATTAGAGGAAGCAGTCCTCTGAGGGCGTGTCCTTGTGGGCTTATATCTTGCCTTGGCCCTTTGCAGGGGTTGTATCTGGACATGGCCAGGGATTCTCCCTAAACAGCACATGGCCTTTCTGTATTTCCCCCTCATTACTGTTTATTTATTCACTTTCTTTTTTCTCCTCTTGCTCTGTCTTATGGTAATTTGTACAAATAAGCCCGAACCCAGACAGGACTCAATAAACACTTGTCCATCAAGTGCAGAACTAAGCAAACCAGCACCCAGCCAGTAGTTGGAAACTCCATTGCGATGCCAGTGCAAATGACCAGCCTGTTAAATGGCTTCTCTCCTGGGTCACAGTCAGGGTGGTCTTTGGAGAGTGTCCCTGTTTCTCTACATCCCTCCCTTGCCCACATGGAGGTAGAGTCCTGATGGGTATCCTAGTCCTGGGGAGGCAGGCAGCTGCTGCCCAGCCCTGGTGACCCCATTTGCTCCTGGTCTCTGAGCTCTCTTCTCTGCAATGGATCTGTAAGGCACAGGGGTTATAGTTTGTGATGCAGGCTCTGACTTTACTGGGCTTGTCCATTTTCCTGGCCAATGAGGATTTCCTAAGTCAATGAACAAAACACAGAGGCACAAGGAGGAGGAGCCCTGGGGCATGAGGGGTCCCTATTTGCAGGAATGTGCCTGGAAGAATGTGAAGGCCACTGTGAGCTATATGCCAGCAGGGGCGACTCTGAGGCATCTCTGGGGGCAGCATCTGGCCTGGACTACTTAGCCAGACGGACATTTTTACTGCTTTTTTTTTTTTTTTTTTTTTTTTTTTTTTTGTCTCCATGAATTTTTAAGCTCTTTGCCAGAATGGTCTGCATTGATTAAACAGTTGTTTCTCAGGGACATGGTTTATGTTTTCTGGAGCCCAGGGTTCTTCAGACATTATTTTTACTTGCTTAAAGTAAACGATGGGCCACAGAGTAAAATGCCATTGGGTCCATTTTATCACCAAGCTCGAGGCTAAGCCCTCAGTCCTTCCAGATTTATATCTGGGCTTGCGACTGAATATTGAGGCAAAGGCTCTAGGGAACTCAGGATGTAACAAGGAGGAGAAGAGGGTATTTTTGGTGTAGGACACCAGGGCTAGTCCAGGAGAGCCGCACAGGGACCCAGTTGCCTTTTCTCTTCAGTCTGGAGGTGTGCTTCAAATGGACCCTCAGCCCCCAAAGCTCACAAAACGTCTCCCCAGCCTAAGGTCAGATGAACTGTGTGTAGGGCCAGGTGAGCTCCTATCAGGTTATTATGCACATATCCAGTTCCGAAGTACTAAACTCAACTCAGTGGCACTTCAGGTTATGCTAAAATGTCACTATTTCTCCAGAGAATAAAAGTAAAACATTAATCTTGGTTTTAAAAATATTTCTGATTATTTATTTGAAAGATACGCATAGAGGAGTGTGAGTATGGGTGTGCCAGGGTCTCTTGATGCTGCAAACAAACTCCATCATATGTGTGATCCACTTTGTGCACCTGGCTTTACATGAGTACTGAGGACTCAAACCCTGACCATCAAGTTTGCAGGCATGAGTCTTTATCCTCTGAGCCACCTCCCCATAGCTTTTATTTTAGCATAACATTTTATATTTTGTTTTTCTTTAGTTTTTTGAGAGAGAGAGATTGAGAATGGGCAAGCCAGGGCTTCCAGCCACTGCTAATGAACTCCAGATGCATGCGCCACCTTGTGAATCTGGCTTGCGTGGGTACTTGGGAGTCGAACCTGGGTCCTTTGGCTTTGCAGGTAAGCGTCTTAACCACTAGACAATCTCTCCAGCCCCTGAGCCATGTTTTTATTTTATTTTTTGTTTGTTTTATTTTTATTTATTTATTTGAAAGTGACAGACAGAGAGAAAAAGAGACAGAGAGAGAGAGAATGGGCACACCAGGGCCTCCAGCCACTGCAAACGAATTCCAGATGCATGCACCTCCTTGTGCATCTGGCTTATGTGAGTCCTGGGGAATCGAGCCTCAAACCTGGGTCCTTAGGTTTCACAGGCAAGCGCTTAACCACTAAGCCATCTCTCCAGCCTCTGAGCTGTGTTTTGAAAAAGGAAAAGAGGGGTTGGGAGATGGCTCCGTGGGTGAAGTACTTTCTGTGCAATCATGAGGTCTTTAATTTAAATCCCCAGCTGGATCTGGTTACACACGCTTGTGATCGCGGTGCTGGGACGGCAGAGACAGGAAGATCCCTGGGGCTTGCCGGCCAGCTAGTCTGGCTGAATTGGTGGGCTCTAGGTTCACTGAGAGACCCTTTCCCAAAGAAGAAGATGGAGAGGGACTGAGGGCTTGTGATGTCAACCTCCAGTCTCCACAAGTGGGTGGATACATGTGCAGGGGCACCCAAACATACATGGGTCCAGACACATATGAACATGCATACCCACACCCACATACACAAAAATAAAAATAAGATAAAGGAAGACAGAAAAGGTATAAAAAAGAAGATGAAATCATCTGTAAGTATATAATTCTGACATGGCTTTTAGGAAGATGCTAAAGTTTGTCTCTCATGGTCTATGCTGCTTTTCCCATAACCTTGAGCAGCTCGTGAGAATGTAGTTTTATGGATTCATAACTCTCCATCCTGTGGGTTGTACCATCATTATTTGGATGTTTTCCTGCTATTGGTTATTAACATTGTTTTACTTTTCTCACTGTTATCACTCTGTGTTGACCATCCTTACACACGACACGCAGGCTGTGCTGTGTTTTTATCACTTTTAGGACAAATTTCTAGAGGGGACACCATGGTGACCAAAGAGCATGGCCACCTCTGTCAGGGTCACATACCTCTGCAGTGTCAATCCGCGTGTGAATGCGAGGAGGAAAGACGATCAGATGGACCACGCAGACCTGCAGATTCCGACGTCTGATGTGGGTTTGTTTAAAATGTTCGACCAAATTTTGGCCTGAAATAAGCTTGAAGTCTCAGATGCCTGAGCCTCCAGGACATCTGGGCAGCACGCTGCCTCTGAGGGCACTGCCCGCATACAGCCTCAGCCCTGGTCTGCAGCCTCACCCACACAAAGTTTTGTTCACGTGGCCATGGGTGGACTAACGCGCACAGTTGGTATTGTGCCAATCTGAGGTTATCGCTGAGTCCGCAGAACTGGGAGTTCCCTCTGGGTCCGTTTTCCAGATACATCAGCAATGAACTCACTCGATTCCACTGGGTTAGCTTTCTCTCGGCCTTGAAATTCCTGTGTCTTTATGTAACTTCCCTGTTCACTAAGACAAAACATAAATAAATAGGTTCTGTCTGTGCAGAAAGACAAGAATGACATTTGCACTGTGAGGGGCTCCTGATTGCAGACAGGAAGACCTGGACCACATTTCCTGAAGACCTTGTGGCACCTGGCTGCCATTGCCTCCTGCTTTTCTGGAAATGTGGAACCCTAACTGATATTTCCCTGATAGTAACTGTGGGGTTAGAGCAATAACCACCTTCTGCTGTGACTCAACTGGAGAGAAGCATTCAGAGTTAAGGCAGGGGACAGCTGCCCTGGGGGCTCTCCTGTGAAGCTGGCACAGCAAGCAAGTGCAGAGAATGCCCCAACTCCTCTTAAGGCCTGGGATTCTGTGTGGGGATGTGGAGCTAATAAGGGCAGAGTCAGGCGCTCCCAGGTTTATCCTGTATATTCCACCCGACCTGGTGTAGACTCTTGGAAGGAAAGGGACAAGCTAGTGGCAGATCACCCTTCAATGCAGATTTAACGGCGCAGATCCAGGCCCTGCCGCAGGGCGTGTATGTTCCATGGGGAAGCAAACAGAACACCCACTAAATAGATGAAATTTACATCTATTTTCATTAGCTAAGGAGCGACATGTGTTACACAGGAAAGATAGCTGAGTGGGAGCCAGCCAGACAAGCTGGCTGGTAGCCTGACTGTGAGGGTGCAAAAGATTTGAGAGTGGCAGGGATCGCACCTGGGACCATCTGGGGCATGAGAATTCTGTGCCAGGCGCACCACAGGCCAGCATGCTGGCTACAGGGAGTGAAGAGGTAGTCCAGAGCAGGCCCCAGGTGAGAAGGCTTTAAGATCTGGGCTACGGCCCTCGGGATTATTGCAAGGACTTGGCAATTTACCACAGACATGGGTGGTCCTTGGGAGGTCTGGCGCCATTCACAGGCCCTAGGACACTAGTGCTCAGCACGGGGACCCAAACCCGGCTGGGGGGACCTCAGAGCTCGTGTTTCTGCCATGCCTCTCTGGAGCCCAGGTCACTTGTTGGAAAGACCAGCGGCTCGAGGGCTTTGCAGCTTTGCTCAAGCCTGAGAAGGAACGTAAGAGTGTCACTTGATGTGGACATGACCCAATTGTGACACGTCCATAAGGAAAGTTCTCAATAAAAAAGAAGAGAAAGCCAGCTAAGGCCCAGCCCCCAAGGCTGCAGACAGTGGCTCAGTCCCAGTGTGGGTCAGCTGGATCACTGTCCTTGTCATTCCATGGGGGACCGCTGGGTCCTGTTGAGCCTTGGTGATCATGTGGGGCAGAAGTAGCCAGATATGACCAATTTCTAGGTTCAGAATGGTATTCCACAAACAGAACTTCCCCTCCCCCAAGAGGAAGACCAACATTTCCTTTCATCTTGCTCCTTATGTTTCTGCGCATCGGGTCTTTTATCTCCAGGATGACTTAATGAATTATCACTAGCTTCATGTTTCCAGACAATTCCCTGCTCAGAAAATGTCCCCCTAGAATAGAGACAAGTAGAGCACACACTGGTGCCGTTGTGCTTTTATCCCTTGTATAAACCTGTCCCATTTCAGTGTTAGTATGTCATGTCCATGGCTGGGCTCAGCTTCCTAGACAAGCCAGCAAGGTTAACAAGTTAATAAAATCCTATTTATCAGACGCCCCAGTCAGTTTCCTCTTCCGTGGCTCATGGTTATAATTATTCTTTATGGACACTCACTCAGCATCGCTTTAGATCTGACCTCCTCCCATTCCCTCCTGCTTCCTGAAGCCACGCCACAGAAGGAGGGAGAAAGGCTTGTTCAGTGGAGCCAGGCCTGTTATTCATTCCATCTGGGTGTAGCGAAGGTCAGGGCTAAAGGAATATGTTCAAATAGTTAAGATTTTAAAACATGTGCGGGCAGCCCCTGGGTACTTCTGTGCTGGGGTCAATGTGGGTGAGAACGCCTGGTGGCCCCCAGTTAACCCAGCTTGCCGTCTGCAAGTCGGGAGTAAAAGAACTGACCTTTGCGAAGCCCGAGTTTTACCTGAAAACCTGGAGTCACGTCTTTTAAGAGCTGTTCCTATGGCGCTAATGCATGCAAGAAAATACAGAACAGCTTTTAAAAACAAAGATCTAGAGAAAATAAGGCACAACCTAAGTTGGTTTTACTGTTATCAAAAACATACCCTGCCAGAGAGATGGAAAACTGGTGCTCACAAACCCTGTTTTGCTGAACTTATGTCTCTGAGGTTCCCCAACCACGAGCACGGGAGACACGCAGTCTGCCCTGCGATATTGAACGTGGGGTGCACAATGGTGACCCAGGGCTGGTGTGAGGGAAGCTGTGAAGTCCCACAGCAGTTGACCTGGGATTTGAGGAGCTGCCCCAGAGAGGGTCAACCTTCTTCATCAAAGACAATGCCCAGAATCTAGCAGGCTGTCCATGCCTCTGGTTTGTAGCCTTTGACCCCTGTAGGTCTCTGAGTTAACTCGCCCAAGTTTCAAACCTTGGCTCCAAGGGCTACAATGGAATCTCATATTAATTCCAGTTGTATGCTTAGCACACGTGCGTGTGTGTGTGTGTGCACATGTGTGTGTGTGTGTGTGTGTGTGTGTGTGTGTGTAATGTTGGAGCTCTCTCTCCTCTTTGTGTATGTCTAAAAAAAAAGAAATCGAGAGTCTTTAACAAACCTGCCCTGCCCTGGGCTGACTTTTCTTCATGGTCATTGGGTATCCCCTGTGGTGAAGACATGGAGGAAGATCTATGAGCTGGGAACCACGAAGGGCCCAGCTGCAAACCCTAACCAAGTCCTGTTAGTGAGGTGCAGAGGGGCCTGGGTAAAGGACGCAGACACTCTCCTTTGAGACTTGCTCAGTAGCCATTTTTAAGTTTTTTTAATTTTAATTTTTATTTATTTACTTGAGAGAGAGAAAAAGGAAAAGAGAGAGAGAGTGTGTGTGTGCCAGGGCCTCCAGCCACTGCAAACGAACTCCAGATGCATGCGCCATCTTGTGCATCTAGCTTATATGGGTCCTGGGGAGTTGAACCTGGGTCCTTTAGCTTTGTAGGCAAGTGCTTTAACCTCTAAGCCATCCCTCCAGCCCTCAGAAGCCATTTATAGGGGAAGGAAGTGGACATCCCAGGATCAGCTTCTAACCTGGGTGACCAAGGGCTTTAAGAGGGATGGGCAAAAGCCAGGTGTCTGGAGCTGGGGACCACACCCAGTGAAGAGTGGCCATGCCAGGCAAGGTAAACAGAGACCGTTGCTGCCAAGACACACAGAAATGCCATGGCATCTCAACTCCTGGACTCCACCTTGCCTCTCAGCTCCCCATTGGTTACCCTGCTGCCCATGCGATAAGCTATCCGATTAATACCTCAGAAAACTTAAGCTCCCTCCCTCCTCCATCTGAATCTTCAGAAAACTGATATGAGAGCCGAACAGTACTGTCAGAGCCTCCCTCACCCCACACTGAGCAGATGAAGATGTCCTTCCACAAGGGCTCAGCACGCCATCAACTCCGAACAAACAGCATGCCAATCTATTCATTAATTAAACATTTAGTAAAACAGAGGGATAGAGAGCACAACTAATCCAATAAATGTGAAATGTTTATATGTTAAAATTCACTGTACATGTCTTTGACACACACAGAGGTAGCAGGTATGGTGTGAGGACCCACCACAGGTCATTAGTATGCCGTGTCAAACCTCCAAAGTGACAGTCAGTGCAATGAAAATAGACATCTATGCTCACCATTGTTGTTTAATGTTGTGTTAGAGATAGCAGCCAATTCAATTCAATTAGATAAGAGGGTACAATTGTCTATCGAAAAGAATAAAATAATTGAAAAGCTATTAGAAGGTATAGAATTTGAAGATTGTATAGTCTTGCTATGCAAAAAGGCCAATCATTCCCCTTTATTTGGAAAATAAACAATTGCCAAGTAAAACAGAAGGACAATTCCAATTTGAATAGCATTAACATTTAAATAGCATAGGATAAATTTTATAAGGCAACAGTAGGGTCTATGTGAGGCAAATATTTTATTCTGATGAGAGATGTAACTGCTACTGAGGGCATTTCTTATGAGTCAATGCGATGACGAATCATATCCTTGAAAGGGAAGACTTTGTTGTGTAAAGAAATAAATTACCCTAGATTTCACCATCTATCCATGGGATACAAAGATAGCAACATAATTCTTTGGAATCTCACAACATGATATTAAATCATATATGGGAAAATAAATGTCTGAATATGGTCATGGGGATCATGAGGAATAATAGCGATGAGAGTTATGATTCCCAGATATTGAAACATTGAGTTATTCCAGAAAAATCACTGGGCACCGACAAACAGATAGAATTCTGAGCTGCACACACAATCCAGAGACAGGCTGCAATACCTATGGTGTGTTAGTAGTTTCTGATTAATGAACCAGACATGTTGAGGTAGGAAAGTGTTGGCAAAGTGAAAAGTCCGTGGGAAAGGCAACTCAGAGAGCGTCGTGTGTAGTGTGACCCCATGACGCAAAGAGAACAGCTGTGACCTAACATTTTGGGGGAGGGTAGATGAGAGTTTGAAGGTCATGATTAAACTTTTGCTGAGGAGGATGGGAGTCCACAGCAAAGAGAAAGGAGGAGTTCTTTCCCTAAATTTTGGGGCAAACTTCAGCATTTTGAAAACAAAAAGATACACATCTTCATAAACATGACCTAAAAAATTACAAAAGGAAATGAAAAAGATTTAGTCAGCATAAGTACAGAAGTGTAAGGTTACGTCAATATGCTCAGAGAAAGAAAGATGGGGAAGAAATAGTTTTATAAAAATTAGATCAGAGCCGGGCGTGGTGACGCACGCCTTTAATCCCAGCACTTGGGAGGCAGAGGTAGGAGGATCGCTGAGAGTTTGAGGCCATCCTGAGAGTACATAGTTAATTCCAAGTCAGCCTGAGCCAGAGTGAAACCCTACTTCGAAAAACCAAAAAAAAAAAAAAAGGCCTGGAGAGATGGCTTAGCAGTTAAGTGCACCTGTGAAGCCTAAGGAACCCAGTTCGAGGGTTGGTTTCCCCAGGACCCACGTAAACCAGATGTACAAGGTGACACATGCATCTGGGGTTCAATTTGCAGGGGCTGGAGGCCCTGGAGTGCCTATTCTCTATCTATCTGCCTCTTCCTCTGTCTGTTGTTCTCAAGTAAATAACAACAACAACAAAAAAAACCGATCATACTATGTTATTAATCAAAAATGCATTAAGATGAATTGTAAAAAACAGTTGGGTTTTAGACAAGTATTTTTTTACTTCTTCACAATGAGGAAACAAACGGATTTTTAAAATACTGAGAAAATTGAGAAAAGATGATACTAAGAGTGGTTAGAAGCACCTCAGCATTTTAATTCCAACTTCCTGGTAGACTTCTGCTGTGAGCCACCCTGACAGTCCCTCCTTACCCTCACCAGCGTGCCGGCGGTCATGAATCTGTCATTCGTTGTTCATTTTAAACTTGTATAGTATCTACAAAACTTCATGTAGTAACTACTCCTAGAACTGCTTAGTCCTCGATCTGCACTAATACACACGGTGTTTGCCCACTGTTACTGTCTCTGATTTGGACTCACTGTCCGGGTTTACAGGAATGGCCAGTGGATGCAGATGCCCCTGGGAACTGTGAGATGGTTACTCTTTTGAAATATATTTTATTTATTTATTCATTTGAGAGAGAGAAAGAGGCAAAGAGAGAGAGAGAGAGAGAGAGAATGGGTGTGCCAGGGCATCCAGCAACTGCAAATGAACTCCAGACACATGCACCCCCTTGTGTATCTGGCTTATGTGGGTTTTGGAGAGTCAAACTGGGATACTTTGGCTTTGTAGGCAGGCGCCTTAACCTCTAAGCCATCTTTCCAGCCCAAGATGGTTATTCTTTATGGGTTGCCTTTATTTTTAGAAAACGGTGATTACATGAAATGAGTGAATTGGGTCTACGGCCCAACAATAGCACAAGAAATTTTTTTCAGGGGGTGTTGTATCAGTTATTTTCTTGTTTGGGGGACAAAATACCTGAGCAAAAGCAGCTTATGAAGGAAAGGATGCTTAATTCACTTACAACTTCAGAGGGGAGAGTCAATCATGATGGGGCTCAGACATCCAGCATCACATTGTCACATCAGCAGAGAGGAAGGAGAGAGAGGGAAAACAGGAAGTGTGGCTGGGTCATAACACCTCAAGGCATGCCCCCAGTGTCATACTTCCTCCAGAAAGTTTCCATCTCCTAAAGGTTCCACAACACTCTGGAACAGCTCCACCAGCTGAAGTTGAGGTATTCAAACACATGAGTCTATAGGGGACATTTTACATTCAAACCATCGTGGAGATAGAGACAAAGCCTGAAGGATTGCTCCCTTGAATAAATAGCATTGGCCAGAGATATTTATGTGAATTTCATGTGATTCTTTGTCATTGTATAAAATTCATTATACACACACTTGTGCATGCACATACTCACATGCACACTGCTGCGTAACAAAACAATCAAATTTACACAGTGTGACGGTTAGGGTTTTATTGTCTTTATCCATGATGTGTAGTCTCCTCACCATGATACACCCATTGATCATGCTGTACCATTTTCTGAAATGCAAGGTATTTATTTGATATGCAGATTTCTGAGTATTTTGTTTCAGAGAAGTTTTGAAAAGTATCTTTAGCTATCTGGAATATTTTAGCATGTAGCATTCTCTCGTACATTTATGTTTTATTTTGTACAGATTCACAAAACTGCCTGCCGTGTCCTTGACAGAGTCTGCAGTGAGCTTTCTGTTTTGTATCTCCTAGTATGACTTGTATAGAATTCACCACAATTATTTTTAAACTTTTTTATTTACGACTTCCATAAGTATAGACAATAAACTATGATAAGTCCCTCCCCTCCCCCACTTTCCCCTTCACAACTCCACTCTCCATCATATCCCCTCCCCCTCTCAAATAGTCTCTCTTTTATTTTGATGTCATCATCTTTTCCTAGTATTATGAGGGTCTTGTGTAGGTAGTGCCACACACTGCAAGGTCATGGATATTGAGGCCAATTTGTGTCTGGAAGATTGCATTGTAAGCAGTCCTACATTTCCCTTGGTTCTTACATTCTTTCTGCTACCTCTTCTGCAGTGGGCCTGAGCCTTGGAAGGTGGGAGATAGCTCAGTGCTGAGCACTCCTCTGTCACTTCTTCTCAGCACTATGGTGCCTTTTGAGTCATCCCAAGGTCGCCACCATCTGAAAAGAGAAGCTTCTCTAACCAAAAGTGAGAGTAGCATTAATATATGGTATGAACATTAAGAAAAATGCTTACAGGGTAGTTTGGAGAGCATAATATATGCATTTGGCCAGATAAGAGCAGGCAGTACACCCTAGGACTTGTGACCTCCCCGGCCATAGGCTTTTGACTGGGTTTTCAGTAACAGTTATATATTCCCTCTTGTGGAGTGGGCCTACAGTCCAATTAGAGAGCAGTTAGTTTCCCCCATAACAGACATGCCACTATTGTACCTGTTGGTCATTTGGCCTGACTGGCCAAACTTAAGTCTTGCAGCGTCCACTGTTGTTTATCACCACTGATGACTTCTCTCTCCCATAAGGCAGCATGCAGTGTAGCTTTATCCAGCTTTCTGTCAGCCAGTCTACAGGGAAGAAGTTTTCAGCTCAGCTTCAGCTTGATTTCCTCATTGACCTTGCAGTACAGGCAAAAGGGTCTTACCATCTATTTCTGGTGAGAAACCAAAAGACTTGTCAATGGCCTGTAATAGTTTGGGGGGATCAGGGACCTCCCTGGCCAACAACTCACTGGAATTTATCCCATCCCTGGTGCTGAAATTTTTCTAATAACAATCTATGGTTTCTGGGTACACCATTATCCAAAAAGTAGGTTTCCATATGGCTTATTCGTAACATCTTACATTTTGATTAACACTCCTCCCACCCTTCCTTTACTCAACCTCTTTCCCTGACCTCACTTATTTCTTTTTTTTTTTTTTTGATATTAAGATTTTTTAAAAATTTATTTATTTATTTATTTATTTAGAGTATGGATGCACCAGGGCCTCTAGCTGCTGCAAATGAATAGCTGGTGATATATGCGTACTGGGGATTGAACTTGGCTCTTTATGCTTTGCAAGCAAGTATTTTAACTGTTGAGCCATCATTCTATCCTGATACTAAGGTTTTTTTTGTTTGTTTGTTTGTTTGTTTTGTTTTTTGTTTTTTTGGCTTTATTTTTTTAATTATTATTTTTTATTGACAACTTTTATACTTACATACAAAAAAACCCACCTGATATTTCCCTCCCCTCCCCCCATTCCACTTTAGAACTCCAGTCTCCATCATATCCCCTCCCTCTCTCCATTAGTCTCTCTTTCAATTTGATGTCATCATCTTTTTCTTCTATTTTGAGGGTCTTGCGGAGGTATTGCTAGGCACTGCAAGGTCATGGATATCGAGGCCAATTTCTGTCTGGGCAGTTGCATTGTAAGAGGTCATACCCTTCCTTTGGCTCTTCCATTCTATCCGCCCCCTCTTCTGCAATGGTCCCTGAGCCTTGGAGGGTGTGACAGAGGTGTTTCAGTGCTGGGCACTCCTCCATCCCTTCTTCTCAGCACTATGTTGCCTTTTGGGTCATCCCAGTGGTCATTGCCATCTGAAAAGAGAAGCTTCTCTAACCAGATGTGAGAGTAGTGTTAAAATGTGAACATGAACATTAAGTGTAGTGCCCCCAGGGCAGCTTGGTGGGAATAAAACATACATTTAGTCAGACCAGAGCAGGCTTATACCCCTAAGGCTCATGACCTCCCCTGCCATAGACTTTTGCTTAGGTTTTTTCAGTACCGGGTATGTATTCCCTCCCGTAGAGAGGGCCTTCAGTCCAATTATGGAGCAGTTGGTTACCCCAAGAGCAGACATGTCACTATTGCACCCGTTCAGTCCTTGGGCCTGTCTGGCCAAGCTTGAATATTCAGCGTACACTGTTTTCACTGTTGATGGCTTCTGTCTCCCATACGCTGCGTGCAGTGCAGCTTTTTCCAGCTTTCAGTTGGCTGGTCTACAGGGAGAAGGTTTTCTGCTCCACTCCACCTTGCTTTCTCTGTGACCTTGCCTCTCAGGCATGAGATGTCTTCAGCAATAGGGTCTTACTATCTGTTTCTCAAGGGAAATCAAGGGCTTTGGCAAAAGCCTTTAATGTTTTGGAAGCTACCGGGACCTCCTTGGCCAACAACTCCCATCCCAGGTACTGAAAATTTTCTAGTAACAGTCTATAGCTACTAGATGTGCCATTATTCAAACAAGTAATTTTACATAAAAGGCTATAAGGGAGGGAGGAAAGGGAAGGATCTAAACTCACTTATTTCTTAAATGGAGGAATACATGCATGATAACTGTATGTACACAAGTGACCTCAAGGAAGGAAAGAACACGGGAAGGAAGGGGACACACTGCAGTGCCCTATGCGGACTTCAGATACCATGACAGTTTAAAGGCAAATAAGACCCACAAGTTTTGTACCCAGGGAAGTTGTTCTTTGAACCTGATTTCAGCAAAAAATGTCATTATCAAAAGCTCAGAAGCTGTCTTCATGTGACATGCAAAACAATGGGTATTATACCATGCATGTTTGATGTATGTATACATCACCCCCGTTTTATTTCACAGCCCTCTATGTCTGCAGGTTGTATCTCAGCTCCCACCTCTTTCTCCTGGATGCTTAGGTTTGGTATTTAAATAACAGCCCAGGATTCTTCAAAGTTGTGGTCATGTTTGTGTGTTATTCTACATGTCCTCAACCTTGTCTTCAGTCTCTGTGTTGTTTTTTTTAACTTGATTTAGGCTGTGTGATGCTTTCTACTTTTTGGCTGCAGTTTTTCATTTGATTTATTGAGTTTTTAATTGCCAACTATTAAAAAAAAAACCCAACTCATCTTCGTAGCTCTGTCCCATTCATGTTGCTGTCTCCGATGTCCACTGTGACCTGCTTTTTGTCTTTCACTCGTGTGCTTGTCTGGGTCCTCTGAGATTCGCTGTCATCTTTACAACAGGATCTCTGAGTTCTGCGTCCAGCATTTCAACGTCTTGGGGATCTTTGGATTCAGTCCTTGAGTTGAAGTGTTTTCGAGGAGTTCTGTAGCCTTGTTTCCTCGTGTTTCTTAGTGCCTTTGTCACACCTGTGGGAATGTCTGTCTTTTCCAGCTGTTTCTTCTGGTTTCCTTGGGAAGTGTCTTAGTGAGCAATTTCTGTGGAGGCTCAGTCCCTGGAGAACTCGGTGCAGGAAAACAAAACACATTGATGGCAAATACACTGCACAAAAACAGACACAGAACCATGCTGTGCACCGTCAAAGCCACCCACACTGGTGACCACAGAGCCGATGTACACTGTCAAAGCCACCCACACTGGTGACCACAGAGCCGATGTGCACCGTCAAAGCCACCCCACACTGCTGACCACAGAGCCGATGTGCACCGTCAAAGCCACCCACACTGGTGACCACAGAGCCGATGTGCACCGTCAAAGCCACCCACACTGCTGACCACAGAGCCGATGTGCACCATCAAAGCCACCCCACACTGGTGACCACAGAGCAGAAAAATGGACAGACATGAAGTTGAAAAATATTTAAGGTAAAAGTGATAATAATAAATGAATTAAACAAAGGGGAAAGGAAATAAAGAATAAACCAGGTTAACAAAAGAAAAAGTCCAGAAAAGGAGAAAGCTGTGAAGCCGAGGGAAAATAAGGAACATGAGATCAAACTTTCAATTACATAATAAAGAATATGTACACAAAATTAGATGGAGGTAAGAAGAGAAAGTGAAAACAAAAAAAAGCTTTTTGAAAATAAAAATATTAAAATTCAGAAAGAAGAAAAGGGGAGATAGGGAGACTAAAGATGACAAGGAATTGGAGTCTGCAGGTGGAAGGTGACTGCTTGAAGCTGGAGGCTCGAGTCTCTCTCACCACTCAGACTGGTGCTGCTGAGTAAGGGCTGAGCCTGGCTAACGAAGGGCCACATTCACTGTAGAAGCTTCTCCTTGTGCAGCGGGAGCTCCTGAGCTTAGCAGCCCATGGCTCAGGTAGGTTTCCTCAAGGTGCGCCACCGGGATGGCTGGTATTTAAGCCGACAGGTGCCCCCTTCGTGCATGGCAGAGTGGCGGCAACAAGCAGAGCACAGAGATCCGCACTGGGGGCCAGGCGTGAGCAAACAGCCCCCTACCTGCCAGTCACAGGATTCCTGCAGGAACAAGGTGGACTAGATCAAGTGAAAGGGCGAAAGCGGACTGAAGACAAAGTCAAGGACATGCTGCAGTCAGACGTGAGTCCAGAATAACACACACAAGCATGACCACAACTCGTGTGGTCTACACACCAAACCTAAGAATCCCGGAGGAAGAAGAAGGCACTGAGATTCAGCTGACAGACATAAACGGCTGTGAAATCAAACTGTCCTGATACACACACAAATATCACACTGTCCATATATGCCCAACATATATGCACTTTGTATTTGTTGATGCACAAAGTTAACTAACTAAGAAAAGATAAGGCTACTGGTAATATTGAAAGGCAGCAGTAACAATAAATGATGATATAACTGTGTTTGCCAAGTACTATAAAAGTCAATTTTTTTCAAAAGAAGGTTACAAGGTAAAAACTGTAAATCTACAATACAGAGAGATTATTAATGAAAGGAAGAGGAGGACTAAATACTGACAACACATCCCTCAGTCTTTCCTGTTCGCTATTATGACAAAGAATTTCAGTAGAATTCTTTCATTCTTAAAATTTTGTTCCAGGATTTTTAAGAAAATGCTTCCATATCTATCAGTTATTAAAAGCCATAAAAATAGTCAGTAGAAGAACAAAGAATAAGGACAAATCAAATGTTTCTTAAATTATCATAACGTGAGAAGAATACCTACCAAAAACTAAAAGATGCCGAGACAGACCAGGAAAGAGCATATATCCCGACGTGAAAGAATGAGACACATGAATGACCTCAGGTGGGAAAACTTCTTCACAGGACTCACCATGTTGCCAGGTTTAGGAAGAAAATAGTAAAAACAGAACAGTTTTAACTTGTTAGATGACATCAACGGATCAGCAAGAAAGCATCTGACCTCACCCGAGGATCCTGTGGGCAGAATGAAGGTAAGAAAGAAAGAAATGGAAGCAGAGGCACTGAATGGACAAGACATGAGCATGAATGGAAGGGGAACAGGAGAGGCAACGGTTGTGAGTATGACAAAAATACACCAATGCAAATTTAAGAGCATCTTACTTGAGAAGGAACACATTACAAGCACTCGCTTTGATCTAAAGGACACAAAAGTCTGGGCTGGAGAGATGGTTTAGCAGTTAAGGCACCTGCCTGCGAAGCCTAAGGAATGCCTGTTCGAATCTCCAGGCCCCACGTTTAGTCAGACACAAAAGTGACCCAAGTGCACAATGTTGCACATGCGCACAAGGAGGTGCATGGGTCTGGAGTTCGTTCATAGTAGCTGAGAGGCCCTGGCACACCCATTCTGTCTGTCTGTCTCTCTCAAATTAAAAAAAAAAAAAAAAAAAAAGAACACAAAAGTCACCTGCTGCCATTGTTTCTGGAGCTGTCCTAGAACCAGAAACTCTAGGACAAGAAGGAAAAGACCTCCTGTCCCCCAAACTTGGACTAAATAGATCAACAAATACACCGTGGAAGAAATAGGATGATGATTTCCAGCAGCGATGAACCAAAAACTGCAACTAGAAAAGTTTCTGCAAATAGCATAACAAAGATTGCAATAATCTGAAAATAAATCTCACAAAATACAAGGATGGCTTTTTTTTTTTTCCCAAGGTAGGGTCTCACTCTAGCCCAGGCTCTGACCTGGAATTTACTATGTAGTCTCAGAGGGGCCTTGAACTCACGGCGATCCTCCCACCTCTGCCTCCCAAGTGCTGGGATTAAAGGCATGTACCACCACACCCAGCACAAGGATGGCTTTTATTGAGAAATTACAACAGGATTTTTAAAAGAACTAAATAAATAGAAATGTATTGTGTGACATGAAGCTTCTAAGCTATCAAGTCTCACCAAATTGAGTTACATATACATTCTAGTGAAAACCCTACAGAGTACTTAATGAAATTCCTAGCTATTGTCATAAGATCCATCTGGAGAAGTAAGGACAAAGAGAGCGGAGACATGATCTGAAGAAGGTCGGGGAGGGAGACTGCCTGCCTTTTCCAATTGTGTAAGATTAAACTACTTAGAACGGGACGGTGTCCACACAGCAGGAAGAAAAGAGGCCAGGGAAAAACTGGGGAGGCTTCAGAAGCTGGCACATGCCCATTGTCTACCAGGCTCCCCCAAAGCTCCGAGTCAGTCATCACAGTGGCAGAGGAGGTGGCACGAAACCTCTCCCAGAGCCTTAACTCCAAGCAAGAAAACAAAGTCCACTGCACTTGTGACACCTGCTCCCAGGATGCATTGCAGGTAGGCTCAAGAAGTAGTTTGCAAAACAAAATGTTAAGGTTTAGAGAATCAAAAATGGGGTAGTAGTCGGTGTTTGTAAAGATGTGGCAAAAAAATCTGCCTCTTTCTCCTGTGTGTCTCAGGAGAACTGGCCTCCTGTATGACGGTGATGCTGGGTGTTCCCCGCACCCACACTTCCCTCACCCAGAATGCACCTCACAGCCTCACAGGGAAGCCTGTGTTCTGAGCATCGTTTGTGAGAAGATAGAACAAACAGGTGCCCATCCGTGGATCAGTGGAGAAAGCACACCACGGCCATGCAACAGTCTACTTTGCAATTGTTGTGAAAATGTTGGTGCTAGCTGTCTATAGGGAGTGGACTAGAATGCAGACAGAAACGTCTCACTATATGGATCATAAATTTTGGAAAAGAACTAAATACTGAGGAGAAAGAATTAGAAAATGCTATTGAGTGGCATAGATTACAGGGTTGACAAGCAACACGGGGTTCCTCCTGGAAAGACGTCTGTCTCTGCTCAGGAAAATGGAGACCCCAAACCCAAATCCACACGCTGTGCTTGGAGCAGCAACAGGGAACCTTGTGCTATTGAACAAGGATTCGTTGAGGAGTGTGGACTCACAGAGCATGCTCACTTAAGTGTTGAGTATTCTACTCCAAAGCTGCTAATGCTTGCACAAGTCACACTTACCATGTGTTACTTCTGTAATTAAGAAAAATACTGATTATGAGATCTCAACTGTATGTAGAATCATCAGATGCACATCACAACAAGGGACCAGTGTTTCACACAAATCAAACTGTCAGTGGTGGAAGTAATGACAAGACACTCTGCTGGGGTGAGCCCAGTGAAGCTCGCCCTCCCTTAGTTCAGCCAGAAGCAAAATGGTTCATCAGGATGTGGCTGGATCCCAGAAAACAAACAAATTCCTCAAGTCAAAAGTGCTCCTTAGATTGTGCCTCACAGAGGCCAGAAATGCTTGGCAATATTTACATTCAGAAAAAAACTCTCTCTCCGTGTGTGTGTGTGTGTGTGTGTGTGTGTGTGTGTGTGTGTGTGTGTGTACGTGCACAAAGGCACGTGCAGGCCACAGGACATGTGCGGAGGTCAGAAGACATCCTCGGATGTTGGTCCTCACCTTCCACCCCATTTGAGGCAGGGCCTCTCACTATTCACCTGTGCTTGTTTGCCAGGCCCGTCATTCTAAGAGCTACCAGGGGATGCTCCCATCTCACCAAGGCACTCTGGGGTTCCAACACTGGCTGCAGTTCCTGGGAGTTCATGTGGTCTCTGGGGGTCCCAACGCTGGAACTCACACTTGAGCAGCAAGTGACTCGCCATGAGCATCTTCCCACACTCTTGTTTTTAAGTCAGGAAAGTGAAGTATACCAGATCTCTGTATGCCTAAGGACAGAAATGTACTTAAAGGGTTGGAGAGATGGCTTAGCGGTTAAGGTGCTTGCCTATGAAGCCTAAGGGCCCATGTTCAACTCTCCAGATCCCACGTAAGCTAGACACACAAAGGTGAGGCAATCACAAAGTTGCACATGCCCACAAGGTGGCATAAACATCTGGAGTTAGATTACTGTGGCTGAGGCCCTGGCATGCCAATTTTCTCTCTCTCTCTCCCCTTCCTCTAAAAATAAAAAAAGACTATATTTAAATAAAATGCCCACATCATATGGTAGGATACTTCTCAAGTTTTACAGTCTTTTTTTGCATATATGTTTGTGTATAGTGTGTGTGCATGGGTGAGAAAATGTGTGTGGGGGTTCACATGCACATGTGTGTGGAGGCCAGAGGTTGATGTCTGGTGTCTTTCTTAATCACTCATCACTTTATGTACAGAACCTCTCATGCAGACCCAGAGCTGGTCAGTTCAGTCAGTCACTTAGCCAGCTTGCCGGGGAATCCCCTGTCTCTGCCTCCCAAGTTCTGGCATTACAGGAAGGCCCCCGTGTGCTCTTGGTATTTATGTGGGTGCTGGGATCTGAACTCAGGTCCTTGTGCTTGTGTAGCAAGTACTTTACTCACTGAACCATCTCCTCGGCACCTGAAGTTAATTTTTCAAGTAACATTCAATTTTATGAGAAAATGTTTCCAATGCATTATCAAGCTGTACTAGTGACTTTGGAAGCAGCACTGTACTTCAGCTCACTGTGTGTGTTTGCATTCATATGTAGGCATTTAGAAGGAAGAGAGAAAGCAAGAGAAAAGAATATAAATAACATTTAAAATGAGCAAAGTGGTAAAGGAGCTTCTTATTTCTGTATTTACCATCGTTTCTGTATTTTCCCATCATCTTTGATGATGATTTCAAAATGCAAGGTAACTGCAAGGGGGAAGGGGGCTCTGTAGACCTTTGGCTAGCTCCAGCGAGCCCTGTCCACCCACCGTGGGCAGCCTGAGCAGCCACCATCTCCTCAGGAATCCTGTGACCTGGCCCTTGGACTACCTTCTGCTCCCATTTCTTCCCATGGACTCAAATGCCTGTTGGCAGAACTAAGTTAGAATTCACCCCTCCGGGACCACCCTTTGTGGTGTATAGCGAGCAACATAGAAGATCACAGAGAAAAATGTTGTGGGACACACACATGAGAGAAAAACTGAGGACTCAGAAACATTGTGGGTCACACAGTCATCTGTGTCTTTATGTTCTCAAACACCTATAACCCAGATAATTAGCACACGCCTCATGGATGGCCTGACACGTCAGCATTCTGTGAGGTGAACTGAAATCCCACCAGAACTTGAACCACGAATGAACTACGGGGAGGAACACTGCTTTTGTTGAGAAAACAAAGGCACTAATTTGATAAGGAGATTAAGGGAGTGCGTGGAAGGAAAGGGAGGGTTCCTTGTTAAAAATTTACCATTGTTAATGGAATCCACACATCACTCCCATCTGCTACCGCTGCCTATGAAAACAGCAAACCAAGGTGGACGTTCTCAGGGTCTCATGCCTCCAAGGACATTCTTACAATTGTTTTTGGAATTGTGTATATTTTGCATTTATGCTTGACAAAGAGTAAAAGTGCATTAAAATACAAAGTTCCATGCAAGTTTGCACCAATGTCTGCGGCCAGCACACACAGTATCTCTGGAAGTAAGGTGGTCACAGCACAAAGGACAGTGCGGCTCCGTAGGAGGTGGTCCTTCCTGTCTCACCTCTGCGTGTGTTCTCACCAGTCTCCAGGGAAGGAATTGGCAGCCTTCATCAGGGTGTGAAGACTCCCACTTCCCAACTCCATTAGTGCCATTCCACAAGGGGCGTCCTCCTTCCATGACTGGGATTCCTGGGGCTAGTAACTTTGGAAGGGGTATTCATTTCATTAGGAAATGTAGGAGAGGAAGGAGTAATTTATTTGAAGCTATAAATACACATGGTAAAATTATCAGATAAAGTTCGAGTTGATTTTAAATGGTTCACTTTTTTTCTAGTACATTTTAGTCTCTACTCTCTTCTGACCTCTGCATTAAGATCTGCAATTAGAGACAGTTTATCCCAGGTGCTGTCCCTAAGGAGCTGGCATCCAGAGGGACCTCCATAAGTAGAATATTGTGAGTGTGGTAAGCAGTAAAGAGTGTGAAGTTCCCTTGCAGCATGATCATTCTGCCCCAAATGTTAGGGCTTGGTACTCACCCGTGCAGTGCCACTCACCAACACCCTCACTCTTCCCTGCGCCCACTCAGTCTGGGCATGAACCTGTGACTTTCCCGATCGTGGGGATCAGGAAGGACCTCCCCTCAGCCAAGATCTTGAGAGATCAACCGAGTCCGTTCCGACCACAGTGCACCTGGGACAGGGGTGAGAACTAAGCCGTGTTGTGTGAACGACTAAGCCCAGGCGCTGCTTGTTGGCTCTGTGGTCTGTGCTTTGCATTTTCAGATCAGTCTGACTGTGAACATCTGCCTGCCATCCTGAGCAAGCGTATTTTCAGGTCTGAATGAACAAGCCAGGAGGGGTGGGAGGCAGGTGCCGGCATCAGGAGACACGGCCCCGTCCTGATCGCTGTGCAGCGCTGACATTCAAATTCCTCCATCAGCCGTAGTCAGAGAACTGCAGTACTTCAGGGTCCTAGTTCTACTCCCTCCATGTACAACAAAGGGTCCTTTAATAGTATTTTTCGCTAAGAACGTGAGGTGAGAGCCCTGCACGTACTTGTGTGGTCTGTGGATGTGCGGTTGTGTGGTGTGTGCAGTTGCCAAGTGCAGAGGCCAGAGGAGACCATTAAATGTCTTCCTTCCTCCATTGCTCATGCACAGAGTGTCTCACTCCACCCTGAGCTACTGGTTTTATGAGCCCCGGTGATTCTCTGCGCTCTGCTCCCCACAGAACTGAGGTTACAGACGTGCACGGCCACGCCCAGCTGTTTAAATGAGTCTAAGGAACCAACCTCCCGGGGTCTCAGGCCCTCATGCTTGTATGAGGAGCATGCTCACCCACTTAGCCATCTCCCCACCCCAGGACTTGTTTTCCTGTGTCGAGGCAAGCTCTGGATGTTTGAATCATGTGGGGTCCGTAGAGATGCCATGGACACCAACATCTCACTTCCCCCTGCTCCCAATCCTATGGACAGGAAATGTGAACACTGTTTCGGGGGGACAATAAGAGCCTCTGAGATGATACTCCCGCTAAGCTGCTGTGCTCCTGTTCCGTGTGCCTCGTCCTGATGACCAGCACACACACACGCACGCACGCACACACGCACACACACACGCATGCACACACGCGCCCTTTATGTCCCGGCTTTTATTGAGCAAGCACTGAATTATGAATAAGTCTATAAGGCCTCGTAGAATTCATACTTTTTTTCTGAGTATATGTGGAAAAAAAATGTGAACAGTTTTCAAAGTGTCTTGGGAAGATACAGATAGTTCAGCTGAGCCATGTCTCAGTCTCACTCCTCTATACAGAAATTTCCAGTAGAAGCAGCCAAACCTCCAACATTTGCTGAGGTTGGAAACAAACTGGAGTGTCAATGGACAATGACGCAGCACCATAAAGAGACACTGGTCACCTTCAACGCAGAACACTCAGTGGAAGAGGCTCGCCTGCAAAGGCTGCCTGCTGCTTCAGTGACGCCAATGACGTGATTCTGAAAAGGGCTTACTATGTTGACAGCAAATAGCTCGGTGGCCACCAGGGGCTACGGGGAGGACACCAGCTCCTGCAGAGTGTTTGGTGAGACTGTATGTCACATTAAAGTGAAGTGTTCATACCTTGACATATCCATCCAAACCCACCGAGTGTACAGCACGCAGAGTGACCCTGATGTCAACCAGACTCGGGGTGATGACGACGGTGGCTCACTGTAGGTTCATCATGACCACAAGTGTGTCCAGCAGCTTGGGGTGTTGATCCTGGGAGAGCCACACATGTGTGGGGCAGGGATCTCCTTACCCACAGTCCAGAACCGATACCACTTTTCAAATATATTTTCAAAAAGCAAGCAAAAGACCTCGGTGGCTCGGCTTGTCAAGGGTGAGGTCAGGTCACAAGTCCCGGCAGAATCGCCAGTCACACTTTCACTGCAGTTCATTGCTGGACCTCAGTAGGACCAAGGACCTTTTGCTTGGCCAAAAGCAGGCTTTAGTTTCCTCTGACCTCCAGCCTATTCCCCAGACTGAGCTCCAATCACAGGGCACTATGACTCCAGAACTATCTGTGGGGTTAAACCATCCACCTCCTGCATTCATTGCTAGTGGGCACATGTCTGCAGTGTGGAACCCCAGTGCCTAGCTCAGTTGTGGCAGAGCTTGAATACAAGTCTGCAGAATTGTTATGGAAACAAGTTGTTTTTATATGTTGTATTTTCTTCTGCTCTTTTCCATATGCATATCTAATTTTGAAACAAATCTTCAACTAACATATTCATCACTTATGTCAAAGTGTCTTTAAAAATAACTCACATGATGGGCTGGAGAGATGGCTTAGCAGTTAAGGCTCAAGAAGCCTAACTCTCCAGGTCCCATGTTAGCCAGATGCACAAGGTGATGCAAGCACACAAGTTGCACGTGTGCACAAGGTGGTGCATGCATCTGAAGATCAATTACAGTGGCTGGAGGCCCTGGTGTTCCAATCCCCCCCTCACTTTCTCTCCTGTTTTGCACAAAGGTCGGTTTGTTGGGCTTGCCGCCAAAAAAAAAAAAAAAAAAAACTCACAGGAGCGTGTCCAGGGTGTCATTTCATCCCATCCCTTGGGAGAAAGCTTGCTGAGGCTCCTCAAAGCCACAAGGACTGCTGCTCTGGAGGCAGGGGCTGGAGGAGGGGCACAGCCTTCACATGTTCCCGCATTTGCCAGAGCCCCTGCTTGCTCACACACTCCTGGGCTGTCCATCTTGCTGCCGGGGTTGCAGAGGACAGAAGGCCATTCCCAGACCCGGAAGTCCTTACATCCTTACACGGTCCTTACAGTCCCCATGGGCATAGTGTCTGTGCCAATAGCGTCTTTTATCTGATTTCTCTTAATTCATTCAAATGAAAGAAAAGCCTCAGTATGCTTTTTAGTTGAACATGGAAACAAATCAGATTGTACATGTCTTCCTTACACCAAAACTTGTCCTTTCACAGTCCGAAAGAGAGCCTTTAGGCTTCTCCTTGGTCTTCCCCAAACATTGCCCACTGCCCACACAGCTGAATTGAAACTCATGAGCTTGGGGCTCTTCTGGATGTGAGCTTTTGTCCAGGTTTCCCATTTTTACAGACAAGCACATTCTGATTTTAAGCCAGCACTCTTAAGGGGGCCCTCAGTGTGTCCCAACACCTCACTGCCCTCTCACTCTCCACCTTCCTGTGCTCTTCTCTGCCCTTGTTCCACCCATTCCCATCATCTTTGGAATACTAGATTGTGAGAGATGATCGTGAGCGGTGGAGTCTAGTATTTATCGGTCATCACCTGTCTCTAGTAACTGGACTGACCCGCAAGCCCAGGGAAACCACTCTTGGGCCAGAAGGCATGTGTGGTCTCTGTGATAAAGTTCCTAGCAAAGAGCAAACATCTTGACACAGTTCAGGAGTATTTAAAGCAGAAGCCAGTGCAGATCCCAGCACGTCCCAAAGAAAATCCATGTGGCGTTGATCTGAGAGGCTCTGCTCAGAGAGGACCGTCTGTTTGCTCACAATTGCAAATCTGTATAATTTCACTGTCCACTATGCTGGCTTTAGATGTTTCTCCAAAAACTTCGACATTTTAGCAGCATTGAGCTTTCCTTGCTTTTAAATTGTGCTTGTCCGCGTGCCCACAGAAAACAGAGTCCAGAAGTCAGACTTCTGTTCTGTGCAGATGTGCATCAGGTCCACCTGGATGCTCTGACGTGTGCCCAGTCCCTCTTGGCATCTGTAGGACCAGAGGAAATGATGATGAGAAATGCCAGAGAGGAAGTTTAATGATTTTCCCAGGCTGCGGCCAGCAGCTTGAGTCAGAGGAATTGACTGGTGTTTGGGGGCTAGGCAGACAGTCTTGAAAATCAGATTTAGTTTATGAAATCGACCCAATGGTCCTTTCACCTCGTCTCCTCACTCTGCAATGACCTTCTCTCTCCTGTTCTTCACACTACTGGAAGGAGGTGGCTGTGATGGCCTGAACGTGAGTGTTGGCTTCACAGTGCCATGGGATGTTGTCCAGTGCTGTGACCTGGGAAAGGCACAGCCCCCAGTAGGGGACAGTGTCTGTCCTGACGCCACCACCATTAGGAGCTAGAGTGCATGGCTGGTAGAGCTCCCGAGAGCCGCGGCCTGCGTTCCAATAGGAGAGTCAGGCTGTGTGCTGGCATTCTTCCCCACGCTGTACCTCCAATCAGCCAGAAAAAAACTTCTTCAGGTAAGCGGCCAAAACTGGATCATGTTTGCCTCTGTAAATATTTGCTGAATTCAATCATTGTGTTAGTAAATTCTTGGACAGTCACCGCGTGCTGAACAAGAAAGCAAACACCTCCTGTTCCAGTGAACACCGCATTTGAAGCCCGGCGTCTTAACTTCCTGTGTTATCTTTACTTGATTAGCATCCTTCTCCAGCATATGTGAAGTTGCTAGAAAGGTGCCTGGACCACAGTAGGCATCTAATAAATGTTGCCTGAATATATTTATTGGCAAAGTCTTTCATCTTCTCTCCCCAGTGTCAGAGCAGAACAAATGGCTTTGTCCATGCTTGGCAGGACACCCTGTGGTGCTGGTCTCATCTTTTGTTCCCTTATTTATTTTTGTGGGTGTATGATGTGTGTGTTTCATGCATGTCACGCATGTGGGCATATTTGTGTGTGGGTATGAACGCACATGTGCACATGTGGACGCCAGAGGCTCATATCAGGGGACTTCCTCAGACATTCTCCACCTTACATTTTCAGACAGGCAGACTAGCTAGCCATCAAGCCCTGGGACCCTCTCGTCTCTGCTTCCCCAACCCTGGATTACAGGAATTTTGCTTGGGTGCTGGAGATCCAAATTCAGGTCCTTGAGCTTGCATGGCCCACCACTTTATTGACCAGCCATCTTCCCAGCCCCCAGTGTGTTCTTCTGAGGTCATCGCTGACCTGAAAGCTCTGAGAGCCACACTGGGGTCCAGCTTAGAAGACAGCATGGGCTCGGCTGCAGTTACCTTTGCCTTGCTGGGACAAAACACCCAGCGAGAAACAGCTTATAGAAAGAAAAGGTTTATTTTGATCTACAATTTTGAGGGGCAGTCTTGCACTCACCTTCTTGTGGATGGCACAAAGCTCCCGCCCAAAAGCAGCTTGTGGGAGGAAAGGGATAACTTTGGCTTACAGACTTGATGGCAAACTCCATGATGGCAGAGGAATACATGGCATGAGCAGAGGCTGGACATCACCTCTGCCACAGCAGGTGGAACACCACAGCAGGAGAGTTTGCTAAGCACTAGCAAGGAGAAACTGGTTATAACACCTATAAAGCCGCCCCCAACAGCATACCTCCAGCAAGGCTCCAGTTCTCAAATTGCCATCAGCTGAGATTCATTCACGCATCCAGAACACGTGAGTTTATGGGGGACGCCTGACTCAAACCACCACGGGACAAGCCTGTCCCACGGTCACACCAGCAAAACTCCACAACCCTTTCAAATGGCCACCACCTGAGGACCAAGCATTCAAAATGCATGAGGCGATAGGGGACATTTCATTGAAACCCTCACGGAATCCACAATATGCAATTTAATGAAAGAATAGCTACCATGCACCTCACGTTTTCAACCAGACCCCTTTCCCTGGGCTTTGCCTCCAGAAACATCCCCATAGATTTGACAGAAGCAATGCACACTGGAACAGTGACACATCATTTCTCAGCTAAGTGTTAGCCAAGCGGAAGTGCAAATGCACAGAGAAAAGGAGCATTTCTTGGTTTCGGTTTGTTGGGCAATTTGACACTTTGTAGCAAAATTCATTTAAAATTGTATGTTTTGGCCCCAAATTTTTACTTTTTAACATTTATTCCAAACAATCAGTAAGTGTGGGCAAAAAAAAAAAAAAAAAAAATTCTCACAGCAAAAAGATTCTGATCCATGGTGACAGGAGGGGCACATGCATTAAACAGCATGAGTTAGCGTGTATGACCTCTAAGGAAAACTATGTTTGGGACCCAGCATGTTCTCACAGTGACTCACTCTGTGCTCTCAGGAGTGTGAACAATGTTTTCCTTTGTTTATTTACAGTTTTGGTGTTTTTTTTTTTTTTTTTAACAAAACACCTCTGGTAGGCATAATTAGAATAAGGGTAATGAAATGAACCGGATCTTCAGAGACATGAAACCAGACTTTGCCATGGGCATTCTTAACAAACTGCATTTATAAGGCCCTAAGAGTGGTTGTAAACCACATGGAACACACTAAGAATTATAAATAGTTCTCTGAAGCAGAGGGCAAGAGGAGGCACAGACATGAAGTGGGGACCAAAGCAATGTGCTTTCCTAGAATGCAGTGAAGGGAACATGCTTAGAAAGATGGTCTGGCTGGAAGATCAAGATGGAGCCAGCCTACTGTATGGGTCTACCCTGACTTTCAGTCCTGTTCTTTTCTTCTTACCACAGAGAAGCTCCTGGGTCTCCTTGCCTTCTCTCTGAAAATCAACACAGCTCTGAAGTGGGCAGTGGTGAAGGAGATACTGCCGGTCGGCTGGCCAGCATGAAGCTCATACCATGCCCCTTTCCATTATATGTCCACTACTTCCAAACCTGTACATTCAGCCAGCTGCTGATAGAAAATATGTTTTGAAATTGTATCTTCTTATTTTTTAAATATTTTTTAATATTTATTTATTTATTTATTAGAGAGAGAGAGATACAGAAATAGGCAGGTAGAGAGAGAGAGAGAGAATGGGCACGCCATGGCCTCCAGCCACTGCAAACGAACTCCAGATGCATGCGCCCCCTTGTTCATCTGGCTTACGTGGGTTCTAGAGAATCAAGCCTCGAACCAAGGTCCTTAGGCTTCACAGGCAAGCATTTAACCGCTAAGCCATCTCTCCACTTTTTCTTGTTATTATCTCCTAAACAAAACAGTCAAGGAAATGTAAATATGGCATTTATCTTACTCAGCAGTGAAAGTAAGCTGGACCTGACTTACAGGAGAAGGAGCTCAGATGGCATGTGAATACCACACTGTGTCACAGGCTGAGCATCAAGGGATCTGGTATCCTTGGAACCAGTCCTCCATGGATGCAGAGACAACTGCATATTTAGAGTTTCCAAGGTGTTAAATATAGAGATTCAGGTTGAAAATACCACAGGCTTATAAAATAAACTTCCTCAGGAGTTCTATTCAGTTGAGTCCTCTTAAAAAATTCTTACCTCCGTCTGGCGTGGTGGTGCACACCTTTAATCCCAGCACCCGGGAGGCAGAGTTCAAGGCTACCCTGAGACTACATAGTGAATTCCAGGTCAGCCTGGGCTAGAGTGAGACCCTACCTCGAAAAATAAAACAAAACAAAAAAAATTCTTACATTGGAAATCTGAAAGATAGTTGATTGTCTCCCACCCATAACATTTCTGGAATGAATAAATAAAAAATGGGTGTGAAAATGGATGAGGGTGATTAAACTCAGTGTTTTAGATTGTTCTCCCTCGATAAAGTATGTCATTCCAGAAATTAGATCAATATCCTTGGCATTTTTGCCCTGTCTGAGACGCTGCATGTGGCCACACTCTTTGTATTGGTAGAAATGAGAACATGTATGCGGAACACCTGGGGGTGGAAGTGGCGTGTTTCGGGGTTAATATCAATGTAACATGAACCAGACTTCCCAGGGCTGGAGGAGCTGGCGTGGTTGTGAGAGCAGAGGAGTTTTTGTAGACATGAACTTGGGGTGGACCTCAGGGACTGGCAGAATTTGGGGATCTGGAATGATGAGGGAAACCCACAGACATAGAAGGGAGGAGGTAGGAACAGCTCAGGGGCAGCTGACCAGGCCCTAGACATGAGTGAGATATGCCACACTTCGTTTTTCTAAGTCAGAACCCAGCCCTGTGGCTGCCATGAAATGGGGACATGGCCACCTCTCTCCGTGCCTCTGTTGTCCCTGAGGCTGGTTAAATAACTGCTTCTGTGGTCACTATCCAGGGGCTTTGTCCATCAGGGGAGGTCCAGTCAGGAAAGTGGCACCTTCCTTCAGGCTCAGCAGGAGCTTCTTGGCTACCCTGACATGCTCAGTCTGCTCAGTGGGTCTTTGTGCCCCTCAGCTTCTACCCTCTAGATACGGTCGGCAGGCAAGGAGCCGAGCAGCCAGTAGCAGAAGCTCTCTCGCTCTCTGCCGCCTCACTCCCTCAGGGTCAGTTCTCACCCTTGCCTTTGTTTTGAAACAAGCCCAGATTTTTCCTATCCAAAATTCCACACATGTCCTGGCCACTGTCGCTGTAAAGGGCTTCCTCCTCTCCCTGCCCAGCAGCACCTGTGAGTGCTGTGAGCTGGTACCAATCACCTCTTTTGTCACCCTCCTGGAGCCCAGTCCACTCCACTATGCCCCTTTGTTGCTTTGACTTCTGCGAGGAGATGGTGACAGCAATGACGTGATAGTGGTACTTAAC
Source organism: Orientallactaga sibirica (assembly GCA_036365145.1). Lineage (NCBI taxonomy): Eukaryota > Metazoa > Chordata > Mammalia > Rodentia > Dipodidae > Orientallactaga > Orientallactaga sibirica. The sequence goes on along the minus strand of JAEOAD010000044.1, from coordinate 18,485,147 downwards.
CGTAATGGGTAATCCCTACGTAAAGAGTAGCCCAGGTCCCGTCTGTTCAAAACCACACCTGTAAAGTCAGGGTCATTACCAAAGATGTCTCTCTCCCCTCATGGTGTCTTGATACACATGCATGTTTACTAAGACCACAGGTCCCTTTCACAGTGTTTCACATCCATATGCCGTGTCACCTGGCACACCGACTCTATGCAGCTGAGGAGGCGAGTGAGCCAAGGTGAGAAGCTTCTCTAGGTTGTGGACTGACCCAGAGTGACCCCAGAGTGACTTTACCCCACAGTAGGAGGACCCACACTTCCTCAGCCTGTTGTGAGATGGGTAGAGGGTAGAGATGCCTGGAAGTGGGCAGACACCCCAAGATGAAGCTGTAGAAAATAAAAGAGCAGTACAGAAGCCCCCCAGCCCTTATTCCCCCAGGGCTGGAGGAAGCTGGCCAACCAGCACACTGTGGGCAGAAAATGCGCCCAACCCTACAGTGTGATTCCTGTATTCAGACTATCAGCTGCCCTGGGAAAGTGAGACAGGTGTGAAGCCAGGGACAGGATTAGCTCAGCCTCCCTGCACTGGGGCAAAGGCCGGTGAAGTCACCTGCTACAGACAGCTTATTGAATCCACAATCCAGACAGTCCAGACTTTTTCTTCCTAAAGAATCTGTTAGAAATTGGGTTGAATAAGCCTTTATTTATGACCTGTTTTCATAGGACAGATGGAGAAGTCATTTTATGCTCAGGGAAAAGATCTGATTTTTCAAAGCTCACATCTGGGAATAGTGTGACCAAGTCCTGCACGGTGCTACTACCAGCCAATGGCAGATGTCTCCTTTGTATTTCCTTATGGAGCATCTGGGGAAACTGTTGCTGAGCCAAGCTTAGAGATTGTGCTAAGGGGAGTTTGTTGTGCTGTTAGCCTATAAGTGGTTATCACTGTTAACCTACAAAGTGTCTCCAGTGCACCTACCCCTGTTGCAATCCTATTACATGGTTAAGTTCACGTGTGCCATAAAAAAATGAGTTAGAGTATGGGGTACATCATTGTGGGTTTTACAGGTCCTGGAATTCATTTCATATTTCATTCCTGGGACAGAAGAGACTTTGTTCTGTAAGCACTGCACACTGACATGGTATAAGAGATAGGATGTGTGCTCTGCTATCAAAGATTAGAGGAGAGAGAAGACGTGGTGCATATACACAGTGGAATACCACCACAGAGAAGAGGAGAGAGAAGATGTGGTGCATATACACAGTGGATACTACCACAGAAAAGAGGAGAGAGAAGACATGGTACATATACACAGTGGATACTACCACAGAGGAGAGGAGAGAGAAGACGTGGTACATATACACAGTGGATACTACCACAGAGAAGAGGAGAGAGAAGACGTGGTGCATATAAACAGTGGATACTACCACAGAGAAGAGAGAGAAGACATGGTGCATATACACAGTGGATACTACCACAGAGGAGAGGAGAGAGAAGACGTGGTGCATATACACAGTGGAATACCACCACAGAGGAGAGGAGAGAGAAGATGTGGTGCATATACACAGTGGATACCACCACAGAGAAGAGGAGAGAGAAGACGTGGTGCATATACACAGTGGAATACCACTGCAGAGGAGAGGAGAGAGAAGACATGGTGCATATACACAGTGGATACTACCACAGAGGAGAGGAGAGAGAAGACGTGGTGCATATACACAGTGGATACCACCACAGAGGAGAGGAGAGAGAAGACGTGGTGCATATACACAGTGGAATACCACCACAGAGGAGAGGAGGAGAAGACGTGGTGCATATACACAGTGGATACCACCACAGAGGAGAGGAGAGAGAAGACGTGGTGCATATACACAGTGGAATACCACCACAGAGGAGAGGAGAGAGAAGACGTGGTGCATATACACAGTGGAATACCACCACAGAGAAGAGGAGAGAGAGAAGACGTGGTGAATATACACAGTGGAATACCACCACAGAGGAGAGGAGAGAGAAGACGTGGTGCATATACACAGTGGAATACCACCACAGAGGAGAGGAGGGAGAAGACGCGTGGTGCATATACACAGTGGATACCACCACAGAGGAGAGGAGAGAGAAGACGTGGTGCATATACACAGTGGAATACCACCACAGAGGAGAGGAGAGAGAAGACGTGGTGCATATACACAGTGGAATACCACCACAGAGAAGAGGAGAGAGAAGACGTGGTGCATATACACAGTGGATACTACCACAGAGGAGAGGAGAGAGAAGACGTGGTGCATATACACAGTGGATACCACCACAGAGAAGAGGAGAGAGAAGACGTGGTGCATATACACAGTGGAATACCACCACAGAGGAGAGGAGAGAGAAGACGTGGTGCATATACACAGTGGATACCACCACAGAGAAGAGGAGAGAGAAGACGTGGTGCATATACACAGTGGAATACCACCACAGAGGAGAGGAGAGAGAGAAGACGTGGTGTGCATATACACAGTGGAATACCACCACAGAGGAGAGGAGAGAGAAGACGTGGTGCATATACACAGTGGAATACCACCACAGAGGAGAGGAGAGAGAAGACGTGGTGCATATACACAGTGGAATACCACCACAGAGAAGAGGAGAGAGAAGACGTGGTGCATATACACAGTGGAATACCACCACAGAGGAGAGGAGAGAGAAGACGTGGTGCATATACACAGTGGAATACCACCACAGAGGAGAGGAGGAGAAGACGTGGTGCATATACACAGTGGATACCACCACAGAGGAGAGGAGAGAGAAGACGTGGTGCATATACACAGTGGAATACCACCACAGAGGAGAGGAGAGAGAAGACGTGGTGCATATACACAGTGGAATACCACCACAGAGAAGAGGAGAGAGAAGACGTGGTGCATATACACAGTGGATACTACCACAGAGGAGAGGAGAGAGAAGACGTGGTGCATATACACAGTGGATACCACCACAGAGAAGAGGAGAGAGAAGACGTGGTGCATATACACAGTGGAATACCACCACAGAGGAGAGGAGAGAGAAGACGTGGTGCATATACACAGTGGATACCACCACAGAGAAGAGGAGAGAGAAGACGTGGTGCATATACACAGTGGATACCACCACAGAGAAGAGGAGAGAGAAGACGTGGTGCATATACACAGTGGATACCACCACAGAGGAGAGGAGAGAGAAGACGTGGTGCATATACACAGTGGAATACCACCACAGAGGAGAGGAGAGAGAGACGTGGTGCATATACACAGTGGAATACCACCACAGAGGAGAGGAGAGAGAAGACGTGGTGCATATACACAGTGGAATACCACCACAGAGAAGAGGAGAGAGAAGACGTGGTGCATATACACAGTGGAATACTACCACAGAGGAGAGGAGAGAGAAGACGTGGTGCATATACACAGTGGAATACCACCACAGAGGAGAGGAGAGAGAGAGACGTGGTGCATATACACAGTGTGGATACTACCACAGAGGAGAGGAGAGAGAAGACGTGGTGCATATACACAGTGGATACCACCACAGAGAGAGAGAGAGAAGACGTGGTGCATATACACAGTGGAATACCACCACAGAGGAGAGGAGAGAGAAGACGTGGTGCATATACACAGTGGAATACCACCACAGAGAGAGAGAGAGAGAGAGACGTGGTGCATATACACAGTGGAATACCACCACAGAGGAGAGGAGAGAGAAGACGTGGTGCATATACACAGTGGAATACCACCACAGAGGAGAGGAGAGAGAAGACGTGGTGCATATACACAGTGGATACTACCACAGAGGAGAGGAGAGAGAAGACGTGGTGCATATACACAGTGGAATACCACCACAGAGGAGAGGAGAGAGAAGACGTGGTGCATATACACAGTGGATACCACCACAGAGAAGAGAGGAGAGAGAAGACGTGGTGCATATACACAGTGGAATACCACCACAGAGGAGAGGAGAGAGAGAAGACGTGGTGCATATACACAGTGGATACCACCACAGAGAAGAGGAGAGAGAAGACGCGTGGTGCATATACACAGTGGAATACCACCACAGAGGAGAGGAGAGAGAGACGTGGTGCATATACACAGTGGAATACCACCACAGAGAAGAGGAGAGAGAAGACGTGGTGCATATACACAGTGGAATACCACCACAGAGGAGAGGAGAGAGAAGAAGTGGTGGTGCATATACACAGTGGAATACCACCACAGAGGAGAGGAGAGAGAAGACGTGGTGCATATACACAGTGGATACTACCACAGAGGAGAGGAGAGAGAGAGACGTGGTGCATATACACAGTGGAATACCACCACAGAGAAGAGGAGAGAGAAGACGTGGTGCATATACACAGTGGAATACCACCACAGAGGAGAGGAGAGAGAAGACGTGGTGCATATACACAGTGGAATACCACCACAGAGGAGAGGAGGAGAAGACGTGGTGCATATACACAGTGGAATACCACCACAGAGGAGAGGAGAGAGAAGACGTGGTGCATATACACAGTGGAATGTACTCAGCCTTTAAAAAGAATGAAATCCCCTAATTTGCAGTAAGGATGGAAGTTGGAGATCATGTTATGTGAAATAAGACTTGTGTCAAACAGCACATCAATTCATATATTTGTGCATCTCACAAAGCTGAACTCGGAAGCAAGAGTAGAACAGTGCTGAGTGGGGGAGGGGGGGCGGGGTTGGACCATGCATAAAGAATTGCCACGAAATTGGGAGTAATTTTGGGCGTTCTATGACAAACACTGCAGGGGACTATCCTTACCCTGAGTCGGTTGTGTATTTGAAAGGAATGAGAAGAGATTTTGGACATCCTCATGGGGAACTAACAATAAATGTTTGAGGTGACGGATGTGCTAAGTACCCTGAATTGCTCACGACATAGGTGTTAAAGGGAACTCCATGTCCCTCCAACATGCACACTTATGTGTCAAAGGTTCAAACCATGAACCCAGCAAAGGATAGCATCTCCATTAAGCTGGAGTCCATGTTAGTTCCTGGATATGAGGAGGCCCTGCCTGTGTCTCCATGCGAGGGAGCCGGGCAGCAGGCTGGTGAGTGTGTGACATGTCCATTCTGGGACCCAGACATATGCTGGTCCCTTTCCACGCTGGGGTCAGCAGGTGTGCTTTCTAGTCATTGTTTGGGGCTTGTCGTGTCCCTCATGATGCCAGGATGTCCATCGTGGCCACTTCCTGCCAGCAACATGAAGGGCTTCTGTAGAAAGGAAAGTGTGCAGATCCTGGGCCCTGGCAGGCAGACTCTGGCACTTAAGTGGGTATTAGCACTGCACTGAGGCACCCCACGTGAGCCCACTGCTGACAGCTTTCTTCAGCCAAGGGCACTCTCCCAGGGAGGGAGGGGGGCTTCAGGAGGACTTGAACTTCTGATTCTGTTTGCGGGTCTAGCCCAGCCCCTCCTTCCCAGGGTCAGCTCTCTGGACAAGGTTTTCATTCACACCCATGAAGGCCTTGGCCGTCCGGCTCATTTGTCTGGGTCCCTGGCTCTCCCTGCTGAGGGATGGTGTCACAGTGACCATGGCATCTGCCTCCAGCTGCTCTGTTCTCCTTGTTCTCCAGCAAGGGCTCAGCCACAGAACCTGTCTGTCACTGCTGCCAAAACTGACCCTGGGGGACAGGGCAGGCTGCGGCTTCCCTGTGACACAGATGCTCAGTGAAGCAGTTTCCCCATTTCCTACCCTTGTATGTCTCCATGTTCCTCGGGCCCAAGTGTTCACTGCCCTAACCATTCCCAGCCCCAAAGCCCTCGCCTCCACCCCACCCCAGGACGCTGTCCTTTCTCCTTGGCACCTGTGTCCTCAGCCAGGAATTCTGCAGCCGCCGCCTCCACCCTTTCCTCTCCTCACACCCTCCAGCCCACACGTCTTTGAACTTTTGTGGAATTTTGTGTCTGCAACAAATTACTTGCTCTTTAATTATGTCCTGTCATATAATTCCTGTTGCACTTGGCTGAGAAGTGTGCACTCCTCGAAGGCAGACTCTGTCTTTGTTTTGCTCTCCGAGACCCAGAGAAGTGCAGAAAGGGTCTCCAACCATGGGTCATCCGAGCACTGCCCACCTGGCACACTGTACAACCCCTGTGTTTTCCCCAGTCAGGCTTTTTTTCACTTAAATGAATTCATTGTTTAAGGAACTTTTTATCACCTCCCCAAATGGAACACTGGTACCATCTGCCCTCAGGTGAAACTGGCTGTAAAAACAAATTCCATGTAAACAGAGTAATGCTGCTGAGGTCCACCTCCGCCCATCTGTGACCTGCATAAAGTTGTGCTCAAGGTACTAGGAGCAAAAGAAGACTCTGGTTGTTTCCAGAAGGACTCGGAAAGAACTGAGGAAGTAACCACGTCTTGACATTGGATCAAATGTCCAGATACCATCAAAAATCCCCCTTCAGGGCTGGAGAGATGGCTTAGCAGTTAAGCACTTGCCTGTGAAACCTAAGGACCCTGGTTCGAGGCTCGATTCCCCAGGACCCACGTTAGCCAGATGCACAAGGTGGCCCATGCATCTGGAGTTCCTTTGCAGTGGCTGGAGGGCCTGGTGCACCCATTCTCTCTCTCTCTCTCTCTCCCTCTTTCTTTCTGTCTGTTGCCAATAAATAAACAATTTTTTTTTAAATCCCCCTTCAGCCCAGCTCCAGGATGCTGTGTACAGCCTCTGCTTTCTACTGCTGACCACATAGCTTCCAGGAAATAAGCTCTCAGGACAGCCTCACAGAAGCCGCAGACAACATTGCTACACCATGGTCTCATACTCCTGTGTTTGAACACATGGTCCTCAGCTGTGGGTGGGACCTTCGGGTGAGGCTTAGCTAGCAGAAAGAGGTCACTGCCAGAGGGAATTCAAGGTTAAAACTGCCTCTGGTTCCAGCCCAGCTTTCTGTCCTGGTCTCCGCCATAGCCTCCCAGCAACATGAAGCCACTCCTACTTGCCTTCCCACCATGGTGGACTGCCTAAAACTATGAAATTATGAGCTAAAATGAATCCTTCCTCCCTTAGGTTGCTTCTGCCAGATATTTTGGTCCTGGCCATGAGAAAAATAACTCTGCACCTGCTTCCCAAAGGAGAAAAGCAAGGCATTGCAGGATAAAGCTGGCTGCCTCCCAACCACAATGGTGATTGGTTGAGCCGACACCCGGGGAGGAAAAGAACAGCTGTTCAAAGATTTGAAGGAGGGAAAATTTAATGATAAGGACACCTCGGATATTTTAGAAAAACTGAGAAGCAAGAGAAAAGGTACTGCAGGTTCAACCACAGGCCAAAGCAGCTGCCAGCTCTAGGGACAGGAAGGAGGTCATCACCAGGGCCCAGGAACCAGGGCCACCTGCTAGAAGGCGGGTGGCCTCAGTGCAGGCTCTGGCCTGTGGAAGGAAGACACCACTGCTGTAGGGAATGTTCGCCACACTTTAGCGGAGGAGGTGTCCCCTCCACCCCCACCTCCCCGCTCCTGCCAGGCTTCCTATTGGTCATGGCACCAGACCCTCCCTCTTGGCCTCCAGCTCCATTAGAGCACATGGCTGAGAGCCACCAGACCACAGATGACAGAGCGAATGTCACAGGCTCTTTGCTCACTGGGGGTGAGCAACGTTTAATCCCAAGAGCATGGAGGCGTCGATTAATACAGGTTCAATTTTCCACAGTCCGGTGGGCTGATTCATGGAGCCCTATTCAGATGGATTTGAAAAAAAAAAATGGAAACAGGATGTCTCCACACATGAACTGAGTTCAGAACCAAATGACGTGGAATGCGAGGTCTTGCTTGACTCCTGTGGCAAAACGATGATGGGTGGTGTGTGTTCACAGAACATTCTGGGTCCCTGAGCAAAAGGCAGATCTCCATCTCTGCTAAAGGCCATGCACGACTAGGAGAGACCCATCCTGTGCGGCCCAGGTGACCCAGAGGGGCAGCAGCTGAGGCTGTGGAGGGAGATCAGGGACAGGAGTGGAGGAGGGAGAGGCTTCCTGGCCGCAGAGAGCTTCCCTGGGAGGTGGTGGGGAAGTGGGCCACAGACCCCTCTTTCTTTGAGCATGAGGACCTTTGGCCTGCCCTGACTGTGAGGGCCCAGACACTGGGAGCACTTGGGTTATTAAAGCATCACTGGGTACCTTTTTCTTCTACTTATATTCTTGCACAACCAATTTTAGGCAAAGGGCCTTCCTTCCATGTCTGTGCCCCTTGAATTCAGCCCTGGTAGACTTTCAGAAAGCCAAGGACACGTGTATTGCCTGCCCTGAAAATCCAAGTTGTGCTCCTTTCAAAGAACCACACATCAGGAAAAATAAATAAATAAATAAATAAATAAATAAATAAATAAATTTATTAATTAAAAAATATAAATAATTTTTTTAAAAAGCCAGGGTTTCCTGCTGCTTCCCTGGAAAAGAAGCCCATGTTACCATGAGTCTTCTGGGTCACAGACTCCCTCTCACCAAAGCTGAGCTCCTTGTGAGTTTTCTGAAAGAGTATTGGTCATGAAGTTGGATAGATGGTGCAGAGTCCCGAAGGCCCTGAGGAGATTCAGTCCCTGATGAGGCGCTCTCTGGTCCCTGCTCGGGATGTCACGGTGAGCTATGGGTGTAGCTTGCATGTGAATGCTCTTTAGCTGGTGGTGCTGTTTAGGAGGGTTGTGGAACCTTGCTGGAGACAATGGGTCAACGGGGGTGGGAGGGACGGCCTTGAAGTTTTCTAGCCAGGCCCCATTTCCTGTTCACCCTCTGCTTCCGGCTGGCTGAGAAGTCCAGCTGGGCCTCCTGTTCTGGCCGCCATGGATCTGCCATAATGATGGAATGTATCCCACTGATCTGTCAGCCAGAACAAAACAAACCCAGCCTTCCTTAGGCTGTTTCAGAGCAGGGCTGTGTAACCAAGGCGTAACCTACCTTCAGCGGCCCTGTGTGACAATGACTGGCCTTGGAGTACCCCAGCTCAGAGAGATAGAAGATCTCGGGGGTTGATCCTCGGGTATAGGCAGTGATGGAGAGTGTCTGCAGCCACTGACACCGTATCTCCCAAAAGGAGTTCTGAGCTCCAGTAGTGACTGTCCAAGAATCAGAATCCTCCCCGGAGTCTGGATTTCAGTATGGTCCATTAGATTCCATACCACTCTTGGGATTCACTAGGGAATTTCTTGGAAAGGTCCACATTCTTGGGAACTCTGAGGCATTTATCTTGCTTACAAAGCTAACAAAGGAATGAATGGGATTCACAGGCCTCTGAAATAAAGTGGCTGAGAACGATCTGCAGATCCTGAAAGAGGACTTTAGTATCCTGAGAACGCTCTGCGGGTCCTGAAAGAGGACTTTAGTATCCTGAGAATGCTCTGCGGGTCCAGAAAGAGGACTTTAGTATCCTGAGAATACTCTGAGGATCCTGAAAGAGGAGTTTAGTATCCTGAGAACACTCTGCAGGGCCTGAAAGAGGACTTTAGTATCCTGAGAACGCTCTGCGGGCCCTGAAAAGGACTTTAGTATCCTGAGAATGCTCTGAGGGGCATGAAAGTGGAGTTTAGTATCCTGAGAACACTCTGCAGGGCCTGAAAGAGGACTTTAGTATCGGAAGAAAGCTCTGCAGGCCCTGAAAGAGGACTTTAGTATGCTGAGAACACTCTGCAGGGCCTGAAAGAGGACTTTAGTATCCTGAGAACACACTGCAGGGCCTGAAAGAGGACTTTAGTATCCTGACAACACTCTGCGGGCCCTGAAAAGGACTTTAGTATCCTGAGAATGCTCTGAGGGTCATGAAAGTGGAGTTTAGTATCCTGAGAACACTCTGCAGGGCCTGAAAGAGGACTTTAGTATCCTGAGAACGCTCTGCAGGGCCTGAAAGAGGAGTTTAGTATACTGAGAACACTCTGCAGGGCCTGAAAGAGGACTTTAGTATCCTGAGAACGCTCTGCAGGGCCTGAAAGAGGACTTTAGTATCCTGAGAATGCTCTGCAGGGCCTGAAAGAGGACTTTAGTATCTTGAGAACACTCTGCGGGTCCTGAAAGAGGAGTTTAGTATTCTGAGAATGCTCTGTGGGTCCTGAAAGAGGACTTTAGTATCCTGAGAACGCTCTGCGAGTCCTGAAAGAGGACTTTAGTATCCTGAGAACACTGGGCGGGTCCTGAGAGAGGAGTTTAGTATCCTGAGAACACTCAGCGGGTCCTGAAAGAGGATTTAGTATCCTGAGAATGCTCTGCGGGTCCTGAAAGAGGACTTAAGTAACCTGAAAACACTCTGCAGGGCCTGAAAGAGGACTTTAGTATCCTGAGAACGCTCTGTGGGTCCTGAAAGAGAACTTTAGTATCCTGAGAACGCTCTGCAGGTCCTGGAAGAGGACTTTACTATCCTGAGAACACTCTGCGGGTCCTGAAAGAGGACTTTAGTATACTGAGAATGCTCTGCGGGTCCTGAAAGAGGACTTTAGTATACTGAGAACGCACTGCGGGTCCTGAAAGAGGACTTTAGTATCCTGAGAACACGCCGCAGGGCCTGAAAGAGGACTTTAGTATCCTGAGAACACTCTGCAGGGCCTGAAAGAGGACTTTAGTATCCTGAGAACACTCTGCAGGGCCTGAAAGAGGACTTTAGTATCCTGAGAACACTCTGCAATCCTGAAAGAGGACTTTAGTATCTTGAGAATACTCTGCGGGTCCTGAAAGAGGACTTTAGTATCGTGAGAATGCTCTGCAGGGCCTGAAAGAGGACTTTAGTATCTTGAGAATGCTCTGCGGGTACTGAAAGAGGACTTTAGAATCCTGAGAATTCTCTGCGGGTCCTGAAAGAGGACTTTAGTATTCTGAGAACGCTCTGCGGGTCCTGAAAGAGGAGTTTAGTATCCTGAGAACACTCTGCAGGTCCTGAAAGAGGACTTTAGTATCCTGAGAACGCTCTGTGGGTCCTGAAAGAGGACTTTAGTATCCTGAGAACACTCGGCGGGTCCTGACAGAGGAGTTTAGTATCCTGAGAATGCTCTGTGTGCCCTGAAAGGACTTTAGTATCCTGAGAACGCTCTGTGGGCCCTGAAAGAGGAATTTTGTATCCTGAGAATGCTCTGCGGGCCCTGAAAGAGGACTTTAGCATCCTGAGAACATTCTGCAGGTCCTGAAATAGGACTTTAGTATCCTGAGAACGCTCTGCAAAGCCTGAAAGAGGACTTTAGTATACTGAGAACGCTCTGCGGATCCTGAAAGAGGACTTTAGTATCCTGAGAACGCTCTGCAGGGCCTGAAAGAGGACTTTAGTATCCTGAGAACGCTCTGTGGCTCCTGAAAGAGGACTTTACTATCCTGAGAACGCTCTGCAGGTCCTGAAAGAGGACATTAGTATCCTGAGAATGCTCTGCAGGGCCTAAAAGAGGACTTTAGTATCCTGAGAACGCTCTGTGGGTCCTGAAAGAAGACTTTAGTATCCTGAGAACACTCTGCGTGTCCTGAAAGAGGACTTTAGTATCCTGAGAACGCTCTGCAGGGCCTGGAAGAGGACTTTAGTATCCTGAGAACGCTCTGCGGGTCCTGAAAGAGGACTTTAGTATCCTGAGAATGCTCTGCAGGGCCTGAAGGAGGACTTTACTATCCTGAGAACACTTGGCGGGTCCTGAAAGAGGACTTTAGTATCCTGAGAACATTCTGCAGGTCCTGAAAGAGGACTTTAGTATCCTGAGAACACTCTGCGGGTCCTGAAAGAGGACTTTAGTATCCTGAGAACATTCTGCAGGTCCTGAAAGAGGACTTTAGTATCCTGAGAACACTCTGCAGGTCCTGAAAGAGGACTTTAGTATCATGAGAATGCACTGCAGGGCCTGAAAGAGGACTTTAGTATCCTGAGAACGCTCTGCGGGTCCTGAAAGAGGACTTTAGTATCCTGAGAACACTCTGCAGGTCCTGAAAGAGGACTTTAGTATCCTGAGAACGCTCTGTGGGTCCTGAAAGAGGACTTTAGTATCCTGACAATGCTCTACGGGTCCTGAAAGAGGACTTTAGTATCCTGAGAACGCTCTGCGTGTCCTGAAAGAGAACTTTAGTATCCTGAGAACACTCTGTGGTTCCTGAAAAAGGACTTTAGTATCCTGAGAACGCTCTGCAGGGCCTGAAAGAGGACTTTAGTATCCTGAGAACACTCTGCGGGTCCTGAAAGAGGACTTTAGTATCCTGAGAACACTCTGCGGGTCCTGAAAGAGGAGTTTAGTATCCTGAGAACACTCTGCGGGTCCGGAAAGAGGACTTTAGTATCATGAGAATGCTCTGCAGGGCCTGAAAGAGGACTTTAGTATCCTGAGAACGCTCTGCGGGTCCTGAAAGAGGACTTTAGTATCGTGAGAATGCTCTGCAGGGCCTGAAAGAGGACTTTAGTATCGTGAGAATGCTCTGCAGGGCCTGGAAGAGGACTTTAGTATCCTGAGAATGCTCTGCGGGTCCTGAAAGAGGACTTTAGTATCCTGAGAATGCTCTGCGGGTCCTGAAAGAGGAGTTTAGTATCCTGAGAACACTTTGCAGGGCCTGAAAGAGGACTTTAGTATCCTGAGAACGCTCTGTGGGCCCTGAAAAGGACTTTAGTATCCTGAGAATGCTCTGAGGGGCATGAAAGTGGAGTTTCGTATCCTGAGAACACTCTGCAGGGCCTGAAAGAGGACTTTAGTATCGGAAGAAAGCTCTGCAGGCCCTGAAAGAGGACTTTAGTATGCTGAGAACACTCTGCAGGGCCTGAAAGAGGACTTTAGTATCCTGAGAACGCTCTACAGGGCCTGAAAGAGGACTTTAGTATCCTGAGAATGCTCTGCGGGTCCTGAAAGAGGACTTTAGTATCATGAGAACGCTCTGCGGGTCCTGAAAGAGAACTTTAGTATCTTGCGAATGCTCTGCAGGGCCTGAAAGAGGACTTTAGTATCCTGAGAACGCTCTGCGAGTCCTGAAAGAGGACTTTAGTATCCTGAGAACACTCTGCGGGTCCTGAAAGAGGACTTTAGTATCCTGAGAACACTCTGAGGGTCCTGAAAGAGGCCTTTAGTATCGTGAGAATGCTCTGCAGGGCCTGAAAGAGGACTTTAGTATCCTGAGAATGTTCTGCAGGGCCTGAAAGAGGACTTTAGTATCCTGAGAATGTTCTGCAGGGCCTGAAAGAGGACTTTAGTATCCTGAGAACGCTCTGTGGGTCCTGAAAGAGGACTTTAGTATCCTGAGAACACTCTGCGGGTCCTGAAAGAGGACTTTAGTATCCTGAGAACGCTCTGCAGGGCCTGGAAGAGGACTTTAGTATCCTGAGAACGCTCTGCGGGTCCTGAAAGAGGACTTTAGTATCCTGAGAACACTCTGCGTGTCCTGAAAGAGGACTTTAGTATCCTGAGAACGCTCTGCAGGGCCTGGAAGAGGACTTTAGTATCCTGAGAACGCTCTGCACTTTGAAAGAGGACTTTAGTATCCTGAGAATGCTCTGCAGGGCCTGAAAGAGGACTTTAGTATCCTGAGAACACTTCCTGAAAGAGGAGTTTAGTATCCTGAGAACACTCTGCACGGGTCCAGAAAGAGGACTTTAGTATCATGAGAATGCTCTGCAGGGCCTGAAAGAGGACTTTAGTATCCTGAGAACGCTCTGACTGAGAATGCTCTGCAGGGCCTGAAAGAGGACTTTAGTATCCTGAGAATGCTCTGCAGGGCCTGGAAGAGGACTTTAGTATCCTGAGAACGCTCTGCGGGTCCTGAAAGAGGACTTTAGTATCCTGAGAATGCTCTGCGGGTCCTGAAAGAGGAGTTTAGTATCCTGAGAACACTCTGCAGGGCCTGAAAGAGGACTTTAGTATCCTGAGAACACTCTGCAGGGCCTGAAAGAGGACTTTAGTATCCTGAGAACGCTCTGCAGGGCCTGAAAAGGACTTTAGTATCCTGAGAATGCTCTGAGGGGCATGAAAGTGGAGTTTAGTATCCTGAGAACACTCTGCAGGGCCTGAAAGAGGACTTTAGTATCGGAAGAAAGCTCTGCAGGCCCTGAAAGAGGACTTTAGTATGCTGAGAACACTCTGCAGGGCCTGAAAGAGGACTTTAGTATCCTGAGAACGCTCTGCGGGTCCTGAAAGAGGAGTTTAGTATCCTGAGAACGCTCTGCGGGTCCTGAAAGAGGACTTTAGTATCATGAGAACGCTCTGCGGGTCCTGAAAGAGAACTTTAGTATCTTGCGAATGCTCTGCAGGGCCTGAAAGAGGACTTTAGTATCCTGAGAACGCTCTGCGAGTCCTGAAAGAGGACTTTAGTATCCTGAGAACACTCTGCGGGTCCTGAAAGAGGACTTTAGTACCCTGAGAACACTCTGAGGGTCCTGAAAGAGGACTTTAGTATCCTGAGAACACTCTGAAAGAGGACTTTAGTATCCTGAGAACGCTCTGCGGGTCCTGAAAGAGGACTTTAGTATCCTGAGAACGCTCTGTGGGTCCTGAAAGAGGACTTTAGTATCCTGAGAACACTCTGCGGGTCCTGAAAGAGGACTTTAGTATCCTGAGAACGCTCTGCAGGGCCTGAAAGAGGACTTTAGTATCCTGATAACGCTCTGCGGGTCCTGAAAGAGGACTTTAGTATCCTGAGAATGCTCTGCAGGGCCTGAAAGAGGACTTTAGTATCCTGAGAACACTCTGCGGGTCCTGAAAGAGGAGTTTAGTATCCTGAGAACACTCTGCGGGTCCAGAAAGAGGACTTTAGTATCATGAGAATGCTCTGCAGGGCCTGAAAGAGGACTTTAGTATCCTGAGAACGCTCTGAAAAGAGGACTTTAGTATCGTGAGAATGCTCTGCAGGGCCTGAAAGAGGACTTTAGTATCGTGAGAATGCTCTGCAGGGCCTGGAAGAGGACTTTAGTATCCTGAGAATGCTCTGCGGGTCCTGAAAGAGGACTTTAGTATCCTGAGAATGCTCTGCGGGTCCTGAAAGAGGAGTTTAGTATCCTGAGAACACTCTGCAGGGCCTGAAAGAGGACTTTAGTATCCTGAGAACACTCTGCAGGGCCTGAAAGAGGACTTCAGTATCCTGAGAACGCTCTGCGGGCCCTGAAAAGGACTTTAGTATCCTGAGAATGCTCTGAGGGGCATGAAAGTGGAGTTTCGTATCCTGAGAACACTCTGCAGGGCCTGAAAGAGGACTTTAGTATCCTGAGAACGCTCTGTGGGTCCTGAAAGAGGACTTTAGTATGCTGAGAACGCTCTGCAGGGCCTGAAAGAGGACTTTAGTATCCTGAGAACACTCTGCGGGTCCTGAAAGAGGACTTTAGTATCCTGAGAACACTCTGCGGGTCCTGAAAGAGGAGTTTAGTATCCTGAGAACACTCGGCGGTTCCTGAAAGAGGAGTTTAGTATACTGAGAACGCTCTGCAGGTCCTGAAAAAGGACCTTAGTATCCTGAGAATGCTCTGTGGCTCCTGAAAGAGGACTTTAGTATCCTGAGAAGGGTCATCAGGCATGTATGGGGACTTTAGTATCCTGATAAAGTTCATCAGGGCCCGTATGAGGATGGTAGTATGCTGAGTACATTCTGTGGGTCCGGTAAGAGGAAGGCAATATGGATGAAGATCCTGGAATCTGCCTTCTTGGTTAGTCCTAACCCTAGTCCTGACCATTGAACACACATGTTGTGCTTTGCATTTTAAAACTGATTGGGTTTCTGTGACTGGAAAGAGGAAAGCCAATTCGCAGGGAGGAATTATTCACACTGTCTCCCAGGCCTTGAGGAATGAAGAAAGATCATTTGCAATTTGAACAGAAGCTCTGAAAGGCTGCCTTTTAGACTCAGGGATGTGAGGGGTTCATGCACTCCCAGGCTGCTCCTCCATTTGCATTTTAACTGCCTTTCTCAGGGCAAGGCCATTGTGGGCAGACAAGCCCCTGCCCTTGTCCACACTGTTGTGGCAGCTGGGCGCCAAACCCATTGTGGGCAGGTGTTCCTGGGGCACATTGGTCCTTTCACAGCTTGTGTTCCAGTTTCTTTTGGGGTGTGTGTGTGTGTGTGTGTGTGTGTGTGTGTGTGTGTGTGTGTGTTCTCCTCTCTGTTGAAAGAATCATGAAATAGAAAGGCCTGGGCATTTGCTGACACCCTGAAGACTCACAGGGAAACGAAATGGGACCCCCTTTATGCATGTATCTCCTCGAGAGGAAAATCCCAAGTGTGGGGAGGGGAGCTTTCATGGACTGTCCAGGACACGCTTTGTAAATGCCATGCAGTGACTTCCACCCCCGAGGGTGTGTCCTCCACATCTTCACATCACGGATGTCAGTCTCCAGTAATGCTGAGTCAGCTGGAGTCACCCACAGAACTGCACCTGGGAGGAGCAGGAAGAAAAGGCCTCAGTGACAGGCAGGCAGGCAGGCTCCTGCTACCCAGAGATCCCATTCCACTCTCAGAACAGAAAAGTGGCAAAAAGTTTGCTGCGTCCTTTCAATGTTACCTGAAAATCAGGTCTGACAAGGGCATCTAAAGTCATCTGAAGTGCCGAAAGAATTTTTAAAATTGGATTTAATACAAGTGATATGTGGGCGGGAGGGGCTGGGAGCGGGGATCAAACCCCATTGCTCAGTGATAAGTCACAAACTGTTCTGTAGAAAGATAACAAGAGCGAATGTTACTGATTCACTGATTGATCTCTGGGCCCAGGTTTTGTTTCGAACTTTTCTACTTTATTCAATATCATTTCCCCATTGATCACATCTACTATCTCTTCCTTTGACCCACCTCCATCCTTCCAGTTTCTTAAGAATGGATTAAAGACATTTTCAGAACACACACACCACATATTTACGAGTTTTGCTTTCTAAGCTTTAGAAAATTCGACTCCGAGGCTGCCTGGTAAAGTATTTAGAGAATGGCAATTGCTTTGTGCGAGATTTACAGTAACAGAGAAAGGCCTCTTCTGCATCAGGCAACTGCCCTGCTCTATGGGAAAGGAAGGTGGAGCTTAACATCAGCCTGCAGTCTCTGCCCCAGGCAACTGAGAAA
This sequence comes from Orientallactaga sibirica, assembly GCA_036365145.1. Taxonomy (NCBI): domain Eukaryota; kingdom Metazoa; phylum Chordata; class Mammalia; order Rodentia; family Dipodidae; genus Orientallactaga; species Orientallactaga sibirica. Next base: position 18,468,160 of record JAEOAD010000044.1, on the reverse strand, counting down.
CACTACCTGTGATTGGTCAGCAGTTCACTCACGGTTGAATGCTGGACACACATTCAAAAGTACTTTATTAGCAGTGGGTGGAAGAAGTGTTGTTTCTGTTTTGTAAACAACAGATAAGCCATAGCCAGTCCTCGGTGTATCATTCATGGAGTTATCAATCATTTAGTCAAGGATGCTGAGGCCAGGCCTGGCCTCTCCTCATGAGCTCCTGTTATTCTGGAAGGAAAACCAGACAGTGCAAAGAAAGATAATTCAGTTAATAATTCCTTTCAGACTCTTTCTCCATGGAACAATTGACATTTATTCCCGGGAGACTCAACTTGTTTGTCATGGCACATACCAACAGGAGGGGCCCAGGAATAATGGCTCTAGAAGCGAGGGGACCAGTGTCCTCTGGGCTCCTGAGGGTGGCTCTGAGGGTGTCCCCAGGCTCCTCGGCTAGTCTGAAATGGCTTCTCCTTACAAGGCCAGAGAAAGTCAAGGCATTCATGGGTCATGAACCTCCTAAGTGAAAACTTCCTAATGTTCCCTTGGAGAGGTCTAGAATGCTCTCTGTACAAAGTATTGGCCACTCAAGAGTCTTGTGACCCTACGGGCAAATCGTTCCTTTTGTAGTATCCAAAAGGCAGAGGTGGGGGGAGGAGGGGACTTGAGCCACATTCCCTAGAGATGGATGACTCCATCCAGCCCTTGAACCGTTACTTGCAGGGACTCACTGGCCACTCGGTTTAAATATGTACCAAAACCAAGCACCACACTCCAGAAAACATCTGAATTTCTACAGGCATTTTCAGATGAAGGAATTCTGCCTTCAGAAAGTCCTGAAGGTTTAAGTAACATGCTGTCTGAGGGAAATAGCTTACCATGTGGTTAGTGCTTGTGAATTCATTGTTACAGAGGTGAGGACAGGGAACGATGGGAGTCAGGGTGAGAAGGGAGGTCCAGAGACCTCCAAGCCACGCTGCTGCCCAAGCAGGTGCTTCATTTAGGAGTGAGAAGGCTGGACAGACAATCTTAGCAGGACAACATAGGAGATGGGGTAGAAAATCTGATTTTCCAGTTTTATCAAAATGTGTCCTCAGTTTCACAGAAAGTTTTCTTTTTTTTTATTGACAACTTCTATACTTACAGACAATAACCCATGATACTTCCCTCCCCCCATTTCCCTTTAGACCTCTACTCTTCTTCATTTCCCCTCCCGCTTTCCATTAGTCTCTCTTTTAATTTGATGTCATCATCTTTTTCTCCTATTATGAGGGTCTTGCAAAGGTATTGCTAGGCACTGCAAGGTCATGGATATCAAGGCCAATTTCTGTCTGGACAGTTGCATTGTAAGGAGTCATACCCTTCCTTTGGCTCTTCCATTCTTTCCGCCCCCTCTTCTGCAATGAACCCTGAGCCTTGGAGGGTGTGACAGAGATGTTTCAGTGCTGGACACTCCTCCATCCCTTCTATATCTCTGTTTAGAACACACACACACACACACACACACACACACACACACACATGTATCATCATGAGAAGGGCTTTGTTGTTAACACTCCACCCTGCATTGCTATGCCATTATTCCACGCTTTCCCCATCACTGCTGCTTTGGCACTCAGCAGCTCTGGGGGAAACCAGCTACCTGAATGTAGATAGATCCAGGTGGTGCGCCACGGAGCTGAGGGTTACATGAACGGGACTCGCCAAAGCTCCTATAAGTCAAGGAACAGCTTCTTGGGCAGAGCTTGAAACATGGAATTTGTTAACCCAGGTGCAGTGGAGAAGGGAAACTCCTTGTCTAGGCCAAACTACAAATAAAATGCCTTCTTGCTGGATTAAGTTGCCTTTCTCTTCTGCCTTTAATTATCTCAGTGCTCTTACTTTAATGAAACACTCTCTGATTGACACTGGATTTATACAGGAATCTATAAAGATGAGCATTTATGGAGCCATGGGCTTGTTATGTGTGCCTATGTAAACACTACTCAGCCTGCAGTCAATCTTTAGAGCATGGCGAAAAGAAGCAATGAGTTCTAGCTTCCTAGGGACAGTAGGTGCAGCCGTCCTCCCTCAGGTACACTTGCTTTGGGGCTCTGAGTAAATGGCTCTCTCGGGAACACTGAAAATGGAGTCCTTGCTGGATCCCTACCAGAAACATCCATCCAGCCACTGACATAGGAATCGACCTTGATGAAGAGGATGATGCTAAACCCCTCAAGCCGGATACAGGACTTTAAACTTATTCCTCCCTTTTTTTCTCCTTTTATCTCTTTTTCTACCTACTACCACTTCCAAGAAACCATTTCGGACAACTCTTCTTAGGCCATACTTGTTTGGTGCGCTGGGCCTAGATTCCCACGCTTTTCCTAGGCTTTATTTTAGCCACTCTATTTCGCTGTATTCCTCCCCCTTCAAGCACGTACTTCTCCTTAGTCACACCTTTGCCTTTTTTGCTTATTAATGCCTCTTATGGTGATGCTAACCTCCAACCAGCCATAAATTCCTTTGCAACTCCTTTGATTACATTGATCTGCTACCATTAAGGACACTCAATACTACTAATTATGATGCTAGGGTGAGCTCACGACAGTCACCCAGCAACCTGTCCTACCCCAGTCTTTTTCAGGTTTTATAGTTAATTCTCGCTCTCTGGGACCGCTCGCTGGGACCATTCACACACCACAGAGATACCACCACTTGGCCCTCCCATGCATCCTAGGCGATAGCCACACCCCTTGGGTTTTGGCACAATGCAGTTCTGGCCCTAGCCAGACAGCATGTCAGAAGAAACCAGGCCATACCCCTCAGGTTTTCTCACTATGGTGGCAGTTAGCCAATGACTGGTAAGACTCCATAAGATGGGGAAACCTAAGACAGTCACCATCACATGTGATGGTCCCTTGGGGCCTGGGTTCAACAGTGGTTTGACAAAAAACCATACCAGGCCACACCCCTAGGGTTTGCTCACTAGGGTGGCAATTAGCCAATGACGGGTAAGACTCCACGGGATGGAGCAACCTAAGACAGGCACTGTCGCATGTGATGATGCCTTGGGGCCTGGGTTCAACAATGGCTTGACAAAAAACCATACCTCTCAGGGTTGCCAATAATAAAAACAAAAAGGAGGATGTGTATGGCACAATGCAGGCCTGGCCCTAGCCAGACTGCATGGCAGAAGAAACCAGGAAGTGGCTTCTGTGAACATGGTGTTCTGCGCAGGCCTGGTGTGACAACAGCTACAGTCCCATGCTCGCAAGAAACCTGCTACGAGCCGGGCTTGGTGGCGCACGCCTTTAATCCCAGCACTCGGGAGGCAGAGGTAGGAGGATTGCTGAGAGTTCAAGGCCACCCTGAGACTACATAGTTAATTCCAGGTCAGCCTGGACCAGAGTGAGACCCTACCTTGTAAAACCAAAAAAAAAAGAAAAAAAAGAAAAAAAAAAAGAAACCTGCTACGAGATGATCTGTCCAGAGACAGGCTGTCATTGGTCACAAAAGGGGACCACCCCATACAATGATTGGCCAGCCAAGCCCCTTAAAACCTCTTGCACTTCCTCAATAAACAAGTTTTGTGGCAGCTTGCCCTCTGCTTTCTCCCAACTCCCGGAGTCTGTGTCGTGATTCCGCGCTGCTCACCCCAACTCTGCAGAGACCCTGCCATCCCTCCTGGGCTGGCCTAAGGGGGCCCCCAACAGCAGCCCAGGCTCTTCCCCACACCAGTGCAGGTGTGCACCCTCCCTCATTTCTAAGCTGCTTCCGTGAGCCCTGCTTTGGCCTTGGTCCTGTCTGTGGGCACTATGTGGTGTGAGTGAAATTCAGCTGCCTTTGAAGCAGCTGTCAGTGGAGTCCTTTCCCAGAGGGCTAGGAAGGGAGGCTTTGTTGTAGGTTTATCACACTAATGAAAGGTCCCAATGGAGGCTGGGTAACAGTTTTATTTAGTGTACATTTAGGAGGTTCAAGGACACAGCACCTGCTCTGGCGAGGGCCTAATGGTTGATCACATGGTTCCATGGATAAAACACTTGCTTTCCAGCCATGAATACCTAGAGTTTGAATCCCCAGATCCCACGTAAAGCCAGACACAACAGAGTGAGCATGTAGAATCCCAGAATGCCTATGGTGAGATGGGAGACAGGAGAATCTTTGGAAACTTATAGGCCAAAACAATCTGGCCAATGCAGTGGTGAACAACCAGAGACCCTACCTCAAAAAGTGGAAGGCAAGTACCAGCATCAGATGTTGTCCTCTGACCTCCACATGTGTGCTGTGCCACACATACCTACCTTCATACACATGAACACCCCCACACACACGTGCACATGTGTGCAAGCTCACACACACACACACACACACACACACGGGAAAACTGTTAACTTTGGGGTCAGTCTTCCTCCATCTACAGAAACTGACTGGTGCTGGGGGACCTGAAGAGAATCCAAGAGAGCTGATGAGTCAACAAAGGAAAAGGAACTGTCTTTGGGTCCAAACTTGGAGAAAATTGCACAGCTCAAGATGCCGAGAGGCAGGGAACATCAGTATCGTTCTAGAATGATCTAGACCGTCAGGCCAGACTGCAAGGATTGTCCTCATCTTGCCAGGAAGACAAAGTTACAAAGAGCTTACTCAGCATGCATGTTCCACAGTGGGAACACTCCTCCAGAGATGTTCGTTCAAGCTTATTAGACAGCTGTGAGATCAGGACAGGCTAAGGAACAAATCGGACCTGTGGGAAGGGAGAATTCTACCACTGAACCATGAAGACTGGCTTCTAAATTGAGCGTTTGCAATACAACTAAGGAAAGGCTGTGGGTTTCTGGGGAGATGTCTCAGTGGTTTTCTTTGCCGCAGTGGAAGGCACCTTCCTCCTCTTTCCTATCCTCCTCCTCCTTCCTCATCATCATGGGACTGCATAACTATACCTAAGATACTGACTTCAAACTTAACTGTTGTCACTATGCTAAATATTGACTTGTTTTGTTCTATTTTAGTAATTACAGTTAAAAATATTTATGGAGTTTACTAATTTAGGAGTTATACAGCTCTTCCAACATACTTTCTCCATAAAACTTGTAACTTGGGGCTGGAGAGGTGGCTTTAGGTACTTACCTGTGAAGCCTGAGGACCTAGGTTCAATTCCCCAGTACCCACATAAGCCAGATGCACAAGGTGGCACATGCATCTAGAGTTCATTTGCAGAGGCTAGAGGCTCTGATGTGCCCATCTCCCTATGTGCTTTTTTCTCTCTCTCTCTCTCAAATAAATAAATAAAATATTTTTAAACAACAACAGAAGAAAAAAAAAAAAAAAACCTTGTAACTCTGCACCCAATATCTCTCTACTAAGGAGTGCTTGGAAAGACCTGACCCTGTGATTTTGAAAAGAACCATCGCACGTGCAAGGGGCCTAGGGAAGCAAGCTAAGAGTGCGATATTTCTCCCTGAGTAACTTTGAACATAATTGTGAGAAACTTTATGCAAATGCATATTTCATTTCTAGAAATATTAGACATCGAGGGACAAACATTCAAACCGGGAAGTTACCTATTTCATGGTCACTTCAGTTGAGCTGGGATTCACAGCTGCGTGTCCTGGATAGACAGTGGTTGTAAAAAAGTCAGATTACCAAGCACCGAAGTTGCTTGAGTTCTGAAAACTTGCAGTGTACACGAAGCCCGTGAAAGAAAGTCTAGAACAGCCATGCTGCCACTAGTTGCCATCTCACATAGAAGCGTGCACAGCTCACCAGGTTTTCTGGGATAAGTATAGATTTTGAATCTGAAGGCCAATTTGAATTTAGCATAAGACAGAGAAACTACTGTTAAAGTACTTTTAGTGAACGGAGAGCATAATTCTTTCATTATGCTGGTTTTGAGATGTGAAGGATATCTTTATGTGGAATTCAGATTTTGATGACTTACTGTAGGCATTTGTTCTTTTATTTTATTTTATTTTTGAAGCGGGTCTCATAAAACTCAGGTTGGCTTTGGACTCAAAATTCTCCTGCCTTGGCCTCCTGAGTGCTGGAATTGCAGCTGTGCCGTCCTACACTTGGCTCATGGGCTTTTATTTTCATGGTGTGTGTGTGTGTGTGTGTGTGTGTGTGTGTGTGTGTGTAAATTAGTTTTGTTAATTAGAGAGAAAGGCAGAAACTTCTAAAAGAGCTCTTAGCTATTCTAAGGGAGGGAGGAGTCTTGCCTCCATACCAGCAACCTGAATGGACAGGCAATTCTCTACAACAACTGCACTACTGCTTGGAAATGTCCACATAGCAGTCCTAGCAGCATGCATCGAGACTGTTGAAAGCATGCTATGCACTTAACACACATGCTCCTCATCTCAGCTCTGGGAAGTAGACAGCGGCATCAACAGTACCACCATCACCATCGTCACCTCGGGAAGGTATGGGAAGCCAGGAAGGTTTTAAATAATGGGTTTAAATAATGTGCCCCAAGTTAGCCAGGAAGCAGGACACAGCCATGCTGCTTGGTGGCCCATCTGTGCTTGTCATAGCTGCAACTCTCAGCCTTCTTCAGGTGAAGCACACTGCTGTGCCATCGTGTCCACCGGCCATCAACCGATGATATTTAGAAGACACGATTCCAGAAACTTTCAGAAATCTGAGCTTGAATTTGCCATGAGTTTAGTATATCCATGTATATGAAGTGTTGCGTAGCCATTGGTTTCAGGGTTATCCGTGCTTCTACCATGTCTTAAAGCATGTGGGAGATGTGCAAGGTTGTGTGTAAACACCTTGCGTTAGGTGAGGACTTGGGCATGCTTAGATTTTGAAATCCTCAAGGGTTAGGATCAACACTGTGCTGTATGGAGAAAAAGAAGGGGAGAGAGAGAGAGAGAGAGAGAGACTCTAATGTGTCGTTGAGGGCTGATGTGCCCTTGGGATGGGGAGTAAGTGGGGGTACCTATCCCCCACCATTGCTGGGCAGCAGCTGTCTTCTCCTGGCTTCCTTAAGCAACTTACTTCCATGACTCACACCAAGACACTCACGCTTCAACACATAATAGTCTTTGCCCTGTAGCGTTGGGTAATCTGCACTAAATGCTCTGTGTCAAATGCAATGCCCCTTCATCGGTATGTTTTCCCTTTATTTTTGGACATTGCAGGGTTTCCTTTAGTGTTGAGACCTTTCTCCACTGCATGGCTGAGTCTTAAATTATGCCTGATGAAAATAGATACTAAAATTGGTTTGGCCACAAGTATTTTGGAAGTTTATTTTAGGATAACAGCTTTAAAAAGTGAGAGACAGGCAGAGGAGTTGTTTCCCTCCTTGAGTGTCCTCTGGCTTTATTCTCATCACTTGAGTGTGTTTATTTAGTTAACTTATTTCTATTCGGCTAACATGATGTTGGGTACTCACTTGTTATTTTCTTATTCTAAAACTCACTTCATTCTGGTTTTCAAGTCATTTCTTCTTCTTTTGTACTTAGAGACAGACTCCTCAGGCCACAATTCTTTTGTCAGTTTGAAATATGAGTCATGGCCAGGGCATGGTGGTGCATGCCTGTAGCCCCAGCACTTGGGAGGTGGAGGCAAGAGAAGGGATTAAGAGTTCAAGGTCATCCTCATCTACATAGTGAGATGGAAACCAGCCTGGAATGCATAAGACCAGGTCTGGAAAAAATATGACATAAAATTTAGTAATAAAACTAATGTTACTAAAATCAGCACAGGGGATGTTAGAACTAGAGAGAGAAGTTACCAGAACACTCTAATGTTTGAAGCATTAGTTTATACTCATGCACAGATTTCCAATTTGAAAATCTCCAGCCTGCAAATCTCTAATTCAAATTGCCACTGAATTTTATATCCACAAACCAATAATATATGCCAAATAATGTTTTAAGCATATTGCAGCCATTAGCTTACTTACCCCTCCAACAGTTCCCCAAGGAACTGTTATTTTCAGAAGCACAGAATGTGTGGGGTGGGTCGGTGCACGCCCATAATCCCAGCATTTGGCTGACTGAGCCAGGAGGATGGAGACTTTACAGGCAGCCAGGGATACATAGCAATACTGGGTCAAAAAGAGAGAGAAAGCAGGGTGGGGAGCACAAGGTTGCTCAGGTTATACTGCTAAGAAAGATGGGACACACCAAACACAACACATATTTTATCACTCTGGTTATTATAGAATTCTTTATCGACTACCTTATATTTTTAAGCATTGCAAACACCTTGTGAGCAATATACACATTTATTGTTCTGTTTTCTAGACAAGAGGGTCAGCAGCAGATAAACAGCACATGGAACATCAAAGATCCTAGAGTCAGTGCTGGCAGCTGTGTCGGGCTGACTCCAAGCCTGGGCTCGTTCAGCCTCTCTGCATTGTTTTATCAGGGAGGCAGTCTCCTCGGTTGCATAATGAAACCAAGGACCTTCCAACTTGAACAATTCATGTAAGTGAGGGTCTGTTGCTCTGCCCTTGCGTATAAACACTGAAAGAAACCTTTCAAGAAAAAGATAAAAATGTTTTGGGAAAACATTCTCTCTAAAAGAAGCAGTCCAAAAAGGCATGGTTGGTATGAGTGGTCTTGATTTCCTGAACTTACTTACAGTCTCTGAAAACTCCGAAGGATGAGAGTCTGCAGATGAGTAAATGTGGTGGGGCCACCCATCCTTCCGTGTAGTATTTGTCTTGGCTGATGTGTGACATGGTTTACACAGCAGAATGTACACAAGTGTCGATCTGAAGACTTGTGACTTAGACATTCTTGGCCAGGACCGTCATTCTTAGCAATTTATAGAGCACATACTTTCTTTGTGTGGATCCAAGTTTCTGTTGAGTATTGTATTCCCTCTGCCTCAAAAGTTCCCTTTGACATTCTGTGTAGTACAGGTCGGCTGTCACTAATTTTCTCTGCTTTTGATTTTCTGAAAACGCCTCCATTCCATCTTTATTTTTGAAAAAAAAAAATTTCCACTGGGTATAGAGCTCTGAGCTACCAGTTTTGTTTTGTTCATCACTTTAAAAATATCCCATTGACTTCTGGATTGCATAGCTTATATTAAGAAATTGGCTGTAATCCTCATTCTAATTTCATCTGTATGTTTTATGTGTTTTTCTCTGGCTTGCCTCAGTGATTTTCTGTTTACATTTGTTTCTAGAAGTGTGGCTGGGAGATGGCTTAGTGAATTAGAGCGTTGGTTGTTCAAGAACAAGGACCTGACTTAATTCCCAGCACCCATGTAAAAAGCTGAGCATGGCTGTGCAAGCCTATGACCCCAGTGCTGAGGAGGACAGAGACAGGAAGATCAGCGAGGCTCACTGATCAGGCAGACTAACCAAAAACCAACATGAGGGCTGGAGAGATGGCTTAGTGGTTAAGGCACTTGCCTGCACAGCCAAAGGACATAGGCTCAGTTCCCCAGGACCCACGTAAGCCAGATGCACAAAGTGGCGCATGAGAATGGAGTTCGTTTATAGTGGCTGAAGGCCTTGGTGTGCCCATTCTCTCTCTATCTGCCTGTTTCTTTCTCTGTCTCTCTCTGTCAAATAAATAAAATTATTTAAAAAAAAAAAAAAAAACATGACTCCAGGTTCAGTGAGAGAACCTGTCTCAAGGAAATGAGGCAGGACACCTGTTGTTCTCCTCTGGCCTCTGCACAGGAACACACAGAATATATGCATCATAGTTCTCTCTCTCTCTCTCTCTCTCTCTCTCTCTCTCTCTCAGTCAGTTTGGGAAATCTCTATGGACTCTTCTTCAAATTCACTAACTCTTTTCTCAGCTGTGGTAAGTTGACAATGAGCTTGTCGCAGAGATTCTTTATTTTGTTTCCATTGTCATGTTTCACTGTTTTGTTTGTTTTAATTTATGGCATTTCTATTGAACTTTTGTAGTTTCTATCTCTCTAATAAAATTCCTTATCTGTACTGCATATGGTGTAGATTTTCTACTAGATTATCAAACATATTAATAAATTCTTTTAAAACCACTATTTCATAGTCCCAGTGACAGTGTCATCTGTGCACACTGTGAATTGCATCCTCCACGAGTGACTCAGAAACAGCAATCTGTTTTTGCTGTTGTATGTTTCATATGTCTTACATTTAAGCTGGACACTGAGTTCAGAGCCCTGAAATGGTTTCTATACAATAACCAAGACGTTTTCAGGAACGGTATCAATAAGAGCAAGCCATACTAATTCTATAAATCCAAGTGAGATCTTTCCATACTTGATCTATGACTCTCAGAGCTGAGGTTGCCTCATGTCCCCAGCTGCAGTGAACAGCCCGCCCAGCCTGGCTGTGCTCAGGAGCACATAATGCTGTACAGCTCAGGTGAGAATGTAAAACAACAGCCACTGCATTCCCAATGCAGCTTTAGCCATGCATATCTTGTTTCTTTGTGCAGTTTTCTGAATAAATAAATAAATTTTGAATGAACAAGCAAGCTACTCTTTGTATAAACTAGTAGATGAAACAGGTTTATAAAGTCATCTCTCAAACCTTCTCAGCTACAAAACCAGAAATCAGGAAGTCAGCATCACAGAATGAATTAGAGAAATAGTATAATCCAGGCAGAAAGAAAAACAAAAATAAAATATTGATGAAAACATGCTGTGCTTTAAGTAGAGATGCCATTGAAATAAATAAGCAAAATAGTTTTGTTAAATACATGTGGATCGAGTGGACAATTTTTGGAATAATAGCATATATTTTGGGGAAAAATACCATAATTACTCAGAATTAACAGTGCATTCTAAGTGGTCACTGCTATCAGCTGGGTTAACACTTACCTGAAGCTTCCTAAAACCTACTTCTAACAGATCAGAAACAAGTCAGCAATCTGAAAGACTTACAAAGACAGGCAACATTTCCCCTCTAATCACTGAAGAGTCAAAGACTTTCCTAAGTAGTGAAGTTTCTGATTAAATCACAAAGGAACATATCAATAAGTGAATACATACAAACCTAAAATGGCTGAAAAATCAAATCTTAATTAATGCAATAAAGTGCATTTTTAGATAAAGGTTCACAGGACAGTGACCTCAAACCCCACTTTCCTACTTCTAGGGTGACTCTGAGCAGCTATGTGGTATCTTTATACTTCAGTTTCCTCATCTTTAAAATGCATTCATTGATAGTTCTCAGCCCATGGGATTTTATAACATTTAAATAAGTTAGTCATATTATGCTATAAGAAACATGATATAGTAAATATGTGTTTGTTATTGTTACTTCCAACCAAGGCTCTACATCCCCTTAGTGAATATTTATAATTCATTAATATTTATTGTTTAATCATAAAATCAATGCATAGTCATGGAGTTCTCTAAGAAAAAAAAAATTAAAGTGAGCTGGAGAGATTGCTTAGTGGTTAAGGCATTTTCCTGCAATTCCCCAGGACGCATGTAAACCAGATGCATAAGGTGGTGCAAGCATCGGGAGTTCATTTTCAGGGGCTGGAGGCCCTGGTGCACCCATTCTCAATCTCTTTTTCTCTCTCTCTGTCTCTTTCTCTCTCTTGATCTTTCAAATAAATAAATTAATTTTGAAAAAGTTTTTTTAAAATTAAAGAAAGTAAAATTATTTATAAGCATAGATAATCCACCTTTTGGGAACTTTTTCTACTTATATGTTATTTTAGGCACATATGGATTTTATTGCACAAATTGTCCTGTGCTATTTTATCATTGGCTATTTGTGATAGTTCAAATGTTTTTCTGTGTCACTTAACATTTTTTTAAAAATCAGCTTTTTATTCTGTTGTAGTTAGCTATCCTATTTGAGGACATTTGACAAGTTGCTTATTTTAATCAAACTAAAGTGACCCTGTGATGAACATTATTATAGGATGGCTGATTATTTCCAGGGATAGTAGAGCTATTCAAAACACATTTGTTTTATGGAGAAGTGGATAGATGGGTGGACAGAAAAATAGGTGAATGCAAAGACCAATGCTGTCATATAGCAGTGTGAACAAGCTCCACAGGCCCACTGGCAGTGACGCAGAGGTGTGAATAAGCCACACAGGCCCACTGGCAGTGAGCAAGGGGATGCAGCCGTGTGAATAAGATCTGTAGACCCACAGGCAGTGACGAAGAATCTGATATTTTGATGAACAAAAGGCTCTTGAGCATATTTGCATTCTGAATAACAAGAGTCAGCAAGTGAGGTCATAGACTGTGGGTGATGTGAGCATGTATTAGTCAGGGTTCTCTAGAGGAACAGAATGGACAGAATGAATTGTATTAAAAGGGGATTTATTGGATTAGCTTACACAGTCCAGCAATAGCAGGTTGCAGGTCCGAGAGTGAAGAAACCCGGTAGCTGCTCAGTGCACGAGGCTGGAGGCCTCAGCAGTCCCAATCCGGCACTGAAGGCCTGGAGGCTTCCTGGAGAGACGCTGCTCTTCAGTCCACCCTGGTCTTCAGTCCACACTGGAGAGCAGCAACACCAAGCAGCAGGTACCAAGCAGAAAACACCAAGCAGCTAGTAGCACCGGCAGCCAGGTGGGAGAGAGAGAGCCTTTCTTCCCAGAGCTCCTTTTTATCAACCAGCCCCCTCCTCCAAGAGGGGCCGCCCACTCTGGGCTGCCCACTCTGGGGGAAGGCTTACCCCTGGGGGCAGGATTCTTCCTTTAGTTAATCCTTCCTAGAGGCAGCCTCAGAAACACACTTATGAGGAATGTCTGTGGATTCCTAAACAAATCAAGTTGACACAAACTTAACCATCACAGAGCATGATTGACAGGTGCAAGTGCTACAGAAACAAAAAGAATGAGGTGGAAGGAGGTAGAGGGAAAGTGAGGGAACGTCCTTCCTAGGGCTCAGCTCATCTTCTGTGACTGGATAGGAGGCACTGTTTGTGCAGATGGAAGCTGTGTAGAAGCAGGAAGAAAGGGGAGAGGCTTCTCACCCACCTCAAGTCTCTTTTAGGTAATTCAGGCTGATCTTTCCATAGTGGAGGGTGACAGGACATGGGATCAGAGTTTGGGCCAATAGAAAAGGCTTGATAGATCCGTGGTAGCTCTCTATAGAAGAGCAGAGAGGACTAGGCGCAGACCACAGGGGTGGGGTGCATGGCCGGGTGACTGAGGATCGGCTGGGCCTGGAATCTTCATGACACTAGTCAGAGGAGGACGGAATTACACTGGGTTCGCAGGATGACAGAAATGGGACAAGGACAAGGATGGAACAACCTGAGACTTTGGGCTAAAATGAGTCTTACAACAGCCTGAGAGGGGAGCTGCGATTCAGAACAGGGAAGCTGAGAAGGAGCAGGTGGGTTGTGAGAAGACCGAAGGATCAACTTCTAGATTCAGCTGAATCTCAGGAAGCTGGAAAGGAAGTTAATAGACAAAGGAAGGTGGAGTGAGGGGCGATTGTGTAGATAACTGAAAGACCAATCCAAGATCCCACCCTGAGATGGAGCATCTGAAGTGTCAACGACCCGTGATGGGTTTCTAGCGAGACCGTTGGAACTGTGGAAAGTCCATGCGGCCAAAACCAAAGGAGGTTTAGGTTTTCTAGAGCAAAGATGAGTGTTGAAGTGAAGAGACGAGTGCCCCATGTGGGAGACTTCTGGAATCACTGGATGAATGACCCAGAGCAGAGAAGCAACAGGGAAGAATCTTCAGCCTTCCCCGGAGCCACCTTGGGAAGGGAGTCGAGAGGGGAAATGGGGCCTCATGAACAAGAGGACAGAGGACTGAAGCGAGTCTGCCCCCGTGAGCAGAGGAGCCAGGTGCCTAGACTCTTGAAACCATCAGAACAGAGAGTGGTAAACCCTCGTGGCCAAGATGCCAATGACTGTGCAGTATATAAACCCAGGACTTTCACACTAGAGAGAGCCACAGTCATGAGTAATGGAAAGTGTGTCTCAGCTGTCAAAATAAATGAGTGAAATGTATTTTATGGGGTGTTATTTTTAGTTTTATATGGCCAGATGTTCCAGCTGTGCACTGCCTTGTGTGCCTGTATTTCCTAGACTCTACATGGTCTCCATTTTCCTTAAGTGCCAAGTTTGGTACTCTGTTATCCGGTCAGTACTCCTCATTCAGCCTTATTTATTTGGACCCTGAAAAATCAAATGGAAAGAACACAGACGAGGCTCAATGGAAATGGACTCCCCAGAGCCCGGTGACTTTACCTAGGCCTCATCAAAACCTGCTTGATGGCGAGGCAAACCTTGAACAAAGTACTGTTGTTTGACTTCCTGACCCAGAGCAAAACATACGGTGCATCTGCTCGCTACACACTAAAGGGCAGAGAGGGGCAATAAATCAAAAAGAGAGACTTGGGAAGGACCAGGGAGAGAAACATGAGAGGCTGCCGCATAAGAGGAGCAACAGAAACAGCTAAGCAGGACACAGACCACGAGGAAAAGAAGCAACACATGGTTTGTGGCTTTGCTCTGTTATAACCTTTTAGAACTGCAGAACTTTGGCTGTAATAAAATGGTCCATTTCCACTGAATTGGGGACTCTGAGGTCTGGTCCCCAAGCTCCCAGCCCTCTCTTGCTCTCTCTGCCTAGCCTCCTTCCGGGATACCCTGGGGTCCCTCCCACTGAGGTCAGGAATCAAGCGTCTGTTCACAGATTCCACCTTGCTCTCTTCTTGCCCCCTGGGTCTGCTGCAAGCTCTGAGGGGCTCTCCAAGGTTTGTATGAGGATGGGGGCCACGAGCGACAGGCAGCAAGAGTAGGAATGAGGGAGACAGAGGTAGATATGGGGGAGGTTCTGAAGTCCAAGGAATTCTCCAAGTAGCCATTTTTTTGGTCAATAAATATTTGCTGGGGAATTTAACAGTCTGCTTAGGAACGGAGCCCAGCCTCAGCTTAGTGCTCATAGCCGTCTCTGAACCAGCTACCCCATGGAAGTCATGGCGTCTCGTCTCCGTCAGCTGCTTTGGGACTTTGCATGAGGAGAGAGTGGCACAGATTCCTAATCCAAGAATCGGTGATCTGGGACACCCACCCACACAAGCAGACTCTCCCGGGGGTCCCTTCTACCTCCTCACTCAGTAGCCCACCCCTTCAGGGCTCCTTCTCTGGCCTGTCCCTTTAGAAACTCCTTTGTGGTGGCAGATTAGTGGACCTCTGTGCAGGCTGATGCACTGAGAGTCAGTTGCCCACGCAGGGAATGTCCCACAAGTCTCCAGCTTGTTCCATTACAGTTATTCCCAGGTAGAAACACATCCAAAACTTGTGAAAATAGATTTTGGAAAGAATATAAAAATTATCCAAGCAAGGTAGCACAGTCCTATAATCCCAGCACGTGGAAAGTGGAAGCATGGAGATCAGTTCAAAGCCAGATTCAGCTACAAAATAAGTTCAAGGCCAGCCTGGACTCACAAGCAAACAAAGGGACAGAACTACTAATATGTTCCAGGGTTAGCTTGTTCTCTTTCTTCTTCTTCTTGCCTTCTCTCCTCACGAGTGGTTCAGAGTCTGGTGGGTGAGTCAAGGGGACTCGTCTATGAGAGGAAGGAGTGGTAGAAAGATATCCATTCATTCATCCCCTAATCCTGTGTCTGGGCACAAACCTTGATTCAGATCTGTCATAAGATGAGCGCATGATAAATAAAAATATGGAGATCAATCACACAGTCCCCTGAGATTCTCACAGTTCAAACGTGCAGACAGACAGGCCTGGAACTAGACTGTGAATTGGAGGACATTGCTGAACCCCTGACTTCTGATTGGATAACGCCATGGGCAGTGGGTCTTATTCTGAGACAGGGGACCAGAGAGAAGACAGTGGGGGAGAAAATGGCCATCAGCTGGGGCATGCTGAGTTAGATGTGGCAGACAGAGTGTAAGCGGAGACTTCCTGAGACCTTTCTCCGTATACCAGCCTTGTGCTAGGCTTCGGGAGAGTCATGGTGGTCCCTGGCTGAGGAGACAGCTGTCTAGCGCGTGCAGTGAGCTCTCCACAACAAGCTTTACATCACTGACCAGTGGCAGCTTGGGCTTACCTGGAATCAGTCATGATGTGACCAGCTCTGTGAGGGACACGGGCTATACAGTGGGAACTATGAAGATGGCTAGAGGGGGCTGGAGAGATGGGATAGCTGTTAGGGCATTTGCCTGAAAAGCCAAAGAACCCAGGTTCGATTCCCCATGATCCACATCAGCCAGATGCATAACAAGCTGGGGAATGTTGCAGGCATCTTTCTATCTATTTGAAAGCAGTAACCAGGGTCCACAATGCCCAACCAGACAGCAGGCTGGATGTATGGCCTTGGCCATGTCTTCAGGACACCCACACTTGTTAACCTGGTGTTTCTCCTCTGTTCCCAGCCCACCTCTGTTTTATTCAGGCTTGACCCAACTCCTGAGGCTCTCTGGGCTTTTATTCAGGTTGGGGTGGGGAGCAGCCATCCAGGTCCAGGCCTGGCCCCTCTCCTCCAGGACTTCCTCACACATGACTTTAGGAAGGTTGGGACCAAGATATCAGGCTGTCTAGTACACCTTGGCGGTCTCCTTAAGGTTGCGTGGAGCAGAAACAAGCCCTCTTTGCCATCCCAGGGCGCCTGATGGCTGCCCTCCTGCTAGAGTCTCAGACAGCTTTTTAAAACATATTTTATTTATTTATTTGTAAAGGAGGAGAGAGAGAATGGGCATGCCAGTGCTTCTTTGCAAACAAGTTCCAGGCATGTGACATTTTGTGCATCTGCCTTTACGTGGGTACTGGGGAAGTCAAACCTAGGATGTCAGGCTTTGTAAGCAACTGTCTTTAAGCACTGAAACATCTCTCCAGCCCTCAGGCAGCCTTACTGTCGGTCGAAGATGACACCATAGCTCCTTCCTGCATTCTCTTGAAGGTTAAATGTGTCCACATCCAATCTGGTAACCCCATAGAAGAGTCCCCCACAGAAGCCTGTTTTTCAACACTTTAATAAAAATGTATTTAGGAGCTGAGATTTTCCCACTTGAACCCTTGAGCTAGCTAAGCAGATGAAGTGGTTTCCATAATGGTTGATGGGGTTATTTCTATAGCAGCATTATAGATTGTGGAGACGTTAAGTGACAGCAGCTCCTAAGCAGGTTTTCAAATGATTTTCAAGTAGAAGATGAACAGTTGTTGTAATGTTTATTTTCATTTTCAAATCTATCACTTACCAAAAGCACATTTTGGGGGTATCTCATCATGTCATTCTCTCCCAAAAACCTTTTAATTTGTTTCCTTTAAATTTCACCCACCATTTCATGTGTGTTTTCATTGTGATAGGCACACAATGGTGACATGGAGGCTGGGCTGTGACACACAACATATTCTTGATGTACTGGTGAGAGTATTTGACTTCTGAAAAAGAGACGGGGCAGATGTCAGAAAAGTTCTGTTCTCTGTGGGCTGCTGGTGTGAAGCTTGGTCACGTGATGATTGGGGGATGGCTTTAATTATCCCTGATCGACACTGCTCACATGCTTCCTGGGGTCAGGCAATGTGAGCACTGAAGTCAAGAGTGGAAAGCCGGGGTGGGGGGGGTGAGGGGGCGTAAACATCCTCACCTGCTTGTGAGGAGAGCCTGCGGTAGGTAGAGTAGAGCGTTCCATGGTAACTGATAAAGGCAATGCCCCCCATCACATAAGATTGGCTAACATGTTCATCCACCAGGGTCAGCAAATGCAGATACCTACAGCTACTGAGTATCAGGTGCTGGGCTGGGTGCTGGTCAGTACGGGATAGGGGACACACCTTCCTCAGAGGTCCGCAGTGCTTGGTGGTTAAACAGAATGGTTAAACAGAAATAGAAGATGGTGTGCCAAAGTACCAGTGTGAACATGTGAAAGGAAAGGTATGTGCTGTACATGAGTGTATGTGTGTGTGCACGCGAGTGTGTTAATATGTGTATGAGTGCGTGTGGCAGTTTGAATGCATGAGTTGTATTAAAGGTTGTAACTTGGGTCTCCAGCTGCCCAGCTGGAGGAGGGGTCACTAGGGGCAAATCCTGGGGCCCAGCCCACAGGTGTGTTTGGGGATGGATTGATTTCCAGCCCAAAAGTTTGCAGACAGTTCTAAGCTCTGCAGAGTCCTGTTTCATGCAGTTCCTCCCTGCAGCTTTTCATGTTTGCTGGCTGTTTGGTCTCTTCGGTCTGCTTGGTGAGAGATGGAAGCAGCTTCTGCCAGCACCGAGGGAACTTCCCCTGGATCTGCAAGCTTAGGTAAACCCCTTCCTCACATAAAATGTGCCTGGATTGGATGTTCATCCCAACAGCTGGAAGCTGTCTGCAACAATGACAGGGTGAGTATGTGAATATGTGTGCGCACATGCTTGAGACCGAGTATGCTGGTGTGAGCGCATGTGAGCAGGTGAGCATAGCTGAGTGTCTGTGATTGTACTGGGAGGGTGAGGATATGTCAGTTTGAGAAGCATACTTGAGCTACATCCAGGAAATCTCCCAAAGGAATGAGACTTCAAACTGAGAGGAGCAGTGAGCAAGAGAGAGAGAAGCCAGCAGTGACAACCCTGAAATCCCAGAACAGGCCAACAAGGACAGGGGAGCCCTTGCGCTGGGCTGTGTGATGGACACGTGATCATGGGAGCAAGGAAAGTGGCACGGATGCAGATGAAGGCAGAGCTGAGATCAATGGGGCATCAGAAATGACTGTTTGAAAGCCATTTATTTTTTTACTTCAGAAGTTTTGGGTTTACAGAAAAGCAGCCGACTACAGAAGGATCCTTAGTTATCCACCCGGATCACGGTATTCCATAGCTAATCACTTGCATGGCTGTGACACCTCTGTCACCACCCATTAGGCAGCATGATGCATCGTGACTAACGCTCCGGCAGTCTCAGAAGAGCCTCTTTACTTCTTTACTGTATGTCCCAGTCCTGGAAGCGGCTGGTTCTCCCAAGGAACCTTGGTTTCTTTTACTGTAAATGACACTAGAAATCAAGATCCAGGGATGCTTGTGACGACTGGAGTGTCATTCCACAGAAAGAGCGCACAAATGCATGTGTGCAAACTTGTTGTGTGTAGATGCTTATCAATTCTTATTTCTGTATTTATGCATCTGGATCCAGCAGTGTAAACAAGAGTTCACACTGGTGTTTCTAGCTGTGGTAGAGAGTTTCATGGAAACTAATAAAGTCATCGTCCCCCATTACGTAAGATTGGCTAATATGAAGCCGGGCGTGGTGGCGCACGCCTTTAATCCCAGCACTCGGGAGGCAGAGGTAGGAGGATCGCTGAGAGTTCAAGGCCACCCTGAGACTACATAGTTAATTCCAGGTCAGCCTGGACCAGAGTGAAACCCTACCTCGAAAAACCAAAAAAAAAAAAAAAAAAAATTGGCTAATATGTTCATCCACCCACTTTAGTAGTCCTGGATTGCAGGGCTCGCCCTGTTTGCTTCCTCTGTTTTACCTTGAACATCCCCCTCCAACAGAGAAACACCCTGATCCCACCATTTAATACTCATTGACTTCATCCGTGAATTCTAGTGCACGTGTGGTATGGTTTGACTGTTTCCCTGGAAAGTTCACATATCAAGGCCTGAATTCGCAAATTCACGTTAGTTGTATTTGAAAGGTTTTAGGATTAGATGAGGTCACGAGGATGGGGCCCAGTGATGGCATTAGTGCCTTGATGAAAAGAGAGGCCTGAGCTGGCCTGCTGGCTTTACCTGGCTGTGAGATCACCTTGCCACACTGTGATACAGCAGGTGATCCACGAAAGGTACCAGGCAGACATGGCACTGAGTTTGGACTTCCCAGCCTCCAGAACCAAGCAAATGTCTATTCCATAAAATTACTGCATCTGTGTTCAGTCACAGCAACAACAGATTGACTGGGACATAATGGGAAGTGTGGTAGAGCTGTTAACCCACGCCACCTGAACAGTGTCACCAGCCAGAGAATCATGCTGTGTGCAGTCCCTTCCTTCCCCTCAGCTCCTGGCATCCTCCTCCTCAGCTCTCCGGAGGTGGGCCATACTTTTCCATGTGCCAAGAGAGCACTGGTGGTTCAGTGGTAGAATTCTCACGTCCCATTTCTGTTTGGCTGGGTGCATTGATTGCAGTAATAAGTTCTGAGGTGCCCTGGCCTTACTGAATGCTGTTATGTCAGGTTTGCCTTGCCCAAATTCCCTCAGGTGCCAGGTGGGGAAGGGGCTTTGGCAAAATGAATCCAGAGAGCAGGAGATCAAATGGAGCCAACATAGAACCCACAGCTAGAACCCAGGCTGTGGAAATGAAAACGTGGCTATATGATCGGCTTTGGACAAGAAGCATGGATTAGAGATAGATGTGTGCAGTAATGGTAAGGACAGAGGACACCTGGCCCCATTCCACTCATCCTGCAGTTGGCTGTCCTCCCCCTTCCCGCAGTCGGCCGTCTTCCCCCTTCCCGCAGTCGGAGGTCCTCCTCTTCCCTGTCCCGCAGTTGGCCATCTTCTTCCCCCATCCCGCAGTCGGCCATCTTCTTCCTGTACGGGGTAGGAACCTTTCAGCGTGTCATGGTATCCCAAAGAGCTGTGCTTCCTGGCACATGGCCTCATTATTCATGTGCAAGGCATCTTTCATGCAGCTGCATCATGTGGTCCAATCATCATGGTCCTGATAATAAACAGTCCCATTCGCGCCTGGCCAAAGCCATCTGCTCAGCACCAGGAGCAGCGGAACTGAGTCTGGCCAAGGGGCCAATGGGCACTCTCTGCTACGCTTGTACGTTTGTTTGGGAGGAATGTTCTGGTGATTAATGATCCACTTCCTTGCTGATACATCACACATGGGACCATTAGCATGCGGGCCACTGCAGCCTTGGCAAGTCTGTCCCTCACCCTGTCCCAGGCAAAGGCTGGCAAAACAGGCAGGCGTTCTGGGGTCTGAGAGGCCTAGGGCAAGTGGGTATTCCTGGGCTAAGCCTGACTATGTGATGTTAGAGGAGGAGCATTGCAGACGTGCAGGAAGCCCGCAGACAGGCAGGCTGGCCCTGGGCAGCAGGGCCCAGTGGTTATCACCTGCCACTGTCCATGCTGTCCCTCATGATGCTAGTGCAGGCTCACATGCCCCCTTCAAGAGGAGCTTCTGTCCCTTTCTCCCTACGAAGGTGGGCTTGCCTCTTGTGGACCTGGCATTGGCTTTACCTGGAGACTGTTGAGCTTCAGGTAGTTCTGTTCTCTGTTGGGGACAGGAAATGACGGACAGCCCTGAGCAGGCAGGCAGATTCACGGACTTGGGTGTCACACGGACCTCCCCTCCTGCAGTTATTGGTGAGAAGGGGCATCCTCAGCTCCATGCTAGGACTATGCTCAGGAGGGTCTCATGGGGGATATAGTTGAGGATGGCCTTCCAGGGATCTCTCAAAAAGGAGGGTCAGCCATCAGCTGGGCTCCACTCAGCTCAGGATGCCAACTCGCAAGTTCAAGTGCCCCCACAACCCTGTTTCCATGCAGACCCACAGCCTGGTGAGAGGCATCCCTGCCTAGTCATATTCCTCGCTGATGAAGGGAGATCATTGCCGAAGTTCCAGAGGCTGGAGCGGCGTGGCTCTGCTTTGTCCAGCACAGCCGTGCTCACATGTCACCTTCCCCCGGCTCTTCCCTCCCGCTGCCCTGGGCTCCTCTCCATGAACTTCAGGTCTTGGCTCAGATGACACCTTCTCGAGAACACAGCGACTGCACCTCTAGGAGAGACATCTATCACTCTGCTCCCATAATGCACCCTGTCTACCCTCGGCAGACATTAGCACACTGGTCTGGGAGCAGATTGTATAGTAAGGCCTTCACTCCTTCAAGAGTGGGATTCTTGAAGCCAGGTGAGATCTGCAGCGCCTGGAGCCTCCTAGAGAGACAAGCTTGGCACGTGCTTGGGAGAAGCTGTGCGTGAAGGAACGCTGAAGATGCCTGTGACTCTGGCTGGGCTTGGGGTGAGCTGTAGGACATGTCTTCAACTTCAGGGGACACTTCAGAACATGCAGGAAGTCCCCCAGGGCTTTTTAAAGCTGTGGCTAATGAAGCCACATAGCAGTGGCCAGATCTCTCTCTGTGTAGCTGATAAATAGATACATAGATCCATGATAGATAGATAGAAAGAAAGAAGAACTATATTTACTATATATGAAGAATAAGTATTGCTCTGCAAACGTTTCGTTTTGGTTACATCATTAAACATACACGTTAATCATTAAGTGTACAGAGATGCCCTGAAATTTGTCTTTGGGAGATGCTAGAGGTCAACTTTGACTTTGGCCCTGAACCATGGCCAATCAGCTCAGCCAGCTGCCTATCCCTGGCTTTCCTGATCTCCTGTGGGTCAAGGATTGGCTGACCCTGCAGGTTATTATCCCAGATATTTAGTGAAAGAACAGTAATAAAATTCTCAGGACATTTCAATCACATTTATTGCTAATCGATGAATATTCACCTTCAAATATAGATAACCATTTTGAATGCCATGTCCAAAAAAAAAAAAAAAAATGTCCCTGCATACTTAACCTCTTAACATTCCACCAACCCATGTAAATAGAGATGTATATTTAAGATTACATGAATAAAATGCTCTTATAAATAATATTTTGAGGACTGGAGAGATGGCTTATCAGTTAAGGCACATGCCTGCGAAGCCTAAGGACCCTGGTTCAATTCTCCAGGTCCCATATAAGCCAGATGCACAAGGGAGCGCATGCATCTGGAGTTCGTTTGCAGTGGCTGAAAGCCATGGTTTGCCCATTCTTACTCTTCCTCTCTCTGTCTCAAATAAATAAATAAATGAATGAATAAATAAATAAGTAAAAATAAAGAATATTTTGAGATTAATTCTTTTAAATTTTTTGTTTATTTTTATTTATTTATTAGCAACAGATATAGAGAGAAAGGGGCAGAGAGAGAGAAAGAGAGAGAGAATGGGCGCATCAGGGCCTCCAGCCACTGCAAACAAACTCCAGATGCATGTGCCATTTTGTGCATCTAGCTTACGTGGGTACTTGAACCAGGATCCTTAGGCTTCACAGGAAGCACTTAACTGCTAAGCAATCTCTCCATCCCGAGATTAATTTTATATACAAAATTCTTAATGCAAATTTTGATTTTTTTATAGTTACATAAGGTATTAGCTATAAATATGAGAGGTGAAATTATATCAAAGTTCAAATCCTTGAGAACTGTCTGTGTATTAGCATGCATTACAGAAACAAAATAACCTAAACAAACTGTTTAAATTCTGCTGTTTACTTCCACTTTAGGTTGTCTTTCAAGGAAAACAAATCCCATTTAAGAATTCTTCACATCGAGCCGGGCGTGGTGGCGCACACCTTTAATCCCAGCACTCGGAAGGCAGAGGTAGGAGGATCGCTGAGAGTTCAAGGCCACCCTGAGACTACATAGTTAATTCCAGGTCAGCCTGGACCAGAGTGAGACCCTACCTCGCAAAACCAAAAAAAAAAGAATTCTTCACATCGTAAAAGCAACATGTCCATATTTTGCCACTTGAAAAAAGGAAGAAAAAGGCAAAACCCCCATGATAATTGTGGACATGGCAAACAGTGTAAAAACCATTAAGAATTCAGGTGGGAGGCACCCACTGCAACTGGGGTCTGTGCAGGAGCAGTCTGAGGGAAGCTTCTCTTTCTGTCTCATCTGGGACTATGCAGCAGGGCAGTGGGAACAGGGTGGAAATTCTCCAGGTAGTCATGACCTTGCACTGTGTTGTCTGATTTCATAACTTTATTTCTAAAATTTAATAAGATGTTGTAGCAACCTAACATTTAGATTGATTTCCGTTTCATTCTTTCAACTATTAAAGCCCAGATGCTTTGATCTCCATTTTAATCAACTATTGACTTCACATTTGGTCATCTGGCATTTGACCAGTATGTATATGCAACACCTGTTTTGTGTATGGGCACAGGTGTATCTTACATCTGCATGTGTGTGTACACATGTTCATCTGTGGGTCTGAGGACATTTACATGCTTATACACGTGTGCATTCTTGGGGGAAAATGTGCCCAGTGAGTGTGCATTTGTGGGGGCTGTGTGCATGTGGCCTGAGTTGTCATGTGATGGCATTTGCTGAACTCCACGGTCACATTTGCTCCTTGAAGTCAGTCAGAGGCTGTGCACGCCAAGCAGGCGATTAGATGGAGGCTTGAAGAGGCTGACCACCAGCCCTAAGGCTCATGTGAGGTGGACGTCTCCCCCATACCACTTCCATCTCATCTTCCTGCTTCAGAGATTTCCATGGCTTCCATTAGGTCATGAGTTAAGTGTCCCGCATTTGTGGGATAGCACGAACACCTGCAATACGTCCATCAACATGCCCAGCTCAGTGTGTGCCAAGATGAGGGTTGAATATAGATTTTGCAGCCATCAATCCAGGTAGAAGGCTCTGCTGGAGGCACTGCAAGGTGGGATAGGAGCCAAGAGGATGGAGCACAGGCGGTTGGATTCAGGTGACCCCCATAAACTCAGGTGTTCTGAATGCTGGTCTCCCCAGCTGATGGCAATTGGAAATTAAAGCCTCCTGGAGGCGGTGTATTGTTGGGGGCGGGCTTATGGATGTTATAGCCAGTGTCCGCATGCCAGTGTTTGACACACATCCCTATTGCTTTTGTCCACCTGATGTTGGTGAGGGGGTGATGTCCACCCTCTGCTCATGTCATCGTTTTCCCCTGCCATCAAGGAGCTGCCCCTTGAGTCTGTAAGCCAAAATAAACCCTTTTTTTCCCACAAGCTGCTCTTGGTTGGGTGATTTCTGCCAGCAATGTGACCCTGAGTGCACCAGAGCACTTGCACGCCCCAGGGGCTTGGAGGAGCTGACCCATTTGTCATCCCCAAGGACGAGGAATATCAGGAGGGCAGGTGAAGAGCGTGGAAGGGGAGAGTCTAGAACAATGCGGTTTCTGCAACAAAGCTTCCATGTCAAGGGAAGGCTGGACAATGGGCTGGCAGATGGACAACAATTGCATGGATGAGCTGTAAGCTGGGTCAAGGTATTTGGATGTTATTCTGGGTGGCTGGTAGGAGGGCGGGCGGAACAGGTGGATCATAGGACATTTGAATAGGAGCGACATGTCACAAGCATCATAGGGGAATACGTGGGTAGGGTGAACTACAGATGGGGTGTTAGGGAGGCAGGAAACTTGCTCCCAGCTCCTCCAGGTAGTTCTGCCCACTGCCTGCCCTGGGCATCTGGGCATGGCACAGAAATGGTGTGAGCAGAAGGTCTGCCAAGAGAAATTACAAAGCACATGCAGTGAGCTGGCAGTCATGATGGGCTAGAGGAAAAGTCCAGAGGACTGACTGGGAGCTATGCTGGGCCATGAAGGCTGGAAGAAGCAGAGTGGGTGGTGGTCAGTCCAGGAGGGGGCTGGTCAGGACCATGCTTATGTGGGAAACATGAGTGTTTCTGACAAGAAAATAAGCAGAAGACAGGACGGCTGCTTTGCTTCACGGGAAAGGCTCAGAAACGATTCTGAGGCACCTGCTGGTTATGGGTGAGCTTGGATGATCCCATCGCGATCCAGTGCAGAGTGGTGCTGGCAGCTGAGCTCCAGTTTTCATGAGGCCAGGCATAGAACACCCTGCCTCCTGCCCAGTGATGCCTCTCCTCTGGCATTCCTTCCAGGGTGAGTGAGTGTCGGGTCTGAGCCTGGGGATCCCCGGGTCCAGAGTCCTATTTCCTGTACTTGTGGGGAAGTAGGCTTGGTGGAAGGGAGGGAATTGTTACCACTCTCAGATTAAGGTCTGCTGAGCCCCAGCCCACGCATGGGCTACCTTGTCCCCCACAGCCTGCAGAAGGCTCTCCTTGGGGCCCCGAGCTGGGACTGCCGTGGGCTACATCTGGGGCATTACCTCCAGGCAGTGAGTGGTCTTAGGATGAAGTCCTTCCACCTTCTGGCGGACGATCGGGGTCACACTTAGCTTTCTGTTGCAATCTCAGAATCCTTTATCGATCCATCATCAATGATCCATCATCATTCCATCAAAGCAGAGACAAGCTCTGGAGTCTGCTGTGTGGAACACACTGTCTGCCTCCTGTGGGGGATCCACAGGTCGGGCAGTGGCTTTGTACCCTGATACACTCCAGTGGATACATTTAGGGGGTTCCAGGAACACCCTCACACTGTCAGCCTTTAGCGTGGTATGTGTTTGTAAGAGCAATCATAGCGTCCATCATATTTGTAGAGGTTTTCATGGCCTGAGAGTGGTCAGAAACTACCCACTATCCAGTGCCCTTGTCCTGTTGTGCTCTGGAGATGGCTGAGAGTGGTCAGAAACTACCCACTGTCCAGTGCCTTTGTCCTGCTGTGCTCTGGAGATGGCTGTGAGGAAGTCCCACCTCCTGCTCTAGGGTATGTACCAGGGTCATCTCCAGGAGAGAACTAACCAAAGTCAGCTTCCCCCAGGGCACCTGGCAACATGGAGGGTTTCTAAACCCTGCTGGGGATGAGGGCACATAGCTGATGGCAATTGGAAATTAAAGCCTCCTGGAGGTGGTGTATTGATGGGGGTGGGCTTATGGGTGTTATAGCCAGTGTCCCCATGCCAGGGTCTGGGCACACATCCCTATTGCTGTTATCCACGTGATGTTGGCGAGGAGGTGATGTCCACCCTCTGGGCTGAGAAGGGGAGGTGGAGGATGGGTGTTGAACCCTGGACACTTCACATTGAACAAATCCTAGCCAGTTTCTTGTCTGGTTTGAACTATGCCACATTTATACTGTTGTACACACTGAGAATGGGGTGGGCACAGCACAGTGGATCCCCAAAGGAAAAATAAGGTCTTGTTGCCAGGGTAAGGGGGACTGGTCAATAGGTACATGAAAGGACACACACCCATCATGATACCTCAGGCAGGACAAGACACAGTGAGAAGACCAAGTGCGCTCCCATGGAGAAAGGTCATTCCTGAAGGCAGCCACAGTCCTATCTGTTGAATGTCAGTTAGGGTTGATAACAGTTTCCCCGGGGTCAGCTTGTGCTAACCTCTCGTGGCAGGACGGAGTAAGGCTGATGGATTTTGTTTATGGGAACTGACCATGTGGTAATCTCGCAGGCACACTCCAGCTATTGTCTCACAGGATATGAGATAAGACTCACACGCACCAGGAAGGGTGAGTCTAAAATGGCATGTCATTTCAGCTTGGAACTGGCTATGGGAAGGATGGAATTTCTAAGGGCACTTCCAAGTTCAGCAGCTCCTCTCAAAACCCAAGGCCAGAATGGAACTGGAACTCAGATGTGAGCAAGCTGCTTCAGGAAAGAACTAGCTGTCAGGGGGGAGTCTGCGCTCCAACCTCGGGGCTGCCACTGTAGAGCTTTAGACTTGTAGACCATCATGTATGTCTCTGGGGCTGGTGTGTCCATGTTTAACATGACGCTGGTTGTTAATGTGCCAACCCTGCCACATTTGCTAAATACAGAGCCAAAAGACCAGGGCTGGGCAATATATGATGTTGATTAACATTTCATCTGCGTGTATGCCTGTGCATGCGTGTGTGGGTCAAGCTGTCTGTCTGTCCACCCTGCAGCGCATGGTCTTCTGCTCCATAGTAGAGATTCTCACTCATGTCTAAGTCCCATGCGCTCAGCACAGCAACCAAGCTTTGGCAAGCCCTTGCTGGATCTGTACTAAGGAGTGAGGATGACGCAGAGACTCTGCCCTCCTGAGCAAAGGATGACGCTGCGACTAGAAAGCACGAGGTGGTCTCTCCAAGCCCCTCATCTCAGACAAAAACACCTGGCACAGGTGTGCTGCTGGCCATGTCTAGTGTCACCACTAGAAGTTTCAGGAAATCTCTCTTTTTGGAGCTGACTAGAGAGAAAAAAGTTGAGATACAAAAGGAGGGATGGGTCAGCCTCAGCTTTCTGGAAACAGCAGGGTGAGAGGATTCCATTCAGATGAGCCTCTGCAGGCAGTACAGAGGGGACAATGTGCACGTTACACTCCCAGTGTGCTGGGCAGGGGAGCGGGGTCATAGCCCATGTTCTCACAGAGCCCCTGATGTCACAACCCTTATAATGATCCCTCCAGTGGGACAGGTTCATCTTTTTTTCCTCAGGTGTTTTTTTTTTTTTTTTTTTATAATGGGCAGCATACCAGGGTCTCTAGTCACCACAAACAAACTCCAGATGCATGTGTCACCTTGTGCAGTTGGCTAACGTGGGTACTAGGGAATCAAACCTGGGTCCTTTGGCCTGTAAGCAAGCATCACAAACACTAAGCCATCTCTCCAGCCCTAGGCTCATCTTGTGAAAGGTTATCTTTTCAATAGCGTTCAAAGTAATGAGCCTCGTTCGATTTGATTGGCCTTCGTCCCTTGCTCCTTTCCCAGACACCACCCACCTGCTTGTGCCCTTCCACCTCTGCAGCCACTCTCCACTGTCACATGGCATGTGTCCTATTACTCTCCCCACCTGTCCTCAAAACTTCTTTCTTCCCTCTCATGGCCCTCTTTCTAATTGTGTGACCTAAGCATACTCACTCAACATTAATGCCTATATAAAAATTAGAAGCAGTGATCAGTATATGAGAGAAAACATGGGTTTTTTTGTCCTTCTGGGTCTAGGTTACCTCTCTTAATACAGTCATTTTCAGACCCACCTATTTTTCTGAAAACTTCATAATTTCATTTTTCTTGGTGGCAGAATACAGGTCCATTCTGTCTATGCCCCATATTTTCCTTGTCCATTTATCTGCCAATGGGCATCAGGCCTGTTCTCTTTCCACAAAGCTACTTATCATCCACGCTCACTGCTGCTCTAGTCACGACAGCAAGGTCGTCTACCTCTGTGAAGCAGACCCAAGGTGCTGAGAATCATGAGGCTAATGCCATGTCTTGAGTGCCAGGTGGGCTCCTCCCTGCGTGAGCAGTGGGCTGAACTTGATGGCAAGGATGCCAAGAGAACTGATAAGAGCATCATTCACAAGAGCCAAAAGGCGGAAGCTGCCCAAGTGGCCAGGAATGGAGAAATGAATAAGCAATGCCCTCAGGGTCAGGAAGGGAGGAAACTCTGACCTGTGGTAACACGGGTGGACCTGAAGGTCATCAGGATAAATGAAGTCTACCAGGCACAGAAAGACAAGTGCTGGATGATTTCACTTAGAAATCTCTCTAGAGTTGTCAAATTTCAGAGTCAGAATGTAGAATGGCCAGGGGCCATGAGGGAAGGGAATGGGGAGTTGGGATCCAATGGCAAAGAGAGTCTCAAAGACATGGAAAAGCCCTTGAGATTGGTTTTGCAACAGTGTGGACGTAATTAATGCTACTGAATGGTGCATTTAAAATGGTTGAGGTGGTACAAAGAGACGGGCAGGGGTGGCGGGAAAGAAGACAGAGGAAGGGAAGGAGACTATGGGCTCTGCTGGAAGGACATTTGCAATCTCAACTGCCAAAACCTACCATGGGGACCAGCCCCTGTGAGGAAGAAACCCAATGACAGGCCAAGCCAGAAAGCAGGCCAAATCCCCATGGAGGTAAGCCAGGGGCTTCCTCCCCCTCAGGTAGTGCTGCCTCCTGCCCAGGCCCCATCCATGGCTGCCCTGAGTCTTGAGGGATATAACACAGCCCTGGCTCTGGCTTCTGTTCCATGTGTGAACAGAGCACGTGGAGACCCTGAAACTCCTGGGCCACGAGGACACAACAAGATGAACCTGTTTTGATACAGCCTTGCCTTTGTGAGCAGCAGTTTCAAAAAGTAATGGACCCCAGGAACACCTTGACACTTCCGCTTGTCCAACCATTCCAACGCATCTCCCTCCTCACTCCCAAGTCAGTGAGGTAGCAGAGCAGTTTCTTGCTCCCTGGGGCATCAGTGCCAGGGCCACACCAGCCTCCAGTGGTTCCTCGCTGACACACGCTGTGGGGGTGGAGCTGCAGTGTTCAGATGATTCTTTTGATCAGCATGGTGAAAGGAGGGGAGACACGTCAGACCCACGGTTATGAGTATAAATAGTTCCATATCCTACATTAAGGCAGCTGGAGATGTTCAGATAGACAAAGGAATTGCTATTGTGTTAAATTGTGTGTGTGTGCGTGTGTGTGTGTGTGTGTGTGTGTGTGTGTGTGTGTGTGTGCATGCGCATGCGCACGCACGCGCCTGTGTGCCACAACACATGTGAGGAGGTCTGAGGACAAGCTTCAGGTGTTGTCCCTTACCCTTCCACGTCAACTTGAGGCAGGTTTCGCCCTTGGCCTCTGTGGTGGTTTGATTCAGGTTAGGGTAAACTTAGGAGTTCTGAATGCTGGGTCCCCAGCTGATGGAGATTTGGGAATTAATGCCTCCTGTAGGCAGTGTATTGTTGGGGGTAGGCTTATGGGTATTATAGCCAGCATTTGGCACACTCTTCTGTTCCTGTTGTCCACCTGATGTTGGCCAGGAGGTGATGTCCACCCTCAGAGAGCCCTCTCTCCCATGCTCCCGTCACGAAGGCCCCTCACCTAACGCACTCGGCCGCAGTGACTAGAGTATCAGAGCCCTGGGCTCACGCCCAGCACAAGAATTAAGAAGTGGGTTTGCTCTCCCAGCTCTCCCTGCACTGGTTGGCATGCCTTTGTGTCTGTTTCTCTGTCATCTTCTCTCTGGACGAGACAGCCCTGTCCATCTCTGTGGGTATGATATCCTGCCTGCCACCCTCCATCACAGACAGTCAGAGCCACCAGGTCTACATTTTTCCTCATTTACATCCATAACCACTCAACCATATCCTGAGCTATGTGTTGATTGGACACTCCTGACCCAAAGCATGTGGTCAGGGAAATGGCACATTCTTGTTTATTATTTATTTATTTATTTGAGAGCAACAGACAGACAGAGAGAGAAAGAGGCAGATAGAGAGAGAATGGGCACACCAGGGCCTCCAGTCACTGCAAACAGCTTGTGCATCTGGCTTATGTGGGTCCTGGGGAATCAAGCCTCAAACCGGGGTCCTTAGGCTTCACAGGCAAGCTCTTAACCGCTAAGCTATCTCTCCAGGCCCAGAAATGGCACATTCTTATTGGCCAAGGCCTGCCTTAGCTGCCTTATCCACTGTAGCAGAACAGGCTTGACCAAGCAAGGCCAGCCCTGGAAGTAGGGGGTGGACTCCCTATGTCCCAAGTCTGAGGGGTGCTGAATTACATCAGGGCTTGGGGGAATATTGGGGGACACCCCCAAGTGTGCAAAGGATGGAACATGGTCATCTCACTTGAAACTTTTTAAAGGAAGAATTTGAAGTTAGTCACATTAAGGGGAAGAGAAAGATAACACACAGGAAATCATTCCTTTCTGCAAGAACCTTCTAAAACTGCTCCTAAGAAAAATACACTGGGCCCCTCCAATGCGCTGGGCCCTTCATGAGATCCTTGGACTGAGACGTAGAAGGTGGGGACTTCATGCCCCGAGCGGCTCAGTAGTTCCCTCTCCCCTGTCCCTCCCCAGTTGCTCAGCGGCTATGTGAGAAAATCGTCAGATTGAAGTCATGGGCCCAGAATCTCAGCGTGGGGAGGGCAGACAAAAGACCACCTCTGAGACCTCCCCTCAAGGACCAGATGGATGGAGGACAGCTGCTTCCAGCAGGGTCACACTGTTGCAGTGGCTTGAGCCAGTGATGGGACAGGTCTTCCTGGTCATTTCTGCCTCACCCAGGGGTTGGAAGAAGACACTCAACCCTCACCTGAACACAGTTAGGGTGAGCAGGCCCAACCACAAAGCTACAAATGGGCAGAGGCACCTGGCCCCCGAGGAGGGGAACCCTGGGAGTTTGGTCATCTCGACTCAGAATTACCGTCCGGCTTTCCCGTTCTTCTTCTCCTGAAGGGCGGGTGGGAGCCATCAAGGGCTGGCAAAGAAAGGAGGCTGTTGGCACTGGAAAGGGCCTTTCCATACAGCTTGCCTCTGATCCTCTTCCCTCCTGATGACCTCTTCTTTGAAAAGCACTGACCTTTTCCATGGTCTGGGAGAAACAGCCAAGTAGAGCCCACGACCGCCTCCTTTTAGGAGTCAGCATTTCCTCTTTCATGTGGTAAAGGATTCCTCTCGGAGGCCCCCTTGTGTAAACCCTTTAATTGCATGCCTAATACAAACCAGAGCAGGAATGATCCATCCAGAAAGTCTTGTTTGAATTCATTACTGGTTTCAAAGGGGACCTGGATCCTGCTCTTATCTGCTCTTGGATCAGTGGACCGATGCACTTGTTTAAATAGGGCTTAGCGGAAGAGACGGCACATTATCGCCCCTTCCCACCCTGTGTGGTGGAAGGATCTTTGCTGTAAAAAACATGAATAAAGCTCAAGTCCTAATGAGTGAGGAAACCCAGACTTCTGGGAACAGCTCCTGGCCTGCAGCTGGTGTCCCACAGAAGGTCACAAAGTGGGGTCTTCCCACACTTGCTCTGCCACCCAAAGTGGGACAGAGAAGCGTACGAGTGAACTGGCCACTGTCGCAGAGCAGACTGGACCCAGCCTGGGGGTCTTCATCCTGGAAGGGTGGATTATCTTGGGCGAGCTTGACGTTCACAGAGAACGTGTCCAGCACACCACAGAGAGGCCATCCACAGTTCATGCTGTAGATGACAGACAGATGGAGGACAGCCTCCCCTTTAAGCTGAGAGAGATCCCTTTAACCCACAGCATCCAAATATAGAATGACAGCGTGCAGGTTACTACAGCCTTGAGGACAGACTCCTAAGTCCTCGGAGTGACTATGGACAATGACTCAGAGGCCACCCAAACGTCAAAGAACACTCAACAAACACCCTGTCTCCAGAGCTGGTTGTGGGTTGTAAGGCTGTGGAGTGTACTTTGGTCAGGCCCTTGCCTCTTTTTCCTTTCATAGCCATTATCTTCAATAAGCCACTGGATTTCGGACCGTTTCAGTACTTGCTTCCTTAGGAGTACAGCAAGAACCTCACATGCATGCCCAGCCCCCGTTATAAGAGTTCTCTGCTCCCTCTGGGGTGTAGCCTGGCTCCCGCCATGGGGAACTGCAACATGAGCAAGGAAGCCCACTCTGGGTCATCTCAGGGACTGTTGGTTTTGAGAGCTGGAAAAGAATCGCCTAGGAATCTGGGCTGTCCCTCCCCACTCCCACTGAATGAGTTCCTTAGTCAAGGAAGATGGGGCTATGTAATTGTACAAAATGCCATTGAGGGACATTCCCTTAAGGGTGGATACATTGGAAAATCCCCTGTCAGGTGTGGTGTCCATGACAGGCCATGCTAAGAACATTCCAAGCTTGGCATGGAAATGTGTCCAGGGTTTTCACAGCGCAGAAATTCAGGACTAACCCAGTCCAAAGGCTCTTGACTGGGGCCCTGGTTATATCTGACCCAGTTCCAAACATAACCTGAAGGCATGAGTTGGAGGGTCAGGAACCAGGGCAGCCCGTGAGCTCTGTCCCTGTGCTTGCAGTGCACAGCCTGGGCTGATGGGGCCTCCACATCCACATCGCTCCTGCCTTGCACAAGAGCTGCAGGAATCTGTTGCTTGTTCTGTGGATTGTTCTACAAGAATTTATTCCAAGGCATCCCCATGTCCTTCAGAATGAATCCTAACAACTTCTTTATCTATCAGTGTCAACCACAAGATAGCTCTAGATGATGTTTTGAGAATTTAGTAACTTACAAAAGGATTACATGGGATTTCAGAGTTTTAAAATTGATCTTGCATGCATGAATACATTTAAATTGGGCTTTCCTAGCTTTAGCCCAACTGTTGATGTGTCATCTTTGACACCAAGCTGAACCCTCGCTTGTGACTCTTGCCTTGGGTTCAGGGAAGGGAATACATATCTAACCCTTGTCCACTGACATTTTTACAAAGCATCAGGGATTGTATGTAATCTGGCATGTCACCCTATGAAAATATGTCTCAAAAACCAAAAGCATAATGGCTTTGTTTTATTTTTATAGTGAATGGGCTGTAGAAAGCCAGAAGGAAATTCTGTCTTCCAGACTGCTTATTTTACTTGGAAAGGGAAAATGCCGCTCTAATGGGTGTCCTTGAAGGCAATTGGAGCCAAGGAAAAACACTGCCAAGTTTAATAGGGTAAATATTCCAAAGAGCAACACCAGAGAAGAATGTTCAGGAACAATGCCCGCTACCACTATAATTATTCATTAAGGTTTGGAAGTCTTGGTCTTTGTAACATCACAATGACAGAACAAACAGAACTGCATATACATGGTAACAGGAGAGAACTCATCACAGATAATAACAGTGAAAACATAGAAGCGCTTCGAAACAGTTTAGTGAAGGGACTTTAAAAGACAAAGGTCATTAGCATTGGATATGACTGTCACTGGCAATAAAAGCAAAGTATTACACATACATAGGGACTTTCAGAAAATATGCAAAATGTAAATAAATCTTCCAAGCTCTATAGGAAGTCATAAAAGGCAATCAATTTGAAAGGGGTAAAAATATTTATAGTTGTACAGATGAATAATACAAACAGGATTTTTATGAATTTGGTAAAAAATAGTTCTGAAAAGTGTCCAGAGGAATAATTGGTTTGAACTTCCAAATGTTTGTAGTCTGAACAGATATTAAAATGTGGTTTAGGAGGGATATGAATTGAATCATTAGAACATTGGCTTAAAATCTGAGCAATAAAAAGGAATATACTACTTGGATGTGGCCTCAAGTTAATGGTGATCATATACAGAAACAGTCACATGTGCATCTTCACATGTCTTTGGAGCCACATTAACAACAGCAGAAATAGGAGAAACCACTTTCAATAATGTGTTTGATCTAACCCAATATCTTTTAAAGATATTCCAACATGTAATCAAAGATAAATAACAAGATACTTTATATTTTTGCAGACTCGAGCTTTGGATTTTGGACTGTCCACAGTTAGGTAGTCAGTAGTTATATGCAGCTAGCATAGGTCATGAGCCAGAACGTTCCATGCTGTTGAAGGAGGATCAGGAAGGCAGCGGGCAAGGCTGATAGATACATGCCACGATGTCCTGATGACGGTGTATCCGTCCCTCTTGTTGCTGTGAACAAATTCCTGAGCAGAAGCAGCATGGAGAAGGAAGCGTCTGACCAGCTGAAAGCTCTCAACAGGCAGCTTCCTCAAGGCAAGAAGGCGCAGCAGAAGCCGGCACCCAGCTGGTTACATTGCTCTGGCATTCAGGAGGCAGAGAGTAGATAGGAAGTGGACAAGGCTCCATCCCAAAATTCTGCAACTTTCTCAAACAGGGCCACCAGCTGGGAGCCAAGTGTTTGAGAACCTTAACTCAAGGGGTACATTTTATATAAACCACAACAGGTGATTTGAAAAACTGCAGAAGCCCACCACAACAAATCAAAACTGCATCGCATGCCATCAGATGCAACAAGTTCTAGATGGATTAGGTCACAAACCATTTTATTTTATTTTATTTTTAAATATATTTTATTTATTTATTAGGGAGAGAGAGAGAGAGAGGGCATGTCAGGGCCTCCAGCCACTGCAAACAAACTCCAGATGCAAGTGCCCCCCTGTGCATCTGGCTTACGTGGATCCTGGAGAGACGAACCAGGATCCTTTGGCTTTGCAGGCAAATGCCTTAACTGCTAAGCCATCTCTCCAGCCTTCACAAACCATTTTAAAAACTCAAAGTTGGAAAAGATAGCAGTTAAGCGGGACTGTGTTAAGCCTGGGTGGCCCTGAGAGGTCTGCAGGTTCCAGGACAAAATGAGCTTGAAGGGAGGAAGGAGGCAAGAGATGTCAGACATGACAGGGATGGGCAGTCTGTGCCCTGGGTCAGGTCCTGGGGAGGCATCTTAGCATCCAAGGCCCAGAGAGACTTTCTCCAGAGTCATCCAGGCAGCCCTGGTGGAATGAGGCAGTGTGCAGAAGTTTCCAGGCAATGGTCCAATTTGGAAGTCCAAAAGGGTGTTGGCCAGTGTTGGAAAATCTGTCCACAGTGGCCAGAGCCCCACCCAAAGGAAGCACCAAGGAAGGCTGGAGCCGTGCCCCAGGGTGGAGGCCATGGGAAGTCAGGCTGGCCAAGAGCCCTTGGGGTCTCCTGGGAGATGTCCTTCATCAAGGAGCAGTGGATACCCTCAAGAGCACAAACACACTGTCCAGTGAGGGAGCAGGTGAAGGCCAGTCCAGTGGACAGACAGCTGCAGGAATGAAAGTGTCTCCATGGACTGAGGGGATGGTGCATGGGGACAGTGGCTCTCAAGATAAAACCAAGCTTTAATATTGGAGTCCTATAAGAGGAAGTGTGTACACAAGTTCAGAGACCAAATGGTGTTCTAGGAGTCAGGCTGGGCTTCTATGATGCTAACATGCTGACAGTGAGAAGGGAGGCGGGGATAGGGGACTCTCACAGGTCAGCCAGCCTGCAGAGAGGTGAACAATGAGAGACCCTGCCTCAAGCACCAAAAAAGCTAACACATGACCTCCACACATAAGTCATAGCACATGTCCTCACATACAGACACATACACACATCAGCTATCTACATACACACTCATTAAAAAAAAAAAAAGACCATCAGACAGACGCAAGCGCAGAAGAAATGTCCCCGTCGACTCATGCCTCTGAACGGTGGAGAAGATCCACCGCATTTCGCAGTCTGCTCAGCCTGTGTCCTTTGCTAAGGACTCCCAAGGAGACAAACCCCAGGGATGAAAGTGGGGATCACACCCCGAGAACTTCCATGCCTCAAGAAACACAGTGCCAGCGGACGAGGGCTCAGGAAGTCACTGCCACGTCTCTTGGACAAACAGCACAGCCATCTGAGACTGGCGCATCTGTGCCAGATCATGCTGGGGACCCTGCCCAATGCAAGAGGGGCCAATGCTGGGTGCACCAGATAAAACACAGGCCACCCAGCTGACTTGAATTTCAAATAAGCATCAGTTCTTTAGTACATTTCCCAAATATTACAGGCGCATGCTTGTTCTAAGAAACCATGAAGGAGCCTGTGCAAACACAAAACAGACACCCCAACTGATAAGAGGAGCAGACTCTTAGCAGAGAAAGGGTGCAAATTTAGAAGCAAATTTGGGAAAGGAGAAAGAAGGATTCTGGGCCTTTAATAATTGTCTGATTCAATGTTTTAAATTGTCAATAGGATTTTAAGAAACTAAAATACTTAAGTAAGGGCAAGAACATGGCCCAACTATTGATTTCCTTTCTGGTGGTGAGAGCATTTGTTCACGCTTCTTGATCCAATAAAATGATCCCTGTGTTTTTTTGTCCTAAGAGTAGTAATTTAAAATAAAGATGGTAAAAGCATACGAAATAGCGAATTATTCCATTGTTACCATGTAAAAGTATGATGACAATGAATGACTGGAATGTGGGAAAAGCATTTCTCTGTCATGACTCTAATAGTCAGAATCCACTTGGGTCATTAGCGTCAGATTCTGTCATTATGGGCAAATACGAAAGAAATTCTTTCTTTTGCTCATGAGGATTATCGGCTAAAGTATGCCTGTAAGAATTCTATTTGCTCATTACATACAGACAGTGAGAGCTGAACGCTGGGGCTTTCTGACCTGCTGGTGGGATCATTCTACACAACTTCCTTCCACACACCATCTTGCTAGGGGTTTGGGGGTCTCAGAGCCTTTCTTGGCCGTAGGTAGGCTTAGCTTCAGGGTGAGAGCATCAGACCCAGTGTTGGGTCACTGAAACGCCACAAATGGGTGCCTCTCAAGTTTGTTGTCTTATGAGACATGAAGAATGACAAGTTGAGCAAGGCTTTATTAGAAAAGAAAGTAAAAGTGGGGACTGGGAAATGGCTCTTGCTTGCAAGACCTGCTGGCCCATGGTTCAATTCCCAAGCCGCCCATGTAAGCTGGCGCCAAAAAGCGGTGCAAGTGTCTGGTGTCCGCTTGTAGCAGCAAGAGGCCCAGGACCGAAGTGACGTCACATACATAAATAGTTTTAGGAAGTGAAAGCAACCTACACAAGACCCTCACAATAAGAGGAAGGAATGATGACATCAAAATGAAAGAGAGGGTCTGGAGAGATGGGTTAGCAGTTAAAGTGCTTGCCTACAAAGCCTAAGGACCCCTGTTCAACTCTCCAGATTCCACATAAGCCAGATGCACAAACGTGAGGCACGCACAAGGTCACACATGCCCACTAGGGGGTGTAAGTGTCTGGAGTTCAATTACATGGCTGAGGCCCTACTGCACCAGTTCTTTCTCTCTCTTTGTGTCTCACTCTCTCTCATTCTCTAAAATAAAAAAGAGAAAGACTTATTGAAAGGGAGAAGGATATTTTGGAGAGTGGATTTATGAGGGGGAAAGTCGGGGAGGGAAGGGAATTATCATGGTTTATTATCTATAAATATGGCAGTTGTCAATAAAATTTTTAAAAGTGAAAGTAAAGCAGAAAGCTCCCAAGCTGGGAGGGGTTTTGTGCAGGATACCACATGTTGACTTGGCAGGGGCATATGGGGGGCAGTTAGACCCTTGGGGATGTAATTAAGTATTAAGTCATCGTGGATTGGATTGGTTGCCTTGAATGTGTGTGGGGCCCCCTGAAAGGCCAAGGACTTACACGATGAACTGGTCACTTTGTAGGTGTGGGCTCCAGAGAGCTGGGGAAAATGACCCCCCAATGACCTCCTCCTGAGTCAACATGAGTGAGGGCTTTTTGGATTTGAGTCCCCCAACTCTGTTCTCTGAAACCCTCTGCGTTCATTGTCTCTGTCAGGACAGATCATCTGTTTCTTCCTTTACTTTTATTTTTACTTTTCTGCATTTTTTAAAAAAATTTTGTTTTATTTTTATTTATTTGACAGTGACAGAGAGAGAAAGAGACAGAGAGAGAGAGAGAGAATGGGCACCCCAGCCACTGCAAACGAACTCCAGATGCATGCACCACCTAGTGTATCTGGCTTACGTGGGTCCTGGGGAATTGAGCCTTGAACCAGGGTCCTTAGGCTTCACAGGCAAGCGCTTAACCACTAAGCCATCTCTCCAGCCCTGTTTCTTCCTTTTTAGAACTGTAACCCTGACTAGCTACCTACAGTAGGGGATTACCTTACTCCTCATTGTAATCCTTCTGAGTTTATGGTCTGGCTTCCTTCCTGAACATCCACAACTCTTATGGGTGCCGAAGAGGACTATCAGATATTCTCTGGTCAATGGTTCTGTCCAGTGAGAGATCCTCTGACAGTCTACTGATGGCACTGCACACCCCAAATGCTTGTGAGCTGGAAGCTTGATCCGCAGTGTGCAGAGTTGATGTGGGGACAGAGACAACTAGGCCTCAAGTGTGAGGAGCAGCCCCTTCAGAAGGGATTAATGCTGGCCTAGAGGACAGAATATGTATTCTCACACAAGTTCTCCCCTGGCATATGGTCAGTTTCCACTTCTATTCCTCCACCATGTTGTGAAGGAACCAAGGAGGAGGCCCTCACCAGAGGCCCAAAAGATGAAGCCATCTGATCTTGGACAGCCTCTAAAACCTGTGAGCTTTAGCCCCTTTTCATCATAAAGTTTCTGGCCTTAGCTCTTTTGTTACAGCAATAGCAAATGGAAAAATACATAATCTATAAATTTTCTTAAATTGGAGTATTATTGCCTTCCCATCACTTTTCACACCTTCTTCTAACTAAACTTGCAAACAGAAAACACCGTTGTGATAACAACATTTACCTGGCCTGCATTACTAATAATTCCTTGTTGTCATTACACTATTTTCCAGTCTCCAGGAGGGGCTTTGGAGGGTTATCTCAGAGGCATGTGGACTCTGATCCCAGCAATGACACTGACCACTAAGTTAGCAGCAGGAATTCGGTTCACTGTGTGTCATTCATGTGGACTCTTACTGAGCAGTAACTACAAAGGAAGCAATGTTACCATCACAATGCTTGTCCCGTCACAAATTCCGGCACAAGAGACAACTCTTGTGTTAACTGGGGCTGTCCCATCAAAGGACTGTTGGTGTGGTGGCTTAAATCATGGTGATTTACTTTCTCACGCTTCTAGGGGCCAGAGTTTTATATCACGGTGCCAGCAGGGTTGGGTTCTTGAAGACAGCCAGCCACCTTTTCCCTATGTCCCATGTGCTGCCTTCTCATGGCTGTGACCAGCTCTCCCCTGATGATAATGATATAAGCCATATGGGATTAGGACGCATTCTGGTGACCTCTTTTCTACCTTAATTGCCTCTTCAAAAGTTCAGTGTCCAAATTCAATTGCATCCTGGATGCTGGGGTGGGGATTCCAGCATAAAAATGGCAGGGAGGGGACACAACTGACACAGTCAGAAGTGACCTTCTCTGTTCTGCACAAGAATCCCGCACATGTTCTGAGAGGGACCCGAGCTGGTCCTAAGAGCAAGTCAGCAAGTCTCAAGGGAGACACTGAGCCACAAGTGCTCCAAGAGCCCAGCTGGCCTGTCCCAGTGGTGAGCACACGAGATGAGCACACGAGGTGAGCACACGAGGTGAGCACACGAGGTGAGCACACGAGGTGAGCACACGAGGTGAGCACACGAGGTGAGCACACACTTCACCCGGGATCCCGGCCACTTGTGGCTCAAATGCGAATGGTGATGTCCTCTCTCCAGGCCCTGTGTGCAGTGATGGAGTGGAATGAAATGGTATCAGAAAGGTGGACAAGGGCTGGAGAGATGGCTTAGCTGTTAAGCACTTGCCTGTGAAGCCTAAGGACCCCAGTTTGAGACTTGATTCCCCAGGATCCACGTAAGCCCGATGCACAAGGTGGCATATGCATCTGGAGTTCATTTGCAGTGGCTGGAGGCCCTGGCACACCCGTTCTCTCTCTATCTGCATCTTTCTCTTTCTGTCTGTCTATCGCTCTCAAATAAATAAATAAATAAATAAATAAATAAATAAATAAATAAAAAAAACAAAAATAAAAATAAAAAAGAAAGGTAGACAAATGAGGAATTTATTTGCATAGAAATGTAACTTTAACAAGCTGGGCTCTTGGTGGCAGCAAGTCGCCAACCAAGAAGGCATGAAGATGTCACAGCTGTGACTCCTTGACAGGCTTCCGGCCCTAGGCAAGAGAGGTTGAGCCTTTGATAGGCTTCAGGGTACTAGCCACAAAGCAGTGGGTTCCAGTGGTCTCCGAGTCAGGAAAGCATCCGGGCACCAGGAGTGCAGGTGCTGAGTAGAAGCAGGTCTGGGTCCTGTAGACACAGGAACAGGCCCAGCGGCCAGCTGAGCTCCAGCAGCTCCGGGCCTCCTGGAGGCAGAAGCAGATGCAGGA
The DNA here is from genome assembly GCA_036365145.1 of Orientallactaga sibirica. Taxonomy (NCBI): domain Eukaryota; kingdom Metazoa; phylum Chordata; class Mammalia; order Rodentia; family Dipodidae; genus Orientallactaga; species Orientallactaga sibirica. The sequence goes on along the minus strand of JAEOAD010000044.1, from coordinate 18,427,078 downwards.
GCCCGCAGCAGAAGCATCTTTGTTCCTCCAGGGACTCATCTCTCTCCGGCCTCCTGTGGGAGTTTAGACAGACACAAGTGGGTCCCGGTACTTATATAAATTAGGTGAAACTCACAGTGGCAACCAGAAAAATCTATACTGATGCCTGCCAAGAATTTCAAAGTTCCCGCCAAGAGCTCCACCTCCCCCCCCCTCTCCTGTTACCATGGTGACTGCCAAGCAGCAGCACGGGCTTTCTCCAAGGGTGGAGTGGAGTGTGCAGCAGCAGAGTTCCCCACTGGCTGGCACTCACCCAGGACAGGCCCCTCGCCCCAGGCTTCATTTTCCCTGTTGAAGCCCTAATGGAGAGAAGCTCTCCGACGCCAAAAGGGTGGGGTGGAAACAGCCTGTGCTCTATGTGTTTTTGAGTCATCAGTTCACATGGTAACAGGTCAGTGCCAGCTCTGATCATGGGGTAGGAGGCGACTTTCCTCAGGGTGGCCTCAGGGCTGGGGGCCTCACGTGAGCCTGACCAAGGCCCACGGTGGCCTTGAACTCATGACGGCTGTGCATTTGCTCCTTGCCAGGGCACCCTAGGGATTCTGAGGTATGAGTTTCCTCCGAAACGTCCTCCAGCGGAGCCTGGAGCCTGACAACACCCCCTTTCCCGTGTTCCACCAGGCACGTGGGGAATGTCATTTCTCGGGTTAGGACCACATGTGGATTGCCCTTATGTTCCCCTAATTTGTTCCCGGCCACATGCCTGATGGACAAGGACCCCCAGGACCCGGTGCTCTGATGACCCATGACCCCTGCACAGCCCTGGCTCCTGTGCCTCCTGTGAATGGGACCCGGACCCCATGCTTCCTGTGTCTCCCTCCTCCTCCCTAAAGTGCTCCGAGGCTGCAGTGACGCCATCCTGACTTCTTCAGCATGTTCCCAGGACCTGCCTCAGGAGCGAATGAGGTGGAGGAACCAGGGCTGGGACTGGGGCAGGAGTAGATGCTCCTTCCTCTCTGGACACGTCTGCCTGCAGGGATGCGTGTCAGTCTTACTGGGGTGCTCTCTAGTGTGCTGGTGGCGTTTGGAAGAAAAATTGACCCGTGTCTCTGCTGACCTAGTGGATTCCTAACAGGAACCTTATGAAAGTGTGTCATCGCTCTAGCTGAGTGTGGGGGTGCACGCCTGTATGCCCAGCACTGAGGCCTGGGCAGGAGGCTGAAGCAGAAGGATCACAAGCCAGAGGTCAGCCTGGCCTATATAGGGAGTTCAAGGGCAGCCTAAGCTATATAATGAGACCCTGTCTCAAAACACCAAGAGCCGGGAATGTAGCTCAGTGGTAAAGCATTTTCCTGTCATGTACGAGGCCCTGGGTCTGATTCCCAGGAGGAAGGAAGGGAAGGAGGGGAAGAAGGCTAGGGAAGAGAAGAAGAAAGAAGGGGAGCAGGGAGGGACAAGAATAGAGGCAAGAACACCTCCCTGGGGTTAATGACAAGACAGTCTGCATGTGCTTCCACACTCCCTTCCTAGCAAGAAGAGACAGGTTTGGGGAACAGATTTCCAAGCCTCGCCATAGAGGCACTTGTCCTAGGACCCAGCAGAGGAGCCTGCAGCACTTGGCTGTCTACATGAAGACACAAACATCAGCTTCCCTCTTACAACGTCTTCATGTCTTGGCTGATGCTGTTAGAAGCTGTCAAGCTAGCCAAGGACAGGGTCTGGTCATGACCAGATGTGGTGTTGGTGACCGGGCCACTCACCTCCAGGCCTGCTCCTGGTGATTCGATACATGGAGCTCTACCCTCTGGAGAGAGCGTGGCTGCCATCAACAGCTAGTGGGTGAATAGCGTGGAAACCGGAGCTGAGTGTCTGGCAGACGAGGCCCAGAACTGAGCGATAATGAACATTGCGTTAGGCAGTTGTAACAGTGTCATCTTTGCTCCCCCTTCAGAGCATCAGTCACGACCTGTTACCACGTGGGTGCTTCTGAGTGAGAAGTGAACGAGGTCAGCTCCACATGAAAGTTGTCTGGCTGAGATTTGCCCAGAAAGTATCTTGTAAAATAAACATGGATAAACCCGTTTAAACAAGCTAAGTTATCATGTGCTAGATTCCTGATAAAGCCCTGAGTGACCACAGAGTCCAGGCAGGGGGCTGACTGCAGGGCAGAGCTGGCCTAGGCGGAGATCGCTTCTTCCCTCCTGTCTGGTCCTCCCCCCAGACTGCATAAATCTTGAGAATGTGATTCCAACCAGCGCTCAGATGTCAGCTGAAGCCTCACTCCTTGATGTCTCAAAGCATTTTTTCCCTGCGACGTGAGTTTTTGGGACAGACTGTGGGTGAGGGAGCCTTGGGGGGATTACCAGATAGGAAGGAATTTTTGTGTTTCATGGTAGGAGCCTTTGATTTAGCTCTGGACTCAAATCCTTTTCTTGCCTGCCCCAGCCTGGGAGGGGCGCACTGGAGGTTGACAAGATCCAGGCCTGCCCTCTCACTCATGCAGCACCACATGGTGGTATTTCCCTGGGATGAGGACTGCAGACCCATTGCCGTCGAGTCAGGACAGCTGGAGGCCTGAGCAGCTTCTCTGTTCTTCTTTGGTCTTGTTATTGCTTCTGCAACTGTCTCTACTTGCCCACAGAAGACAAGGATTTGCCAAAGAAGATGGTGCCTGGGCTGGGACCCCACAGTGGTTGGACTGTGAAATGTGTCTGAGCACCTGATTCCCACCTGGTGGCACTTTTGGGAAGGCTGTGGAACCTTTACGAGTCTTGCTGGAGGAACTGTAGAAAGGCCCTGAAGTTTTGTTGATGTTGTTGTTGTTGTTTTTATTTACTTGCGAGCAGAGAGATACAGAGAAGAAAGACCGAGAGAATGGGTGTGCCAGGGCCTCTAGCCACTGCATGTGCCATTTTGTGCATCTGGCTTTACATGGGTACTGGGGGCTCAAACTCTGGTTGTTACCCTTTCCAGGCAAGCACCTTAACCACTAAGCCATCTCTCCAGCCCAGCCCTGAAGTTTGATAGCCTGGGACCATTTCCTGTGCCTCTCTGCTTCCTGACTATGGACACATGGAGACCTGCCACCTCAAGGCCCTGCCACCATGCTCCCCTACCCTCTGGGAACAGGATGGGTCCTTGTACTGTGAGACAAAATAAATGCTTCTTCTTTTAAGTTGCTTCTTATCAGGTATTTGGTCACAGCGATGAGAAAGTGAGCAATGCAGACTCCATATTTTCTTAGCATTTCTCTTTCTGTGGCTCTTCCCATCTCTACCATCCCAACTTATCAGCTATTTCACCACAGGACTTGAGTCTTTGGGGACACTGTGGTGCTGTGTCTTCCACTTTGAGGTGGCTTTGCAAGCTCTCTCAACCCTCTTCTGGTTTGATTTCACCACCGCCACTACTGAAGACCAAGTTTTTCTTCTATATCCCCAGGACCCTGAGAAAGCAGCTGCCAGGCCTTGGGCTGCAGCTCAGCCCCTCGTGCTGGACTGTACCATTGGCTATCCACCCCAATTCTAGCCAGAAGATCCCTGGACTCTGGACACAAAATCCCCACCCCTCCCTGAGCCACATCTGCTGTCCTCGCTTCCCCCTGTCCGCCTGTGCAGCTCCACCCCGCATTCATCACCCTCTCCGCCAGCGCTTTGAACTGAGGACGTTGCTGAAATCCCCAAGGTCTTTCCCACCATACGATCTTAGTCACTGGCTTTGGAGATGTCATGAACCTCTCATTCTGCTTCTCCATGAACTCAGCACACGTTAGCATGCACGTTCACGTTCTAACCGCATGGCTTTGTTTCACCACCTTCCTCAGCACTCGTCTCACTCTCCGTGTGGTTCCCAAAGCAATGGGTGGTCAGGTTTGGCCGCTGTGCCCACCTTGCTAAGTCGGCCTCACAGTATTGTAGGAAAGCTTGTCTCTTCTGTTGGGTGATGGACTGGGAACTTGCAGAGTTCAGAAAGTGTAGCTTTTTTCTCCCAAACCACGAAGCAAGTTGAGGGAAGCAAAGGAATGTAGTCCTTTTTCTTTTCAACTTGCTTCATGATTTAGAGAGTATGCTGGTGTGTGTGTGTGTGTGTGTGTGTGTGTGTGTATTTTAATCTGTGTGACTGTAGCTTTCTGATCTTAGGCATTTGGGGATCATTGCCTTGGGGTCATTCTAGGAGGGGATAGTGGACTGTGGTTTAGCAAACTCATAAGAGCTGAATAGGCCCCTTTCCGGCCTCTAGTAGCAAGAGGTGACAGTGCATATGGTTCCGTGTGGAGGCTGCACAAGCAGCACAGGCCAGGCCAGGCTGTGGTGATGAGTCAGCCTCGAGCTGTCAGCGGCTCACTGCAACAGGGTTCGTTCCTTACTCACAGTGTCCTTTGCGGATCTGTAAGGTCTCCCTTCCACAGTCTTTCTCAGGGATCCAGGCTAATGGAGTCTGTTGTAGACATATACTCAGAGAAGGATTGGGGTTGCAAGGGGAGAAGGTACACCCCATCACTCTGCTCAGAGCTTCCAGATACCACGAGTGTGTCTGGGCAGCTAGGACGCATCCTGCTGAAGCAGCCCCCTCCCTACTCTGTAAGGACAGCCTTGGACTCCGAACTAAACAAAGTTCTTGATCCCTTGTTATCACCAACCCATCATGGTCTGTTTAACGAGAAGCACACATCAGTGGGGAGCACGGGCCCTGGAGACAGAGATGACATTGACGTGACCTTCCTTCCCCAAGCTGCTCATGAGCAATGGGCAACCATGGAGTTTTATATTCCTGCTCCAAGCTCCAGCCTCCGCTGGTGCCTGTGGTCAAAGGCACATCAGGTGGCTGGAAGCTGCCCCCTTCTTGCCTTGTTTTGGTTCTTTCTGACACAATCTACCTCCCCACTCCCCTGAGGCTGATATCTGTAGCCCGGACTCTGGTAAATGCTGGGCACCAAGGCTGCCAAGTCCCAGACTTCCTGCCAACTAAACGTCCATATTTCCTTTGGTTACATCCAATTCCCCAGCTCACATTCCAAGTCTATGTCCTGACTCCCCTAGTTCTTTCCTCCCACAGCCATCTCCCGGTTTTCCATCTCCCTTGACCTTGAAATGCCTACTTATGTCTAAAGCAGAAGCCCCAGCGCTGTTTAATCTTTGTTCTCTGCTGACTCCATCCAGAGCGAGAGTGAGATGGAGGGGAAGTCTGTTCTTAGCAGTCCATCTTTCTCCAGACTCACGTGTGCAGATTCTGTCCTGGTCACCCCAGCCCACGTGAGATGTGGAGGTGTCCTGGATACACAATGACCTGTCTTACCACCACTGAGACTGAGGACCCACTCCGGTTTCCTACTCACTTCCTGTCCCTAAGTGTCTCACCGGATGCTCACCGTGAAGACACCATCCACTCTTTTTCTGTAAGTTTGCTGTGAGATCAGGTTCCTAGAAAGAGGGCCACTGTGTCTCTGCAGGTCCCATTGCTGCACCCTGGCTCACGGTGCTGCCGCAGACTCTCTACTGCCCTGGGCTTTAGGGAGAAATAGCAGGTGTTGGAGACCCCTTAGTAGCACTTCCAGTTTGAGGCCACCTGAAGACACTCAGACGCCCCCAGTCCACCTTTCCTCTTCTCTATTGCCCATGCCCTGAGATGTTCCTAATTCACCATGTCAGAGTCTCTGACCCTGTTGAGCCAGGGCTGTCTGCGCTCACCCCGGGAGGGTGCGTTTGGAAAGCATCTGTACTGGAGACCAGGAAGCCTTGGTTCTGGGCACTGCTTGGCTCTGTTCCAGCATGCTGATCCCTGTCCAGTCAGGTCATCTCACTTCTTTGGGCCTCTGAGCCCTCATTTGACTAATAAATACCTCAAGTAATTGAATCATTCCCAGACTATCTGCAACTTAGCAGTTGTTTCCCAGCAAGCTCTCCCTATTAGAATCCAGGGACTTTGCCACACCCTCCCAGCATCTTACTGAGATGCTAGAAGACTCTCCACTGCTGTGGGCTGTTGCATGCAGCTCCCTCTGCGGCACCTGTGTTTTACTGCAGCAACGCCACTCTGGGTGCACAAGCAGCTAATTGTTGCAGGTTTGCTCTGGAGTCGGTGGAGAGTTGGAGAAGGGATGAACCAGAAATGCTTGCCATTAGTACAAGCAGCCTTATGCCTCAGGGTGTGACTGCCTGAGACCTCTGCTGACAGCCCAGGCCATGGCTTAGCGCATAGCTTCTGAACAGCTCAAGGAGGTGGCTGTCTTACATCTGAGTGGAAGAGGCTGCCAGGGCCCTGGCTCTGGGGTCTGTGTCCACACAAGTCCTAATGAGGCACCCAGAGGCTTTGGAATCCTCTCCTTGCAATAGTACAAGACTCTGAAGAGACAGCCTCCCTCCCCAACAGTCAGGTGAACAGTGCTATGGCGTGAGCTCTTGAAGGAGGAGAGTTGAATCTGAGAGAGGGAGGGGAAAGGTTAAGATCATCCTTCATATGGAAGCGAGCTCGAGAGGTCCTCCATGAGCTGAACTTTCTTAAATCATGCTTTATGGACTGGCCAGTTGCTTCCTTTGTGACAGTAACTGATGGTTGCAGAAGCTCAGAGGTGAACTCTTGAGAAAACCATTCTGAGAATCTCATTGCAGCCCAGAGGAAATTCACGGGAAGGGAGTTAGCTCGGCACTCAGCTCATGGGAGGGTAATAACATTGGAACATTAGTTCCTCCTCGTATGTGAAATTTGGGCTTACTTGCAAAGCACTTACTTGCAAAGCACTTACTTGCAAAGCCTAGTAATCTGGGTTAGGAAGCCAGATGTACCAAGTGGCACATGTGTCTGGAGGCCCTGGCAAGCCCAATCTCTCTCCCCCTCTTTCTCTTTGCATATTTTTAAAAAGAAATTGTTAAATGAAGTAACTTGTTGGGCCGAGGCCAGGTATGGCTTCTGCCTTGTGCTGTTGGAGACCCAGCCCCCCCAACTTTCTCTCTGGCTCTCAGCATGTGGCTTTTGTCCCAACATGAGTAGGGGACACTGTGGCTGAAGGAAGACTGGGCATATTTCCACGTAGGAAGACGGGAAAGGAAAGAGCAAGAATCAAAAGTAAATGCAAGATAAGCCTGGCCCTTTGTTAAAATCATGAACTGTGCTGTGAGTCTGCTACTGGCTTCAGAAGGTAGTAGGCTCACATGGATGGATGGGCTTCTTCAGGTGAGGAAAGGGAAGTGTGCCATGCAGGTGGTTGATGCTAAGAAGGGGAAAGGGTGTTTGGGTCACATCTAGTCATGCTTACTATAGTCTGAAAGTTGTCTGGTACCCAAGCTCCTTTAGAATGACAAGGAGAGAAAGCTGAGTGCCTAGCTATGGACACGCCATCTCTATCACACCCACCAGGGCTCAGGCAACATTCCAGCAGACGTGGTGGATTAAACATGAGAGCTGCTCTCACTGCTAGCCTGACAACCTCCTCCAGGGAGATGGCGGCAGACACTGAGGAGACTCAAAACTCATCAAAGCAAAATATCAGAGTCTGCTAAAAGCTCAGCACTAAAGGAGACTTCTAACCCACCCTCCAAGGCGAGGAGATGTAGAAGTCACTAAAGGAGACTTCTAACCCACCCTCCAAGGTGAGGAGATGTAGAAGTCATGAAAGGAGACTTCTAACCCACCCTCATGAAAGGGAGACTTCTAACCCACCCTCCAAGGTGAGGTGAAAGGAGACTTCTAACCCACCCTCCAAGGTGAGGAGATGTAGAAGTCATGAAAGGAGACTTCTAACCCACCCTCCAAGGTGAGGAGATGTAGAAGTCATGAAAGGAGACTTCTAACCCACCCTCCAAGGTGAGGAGATGTAGAAGTCATGAAAGGAGACTTCTAACCCACCCTCCAAGGTGAGATGAGATGTAGAAGTCACGAAAGGAGACTTCTAACCCACCCTCCAAGGTGAGGAGATGTAGAAGTCATGAAAGGAGACTTCTAACCCACCCTCCAAGGTGAGGAGATGTAGAAGTCATGAAAGGAGACTTCTAACCCACCCTCCAAGGTGAGGAGATGTAGAAGTCATGAAAGGAGACTTCTAACCCACCCTCCAAGGTGAGGAGATGTAGAAGTCATGAAAGGAGACTTCAAACCCACCCTCCAAGGTGAGGAGATGTAGAAGTCATGAAGAGGAGACTTCTAACCCACCCTCCAAGGTGAGGAGATGTAGAAGTCATGAAAGAGACTTCTAACCCACCCTCCAAGGTGAGGAGATGTAGAAGTCATGAAAGGAGACTTCTAACCCACCCTCCAAGGTGAGGAGATGTAGAAGTCATGAAAGGAGACTTCTAACCCACCCTCCAAGGTGAGGAGATGTAGAAGTCATGAAAGGAGACTTCAACCCACCCCCAAGGTGAGGAGATGTAGAAGTCATGAAAGGAGACTTCTAACCCACCCTCCAAGGTGAGGAGATGTAGAAGTCATGAAAGGAGACTTCTAACCCACCCTCCAAGGTGAGGAGATGTAGAAGTCATGAAAGGAGACTTCTAACCCACCCTCCAAGGTGAGGAGATGTAGAAGTCATGAAAGGAGACTTCTAACCCACCCTCCAAGGTGAGGAGATGTAGAAGTCATGAAAGGAGACTTCTAACCCACCCTCCAAGGTGAGGAGATGTAGAAGTCATGAAAGGAGACTTCTAACCCACCCTCCAAGGTGAGGAGATGTAGAAGTCATGAAAGGAGACTTCTAACCCACCCTCCAAGGTGAGGAGATGTAGAAGTCATGAAAGGAGACTTCAACCCACCCTCCAAGGTGAGGAGATGTAGAAGTCATGAAAGGAGACTTCTAACCCACCCTCCAAGGTGAGGAGATGTAGAAGTCATGAAAGGAGACTTCTAACCCACCCTCCAAGGTGAGGAGATGTAGAAGTCATGAAAGGAGACTTCTAACCCACCCTCCAAGGTGAGGAGAGATGTCAGAAAGTCATGAAAGGAGACTTCTACCCCACCCTCCAAGGTGAGGAGATGTAGAAGTCATGAAAGGAGACTTCTAACCCACCCTCCAAGGTGAGGAGATGTAGAAGAGGGGCAGGAAGAAGATGAGCCACAGGATGGGAAGGTGTACTAAGAGGCATTGTCCTCCCCAGGGGAACTGGCTGGTGAGTCCATGACCACAGTGACTGCTGGGGGCCCACTGAGGAGGCCCTTAGTGGAATGGGGTTAGGGAAGAGAGGACATGACATAAGAGATAACCTGATGGGAATACAACCAACCAATTTGCAATATGTTCTTATTAAAGCTCCCGAGCTGGAGAGATAGCTTAGCAGTTAAGGTGCTTTTCTGCGAAGCCTAAGGACTGACGTCTGACTCTCCAGATGCCACGTAACCCAAATGCACACTGACACAAGCATGCAAGGTTGCATAAGGGGGCTCATGTGTCTGGAGTCTGACTGCAGTTTCTGGAGGCCCTGGCTTGCCAATTCTCTCTCTCATTCTCTCTCTCTCTTGCATAAAAAATTTTTTTAAATAATAAAGTTCCCAATAAAAGTTTTTTAAAGGGAAAAAAGAAAGTTGGCTGGCTAGAAATCTCTTTAGACAAGATGATATAATGGTATCAGATGGGAATGGAGGTAGCCTTATTCCTCCTAGGCACTTGTGCAGGGAAGGACAAGGAGAATGCATGTGCGCACGCAAGCACACACACACACACACACACACACACACACACACACACATAAAATCATCACTTAATGTTGAACTTTGGTGTCTGCAGCAGGCCCTGGCTTGCTTTGTTCAACATCGCCTCTGACTCCACTGAACATGCCTTTTGCTCTCCCAGGGCAGCAAGCCAAAGCTCACACTGCTTTCCCAGATCCCCTTACAGCCCAGGTTCTGGCTTCGATTTAACTTGTGCCAATCAGAAGCATGTTTAAAACTCGCATGCAGTCGGGAGAGAGCAAGAGGAGGCTTCACGGGCCGCATGGAAGCCATGGGGTTCCCTACTTGGAGATGGCTTCATGTCAGCCTCCAGGGTGGTAGAGATGGGACTAGATGGTCACCTATGTCCCTCCCTTCAACACCCTGGTGATGCTGCCCTCTGTCAGAGTGCAGGGGAGAGCATCCCTGCGTGGGCTGGCCACAGGCTCACTGTCACTGCGCTCCATCCCATCTATCACAGCCACACCCAGTTTGACCTGTTTGACCTTAGACAAAGGCCTGAAGTCTCCAAGCTGTAACTGCTCTCCCATAGGCCGGCACGAAGGCTTAGTGAAACTGTGCAGTACGTGTGTGCACAGCGCTGGCCTCTGAGAGTTGCTCACCACCATGGCTGCTGCTAAGGAGATCCGGTGATAGGGAAACATGCTGTGGTGAAAAGCTGGCATGTGCTTCCAAGGGCACCAGGGAGGTGGCACCCCAAGGCCTGGTGCAAAGTCCTGGTTGGTCATATCCACCAACCTGCAGTGCCTGACACAGGAGAGCCTGTGAATGTCTCCAGAAGCTGCGAATGGCCTCAGACCCAGTTCTAAAACTCATGCCATAGCCCTAGTTAAGTGCAGCCTGCTGGGTGAGCAGGGGGCACTGTCCTCATCCTTGTGGCCTTTCCAATGCCATTCAGAGAAAGAAGTGCTGGAGGCCCAGTTATCATAGCCTTGCACGTGAGTGTGGTGCTGGTATAGGTCAGAGAAGTGCTCAGAGGTAGTCACTGTAGTTATCTTCATGTGGCTGGCACAGAGCACCCAACCAAAAGCAGCTTAGGGAGGAAAGGGTTTATTTTGGCTTAGCGACTTAAAGGAAAGCTCCATGATGGTGGGAGAAAATGTGGCATGAACAGAGGCTGCGCATCATCTCCTGACCAACATCAGGTAGACAACAGCAGCAGGAGAGTGTGCCCAACACTGGCAAGAGGGGACTGGCTACAACACCCATAAGTCAACCCCCCACAACACATCTCCTCCAGCAAGACCCCAGTTCCCAAATTGCCATCAGCTGGGGATCAGCATTCAGAACATTTGAGTTCATGGGGGTTACCTATTCCAAACCACCACAATGGTTCAAAGCCGCCAAAAGCCCAGAGACTTTGACTTTTCTATGTCAGCTGCTCTGGTTTCTCTGTTGGGTTCATGGTAGACAATCCATGTGGGGTCTGGTATGGGCTGGCACTCAGAGGAGCATCAGGAAGATCCCCTGAGGGCCAGCTGCAGAGGAAGACCAGAGGTGCATGCTAGAGGTCAGTTTGCAGCCACTGCCAGGATGCAGGGACGGCAGAGGGCTGGAAACTGCTAGTCAAGATGAGGGCCAGAACCACACTTCAGCTAGGGTTTGTAGGTTTCAGACCTGGACCAGGTGACAGACACATGTCTTAGAAAGGACCAGTGGAGCATTCCAAGGGGACAACAGCAATATATAAAAACTCATCGTGACTCCTCTTCCACCACTCTTGCCAGAGCCCATGAGCTGGATCGGTCCCCTGAGCATCATCCAGAGGCAGCAGAGGAGGAAGTGACGTGAGGGCAAGGTGGCCATAATCTCTTGACGTGAGAGCGCCCAGGTAACAGTTTACAGCGTGTCGGCAGAGGGAGCAAACTGATCCATATCAAGTCACACCAGCATTGCTTGTTTCCTATCACCTCCTACTGAACTACACACACACGCACACACACACATGCACACACACACACACATCCACATGCTTACAGAAATGCAAAACAGTAACATGACACAGCTGAGTGTGCTCTCCGTAACTGAGCACGCCCATGGACTCAGCACTCAAATTCAAGAAACGAAGCTCCACGCCCAGCCAGGAACCCGCTTCAGCTCCTCCCAGGCAACCCTTCTGCCCTCAACCCCAAGCAGCTTCGATCCTGACTTCTAACTGCATTGATGAGATTTTAAAGGTGTTTTTTTAGATAACTTCATCCTAATAGAATGACTGTCTTTCATCATTTTTGTTCAGTACTATTGGCTGCGTGATCTATGCATCACTGTGAATAATGACACTCTGTTCATTTTCATTGCTGTGTGATATTCCAGTGTGTAACTCTAGCATGTCTCACTTGTCTATTCTGCCACGATGAGTGGGCATGTTCATTGTTTCCTGTTCAGGAGTACCACAAAGAGCGTCACCATGAATTCAAGCACTGTAGCCACTAAGCCATCTCTCCAGCCCCCAAGTGTGTTTTTATCAGGTTAGAGGAGGGGATTTATCCACCCATCCACCCACCCATTTATCCTCCCATCTCTCCATCAGTTCATCAGTCCACCCACCTACTCATCCATCCCCCATCCATCTATCCTACCAATTTACTTAACTATTAATCTATGTCCATCCATTGACCCAAACACCTGATCATTCATTTATTCACTTAAAAATGCACCCTGAGGGTCTACCGTGCTCCAGGCCCAGTACTAGGAAGTGAAAATTGTGTGTCAAGAAAGCAAGAAAATTAATAGTCATGCTGTCCAAAATGTTGCTTCCAGTCAGGGAAGTTGCTTGTTTTTCAGGAGGAATGAGTGGCATGGGGACCAGAAGCAGGGTGAGGGCAGGGAGTGTGAAGAAGAAGTTGACCACTTAACAGGAGTGCTTGAGACGTTCCTCATAGAAAGTAACATCAGCTTGGAGGCTTGGAGAAAGGCGAAGGAGCCGGCTGGGAACGTGCCCACAGGGAGAGAACTCCCCACAGAGGGAAGAGGAGCGGCCCTGGAAACAGAGCCAGCACCTCCAGCAGAGCCGCAAAGCCCGGGGCTGGCCAGAGAGACAAGGGAGTCTGGAGTCAGGATGGGAAATTCAGATTTTACACTGGTTGAGATGAAAGGTGGAGCTGCCTGGTTCTAGGAGATCTGACTGTGGCTTTACAGGATCGTCCCGGTTGCTGTGCTTAGTGTGGACAGAAAAGAGAGGGAAGGATTTAGGCAGCCTGGCCAGGAGACAACTACAGAACACCAGGTGCAAGTCACTTCCACAACCTGCTCCTGGAAGGCTTGTCCCGCACAACCCCAGTGGGTGCCGTTGCATGAATGTGGATGGAGTAGGATGGAACAATGACCTTGCTGTGGGAGGTACCACGAGTGGGGAGGACTGGAGGAGATGGGATTCTGGACTTATCTAGAAGGTTAGCATGGCTCTCAAAAAGGTCCCTTCTATACCAAAATGGAGCCATCCTTCAACCCTTTCCACATATGGTGACCATCCCTGGAGCAAGCCAGGCAGAAAGTTCACTTGGATTCTCAAGAACTGGAGGAGAGGCACGGAGCACTCCCCGAGTCTGGTCACAGGTCACCAACCTCTCAGGGGTCTGGAGAAGACAAAGTGGAAAGTGAGCCCAAATATATCTTGGGAGACAAGCTGCCTATTAATAGAATGTCATATTTACTCAGTGACATGGTAGGAATTTGTAAGTGTTTTCTGAAGGGAAAAACATTTTGTCTTTGATGGATTTTCTGTTTTACAGACGTAATTAATCATGTCTTAAGAAATCAATTTCTCTAATGGCAAAAATAATCTATGTTTTGCCAAGTGCAAACACTACTTTTATTTAAGACACATTCTCCCTGAGTTAATTGTACTTCTTGGCGCCAGCAGCAAGAACATTGTCCACATGCTTGGATAACGGTGATTCACTGAGGAAGGGTGGGGTTCCCAAGTAGCACCAGGCACCGGGGTGTCTCTGCCATAGCAAAAGGATTCTCCTTCGGTACCGAGGCGACCCAAGCACAGGTGTTCTCACAGGGTTGAGCACTAAGCATTTGCTGTGGAGCAAAGAACTGGTGTGTGCCTGTGTGTGTGTATATATATGTGAATGTACAGGAATGTGTGTGTGTGTGTGTCTGTGTGTGTATGTATGTATGTGGGCATGCATGTGCCACAGCATGCATGTGAAGGAACTCAGGGTGTCAGCTCTTTCCTTATTTGAGACACAGGCCAGCTGGCCCTCAAGCTGCAAGATGAGTTTGCTACTTGTGTCCAGCTGGATGTGGGTTCTAGGCGTCCAAATTCCACTTGTCAGGCTTATGCAGCAAGAATTTTAACCACTGAGCTATCCCCCCAGCTCTAGAAGTAAAGACATTTTTAAAAACTTGATTTTATTGTATTTGAGAGAGAGACACAGAGAGAGAGAACAGATGCACCAGGGCACTGCAAACAAACTCCAGACACATATGCCATCTTGTGCATCTGGCTTTATATGGGTCCTGGGGAATCGAACCTGGGTCCTTTGGCTTTGCAGGCAAGTACCTTAACCACTAAGCCATCTCCCTAGCTCTAGAAGTACAGACTTTTGACTCAAGGCAGATGTGAATTTAGTCCCTATGTTAAAGTCTCTGTGCCATACCTAGAACTATCTAGGTGAGGGCTGTGAATCCAGTGAGGAGGGATGAAGAAACCACCCCCATCTCCAGTGTCAATGGTGCTTGCTACTAGAAGGTTCTGGAGTCAGTAATCTGTTCCCTTGTGCACCCCCTCCCCCCCCACACACCGAGTCTCACATGAGTCCTTTAGGATTAAAAACAATTGGCGCGGTTCTTTTTTCAAAAGGATGGAGATGCCTACCACGTCACTCCTGAGAACCCTCATCCTGCTGACGTCCCGAGGCCCTCGGGGGCTGTTCCCAAGCTTCCTGGGTGCTGCCCACGCCTGTCCTGGGCTTCTGGCAGGCACGACCGTGAGGCGCTGCCTCTTCCTGAAGTTTAGGCTTAGGGTCATTTTGGGAGAAGTCTGGTCCTTTGAAAACAACCCAGGAGCTAACACTTGGCTCACCCTGGCTCAGATGCTCAGGTCCTCTTGGAAGGGAAAACCCAGCATCCCAAATCTGCCTGGCTCTGGAAGAAATCTCTCAGGGGGAATGACTTGATTTTAAAACCTGAACTCTCTGTGTCGTTTTCTTGCCAGGCCTGACCTTTTGCACATGTGCTTTTAATTAAGTGTCACTTTGCTTATCGCTCTCCCTCTCCTCCTCAGTTTCCAGCCTCTGCGCCAAACAGTCCCCTTCAGCTTCTTAAGTTAGTGCTGGGCTGCTGGTGCCATGGGGGTTCCGGGGGCTTCACGGTGCCTGCCTGCCTCCCTCTGCATGCCCTGGCTGGTCTGGAAGATGGAGGGCATATGGTCACTGCAGGTCACGAGGAAAGCCTTGCAGCTGCCTTGCACATATTTTTGACCTGACGGAGGGCTGGCAGGCTCCATCCTGGACTGTGTTTGGAATGGCCTCTCCCGGGTGCAGAGTGGTCAGCACAGAAGGTTGCGTTCCCTGTGCCAAAGGACGCAGCTGGAGAGTGTCTGGGTCATGGAAGGTTGCTACCGTTCCAGAGTGAGAACTGGGAACAGGGTGTCTCATACGGAGAAGAAAGGAAAGAAAGCCAGCAGGAATTCCAAGGGAGGTGACAGAAAGTGCATGTGTGTAACAAGCCACCTGTGTGTAGATGTGGAAACATGGGTGTCCCTGGAAACTACTTGTGGAAATGATTGTGACAAGCACCTTCTCACCCCAAGAACCCCAGTAAAACTGGCAGTCACAAAAACCAAAGCAAAGCAAACATCAAACCAGGAAGGGGCCTAGTAGGGAAGAAGTGATTTAGTGGTCATGGTGAAGGAGAATAGGAGCAAGGGGCCAGACAGCTCTCTTCTTTTCTCCTCTTCTCTCCTCTCCTCTCCTCTCCTCTCCTCTTATTTTCTTTTTATAGGCAGTCGGCCAGAGACAGAGGCCCGAGGAAATGCTACCTCGCCTGCCCTGGCAGGACTAGAACTTACGTCTGACCCAGTCTCCTCCAAGTTGGCTGAGTCTGATGACAAGGTGTATCCTGATTGGATGTCTGATCAATATAAAGGCCTAACCATGTGTGTGGATCCCTGTATTCTCCCCGCCCTGGCTCTCCTGGTCTTGCTGTGCTCAGCTCGGTGTTGTCCTGCTTGCTTTCTGCATGTGTTCTGCTCTGGGACGCTTCACTGTCTCTACATGTGTGAGCTCTAGGCACCGGGTCCTTCCCCTCTCTTAATTCTCTCTGACCCCTATGTGAAGCAGATCTTTTCACTTGGGCTCTCCTGCTTGGCTTTCCGTGTGTGTGTGTCTGTCTGTCTGTCTGTCAGTGTGTGTGTGTGTGTCCCTTCCCCAGAGATGTCCCTATGAGAGGGAGACTTTTGTCCATCTCTCATCTCCCCTCTCCCTACCCAGGTGGGGAAGAGGGAGAATTCCCTTTGGCTTGAGCTTCGCTGCTAGCCTTCCCTCTGGATTCTAACTCTCCCTAAAATAAATCTTGTAATTCATTATTTAGCCCCCCTTCTGAGTCCACATGTCCAATGATTTGCTAATTTAAACAAAGGACCCAAAAGTTGGAGTCCATAAGCCTGGGCTCACCTGCATCTTTATGGAATTTAATCCCTTCCTGGACTCAAAGGTCCTGCATCAATAGGAAGGGAACAAGAGAAGGTAATGAAGAGTCAATATGATCAAATTACATTATATGTATATGAAATTATCACAAGTAAAATAGTCCAAATGTATATCAAATTACTTAATACAGTGAAATTGATTATTCATAAATTATTATTTCAATAAAATTCATTTTTAAACTTTATTTTATTTGTTTGAGTGACAGAGAGCAAGAAAGAGGCAAATAAAGAGAGAATGGGCACACCAGGGCCTCTCACCATGGCAAATGAACTCCAGATGCATGTACCATCTTGTATATCTGGCTTACATGGATCCTGGGAAATCGAACCTGGATCCTTTGGCTTTGCAGGCAAGTTCCTTAACCACTAAGCCATCTCTCCAGCCCACTAAAATTCAGTTTTTAAAGTAAAAAAATAAAATAAAATGTCAACAATTTTTAGGGCAATCAGTTTAAGGATGTTTAACAAAAGACCCAAACACTTTTCCTAAGCTTCTCTGTGGTCTGGCTTGCCCCAGCTTATCTGCAAGGAAGCCTGGTGCTGAATGCAAATCACTCTTTCAGGTGGCCATCTTCACTCGACTTTCTGACCATCATTCTTCCAGAAAGAAGCGCAGGCTTCAGGACACTCAGGAGACCTGGGGGCACCCACGTTCACCTGTGGGTGGGGACTTGCAAGTGCCCTCAGTTACACGGAGTCCCTTGGGATTACAAAACCTCTTCTGAATGGACCCCATGTCTATGAATTCCTATCTTCACCTACAGACAGCCTGGTGGTTCAGCGCACACCTGACACATGGAAATGACAGACACACCCGCTTCCAAGGCTGAGGGCCGACACTTCCCTCGTGGCTCACTGAGTGCAGCTGCCTGCAGGTGCCCTGTTCACTGTATGCACTCACCTGCCCAGGGCCAAGGAGGACCAGGCCTTGGCAGGAGGAATTCAGGCATCTAATGAGAAGCTTTCAGCCCAGGGCATCTCAGGAGCAAGTGGACATCCAAGTGGGTCCAGGCTCCTGAAGCCCCTGCCTTGCACTCCCAGGCTCCCCAGGATTTGTTAAGAGGAGGTGCCCCTGACTTGGCACCTCACTTGGTGAGACTCACTATTTGGGTCAGAGTGGAGGGGATCATTTTCACTTTTTAAATGAATTTTATTTAAATTATGATTTACAAATGATCAATTTCACTGTCTGTAGGTAATTTTATCTGTACTTTTTGGAAATCTTATTTTCTTTTTTCACAATTTCATGCATGTGCATAATGTGTTTTGATCATATTCACCCCCAGTACTCTCCTGTCCCCTCCATTCCTTCCCTTCTAACCTCCTTTCTTTCCTACTGAATCCCTTCCTACTTTTCTCTGTGTGTGCATGTGTGTGTGTATGTGTGTGTGTCCCACTAAGTTTAATTAGGGCTCTTGCAGCAGAAGAATTTTTATTGGCCTACTTTGCTACCTAGGGAACTGTGCCCTCTGTTTGAAGCCTCTGCTGTGTGGAGTCCTCCCCTCCTGTGGGTGTTGCTGAGACATGTCACTGTGGATGGCACCTGTGCTGTCCCTGTCCTGGCACGGACACTTGTGGCGGGAGGGACTTGCTCCTCATACAGCAGGATGTGGGGAGGGGCTGTTTGGGTTTGCAAGGCTTCAAAGCCATCTACAAGATAGGGGCACAGCCGCAGGCTGCTGTTTTCCAGGGACATGATCAGAGAAACAGCAAGTCTCTCTCCCAGTGGGGGGTGTCAGACCTGCATGGGAAGGAGCTGATAGGAATTCTGGCCTTATCTTCCAGTAGAATTCCTTAGATTACAGGGAGTCATCTTTTGTCCTAGCAGCCCCTGTGCCTGCTTTCCTGGGGGGCCATGCATCAGGTCCAGAAGCAAACAAATCAGCAGCTTTGGTCTCGTCACCTGTCACCTGTAAAGGTGGGAAGTCCCTGCCCCAGCCATTCCTACAGGACTCCTATGATGGGCCTCCAGCCTGTGCTCAGAACAAGCCCATCAGGCTAGTGAAAAGTTATCCACTCGCGTTTCCCAAGCAGTGGCCTCTCAGCAAAAGCAAGCCTGCCCTTTGCTGGAACTGGATTGACCCATGTCCAGTTAAAACTCTAAACTGCCCACTGCCTGTCCCCAGCATTAGCAGACTTCATATTTTCATATTCTAGTAGTAGAACAAAGTTTCCAGTGAAAAGATGTTTATAGGGAATGGACCAAGAGATGGCTACTTGTTACCTCTGTCTCAAGGAAGAAGGAGGAACAGTGGGTTACCTTGAGGGTAGGGTAATTGTTGCCATGAAGGCAAGGACTCACGGGAAGCAACCATTGTCTGCTGTTACCAGTTTTTCTCCCTCTTGAAATCACTGTAATAACCTAATAATCAGAGCCAACGTCCATGTGCATCACAAGGTGCCTTAATTTTAGATTCTGGAAGCATTCCTCCTTCCCCAGGAAAGACTGAAGTAGATGGACTTGGGAGAGAAGAGATACGGCAAGCAGCCCGTAGCTCTGTCCTGATGTGTGGGACGGAAGTCACAGGCCTCTGGCTGAGGGCTGTGGGAATCAAGATTAAACAAATGCTAAGCACCCTGAGCTCTTTTAAACGCAACACTAGTGACAATATGAAAAATGCTCAAACAAGAGGCCAACAGGCCAGGCCCCAGGGCGTTGCTCCAGGTATCTGAATAATACCAAAGTTAAATCCGCACGTGGTTCCCAGGGTATTCTCTTTTCCTCCTTAGCCAGGGTGACATGCTTATCAGCATGTCACCTGGGTACCTAGGCATCTTCCAAAACAAAGATAAACATAAGGAGTAAAAATAGAAAAGGGCGTGGGGTGTTGGCTCAGGGGTGTTTGCACTCACCTGCCTAACCTGAACCTTCAAGAGGAATAGAAAGGGCAGGGGCGTGTCAACCCCAGCTGCTTGGTCTTAGCTAGGACAAAAATCTGACCTGCCTGAGTACATACCAGGACGGTTTTTAGCTGAATTGTAACCCAGTGCTTGGCGTTCAAGAAAGTCCTTGGACCCCAAACCCTAGGTTTGTTTCTAATTTTAATCAAAGAATTGAATAAAGAAAGACCAAAGCCGGAAGCCTGGGCGTGGTGGCGCACGCCTTTAATCCCAGCACTTGGGAGGCAGAGGTAGGAGGATCGCCATGAGTTCAAGACCATCCTGAGACTACATAGTGAATTCCAGGTCAGCCTGGGCCAGAGTGAGACCCTACCTCAAAAAAAAAAAAAAAAAAAAAAAAAAAAAAGCCGGGTGTGGTGGTACACACCTTTAATCCTAGCACTCTGGAGGCAGAGGTAGGAGGAGCACCATGAGTTCGAGGCTACCCTGAGACTACAGAGTGAATTCCAGGTCAGCCTGGAAAACCAAAAAAAAAAAAAAAAGGATAATTATTAAATTATTATATTTATTGAGGGAAGTACACAGCCAAGGAAAGGCACCCACGTGACTAGAGATCCCACGTGGAGGGCATGAGAAAACCCTGGAAAGAAAAGAGATAAAGGAAAGTTCAAGGAGCTCCTGCTCCCTGTCTCTTCTCTGACCACCATCTTCAACTCATGGGTTGAGCTGTCACCTCCCAGACAGACCCTACAGACTTCCAAAGGCAGAAACAGGGAATTTCCCCACAAGATCATTTTATTAGTCATGAAAGGGAGAAACTGGGAATGAAAAATGAACGAAGTCTGGCGCACAGCTCCCCCACCCTCGGAGGATGAGAAGCCCCCCTCCACAGCACGCTCTTCCCTTTGGATAATAAACCAAGGGTCCGAGGCCAGGGTTCTGTTACTCTTGGCTGAGAGTGTGTCATTTCTAGGGGGTTCATTTTTCTCAGCTCAGCTCACATCACTCTGGCAGGTTTAATCTGGTCTAACAGTTTTGCTCTTTGCTGCTGGGGTTCCTGCTCCTGAAGAGCACCCCGGGAGTTCATCTTAGCGTCTCGCGCACTGACTGACAGCCCAGAGCCAGGTGGAAGCAGAGATGCTGGAAAGTGCACGAAGGATGGACGTGCGGTGGAGTGACCTCTGTGACAGGACATTTTCCCACAGGCCCAGGAGTTAAGAGCTGGTTTTCAAAATATGCAAAAGTGACTGTCTGAATCTAGAGATTTAAAGTATACCCAGAGCCAAAATGATGCGGTTGCCTGGGGACCTCGGGGGCCGAGCCCCCCCACAGTCCCGGGCTCTGTGGTTATTTTTCTTCATCTGGATCCTAGCTCAGGGAGTTGCCTGGGGGGGGGCAGCACGAGATGCTCTGGAGGTCTGCACATGCGCACCTCTATCTGTAAGTCCCTCTCCACATCACACTTGCTTTCTCGCTCTTTAGAGAAATGTTTGAAACTTGGTAGAGCCCCGTCTCACAGGGCAAATCTCCACGAAAAGTGTCAGAATCTCAGAGCTCCGCCCATCCCCCATCACTCCCACCAGCTGGCCTTGAGAAGGGACACCCAAAGCTCCCCCCTCCACTGGGCAGTTGCCCCTCCCCAAGGGCATGGGGCATAAAAGCCCCCAGACACCATTCACTTCCTCTTCCTTTGGCTTCATTCCTGCAGTCAAGTGCGTGCTCTCAGTCTCTATCTCTGTATCTCTGTCTCTGTCTCAGCCTCCCAGCTGCTTTCCTTTTTACACAGATACCCTCCTCCCTTCTGTTTTTTTTTTTTTTTTTTTTTCTATATCTCTCCCTCTCCCCACTCCCTACCTCATCCCAGCCACGCTGCTATGCACCCAACTGTACCGGTTCCACGCCCCTCACCTTCTCCACCACTCCACCCTGACCCACTACTAATAAAATAACAAATAATCTCTTCTATCCCCACAAAGGATCTCCAGAACAGGACAGGGAGATCGCTCATCAGCTCCATCGGGTGGCACGTGGGCAGGCATGCATGGGACAGTGGGGTGCCCATGAAGCCGCCACCCAGGTGAGAGAAGAAGGCAGGCAGGTGTATCTGACACTTCTTTTGCTCAACATGGTTTCAGGACTTTCCGCTGTTTGTTGTCCATAGAGATCAGCTCATCCCTGACTCCATACAGTCCTACAGCCTCTCACAGTCCTCACATATATGCACCCTGCAAAGCAGAGGTAGCTGATGCCCCGTGGTGAGCCTCACAGCCGTGGGAGAGAGTTTACTCCTGCCCCTCCCAGGATGGAGAGTGCTGAGGCTCCAACTTCCTTATCATGCTCAGAGAAGGGCTCCCACGATGACGACAACAAGAAGTATGCAGCACTGGCATTGCTAGGACATCCCGCCCTCAGATCAGATCCGCCAGTCTCTGTCCTCTGCACGCTCACTGACTGCCATTTTTATAAGATAGCACTTCCTAAAAGTGGCATATTCCATTTTGTCTCAGCTCTGAATTCTGGGTAAAGATACCAAAAAAAAAAAAAAAAAAAAAATCAAAGCTGAGGGCTTGGCAGTTAAAGCACTTGCTGGCAAAGCCAAAAGACACAGGTTGGATTCCCCAGCACGTGCTTAAAGCCAGATACACAAGGTGATGCATGTGTCTGCATTTCATTTGCAGTGGCTAGAGGCCCTGGAGTGCCCATTCTCTCGCTCTCTCTCTCTCTCTCTCTTTGCCCCCTCAAAGTAAATTAATTAATTAAAATAAAATATTTTTTAAAAAACACAGTTGGTTGCATTAGAAGTGAGAACTCCAGAGCACTGGGACCACCAAAGGAGAAGTGATTCAGTAGACTTGGAGCGGGGCCCAGGAATCTCACTGTTAACCTCCCCCGGGGTTTATTTTGCACAGAGAAGACCGAGTCAAGGGACACCAGAAGGGTTTGTGAAAGGTTTTCTGTCAGCCTGGCAAAATGCAACGTGCAAACGAAACACTTGAGGGAACACGCTCTAGCAAGAACAAGGCTTGAAAGGAGGCGGCTGTCACCGTCAGCGTGCCCCTCTGTTCAGAAGCGCAGCGGCTGTCATCGTCCTCACTCAGGCCGAGTCATGGCGCCCACACGATGACCCAAAGTCCACCTGGAGAAGGCCTCTCAGGGCAGGCACCTTGCCCCCCTCCTCCCACAACTGAACTCCCTCCCTCTCCTGCTTCCTTGTCAAGAAGATGAGAACTGGAAGCAACCGGATTCCACCCAGCACGCCAACCTCCCCATGGCTGGAGCAATCACCAGGCCTCACACCTGAACTTCACCTTCCTTGATCTCAGCGGCCTACGTGCCTTTGTGTCATCTCTTTAGGAGCCACCCTGTCCTGTGATTCTTTTGACTAAACATTAGCTCTTAGTCACAGGGTGTGACATGTAACTGTCTCCCAGCACTGCCTGGCAGCCCTGAGGAGAACATGCACACAAGTATCATTTTCCATCTCTGGGCCCTGAAGTGAGTGAACATTCATTTAGGCTCTGCAGGCAAGAAAGAAAGGGGCAGGGAAAGAAGGCGAGAGGGAGACGCTTCCTAGAGCTACGCTCCCAGGGTGTCACTGAGGAGAGTACAAAGCTCTGGGCATGGAGCTCAGAGGGTAGAGTCAGAGCACTGGGACCACCAAAGGAGAAGTGATTCGTAGACTTGGAGCGGGGCCCAGGAATCTCACTGTTAACCTCCCCCAGGGTTTATTTTGCAGAGAAGACCGAGTCAAGGGACACCAGAAGGGTTTGTGAAAGGTTTTCTGTCAGCCTGGCAAAATGCAACGTGCAAATGAAACACTTGAGGGAACACGCTCTAGCAAGAACAAGGCTTGAAAGGAGGCGGCTGTCACCATCACCGTGCCCCTCTGTTCAGAAGCGCAGCGGCTGTCATCATCCTCACTCAGGCCGAGTCATGGCGCCCACACGATGACCCAAAGTCCACCTGGAGAAGGCCTCTCAGGGCAGGCACCTTGCCCCCTCCTCCCACAACTGAACTCCCTCCCTCTCCTGCTTCCTTGTCAAGAAGATGAGAACTGGAAGCAACCAGATTCCACCCAGCACGTCAACCTCCCCATGGCTGGAGCAATCACCAGGCCTCACACCTGAACTTCACCTTCCTTGATCTCAGCGGCCTACGTGCCTTTGTGTCATCTCTTTAGGAGCCACCCTGTCCTGTGATTCTTTTGACTAAACATTAGCTCTTAGTCACACGGTGTGACATGTAACTGTCTCCCAGCACTGCCTGGCAGCCCTGAGGAGAATATGCACACAAGTATCATTTTCCATCTCTGGGCCCTGAAGTGAGTGAACATTCATTTAGGCTCTGCAGGCAAGAAAGAAAGGGGCAGGGAAAGAAGGCGAGAGGGAGACGCTTCCTAGAGCTACGCTACCAGGGTGTCACTGAGGAGAGTACAAAGCTCTGGGCATGGAGCTCAGAGGGTAGAGTGCTGGCCTAGCATGCATGAAGCCCTGCGTCCCAACCCCAGCATCCCATAAACTTGGGTTTCTTGGTATATATCCATAATTCCAGCACTCAGGAGGTGGAGACAGGAGGATCAAGAGTTCATGGTCATATTCTGCTATATAACAAGCTTTAGTCCAGTCTGGGATAAATAAAACCCTGTCTGAAAAAAAAAAATAAATGAAGATATAAAGTACCAATTTAGCAAAGAAATGAAAGAAAAAGTAATAGCTGAGGATAAAGAGCAGGGAGAGGAGGTGCAACCTTCGGGTTGACACTGTCACAGGCCAGGCAGCGTCACCGTGCCACCCTCTGCTCCTGAATGTGTTGGTGACCTTCAATCCCTGTGGCGATCTGCTCCACAGCTGAAGGAAGCAGGTCAGGGAATGTCCGGGGCGTGGCCTTAGAAGCATGGCCTCTGCAGGCTCCCAGCTCCTGTTCTGTGCAGTCACGTCTTGGATCCCTGTTACTGTCCATCTTTTCACCACTCCTCTGCTGGAGACATCCATGTGTACCGCTCAGGACCAGTTAATTGTGCTTGGCTCCCCCATGGCCCACTGGGTAGAGCAGTGGAGAAGAGGCATGTTCTGTATTTCCATGTTGGGAAGGTCCCTGCTGGAAAAATTCATATTGAAAATGAGATAAAGGGGCTGGAGAGATGGCTTAGTGGTTAAGTGCTTGCCTGTGAAGCCTAAAGACCCAGGTCCGAGGCTCGATTCCCCAGCACCCACATAAGCCAGACGCCCAAGCTGGAGCATGCATCAGGAGTTCATTTGCAGTGAGTGGCTAGAGGCCCTGGTGGACCCATTCTCTCTCTCTCTCTCTCTCTGTCTCTCTCTCGTTCCCTCTCTCTGTCTCTCTCTCTCGTTCCCTCTCTCTCTCTCTCTCTCTCTCTCGTTCCCTCTCTCTGCCCCTCTCTCTCTCTCTCTGTTGCTCTCAAATAAATAAAAATAAACAAAAATAAATAAAATAAAAAATGAGATAGAAACAAAAGGAGTTATATCAGTGCATGAACATATAACAGTTGTTTAATATGATTTTAAATTTATGAAATTCATTGAGTGACTGGTCAGAATTAAAAGCTATTTTTTTCTGCTTGAGGTAAAAAAAAAAACCACATGCTTCCAGAAAACTCTTTCCTAAGGATCTGCCCTCATGAAGACATATATGTTTACAGGAGATATTATGAATAGTTTATGCCTGTTTTTATGAGTGTGAGATTTTGTCTTTGTGTGTGTGTGTGTGTGAGTATGTGTATGTGGGTGTGGCTGCACGTGCATTCATTGTAGAGGCCAGAGGTCCAGGTCATGTATATGTGGGTGTGCATGCACATGTGTGCCTTGTGGGTTTTGTCTTTGTGTGTGAGTACTTGTGTGTGCATGTGTGTGGGTATGTGTATGCGGGTGCATGCACACATGTGCATTGTGGAGGCCGGGGTCCATGTCATGTGTATGTGGGTATGCATGTGTGTGGGCATACCTGTGTATGTGGATGCATGCACACATGTGCATTGTGGAGGCCAGGGTCCATGTCATGTGTATGTGGGTATGCATGTGTGTGGGCATACCTGTGTATATGGGTGTGCATGCACATGTGTGCATTGTGAAGGCTGGGTCCATGTCACATGTCTTTATTGTACTCCACCTTATTTATTACATCAGGATCTCTCACCTGAACCCAGAGTTCTCTGATCCACTAGTTTGGCCAGCTTGGCCCAGGGATCCTGTCTCCACCTCCTGAGCACTGGAATTAAAGATGGCTGCCATGCCCACCTGGCATTTATGTGGGCATTGGGCATCCAAAGCTGAGTCTCATTCCTCATGCTTGTATGGCTTGTGCCCTACTTGTAAAGCCATCTTGCCAGCCCAAGATTTATTGCTTAATAAAAGTCTTTACTATTTATTTTGCCGTATTAATTGATTTTCTGTGTGTCAATTCTGTCAGTTTGTAATTTCTATGTATATTGCCCTCTTGTTTCTAACTTATTTCCTTTCCCTTGCATATTGCATAAGCAGAACTTGTTCTCTCTTCTTCTATAAATCATGTCTTTTCTGTTTATTTCACTAGCAGCAGTAATGTTTGACCGACAGAAATTTTCTCCATCACTGTTCATGTGAACTGCATCTTCCCACTGCCTTGTACAGAATGAAAGCATGAGCACGTAGCATATTATCACAATTGTTTTTCTTTTGTCTTGCCTCCTTTCCAAGATTTGGGGGATTGAAATGCAGGTGTTTATCATTATATTGTTTTTAAGTAATGAATCATTTCTCTTTAGTAATTTTTATCTTTGTTTTGCTTTTGAACTTGTCAATGTTTCCTTCACGTGCAATTTATTCTATTCCAATCTTCCCCGTCGTCACCTCTCGGTTCTTCACCATTGCTCAATTCTCAGGAGATCTTTGTTGGCCGCGTTTGTTGTGGGGTAAAGGAGCCCTTCCAGGTCTGAAAACAACATGATGAGCCCCTAGGAAGGGACGTGACTTGAGGATTTTGGCAACTGGTGTCATTAATCTCCCTCAAAATGCAAAAGCTGTCCAGTCACAGCCGAGGTTGGTGTTTCTTGCTGCAAAGTAGTCCAGTGCCTGTTGTTTGTGCAGATGACTGTATTCTGAAATCCGCAGAGTGTGTTGAGTTATGTGTCACTCTTTGTCATACCCAACATGGAAATGCTTCTACTTCTTTTCTGATTACAAAAATGAACAATGCTCAATTTGCTTTGGAAGCCAAGCTCATGCTGACTGCCTTGATTAAAAACAAATCAAACTTGGGAAGCATGCTTTGTGGCTTATGTTGTCTTTGATCTGAAGGATGCACTCAGATCTCTGAGGCTGAGAAGTGATTTCCAACCACAGCTCCTGGGTCAGGAGGTCCTCACCAGAAGGTGTGTGCTCCAAGAGAGCCCCTTCCCTGAAACCACAAGGCTGTTCGTGCTGTCCTGTGTGCTGAGCACTTGGGAGAGAGCTATGCCAGTCCCTGTGCCCTTTGTGAACTCTCTAGAGGGAGCACATGTGTGTCATCTTAGCATCCCTCTGCGGGTGCCTATGGCAGGAACCTCAGAGCAAGATTCTTTCTGCATGGAAATTTGCTGGCAGGAGGGCCACCTCTGTACAGAGGACCCACCATGAAAGGTATAGCCCCCAAGAAAGGTCCTTTTACCACCTCTGTGCCTATACAAAAGAAGACTCAAATGGGGTCCACAATGCTGCTGCAACCCCATGCCTCCCCTCTCAGGCTGGGACCTTCGTGTTGATATAGCATATATGTGTGTATGTGTGTGTTCAAGTGCTTCCTCTGGGCAATTCCTGTGTTTACCTGTACTGGGCATTTTTCTGTGACCACACCCCCCACACACACACACACTTCCTCCGGTTGCCACCGCTTCCTCCTATGGGTGCCATCAAGTCCCCAGAGGCTCCTGAGCCCTGTCCTGAGCACCTGCTCCCTGATCTGCCGGGAAAGTGCCCTGAATGCGTCTGTGTGTCGGCAAACGCCCATGCTAAGTCCAAAGCAAGAAGGGAGGCCCTGCTGGAGTTTTCCTTGACAACAAGAGATTACATCCTTGTAATTTTTAATCACACATAGACAAACATGGTATCTCATAACATTAGATAATTTTTCAATTTTGTTTATTTTGTGGATGTGTGCGTTCACAGGTGTGCATGCACATTTGTACACATTCATGTGGAGGCGGGAGAACAGCCCTGGGTTTTGCTCTTCAGGAACCACCCACTTTGCTTTGAGTCAGGCTCTTCACTGGCCTGGAACTCACCAGTAGCAGACTGATGAATCAGCTAGTGAGTCCCTGGGATCCACCTCCCCGGTGCCAGGTGCCATGAGTAAGCCACCACAGCTTTGTTTTTTTCGAGGTAAGGTCTCGCTCTAGCCCAGGCTGACCTGAAATTCACTCTGTAGTCTCAGGGTGGCCTTGAACTCACAGCGATCCTCCTACTTTGACTCCCGAGTGCTGAGATTGAAGGCGTGCGCCACCACGCCCGGTGCTCTCAGCTTTTGAAATGTGGGTTCTGGGAATCAAAGTCAGGTCCTCATATTTGCACAGCAAGCACTTGAGCAACTGACCTATCTCCAAGCCACTGACTCGTTTAAGGTCAGGCTATTTTGTTCATTGAAATGTCTTCAAGGATGGGAGCAAATAATCTCTACTCTTCATTGCCCACAAATCTTTAGTTAGAAGGCAACACACGGACAGACCCAAGCAGGTCACATGTTAGTGCAGTGGGATTATGGGAAGTACAAAGTATGTGCCTGTTTTAAGACAAATGCTTGAATGTAATGTTTCACTTTCCCCTTTAGGTAACTGGGGAACGGGCTTGCTGGGCTCATGTTAAGCACAAACGTCTCCAGATGGCTCCCTGGCACCAAGAAGGAGAAAGGCAGGTGAGGAGGGAGTGTGCTACGGGTCCTGCCTGCACTGCGGCCAGAGGGTGTTTACAGCGCTTCATCCATCCACCCTGATTTTCCTTCTGTAGCCAAGTACACAGGCCCTCTCTGCAAGTGGAGAAAGGGAACATGCTTTTCCTGTTCCCGAAATGTATTTTTGTTTTGGTCAATTTCCCAAATAAATTATGGTCTTGTCTTAAGACTGCATTGGTGGGATTTCCACTCGTGTCATTTAGTACATTTGAAAGCTGCGCACATCCCAAATGTATTTAAAGTTTAAAAAAAAAAGACAAGTTAGCCCACTTGGAGAATTGCTTGTGTCATTCCACTGGCTCCAGTTGGAGCTTAATCCTCGAGGCCTTTAAGTCCACGGTGCCTGCTTTGGATGTAGCGTCAATCTACGTTTCAAGAGTCCAAACGTTTCTTTTGCATGCAGCTTATTAGGCCTCCCCCACCCATGTGCGGGGACAAATGTCTCTGGCAGCCAGTGTGTGTGTGTGTGTGTGTGTGTGTGTGTGTCTCTCTCACTCTCCTGAAGAATTCTCGGGATGTGCTAACTAATGGTGATTGTGCTTTTGAAACTTTATTGCTGTTATTTGTTTACTTTCTTTAAAAATCTGTGGACAGGTTATTAAAAGGACGCTGAGCAATGAAAACATTACTGGGCCTTATTATTGTTTATTGTACCCAGATGTTGAAAGCTCCAAGCATCCCAGAGGAACAGTCCTAATGTCAGATACCAAACCCAAGGTTTTCCTTGCAGATATGAAATCTAAATTGTTCTCATTAAAAACAACACTTTCACCAAACTGTGGTGCATGCGGGCAAAGCATCAGGTCCTGGTAAGGTGGCATTGCTCCCATAGTTCAGTACGACTGGGCATAATTGGAGCCCACAGCAAAGTCTGGATGCTTTCAGAACCTCTGGTCTGAAAAACTAAGTGTGTGGTGAGCATGCTTTTTAATTTTTACACAATTTCCTACTTGGACTGACATTAGTAATGTGTGCATTTGGAAGAATGTCTCATGCTAGCAAACGGACAGAGGCAGTCTGGAAGAACTCCCTGGGTTATTTTGATTATTATTAAATGTCCATATGGGGGGATTGCACATAAGCCATGGGGAGCATGCGGGAGGGTTGCATGCCATGATGTATGTGTTTGTGTGTCAGAGGGCACATGCGCCTTGCTAATCATGTGGGGGCTTTGCATGCATGCTGTAGTGTGTGGTGTGAAGGGGGGTTGCACACATGCCATGGTAAGCATGTGGGGGCTTTGGGTGCATACCATAGTGTGTGGTGTGAAAGGGGGGCTGCACACATATGCCATGTGCATGTCCAAGTACAACCTCCAGATATTGGTCCTCTCCTTCCACCTTGTTGAAGACAGGGTCTCTCCTGTCATTGGTGGCTGGGAAGGCTAGACCAGCTGGCCCACCAGCTATGGGATTCTCCTGACTCTGCCTCCCATTGCCGTAGGTGTGTTAGGATCATAGGCGGGTATGTTTCTTTGCACCTGGCTTTACCTGGGTGCTGAGGATCTGAACTCCGGTTGGTACGCCTGTCTTTAACCACTGAGCAATCTCCCCAGCACTTAAGTCTTTCATTTTAATGAAAAGGAAAGCAAATCAAAGAAAACCTGAACAAGTGTTCGAGCGTACAAGATTCCTGGTTGAGGCTGAGGCATCTGCTCTCTGACTGTGGGAAAGGCTTTGGCTGTTGGTCGCTTAAGACACACGATGGGAAAGTAAATGGAAAAGGAGAAACAGGAGGGTGAGTTATAGTTTGGCAGGAAAATTAATCCCACTAAGCCCCATCAGTTGTTAAAGCAAATTGTAAAGCAAATAATTGACATAATCTGAAACAAGTTCTAAAGAGACACACCACGTGTAGAGCAGTGTAACAATGCAGGCACAGTCAATTCTTTTATATAAGAATTCAATACACGATGCACCAGCCCGCTAACTGGAGCAAAGAAGAGTTTAATAAAGGATGTTAAGGTAAATTTTTTTTTCATCTTTTATCATGTGCATGTGTTTGTGTGGATTTTCACATGTATGTAGGTTGATGTGTGTGGAGGACAGAGGTTGAAGCAGGGCGTCCTCTTCAATCCCTCTCTGCCTTTTTTTCTTTCTTTTCTTTTCTTTCTTTCTTTTTTTTTTTTTAACAGAGACAAGATATCTCATTTAAACACAGGGCTGGTCTAGCCAGCAAGCTTGCCCCTGAGACCTCCGTGTCTTCTGAGCACAGGGATTGTAAGCAAACCTAGTCCACTGGCATGGACATGGGTGCTGGGATCAGAATCCAGGTGCTCACACTTGGGATAGACTCAGACCACATCCACCCAGCATGGACATGGGTGCTGACCAAACCTATAAGAAATTCTGAGAAAACTTATGTAGAATGGAAGTTAATATGCTTCATGAACAGACTCTTACCTCTGGGCTTCCTGCTGGCTTAGCCAAGAGAGGAAGACAGAAGAAACTGGGAAGGAGAGTTTGGGGTGAAATGGCTTTTCCAGTCCCCCTGGCCAGATTGCTCCAGGAAGTGACCTCCCTGCATGGGCCAACGGCTCCTGCATGACGCAGACAGCTATTCCACGCTCCTCCTTGGGATCTGGTGGTCACTTACTGCTTCTGGACCAGACTGTTCCTGACTGCTGACCCCTCATGCCGAGTCCAGCAGTTCTCTGTTCTGGATGGTCATCCCCTGTTCTCCTCAGTCACCTGGTCCTCCTGAGCCACCTCTGATCCGGGGACGCTGGAATTCACTCCATTTCAGCTTCATTTGCAATTTCCGCATCCCAAGCTTATCCATTCATCCAGGCCCCGGCAATGCTGCTGTCGCCCATGCACGTGATTGGTTGACCCAAACCAGCAATGAGCTCTAACTCACATCTCCCCCAAGGACTGCCGTTGCCTCCAGTGAGTAGAGACAGGCCAGGATGCTGGTAAGAACATTAGTGATGTGAGCCACTGGGGGCTCGACTAGTGACGTCAGCCACTCGCTGCGAATGGAGGCGAGGAGCACTCAACAGCTTCTGAGGCAAGACCTGGCTCTGTGTGACAGGCACCCCAAGTTTAGATTTCAGCAGTGTGTGCTCAACAGTAAATGCAGTCATCGTCTCTGTCATTGAGTATTTTGGACAGCTGATTTATTACCCTACCTTATATCATAATTGTTTCTCTTCCTCACTGCCAGATCCTAAGACCTCTGGAGACAGGCACTTCCTCTAAACTGTCTTCATAAACCATCATCTTCCTCTCCCTCTTTCTCACATCTGAGAACATTCCAGTGTTCTAGTGATGCGCTCAAACGACATTTGCTGGGGACCGGAAGTGATAACACTAGAGGCACAGCTGAACTGAGCGCGGGCTTAGCTGCTCAGGGCTCACGACTCCCATGGCAGGTGTTCAGAGACTCTGCTGATGGCCCTGCCTCTGCATTTTTGCATGCTACCCCTCGGACTTGACAGGTAGTGGCTTGGGTATGGCCTGTGTCTGAAGCTGAGTGAGCTTGAGAGACCAGCAAGGGTCAGCAATAGCCAGCCCAGAGCAGGAGCCTTCCTCAGTGACTGCTTCTTGAGCAATGGGACCCCAAGAGCTGAGAAGTGGAGAGCTGGCTAACGTACAGGGATCGGACAGAGGGCTCACAGCAGCTGAAGTGGCTGAATTTTCTCAGATCTACACTGGCTTTCAGATGAGGCTTGAGAGGTCCAGCCTCTCTTTTTTTAAGAATTTTTTTAAATTTTTTATTTGTAGAGAGAGACACAGAGAGAGACAGAGGGAGAGGAAGACAGATAGAGATGGGCACACCAGCAGTCTCTCAGCTGCTGTGAATAAAATCCAGATGCGTGTGCCCCCTTGTGGGCAAGTGCGGCATTGCATCACTTTGCATCTGGCTAAACGTGGGTCCTGGAGATTGGAACCCGGTTCTTAGGCTTAGCAGGCAGGTGCCTTAACCACTAAGCCATCTCTCCAGCCACTCTTAATAAACCAGCAGATGCTGCCCAGCACAGGGCCACAGCTGCCCAGTGACAGAGCGAGAAATACACCTGTCCCAGTGGAATGACTAATGGCTGCCTGCACTGCATTCTACCACAGCTCTCTGCATCCTGGTGAGAATGAAAGTCCCTTGGAGAGGACAGTTAAGGAGGAAGGCTAAGTTGTTCTGTATCTATCCAGGCAGGGTTTGAATTTCTGACTTCTGTACATTTAGCCAGGCTATTTGAAAGGGCAAGCTCACCCTCAGATGCTTGATGTTTCCTTGACACTCGGCTACTCAGGGGGGAGCAGTGACTCTGCAGAAGTCCACATGGTGCTGTGCAGCCCTTCCGCTAAGACGCAGACGGCTTTCTTTGTAAGGCTTGGGCAGGGCATCTTTTTTTTTTTTTAATTATTTTATTTATTTGCAAGCAGAGAGAGAGATAAGAGAGACAAAGAGAGAATGGGCACTCCAGGGCTTCCAGCCACTGCAAATGAACTCCAGATGCATGTGCTCCTTGTGCATTTGGCTTACGTGGGTCCTGGGGAATCAAACCTGGGTCCTTTGGCTTAGCAGGCAAATGCCTTAACCACTAAACCTTCTCTCCTGCCTGGGCATGGCATCTTTAAGAGGAGAGGTGCCCAAGTTCAGCAGCTGTACAGGCAGCATTTACGGCTCTTCATTCAGGCCAAGGCCTCCTCCCCACAATTATCGGGTTAGATGTTTGCTTCCTCTTTGCCCTCAGATTCACACCTGTAGTTCTGAGAATGGCTTTAAGACCTGCAGTACATCAGACCTGACTGAAGACCTCCTTCCTGTCTTGTGTGAGGTAAAAGGGAGGTCTGTGCTGTGTGGGTTCAGGGGCTCTTCTGTGGCGGCTTCCTAAGGAAGTCTCAGCCTAACTCATCAGCTGTGGTATCTCAGGAATGGACTGGGGGAGGGGCTGGGAGGTGGCTCAGTTGCTTGCCATGCAAACATGAAAATGCCAGTTCAATCCTCAGCACCCACATAAAAACTGGGTTTGAGGGGCTGGAGAAATGGCTTAGCAGTTAAGACATTTGCCTGCAAAGCCAAAGGACCTTGGTTTGATTCCCCAGGACCCATGTAAGCCAGATGCACAAAGTGGAGCATGTGTCTGGAGTTCATTTACAGTGGCTGGAGGCCCTGGTGTGCCCATTCTCTCTCTCTCTCTCTCTCTCTCCTCTCTCTCTCTCTGTGACTCTATCAAATAAATAAATAAGTAACTAAATAAATATGGGTTTGGAGGTCTGTAATCCCACATCTGAGAAGACAGGGATAGAAGGATCCCTGGAACTTGCTGGCTAGCTAGTCTAACAGAATTGGTGAGCTCGGGGCTCCGTGAGAGACTGTGTCTCAAAAAAAAGGTGGATATGCAACCTGCTAGGGAAGAAAAGCCATTAACAGTCTTAACCAAGCATGGACCCTGAAAGACTTAGGGCTGGCAAGATAGGCCAAGTGTGCCAACCAGTGCAATGGTGGCATGTCTGTTATGGAGGAAACCAGCTTCTCTCTGCTTGAACTTGAGGCCTGCTCCACAGGAGGAAATTTGTGTCTGGCATTAAAAACCTAATCAGCCCTAGAGGGGACACTACTACTGTTGTCTGGCTATATGGCTACATTATGTCGACCGAACTGCCCTCTGAATACTTAAGTTCATGTTCATATGTTAATGCTGCTCTCACTTGGTGGTGACCACTGGAGATACTCAAAACCCATCAAAGG
Source organism: Orientallactaga sibirica (assembly GCA_036365145.1). Classification (NCBI taxonomy): domain Eukaryota; kingdom Metazoa; phylum Chordata; class Mammalia; order Rodentia; family Dipodidae; genus Orientallactaga; species Orientallactaga sibirica. The sequence goes on along the minus strand of JAEOAD010000044.1, from coordinate 18,393,336 downwards.
GCTAAGGAGAAGAGACAGTGGTATGTTCAGCACTGACATGTCTATCACACCCCCGAAGGCTCAGGGACCATTGCAGAAGAGATGGTGGGGAAAAAAATGCAAGAGCAAAGAAGGGGAGGAATGATTTGCAATCCTGTCTTCCAGACACAAAGTGGCCATGGGATTCACGGCCTCACAGCAGCTGACACTGCCTACACAAGACCTGCATAATAGGAGGGGAAAATGATGACATCAAAATAGGAGAAGAGGTTCAGTGAAGGGAGAATAGGGGAAGGGGGAAGAGGAGAGTGGTATGAGCAGGTTGTGATCATCATGGCAATCAGCTCTGTGTTGCTGGGATGAGCATCTAACAGGCACAGTGGATGGGAGGAAGGGGCTTATTTCAGCTTACAAATCCAGGGGACACTTCATCAAAGGTGGAAGAAACTGCTTGTTTCAGAACTAAAGGTGAGAATCTAAGGGCAGAGGGGAAGCAACTATCTAACCCGAGCATTGTGGGGAGGAGGCCTTGGCCTGAACGCAGAGACAACTGCAGCAAGCAAACGCCAGCAAGCAGCAACCTCCAGAGCTCACACTGCTCTCGCCACAGCTTTGGGCTGGAATCAGACCCCCCATTGGCATGCTCCCTCCAGTAGGTTGCTACAGACTTGAGCAGGAAGCTTAACCTTAATTAAAAATATCTCAGGCAGGGCTGGAGAGATGGCTTAGCGGTTAAAGCGCCTGCCTCCTAACCCTAACCCAGTGGTTCCAATCTCCAGGTCCCACGTTTAGCCAGATGCAAAGTGATGCAAGGGCTCAGTGCCTCACTTGACCACTAGGGGGCGGATGCATCTGGATTTCGTTTGCAGCAGCTGAGAGGCTGCTGGTGCGCCTATCTCTGTCTTCCTCTCCCTCTCTCTCTCTCTCTCTCTCAAAAAAAATAAATAAATAAATAAAAAATAAAAATATCTGAGGCAATGGGGAACATACATTCATGTTCAAACCATCACAATCATCTAGTATCATCTATATGTATGGAGATAGTCAATGAAAAGTTTTTTTTTAAGTGGTTAAGGCATTTGCCTGCAAAGCCAAAGGACCCAGGTTTGATTTCCCAGGACCCACGTTAGCCAGATGCCCAAGGGGACGCACACAACTGGAGTTCATTTGCAGTGGCTGGAGGCCCTGGCGTGCCCATTCTCTCTCTCTCCCTCTTCCTCTTTCTTTGTCAAATAAATAAAAATAAAATAAAATAATATTTTTAAAAAATAATGTGGAAAGTGATTTAGAAAAACACTGATTGTTGACCTCTGGCCTTCACATGCGTGTGCATACATATGAGCACACATGCACAGACACACATTGCACAAGCAGCAAAATAAAACAAAGCAGAGCTGCTGGAGAGTCCAGTGAGGCTGCCGATGGCAGATTCAGTCACAAAGCAGCAGCAGCAGCTCTGCAGCTGCCTGCAGCACTCACCGCTTCATTTAACCTCCCTTACCTGAGGGCTCCTGTCAATGTGGAACAAACTTGGGAGGGTCTGTAATACTGGTGATTGAGGGTCCCTGCAAGAAGAAAGAGGGAGATCCCCAAAGCACAAGTGGTGGGTCAGACCCCACAGAGGTACCACACTTGCTGTCACCCTGGTACCCTGGCTCAGACCCCTCAACGCTGCCCAGTGCTGGCCCAAGAAGTAGAAAGGCTCGGTCTTCAGGGGAAGGGCTAGCCTCCACGCCCTCTGCCTCCACAGCAGGCACGCCATGCTGGGCATCTGGGGCTTCTGGGCCTTGTGTCCTCTGTCCATAGGGTCTCCAGCGACCTTGTTGGTCCTGCCCTGTGAACACCTTCAACTCCGACCCACACTGCAGGGCTAGATTCAGTCGCATAGCAGGAGCCAGACCCTGGCCACCCACTCTACTCACATCCCTAATTATTATTCTTCTCTGCTTTTAAGTAAACTGAACACAGGATAATGTTAAATTTTTGTTTTAGAAGCAATGCTTCATTGGTGTATCATCATTGTACAAAGGGACATCTTCACACAAGTGTAACTGTACTTTGAAGATGTCGCCCCCCCATGCCTCCACCCTCTACTTCCCCCTCCTCTTATGAGGCCCTCTGGTCCCCTACAGTTTGCTTCTGCTTTCCTGTCATGTATGTGTGATTCTATGTGAAAATCTGGGATCCACAAAAGAGAAAAACCATGCAATACTTACCTAAAAGTGAGTTAAATTATGTAATACGATTAACTATAGTTGCATTCATTTTCTTACAAAAAAAAAAAAAACTCCATTCTTCTTTATGGCTGAAAATTTCATATATATGTCAAGTTTTTAATCAGTTCTTCTGTTAATGAACACTTGGACTGTTTCCACACGTAGCTATTGCAAATAGCACAGCAATAAGCACGGTTGTGCACAAGCATCTCCGTGGTATGTAGTGAATAGCTGGGTTGTGCGGTGGTTTGTTTTCCGTTTCGAGGACAGTACTCTGCACTGACTTTGAGAGTTCCAGCACTAATTCCCATCCGCATGCACGAGGGTTCCCTGTGCCCACATCCTCTCCAATATGTGTCGTTATCTCTGTTCCTAATGACTGTTCCTTAGTCTGGGGTGAGTTGGAATCCTAACGTGGTTTTATTTCAATTTCTCTAGTATGCATGCTCTGTAAAGGGACCATGGACATCATGTGTCTGTGTGTAGCAAGAAGAAAGACTGAGGCCCAAGAGGTACAGAAGGACTTCTGTGAACATGGAGCTCGGGGCTTGGTTGTACCGTGTGTGCTGAGGGAGGACTTCCATGAACATGGAGCTCAGGGCTTGGTTTTGCCACGTCTTCTGAACTTCTATCCTGATTGTTTATTGCCCAGATGTTTTCTATGACTCTAATTTCTAGTTTGAATACTTTCCCCAAACTATGGCTTGGATACTCAGTTCCCAAATTCATGTTAGTGATATTTGCAAAACGTCCTGGGGTTTATTGGGTCATAAGGGCCTTTCCCTCATGAAGGCTTTGTGCATGCAACAAGTCACGGATTCAAGGATTATCTCAAGAGTGTTCTATCTCTGACACACTTCTCTGTGTAGCCCGGGGATGCTTGTGGCCTGTCATTCCTTGGCGGAAAGGCCTTTCCCAGATGCTGACCAGAAGCCGGCTCCACGTTTTCATGCTTCCCAGATCCCAGAAGCATGAGCTAACCACCTTCTCTCTCCTAACTTACACGGTCTGCAATATCCAGTTACAGCAAGGGGAGGTGCACTGCGCAAATCTTACAGCCAGATTGGGAGTCTTTTGAGAATAACTAAGTCCTATAATTTCCTTTGTAGCTGTAAGAAAAGCCTGCTGGGAAGGATCCCCTACTCGCTGACTGAAAAGATGTACTGCTGTTAACTCTCACGCTTTAGAAAATAGTGACTCATCAAGACATCAGGCCATCCACTGTGGAGGGTCCTTGACTGCAGCTGCGAACTGTGACTAAGGCGCTGGCATCAGACAGTAAATCCAGCTTTGTCAGAGAGAGAAGGGATGGACAGAGGAGCAGTGTTTACTTGACCTGTCATCGCGGTTGTTCAGTAGAGACATTGCGGCCCAGCATGCTGAGTCACCCACTTATCTGGTTCTACAAGTAGACTCAGAATACAGGTGTGATGGGAAATCTTGATTTTCAACTGGTCTGGATGCAGAGATGCCTAGGAGATCATCAGAGCACACCCGTAGGTGTGGTTGGGAGGGGGTTTCCAGACATGCTCAGATCACAGGGCTCTAACCTCATCCGTGCACTCTTCCTTTGATACATGAAAATTTTGAACAGGCTGTTGAGAGGCGGTGGAGCCAGGCTGGAGAAGCAAGGGCCCTGGAGGCAGGTCCTTGTGGGCCAAGTTGTGCTTCCTTGTTTCTTATGGACCTTCGCCCTTCAGAGTCTCCCGCCCCAGAATTTCTTTTTTAAAATATTTTATTTTTATTTATTTATTTGAGGGAGAGAGAGAGAAATAGGCAGGTAGAGAGAGAGAATGGGAGCACCAGGACCTCCAGCTGCTGCAAACGAACTCCAGATGTGTGCACCCCCTTGTGCATATGTCTTACATGGGTCCTGGGAAATTGAACCTGGGTCCTTTGGCTTTGCAGGCAAGCGCCTTAACCACTAAGCCATCTCTCCAGCCCCCAGAATTCCATTTGTATCTGATTTAGCACAGCGTGTGTGTGTATGCATGCATGTTCATGGGTGTGAATACCCATGTGCTACGGCCTGTGTGTGGAGGTCAAAGTACACCTTAGGGTGTCAGTCCTCACTTTCCACCTTGTTTAAGGCTAGAGCTTTCATTGTTAAGGTGGTCACTGCTAAGCTCACCAGGCTAGGTAGAGCCCTCAAGCTTCTAGTTGTTTCTCTGTTCCTGCCTTGCTTCACGTTTGGCTTTACCTGGGAACTGGGCATCTGAAATATCCACGGAGCCATCTCTGCCCAACTCCACTTATATGATAGAAAATGTCTGGCTGAGCTAGGAAGATCCTTGGAAGAAGGGAGAATACCTCTCCAAAGCCTTGCCTGCTTCTGTCACTGTGAAACAGCTCTCAGCAGTTTCTTTATGCCAACAGTTGTAGCTCAGTATTTTCACGGAGGATGTCATTGTGCTCAGATGCCTGACACTCATCATGGCTGTTTGAATGGACTAGCAGGTCAGACCAAGCAAAGAAGGCTGTTCATTTGATTTGGTGACCTGACGTATGGACTGTTTTCTACTTCCGGCTGGTTTTGCATCATGCAGACACAACCTCATTGGTCTTCCAGAAGGATCCCTTGAAGAGGAGAGCAAAACCAGTCTGGATTTTCAGGAGGTGTGAGGTCTCGTGTCCATAGGGAATTGTGAAAATTTTGGCAACATTAAATGGCTTCTGGGCCAAAAACTAATACAAAAATCAAACACATATGAACCTGGCAGCACTCACCCATGTTGCATCATGTGAACTCACTCGAGCACTGGTTCTGCACACACAACATGGGCGCTGTGGGCTGTGTATGCTGTCACAGCACACAATACCAGCAAATGCTGCCTGAGATACGTTGGCTCAGATTAGAGATTATTGTGTCATGAGCTGCAGTGTTTTTACTGTACATAGCAAGTTTTCTGCTTGAATAAAAAACCAAAAACAAATAAATAACTAGAAAGAAATATAATGGTTTCCTTATAGAAAATGAAGACTGTTGAATATTGTCCTACCATAGCATGTAAGTATTAAAGAAGCATATCTCTGGACTATATTGTGTTAGAAAGTTTGATTTTAAATATTGTTTTTTGAGTTGTTTGAGGTGCTGACTTGAGTTTCATAAAAAAATTGTTCAATGAATTTTGGTCTGGGATTAGGACACAATTTCCAACAACTTCTGAAATATTCCTAAGCACCCTTCTGCCACAAGGTATTATGGGAAGGAGTTTTCAGAATTGATGATTACAAAGTCAAAGTATCAATTAACTCAGGTATAACATCAATGTTTAGCAATGAATTGGTTTATAATAAACATTTGGTTTACTGCCGGTAACGGTCTGATTTGCATGCCTGTTTTGCATACATAATAATACCTGGGGACACAGAAACACCTCTCAGGTGAAAGGGTTGTGAGTGGCACACGGTCAGGAAGCACCGGCGTCTTGCGGTTTATCTCGATGGCCAGTTTGTTACCAAAAGGAATAGTCTTGGCTCCTTAGTTGAAATCAGCTACAGACAAGCACGGCATTATTAGCATAATCACATCATTATCAAGCACTGTGGGGACTCATTCACAAACCCAGTACAGGAAGTCATCAGATATGATTCTGGAATCCCCACCATATAAGATTCCTGGATTTCTGAGCTCATGAATCCAGCTCGAGGCTTACCTGTGGAAATAAATCAGTGATCCCTTATAAGCTGCTAACTGCATGTGTCATCTTTTCATGTAATTTTTATTGATGATTCAAATAATATTGATTATGGTGTGACAATGTAGGATATAAAGAAAGGGGATTTAACGAAAGGTTTCCATGTGCTGGGATAGCACTCCAGACCCCAAAAGCTGCTGTGCAGGACGACACCCTCTGAACTCGCCTCCACCCTTGTCTGCTGGAGCCTCCACCTTGGGGTGACAGCAATGCTAGTTAGAATTTCCCCAAAGATGTAGATGATCTGTAGATGTGACACAATGACACCCTGTTCCTAAAGGCATTCTCCTCCTTGCCCTGACCTCTTAATGGACAAAATATCCAGAACAATGGCCCTGCATGTAGCTTACACTCACAGGGTGGAACAGGGGCAGCTTTGTTGCTCGAGATAGGGGAAGGGCATAAATTAACTCAATCTTTACATTCTCATGAAAAACGTACGGATACTTGGCAGAGAACAACATTTCACTCTGTGCTCTAGTTTGAAAAGAACTCATTGTACACAAAGCTAGCTATCACGAAAATATTAAAGGATATTCAAATAAAAGCCTCACCCACCGTCCTTCCATTCTGACAAATTTCATTCTTTTCATTTTTGCCATGTTTCCCTCTAATCCTTGTCCACACACGCCCAAAGTTTCTCTCAGTTGTCAACGAAGTGCCATGGGCTTTGAAAATCCCTTGCATTGTGATGGAGATATCTCTTTTAGATAGTTAGGTACCATTATTAAAGATTCAAAATATCATTAATTCCCTTCAAGCTCTATTATGTTTATCATCTATCACGGCGGCAGCCCATTAATCACATCCTTGGGCGCCTCAGGACTGAAGCTGGGCTCTCTGATTCTAATAGAAATCTGACCACTACACCCACAAAGGCAGGCTGCTTCACCAGCTGCTGACCCTCAAGCGAGGATTAAGGAGCAAGGGGGGCAGGTCTTTAATGGTCTCCTATGAGTCAGAAATTGTTTGAGATGATGAAAACAAAAGGGAAGGAAAGTTTGAGGAAACAAAGGGAGTGGTCCCCGTTCTCTGGTCAGGCCTGGGAAGAGCGGTTGTGGACACAGCTGCCTTTCCCCAGTGGTGAGAACACAGAATAAGGAGAGTCTTCTGCTGTTCTGTGTCCCCAGGCTGGGCTAAGGGCTGGGCTGTAGCAGGGTGAGGGTGTCTCCCAGGCTGTCAGGAGGATGGAGGACAGGAGCCGGTAGGGCGTGGAGGCTGACACAGTCCTACCAGGATCATGCCACGGGAGAACATGGCCTTGGGCTCTAGTAGCTCTCGAGCTGACCCCAACTTTCACAGTTAGTAATTGACATCAAGGAAGCTATGTGACCTTCCTGTGCCTGTCGTTCATGCAGTAGGTACTGCTGAGCACAGCTCTAGATGCTGGGGATACAATCGACTCTCTAGACTCAGAGCTGAGAGCGGACAAAGACAGTGAGCTGATCCTCGGGCTGTAAGAGCACAGCTATGCTCAGGACGATGGGGAGCATCTTGGTAGGAGAACCCCTTAGCAGGATCTTAACCTGTTCCATGTGCTGGAGAGTGAACTGGCCAAATGAGAACTAGAAGGGCCAGCAGAGAGGAGAACGTGGCGTCTAAGCGGCAGCCTGGCATCCATACATGAACAGGCTGAAGTGGGAACGCTGGGGATATGACTGAAGGGGATGGAGCCCGGGTGTGTGATGATGGAACTACTCCATGATGGTCACTTTCAGGTGTCAACTTGACCACTCGGTGAGGCGCACAGAGTTGCCAAAGCATTCTGAGTGTGTCTGTGTGCAGGTGACATTTGAATCAGTAAACCGAGGAAGGAAGATCTGTCCCTTGTGAACCTGGACAGAATGAAGAAGCAGAGGAGTGGGCATATCTTCTCCCCTGGGGTAGCAGAACCCCAGCTTCTCCAGCCCTCAGACTCCAGGACATGCAGCCCCTCCCCATCCACCTGGTCCTTGGGTCCTCATTGGGTCCCCTGTGCCTACGCCTTCAGTCTTGGGCTGAGCCACACTGCAATTGCCTGGCTCTCCACAACAGTAAAGTCCACCACTGTGCTAGCCAATTCTTGTAATAACCCCCGCCCCATATATAGACACGAAGGCTGTGAGCCTCCACGGAACTCACCTGGCTGGCTCTGGCTTGGAGTCTGACAGCTGATTCAGTGCCTGAGACATAGCAAGTTTTGCATACATACCCTTTTCAGTGAATGGATGATTTAGGATGGCCATTGTGGAGTTGGGGAGGCTGGGACAAATCTTAGGAGCACTAAAAGTTAAGATAGGCATTTCTCGGGGACCGGAGAGATAGCTTTGCATTTAAGGTGCTTGCCTGCAAAGCCAAAGGACCTAGGTTCGATTCCCCAGTACCCACATAACACCAGATGCAGTAGGTGGTGCGTGCATCCAGAGTTTGTTTGTAGCAGCTAGAAGCTCTGAGTGCCCGTTCTCTCTCTCTCTCTCTCTCTGCCTCTTTCTCATTCTCTCTCTCTCTTTCTCTCTCTCTGCTTCTTTTTCATTCTCTCAAATAAATAAAATTTTAAAAATTATAAAAAATTAAAAAGTAAAAAAAAAAACAGAAAAAAGCAATCTCCAGAAGTAGCTGTTATCAAAATCAATATCCTGTCAGGATGCATCTGACCTTGAAGATTATGGCATTTTATGAGGACCTGGGCCTGTGTCTCTTATGTACTGAATCATCATGAAGTCCCTGTAAACTACATAGCACTCAGCAGGTGCTCACTGGTGAATATAACATACCTACCCTTGCAGTCCATCTTCAACCAGGGTCCTTAGAACATCATGTAAGCATCACCACTTACAGAATATTAATATTCAGCCTTTGAGCCATTTCCAAATAATTCTGTATTGTTGACCAAGTTCTAGAAAACCCACAAGCACCCACCACATAAACAGCACCGAAGCTCTGCAGTGCTCATTGGCACAATGCTGAGTGCCTATTTCAAGGCAACTCAGATCCTGCACAGACCCTGCCCTGAGATTATTCAGCCACATGATGGAATCATTTCAGGAGAGCTTTGAAAGATACAGCCCTACCACAGACAGACTGTCTGCTTGGTCAGAAACTGAATAGAAAATGAACCCAAATACTGCCTAATTACACATATGTCCAAGACCTGACTTGCAATATTAATAACTATTGTGTTCATGCATGAGAAGTACACTGAGTGAAAGGTCTCAGTTTATGTTTAAAAGAGTGTGAACTCAGGTGGCCACTGGCTACGAGGCTGCCTCAAGTGGCCCGTGGAGTCTAGGGGTGTGTGCTGAAGGCTGAGATAAAAATGACTACTGCTCTGTGTGGACTTGTACATTTTATCTATTTATCTTTTAAACTTTATGCCTTTTCATTCCCTCTCCCCTGTTCCTATTTCCCTGGGGTCCTCCTCTGTGGTGTTATGGGAGTTACTGTGGGGTCGTGAAGGCCTCAGTCAGTCCCAGTGGGATAGTGGGGGACTGTACTTCTGGGTATTCCCACCCACTCTGTGGCTCTTACAATCTTTCTGCCCCCTCTACCACAAGGATCCCTGAGCCATGGAAAGCCTTTTGGCAGTCTGAATTAGTGTTGAGTTCTTTGTAGCCTCTGGATTTCTGCTTTGATAGGTTGTGCTTGATCACTGTGTCTGCCGCCATCACTCTAAAGCTGGTTGTCAGGTTAGCAGTGAGAGCAGTGTTCATGGAGCTGCTTCCACTGCAAGTTCTCCTGGGCCCTGGAATATGTGGAAGAGGTGGCAGGTCTGGAGGTGGGCACTTGGTTATCTCCTTGTCTTATCGTGGATCTCAAGTCTCCTTTGTTTCCTCTGCCATCTGTAAAACAAAGCAGATTCTCCAACCAAGAGTGAGAGCAACCTGGGTTAAAGGGGATATGCAAAGTTATTTGAGAGATTTTTTTTTTTTTTTTTTTTTTTGGTGTGCAAGCCCACTTTTCTCCAGAGAGCCATGGGGGCTTCTCTCTGGAATACGAATTTCCTGACCATGGGATTCTGACTTGGTTTCCACTGCCAGGTATGAGTTCTCTCCCACTGAGCAGGCGTCATGTCCAATCAGAGAACAGTTGGCTACTCATAGAAGCTGGGTGCCACTATTACACAAGCGTGTACTTCCTGTCTGGCTAGTTGATTTCATAATCTTCACGGTCCCTGCTTACTCATGCCATTGGTGACCATTTTCTTCCAGCAGCTCCCATAGGGCTTCCCAGCACTGTGAGGGCTAGCTGGGAGAGAGCGAGTTTCCCTTTGTGTTGCAACATGGTAATATGATGTCCTGTGACTATGGCCAGTGGGGTCTTCAGCAATAGGATCTTACCTTTTAGCTCTGGCATTTAATCAAGCGTTTTGGCAATGGCCTACTTTGTTTTGGGTATTCCATTGTTCTTGGCCAGCAGCTCACTGTGAAGGGCCTCTGAGCCTGGGTGTTACTGGCCAGAGTCCATGGTTTTAACAAGGTTAAGCATTTTTCACCTTCTGTCTGGACTCCCCCCTCCACCTTTATTGGTGGTTATATCTTGTAGAACGCTAGTCAGATTTAGGATTTCTATGGGCCTGAATCACATTGTCTTAACTTCTGTGTATTTCCCTCCCCACCCTCCCTACCCCCTTTTCCTCCAAGACCCCCACCCCCATCCCCAATATGCTGCCCTCCCCTAACTTGTCCAGTAACTCCACTGTGCTGTAGGAATGCATTTCCACTGGAGCGTGCTCCGCGGGCTTACATCTGAAACACTAAAGGCCCACTGAGCTGTCTTTCTCCCCAAGTGGAAAATCAGTCTATCTGAGGAAGAGTGGCCCTGTGACCAAGAGTGAGCAAATGAAAGGAAGATTGGGATTTTATTCGGAGTTCCATTCCCGGAGTGTTCTTTTGATGTCTAAAGATGGCCAGCCAAGCTTGTGGTTTATGTGCAGCTCTGGATGTCTGCTTTCCGGCTTTGACATTTAAGAGGGCCTCTCCCGGAAAGGCAGAATTTTAACAGAACTGCACTATGGAAAAACAAGTTCTTAAAAAGGAAATGTGGAGAATTCACTGTTTTCTTTCTTAAATGATACCTGGCAAATCCAATTAGTTCTGAGCATTGCTCCCCACCCTGCCTCAGACACACACACACACACACACACACACACACACAGTTGCACACACACAGTTGCACACACATGTGCACACACAAGCCACCCTTTTGCCACAGGTGAGTCATGGTAGTCATTGTCTCCCTGAGGCCGGCGTTCATGCGGTTAGTTCTTGTTCAGCCTCATGTCTGCCCGAGTTTGTTTTCTTGTCTTTCAATTGTGATATCTGGAGACATGCGCATCCCGACCACATGGAAGTGCCTGAATTTACTTGGCCCGTTTCTGTCACTCTTCTCTTTTCCTCTGTCATATAGCTTATATCTCCCACTGAATCTAGATGCCAGCAAGCCCCAGCGCTTCTCCCGCCCCCGCCCCCTCAGTCCTGGGCTTGATCATGCATCCTTTTCATGTGGGTGCTGGGGCTCAAGCTCAGGTCCTCATGTTGGCCAGCTAGCCCCCTCCCCAGACCCACACGTGTTTTTATGTTCATGCTTATTTTATATTCTATTTTGTGTTATTTTATCTCATATAGAATGCACTTGAGTGCTGTTTTATTATTTTACTCTTATCTATGTGTACATTTTTCCCTGGCCCTTGACTCATTTCTTCATGAGGCCTGTCCAAGGTTGTCATCAGTACTGGTCTTCATTGCTGACAGACACATTCAGGTCAATGTTTTATCTCTCGTGTCCCTCAGCATTATAGTCTAGTACATCTCATTTTAATCAGTATTCAAGCTTTTTAGCATTGAAAACCTATCAGTTTGCTTTATGTCCCCTTGAATTTTGAAAAACATTATATTATTCATAATTCCTTCAAGGGCAGCATATTTTCTGCAGAGTTTCTACAAAGACAATTGTAATGAGCGAACAACTGCTTCGGGAATTAGTGTGAAGCATGGATATGAATTTGGGTTTCTCCAACCTGCCCTCAGCTATCCGGCATTGTTTATGTTGCACTTTACCTCCTCCCTTCATCTTGAGGTCTGTGTAGCGGCACATGAGCTGAGTCTATCTTGCTGAGCTTACTCTATCCACATGTTGTTATTTCTTTTTTTTTCTTTAAATGTTTTATTTTTATTTATTTGAGAGAGAGAGATACAGAAATAGGCAGGTAGAAAGAGAGAATGGGAGCTCCAGGGCCTCCAGCTACTGCAAACAAACTCCAGGTGCATGTGTCACCTTGTGCATCTGACTTAGGTGGGTCCTGGGAAGTCAAACCTGGGTCCTTTGGCTTTGCAGGCAAACACCTTAACCACTGAGCCATCTCTCCAGCCCTGTTACTTCTTTTCTATTCCATTAGGCTTGTAGAGATAATATTATGCTTTCTGAAAAAGTTGAATTTTAATTCATTTCCTTCTATTGGGGAAAAAATTACATATACTGTCACAGGGAAAACTAGGGTGTTATGGAACACAGCAAACAAGACAAAACCATGAATCTCAAACACCATGCTCCCCAGAGAAGGAGCAGAGAGAAAGAGGAGACCTGGACCTTCAGGTCCTACGGCCCCTCCACCCCTCCCTCAAGTGCCAAGCTTCCACTGCATCCACACCACAGGTCCTCAGGGTGGACCTGACGTCCCAGTAGTAATGTCCTCATGTATTCTTCTATAATTTGGATTGACTCATTTTTTTAAATAGGGAAATTTCCAAACACAGGTTTCAGACACAATGTTGCATATTTTGCAAAATGGTTTATGGTTTATCTACTAGTTTTAAATACATACAGTCTCCCTCTGCCATGGCAGACCCAGGAACACGGAGTCACGTGAGCACGGACTGAAGCCATGAGTGCAAATCAACATTGCTTCTCTTCCCATTCTTCTGCCAGGTGCTGGGTCACAGCAACGAGAAGTCTGACTCACACAACAGCATATGCTTAAAGACAGAATTGCAATCCAAACCTAGACCAATGTCAGCAGCTGACCCAAGACAAGGAGCAGGAAACTCAGGTGGGGAAACTGACCAACACAGCTTTAGACTCCAGAAGAACCTGGATCGGGGGAGGTGAGGACCCTGCAGCCCTGAGATCCAAACTTGCAGTGACCAATAACACATGCACACGCTCCAGCACCGGAATCACCAGTCAACGGGCTGTGGAGGTCCAGAAGTGTGTGGCAGAAGTGTGCTTCTATAAGTGTGTGGGTGCCTCCTCGGTGGTGGCTTGGGTGGCCCGTGGGCATAGGGATCTCTGTGCATTGAGCCCCTCTCCTGCAGAGTGAATGATTAGTCAGACTGAATGTCCTGCAAGCTCCTTCTTCAAGAAACACACACACACACTGACTTAATTCCATTTGCTCAGCATTTTCTCAAGGACATTGGCTACAGCCCTCTCTGCAGGGTCACAGCTCTGGGAGGCCAGCATGAGCTTCTCACATGTGTCATCCCACAGAGCCTCTTGTCACTCTGCAAAAATCTGTTGCTATGACTACTCCCATTTTATAGATGGAGATGGTCACACGGCACAGAGTGGAAGTCCAGTGAGAGGACAGAACCCAGAAGTGAGCCACAGACCTGGGTCCTTACAGCTGCTGTAAGACCACACCAACGTGCGCTTCCTGAGCCAGAGGTTCTCCCAGTTCACCTGAGGCGACCCCAAGGATGAAGATGAGCAGAAGCCTTCAGTGCCTGAGGCTGATCCTCGTGGCGGTCGGCAGGCTCTGCCTTGGTGGGTGGGCACTGTTAACGCTCTGAGGGGCTGTAGGAGCAGAGCAGCCCTGCTGATGCTGAGCGCACAGCCCTCCCGGTGCTCAAGCAGGCTCACGGGGCAGCACTTGGGGAGAGTCACTCATGGCCATGGGACACTCTCTGTCTATTGTCTCATCCCTACTCTAAGCTGCTGTCCCGGGACCTAAGGCACAGACTCAGAGGGACTCCAGGAGGGACACACCAGCACAGTTGACTGCGGGGCCCAGGTGCCTTCCCAGAGGTGGAAATTCCTCCTCCTGTCGGGTCTGCTCATGGTTCACAGTTCCGTGTCACCCACGTCTGGAACCCTCTTCCTCCTGGACAGAAACGGAGCCTCATTCATGAAGCTAGGACTCAACTACAACTGTGTGAACATCAGCAGTGAGCTGTCACTGGGATCTTGGTGTTTTGCTTTCTGGGGAGAGAAGAAGACGAAAGAGAAAAAGAACTGATTAATCACCAGCTTTGTGTGAAGCATTTGAACAGACACTTTGGGACATGGTGGGCTGTCATGCTGCAGTGGCTCTGAGGGGCACATTAGGTATGCTAAATGACACCATTATATAGCATTAGTTTATAGTCACCAGTACCGTTGACAATGGTGGCCACTGAGCCAGCCTTCTTAACCAGTACCAAGTAGAGACATGTCTGATATTTTTTCCTTTTTCTTGCAGGCTTTTGCTGCCATTGTTAGCTGCTCCAGGTGCCCTATTAGGCAGTTGGACAGTGCCCAAGATTAGCAATTCTTTGTGATTTGTTAGTGAGCCTCTAAACAGCAGGCAGACATCAAGCGGCCCTAATTGTGATTTGAATACCATTGAATTCCTTTGTCCCTTTCTGGTTCCCAACTGTACTCTTGTATCGTCTTTTGAAACCTATCATATTCTTAACTTCAAAGTTTCCTCAATGCCCGAGTAACAGGAGGCTCTCAAGTGGCAATGCTAAATGGGTACACTATGCCCGGGATAAATAACACATCTAAGAACTTCCCAGACTTCAGACGCATCTGTATTAATGTAGGCAGCAGTTGCAAGATTATTCTACCCTTGCATGATGCCCTATTATAAACATCAGAGGAGAGGAGGCTTGGGGAGGGGAGGCCTGCTCATTCCTGTTGGGTTTTATTAAGTTTCCTCCACGGCGCATGCAACACGAGACCGTCGGAACACTATGGTGGCCTCCATGTGACTCTTTCATCAAAGGAAGCCAACGTTTGCACACTGCTTGTGTGTTTGTCATCCAAAATGCTCCCAAGAATTTAAGCACTGCAAAACTTTGAAATATTTTTCATTAGGATACCTTTGCACAATCGACTCATAGCCTTGTTTTCTAAATAAAGGTATCATGTCAGGATACAATGATAAGCCCCAGGCATTCTGCACTCTGTGTATTTTAACATATTGTCTCAATTCACTATTGTGAGAGCCCATTACAAGATGTGCAAACCAAGGCTGGGACAGACTTACCCAATTTGCCTGGAATTAGTGATACAGGGAGCCCAGATTTGAGTACAGCTAAGGCCAATAGATTTTCTCTTCTCTAAAACGTCTTCATTTCTTATTTTTTCCTGCTCAAATATGCTGTGATGGATTGATCTTGAGTAATTACGAATGTGTAATTATGAATGTTGTCCTTCTCCATTGTCTTAAAAATCAAAGGTCATCTACAAGTTTCATACGTCAGGGAAGGGGTGGTTTTCTGCTGTGAAATGGGAAGTTGCAGTCTTGTCATTTGACCGAGTGTGAATCAGTCAGACACAATCAAACCAAATCAATTGTCCTTAAATTGGCTTCAGGAAGGCAGATTCATTACCTTAAAAAAAGGAAAAAGGGAAAGAAAGAAAGAAAGAAAGAAAGAAAGAAAGAAAGAAAGAAAGAAAGAAAGAAAGAAGAAAGAAGAAAGAAGAGAAGGAAGGAAAGAAAGAAGGAAGGAAGGAAGGAAGGAAGGAAGGAAGGAAGGAAAGAAAGAAGGAAGGAAAGAAGGAAGGAAAGAAGGAAGGGAGGAAGAAAAGGAACCCAGAGTCCCAATCTTTGCTCCCTTGCTCACAAATGTACGCGGTCCCCGCCCCTGCTGTTTTTATTGCTTGGCTTAGGCTGGGACTTTTCCCCAGCTGTTCTTAATTTGGGGTTGTTTTCCACTGCCTGTGAGCCACTCCATACTGTAAATATTTGGGATCAGTTTTTTCCTTAGCCTGGAGAACTCTATAGTGGTCACTTCAAACATGGGTGGAGAATTCGCTCTGCTCCTTTAAGGCTATTGTGCAAATTAAGAACTTGGTAGTTGATACCTTCCTGGCTCTGTGCACCACTTTTTCAGAGACTTTGAAGTCTAGAGGTACATAGAATTGTTTATGCATTAAACACACACAGAGTGCCCTTAAGAACAGATAGGAGCGGCTCTTAGGAACATATTTTCTTTCCAGTTCGTTCTTCCTCTATGTTGGGATCTTCAAGTTTCATTTTTTGAAAAGATCTCTGCCCACTGTCTTCAGTGGTGCTACTCTGACCTGGCTGTGAGAGGAGTCCTTGACTTAATGCCCCTGAGGCCACCCCCCATCATTGCTGTTGAACCAAGCGTCCCTGTGTCCGCCTCTGCCAGAGGCCTTCCCTGGACTGCCTTTCCTCCCCCAGCTCTGCCTGCCTTTGGGTTATTTTAAAATAATATGTAGTAATAACCACGTTAATATTAATACATCATGCTATTCAGCTATATATTAACTTTATGTCATCTCAGGACATATTCATATAGTGCATCTGATTTTATAAAATTATATGCATTTAATGTTACAGTGATCTTTAATTTTATCTTATAGCAGTTTGTGAATTGAGAGTTATACAAGACAAATAAAATGTCCCTTATGATTATCCTAAGAAAGCAGTTGCTTCATTTTGGTGTTACATTTGATATTGCATAAGACATTTTTCTCTATTTTATAAGAAAGTAGAATCTTGGATTAAATCTTCAGTGGATGTGAAACTAAAAGTCATATTAAGCCTCTGGCCAATCTTGCCAATAGAGAAATGCTGTGACAATGTGCTGCCTAACTATTTTTAATGGCAAATGCTGATAAATAGCATGTTGAAATGGCTCACATAATGTACTTTTAACAACTTCCTTGGGAAATAGTTTTATGTTGCCGTAAGATTTTCCTACAATGAAGCTTTTCCTGCTATTGGCTCTAAATTTCCTTTTGACATATTTGATGGCTCACTACAGTGTTGGTTTCACTGAGAACCACCTCCAGCCCAGGGCTGGGATGAAGAGTCACGTCTCCTTAAATCAGTAACACAAAAGTTGACTGACCATAACCAGAATCTTCTCTACCCAAACTTCAAATGGAGTTATGTTTGTATTACAGTGATATACTTTGAACACAGTTATAAACAGACCAGACACATTTTGTGCAAAGGCATATTGAATAAGAACCTTTCTCATGCCTGTGTGGTGTGCGGTGGTCCCAAGAGCTGTTTATCAATGTCTTTGGGGTACCAGCACCTTCAGGTAGCCATGCTGAAGGGACAGCTGTACTAGACCTAGGCCCCATGTTTAATGTGGTTTTCATTCTACCTCCTCCTGCTTTCTCTGCGCCCTCCCTCTGGTGCCCACAGCCCCGCCTCCACCATGCTGTGCTACCACTGGCAGGTGTCCGGCTGCTGGTCATGTCGGCCTCTCTCTTGCAGTATACAATGCTTACATCTTCACTCCATGTTTCCTTTGTGTTTTGTCTGTTTCCCCAGCCCTAGGAACTAGGGACCCTAGCAAAGAATTATTTCATGGGCTGGAGAGATTGCTTAGTGGTTAAGGCACTTGTCTGCAAAACCAAAAGACCCAGGTTCATCCTCCAGGATCCATGTAAGCCAGATGCACAAGATGGCACATGCATCTGGAGTTCGATTACAGTGGCTGAGGGCCCTGCAATGTCCATTCTCTCTCTGTCTCTCTCTCTCTCTCCTTTCTCTGAAATAATAAATAAATAAATAAATAAATAAATAAATAAATAATTTTAAAAGAAGAATTCTTGAAGAAGAGAAATGGCCATGCAGTGTTGGGATGCAGTGGTGACAGTTCAGGACCAGGAGGTCCTTGCCTGATATAATGAGGTCTGTAGCCTTGAAAACTGTATGAGCTGGTGACCAATGGACACTCACTCAGAGGACTGGCAGGTCCCGCTGAGCTTCCTCAGACTTCAGTGAAGACAAAACTATGGCAGTGCTGTGGGGATGGGCCATGGAGCGAAGCCAGGCAAAGGGGAGAGGGTTTGGGGGTCTCGCAAAGAAGAAGCTGATGCAAGAAGCCAGAGGAGCTGGAGAAGGCTCACCTCAGGGGGCTGGCAGTGTGGGCTGGAAGGACATGGCCTGACTCTGGAGCCAATGTGATTTGCTAATGGGTTTCATGTGGAGTGTAAGAAATAGAGAGGGATTAATGTTCCCTCCAAGCGTTTGGCTTGAGCAATCCGAAGGAATTCTCTGGAGAACGGCTAGAAGAAGAACAGATTGGGTGAAATCATCCGAGTTGAACACAGTGACCTGCAGGTGTCCATGGACATCCAAAAGAAGACATTAGATGAAGCCTAGGTGTGCAATTCTGGGATTCAGGGACAGCCAGGCCAGAGAGATGCACTCCCCATGGTCAGGGTGTGGGTGCTATCTAAAACCAGGAGACTGCTACAGGGCCCTGGGAGTGCAGAGGACGTGGGTCAGAGGATGAGTCCCAGGAGCTCCCATGTGTCAAGTTCAGAGGGATGAGAAGGCGCTCACGGTGCCTGGGGAGAGTGGCTGCAGGACGGGTGTGCTGAACACAGACAGTCCCTGACTTGCAATGCTTCCATACAGGGTTGTTGTTGTTGTTGTTGTGGTCGTTGTTTTCTCTTAACTTTACAATGATGCAACAGTGATGTGCTCAGCAAGAACCAGACCTCTAGTCCGAGCTTGGACCTTTGCCCAGGTTAGCCCCATGCTACCTGATTCTCTCTGAAGACTCTGGTGGCAGCCAGCTGAGCTCCCAGTGGGTCCCCCATCATGAGGGGAGCAGCACATGGCTGCTCAGTAGATCAGGGGTGTCTGTGCATTTTAACTTATGATCTTTTCAACTTGGGGTGGGTTTATCAGGCAAGGACCCCACTGTAAGCTGGGAGCCTCTGCAGAAGGAGACTAGAGGTGTCAGGAAGGTAGGGGAGGCCCCAGCTAGATCAAAAGCTGACTGAAAGGCAAAATGGGACCAGGACCAAGGTCTTCCCTTGGACATGGTGGTTAGGAGACCCATGGTGCCCCAATGGTGTAGGAATATGGCACAGTCAAGATCGGAGGGTGGACCACCTTAGTGGCTATGGTAGGGGAAGGAAGCAATGAACTTAGAGAGACCTTTTATAAATCAGTCATGGTCCAGGGAGATGGCTCAGTCAGTGAAATGCTTGCTTTGCAAGCATGAGGACCAAAGTTTGATTCCAATGCCCAAATAAAAAGTCTGTTCATGGTGGCACATCCTGGTGATCCCAGCACTGGAAAGGTGGAATAGGCAGACTAGCTTGGCCAGTGGGTCTAACCTATTTGCTGAGCTTCAGGCCAGTGAGAGTCTTTATTTTCAAAACACTATAGACAGCACCTGAGGAACGACACCTGAGGTTGTCCTCCAGCCTGCACACATATGCATGCACACCCACATACACACATGCACGCACACAATCACAGTGAGGATGGTGGCTAGCGTGCATCGATCCCCTATTCCAAATGCTGCCCATGGGTCAAATCGTTAGGAAGAAACGCAGAGGGATTAAGTGTGGCCCAGAAAGGGGCACGGTTGCTTTGGTTGTGGGGAGTGGATAAGTTCCTAAAAGCATGGCACCTAATGATAGGCTGCTAGGAAGGAAGATAAAATGGAAGACTCAAGGGGAGGGCTGAGGGGGAGCCTGGGATCCTCCAGGCATTGCATGGCACCCAGACTCTGGACAGAGGGAAGGCACACCACCTCCTGTGCCCACAGGAAAGGAGAATAGTAGACAGAAAGGCCTGTCCATGCTATTAAGATGGCATCTGGGAAGGAGCCGGAGTGAGGTGAGTGGCACAGTAGAGGGACTGGCAGTCCCAGATGTCCCATTAGCAGGAGAGATGAGTGGGGCCAAGTCTTCCAGAGCACTGTGCACCCGGGAGCAGCTTGTGGGGAGGAGTGGAGAGGTGCAGGGGTTGCGGGTACCCAAAGAACAAAGAAGCTGAGCATGTAGCAGTGCTAGAGCATGAAGAGGTGAGCCGGAAGATGCAAGGGTGCTCAGGAGGCCGTGAACCCCAGGTGAGATAATAGTCTTCAGGGGTAAGGGAGAAGGGGTTGAAGGACTCTGGAAGCTCAAAGAGCAGGCGCAGTGGAAGAAGAGATATACAGACATTGGAAACTCAGGCCTGTGTGCCCCGGGCTGCTATGTGCAGACAGTCTGCAAGCTCTCAGCACCTTACGAGCAGCACAGAGTGTGTACTGAGGCGGTGGAAGTTGATAGAATAGAAATGGAGTCCCTTTTGCAGTTCCTTAACCAAAAACTTAGTAAGTAACATTCTGAATGAGGGGTCGCATGGCTATGCCTGACACTAAGATCACAACAGCCTCTACCAGAATCACAGTCTTGTGCAAAGCCACAGTCCATTAGGAAAAGGACTTCCACTAACAGTTGTCTGTTTAATCGCGGGCTCACTGCACCTGGTAGGGAAGGTTCTCACAGCCCAGGGTCACCGTGGTTTCACAGCACATGGCATGATCCCCTCCTTGCTCCTTGGGACCAGCCCTGCCACGCTTCACCTCGCCTTGCCTCGCCTCCGGGAGTTGCTCCTGATGCATTCAGGCACATGTGCTGCTTCCATGCAGGGCCCTGCGGTACCCACGGAAGTGCCATCGTTCTCAGGAGCACCTCATTTTCTTGACAGAACAAAAGGTGAAGTTGCCCAGCAGGTAAAGTGCCAGACCTGGAGTTAAGGGAGAAGAAACTGGACGATTGGCATTCAGGACTTTACCTTCTCTAGGGAAAGGACAGCAGGAGGGAGCCCGTGTGTAGCTACAGGGGTGGGGATCCCCTCCAACCTCCAAACTCCCCTGTCCACCTGCCCCGTGAGATGTCAGGGAGAGGAGACTTTGCCAAAGAAGGTGTCTGGGGCAAACCGCATGACCAAGGATGAGACATTTCGACCAGGAGAGGTGGCTCTCCCCATAGGCATGTGTCTTAGAAAACAAAGGATGTGTGATACCAGCTGTAGATGCCTGCATGAAGGCCCTGACAGAAGTCTGCTGGTAGACTTTGCTGGCCATTTTCCCATCTCGGGCCACAGCCCCTAGCTGATGCACCATCAGATACGGCTCCAGGACCTCAGCGGTGAGCTCCTCTCTAAAATGCCTGTACTCAGCCATGGCCCAAAGTCCTGAGCACAGCTCCAAGAGGAGCCCTAAGCATGGAAGGGAGATTTGTTGCTTATAAGCTGCTATGAGCTGAAAAGGAACCCACATCCCCTACCTGGCTTCCCGACTGTGTAATGGCTGGGTTATTATTGTATTTTTTAATATTTTATTTTTACAAAGGTTTAGTCTTTCCCCCTCCCCTGATCCCACTTTCCCTGTGGGTTGCTGGCGTTCCCTGTAATTGCTGTTTTTAATGGTAGCCTGCTTTAACTGGCTCACAGCAATGAAACAGGGGACACTTGGGGCATCTCTGCTTCTCTGACCATATTGTTTTTACCATGAATCAAAGATATGGGAACAACAGAAGAAGAAATCCTGGCTCTTGGTGCAAAGTTAACTCTGAGCCAGACAGGCTGAGGTTTCTGTTTCCTGGAGCCATGGCCCCTGATCTGTGAGTGAGAGGACCCAGGGGATACTCGGCCCTCTGTTCACCAAGGTGTCCTGCAGGCACTGTGGGCTCCAAGGACCACCTGCATTCCTGAAAAGCAGAAGTGCCTGTTTGCCACTTAAGCGTGTCCCCCTTTGGGGTTAAGCTGTGACGTCACAGAAGGCTTCTCACTGTGCAGTTTTCAGTCAAGCTGCCCTGAGGAGTCTGTAGGAGGCTCTCGCACAGAGGACCTGGCGTTTATTCTGGAATGAAAACAGACGCATTCCAGGTGAGGTTTACAGAAGCATGCGAGACAAAAGCTCAGTGACAGGCCTCAGAGGAAAGGGGACAGTGCTCATGAAAGTCACCTTGGAGGGGAGAGCTGAAACTGGAGAGATGGCGTAGTGGTTAAGGCGCTTGCCTGCAAAGCCAAAGGACCTTGGTTCAATTCCCAAGGACCCACATAAGCAAGATGTACAAGGTAGCACATGTGTCTGGAGTTAGTTTGCAGTGGCTAGAGGCCCTGGTGTGCCTGTTCCCTCTCTCTCTCTCCCTCTCTCTCTCTCTCTCTCTCTCTCTCTGTCTGCCTCTTCCCTCTCTCGCTCTCTCAAACAAACAAATAAATAAATAACATTTTTTTAATAAAAAAAAAAAGAAAGTCACCTGGAAATCTTGTTCTTTTGAGTAAGTCTGATGTGCAGTTCATGCTGTGAGTTTAGATCCACCCTCTTTTGGTAAGTGGCGACAATGCACTAATAAACAGGCTTTCTGCACTTGCTCTGCATTGTGTGCTTTGTGCAAAGCTGGCCACAGTGCTATTGCCTTTTAAGTAACCACAAAACACAAGGTTGTGGAAATCCATCTTCCACAGGCTTTGCATCACTCACAGGGGCTCTCTGACCTGTCTTCTGACTCCCAGGAGGACCACTGCAGAATGCTATGCTCACATGGGTCAGTAGATCTCCACGCCAGGGGCCTGCCTCCCACAGCACAGTAACTACACATGGGACTGCTAAACACAGCTTGACAGGAAGATGAAAGTCACATAGAAGTGATTTGAGGCCTTGTTGTATCTGTAGCTATAGGAATACAACAAGATTAAACACATCTGAAAGAGCAGTTGGCCTGACACCTTGTATCCACTCATTTAAGAAGTCGGCTAAGGGCTGGAGAGAGAGCGTACTGGTTAAGGTGCTTACCAGCAGAGCCAAAGGACCCACGTTTGATTCTCCAATACATGCATAAATTTGCAATGGCTAGAGGTCCTGGCGTGACAGCTCGCTCACTCTCTCTCTCTCTCCTTCCTTGCCTCCTCCTCTGTGCCTCTTTCTCTCTCAAATAAATAAAATAATATTTTTAAAAAAGAACTCTGCTAATGATATCTAAAACCTGTGCACATCTGCACATCAAGATCCATATGCACATGTATGGATGTATGTATGTGTGTGCACATGTGTGCATGCATGTGCATTACAAACCTCACTACAGCACCATGGTGTCCAGCTGCCACTCTAATCACCTAGTTTTCAACCTCATGTAACCCAGCTGGGAAAATACAGCTGGAATTCGCAAGGCCAGGGCTTCTTCCCAAGCGGACAGAACATGAACATGCTTGCCCTCTGAATGGGCCCCTTCCATAGGTTGGTCTAACTTATCTATTCTTTTATTTACCAATTTATTTTAATTTATGAAAAAGTTTCAGTGCTTGAGCAGTTTGAGACACAGTGCTATAGTCTAAATTTTCATTAATATGTAAACTGCTATCCCTGAGTCAAAAGGACATTCATTTCTGTGAGTGATGAAGCCACTGAGGTCAACTACGAAACTTCTCTTTTTGAAAAAAACATTTCATTTATTTATTTACAAGCAGAAGGAAAGAGAGAGAATGGGCATGTCAGCGTCTCCAGCTACTGCAAATGAACTCCAAATGCATGCACCACTTTGTGCATCCGGCTTTATGTGGGTACTGGGGAACTGAACCCAAATCATTAGGCTGTACAGGCAAGCGCCTTAACCACTGAACTATCTCTCGGGCCCTGAAACTTCTTTTTTGAACATGGCAGATTGAATCCTACATACTTGGCAGCAGTCAAGCTGTGTGAGCAAGTACATCAGCAATCTTAATTTCTTGCTGTGATAAAGTGGGCCAAAAAAAAGGGAGGTGCCAGGCGAGGTGGCGCACACCTTTAATCCCAGCACTCAGGAGGCAGAAGGATTGCTGTGAGTTCGAGGCCACAATGAGACACATAGTTAATTTCAGGTCAGCCTGGGCCACAGTGAGACCCTACCTCAAAAACCAAAAAAGAAAGAAAGAAAGAAAGAAAGAAAGAAAGAAAGAAAGAAAGAAAGAAGAGAGAGAGAGAGAGAGAGAGAGAGGGAGAGGAGAGGAGAGGAGAGGAGAGGAGAGGAGAGGAGAGGAGAGGAGAGGAGAGGAGAGGAGAGGAGAGGAGAGGAGAGGAGAGGAGAGGAGAGGAGAGGAGAGGAGAGGACTGGGTGTGGTGGCACACGCCTTTAATCCCAGCACTCAGGTGGCAGAGGTAGGAAGATCACCTGAGTTTGAGTCCACCCTGAGACTACATAGTGAATTCCAGGTCAGCCTGGACCAGAGTGAAACCCTACCTCAAAAAAACTTTAAAAAAGGGGGGGGGTTCCTTGAGACTCCACCCATCACTGCACTAAGTGCCCCCCCCCAGCACGCACTTCATTCCTACCATACACATCTGTCAGAGGGGGTGGAGAGGAGGCCCAGTGACACCTTCACCATCACCAGGCCACAGATGGTTGGGAGAGTCTGTACCACTCAGACTCCCTTCTTCTTTCTTTCCTTCTTCCTGCCTTCCATCTTTTGTTCCTTCCTTCCTTCCTTCTTTCCTTCTTTCCTTCCTTCCTTCCTTCTTTCCTTCCTTCCTTCCTTCCTTCTCCTTTTCCTTCCTTTCTTTTTCCTTCCTTCCTTTTCTTTCTTCCTTCCTTCTTCTTCTTTTCTTCCTTCTTTCCTTTTTTTTTCTTCTTTCTTTCTTTTCTTTCTTTCCTTCCTTCCTTCCTTCCTTCCTTCCTTCCTTCCTTCTTTCCTTCCTTCCTTCCTTCCTTCCTTCCTTCCTTCCTTCTTTCTTTCCTTCCTTCCTTCCTTCCTTCTTCTTCTTTCCTTCCTCCTTTCCTTCCTTCCTTCCTTCTTCCTTCTTCCTTTCCTTCTTTCCTTCCTTCCTTCCTTCTTTCTTTCCTTCCTTCCTTCCTTCCTTCCTTCTTCCTTCTTTCTTCCTTCCTTCCTTCCTTCTTTCCTTCTTTTCTTCCTTTCTTCTTTCCTTCCTTCCTTCTTTCCTTCTTTCCTTCCTTCTTTCTTCCTTTTCTTCCTTCCTTCCTTCCTTCCTTCCTTCCTTCCTTCTTTTCTTCCTTCTTTCTTTCCTTCCTTCTTTCCTTCCTTCCTTCTTTCTTTCCTTCCTTCCTTCTTTCCTTCTTTTCTTCCTTTCTTCTTTCCTTCCTTCCTTCATTCCTTCTTTCCTTCCTTCTTTCTTTCTTTCCTTCTTTCCTTCCTTCCTTCTTTCTTTCCTTCCTTCCTTCTTCTTTTCTTCCTTTCTTCTTTCCTTCCTTCCTTCATTTCTTCTTTCCTTCCTTCCTTCTTTTCTTCCTTCTTTCCTTCCTTCCTTCATTCCTTCTTTCCTTCCTTCCTTCCTTCCTTCCTTGCTTTTTTCCTTCCAGAACAATCTCTTCCTCCCTTTAGTTGCTTCTTGTCAGGTATTTGGTCACAGCAACAAGAAAATGACCTGAGACACACTGTCACCTGCATTCCCACCGTTACCATGTCACCCTCCTGTGCCTGGGCCCTGCTCCCTCTGTGGCCCACTCCATGCCCAGGCACACCCATCTGTCCTACCTTCCTTGGATGGTGACATCAATACTGCCTAATTTCTTCACTTTCTTCAAGTCTAAGCCCAGAGTCACCAGAAAGTGACAGATGTGGACTTTTTCCTGCATCTGTCTGCAGCTGCTGTAATCCTCTCAGGCTGCCGCTCTGACCATATGGCCTTGGCCTTCACACACCTCAGCCCATTTCTTCCTTTCCCTCTCCCTGACACTCTCTCTCTGCCAGAAGTTCTTGCCTGGGTCCTCATGGGCTGCAGATTCTAGTATGGCTTATAGAGAAGGGCATTGACAGGCCCCTGCCACCCCTGCAGATTCATTTCCTGGAAGCCACCTTTCCCCTCACCACTGCGGCCATAAACACCCTATGCAACATGGGTGCCTTGCTTTCCCTCTGCGCAGAGCCCCTGCCACCATCCCTGCCTTGGCTGCCAAACAGGAGCCCTCAGTGCCTTTCAGAGCCCCAAGGAAGACTTGCCTGATGGCCAGAGTACATGCAGTCCTCACTTTGACGTACAGACGCTCTTCCCAAGCCCTCGCCCAGGGCTGTCCCGTAGTAGGTGCTGCAGAAGTTTTCGTGGGCTGAATGCAGATGCACATATGTCGAAGTAAATACCCTTGTGCTCAGGGAATACTGGGGAAGATCGGCTTCACTCAGTTGTGTTCACGGATGAAACTTCCCTTTAACTCCCGGTTGCAGTATCTCAAACCAGCTCCATCTTATAGGATTCAGGTCTGTCCAACCCTCAGCCCATAGACCACCCCCAGGATAGCTATGACCGCAGCCCAACACAAAATCACAAACTTACTTAAAACAGCGTGAGCTTTTGTGTGATTTTTTTTGGTAACTCAATTTCATTGTGTGACACCAGAGTGCAGTATGTCAAAGGGAGGACACACTGAGCCCTTGTGTCCAACAGGTGATTGAGTACCAAAGACTGGGGAATTTGCAATGCGCAGAAATCTACTGCCTTAGAGTTCTGGAGGTTCTCAGATGTCCAATACCAGGCAAGGCACTGGCACTGGCACCAGCCAACCCTTCCTGGCGCATCATCCCGTGGTGGGGTGCAGAAGGGCAGGAGGAAACAAGAGCCAAGCCAGCCCTGCCCCACCCCCAACACTGTTGTGTTGGCAATGAAATTGCAGGCTGAGGTGGGAGAATTGTGAGTTCAAGGCCAACCAAGGCTACCTACAAGAATTCTGTCTCAATCAAAACAAAACAAAATTCCAGCATGAGTTTTGGAGAGAGCAGATAGCTTAAGCTACTACACAGGACATTCCTGGTTAATGAGATGTTAATCATACAACAAGATTATCACAAGAGAAACTTAACATTGGTTCCAAAACAAGACTTAACTCTCCTAACTAAAGATTATTTCCCAAGGCAGTCAAAAGGAAAGGGCCAGCGGGTCCCATTTCTGGGAGAAGTGGGCAAGAAATGTACCTGCCTTGGAGGGGACAGGGAGCTTCTGCTTGAAGTCCCTAGCTTCATTTTTCCTTTGCTCCCTTTAACTGTGAAAGCAAATGAAGAAAAAGAGGAACACCCAGGGTTTCAAAGTAACTTAGTCTAAGCAAAGGGAGAGAGACTTCAGGGAGATCCATAACCCAGCGTCCAGCTCCAAGGCAGCCACAACATTCATTCCAGCATGTCCCAGTGTGTCCACCCTACTCGGCTGCCCCTCAGCTTCCTCTGCAATGCACAGGGACTCTGCCCAGGAGAGGCTGAAACCTCACACAACTGGCCCTATTTACATCAGGGATATGGTGCCTTGTACAGTAATGCCTTCAATGATTATTCAAAGTGGATGGAAATTGTTATAAATTTGCCAAGGTCATTTAAAACTAATGAATTTGCTGGGCATGGTGGCACATGCCTTTAATCCCAGCACTAGGGAGGCAGAGGTAGGAGGATTGCCATGAGTTCAAGGCCACCCTGAGGCTACATATTGAACTCCAGGTAAGCCTGGACTAGAACAAGACTCTACCTCAAAAATAAATAAATAAATAAATAAATAAATAAATAAATAAATAAATAAAATTAAAAACACCTAAGGAACTTGAGGCCAGTGGCTCTAAGCAGTTGTCCATTTGTAATTCTGCTGTGTTCGGTAGATGACAAATTTGTTTTCTCATTAGTTACATTGGTTTGCTCAAGTAGTCCTGTTCATAGTTATTTAGTAAAGCCTTTTCTGAGTAATCGAATTTATAAAAGTGGCAAAGATCGAAATGGAGTCACTCATGTCAACACTAATGAAAAATAAATACACAAAGCCAAGAGGTTACAAAGGAAGTGTTCCTATGCATGACTGCCTGGGAGTCATAACCGCCAGAGTCTCTGGCAGAACCACAAACTTGCGCAAAGACCACCACGACCTTACACAAGACAGCTGGATCTGCCGAGCAGCCCCAGGCTGACGTCACCCTGTGTATGCTCACAGCCAAAGACTGCTGCTTCAAAACATTTTATGTAACTTAGTTTTTGCATTAAAAAATTTCCCTTAGTGCATTGATTTCCATATGGCCATAGGGTAGGTGATAAGAGTTCCTACTTCACTGTGTGATGTCAGCATGTGATGTTCCCATCGCAGTGTCAGGTCCGCACACAGTGTTGGCCGCTCTATGGTGGTCTTGTTCTCAAGGGAAAGGTGACTTTGCTTCACTCTGTACCCTTGTGTTTTGTTTTGTTTTTGTGACAGGTTCAGCCCTACCTTTAAAACACGTGTGCACAGCTTTGCAAACGTGTGCTACCTCCGTGCAAGCTCTCTGTATCCTTTTACACTGTCTTTTCTCAAGGCTGCAGAATTCGTCCTCTTCAGTTTCCTCTGGCATCATTGCTCCTTGCCCCCTCATCAAATGGAGGTACACTTTTATACTGAAAATGAAAATCTTCTGTCACTAGGTATTTACGAGGGTGGAATGTGGTGATGACATTTATTGTAACAGAATCAGTAGTTCACACACACACACAAAAATCTCTAAACATGAAGCTAGTTCAGGAAGGGCGGGGCCAACTTTGCACAGCTGACTTTTCTCCATAACATGTGCTCAGACCCCCGCTTTGCTCCACACACCCTCTGTCACGATCCTAGAATCACATTTCCCCGAGCTACGCCTTACTATGGCTCGGAGAGACTGGCTCTTCTGCTGAGGTTGTTCTCACTCTCTCTTCACTGCTATCCACAGCCCTGAGTGGCAGCAGCATTTGTCACAGTGGGTCTCTCCCATGCAGCAACTGCACGGCCTTGGGTGGCCACCACAGCCAGGAGGTAGGTTCGGTGATCCCACTCTACAGATGGAGAGACTGAGAGTGAGGGTGCTTAAGGAACTCACCCTGAGTCACACAGCTCATAAAAGAAGTGAAGCCAGGATTTCAACACCCACTGGTGTGAATTCAAAGCCAAACAATTCATAAATGATAGACATTTTTTTCATTGGTTGCAAAGCTCCCCACAGATACCCAAGCTGTGCTGCCCAAATACCTTAAACAAATTGCACACACCTTCCCATTTACCTTAAGGCAATAGATGACTCCTTCAACATACTGTACCATCGATGTTGTGTGCGTAGCTGTTCATGTGCCGTTGTTGACTGAATGATGGACAAGGGAGCCTGCACATGCTCACTACAGATGTGATTTTAATTGTTCGAATCCATTTGGTGTGTGGTTAGTTGACTTTGACGACGTGGTACTTGGAGCTATGATGAGCTAATGACATCATCTGCGTTTGTCTTTTAGCCACCCAGAACTGGATAAATGCGCTCAAGTCCCCCAGCATGACCCCTTTTCCATCTGTACCATGGAAGGCTTCCTGAAGGTGCAAAGCTGACTCTTGCAGCCTCGTGGGCACCAACTGACAGTCTCCCCACAGTGCAGAGCCCCCTGCTCTCAGTGGGTCCATGGAGCCTCCCCTCCGAAGGTTCTTGAAATATGAGTGAGAACCGAGGGAACCCTCCCCAAGTTGGCACAGACTTTCCACCCAGCCCCATGTGCCCTCTGTGATGTGACTTTTCCTGGGAATGGACAATAGTCCAAAGAAAGTATCCAATCCCCGTCTAGCTTAGGGAGCCAGAGAGTTTATTAGGGTCACTTGCAGGAAGGAGCTCAGGCAGCTGTACCACTGAAAATCCCATCTGAGCATGAGTGACAACTCACAAAAGCTGCGTCACCAAGGGTCCCCATGCCCTTGCAGTCAGCTCTGCCATGGAAGCGTCTCTTCTCCCCAGCAATGTCTGCTGCTTCTGTAACCTTGGAGATGACCTCAACTAAAAAGTAACAGAAGAATCTGGCATACAGGAGTGAGAACTCTTGCTAGCTGGCTGTGTAACCTCGGAAGGGCCTGGATGCTGATCCATCCTCATTTTAACCACATCTCTCAAAGTCCACACCACTCACCCCATGTCATGTCAAGGGCTCCAGTTTCTTAACTTCACTGGACATCCAAGAACCCCAGCAGGGCTCAGACTTTGGTGGCTGGTGGTAAATTTGGGGTCATTGTTCACTGACATCTGAGTGGAGCTTGTGAAGCCTCCATATTTCAATAGGTGGAAAAATTCTTCACTCCACATTTCCAAACTGCCTTTCTTAGCCCTAAAGAATCTTAACATTAGGAAACCTACAACCTGCATTCATGTGCATTTCAGGTTATCCACTTCTCTCTTTCTATTTCTGAGGAAGAAGAAGAAATAAGGAATAGGCTCTGGAGTAGACAGATGTTCATGGAAAAATCAGTGGCAGCTTAGAAGCAGCAGTAAGTTGAAGTGTTATTTACATGCCTCTGAAAGCAGTAAGGTTATGTTTTTGAAGCTTGAACACAATGGTGCATGCTTGCATTAATTGATAAGAAACTCCTAAGACAGATATGCTTAACTTGACTCAAACGTTATGCTATATATACACGTACCTTTCCTGCTCTTTGAATCCCTTGTTTATGAGTAAGCATGTATGTTCTCAAATCCATACATAGCTACAAAGAGAAATATCGTACAGTCCTCAGTCCTCTGCAGGTACTGACAAGCTCGCAAGCATAGAGAGCCCTTTGCTCTGCACTCGTAGATCCATCCCTGCAGCCATGGGCCTAGAGACCTCTCCAAGGGAAGTCTGGCCTCAAGCTCCCAGTTTAGAGGATGGGGGTGAGCTTCCCAGTGGGTCCCACTGCAGGCACACACGTGGTCCCAGATACTCACAGAGTATTTTTCTTTTTTTTTTTTTAATTTTTAAAATTTTATTTATTTCCTTTTTCATTTGCTAGAGCAAGAGAGAGAAATAAGCAGACAGAAAGAGAGAGAGAGAGAATGGGTGTGCCAGGCTCTCCAGCCTCTGCAAACAAACTTCAGACTCATGTGCCGCCTTGTGCATCTGGTTTACGTGGGTCATGGGGAATTGAACCAAGGTTCTCTGGCTTTGCAGGCAGACGCCTTAACTGCTAAGCCATCTCACCAGCCCCACAAGGTAATTTTCTGCCCCACGTGAGCAGAAGGAGCACTCAACACAGGGATACGGCTTCCGAAGGAGTACCAGCTTACCCTCCACCAGCCCCTTTCCAGGTTCAAGCACAGACTAATACTGTGAAAATCATTCCCTGTAACTTCTCATGTCCTTCCTTACTGACCTGTCCCCTCTGCACTGTAAGAAGAAATTGATTTCTCTGGGGCTGGAGAGATGGCTTAGCGGTTAAATGCTTGCCTATGAAGCCTAAGGACCCTGGTTCGAGGCTTGATTCTCCAGGACCCACGTAAGCCAGATGCACAAGGGGGTGCATGCATCTGGAGTTCGTTTGCAGTGGCTGGAGACCCTGGCGCACCCATTCTCTCTCTCTCTCTCTCTCTCTCTCTCTCTCTCTCTACCTATTTCTGTATCTCTCTCTCTCTCAAATAAATAAATAATAAAATATTAAAAAAAAAAAAGAAATTGATTTCTCATGGTGTTGCATTGTTTGATGGGCCAAAGGGCTTATTTTAGCATCCTACCATAACCACGTACATCGAGGGAAGAATAAAAGCAGGTGATAAGGAGGTTTATAGTTTAAAGTAATTTGTGTTTGATTAAATTAAATATTTATGGAAAACACTAAGAGAAGAACTCTTAGATGGTGGACACAGTGGGGTCATGAGTAATGACTCCTCTTAGATGGTGGAGACAGTGGGGTCATGAGTAATGACTCCTCTTAGGTGGTGGAGACAGTGGGGTCATGAGTAATGACTCCTCTTAGATGGTGGAGACAGTGGGGTCATGAGTAATGACTACTCTTAGATGGTGGACACAGTGGGGTCATGAGTAATGACTCCTCTTAGGTGGTGGAGACAGTGGGGTCATGAGTAATGACTACTCTTAGGTGGTGGAGACAGTGGGGTCATGAGTAATGACTCCTCTTAGATGGTGGAGACAGTGGGGTTATGAGTAATGACTATGTTTCCAACGAATGACATTGAAAGACAACATGTAGAGAAGATTTCAATGCTCTTCTATTCCATATTAAGTTATTTCCCTTTAAAGAAAATAATTCTTTGCATTCCTATGGCTGGTGAATATTTGCACCATAATGTTGCTTAAACATGTAACACAACGAGCTTGCTTTAAGCCCTGTGTTCACTAGCAATTCATGTTGATGAAAGAAATTGGACAAGGAAGGCCTCAGAATAAATACAGTTTAGACCAACATGTGTCAGATCTGGCAGACTGCATTATTTTCTTACAATGAAATTGCTAGTTCCAAGTTTCTGAGTAGCAGAAATATGTTGGTGGCTCTATGTGGCTTGTCATTGACCAGAGCCTGCTTTACTGTGAAGTTGATGGCATTGTGTGTACCTCCAATATTGTCATTCTCATAATTTACCATTTCCCTGTCCATGCCTCTAGTTGTTTTGAATTGCCAATTCATTATGTTGACAGGCAAATCATGTCTAAAATGTATTCCAAAACACAATAATGAAAAATAAAAATACACTATTTAACGAGACATTTTCCTGGCCCATCTTGTGCTACATTTACTGCTAACTGACTCTTGCAATTGCTTCTATATGAAGTATAGAAGGTTGGTAGCTGGCAGGCACTTTTCTCCAAGGGGAAAACAGCTAAGATGACAGCTGAAGCCATGGTCCTCTTGTCACCACTCCCAGGGCAGCTGGAGGTCTCAGTTCCCTACCATGTTTTTCACATTTTTTTAAGAATAAACCATCATTTTGTTTGGCGTTGGTGCACTGTTATCATTTTAGTACAAGATAGACCTCTGCTGTCATTCATTCAGGACCATTAAAGAAAAGACCTCTTTCCCACACTAGGATTTTGAATTCTTCAAAATCAAAGACCGTGTTCATGAAATAACTCAAGAGGGAATTTGGATCTATGAAAACCTTTTATAGATGAGCCTGGCTAAGGAGAAGTTTTGTCTCCCTAGCTGGGTAAACAGTGCAACTTTACCCAAGAGCACCAGAGAAGGATGCTACCTGGGTGATGAATGGCGTATGTATGTATGTATGTATGCATGCATGCATGTATTTATGTATGTATGTGTGTATTTGAGGTCTCCGACTACTAACACATGTTAAGTGAAAAGATTAGCCTTGAAATAACACAACAAAGTGGTTTTCACATAAGCTATGTGTCAATATTTTTAATTACCATCAAAATAGAACACAAAATTTCAAAACAACTTTTCAATTGTTGAACTGCAGAATACCCAAGCATGTGTGGATTCCACAGGTAAACAGAGGCCCAGCTCTGAGGAGAAAGGGATAGTACCAATTTATTTCAAAAGTTCATATGCAATTACAACCTGGGGCAACACCAGGGAGTTGAGGGGACATAAGAATGCAATAAAGGGCTTTGAGAGATGGCTTATCAGTTAGGGCACTTGCTTGAAAAGCCAAAGGACCCAGGTTCAATTCCCCAGGACCCACATAAGGCAGATGCACAAGGGGGCTCATGTGTCTGGAGTTCATTTGCAGTGGCTAGAGGCCCTGGCATGCCTATTCTCTCTCTCTCTCTCTCTCTTTCATACTCTACCTGCCTCTTTCTTTCCCTCTCTCACTCAAATAAATAAATAAGAATTGAAAAAGAATGCAAACATGAAGTGCTGGCCTGGGTTGAGAAGTAAACAAGGTGGCATTCATAAAGCACTTTGAGATAGTCTATCCTCCATGTGGATGATAAGGCTGAAACTGGATGTCTAGAGGCATTTTCAGGAGTACAAGAATGAGATACACTCAATGAATTCTCAGGTTATCGGTAGTCTCTTTTTATAACCTAATTGTTCACCCAGCAAGTGACCATGTTCCAAGTACATGGTCTCCTATAATATAGTTGCATTTTTGTTAAATATTGCTTTATTTCTACTTTTCCAAGGGCAGAATTACCTTGTGATATCATCTATAAAAATGTGCCTGTGCAGTGTGCACCCTAGAGAGGATTAAGTGGTGCACCAATGTTCAGCAATCACGGAGCCCCTAGAATGTCTCAGTCATGCACTGTGGCCACCTGTTTCCATAGAGACCCATAATGCCCCACCAACCACCCAGCAGGATATGACAGAAGCTGCTGGAGATACCTTAGTGAGTGCACCCTGCACTCTGCCGTCTCATTTCAGCTCACTGGGATTCTAAGGTGATTAATCTGATAATGTGATGGTGATTGAAAATATTTATTGTCACCACGACCTATCGTTTATTCTGTGGTGCTTCAAGACACTGACTGGATGTTCCTGTTCACATCTGTAAACATGTCGATGTAAATATCTGGGTTGTGATACAGTGACCTAATTACTTTGACATTTGTCGTTTGCTTTTTAATTTTCCTATCTTGGACAAAGATACAGGAAATGCAGTACTTGTCACGAAAGCACTGGGAGCACCGAGGGGCATTGACAGTCTTGAATGGCTTCAGATTTCACTGCTGGGATCCATGGTGTTCATGGCCAGGAGCAGAAGCAAGAGAGGAAGTCATGGAGGAATCTTCGATGTCAGAGGATGGCAGGCATGGAGATAATGGGAGTCCCTTCCTTAGACAGGACAAGAGTGACATAAACCAGGATGGGGAGATGGGAAGGAAGCCTGTCCTCGCCCAGTGCACCAGAATTCCATGTTTACTTTATGACAATGTTGCATTCCTAAGAGCAGATGTCCTACCCCCATACTCTCCTCTTCCTATGACATGTTTAGTTAGTGTCTTTTCAAAAGATGAAAGTGATCCAATTTTCATGGAAACGCACCACTACCAATTCGCTTTTGTAAAAAAGAGAAATAATCAAAATAAGATATATTTTTTTTAATCAATGTGCCTATTTGTATTTGGGATGCTAAATTTCCTTCACTTTGTTTTCTTTTTCAGTGTTCATTATGTGAATGGCGCTCTTAGGAAACTGACCAAGGCCACATATATAAATCTGTGCAGCTTGGGTAGGGAAACTCATATAATGAGCCCTGAGAGCTCCAGGAATGTTGATTTCTTCTTGAAAGCCATCACCATGTTCTCCCTAGTTCATGCATTCAAGCACTGAACTCACATGAGAGGAAATAAGTGAATCTAGCCAAAGATGAGGTTTTATGAGTGACCTTCCCTCTTTCCCAGCTTTCCAGAGCCATTTCTGCCCCCTACAACATGCCCGTTGTCACTAGCTCTGGTATCAAGTTGACTCAGACACATTTGATGACCAGGCAGCAGTAGAAGTCTGTGAGAAGGAAATAGTCACATTGGCCAGATATATCTGCTGCTCTAACTTCAAATAGAAGCTGTAGAAATACAGAGAAGAGCATCAAAGAGCCAAGCGTGGCTCTGGCCCACATCCTCTGGTAACTGACATGGCAACACTGAGCAGGCTTGGTCTGCAGAAGTACAACTGTGACACATGAAAACAAGATTGCACTGGGCCTTGTAGTCTCTGCGTTCCATTTAGCCTGTCACATTCAAAGCTTCACAGATGACCATGATATTGAAAGTTCTGATCTGAAGAGTCAGATTCATCAGTTGTACATTTTCCTATGTGAACTGATAGATTCTCAAGGATGCCAGATCAGAGAGGTTACCTCAAAGTTTACCTCAGGAAGTTCATGGCTAAGGGTATGCTTGTTATGGTTTAGATATGAAGTGTCCCACAAGAGGGCTTATGTGATGAAGGCTTGGTACTTATGTGATGGAGAACTTTAGAGGTTTTTGCATCTTGAATGGTGTTATCTGTCAATAAATTTATCCACTGATGAGCTCATAGCTGAATGGGCTAATAAAAAGTAGGGAGGGCTGGAGAGATGGCTTAGCGGTTAAGGCATCTGCCTCCTAAGCCTAAGAACACTGGTTCCAATCTCCAGGTCCCACGTTTAGCCAGATTTGCAAAGTGACGCAAGGGTTCAATGCTGCACTTGACCATAAGGGGGCGCACACATCTGGATTTAGTTCACAGCAGCTGAGAGGCTGCTGGCACACCCATCTCTATCTGTCTTCCTCCCTCTCTCTCTGTCTCTTTCTGTATCTCTCTCCAAAAAAAAAAAAAAAGTAGGGAAAGTAGGTCACTAGGGGCATAGATTTGGAGTGAATATCTACTCTTCAGATATAATTTTTATCTCCCTCTCTCTCTCTTTTTCTATCTCTCTCTCTCTGCTTCCCTCCACTTTTTCCCTCTCTCTTTCTTTCTCCCTTTCTTCCCACTTCTGCTTCCTCCCTCCCTTTCTTTCTATCTTTTCCTTTCTTTCTCTTTCTCCTTCCCTCCTATCATCTCTC
Source organism: Orientallactaga sibirica (assembly GCA_036365145.1). Lineage (NCBI taxonomy): Eukaryota > Metazoa > Chordata > Mammalia > Rodentia > Dipodidae > Orientallactaga > Orientallactaga sibirica. Next base: position 18,357,325 of record JAEOAD010000044.1, on the reverse strand, counting down.
CCCTCCTCCCTTTCTATCTCTCTGCCTCCTAGCTGCCCACATCATGCTGTTCGGCCTCGCCTCAGGCCTGCAGCAAGGAAGCCAACCATGAACTGAGCCCTCTGACACCACAAGACAAAAGAAACCTTTCCTCCTTCAAGCTGTTTTTCCGTGGAATTTTGTCACAGTGACAGAAACCAATATACTGTACATCCCTCAAATATTTGTACTGTTGTGTGGAGATGGTGAATGGGGATGAAGTACTCACCAGTGAAGGAGTGAGAAGGAGCATGGGGACCAAGTGGAGGAGCTTTTCAAAGTTTCCAGAAGGTACCTCCAAGGGAACTATTGCAAGTGTGGCCAGGGAGGAGCCATTGGTGGTGAGGGACTAATCTAGGAACCACACTAAAGCAACAGGGAAAAAGAAAGGAAGTTCCCTACTAGACTACATGGAGCTGTTACAAAAAGAGCGAGGAAAGTGTAGGTGTTCACCTCAACAGTGATAACTTCCAGAATATTCTGCCCTTTGTGGAAGACTCCTGTATGAGTGCCACACTTGAGTCCAATGCTTGGTAGGTAGCACTGACACAGAAGTCTTCCACAAAGGGCAGAATGTTCTAGAAGATCATCATGTTGAAAGAGTCACTTTACCATGATGCTTTGGAAGAGTGTTGAAACCTTCTATCAGTTAGGTAATTTTAGACAGAGCCTGACCACACCTATCCAAGACTTCCCAGGAAGAAGAGGACATAAGCTGGTCACAGGATTCTAGCTACTAAAATATATTTATTAGATTGCTACATAAGTAAAACACTTGCCACACAAACACAAGGACGTGAGTTTATATCCACAGCACCCATGTAAAATGTGACAACTCAGGTATGGTGGTGTGTACTTATAACCCCTGTGGGGGGAGGCAGAGGCAGGAGCATCCTTGGGCTTGCCTTCTGACCTCCACATGAACACACACACACACACACACACACACACACACAGCAAATGTGAAATCCTCGCCCCACACACACACGTACATCCACAGATCAAACAATAAACGGGAAAATATTCTTAGTATATCTGAACTTTTGCTTACACTGAGAACAGAATCCAAGAATGGTGATCTTTGCTGCCAGTCTTGAAGAATGCACCTCCAGTGTTTCCTCATGTCCATTGTCTCTCATGAGAAATCTGCTGCCATCCTCTTTCCTTGTCAGCCTGTTCCTCTTGTCCTCTCTGTGTCTGCTTTTAAGAAATTCTCAGCTGGGCATGGTGGTGCACACCTTTAATCCCAGCACTTGGGAGACAGAGGTATGAGGATCACCATGAGTTCAAGGCCACCCTGAGATGACATAGTGAATTCCAGGTCAGCCTGGGCTAGAGCGAGACCCTACCTTGAAAAACCAAAAAAAATATATATATATATCTTTGACATTGGTTTTTAAACTATGATTATGTGCCTTGCTGTTTCTTGATGTTTCTTGTACCATAGGTTCTTGGACTTATATAGGTTTATAGAATTCCTCAAACTTGAAAAAGCTTAGTCCATGATTCCTTCAAGAATCCCCACCCCCCGTCTTTAGTGATCCCCAGTGTATTAGACATTAGACATTAGACATTAGACATTTCACACAGATCACTGATGTTGTGTTTACTTCTTTCAGGCGTTTTTCTCTTTGTTTCATTTTGATTAGTTTCTATTGCTGTATCTTCAATTTGACAGTCCTGTCTACAATGTCTGCTGCTTTGTCCACACAGTTAGTAAAACACATTTCTGAGTGTGTCTGAGTACATTTTCAAAGTAACTAAAGGAAGAAAACCTCTCTAAATAGGCTGAGAACCACAGTGGAATAAAAGAGTAAAGAAAAACCTCCTAACATAAACATATATTCTGTCTGTATATCTATCTATCATCTATCTATTATCTATCAACTATCTATTATCTATCTATTATCTATCAATCAATAATTTATCTATCTCCTTCCATATGCTTCTACTTCCAGGGTTCTCTCCTCTTCTTATGCCATGATATTTTACCTCTATTCAGGTTTGAAGTAATGCACCAGCCAACTACAGGAATTAAACTATGAGCCAAGGACTGAAGAAATGGCTTAGTGGTTAAAGCACCTGCCTCCTAAGCCTAAGAACACTGGTTCCAATCTCCAGCGGTTCCAATCTCCAGATCCCATGATTAGCCAGATGCAAATGGGGCGCAATGCTGCACTTGACCACAAGGGGGCGAATGCATCTGGATTTTGCTCGCAGCACCTGAGAGGCTGCTGGCGTGCCCATTTCTATCTGTCTTCCTCTCCCTCTCTCTCTGTCTCTCTCTCTGTGTCTTCCCCCCCCAAAAAAAAAACTATGAGCCAAAATGAACATTTCTTCCTTTTGTTTCCTCGGGTATTTATCATAGCAACTAAAGTCATGCATGACTCAGAAAATTGGTACTAAAGAAATGGGGGTCATTGCTGTAACAACCACAATGATGTGTTTCAGGAGTCTATGGGACTAGTTGTGGTAGGAATTTGGAAAAGTTTGGAAATGTGAGACAGAGAAGTCCTAGGAGATTCTGGATCATTCTGGTTAGAGTTCAGAAACAAGAATTTCAACATGAGTGTGTCGTGATTATTACTAACTATGTTTAGTTGGATTTATACTGAGAATTATGAACAAAGTTTTGACACTTTTCCACTTGTCTAGGAAAGAAACATACAAATTTGAGACCAAAGAATGTTTGGCTTCCAGAGCAGTTAACCCTGCTACAAAGATTCTACTTAGTTGAACAGGACAGAAAGAGCCTTGAGGAGATCTCAGGAACTTGCTGAGCCTCACCCACAACAAACTAGTTTGTAAAGGAGTACGCTCATTTCAAAGACTTTCATATGAAAATTCTTGGCAAAAAAAAGAGCTGATATGTCCACCTATGAATAACTTGATATCATTCGCTTCTGTCTTCTCATCTGCCGATGCCTCCCATTCTCATCACCAAAAACCAGATGGGGGTAGGGGGATTTGTGAGAAGGAAAGCAGGGGTGGGGAGGGAATTATCATGGTTTATTTCTATAATTATGGAACCTGTCAATAAAAAAAGTTTTTAAAAGACAGATAGAAAATAACCTTTGAATACAACCCTCAACAGTCAGCATCTTATAACTGGCATTTGGAGAGGGGACCTTTCTGAAGAAACAAATGAGGAATAACCGTCATGCACGGGAAGACCATTTATATAATAAAAACACATGGTGACATGCTCTGGGTGTGAGCAACATATAAACACATAGTCAACAGTATATAAACACAAAAATATCACTGCCTGAGCATTTTGTAGTGCTTCACACTTTATAAAATATTTTTTCATTTCATCTGCATGATAAATTTGAGATAGCATTCTTCTCAGCATTGATATCTGGAACAAAGATGGCTCAGTACAAGTTCCTCTGAATCTGAAGTCCACATCAATACGCAGGGGTCTTCCTTCTAAAAGGAGCAGAGAATGGTCCAAGTATTTGAGGACTCATCTTCAGATGGAGGAGGATAAGTGTTAGAAGACAGAAAGGCATTTAATATTTCATAATTATTTTTCTTTGAAAATGTGTTATTTTAATATTTTTATAAGTTATTTTTCTGTAGAGTACAAAATATTTATGTATTTTGTATTTATTTTTATATTCACATATAAAAATATTTAAGTAATTTGCTTCTGCATAAAATAAAGCATGAAAAGGAAGGGAAGGCATACTTACAATGCTGTCATCCACACACAAAGTGGCTTCATATTCATGTCATCCCAGTGGCTGACACAAGACCTGCAGAATAGGAGGGGAAAAAAAGACTCAGTGGAGGGAACTTGGGAGGGAAAAATGGGGTGGTGAGAGGGAATCATGATCACGGAATATTGTCTGTATTTATGGGAGTTGTCAACAAAAAGTGAAGTAGCATAAAGTCCTGAAATCTCTGCTTTTAGAGTCTCCAGACTGGTCATTGGTCTCTGCCTCCTTGCTGGCATTCTGTCCTGTGAGCTCCAGACAACATGGTTCTCCTTTTTCCCAACTCAGGTGTCCTCTGGGCTTTACTCACTGTACATACACCCCATGTGGCGGCCTGGAACGCTCTCAAGAAAGAAGGAGTAAGAAAGTGGACAGCCTTGTCATTGCTTGTTTCTATCATGGGATCTCTGGGCTTTGCTGCTTAATGTCATATGTCTTACAAAGCATCTCATATATTTTGTTAGTTGAAAGGTTTTCTGGCAGGAATGTAAATCAAAGCCCCATTACTTCATCTCTCCTGAAAGAACAAATGCATTTGACCATATAGAATAGTGTTGCACTAATAAATGAGCTGAAAAATAATTAAGTTCACATATGGTGACAAGGATCTAGAAATTTAACACTAAATTAAAAACAATCATATTTGAAGAAAAATGGGTTCTGTCTCAAGCCATAATATTAGTCTGAAAATATGCAAAGGTGTTTTGCACACCAGTCCTGTACACTATGAAGAGATACCCAGGAAAACCCAAACCAGGGTAGGACAGTGAGGCCTCAGAAAGAGAAAGCTGGGGACAGGTCCAGGGAGTGATAAAAGGCAGATTTAACTTCATTTATAATGACATCTTGAATGAAATAAATCCAAAATAAGCAGGTAAAATGTTAGGATCTGAACATTACATAGAGTTAGTGATTGGCTTAAAAGAAGTACTGCTTGCAGGTATTTTTACACAGTCAACATTTCATCACCCGCCTCCTCTGTGCTGCGGCCTCCCCTCCTCTGTGGGGAGCCAAGATTCCACTTTGCCTTGAGGCTCAGTCCTGCTCACCATCCTTTGCTCACATTTGCATAATTAATCAGCTCACAGAGGGGGCTGCCTAGGGACAAAGAGTCCCTGTAAGAAAGAAATATCAAGACAATCTGACCAAGGAGGAAATCATTCTGGGTGACATTCGTGAGAATGTAGGCAGTTCTAGAACTGCACCTGCAAAATGGAAAACGTGGTGAGGTGACTATGCAACCCAACATGTGTGGTGAGCTCATGTGCATCCTAGTGCCTTCAGGAAGATGTGTGAATGCCTGAGTGTGTGTGTGTGCATATGAGTGTGTGTATGTGTCTGTGCTTTATGTAGACGTATGTGTGCCCATGCGCGTGTATATATGGGCATATATATGTGATTCTGTGTGTGCACCTGTGTATGCCAGATTGTGTGTCCTTGTGTCTGTGCTGTGTGTGCCTATACATGTGTGCCTGTGTGTATATGTTGATGAGTATTGTGTGTCTGGGTATGTCAATGTGTGTGTGCCTGTGCATGTATGTTGATGTGTGTGGGGTGTGTGTATATATGCATGTGTGTTCCTCTATGCATATGTGCACATTTTTCTTGTTGGAGAATAACAGCATGGAGAACTTCAGAGACGGGAGGACCTGTGGGCTTCATTCTTAACATATATAAAAAGTCACTGGAGTCCCTTAAGACCCACTTTCTGGTACTACTTACTATTAATTAGCAAATACCCCAACATGTGCAGGAATGTCAAGGCTTTCACATCATCACCTTGCTGGGGCAAGACATAGCCAGATCACACTCTTGTGAGCAGGTGTGAGAACTCCCATGATAGGAGTGAGAAGTCCGTCATGCAACACAGCAAGAAGAGGCCAGTCTGGAGGAAGAAGCAGGACTTGCACTATTTCTGTATGACTTCCTCTGTCATTTTGGCTTGGGCCCAGGTAAAGAGGTGTGGTAAAACCTCGCAGGTAGTCACCTGGTCCTGTCATGCAGAACTGGACTGGGAGCCAGGGAGGAAGCCCCTCAGCTGGGTTCTGGGTAGGGCAGTGGATATGCAGCAGAAACTCTGGGCATCTCCTGAAGAGTTTCTCCTTTCTGGGGGCCTCTCAGATTGTCATAAGCCCTAACTCATTGAAGGTGACAACCTGGTCTCTGTGCTGTGAAGAGTTAAGGACAAGGACATCCCACAGTTGAAGTGGGCCACAGAGGAGCTGTGCTGCCATCTATAGCTGATCAGCTGGGGCCACAGGGCAATGGTGGCAGGGCCAGTGGAGACCACAGCTTGGCAAGACAAGGAGCCCACCTGGGACCACCCTGGAGCACACAATGCAGCTTCCTTGATACTCTCCAGTAGAAGTGGGGGTCATGGGAGCAGGATCACTTTCCAGCAGTCAGCTCGTGAGGACATCTGGCAACACTGACATTTCCTGATTGGTTGTGACTGTTTTGTTCTATAGTCAGATGCAACTCTCCAGGCAGAGATGGAAATGAGATAGCTCGGTGTGTAATGTGCTGGCTATGCAAGAGCAAAGACCTGAGTTTGGATCCCCAGAACCCACCTAAACAGGATACAATACTGCATGTCTGTGGTCCTAGCATTTCTATAGGAAGAAGGGAGGCAGAGAATCTGGAAACTCACAGGTCTGCTGACCTGGTGAATGCAAGAGTGACCAGTAGAGACCCTGCTCAAAGAAGGGGAAATGTAAGGACCGACACCTGCGGTTGTCCTCTGACTCCCACATGTCTACCATGGTATGTCCTCACCAGTACTCACACACATGAGTACACATACATATGTACCTCATACACACATCTCACAGACAAAAATCAAAAGATAGAAATCAGGGCTGGAGAGTTGGCTTAGCAGTTAAGGCACCAGCCTGTGAAGCCAAAGGACCCAGGTTTGAATCCCCAGGACCCATGTAAGCCAGATGCACAAGGTAAAGAATGCATCTAGAGTTTGTTAGTGGCAGCTGGAGGCCCTGGCACACCCATTCTCTCTCTCTCCCCGTCTCTTTCAAATAAATAAAATAAAATATTATAAAAAAAGAAACAGAGCTAGAGAGATGGCTTAACAGTTAAGGTGCCTGCCTGCAAAGCCTAAGAAAGCCCATTTGAATCTCCAGGTCCCACATTTAGCCAGATGCAAAAGTAATGCAAGCGTGCAATGTCGCACATATGCACAAGAGGGCACACATGTCTGGAGTTCATTCATAGCTACTGAGAGGCCGCTAGCAATGCCCATTCTCCCTCTCTCTCTCTCTCTCTCTCTTTCTCTCTTTCTTTCTCTCTCTCTTTCAAATTTAAAAAAAAAAAACTAGAAATCAGAGTTGGAAAATTATGGCAATTTCCTCTGTAGCTTTGTAACAGGACCTTTCAACCTTTGTCCTCTCAACAAACTGAACAAGTGTCCGCTCCATGGTGCTAGCCTTACCTCTTAAGAATGGTGGCTATGCTTTCCCAGTGACAACATTGAAAGCCACTGAGTGATAGCTCTGTTCTAGACACACCTTTACATGTCTTCAGAGAAATATCTTTTGGTCTTTAACGTCACTAACAGAGAATTCATGTTATGGCCCACAAAGGATGCACGTTAAAGGCCAAGGTGGCTGAGAAGGAAGAGGTGGGGAAAAGCAAGGCAGAATCTAAGACAAGCTAAAGGGGAGGTGCCCAGGGGTACTAAGAAACAAGGATCAATGTAAGTGTGCTTCTCAGTCAAGGTCTAGTCAGGAGGACAAGCTTCCCAGGAGATTTCAAACAGAGGGACCGTGAGCCAACAGAGAGCTGGCTCAGACAGAGAGAGTCGAGGCAAACTGTGTATCTCAAGAGGGGGAAGCCGTGTGTCTCTACGGGGAGGGGAGCACATACGATGAGCAGCAGTGTGGGGATGCTATTGTCCCCAGGCCAGGAGGCCAAAGAAGATCACTCCAGTGGCAGCCAGGGGCCTATGATTCCTGGTAGGAGCTGCACTTGAGGCAGGTGAAGCCAGCCAGGATGGAACCGTGAAACTCCCAAGGAATTGCAGACTGGCTCTGGCTGTGCTCATCAGACCAGAAGCCGCGAAGCTCCCCCAGGGTCTGCAGAGGCAGAGAGTAGGATGCGGAGTCTCAGAGTGGAAGGTGAGCAGGGCAGGAGAAGGGCAATGAGGGTCTCTGAGAGGAGGGGGCAGAGAAGCCAGAAATGGATGGACAGTTATGTTTGAGTCAAGGGCACAGTTTTACGACAATTAGCCTGGTGCGAGATTTGGTGCATGGTCATACAACATCTGCTTGTTTAGCTGAAAATCCAGCAGCTTATGCTAAGAGCAAACTCTTTCACATGGGACCATAAATGTTCCTATGGGCTCCTGTACTCTGCTTGACCTCAAGGGTTATGTATCTGAAAGAGAGGAAAACTTGCAAATGACTAAGGTTTATGGCAAGGGAAATGAGGGAGCAGGGTAGTTAAGGAGTTAACGCACTGGCTTTCCAATGCTTCCTAAGAGAGATCAAGGGCGAAGGGATCCCGCAGATGTCAGCAAAGGAAGCCAGGGGTGGGGGTGGGCTGTGGGTTTGCTCTCAAGGATTCCTGATAATGAGTCATGTGCCTAATTGAAGCCTGAAACTAATTAGAGGCAATAACACGCTTGGCCTCAAAATCCAATCAGAGCTAAAAGCACGAGGCAAGGTTTCTGCAGGGTGAGAAGGCGTTTGCTGAGGTGTCCCCCACTTCACCATGCGGTGGCTGGAATGGAAAACCCACCAGAAAGGAATCGGAGACCTTCACCATTGCTCTGTGATCAGGAGATTCTAGGAACATTGGTGGGGCTGAGGGAGCAGACTGCGGAGGTAGCTGAGGGAGTTTGCTAGCTGGACATTGTATTGCCTGTGAGTCATATCAGAACCCCCTTACTCTCTCTCTCTCTCTCTCTATCTATCTCTCTTGGAAATGGTCCACGCTGTCCATTAGTCAACCTACACAGATGGTGCACCTTCTTCCTGAGGAGGCAGTTAGTTTAGCTGAAGCGTCCCAGTTCCCAGGCCTCTCTGCACCATCACTGAACAGAGTCTTGTAAGAGGCAGGGTGAAGCCCTCAAGCCCATTATATGGCTGTTGAGGGCTGGTGCTTTGGACATGAGCACACGGGAACCTCAGTATTTCAAAATCTCAGATGTGGTGTCTGCAGGGGAGGTGTCTGGTCTGGTAGAAAGCTTCTTTCTCTATCCTAGGTTTTGTATGAAAACTCAAAAATCATTGCCAAGGGGCTGGAGAGATAGCTTAGTGGTTAAGATGTTTGCTGGCAAAGCCAAAGGACCCAGGTTCTATTCCTCAGGACCCACATAATCCAGATACACAAGATGGTGCATGTGCCTGGAGTTCATTTGCAGTGGTTGGAAGCCCTGGTATGCCCATTCTCTCTCTCTCTCTCTCTCTCTCTCTCTCTCTCTCTATATATATATATATATATATATATATATATATATATATATATATATATATATCTCAAATAAATAATAAATTTAAAAAGCATTGCCAAGAACTTAAATGACCATGTAGTGATGTTTATGTGACTTTCCATAGAATCAAAGGTTAAAATAGTTGCTGACCTCAGAGGTTCAACAGAATGAGTCACAGGCTAAAGGGATAATTGCAGGTCAGAAAGCGCCCGCTAAGGGTGCTGCCGTCTGTGCTATTCAAGGCAATGACTCTGGGACAAAGTGGAGTAAGGTCTGGTCTTTCTGCTTCACCTTGCTTGGCCAGACACCCCATGGGCTTCCTCTGCGTGAGCCCCATTCAGGAGCTGCTGCTGGGCTGTCATTAGGGTGCGACCTTCAGAAACACATGCGTGTCTGCTCTGTAGTCACAGGCCCAACACAGCCACCTCTGCCGCTGTGACTCCTGAGGACTGTGGCTGTTGACCAAGAACCTCAGTTTCCACATTCATTGTTGTCTGTAATCAAACCAGATTCTCGGGGCTGGGGATGCAGGTCTGTGGTGAAGCGCTGCCGAGCACACCTGAAGCCTGGGATTCTGTCCCCAGAACCCAGAAGAAACAAAAGCCAAACCTGACACTTCAGTTATCAGAAAACTGAAGTGTCTTTGGAACCACTTGGGTTTGTGAATCTGAGTTTTCAAGTGCAAGTCACATGATATTTAAACACAAATCAAGTGTTTCTGATGAAAATTTAACATGTCTTGAAATATAGATTTTTTCAGCATAAGATGTACTTAAGAGTTCAAAGACTTACTATGAAAAGAAGGGTATCTCAGCAAGATCTCATTTGCATTGACCCTAAAGTGCAATGACAGTTTTGGGGTGTATGATGTTGAATAAGACGCAGCGTTTAAACACTGAGCTGACTTCCTGACAGTTCAGCACTGAGGTCCTCAGGCTAAGGCATTTATCTATCTATAATACTTCAGCCTGGAGGTTCTCAGACCCAGTGGTCTCTTCCTTCCTGCCCAGTGGGGCCAGATCTCCTAAGCAGCAGGAAGACTGGGGAGTCCTAGGTTGGTGTATAGTCCATTCAGGAAGGAATGTGGGGACCAGAGAGAAGAAAGAGCTGACAACAGAAGGAATCTTTTTGCCTGGCCAGGGCAGGCTGTATGAGGGGAGCATGTCTCCTTGTGGGGTGTGAACACAGGGCAGGCTGTATGAGGGGAACAAGTCTCCCCATGGGGTGTGAACACAGGGCAGGCTGTATGAGGGAGAGTGTCTCCTCATGGGGTGTGAACACAGGGCAGGCTGTATCAGGGAGCATGTCTGCTCATGGGGTGTGAACACAGGGCAGGCTGAATGAGGGAGCGTGTCTCCTCGTGGGGTGTGAACACAGGGCAGGCTATATGATGAGGGAGCGGTCTCCTCGTGGGGTGTGAACACAGGGCAGGCTGAATGAGGGAGCGTGTCTCCTCATGGGTGTGAACACAAGGCAGGCTGAATGAGGGAGCATGTCTCCTCATGGGTGTGAACACAGGGCAGGCTGAATGAGGGAGCATGTCTCCTCATGGGTGTGAACACAGGGCAGGCTGAATGAGGGAGCATGTCTCCTCATGGGTGTGAACACAGGGCAGGCTGTGTGAATGAGGGTGTGAACACAGGGCAGGCTGTGTGAGGGGAGCGTGTCTCCTCATGGGTGTGAACACAGGGCAGGCTGTGTGAGGGGAGCGTGTCTCCTCATGGGTGTGAACACAGGGCAGGCTGTGTGAGGGGAGCGTGTCTCCTCATGGGTGTGAACACAGGGCAGGCTGTGTGAGGGGAGTGTGTCTCCTCGTGGGGTGTGGACACAGGACAGGCTGTGTGAGGGGAGCGTGTCTCCTCATGGGTGTGAACACAGGGCAGGCTGTGTGAGGGGAGCGTGTCTCCTCATGGGTGTGAACACAGGGCAGGCTGTGTGAGGGGAGCGTGTCTCCTCATGGGTGTGAATACAGGGCAGGCTGTGTGAGGGGAGCGTGTCTCCTCATGGGTGTGAACACAGGACAGGGCTGTGTGAGGGGAGCTGTGTCTCCTCATGGGGTGTGGACACAGGACAGGCTGTGTGAGGGGAGCGTGGCTGGGTGTGAACACAGGACAGGCTGTGTGAGGGGAGCGTGTCTCCTCATGGGTGTGAACACAGGGCAGGCTGTGTGAGGGGAGCGTGTCTCCTCATGGGTGTGAACACAGGGCAGGCTGTGTGAGGGGAGCGTGTCTCCTCGTGGGCTGTGAACACAGGACAGGCTGTGTGAGGGGAGCATGAACACAGGACAGGCTGTGTGAGGGGAGCGTGTCTCCTCATGGGTGTGAACACAGGGCAGGCTGTGTGAGGGGAGCATGTCTCCTCGTGGGGTGTGAACACAGGACAGGCTGTATGAGGGAGCGTGTCTCCTCATGGGGTGTGGACACAGGACAGGCTGTGTGAGGGGAGCATGTCTCCTCGTGGGGTGTGAACACAGGACAGGCTGTGTGAGGGGAGCATGTCTCCTCGTGGGGTGTGAACACAGGACAGGCTGTGTGAGGGAGTGTGTCTCCTCGTGGGCTGTGAACACAGGACAGGCTGTGTGAGGGAGCGTGTCTCCACATGGGTGTGAACACAGGGCCGTGCTCATGCCTGTGAGTCCAGCCATCCTTGTGGCTAGCGTGCTGGTGAGCTTGACAGGAGCTTTCGTTAATAACCAGGAAAACTGGACCTTCAAACAGGAATTTAACTGAAGATTCCCCAGTCCTAGCCAAAACCCAGCTGCCCAACAATATTAGGTAATGTTAAGACCAAATGTGGCTAAGGCGTGGCTTACGCAACTGATTCTCACGGCTGTGTGGAGCCCAGCCCGTTGTCAATGTCCACTTTCACCTTTGCAGAAATAATGATAGCGGCTGGGGTATGTAACACTCACAATTGACTGTCAGAACGAGGCCCGGCCGCACGAAGCCTACATATCCCTTCCATTAAGCAGCAAAGTCACGCAGGGGAGACGCTGGCTCTTATTACAGCAGCTGGAGCACGGTGAATGCTGGAACAGAACAGCAGGGGACAGAGCTCATGTGGCCAGCCAAGGCCTGCTTCTGCCAAGACTCTCCCCTACTGTCAGGAAAGAAAGGGACCAGAAACCTTACAGATGAAATAATCCGTTTCTACAAATCCACATAACTGGCAGGGAGCTCATATTATAACCCAACAAGTAGCTCACGGATGAGGGTTTTGTTTATAGAGCCTTATCAAGTCCTAGCAGGAGAGGAATTTATTCACAGGATTACATTCCAATGGGTCTGCTTAAGGCCTCCTCGGTATTATGGGTCCTTGGACACTGCTTAATTAACAGGGGTTGATGGGAGGCCAAGTGCATCTGCAGTGAGCCATGGACCAGAACCTGGGAGGACTGGCATGCTGTCTGCTTTCCCGGCCAGGTAGCCTACAGAAGGCAAGGCCTGATGGAGCTCTAGCCAGCAGAAGGGGACTGCCCCACACTTTGGCTGGAGGCAGCCTCTAGCTGACTCTGAGGTGAAGGTAGGAAGCTTTCTCAGTCCCTGTAAGCTCAGGTGAACAGGGCCACCTTGGGGATCTCAACACCTCCCATGGCCACCCATGCAAGGGTTGAATCTGGATTAGTATCAATTCTGCCCAAGCCAGTGCCCCATGGAGGGCAGAGGGGCAATAAGACCCTCCCTCCTCCTCCCACCCCACCTGCACTGCAGAAGCAGCATGTGACCACTAGGGGGCACTGTTTCCTGCTGACAGAAAGCACATTGTCCATTGGACAGCCTCATCCCCTCCCTCCGGTCCTTACAACACTCTCAGGATGTGCGCCAAAGCATATGTATTCTAGGAGGAGGAGGAGGAGGAAGACTGAATACAGCTCAATGGAAAGCGCTTGCCTACTTGCATAAGGTTCTGGGCTTGACCCCAGCACCAAAAATAATAATAATTAGTATTATTATTATTAAAGTACAACAAAGAATGAAAGCTAACAATCCCATCAGGCAGGAATACCATTGGTAATGGTTTCTTTAAAAATATTTTATGGGCTGGAGAGATGGCTTAGCGGTTAGGGCACCTGCCTGCTGAGCCTAAGAACCCGGTTCCAATCTCCAACGGTTCCAATCTCCAGGTCCCACGTTTAGCCAGATGTAAAGTGACGCAAGGGCACAATGCTGCACTTGCCCACAAGGGGGTGCACACATCTGGATTTCGTTCACAGCAGCTGAGAGACTGCTGGCGCGCCCATCTCTATCTGTCTCCCTCACCCTCTCTGTCTGTCTCTATGTCTCTCTCCAAAAATAAATTTTAAAAAAATTTTTAAATTTATTTTGGGGCCTGGAGAGATGGCTTAGAGGTTAAGTGCTTGCCTTTGAAGCCTAAAGACCCCAGTTTGAGGCTCGGTTACCTGGGACCCACGTAAGCCAGATGCACAAGGTGGTGTATGCATCTGGAGTTCACTTGCAGTGACTGGAGTCCCTGGTGCGCCCATTCTCTATCTGCCTCTTTCTCTCTCTCTCTCTCTCTCTCTCTCTCTCTGTCACTTTCAAATAAATAAATGAATAAAATTTTTTTAAATAAAAAACTAATTTATTTATTTATTATTTGACAGAGAAAGAGGGGGGTGTGGAGAGAATGGATGCCCCAGGGCCTCCAGCCACTGCAAACGAACTCCAGACACGTGCGCTACCTTGTGCATCTGGCTAATGTGGGTCCTGGGGAATCGAACCTGGGTCCTTTGGCTTTGCAGGCAAGCGCCTTAACCGCTAAGCAATCCCTCCAGCCCAGTAATGTTTTTTATAATGCATCATTCTCTACCTTTACCCCAGTTAGCTTGCTACTTTCAGAACATTTCTCCATGTCATTGAACATTTCTCAGTATTATCTGCCCTAGCTCACTATCAGATATATATACCAAGTCACCTTTCCATTGAATGGGTTTGAGGCTGATTTCATGTTAAATATACATTTAGCTAGATGTCATCAGAATTCATGGCTACAAAAATTCCTTCTTCATTTGTTTCCACATTTTCCCTCTCACCATGGTCCATGACCTTCAAGATGTCAGGAATTACCTATTTCTTGGGCTTTGGCTGCTAAAATTTGCATTCATTCTGTTCCCCTCCAGCTACTCTGGCCAATGGCTGAGATCCACTCTGAGGAGAGTGTGTAATCCCCTGACTCAGGCTGGAGGACTGCTAGTGGCTTGCAGACCCTCTTTTGGGTGCCTGGCGGCCCGAGGAATGTCCATCTACCCTCCCTTTCTCTTCACTGGGAGCACACTGACAGAAATCACAGTGGAATGGCTCGCCCATTCTCCCCTGGTTCCCTCGCCCTTTTCTGTCAGTGGCATTTTCTCTAATGAACTGATTACATGTTTTTTCATCTTGGCATTTGCTTCATAGGGGCCCCAAGTAAAACCGCCCACTTCACAGACTTCCCTTGTAAATATGTGATCCATGGGGCAGCACCTTGCCTTGTCACTGCTTGGTCACAATTTCGCATTCAACACAACACCATTCACAGGCTGCCTGAATGTGGTCTGTCAAAACAAAATGAAGTACAGAGGAAGACCTAATGCAGAAAGTTTTATTTGGGAATGATGGAAATTTTAAGATTGTAATCCAGGACACATGAGAGGCCAGGCTGGCCTCCTGTCTGATCAGAGAACAAAGGAGACATTGAGGCCTGACTGGAACAAGGAAATCTACAGAAGCTGCTGGGAAAGGAAGTTCATTGGTTCTGTGGGTGTTTGCAGGAGCTGGTGAACTCTGATTGGCCAGTGACTCAGTTATCATGTCAAGCTGGTCTTAAGGTCAAGGCTGGCAGTTCCAATGTCAGTTTCTAAGAAGAAAAACAATTGTCTTAAAGGCAGGCTGTTTTGCTGGCCTGACCTCTTGGGGCAGTTCCTCAGCAGTCTCTTGCAGCCTGCTCATTTTTCTCTCCACGGCCCCTCAGCTCCGTTTCAGATGGGGTGACGACAGTGCTTCCTGTGTAATCCAGTCCAGCATCCCAAGGAGTCCCCTGTCTTCATCAGAGTGGTCTGGATGTACTCGCTGCCCACCCGTCCCCTTTGCTTGTAGAATTGAGCATCTCGGCTGAAGTGTAGAAGCTGGCGTGAGGAGGCTGAAAGGGAGAGTCAAGACAGGGTGAAAAGATCACCCCACTCAAGGCAGCAGGCAGGGCCACTGCTCATGGAGCACAGACCTGGCTTGACTCGGCCAGGGACAGGCGGAAATGAAGGAGTCTGATGCAAACAAAATGTGTGTGATGGACTGGCTGCACGGTGTGGTACAGAGCAGAGTCCCGTGAGTCCCACAAGAAGCAGAATTGCTCATTTCCTGGTCACCTGTCTTTCCTCAGAGCCGTATCTCCACTAGCACAGGTAGCCTGTTCACTTCCCCATCCGAATGCAGAAAGAACAATCCCTTTGCGGATGCTGCAAGGTCCTCCAAGCTTCTGCTGCCCTCACAACTTCAAAGTTCATGATCTTCCCATCAGAAAATGCACAAGTTGCCAGGCGCGGTGGCACAGATCTTTAATAGCAGCATTGAGGAGGATCATGAGTTCAAGGCCACCTGGAGACTACATAGTGAATTCCAGGTCAGCCTGGGACTAGAGCAAGATCCTACCTCAAAAACGAAATTAAAAAAAAAAAACTAGAAAAGCACAAGTTATAGTAGAATGGACAATTTGGGGTTTTGTTACTTTTCTAATGCTTTTAAATGCTAATGGTATGACAATGAAACTGGAACCTCGCATTTGAGGCCACCTGGTAAGCATGCTTCAAAAGGAAGACCATCCCAATGACACAGCAGCAGGGACAGAGCAGACAGTGCAGGGAGGAGAAAGAATAGCAGCAGGGACACACCATGAGGAGCCCCAGCCCCATGCACAACCGGCCGGCCCGCTCTGAGAAGTGTGAGCAAGTGTGTGAGTCCCTGGCCCTGCCACCCTCCATTCCTGGACTGCCACTAGAGCCCCCAGGATATGGAGAGTGTGATGCTTAAAGGCAGGCTGATTTACTGGCCCCAAAGGGGTGGTAGGTAAGGCTTGGGGTCACACTGTGATAGTTCTGGTCAGCTCAGCCACATGTGAGCTCACTGGGATGACAAACTGTGTCTTTTGTGTAGGGAAGGCCTACTTCCTCAGAACACGTTCTCTCAGCTCCAAATTCTCTAGCCAGAAGACCAGACACACAGTGTGGCTGCAATGGAGGGACTCAGTTTGGGGCAGTTTTAGAAATAAATTTAGTGACAGAGGGTGGCCTTGTCACAGCATGGGAGGGCAGTTAAACCTAGGTAGGCCTCAGGGACCAGCCTGACCATAAGAGGCAGGGGGATCCTGTGAAGATATTTCAGGCACAGTGAATATTTTTTTAAATATTTTTTATTTATTTGACAGAAAGAGAGACAGAGACAGAAACAGAGAGAGAGAGAGAATGGGCACACCAAGGCCTCCAGCCACTGCAAATGAACTCTAGATGCATGTGCCACCTTGTGCATCTGGCTAACGTGGGTCCTGGGGAATCGAACCAGGGTCCTTTGGCTTTGCAGGCAAACACCTTAACAGGTAAGCCATCCCTCCAGCCCAATGGTGAATATTTTATTAAGACACAAGCTGTCACATCCATCCAGGCCAGGAGGTGAACAGAGGGAAAATGGCAGTGATTTGTTGTTTAAGGGAATCTCCAAAGGACACACAACACGCTTGCTTCCAGAGGTCAGGTCTGGATTCCGTCCCAGGAAGTCTTTGTCTCCAGCATGTCCTGTCACTCCTTGGCCCCCAGCTCTTGTTCTCATAGCCATGCACTGGACCCCAGAGAGTCTCTGTGACTCTCAGTGGCTGAAGAGAATCCACTTGTCCTGGTGGGATCTTGAGAGCTCGCCGTGCATATGTTGAGGAGTGGAGAAGATGGGGAGCACAGGGAGGGGGTGCACAAAGACAACAGCACCACACTCTTCTGTGTCCCTAAAATTTCAGGACCAGGACAGAAAGCATCAGGTCACTTTCAGAGATGGCACCAACCTTGTCCCTCTTCTTGTATTCTGGGGCAGGTTGGGGTCATGTTTGGCAGTTTTCTGTGTGTGTGTGTGTGTGTGTGTGTGTGTGTGTGTGTGTGCATTTGTGTACATGTGAATGCATGTGTGTGTGCATGTCTGTCATGTCGTCTGTGTGTGCATAATGCATGTGTGTGTACATGTCTATGTGTATCTGTGTGTGCATATGTGTTGTGTACATCATGTCATGTGTGTGTGTGTGTGTGTGTGTGTGTGTGTGTGTGGTCAATGTGCATGTCTGTGTGTGCTTGTGCATTCACGTTTGCAGGTCACTTTAAAGACTCCAACTTTTCTTTCTCATCTGAGTCCACAAGGCTGTCCTAAATGGGGACAAATTTTTAGAAAAGAAGAAAAAGGGAAGGATGCACCAAAAGTCTAAAATTCTTTCCGTCCTTTTGTGAACCCCGGGTTAATGAAAAGTGGGCATTGCCTGGTGATGTTTGACTGGCCTGATAATTCTCTTGTGGTGAGTGCCATCTTGTGGTGCCTTTTAGATTTCCCATGAGAACAAAGTCAGTCGTGAGGCTGGCCCTCAGACTCCTGCTACCTCTTCTCTAGAATCTCCCATACCAGCCCCTGGTGCTACCCCCCTCCCTCCACTATGCCAACCTGAAGACTCGGTGCCATCCCAGACACCTCAACAGGCTCCTGCACTCCCCTCCTCCTCAGCCCTCTCACCATGGAGCACAGGGCACTGCCTCCTGGGCACAGGCACATCCTCCTCTCTTGCCACGGCTCCCCCATCTGCTGCTGGTGTAACTGGGCGCTGCACAGTTAGAATCCAGAACAGGATCTGCTGTTCTGTGGGTTGGTAGCTTGTTGCAGAGCTCAATGGGCTAGTGGTATGGTGTCACAGGAGACTTTCTTTCCAGAGAAAATCATTTCCTGATCACTCAGGGGAGAGGCAGAATTCAGTACCTTGAGATTGTGTGAGCCAAGTCTCCATGGCTTAATGGCTGTCACCTGTGAACTGTTTTCCATTTCCAGAGTGGGCCATGTCCTTCCTCCTGGCCTCTTCTCTCCCTCTTTAAGGCGGGCATATGGTCATATGGCATGTAGTCATAATCTTTGGCTTTATTTTCCACCTTTCAGGGCCTCCTGGAAAAGCCTGGACCATGGAAGTCAGGCCAGCCTAGTGCGGTAAGATCAGCTGAGTGCAACATGTCAGCACTCTTACCTCCTTTTGCAGGTGCAGTGCCCTGACTAAAGGTTCAAGGGATGAAGACAGAAACTCCAGTGAGGGCTGCAGCACTGCCCACCACACTGGACCCTGCACCTGCACCTGCACCTGCACCAACATGCTTGGATAGAGACAGCCTCCACCTGCAGACACCCCAGGTGAGGCCTAGCCTTATGTGAATCCAGGCAGCTGATGCCGGGCTCACACCAGGACCACAGGGCATCAGCATCTCAGAAGGGCCCCTGGCTGAGTGCACAGATGAAGGGGTCAGCACCATGCCCTTCACTGGCTATCAACTCAGAGACAAGAGCATGTAGGGCAATGCCTGGTTCCTGGTCCTCAGAAACATCCCCTTCTCCACCAACAGAGCCTGTTGCCATGGCTACTGCTTTATGGAAAGTGGGGCTTCTACTTTTCTCAGTCAGGGGTGGGTGTCTTTCCTGCTGGGGTCCTCACAGCTCTGCCATTCCCCCCAGACAGTTCCTGTTCACTTGAGAAGCTTCCTCCTCCTTGCAGGAATGCTGGACTCTGTGGGAAGGAGGCCACTTCTCAAAGTGGTCATTTCTGGGACCAGGGAATGTTCAGAGTGGAGAGCTCCCGGTGGACAGGAGGGCCAAGAGAATGAAGGAAGTGGGGAAACTGGAATACCTGAAAGATGGGGAAACTTGGGCTGGAGAGATGGCTTAGCAGTGAAGACGCCTGCCTGCTGAGCCTAAGAACACCCATTTGATTCTCCAGGTCCCACGTTTAGCCAGACGCAAAAAGGGATGCAAGGGTGCAATGTCACACTTGCCCACAAGCGGCACACGTGTCTGGAGTTGGTTCACAGCGGCTGAGACTGCTGATGCCCATTCTCCCTCTCTCTCTCCCCCCCCTCTCTCTCCCTCTTCCTCTCTCTCCATTTCTCTCTGTCTCTCTCTCTCTCAAAAAAAAAAATGGGGAAACTCAAGTCAGGCACCCATAGGAAGCACGAAACTGGGAAGAGGAGGCAGGATGGGAAAGCAAAGATGGAGGAAACCAGCAGGAGGGTGGCAGCGGGGGCAGGGGTCCGTGGGGCCAGAGCTGCTGTCTGCAGCCAAAGCACTAACCCGTTGGGGCAGGAGAAAGGTGGAGTCATCTTTTCATCACCCTACGGCTCTGGAAGGTGAGGCATTGCCACGGCTGCTGCCACGCTCATTGTGAAGCATGTGTAGCCAACTCTCAGACCCCCGGGTGATCCTTTGCTCAGAGCAGGAGGCTCACACCCCTGGGACAGGGTTTACACCGGACATCCAGGACGTCAGGCCCACTTGCTCCAGCAGTGATCAAAAATTCATACAACACAACATAACCTGACAACGATGGAAAAAATACTATGCAAATAAAGATGCATGCTAGGTAAAGCTGTGGGCTGGGAGACCTGGAGAACAGGGCCAAGGAGGGTTTGAGCAAGAGCTGGGCTCTCTTCCTGGGCACAGTGGGCTCCAGATGAACTGGCAGGCACCTTAACTACTAAGCCATCTCTCCAGCCTTCAAACTGCTAAACTCCTGATGGGGCCTTACATATACTGATTAGTCCACGCCCCTGAATGGAGCCAGTTCATCTGGAGTTTGAGGGCTGGAGAGATGGCTTAGCAGTTAAGGCACCTGCCTGCAAAGCATAAGAATGCTTGTTCCAATCTCCAGGTCCCACGTAGCCAGACACAAGTGAGCAATGTTGCACATGTGCACAAGAGGGTGCACACATCTGGAGTTTGTTCACAGAAGCTGAAAGGCCCTGGTGTACCCGTTCTCTCTCTCTCTCTCTCTCTCTCTCTCTCTCTCTCTCTAAAAGATTTGAAAAAAAGAGCTTAGCAGTTTAAATTACGTCTGATAGAGAGACTCGCATCACTGCAGGGCTGATGCCTCGGATCTGTGGGTCGAACTTTTTCACGGTCACTGAGAGTCTGATGGACAGAAGTCCGGTGGTCACAGCCTGCTCATGCCTATCCAGCTGGATGCAGACAGGAGATGGGGACTCCACATGTTGCTTCTCACTGGATCCCAGCCTGCTGGGTGAATTACCAGTTTCCACCAGTGGCCTCTCTGAAATACTATGCAAAAATGGCAGGGCCGGGGCTAGGGAGGAGGCTCAGCAGTTAAGAGTGCTTACTGCTTAAGCAAGAACACCTGAGGCAGCTCACACAGGACTCCCCAAGAACCCATGTAAGAAACGGGGTGTGGCCACGCACATCTGTAATTCTAGTCCGTGAGGGGCCCAGACCAGAGAATCTCTGAGGCTTGCTGACTGAAAACAGCAGCTCCAGGTCGAGGGAGAGACTCTGTCTAAATACATAGATGAGCAGTAGAGCAGGACACCCAGCATTCTCTTTTGGCACACACACACACACCTCTCACACACTCCTTCTCACACACACCTTCACACATGCATACACCTTCACACACACACACCCCTTCACACACATACACACACCTTCTCACACACACCTTCACACATACACAAACACCTTCACACATACACACACACCTCACACACACTTCACACATACACACAAACCCCTTCATACACAACCCTTCACACACACACCTTCACATACACACCCCTTCTCACACACACAAACCCTCACACACGTGCATATACCACATATAATATACCATACCAAACATATGGTACGCATATATACACACATGTACATACACAAAAATAGCAGAACTGGGACAGGGGCGATGGCTCAGTAGATAAAAGCATGGGGAGCAATCCCCAGTACCCACATGAAGATGCTAGCTATGGGGAGTGCTGGGGAGGCAGGTACTGGAGGCCTCAGGGCTTGCTGGCTAGTCTAGCAGAATCAGTGAGCTGTGGGCTCAGTGAGGGACCCTGTTTCAAAAAATAAAATGGAGGGGCTGGAGAGATGGCTTAGTGGTTAAGGCTCCTGCCTGCAAAGCCTAAGAACACCCATTCGATTCTCCAGGTCCCATGTTTAGCCAAACACAAAAGTGACGCAAGCACGCAATGTTGCACATGCACACAAGAGGGTGCACATGTCTGGAGTTCGTTCACAGCAGCTGAGAGGCCCTAGCACGCCCATTCTTTCTGTCTCTCTCTCTTTGTTTCTCTCTCTCTCTCTCAAATTAAAAATAAATAAATAGGGCTGGAGAGATGGCTTAGTGGTTAAGGCGCCTGCCTGCTAAGCCGAAGAACCCGGTTCTAATCTCCAGGTCCCACATTTAGCCAGATGCAAAGTGATGCAAGGGCGCAATGCCGCACTTGACCACAAGGGGCGCCCTGGATTCTTTGAGAGACTGCTCTTCTCTCTCTCTCCCTCTCTTGTTTCTGTCTCTCTCTCTCTCAAAAATAAAAATAAAAAATTAAAAAAAATAAATAAATAAATAAATAAATAAATAAATAAATAAATAAATGAATGGAGGGGCTGTAGAGATGGCTTAGTGGTTAAGCACTTGCCTGTGAAGCCTAAGGGTCCGGTTCGAGGCTCAATTCCCCGGGACCCACGTAAGCCAGATGCACAAGGTAGCGCATGCATCTGGAGTTTGTTTGTAGTGGCTGGAGGCTCTGGTGCACCCGTTCTCTCTCTCTCTCTCTCTCTCTCTCTCTCTGCCTCTTTCTCTCTCTGTCTGTCGTAAGGAGTCTCCTCCTTAAAAATTGCTGGCTATGGAGGCCCCTGAGGTCCCACAAACTATAAAGGCTATTGCCACTGCCTGAAGTAGGCGCTGAGTCCACCCTGGTGAAGAAACCACACTCTTCAGTTGCAGGACATGGAGCAATCAAGCTGGGATTAAGCTGGAAGCCCTTTCCCGGCTGGCTGGATATTGTAGAGCCAGAAGCCACTATGCAGGCTGCTGGAGAGGGGTTGTCACCAACAGTTCTGCTCTGGTATGGTCCCTGTGTTCATCAACATGTTGGCAAGATGTACCCATTGATGCAATAGTGATGCCACCAACAACCTCCTGCTTGGATTTAAGGCCCACTGCCCAGGAGGGAGCTTACATCTACTATAATAAGCCAGGACAGAGCCCTGTGGCTGTGAAGGTCATAGCTTCAGTGGAGCGGCTACTTCTATTGTTCTGTTAAGTGGGTGTGATAGGCCTGTCAAATTGCCTTACAACATTTATGTTTTTGACCATAGATAATTACCACAAAATGTTCACAAACTGAAGCAAACCATGTAGCTTTTGTGGAAGTTGTTATGTCTATAAAACCTGGAATATTTTCCTCTTTGGAAAACAACCATCAGGACCATGAGCGGGGCACATATGTGCAGTGAAGGGATTCATGATGACACCAGCTCTGAAGTCAGTCTCCACACGGCCACACAGCACTCCACGGAGACAAGACCCCGTGGCTCAGTCAACAACAAGCCGGGTCTCCCCATTTTAGGCTGTTTACAACTAGGCCTCATGTCCTCATGAATAAGATGGACTTCTGTTACTTTTGAAGAAAACAAACTCAAAAGGTCAATGTGACTATTACCTGGAAGTGTTGTAAAAAGGAACCACAAACTCTGTGATGAAAAACCACAGAAATTTTACTGTGAGGACCAACCATTCTGGAGGCTGGAATTTCACCATCAAGGTGTCGGCAGGGCCATTCTTTCTGGAAGGTTCTGAGGATACGTCCTTCCTTGCCCTTGGTGACCTTGGGCATGTATTAGCTGGTTGTTTTCTCACAAGGACCCCAGTCACACTGCATGCTGGTCCCCCCTTAATAAAGCATCTTTACTTGATTACATCAGCAAAAACTGCTTCCCAATGATGTCACAGTGTCACAGTCACACATGCCAGGAGAGCATGAACTTGGGGACACTGCAACTGGGAGGTACGTGCATAGTCATGGTGGTTATCCAATGTCAAGGCTTCACCATGGAGCAGCATGGGGTCACAGTGTGTGATGTGTGGGACCTCCCATTCCCCACGGTGACAGCATGGGGACCCTGACAAAAAAAAGCGGAGCTGTATCTCAGTTTTATTTTTCAATCCAAACAAAGGTGAGCATTTGTTAAGCATCTGTTTGTACATTTCGAGGGTCAGCTGCCCATTTTTTTCTAGTGAGTCTGGCTTTTAAAAACATCTTTGGCCTTGTTGTTCGTGTTGAACTTGTATGAGGCTGTCCTTGCTTGTTACCTTTCTGTATGACATCTTGTTTCTGGACTGAAGGAACCATGGAAGCTTCTCCCAGCCCCAGAGCTCCCTAACTGGGCATTTTTGTGTTCTAAAATGTTGGTAGCTTGGTTTTAGAACTGTTCTGGCAAAGTTTTCTTGCTCCATCTGGTGGCAGGCCATCTCCTTAATCCACAATGACCCCTTTCAGGCAAATGGTTTACTCCAATCCAGCACTTTCTCCTGGGCTGAAGGCCCACACGGACTGACGAAGGCTTCCACCAGGTCTGGCAGCCCTGAGTCCACATGTGGACCAGGACAACGGCAGTCACGGCCACCGGAGCTGGCCCCAAACTGGCACTGTCTCGTCCATCACTCCAGCTGCTGAGCTCACACTGTCTTCTGCATTTTATGGGGAAAACCTGTTGGCTGTCCTGCCCCAGGTTTCTCTTCTTTCAAGCTCATGAGACACTCCCCCATGGCTGTCCTTTCTCAGGCTTCTCCCCTCTGGAGCCCATCAGACACTCCATGGCTTCCCTCTGCTTACTTGCTTTAGTTCTTTTTGTTTGTGTGTGTGTTTTGTGCAGATGCACACACACACACACACACACACCCTTCAGGCTGTTAATGGTTGTTTCCGTTTGTTTTGACACAATGTCTTTCCGTTTGTTTTTGAACATACCCTTCAGGCTGTTAATGGTTGTTTCTCAATGCTTTGTTTTTAGATGGATCCTCAGAGAGATTAAAAACAAATGTCTGTGACCTTAATTTTTATTAATGTTGTCCATGGATTTTTGACTCTCAATGCTGTTGCTGTCTATAGATGGATGAATTCAGAGAGATTAAAAACACATACATGTGGGGCTGGGAAGATGACTCAGTGGTTTAAGGCTCTTGCTTGCAAAGCCTTCTGGCCTGGGCTCAATTCCCTAGCTACCCACATAAAGCCAAGGGGCATTCCTTTGCAGTAGCCAGACCCTGGTGCCCCATACACATGCTTGCATGTGTGCATGCACACTCCCTAGATTCTTTACATGCTGTTGAGATCATGGGTGGATGTGTTTCTTCTTTTCTTTTTCTTTCTTATTATTGACAACTTCTATAATTATAGACAATAAACCATGATAATTCCTTCCCCCCTCACTTTCCCCATCACAACTCTACTTTCCATCATCTCCCCTCCCCCTCTCAACCAGTCTTTTATTTTGATGTCATCATCTTTTCCTCCTATTATGAGGGTCTTGTGTAGGTAGCATCAGGCACTGCAAGGTCATGGATATCCAGGCGGAAGATTGCTTTGTAAGGAGCCCTACCCTTCCTTTGGCTGTTACATTCTTTCTGCCACCTCTTCCGCAATGGACCCTGAGCCTTGGAAGGTGTGTTAGAGATGTTTCAGTGCTGAGCACTCCTCTGTCTCTTCTTCTCAGCACCATGGTGCCTTCTGAGTCATCCCAAGGTCACCACCATCTGAAAAGAGAAGCTTCTCTAACCAAAAGTGAGAGTTTTAGCATTAATATATGGATATGCACATTAAGTGTTTACTGGGCAGTTTTGTGATATATGCATTTAGTCAGACACCACACGCATTACACCATCCAGGGCTCATGACTTTCCCCATCATAGATTTTCAGTATCAGGTATATATTCCCTCCCATGGAGCATGCCTCCAGTCCAATTCGAGAGTATTTGGTTAGCCCCATAACAGATATGCCACTTTTACACCTGTTGGCTCATTTGGACTGGATGACCCAACTTAAGGCTTGCAGTGTTCAGTGTTGAGTATCTCCACTGGTGACTTCTCTCTCTCCCATGGAGCTGCAACCAACATAGCTTTGTCCAGCTTTCTGTCAGCTGGTCCACATGGAGGAGTTTTTCAGCGCAGCTCCAGCAGGATTTCTCAGTGACCTTGCAGCCCAAGTATGTGGTGTCTGCACCAACAGGGTCTTACCATCTATTCCTGGTGGGAAACCAAGGGCCTCAGCAATGGCCTGTAATGTTTTGGGGCACCAGGGCCCTCCCTGGTCATCAATTCCCTGGAAGGGATCCTGGATGTGTTTCTTTCTACCCAGGGTTTCCATGCGGTGGTCTTCTGGACTGTGCACATGCTCCTTTCCCTTGTATATGCATTCAGATCTACTTGTGTTTTCTCCTTTCCCCTCCGGCACTTGTAAAACTTAGACCTCGATCCTGCAGGCTCCAGCTTTTTGACATGGTGACAGGGCATTGTCATCTACTAATGTGATAGGCCACATGCACAGCCATCTCGGGTGTGCTAGGTCGAATTCACAAGCAGTCTGCTGTGCAGTAGGAGGTAGTCATTTAATTACCTCACATACTTTGTTGAAGAGCCACTGTTTTTCCAGCACTTGAAATGTTACCTTTACTGCATCCTGAATCTCCATGTGGACTTGGGTCATTTCTGGACTTTCTGATCTGTTCCATTGGCCTCTCTAGTCAGGCAATACCATACTTTAACAAAGTATTTTTTCATCTGGGAGGCTGAGGCAGAAGAAATACAGTGAGTTTAAGGCCAGCCTGGTCTACAATGTGATACCATATTTTGGAAGGAAAGAAAGGAGGGAGGGAGGAATGAAGGAAGAAAGACTATATATATATATATATTTTTTTTTTTTTCAAACATCTATTGTGAAATATAAGAAAACCAGAAGGCTCAAACAGTAATCTGTGACGTCCTGGGTGCCCATCACACAATTGAAGAAACATTTAGACTGCTTTATGGAACCCATTGGTGTGGTCTTTCTCTAGTCTTCCCAACAGCAACACCGAGCTTACACCAAAGGTCAGAGATGACACAGATGTCAGGAAGTTTGAGTCACAGGAGTGTGCAATCAGTGAACAGTCACACCAGTCCTGCCTTTGTGCACACAGGAGGGGTGCCTGGGGAGCAGAATTCCAGAAGGCAGAGCTGGAGGAATGGCCATCCGTTTCCAGGCTTAGAGACTTTCCTGCGTCTTCTTACCTTGTCCGCCCCCTCTCGGGTGACCAGTGCCTGCTAGCTTCTTACCACCGCCCCTCCTCTGTCTGACCTGTCGGAGCAGGAAAGTGACCAGACTGTGTCTCGGTCTGCTTACGTGAACTGATAGGATCTGTCCTTACAGAGCCCAAGAGTCCTGCGTAGACACAGACCTGGACGATGGCATGCTGGGCTGATGTGATGTAATGAGACCGTGGGGTTCTGTTCTGGAGAGCTGAGGGAACTTTCTATGGAAGGGATGTGGGTCTTTGAAGGTGGGGGCAGGACCACAGTTGAGGCCGCCTCTGAGGTGACTGTCCCGTCCTCATTTACTAAACCTCCTCCTTGGTGTCATTTCGGCCGTCCTCACAACCCCAAGGCCCGGAGGTTAGGTAAAGACTCCAGAGTTTCACAGCAGCAAGTCTTAGAGCTCTAACTACACGGCCGCTGGTTCCACGCCATGGATTCTATGCGACAAGTGCCTCCTAGACGTGCAATGGTGACAGCTGGCGGCCTCTGGCTGGCCCCTCCTACAGCCAGTCGGCTCCCCTGGCTTGGGACTCAGCACCCACAGGCTCTGAGGGTGCATAAAAGCTATAGAAGTCATGTTGGACAAAAAATAAAATAAAAATAAAATAAAATTAAATTAAAAAACACCCTGTTTGCTCGGGAAGCCCCCTAAGAGCCTCTGCTTGGATTATGATTCCCTGGAGAGTGGCCGTCCAGACACTCAGGGACCCCCTCAGAGAAGCTTCCTAAACTCCCTCCCCTTCTTCCTGCCCACAACTCCACCCAGTTTGTTTGCTCACCTTCAACCCGGGCCTCCCCCGCCGCACAATGTACACCCCGCTCACATCATGTAAGGATGCTCCAAGAGGGGGCCTGTGGGCCTAAGAAACCCCAGGAATTTGAGAGCGCCTCGGAGCAGTGGCCCATGTTTCCACTTGGAAGGTAGTTTTGAGGATGCGGAATTAACTGGCCTGTGTTGAAAAGCAGAGAATAGCTCCGCGTGGTGACACAGCGCCCCCTGCGGGGTCAGCCGGGATCGTGCCAAGGTCTCCAGACAGCACTTGCCCTGGGGGGCTGCTCCGCTCTGCTTTGCCGGTGAGAAAGCTGCACGTGACCGCAGTGGGGGGCTTGCTTCCCGCTATCAAAGGCGAAACAAGAGCACTGAGAGATGGGCCAGAGGCTTGCAAGCAAAGCCTGCTGGCCTGGGTTTAATTTCACATAAAGCCAGATGGGTATTCGTTTGCAGCAAGACCCCAGTACACACACACACACACACACACACACACACACACACACATATCTGTCGAGGCACTGATCCGGGAGCACTTGCATGCTGCGCTGGCAGCACCCTTGCAGAGCTCCCTCTTATTTCCAGAAATGAGAATCAGGCTCCTGAGGGGCTCGGGGGTTTGTCCGAGGTCAGGTGGTCACTGCTAAGATTCTGCACCTGGGCTCTCGAGCTTGCAGTGATGAGCTGCATGAGAAACGCATTGGTAGTCCTGAACACCTGCTGAATCCTGGTTCAGTTTCCAAAACGCTTGTATTTCTTTTCTTACTGAATACTGACTTTCTGCCTCTCTGCCCCAAAGTCTACTTTGGTTCTAGGAAAGTGTAACTCACGCCTTAGGATGAGTTTATTGCTCACATACTAGTTGCAGGAGAGCTGGGCTGCGGACAGACAGACAAGTCGGTTAGTAGGAGACTCCCATTTCCCAGGGTGACTGGCGCCATTGCTGCAAGGGTCCAGTGGGCACACTGAGCCAGGAAACCAGCTCACTTCCAAGTGTGTGCCATGGCAGGAGCCTGGAAGGTGAGGGTCTCTGTGACACAGAAGGGCCCCAGCACAGTCAGCTGGGACCTGGGGAGCCAGAGCAAGCAGAAGGAAAGAGGAGAACAGGAAGTGGACTATCACAGGAGCAAAACCAATTTGGATGTTGTGGTGGTTTGATTCAGGTGTCCCCCATAAACTTCAAGTGTTCTGAATGCTAGGTTCCCAGCTGATGACAATTTGGGAATTAACATCTCCTGGAGGCAGAGTATTGTTGGGGGTGGGCTTATGGGTATTATAGCCAGCTTCCCCCTGCCAGTGTTTGGCACACTCTCCTGTTGCTGTTGTCCAACTTATGTTGACCAGAGAGTGATGTCCACCCTCTGCTCATGCCATCGTTTTTCCTGCCATCATGGAGCTTCCCCCTCGAGCCTGTAAGCCAAAATAAACCTCTTTTTTCCCACAAGCTGCTCTTAGTCGGGTGATTTCTGCCAGCAATGTGAACCTGACTGCAACAGATGCACCTCTGAAAATGCTTACTAAACATGGGACCCTAACAAAGCGTCCATACACAGCCCCGCAGGGAATCCATGGCCCCTTCCCAGACCCCAGTAGGCCCCTGCTGTTTTGTGTCCATTCTTTCACCTCACTGCGGTGAAGACAGTGCAAACACAACTGAGTGGAGGGAAGCTGGTTTCAGAGGCTCTATTGTCACTTACCCGTGCTTCTGGGCCCATTGTGGGGCAGAGCAGTGTGGCAGGTGGAAATAAAAGGACAGCTCTTTACTTCTTGGTGGACAATAGGCATAGAAACGTTCATGCAGGAAGAGACCAGAGCAAGGTATAGCCCCCAGTGACACACCCCCAGGTCATCTACTTCCTCCAGGAGGCTCCATTTCCTAGCTTCACTGTAAGACCATCACATTCCAAACCCATCGAAGGCTGAGCCCATTCATTGCATTGAGCCTGTGGTGTGTTTCTGAGGATTCCCTCAGATGTGCCCAGAGCTTCACCAATCTAGACATTCATCAGTCGAGTCAAGTTGATGATATTAGCCATGGCCACAATATTTACTTCTTTGATTCCACCTATGAAAGCAAAACGTGCTTGTTAGGTCTGGTATGCTGGCACGTGCCTTTAATCTCAGCACTCAGGAGGCTGAGGAAGGAGTGCTGTGAGTTTGAGGCCAGCCTGGGCTAAAGACAGACCCTACCTTGGGGCAAAAAAAGAAAAAGTAAAACATGATTATTCTACTAGCATGACTGTCTGTTGCATGTCCATCATGGCTAAAGATATTTTCCCACATATTTATTGACCATTTGTATTTCTTCACTTTCCCATTTATGACTGAAATATGTGTTCATTTAGTGTTTTTTACTTTTTGAGTTCTTTGTATGTTCTGGATACTAATTACATGTATAGAAAGTGGCCAAAGTTCCCTCCCATTCTGTTGGCTGTCTCTTTGTTCTGGTAAACAGTTTCTTTGCTTTACAGCATTTTTGGTTGGATGACACTCCATTTGCTAATTATTGCTACTATTTCCTGCTAGAGTTCTATTCAGAAAGTACTTGCCTTCCTGTCTATACCTATACCTCGAAGTGTTCCTCTTACGTTTTTCTCTAGTATTTTTGAGGTTTCCAGTGTTAAATTAAGGTCTTCGATGCATTCTGTGTTAGTTTTTCATTTGATTATTTGTTTATTTGTTTGCTTTCAAGATCGGGTCTCACTCTAGCACAGGCTGACCTGGAAATCCCTCTGTAGTCCCAGGCTGGCCTTAAACTCACAGCAATCCCCCAACCTAGGCCTCCTGAGTTCCGGGCTGAAATGCGTGTGCCACCACATGCAGCTTTGTCTTAATGTTTGCACAGAGTGAAAAACATGGATTGTGTCAGCTTTCTACTGTGTAGATTTCCCTAGCACTATTTGTTGAAGATATCTTCTCCAAAAATCAGGTGACTGTAACTGTGTGGATTTATTTCAAAGCCTTCTGTCTTATTCCATTAGTATGCATGTTTTTTATGTCAGTACCATGCTGCTTTGTCACTATAGCTTAGTAATACAATTTTTGAACTTTTTATTGACAACCTCCATACATATACACAACGTACCCTG
The DNA here is from genome assembly GCA_036365145.1 of Orientallactaga sibirica. NCBI lineage: Eukaryota > Metazoa > Chordata > Mammalia > Rodentia > Dipodidae > Orientallactaga > Orientallactaga sibirica. Next base: position 18,326,952 of record JAEOAD010000044.1, on the reverse strand, counting down.
ATCACAATCCTCTTGAGGGAGAAATCCCCCACTTCTGGGATGTATATACATCCACAATGAGCTGTTGATCATTGAGACCTACAAAGTTTCCCAAAAGAAGACAGATTGCTGTCAGAGTACTTGATGACTGTCAAAGTTATTGGTAAGACCCTACTGCTGAAGACACCATATGCTGCTTGGATGGAACATGGAGACCTGGATGGAATTTGGAAGAGAGTCAGTCCCTAGATTGTTGGCTTATCTAGTGCCATAAGTGACTGGGGTAAAACAACCGACATCTGTCTAAGCAACGCGTGGTCTAAGCTACTCAGCACAAACAACCTGACGTGATGCTCACACAGTGCAGTAATGGCACACAGCCATGGTGGGTTACCAACTGCTCTAGATTTGGCTAACGGATCTGCTCAGTGGAATGGAACCCATACCTGGAAACGGGAAACAAGTCAGAACCATATCCAAAAATGAGCCCGCTCTCCAATATTCCAATATCAAGCTCCCACCAATAGTGGGATACAAGAGGACCTATACCTATTAAATTCTCTCTAAAATAATACTGGTTATCCACGTATCTTGCACTGACCTCACTCTCTGTTGGAGAATCTGCTTCTCTCTTTCAGATGGACACAGAACCCAAGGAGAGAATCAGCCCATTGCACCTCAACAGGGCACCAGCTGAAGCCATAGAGTCATAGGGAAATGAGCAAGAGTGCTGCTTTCTCGGTGAACCTGGTACCAGCACAAGGGCAAAGGAGATAGACACAAAGAACACTCAACTCCTACCAAATCAGATATCCAGAGACAGAGACTCCCAAAACCTCGTCACTGAAATAGAGCTAAATTGGACCCAAGATGGCTCTGGGAAATTCACGGAAGAGGGGCCGGAAAGATAGAGCCACGAGTTGGGTCATTATACACAGAGTCATTACCTCTCCTACATAACTGATGGCTATCCCCATAAGGCTAGACCCACATTACCCATGGGGGGAGGACAGGGAGAAGGGTAATGATGGTACCATCATGGCTGTATATATACTATATACATAACTAATAAAAATATTTTTTAAAAAAGAAACTTAGAAAACATATGGTGTCTTTGAGACTGAGAAACTACACGGTTGACTGGGGACAGGTTGGAGCTCTGCGAGTCCCCACTCAGAGTTCAGCGAGAAACACTACAGCCAGGGAGACTCAGTCGTGGCTGGCTGCTTCTAACGCTCCTCTGTGGGTAGCTTGCAGGTAGAGCTCACCTGCTCTTTCAGCCCTTATTCTTTCAATAGAAATTCTAAGTTATTACTAAATTTCCAATAGAAAACCAGTCTAGGACACTTTCCTTTATGGACAGCCCCAACATACTTAAACACCCCAAATTCAGGCCTCAGTTGAGTTTCCCACTTTGGGGGTGCCATCCATGCCAATAGATGCTTTCTTGCTTCTCTGATGTTTCTTGCTCTACTGTCTGAATACTGTTTAATAAATCCCATTACATACGTTCCTCCACTGGCCTGGAACAGCAATGCTTTACCACCCTCTGGGCATGGACTCTCACCGCTCAAGATCAGAGCTGCAGCTCCCTTCCATTTCACCCTTTCACCACCGTCTTTGTCCCTGTCCCCATCCACATCCACAAGGTCCCTTTTTATAGTCCATTTTCTATTTCCATGACATCAACTTTTGCCCTCATATTATGCAGGCCTTGTGTTGGCAGTGACAGCTCCTGTGAGGTCATGAATGCAAAGCCATTTTGTAACATAATTTAAAACTGTTGGGTCTCCCCAGTCGTCACCACTATCTGCAAAAAGACACTTCTCTAACCTATGGGCAACACATTGCTATTTAGAGGGCAGTTTAACATATCCATTTTCCCAAACAACAGTAGCAGTTTCTCCACTAAGGCCTCTGACCTTCCAAGTTATAGGCTTTTGATTAGGTTTTCAGTACCTGGCATGAATTTCCTCCTGTGGAGCAGGCCTCAAATCTAATCTGAGAGCAATTGGTTTTCCCCATGACAGACATGCCACCATTGTACCGGTGTGCACATCTTTGCTTGGTTGGCCAGTTGTGTTGCTAATTTCATCTGTTGATGCCTCTTTTCTCCCCCAGACAAAAAGCAATTTTAAATTAGATGCGGCACTGGCAAGAGGAAACTGGCTATAATACCCATAAAGCTGGCCCCCAACAATACACTGCCTCCATGAGACATTAATTCCCAAATCTGTATCAGCTGGGAACCTGGCATTCAGAGCACCTAAGGTTTATGGGGGACACCTGAATCAAACCACCACACATGGCCTTGAAACAGTACAAAAACTCCAGAACAAAAGTCTACGAATCATAGGACATAACTTTGGGGCAGCATATGATGTTTTAGTGACATGGTATAATGGTTTGTGTTGTCAACTTGAAAAGACCTATACTCACCTTTTAGGGATTCTGTAGATTAGGTTAGCCTCTGTGCTCATCTGTGAGGGATTATCTTGATCAGGTTCATTAAGGTGGCAGGACATGGTGGGCTCCACAGTATGCAGTTAGTTGTTTCTTGAACTAGGCCTGACTTGCTAAAATTCTTATCTCTTACCTAGACCTGTTTTTCCACAAACAACCTGGCCCCCTCCTGGGAGGGAGGTCTCTCCTAGGATTTAAATCTAGACCTAACATTGTGCATGGTCAAGTTCAGCCCCTAGAATTTGGTGTCAGCTTCTTCCTGAGACAGCCTCTAGCCCTAACCAACCAGCTGTCCCTCTGGTTAACCTGAGCCAGAAGACAGCCACCACTATAAGGGTAGAAATATCTTTGCAAGGGGAAAGCATGCTTTCTGAGCTGCCTGATCCATTGGGAACGTCCAGATGTTGGTGAGTTTCCCCTTGGCTGGGTCTGGAGGGAAGAGCCACCCTCCAGCCCTTACTCTCCACGTGGACTCTTCATCCCACTCCAGCTCTCCACAAGACAGGAGCTCTTTGAATTTTCTTCTCTCCACAGTTTTCCCAGGCCCTCCACATTGGATCTCAAGCCACTTGGGTGCCTTTCCTTAGCTCTGTACTTCCTTCAATTCTTTAATTAAAATTAGAAATAAACCTAGAGTTTGGGGTTCAAGGACCTTCCTGAACTCTGAGCACCCTGTAACAGACCCACCTGAATTGTGGTGGCACCCATCCATGGGCTGGGGTCCTGGACTGTATAAAAAGGAGAGAGCTGGCCGAGCAACAGCATTGGTCTCTCTCTGCTTCAAGCCTCTGTGGCCATGCCTTTCCCACCATGGACTGTAACCTGGAACTGTCGGCTGAAAAAAACCTTCCCTCTCCTAAATTGATTTTGTCAGGTATTTTTGTCCCAGCAGCAAGAACTTGACCAATATATTGGGTTTCCATCGAAACAAGTAAGTAAGTTTCAGGTGCATCACATGCTAAACTTAAAAATCCAGCTGTTCAGATTTATGCAAATGATCTTGGAATCCTGCAGCTCCTTGTAGCTATTTAAAAAACTTTTGTTTTATTCCTCCAAAATAATCTCTAGTTATACTAAACATTAACCCTTCTATGTAATGTGTGTTAGCTTCCCATCTCTGTAACAGACATGAAAAGATCGGGCTTAGCAAGGCTCCCAGTTCTGAAGCTTCAGGCAGCAGTTGGTTGGCTTCATTGTTTTGGGATCTAACGGTGAGAGCCTGCTCTGCTCATGGCCCACCTGGTAGTTCCCACCACTACCCCATATCAACAACCTGCTGAATAACCCTTGAGCCCCTGGGTCACTGGACATTTAAGATCCAGTGAGAGCATAGTGTTAATTACATCAGGGACTTTTAAGTGGTTTATCTACAATCTTTACCTTTACATTCTATTTGGAACATTATCAAGTATAATCATTTCCAAAGAAAAATCACAGTTCAGGGGAAAGCTTGGAAGGAGTGGGTGGGTGCCAGGAGATCATCTCAGACCAGGGAAGTCAGCAGAGGACGAAGCTGAGAGGCTTGCTCACACAGGGTGGGAGCTAGGCGACCAGGGAGGCAATGTGTTGCTGCAGTCTAGGGAGACCAGGAAGGATGCACAAGGTAGCTGTGGGTGGGAGGTGAAACGTAGACTTGGCGCTTCTCCCTTACATGGGTATTAGGCCTCAGAGTGGGGGCGGCAAATAGGCACTTCAATATGCAAACTCATGCCAGCTCTTGAGCACCTACTGTACGCAGGGTACTGTGCAGCCTCCGTGGAACCACTTTGACCAAGCACAGCAGGTGAGTTGAAGAAACACATAAGGATGCAAAGGCAGGGTCTCGCTGTGCTTCCACAACAACTTTTCTTTTAGTTATTCCTTTCAAGTGCACTGGGTACCCGCCCATGGGAGAACTCAAAGGCACCCAAGCTCCTCCCTTCCAGAGAGGCCAGGCGCTTTGGAAGAGGTTTCCACGTAGGCCGGTAGGGTCCTCCAGAGCACCGAGATGGCTGGCCAGAGCGCCAGCATCCCACAGCGAGGTCGGCCGGGTCCTCCAGAGCACCGAGACGGCGGGCCAGAGTAGCCGCCTCCCGCGTCTCCCGCAGTAACCCTGAGGACGCGCGTGAACCCACGGTGCGCATGCGCACTCGGCGCCGACAGCGTATGGTACGTCATCGCGGGCGCGACGCCCCGAGGGGCAGTTTGGGGTTCTGCGGTCTGGAAGGTGCGGCGGCGGGACTGGCCGGGAAGATGCCAGTGGCGGTGATGGCGGAAAGTACCTTCAGTTTCAAGAAGCTTCTGGACCAGTGCGAGAGCCAGGAGCTGGAGGTAGTGGCCGCGGGCGCCTCCCGGCGGGACTCGGGCCGCGGCCTTCGCGGGGCCGGTTTCCAGGGTAACGGGCCGCGGCCGGGTCGCACGGACGGAGGGACGAGGCGCGGCTGTGGGCGACCGCGGGCCTCGCTCGCTGGCCGCGCCGTCCGCCAGCCTGGCCTGCGACCCTGCTGGCCAGTTCAGGAGCACGAGGAGAGCGGGCTCCGCACCTCGGCCGTGGGTTCTGTGGGTCCCCGGATCTCCCCTTCATCAGATCTTCAGCAGACTCATAACGTTTTAGAAACCAACTTGAAAGTATTTCCTCCGATCGTAAGATTACACCTAAATTAAACCTGGAGACCTTCCAAATTCACTTCATTATTATTATTATTATTATTATTATTATTATTATTATTATTTGGTATGTATAAGGAAACTGATACCCAAAGGGAGATAAATGACAGGTGATTTCAAATGTAAACTTCTTGGGATTTTAATGCTTGTTATTTCTCCAGGCTGTTTTGTATATCTGTAACAGTGCTAGAACAGCAGCTTTTTAAGTTAACATTAATGTTCTTTCTTTTATGGAAGCACAGGCACATTTTAAGGTTCTTTTATTTTTGGCCCTCCAGGCTCCTGGAGGAATCGCAACACCACCAGTGTATGGGCAGCTTCTTGCTTTGTACCTGCTCCACAATGACATGTAAGTACCCTTACCTGAAGCTAAGAGCAGCAGCCTGCGGGTGCGGGGAGGAGGCCAGAATTAATCTGCATTGGAATGGGCCACAAAGCACAGACACTGAGCTGTGCCTTCAAAATACTGCTTAGGACTATTTCTTACTGAGTTGTAATAATGATTAATATGCTTTTTGTGAGGGGAGGAAATTTGAGGTATGATCTCATTCTATCTAGCCCAGGCTGACTTGGAATTCACTTTATACTCCTAGGCTGACCTCAAACTCACAGCGATCCTCCTACCTCTGCAAAGTCATGTGCCACCATGCCCGGCTAAGCTGCTACTTTTAAATACATTTGTTTCATATGTAGCCTCTAAAGAAAAAGTTTAAGTTCATTATGAGAAAATTGTCAGTCACCGTTGACCTTCCTTTAATTAAAAAAAACCTCATTAATACCCTCTGTTAATTATCTGTATATGTAATCAAAAGAGCAAAGGAAGCTGAAAGTGAAGGTTATGAAAGCCAAGTGGACTTCATTAGCAACTTGTGTGAGGTTTCCTGAAAGAACCTCAGGAAAGAGCAGGGTCTCCTGCAGTTCTGAGATCATCTGTCAGGGAGTTGATGCAGATTTGGTTTTAAATTCTTCCAAATTCTTTTGTTTGTGATGCCTTTATCAAAATGAAGCTGAGCTTTTTTAGTGCACGTCCAGAGATTGTGTCATGTTTTGTAGTCTGTTATCTTGTTCTTGTTCATCTTGGAAGCTCTGCCCACTGGGAGCAAGGCTCCTAGCCAGAAAAGCATCAAGTATTTACTGTCAGGAAGTTGTCAGAGCCTCTTAAATACACAGATATATTTATTTCGTATCTGAGTTAGTGATATTCATATATGAATGGCAGCCTTACACAGTCTGCTTTTAGTGTGGATTGCCTTAACTTTAGTAAAATGTTACCATGATAAAACTCTGTGTCCTTTTATTTATAAACCATTCTTATTTCTCCAGAGCAGAGTCACATAAACTAGATTTTTCTGAGCATTGTCTATGGTATTTTAAAGTGTTGTTCATTTGTTTGCATTTGGGGCCTGGTCCTTAAGTATTTACAAGATAATTATCTTTCTATTGATGTTTGTATAAATTAGGAATAATGCAAGATATCTTTGGAAAAGGATACCACCTGCTATAAAATCTGTAAGTATTCTTGAAGGATATTTTATTGTTTTAGTAGGATAGTGGCATTTCCTTAATTGGCACGCTCTTACAGTTGTTCTCTTTCCTGTGTCAGAAAGAGAGTTGCTAGACTAACCAGGTTAAAACCCTTCCCGTTCTTCTGATGCCTCTGATGTTTCCTCAACACAGTGCAGAAGTCTGGGTACAACTCCTGCTGGTCAGATTTCTTGAGGCTTGTCTTGAAAACTTGGCCTGACCAGTTAACAGCTGCACAGGCTGACATGGTGGAGACTTTCAGTCGACTTCCTTAGTTTCATGTAGTAATTCTTATTTTGACACTGGTGTTGTTTATGTGAATATTCACAGCATTAAGATTAGTTTTGCAGATTGCTTATTTTGGATGGACAACTACGTGAAATAACCTAAAAGAAGTTTCTTGACAAGTAGATGAAATAAAATTTTTATTTCAGCTGATTACATTTTTCTTTTCCCTAACACTCTTTAGTAAAATACCCCTCGGCTTTTTTGTTGAATAATGAGGTATAAATCCTGCACAGAACTTCAGTGCTGCAGTGGAACCTCTCCTTAGGCTGTAGTGAACTACCTCTGTGACTGACAGTGGTGTTAGCCAGCTTGCTGTTAACTTTTGTCCTCACGAAATGAGAGAGCTTGTTTGGAGGTTCTAGCAGGGGAGCGCAGCTACTCGTAGACCCTTGACCGAAGAGCGGTCCTCCTCTCTTCTGGAAAGGTCGTCCTCTTTGACCGGCCTTTGGTCAGGACTCACATGGAGCAGTGAGGGAGGAAGGGGACATCTGCCGGCCTAGCCATCCAGATCAGCCTAATCAACCCTGGCAATCAGTGGGGTGACAGATGTCGCAGCCAGATCACCCAGTGTCAGCACCTTTAAATATTTGTATTTGTTTATTTATTCATTCATTCATTCGAGCGAGAGAGAATGGGCACGCCAGGACCTCCAGCCACTGCAAACGAACTCCAGACGCATGCACCCCCTCATGCGTCTGACTTATGTGGGAATCGAACTGGGATCCTTTGGCTTTTCAGGCAAACACCTCAACAGCTAAGCCATCTCTCCAGCCCAGCATCTTTAAAAATAAGAATATGCAAGAGAATTAGTCCTCAGGCTCAATTCTGAATGTTTTGGGACTACTTTCTCACACTTTAATTTGCTACTGTATAAAGATGCCTATCAATAAGCACACAAGTATTGTATATGACTGCTCACAGCATTTAAAACCTTCTAGAAAGTAGGAAGGGAACTCTGTCTCCTAAAAGAAATGCTTTATTACATGTCTTTTAATGGTATAGCTCACAGATTGTGTCATTTCTGGTATTTGGTTTGAAGATGCACTCACTGGTAGTTACCAAGTGAATAAAAGCCATTAATATTTATTGCAGGCAAATTCTGAACTTGGGGGAATTTGGTCAGTAGGACAGCGAATCTGGCAGAGAGACTTCCCTGGGATCTACACGACCATCAATGCCCATCAGTGGTCTGAGACTGTCCAGCCAATCATGGAAGCACTTAGAGGTACTGTTTCTCTGTGGTTAAAATGACATCAACAAAACATGGTCCCTAAGTGCTGGAGTGTTGCCTAAGTCTCTGTGTGTTTTCAAAGTGTGTGTTTTCTTCAGAACCCACTTAGACCTGGATCACAATACTCATCTTACATGCCTTGAGAGTCAGGGCCCAGGGCTTTGTCTACTCCAGATCGAAGTCACTCTTGGCAGTGCAGTGGTTTCTGTTTGTGTTTTGAGACACACTCTCATTGTGTAGCCCAGGATCTTCTTTACCAACCTGCCTCAGTCTCTCAACTGCTGGGATTGCATGTGCCACCACATGAGGCCTTGATCAAGGGTTCCTTCCTAGTAAAATAAAATCTGATAGTGATCTAAAGTTCATGGTGTATGTTAATCAACAATTTTTAAGTCCATGTATTTGAAAATAGAGACTTGGACTTTGCTAGCCCCTGCCTTTAAACAGATGTTATGTCCAGAACATGAATTTTATAAAACTAATTATTTTGGTGTATAAAGTCTCAAATGTATTTTAAAAATATTGTATTTATTCATTATTTATGAGAGAAAGAGGCAGATAGAGAATGAATATGGGCATGCCAGAGTCTCCTGCCAATATAAACGAACTCCAGACACATGTACATCTGGCTTTACATGGGTACTAGGGAATTGAACCCTGCTCATTAGGCTTTACAAGCAAGCGCCTTTAACCACTGAGGCATCTCTCCAGCCCTCAAATGCATTTTTAATTGCTCAAAAGTTACAGACTAATGTGATAGTATTGGCCCATAACAAGTCTCTTTCCTTGCCTCTCCCTTCTCCCACCCCTGCGTTTGCTTCTAGTCGTCTGATCACTTGCAGACTTTCACAGCGATCTTTCTGTGCTGCATATACTCTTCTTGTTCCCTCATTTCTATTGTCAGCCTGCCTTTACCGTGTTCCTCCTGCTCTGGAGGGTGCTCATCACTGGGAAGGGCCATCAGCTGTACAGTAGCTGATGATAAAGATTGTTTTGAAGATGACCATAATTGATTCTTAAGAACAGTAAGACTGTATCAGCATAAACAGAGCAGCATAAATGACAGATGTGAGATGTTCCTTTACATGTGATTGAAATGATCAGACCTGCAGGGCAGGCAGGAGGTAGCACAGGAGGAGGCTTCACAGGTGTGACTGGCCCCACTGAGGAAGCACTGTACTAGTAGACGCCCAGGGTTGAGTTTAGCCTGGTAATTACAGCAGTAAGGATGCATTTTAGCAGGCTTTGAGAGGTGGTAGCAGCCCAGCAGACCCTTGAAAGGCTGCAGAGCATAGTATAGCTTAGTCTCTGGAGCTCACATTCTGGTTGGTCTCTGGCTGGGGTTACCGGTCAGTGCTTCATTTCCTCATTACTGAGATAAGGTGACAAATACTATTTAGTTCAGGTGTCAGAAGTGAGTTAAGAGGCGTAAACACTTGTCATGTTTTAAAGCATTCTTCTATTCGTTAAAATACCTCTGAAGACACACATCCCTCCACCATGCCCTGGTAATGAGGGGAGGCTGTGTTCTACTAGCACAAGACAAATGTGGGGTTGAAGTGTCTGTCTGACCTGACTTAGATTTCTCCTGAAGGTCTCGAGCCACCAGCACCGTCCCTGGAAGGTCGAGTCTGTCTCGCAGAGTTAGAGTGCAGAGGTCCAGCCTCATGCTTCTGATTCTTAGGGCTACTCTTTACTGGTCTCAGCTTTCAAACTTCTAAGTAAAAGAAAATGAAACTCAGGTGGCTACTTAATAAAATCACTTGTAAATGAATTGCATGGGATGGGGCCATGGCTTCCAGGTGTGTATGTGGTCATCTCTAATCGCAGCAGCTGTGTAGCCACAGTCCCCTTCTCCTGGCTTAAGCTTCATTGGGTTTTCTGAGAGAAGATGCATAGCTGTGATTGTTAGGCTTGTAGAACTGTAGACTCAAGCCATTCCTGAATGGTGATTCCTTCCGGAAATGCAGGGTTGTCCTGTGTCCTCCCTCTGGCTTGGAAAACTGCAGGGAAGGGGAAAGGGAGGAGTCTGTGCAGGGTTGGAATTGTTGGAGCTGTGTTATGGATCTGCTGTTACAGAAGTCAGGGTGTGATGTTCACGTAGCCGAAGCTGCCTGCATCTCCTGGTCAGGGAGCTTGCTGTGGGATAACTGCCTACTGACTGGGTAAAGAATGTAGTGACAGGCCAGGGGCAGCCAAGACCCAACTTTTAGAAAACCCAGTCTAGGGGAGCTGCCTGGATGTGTTGTGTAGTGTTTTTGAAATGTAGCAGTTTTCATTTGCTTGTCCTTCCTAGCCCTTTTGGGGGCTATTGTACATCTTCCTGCTTTAGGTGGGTGGAGACTTCAGCAGTCCCACTCAGTGTGGGACTCAGGATCAGGGTGCTAGTCCATGCCAAGGCTGAGCAAGAGGGGACATAGGGGAAACGCATGCCACGGGGAAATCTGTCTCACAGCCCATGTGGCTTCCTTCTGAACTTGTGAGAGGCCCCTGACAGGAACGTAGATTTTTTTTTTAGTAATGCGTACAGTGATCTGTCCTCTGTATAGTGATCTTTCTTCTCTTCCAAAGGATAAAACAAAGTTACTTAGTTTAAAAAAACACTCCTGAAGATTATCCTGAGAGTTATGAATCACAGCCTTCCAGCTGTGTTCTGAGTCAGTCACAGGTCTCAGACAATCGAAGAGGGCTTAACTGAAGAGAGGCTAGTAAGGGAGTTTTACAGGAAACCAGAGAGGGCTGGCAACCTACCAACTGGGTGTAGCCAGGAGCCATTCTCACCCAAGGCCTGAAAGGGACTACACATCAGCTAGACCCAGGCAGGGAGGGAACAGTTGCTGGCTGTTGCTCCTGGCCTCTGACCTCCTGGTAGAGCCCGCATCTGCCAAGCCAAGGATCCTGGGTGCTCTGCACCAGAGTCTCTGGTGGTTAGTCTTGATTGTCCATTTGCATTTGGAATCACCTAGGAGATAAACCTCTGGGCATGTCGTGAGGTGTTTGCAGAGAGGTTTAAGTGAGTTGGAAAGACTTGCCTGACTGTGGGTGGCACGATTTAATGGGCTGCAGTCCTGGAGTGAATGGAATACCAGTACTTACCTCTCCTGCTTCCAGGTCCAGATAATGTGACCACCTGCCTCAGGCTCCTGCCACCATGCCTTTCCTGTCTTGATGGACTACTCTCAAACCATGAGCCAAAAACTCCCCTTTAAAATTGTCTTTGTGAGATATTTTGTCACAGCAGCAGTAAAACTGACACAGCAGCTAAACTGCTGTGTGACTGGAAGGGTTAGAAAGGCTGAGGCACCAGCCCGCTTACTGATGGGCAGGTCCTGGAGGATGTATTTGTTGAACAGCTGAATTAGGGTCTCCATTTTCACCAGAAAGTCCTCTGTTAAACTGCCACGGTTGTCAGCTGAGTTTAGTCATCCTTCTACCATGTTTGCATGTGTTTTGGTGATGTCACGCCTGCACGACTCTTGTTGGCTCACTGTCACAGTGACAAGTCAGAATGTAGATGGAGACCCGTCCATGCTGAGTGTGGCAGCTTCTAACGGGCACTAGGACACAAGGCCTGTGTTTGTCCATCCTTTGTCAAGCACTTCTGTTCTCCCTGCTCTCTCTTACCTGTTGACATGTGTTAGACTGTTCTGTTTCCTACTCCAGTCATCTGACCAGAGTATTTGAGCTAAAGAAGGTGTTCTCAAATTGAGGCAGACTTGACACATTAATAGTGCACTTCTAATTGTCCGTGCATGCTCCTTCCATTGCCACCTTCATGGAAAAGATTGTGCACTTCTGAGATGTGCTAATAGTCTGTTGGAGGTTGTGGAAAGAAGCAGAGGTCTTAGTGCAGAGACTCAGGGAGGGAGGGCTGCAGGCTGAGGAGGAAATGAAGGCATGTGGCTGAGGTGGCAGCTCTTAAGGACTAAGGAAACAGCCAAAAACGGGGGGTCTTGCCCAGTTTTGGTCCTAGAGGCACCTAAGCCTGTGTTCAGCACATAGCTCACTGGAGGTGTGGGCACTTTGAGGGACATGAAGTGAACGAGAGCCCTCTGTTGAGGGGCTCAGGATATAACCGAGAAGAGGACAGAACAACGCATGCCGTGGGTGGCAGAAGATTGCTTGGTAAATTCAGAACAGGAGGAGTTAATGCCACAAGCTTAGAGAAGGGCAGGAACTACAAGGAATTTCAGAGTGGTCAGACGAGTATAGAAACAGACCAGGAATAGTAGCCAGAGGTGGGTGTTTTGGGCTCAAGAGTGAGAATGTGTAGGATGTGTCTGGGCTGGACACTGTCTCAGGAGCTGCACTAGTTATTTGGTGTGTCCCAGGATTAGAGTGGTGACAGTACGGTAAGTGGGATATCTTATGTGTCCGTTTGTGCTTCACTAGACATGTTGGCTGCCTCAGGGAGGAGCTCGTGTGTTCCCAAAAGAGCACAGGGCAGGAAAACAAGCTGGCTTGGCTGAGAGTTAAATAGTCTTATTGGATTTATTTAATGTAGATGCCTAAGCATGGAAAAGATTCCAAATGCCATTTCCAGGGAAGAGTGGCTGGTTGCCAGGCAGTCCTCTGTGAGAACAAACAGTCACTTGGGTTGGGGGGGGGGGGTTTGGATCCAAGATGACACAAACTTGGAAAGCAGGAAGGGGCTCTAGTGATGAGATATTTTTCTCCAGCTCCACGTGTCATCCTACAGCGGAGACCCTGAAAAGGACAGCTCTGCTTTCCTGTCCATTCTAGTGTTTGCAAGTGAGATAGAAAAGAAGTTCAAAACTAGATTTGCATCATAATACTGATCTTTTCCCGTCTTTATAACTGCTATTGCCATCTGATCTAAGGAGATCTAAGACGTTTATTTGACATCTGTTCTGTTGGTTCCCTCCTTCTGCCAACCCTCTCCCACAGATGCGACAAGGAGACGTGCTTTCGCCCTCGTCTCTCAAGCGTACACCTCAATCATTGCTGATGATTTTGCAGCCTTCGTGGGACTTCCTGTAGAAGAGGCTGTGAAAGGTAGTCTGTGCTTGCTTTACTCAGAGGTTGACAGTCGCTTCATAGCAACTCTCAGAACAGGATGTGAGTTAGGAATTTAGAAGCTGTTTGCTTTTTAAGAAGGTGATACAAAATATGTCTTGCACACCTCCAGCAGGGACTTAACAGCCAGCAGCCTGTAGTCAGTGGTGGACTACTTAGGTACAAAGCATATGTGAATGTTTGCACAACTGCTTAAGAATGTACTGTAATGACCTCCTTGCTCACATTCGAAATGTTCATTTCACCCCTACTTGTAAAGACAATCTCATCCTTGAATCCCTTTCCAGCTTGTTTTTTTTTTTTTCCTGCTCTTTTTTACCCATTGCTAAGTCCACATATAATTGCTAGCAGCATGAATCCCTGTCCCACACTATCCCTCGTGCTTGCCATGTGACCCAGGAGAAAAAACAATTCCTTAAACTTCATTTAGGACCCCACTTCCTTGAGTTGTGACAGTTATGTGAATGGATCCCTGTGAAACTAGCCATGTTCATTGTGTGGTGGGACAGTGACAAAAGCATCATACAAGTTTTCCTTATGTCTGTTTTAATATTGATTAGGCTAATACTTTATAGAAAATCAACCATGTGTTTGTGATTAAATTAAAATAAGGCTTTGATATATTTCAGACACATTACAAACATGAGAGATCTCTGTAATACTTTTTTTTTAGTGAAAACAGGACAAGTTGCCAGGTCTCCTAGATAAATGAGACAGGGACAGATGGCGCATCTTGTGTTGGTGTTATTTCTCATCTCTACATGCACTGTGTGCTTCTAGGTATATTAGAGCAAGGATGGCAGGCTGACTCCTCCACAAGAATGGTCCTGCCCAGGAAGCCAGGTAGGTGGAAACCTTCACCCTTCCTGTGCATTGCACTTGGGTGAAACTGTTCTTTTCAGGCTCCCAGGCTTGTCATTTAATCGTGGAACATAAAGTATGTATTGACAGTGGAAGTCATGTATTAAATACACATACAGAATAAAGATACTTAGAGGAGAGAGGTGCTTGAAGGTTCCCTAACTTTAAAATGTATTTTTATTAGACTGTTACATGTAAGTGTTTTGACTACATGAAACTATCCTTATTAAAACTTAACTTTGGAGAGATGGCTTAGCGGTTAAGGTGCATACCTGTGAAGCCTAAGGACCCAGGTTCAATTCTCCAGGTCCCACGTAAGCCAGATGCACATGATGGCACATGAACCTGGAGTTCATTTGCAGTGGCTAGAGTCCCTGGCGTGCCCATTTTCACTGTCTCTCTCCCCCTCTCTCTGTTTCTAATAAATAAATAAAAACAAAATATTAAAAAAAAAAAAAACTTTGGGGCTGGAGAGATGGCTTAGCAGTTAAGGCGCTTGCCTGCAAAGTCAAGGCCCCAGGCTCGATTCCCCAGTACCTATGTAAAGCCAGATGCACAAAGCGGTGCATGCATCTGGAGTTCACATTTGCAGTGGCCAGAGGCCCTGGCATGCCCATTCTCTCTCCCCTCCTCCCTCTTCTCACTTTCTCTCTTTTTCATAAATAAAGAAAAACTTAACTTTCACTGAATATTAATCTGTCCTTTTATTTATGGAGCCATTTCTAATTGTGTGTACCCATTATATCTAAGCTGTGGCCGTTAGGAAAATTAGATTAACTTCTCTAGCCTTTCTTGCAGGGCCTTCAGTCCTGTACTCTGTCCTATTGTGTCAGTTTGTGTTTCCAGCCCTCCTTCATCTTGTCCTCCAAAAGGGAGCCAGGCTTCATGCTCCCATTATCAGTCCTCCTACACCAACCTCATTGTCCTCCACCTGCATTGAACACCTCCCGCTGAGCCCTTGAGCTCAGAGTGAAGTCGTATACCAGTGTCTGAGGTTCAGTGGGGCAATAGTGACATAGCACTGCCGTTATTGACGGTGAGGAAAGGCAGGTGTGATGAAGTCCAGTAAGATGCAGAGCAGCTTGTTGGAGGACCAAAGTCCGGAAATGCGTAGAACAGATAACGTGGTCTGCTCAGAGCTGGACAGTGAGTTTGGTTGATTGGGTTCTTAATTATTCTTTTCTTATTTTGTTCAGTCACAGGGACCCTGGACGTTTCCTTCAACAGGTTTATTCCCTTATCAGGTACATATTTTCATATGCCGATTTAAAAAATGTTTCATTGTTACTGACTTATTTTCTGTATCGTGTATATTTTTTTCCTTAGTTCTAAGATATGGATTAAAATCTCCAAGTAAAGGGTTGGACCCAAGGCCATCTGTAGCTTAGCTGGAACAGTAGCACTCTCCTGCACTGGCTACAGAGCCTGCTCGCCACCGTGGAGACCTTCTCCCTGTGTTTAGTCAGAAGCCAGAGCCTGGCTAACATTCAGTCCTTGATGCTTGACTCCTGGCTTTTTTGCTACTGTTGTTCACTGACAGTAACACTCTTCTTGGGTACTATGTGGCACATGGAGTGAATCAGATGTCAGAAGAACTGTGATCTCAAAGATGTGTGTTACACATGTCTTTAACCTTCACACAGCATTTGGTAACAGCAGTAATGCTGAATTTGTTTGATTGGGGTAGCCATACTCCAAAGTGAGGACTTTGTAGCTTGTTTTGAAAAGTGCCCAAGCCTCTAGGAGGAACGATTGTGTCTAAAATCAGGTAGAGCTGAGAAATCACCCCTTGTTAAAGACATCAGCAAGGCTGAAGCGTTCTCACACTTAAGTGTGTTTCTCTCTTCTCCACACAGAGCCCGCCCCAGTTCCGCCAATCCCTAATGAACAGCAGTTAGCCAGGTTGACGGATTATGTGGCTTTTCTTGAAAATTGATGTCGCCCTCGGAATCCTGCACACTGACAGAGAAATGTAAAGCTTTTATTTTCGGTTTACTGAATGGAGTGAGCATGTCAGCATTCTTTACTGAGTATGTGATAAAATGCATATATAATATAAAGTATATTATATATATTTTGTCCTTAAAACATGCTGAAGAGTTGTTTGGAGCAGTTCTCATTTTGTACTGTTTAACAAAGAATTTGTTGGCTCTCATCAGTATTATGCAGGTAGTTTCATTCAGAATATCCTGCTTCGTTTAGAGCGGGGTAGCCACGGCACACACCACACTCCCATCCACACCACTGGCCGCTAGTGTTAGTGATGGATTTTGGGGATTTGTGAAAGACTTCCCAGAGGCAGTGTCTGACCTGCCAGGGTTGTGATTCGCACTCTGGAAAATGTTCTTTTCTGCTCTAGAGAATCACTGATACAAAAGAGAAAGATAGCTGAGGGACAAACAGACCCACTCCTGAGCAAACAAGTTGGCTAACCCTGCCTTCTTGGCAGCCTCGGCAGGTGTGCCATGGAAATGCCATGTGAGGTGTTTGGGAAGTATCAGGAAGTAATAGTTTTCCCGAAGAAGGGAAAAGTTGAGTAGGACACAGTATTTGAGGAGCTGTGACAGCCACCTGCTACCTATGGGCTGCTTTTATCTGTCCTTTAGTTTAAGTTCTGCCATTGGAAGAAATGCTGAATGAGGATTTTCCTTCTGTGTGGTGGCCCACTGAATATTTGAAGTTGTTTATTGTGTCTTCAGATTAAAACATCCCTTAGTTCATTTGTTCTGCATTTGTTCAATAAATATTTAATTAAATTCAACTGTTTCATCTAAAGACATGTCTGGAAAATATACTTTCATGGTCTTTCTGTGGACACATTCTAGGGTAAACTGGCTATAATATCCATGAGCCCGTCCCCAATAATACACTGCTTCCAGGAGGTGTTAATTCCCAAAGCTCCATCAGCTGGGAACCTAGCATTCAGAACACCTACGTTCATGGGGACACTTGAATCAAACCACCACATTCTGCTCCTGGCCCCCATAAACTGATAACCATCCATGATGTAAAAAGCAATGCATTCAGTCCATCTTTAAAAGTCCCCTTAGCTTTATCAGTCCTAATGATGTTCACACATTCCCATAGTTCAAGATCTTTTAACTGAGCCAAAATACGAAAAAAAATCCTCTCCCAACCCATAACGGCAGAGAATAAACATTCATAAAAGATGGCATTGGGTATAGCAAAGAAATATTCAACCAATATAATATTTAAACAGGGCAAACATCAAACTAGCTCCAAGTCCAACAACTCTAGCCGGTAACATGTCTCCAAGTCCAATAATTCTAACCAGCAACAAGACTCTGGAGTTCTAATTCCACCCCTCGAGCTAGGCTACTCACAGTCCTGGAAAACTTCATCTGGGGTTGGCAGCTTTCCTCAGCAGCCATCTCATGGTCCTAGCATCTTTACTGGATCTCCACTGCAACGCACAGTCCATCCTGGCTTCATCATGGAGTCATGGCTCCATCAGCTGGGGACCTAACATTCAGAACACCTAAGTTTATGAGGGATACCTAAATCAAACCACCACAGGTGGATTTCATTCCGTGCTGACAACTGGCTGCAAAAACAGTGATAGATTACTGATGGGCAGGGCTACATCTTGACCAGCCTGCTTAGTTACTCACGTCTCTTGCCTTCTACTTACATCTAAGCCTCATGTCAGGACCCCCAAAACAGGTCATCACTGGATGCCTTTATTTTGTTCCTCTCCCTACTGTGGCTATACTGATAGCTCGTTTCTGTGCTTTGTAGTATTATCTCTTCAATTGATTTGTTGAGGACAGGTGGGCTAGCCTAGCCTGTTGGGGCTGTGACCTCAGCAAACTTGAGTAACATACAGATTTCTGAAGCCAAATAATGAATCAAATTTAGCATCACTTCAAAACATTTGGACTGAAATGGCATTTATTCTAGGATTGAAAAAGCTGCTTAATATTAAAAATCCAAACCATTGTAGTTATTACCAAACAAAAACACTAGGCCACAGTCTACAGAGCTGCAAGAAAGTCTGGTGCTGTAAACATCCGTTCATGATTTCAAGAATTGTCTGTTGCCCAGTTACCGATCAGATGATTTAAAAAAACCAAAACTTTTTACTGACAACTTCCACACATGTACACAATGAACTCTGATCATAATTCTCACCCACCACAACCCACCATATCTCCCCTCTATTGAACCTTTTATTTTTCAAACCATTTCCTCTTCTAGTTTGATGTCATTTGTGTTTTGTTTTGTTTTGTTTTGCCTTATGCAAGACTTGTGTAGGTAGCTTCAGCCACTGTGAGGTCATGGCCATTTTGTTTCTGGAAGATAGCATTCCAGAGCATCCCTTCCCATCTTTTGACTCTTACCTTCCTTCTGCCACCTGTCCTGCAGTAGTCTCTGAGCTTGGAGGATGGGTTAGAGATATCTTTTGGTGTCGAACACTCCTTTCTCACTTTCTCTCAGCACTTTGATAAGTTCTGAGTCTCCCCAGCAGTCGTCAGCACTACCTGAAAAGAGAAGTTTCTTTATCCAAAAGAAGAGAGTACTATTAATATATGGCATAAACAAATATTTAGAAGGCAATTTGGTGAGCATAATATGTCCATATGGGCAAGCAACAGCAGTAGCACCCCCCAGAATTTATGACCTCCCCAGCCGTAGGCTTCCCATTAGGTTTTCAGTACCAGGCATGAATTTCCTCCTGTGGAACAGACCTCACAACCAGTTAGAGAGCAGTTGGTTTCCCCCGTAATGGACATGCCACCATTGCAGCAGTTGGCACATTTGGGTGGCTGGCCAGCTATGTAGCTTACAAGGTCCACTATAGGTTAAGCCCATGGATGACTTCTCCCCCAGCCCAGCATGCTACATAGTACTTAACAGTACTATGGCCGTAAACAGGGAGGAGGCTTCCAAGCTCAGTTCAGCCTGATTTCTCAAGGACCTGCAGTCAAAGTATGTGGTGTTTTCAGAAATAGGGTCTTACCATGTCTACCGTACCCTCCCCTAAGCCCTCCCCTCTCCTTTCTCCTTCATGGTCTGTTTCTAGCTTCCTGACCTCTTTACTGACCATTAGTCCAGCACACACAGAAATCTAAAAATTTGAAGCTAGTATCCACGTGGTAGGACTTGTGGCATTTGACTTTTTGAGCATGGGTTACCTCACTTAGCAAGTTTTCCAAATCAGATTGGATTTTTTTTTTTAATTTTTGAGTTCTTCATACAATGTGCCTATTAATCCCCTTGGGTATATATTTGACAGATTTACCCCCATTCTGAAATCGGCCCTTCCCTCTGTTATTTCCTTTGGAGTGCAGAGCTTGTAAATTTCTTGTGATTCCATTTGTCAGTCCTTGTTATTATCTCCTGAGCTATTGGGAGTCCTTTTTAGAAAGCCCTTACCCATGTCCATATCTTGAAGCACTTTCCTGTGTTTTTCCTCCCAGCACTTACAAAGTTTTGGATCCATTTTGAATAGAGTTTTATACAGGGTGAGAAATAGGGATCAAATGTAATCTCCTACATGTGGATATTTCGTTTTCCCAGCACTGTTTGCAAAGATGCTGCCTTTCCTCAAGCACTTGTTGTTGGCATCTTTGTCAAGAAATCAGATGGTGGAAGCTGCACAGGATTGTTTCGGGATTCTCTGTTCATTCCACTGATCTGCACTGGTTTTGTTACAGCGGGTTCCTAATGCCCTCCCACAGTGCTCTTTGTGCATGTGATTGCTGTGGTTCTCCAGGGTCTTTTGTGCTTATATATAAATTTTAGGACTTTTTTCTAGTTCTGTGAAGAATGTAACTGGAATTTTATATCCAAACCTTGTTAGTGGTATAATATAAAGTCCAATTATGATGAAGTAAAGATGTGTAAAGCTGGGCTGGAGAGATGGCTTAGAAGTTAAGGCATTTGCCTACAAAGCCAAAGGATCCCAGTTCAACTCTCCAGGACCCACGTAAGCCAGCTGCACAAGGGGGCGCATGCATCTGGAATTCATTTGCAATGGCTGGAGGCCCTGGCATCCTCATTCTCTCCCTTTCTCTCTCTTTCTCCTTCTGTCTTTCTTGATAAATAAAAATATATTTTTTAAAAGATATGTAAAGCTTAAGATATGTTTAATATGGTAGCCACTAGCCAAAACTAACTAAATTTAAATTTTGATTAATGAAAATGCATTCAAGTTCAAAAACCAGTTCTTTGATCTCACCTAGCCCAGGCTGACCTGGAACTCATTATGTAGTCTCAGGGTGGCTTTGAACTCACAGCGATCTTCTTACCTCTGCCTCCCGAGTGCTGGGATTAAAGACATGAGCCACCACACCTGGCTTTAAAAATAAATTCTTTAGTTATATATATTTAACATTCAGTAGAAATGTTGCTGTCATATTTGAGGGCACAAGTATATGGCATTTCTGCTATATATATGAGGAGTTCTATTGGGCACTGTTGCTCTGGACTAACCACTAACAGTGAAAACAGCTATCATGTCAGTAATGGGCACAAGATGGAAAGATTTAAAATTACTCCATTCAAAAGAGGGTAGAAACTAGGGGAAAATGAACCAAAATCAGTGGGATAAAAAGCATGTTGGAGGTTTGGCTCTGGCCTGTAATATTCAGTACCAGAAATAGGTGCTACCCACGTTGAGCTGTTGATTGGAGAGACCTCCAAGTCTCCCCAAACAAGACAGGCTTCTGTCAAAGCACTTGATTACCTGCCTGAGGTAACAGGTATGATCCTATTGCTGTAGACACCATATGCTGCCAGCACATAACACAAAGACCTGACTAGAATCCAGAAGAGAGCCAGTCCCCAGACAGCCCATCTAGTGCTGGAAAATGCTACATGAGCCACTGCGAGAAAGTGACCAACAACAGTGAGAGCAAGCAGAGTCTAAACTACTCAGAAGCAACCAGCCTGACAGGAAGTACTCAACAGGGCAATGGTGGCACACAGCCTTTGGTGAGTAACCAATGGCTTTGTGAATGGCTAAGAAATCCACTCAGTGGAAAGGATCCATATCTGGAACTGGGAACCTGGTCAGTCCTGTGGAGACAAAGATTATACTCTCCAATGTCAAGCTCCCACTAGTCTTTGGCTAAAAGAATGGCTACATCCATCAAACGCTCCCTAAGTTAATAATGCTTATACAATTAACCTATGCTGACTTTACTCTCTGTTGGAGAATCTGTTTTTCTTTTTCATAAGGTAGTGACACCCAAGGAGATAAACTACCCCTCACATCTCAGTCAAGGCCCAGGCAAAACCACACAGGAAGTGGGGAGACAGCAAGAGTGCTGCTTCCATGGTGAGCCTGACAAGCAGCGCCAGGGTGAAGGAGACAGACGCTGAGGACACTCAACACCTACCAAAGCAGAAATCCAGAGGCTCCTAAGAGCTCATCACTGAAGTAGACTTAAAACTCACTCACCAAGGCTCAGGGAATTTTGCAGAAGAGGGGGCAGAAAGTTTGTAAGGGTCATGGGTTGAGACATCATGCCCAGAGGCATTCCCTCCCCCCAGTAACTGCTGCTCCCACAATGCATAACCCACAACCGCATGGGGAATACCAGCGACCCCACTGAGGAGGGCACCCTGTGGATTGGGGGCAGGGAGGAGGGAAAAGATGGTACCAACACATGATGTGTCCGTACAAAGTATGTTTTTAATTTTAAAAAAAGCATGATGGTAGATTTAAATCTAGCACTTGTTTCATGTAGAAAATATATACAAACAGATCAAAATTACATAAAGGAAGTGTGACGTGTCATAGCCACTAACAAAGAGACTGGAGTGGCTCTGTTAATATTGGATGATGTGTTTTTTTATTTTTCATATTTTATTTATTTATTAGAGACAGAGAAAATGTGTGCACCAGGGCCTCCAGCCATTGCAAACAAATTCCAGACACATGTACCACCTTGTGCATCTGTCTTATGTGGGTTCTGGGGAATCAAACCTGGGTCCTTAGGATTTGCAGGCAAGTGCCTCAATCGCCAAGCCTCTCTCCAGCCCTGGATGATGTATTGTAAGAAATAAAAAGGAGCCCTTCAAAACCAGAAGGACATCACAGCCCTGAAATATAAACACTTAGTAACAACCTCACATGTGTTTCAAGCACACATGAAAAGAAAAAATAGACAAATGTACAGTTTTAGACAAATGTACAGTTTTAGATGGGCATTTCAGTGCTGATTTGCTACAAGAACAGTTTACAGAAAATACGAGACTTACGGTGCCTGTGATCATAGACCCTATGACACCCCACAGGACCTCCACCAACCATAATAGATTATGTGCTCATCAAGAGAAACTGTACTTGAGTTAGAGAGATGGCTTAGTCATTAAGGCGCTTGATCATCAAGTCTAAGAACTAGGATTGGATTCCCTAGTACACACGTAAGCCAGATGCACATGCGGCTGGAGTTCATTTGCAGTGGCTAGAGGCCCTGGTGCATCCATCCTCTCTCTCTATCTGCCTCTTCTCTCTCAAATAAATAAATAAAATATTTTTTAAGAAAGAGAAACTGTACTTGACCTCAGAGCAAGGTTAATATGTGTAATAGGTTTGAAAACACATGTTGTGTGTACTCTGTTGATGACAGGATCAAATTAGAAACAGATGCATAAAATATGAAAAAGTTTCCCAAATTCAGTAACTGTGAAAAGTGCTTTTATATAACCCTTCAACCAAAGAAGTTAGAAGGGAAATGGTAATATTTTGGAGTGAGTGAAAAATCAAAATACACGTATTTGTGAGCTGAAGACAATATGATCAGTTCCACAGAAACCCGCCTTCTGCCAAGCATTCTACAAGATACAGTCACCAATAAAGGTGGAGGGGAAATGGTCCAGACAGAAGCTCCCTGTAGCAGGTGGAAAAAGCTTTACCTTAAAACCATGGGATCTAGCCGGTGAATCCCAGAATTGGGTTACCCCACAGTGAGCTGTTGGTCAGGAAGACCAGAGTTCCCCAAAACAATGTAGGCCACTGCAAAAAATACTTGATTACCTGCCATAGTTAAAAGGTAAGACCCTATTGCTGTAGTCACAGGACATTGGGATACCATGCTGGAACCAAAAGGGAAACATCTCTCTCCCCGCTATCCCTCATAGTGCTGGAAATCACTATAGGAGCTGCTGGAAGAAAATGGTCACCAACAGCATGAATAAGCAGGGAACCCTGAAGGCTATGAAATCAACCAGCCAGACAAGAAGTCCACACCTGTGTAGTAGTGGCACACATCCTCTGTGGGTAAGCAACTGGTCTCTGATTGGACATGAGGTTTGCTCAGTGGGAAAGAACTTATATCTTGTACTGGAAACCAAGTCAGAATCCCATGGTCAGGAAACCCAGACTTCAGAGAGAAGCCCCCACTGCTCTCTGGAGAAGAAGAGTGGGCTTGCACACCAAAAACTCCCAAGTAACTATGCTTGACCCCTCCCTTTAACCCAAGCTACTCTCACTTTTGGTTAGAGAATCTGTTTTACTTATATATGTCAGAGGAGATCCAAGATCCATCAATATGACAAGAAAAGAGAGCCAACTGCTCCCCACAAGACTTGCCACCTCTACCCCATCTGCCAGGGTCCAGGAGAAATTGCAGAGGAGGCAGCAACATGGATACTCCTCTCACTGCTAGCCTGACAGCCAGCTCCAGGGCACTGATGACAGACACTGTGGGCAATCAAAACCATCAAAGAAGATGTCCAGAGGGTATAGGGAACACGAAATCAGATTTCTAACATGCCTACCAAGGCTCAGGCAAAGTTGTAGAAGAGGGGGCTGAAAGATTTAATTTAAGAGTGGATAGGAATATTCTGAGCATGATCCTCCCCCACAGAGACTGACTGAGGCTGTCATGACCCCGCGGTGAATGTATAACCCCACCAAGGAGGGCCTCCAGGAAAACACAAGAAGGCAAGAGGATAAAAGAGTATAACCTTTTTAAAAAATACTATGTATATGTGGAATTTATGCTAGAAATTTTATATTTTTACAGAAAATTTTGTATTTTTTTTTTCGAGGTAGGGTCTCACTCGAGCACAGGCTGTCCTGGAATTCGCTATGTAGTCTCAGGGTAGCCTCGAACTCACAGCAATCCTCCTACCTCTGCCTCCCAAGTTTTGGGATTAAAGGCGCACGCTCCCACGCCCAGCTCACAAAGTTAGATTTTTATCAGAATTTAAAAATACAGCTGGGCATGGAAGAGAAACCATACGACAGTGAAATAAGTACTGGAGAAGAAAAACCCAGAGGACTTTACAAAATAGCTGCCCTGTCCTCTTGAGGAATGTCAATTTCATGGATGACAGGGAAAAATGGACAGCTGCTCCAGACTGAAACTAAGGCATAATGACGTAGACGCAGGCCCATAAAGACCCTCTTGGGAACAGGTGAGATCTGAATAAGCTCTATGGATTAGATCGACTGTTGGCCAATGCCAGCCAGTGGGCCAAAACCAGGCCAATGGATGTTTCACAAAGAAATTATTGGAACATAGCCCTACCTGTTTATTCCCATATTGTCTATAGCTACCTTCTCACCCGAAGAACTGAGGTGTGTGGCAGAGACCGTGGATCTTGCAATGACTAGAATACTCACCCTCTGGGCTCTATTCCAGAAACACCTTCCAGCCCTGAGGTTGATTATTTTGCATCAACATGAATTTTGCTGATTAGTTTGATTTTACTGTGGATATAAAAGACAATGACCTTCCTGTTAGAAGGCAAATTCCTTTAGATGAAAATATATACTCTTGCCCAGACAGAAATTGGCCTCGATATCCATGACCTTGCAGTGCCTAGCAATACCTCCGCAAGACCCTCAAAATAGAAGAAAAAGATGATGACGTCAAATTAAAAGAGAGACTAATGGAGAGAGGGAGGGGATTTGATGGAGACTGGAGTTCTAAAGTGGAATGGGGGGAGGGGAGGGAAATATCAGGTGGGTTTTTTGTATGTAAGTATAAAAGTTGTCAATAAAAAAGAATAATAAAAAAGGAAATATATACTCTTGATATATCAGTAATACATACACTAATTTTTATGACATGCCTTCATCACTGAGAACACCAATTTACAGATTCTGTAATTCTGTACTCTGGGTAAGAACTGTTAAGCCAGTGCTGCCCGAGGGCAAGGCGCCTCCAAGCTGATGACTCCGAATCCTAAATCTTGGGCATGTTCAGGAAAGGGACAAACACAAACCAACATGATTGTTTTAGTTAAGTGTCCACATGAACTTAAATGGTTACCTTCTTTTTCTGCCAATGTAGTTCATGAAATGACTAGAGAAAACTAACCCATCTGGAACAATGAATTGTCACTTAAAGAAATAGTAAAATTATCTTTCATATGTGTTGATGAGCTAGCAGGAAAGTCAGAATATCCTCCAAGGCCTGCAGCGGCTTTCCCCCAGACCTGAACCTGCCTGTGTTCTGGATACCTGCTCATTCTGACTGCTGAGCATCTGAGCTGCCCTGGGCAACTGATAAGAAATGTTTCAGTTATTTTCTCATTACTAGGACAAAACACCTGGCCAAAACCAGCTTCTAGAAGGAAAGTTTACTTCAGCTTATAGTTTTGAGGGGTAGTTTCATTGTGGTAGGGAAAGATGATAGGCCTGAGCAGGAAGCCTGGGTCCCAGCTCTGCATCAGCAGAAAAGAAGTAGATGGAATGAGTTCTGGGTGGCAAACAGTGCTGGGCTATACTGCCCCAAAGCCCACCCTAGCCACACATCTCCAGTAAGGCTCCACCAGCTGGAGATTAAGTATGAAGCTTAATCATAAACACATGAGACCATAAGAGACATTTCACATTCAAACCACCACAGGAAGGCAGCAGGAGAGTGAAGCTGATGTCTAATCAGACAAATAAGACCAGCTAAGTAACATGAGTCAAGTCTTAGAGATAATGCCCTGGACGGTGAACTGAAGGAACTCATTTCCACAAAAAGAGCTATAGAGAAGCGAGTGAAGAATAGCAGGGAAGGGTGCTCAACCCTGTTGTTGGAGGATTTGATAGTCCCTCCCAGATGCTTGTTAGAAGCAACAGCAAATGCCTTGAGTATGCATTTAGCTCAAGACTTAGATGAATTGTTACAGACTCTAGGAAAGATGCATTCACAAAAAAAAAAAAAAAATCCCAAATCCCTGCAATTAATAAGCAACTATGAGCAGCATTCAGCATCAAATGAAAACCAGAGAGTTAATGCCTCAGAGTCATTATCAGTGTTTAATATGTGCTTATATGTGTAATAAATACGTTTCACAAGCTTAAAAACTTTAATCAGATATTTTACTAAACTGCTTGAACCCGTGTATTAAATAGTATTGTAAAACCTGTTTAAGGGCTGGAGAAGTGGTTTAGTGGTTAAGGTGCTTGCCTGCGATGCCTAAGGGCCCATGTTCAACTCTGCAGGTCCTATGTAAGCCATATGCACAAGGTAACACAAGCATGCCAGGTCACACATGCACATAAGGTGGCACACGCGTCTGGAGTTCCTGGCATTCCAACTCTCTCTCTCTCTCTCTCTCTCTCTCTCTCTCATAAAAAGGCCAGTCTGTTGGGCTTGCCTCAAAAAAAAAAAAAAAAAAAACTTTAAAAGTCAAGTATCAAAAATATGAAAATGGTCAAAAGACACTTCAAAAATACTTGTGGCGTCTGGATCAAAGGCAAAACCAACTCAAGGTGGAGCAAAGACCTGAATGTAAGATCCAAACCTTTGCAACTACTAAAATCAATCAGAGAAACACTTCAAGATACTGTTTCCTGGATAGAACTCCAACAGATAGAATTACATCAAATCAGAACTACAGGGGCTTCTTTACCCAGCAACATCTCGGCCCAGTTGGATGATGGAATAGACCCATCAAGGCTCACCAAGTATTCCAGTGCAGGAATGCAGCCCTGGGGACTGGGATACTTCCCTCCAAGATGGACCACAGCAATATGGAGCTGGGTCTGCCAGTGGCCAGCACATGGGGCAGGACAACCAAGTCCTCTATGTCCTTCTCGTAATTTCCAGGGAGCCACTCAAGGGAGCTTAGCGTCCTGTCTCATGTGACAAGAACATGTCTTGCTCTCGGCTTCCTCGGTCTGAGCTCTGTGTGTGACTATCCTGGGCTGATAACAGAGCAGATGAACCCCGGCCCTATGAGGTCAGTCCCCCTGCCTGAGAATGCCCAGCCAAGTTCAGTGAGGCTGTGAGAGAATCATCTAGCCAGATAGCAGCAACCATTCCGATGTCAGAAAAAAATAGGGTGGGGATGTTTTCAACTATTGGACTGGCTGTCGTGTAGAAGAATTTTGTTTACTCTTCAGAGAGCAAAATAAGTTTTAAAAACATCATTTTCAACTCTGCAACCAGAGTGTCATAACTGCCTAGTCCACGGCTGTCCAACTGTAGACCAAGCTCATATGCAACTTTAAATACCTCAGAAGCCACAGCGAGAAAAGAAATGAAATTAATATTTTTTCATGAGTATGTATGTGTGCAGTGTATGCATGTATGCATACATGTTCAAATGTGTGTGGTACGTGTGTGTGTAAGCTAGAGGTTGATGTTATGTTTCTTCCCCAGTCTCTCTCCACCTTGTTTTTATTTTTGTGAGGCAAGCCCAACAGACTGACCTTTTCTTATGAGCGAGGGTGAGCGCTAGAATGAAAGAGAAGAAGAGAGAGAGAAAATTGGCATGCCACGGCCTCCAGCCACTGGAATTGAACTCCAGACACATGTGCCATCTTGTGCTCAGGTGTGACCTTGCACATGCATCACCTTGTGCATTTGGCTTATGTGGGATCTGGGAGTTGAACCTGGGTCCTTAGGCTTTGCAGGCAAACACCTTAACTGCTAAGCCATCTCTCCAGCCCTTCACCTTGTTTTATGAGACATGGTCTCTCAATGAACTTTGAGCTCACTGATTTTGGCTAGAGGTCATGTGTGTTATATTCTGGGAAAGCATTCTTCCCATGTTCTGATATTTGAGTTTAGTGGAATTCAAAAGCAACATACTAAGTTGTTTGGCAAAGGAAATGTCCAAACAGCACAACATCAAGTCACTGCCCACTCACATTATCTAGATTTGCATAGTGGGTCTGGGAAGATGGCTCAGTGGTTTAAAGGCACTTGTTCTGTTAGGGTGTTGACCAGAGTTTCAATCTTTAGCACCCACATAAAGCTGGACACAAAGTGGTTCATGTCCTGTGACCCCAATGTGCCTGTGGCAATGTGAAGTGGAGGCAGGAGACTCCTGAAGCTCACAGGCCAGCTACTCTGGCTTCCCAGCAGCAAACACAAGAAGAGACACTGTATCTCAAGGAAAAGGAGATGACCAACTCTCCAGGTTGTCCTCTGACCTCCACGTGCACACAGAGGCACATGGACACACACACACACACACACACACACACACACACACACACACAGAGTGAGACAGAGATAGATCACAAGATGGAAGGAGTCTGCATTTGGTGAGGAAGGAGGGAGCATGAGCAGATCTAAAGCCGAAGACAAGCTGGTGTGTCTGCAGAGAGGTTAACACCACTAAAGAGGAGCGTGTGGCTGTGCACTGGGGCGATAGGAAAGGTGTCCGAACAACAAGACTCCATATAAAAAGGCTCAGCTTGTGAACACACAGCTGCACCGGAAAGGAGAGTGTCGCTAACTGAGTCCCCTGCTCAGAAACAACAGAAGTGCTTTCCCAGGTTGGCCTCCAAGGCACACACAGGCCACTACAGCTAGGGTAGAAAGGGCTGGACTACATCTCAAGTTGGCAGCAGAATTTAGCAACGTCATCTATGTGCCTTTGTAAGTATACAGAATGCAAGAGTGGTGGATTTTTGGAGGCTTGCACTAAGGTTCTAGAAAGCTACTAAGTCCAAGCAATGTGTGGCACAGCCTGACCCCTATAAGAAAGCCCTAAGAGGTTATTGCATGAAGCTAGGATGGTGAAGCCCAAGTTGCAGTGTCAATCCGCAGGATGTTGGAGATGTGAGGACCACTGCATGTCTACCAAGGAAAGTTACCGTCTCAGAATGGAGCCTTCTCAAGAAAGAAGCTGTGTGCAGCAGGTGGCAGAGCTGACGGATTGTGGAGGTGGATTTGTGTCCAATGGAGGTCACATTTTGCCACCACAAGCCCTAGATGCTGGACTGGAGCTGCAGGGTTTAGTGTTTGCCCTCATTACTCCCTTTTGGAACTGGAATATCTATTTTGTACCATCAAATATTAGAAGTGTATAACATTTTGACTTTTCAAGTCTCAGTTAATAGAGTATTTTAAGTCTTAGATGACACTTTGAACTTTGGCTATTTGAACGATGTTGGAATTATTAAAACTTTGGGGACGTTTAAACATTAACGCAATGCATTTTGTAATATGAGATGACCAAAAGTGAAATGTTAAGATTTAAAACTGATGCATTTGGATATTGAATTGACAAAACGTGGCCTTACGATGATCATGTTCATTGTCAACTTGACTGGATTTAGAGTCACCTAGGAGACACACCTAAAGGCCTGTCTGTGAGGTTGTTTCCACCCTGAAAGTGCACAGCACCATCCCCCCCGGTCTGTAGAGCCAGATGAACAAACAGGAAAAAGAGAAAGTCAGCATTCATTCCTCTGCTTATCTACAGACACAATGTGAGCAGCTGTGCTTGCCTTGCCTCTGTGCCCCGCCTTTCTTAAGTGACCTTTGCCAGGTATTTTGTAATAGCAATGAGGAAAGTGACAATACACCACCTAAGAGCACTCATGCCTCTGCCACATCCCCATGTGACACTTGCTGGGGTCGTGTAGCAGCTGCACAGCTTTGTGTGTGGTGGGCAAGTTCACTGGACTTAGAAAAGCAAGGAGACCAGACATCTACAGGTTCTTAATGGGAGCAGCTCACAAGTAGCCAGTGCTCGCCCTCACCACCTTTCATTGTGTGCTTCAAATAAATAGCACTGCAGTCTGAGGAGGAAGAGGTTTTGCCTTTTCAGGCGATTTGATCACCTTTTTGTGGTTGTGCAAAGTGATGTTTCCTCTAGAGTTGTAGTCCCTCAACAGGAAGATTCCAAACTATAGTGGAAAAGATGGTATCCCTTTCTTTAAATATCTAAGAACAAGCTGAAGCTTGGGAAGAAATTTTCTTGACATACGTGGTTGACAACATTCTACCAGATTAGTGGAGATTGTGTGACGATGGGTTTCCATTTGGTTTTGACATGTAAGAAGGGAGTGGGCTTTAATTATGATGCTGTGGGCATCCATCTAGATTACAGTGTGTGTCCTCTGGACTTTACCACAGTGTGTTCTCCTGGATCCTGTCCACAGTGTGTCTCCTGGATCCTGCCCACAGTGTGTCTCCTGGATGCTGTCCACACTGTGTTCTCCTGGATCCCGTCACAGAGTGTTCCCCTGGATCCCATCCACAGTGTGTTCTCCTGGATCCTGTCCACAGCGTGTTCCCCTGGATCCCGTCCACAGCGTGTTCCCCTGGATCCCGTCACAGAGTGTTCCCCTGGATCCCGTCCACAGCGTGTTCCCCTGGATCCCGTCCACAGCGTGTTCCCCTGGATCCCGTCCACAGCGTGTTCCCCTGGATCCCGTCCACAGCGTGTTCTCCTGGATCCTGTCACAGTGTGTTCTCCTGGATCCCGTCCACAGTGTGTTCTCCTGGATCCTGTCACAGTGTGTTCTCCTGGATCCCGTCCACAGTGTGTTCTCCTGGATCCTGTCACAGTGTGTTCTCCTGGATCCTGTCCACAGCGTGTTCTCCTGGATCCCGTCCACAGCGTGTTCTCCTGGATCCTGTCACAGTGTGTTCTCCTGGATCCTGTCCACAGTGTGTTCTCCTAGATCCTGTCCACAGTGTGTTCTCCTGGATCCTGTCCACAGCGTGTTCTCCTGGATCCCGTCCACAGCGTGTTCTCCTGGATCCTGTCACAGTGTGTTCTCCTGGATCCTGTCCACAGTGTGTTCTCCTGGATCCCGTCCACAGCGTGTTCTCCTGGATCCTGTCACAGTGTGTTCTCCTGGATCCTGTCACAGCGTGTTCTCCTGGATCCTGTCACAGTGTGTTCTCCTGGATCCTGTCCACAGTGTGTTCTCCTGGATCCTGTCCACAGTGTGTTCTCCTGGATCCCGTCCACAGCGTGTTCTCCTGGATCCCGTCCACAGCGTGTTCTCCTGGATCCCGTCCACAGCGTGTTCTCCTGGATCCCGTCCACAGCGTGTTCTCCTGGATCCCGTCCACAGCGTGTTCTCCTGGATCCTGTCCACAGCGTGTTCTCCTGGATCCCGTCCACAGCGTGTTCTCCTGGATCCCGTCCACAGCGTGTTCTCCTGGATCCTGTCCACAGCGTGTTCTCCTGGATCCTGTCCACAGTGTGTTCTCCTGGATCCCGTCCACAGCGTGTTCTCCTGGATCCCGTCCACAGCGTGTTCTCCTGGATCCCGTCCACAGCGTGTTCTCCTGGATCCCGTCCACAGTGTGTTCTCCTGGATCCTGTCCACAGTGTGTTCTCCTGGATCCTGTCCACAGTGTGTTCTCCTGGATCCTGTCCACAGCGTGTTCTCCTGGATCCTGTCCACAGTGTGTTCTCCTGGATCCCGTCCACAGCGTGTTCTCCTGGATCCCGTCCACAGCGTGTTCTCCTGGATCCTGTCCACAGCGTGTTCTCCTGGATCCTGTCCACAGTGTGTTCTCCTGGATCCTGTCCACAGTGTGTTCTCCTGGATCCTGTCCACAGTGTGTTCTCCTGGATCCTGTCCACAGCGTGTTCTCCTGGATCCCGTCCACAGTGTGTTCTCCTGGATCCTGTCCACAGTGTGTTCTCCTGGATCCTGTCCACACTGTGTTCTCCTGGATCCTGTCCACAGCGTGTTCCCCTGTATCCTGTCCACAGTATGTTCTCCTGGATCCCGTCCACAGTGTGTTCCCCTGGATCCTGTCCACACTGTGTTTTCCTGGATCCAGTTGTGTCTTCTCTCCTGGGCAGAACTGTGGAAAAGGTTTCATTTGGGAGAGAAGAGGAATCAGGAATTTTCCTTTTGTGAGTCCCATTATGGGAACAATTGTCAAAATCAGTCTGGAATTAATAATGACCTCCTTGCCATTGCCTGAGCCTGTCTTCTAGGAGCATATGCCAGGACTGGGGAGTGGGAGGATGCCCAGTGCCTGACAGTGCCAATGGTGATAAGAGCCTATCTATCTGTGAGTGCCCTTTGTCTGCACCATGCCAGAAGAGCATGGCTAAGCAATTCCAGGCTGAGTGGCATGGGTAAGCCTGCTGGCCCTCTCCATGTAATCTTAACTTCACGCACCAGGATGTTCACGCCCCTCCCAAAACACCAGGATGGAAACCTGGGAATGTGGCTTTCTCTGCTTTCGCCTTGCCCATGGTGAGTAGATCTGGGCCAGTCGTGAAGCTCCAGTCTTCTGTGTCCTTCTCTGTACTGGTGCCCCCCCACCACAGAGAGGAGCTACCACCTCTGCAGGGTCTGGGCAGCGCTTTGTTCTGCCCTTGCCTCTGCCTGCCAGGTCGCAGAAGGGCTCTGACCAGGAAAAGAAGCCCAGTAGGGTGTTTGTGACCGTGGGACATCCATAGCATGTAGACTAGCAGAGCCCGCATCTGCTCCATTCTCCCCGTCACTGTTTCCTGGTTCCCTGTAGTCAACACTGCAGTAATTCACTTGGAATCCAGGTTCTTCCTGGTGCTCTGTCCTGTCAGCTCACGTCACTGCTGGATGAGGCCCCATCCCTGCACAGTAGTCTTTTCTGACGCTGGAGAAATGATCTGCAGTCATTAAATATTTTATTTCATTTCAGTTTTTAGTTAGCACACAGAGGTTTAGGTATTACTATGGTATCTTCAAACACAATTTGTATTCAGTATTTTTATTTTTTTTTTTGAGACAGGGTTCCATGTATTCCAGGCCGGCCTCAAGCTCACTATCTAGCTGGAGATGACTGTCTCCTTCTACCGCCCCTGCCGCTAACACCCCAGCGTTGGATTTTATGTGTGCTGCTATTGCCAATTTATGTGGGGCTGAGGACTGGAGCCAGGCCTTCCTGCAAACCACAAGCACTCTTCTCCAGCCCACCAGTATCTCTTGAAAGGAGGTTTTATTTTTATTTCTTTTTGTTTTTAATTGATTAGCCTTCTAGATATCTATTCTTCTGTCATAAGAGAGGAATGGATGAGTTTATTGGGGCTTAGAAAGATAGAAAATCTCTGGTAAAATTGAAGGTGAGTTCTTAATGAGTAAGGAAACAGATTTAAAGATCCAGCCAATATGGGGGGAGGGGAGGGAGGTGATTGCTGTACATTTGCAATTAATGAGTTTAGAAGAGTAAACTGAAATGTCTTCTAAGATTAAAAATTATCAAATAGGCAAAACCCAAGTCACCTGTCACAGACATTTGTCACTGGTATAAGGGAACTCCAGCTGGGCTGGTTAGTGATATGGTCCCTCCCCGGAGCAGCCCAGTGGCCTTGGCTGCAGCTCCAGCCCTGTTTCTGCTCACCTCCCTTCATGAAGCCGGCTTGGTGGTCACTGCCCTGATGGCGGCACAGGGCAGCGAAGCTCCGACTGTCTGTCAGCAGAGCCCTGTGCTCTCCAGGCTGTGTCACAGGCTCCATTTAGAAAGAGACTGTTCACGGAAAGTTCCTAACGGCCTCCTTCTCGAAGCATGCTTCCTAACCTCAAGATGGGCACTGCTGAGGGAAAATGTGCAGGTACCAAGAGTCCAGGTCGTCCTTGTGCCTGGAGCAGGTGCTCTCACGGCTGACCGCATCTCCATTCGTGTCCGTGCTATGTTTGTTTAGGGACTGGTGCCCCAGAAGAGAAAGTATGAGAAGGTGCCTGGGGATACCATAGTTGTATCTTCTGTTAAAATATGAAGAAATATGTCTCCTGTATTGCCAAGTCATGATCAATCTCTTTCCCCCTTTCTAGAAATTCAGAGTCACTGAGTCCAGAGGATGTTTTGTGAATCCCAGTAATCTCATACGTGTTCCCACCTCCCACTCACCAGGGCCATAAAGTGCTCTGAGCCATAGCTGCCCACAGCATGCGACACTCACTTTCTTCTTAACCAGGCTGTTCTCCCAATATTTCCCACACAATTAGCTCTTCCTTCCTTCCCTCTGCTCCCCACACACTCTTCCTTCCTTCCATCCATCCATTTCCCTCACCCTCTGCTTTGTATCTGTAGCAGACAGCTTCAGATTCACTGAGATGAATTCCAGACCAGGCACAGTTATGGAGGAAGGGATTTATTGAAGCTTACAATCCAGGGGAAGTTCTGTAACGGCAGAAGAAGCTGGCCTGCTTTCACAGGACCAAACACAGAGAAGCCACAAGCCAAAAGCCACACAGCACATCACACCTCAGGAACTCCAGCTAGGCACACTTTATATATCTTTACAATGGAATCTCAAACCCACCACCACACCTTAAGATCCGCCCAGTGACACTGCCTCCAGCCAGGTAGATTCAGATGCAAACTACAAACTAATAAGACACTGGATATATTGGGGGCCATCTATTCAAACTATCATAGTATCTAACTTTATCCTTCTGTAAATATTCTTCATATTGTCTCCTAGAGCAAGAGGAGAAAGACATTAATAAATTCACAAGACTAGTGAAAGCAATAGTTACCAATCCAAGCTGACAGTGTGTTCTCAGGTGGGGTGGTAGTTAACCCTGACTAGTGAAAACAAGAATTACCAACCCACGTTACCCTGACTAGTGAAAACAAGAGTTACCAACCCACGTTACCCTGACTGGTGAAAACAAGAGTTACCAATCCACATTACCCTGACTAGGGAAAACAAGAGTTACCAATCCACGTTACCCTGACTGGTGAAAACAAGAGTTACCAATCCACGTTACCCTGACTGGTGAAAACAAGAGTTACCAATCCACGTTACCCTGACTGGTGAAAACAAGAGTTACCAATCCACGTTACCCTGACTGATGAAAACAAGAGTTACCAATCCACGTTTCCCTGACTAGGGAAAACAAGAGTTACCAATCCACGTTTCCCTGACTGATGAAAACAAGTTACCAATCCACGTTTCCCTGACTAGGGAAAACAAGAGTTACCAATCCACGTTTCCCTGACTGATGAAAACAAGAGTTACCAATCCACGTTTCCCTGACTAGGGAAAACAAGAGTTACCAATCCACGTTTCCCTGACTAGAAAAAACAAGAGTGACCAATCCACGTTACCCTGACTGGTGAAAACAAGAGTTACCAATCCATGTTACCCTGACTGATGAAAACAAGAGTTACCAATCCACGTTTCCCTGACTAGGGAAAACAAGAGTTACCAATCCACGTTTCCCTGACTGGT
Organism: Orientallactaga sibirica; assembly: GCA_036365145.1. Taxonomy (NCBI): domain Eukaryota; kingdom Metazoa; phylum Chordata; class Mammalia; order Rodentia; family Dipodidae; genus Orientallactaga; species Orientallactaga sibirica. The sequence continues at coordinate 18,291,572 of JAEOAD010000044.1, read as the reverse complement.
GAAAACAAGAGTTACCAATCCACGTTACCCTGACTAGAAAAAACAAGAGTTACCAATCCACATTACCCTGACTAGAAAAAACAAGAGTTACCAATCCACATTACCCTGACTAGAAAAAACAAGAATTAGCAATCCAAGCTGACAGTGTGCTCTCAGGTGGGGTGGTAGTTAACCCCAATGATCAGTTTGACAGGATTTGAAATTTCCTAGGAGACACACTTCTGGGCATGTCTGTCAGGTCATTTCCAGAAAGATTTGCCTCATGAAGGAAGACCCACCCTGCATGGTTACCATCCTCTTACAAGCTGGGATCCTGGACCAAATAAACAAGAAAGAGAGTAGAATCCCAGAACCCATCTCCTTCTGGACTGCAGATGCAATGCGACCTGCCCCTCATGCTTCCACCACCATGCCCTTTGTCCTTGATGGACTGTGTCCCTCTTGTTCAACTGTGAACCAAAGGAAACCTTTCCTTTCTTATACTGCTTGCCAGGTATTTGGCCACAGTGATGAGCAAAGGAGCTAATCAGGTAGTAAAGGAAATTCTAAGACATTTTCAAGGAACCGCTCTAAATTTATGATCCTGAACACTGGGTCTCCATGTCTACCATGGCACCTGCCATTGGATATGGATATACCACAAGACACCCATGATAGGGCCAGTGAGGTCCTTGCCCCTCTCAGTCAGTGGGAGTTCACCTCTCCTTTTTACTTATGAGGCAGAAGAGAGACCTTGACTCTGAGAATTGTTGTTGAGTTTTGCCTATGTATTTGGTGTTGGAATAAAGTTGTTTATTTTTTAAATTTTATTTATTTAAGTGAGAAACAAAGGCAGAGAGAGATACAGAGAGATAATTGGCATATCAGGGCCTCCAGCCACTGCAAACAAACTCCAGATGCATGTGCCACCTTGTGCATCTGGCTTCTGTGGGTACTGGGGAGTTGAACCTGAGTTCTTGGACTTCACAGGTAAATGCCTTAATGGCTAAGCCATCTCTCCAGCCCAAAGTTGTTTATTTGAGTTAGTTGTGTCATCCAATGGAACTGTGAGGCCATGCTCAATAACTGTTTGGCAGATAGCAGCGGTGAGATGGATCCAGGATGGCGAGGCCAGTTATCTTAGCTCTCACCTAGAATGACATAAAGAGAAAAGGTCAGAGAGTTTATCGACGTCTTTCTGAGGTATTGGATAATTACAACGAATCGGGAAGTTTCAGAAAGAACACAGGGACACCTTGAAATCCTTACTATCAAGCATTCAGAATAAAATGTTTCATGTGTGTGATGTGTGTGTGTGTGTGTGTGTGTGTGTGTGTGTGTGTGTGTGGTGTATGCACAAGAATGTGGCAACCCCTGTGCTCACCTCCTGAAGAGAGGTGCACTCACCTGCACTGGCTGGGGGACATCATGAGGGGTCCCCTTCCATATCGTCTTCTGCCCATTCTTACTTTAGCGGAGTTTTCTACTGATCCTGGAGCTTGCCATTTTATTGTGATCCCTGGCAGTTCTCCAAGCTGGGCTCCCCTCAGGACTGGACTTACATACATACAGGGCCATGCCCAGGTATTTATGTGGGTCCTGGCAGATTGAACTGGAGCAATTTCACAGAGCTCCTCAGCCCCTCATGCTTACACTAGCAGTGGTCTTAACCACTGAGCCACCTCTCCAGCCCCATACCAACCAATCTCTCCTCCATAGGCCCAGGATCTGAACTTCTAAAGAAGTCCCCTGAGTTGTGACTAAAGACATAGAGAAAGGAGTGCTCGCTGCTGCTTCACTTGGTATCTACACAATGGAGGTGAAATTCTGTGGCTCACAACAGAAGGCTTCTGTCCCATATTCTGCTGAACAAGGGGGCTCTGGCCTGGCCAATAGCAGCCGCACATGTTGGAAGGCTCAGCATCAGCCTGCACTTCATGTGGCTCCGAGGTGAGAGCTGGGCTCAGTGTCACTCCACAGCCGCTGGGCCACATCCTTCCTCTGGGTGATTTTCTGCTCACAGCAAGAGTATCACCAAGCACAGAGCCTGTGGGGCAAGGAAGCAGATTCCACTCAGAGCAGGACAGAGGCGAGCGTATGGTGAACGAAAATGAACACACCACAGCTGAGTCAGGATCTGCCGTGACCAGCATGCGTCTGTGGTGGTGTACAGTGTGCGGTACTTTAGAGACCTCCTGTGTCAGCATGCATCTGTGGTGGTGTACACTGTGTGGCACTGTAGAGACCTGCCGTGATCAGCATGCGTCTGTGGTGGTGTACGGTGTGCGGCACTGTAGAGACCTCGTGATCAGCATGCGTCTGTGGTGGTGTACAGTGTGCGGCACTGTAGAGACCTGCTGTGATCAGCATGCGTCTGTGGTGGTGTACAGTGTGCAGCACGGTAGAGACCTCGTGATCAGCATGCGTCTGTGGTGGTGTAGGGTGTGCAGCACGGTAGAGACCTCATGATCAGCATGCGTCTGTGGTGGTGTACGGTGTGCGGCACTGTAGAGACCGCGTGATCAGCATGCGTCTGTGGTGGTGTACAGTGTTTGGCACTGTAGAGACCTCGTGACCAGCATGCGTCTGTGGTGGTGTACAGTGTGCAGCACGGTAGAGACCTCCTGTGTCAGCATGCATCTGTGGTGGTGTACACTGTGTGGCACTGTAGAGACCTGCCGTGACCAGCATGCGTCTGTGGTGGTGTACAGTGTGCGGCACTGTAGAGACCTGCCGTGATCAGCATGCGTCTGTGGTGGTGTACGGTGTGCAGCACAGTAGAGACCTCGTGATCAGCATGCGTCTGTGGTGGTGTACGGTGTGCGGCACTGTAGAGACCTCGTGATCAGCTTGCGTCTGTGGTGGTGTACGGTGTGCAGCATGGTAGAGACCTCGTGATCAGCATGCGTCTGTGGTGGTGTACGGTGTGCGGCACTGTAGAGACCTCGTGATCAGCATGCGTCTGTGGTGGTGTACAGTGTGTGGCACTGTAGAGACCTGCCGTGATCAGCATGCGTCTGTGGTGGTGTACAGTGTGTGGCACTGTAGAGACCTGCCGTGATCAGCATGCGTCTGTGGTGGTGTACAGTGTGTGGCACTGTAGAGACCTGCCGTGATCAGCATGCGTCTGTGGTGGTGTACAGTGTGGGACACTGTAGAGACCTCGTGATCAGCATGCGTCTGTGGTGGTGTACAGTGTGTGGCACTGTAGAGACCTCCCGTGATCAGCATGCGTCTGTGGTGGTGTACAGTGTGTGGCACTGTAGAGACCTGCCGTGATCAGCATGCGTCTGTGGTGGTGTACAGTGTGTGGCACTGTAGAGACCTGCCGTGATCAGCATGCGTCTGTGGTGGTGTACAGTGTGTGGCACTGTAGAGACCTGCCGTGATCAGCATGCGTCTGTGGTGGTGTACAGTGTGTGGCACTGTAGAGACCTGCCGTGATCAGCATGCGTCTGTGCTGGTGTACAGTGTGTGACACTGTAGAGACCTGCCGTGATCAGCATGCGTCTGTGGTGGTGTACAGTGTGGGACACTGTAGAGATCTCGTGATCAGCATGCGTCTGTGGTGGTGTACGGTGTGTGGCACTGTAGAGACCTCGTGATCAGCATGCGTCTGTGGTGGTGTACGGTGTGCGGCACTGCAGAGACCTCGTGAACAGCATGCGTCTGTGGTGGTGTACAGTGTGCGGCACTGTAGAGACCTAGTGATCAGCATGCGTCTGTGGTGGTGTACAGTGTGTGGCACTGTAGAGACCTCGTGACCAGCATGCGCCTGTGGTGGTGTACAGTGTTTGGCACTGTAGAGACCTGCCGTGATCAGCATGCGTCTGTGGTGGTGTACGGTGTGCGGCACTGTAGAGACCTCGTGATCAGCATGCGTCTGTGGTGGTGTACAGTGTGTGGCACTGTAGAGACCTCGTGACCAGCATGCGTCTGTGGTGGTGTACGGTGTGCGGCACTGTAGAGACCTCGTGATCAGCATGCGTCTGTGGTGGTGTACAGTGTGCGGCACTGTAGAGACCTCGTGACCAGCATGCGTCTGTGGTGGTGTACGGTGTGTGGCACTGTAGAGACCTGCGTGACCAGCATGCGTCTGTGGTGGTGTACGGTGTGCGGCACTGTAGAGACCTCGTGATCAGCATGCGTCTGTGGTGGTGTACAGTGTGCGGCACTGTAGAGACCTGCCGTGACCAGCATGCGTCTGTGGTGGTGTACAGTGTGCGGCACTGTAGAGACCTCGTGATCAGCATGCGTCTGTGGTGGTGTACGGTGTGCGGCACTGCAGAGACCTGCCGTGATCAGCATGCGTCTGTGGTGGTGTACAGTGTGTGGCACTGTAGAGACCTCGTGATCAGCATGCGTCTGTGGTGGTGTACAGTGTGCGGCACTGTAGAGACCTCGTGATCAGCATGCGTCTGTGGTGGTGTACAGTGTGTGGCACTGTAGAGACCTCGTGACCAGCATGCGTCTGTGGTGGTGTACAGTGTGCGGCACTGTAGAGACCTCGTGATCAGCATGCGTCTGTGGTGGTGTACAGTGTGCGGCACTGTAGAGACCTGCCGTGACCAGCATGCGTCTGTGGTGGTGTACAGTGTGCAGCACTGTAGAGACCTCGTGATCAGCATGCGTCTGTGGTGGTGTACGGTGTGCGGCACTGCAGAGACCTGCCGTGACCAGCATGCGTCTGTGGTGGTGTACAGTGTGCGGCACTGTAGAGACCTCGTGATCAGCATGCGTCTGTGGTGGTGTACGGTGTGCGGCACTGCAGAGACCTGCCGTGACCAGCATGCGTCTGTGGTGGTGTATGGTGTGCGGCACTGTAGAGACCTCGTGATCAGCATGCACTGTGGTGGTGTACGGTGTGCGGCACTGTAGAGACCTCGTGATCAGCATGCGTCTGTGGTGGTGTAGTGTGCGGCACTGTAGAGACCTCATGATCAGCATGCGTCTGTGGTGGTGTAGTGTGCGGCACTGTAGAGACCTCGTGATCAGCATGCACTGTGGTGGTGTACAGTGTGCGGCACTGTAGAGACCTCGTGATCAGCATGCACTGTGGTGGTGTACAGTGTGCGGCACTGTAGAGACCTCGTGATCAGCATGCGTCTGTGGTGGTGTAGTGTGCGGCACTGTAGAGACCTCGTGATCAGCATGCGTCTGTGGTGGTGTAGTGTGCGGCACTGTAGAGACCTCGTGATCAGCATGCGTCTGTGGTGGTGTACAGTGTGCGGCACTGTAGAGACCTCGTGACCAGCATGCGTCTGTGGTGGTGTACAGTGTGCGGCACTGTAGAGACCTCGTGATCAGCATGCACTGTGGTGGTGTACAGTGTGCGGCACTGTAGAGACCTCGTGATCAGCATGCGTCTGTGGTGGTGTAGTGTGCAGCACTGTAGAGACCTCGTGATCAGCATGCGTCTGTGGTGGTGTAGTGTGCGGCACTGTAGAGACCTCGTGATCAGCATGCGTCTGTGGTGGTGTACAGTGTGCGGCACTGTAGAGACCTCGTGATCAGCATGCGTCTGTGGTGGTGTACAGTGTGCGGCACTGTAGAGACCTCGTGATCAGCATGCGCCTGTGGTGGTGTACAGTGTGCGGCACTGTAGAGACCTGCCGTGATCAGCATGCACTGTGGTGGTGTACAGTGTGGGACACTGTAGAGACCTCGTGATCAGCATGCACTGTGGTGGTGTACAGTGTGCGGCACTGTAGAGACCTGCCGTGATCAGCATGCACTGTGGTGGTGTACAGTGTGGGACACTGTAGAGACCTCGTGATCAGCATGCACTGTGGTGGTGTACAGTGTGCGGCACTGTAGAGACCTGCTGTGACCAGCATGCGTCTGTGGTGGTGTACGGTGTGTGGCACTGTAGAGACCTCATGATCAGCATGCGTCTGTGGATGGTGTACAGTGTGCGGCACTGTAGAGACCTGCCGTGACCAGCATGCGTCTGTGGTGGTGTACAGTGTGCGGCACTGTAGAGACCTCGTGATCAGCATGCGTTTGTGGTGGTGTACAGTGTGCGGCACTGTAGAGACCACGTGATCAGCATGCGTCTGTGGTGGTGTACAGTGTGCAGCACGGTAGAGACCTCGTGATCAGCATGCGTCTGTGGTGGTGTACGGTGTGCGGCACTGTAGAGACCTGCCGTGATCAGCATGCGTCTGTGGTGGTGTACAGTGTGCGGCACTGTAGAGACCTCGTGACCAGCATGCACTGTGGTGGTGTACAGTGTGCGGCACTGTAGAGACCTGCCGTGATCAGCATGCGTCTGTGGTGGTGTACAGTGTGTGGCACTGTAGAGACCTGCCGTGATCAGCATGCGTCTGTGGTGGTGTACAGTGTGCGGCACTGTAGAGACCTCGTGATCAGCATGCACTGTGGTGGTGTACAGTGTGCGGCACTGTAGATGAGCGGCTGATGTGTGGGTCCAGCCTGGTCAGGCAGCCCTGGCTGTGAGCTCCTGCCGCTGTTTACCAGCCTCTGCTTCTAAGCATGTGACTCTCCTCTCAGTGAACCACACTTTCCTTGGTCACTCAGCTGCTGTGAGGACCGAGTGGGAAAACAGGTGAGCACCTCTTAGCACAGAACCTAGCTCTTGGGTGACACCCACTGAGTGGCAAGGACCCCTCGTGTTAGCAGTTGCTCCTTAGAAGACATCTGAGACTCAGTGCTGAGAGAAAGTCATTTTCATCCAGAACTCTCTACTTAGCTAACTACTGGTCCAAAATGAGGGTGGAATAAAGACATTTTATTTTATATAAATGTATTTACTCGGTGCATGTGCACACCAGCTTTGACACGGGGTCTGGGGATTTGAAGTCAGGCATTTGGAGTTGTGTGGCAGGTGCTTTATCCACTGAGCCATCTTCCCAGCCTGAATAAAAATATTTTAGGGGCTGGAGAGATGGCTTAGTGGTTATCAGCATGCCTGCCTGCTGGTGGAAGAACCCACTTCCAATCTCCAGGTCCCACGTTTGGCCAGATGCAAAGTGACGCAAGGGCACAATGCCACACTTGACCACAGCATGCATCTGTGACTGTAGTGTCACAGCAGCTGTAGAGAGCTGCTGATCAGCACCCATCTGTGGTATCTGTCTTCCTCTCTGTCTCTCTGTGTGTCTGTGGTGGTGTAATAAATAAAATAATAAAAAAAATTAAAAAAAATATTTTAGATGACTTTAATTTGCTTGTGGGAATTATAGTGATGAGCTGTAGGTGATGTTTTGGTCAAGACAGACCATGTGCACAAAGGTAGGCACATAAGATAACCATGCCTAGTGATGTCATTAGCATAGTTTGTGTGAATACACCCTAGGATGCTTGCACAGTGACAAAAATGCATCTGTGGTGACACACAGTGTGTGGCAGCCAGAGATCTCGTGATCAGCTGCCCTCATGTGTGGCCTTCACGAGTCCATCCTTTGTAGAGACAGTTTTGATCAGCATGCGTCTGTGGTGATGTCGGCAAAGTCTTCTGCACTGTAGAGACCTCGTTAGGAGCAACAGTGAGAAGTAAAAATGGGGACTGCTGGAATAGTCAGAGCTAATGGGGGATATTAAGAAGCCATGGTTAGAAGTACAAATATTCACGATGACAACCCGTTATGTTGCCATGTACTGAACTCTGGCACCAGGTCACAGCAGCCTCTGCCATCTATGTTATGCACATGCGCAAGATTGATGTCCGTACCAGATGTGTCGTGGATGTTCACCACAATGCAGGCGTTTCCAGATATACTTTTGGATGGGACAATGAAGATACAGATCAAACCTTCACATGCCAAGTATGGAGTAGAGACAAAAATTTGTCAGCGGTCTTTGCGCCATGGACTGAGCAAATGCTTGACCCTGCTGAGACTTTTCTGATGATGATGACAGCACAGATGAAGTGACAACAAATGACCCACCAGCTACTCCCACTGCCTCCCCTGGCCCTCCCATTGGGAGGCTAGTTTTAAGTGGGCACCAATCCTGTCACCATATGGGGCTCCTTGCCCCAAGGAATTGTTTGGATAATACCTGAGGTTAAACTCAACTAACTATACTATTTCATGTGTAGCTGGCAGGTTAGATTGATGGAATTCACAGGCAATAGATATGGATGTCACTGATGACAGTTTCTTACCAGTACCCAATTGGCATACGATACTGACCTTGGGTGCCCAGCATTCTAAATTTTCAATTATCCTTACTGACCCAATACCACAATCTTATACCACTTAGTATGTTGATCCTCAGATAAATTATAAATGCCTCAGATATGTGCCGTTGCTTTGGCAGCCCCTGGGTTATATATATAAATATACTAAAATCCAGGTATATCCTGCAGCCCTATGTGTGCAGAGTCCAGAGACTTTACTTTTTACCATGAAATATTTGTGGATTGCATATAATGTGATGGTTATTTCCAAGAGCAATTATTACTCCTTATTCCCAAACAATATGACAGCTGTTTTTATCAGCCCCAATCAGTTTCATTTGAATGGGACAGCAGTCGATTGGACGATTACAGCAACCCAACAGCACCTATGTCATTACGTCAATATGACAGGTAATGCCACCTTCATGTTTGTACATGTTTGTAAACCAGAAGTGGTTATATTTTGCCAATCTGACTGTGCCAGTATTTTTCACAACAGAATCAATGAAACCTACAACACTATACAAGCTCGCAATCCCTGCTCCCTCCCTTTACGAGTACTCCATGTTTTTCTTTGATCCGGCTAACAGGTGGCATCACAGATGCAGGGTTTTTCCAGCAGACAGTAAAACTTTATGCGATATCATTCACATTACAGCAGAAAACTTGTCACCGTATCCCGTACCCTTGGATGTGCATATGGACAATTAGCTAACGCACTATAAATCATGCAGAACTTGCAGTAGCACAGATTACATGTCTGTGATTGAAAAATCTTCCCCAGACTGGATGTCACTCAATGGCCTTTCCAAAGATTTGACCCGTTGGGCAGACTACAAGTGAGGTGGTACTCCATTAAACAAGCTGACCAGAAAACTCTGCACCGTGGAACTTGGCTGGAATGCAGTTTGGATCTCAGCTTGTCTTTTAAACATCACCATGACCTTCCTTACAATTCCTACATATTTTGCCTCTACCCAGGGTGCGCAAGTGGGGAATAGGGGACTTGGTTTAATTAACATGTGTGAAGAATGAATAAAGTTTGGCCATTGAATTAACATAATCTGCCTCTTGACTACTGAGTTTAGCACTCATGAAAGGCCTCACTCTGGCCAGGTGACAGGCATCCTCCACATCTAACTGCCAGATGGAGAGAGAGAGAGAGAGAGAGAGGAGAGAGGAGAGATCTGCTCACTAGGGATTCCAGTTACTTCCCCTTAGCTTTCATCAGCTGAGACGGTCAGGCCCGTGGCCTCGCATGGTGAAAGGTCTTGTCCATGTGCAGAGGAAGCTGCAGGGAGGGACTCTAAGCCCATGAGACTCTGAGGCATGATCATCTGGGACAGATGAGGTCAGGGAACTTGGCAGTGAGCCCAAGGGGAAAGTCAGGGAGGGGAGGGAATTATCATGGTTCCTTGTCTATAATTATGGAAGTTGATAATAGAAAAGATGTTTAAAAACCATGGACAAGGGGAGCCTCCTGCAGAACAGGCTGAGATCCGCACCTGGTTCTACCCAACAGACCTGTGCTTAGGAGCTATTGTCAGCTAACCAACTCACAGTGGATGGCTGGATGTCATGTTCCAGCCCTGGAACCCAGGATGTGTGAGCACACCAGGAAGAAGGGGCTCAGTGGGGGATTAAACCATGGATCTGAAAATAGCCATGTCCAAGATGTCTGAAAAGAAACATGCACACTTTGCCTGCATACCTCTCTAGTTGAAGTCATTCTGGTGTTTAGTTTCAGCACAGGGAAGAATTTAGAAAAGAACTGTCTTTGAAGCATGTTTAAAGGGAAGGATTTTCTTGTGATGATGCACCCTGCAGCTGCTCTCAGTCGGACTACTAGCGGTTGAGCAGCGACGAGTTACACAGAGCTTCCAGAAGCACCAGGACCATGCTCCATTGCCAAGCTGTCCTCCTTGGCAACACTACTGCTGCCACCGCCCTGGCCTTAGCAGGAGGTTCTGGTCCCAAATTCCCCATGAGCAGCAGAGATGAGTCTGCTGAGTACATGGGAGATGGTAGAATTCACAATGAAGCAAGGGACCTTTGCTCAAGGTTCTCTCAAGGTCACCTGACCTCCATGTTCATGTGCCAAGGTCTGGGATGGCCATCTTCAACTACAGTCATGCAGGGGCCATGGCCAGCTCCCCACTTTTGTTTTCCTGATTGTCCCTGCCAATGCCTCTGGGCTTCCATGCAATCCCCTCAGAGCCACTCTATACCCTGAGAGGCTGGTGCAGAGAAAGAGAACTCTAGAATATTCCCTTCACCTTCCCATGTTCCTCCCAGACAGGTTTTTGGGAAGCCAGGGCTGTGGAGAGCCGCCTCATGTCACCAGTCCCCTCACTGCAGCTCATCTGCTTTGCTGACATGCTGACAGACACAGTGGTGAGGATCTAATTGTGCTGGGTCCCCAGAACAATTCTGCTGACCATCAGGGAGTCAGTTAGGACCAAGTCAGTCCATGCCATGCTCCCTGGTAGGTGCTTGCATTGAGCCAGCAGGGGCATGGTGGCATGGCTGCAGCGTCCCCAGCCATCCCAGAGGCCAGCCACATGCTCCATGTATTCATCCCCAAAGCAGCAGCTTTGTCAGGATGGGCTTTGAACACTTCTCACAGTGGACACACAAACTTCCACAGTGAAGGATGCTTCACCCTCTCTGGAGTCCTTTCTCCTCACACTGTTACCTCAGAGCAGCAAGGCCTGCTGCCAGTGAGCTGTCCTGCACGGACTCAGACATGGGCTCAAAGAGAAGGCATCTTCTCAGGGGGTCACCGAAAGACAAGTGGTGATCATGTACTCTCCTGACTCCTGAAGTCTGCCTGTCACACCCAGGCCCAGGTGGTTTAGTGCGATCTTGTCTATGTCCAAAATGCATCCCTTTCAGAGTCAGAGAAGAAGCAGGCCCCGATGCAGTGAGCTTGTATGCCCTGTCCACGTAAGCAAGTATCACACTTCAGGATTTGTGGGCCCAGCACAGTGAGAAAGAGTTGGGTACTGGCTTCATCCATTAGCAAGCCACCTTTTATGGACCTTTCCTGTCCCTAGACATCCTCTGAAATGGACCTTAGCATTACGCAGCCAAGTCATAGCCAGTCCTTGCACGGGTTCCCTCCTTCCTCTCTCTCAGCAAGCCAGGGAGCGGTGCGTTGATCCACTTCCAAATTGACACCCTCACCCTCTCTGTTTCTCTTCTCTGTCACAGGGACATATGTTTATTGAGAAATTAACCATTAATGAACTTCAAATACGTTTAGGATCTTTGGGATTTACCACTCATTCTATAACTGAAAACAGACTCTGAGGCTCCCTCTGGTCTGGGAGTTGCTGGTTTAGACTTCCGGCTTTTTGTGGTTGACTTTGTGTCCAGTTTGGTCTAGACAACTTTGGGAGGGGCCCTGCATTCTTGTTCTGTTTTCTGTCATTAAGAGAGAACCAGAGGACCGTTCTGCATGGGAACACAGCACACAGACACCCTCAGTGCCAGCGCCCAAGAAGGAAGCCTCAAGTATAGACTTAAGCCGTCTGCTATCACAGAGACTCAGCGGATGGGGCTGAAGAGCTAGGCCAGTGGGTGAAGCACTTGCTTCGAAAGTATGAGGACCTGAGTTTGATCCCCAGAACCCACTTAGAAAAGCTGGTCATGGCAGTGACCAGCCGCAGTCCTGGAACTGGGAAGCAGAGACAGGAGAATGCCTGGAGCTCACTGTCCAGCCTGGCTGGTGAGGAGCTCCGGGGAATGCAAAACTGTTTCAAGCAGAGGTGGATGGAAAGCTGAAGATCATGCCTAACGCTGTCCTCTGTCCTCCACACAAATGCATCCACATACATACAAGCGGGTGCACATTACCACACACACACACACACACACACACACACACACACACCCCTCAACATATGCTCATGCTCAAACTAGCTGAGTTAATAATATGCGCATACATTTCCGGGAACACAACCCTTAAAGACATGGTGGAAGCAAAGCCAGCCACCCTGCCTCTGTTCTTCCCTCCCTCAGGTGCTTCCCTGAAGGCTGCTCTGGCTGTCCATGTCCACCAAACCCCAGCACCCCTCAACACCCACTCTGAGGAGGACACTCTCTTTCAAAACTGGGGTGCAGGTAAGGATAAGCCCAGGGGTTCTTGCTGTTGACTAAGGCTCCAGCTTGCCCAGCTTCATGCTGAGGTTCAGCTTCACTCTCTGGGCTCACAAGTAGCTTCTGTGGGGTCTGAGCTTGAGCAGGATCCCACCTGCAGATGCAGAGGACTGAGACATCCCTGAATTTCTGAGAAATCATGTGACCAGAGGCTGTGACTCCCCAACAGAGATCACTTGGTTCCAGGCTGGCCGTGGGCAGGGGCAGTGACCCTCAATCAGGGCCTAGTTTGTTCCTCTGTCTGATGCCACACTTGGTCCTTTGCCTTTAAAAGTGAATTGTAATGTCATGAGAACCAACATAGAAAGACTGCTTATCTTGCAGTTCACCTTGACCCCATCAGGGCTCCAGTAAAGTCCTTCCCCACATCTCGGGACAGCACTGGGTCCCCCACACCCTCTCGGGATGGCACTGCATCCACCACCCTCTTGTTGGCAGGATCTTGTGAGTGCCACAGTGGCCTTCTCTGAAACCCCCCCTAATGCTGACCTATCACTCAGCCTGCTCAGCAGAGCCTGTGCTCAAGGCTGTGGGGGAGGGCTTATCTTTTTGGGGACTGGGGAGGCAGCAGGATACCATCGCACTGGAATTCACCAGTAGTACCAGCTCGGGAGTTGGAGGTCCACCCTCCTTCTGAGCCTGGGGCATATGAAGCCTCCACTTTGAACCCTTGAGGATCTGACACACCTGGTGTGCAGGGAACATGAGAGGAGGTACATAGGCATAGTCAGAGCACAGCTGCTCCTGTGGGTGGCCCTGGATCTACCATCCCTGCACTACTGGACAGGAATTCCCCTGCTTCTGGCTCTCTCTCTCTTCTCACTTCATGTCCACTGTTGCCCAAAAAAGCACCGGAAACAAGGCCAACCTTTTGAGAGTTTCACAAACAAGGGGCCTATGACTCATGGCAGGGTGAGGCACATATGAGCTGTGTGAGGAGTGTGAGAGAGAGTGCATGAGAGCTGTGTAAGGAGTGCATGTGAGCTGTGTGAGGAGTGTGTGTGAGAGAGTGCATGTGAGCTGTGTGAGGAGAGAGAGGGAGAGAGAGTGCATGTGAGGTGTATGGGGGACAGCACAGATGACTGTGTCTGTGGGAGAATATGTGTGAGGGTCAATGCACATGAGCACACATGGGTGTACATGTATGCACATTTGTGTTAACAGATTCATGAGGGGAGTGCATACACGTTATTCTGTATGACAGTCTGTATGCATGTATGTATATCTATATCTGTCTGTCTGTCTATCCATCTGTCTATCTATCTATCATCTATGTATCTATCTATCTCCCTATCTATCTGTCTATACATCTATCTATTATCTATCTATCTATCATCTATCTATGTATCTATGTATCTATGTATCTATGTATCTATGTATCTATGTATCTATCTATCTATCTATCTATCTATCATCTTCCATTGGCTTCTTGATTTTGCTCACCCCCCAAATGTTTTCGTCATCACTGGCTGCCATCCTGGTTACCACATCATCACTGGCTGCCATCCTGGTCCACTTTCCCTGTCCACCCTCAGCTGCCCCCTCCACCCACCTGGCCCATGTGGGCCCGTGGGGACACACCTTCTTGTTTGCTCGGCCTGCTCCACATTAACCAGGGAGGTGTTTATAAATGTCTCAAGTTGTGTTTTTGGTTGGGTGAAGTTCTCAGCTCTGCCTAGCTCATGAGCACAGGCAGCCACTCCTTGCTGACATTTACCATCCTCGTGGTAAGGTGGACAGGGGCCTGTGATGAGAAGAGAGTGATAGAAAGCCTGCCACCTGTCACAAGATGGAACAACAGCTGCAAGATTCACTGCTTCTTACAGGGTCAATGTCATTCATGTCCACTCCTCCATCTTTACAAGAGAAGCACCATTCATGTCCACGCCTCCACCTTTATAAAGGAAACACCAGTCATGTCCACCTCTGTATCTTTAAAGGGCTATGCTGTTCACATCCACTCCTCTATCTTTGTAAGGAAAACACCATTCATGTCTGCTCCTCCATCTTTACAAGGGCTATGCCATTTCATGCCCACCCCTCCTTCTCTGTAGGAACCTGGCTCAGCATTCTTTTACATCTGAGGAAACGGCCTCTACTCCCATCCCACAGCTCAGAACCTCACCCAGCTGGAAACAGAATGGCTAGGACTCTAAACTCCTCCCATCTAATTCTAGCACATTCTCAAGGTCTCTCCTCAATTCCAAGTGGTTTTAATGATTTTTACATTTTAAGGAAAATGTAACTGTCTTTTACATAAATGTTATGGAAAACCCATCCTTTAGTAGTGGGGAAGGTGTTCCCAAGAGGCCTTGGACAAAGGATGCAGGCATGTGAGGCGTGACACTGCCCTTGCCTCGCCTGCATTGGCTGCTGCTCAGGGAAGCCACCTCGAGTACTCACCAAATGCAGCCAGGTGTTGTGCCAGCACAGCGGAGTGCTTTTGTCCACAGCCTTTCATCTGCCAAAGTCAGTGCTCCTCACTGGGGCTGTTTCATCCTCCATGGACATTCAGCAATGTCTGGAGACATTTTGGGTTCTCCCAGTAGAAGGCAGAGGAAGCTCCTGGCACCTAGGGGCAGAGACCAGTGCTGAGCATTCTACTGTGCATAGCACAGCCCCACCACAAAAGATGAGCCAGCCCAAAGGGTTCATAGTGCAATGCCTGTCTTTACCTGTTGGCTGGCTGGCATGAGGAGCCCACGTAGGCTCACGTTAGTGGAATGCTAACAGTGCTCCCAGCGGAAGGAGGACTGCCAATACAGTGGGGCCCTGAGCTGCAACTCTATTCAGATGGGAAGGAAATACAACCCCCACCCTCAAAGTAAGGATGGACAGAAGGGAGTTAGGGACACACAGCACAGGGTCTCAGCTTAGACATGCATGACGAGTCACGGTAAACCTCAGGAAGAGCTCAGATCTGGGGTTCTGAATGCTGGATCCAAGGCTTTCTGGTCCATGAATGGCCGTTTTCCAGGGTGGGGGAGGCAAGCTCTGCTCTCATGGACAGCGCATGGAAGTAGACGGGGTCCACATCTTTGCGTGGTGTTGTCTGGAGAGATTCTGAGCGTTGGTCATTCTGATGAGAGTGTAGTGCACTGACACAGCTGCTTGAACTTACACTACCCTAGTGACAAATGCCACTGGGCATTCTTGAACATGGTCATTTGTCACTGAATGTCTTTTTTGCAGAAACTTCAGCCCACATTGTAAAGTGTTGATTTTTACTATTGTAGGTTGAAGGAGCTCTGCCTGTTCTCAAAGGCAAATATTTCCTCAGATAAAAGGGTGCATGCACCTTCCCACCTGTGGTGGTCTCAGAGCTCTCCACAGGTCAGTCATCCTCGTGTCTCAGCACTCTTGACTGCACTCTCCACACAGCAGCCATCCTCGTGACTCAGCACTCTTGGGGGTCAGCCATCCTTGTGACTCAGCACTCTTGACTGCACTCTCCATGGGTCAGCCATCCTCGTGACTCAGCATCCTCACTCTCTTTCTTTTGCACTTCTGTTTTATTTCATTGGATTCTTGGATTAATCGATTTCTTGTCTTCCTTTTCCTTACATTCTTTTATTTTTAAGGCACTTTCTGTTCTCATAACAGAATGCTTCTTCAGTGTTCACAAGAAGTTATCTCCCCTCCATCATTTATTGGTAGTTATTCTTTAAGAGTTTTTTTTTTTTTTTTTTGCCAGATTGTATCAGTGAAAAAGACACGGGAAAAGAATAATATATCCTCAAGTTTTTATTCTATATATTTCAAACTTTCTCAGCCTTGAACTTTTTTTAATGTTTTATTCTATTTCTCAAAATTTCTTTACTTCGTAATAAAGGTTCCCTCACCCACTGGGTCCATTATTGACATTAATTTCCCTTACAGAGAGGATTTCATTCCAGATTTTTAAAAATTCTTGGCATTCCTTGCGGGTGCCCATGGTATCATGTAACGTACGCAGTAGGAAGCACGGGGAGGGAACGCCTCCTCACTGGGGAAGCCAGTGCTGGACCGACAGCTTTTTCACCTTGGACTACACGTCTGTGGTCAGCAGCCCATGGAGCAGTGCTGAGCTTCCCTCCCCTGCTGACCACACGGTGGTCCACACAGAGTCTCCTGCCCACCACTCTGTGCAGGCAGTTGTAGACTGCAGCTGAATCAGGTCCCTGCTCACTGAGTGTCTTCAGGCTGAGCCCCCAGAAGATGTGAGTGGTAGCAGGGTCCATCTGTCAAGGTCCCTTGATTTTCTGGCACCATTTCTCACCGCAACTGTCGAGGTCCTAAGAAAGCAGGTGGCTTCTCTCCCCAGTGGTCTGTAATGGTGGGCCTTTACCGTTCCAGTTTCCCGGGGCGAGGGAGAGAGGAGTTGGGAGGGAAGCAGCAGGGTCCTTCCTGGAGCAGTGGGTGAGTGCAACACAACATGACGGGCAAGGAACACCCAGGAGACCATCTGATGGACAGCACTCATTTATTCGAAAGGGGAGTGGGTTTATAAATGCTTGAGGAAGGTTTAAATGGCACATATAGACTCTATGGTGAGCGGACGCATAGTTTATGGGCTGTTTTCTATGTGGCGGAAGGACTAATAACTTCAAAGCCATGGGGGAAGGATAAGGGAAGAGGAGATAACAAAAGGCTGCGACTTCTGTTACTGTGGGGGCTGGGAAGGCTACAAGGTCAGGAACTGTGGGGGCAAAGTCTGACTTATGGAATGGTCAGAGCCCTTTGGGATCTGGGGGGAGGGCCTCGCCAGTTCTGCCCACTCTGGACCATGACAGCTCACTACAACCTACAGTGTAGGGAAGGCCAGTCGCCATCGCCAGGGACTCCCTGAGAGGGCCAGCTGCAACCCCACAGCCCAGGGTCCCTGACCATATCCAATAGTTCAGGCCAGCCTCCTCACAGGTCCAGCCCGTTTCTAGCAAGGCCCAACATGTAGTCATCAAGCTTTCCTTCTATTGGGTCATGTTGGTGGGAATTTGATGGTGCAATGGATATAAAAACAACAGAAGGGTTACCATGACATCTTGAAGAAGACAGTTTTATGGAAGCACTGGGATGGAAATCATCTGGTTTTAAGTGCCTGTCAAAAGACAGATGCAGAGATTATGTGATGACACTGTCTTGATAGCCCTACTTTTGACTTGTTTTATTTCATGATTTCATGGTAAAACCTATCACCAAGTGGAGGATCCCCCTTGCTAACTCATCCTCCAGCCACCAGTTATGTACATTTTATTCAAATGCCCCAATGGCCCAGTTTAATTACCATGAAGCACAAGCTGGCCCAGCTAGGAGAGCTGACTGTCTTACTTCCTTGTCCAGCTGTAGGGACTCAAAGACACATCTCCGCAAATGTCTGGATCACACACACACACACACACACACACACACACACACACACACACTCTTGTGAGCTCCTAGATAAATCTTGCTAAACATTCCTATAAATGCTAGCTTGAGTTCTTGTTAAGTCGAGACGGCCTGCCATGGATTTCCTCAGCCATGTGTCTCTGCCCTCTGTCCCTCTTAGACAACGAATGGCTCAGCTGCTTCCTGTCCTTGCTGTGATGTTGGCTGAATCCCAATTTTCTGCTTCCATCGCTCCTTATGGAATTTTACTGTAGTGTTTGTCCTTTCTCTCCCGTTCAACCTTTCAGTCATGTCTTGTTTGGACATGGGCTCGTGGTCACTCATTTAAGGAGCTGGTCTCTGGTGTTATCACCATGTTGTCACTCAGCTTAGCCCCAGGTTAGCCACCGGGAGATCCTTCAAGTTGGCTCCTGTTTTGGCGCGAGCCTGACTCTTTGGATCACCCTCACGTTCTGGCACAAACTGTTTCTGACTTATCTTGCATGGTCTCTGAGTCAGCCTGGGCCAGCTAACTCTCGGAGGATGCAGTCCCCTTAACGGGGGACGGTTACTACTGCCAGGGGTTATCACTGTTTCCACTCCTCTCATTTGTCACGTAAGGCCATCTGTTTCTGTTTGTGTTCCATTTTGGATCCCCCACTTTCTGTGTGGGATGTCAGGTGACCTCCAGTCCTGCACTGAAGCAGTCTGACCATGACTCAGTCATGCTTCTGTCCACTTTGCAGACCACTTTGCCCCTTGGGAATCACGTCACTCATAACGAGGGCAAGGAATGAGTTGGACAGATGTGGCATAGTTCCCAACCGAGTAGAAGGATATGCAGTCTTCAGAGCTGCTGGCTGCCACGACGGGGGCCTGCTGCTCGTGGACCACAGTGCTTCGGATGGCCCATCTGCCCTTCCTGGGGACTCCAGCTCTGTCTCTCAGACATCTTGGGAAAAGAAAACTGGTCGTTCAAACCCTTGTTCAGCTGTAACAGCTTTGTGTTCTTGGATCTGCATTACCTTGCCTGACTGCGAAGAGCCTGGTCAGGCCTGGCTCATCTGAAGCTCCCAAGTGCTCAGTGCTCCCACCTCCCAAGCTTCACGAGTTCAGATATGGCACACCTGGTCCCATGCAGCTGGCCACAGGCAGGCTAAAAATATTGAATAGAATTACCTTGGGGTGTACGGGGTGTGTACAAAATGGAAAGAATCACATGTTTAGATAGGTCTACCTCCAAGATATCTCATTTTTTGAATACATAAATATTCCAAGATCCACACAAATTTCAAAGTCTGAAATGCTTCTGGCTCCAAGCTTTTCCAGAAAGAAACATTCGACCTATGCTGTGAACCTCTGGTCTGGCACAGGGAAGGGACCGCCTGTTGACATGGGCAGTGTGTCACAACATGTTTTCGTGAGCCCGTCATATAGAGGAGGTCATGGGAATAGACGGCGCAGTTCCCTTTTCTTTCTGTCTGGGCTGAAGTGGGAGTTCCCAAAGCTTGGATGGTAGAGAGCAACAGACATTTTCATTCATTTTTGGATGGAAAATAATTCATTTCAAGTTTTCTGTAATAAATATTACAACACATTTAACTGATTAAATAAATGCCCATAGTACTTTACTCATTAACTTCCACTCTGGAAATCTATTCAGAGGAGTAAACCAAAATAAAGGAAGAGAAAATAGGCAGCAATTTAGTTCTGCATTTTAGAATAATGAACTTGAGGAGGAAAGTTCTGAAATAGTCCATCATAGGAAAGGTAAAAAAATATATACACTGACAGAATATTGCAGAGCCATTAAAACAGCTTTCCCGGCAAATTACATGAGTAATGTGGAAAATACGTGTAATAGTAAACTTCAAACCAAAACGAAGGTACAGCACCAGTCAGTTGCAGATTTGGTCACAGGCATGCACACCAGTCATTTATGACAGAAGACAAAGAAGAAACGCACCAAAGAGTAATGATACTTATGTACATTTCTTTTTCCTCTTTCATCTTAGAAATCTTCCTGAGTGAAGAAAAACTACTTTGATAATACTGGATAAAACAAAGGCTTTCATCTCTGGCCAGGGTAAGCATATGGGGACAGCTAATAGATTTAAGCTTAGTAGTATTAAAATTAGGTTTAATGTAAAAAAATAATTTTAAGTAGTAGTTCTCAGCCAGAATACAGTATAGCTAGCAGAGTTACCTGAAAAACTTTTCCAAAAGACATATTTGACGTTCATACCCAGGCAATTTGTAAAGGAAAGAGTTGCACTTGGGTCCATGGCTCTGGAGCCAGAGATGCCACATGCAGACAGCCAAGTCTGGGGAGGCCCTGTGCCACTTCAACTCACAGCAGAAGGGCAGGTGTGGGGGGTGCGGAAGAGGCCACTCTGAGGTGCAGCCTTGCTGGAGGGCATGAACCCAGCTTTCAAGAGTTAGAACTCATTCCTGTGAGAAGGGCACTGGTCCCTCCTAATGACATAATCACCTTCCAAGTCACCTCGTGACCTCAACGCTGACACCGTGGGAGTCAAATGCAGTGTGTTGGAGGGGACAGACCACAATCAGATCACAGCACACATGTGCATGCATGCCCGCACACACAGCTCACTCTCCACCGTGAGTCTGCACACCATGGGGCAGGAAATCTGCTTCTGCTCTTCCTCCCAGGAGAGGACTGAGGTAGCCTGAGGCTCACACGGGTCTTCACTAACAATCCCACCAGATTCTCGTAAGCATATGAAACAACACTCAGAAAGTAGAGAAAATAAAATAAATGCATTACTTATTATACTATCTCTTCAGAGGGGCAAGTTTCTAGTTATGTATTTATATCATACCCGTGTTTTAGAAAGATAAGACTTTTGACATGAAATCTCAGCCCTGCCCTTTGTGGAGGCCATGTCCTGTGATGGGCCTAGGGCTACACAGATTGAGCTTCAGCCATTAGACCTGAGAGCCTTAGGTGTGGGACCCTGGGCACATTGCCCAGCTACTTGTCTCCATTTTTCTGAATAAAACACGAGTAGGATGGTTAAATGTCTGTGAAATGAATGGCACCACAGTGAAGTAAAATCTCAGCTGGCCTGCAGGAACACTCAAGCCCCCCTCCACTGCAAGCATTAACATTGTTCTCTTCTGGAAAATGGCTGTTAGCAGAACTCATAGACCATGGCCCATAGGAGAGGGTTTTGACCTCAGAGTCTTTTGAAACCCCGGGTTACTCACTTCAGGGGACTCCTGAGCATTGTATGTGTGTGGGGGGAGCATGACCCATCTTCCTGAACATGGAAACCACAGGAGCTGGTCACTGTTGCCCCTCCTGAAACCATGACCTCCTTTCATTATCTACTGCACTCATTCCTGTGGGTGGCCCTGTCCCTGTGGGGACTGGGCTTGGGATCTCCTGTTTGTAGATGCCTACTGTTTTTCCTTTACCAAGTGATACTGTAAAATGCCACAGAAGGTGTTGTGGAGAAGGCCAGGTAGGTCACAATGACATGAACAGAGGGACGCACTTAAGGAGACCACTGGCTAGAAGGGGATCTCAGACGGAAATAGTTACAAAGGAGCAGAGCTGGGACCGAGTCATGGGCCAAGTCAGAGGAGGGATAAGATCCAGCACAAGGAGTCTGGCCATGCAGGGAATGGAGTAACACAAGTCCGGAGGGGCCTGGCCTCCAGGATCCTCCACACAAGCTCCAGATTCTAAATTCTGAAAGCAGGGCCTGGAGGGAAGAGGTAGGACCCACCCCAACCAGTCATCATCCAGTCCAAGATGTCCTGCACTAGCTGTGCTGTGGCTTAGAAAGCCTAACTCCTGTGCTGGAGAGACGGCTTAGCAGTGAAGGCGCCTGCCTGCCAAACCTAGGAACGCCCATTCGATTCTCCAGGTCCCACGTTTAGCCAGATGCAATGCAGCTCTTGCCCACAAGGGGGCGCGTGTGTCTGGAGTCTGTTCACAGCAGCTGAGAGGCCACTGGCATGCCCATTCTCTCTTTCTGCCTCTTCTCTATTTCTCTCAAATAATAATAATAATAATAATAATAATAATAATAATAATAATAGTAATAATAAAGAAAGCCTAACTCCTCATCCAGCTAGAGCCAGCCAGGCCACACCCACTTACTGTGTCCCTTTGAGCTGGCCCTGAGGGCCTCCCTGTGGCTGAGAAGCCCAGGTCAGGAGAAGCCTCAGATCAAGAGGCTGACACAGTGGGGGCCAAAAGGTTGTAACTCAGCCTGAGTCCTAGAAAGGGCGAGTGGCTCAGCTGATGTGACTGAGCCTCAGCCTGTCCCCTCAGCCATGGGACTTCACAGGCAGACCACAGCTCCCAGAGTGTCACCCACTCTCTTGACAACCTTCTTGCTTCCCCATAAATGCTGCATCATTGATGCCTTTCTGACACAAAGGTCCCGGGAGATCCAAGTGGAAGGCATAATGGGATAAATGACCCTAACTGCCACTATGGAAGCCAAAGTCCTTCCCACAAGGCCAAGGCCACTGACTCATGTTCCCACAGGCTGGCCACCTTTCCCTCGGTTTGAGAAAACGACCGCTGGCCAGCAGCCCTTAGCTGTGGGTGGGAAAAGCGTATCTTTAGGACACGGAATACTCAGTGTTTTTCGTTAATGGACCCTGTCTAACCACAGTAAAAGGGCAAAGTCATGTAGAGAGATAGGGTTTCCAACCCCAGCTGTGGACCACACCCTGTGCCCAAGGCCCGGGTGTTCCTGGGAAAACCTTTGCTGTTTACCAAGAATGAAACCTGGAGAGTTCAACAGGGCCAGGCTCAGGGTTACCTGGGCCTCTTTTCTGCCCCAGTCCTGGCTGTCAAATCTGCTCCTCACCCTTGGTCAAATCACTGGCCAGAAGAGAAACCTCTATCCTGAAAATCTATGACCCATAGCTAAAGGTGGCGTGCCCATAAATCAAGCTTGCTCCCTCTCAAAATCCCATGGGGAGGAGTGGATGTGAGAACAGAGCTCAGGGGTGAGTTCTCCACAGAGACAGGAAGGCTGGAGCCCTGGTAGGAGACTTTAGAGAGCATTGTCACTGTCCCGAGTGGATGTGCTGCCTTGAAGGGCCGAGGCAGCTGGTGCTCACTAGGCGGCTTATTTCCCAGGAAGTCAAGTAGGAGGTTCCTGAGGAAGCCCCACAGATCCTCAAGCTTGGAATGTTAGGCCCTGGAGGGCCTGAGACGAGGGAACAGTTAGAGGGAATTGCAACATAGGTCAGCATTCGAGGGGACAGAAGTCTTGCAAGGGATGGTCTAGCCAGCCCTGTTCCCATCAGCTAAGACCAAAGTCTCTGATGGTGACCCTGAGAGTGGTGAGAGACTCCTGCAGGTCCTGCTTCCCACAGGCCTGTCATCAGACACCGCCTCCCTGGACAGGACAGTGGTTTCTGGAGGCAGGTTGGCAGAGGGCAGCAACAGGGGAAGCAGGGAGTTGGCAGGCTAGCCAGAGCCTGTAAGATGGCCTCCCCTTGCTGGTAACATGATCTCTTCCACCCATAACCTGAAGTGCGCTGACTTCAGATGAGAAGCTGGAAGCCATGGGAGAACATCTGATTGGTCCCGAAGACTGTCTCCGAGTGGCGTCTGAGACACCAAGTCCTTGTCCCCAGCATGCCACTAACCAGTCTCCTCATCTGTTAAAACAGGAACAACCTCAGCGTCTGCCACAAGAGGTTTCTCTGAGGTCTGCAGGGAGTAACGCATGTGATGCACTGTGACTTTAGGATGATGCCCGCAGCCATCCCCCAGACTCCACACTGTTCACAGACAACTCAGAGGTGGGGATGTGAGTGGTATCAAGTGAGTTTATTGTTGTTTTAGTTATCTGATGTTACTAAAGAAATTATCCCCAGCAGTCGGGAGGCAGAGGTAGGAGGATCATCGTGAGTTCAGGCCACCCTGACACTACACAGTGAATTCCAGGTCAGCCTGAGCTAGAGTGAGACCCTACCTCGGAACTCCCCACCCCCCAAAGAAAAGGAAAGAAAAGAAAAATAAATTACCCCAAAACTCAATAGTTTCAAATGACAGCAACTATCTCCCACAGACTCTTTTATGTATGTATTTTGTATGTATGTATTTTTGTACATACATGTTTGTATTTTGTATGTATTTTTATGTATGTATTTTTATTTATTTGTAAGCAGAGAGACAGACAGAATGAGTGCACCAGGGTCCCCAGCCACTGCAAATGAACTCAAGATGTATGTGCCACTTTGTGCATCTGGTGGCTGTGCAGGAGCGGTCTCCTGAGATGGCAGTCGGATGTCGGTCAGGATCACAGCTCCTGGAATCTAGACCGGGGCTGGAGGACTCACTCCCAGGGAGGCTCATTCCACTGTTGACCGCCTGATGTCAACCTGCACAACCTTTAGGAAGATGTGGCCCTCCACGTGGCTCCTGCGCATGTAGACGATGTGTCCCTCCCTATGTGGTCCCACCTCATGCAGTTTCTCCCTGTGGTCTGCCTCTTATCCAGGCTGCTCTTCTTGTCTGCTTCTTCACCTGACTACTAGGTGTCAGGGTCCCTCACACACCCTTATGACAGGGTTTCTGTTCTCATCCCACGTGGTCTCTGAGGAGACAGTGGTAGAAGGAAATGAACCTGTGTGGTCCCAGACCTGACAGTACTCCTCCCTGGGGACCCCATCCACCCACCCCGACCTGCTGCCTGAAACTGGCTGAACAGAGGAGCATCGGAGGGGACAAAAGTGTGTATGAAGAGCCCCATTGTGGGCACAAGGTGGGTCAGCCTTTCCGTGCAGTTTTGTCAGTAGCAAAGCCGGTATGTTCATTTCCACCTGTCTGACACCAGTGCCATGGTTTTCAGCTGGTAGAAGACTTGGGAGAAGAACAAGGGTGTTGCCCATCTCCACAGATGCAGCTAATGCCTGGCCTCCCTGGGCAGGGAGCTCCATGGGGACGGGTTTTGTCCTTCACTGTGGTTCTTGGCAAGTCCCCGTACACACAGCCAGGCAACAACAGTTTGACAGCATTATTTCAGTTTGCAGAACACTTTTGTCTAATCCCTGCATCTAATTTTTACAACAATAGCATTCTGTTTCCACACCCTTCCATGCCCACCCTGGAGCCAGAGAGATTACTCACTGGAGACCCTGAGCCGGTGAGCCAGTGACTCTGCAGAGTGGGAAGCTGAGTGTGTCTAAGAGCAATCTAACCCTCAGTTCCAGTCCCACTGCTGACATGGGGGTGTGCGCAAGTTGGGTGTGGGATCAGATCCATTCAAATGTTTTAGAAGAAACATGCAATTAAGAGGCTTGCCAGTGTGGTCCATAATTTTCAAATTTGTCAGCTCCTTGACTTATAGGACAAAAGAAAGTAAAAATAAGACTGAATAAAACTATCAAAATAACCATTTCAGGACTGAAACTTTACCAAAGCCAGGCAACGAATTAGGAGCATTTATTTGAGATAAACCATTGGAGTCCCCAGTGTTTTCACCTGGATGTGCTTCACCCTGCATGGCTCAGTTAATTTTCCATTTACAAGGATCACAATCTTGGCAGCCAGCCACTGCCCACCAGAGGGGACATAATTAATTCAGAGTCCTGCACAGAGATTCATTATTGAAAAAAAAAAAGGCAACCTCAGTGGAAAAGGAACAGGAAAGGAAATGCCTTAGGCAGCCTGAAGTTTAGGCATTGCTTGCAGCAAGCAAACCTGGGAGACTGAAAAGTTCAATAGAAGATGCAAATCATACGACTTGCCTAGTGGACACCAGTAAGCTTCCCTGTGTGTGCACATGTGCAAAGGTGTGCGCATACTCCGGAGAGGACAGAGGTGTCCTTCTGATCTGTACATCCCTAAGTGGACAGAAAGCCTTATACACATACACAGAAGAGACATAAGAAAATCCTACAGAAAGTGAAATGCAGGATGATGTGTGACTTGCCTGGTCTTTGGCCACATCTCCAACCTACAGACACATCTGTCTGCACAGGTTGAAATGCTTACTGCCTCAGGATGACTGAGCATAGAGCTGAGAAACCATTCCATGATCCCCAAACTTTGCTGAATGACAGGAAACTCTGGTGAAGCCAGGACTCATGATTAAAGCATTAGTTGTTTATTTTTCTACTGAGCATAAACTCAGCAGATGGGGACATAGAAGCTAAGGTGAGAAGGCAGAAGAAAAATCAGCAAGCTTGAAGCTGGATCAACAGAAATTATCTAAGAAAAAGGACTGAGTCCCAGAGACCCATGAGACATCACCAAGTTTATCAACACAGAGAGAAGGGAATTCTAGGAGACGGGCAGAGACAGGAGAAATGTGGGCAGCTGCCTGTATCTGGTTTTAACAAATCACAGAAAGAAAAAGCACTAGTAAGAAAAAATTGCACCTCCACTGAATATATATAGTTTCTCGTGACTACACCCTAGTATGCTCACCCTTTACCTAGCATTTGAACTGCTTTTAGTATTGTGAGTACTCTACAGAGGATTTGAAGCATATAGGAAGACACATAAGCAAACATGGTCCCATCTTATACAGAGGATGCTAATCCTCAGCCACTGGCATCTGTGAGGGATCCTGCCTGAAGCCAGTTACTTGTGCATAATGAGTGATGACTATATATTTAAAGATGTAGTGGCCTGAAGCTTTTCACACACCTTTAATGCCAGTACTAGAGAAGCTGATGTAGGAGGATCACCATAAATTTGAGGCCAGCCTGGGCTAACGCGAGCCCCTGTTTTAAAAAAAATCCATTTGGTGAAAAAGCCTAATCAACTTATAAAGAAGGCCCATAAGTGTGCAGTAGGACAAGCAGGGAGATGCACTATCACAGGGAACTGCTGCTACAAAGAGTGAAGGTTGAAAACCGAAAGAAAAATAATTCATCGTATGTAGGGGAAAAAAAAAAACAAAAACCTTATAAGATGAACAACAGATTTTCCAATGAAACAATGGAGGCAAGAGGGTAATGGAAGCATATTTCCAAAAGAATGAAAGAAGGGGAGAACCAACCTATCAACCAAGAGTTTTGTGTCCAGTGGAGCTGCCCTTCTCTGCTGGTACCATGCGCAGATGTTCCTCATGCTGGTGAAGTCCATTCTATAACATTCTCTACCTTGTTGGCCATGTTTCTGGTATCATAGCCAAGAGATCACTTTCACACCCAGCTATGAAACTCATCCCATTCTCTCCTGGAAGACGCTGGTTAATTACAGGGAATTCTGGGTTAAATATAATATAATATAATATAATATAATATAATATAATATAATATAATATAATAAATATGATATAGTATAATATAAAAGGCTCTTTGATGACACATTTATCACACCATTAAATACATGTCAGGATCCTGGAAATCTCAGAGGGCATCTGTGTTAGCAGCTGACCACAGGCCCTGCTGTTAGAGTTGAGGGATGCAGATCCACAGCCAGGAAGTTCTGCACCATGGTGCCCTCTGGGTTCTTCCTACATTAAACTGGGGGTGACCTAGAGACACCGCTGCTGTTGCCACCCAAGGAGAGAAGAGGAAACAGCACACAGGGATAGTGACTGTGGCTTCCACAGTAGGAAGAGAAGCCTCTCTCCAAAGCCAAGGTCTTCCCTTATCTCCAAGCCTTGATGCAGGCCTATGGCTATTCTGTCCTCCACTCGGGCTCCTTGAGTAAAGAAGCAAGCCTGGGTCTTTCTGCCCAGGAGCAGGCATGGTGTGCAGAGCCAGGCTGGCCTTCAGCCTCTCTGAGTGCAGGGGCCTTCCTGGGCACTGCTCCTCCTGTATCTCATTCCATGTGTACAGTTAACAGCCACTCATCTCTCCCCCAGGAAGCCCTCTTCTCCATGTGTTCCCGGAGGACCTTCACTTTGCACCATCAGCCTTCCTACTTAACACCACACACCCAGGGTCCAGTCAGATTCTTCATCTGTGGGTCTGACATGGAACAAAGCCAACGTCAAGTTGGCTGTGGTCAAGGCAGCTGTGGAGCACCACTGGTGGACAGCATCCCCCAGGAAGCCTGGCCTGGCTACTGATGAGGTTGCTTTAAACACAGGAAAATTCCAGAATAGATAAATGTGAAATAAGTTATTGAACTCTGTAGCCATCACCATTCTTGGTCCCAACACCCATGGTGACCGCTCATGGACAGATCTCCCACCACCTAACCCTGGGCAGGGGCGCCTTCTCGGACGGCACAGGCAGGCCTGGGAGGAAGCCTCTAAACTGGCTGCATATGTTCTACTGCCTCTGGCTTCTGACTGGGCAAAGAAATGGGGCAGAGTGGCCAGTACTGGCTTCTGGAACAATCTTATGTAAACAGCAAACAAGAAAACAAATGAGTCAAGAGCCCAGAAAGGGTCAGCCTCCCCATTCTCTCCTCTAATCATGCATAAAAGTGTTTAGCATCTCTGGCTTGTCCTTGCTGTTGAGAAAACAAGTCTAATATGAAAGTTTGGGAAAGTAAACAGATTTGTTCCAAGTGTTTGCTGAAGTGAGTGTGGAAATTCCTGAGAGGAAAGCCTGTGGCTGGTGTGGAGAAGACTCAGAGGCGTCTGGGGACAGTGGGCTAGAATATCTGAGTCAGCCTGCCATAAATAGTAGGGCTGGGTGCAGGGGCCTGCCCTGTGCTAGCAAACCTCACAGGATCCTGTGTGTGTGGCCATGGGTGTATGTATGTGTATGTATATGAGCAGAAGCCTTACTCAGCATTAGTGTGTGTACAAGAACATGCAAATGTGTGAACATACTGTTACCCAGCTCACTGTGGGAGTCAGTGGGACTAAGAGAGACATCCTCCAAGAACAAATCCCTCAAGGAAGTCTTGCCTTCTCCTGCTAGCCTGAGGGGGACTGTGTGGGCAGGGTGGGTGTGCAGGTTCACGCAGGGGCTGAAGGGGCTGCTGCCAGGGGGGCGCTTGGCATCATTTGCTGAGCAGTGAGTCACTCCAGATCACTTGGTGCCATGCAGTCCACACTGACTCTCCTCAGGGACATCAGGAAGGAAGGCCTTCTCCCATCTTAGGAGGAAGCCTATGACTGGCTGGGGCAGAGGGGAGGGATGCCTTCTGGTCCCGCTTGCCCACAGTTCATGACCGCCTCACCTACCAAGTTCCTCAAAGCCCACAGCCCGAGTTGCTAGAGCCGACTCACCTCCTACACTGCCCCTAGGATTGATGGCAGGTGGACAAGAGGACTCTGAAACATGGACACTGGGATAAGGGTGACAATCGAATGACAAGCCAGAAGATGACCTGTGTTACCCTAGCTTCTGGGCCTGAAGGGGCCCCGCCAGTGCTTCTCCAGGGCTGTGAATTAGGGGCCCGGGGCTGAAGCCAGGTCTGGTTGTCTAGGGCAGGTATGAGCAGAGTTCTGGGGGACAAGAAACCATAGGGAAAGGAGAGAGGGACAGAGGAGAAGCTTGGAGAATGCAGGTCATGACCACGTGGCTAAGAGCCAGCTGGACAAAGGGTCAGTTGAGTGCACCCAGACCTCCAGGACACCGTCCTCAGAGAACTGCCTGGCACCACTGCCCAAGTAAGCACACTGACAAAGACGGGCTGAAGAGCATAGGGTGGATGGTTCTAGTGAGCACCCGGCAGACGTGTCCAGAGCCCCACTTCACAGACAAGCCTCTGAAGAGCAGTGTGGATGGTTCTAGTGAGCACCTGGCAGACGTGCCCAGAGCCCCACTTCACAGACAAGCATCTGAAGAGCAGTGTGGATGGTTCTAATGAGCACCTGGCAGACGTGTCCAGAGCCCCACTTCACAGACAAGCATGTGAAGTTGGGAGAGGTGAAGGAACTTCGGGTTCCCTTTAGAAAACAGTCAGCGGTTCTGGTTCGT
This sequence comes from Orientallactaga sibirica, assembly GCA_036365145.1. Lineage (NCBI taxonomy): Eukaryota > Metazoa > Chordata > Mammalia > Rodentia > Dipodidae > Orientallactaga > Orientallactaga sibirica. Next base: position 18,262,105 of record JAEOAD010000044.1, on the reverse strand, counting down.
CTTGTCTTCTCCTGGCTGGGATTTGGGACTTGTAGCTGGTGGGTCCTGTGCCCTTAACTCCAGTGTGGCACTAGGGGACTTGCTGCAAACCGTCAGCACACACATATTCCTGTCCAGGGAAATCACAGACCAGTCATCCTTGAAGGAATCTGCTCAGAGCACTAGAACACCCAGAAGCACTTGCCTGGGGTCACCTCTCATCCCCAGGAATCCAGGACACGGGCACGTCAGGCCAGGGCTCCGGCGTCATCACCCTCCAGCAGTCTGAAATGGATTTCCTCTCTTGCTGCTCTGGAGGCCAGAAGTCCAAAGCCAGTTTCATGGGATAAAGGTGGTTTTCTTTAGGGGCTCTGGAAAGGGTCTGCTTTCTACGTTTTCCAGCTGCTGGGTGCACTTACATTCTTCTTTCCTGCTTCACCCCAACACAGGCTTCCATCTCAGCATTCTCTGTACCCCGACCCGCTGTTCCCTCTCGCCAAGACTCTGATGGGCCCCGCTGATGCTCCAGGTGATATCCCTCCTCACACCTGCCCCACCGCCCTTTTCAACCTAAAGATAGAATCCAAAGATTCTGGGCCACAGGGAGGTGGCCATGGGCTTTAGCTACAAGGTGCCTTATATGGACGCTGCCTCAAGCCTTCACGGGCTGCCCCCTCTCGCAGTGCCCTGCACGGATGTGCTTGTTCGCAGAGGCCAGCCCCTTCCCTGTGGTATGGAGCTCCTTTTGGAATGCTATCTTCAGGGGGGAACGGGAAGTGCAGGTGGGATTAAATGAAGGTCTTGAGATGTGAGGGTGAGATCTCCTGCATGTCAACATCACTGGGGTGACATTATTCAGCCCAAACAGCGGGACCATGCCACACACTCCACACACAAGCACGCACGTTCGTGGGTGCCATCGTGAAGGTGAGGAAAATTTGCACACAGTGCTGGGTATCTGGTGGATCACATTGCTTTGGGTGGCACTGGGAAGACATGAGGGAACTTGGAGTGTGGCGAGTGACAGAGCCCTTCAGTGACTGTGTGACCTTGGTAAATCCATTAACCCTTCTGAGCTCGTGTGCTAGCCAGACATGGATCATGAGTCTCTTGCCTGTGGTTTTATGAGGATCATACAGAAACTCTTCGGAGGCGCATAACATTCTATAACGTCAGGCAATGTAGCTACTGAAGACCCACGGGAATGGAAAGGACCTTGTAAGGAAATGTTTAAGGTAGTTGTTGTTCCCTTACTCTCCACCAGATGGCACCCTTGAAACACAGGGAGGTGGCCCATGAGGCCGCCGCTAAAATATGTGAGGGCCAAGCTTCAAGTCTTAGAAGGCTGCTCCCTCCAAGACCATATCGCTCTGAGTTCCTTGTCTAGCAAGCAGCCAGCCCCTTTCCGCGGGATAAAGCTGTTGGCCAGGAGGTGTTCTGTGCTCTCCGTGGTGGCTCCTGGCTGGTTGGTCTGGGACCAGTGCTGTCTGCTGACCCTTCAGTCTCCTTTGATTAATTCTGCCACACTCCAGAAACTCCCCAGTCAGGCTCATCCAAGCCAGACACACTCTAGTCCTTACACACAGCAGGCCACTTTAGCCTCTTTCCCTCCAACCCCTTTCTCAGAAAGAGAAATGTGTGTTGTCCTCTGATGTCCAGTCCCTTCCCTTGCCTCCTGGCCGAGTCCATGTGCTGTTCTGTTTCCCTCCTGTAATTTCTGTGCAGTGTGGTACACAGACCACCCTCCTGAGAAAGATGGGACTTTTGGCAGCTTCACAGAGCCATGTGTGCTGGCTCCCATCCATCCCCCCACCCAACCACATCCCAGCCCTCCTCAGCCGGGCACCATCCTCCCTTCACCAAATGCCCATCCTCTGCCCCATGCAGGTGACCGAGTTTCACATGTGTGCCTTATGGGACAAGCAATGCCACTCAGAGGAAACTGGCTGGGGGAGGGGCTGGGGGGGGAGGACAAGCAGCAGCAGCAGCTCTGAAGCGGGGGGGGGTTGCCTCCACGGTTCTCCTGCCCCTCCAACTCTGAGTGCTCCCCAAAGCCTGCTTCTCTCTGGCATTTGGCTGCCTCTGAAGAGCCACTATTGTCCCCATTTCTCAGGGAAGGAAACTGTGGCCCTCAGCCAGCACAGGGTCCAGGTAGAACTCCAAAGCTTGGCCCTGGAAGTGACAGAGACAGCACCTTTGAGAAGCCTTCAGGTTGGACTGAGTGTCTCCCAATGCACACACTTTTTCTGTTGTTGTTGTTGAAATGCAGGTTGGGCTTGGTCTGCCTGGAATGTTCTTTCTGATTCTGCACACACATCCAAGAAGAGATCAGAACAGCAGATGTGCATCCCCACCACAGTCTTCCCAAGATGAGAGACACTGGTGACTTCCCAGGACTGCTCCATGGCTCTCCCCTTCCTTTCACCACATCCCACACCCCTAATTAGAACGGAACCCATATTGCTGCCCTGTTGGCCATGAGACTCATTGGAGGGCCACCAGCTGATCAGGACTGCGGGTGTCCTGTGGTGGGTGTGTGAGGACAGCTGCCCAGGAGAACAGAAAATAAGAAAATAAGAAAAGGCCCAAAGTCCCACCCTGCGTCCAGCACAGGCATGAAGCCCGGAGTCCATTTGTGTCCTTTGCAGGGTCAGTGGGGTTTGAAGATGGCCGTGTTCCTGGGTGTAGGAAACAGTCTGACGGAGGCTGCAGCTGGGAAGGGAGTCCCAAGGGAAGCTTTGACACCAACCCAAGTGCAGTATGGGTGGGTGTCTGTGTCCATTCCAGTGGGTGCTGGTGTGTGCAGACGGTTTTCATTTCCCTGGACAACCATGGAAAAGCTGAGTCAGAAGCCCGCCGGGCTGCCCGCAGCTGCAGCGTGGGGCACGCCGCCTGTGAGTCACAGGCTCTCTGGAGCTGTTTTGCACATTTCTGTCCAGGGAACAATTTCTCCTTGGAAGTTCCTTTTCTTCAGTTCCCTGTTCCCCTGGGACATTGCTCCTACCCTGTGTGAGGAGCTACGCATGGTCTCAGTTAAAGGACAGTTTTGCTGCCCCGGGGACACTGAGGGCACTGAACCTAGCCTCAGTGACAAGGGCCCAGTAGCCCTGCGGGAGGGTGCCTCCTGACCTAGCCCCCAGAGGGAGGGAGTGGGGAGACTGCTGGACCCCCTCCTTGCTGCTCACCAGCTCCAGTGTCCTTCAGGCAGAGTCCACACTCTTAATCCCTTTCCATCACACATGGCACCCCATGTATGCACCCCATGTGTGCTGTGCTTTTAACTGGGTTCTGGGCTCTGTGTACCCTATATGTGCACTCTATAATGGTCCCAGAGAAGTGGATATCATACCCAAAATGTGGCAGAGGAACTGAATGCCCTCCAACCTGGAGCATCCCAAGGGTCCTCCAGCCTCAAACAGGTGTCTCAGATTGCCCGGGACTTCGTGTCCTCCCAAGAGAGAAGACATTGCCACTGCCTATGTTGTCCCTGCTGGGTCCTGCCAGAGCCCTCAGGTGGGCAGGTTCTCTGTGCCCACTCTGTAGATGAGGAAGCACGCTCTGAGCAGATGAGGAGTTGATGGGAAGCACTGACATCCCAGCCCACCTGATCCCAGGACTGACGTCCCCAGCCCACCTGATCCCAGGACTGACGTCCCCAGCCCACCTGATCCCAGGACTGACGTCCCCAGCCCACCTGATCCCAGGACTGACGTCCCTAGCCCACCTGATCCCAGGACTGACGTCCCCAGACCACCTGATCCCAGGACTGACGTCCCCAGCCCATCTGATCCCAGGACTGACGTCCCCAGCCCCACCTGATCCCAGGACTGACGTCCCCAGCCCATCTGATCCCAGGACTGACGTCCCCAGCCCCACTGATCCCAGTCCCCAGCCCCACCTGATCCCAGGACTGACGTCCCCTGCCCCCCCAGGACTGACGTCCCCAGCCCATCTGATCCCAGGACTGACGTCCCCAGCCCATCTGATCCCAGGACTGACGTCCCCAGCCCATCTGATCCCAGGACTGAAGTCCCCAGCCCCACCTGATCCCAGGACTGACGTCCCAGGACTGACGTTCCCCAGCTCATCTGATCCCAGGACTGACGTCCCCCAGCCCATCTGATCCCAGGACTGATCCCAGGACTGTCCCCCCAGCCCCACCTGATCCCAGGACTGACGTCCCCAGCCCCACCTGATCCCAGGACTGACGTCCCCAGCCCCACCTGATCCCAGGACTGACGTTCCCAGCCCACCTGATCCCAGGACTGACGTCCCCAGCTCATCTGATCCCAGGACTGACCCAGGACTGGCGTCCCCAGCCCATCTGATCCCAGGACTGCCCATGATCCCAGGACTGACGTCCCCAGCCCACCTGATCCCAGGACTGACGTCCCCAGCCCACCTGATCCCAGGACTGACGTCCCCAGCCCCACCTGATCCCAGGACTGACGTCCCCAGCCCCACCTGATCCCAGGACTGACGTCCCCAGCCCCACCTGATCCCAGGACTGACGTCCCCAGCCCCACCTGATCCCAGGACTGACGTCCCCAGCCCATCTGATCCCAGGACTGACGTCCCCAGCCCATCTGATCCCAGAACTGACGTCCCCAGCCCCACCTGATCCCAGAGCTCCCCAGCTTTTCTCCTGCAGATTCCCATGGAGAAGAGTGCCTCTGAGAGCACAGGCTTTTTTTTTTTGAGAGCAGTTTTTTTTAAAAAAAATATTTTTATTTATTTATTTGAGAGAGAGAGATAGAGAAATAGGAAATAGGAAAGGAGAGAGATGGAGAAAGAAAGAGAGAGAGAATGGGCACACCAGGGCCTCTAGCCACTGCAAACTAATTCCAGATGCATTCGCCCCCTTGTGCATCTGGCTTTCGTGGGTCCTGGGGAATCGAACCTGGATCCTTTGGCTTTGCAGGCAAGTGCCTTAACTGCTAACCCATCCCTCCAGCCCCTCTGAGAGCTCTTTACTGTGGCCCCTTCCTGCATAGCTTGTCAACGGTCATCCTGAGTCTCCTCCATGGAGACCTTCTCCCTGCGGAACAGTGTCTCCGCTGCTCTGTCTGGCTTCTCACACAGAGACAGGCAGACAGCTTGTCTTGACTGCAGGCAGGAGCAGTGTACACTACATCTGGCCTAGGCAGGCCAGTAAGAATCAAATCGTGTGCTTTTATAATTCAACGTGGTATCAGTGAACATCGTAAGTCACTGCTCAATGGTTCTGTTACAGTTACTGCTATCAGTCCCATGCACTGGGTCCTCCTGTGGAATGCTGTCTGCTCAGCATGGCAAACACAGCCATCTTAATCAGAGCAGCTGGGTCTACATGCCAGTGACCTGCTGCAAGGTCGGGCCTGTTGACAATTCTCATAGAAGATGGCAGGGAAGACCACTGGACCCTCCAGGGAGATGCCCACCACCTCCCAGCTGCATGTCATTCTACCCTCGCCACACCTGGGGTCTGGAGGTGTGGGAGTGAGGACTCTCTATGTGGCTTTGGGGAGGTCGTCACCCATGCTGAGGGATGTAACTGTTTGGGGGTCACCTACGCTCCTGTCAATACCCCTCACCTATGCTCCTCTAGTAAGCCCAATAAGCTCACTGGTTCCCCTGCCTAAACGTGGGTGGAATCTGATTTTGTTTTTATCTATTGTTGATGCCCTCTCTGGGATGAATAGACATCCTGGCCTACACGTGGGTGGGTGGAATCTCTTTCTGTTTTTATCTGTGATCAGAATGCTCGCTGGGCCCTCTCTGGGGTGAGTAGACATTTGTTCCCCCTCCCCAGGGAAAGTTCACACAACAAGTTTGAATGGTGACGTTCTATGGAGTGGTGTGATGCTGGGGGTCTCTGCCCAGCTCTGAGTTCAGTGGTGCATGTTGGGAGCTGGAAATCAGCCATGGTGGAGGTTTTCACACTGGAAAAAAAAAGGAGAAAACACTGCAAATCGGCTGATTTTGCTTTATGTTTGACTGGAAAGAAATTCATCAACTCCCAAGGAACAGAGCACCCACGTGGGACCTCTTTCATCTCAAGAGCCCACCGTCCACATGAATGAATAAGGATAAGAAATGTCCCCTAAGTCAAGAAATCTTGACTTTCAAGAATCCTGAGTATTGTGGTGTTATCATTTAAGGTTGGCAAAATCAGTCATGCTCAGAGTAACCCTCCAGTTGGGCACATTGTATGGAAATTTGAATATATGGCCCGTTGACTCATTCTTGAAATTTGAGTCTCCTGTGGGTGGAGCCCTATGGGGAAGAAGTGGGGGGAGGGTGGATCTTGGAGTCCAGCCCTAAGGTGTGTTCAGTGGTGGATCTGAATTCCAGCCCAAAGGTGTGCAAGGAGCAGCTTGAGTTCTTGAGCTCTGCCTGTTCAAGCTTTGTGGTGCAGGCTGTCGGTGGTTTCATTCTGCTTGGATCTGGGAAAGGGAGCCCACTTCTTCCAACACTGATGGAACTTCTCCTGGATCTGTAGGCCTGAAATCAACCTCCTCCACCCCGAGCTGTGTCTGGTTGGACGTCTGTCTCAGCAGCAGGGAGCTGACCGCCCCAAGCTGCTTCTGGTTGGACGTCTGTCTCAGCAGCAGGGAGCTGACCACTCCGAGCTGTGTCTGGTTGGACGTCTGTCTCAGCAGCAGGGAGCTGACCGCCCCAAGCTGCGTCTGGTTGGACGTCTGTCTCAGCAGCAGGGAGCTGACCGCCCCGAGCTGTGTCTGGTTGGACATCTGTCTCAGCAGCAGGGAGCTGACCGCCCCGAGCTGTGTCTGGTTGGACATTTGTCTCAGCAGCAGGGAGCTGACCGACGCCTTGGGAAGAGACGCTCAGTCACCACACAGTCCCCGAGGAGTTTCCTTGACGCTGCTGCAGTCTTCTCCCAAAGACTGGAACTCCGGCGGGAGGGGCACCACCAGCCTTGCATTGGGGCTCACTGCAAGAACAGGGCATCCTATGTAGGAGTGGCAAATGATTTTTGTGGGGGCTCACCAGAGGACTCCCCAGACACCACTGAGTGGTAATGGTGAGAAGCACCCAGTCCTTGGAAGCTGAGCACCTAAGAATATGTCTCCAGCTTAGCAAATATGACAGAAGCTATAAGCCAGAAGCCCCCTCCTCTGTTGGAGCTGGGTGGGGAAGCGGTGGCTGGCCAGTCTCCTGGGGCTTCTTGAGCTGAGAATGAGAGCTATTTGAAAGCTTTTTCACAGACAAACATACAATAAGCAGAGCCAATAGATTACCCACAGAATGGTAGAAAATTTTTTCTGGACACACATCAAACAGAAGCCTAATTTCTAGAATCTACAAAGAACTCAAAAACCTAAACAAAAACTCAAACAACCCACTCACAAAATGGGGCAGAGAACTGCACAGGCAGTTCTCAGAGGAAGAAACACAAATGGCAAACACACACTTAAGAAAATGTTCAACATCCCTAATCATCAGGGAAATGCAAGTTAAAACAACTATGAGATTCCACCTTACCCCAGTAAGGAGAGCAAACATTAAAAAATCTAATACAAACAAATGCAGGCGAGGATGTAGAGAAGTAGGAACCCTCATTCATTGCTGGTGGGAATGTAAGCTGGTACAACCACTATGGAAAGCAATATGGAGACTCCTAAAAAGGATGACCATAGAAGTACCAGCAGACCCAGTTATTCCCTTACTGGGCATTTACCCTAAAAGCTCCAAGCCTCAGTTCAGAGATATTTGCTCACCATGTTTATAACTGCTCAGTTCATCATAGCTAAGAGCTGGAATCAACCCAGATGTCCGTCATTAGATGAATGGATAACTAAGGTGTGGTATATCTACACAATGGAATTCTACACAGCAGTTAGAAAAAAAATGGCGCAATGCAATTTGAAGAAAAATGGTCAAAGTTGGAACAAATCATTCTCAGCAAACTCACCCAATCACAGAAAGATAAGCGTCGCATGGTCTCACTCATCTGTGGCTCCTAACCTGAATTTGCCCGAGATGTTGAAAAAGGAAATGTTAGAAAACAGGATTACAGTTTTCTTTGGGTACCCTTGTTTTTTTTTTTTTTTTTTTTTTTTTTTTTTTTTTTTTCAAGGTAGGGTCTCACTCTAGCTCAGGCTGACCTGGAATTCACTATGTAGTCTCAGGGTGGCCTTGAACTCACAGAGATCCTCCTACCTCTGCCTCCCAAGTGCTGGGATTAAAGGTGTGTGCAACCACACCCAGCCAGGTACCCTTCTTTTATAAGGAACAATGCCTTACTGTACATTACTAGCTAGTTTTGGATGAACTATTTAAAAAGACAGCAGAGGGGCTGGAGAGATGGCTTAATGGTTAAGGCATTTGCCTATGAAGTCAAAGGACCCAGGTTCAATTCCCCAGGACCTTTGTAAGCCAGATGCACAAGGGCATATGCATCTGGAGTTAATTTGCAGTGGCTGGAGGCCCTGGGGTGCCCATTCTCTGTCTGTCTTTCTCTCTGCTTGAAAATAAGCAAATAAAAACAAATTTAAATTCATATATATATATATATATATATATATATATATATATATATATATATATATGGCAAAATCTTGAACTGCTTCAGGGAGTCCTGGAGGAGCTGAAGGCAGCAAGGCCATCACTGGAAGCTGGGGCCAGCAGCCAGCCCTGGCCACCCTGAGCTTCCTTGGGCCTAGCCAGAAAACTTCTGAGATGAAAGTTCACACGTCTGATTGGTCCTGAGGGTGGGTAGGCCTTCACAGATCCTCCAAAACACTTCTCTGGGGACTTAGCAAAGTTCCTTGAGAGTGTGGCAGGAGAAAGATGGAGAGGCATGGTCCCCATGTCAGAAGAGAAATGAGGGCTATGATGCCAACCAGGGTCAAGGCCAGTATGGTGGCTGATGGTGTCAGGAAGAAGTTGATCCAGTTTCCCAAGGACCAAAGCAGTGGGGACGGGACTGTTGGGCATTGTTAGAAATGGGCTGGGACTGTGAGGAAGTTGGCCTGAGCTGGTGGACATGGCCAGGGACCTTGGGCTGTGTTGCAGCTGGCCTTATCATCAGGAACCCACCCTGGCAACAGAGACTGGCCCTCCCTGTTATTGCCCAGAGTGGGCAGAACTGGTGAGGCCCTTCCCACTTGATCCCCAAAAGCATCTAACCATTCCATAGGCAGGCTTTGCCCCCCACAGTTCCTGACCTTGTGGCTAGCTACCCAAGAGACCCTTATGTGGCTGAAGTCACGTAGCTTTTCCCGCCTCACAACTTCTGCCTTCCAACACCGGCCAATTAGATAGCAACCCATAAACTATGTATCCAATCGCCATTTAGTCTGCATGTGCCTTCTCAACCTTTCTCAAATGTTTATAAACCCACTCACCTGTTGAATAAACGAGAGCGTGCTGTCCATCAGACTGCCTCCTGGGTGTACATTGTCCATCGCACTCACCCACTGCTCCAGGACCCTGCTTCTCCCCAACTCCTCCTGCACCTGGGACGTGGGTGGCCAACAACCCCCGGGAATGGCAAGGACCCACAGGGACAGCATGAAACATGTCACGGTAGGGCTCAGGCCAGCAGCTATGTTGTGGAGGGACAGTGGCCTTGGGACATGTGAGGGTGCAGTAGGAGCTTGGAGAGCTTAAAGAGGCCTTCCCTAAAGCTCTGAGAATGCATTTTCCAACAACCCACATAGGTTCCCTGATATAGTGGGTCTACCTTAGCAGTATGAACTGAAAAAAGAACCCTGACAGGTTAGGGGAGGGACAGAATACCCAGTGTGGGAGGAGCTTGGAGGGAGAGGGGGTAGGGAAGACGGGGAGGGAATTACGCAAAAGTAAAGGCAACGTGGATCAGTTCCATAGAAACCCTCCTTCTGACTAGCATTCTATGAGATGTAACCACTAATACAGGGGAAGGGGAGAGTACGGACAGAAGGCAGAAGAAACTTAACCTTAAAACCATGGACTCTGGTTAGTAAGTTCCAGGCCCAGAATTGGGTTGTCTCCCACAGCAAGCTGTTGGCTAGGGAGACCCATGAGGTCCCCCAAACAAGGTATGCTATTGCCAAAACACTTGATTACCTGCCAAAGCTACAAGATAAGATCCTATTGTTGCAGAGATCACTGACTATGGTCACAGGACGTGGGATTACCATGCTGGAAACAAAAGGGAAATTAGCTTTCTCCAGGCTAAGCCTCCATAGTGCTAGAGAGCCCTATGCAGGCCGCTGGAAGACAATGGTCACCAACAGTGTGATAACAGAGGACCCTGCAGACTACGAAATCAACCAGCTGGACAAGGAACACACACTTGTGCAACAGTGCCACCCAGCCTCTGCGTGTAACCAAGTGTTCTCTGATTGGACATGAGGCCTGCTCAGTGGGAGAGAACTCACACCTGGCACTGGAAACCAAGTCAGAATCCCATGCTCAGGAAATTCGTATTCAGGGAGAAGCCTCCACTGCTCTCTGGAGGAGAAGAGTGGGCTTGCACCCCAAAAAAATCTCTCCACTAATTTTGCATACCCCTTTAACGCAAGCTGCTCTCACTCTTGGTTGAAAAATCTGTTTGATTTTACACCATAGCAGAGAAAATGGAGGAAAGTCAAGATCCATCAATGAGATTAAGTAGCTAGCTGACTACCCATCATGAGACTTGCAACCTCTACCACATCTGGGGCCCAGGAAACGGCACAATGACTACTGCTCTTACTGACGCCCAGGGTGATGGGGAGGGACACAGCGATCAATCGAAACCTAGCAGAGCAGAAATCCAGAGTCTACAGAGGACCCAGTACTAAATCAGACTGCCAACATGCCTGCCACGGCTCAGGGAGCATTGCAGAAAAGGGGGTAAAGATTGTGAGAGCCACAGAGTGGGTGGGAATACCCTGAGGTGTGGTCTCTCTGCTCTACCATAGGGACTGACTGAGGCCTTCATGACCTTACAGCGACTACCATAACCCATTGAGGATGGCCCCTAAGATAATGGGAGCCAAAGGGGCTATAAGAATATTTTATATGTGATATATATATATATATATATATATATATATTAAAATTTTAAAAAATCTACATTTGAGACTGTCCTTTGTGGCATTATGTGTCATAGTAAAAAACAGGAAGGAAAGAATTACATTTCTAATACTCAAAGCTGGTTAAAATATTAGCCAATTTAGAGAATGATATATCTGACATAATGACAGGGAAAATACAATCATATGGATGGTTATGGGAGAAAGCTGTGTGTGAAAGCTTATAATGCTGCCAGCTTGTGATATCCATAAGAAACATAAGCCCCAAGATTCATAAAAACGCCTTCCTTTAACTGTTTTGGGCTATGGCCATGTCTTTCCTTCCTCGCTTATTTCCTTCTACCAGAATACTCTATAAGTCACAAAATGAACAGCAAGCTTAGTGGTCTCTGGGGAAAGAGGAAAGTCTGGGGAGAACATGGCTGGAGCCGCCAGGAAGATCCCAATGGAGACCCTCACTCAAAGACCCAGCGTTAGGGGGTCTTTAGCAGGCACAGAGCCCCAGCTCCCATGTCGAGCACCAGGAAAACAAAAAGACTCTTTCCTCTTTGTCCCACGTCCAATTGATGGCTCATGGCTAGGTGTTGTGGAAACCGGGGAAGGACGTGTCACACAACTTGTGACTTTTACATCAGGAGCAGTGCTGTGCGGTTTAGTGAAAGAACTTGGCGTGGACAGACAGCGAATACTCAGCCAGCATCACATGAGAGGCTCTTAGGAGGAATCAGGAAACTCCTGCCTAAGGCCTGAGCACGGTGCTGAGCACTGGTCCCCTGGGCGCCTCTCTAGCCTGTCTGAATAATGGGTGGTGTCTCCCCAAAGACCGGGATTTGGAGGAAAGGAAGACTGTGTCTGGAGGGACAGAGGATTTGGCAGGGCAAGAGCAGGAAAGAAGAAAAGTTAGACTGAAAGGCTGAACGAGTTTTCTCACTCTGGAACGGGTTAGCTTTGGAAAGGAAGGGTGGGTGGGACATCCCAGGAGGGTCTTAGTAAGTAAACACTGAGGGGCTGGGAGACGGGCCAGCGAAGCCTGAGTGCTCTGTGATGTGGTCAGCAGCTGCTGGGGGAGGGCGGCCAGCTGGGCAAGATGACAGCCTCAGCGTATATGGGCAATGTCAGCTTTTCCCAGAGTCCCTCTTCCTCCTAATGGTGTTTTTTGTGTTTTTTTTTCCATCTCTCCATTCCTTTTTCTTTATTTTATTTTTTTATTGACAACTTCTATACTTACAGACAATAAACCATGATGTTTCCTCCTCTTCCCCCATTCCACTTCAGAACTCCACTCTCCATCATATCCCCTCCCTCTCTCCATTTGCCTCTTTTTTAAAATTTTATTTTTATTTATTTATTTTATTGACAACTTCTATACTTACAGACAATAAAGCATATTTCCCTCTCCCCCCCCACTCCCCTTCAGAACTGCACTCTCCATCATCTCTTTTAGTTTGATGTCATTATCTTTTTCTCCTATTATGAGGGTCTTGCAAAGGTATTGCTAGGCACTGTGAGGTCATGGATATTAAGGCCAATTTCTGTCTGGACAGTTGCATTGTAAGGAGTTGTACCCTTCCTTTGGCTCTTACATTCTTTCCACCACCTCTTCCGCAATGGTACCTGAGCCTTGGAGGGTGTGATAGAGATGTTTCAGTGCTGGACACTCCTCCATCCCTTCTTCTCAGCACTATGTTGCCTGTTGGGTCATCTCAGTGGTCATCGCCATCTGAAAAGAGAAGCTTCTCTAATCAGTGAAAGTAGCATTAATATATGAATATGAACATTAAGTGTAGTGCTTTCTGGGCAGTTTGGTGGGAATAATATATACATTTAGCCAGACAAGAGCAGGCTTTATACCCCTAAGGCTCATGACCTCCCCTACCAGAGACTTTTGATTAGGTTTTTCAGTATCAGGTATGTATTCCCTCCCATAGAGCGGGCCTTCAATCCAATTAGAGAGCAGTTGGTTTCCCCCAGGGCAGACATACCACTATTGCACCCATTTGGTCATTTGGCCTGTCTGGCCAAACTTGAGGCTTCCAGTGTCCACTGCTTTCACCACTGATGACTTCTGTCTCCCATAGGGCTGCATGCAGTGCAGCTTTTCCAGCTTTCAGTTGGCTAGTCTACAGGGAGAAGGTTTTCTGTCCAGCACCAGCTTGCTTTCTCAGTGATCTTGCTGTTCAGGCAAGTGAGGTCTTCAGCAGTAGGGTCTTACCATCTGTTTCTCAAGGGAAACTGAGGGCCTTGTCAATAGCCTGTAATGTTTTGAAGGCAACGGGGGCCTCCCTGGCCAACAACTCACTGGAAAGTATCCCATCCCTGGCACTGAAAATTTTCTAGTAACAATCTATAGCTTCTGGGTGTGCCATTATTCAAAAAAGTAGGTTTACATAAGTCTTATTTGGAATATCTTGAATTTTGATTGACCCTCCCCCACCCTTCTTTTATGCATTCTCTTCCCCTGGCCTCGCTTAGGCCTTTCCCCTCCCTGTAATCTGTTCTTCTATTTCATATATACAATACCATCCCCTTAAGTCCTCCCTCTCCTCCCCTCCTTTAAACTTTTGGTTCCCGATCACTCACACGTCTCAGCCACAGTCCCATCTCCGCAATACCAACTGCAGAAGCTGAATGAAATCAGTGAGGACCCATCCTGTGTCCATGCTACCCGGAAGGCCATCATTATCTGGAGAGGGGGGGTCACTGTGACAGGTGGAGCGCCTCCAACAGGATATGACACATCTCACAAAAACTTACTTTAAGAACAAGCGGGCGGGTACAGAGGGACTTCAGTGAGAGACAAGGTAGTGCAGGGGAGAGTGGAACACAGAAGCTGTGGTGAGTACAGGGATGCTTATTCATCAGTGTGGGCACGGGTACAACTAGGGCGGAGTCCACCATCCCTGGGCTCAAAGATGCTAGAGAACCAGTGGAAAGCTGCTGCAAACTGGGCTTTGTTTGTTCGCTGTACATTTGTAGATGAGAAATTAACTCACATTAGCTTACATTTCCTTCAAGAATGAATGCAGGTGAGCACTGTTTCAGAAATTAGTGGGTCTTTTTTTTAAATTTTTATGTTGATGCAAGGTCTACCTCTAGCCTAGGGAACTCACTCTGTAGCTCAGCCTGGCCTTGAACTGACAGCAATCTTCCTACCTCAGCTTCCTGAGTGCTGGACTTAAAGGTGAGCACCACTACCACGCCCAGCACAGGTCTACTCTTAAATGCTGACTGACTCTTGTCTGCCCTTTGTTTTCTCGCTAGAGTGTTTGCCCAACGAGAGGTCTCTCTCTCTCTCCTATATACCTGCAAGTCTACCTGTCTGTTCTGTTTATTTATAAGGGTCGATTTTTATAGAATCCAAATCTTAATCTTTGTCAAAGTATATATGTTTTGAATCAGTTACTTTTCTCATTTCTGTGACCAAAAACATGACAAGAAAAAACTTAAGGGAAGAAGGGTTTATTTTGGTTGATAGTTGAGAGAACATCCCACGTGCGTACTAATGGGGAGTGCTGGTGAAGGAGCCGCTCTCCTTTCTGGCAGCAGGAGCGTGTGTCTGCTTGCTCACACCTGGGTGAATCAGAGAGGGGAGAAAGGGGATGCCAGGGTTCAACTGGCTTTTGCTCTTTCTCCTTTTGTCCAGGCTGGAACCCCACCCACAGCATGGTGTTGCACAGGTTCAGGGCGGAAACCCCATTACAGACACATTCAAACGCGTTTCTCCAGGGAGTCCTTGATCCAGTCAAGCACCAACCAAAATTAACCATCACATGTGGCATGCAGCTTTTCTCAGTGACTGAATTTTGGCATTTCTTTGCTGCATAAAAATTTCAATTGATAGTCATTTTTCTGGGTATTAATAAGTACTTTCTTTAAGAAATGCTCCTCTTCCCTAAAGTTATAAAGTTATAACAATATTGTCCTCTTAAAATTTTTTTTCTTCCCAGGCTGGAGAGATGGCTTAGTGGTTAAGGTGCCTGCCTACAAAGCCAAAGGACCCTGATTCGATTCCCCAGGACCCATGTAAGCCAGATGCTCAAGGTGGCACATGTGTCTGGAGAACATTTGCAGGGCTGGAGGCCCTCACATGCCCATTCTCTCTCTCTCTCTCTCAAATAAATAAATAAATAAATAAAATATATTTTAAAAAAATTTATTCCCTAGTAAATCAATTTTTAGTTTAAAAGGGTCCACATTTGTCATCAAGGAAAATGATCTTCCCGAAGATCCCCCCTGGTGCTTTTGTGGCTCGGTGGAGCCCTAGCTCTAGGGTTGATGAGAATTTGTGACAGGGAGATGGATAGCCAAGGTTTTCTTGTAGCAGTAGAGAGTGACCTGTCCCACTTCCCTTTGAAGAGGCCTCTACACAAAGAAAAGCCATTTGAGAAAAGTCCACAGCTGGAGAAAGAACCAGATATTAAATCCAAGCCAAGATCCACACACTGAAACAGCCATAACAATTCGAAAAGCAGGAGAGGAGTGTGTGTGTGTGTGTGTGTGTGTGTGTGTGTGTGCACATGCGTGCACATGTGCATGTGCGTGTATGCGTGTACATGCACGTACTGTGGGTTGGGGAGATGGTGTTTTTAATGCCCTTTACTTTTCAAAGCCATCTGCTTATCTGCACATGCTATAGACTTAGTTTGTTCCTCACAGCCTTGCTCCCATGTGGGATTTCATTCCTCACACTTTGAAACTTGCTCAAATATTTCTTTGTGTGTAAGTGCTGATGAGTTTTTCTCATTTGTGTCTCACAATGCTTCTACTTCACTTTTATTTTGTAGTGATGTTTTCACATGGTGCCTTCTGGAAGGTTTCAAGTTATGTTTTCACATTAAAGCCTTTAATTGTCCATACTCTATTTTCAACTTCGTCCCCTCCTCCACTGCCCTGCAGATTGCATCACTAACAGCATTCCCACACTGGCATGGCTTTCTGCTCCGTTAGCATATTGATATTTCCTTGAGTCCAAACTTGCCATTTCACTGTTCATTTTTTCCACAGGTCCCAATATTGTATTGAGTGTATCCTTTCTCCTTATTCCTCTGTAAATAACTTGGCCATTTAGAGCCATTTACTCTTCATACAAATTTAAGAAACAGCTTTTCATGTCCATTAAAAACCTTGCTAAGAGTTTTAGTGGGCAAGCATTAAATTTACACATTAATTCGAGAGAGAATGTGAGTTTTCTCCATTATAAATACAGTTCTTCCTCTCTGTTCTCTCTCTCTACATTTATTTAAGGTATATTCTATATCCTCCAATATACTTTATTATTTTCTCTATAAATAGCTTTTATTTTTAATTATTCCTAGAAGCATTTTAACTTTATGAATGAGTTCAATCTAGCACTTTATTACGATCTTTAATTTATCTTTTCCAGTGTGTAGAAGTGCGGCTACCCACTCATCAGCTTATGGAAGTTTTCATTATTTTTCCTGGTGTTATGTTTTATTAAGTGCTTTATCTGCAGACTGAAACAATCCCATGACCGTATTTAGTCTGCAGTATAGTGAATTATTCTTATTACTTTCTAGTGCTTAGATGTCCTTGTATTGTTGCTAGAAAACAAATTGGAACAGAGTTAAACAAATCTTTTAAGTACATTGCTGGAATTAGTTCAGTAATATTTCACGTAGGATTTCTGGACTCATGTTGGTTGGTGTGTTAATTGTTGGGGTGCCACCCTGTGTGCACTGACCTGCCTCATAAAGAGAGCTGGAAAATCTTCCATCTCTGCCTGGCCTCCAGCCCACTTCTCAAGCACAGGCTCACCTGTCTTCTTCATGGTCAATAAACTCCCGTGAAACTGTTGAAAGTACCATGCATTTTTTTTCTCATGATGTATTTTGATCAGGCATGAAAATCTTCTCGACATGAATTTGATCCATGTTTTAAATCACGTTTATCCCATCAGCACTTTTTTGTGTTTTATTTCCTTCCTGCTTTTTACTCTCCTACCCTCAGTACTGTTCCATTACATAGCACTCCCCCTTTGATTCTATTCTGTCTCTTCTCCCTCTCTTCCTGTGTGCTTATTCTCACTGCAGTTGCATTTGCTTCAACACTTGCACCTTCCTGCGTTCCGTCTCTCTGGCTCTCGGCTGCACTCTGGATGACCTCAAACCTCCAGCCTGCTGCCATCTTGTCCGTGCCATCTAATCTACTGCTTAACCTCACACTGAAGCAGCCCTTCAAATAACTGCAGTTTCCAGCTTCTGTGGGTCCATCCAGTCTTTTTTTTTTTTTTTTTTCGAGATAGGGTCTCACTCTGGCCCAGGCTGACCTGGAATTAACTATGTAGTCTCAGGCTGGCCTCGAACTCATGGCGATTCTCCTACCTCTGCCTCCTGGGTGCTGGGATTAAAGGCATGCACTACCACACCCGGCCACCATCCAGTCCTTTTTAGAAATGTCCAGATTTTCGTGCCTTATTTTATCTCTGTAATTTTTTTTTTTTCAAGGTAGGGTCTCACTCTGGCCCAGGCTGACCTGGAATTAACTATTTAGTCTCAAGATGGCCTCGAACTCACGGCATTCCTCCTACCTCTGCCTCCCGAGTGCTGGGATTAAAGGCATGCACCACCACACCTGGCCTGTAATTATTTTGGATGTGCTGTTTCATCATCTTAATAGATGATTGTGCTTTCTTAATTTCTTGGAGTGAAATGTTACTACAAAATGCACATCCTTTGGTAGTTGTATAAATTACTGTGGCCAAAATACCCAATAGAAACATTTTCAAGAAGGAGAGGCATATTTTGGACCATAGTTTTAGTCATTCACAGTGAGGAAGGGGATCCAACAGGCTCAGGACTGTGGCATCAGGAGCATGTAATGGTGACTGTTCACATGGTAGCGGGCCAGGAAGCAGAGAGCAGCCTGAAACTAGGGCCCTCAAAGTCCCCCTCCTAGTTCCTACTTCTCCCTCCTGTCCCCACCAACAGTTCCACAGCCTCCCAAACAATGCCCGTGGGTGTGGAACAAGGGTCTAAAATACGAAAGCCCCTGTGGGAGCATTCAGATCCACACTACGGCAGTGGCCCGTTCCCTGTTACTGAGTCCACTGTCGCCAGACATAACATTCTCTTTGAGAGTCCACAATGCAAGAAATAAAAATATGATGGTCTAGTTTCAACACAAAAGTGCCCGGAGTTAGCTCAGGCCAAGTTACAGATAAGCGGGAGACACTGGGACTCTGTCGGCACCCACTTGTTGGGGCCTCCTGAGTAGAGAATCATTAATGCCCAGCAGGCTGAGGTCCCTATGCTATGTCAGGGGAGGGATGAATTCACGAGAAGGTCTTTGTTTACAAATTTAAATGTAATGTCCAGGAAAGATTGTACCTCACCAAGTACCCAGCCAGTGGGGAAGAGGAGAAGAGATCCCTGTGTGCAGGACTGTAAGTCACTTCCAATGCTCAGAGGGAGCACTGCCATTTCTTTGGTGTTAGCTTGGTCCTGCAAAGTCAAAAAGAAACTTGTGCTACCCAGAGTCTCTCGGTCTCTTCTTTAAGACCATCACCAACCCTCAGCTGGAAGGGGTGCCTTCATCACAGTTTGCTTGTGCTCTAGGACTTAGAGGGCCCACTGGCAAACACCGTCACTCTGGACTCAGAGATCTTGATTATTTCTCTTATCAACAAACAGGCCTCCTTTCCATCTCTCTGGTAAGGCATTTGTGCTTCCTCCTCGTCCTCATGAGAGGACAGTCATTTGAGCATCCCTCCTCCATGCAGACATGTCTATAGTTCAAGGGTCCCTCCTCCATGCAGACATGTCTGTAATTCAAGGGTCCCTCCTCCATGCAGACATGTCTGTCCCTCCTCCATGCAGACATGTCTATAGTTCAAGGGTCCCTCCTCCATGCAGGTCCCTCCTCCATGCAGACATGTCTGTAATTCAAGGGTCCCTCCTCCATGCAGACATGTCCATAGTTCAAGGGTCCCTCCTCCATGCAGACATGTCCATAGTTCAAGGGTCCCTCCTCCATGCAGACATGTCTATAGTTCAAGGGTCTCTCCTCCATGCAGACATGTCCATAGTTCAAGGGTCCCTCCTCCATGCAGACATGTCCATAGTCCCTCAATGCAGACCCTCCTCCATGCAGACATGTCCATAGTTCAAGGGTCTCTCCTCCATGCAGACATGTCTATAGTTCAAGGGTCCCTCCTCCATGCAGACATGTCCATAGTTCAAGGGTCCCTCCTCCATGCAGACATGTCTATAGTTCAAGGGTCCCTCCTCCATGCAGGGTCCCTCCTCCATGCAGACATGTCCATAGTTCAAGGGTCCCTCCTCCATGCAGACATGTCTGTAATTCAAGGGTCCCTCCTCCATGCAGACATGTCCATAGTTCAAGGGTCCCTCCTCCATGCAGACATGTCTATAGTTCAAGGGTCCCTCCTCCATGCAGACATGTCCATAGTTCAAGGGTCCCTCCTCCATGCAGACATGTCTATAGTTCATGCAGACATGTCCAAGGGTCCTCCTCCATGGTCTATAGTTCAAGGGTCCCTCCTCCATGCAGACATGTCTATAGTTCAAGGGTCCCTCCTCCATGCAGACATGTCTATAGTTCAAGGGTCCCTCCTCCATGCAGACATGTCTATAGTTCAAGGGTCCCTCCTCCATGCAGACATGTCCATAGTTCAAGGGTCCCTCCTCCATGCAGACATGTCCATAGTTCAAGGGTCCCTCCTCCATGCAGACATGTTCGTCATTCAAGGGTCTCTGCTCTAGGCTGGTGTACCCAATTTTATCTCCCAAATGTTCTGTCCTCCTGCTTGTACTGACCTGTAGCTCAAGCACAAATTCCCAAGCCTCTTTTTTTGGCCCCGATGGCATCAGTAACCACCTCAGTTTTTATTGTCTTTCCACGTGGCACGCCTGCCTTCCTGCCTGGCTGTGCTCTGGGGATGAGCACTCTCCCCCTCATAATCCAGAAGCATGCTGTGGGTGACAGCATATCTTAGTATTTCATGGTTCTAGAAGCCCTCCCTGTTCACTCTCCAATAGTCTAGATGCTGTGTTTATCTAGCACTCTGCCCTCATGGCTGCAGAACACATCCCTGTGACTCCCAGTCAGTGAAGTCACTGGACCAGTGTTAGTCCTCAGGGCTCACAACTAGTGCATTTTTCTCAGGGCTTCCATGACACCTGCTGGTTTTCCTCCACCCTATCTGCCAGTCCTCAGGTTTCCTGGAGAGCTTCTTATTTTTCATCAGCTACCCACAAGTGACCTCTTGTGGCATCACAGTCAAATATTTCCTTTTCAATTTAGAATGGCAGAAAAATAGTAAAAGCTACCTAAATGCTTCCAAAGACTGTAGAGGTGTTTTCATTGTGAGATCATGTATACATACATAATTGAACTCGGACAGGAGGCACTTCTCTGCCTCCCAGAATTCCAACCTAACAAGAAACAAGATGAAATAAAATGGCGAGGTGATATTGGGCATGGTGATCAAGACTTTCCATCCCATCCATATTTATTCTTAATTCCAAGACATCTGAAAAATCCAATCTCTTTGTGGTACTTCTGTCTTAAGTCTTAGGTAAAATTTCATTGCTTTCCAAGTCACTGTAAATAATAAAGTAATCATTTCATTTTTCAGAATTTAAAATTTCAATACATAGTAATATTAAAATATCACGCTAATGCCCCTTTCCCCCAGTCAAGCTTATGGCTTAGACACCCACATGGTGATGTTGGTGGTTTTTTCTCTTTCTCCTTTTTTTCTCTATTATTCTGCCTCCCACAGCCAAGGCCTTGGGGATAAGGCTGATGAGGGAGAGTGGGAAGAAGCCTCCTGGCTGCAGAGCTCAGAAGGAATGTGCCTGCACTTGGCCAGCAACCTAAACTGTGTACCGTATGAAGTCAACACCACCTCTCAACCCTGCCGCCAGTCATGGCAGGATGATCACATCTCCTGCCTTCGGACTTTCCACGCATAAATCACATGCCACGAGTCTCTGCATCCCTCCAATTCCAGGGACAGGACTTGGAGAGCGTTCCTTGAGTCTAGGCAAATCATTCCTCCCACAGGAAGAGGGTGGAGAGTCACAGCTGCATACGCAATTTCCTTTAAACATGTCTCAGCTGGACAAGAGTATGCGAGTGGACAGTGATGGGTCACTTCTCCATGAGCAGTGGCTAAGACCCAAGAGTGATGTGAACAATGAAAATCCCTCATCATCAAAGGGTGTCAGCTGGGTGTGCTTCTCCAGCCCTACTCACTGTTCGGTGAAAACTACACAGAGGCAAGCAATCGCTCTCAAATCACTTTAATTTCTAACAGGCCTTGAAATCAAGAAGTTTCTGAACGATCACAGCACTTTATAAGAATGTATGCGAGGGCAGACAAAGGTGGTTTTCTCCCACACTGTGGTATAGTGTCTATTTCCACACCAACTGGACGAAGCACTGATATGTCCTCCCACTGGGAGAAAGAGTTAAGAATGGGGAGCCCCATCGTGACAGGCAAGAGCAGCATCGGTGACTGGTACAGCATTGTCACTGTGACCTAACGCCCAAGATGATTAACGAGTGAAGAAGAATGGTTTATTGTGGCTCATTTTTACTTCTCCGAAAGTTCCTCCCTCCTCAAATCTTGAAACCTGCCTTCCTCTAGTCACACTTCCCTGGCTTTTACATCGTAGAGTTAAGCTTCTCTCTCAAAGGCTGGTTTGGGGTCCTGATGAAGGATGCTAAGTAGAATCAAACCAGAACTACAGCTGCTGGACAGTGACCTGCGGTTCCCCAAAGGTCTAGTAAGTGCTCTGCCCTTCTATACACCTGCCACCTTTCTACCTGGGCATCCCCGGGCTGGTTGGAGAGACACACCCATGCTCTGCTTCTGGTGGCCGGGGACGGACGCCTCCACCGCCATTTCCATATCTCTCTTTTCTCGCCTCACACCCAGCTTCTGTCTAACTCTGGTCTCCTCTGGGGCACATGCATCCTTGCCATCAGTCTGCCCATGTTTTCCTCAAAGGTCTTTCTGAATGGGAGATACTCTTCCACAGACACCTGGCTGCAGCCCTGTCACACCTCCTGATGTAAAATCTGAAGCTCACAGACTATTGCTGTGTTCAGCTACCTGCACAGATTCTGTATATTTTTAATTCTTTTTCTCTTAATTTTCTCTCCCTGATAATCGCACATGTCGTGGCCATTGGTTCCATCTCCAAGGCTTGCACTCACTGGTCCTGTCTCCAAGGCTAATGCTCCCTGGATTCACATGGGAAGCCCCTCTGGCAAAATGGAAGCACAAGTTCCATCAGAGGCTACAGAACCTGACCCCGCAGAAGTCAGGGGTGATACCATGAAGACGGGGTCTCACCAGGAGCTGTCTCCTCACCTTGGCCAGGGCAGTGGTGTCGCTATATGTATTGTGACATGGCTGTGGTGACAGTCATAGCTACAGCTTGAAGTGCTTACAGCAAAGAATATGGAAAGCACTGCATTTGCTGGCTTTCTGAGCTTGAGGTAGCGCCTGCTTCCTGCCTGTCTTTGCGTTTCCCCAGACAGGCGACAGTCCCAAGTGCTGGTCTCAAGATCTACAGCTCATTGGTCAGTGCTGGACAGCAGGTGTGCTATTCCCCAGTGCCTCGGGCAGATGCTGTTTCCATGATGAGTTTGAGTGTAAATCAAGGGTGGGGGAAACTTCGAGATACTCAAAACAACATTCTTTAAGTAAAGATAGAATGCATGTAGTACAAAAGTACACTTCTTATCACAACATGTAAGCTAGGAGATGCAGACTGAAGGAAATAGAATGACTTGACCACTAGTGAAGAGGGTTAGACAGATATATAGTGAGAAAAATGGTATAGATGGATGGGTGGATGGTTGATCCAGGGACAGATGTAGAGATGGCACAGAGACAGACAGGAGCATCTAACAAGGATCATTGATCCATGAGTGAAGTAGTAATAACTGAACCCTTTGTGTCTGAGGTTGAAGAATAAATGACTATCTTTGGAACCACAAAGCAATCACTCCCTGTCCTGATTTCATGAGAAATGGAGATGAGAAGCAAAAGGGAAGAATGGTGCCCATCCCCCAGAGGAACATGGACCTCCCAGCACATGTGGGATGGGGTTCCAGCCAAGTTTACTTGACTCTTCAAAGACCAATGATGACCTCATCTCCCATCTGGGTTTTGTGTCTGCGTGTGTGAGAGTTGGTGTGAGAGCACACACATATGCATAGAAGACAAGTTTGAATGGAACATTTGAGAGTGAGGAAGCTGGGGGGGGGGCATTCATTTTTGTGATACATTATGTTTGAAATATTTCCAGAGAACATGCATTACTTCTGCAATAACTCCAAGTCTAGTCAAAAGTTACATTCAGTCCTGGGAAATATTTCTTCATTTTAGTTGCAGAATTTGGATGTGGTTTGAACATTCAACATTTCCCCACTGATTCTGCTCTCTGAGCAATAAAGAAAATGAAGAGCCAAGGAAAGTCAAACCATCAGCGTCTCGGCCATCTGCCCACATGGCTTCCTTAGCAAGCTTTTTTAAAACAATGGCGTGGTGGTGCCAGATTCTGGCTATTCAAGACATTTCAGTGTCAGTGTTGCTGAAAGGCACTAGTTGATCAAAGCACTTGAAATCAGCGAGCCACCTGAGCTGGTAATGGCAGGGTGATGGAAACCAAGTTTTAAATATCTCTCATTTCAAAAACTCCTGTGAGAAATTTTCAACAATGCTTTATTCCTTGAAAGCCATTTGTAATTCAGCCTAAGAAGGACAACACGCAGACTCTTTGCCCATTTCCACATGGGTGGTGGCTGGACTTGCTGTTTATCTTCTTCTCCTTCTCCTCAATTTCCTCCTCCGTCTTCCATTTTTTACTAACACTGAAGTGAGAGCTCAGGGTGAGTGCCCTCAGGAGCATGTGGCTTGCATTCAGGCTTCCCCATCCTGCGCTAGTGAATCCACACCCCCACGCTGCAGTCCGCGTGCACCATGCTCCTGGTGCTATGGCCATGCATGCTTTCTAGACCTCATCAAAACTTGCTTGGCCTCAAGCTTTCAGTGGTACCAGAACCAGAGCTCTTCCCAGACTTCTGTCTTCTCCATCGCTTCCATGGGCCACCAGGAACTCAGTGGGTCACAGGCTTTGAGTTGTCACAGCAAAGTCCTTACCAGGCTATGGTTCAAATGTGAAATGCCCCCTCTATGCTCGTGTGCTTGAACATTTGGTCCCCAGCTGATGGCACTATTTGGGAAGGTTATGGACTTTTAAAAGATGGAGCCTTGCTGGAGAAAGAGGGCCACTGGGGCCTTGAGGGCTCATAGCCCATAACTACTTCCTGCTTATTCTCTGATTCTTGCCTGTAGATGCATTGTGACCAGTCGGGTTCCCACGCCTGCTACCGTGCCTTCTCTGCCATGCTAGACTGCATTCTCTGGAGCTACAATTCCTTCCGTAAGCTGCTTCTGACTGGGTCATTGGTCACAGCAATGATAAAGTAACCAATGCTCACCACTAATTCTATACAACCCAACTGTTGTCATTTGGTTGATAAATTTGGTTAACTGAATTCTCTGCTTTTCTCTAAGCCAAAGGCCAATGACTGATGTGGCTGGGCAAGTCTTGGGACTGAGGAACCAGCATCTGCTTTGCTATGAGGCTGCAGCTCAGGAAGGCGCCTCTGCCCTTCACCTCTTGTCTGATGTTTGCACTGTTTCCATTTCATTTGCTTGAATTTTTTTTGTATTTGTTTCCTAGAACCTCAAAAGTTAAGTTTTTAAGAAGGTCATCATGACTTGCTGAAAAATTACTTCAAGTGTGATGGCTGTTGGCTAGCTGTTGAAAACAATTAATAACTGACCACTTTCTGGGAAATCTAAAAAAAGTCATATCAAGTGTGTTTGTTCTTTTTTCATGCTTGCAGAAAATCATCATGAATCAAATTCCTTTCATCCAACCCCATATAAGACATTGAAAATTGTTTTGTTTGAGGACTAGAACAATATTGATGATAAACAGAGCTTTTTCAATCCTATCAGACACCATCCAGAGGATCAACATAGGCATTATGGAAGCCTAAAAAAGAGGAGAAGGGACCGGGCGTGGCGGCGCACTCCTTTAATCCCAGCACTTGGGAAGCAGAGGTGGGAGGATTGCTGAGAGTTCGAGGTCACCCTGAGACTACATAGTGAATTCCAGGTCAGCCTGGACTAGAGTAAAACCCTAACTTGAAAAACCAAAAAAAAAAAAAAAAAAGAGGAGAAGGAGGGAGAAGCAGAGAGAGAGAGGCAGAGAGACAGAGAAATAGAGACAGAGATAGAGAGAGAAATACAGACACAGAGAAAGAAACAGAAAGACAGAGGGACAGGGAGAAATAGAGAGAGAGAGAGACACAGATACAGACAGAAAGAGAGAGGGAGACTTAAAGAAATATTAGCTGAAAACTTTCTAAATTTAGTGAATGGCATTGATGGCATTCACAAAGCTCAATGGATGCCAAGTAAAATAACGAGACCCACACTAAGATCCATTATAACAAAAGCTTCAGAAGACAAAGACCAGCTGGGTTTGATGGAACATACCTGTGTTCTAGCTCTCAGGATACTAAAACAGGATTGTGAGTCCAAGGCCAAGATGGGCTACATGGCATCACTATATCTCAGAAATATACAGAGAGAAAGAGAGTCTTCCATGTAGCAAGAGAAGTGACTTGTGATATACAAAGGATGTTCAATAAGATGGAGAGAGATTTCCCATGCAAGTTTCTGATTGCTCACCAGAAACATTGGAAGCTAGAAGACAATGGACCAATATAGCCAAAGTGCTAAAACAAAGCAAAACAAAAAATTGCCAATCACAAATTCTACATTCAACAAAACTATCCTTTAAAAGTGAGGGAGAAGAGCCTGGCGTGGTGGCACACGCCTTTAATCCCAGCACTTGGGAGGCAGAGGCAGGAGGATTGCTGTGAGTTCGAGGCCACCCTGAGACTACATAGTGAATTCCACTTCAGCCTGGGCCACAGTGAGACCCTACCTCTTAAAAAAAAAAAAAAAGTGAGGGAGAAAATTAAGACAATTTCAGATACACAGTATAACCCACAGCAAATGTTTCAGGGAGTCTTAAAAAATGAAAGGAAAGGGTTACAGTCAATGTGCATATGTGGAGAACTATAAATCCTAGTATCATTGTAACAATGTGAATACTGGAGAAATGTAAATTCTAGTATCATTGTAATATAGACATGTGGAGAATCATAAATGCTAGTCTCATTGTAACCATGTGAGTACGTGAGAATTGTAAATGCTAGTCTCATTGTCACAATGTGAATATTGGAGAACTGGAAATGCTAGTCTCATTGTCCATTATTTAAGAGGACTAATTTTAAAACAATTACTCTAAAAGCTAAGACAAGTTTGATTTATGATTCCATATTTTCATTCTACATAATTTAAGAGACTAATTCATTTAGGAGGATCATTTGTTTGAGTTTGAGGAAGCATAATATGTCATTTTATGAAGATAGAATATGAAGGAGGAGACTTTAGTAACTGAACTTAAGCTGGTAAATTTAAAACAAAGTATTATAACTTAGGATGGTTAAATACAATCCCATTAGTAACACAAAGAAAATATCTGTAAAATATACAGAAAAAGACAATGAAGATGGAATTTAAACATTTGCCTATAAAAATCAAACCCAAAATAAGACAGGAATGCAATAAGCCATAAACCCAGAAAATATATATAGAAGAAACTGAAGTAAGTAACTAAAATCCTTCCTTATCCGTCATTACTTTAAATGCAAATGGATTGTGTTCTAATTCTAACACTTCTGGATCTGTGCTTTCATGGCTGGCAAAGCAGTGGGGGAATGTAATGTCTTGAGGACCGACGCTCCTGTGCAATTGAACTTTGATTCTAAATAATAATTTCATAATTTAAAATGTTCTACTCATGTCAATTTTTTTTTTTTCAGTTTTTCAAGGTAGGGTCTCATTCTGGCCCAGGCTGACCTGGAGTTCACTATGTAGTCTCAGGGTGGCCTTGAACTCATGGCGATCCTCCTACCTCCGCTTCCCAAGTGCTGGGATTGAAGGCGTGTGCCACCACACCCGGCTTCATGTCAAATTTAAATAGTGTTATAAAACAGTTAAGAACTTATTATTTTCATGTTTATTATCTTAGCTCTTTGAACCTTAGAAAAAGTGGGCATTTAATAATAGGAGCCACTCCCGGGGGTGGCAGCTTCTCCTGTTCTTTCTGCTGCAGTAGCTGCTGCTGGTATCCCACCTATCCTCCCTGTATTTTTCAGATCATCTTTGAGTCATGCAATGGGCCTTCTGCTCCTACCAGAGGCCTCTCTGCCTGCACACCACTGACGCAGCACAAAAGGAAGGGCCTGGCATGCTGGCTTTGCCCTATCTCAGGCACAGGTGTAGCAGCATGAATGCAGATGACTGGTCTGGAGGTGAGAGAAGATCCACTTTCTGCATCACCTTCACATTCTAAAGCACCGCTGGCCTCCTGCTAATGCCTTGGACCACAAGGTAACATGAGCCAGCTTGCTCACCTGGAGCCCCTGAGACCACACACCTTAGCAGTCATCTCTATCCAGCCTCCTGGCATGAGACTGCACCTGGGTACCCTGGTAGCCTAAAAGCAGATGGCCTTGGATGGGGAACTTATGCAGTTTCCTGGTGGCAAAAATTCCCTTTCCGTCTCTATGTATTAGTCTGGCTCCTTTATTTTGGAACCAGTTCTCAATTACACAGGCATGACAACGTCTGGATATTGTTGGTAGTAAAACCAGAGTAAGAATTCCATTCGAACCACTGTCTACGTAGTGGTAATTCACCACTGGTGGACAGGTCATGGTTTGTTTTTTTTTCCTCTTTCACATCTTCATACTTCACATAGTTGCTTCTTCAACTGAAGAGCATTACATCATGTAAAGTTAACTTGAATTACCCAGGTGTATGGAAGGAAATGATAGCATTTCCAGGAAACGGGCACTGGAGATCACAGTGGTTCACAAAACAAGCCAGACTCAGAAAGACAAAATCACGTTTCTCTCACACGCAGCACCGAAAGTCATGCCCAGTCTCTACTCCAGGGCCTTTCTGAGTGCAGAAGGTGAAGGTGGGATTCTCAGAGTAGAATCAGTGCTCTTGTGAGACAAGACACCAGAACACCTCATTCTACAAAGCCCCAACCAGAAGGCACTCATCCACGAACCAGAGAGCGGCTCTCCCAGGACCGAGTCCGTGGGCAGAGCTGTGACAGGCAGCATTCTCTCCTGCAGGTATATCTGACTCCTCATATTTCAGTTACATGAACAGGCCCATGGTATGTCAAGTGTGCCTCTCATATTCCCCTCCCTCTGCCCTTCCTGCTTTGTGAGCTAAGTACACCAGGCAGCTAAGATCAGTGTCCGCGCTCAGCTCTGCCTACCATCTGGTCAAACGGCTTCAAGACAGGATGTGATGTGACCAGTGCAAGAAGCTACCTTGAGCCTCATCTCCTAGCCACTCCTCCAGCTTGGGGCACCATGGCGGGTAGGGGAGAAGGCTGGCAGCCACTCACTCCACGCGAGTGGCCTCATGCTGCTCCCCCCTTGGCGGTGGCCCTTATGTGAATCACCCATTGGGAGGGCCACTGGAGGCCAGGCATGCATGACAGGACTTCTACACCTAAGGTCATTTTATGTTTGTATAAGCAGAACCTGGGAGTTCTGAATGCTGGCTGTCTGTCTGTCTGTCTGTCTGTCCACATATATTCCCACAGAGACTTCACTAACCGCTGGCATGATCCCACAGTCGGAGGGAAATAAAGATCTGCACAGCGAATGTGAGTGCTGTTGGCTGACTCACCCAAGCACCTGGACTCCAGAACAGCATCTGCCCTGATAAGTAAAGTGTGGATGGGAAAGCAGACGCAAGATCCCAGGAAGGTAAATCATCACCCGAAGCTCAGGAATCATGGGTCAGATTCAGGGACGGTCGTCATCCATGGGTTCCAGAACATGCTTGTGTGAATTTCATTGTACTGTCATTGCTTTGGGTTACACCGAGTCACACACAGACACCCCCCAAAGTTCAGTGAGTTCAGACGCTTGGCAATCTGGGCTGCGTGCATTTGGGCAGTTCTTCCGTTAGTCTTGCCATGATTCTGATGTAGCTGTGGCTGGTGGGAGGGTGAGCTGGGCACTGCAGTGTCCTGGCTGACCTCGCTCACATGTTTGACAGATGACTGGGGTGGCCTGTGAGCCACATGTGTCCTGTACCTAGCTGACCTCCGCCTTATCTCCTGTGGCTGCTCATCTCCAAAGCCTGCAAGAGACAACAAGCCCCAGGCTGTAGGCACTTGCCCAGCTTCTGCTGAGATTATAGTTGCATGGCCAGACCAAGCTTCATGTCAGGGGGAAGAAACCGCAGAAAACTTGACAATTACATTACTTTATAATTTACCCAAGTTAAAAATGAAAACCTTCTATTAGAAAAGGCGTAGATGATTTTCAGATTTCTGAAAACACTGTCATAGACCCTGCAGAAAAGGAACCTTGTGTAGGTGACCTTCTTATTGGAAAGAGACAAAACACATTTGGTCAAAGCTCTATGTGACACTCCACGTGACAGAGATTTATAGCTGATTGTTCTGATTAAATGACATTGAGATTCAAGTACGACTGTGTAATTGTTTGCTAAGAAAACTTACCGTGGGGGAGCCAATAAATTTCTGAGTATTGCAAGGAGTTTCTGGTCTCCATTTCTTGTGATGTGTTGTCAATGCAGAGTGACATTGAGATGAGGAGACCCACAGTGTCCTGGCCAGCTCCTCCTAAGCCAGAGTCAACAATAGTCTTCGAAGATAGTGAGAAAGTCCCTAAATGTTGTCAGTGACTCACTGCTAGTTAATTCTTCTGACACGAAAGGGACAGCCCTGGGAGTTGGGAAGTGTGGGTGGGGGCCTAGGAGGCCTTAGCTCCGGGAGCTGATGGTCAGTTCTCCGGCTCTCCTAATACCATACTACCCGCCTCCCCTTTTCAATAAGGCAGAATAGCATTAAGGAAGTTTAGCGGTAGTAGGACCCCACAAATGTCCTTCCAGTCACCACTTCACTAGAGGTCAGCAAAGTCAGAAGGCCCTGGCCTTTCCTTCTCTGCTTCACTAAAAGATGTCTCCTTTCCTAGAAGAGATAAGGTCACCTCATGCCTGGGAGACCAAGATTCCTAGGAAGATTGCCCTTTCCCAGACAACATGACCCCAACCTGGATACCTGGGGTCTGGCTGAACTGACCAGTTCAGTCCCCGTCCTGTACACTACCCCCTAAGACCTCAATCTGGGTCTCTAGGTGGGCTTTCCCATTTTCCAGAAACCTTACTTCTGCCCAGTTGGGCAGGAGCTCTGTACTCCTTCCTTCTCTTAAAGCTGTCTATGAAGCTCCATCCATATAAGCTCTATCTATACCTGTTCTATAATAAAAATCTTTCTATACATTATTCTCTGGTCTGTGTCTTTCATTAATCAAAATTCACTGAGTCACTGGAAGCTTGGTGTGACTGTGAGCATCCAGCACCCTGGCTTCTGAGTTATTACTCACCCAAGAGTTGAGATAACTCCAAATTTCCATATCAGAATGTAAAGAGTGGATGAGCAAGACTAAGTGTAACGTGACTGGATTTCTGCATACATAAATAGTTGGAGGTTTATGCACCATTCCTTAGACTTTTTGGGCATGCATTATGCAACCTTACCTGCTATCAGTAACACAAAATGGTCTCTAAAGAAGTCCACACCATTCTTTGCAAAGTTTCCCACCTCGGTTCCTCAAAGTATTCCAACCTCCCCATTTGTGTGTTCAGGGAGGGCTGGAATACCCACGTGACCCTGTCTGCTTGGCGGGAGTATTAGGCTTGGCTGGAATCAAAGACCCCTATCTCCATTTAGACCAGGAAGTGTTATTTCAGCTGATGGGTGCCTCTCCTCCCACGTTCAAGAGGAGTGAGCAGAGCTGCCGGGACGTCCCCCCCTCTCCTGCGCATGCTCTTGCTGTTCCTTTTCTGGGATCACCTCTCTGTGTTCCTTGGGGGCTGGGAATTCAGTTGCCCTCACCTGTGCATACTAAAGCCATTCCAGGGTCTGCAGACATTCTGCTGTGAGCATGTGGCTGGTGTCCTCGGAATAGCCAAGGTCAACATTCTTAAGTATACTAAGACCTGGAATAAAAACCTCTGATGAGTCATCGCTGCTGATTTCCTCGCCTTTCAAGCTCCACAAAAGAGAAAAGAACAGGCTTTTATCCAACCTAGTATGTGGCTTCTATTAGCATGTCAATGGCTCCTCTAACTGGCTCACAGCTGTACTGTTTACACCAGGACACAACCATTTCCCAAACAGCAAAATTAAGAAGGAAAATGAAAACGGCGTATTTTCCTGGATCTACATACGTTAACTGAGAATGTGTCTGTCTGGGACCAGGCTTTGGCAAGGAAGGGGCAATAGGGAAGGACGTTCTTGGAACAGAAGAGAAGCCTGCGAAGGTAGCACTGGGGGAAGTGGGTCTGGAGTCATTATTAATGTGCCAGAGACACAGTCCCGCCACCAAAGACCAGCCTTGGGGCTGTCCAGCAAGGATAAACAGCCTTCCTACCAAATGCTTTCCATCTGTTCCAATCCCTTTGTTCCAGAAGAAAATGTACCGACACATGGCTTAGCTCTTCTTCTTGGGAGCACTCAAACCGAGGAAATGAAAGCAAAGAGAGATATCCGTGCTTTAAGTCAGGAAATAAATTGGCCACCCCTCAGGAATGCTGCCTGAAGCTCAGGCCAACAGAGAACAGGATGTAGAGTCAATATTCCACATTTGAGACCCATAAAACAAAGAACAAAATGTAAAGAGGGGGTGAAGTATGAATCCAAAAAGGGAGTTCGCCTTGAGTTAATTTGGGAAACCATTAGCTGTTCATTTTAGATATTGAACTTGGATGTTCACTATTAACATTTTGACGTCCAAATGGAATTTACCCAAATATTTCAGAGCAGTGAGTTCTCATACATTTTAGAAAAGTATATGAATGCCAGACCCAGGAGGAGCAGACACTCCCTTGTCTAGAATTGATCTTGGTCTTGGCTGGGTTCAAAGCACAGAGTTGAGGCTCTGAAATAATCTAGAACTGGGTTTTCAGACCAACTCTCATACTGTCAAGTGTGTTCCTTAGCAAGTTTCATAGGCTTACCAAGACTCAGTTTCCCCCACATCTTCCTCACAGAGCTGTTTCTGGTGTCCACTGCGACTGCAGTGGTGTACAGAGTCACACGGTCACCTGGCACTGAGCATCAAGGCTCATGTGAGCAGTGCTCAGTGCCCATTTGCAACATCTTTGACTGTTAGGAACCAAAGACAGGAGCTGTGGAGATGGCTCAGTTGATAAAGTGATTGCCTCCCAAGCATGAGGACCCAAGTTCGATTCCCAGAACCCATGTCACGGAAGTCCGGTGTGGTGGCAAGCATTTGCAATCTCACACTGGGGAGCTAGAGAGAGATGGACCCTAAGATCACCAGCCATCTCCGCTGGCCACTAGGTGAGTTCCAGAGCAGTGAGAGAACTTGTCTCAAGAAAGACGGACAGAGCTGAGAATAGACATCCAAGATTGTCTTTTGACCTTTGCATACACACACACACACACATACACACACACACATGCATGCTCACCTGCACACACATATGCACCTCCCCCCACACACATGCTTACACATACACATAATAAAGAAATGAGGACCAAAGGTCTTACTTAACATGTTGAGATAGGTGTTGCAGTCACCTTCCCATGGCTGGGACTAAACACCTGAGCAAAAGCAGATGATGGGAGGAAAAATTTTATTTTGGTTTATAGTCTCAAGGGGAAGTGTCATGATGATAGGGGAAATCATGGCAGAGCAGAGGCTGGACATCACCTCTGCCATAGCAGGTGGACAACAGCAGAAAGAGTGAGCTGAACCCTAGCAAGGAAGCGCTGGCTGTACCATCCCTAAGTCAGCCCCCACAACATACCTCCTCTATCAAGGAGGAGCTGGCTATACCATCCCTAAGTCAGCCCCCACAACATACCTCCTCTATCAAGGAAGCGCTGGCTATACCATCCCTAAGTCAGCCCCCACAAAATACCTCCTCTATCAAGGAAGCGCTGGCTATACCATCCCTAAGTCAGCCCCTATACATCAAGGAAGAGCAACATACCCCCTCTATCAAGGAAGATCAAGGAAGCGCTGGCTATACCATCCCTAAGTCAGCCCCCACAACATACCATCCCTAAGTCATACCCCTCTATCAAGGAAGCGCTGGCTATACCATCCCTAAGTCAGCCCCACAACATAACTACCTGGCCATCCCTAAGTCAGCCCCACAACATACCTCTCTATCAAGGAAGAGCTGGCAGTACCATCCCTAAGTCCATCCCTATCAAGGACCCCCTCAACATACCTCCTCTATCAAGGAAGAGCTGGCTATACCATCCCTAAGTCAGCCCCCACAACATACCTCCTCTATCAAGGAAGCGCTGGCTATACCATCCCTAAGTCAGCCCCCACAACATACCTCCTCTATCAAGGAAGCGCTGGCTATACCATCCCTAAGTCAGCCCCCACAACATACCTCCTCTATCAAGGTTCCACCTTCCACATTTCTATCAGCTGGGATCCAAGCATTCAGAACTCATGAGTTTATGGGGGCCATGTGATTCGAACCACCACAGGAGATGAAGCCTGCTGGGAGATTCTGCGTCATGATGGCACTCTCTCTTTGTTTTCATTGTTAAGAGTTTTAACTATAATGTGCCTTGGAGAGTTTCTTCTTTGGTCCTATCTGTTTGGTGTTCTGTAAGCTTTTTGTATCTGGATGGGTCTCTCTGTTGCAAGATTAGGAAATTTTTCTTCAATAATTTTGTTGAATATGTTCTCTGTGCCCCTGGC
Organism: Orientallactaga sibirica; assembly: GCA_036365145.1. Lineage (NCBI taxonomy): Eukaryota > Metazoa > Chordata > Mammalia > Rodentia > Dipodidae > Orientallactaga > Orientallactaga sibirica. The sequence continues at coordinate 18,228,161 of JAEOAD010000044.1, read as the reverse complement.
CTGGATTTCTTTCCCTTCTGGAATACCCATGATTTGGATGTTCAGTCATTTTAAGGTATCTCACAATTCCCTCATATTCTGTTCACTTGATTTTTTGGAACTTAGCAAAGGTTTTGGACTCCCCATAAATTCTTCTGTCTTGTGCTCCAGTGCAGAGGTTCTGTTCCCTACATGAGCAACTCTATTAGTGAGGCTTCCAGAGAGGTTTCTTAAAGCTCCGCTTGATTTTTGTTTTCTGTTTTTTTTTTCATTGTGTCCATCTCTTTTTTGAGGTACAATTTCAGTTCAAGGTCTGATTTTATTGATGCTTCCTGGAATTTATTCTTGCATGTGATTGAGTCTTCATTAAGCTTACACACCTGGTTATTGGGATCCTCTATTTGTTGACTCACCTTCAATTCATTTATCTCTCTTTTGAGGCCTCTCTGGTTTTCTTCCATTAAATTAAGCCTAGTGACAAAAGCTGTGTGTTCTAAGAGATACTTCTGCTCAATTTGACTTAAGCAATTGTTGGTTTTTTGGTGAATTGCTTCCAATTCAGCAATTTTCTTGGCCAGGGTCACATAAATTGTTGTGTTTTCATTTTGGGATTCAATTTCTGTTGTTTTCTCTAGAGGCTTCCATTGTGGGACTAGACATCTTTCAGTTTTCTGACCTTTGTTGTTTGTTTTTGCATAGTGGTCTACCCATCTCAGGGTAACAGTCTTATTTTATTAAGGAGGAAACAAGTATTTATTTATGCTTTTCAGTGAGTTAATTTGAACCAGGCTGGAGGAGGATAGGGTTATAACCACAGAGGCAGATTGTGGAGATTGTAAGTGCAATGAGGGTACCTGGGTAATTGGGAAATGGGGCAATAGCCAGGAGCTCTGGCTTACTCACTTTGCATGTGTACCCTCTGGCACAGGGGATCTAGGAGTTAGTGACCCAGGAAGCCAGAGCAAAAGGCCTGCTTCTACAGCATGCACACAGGGTTCAGGCTGCCCTATGCCAGTAGTATGGATACTGGGACTCGGAGGTAAGGAACTAACCATGAGCTCTGGCCTACTCACTCCATGCGCATACCCTCCAGTGCAAGGAATCCGAGAATTGAGGACCAGGTGTCAGTCAATCAGGAAGCTGGAGTGAAAGGGCTGCTTGTCCAGCACACACACAGAGTCTAGGCCACCCCACACCAGCATCAGGGGTACCAGGGCTTAGAAACTGGGAGGTGGGGAACCAACTGGGAGCTCTGGCCTACTCACTCCATGTGTGTGCTTATCTTTATCTTCCTGTCTTCTATTTTCTCTTTTTCTCTTAAAAAATCTTGCAGAGAGCTGGGGAAATGGCTTAGCGGTTAAGACATTTGCCTGCTAACCCTAAGGACTCTGGTTCGATTCCCCAGGACCCATGTAAGCCAGATGTACAAGGGGACACATGCGTCTGGAGTTCATTTGCAGTGGCTGGAGGCCCTAGTGCACCCATTCTCTCTTTCTCTCTGCCTCTTCTTCTCTCTCTCTGTAAAATAAATAAACAAACAAACAAATAAATAAATATTTTTAAAAATCTTGCAGAAAATACTACCATAGAAACTCAACTCACAGATGTCTTGTTGAACTCATTGTCAAAATTTGTAGAAGAAAAATCAGTACAAAATGAAGTTAACATGGACTAAATTCACATAGCATAAAGTTGCTATTGACTCAAATTTTATGGGAAAAAAAACTTTCTTCCCAAATTTAAATGTTCCAAATTTGATAGGAAAACTAGACTGGGTAGAAATGCTGAATCATCTCTCTCTCCCTCTCTCTCTCTCTCTCTCTCACACACACACACACAAACACACACACACACTTTAATGCAATGGCAGGAGTGAAGGAAAGTAACATGGTACTGGATGAGGGTCAAATGATGGTCTTCACTGTGCACATGTCAATATCAGTGAAGAAAATTAGTGATTCCCGTCATGTGAAAACAAAACAAAACATTAAAAAAGCATTCAGTTTTGGCACATTGAAAACTAAACAAAGAATTGCATTTGGCCTAATGAAATTCATTCTGAAAAATGACTATTTCATAATTCATCAATACTCTTGTGACTAATAAAAAAATGTTTGTATTCAGTGGAGGAAAATGTCCTAAGGTCCTAACTCTGTCACATGCAGTCAGGCAAAACACTCCTGTGACCCCAAACTTCTTCTGCTCTGTAAATGTTCACCATTCATGCCAAGGGCAGTGGTGCCTTTCTGTCACCACAGCACGTGGGAGTCAGAGGCAGGAGGACCATAAGTTTGAGTCCACAGCAAGATCCTGTCTGTATTATTTTTCTCTTTGTGTCTAGTTTTATTTATATGTGTTCTCTCTTCTGTTTGAGGCTAATATTTGAATTCCATTTATTAGATCAGCTAACAACTTGGGAAAGGACTAGTGCTTCTTTATGTACTAATGCTTTGTGTCTGAGGGAGGGTGAAAGTACATCTGTGAGTTAATAAAACCTTACCTCACCCTCCTATGAAATCCATCTAATTCACTTTGGATAAACCACTTAAAGTGGTCAAGGTCAAGGTCCTGATCAGAGATATTCTTCATGCTTCCCATAGAGCAGTGTTCTCCATGCAATGAGCTGTGTGGCAGCTTGGAGATCATTTCAAATTTGAACGTTTCTTTTGATAACAAAGGGAAAATATTCTCATCAGTTGAAACTTGGACACCAAGTGTGTGGATCAGTGTTTTTGTTGCATTCACTGTGATTCACGCTATTATTGTAGGCATATTGCACTGTCTGGGTCTTCACTCTCTGGCACGTGTAGAGAAGCCAAATTACATTTTAAGGACCGTATCCCCACAAGGCTGTGCAGATCTGGCAGTTGTGTTTGTGTTTTGTCTGTGAAGGTGCACACCAGGACTGCATTTTTCTCATTTCAAGATTCTCACTGGTCCATGGTTGGCATTGTGTCACATGATTCCATTGACCAGCTCCAGGTCACTGAAGGTGTGTAGGGTCTGCCCCTGACTGGTGAAGGGAGACTCTTCTTAGGTGAACCTGGCCGGTGCCCGCTCTGAAGGAAGGGAGACCAAGGTTCTCCAGGCACCAGTGAGACTCGCTTGTGGAATGGTGAGAGGCTGTTCATTCCTGGGAAGGGGCAGCTGGGGAGAAGGGGAGCAGAGGACTCTGGGGACAGCTCTTCCCATTCTCTGCGGAGCCAGGCACCCAGCCATCCCTTGGAACCAGCTCTGCAGGCAGCAGAGTCTGAGTGTGTCCTCACACTTGCCAGAGCCATGTTCTCTCCTAAGCTACATCCTCCAGACACAGCCCCACGCTGTTTCCTTTCTCGGGATCATAGCAGGCCTCCCAGACCACAGTCATCCTTGCAGCAACCGCAGTGATGCAGGGTCGCGAGCGTACATGGCCTCCTTCTCTGAAGGTCTCGTCCCTCCACAGCAGAGCTTCCTAGGTGCTGCCCGGGGCCTGAAGGCCCCGTGTCTTCTGTGTCCCTTGGTCCTGCTGACAGAACAGCGACTCCTGGGAATAGGAGAAGATGTTCCCGGAAGGCCTTTGAGGAGGCCGACCAGTGTCAGTCCTGGTTCTGCCATCTCCCCCAGTCTGCAACTTGCCCAGGTATCTTTGGTTTTGCCCTTGTGTCTAACTTCAGTTCTGCTTGTCAGGTTGTCAGATGAGGTGGGTAATTTCATAGGTTTTGAGAACCAAATTTTTAATAATGACAGAATCCCAGAAAAGAAGAAGTTCATCTTTGGGAAATACCTCAGTCTAGTTTCTGACTTACCTTGTTAACAGGCAAGAGAAAGAAACTTCTGGAAGCCCAGCCCGGAGGATTCCTTTCAAAATCCTGCTGGACCTGCTGATGTCTGCTCTCAAGCGTGTGTCTGAGCTCACCCCAGGATGTTATTAGAAAAGTTCAGCTAGCCGGGCGTGGTGGCGCACGCCTTTAATCCCAGCACTCGGGAGGCAGAGGTAGGAGGATCGCCGAGAGTTCGAGGCCACCCTGAGATTACATAGTGAATTCCAGGTCAGCCTGAGCTAGAGTGATACCCTATCTCAAAAACCAAACCAAAAAAAAGAAAAGAAAAGTTCAGCTAAAGGCTAGCACTTCTCACTGAACTAGAGGAAATGGTCTCATTTTACTAAAAATCCATTCAAGTCACGCTGGAAATACAGAACGCTTTTGTGTCTGTGAACACAGAGTGCCGATCACACCAAGGTGCCAGAGCCAGGAAGCCTCCTTGTGGCCTTGTCACTACTGTGGTTTTGCCGGACCCTTCCTTCTGTCTCCCTGCTCATCTCTGAGATCAGGCTCACTGGGAGGAACTGAGCCTGTGTGGGCCCTTGCTCCTCCTCCTGTGCCTTCCTCACCCGCATCCAGAAACCTCTGCTTCACCCTCCTCTTGCAGGTCAGAAGGGTGGCAAAGGTCAAGGGTGTCAGAGGTGCTCTAGTTCTGTCTGTGACCTGACTCAGACAGAATCCAGCCTCTCTCCAGGGCAAGCTCAGCAGTCCATTCACAACATTCATCACTTCCAGCAAGGCCAGCCTAAACGCTTTCTTGTGCTGGCCTCCAAACACAGACAGGAGGGAAGGCCACTCTGTCCCTCACCAGGAAGGAGTGGAGCCCCAGGAATGAGCTGAACTCTGCTCTGGGCAAAGACTGTCTTGATCAGGCCACTGGCTCACAGGAAACACTGGCCAGGTCCTTGGCTTTTCTTTTCAAAGGAAATGCTTGGGTGAAGATTTGGGTGACAAAGTTGCTCTTTTAGTTTACCAAACATTTACTGAATTGTGCCACTATTTTCCTAAAAATCGAAACCCTCCTATGCTAGGTCTTGTGTTTTTGGTAGTGGGAATAGACTAGGGATCACTCTAAAAAACAAAAGCCCCTTGGTCCGTGGGTCAAGTGCTCCCTGGACAAGCTTGAGGACCTAAATTCTGAAACCCAGCGCCCACACAATCCCAGCACTGGGAAAGCAGAGACAGAAGGACCTGACATTGACCTCTGGCCTCTCCATGCATGTTCACCCACATGCACAAGTGCACCTACACACATACAAAACATGCCTTGCACCTAAACCCACATCACACACACTAACATATGCAAACAGAAGAAAATTTAAAGGATATTGGTTTTTTAAAAACTCCCTTCAGTTGAATTGATGTTTCAATTTAAAAAGATAGATAATTTCTTTCAAAAAAATTATTTGTAATCAGAAAGAGAGAGAAACAGAAACAGACAAAGAGAGAGAATGGGCATGCCAGGGCCTCTAGCTGCTGCAAAAGAACTCCAGATGCACATGTCACTTTGTGTATCTGGCTTTATGTGGGTCCTGGGAAATTGAACCCTGATCATTGGGCTTTGCAGGCAAGCACCTTAACCACTAAACCATCTCTCCAGCCCTGCAGATGATTGAAAAATCAATAAGCTAAGTAGAAGGCTCCAGCAGTTTCTAGAGAACATGGTTTCAAATTTCAGTTAAGATGGAGAAGCCAAGCTTCACTAAGAAGACAGGCACGGAGGGGCAAGGAGAGCTGCCATGGTGGAATGTGGGGAGAGGACACCCTAGGAGGAGCCACTAGTGGCCTGAGGTGGGAATGTGCCCTATATCCTGATGGAGATGGCGACGGAAGCTCAAGTGAGGTGCAGAAAGTGACTGAATTCCGGATTTGCCATGAGGATAAAGCAGATAGGCTGGAAGTGGGTGCCTCCTGGCCTGGGAAAATGAATTTCCCTCCACTGACATGAGAAGGCTGCGGGAATGTCAAGTTAAGGAAAAGAGACAGCTGGCAGGAGAGTATGGTGCCCGACACAGCTGAGTGTGTGACTCACGGGAGAGGCTGTGCCACGTAGGAAGTAGTCGGGTGCATGGTCTGAGCCCGGGGGAGGAATGATGGGCTGGGAAATCAGCCACCTGCGCGGGATAAGCTCATAGAGGGGTTTAGTAGACCATGGGGACACAGCCCTGGGCGGCTCTGATGCTGATAGAACTGAGAGATGTCTGTAGAGTGAGTCTGCAGGGCTGTGACGCATCCCATCAGCTGCCCAGCCTGCAGGTCATCTCCCTCCTCCTCTGTGTTCCAGCCCCCCACCCTCCACCTCGTGCTTGAATCTGCACACTTGTGGCTTTCAAAACCGCTGTGCTTTCTCTTCTGCCTGTTTAACTCCACCTTAGCCCCCAGCACGTGGGCAGAAAGTTTTCTCTCCCTCATTGTTGATTTAAGGCACCCAGCTCTCAGAGGCTCACCATAATGGTGTGGTATTTGGCTGGCTTTCCTCTGGGTACACCATCCCAGCTGCTCACTGTGTGGACGGAGGCCTCACAGCCATATTCCCTGCTGGGAGTTGTCCTCAGCCCCAAGGACTATCTGATGCAGCGCTCTCCTGCTCTAGCAGTGAGCCACAGCCAGTCACTTGCTGGTCTGGGCAGTACTAGCTTTGTTCCTGAGGCCAGGACACCCATTGTAGTACTACCATCCCTGGCCCCTGAGCAAAGAACACAGGGAACAAGCGGGCTGTGTGGGGCAGAGCTCACACCTCGTCTTCCCTCAGCAACCCACAGGCTTCTCTCCACACAGTGGCTGCGCTTCCAGGGCTAGAGAAGCTTGCCCTCCCACCCAGGACCCCGTGTCTCTCAAAGACTTCTGGGTGATCGTCTCCACGCCCCAGTCCTGGTGTGTCACTCAGCCTGTGCCCCACCTCTTCCTGGCAATGCTCCCTGTCACAGGCACCAGAACTGTGTGTCTGAGCCAGGCACCTTGCGCCGCTCACTACGCTACACGCCCCATCGTCTCTCCACAAGCACCCTTGAGGCAGCTGAGGTCATCACCACGTTCTTCAGACTCCTGGGTTGAGGATCAGAGAGACAAAGCAGATTTCCCAAGGCTGCACGGCCAGCAGAGGAGGAGTCCATCCATCACCCACGGTCCAGAGCTCCTGGGAGGGTTCTTCAGAATGGGCTCAGCCACGACACCACTGTAGGGCAGCCACGTTACATACTGCCAGGCCAGAGCGCTCACAGTCATGTGAACTGGCCCACTTCAAAGGCAGCTCTACTTCTAATCCACTCTCAATCAAACAAGACACGTACCAGCAATCACTCTGGAAAGGAAAGGTCCATTGTCCAAATGGTGACATTCTCTAAGCATCCTATGTGGGTGTGCCAAATCACCATCAAATTATTGGAGCCCTGTAAGCATGAGAATCGTTTGGGGGGGGGGGTTTGTGAAGAAGAAAGGAGGGAGGAAGTAACGTCTGCCCTGGTGTCCTCAGACATGTAGGACAGGCCAACTGTAACTTCAGCTGTCAGATCCTTCTGTGGATGAGGGTCAGGTATGTTGCGAGGGGGTCACAGAGTGGGCGGCTGGCAAAGTGAGGGCGGCCACTCACCTCCCTCCCTGTGGAAGTCACTAGTGCAGACTTTGTGTGCACATGAGCAGGCTCGGTGTTCCTCTGCTTGGACATACCTCCAGCACTGACCTCACTTGCAGGAGACACCTCCACACCCCATATTGGCAGAGTGTTAGCTCCAGTTTTACAGATGGTTTTACAGATGGACTTCAGGCAGTATGAATTTTTAGGTTGTGGTAGGACATTTATTATGCTCATAGATATTCACCCACCCGCCCCTCTCCTGCTCCATGGGACAAGCTGCTATCTTTGAGAGGGAGTCAGGAAGCTTTATTCGGCAGTTAGGGTGACTGGGCCCCTGAAAACGCAGGATGGTCTGCACTCTGCTAGAGGTCAAAGGATGATCTGACCTCTTTTCTCTTGCCTAGTTCCCTAGCCCTGTTTTTCCAGACCTGAGCCCCTCCCAGGAGGGAGGTCTTTTTCTAGAATCCTGACATTGTGGTTGGTCAAGCTTAGACCTCAGAACTTGGCATCCTGGCTGACCTCTTCCTGAGCCAGCCTCTAGCCCAGACCAATCACCTGTCTCTCTGGTTCACTTGCGCCAGAAGGTGAAACCCACCTCCGTAAGGTTATAAATACGTTTTACCAGGGGAGGGCAGTTTCCCTCTCCCTGGCTACCTGAGCACTCCGAAGCTGATGGACAGTGCGAGGACAAAGGAGTCATGTCTGTAGGATTCTGGGTATGCGCTGACAAATCTCCCCAGATTTAGTTCTCCAAAGGATTTCCCACATGAATTTCTTTGACCTGATTTGTCCACTTCAACAAAGTCACACCCAGGTGAACTTACAAGTTTCATTTCTGATCCCACACATTTGGGTGTATACTTCCCCCTGTATTTAAGCAGGACAGAAATACCCATTCTCAGGCTGGGGAAATGGCTTAGTGGTTACAGTGTTTGCCCGTGAAGCCTAAGGACCACAGTTCAATTCCCCAGGACCCACGTAAGCCAGATGCATGAGGGGCACATACGTTTGGAGTTCGCTTGCAGTGGCTAGAGGCCCTGCCATGCCCATTCTCTCCCCCTCTCTCTCTCTGCCTCTTTATCTCTCTCTCAAATAAATAAGTAAATAAAATACTTTAGAAATACCCATTCTCAACCTCGTAGTTGAAGTCCACATGCTTCAGTGTAAAAATAATATTTTACAGAATAAAGGAATTTTAAGTTAGGACATCCTCTATCTGTTGGAAGCCAAAGCTGACTGACCCCCCCCACCCACCACCACCACCACTGCCGCAAGCCTGTGCCCTGTCTGTTGTGTCTGTAGAACAGTTGCTGAGGACTGGCATAAACGTGAGTGGGGACCTGCCGAGCGAGGTCACTGCACTGATTAGTCTGACGTTCCTGGTTAGGTGATTTACATTTGCATCTCCATTGGCTTCTCTTGTGCTCATGACATGAATTAAGGAAGTATTTATGGTATCTCTGTAGTAGGAAAACGCATGTCCCTTAACTTTTATTCCATTGGGTAATGAATGTGCACCTAATGTAAAACATGCTATGAATTTTATAAAAGAATTTTCCATCTAAAACAGAAATTTAAAATTCACTCCTGGGCCCTACACCTTCCAGGCTTCCACTATCACACTGAAGCTCTTTAGTGCTCTGTACACACCGAGGACTGTCACAACAGCCCAGAAGTTCTGCTGGATGATCTTCCTTGGGGACAGAAATGCCTGATTTCAAACAGCACCTCCACAAACACTTGGGAACACTGGAAGAAAATTGCAATTTCCACAGTTTCTTTGTGTTCTGAGTCCCTAGGGCAGAAGACCACTCACCACCTACAGGCTGCTGATGGGGTCCCACACAATGGGGCCAAGGTGGGGAGCCCTGGCATCTAGGCCGCCCTACTGAACTATAACCCACACCAGGTCTGCCGCCCTCTTCCCCCTGAGCTGGGCACAGCTTTAAAGCCTGCAGCTAACATTGTGTGTGTGTGGGTGGCTCAAGGGACACCCTATCACCCCCTTTGTCATGCTGGTGTTTCCTGCCTCCCAATCCCATGCCACTCCCCTGGTTGGCATAGACTGTGGAAAGAGGCACAAGGAGAAAGGGACGGGAGAGTGGGCAACCATTTAACTTGTCATCTATCTTATTAACATTCCCTTCCTTCTTCCCTCCCTCCCTCCCTCCTTCCCTTTTTCTTCCATTCATTCATTCATTCATTCATTCATTCATTCATTCATACTTTTCTCCCTTCTAGTACTTTCCCCCCTTCTTTTCCACCAAACACAAATCTGGGAGGAGGACTCCACCTGGAAACTTCAGAGAACCGAGAACTGTGCTAACTTCCCCGAGACCCCAGTGGGGCTGCCCGAGCCTCTCTGCAGAGGACCCAGGCCTTCTCCTTTCCCACATGGGGCTGCTGGGGTCTGGGACACCTCTCATCTAGCTTATTGCAGGGCCCAGGCCAGGTTCTCCTTGAACTTCCAGACCGGGCACAGTTATGGAGGAATGGACACCGGAAGCGTGATCCAGGGAAGCTGGGGAGAAGTCCTGGGACACCCGGTCAAGGAGAGACTCATCTACACAGAGCAAAACTATTGCAAAAGGTCATAGCTGTTATGCAGGACATTTGCATACCTTGATGAAACCATCATTGAGTTTCTAGAAAGTTCTATGATCTTTTGATTGCATAGCACTGAATATATTGTTATTCAAACTACCACCAGAGAATGTCTTTTTGGTTTATCATTGAGAATCAAAAGTTCTCAACTTTTCCATTCAGCCCCACAAGAATCAAATTTTTCCATGCAGCCACAACTTCCACACTGCTCTGCACTGGCTGGGCCACACCTGCACCCACAACCTTCAGGCCCCCAGGCCTGGGGAAGAAAGTCTTAGAACGCATCATGTCACTCTGAAACCACGAGCAGTTTCTTGGACCTGGGACACACATCTTGGTGGTCCCATCTCTGTGTCTGCCATGTCCTGAGGCTGAGGCATCCACTCTGCCACCTCTAGGTCATAGTCATTTGGCTATTGTTACCATCTCTGGACTGAGCCACAGACCGAGTCCCACAGAGGCTGTGGGGCTCTGACAGTCCACATGGCCAAGACATTTTTTCCTAATCGTTCACCCACTCCTACTCCACAAGTGACGGGAACTTCCCGTGTGGGTTGAAACCACAAGAGCAGGACTGCTGACCCCTGGAGCAGCTATTTCTGCCTCACAGATCCTCAGCTGCGAGACTGGAAGTGTTTGTTTTGTTGGCATTTGAATTAAGAGCACAACAGTCTTCTGGGGGATAGGATGGGTTAATCCATCAACTCTGAGAATCAGATAAGAATATTTCTTGGTTCCATTGCTGATGGCTCCCAGGCAGTCCACCACCAGGGACTGAAGAAGCAAGGAACAGTATCCAAGGTTCAGGGGAGCAGAAAGCTCACAGGCTGAGGCTCACAGGGCTCTGTCTTTGAGGCAAGGGTAGGTGATCTTTCATGAGTCTGGGATGGCAGCCTCTCCTGCCTGGGCTTTGGTGGGGTGTTCTACCATTCACAGGCTCAGGTAGGAAGCCCTAAACTTATAACCCAGTCAGCTAGTGCCACTCCATCCCTCAGGTTCTGGCCCCATCTATGTCTGAATATCCAGAGATCAGCGATGCCCTTTCTGTGGGCTGTCTGGAGTTTCCGGCGGGGTCTTTCCCTTACATCCACTTCCTCTTGTGTTGACTCCATCTTGCTGCATGGAGTCTGAGAGCCACACACTGAGCCAGGATAAACGGCTCCTCTGTGGACAGCTTGGCCAGGAGCAAGGTCAGGGCCTGGTGGTGGTAAGTGTGAGCTCCTCCGGGCTGAATTATGGAGCCGGCATGGGACGTAGCAGTTCTTTAGGGGATCAGCCCCTCTGAGAACTATGGAAACTCTGCTTTCCTCTACGTTCCTAGAGACATCAGGGAGAGGCTTCAGAATTTCATAGCTCCACAGTTCCCCTCCAGCTCCAAGATCAGAGCCATGAGGGACAATAGACTGAATTGCATGGTCACAGCTATAGTTGCAGTGGCACCAGCAGCATCCCCTTCTAGAAGGTGCTGTGCTTTGACTATGAGGAATATTAATTCTCTTTTTCTTGTCACTGTGACACAGTCTCAGACAGACAGCTCAGTGGAGGAAGGATTCATTTTGGCTCATTGTTTCAAAGGCTGTTATTTCTTGGCCCATGAGCTTGGGCAGAGCATCAAGGTGGTGGAGCATGTGGCAGGGGCACTTACTCCCTCTGTGGCCAACAGGATACAGAGAGGGCAAAAATGGACCAGGGACAATATATTTCCAAGGCCTCAACCAACCTGCCTCCTGGAGCTAGGTCCCATCTCCTTAAATTTCCTCCAAGAACAGAGCCACTAGCTTGGGACGAAGCATTCAAAACACCAGCCTATGGATGGCGTCCTACAGCCAAACTAAGCAAACTGGAGGTTGGATCTCCAGCTGGTGGTGCTGTTGAGGAATGAGTGGATCATGAAGGCTCTTTGGAGCTCAGCCCATGGGTGAGTCATGCTGAATGGACCATTGGGAGGTGGATCTTGTTAGAAGAAGCAGGGCACCAGGCACAGGGTTTTGGAGGGTCTCTCTTACCCCAGGTCTATCACCCCCCCCCCTTTGCTTCCTGGCTGCCATGATGTGAACGGCTCCCTCTGCCACTGCCCCTGTCGACACTACAATGCTTTTACCATAGGCCAACCTGAGAAACTTCTGATCATGGACAGAACCCTCTGAAACTATAAGCCAAAATCTATCTACCTTTCCTGCTTTTAAATTAGAGATGTTAAGGAGTTTGTCCCAGTGATGAAAGACCTTTGAACCCTCACTCCACTTCCTCAGTGCAGCACACAGGCACCGCCATCCATTCCCATCACCTGCAGCTTGCGTCACAGAGCCCCGCGCAAGGCTGTCGAAGGTGCATTGCCCTCAAAGCTCCAGCTCTCAGGAGGGCATTGGTTTTGCCTGCATCCTCCCAAGTGGAGAGCATCCAGCTCCCCCAAACATCTCCCATCTGTGTTCAGAAGGAGCCACATTTCTGAGCCATGCCACTCAGTTCTTGGGAACATGGAGAGGAGAATCCTGAGGGAGACCTGGAATGGGCTGGAGTCCTTGAAGAAGGCAACCCTGACCCTGCTGACTCCTCCATCTCTGATGTCGGCGTGCTTGGGCTCTGCTCCCAGTCCCATCCCAAGACCCATTCTGCATGATTCCTTTAGGCTCCACTCGCTTCTGGGATAAGTTGCCAATACTTCTTGGCTCAAAATCGCACCTATTTATTCTCTTGCAGGTTTGGAGAAGTCTGAAGTACGTATTAGCAGGCTGGCTGAAGCCAAGATGGAGACGAGAGAGTCAGCTCTCTGGAGACTGCAGGCAGGAGTCCTTCCCGCCCTCTTGCAGTTGCTGGTGGTGCCAGGCATCCCTTGGCTTACATCTGGGCCACTTTCATCTCTGCCTCTGGAGTCACTTGACCATCTCCCTTTGGACATGTGTCATCTTCCTGGCATCCTCTCATGGGCATGGCTACTTTGGCTAATACAGGGTGCCATCTATGTTTCAAGGTCCTTAATCCCATTTGCAAGACCCCTTATTACTTCGTGGGGGAAGGAGAAGGAGAGGCACATGAGTCTTCATGGGAACCAGCTTCTAGGGTGGGTATATTTAGAGAGGAGAATTTTGACATTTATTTCCACCCCAGATCTGCAGCTAACCCTTGGCATTCATACTGAAGAGCCCATTTCTCCAGGCCTCCAGACACACAGGTCAGGAAAGCAGGCTCCACCCCTGTTGCTGACCATGCCTCCCACCTATGGTTGCACTCCTGAGCCCCAGTGTCACAGCGTCTCTGAGGACTCTGGCAGAGTCCTGCTTCAGTGGAAAGGCTCTGAAGTCTCGGGGTGGTCCCCCAAACATTCCATTTAAGGCATTTGGTGGCTGCTGGGCCAGCGTTCACTCTCTTCATGTAAAGGTCTGTCTTACTGCCATCACAATTCTACGACAGTGGCTGGCATTGTCTGCAGCTCTGTTCTGTCCTGAAGTCCCAAGGAGAATCGTCCCCTGCTCTCACACAGCTGAGCAGAGGGAGGGCGGGCCTCTCCCCAGGTGTGTTACACTTTTGACTCAAGCAAGACACAGGGGACAAGACCCAAGACAATAACTCACTCCTAGTGCGGTGTCTGGTATGTGCCAGCAAGGAGACAGAGGACTTGCTCGTCACAGTCAAGCTGGTGTCCAGAGTGCACTGGGAAGATGCGTCCCACCTCACCCATCTTCATGCCTAGCCCGAGGCCCCATCATAGGTGTGGGAGACGCAGAGCCACTGCTCTACGTTCTGGGAATATCTCGACTCCCAGGCCCATTGGGTCATTTCTTGCAGGGAATGAAGTACCCCTGCCAGGAAGAGGGCTGTGCCTGTGCCTGGGTAAGGGGACATGCAGGCTGTGGAGAAGCTGTGTGACATTGATGTGACTCTGGCGCCCTGCCTGGGAGTACCTGGGAGCTGTCCTGATGGAGTCGTGACATTGTCTAACTCACGTGATGAAAGGAAGGTGGGGGAGTGCACATAGCTCCTTCCCAGCATCTGTTTGTTTTTTACGTGTACATGTGTGTGGTATGCATGTGTTCATGCAGGCACACGTGCACATGTGGTGTTTACAAGCCACAGGTTGACCTTAACATTGGGTCTTTTCCTCAATCACTCTCCATCTTATTATTATTATTTTATTTTTATTTCATTTTATTTTTTATTGACAACTTCCTTAATTGTAGATAATATCCCATGGTAATTCCCTCCCTCCCCCCACTTTCCCCTTTACAACTCCACTCTCCATCATATCCCCTCTCCCTCTCAATCAGTCTCTTTTTATTTTGATGTCATGATCTTTTCCTCCTATTATGATGGTCTTGTGTAGGTAGTGTCAGGCACTGTGAGGTCATGAATATCCAGGACATTTTGTGTCTGGAGGAGCATGTTGTAAGGAGTCCTACCCTTCCTTTGGCTCTTACATTCTTTCCGCCCCCTCTTCCACAATTATTTTTTTGGCAGGTCTTTCACTGAGCCCGGAGCTCACTCACCAATTCATCTAGACAAACTAGCAAGTCCTGGGATCCTTCTGTGTCCACATTCCCAGTGCTGGGATTATGGGAGCTCAATTCCACGTCTAGTTTTTATGCGATGCTAAGGACTTGAACTTGGGTCTCCATGCTTGAGTGCCAGACGCTGTACCAGCTGAGCCATCATCCCAGCTCTCCCCAGCATCTTTAAACGTGCTTTCTCTTTCATTTGTAAAAATGAAAGGACTCCTGTGGATGAACGGGAAAATTCTCATCAAGAAACTTCACTTTGATCGTTCCTGAAAGCTTGCATGAACATGACCAAAATATTTGTTGTCAAATTTCACCTATTTCTGGTTTCTAAATCCCAATCCATTCTTTTTAAAAACACATTTATTTATTTATTTATTTATTTATTTATTTAAACAGAGAAAGAGGGAGAGGGAGAGAGAGAGAGAGAAAGAGAGAGAATGGGCACGCCAGGGCCTCCAGCCACTGCAAATGAACTCCAGATGCATGCACCCCCTTGTGTACCTGCCTAACATGGGTCCTAGGTCCTTTGGCTTTGCAGGCAAACTCCTTAACTGCTCAGCCATCCCTCTACCCCCACCCCATCCATTCTTAACAGAACCCACCCAAAAGCTAGCCAGCTGTCCACAGGAAAAACAGCTCAGCCCACAGTGCTGGAACTCAGATGGAGTTTTGTGCAAAATCCACTGGTCCCTCTTGTTGCAGTCTTCTGCTCCCACACCTCAGCTCTAAAACCTTGTGGCTCAAAGTTTCTTCTCTGCACACAAGCATGGCTGGGAGCCCTTGATGTCCACCAGGGTCTAGAAATGCAATTCTGCAGTATGTTGGAAAATCGAAGCGCACACCTGGAGGACCTTGACTCTGAATTCTACTTTATTTCATAAATGATCCTCAAATAAGCCAAAGTGTTCAGTATTAAGCCTACTATACAGACAGCGGATCCCTGGCCAGCCGGTACTTGTCATAGAAGCAATTAAGCAGAATAGTAATGCCCAGGAAGGAAGGCGATGTCCTGTGGATTTCTCCCAGCACAGTGGCTTCATGACTGTCCTCCAGGGAGAGGCCCAGGGTGGTGGCCAGTCAATAAACATCACACTGGTGATTCAAACAAATCAGAAGCTGTTTTGATAATTGGTTGTGCCAGAGACAAAAGCCATAAATCTGGGTGGGGAAGAGTATTTTCCACTGCTCTGGAGTGAAGTCTGTCTCAGCCGTCCGCACCCTCTCTCCTGCCAAAGAGGACTGGCCTTGCAACTCTAGAACCTGGGTAGGGGGCAGCCGTTGTAGCCGCTAAGAAGTGGAGAAGGGTCCCGGTTAAATCCTCGGCCGGTGACAGAACAGAGGGGGTTGTGGACCATGTGTGAACATCCAGATGATTGCCTACATGTTCTCCTGCTCTTCACATCTGCTCTTCTGGTTTTGTTTGGAAAAACAATGAGAAGGCTTGGAAGTGGCCAGCAATGACCCGGAACCTTCCGCTGTGGTCTTTGGTCCTGCTCCCTGTCCTAAGACTGCACCCTCTCTCCTGCCACGGAGCACTCTACTTGCCAGCTCTGGTTCCATGCCCCCAGTGATTGTGGTTTGCTTGGTCTGAGGTCCGTTTAGGTATGAGAGAGGGTTTAGAGACCTTAGGGGTTGCCCAAGTGAAGTCTCAGGGTCTCAGGACAATATCTTCATAGGGGCTCAACTCAGCATTTAGCCTAATGTCCAAAGGCTTTGATCCCGCCAGGACCTGGGGGTGCCTGCCCATGGGCAATGCTGGTCATTCCCTCACCTACAGGGCATCTGACTGAAGAAGCTCCAGCAGGGGGGACAGGTGAGGGCTGGGAAGTGGCTTGGCGAGGAAGTACTTGCCATATAAAAGACTGAGGACCTGAGTTTGGATTCCCCAAAGGCCCTTAAAAGCTGACGATGGTGGTGTGCGCCTCTAATTCCAGCAAAGACGAGGCAGCCATGGGAAAATGCCTGGGTCTTGCCGAATCAGTTTAGTGGAATCCATGAACTCAGTAAGAAAAATTCTGTCTCAATAAATGAGAACGCTTGAAGAAGACGCCCGATGTCAACCTCTGACCTCCACACACACACACACACACACACACACATGCATGCACACACACACGCGCACACACACACACACACGCACACTGGATAAGTGACCTTGCTTGTTTCTCATGCAGCAGAGACAGGTGGGAGAAAGAAGGAAAGGAAATACGTGAGAACAGCCAGTACCAGGGGCAAGTAAAGATGTTCCTGGGTGGGAGGAAGGCTGGTTAAGAGGAGAGACAGGGAAGATGGAAGGATGAGCAGGGCCTCTGGAGGTCCACGGACGGAGGAGTCCTGAGCCAGGTGCTTCAAAACTGCCTGCAGCTTATGGACTTGAGCCCGGAGCTGAGCATGCAGTGGAGCAGCAGGCTGTCTGTGGACACACTTGTACATGTAGGGAGCTTTGCAGCATTGTCAACTGATGTAAAAGTTATAATACAATGTGGAAAATCCTGTTCCTTTTAAGAAAAATATACACATAATTCTATACCCCAGTAACAAAATGGAACAGTAGCTTGGTAAAAGTCTAAGAACTCAGGCCCAGGAACCAGGTCTGGAAGTGGATGGTGCCACTGTGATTGTGACATGTGAACCAGACTGAAGAGCAGCATGCGGCTGTGATTGGCAGCCCCCACCCCACCCCGAGTCCAAACCAAACAGACTTAAGACTCTCAAACTGCTTGTGAACTGCTGCGCGCACAGGCCTGAACAGCTCTCTCTCTCTGGACTCTTTCAGGGATGGAAGGCCAGATGGTTTCAGCCATCCGGATGAGGGCAGTCCTGGTGATGCCGCACTCACTCCTGACACTCAAATACTCATTTAAACGACACTACATGAGGCTCCTGGGGCAAGAACTCAAAGGGAGGCCCCAGGGGAACTGAGGCAGGATCTGTTTTATCTGGGAACGTGCTGGAGGTAGAAGAGTAGACCCTCCCTGGCATGGGCTGGGGCCTTGCTGCCCTTTGGATCCCATAGCATGGCACAGAGGATGCCTCGTCCTTGACAGAGTTCCTGACACCCGACTAATCCCCATATCAGCTCACATTCTGCCTGGCCCAGAAACACAATTCTCCTTCCCACGCAGACGTGTCCAGCCTCGCATAGGGGCTGTCTCAACGTGGCTTTCAGCTTCCTGACATTGATTTAAACTTGGACTAAAGTCCCTTCTCATGTGAGCTTACAAAAGAAGCTCTGGGGCCTGAAAAGATTCCTTGCTTGGGCTGTCCCAGATCTATGAACACCCATGTGCCCAGGAGGAGTCATGGGCTCCTAATGTGCCCCTTGGTGCAGTGGCCCTCCCCATAAGACATTGTGATAGGACAGGACAGATCCATCACACTGTGTGCTGGCACAGACATGGACTCTCCTCACATCATGCCTCTCTGCTTTCCACATTCATATGTCTTTGATTTCATCTTTTGCTTAGAGTCAGATATGATCTATGGCAGAAAGACATCACAGCAGTTATGAAAATCCACACCCTGGAGAAGAGGAAATAAGCTCTGAAAATTGCAAGCATATGCCAGCAAGGCCAATGAAACACGCATGTGCACACAGCAGGGCTCTCCACCCGACTCAGAGCCCCCTGGCCCAGCAGTAGGAGTGGAATAGCATCAAGGCTGTGTCGCCTCTTGGCAAACAACGCAGAGGCTCTCCTTTATGTTACAGTCTCCCCACAGCACATGGCTTTCAATAGTGGTCACACTCATGCTCTAACCCAAGGTCAGCTGCAGCTTTGGGATTTATTTGATGGGACTGGGAATATCTTAGTGTCCAACCCAGACAGGGTCTGTCTCTGGTAATTCCAGGGCCCTTTGGCAAAGCTGGCAAAGGGAGATGTGAGGGAGCAAAACCTCTTCTCAATGTTGGTCCTCAAGACAGCAGGTTGGCCCAGGCCTGTGCCCTTCTGGTTCCTGTCCCCTCTGGCCAAATCCCTCACCTGCTATCTCAATGACACTGCATCCCCCATGGGGAGACCTTAAAGGCCATCCTGTTCAAGCAGCTGAGGAGTTGGTGTGCTCAAGTATCAGACAGTGTGGATGAACAGGGCACCGTGGCCAGGTACTTTAGT
Source organism: Orientallactaga sibirica (assembly GCA_036365145.1). Classification (NCBI taxonomy): domain Eukaryota; kingdom Metazoa; phylum Chordata; class Mammalia; order Rodentia; family Dipodidae; genus Orientallactaga; species Orientallactaga sibirica. Next base: position 18,209,593 of record JAEOAD010000044.1, on the reverse strand, counting down.
CAAGGGAGAACATTCCTGAAGACATGGCAGAGGCCAGAACCATCTGCACCAAGGCTCGGGCTGGAGCAGATTTCTCGGGACAGCCCTGGAGATAATTACCCATCCTGGCAAGTCTGGACCTTGAGTGACCCTCAAAGGCCTATGCGGTACAGAGAGGTCGTCAGGACAGCTGTGGTGGTTCATTCTCATAGTGAACTGACTTGATACAGGAGCACCTAGGAGACACAGCTCTGGGCGTGCCTGTGGGAGTGTCCAGAGAGGTTGAACGGAGATCACCCTCAGTGTCTGAGCGCAGACAGCACTATCTCGTGGTCTGGGGTCACAGGTTGAATAAAAATAATAAGGGGAGAAAGCATTTGGGACTGAGGGGATGGCTTAGCAGTTAAGGCACTTGCCTTAGAAGCCAGGTTTAATTTCTCAGTACCCAACATAAGCTAGATGCACAAGTTGGTACATGCATCTGGAGTTCATTTGCAGTGGCTAAGGACCCTGGCATGCCAATTCTCTCTCTCTCTCAAACAAATAAAATAATTTAAAAAAAAAAATCATCTCTCTCAGCTCCCTGACTGCAACCCCAATGTGACCAATCACTGCATGCTTCCACCACCTCGACTTCCCTGTCATGAAGGACTGTATCCCTCAGGTCACGAGCCCAAATAAAACTTCAGGTAATGAGAGGAGGAAATTAATACTGTGGCGTGTACTTCTAGGAAGCGATGGAACCCTTACAAGAGAAGGCTGGTGGGAGGATCTTGGGTCGACGAGGCATGCCCTGGGAGAGGTAGTCACACTCCAGCCCTTTCCCCTCCCTCTCGTTTGCTTCCTGATTTATGACACAGTGAGCAGTTTTGCTCACCACATTGCGCATCCAGGATGTGCTGCCCCCTACAGGTCTCAGAATGACAGGACTGACTGATCGCAGACTGGAAGCTCCCAGACTGTGAGACCAAGCAAACCTTTCCACTGTGCAAGTGGCAGTGACAGAAACTGACCAGGGAGGCTCTCAGAGTTGTTTGGATGATTCCTTCCAGAGAAAGGACAGTGCGTGCTGGCCAACATCTGTAGCATGTCTGTAAAGCCAGATCCAACTGCTGATGTGTTATGGATTTTACACTGGTCCAGTCTCTCCTTATTATACATTTTTGCACTGGAAATATTTACACTGTGCCATTAAGTGTTGGAAGTATGCAATTTGTTTTGAATTTACAGGACTCACAGTTAAGAGACAGTCTTGAATCTCAGATGAGACTTGGGACAATCTTAAAGTTGATAAAAGTTGGGCTGGAGAGATGGCTTAGGGGTTAAGGTGCCTGCCTCCTAAACCTAAGAACACTGGTTCCAATCTCCAGTGGTTCCAATCTCCAGGTCCCAAGTTTAGCCAGATGCAAAGTGACACAAGGGTGCAATACCGCACTTGACCACAAGGGGGCGCAGGCATCTGGATGTTGTTTGCAGCAGCTGAGACACTGCTGGCACACCCATCTCTGTCTTCCTCTCCCTCTCTCTCTCTCTGTCTCTCTCTCCAAAAAAATAATTAAAAATTTTTTTAAGTTGATAAAAGTTATGAGGACCTTTAAGGTTAGTCGGAATGCAATTTGCTTTGTGATAAGAACATGAGACTATGGGAGCCAGGGATGAAATATGGTAGTTTAAATGTGATAGTTTAAATGTATGGTCCCATAAACGCAAGTGTCTTATTACAAATGAGCTTACAACTTCATCCCTTAGTGGTCAGATCTCTGCTAGTGGGGCATGTCACTGGAGAAGGATCTTTTGGGGGCATATCTGAGTCCACCCTTACTAGGTGTGCTCAGAGAGGTCTGATCTCTGACAGTTCATGACTGCTGGTGTTGATGTTTTCTTGCTGCGGTTGTTTTTCTCTGCTTGGATCTGAGGCAGTAAGGAGCTTCATCCACCACTGAGGGAATTTCCCCTGCATTTGTTAACCCTGAAATAAAGCCCTTCTTCCCATAAGCTGTGCCTGCTGGATGTTCATCCCAGCAACGAGGAGCTGACCGCAACAATTTGGGAATTTGAGCCTTGCTGGAGGAGGTATGTTTGGGGGGGGGCTTATATATTATATGTTGTAGCCGGCTTCCCATTGCTAGCATTTGGCACACTCTCCTGCTGCTGTTGTCCACCTGATGTTAGCCAGAAGGTGACACCCATCCTCTGCTCATGCCATGTTTCCCTTACCATGATGGTGCTTCCCCTCAAGTCTATAAGCCAAAATAAACCCTGTCCTCCCACTTCTGGTCATGTGCTCTGTGTCAGCAACAGGGAGGTCCCTGCACTATCTCTCCAATCCTGCACTCTCCTCTTACTCTGAGAAAAGTCACAGACTTGGAAGCAAAGCACAGCTTTCAAAAAAAAAAAATGTACATGTGCTATAAAAAGGAAAATCCAGAGTGAGCAGAGGCAGAGGTGTCCACAGTGCTGCCCATTGTGCACTCATGGGACAGAGAAGCCTTTAGTGAACAGGGAGCGTACAAAAGCTGTCCTGATGAGCAAGGTAACCATGCCCATTCACCTCTCCCACTGAGCACTTCAGTAGAGATCTTAGTTCGTCTCTGCCAGAAGACAAGAAAACATTGGTACAAACGTTTAAAGGTCAGGAGGAAGAGACACATCACACACGTGGAGCTGCCTCCTCTGTATGGTCTTGGAAGACATTGAGGAGGTGCAGATATGCTGTCCTCATGCTCCCGCTACTGTTAACAGACAGATTTGTGCAGAGCCACAGGAGATCCACATCCTGAAAAGAAATCCGAGGAGCAGAGACCAGAACAACATGCTGTAAATGGACCTAGCAGAAAGCAGCCTCCATCACACTGCTGTCTCCTCCCATCAGGAATGAGTCAAAATCCACACCTCTCACAGTCAACCAACATTTCATCGGCTGTTCTAATTCATCTATAAGAAGAGCAAATAAGCCCAAGATGGAGTTGTTAGGAGGAGGGATATCATTCCATCATTTCCAGGTGTGACACAATTCCTACAAAACTAAAATAAGAAGTGAACACGAATCAGAAGCAACGGATGAGTTTTGCATGGTGGGAAGTTAATAAACAAACATCCTGCAATAGATTCCTCCTATTTCCACATAGCAATCCTGAAAACAAAAGGACAAAGAAGGAACGGTGCCCACACTAGAAATGAACGCCAAGAGCTGAATGTGTGTGCTCATCCTGGCCGTGTCTTTCTGGGCTTCCTTTCTCTTGGGAAGAGGCTGAACTGTACATGTTTATATCCCATCTGGGCTCTGGCTTTGTTTCCCTAGACAGAGCTATATGCCAAGGGCCCCAAGGTCAGTGTGTCTGATCAGATATCCTTTGCTTTATGCTAATACTATTTACATTCACTCCATCCAGGCAGGCCATAGGTAGCGATGTGCCCTGCTCTTAGACTTTGGGGAGAAGTTTGCCTCCATTCTTGACATCCAGCTTCGATTTCAACTGATGAAAAGGATGGCTAAGTCAGTAGATGTCCTCCACAGCATGAACTGTGAGGCCAAAGTCAGAACATACACAGCCCACAGCACTGTCCCCATGTGCTCTGAAGTTCATATATAGCCCACAGCAGTGTCCCATGTGCTCTGAAGTTCATATACCACCCTCAGCACTGTCCCCATGTGCTCTGAAGTTCAAATACCACCCATAGCAGTGTCCCCATGTGCTCTGACGTTCATATACCACCCAGAACACTGTCCCCATGTGCTCTGAAGTTCATATACCACCCACAGCAGTGTCCCCATGTGCTCTGAAGTTCATATACCATCCACATCAGTGTCCCATGTGCTCTGAAGTTCATATACCATCCACATCAGTGTCCCATGTGCTCTGAAGTTCATATACTGTGGGGTACACCTTCCTGGGGAGTCTGCTGCCCTGCTTGATTGACATGACCAAGGATTGTTTGCATAAGAACATCCTGCTTCCACTCCCATTTTATGGCCTAACCGCAAGTTCCGTTTGCCCCAGGTAGCTCTTTCTAACAGTAAACAATAGGATACAACCAACAGGATAGGAGGATGTAAACAACAGGATGTGAGAACATGACCTTCTAACCCTGGTACATTTCCACAGTGCTGTAAGACCAGATATATAGCCCTCTGCCTTCAATAAGGGGCATTCAATAAATGGCATTCTTGAAGCACAAATGACCCAGTGAACGTCTCTTCAATCCTCGGCACCTCGCCCAGCTCGGGGTCTTGGTGGTAGCGCGGGTGCTACAAATGGAGGTTCCACCGAGATTGGGAAAGAAGGAAAACTGCTGAAGGATCGCTCCTGAAGGCTGGCCAGCTGTAGAAAAGGTAAGAGAGGAGCATATTGAAAATGGGTACCGCTAGCTCTTATTCATTGCTAGTAGATCAGTTAGTTAAATTGCTAAGAAAACAAGAAATTGCTAAAGAAACAAGGAACGGGCATTAAACATATTACAGCAAGACAATTTATTAAGACTTTGCATCTTGATTAATGTTTTGGATCGGGAACAAGTAAAACTTGATTTCGCTATGCACTCCTGATCCAGAAAAAAAGCCAATTTATTAAGATTTTACAAAAGGCAATCCCTTGGTTTTTGATTTCGGGGGGCCTTAATGTTTTGGATTGAGAACAAGTAATCCAGAGAAAGCCAATTTATTAAGATTTTGCAAAAGGCAAGCCCTTAATTTTTGATTTCAGGGGGCCTTAATGTTTTGGATTGAGAACAAGTAATCCAGAGAAAGCCAATTTATTAAGATTTTGCAAAAGGCAAAGCCAATTTATTAAGACTTTGCAAAAGGCAAGCCCTTGGTTTTTGATTTTGGGGGGCCTTAATGTTTTGGATTAGGAACAAGTAATCCAGAGAAAGCCAATTTATTAAGATTTTACAAAAGGAAAGCCCTTAGTTTTCAATTTCAGGGGGCCTTAATGTTTTGGATTGGGAACAAGTAAAACTTGATTTTGCTATGCATCTTGATCCAGAGAAAGCCAATTTATTAAGACTTTGTAAAAGGCAAGCCCTTGGTTTTTGATTTCGGGGAGCCTTAATGTTTTGGATTGGGAACAAGTAATCCAGAGAAAGCCAATTTATTAAGATTTTGCAAAAGGCAAGCCCTTGGTTTTTGGTTTCAGGGGGCCTTAATGTTTTGGATTGGGAACAAATGAAACTTGATTTCATTATGCATCTTGATCCAGAGAAAGCCAATTTAACTCTTATCTATTCCCTTAAGAATTTCATGTGCTTTGTTCTCAAGCTTAACTATTCTCAACTTAACTCTTCCAATTCCTTTGATGATTCCACTGGATACCTTATCCTAAGCCCATGGTCAATTGCAGACTTTTCACCTAATTCCACCAACTGTTCTGTGCATGGTTTACAGCATATCTGGGACTAATGAAACTCCCTCAGGAGATATCCTCAATTGTTCTTCACAGGACTGCCACCTGCCACTGACACCCCAGACTCAGCTGATTCTCACCCAACAGTGAAGACTTGACAGACATAACTGACTCTCACCCAGCAGAAAAGAGACTTTGGCATATCTGCAGCTATCGTTGCTGCAATTGCCGCCGCAGCTACTGTTGCTGGCGTAGCCCTTTCCCAATCTGCTGTTACAGCGAGCACTGTGGACTTGCTCTCAGGGGAAGTAGCTTATACACTCAACACTTAAAATCATTTAAATTCTCTCATACAATTGGGTATACTAAATTTAACTCAACAGACAGCTCTACTACAAGAGCAAATAGACTTACTTTGAAAAACCCATATGGTGACCTGTACTCCTCTATACCACCAGTCTCTGGGAGCACGCTGGCAATTTGCAGGCTGTCTCTTTTAGGGATGGAGTGGGTCTATGGCCCTAGGGCTAATCGCCCTGGGTGGTGTGGCTTTGTCCTTGGTCTGTCTCTGCCGTATGGCAAAAACTCAAGCCCAGTGCCAATTTCAGACCAAACAGGTCTTGATGTCTCTGGCAGCAGATAACCCCACTGCTCAAGTATGGTGAGCTTACAAGATAAATAAGTAATCAATGACAAGTAAGACCTGGGGAATGTCTATCAACCTAAGACAGAGAGTCTGCGGGGCCTGGGCAGGCTTCTCCATGACGGGTAAAATAAATGTTGACGTCCGAGGCAACCTAAGACAGATGCTCATTTATATTTAAGGAAGGGGGACCTGTGGGGTACACCTTCCTGGCGAGTCTGCTGCCCTGCTTGATTGACATGACCAAGGATTGTTTGCATAAGAACATCCTGCTTCCACTCCCATTTTATGGCCTAACCGCAAGTTCTGTTTGCCCCAGGTAGCTCTTTCTAACAGTAAACAATAGGATACAACCAACAGGATAGGAGGATGTAAACAACAGGATGTGAGAACATGACCTTCTAACCCTGGTACCTTTCCACAGTGCTGTAAGACCAGATATATAGCCCTCTGCCTTCAATAAGGGGCATTCAATAAATGGCATTCTTGAAGCACAAATGACCCAGTGAACGTCTCTTCAATCCTCGGCACCTCGCCCAGCTCGGGGTCTTGGTGGTAGCGCGGGCGCTACAATATACCATCCACATCAGTGTCCCATGTGCTCTGAAGTTCATATACCATCCAGAGCACTGTCCCCATGTGCTCTGAAGTTCATATACCACCCACAGCAGTGTCCCCATGTGCTCTGAAGTTCATATACCACCCACAGCAGTGTCGCCATGTGCTCTGAAGTTCATATACCACCCACAGCACTGTCCCCATGTGCTCTGAAGTTCATATACCACCCACAGCACTGTCCCCATGTGCTCTGAAGTTCATATACCACCCACATCAGTGTCCTATGTGTTCTGAAGTTCATATACCACCCACAGCAGTGTCCCCATGTGCTCTGAAGTTCATATTCCATCCAGAGCACTGTCCCCATGTGCTCTGAAGTTCATATACCACCCACATCAGTGTCCCATGTGCTCTGAAGTTCATATACCATCCAGAGCACTGTCCCCATGTGCTCTGAAGTTCATATACTACCCACATCAGTGTCCCATGTGCTCTGAAGTTCATACACAGCCCATGGTATGATCCCCACGTGTACTGAAGGAATGAATCTCTCCTCTGAGGGCACAGGGAATGTGAAAGTGCCAAATGCCCTACTTTTAAAATCTGACCATGTTATTAAGTATTTACTGCAGGGACATTGAGTAATATAAACACCTTTCTTGGCTCTTTGCTGTCCATGTGTAACCAAAGGACCAAAGGCTCCCACGGGTACCTCCGCTGACTGGAGGCTGGCAGGGCAAATCACACACACACTTCACAAGCCATGGCAATGACATTATGGTAGGTGGATGAAGAAGCAACCTAGGAGCACATGCACAGCCCCTCTGCCTGGGTGTGTGACAGCATCTGTCCTCTTGAGAGTCATCAGGACTCCCAGTGCTGTGCTCCCCTCACAGGACTTCCATGTAGTGCTCCCCTCACAGGACTTCCATGTAGTGCTCCCCTCACAGCACTCCTCATGTAGTGTTCCCCTCATAGGACTCCCATGTAGTGCTCCCCTCACAGGACTTCCATGTAGTGTTCCCCTCACAGCACTCCTCATGTAGTGTTCCCCTCATAGGACTCCCATGTAGTGCTCCCCTCACAGGACTTCCATGTAGTGTTCCCCTCACAGCACTCCTCATGTAGTGTTCCCCTCATAGGACTTCCATGTAGTGCTCCCCTCACAGGACTTCCATGTAGTGTTCCCCTCACAGCACTCCTCATGTAGTGTTCCCCTCACAGGACTCCCATGTAGTGCTCCCCTCATAGGACTCCCATGTAGTGCTCCCCTCACAGCATTCCTCATGTAGTGCTCCCCTCACAGGACTCCCATGTAGTGCTCCCTTCACAGGACTCCCCATGTAGTGCTCCCCTCATGTGTGTCCACACAAATGACCCCTCTCTCCTCCACTAGAGCATGTGTGCAGTGGCCACACTGGCTGGGAGGCTGGTGTCTCATGAACTGTTTTCCAGGCTCAAAGTTCTTTCATCCTTCAACCCTCAGGGAGCAGGGGTGGAAGGAGCCCACCGGAAGGGCACTGTGGAGGCCCGCAGCTGCAGTGGACTGGACTGCGGATTTGGGGAGGCCAGTGGAACCACGCCATCACTTCAGACATGATTTCATTCATTGTTCAGGGACTGAACGCTCGTCAACAGTTTGTTTTCCCCAAGCCAGAGGGTTTGGGCTAGAGTGAGTCTGTGTGTGGTGACACTGGGGCTAGAGAGAGGACACACCAGGAGAGTGTGCACTTGTGTGTGTTGCACGAGTTTGCACGCAAATTTGTGGCATTTGTGTGTGGTGTGTGCATATATAGTATGTATGTGTTTATATGTGCATGCATGTTTGTGTGTAGCGCATGTATGTGCTTTGTGTTTGTGTGTGTGGCACATGTATGTATGTGCATGGGTAGTGTATGTGTGGGGGGAGGGTTTGTGTAGTATATGTGTATGAAATGTGTGATATGTATCACATGCCTGTGTGGTATGTATGCATGTGTGATGTGTGAGGGGTGTATGTATCATACATGGGTGTGTTTGGAGAGGACTATAGAAGACCATAGCAACGCGAGATGGGGGGGAGCAGAGGTGCTGCTGGGAGACCTGCGCAGGCGACTTTGCTCAGGGGGCTGCGGGGTGGCCCCTCTCATCTTTACAGCCTCCGTTGTTCCTGCGTACCTGCAGTGCTCAGCAGACTGTGCTGAAGCTGGGAGCAGGAGGATGGAGGGTGGCCTTTACACTAGAGCGCCTCCCTCAGCGGGCCCGGCTGCTTCTCACACCAGGGAGAAATATGAAAATGCATCTCCTGGCAGACATAGAGGCAGCTGCTTCTCATCCCGACCTGCGGCAAGCGTGGATGAAGCAAGAGGGTATATATCACTCCTCAGGCCTCAGGACCCTGGGAAACACAGTATCCTAGAGACGGTGTTAACACAGAGAATGACTCAGGCAGATCTGTGTCCTCGACACCCCACTGCCCCCACACTGCTGACAGGGAACCTCCCTGCCAAGGACTCTGCAGACACCACTGGGGCCTAGACGTCTGCTGTGTGCGAGTGCGAGTGGGGGGAGCGAGCGCAGGAGAAGCGGAGGAGAGCGCCTTGGGGAGGGGCCTTCCTGTCTCTGAGGCTGCAGGGGAGGGGAGACGAGGCCTCTGCAGGGAAATGTCATCGTGAAAGAAGTCTCTTTCACGCTGTGGGAATCTGGAGCATGTTCTACTGGCCTGATGAGGGCTTGGACTTCAGTGTGGGGTGTTTGTTGCAGAACTACCTATAGGCAAGACTGACCAGCAAACCAGCTACTGGGAGACCTGGAGTGATTCCCAGCTGACCAGAGCCACTGTGTGTCTATTCTCCCCCTTGTGGCAGCTTCTCAAGGGCCAACCTGGCTGGCATGGGACTGGAAGTCCGCAGGAGAGAGGGGCTGGAGAGATGGCTCAGTGGGTAGATTGCTTCTGTATAGGACTGAGGACCTGAATTTGGATCCTGTACCATGTCCAGCAGGGCGGTGCACACCTGCCCCTGGAGTCGCAGCATCAGCGAGGTGGAGCGAGGAGAACCCACAGGATTAGCTGGCTGGTTTGTGCAGCCCCTTCAGCAAGCTCCAGGTTCAATGAGCAACCTTGTCTCACAAACAAGTACACAGCGATCAATGAAGACACCCAAAGACAGCCTCTGGCCTCCACATGCACACATACACATGTGAACATGCACCAGCAGACACACGTATACCCACGCACATGTATACACGTGCACTATATATATATATATATATATATATATATATATATATATAGAGAGAGAGAGAGAGAGAGAGAGAGAGAGAGAGAGAGAGACATTAAAAGATTGTTGAGGATCATTGTTACCACATCAAAGGAATTCCAGACAGAAGTTCAGTTTATCTCGGAGCAGGCCAGGTCACTGTGAATGCAGCAAGAGCTGTAATTCGTGATTCCTGTCAGAGCCCAGAAACGCCTGTTGTGCCGCTTTCTTGGGGCAAGCTTCCACACATGGGCTTGAGAGCGACTTTTGCACTTGGGTGGCAGAGAATGCTGAGTTCCCATGATCTAAACTGAGGCCTAGAGAACAAATAAAAACAGGCCAGATTTGCTGACTACAAGGCAAAAAATTAATGTAATCACATAAGTGAGAAAAAAAACCCCACCACGCAGACACAGAAAACAAAATCCCCTTAAGAGCGAAGAATAAGCCCAAATTCCTTGTGTTCAACAATTCATAAAACAACAAAAAACCCTGGGAATGATGATAAAGCAATAATAACAAAGAGTGCAATTAATGATATCAAGAAAGAATTTCTAAGCCAGGTGTGGTGGCGCACGCCTTTAATCCCAGCATTTGGGAGGCAGAGGTAGGAGGATCACCATGAGTTCAAGGCTACCCTGAGACTATATAGTGAATTCCAGGTCAGCCTGGGCTAGAGCAAGACCTTACCTAGAAAAACCAATATATATCTTTATTTTGTAAATCAGAGTTTATTTGAAGGGTGTAGAAGCTGGTCAGGTTAATGAAAGACACCCAATGTGCCCATCCTGGACGTTAGTTGTCAGCAGTCTCTTGGCTGCTAAGAACAGGCCAAAATATACTAAGTGAGCATGTAGAAGCCATGTCTTCCTATCCTGAACTGACGGCAGCGACTGGCACTTTGGACTGATCATCTTCTGAGGACAAAGCCTTCTCCCAGGCCAACTGCTGACACCAACTGAAAACACTGACCTGTACCACTCCAGTTCTGGATGTGGCTCTGGACGCTTTGCAGAAGGAGGGCCAGGGGTACTGGATCTCCTTCCCCACCGCTCCAGAGCCCCTCTTTGGTGCCCAGCCCTGGGCTGGAGGCTGTCCTGCTCTCTGAAGTGGCAATTGACAAGAATGCAGGGCAGAATCTGAGTCATGTTCCATAAGAAGTTGACGAGGTTTCTCCGACTACAATCAGAATACTTTCTTAAATGAGTTCTAAAGCAGAAGCAACTAAGGAGAAACACACAAAGTGACACTTCATGGAAATGAAAACATGCTCAGCAAAAGCACAAGATTCTATTGGGGTGGTACCATGCCAAGAGCAAGCACAGTGCACTATTGATACAGCACTGGGCCAACACCAAGCATGGAGCACTATTGGTATAGCACCGTGCCAGTGCCAAGTGGAACAGCAGGTCATGCAGGAGAAAAGGTGCCTACAGTGCCAGCAAGGGACGAAGATTGATGCCTAAAATGTAAAAAGAGACCTTCAAAAAAATCAAGGAAATGGACAATCCCAAATGACTCAAAAAAAAAAAAAAAAAAAAAAAACAAGAAAGCCAGGAGGAATCCCAGAAGGAAGTGTGGGTGGTTGGTAGATGAAGAACATTTCTCAAACTTCCCACTAGTGAGGAAAATGCTGGATTAGTCAATAAGACACGATCTCACATGCCAGGACAGCAGAGAGTAAAACAGCCTCATGAGGAACTTGAAGCCGTCACCAGCAACACGATTCGAGGAGCAACAGAAAACCCAGGAGACACAAATGCCAAGCCTGAGGACTTGGCAAGGTCAGGGAGGGTACAATGACCCAGAGGCACGGTCCCATGTTAAAATCGGCTTTCTGTTTCCAGAAGCGTTCCCATTTGGTCACACTGTTGTTGGATTTGGGTTGCTGTGTTTTGTTGAGAATTTCCTCGCCAATGTTCATAAGGGCCTGTGGTCTGTAGGTTGCTTACATCTGTGTCTGGTTTTGATCTCACGGTAAGGCAAGTTTGTGGAATAAACTACTGAGTATGACTCATTTGTTGGAAGAGTTGTGAAAAATTGGTGTTAACTCTCAAGCCATTGAAATGGTTTAGGAACAAAGCCACCTTGTCCTGGGATTTTCTCTGTGGGGAGAATCGAGAGTGATAATTGAGTCTCTTTACCTGTTACAGGTCTGTTCAGATTTTCTGTTTCTTCTTCAGGTTTGTTATTTTGTAGCTTTCTAGGAACTTAATCCCTTCACAGAATTTGCCGGCACACTAATCTTCAATAGCATTCTCTTGTACATTTTCCATTTTTATTGGCATATGTTATTGTGCATACTAATGGGTTTATTATAGCAGTCTCATACATGCATATCATGTATTTTATCAAAGAATACTGATTTTAGGGCTGGAGAGATGGCTTAGCAGTTAAGGAGCCTGCCTGCTAAGCCTAAGAGCACTGGTTCCAGTCTCCAGCGGTTCCAATCTCCAGGTCCCACGTTTAGCCAGATGCAAAATGACGCAAGGGTGCAATGCCACACTTGCCCACAAGGGGGCGCACGCATCTGGATTTCATTTGCAGAAGCTGAGAGGCTGCTGGCGCACCCATCTCTATCTGTCTTCCTCTCCCTCTCTGTCTGTCTCTCTCTGTGTCTCTCTCCAAAAATAAAAAAATGTATTAAAAAAAAAGAATACTGATTTTTGGAATGAGTTTCTCTTCCTCCTTTCCTTTCTTCCTCTCTTTCTTTGCTTCAGCTCACTGAGATTGAAGTTATGAGACTGTTCCTAATTTGATGTTTTTTAAAATCATAAATGGTGAACTTAAAAAAACTTCCCCTCCCCCACCACAACAACAAGGAGACAAGAGATTTGGGGCATGAATACTATTGAAGAATATGCAAATCCACTGACAGACTGACTGCTGCTGTTGTAATATTCTATTGGTAATTGACTCTTTGTGTATCTGTGCTATCTAGATGTTTAGAAACCAAGTTCTAATAAGGCACATGCCTTGTCTTCGCGCAGAAGTCTCTGTATTATTGGTGACACCAGCACAGCCTATCCACAATCGCAGAACGCTGCAGTGTGAAGGCGTGGGACAAGGACTGGGAGAGCTCTGGGTGGAGCAGAGGTTATGAAAGCAGGTTTGTCCTGTGAGATATGAAGGTGTACTATGAAGGGTTAAAGAATACTGACCATGGAATCGACAGAGTCCGCAAGTAGGACTAAGTGCAGGAGAATGCAACGTGACAAAAACGAACATAGGAGGATATTCAAAAATTATTCTTGGGCCTTTTTGAAAAAATAAAACTGAACTTTTGTCTTACTCACTTTGAACACTAAAATGAATTCCAGATGGATAAAATATTTAAAAACAAAATACAAAATCATAAAATTATGAGGAATAATTTGACTGAGACTTTAAATAATATTGAGATAGAGAGTGATTTCAAAACCAATAAGTATAAAAGAAAAGAAGTGGATCCAAAAATCATAAACTTCTCATTTATCAAAAAACAACAGTTAACAGGAAACTTCAAGTTAACACATTAAGTCACCAATAGTATGCTAAGCAAGTGTACTTTCAATCTGTAATAGATCAGTGTTCCTTTACTACAAAGATGTTTTAAAAATCATTAATCAAAAAGATGATTACATCAGTAAACAATAGGCCTAGGGTGTGAATAAACAGCCAAGAAACCAACCCTTGGAAATGCCCAAACCTTCACCAAAGAAACAGAAGTAATGCTAATGCTTGAAGAAGTGTGTGCTGCTCCAGCAAAGCTGTACAAAGCCAAGTGACATCAACCCTTTTGCTCAATATTCTCCCTAAATGTCTACTGGGTCAAAGCGTTCACTTAGACATGACTATTAATCTTTCCTCATGATTTTTCCCTTTGCGCTTATGAAACTCTCACTTTTCATTCTGGAATTCACATGTATTTTTCCTTGGAATCCCTGTTTCTTACTGAGTTTTAAAAATACCTGGAAGTTGGCTGCAGTGTTGGACTTCAGGTAAGCATCTAGAGCTCACTCAGTGCCCAGACTCCGTGCCACCCCTCCCTTCCAAACTGAATGAAGCTGCTCCATCGTGTGCTGCTGGGCCTGGCCACCTGTATCCACGTCTACACCTGCCTTTTGTCCACAAAGCCGCTGTGGCTACAAGGACAGATATGAGGGTCAGGCCACACAGCTGGAGGGGGAGGATTCTGGGTGGAGGTGCCCACTCCAGTGCTGAGTTCTCCCCTCATGGTATTTCCTTCGCTCCAGACTTCCTGGCAGGTGGGCAATGATGTTTCCCTCCCCCAGGTGGTTGCCCCAGGGTCAGCTCCGAAGGGAAGTGGGGACTCCACCCCACAGCCCTGGCTTTTCCCTCTTGCCATGTGTCCACGGTGTGCCGCTGCTAGGCTCTTCTGCGAAGCCCCACTATGCAGCCCTACAGAAGCCATGGTCAGAGGAGCTGGGGAGCAGGCCCACTGGGTGGCGAGGGTCCCAGCTCCTTGTCTCCTCCATGCCATAGGCCTGAGGCTAGAAGCTCAGCAGGGGAAGCAAGGGGAGGCTGGGTCTGTCTGCCTAGGTTCACATCCTCTCTCCAGTCCTACTGGTCTGGTGGCGCCTCCATCTGGAGTCCCCATCTGGAAAATAAGAATGACAAAAGGGGCCACACACAGGGGCCCTGTGGGGATGGCCTAGGTTTACCTACGCGATAGCTTCACACACTGACTACAGATTTGCTCACTGATGACAAATCTTATCAAGGCTATCCCACTGGAGGCTTGCAGGCAGAATCAGATTAATATTGTTTGCTTTAACAGACACACATTTCTCCCTCTTCATGACTAAACTTTTCATTGTGAAGAGCTTGCCCTCAGGAGCCAGCCTCTACCTTAGCCCAGACACGTGGCAGAGCCCTTGCATGGGAGTCGCCTGTCCTGTGGTGGAAGTGCTGGACTGGCTGGAAGAGGGCAGCAAGCACAGATGGTGCACTTCCTGTTTACCTCAGATGTGTACTTCCTGTTTACCTCAGATGTGCACTTCCTGTTTACCTCAGATGTGCACTTCCTGTTTACCTCAGATGTGTACTTCTGTTTACCTCAGATGGGGCACTTCCTGTTTACCTCAGATGTGTACTTCCTGTTTGCCTCAGATGGGGCACTTCCTGTTTACCTCAGATGTGTACTTCCTGTTTACCTCAGATGGGGCACTTCCAGTGTAGTCATGCTGGAGAAGTACCATTTTTCTCAGGCACAAAAATATTATCTTATTGGGCAAAGAAAATATAATAGATACAGGGACCAAATATTACTATCCCAAATATTACTATCACTGCATTTTTGTCTTATGAAAAAATGATTGGCTGACTCAATCTTGATTAAATATCCTGCATGGAGTTATTCTCTTAACAATAAAAGTCTTGGCATAAAACAGCCTCGTAGGAAAAGTTCATTTACGGTCAGGTGGTCTCACCCAAACAGTCCTGTCTCAATATTATGCTTCTCAAAACTGACATGCCAGGACTTCGCTGGAGCCTGCATTTGGAGCAGAGAACAACTGGCCAAGGAGAGTTAGTTCTTGGTGCTCCACTGCTACTTCTCTCCCAGTGCTGCTACTAAAAGGACTGGAGGACAGTGTGGTTATTACATGCTTAGGCTTAATTGTATGACGCCCCCGCATATTCACATCCCCCAAACGTGTTCCATCTGCCTTCCAATCATCCCCAGGATGGATGGCTGTTTAACAGCTACTATGACCAGCACACAGCCCCAAATGCTTTCCTATGCTCAGATGGCCAAGAAGACACACCCTTGCCTTCCAGTGCTTGCCTTGCCTAAATGTCCACCTTTTCCCACCTGGACTCCCTTCACAGGTCAAGAATTCTGTCAGAGGAGTTACTCGATAACTGACCCTTTCCTGTTTAGTTCTACTGTTGGCTATGCAATAAGGTGTAAAGCAGATCCCCATGAGAGCAAGGAAAAGCAGAGTCCCACCAGGACCAGCTCCCCCGCCCCTGGCCTGGCTTCCCTCACTCCTTTCTGCCCATGGTGCCTCAGAAGTAACTCATTTCACAAGAGCCCACATCCAGCCTCTGTTGAAGGAAGCGTTCCTCTCTTCATTGGTCATTTAGACAACAAACTCTCCTCCGACTAGGAGGGTCATTAGCATCACGCTCACCTTCCAACGCATGCGCACAACTACTCTCTCTCCACTCCCAGCCCTTCCGTGAAATTACGATGAGCATCTCCGTGCCTAGGAGAATAGATGCACTTAGACCTGGAGAACAGAAGAAGGTAGTACTCAGTGTGAATTATAGTTTCTGGAAATTCATTAAAATGGTAATAGGATGATACTTATTCAATGGGGAAACATGGGAAATTAAGAAGTTGAAAATGGGGCTGGAGGGATGGCTTAGCACTTAAGGCATTTGCCTGCAAAGCCAAAAGGACCTCCTTTCCATTCCCCAGGACCCACATAAGCCAGATGCACAAGATGGCACGTGTGTCTGGAGTTCATTTGCAGTGGCTGGAAGCCCTGGTGTGCCCATTCTCTCTCACTCTCTCTCGCTGCCTCTTTCATGTTCTTAAATAAATAAATAAAATATTTTAATAAAAAAAGAAGTTGAAAATAAGTTATATAAAGATCAGGGTCAGTCAGCAGAGATTCACCCAGAGTTCCAGAGCACCAGTGAAATTCCTTGTGTAAAATGAGCTCATTGTATCAAATTCCTTGTGTAAAGTGAGCTCATTGTATCAAATTCCTTGTGTAAAGTGAGCTCATTGTATCAAATTCCTTGTGTAAAGTGAGCTCATTGTATCAAATTCCTTGGGCTTCAAAGTTCACATTTTGTAATCGGCCACAAATCCTGTCAACTGTTCTCCTTGAAGTGACAGCCTTACATCATCTGCTATCGAGTGGCTTTCTGCCAGCTGCCCAAGTCTGAATAGCTCATCTCTCTGTCACGCTACAGTTGTGCCCACAGCTCATCTCGCAGCACTCTTCAGAGCAGCTTCATGTCTCCTGTGATGAGGCGTTAGCGGTGCTGGGAGCACGTCCTCAGCGGGACTGTGGGCATGGAGATGACAGGTCCACCCGTGGAGCTCAGCGTCCCAGCCTAGACTCCTGCCAGCAGGCCAGATTTTTGTTTATTCTAAGTTTGATTCCCAGAACTAACATAAAATAACATTTGTGGAAAATTTTCCTGCTTTTTTAACTTTAAAATAGGTTTCTAACATTATTCCAGATCAATAATATTTTTCAAAACATTTATTTTTATTTTTATTTAATTATTTGTGAGAGAGGTAGAGAGAGAGAGAGAGAGAGAGAGAATGGGTGTGCCAGGACCTTACAAACTCCAGATGCATGCACCACCTTGTGCATCTGGCTTATATGGGTCCTGGAGAATTGAACCTGGCTCCTTTGGCTTTGCAGGCAAGTGCCTTAGCCTCTAAGCCATCTCTCTAGCCCCACATTTTTTCTATATAATAATAAATAATACAGAGACTCACTGGTATATTCGTGACCCCACAGTGATTAGCAATAACCCCACTGAGGAGGGTCCTTAGTGGAATGGGGGCTGGGGAGAGGGGCATAAGAACATAATCTGATGGGACTAGGACAAAATTGCAATATGTTCGTATATTAAAGTTTCAATGAAAATATGCATACCAACTGAACAGGAAAATGCCCTTAAAGGATCAAAATTACCTAGACACGTGGAACAGACTATTTCTTTTAACAGTTAATGAAAATCTGAATATAGTGGAGGAGACAAACATGACTTAGTGGGTGTCATGGTTAATCTCTTCAGTCAATTTGACAGGATTTACAATCTCCATGGAAATGACTCTCTGGGTATGTCGATGAGAGGTGTTCTAGATAAGGTTACTTATGCTGGGAAACCCACCTAAGCTGGGTGGTGCCATTCCATGGGCTGGGATCCTCGACTATAAAAAGGACAAGGCAGACTGGGCAGCGGCTTGGCATTCACCCTCTGCTTGAGGCAGTCACACATCACTATGATGGCAGGTGGGTATGGAGAAAAGCTATGGGCTTGGAGAAAAGTCAAGATGAGAATTCTACAACTTATAAACAAAATTAACTCGGCAACATTTAACTTTTACGTACGTAGGTTCTAAGAAGAAAAAATTCTCTTTATATCATGCCTGTGATTGGTGCAGAAAGTCCACTTGTTTGCCTGATACTGGCTTCTATTTGTAGTTTCCTTTAGATGAGGAATCTTAATACATTTTGAGTATTTGAAAGGAGTCCTTTAATGCACCAAGCGATCCTAAAATCTCCATCTTCGTGCTCATGTGTAGGCAAAAGCACTGTCCGTGAATCAGAAAGCTCACAATTAGGGTTCCCTCTTCCACTCCCAGCACAACAATCAGCAGCAGTACCTTTTTTTTTTTGTTTTAAGTAAACAAACATCTGCCATGCCTTGAGGTAGTTTCAATGGATGTCCTCCAATAGATGCTTGTGATTTAGATCTCTAAGCCCCTGGCTGGAGGAGGTGTCACTGTGGGTGGATCCTGGGTCCGGCCCTGAGGTGTTACTGGGAGGTGACTCTGCTTCAAGCCTAAAGCCGGCTTGAGCGGTTCCTGGAGTGTGCTTCCTTGTGATGCTGCTGGTGGTCTTCCTCTCGGCATGGATTTGGTAAAGGGGGCCAGCTTCTTTCACCATTGTAGAACTTTCCCTAGATCTGTCAGCTTCAAATAAATCCAGTTCCTCCCACAAACTGGGTCTGGTTCAGAGGTTCACCCCAGCAATGTGAAACTGACTGTGACATGCCTATTACCTTTTCAAAAGTGAAATGAGATAATGGACTGTAAGCTGCTAAAAACAGTGTGTGGCATGGATAAATACGTAGAAAATTGTTTGTGCTACTGAGTCGCCATTACAATGCAATCTGTTCTTGAGAGCGGTGGTGTGAACTGTGCTCTCACCTGGTCATCCTGCTGCCCCTGAAAGGCTCACCTGCAGCTCTATGCACCACCACTCCAAGGTAAGGTTCCCTAGCAACCTCTTCCTTGTGATCATCTACTGAGAAGCTCTCCTGGGACCTGCCCGTCTTCTCCCTCATCTCTCTCCTCAGCCAGTGTGGAATTACTGTCCAGCTGGTGCCTCTGTTGCAGCCACCATGACTCGAGCAGCCTACAGAGATGCTACCATGGTGGGAGGAGGGGCACCCTGGGGTCCTGTGAAGGGGACTGTGTCACATTCAGTACGTGGTGTCCCCAGCTAGCACCTTTCCACAGCCTCACCTTACTAACATTTACCCCTCAGCTTAAGCACATAGTCGTAGTCAGCCTGAGTGAGTTTTCAGCCCAGACTTCTCAGAAATTCACTCCTATGCCCACAGAGATGCCAATGGAGAGTCATCGGCCCTGGAGAGACTGGATCAGGGCAAAGTAGAACCAGATTTTCTGTGAATTTCCATCTGGGCGAAATCTCAAGAACCGGAACTGAGTTCCCCAAACTGGCGACTTTCAAACTTTGCTCGTAGTAAGGAAATACAATTTTGCAAATAAAATTTTATAAAGAAAATATATGCAAGAGATCAGGAGGAGAAAGAAATTCAGGTTAAATGAGAGGTGTGGAGAACTAGTCTCTCAGCCTTTTACCCCAAATCATCCCACAGGTGCTATCACGGGCCCCACCAGGCCAGAGACATCTAAAACCACTGCTCCAGGGACCATAGCAGCCTCCCCAAAAGCCATTAGGTGCGGTCTCGGGTGGGCACACAGGAAGGTCGAGCCCAGCCTTGCTAGATGCTGCAGTAGGCGCTCTTCCCAGGAGAGGCAACGTTTTCCCTCTGCCTCCCTCTGCACGTCCATGACAGCTGGTGCCTGAAGGTCACGGGTAGAAGGGGATCATATCTTCTTGGCTTCTTTGATTACCACCCTCCCCTCACAAGGAAGTTATTATTGCCGCCCAGGCTTGGAAGACAGCTGCACAATCGGGCTTCGATGGAGATCAAGAAAGCCCGGAAGAGTTAAGATGCAACAGACAATGAACAATGGCATGTTCTCCCTGGGCGAATCAGGGACGACATGCAAGAAGTGATGCCTCCTAAGGAAACCCCGAAGATTCTCAGATGACCACATGATAGCCCGCTGCAGGGCTCCCCCACTCCTGCCAGTGTTTGCGGGAGAGAAGTTGCCGGACATCTTGCTAACAAGGACACGGCCAAACTCGGGTTTTGGTTCCCATGCTTGACTCTGCATCCGCCATGCGCCTCCTGATGAACAACAGATCATTCTGTCAGCAGGTGTCATGACTGGCCTGGCAAAGACCCAGGTTGCTTACAGCGATGACCTCAGCCATGTGGTCTTCTCCAGCCCCGACCCCTCTCCACTTGGCACTTAGGGTTATGTTGGTCTCTTCTCTTGCCACTGTAGCTCCAGAGAGCTTCAGTGCCAGTATGGCCCTCCTCCATGGGCCACCCAGAGCCCACACATGCCTTTAGTGGTCACACAGGCTGCCCTAGACTGCTTTCCTAGCCCAGTGACCTGGACCTTCACTGCTGGACACGTGGCTCCCTTGACTTTGCCAGGTCCCAACGGCTGTAGTTCCTGTGGCTGACATCACCAGCTTAGAAGCACTAAGAAAAGTTCAAGTTAACCCTGCATGCTACAGTGTTTCCTCCCCCAGGAAAACCCGAGAAATTGAAAACACGGCTCTACCTTCCTCTTCACTCCCTGCTGATCCAGCCATGGACAAAGCCAAAGGCACATGCTCTGACCAGAGCCCTGAATCAGTGAACACATGAACTTCCATCCTTGGTGGTTCAGGCCTGGACTCCTGCTGGATGAGAAGCACACGCCCTGCTAGTGGCTTGCTAGAAACCCTGGTGTGAGAAACATCTCCATTTCAATCCCGTAGTCCTAGGTGCCAGCCTTGTGGCATCCTGGGTAGAACACCTGCACCTAATCAGAAGATGTGACCCTTTAGCAGGGGTTTCTGTCATTGTGTGAGGACAGACCCTTTACAGTCATAGGCTACATGGTGAAACCAAGTAGATACATAAAACCTGATTTTTTGGTCTGAAGCAATGGTTGTGGAATAGCATTCCATCAAAGGGGCATTCAGTAAGCTCTAGGATAATAGAGTTGTCAGAGGAACTGTACACAGGAGGGGACACTCCTGCCCATAAAAGTGCTCATTTTAGTAAAAATGAGTCCCTGTCTTATATGTCACAGGGATATGACATCATCAACTGATAGCAGTCAGCCAGCACTCCCTTTCTGGGGAGAGTACCATGCTAAGGGTAGTGGCAGCAGTGGGCCAGTCTTGGAAAGGACCCATACTACTCAGTCTGTGCAAGGCTGTGAACCCTGGCACTTGGGCCTTCTGGGCTCCCACTGGAATGAAAAAGGAGAGGAGTCATTCAAACCGCAGGGTGTGAGTGCCTCGCCTGCTGTGGAATCGCTCTGGTGCAAATTCCCATGGCACCAACAATTTGCATGCTTTCTGGCCATTCCCATGGGACCCTCAGCATGCCTTGTCTCTCATCGCCTCAAATCTTCCTGTCTTGCTCACTTTGGACTCTGAGCACCAACCAAGCTTTTCTATTGACCCCGAGTCCACGTTTGCCCACGTCTTCTTCCCTAGCAGGTCCATGTCTCCTGCTTGCTTTCTCGTCTGGCTGATTCACTCTCACTATCATTCTTTGAGCCCCATCCTGACAGCAGCTACCATTTCTAGTCAGTTCATCTCAGAACCAAGGCTGTGTTACTTTTATGTACCCTCCCACTGCTAGCAAATCTCTCCAACCTTACCCCTCTCTCCACCACAAGGCTGCATAGTGATAGGCCTGAGAAACTTCAGTGTGACAGTAGGTGACATCTGGGTCATCTTTTCTTGTTCTTGGTGACTTCCAGGGCTGCTTAGGTCTAACCCATGTGTCCCACTCCATCATTCATTGGGTTGCTTCTACCATCACGTGATCTGTGGTGTGATGGGTCTGCCACTATCTGGTGCATAGTGGATAGGTGGTTCACAGAGCAACTGAGTATGCCGCGTCTCTACTGAGGCCTCCTGGGTCACACACAGAATGCTGGACTGTGCCACCCACATCCGTATCCATCCACACCCTGTACCCACAGCATTGGACAGTCCCAAAAGAGAGATGCTTGCACTGTGGGCAGGCATAGAGCCCACTCCAGTTCTGGGCTTCACTCCACACTGGTCGCCTTGCAAGTCACTCAACATGTGGACCAATAAAGAAAGACTCCCAAGACAGGATAGGCTGACTTTAAACTCCAAAGACATCAGCATAGCTCTTTACCTCTCTTGGTGCTGGAAAATGTGCATTACTGCAGTTTGCCAGTGGGGGAGATCATAGCACACTCCAGATTATTGAATCCCTGAAAATGCAG
This sequence comes from Orientallactaga sibirica, assembly GCA_036365145.1. Lineage (NCBI taxonomy): Eukaryota > Metazoa > Chordata > Mammalia > Rodentia > Dipodidae > Orientallactaga > Orientallactaga sibirica. The sequence continues at coordinate 18,187,489 of JAEOAD010000044.1, read as the reverse complement.
TGAGTGTCTGGGCATCTCTCCCACTCTCTTGCACAGATGTGTCTTCTCAGGTCATCCACGTCCCACGTCTCCTGCTCTCAAGTGTAGTCGCACTGAAACACTGACGTAGAGGTGTTGTCCACAGGTTTTCAATACGCTCGAGGTCCCAGCGATATTGTGACAGTGCAGAAGAGTTAACATAGTCCTGGGATGAGACACGGTGGTGTGGTGAAGTGACTCCACATATTCATCAAGCCCCGTAGAAGTAGATGGCATAGAGTGAACGCTATTGTGTAAAATTTTTAAAGATCAGCTCTCTCTGGGCATGGTGGTGCATGCTTATAATTCCAGCTACTATGGGAGATGAGATAGAAAAAAAATCCCTTAAATTCAGGAATTTGAGGTCAGCCATGGCAACATAGGGAGCCACTCCTTTCCAAAACATTAATTGATTAATTAACTACTAAAAATCAGATAGATAGGTAGATAAATGATAGATGATAGAGAGATAGATGATAGAGAGATAGATAGATGATAGATAGATAGATAGATAGATAGATGATTGATAGATGATAGAAAGATAGATAGATAGATAGATAGATAGATAGATAGATAGATAGATAGATAGATAGATAGATAGATAGATAGATAGATAGATAGATAGATAGATAGATAGATAGATAGATAGATAGATAGATAGATAGATGATTAGATAGATAGATAGATAGATAGATAGATAGATAGATGATAGATAGATAGATAGATAGATAGATAGATAGATAGATAGATAGATAGATAGATGATTAGATAAATGATAGATAGATAGATGATAGATAGATGATTGATAGATAGATGATAGATAGATGATTGATAGATGATAGATAGATAGATAGATAGATGATAGATAGATAGATGATTGATAGATAGATGATTGATAAATAGATAGATAGATGATAGATAGATAGATAGATATAGATGATAGATAGATAGATGATTGATAGATGATAGATAGATAGATAGATGATAGATAGATAGATAGATGGATGATTGATAGATGATAGATAGATAGATAGATAGATGATAGATAGATAGATAGATAGATAGATAGATAGATAGATAGATAGATAGATAGATAGATAGATAGATAGATAGATAGATAGATGATAATAGATAGATAGATAGATAGATAGATGATAGATAGATGATAGATAGATATATATAGAAGATGATGGATGGATAGATAGATAGATAATAGATAGATAGATAATAGATAGATGATAGATAGATAGATGATAGATAGATAGGGGATTGATAGATAGGTGATAGATAGATAGATAGATAGATAGATAGATAGATAGATAGATAGATGGATGGTAGACAGAGGGCAAAATGAACCCAGGTGTGTCTATGCATGTACTTTTACATACACATCTACTAACTGTCCACTTTGATGGAATGAGAGTAAGGTCATCCCAGGGCAATGGTAATTCTTAACATCTAGGTCTCAAATTCTAAATATAATTAGTGACGCAGAGGCCCCAGGGGAAGTCATTCATTCCAGGAAGAAGCCAGTGGAAATGCAGGACAAGCCTGCACTATCTTGTAACAAAGGATGCTAAGGATGTGCTCACAAACTGGAGAGGGCTACATTGCAAGGGCCTGGGAGGCAGCCTGCAGGAGCTCCCAAAGGCGCAATCTGAGTGCATACTGTAAACAGCAACTAAAGTCCCCACAGTAGTCTGCAGTGAGGTCATTGAATAATGAGAGAGGGGGCCGCTTTTGCAGGATGCCATGTAGTAAGTACCAAGAATGAAGGCGATAAGGCACTGCTACTAGAGCCGCACAGTAACATTTGTGAAGGCAAGATCCACTGGTGGATGCTAAAATTCATGTTCCAAAGTTTGGAAAGAAACCAGACATGATTGTCGCTTGTTGGGACATCAACAAGGGGAATATGTGAGAGGACCTTTCACAGATGCTCCAGGCTGAGGGTTCTCAAGTCTCCTGAGTGAAAGAACGTAGTGTTTGCATGTTGCAGACACAGTACCACATCTGCATGCAGAGCGGCTCTCCTGCCTGTACCAGTGGCCAGGGTGTTCTCAGCGTGCCTTGAGGTCATGCACTGCAGGCGTTAGTTTGGAGGGGGCTGATGAGACCCAAGGATCCCAACATCTCAGAGGCTGTAATCGCTAGGCGAGGAAGTCAACATCGATGACCCTGGACGAACACAAACCTCGACCATCCAAGCCCTGGCACGGGTCACGGGAGAGATGGAGTCAGAGGCAGGTTGGAACATCTGAAGACCCTCCAGGCTGAGGATTGCTATTCACCTCCAGCATGCTCTCACAGCAAACCCCTCACAGTCTACCTCCTTGTGCTGTAACTCACTCTGTCTCCTCCCTTTGGCTCCTTCTCTGTGACATATCTTCCAGCACATATTCTCCACCACTGTGCATGTCATCGTGACAGGCAAAGCTTACCCATTCTGGTGCTTTCTCTTTCTTTCTTTCTTTTTTTTTTTAAAATTTTTTAAATTTTATTTTTATTTATTTATTAATTAATTAAAGAGAGAGAGAAAGAGAAAGAGGAGGATATAGGCAGAATGGGCATGCCAGGGCCTTTAGCCACTGCAAACAAACTCCAGAAGCATGTGCCACCTTATGCAACTGGCTTTACATAGGTCCTGGGGTATCAAACCTGAGTCCTTTGGCTTTGCAGGCAAGTGCCTTAACTGCTAAGCCATCTCTCAAACTCTCTGGTGCTTTTTTTCATGCTGTGAGTCAAACCTGCATCCATGGAGGGAAATAATCAGCAGACAAGGTGAAAGCACAGGAGACCAGACACCGCATCTGAGAAAAGTGCCAGGAGGGGAATGCCAGTGGAGTCAAAGACAAAGAGACGTTCTGATAGAAGGAGGATGAAGGAGTCTCTGATCTCCGGTGGTCTTACAGCACTATGACAGGAGCACATCTAGTTTTCAGGGTTCAGGAAACTTATCTCTGGTATGCAAATGAGGACATCAGACAGAGACGACACCTTGTGGAGATTTATCTATGGAGGGATGACAACCACGGAATTGTCCTTCATTTCCCAGTCATGGCCTAGTTCTGCCGCTGACCACTGCCACAGAGCGTCTCCTTAGCAGGATCACAGGATTCTGGGTGTGACGTAATTCGCTTGCTGGTATATGGAACACTTCCCAGGGTCCTCTAACCATGGTAACAAGTCTTCTTGGCCTTAGACTTGAACTTCAGCTCCAAACTGTTCCCTTTTCTACTATCCTTGACACATCCAACACCCCTCTGCTAAGCTGCCTGCCACGTGATCCTCCCTCCTAGCTCCATTCACTCTGGCTGGAATCTCCTTGAAGCCCACAGCTCTATTGCACAGCTAGACTATCCACACATCATCTCTTGGTCTTGGATTTGGTCATTGTTTCAGAGAGAGAATGTCAGAGAAGTAAAGGAGAGCTCCTTTCCTGACCCTTGCCTCACCGGGTAGGCTGACCCATGCTGGCCATACAGAAGTTCAGTATCAGTTAGACTAAGGAAGTGTAGGTCTGAAAATGCCTACTGAGAGTTTTGACGCTACCCTTCACCTACTTTCTACTTCTCTATCATAGACACGTTTGTGCAAATTTTCTTTTGCTGCCTGGAACACAGTCATGCGCACAGGAACAATGGCCCAACAAGCTGGGGACTCCTTTGGTCACTAAGGGAAGGAAGGACTCCCACAGCAGTGGATCAAGAGCAGCTATGATGAACATATGAGATGTGGAAACCACGGGAACCTGGAAGATCCAGAACTGGGCACGTCAGAGTCCAAGTGCAGAGCCAAAAGCTAGAGTAGGAGGAACTATCACGGGCAGTAGAGCTTACAGTCATGGGAGAAGTCAGGGTCATAGCCAGCAATAACTTTCATGTTCATTGCCACTTCCATGAGCATGAATGGTTCCATGGGTGGATTGGCAGTATGGTAATTTATATACCCCCCACCACACACACACACTAACATACACTGTTCTCTGAAAAGGCCAGTGAACTGTGTGGGAACTTTATGACAATTTAGCAAGAAGTTCTCATGAGACTGAATCTCTACCAGGCCAGTGGCCAAAGATGCATTGAGGAAATGGTCTATATTCTTAGGAAAAAATAATTGCTAATTGCATAATAGCTCTAAAAACAGTTATTGAGAACTCATTGAAAATTCCTGTAAGAAACCAAAAGGAGGGCTGGGGGAATGGCTCAGCAGTGAAGGCTTTTGCCTGTGAAGCCTAAGGACCTCGGCTCCATTCCCCAGGACCCACATGAGCCAGATGCACAAGGGGGCGCATGCGACTGGAGTTTGTTTATAGTGGTTGGAGGCCCCCATTCTCTCTTTCTCTCTACCTTTTCCTCTGTCTCTCTCCCTCAAATAAATAAATGAAATATTTTTTTACAAAAGAAACCAGGGCTGGGGAGATGGCTTAGCGGTGGAGGAACATGCATGAGAAGCCTAAGGACCCTGGTTCGATTCTCCATGTTCCACGTAAGCCAGATGCACATGGTGGCCCATGCGTCTGGAGTTCTTCTGCTGTGGCTAGAGGCCCCGGCACGTCCATTCTCTCTCTCTCTCTCTCTCTCCCTCTCTCTGTCTCTAATAAATAAATGAATAATAATAATAACAACAATAAAAAAGAAACCAGAAGGAAGCACATGAAAGCATTCATCACAAGAGGAATCCGTACATTGCTCCACTATGTGCTCAGGCCTCTGGGTTCAGTTGCTCACCATGGGCCTGGATGGTGGTTATAGAATTAAAATCAATGGATATAGTTGGTACTGAAGAGCTGTCTTTCTGTTCTCTCAGGAATGGCTGGGCAAACACGGACAGAGCAATGGCTCTTACATGGCGCCTGCTTTCCTTGTCCAGCTCCACATGGTTGGTGTAGGCAAGGCTTACTCAGAGCTGCCGAGAGAGCCTTGGCAGAACACCCTGTGTTCCTTCCAGAACACGAGTGTGGGGGGCACTTGAGGAGCTGCTAATAGGCCATTCCCTGACTCACAGGGCAATTTCTTACCACCTCCCAGCTTCTGGAGTGGGATGAGGCTCTCTGCCTCATCCCCTGCCCAACTCCATCCCCAGCCCCCACCCCTGGGAAATGGCCTATAAAGCTCCTTAGCCACAGCTCAAAATAAACTCTGGGATTTGATGACTCCTCACATTGCAGTCATCTAGCTCTGTGAGACAAGAGCATCTTTGCCACGGGGACTTCCGTTGTCTGTGTTTGGAATAAACTAGCTGAATGTAGCAAGGCCCCTCTGCTTCTTCCCTGGCAGTATCGGCACTGGCAATGTGTTGACACAATAATGCCGCTATGTGCGTGCTTCAGTGGCCACTCCGAAGCCTACAGGAGTTAGGTATGCACCATAGAGGATTGGTCCCTAGAGGTAACAAGGATTGTTCCTCATTCTTCTCAGAGAACCCTTGTGCTTAGGTAGAAACCCTGGAACCTGCTGTAGTTGGGTGTAATCTATAACATACCAACCCCTTGAGGTGAGGTAACAAAGAATTGCTTCTCATTTTTTTCAGAGGCTGCTAGGTGCCCCAGGTGCCTGTGACCTTCGGGAATCAGGTTGGGTCCTGATTTGTCCCCTTGCCAAAGATCTTCTTGACAAGTGAAGACATCAAGCACAGGTGACTGGGCAGAGCCCACGTCCACAAGTGAAGCTGCAGAGAGCTGGAAGTAGTCCCTAATAGACTCAGGAGAATGGCTTCTTTGTGTGGCCCATGTGGCAGGCATAACAGAGGTTCATACCCAAAATCTAGTTATGTAAGCTGTAGGATTATTTTAACCAACTTGGAAGTTCAGCCTTCACAAGTCTCCCATCTTAAGAAAGAGGCAGTGGGGGAAGGTGTGGGTCACTAAGGCTTGGCCAGCGATACTAGATAGGCTTGGGGCATCTGGGAAGAAGAAGCAGCTCTCTCTCTCTCTCGCTCTCTCTCTCGCTCTCATGTCTGAGGAGATCGCCCTCCTTCTTTAAAGAGCCCATGGCCACTTCTTTGGCGGCATTTGTGCAGTGCCTCTGCTCCTTAGGACCAATTCTCACCACTTCTCATGGCTCTGGTATCATAATTCAGGCCAAGTATAGCCCAGGGGACAGCTGGACGATCTGCAGTGGACTGCAGTGGATCTGTACCAGCACCATTGGTGTGGACAGGACCCCAGGGAGTGTGTGAACTTGAATGGTATCGGACCAAGAAGCTGGATCGGGCTGCACTTGCCAGTAAGAAACTTTTACAAGATTCAGAATGTGGTGTTCTAGTGTTCACAGCCGGGATGGCTTTAGAGTTGGCGTTATTCCTTGTCTGCAACTTGGACTCAAGGGGGTCAGAATGCCAGAACTTCTGTAGCATAGCAGAGAATGGAACTAAATGGTTAGGAAGATGGCGAGGAAGAAGTAGGTTTTAGTGTTTAGACCCCATCATGAACGTCCTAATCATCTCTTCAGGCAGGTCCAAGCAGGCTCAGGAGGGACTTGTCACCCACGTGCTTGGGAGCCCCAGCCACAGGCTCCTTGGAAGTGACCTTCCTGACCAAGACTTCCTGATCTATTTCCGTAGGAATGAAGCTCCCTGAGTGACTGAGCTGGATAGCAGCATAAACCATCATGAGCAGGATAGCAGAGGGAACACTTGGAAGGCTGAGACAGGAGGACCATGACTTGAAGGGCAGCCTGGGCTATAAGCAGAGGGAACACTTGGAAGGCTGAGACAGGAGGACCATGACTTGAAGGGCAGCCTGGGCTATAAGCAGAGGGAACACTTGGAAGGCTGAGACAGGAGGACCATGACTTGAAGGGCAGCCTGGGCTAAAAGCAGAGGGAACACTTGGAAGGCTGAGACAGGAGGCTCATGACTTGAAGGGCAGCCTGGGCTAAAAGCAGAGGGAACACTTGGAAGGCTGAGACAGGAGGCTCATGACTTGAAGGGCAGCCTGGGCTATAAGCAGAGGGAACACTTGGAAGGCTGAGACAGGAGGCTCATGACTTGAAGGGCAGCCTGGGCTATAAGCAGAGGGAACACTTGGAAGGCTGAGACAGGAGGATCATGACTTGAAGGGTAGCCTGGGCTATAAGCCTGGGTTCAGTCTGGCCTAAGGCCCAGTGACTGGTAAAGGGCTGTTTCTCCTGCAGAGAGTCATTATCCATGGAGAATGACAAGGCTGGGCACCAATAGCCTGTGTCCTAAGAACCATCCTCAGGATTACAGTTCACCTAGAACAGCCTGCCAAAGGCTTCAGACAACTCCCCTGTCTGCCACTGACATCTCAGTCACCATGACTCCATGGAATCCCTTGGCCCAAGCAAATGATGGAACAGCTTTGGCACAGCCTGAATCTGTGGAGGAGACGTCTCCTCTCTGGGATCCATTCAAACTAGCAGCTCTTTGAATCCCTTCTTAAATATCAGTAACACACCCAAATGAGGAATCAAAATTCCAAGAGGCCCAACTTGGTGTTGCTCCTCATTTTTGTGAGTAGGGGAGAGATACAACCGCTAACCCCTCACCTTAGAAGAGTGTCTCGGCATGCCCCACACTATGGCACCCTTGAAATTTCTCTAGGGAACAGGGACCCTCAACTTTCATCAGGTGTGTTTCACAACCTCAAACACACAAGTCTTCTCAGTAGGTCCAGAGTGGCTGCACTTCTCTCTCACTAGTTTATTCTAAGCACAATGTCATCAACCCAGGGGACCAGTGTAATGTCATAGAGAAGAGAAAGTCAAGATGCCTGAAGACTAAAGTATGACACAGGGCTGGAGGGCTACTTTACCCTTGAAGTAAGTCTGTGACAGTATGTTGCTGGCTTTGCCACTTGAAAGCAAGCTGTCAGATCCACTCTAGTTTCCTGAACTCTTATGTTAAATGTGCAGTTCTGTCTAGTGAAACAATATCCATAAATGAAGCCTGACCCAGCCTTATATGCATCCAGCATTACTCACGTCCATGAGTATCCACCCCCACGCACGCTGACCAGATTTATCTGCTTAAATTAGAACAGTCATGCACTTCTTTTGGAGTGTAGCACATCCCCCTGGGCTGTGCTTTCTACCCAACCTTCAGTGGTCTGCTGGAACTTGAATCTGATCATACGTCTAGCAGTAAGGAGGTGTAGTGATGGCTCCTGAGTAGACTAAGCATAGTCTTGTACAGAGGGTGCTTTGGGGGAGGTAATGAAAGCTTCCTCAGGCCACTCACAGTGAATACCTTCACACGGGAGTAGAGAGGCCACTCCTCTAGGGGAGAGCAGGTTATGTCCACTGGAAGCTTCTGTTGCCTTAGAATTTGAAGGTCCACTGTCTCCCAGCATCATCAAATTCCTGCCATGTGCACATATTTCAACTTTTAACTTCCTATTCCTTCCCAGAAAATTGTCTCATTTAACCGTAGACACCAATGAGTCTGCGCCTCTTCCTCCATTGGGGTTCATCCAGTCACTGGTGGGGTTCAGAGCTTGACTGTTAGTGACCCTGAAGCTACAGGAGATATGAGTCTTCTTCAGAGAAGCTTCTGGATCTGACCATATCCTTTTCTTCCCAAGCTGTGGTTATCTGGACGAGACCTGCACAAGATAGGGCCAGCAACTCTTCCGTAATGCGCAGCAGTGGGCTTATCAGTTCCCATCCCTGCCCGAGGGGTCACTGGGACTCAGTGATTGCTGGAGGAGGGACAGTCGTTCTCCTCAGTGATGTATGCTCTGGTATGTACGGGTAGAATAAGGGCTTCAGTGAGAGGGGACAAAAGAAGGTAATGGGGGCTATGTGATCAATATATATTTTATCTATATCATAGATATATGATATATGTCTATATAGATATAGATATATATCACCAAAAAAAAAAAACCCAAGAGTTACACAGGTCACTGGCCCACCTTCTCCTCTCTGCCTGGCAGAGAGGTGCAAGAAGGGATCAAGGGACAGCAGGCACCACGGGGACAAATGGCTGTTCTGATGGGCATGACCAGAGGGAACATCATCTCCCAAAGCCACTCCTGTCCCCAGCACACAGTCAAAGCTTAGGCAATATTTGTTGAATGACGATAGAAAATAATAAGAGCTATAACCACTGATTTCACACTAAGGTCTAAACTTTGCATATCCAGGAACCATCTGACTGACTGGGTCTCCAAGATGATCAACTGTGAATCCCTCAGTGACACAAAGAAAACACATGCCCCAGCAAGGTGACCTAGATCCTGAGCCCAGCATCCGGGCCATGTCCTCTCCTTCCATTTGTTTGCAGCTGTCCCCTGTTGTGTGACCAGGCAGCCATGGTCAGCATCTCAGCCACGCTGGCTCAGACCTGGCCCGTGTGCTCCCTCGCTGCTCCCTGCTGTTATTCCTCAAGACCTTACTCACACCCACACCCTTGGGCACATGCTGCGTATCTGAATCCTTTTGGCTGTCTCCCACACTGCCAGACTGAGCCCTGGGTGGAGGGAAAGGCTATTTCTGAATCACCTTCCAAGTTAGGTACTCTGTAAATGGCAGTTAAGTTGCTGTATTTGAAAAGTATGGCCTCCTCCAAGGAAAAAGTGATCCTGGCAAGAACGAGAAGTCACACATGAGTTGATCAAAGGGTGGAGCTGTATAGGACTGACTGGTTTTCAAAAGGAAAAACACACATGGGCAAGAGCGTAAGTCAGCTTGCTGCCCAGTAAGTGACTATTTTCAGATTTTAGATGGAGTCAAGTGTGAATTTCAGCACAATTAACAAAAGGAAACATCCATCGCAGGAACTGTGAAGACAATCCTGGACCAAGTGCATGTGTCACCGTCAGGGTCTGATGAGGGGAGACAGCTGAATAAATCAGGCTGGCACGGCAGGCGGGCAGTGAAATGTTAGTACACCTTGGCAGGCTTACATCCCTGTCTCCAGGAAGCTGGTCTACTCTGCCTGGCTGCGCTCCACAAGCCTGATGCAGACAAATCCATGCCCCTCCACCTACTTTGTGTCTCGTGTCCCCAAGAACTCTATCCTAGCGCTCATCCCCTGTTACTCCTTCCCACTGGACTGTGACCTCTTTGGGGACCCAGCCAAATACCTCATAATACATGCCTTTTGAATGAAAGAACTGAACAGATGGGGGGAAAGTGAGATAAATTAAACTGATTCAATCCTATCCTTTTTCCTCAGAGCATCCATCAAGAATGACAAGTTCACCTTTCTACTTAAATGTCACCCAGACTTAGGAATTCAGAAATGCCCCACCCCTGCCACAACAAGAATCCTCTAGGGTGAGGCCTGGGATCACCCCTCAGCGGTTGGACTCCCAGTTTGACCACTGCTTTATTTCCAGTCGTGCAAACTTGGCTGAATGCTTTAGCTCCCTACCCCTGGTTTCCATATTTGTGATAAGACGAACCTTATGAGGTTGTCCTAGGATGAGACCATCAGCTCACAGGGGCACTCGTGCCTCTGCTTGTCAGAAGCACAGGCAAACTGGCTCTGGAAAGGGGTGGGGCAATCTTGGGACTGAGACCTCCATCTGTGGGGTCTTATGTCATCTGAAGGTAAACAGTGTCAGAAATGAACAGAAGTTGAGGACCCCCAGTGAGGTCTGCATGCTGATGGGGAGGAACCGCACACATCTGATGGCTGTGGTGTGAGAACAGAGGCACATGGGGCACACAGGGTGTGGCCCCTCAGTGACAGCCCAGTCACCTTTTATTTGTTCAGGATCGCAGCACTGTCCGTGATCATGACCCCTCCCACCCAGAACCAGACTTACCACAGCTTCCACCGTGTGTGTGTAAACCTCCATTTAAATCATGAACAAACTTGCTAGGTGGTGTCACACATATGTAATCCCAGCACTTTGAAAGTGAGGCAGGAGAATGAGGAGCTTAAGAACAGTGTTAGCTACAAAGCAAATTCAAGGCCAGCCTGGATACATGAGATCTGTCTCAAAAATAGAAAGAAAGAAAGAAGAAAGAAAGAAAGAAAGAAAGAAAGAAAGAAAGAAAGAAAGAAAGAAAGAAAGGGAGAGAGAGAGAGAAAGAGAAAAGAAAGAAAGAAAGAAAGAAAGAAAGAAAGAAAGAAAGAAAGAAAGAAAGGAAGGAAGAAGGAAAGGAAGGGAGGAAGGAAGGAAGAGCAATAACTTTAATAATAATAGGCAAAGTAAAACTTGAGCAACAAATTATGAAAAAATAATAAGCTCCTTTATTTTCTTCCAAATTATAAGTTGGCTAAGATGACAAAATAGTTCAATTAAAAAACTCCACACAGGGGCTGGAGAGATGGCTTAGCTGTTAAGCACTTGCCTGTGAAGCCTAAAGACCCCAGTTCAACGCTCAATTCCCCAGGACCCACATAAGCCAGATGCACAATGTGGCATGTGCATAAAGTGTTTAAAAATTAAAAAAAAAAAAACAACTCCACACAGGAATCAGAGCTCTAGAACTCTTAGGGCGATCCTTCTAGGAAACATAAGCACAGCCATGTTTGCTGGGTACAAACCACTGGAGAGAAAACCCAAACCTGGAGCTGTGCTGGAACTTCACAGCTGAAATTATAAACCTAATTCCTGGCAGAACGGGTACCTGGTGTCTGCAACAGCCTTGAGCAGCTCATGGAAGCTTCTCATCACAGGTTAAGCGTCCACCTCTCAGGCACTGAATGTTCTAGAGACAATCCATTCTGTTATATTTAGTCTATGTTTTAATGAATGTCTTGTTTTTGTTTGTTTCCAAGGTATCCACCATTACAAATCCATTACTTTTATAAACTCACAAGCCATGACTTGGTCATTGATGAATAATATATAAATGTTGTATATTTAAGTAGAAGTTGCTATGTCATTTGCACAAAAAAATTCCTCAGGAATCACCAAGGTCAGAAAAAAGCTGCTGGCTTAAAAACCCAAAGACCAAATGGGACTTGTTCACAGTCTTTTTCCAAAGAACTTTCAAGCTAACTGCATGCTCCTGTCCATTTTTGTGTGTGGAAAAACTAACTCATATAGTAAATTATCCCGGAGCCCCAAATCCTGTCAGAGCCCAGCAACCCCAGCCAGGAGCCAGCAGCCCGCGCTGGCACTTACAGGATGACAGTGAGTCACACGGGCTCACTCTCTCTTTTGTCAACTCTGCAGGGTCGTCTTCCTTCCGCATCCAAATCTACTTACTGCACCAGGAGCCCCAGAAAGCATGAGACTAAAGACCTTTGGTTTTGTCTAAATCCAAATCTACCTTAAGCTACTGATTTGTGCTCGAAAAGTCAAAACAGACAGTAGGTTCTTGTGTGCTAGAATGTGAATGGGATGAGGGCGAATGTGAGAGAGCCCAGAAAGCTTTCTGAACTTTAAGAAATTTTGTAATCCTCCTTGTGAAGTATGGGACTAAATGTGGTGACTCTTCAGGGAAGAAGCCCACACAATGACAAAGAGGCCAGGTGGTTCCCAGCATCTCATCACCCTAAGTTTTAGTCCAAAAGCCACATCTGAAATTATAGCCTTTAAAAATCCTTTACAGGGCTGGAGAAATGGCTTAGCAGTTAAGGAGTCTGCCTGCAAAGCCAAAGGATCCCGGTTCGATTCTCCAGGACTCACGTAAGCCAGATGCACAAGGGGCACATGCATTTGGAGTTCGGTTTGCAGTGGCTTGAGGCCCTGGAGTGCCCATTCTCTCTGTCTGCCTCTTTCTCTCTCTCTCCCCCCACCCACTTGCAAATAAAATAAATAAATTAATTAAAAAATCCTTTACAAACCCTTACACATGTCATTCACAGAACTGAGATGTTTATTTTTAAATTTTTATATGTTTAGTTATAAGCAGAGAGAGACAGAGGGACAGAAAGAGAGAGAAGGAGTGAACGAGAAAGGGAGAGAGATAAAAAGAGAGAGCTTGGGTGTGCTAGGCTGTCTAGTTGCTGCAGATGAGCCCCAGATGCGTGCACCATTCTGTGCATCTGGCTCATCTATGTGAGTATTGGGAACAGAGCCTAGCCATCAGGATTTGTGAGCAAGCACCTTAAGCCCAGAGCCATCTCCGCAGCCCTGGGATATCTTTTGCTTTGTCCTTATGTCTCTAGAACACAGGGATTGTAGGGGTGTCCTGTGTCCCCTGTGTTCACTGCTACGTTCCCTGCAGCAGGTCTACAGTGAGTGCTCAATACACATTTGTTAAATCAATAAATCCAGGTGTTATTACATAAATCTTGGGTGTTGAGTCACTTATTCAGCCCCATTGGTGTTGTCTCCTCTAATCCTCAAGACACTGTGAGGAAATGTGTATCGTCTGCACTACACAAAGCTAAGATCTGTGGAAAGGAGGGCTTGCCCTGTCAGGCACAGCCAGCAGGTCAACACCCTGGCACAGCCAAAGGAGAAGCCTAGAAAAATGGACTAGACTTGTATGAGGCAGAGTTATCTAGATGGAGACAAATAGTAGAATATATAGGTATATACATTTTATGTTTGAATACATACATATATATATCATAAAACAGGGTTTACTTGTGTGGCTTACACGATATGAGATGGGCAGTCCAAGAAAGGCCATCTGTATGCCTGAGAGACTGAGTTCCCTAGTGCTGCTGTTCAGTTCCACGAGTTTGGATGCCTCATCAGTCCCAATGTGGTGATGAAGACCGAGGAAACTCCTGGAGAGTTACTGGTCTTTAGTCCACATTGGGAGGCAGAAGAAGCTGGAGACTGAAGGCAGCAGAGGATGGTGGCAGCAGCAGCAGTAGGAAAAGTGGATTCATCACCAGCGTGAAGGGAAGCCAGGCAGGCCAGAAGCACTGCCTTTCCCTAGACCTCTGGGCCACCTGTGAAAAGATGCTGCCTACTCTGGGGGAAGATCTTCCCCACCTCAGTCAGTCCTTCCAGAAAGTGCTCTCACAGACCTGCCCAGCGGTGTGTCTATCAGCTGACTCCAGATCCAATCAAGTTGGCTATGGAGATTAACCATCACACCCCACATCTCCATCTACCACCAGCTTTCTCCATTCCTTTGGTTCTAGAGCTTGCAGATAGTTGTAACCAGTGGCCAAGCAAGGGAGGAAAAGACTACGAAGCTGGAGGAGGGTCTCCCAACTGAGAATTGGGGACAACCTCCCTCCAAAGTACTTTGTCTTTTGAAGAATGACAGGCTGGGGGCATATTGTAAGGAGTACCCCGTGAGCACGCTATCTGCTGTCTCCAGACAAGGTTGGTCTTTGTTATAGTTGTCTTTGTGTTGCTGGAACAAAACTCTTGACCAAAAGTACCTGGTAGAAGGAAAGGGTTTAATTTTGGTTTACAGTCTCAAGGGGAAGCTTCATGATGGCAGGGGAAAGGACGGCATGAGCAGAGGCTGAGCTGAATGAAAAGGAGAAAACAAGCTGAGCAGCAGCTTTCATCTCTCTGCTTCCTGACTGCAGATGCGATGTGACCAGCTGCTCCATGCTCCTGCCACCATGCCTCCCACCATGATGTACTGTAACCTCCAACTATAAGCCCAAGTAAACCCTCTCCTTCCTTAAATAGTGTCTTGTCAGGTAATTTATCATGGCAATAAGAAACTAACTAATGCAGATAGTAGAGCACAGGATTTACACACCCAACAGCTTCGCAGGCACTTGGAAAATCCATAGCTTGTTGCTCCTGCTGCTGCTGTCCCTCTAAGGTGGGCTGTCAGGAAGAATTAGTGGGAAACTTTGAGTAATAGCAATCCCTAGCTGGAAGGAAGACAGGCTTAAAGCACAAAACTGCATCTCAGGACCATATAGTGAGCCAGTCATGGGTAAAACTTTTCTCCCACACACCCTGCCCAGGGCCAGCACCAGGAAAGAATGGCAATGATGCAGGAAGGGCTTGAGGCTGCAACTCAGCGGACATCACCTGGGGAGGCGAGAGGTCTTTATGAGTTCCCCTGTCACACATGTTCCATGTGCCCGGCTTCCTGAACCAATGTCAAACCCATCCACTGGTGTGTCCTGACCCCACATTCAGTGTGCAGATGTGAAAGGGATTTTAGCTGATTGGAGGGCGTGGGAAGGATGCAGGAGCAATTCAGCTGCATAAACTCAAATCTGTCTCCTCAAGAAGAAGTGAAACACTCTCTAGAAGTTTAGAGAAGAAAAAGTAATCCACATAATATTTACTTAGCAGGCAGTGGAGAGTGAAGCCAGCTTTCCTAGGGAAAAACAATTCCCAAGAATGGAGTCAGGCAGTTGTGCCTGGTCTGGCGTGCTGGGGCGGGGAAACCCTGCCATGGCCCTGACATGGGGAGGAGGCCTGACATCGCCATCAGAAATGATGTTGCAATGCTCCGTCGTGAACAGCTGCGGGGGCTTCTCTCTTATTGCCATTCCATTAAAACATTAAAAAGCCATTTCCCCTTGAAGTTCTAGTGTTCTTTTCTTTCTTTCTTTTCCACTTCAGATTACAGTCTGAGGTCAGAAAATGAGACACAAAGAATCCACAAGCACGCACACGCTAGATTTGGAAAACTTCAACCCTCCCCATGCACATCTTAAGCTGTGCTAAGCCCAGATGGTGTACAGCTTGATCAAGACCAGGTGGGCGAGCGCTGGCGGATTCCTGAAGGAGTGATTTTATGCAGGGGACTGATCAGTGGGGATGAGGAAGAGCCCTGACTACCCTTGAATAATATTTTATGAAGTAATTTTAAAATAGCAAGCAGGGGCTTAGTGGTTAAAGCACTTGCCCACAAAGCCAAAGGACTCAGGTTCAATTTCCCAGAACCCACATAAGCCAGATGCACAAAGTGGCACATGTGTCTGGACTTCATTTTCAGTGGCTAGAGGCCCTGGTATGTCCATCCGTTCTCTGTCTCCCTCCTTTTCTCTCAAAAATAAATGAAAATTAAAAAATTAAATAGCAAGCAGAGCAAAAGACATACAGCAACCAAATGTATAATCTTATTTTAAATGCATGTCAAGTTGTCGTAATGTGAACAGTATGTTTATTAAAAGATGCGTTGAGTTTTTATATTTGCCTCAGAAGATCTTGTATCCATGTAGCCAGGAGCAGAAAACACATGGTAATTTCAACAGAGGGAAGTTTAGTTAAACAGGAGTTTCGTAGGGAATGGGGAGATGCTCACTCAGAAAGGACTTACCTCCAAGCATGAGGACCTGAGTTTAATACAAGAACCCACGTAAACAAGCCGGCATGGCTGTGCCCACTCGTGAACTCAGCACCGAAGAGGCAGAAACAAGGGGATGCCCGGGGCTCCCTGGCCAGCCAGTCTAGCTGACTTAGTGGGTTCCAGGCCAATGAGAGATTGTGTCTGAAAATAAAACGGAGGGTACCTGAGAGGAACAGAGGCAGAGGTTGTCCACTGGCCTCCACAAAGCACATGCATATGTACACCCATGTGTACCCACGCACACATGGCACACATGCCACAAAGGCATGATTTAGGAACATGAAAAGGTTGGAGAACAGAGTTTAGGAAGTAAGAAGAGAATGATCATGACTATGTGAACACCAGGTGGCAGAGGCAGGTGCTGAGGAAGCCCTGACCCCAAAACAGAGCTCAGAGGATGTGGTCCACTGGGGAAGGCCAGCTGGACCTCACTGGAAAGAACTGGAGCGCATTCTTCTTAAAGTCTCACTGCATCTGCTTATCTGACTCACTGGCTATAGTGTTCTCACAGGGAACGCGGGGAGCCTGATGTGAGACTGCTGCTGGAGGGGATTCCCTTATTGAAAGCCACCTAGACAGACAGGAGCAACTGCAACAGTGCTTGAAGAGGGTCAGGCTGTTCTCAACTGGAATTGACGTTGAGAGCATTACCCACGTGGAACTGGTTTGATAGGCATGAAAGACATAACATTGAGGGGTCATAGGTCTTTCCCCGTGGTTCCTGAGAGCGGCTGAGACCTGGCCATGCACAGTAAAGTTAGAGTCCCTGCAGGGAAGCCTTGAGAGGCCACCATGTGAAGTGTGAAGCTGTGAGGGTGACTCCCAAGCTGCAGTGGAGACCTCAGCTTATTGGAGAAGTCGGGAGCATGGGATGTCCACCAAGGGACGCTGCAGCACACAGTGCAGCTGGCCCGAGATGGTCTATGTGCCGCACGCATACACGGCAGAGCTGGCGGAGTGCGGTCTCTGAACACAGGTCATCATTTCATCGTGAGTATCGAGACCAGACGTGGAGCTGCAGGTTCCTTGTTTGCTCTGATGGACTTGGGTTTTGCTTGGGTCCAGTCTTTCCTTTCTTCCATTTGGGGATGGGGGTGTTTACTTTGTGCTAGTTTGTATCAGAAGTGCATAACTTTTTCCAAAAACTTTATTTGAACAGTGCTGCTAGGACTAGACAATCAAAAAGATGTCCCTAGCCTGGGGACAAGGTTTAAACAGTGTCATTTTGGATGTAAGTTTACAGGACTTGTGAAATTGTCAATCGTTAACACATCTAAAATCACCCAGGAGACAAATTTAACTTATATCCTAGATTAGTTAAGAGATGGGAGAAGCCACCGTTTTAATGTCATTCCATTGACAGGAGTCCCCAACTGAAGAAAAAGAAGAGACAAGCTGAGCACACACACTCACCCCTCTGCTTCTTGACTGTGGGTATAATGCTGACAGCTGCCTCAAGTTCCTGCTGCCATGTTGTTCCTTCTGTAATGGACTGCACTCTCAAACCCTTCCTCCATAAGCTGACTTTTGTCAAGTATTTGGTTATAGCAATCAAAAAAGTAACTACTGAGCCTTATGGGAAGAAAATTAACATTTTAACTTATATCCTAGTGTCCAGATATTAGATTTTAATATCATTCTCTGGGAAGCAGGATAGATATCCTTTAAAAGAAATGACTTTAAAAGAAAAATATACAAGAAACATTTTGTAGGGCCAGAAAATAAGGAAGGGCTCAAAGAATTTTTAAAAG
Source organism: Orientallactaga sibirica (assembly GCA_036365145.1). Lineage (NCBI taxonomy): Eukaryota > Metazoa > Chordata > Mammalia > Rodentia > Dipodidae > Orientallactaga > Orientallactaga sibirica. Next base: position 18,169,617 of record JAEOAD010000044.1, on the reverse strand, counting down.
AAAAATAAGCAAGAGCACAATTCTGTACCGTGGGGTGTGGGCTGTGACAGAGTATAAATGAGCACCCCTAAGAGTGTGATGTGGCAGGGAAGGGAAGGAAGAGTGTCGTTACAGTGGAGAAGCCTGACTGACATGCGGTCAGAATTCTGGAATTCCATAGTTAGCCTGCGGGATCCCACAGTGTATCTGTCAGTGCTCGTTGCTGAATGGAAGAGCAGCTCAGTAGCTTAGACTTACAGCTTTTCATTCCTACTGCTGTGCAGATGAAGGTGAATGCAACAATGATCAGCCCCTGTCATGAAGCCCGAGGTCCAAGTCTAGTTTGCATTTCTACTTTCATTTCAGTGCTACAACTTGGGAGAAGTCATTCAGGCAAAACAAAGGACAGCAGGCAAATTTCGCAGCACCTGAATTGATCATAAGATCAATGACAAAGTGTTAATACTCTAGCAGAGAAAAAAAATCTATGTCCAAAGAAAAACTGTTGGTGCTGGAGATATATTCAGTTGGGAGGAGAGCTTGCCACGCAAGCCTGAGGGCCTGAGAGGACCTGAGTTCAAGTCCCAGCACCCATGCAAATACCTAGGCTTGGTGAAGCCTGCCTACAACCCCAGTTCTTTGGAGGGGTGGAGACAGGAGAATCACTGGGGCTCACTGGTCAGCCTGACTGACGACAGCAGCTTTGGATTCAGTGAGAGACTCTGTGACAAGGAAACAGTGTGGAAGAGCAACAGAGGAAGACATCCATGTTCGTTTTGGATCTCCACACGCACATGCGTGTGCATGGGGTGAAAGCGTTTGTGTACACACTTGCTTGCACTATACACACACACATGCCAAACGCAAACCACACCACACACACAACAAAAACCAAACAAAAATTCCCAAAATACAATTGTTGAATTGACATTATTAAAAACTCTAAGTCTTGATTCCTTCTTCCATGTTTAAAGACTAAAGGGTCTGGCCTTCCCACACCAACAAAAACCTTGCACACGCAAGTCTACAGTCCCATTGTGGAGTTGCCAGGGGTCACAACACAGGACCACATGAGATTTTCCAGCTTAAATTCACATCTATTTTTCTTTTTAGCAGAAAGCATGGGCTGGAAATGCTACAGTGACAGCTCAAGCCCTTTGGGGGAGAAGCTCCCCCACTATGTTTGGAGCATCTTGGGTTGGATGAGTCCGCCCTGGAAAGAAACTTTTGGCAGAGCCTGACTGTGGCCACATATGTTCATTTTGATTCATCTGCATTAAACTTGAAGGGGTTTCTAAGCTTTTAACAACTTAATCACGAGGGGAACAATGCAGATGATAATGGAGGCTGTGGCGGTTAATCCCCCATCCACCTGACAGTTCTAGAGTCACCTAGGAGACAAGTCTCTGTGCGTGTCTGTGAGGAACTTTCTAGATTAGGTTAACTGAGGTGGAATTACTGTGGGCACCATCCCATGGGCGTGGGTCTCAGAGGAGAAAGCTGAGCACCAGCATTCATTGCTCTCTGCAGCCAACCTCTTCACGTGCCCGCCGTCACGTCTTTCCTGCCACAACGGACCACGCCCCCTGGAACTGTAAGACAAAATGAACCATGAACCTGGTGTTGGGCCACAATGGAGAGTGAGGGGACCTCAGGGAACAAAAGTGCACATCTCTCCTCATGCGCAGTTGTGGCTAAGCTGGACCTTGGCCAGGTGGCTACAGGCTACAGAACTCTGTGAGGTTTAAAGACAAACCACAAGGGCTGGGCATGTAGCTCAGTGGTTGGGCACTGGCCTGGCATGCACATGACTCTGCAACAACAACAAAAATCAATGACATAAGAGAAACCCCCAAAGTAGGAGTGCTGTATTTTGAAAATCTTCCAATTAATTTAATATTAATTTAATTAAGTTAATTTAAATAAAGGGTCATCCTCACCATGGGGAGCCACATTTCATTTGCAAACCAAACAGAGTTTCCCAGCTCAGTAAGTGAGCCACAAGTCCGGTGTTTGAGACCCTTTCCTAGAAGAATGGTGCTGGAACCAGACTACTGCTGGGTGGGTCCCAGCAGACTAGGTGAGTCACCCAGTGCCCTCCGCAGGCAAATCCCTGGGGCAGGCTCTCACCTCAGCCTGTGAAGCTACTGATTTTGGCCACCAGTAGAGCAGTGAGTCAGAGCGGAAGGAGCCACAGGCTCCCACAGACTCTGCCCACCACTGTCCCACCCACAAGGCCTCTCTGGTCCAGCAGCCTGGGTCTTTCAAGCCAAGATGTATGCCCATCCTTCCCCCTGCTCCAGTAGATCATCCGGGCACCCAAGCAAAGGTGGGCTGCTCACCAAAGCCACACTGCTCATCAGGGGTGAAGTGAAAAAGTGAATCTGCTCCAAAGCTGTCTCTGCTTCCCTACTCCTCCTTCTCCTCCTCTCCTCTCCTCTCCTCTCCTCTCCATAAGTAGTATGTGGGGGACCACCTAGGATCCCACAGCTTGTCTTAATAGCTTGAAATTTGCACCAGTCCTATGATTCTGGCATGTGTTTATTCCCTACATAGGTACAAAATGCATAAAATTAATAGATAAAAGACACTATCAGGGATAGAGACTAGCTGCCCGGTAATGCCTTTGCTTCTTTAACTAAGTTAATGTATGAAAATATAAATCACCACAGAGGAATTTGTTGACTTTATAATTTCCAAGAGTAGCGAAAATCTAAGCAAAACATGATGAAAAATTCATAACAAAAATGACTTGCCAGTAAGTGGCAGAGTCTTGCATCTCCAGAAATGCCATGGGCAACCTAAAGACAAACAACTGGTGAAGCTGTCCCAACATAAAGAGTTGTTAATGTACCAAGTACATTGACAAATCACTAAGATACACATAAATCAGAAAAATACAAATACAAGGAATAATAGCTGCATCAAACTGCTATGCTATTATTAAACAGACTGGAATTTACAGTAATTAAGAGTTTCATTTCCTTCCAGAGGAAGCAGTGACATGAATACTGCTTTTACTACCAGCCTGACAACCAGCTCCAAGGTTATGGTGACAAATACAATGATAAATCCAAACCTATCAAAGCAGAAATCTAGAGGCTACAAAGAACTCAACACTAAATCAGACTGCCAGCAGGCCTGCCATGGCTCAGGGAAAGTGCACAAAAAGAGGTGGAAATATTATAAGAACCACAGAGTGGTAGGAATACCTGAGACATGGCCTGCACCACTCACAAGGACTGAGTGAGACCTTCACGACACAAGAGTGAATACTATAAACCCACTGAGGAGGGCCCCCAGCATAATGGGAGCAGGAGGAGGTGATAAAAAGAGTATAACCTGTTATTCTATAATATATGTAATAAATTTTGTTTAAACAAGTTAAAAAAGATTATTATTTCCAAAATACTGGTGAAAAAAATAAAAGAAGATTAATGAACTTCCATACTGGCAAAAACACAGAGATGCAGACATAACTACTCTCCTGGGCAAAGCCATCTCGGCCTCAGCTTCCGGGAAACAATCTAGTCACGTGCTTGCTAGCCCAGCTCAAGGACTCCTAGAAAATTATTCTAAAAGCAGCCGGGCAAACAGACAAGGCAATTTATCATTTCACTGTTGAATGAAACATTGGCAAACATCTACATGATCATCAATAAGTGAGCCATTGAAGGGACAAGTGCCAGCATCCACAGCACCATGACATGGATTGTACAGTGAGTGTGTCTTTGGGCTTGAGAAAATTCTTTCATCTAAATTCAGGTTTAAACACAGTACAGGGCTGGGGAGACACCTCAGTCAGATGAGGGCCTGAGTTCAGTCCTTAGTACCCATGTGAAAAAATGCCAGGCGTGGTGGCATGGGCCTGTAATCCCACTGCTAGGAGAAAGAGACCAGAAGATCCCTGCGGCTCAGCGGCTAGAGAGTCTAGCCCAATTGTTGAGCTGCAGGCCAGTGAGAAACTGTCAAAAGGAAAGGATGGCTTCCCAAGAACGACACCTGAGGCTGACCTCTGGCCTCCACACGTATGTACATAGGTGCACCTGCCCACACATGAACATGCCATGCACACACATGTATAAAAACAGGATGCATTTCCATATCTGTCTATGTACGGCTATACACCAAGTATTAAAGATGGTTATGATTACGTGATGAGCTGGGTTCTATTTAATGCTATGGAGAGATAGGCCTACGCCTATGTTAGGTGAAGAACAGTGCAAAACTTATAAAGAATTCTAATATAATGGATTAGGCTATCTTCTGTTACTGTAACAAAATATTTGAGACATTTATTACTTTATATAGAAATGAGTGGTAGGGGGGCTGGGGAGATGACTCAGCAGTTACAGCATTTGCCTGCAAAGCCTAAGCACCTAGGTTCTAGTCCCCGTAGCCACATAAAGCCAGATGCACAAGAGAGCACATGCGTCTGGAGTTCATTTGCGGTGGCTAGAGGCCCTGGCTTGTTCATATATATATATATATATCGCCACCCTGAGACTACATAATGAATTCCAGGTCAGCCTGGGCTAGAGTAAGACTCTACCTCAAAAAAAGGAAGGAAGAAAGGAAGGAAGGAAGGAAGGAAGGAAGGAAGGAAGGAAGGAAGGAAGGAGGAAGGGGGTGTCGCGAGGAAGGAAGGAAGGAAGGGAAGGTTTAAGGAAGAACAATCTTCTTCTGAAGACTGAAGGAAGGAAGGACTCACTGGGCCTCAGGGGACAAGCCCGCCCAAAGGAAGCCAACCCTGGTGTGCCACGTGGTGAATGCAGGAAGGAAGCAAGGGAAGGGAGGAGAGCACTCGAAAGAAAGAAAGAAAGAAATCTTTAAAGAAAGAAAGAAAGAAAGAAAGAAAGAAAGAAAGAAAGAAAGAAAGAAAGAAAGGAAGGAAGGAAGGAAGGAAGGAAGGAAGGAAGCAAAAGGTTCAGTACAGTACCTGGGTCAGTGTGTCTCTGATGCCTGCCTCATGGGATGGCATAACAATGGTGGGAGTGGGTGGAGAGACAACAGACACACCTCAGACAGGAGGTCAGACACTCTGGAGAGAACTAACCAGGGGCCCATGAGAACCACATCAATCCTTCCTGAGGACCGTAACCCCAGTGAGCTCAGATCTTCCCCCTAGGCCTTAGAGGGCTCCTTACCACCCAACACTACTGTCCCAGGCTCCAAACTTGTAGCATTCAAGCCCTTGGGAGACAAACCACATCAAAAGCATTACATATAAAAATGTATTTATTGTATTAAGAATATTACTGCCATAATTTTGTTTAGAATCACAGAGTAAAAGTAATACTAATATGAATATAATCTTAAGATAGAGCAGAGAAATTCTTATGTTTGAACACAGCATGGAGAGTGAGGCGAAGGATGCTGAAACGCTCTCTCAGGCAAACTGCAGACTGTGGAGTTCAGACAGGTTTTACCCTTGTTCACACCCTCCTCTGCTATCGTAGTGTTTCTTAAGCAATTCATTAACTTTATAATTAAAATACTGTTAAAGATAGTTTGGGAGCTGGGGCTATGGCTCAGTGGATAAAAGCAATTACTGAACAGGCATGGCCACCCGAGTTCAGATGCCAGAACCCCCATAAAGCTGGATGCAGTGGGCAGAGTCTGTAACCCCAGAGCGCCTGCAGTGAGATGGAGGGCGGAGACAGGAGAATCCTGGGACTCTTGGCCTTAGGCAGTGGTGAACAAAAGACCTTGCTGAAAAAAAATAAGAAGAAGAAGAAAGAAAATTTAAAAATCAACAAAGTAGAAGATGAGGATTGACACTCAAGGCTGTCCTCTGAGTCCACATGGCACAGTGACACGTGTGAGCCACCCCCCCAACTTCATCCTCACACACACATCACGCATTCACATAAAAATAAGAAAAATATAATATCACTTTTGTCTAATTCCTTCTAAGAAAATGAACTCCCTCCGAGAAAGAGCACTGAACAGTTCTGCCACTGTGCAAAACAAATTTTGCTATTCATATGTGTAGATTTCTTCACACCAAGCAAGCACCCCATGTGTGCTCAGCCTGTGTATGAATCCCATGGGCTGTGGTGCTCAGTGGTTAGGCTCCATCTGCAGAGAAGACGCCCGGCTTTCTTTGTGACAGTCATGTGGGTGCACAGGTGTGGCGAGGAAAGAAATGCCTAAAAGTCACTTTATTCCACAACACATACTACGAAACTGTTCTGTTTCTGTCCCAAGTGACCTCATGTGGTTTCTATGGTGAGAAGTCTATTTCTGGGGAAATAGCTTTTTTTTTTTTTTTTTTTTTTTTTTTTTTTTTTTTTCACAGAGCACTCTGGCGGCCCAGGTTCCATCACTTCTCTACTTTGTGCCCTGCTTCAAATTGTTAGGGATGAAGGATGGTGAGTTTGTGTCAACTATGAAGCCAAAGGAAGTAACTCAGAAGCAGTCACGTTGGCCAAGGCATTTGTCTTTTCTAGAACTTTCCAGACCTCACCTCTAATATATCAAGACAATCTGAAATAGCTGCAGTTCTGACATGCAGGGTCCAGCTTGGAGCCTCCATCCCTTCTGGTCTTCAGAGCTTTGCAACTCTTCACAAAGAGCAGTTGGCCTGGCCATGAGGAGCCATGAGGAGGTCCTGTGATGGCTTACAGTCCCAGCACACTCCCAGAAGGAGTCCCTCCTTCCCAGGTGCCTGGGACCTGCCCCCCTCCTCCCAAGACCTTCATTCTCCCCTTTGGTGCTAGACATTCCACATCCCTCCCACTGGGTTCCTCCTGGATGCTCGCAGGGCAGCAACAGTCTCATAACTCACCAGACCCTCTTGTTTACCTCCTGAAGAAGCAAAGAGGCTCATTCTGGGTCCACACTGCCTGGGTTCGAAGCCCAGCTCAGCCTCTCACTGGCCAGGGGATGTGGGGAAAGTCACTTTTTTTCTGTCAAAGGGCACCATGGTGGGACCCAGCTCCATAGAGCTGCCAGGAGACTGAGCACACAGTCTGAGCATACTGGACCCCTCACTGCTTGGCAAGAGCAAAGCTGTGGTCATTTTCTAAGCACCTGCTTATAGACCATCACTGTGCCTTCTCACACCTCACAAACCTCTGAATCAGAGAGGTTCTGGAATTGTCTACATTCCCAGCATGCCTTGCTCCAAACCCCTCTCTTTTCTCTGCTTGTCCCTGTCATTCAACTCAAACAGTAAAGATAGCTTCCTAACCATAACCTTGGGCACATAGATAGATAGATCCCATAACCTGTGATCAAGCGCTTTGACATATAATATTATTATTCATTTGACTGATAGATAATCAAAGCTGTGTCTGAAGCCACTAGGGAAATGCAGTCTGGCATGTTTGAAAGGATTAAATAACTGCGGGTAGTTCTCCCTCAGAACCAGAGAAGGGACTCCTCAGCTTCTAATTTTCCATTACCCTGTCATTAGCAGAAGGCTGGCTACAAAACTTCAGCCTAAAGTTTGAATTCATTTTCCATGCAGGGCAGTTCCTTGCCAAGTGGGGAAAGGAATGAGTGCCCAGCCTCTGTTCCTGTGCCTGCTGGCAGAGCCCTGGAGGCAGTGGGTCCTGTCTCTGAGAAGCGGGGACAGCTCCATCCTCAGAAAAGGCTCTGTCTTCTCTGGCTTTCTCTGCAGAGAGGCAAGTCCATGCCCAAGACAGCCCTGAGGCTGGAGCTTCAGGCATCCAGCTCTCTTCTCCCAGGATCAGGATCCAAATCACCCAGGGCTTTTGTGGTGATGGGCCTTTCACTGGCCTCTGGTCTCAAGCCACACTTCCAGAGTTTCTGCTGACAAATCTCAATAAGTAATTATCCTATTCAGTTAAGACTTTTTCAGGAATGCTCTGTGCAGAGTTATAAACAGCTCATCCAGCTGAGTCAACATCTCCCACCTAGCCCACTACATGCCACCCTGTTTCCCCCTAATACTGGCATAACAAGTAGGGCTGCAGGCTGGAGCTGATAGGGTTAGACAGTGGGCATGCCACATATCACCCCCACTTGTCCTCCGGCCCTGTGTGCTTTAGTGTCCAGGGGAGCTGGGCCTCCTCCTATCCCTGGGCAGTATGTCAGAGGATCTGTAGATCCCCTTCAGTGGACAGTGAGTGGCAGAAGAGACAAAGACCACTGTCTGTTCAGAGTTCTGTGGCAAAGAATGGTGCCGATCTAACCCTATGCCCAGCAGCAGTGTGGACACAAGCTAGGCAGAGTATCTTTACCACCATGAACCACTCCTTCCCAGTTTATGACATCAGTAGCAGATAATGGTGCTGGACAAGAGCCACTGGAGTTACCACTGCAGGCCTGGCAGCCACCAGGTAGCACATGCCACTAAGATTTAAGGAATGCCACATGCACCAGACTCTGCCGGGATTTGTGTTACCTTAGGCTGAGGCTGGGATGCTTGCTTTACCTCTTAATGTGTCTCAGACATAGAGGCTGTTGTGGGCTCCACCATCTCCCGTCCTCAGCCTCCAGGATTTTATAACTCAGAGACACAGGCTTAATGGAGGATCACCAGATCAGATCAGAGACACAGGATCAATGGAGGATCACCAGAGCAGAGCAAAGACATGGGATCAATGGAGGACCACCAGAGCAGAGCAAAGACATGGGATCAATGGAGGACCACCAGAGCAGAGCAGAGACACAGGATCAATGGAGGATCACCAGATCAGAGCAGAGACATGGGATCAATGGAGGATCACCAGATCAGAGCAGAGACACAAGATCAATGGAGGATCACCAGATCAGATCAGATCAGATCAGAGACACAAGATCAATGGAGGATCACCAGATCAGATCAGATCAGAGACACAAGATCAATGGAGGATCACCAGATCAGAGCAGAGACACAGGATCAATGGAGGATCACCAGATCAGAGCAGAGACACAGGATCAATGGAGGATCACCAGATCAGATCAGATCAGAGACACAAGATCAATGGAGGATCACCAGATCAGATCAGAGACACAGGATCAATGGAGGATCCTTTGACTTGGATCTTGACTGGGATCCCGTGGCAAAGGCCTTAACTGCTAAGCCATCTCTCCAGCCCCCAGAAAAGTATTTTAAATGAATAAAGTTCATTTTAGAGTAAGAGGGGAAGAAAGGGAAAGAAAGTAGACTCCTCAGAGAGGACGCTGCTCCCAGAGCTCAGAGAACCCACAGCTTCCGTGGGAACTGAGCTTTTATTAAAGGAGAATGCCTGCCCGTCCAGATTAGGGTTAGTCTTGAGTGAAAGGGAGAGGTGCTGATTGGCTCATGGTGCATCCAGCAGAGCACAGGGTTTTAGGAAACATGACAGGGAAATCCGTCCAGGCCAGGAAGAACTGCCACCCCCTTTGCCATCTTGTATTCCCAAGGGCCCTTTTTCTGATCTCCCCAACCCAGAAAGCTGTCTCCCGCAGCGTTTTGGTATTAGGGCACATGCTGCTAATGGGAATGATGAGGAGGAAGGATGCTGGGGAGACGGAGAAAGATGCTGGAAGGTCAGTGTCTTTAGGATGGAGAGAGACGGGCGCTCCAAGCTGGTAACAGGAACCCAGGGCCAGGTGAGTGATAAGACATGAAAAGTTTCCGGGGTTAGGAAGACAATGAGGATAACCCTGAGCCACAAACACCACTTCAGGGTGGCCTCTTATGACAAGTGCCTACTCTGGGGTCTGTACAAAAGCAACCCACCTGTATTTGTTCAGAGACAACAACTTCATATACTTTGAAATAAAAATAAGAAGTAATTCTTGTCCCTGCAATTTCTGCCATTCCCACACATTGGCACTTCCAGAGGGACCTCCCCAGGGCTTATCCCTGGTTCACGTGGCCCCATGCAGAGCTGCTCCTGACGTGGCAGGATTCTTGCCATACAGCTCTGCAGAAGCTAGGACTGAAAGAGACTTTTATAGTCCACTCTAGGCTGCTCTGCGCAGTAGGAAACGGGAAGAGGGAGCCAACACTAACTAGATGGAATTTTTAAAGGATGGATATAAATTTCTACACTGGGGTTTAACAGCAAACAAGAAAAAAGAGAAAGATTCTGTGCATATTTGGAAAGAGTGGAAACTTGACAACTAGCATTATCTGTGTGGGAGCTGACACCAGTCAGGCAGGTCAGTGAGGGAAGCTATCAGAGGTCCTTGAACTCCACTAGTGAGTCATCCCAAAAGGAAAAGTCCTCGGGAGCTCTCGGGACACAGCATGGGAATAGCCACCATGTGTCTCTGTAGGATCTTCTGCAGTCGCCCACACCAAGGGCCTGTGAAAACCCAGCCCCACACCGCCAGCTGATCTGCAGCGGCTGGAAGAGTTCACTTAGCTGGAAGATCCCCACCCCAAGCCACATCCTGAGCCCTTGAAGGCCTCGAGAGGCCCACTTCTGCTCAGCACCATCCCTTATATCTCAATGCCTCTACACCCCACAGTGGACAGAGCTCTCTATACAGTAAATCCTCTGAAAATTCACTGTTAAAACAGAACCAAAAATACCCGTCTTTCCAATCTCTCCATCACCAGGAGGAGGAAGTACTGCTGGGGACTTTGTAAACACACACGTTCCCCCAAAAGTGCATGAGCTGCTCCTGGCCATGTCCTTGGTAACATCAACAGGGCCTGTCACAGCCCCTTGGGCTGAGGGCAGGGATGCTCAGAGCTGAGGCTCGGAGGAGATGGTTGGAGCTGACATTGCATTGCTGCAGTTTTGACACTTCTAATCAGTTTCCATCCTGAGAACAGCTCCATGGAGATGATAACTTCCCTCCACGACGTTCTCAACAGGGTCCTCAACGCCCCATACTGTGTCATGGATTATTGGCTGTATAATATTGACTACATGAGAAAGTCCCTGATATTCATCTTGTTTTTATTTATTTATTTTCTTCTGAAATAAGGAGTATCTGATAAAATGGATATTATCCCAAAATTAGAGTTGAAATAATGTGGACTTTTATCAAGTCCACAAAAGAAAAATCATTTCAAATGTAAAACCAGAATATTCAGAGAATGCTCACTGCATCATCTATGCCAAATCAAAACGAAGTGAATTAAACAGTCTTAAAGCAACAGATCTTAATGTTTGGTACATAGTGGCAAAACCCTGAGAATCTTTGGCTTGTGCAGGACTTGGTGCCGTTGGAAAGACTGGGCAGAAGATGGGACATCAAAGTTGGCCAGGCCTGAAGTGGGTCAGGTTAGCAATGAAGTTCAGAGGAGCCCAGAGGGGCTTCTCAGCAAGCAATGTTAAAAGCCAAAAGGGCCGGGCGTGGTGGCGCACGCCTTTAATCCCAGCACTCGGGAGGCAGAGGGAGGAGGATCGCTGAGAGTTCGAGGCCACCCTGAGACTACATAGTGAATTCCAGGTCAGCCTGGACCAGAGTGAGACCCTAACCTCGAAAAAAAAAAAAAAAAAAAAAAAAAAGCCAAAAGGGAGAGAGAGAAAGAGAGAGAGAGAGAGAGAGATCTATGCCTGCTGACATCATTCGGTCAACATTGTAATGAAATAACTTTTACTTGGGCTCAGCTAGACACAGAGAAGGGATCCACATGAAGGAGCCCTGACTTCCTTTCCCAAGGTTCTGTGTAAAATGTCATATCATCCTGTCTCCCCAAGGATCTGACTCACAGAGAACTTGAGCAACGATGGCTTGATAAGGCTTTGGCACAGGTTTCTGGCGCACTCTTCGAGAGCGTTGGAGGCCTTGTGACCACAGCCCAGCCAGAAATGCAGCCACTTCTGAGGGCTGGTTGGGGGCAATCCCAAGAAGTGCATTTCAGAGTTCTCTGACCTCAATTTGGAAGTCATTCATCTAAGGCAAAAGCACCCACACACAGGGTGTAGGATATAAGATTTAGAAATCCAACCGCCATTTACATGCTGTAAAACCTGCCGGCTCTACAGTTTCCATTATATTTGTAAATGACACTATCCTGACATAGGGAATGATGAAGACTTTGTGAGAAACACTGAAATATGTGAAATGATGAAATCATACAGAAAATGGCCAGAGCAGAGACTCAAATACAGGTCTTCAGGCTTTGTTACAAGACAAAAGATACTTACATTTAATTCATTTGATATCCCTATAAAATGGCTTCCCATATTAAAATATAATTTCCATTGGAGACAGGTTTTTAACTTTTTCTTGACAACTTCCATAAACATAAACAGCATACAATGATCATAATCCCCTCCCACCACCCTCCTTTCTCCCCTTCTCCTGTCCCCCTCCACTGAATTCCTTCTTTCCCACTAGTTTTGCTTCTATTTTGATGTCATAATTTTATTTTCCTCACATTATGTAATCTGGTGTAGATAGTGTCAGCCACTGTGGGGGCAGGAATATCTAGGCCACGTTGGGTCTGGAAGCGGCATTGTAAGCAGTCGACTGTTCCTTTGGTCCTTACATTCTTTCCACCGCCTTCTCTGCAATGGTCACTGACTGAACTTTGGAGGGTGTGATAGAGATGGCTCAATGCTAAACACTCTACTGTCACTTCTTAGCACTTTGGTAAGTTTTGAGTCTCCCCAGTGGTCACTACCATCTGAAAAGAGAAGCTTCTCTAACCGAAAGTGGGAGTAGCATTAACATATGGGCATTAACATAAGTGCTTAGAGGGCAGTATGGTGGGCATAATACATCCATTTAGCTAGACAACAGTAGCCCACCTAGGGCTTATGGACATCCCAGCCGTAAGACTTTCATTAGGTTTTCAGTAAGCACCCAGGGGGAATTTCCTCCCGTGTAATGAGCCTCAAATTCGATCAGAGGGCAGTTGGTTTCACCCGTAACAGACATGCCACTTGCACTTGGTAAATTTAACCTGGTTGTCCAAGCTGCAAAGCCACAGGATCCATTACTGATTAACACACTGATGGCTTTTCTCCCTCATCAGGCTGCAGGCCTTTCCAGTATCCTGACAGCTGGCCCACAGGGAAGAGGCTTCTGGCTGGGCTCCAGCTTGATTTCTCAGTAGGGGTCAAAGGTTTTTGACCACTGGTTTACTGGTATATGCCTACTACTTGGAACATGACAAAATGCTTAGATATGTGAGGGAGTGAAGACGGAGAGAAGAAAAGGGAGGTAAGCAGGGAGGAAGGGAGCGGATAGTCCTCTTAGAGTATCTGGTGAAGGAGCAGAAATGCCAAGGGCTGAGGAGGGACAGGGACAACCTACCGGAGGAAGCTGTTGGCGTCTAATCAGGAGGCATTCACTGAGCAGGGATTGGCTGTGCAGGGGAAGAGACAGTGCTTGCCTTCCCAGGACAAGAAGACCAGTGAGGAAGCTTCCTAGGAGGACTGCGGGAAGCGGCTCTAAATGTCCCCATGCGTCTGGATTTGAGATGGAGGCCTTGGAGGGGACGGTCCTCTGCCTTCCCCTGAACACATCCATTCTTTCTGGGGTGGGAGTAATGATTACGGCCCCACCCCACCCTTCTCATGTCACCTTCACTTGACTCAATCTAGAAGTGATGGTGGTCAGTGTTTGGAGTGACCCAGTAGTATTTTTTTGTATTTTTTTCTTTTTTTTTTATTGACAACGTCTATACTTACAGAAAATAAACCATGATATTTCCCTCCTCTCCCCCCTTTCCCCTTCACAACTCCACTCTCCATCATATCCCCTCCCTCTCTCCATTAGTCTCTCTTTTAATTTGATGTCATCATCTTTTTCTCCTGTCATGAGGATCTTGCAAAGGTATTGCTAGGCACTGCAAGGTCATGGATATCAAGGCCAATTTCTGTCTGGACAGTTGCATTGTAAGGAGTCATACCCTTCCTTTGGCTCTTCCATTCTATCTGCCCCTTCTGCCACAACGGACCCTGAGCCTTGGAGGGTGTGACAGAGGTGTTTCAGTGCTGGACACTCCTCCATCCCTTCTTCTCAGCACCATGTGAAAAGAGAAGCTTCTCTAACCAGAAGTGAGAGTAGCATTAATATGTGAATATGAATGTTAAGTATAGTGCTTTCCCGGGCAGTTTGGTGGGAATAATATATTCATTTAGCCCACAAGAGCAGGCTTTATACCCCTAAGGCTCATGACCTCCCCTGCCATAGACTTTTGCTTACGTTTTTCAGTACCAGGTATGTATTCCCTCCCATAGAGAGGGCCTTCAATCCGATGGGAGCAGTTGGTTTCCCCAAGAGTAGACATGCCACTATTGCCCCCATTTGGTCATTGGCCTGTCTGGCCAAACTTGAGGTTTCCAGTGTCCACTGTGTTCACCGCTGATGATTTCTGTCTCCCATCCGGCTGCATGCAGTGCAGCTTTTTCCAGCTTTCAGTCAGCTGGTCTACAGGGAGGTTTTCTGCCCAGCACCAGCTTGATTTCTCAGTGACCTTGCCACTCAGGCAAGTGAGGTCTTCAGCAATAGGGTCTTACCATCTGTTTCTCAAGGGAAACCAAGGGCTCTTGGCAATAACCTGTAATGTTTTAGAGGCAACAGGAACCTCCCTGGCCAACATCTCACTGGAAGATATCCCATCCCAGGCACTGAAAATTTTCTAGTAATAGTCTATAGCTTCTGGATGTGTCATTATTCAAAAAAGTAGGTTTACATAAGTCTTATTCAGAATATCTTGAATTTTGATTGATCTTCCCCCTGACCTTCTTTTACACATTTTCTTCCCCTGGACTCACTTAGCCCTTTCCTCTGCCTGTAATCTGTTGTTGTATCAGAAATTTCACAGAATCCCTCACAGTGAAAGATGTCAGGAGATAACACTTCTGCTACACTGCCTCAGTGAACCTCACCTTGAAAGTTCAATGATCTGTGGGCTGGGGGTGTTGTGTGTTTCTGGTGTAATCTGGCTGGATTTTTACGTTTTGACATGGAATTGAGCTGTGTACTAAGATGGCTTGTTGGGTTGCATTAATGGCTTATGCCTTTTATTAACTTAATTTTCAGTCACATAATATATTTTGCCCATAATGTCCTCCCCCTGCCTTCTGTTGGTTCTCTCCCCGCATCTGTCCTCCACTGAACCCCTTCTTCTTTGTGATTACCTACTTTAATGTAATTTAAAGTCATTGGTGCTTTCAACTTAAAAAGACAAAGTTTTTTAAAAGCAAAGTAATAAAAAATATTGCTGATAATCCAAAAAGTATGATATAAACAATGACTGAAGAAATAAAATATGGAGCACAAAAAAATTGAGAAAGCACAGATAAACAAATAAAGACAAAAACCATTTTTTTTTTTTAAAAAAGCCACAGTGGCATTGGATACAGCTGTGCTGGAAGGACTTGAGTATTGCTTCCTAAAGCAGCAGTGAATGCTGGGAGAATACATCAATGTCTGCACAGTAACGACACAGGGTGGCCAACACTGTCACATGAGAGTCCTACTTCCTTGTTGGTCAGTTGTGCAGCCACACCACCGAAGGATCAGGGAACATTGCCAGAGGAGCGGCAGAAAGAGCATAGGAGACAGAGGATCTGAGGAGTGCTTGGGACCACTGTCTTCTGGACGTGAAGTAGCCGTTGCATTCATGACCCTTCAACACCAGATCTGCACAGTATTGGAAGCAAGCAGCTTTAACCCCTGAGCCATCTCTTCAGCCCACCCTGCACAGTACTGAGCTCATCAACATTTCAGCACGGATGATGAAGGAGGGACAAAAAAAGACATTAAAACAGAGCAAGTAGCCACAAAGAAGAAGAGGTTCAGTGGAGGAAGGATGGGAGTGGAGAGTCAATAGACAGTAGTGGGAGGAGATTATGGTCAAAATGCAGTGTGTACAAGTTTTTAAATTATCAATAAAAAGTTCAACAAGGGCTAGAGGGATGGCTTAGTGGTTAAGGCACATGCCTGCTAAGCCTAAGGACCCCGGTTCAATTCTCCAAGTCCCACATAAGCCAGATGCACAAGGGGACACACATGTCTGGAGTTCGTTTGCAGTGGCTAGAGGCCTTGGCATGCCCATTCTCACTCTCCCTCTCTCTTTCCCTCTCTCTGTCTCAAATAAATAAATAAATAAATAAACAAACATAAAATGGTTTTTTAAATGTTCAACAAAAAAAAAATGAGTCTGTTTAAATAAACTGGTAAGTTTGAAACAATTTGTAAGGGACACATGTGTCCCTCCTGAGCCTTCTTCTCTGCTGGTGGCACCTCTGGACCAGGATCACTGACAACTTGGAAGCAGTCCCAGGAGACCATGTACACACTGGTAAACAAGGAAGCCAACGCATATCGCATTGTCTGCTGACCTGTGGACCAGGGCGCACAGCAAAAGCCTGAGTTTCCTAGAAGGATGTAGTCTAGAACTGTGGACCTAAGGCCCAGCTCAACTCACTCCAGACTCCACGGGAAATACAGCCTACACCCACATATCATGACCCCTCAGCATTATTACCAGTTTTGCAAGCAAAGAGGAAGATGACACTGGGCCATTCTTCTGTTGAGAGGCTGGAATGGCCGTGGTCAATGACTGGACTCAGACCACAGCTCTGTCTCTTAAAAGTAACCTGACCCTGTGACTCCTTTTTCCTTTGAACGTGTTCCTCCTCCTCGGGTCATTATGCTGGCTAAATGTGATCATTCACAGGGAAAGCTTACCACAATCCCTGACACATTATAAGTGCCCAATAGAGTTTAGCTGCCATTAGCTTAGTTATGCTTTTTGCTTTTTATATCATTCCCATGGTTATACACACCCGAATGTGGACATACACATCTAAACCAGGGTTTGATCCCCTAACTGCCTCTCCTTATGGTCTTGTTCTATAGATCTCTCCAAAGCCCAAGAAAGACTTCCCATGGCCCATTGCTCACACTCATCTGTGGCTCTGAGCCAGGAGTGGGAGCTTAGCACTGGGAAGCTGCCCCAGTTTCCCCCAGACCAGAACGCCACATGAATCCCTCCAGCTCAGCCAGGTGACACGCTTTCTCAGGATCACACAGTGCCAGCACGTTGTGCCCTACCTGGAAGTTAGAGATCTACAAGGCATTTTCGTAAGGGATCACCTGTGGTCCTACGCGCCACTCCACAGGCAAAGGCAACGCACGGTGGACCAGGTTAGAAGACATGACCACTTAGAAATGTGACGGGCTCTGAGTTACTTATAATCCACAGACTTTGCAAAAACAATCTGTGCACAAAAATTGTTCCACAGCCATTGCCTGTGTGCCCCTGTGGAGATTTCCAATTTGCTTTCTGTAACTTTCTTAGTAAGGAGTAACAGACACGCAAAACGTTTCTTCTGCCGGGCGTGGTGGCGCACGCCTTTAATCCCAGCACTCGGGAGGCAGAGGTAGAAGGATCGCCATGAGTTCAAGGCTACCCTGAGACTACAAAGTGAATTCCAGGTCAGCCTGAGCTAGAGTGAGATCCTACCTCGAACCCCACCCCCAAACAAAATGTTTCTTCTTTGCCAGAATTCTATTATAAGCTAATCTTGTGCCCATGTTTAAGAAGCTGGACTTTTGCACATTTCAGTAAAAAAGAAGAGACTGGAATATATATGTGTATATATGTAGTATGTTTATTTGTATGGTGTACATGCATGTGGCATATGCATGTGGAGGCCAGAGGTCAACATTTTGAGTGTCTTCTTCAATTGTTCTCCATTTTACTTATTGACCAGCTTAAATACAACCCATATCTCACTGATTCAGCTATAATAGATAACCAATTTGCCCCAGGGATCTGCCTCCCAAGTGCTGGAATTACAGACATGTGTGTCCATGCTTGGCATGTATGTGAGTTCTGGGGATCTGAACTCATGACTTCCACATCAAGGGCTTTGCTGACTAAACCAACACCACAGCCATAAAAAATATTTTTTGAAATGTATTGTGAACACACACACACACACACTCCACTCACTTGTAATCTGAGCAGTCAAAGTCAATAAAAAATGTCAACCCTTTTCAGCTGGTTTCCATGGGAACATGTGTGAAAGCAAGTGTATATCCCACACAAGCCCTAGGTTTCCAGGCTGATGAAACGCTCCGTGGTCTGGCTCTGGGGGTGTCTGATTTCCACAAGCACTTACTTGGCCGAAACTGCCTCCCCTGGCTTTCCTCTCTTCTGTCCCCTTCCTCCTCCTCCTTCCTCTCTCTGTGGGTCCCCAGTGCCACATGTGTGCCTCAAGGTCCCTGGCTGATTCTCTCCCCCACCCCCACTCGCCTCTTCACCCAAGGGCCTCTGGGATGAAGGTCAAACATCTGCTTTCCATCTTCCTGCACTGTGAGCTGAAGCGGGGCGGCCAGATCTCCTGCTCATAAATCATGACTCATCTGGACCGCGCTCGGGCCGTGCTGGACTGCTTCCTCCGCGCATCTCCTTTTATAGAAGAACGGCTTCCCCGACTCCCGATTGCGCCTCGGGCTGCCATCTTCTAGTATCATTTTCTCAACTTTTATTTTTGAAATGGACACAAGAGGAGAATTCACTTCTGGAAGGAATTTGAATTAACTATCAAATGCACAGTGTATTATAATACAATGAAAACGTGGGAGTCCTGGCAGCACTGTGCTATGTGAGGACACGGGCTGCTTGATATTTTAAATCAACGTTTTAAAGTAGAGCTAGTTAACACATAATAATAACTATGCACCAGCCCAAACTGGAACTTTTCAGTCACTTAATTCACCCAGTAATCCCAAAATATAGGTGCTATTGACCTAACTTTACAAGTGAAGAAACGGAGGCACAGAATGGATAAGGAATTTTCCATTCTTTTGCAGTAAAATTATCCCATTTCACAGACAGAGCAAGTGAAGTACAGGACGGTGTAGTGAATGAGGCTGTGATAGGGCTTTTCAAATTCTTCCAAGGATTGTCTTTTCCTCAGACGCCCAGTGCATTTCAGTGCCAAGGTATGGGTTTACAAAAAATGCCCAAGAAGTTTTCCACTTCTGCTGTGTGGAGTTAAAGTTCTGACAGATCTCCAAGGATGCAGAGGAAAAACAAAGACCTGGAAGGCAAACCCATCTTCCCTGCTGAGCTCTCCACCATCCCCACCCCTGTTCAGATGGTGGGGGAGGGGGTCCCCCATCGACTCTACGGTAGACATAGGCTGGGTGTACCAGGGGTCTGGCATCCTCTACCTGGAGATGGCATCAGGCCCTTTGGTCTGAGAACTCTGTCCCCAAGACGGGCTCCACCTCCAGATGCCAATCACAAGCCCCAGTTTGAGAGCTGTGCTACTGACCCACCAGTTACAAATCAGCTCACCTCCTCCTGTTGGACAAAATTGCCAGCGTGGCTCACAGAATGCTGGGCCGGGCACAGGGCGGGGTGGGGCAGGGCAGGTGGAGCGTGCAGGCTCCTCTGGTGTTCCTCCAGACACTGTCCTTCTGGGTTTTTATGGAGATGCACTTCATGGGCATGGAAAAAAGGGAATGACGTACCGTGAACGCAGTGTCCAGCTCTTGCTCATGCGTGGAGGTAGGATCCCTTCGCAAGTAGAGGCCTTATCATTTATTGACAGATTTAAGTCAGAGAATTTCTTGATGGCCAGTTCCAAGACAGAAGAGAAATTCTCGTTTATGGCCTGTCTTAAAGAGGGAGTTATGAGCCAGGAACTATGGATGAAAACCAAAAAATATATATCATAGTATCACAAACTTCCATCTTACTGTTTTTCATAGATGCACATAATATGCACAGATTTATCTGAATTGGCTTACTTCACAGGGACACACAAAAAATGAATGTCAAAGATTCTTATGTAAAACTTGAGGTTTTTTGTTTTTTTTTTACTATTTCAGTGGCTTTAGAGGGAACAAAATAAAAAATATAAAATGCAAATTAAGGCAAAAGGCACTGACAGTTCCCAAGTCTCTTGTTGGGAAACCATTAACACAGGGATTCGTAAGGGCCACTGTGATGTTCATTAGGTGTTAGATGCTGTGTGCCAGGAGCCAGGAAGAAGGAAGAGTGACTCAGCAGCAGCGTCAGACCGGGGGATGGGAATAAAAGTCTCAGTTACCCCCTGCTCTGGAGACTATTGACCTGGGAGGAACAGGTAGCCTCACTGCACCTCTTTCCAGGGGGATGGGTCATCATGGTGATGGGAGAGGGAAGTCTGCATTAACCAGCAGCTCCAATACCCCAGGAGCTTGATACAACAAAGATAGAAATAGAACTCACTCCACTGGCCCCTGCAGGGCAGTACAGCCTCTGCTCCTGGGCTGATTTAAGGACCCACACTGTTTTGTGGCAATGACATCAAGAGATACCAAAGAAAGCATGGCCTGTTATTGCCACAGGAAGGAGCGGTGTGTTTCCTTGGCCAGAAGTTCATTCTCAGGACTGCTGCAAGAGGGATGGGATGTCTGCAGAGGGCAGCTGGTACAGCACCCTGTGGGCTTGTAGAAAAGAAATGAAGAAAGGAATATGCCAAGTCAACTTCCCACCCTCACGTCTCTCCACACCCTAGAGCTGGGTGAAAGGAATCAGCTGTTAGAAGCAGGGGGCGTAAAATGGCAGATTCTCCAAAAGAGATGAACTGGATGGTGACTAATTCCATAACAGGTCTCAGTGAAATATACTACTTACTATGAGTTACTGAATTCCAAGCATTTGGGTGTGCACGTCACAAACGGTGGTGATGAGTGCTTGGAGCTACCTTATGAAGTGAGGTGATTCTCCTGGGATGGTCAGACCCTAGCTGTAACCCTGGTATTAGAACCCAAGTCAGTCCTACTCCAGTGTCTGGGCATTAGTCACGCAAAGCTGCTCAGGATGTCATGCCGTCCAAAACAAGAGATACACAAGGAGCATGCATTTCCCCTCTTCTCGCTGATATACTCGTATTGCCTCTACTGCTTTCTGCCTCCATTCCCCCCAGCTCCTTCTCCCCTTCCTTCCTTCCTTCCTTCCTTCCTTCCTTCCTTCCTTCCTTCCTTCCTTTCTCTCTCTCTCTTTTCTTTTTGGTTTTTTGAGGTAGGGTCTCACTCTAGCCACTTAACATAACATACCACTTCCACATAACATATGTGCCTATGTCTACACATTATTCAGGACAGATAGGTAATTTCTCGATGTAAGTTTTATTTCTTATTCACTTAGCAGTCCAGGGCAGATAATTCCGGTTGGCTGCTCAGCTCTCTGCATGTGTGCTCCATATCCTATCTTCCGTTCTGATCCATAGTCCATCTTCCCCATCTTCCACTCTGATCCATAGTCCATCTTCCATTCTGATCCATAGCTCATCTTCCGTTCTGATCCATAGACCATCTTCCATTCTGATCCATAGACCATCTTCCGTTCTGATCCATAGACCATCTTCCGTTCTGATCCATAGCCCATCTTCCATTCTGATCCATAGACCATCTTCCATTCTGATCCATAGCCCATCTTCCGTTCTGATCCATAGACCATCTTCCATTCTGATCCATAGACCATCTTCCATTCTGATCCATAGACCATCTTCCGTTCTGATCCATAGACCATCTTCTGTTCTGATCCATAGACCATCTTCCATTCTGATCCATAGCCCATCTTCTGTTCTGATCCATAGCCCATCTTCCGTTCTGATCCATAGCCCATCTTCCGTTCTGATCCATAGCCCATCTTCCGTTCTGATCCATAGCCCATCTTCCGTTCTGATCCATAGCCCATCTTCCATTCTGATCCATAGCCCATCTTCCGTTCTGATCCATAGCCCATCTTCCGTTCTGATCCATAGCCCATCTTCCATTCTGATCCATAGACCATCTTCCATTCTGATCCATAGCCCATCTTCCGTTCTGATCCATAGACCATCTTCCGTTCTGATCCATAGCCCATCTTCTGTTCTGATCCATAGACCATCTTCCATTCTGATCCATAGCCCATCTTCCGTTCTGATCCATAGACCATCTTCCGTTCTGATCCATAGACCATCTTCCGTTCTGATCCATAGACCATCTTCCGTTCTGATCCATAGACCATCTTCTGTTCTGATCCATAGACCATCTTCCGTTCTGATCCATAGACCATCTTCTGTTCTGATCCATAGCCCATCTTCCATTCTGATCCATAGACCATCTTCTGTTCTGATCCATAGACCATCTTCCGTTCTGATCCATAGACCATCTTCTGTTCTGATCCATAGACCATCTTCTGTTCTGATCCATAGCCCATCTTCCATTCTGATCCATAGCCCATCTTCCGTTCTGATCCATAGACCATCTTCCGTTCTGATCCATAGCCCATCTTCCGTTCTGATCCATAGCCCATCTTCCGTTCTGATCCATAGACCATCTTCCGTTCTGATCCATAGCCCATCTTCTGTTCTGATCCATAGACCATCTTCTGTTCTGATCCATAGCCCATCTTCCGTTCTGATCCATAGACCATCTTCTGTTCTGATCCATAGCCCATCTTCCGTTCTGATCCATAGCCCATCTTCTGTTCTGAGGCTCTGTCACCCTTGAATCCAGGACACAGAAGACATTGCAACACAGAAATGAGCATGGAAGTTTGCACTGATTGGAACAAGGCCTAGGATTGGGACATCGCACTCTGCTCATTTGACTGGGAAGAGCTTGGTCATATTGTCACATATAATTTCAAGAAATATTGGGAGGTTAAGTGCAGATCCAAAGTAGAGGAGAGGGATGTCTCTGAAGCCAGCAATCTCTATCCAGTGACTCTCCATTAACACGAGAGCTGCCTGAAACAGAACCTTGGCAATAGCATAATGCCTAGAGCAAGGCCTGCACAGATACAGTAGACATTTGATGAATTAATGCTAGACGAAGAAAAGGTAACATGCAAATCTTATTTGGATGGCCCCTGAGAAGGCTGGTGTGAAGCAAATTCACTAAGACTTACACCTCAGTAGACTTCTCTCCACACACCTCCAGGGATCATTAAATGTGGAACTGTGTGGGGGTGAAAGGCCCAGAGCTTCCCAAGCATGGGCACTTCCTTTAACGAGTCATGACTGAAAGTCATGACTACCCAGCAGCCACACCATGTCCACATATGTAGTCCTCATAAGTAAGGCAAAGAATTTTAGTAATAGTTTAGATAATTCAGTCACCAGAAAATTCCTAGGCTTAGCAAAGAGAGTCTTGGTACTTTCCACCAGTTTTCAGGATGTAGCCTCATCTTTCCCAGTCTTCCTTGCACTACTGGAATAAGTCAGAGTGGTGAGTATGCGTCCCGTACCTGTAAGGCATGTGCCCCCCATCCCGCTTAGGCCCCCTACAGCCTCAAGGTGTCAATCCTAGAGGCTTTACCCCAAATTCTATCTGGCAGATGGATGTTACTCACATACCTTACTTTGGTAACCTCAAATATGTCCATGTCATTGTGGACACTTACTCTAAGCTTACTTTTGCTATTGCTCTCCCAGGGAAGAAGGTGTGCCATGTCATTAAGGCAACAAAAACCGCTATGTTGGTCATGGGCGTGCCCTGGTCAATTAAAACTGACAATGGCCCTGCATACACATCTGCCCAATTCACATCCTTCATGGAATCTTGGGGAATAAAATACTCCCTTGGGATCCCCTACAACCCACAAGGACAAGCCATCATGGAGAGAACGAACTGGACCCTAAAGGAACTAATTATAAAACAAAAGTTTTAACTCAGGGCCGAGGATATGCTTCTGTCTTTCCAGAAACTTCACAGATCCCTGCCAGAAACATCCATCCAGCCACTGACTCAGGGATGACCTTGATGAAGAGGATGATGCCAAACCCCTCAAGCTGGATACGGGACTTTAAACTTATTCCCCCTTTTTCTCCTTTTCTCCTACTGCCACTTTCCAGAAACCATTTTGGACAATTCTTAGGCCATACTTGTTTGGTGCGGTGGGCCTAGATTCCCACGCTTTTCCTAGGCTTTATTTTAGCCACTCTATTTCACTGTATTCCTCCCCCTTCAAGCACACACTTCTCCTTAGCCACACCTTTGCCTTTTTCACTTATTAATGCCTCTTATGGTAATGCTAACCTCCAACCATCTATAAATTCCTTTGCAACTCCTTTGATTACATTGATCTGCTACCATTAAGGACACTCAAGTCTACTAATTATGACGCTAGGGTGAGCTCACGACAGTCACCCAGCAACCTGTCCTACCCGAGTCTTTTTCAGGTTTTATAGTTGATTCTAGCTTCCTGGGACCGATCGCACACCACAAAGCCACCACCACTTGGCCCTTCCATGCCTCCTAGGCGACAGCCACACCCCTTGGGTTTTCTCATCAGATTGGCGGGTTAGTCAAGGATGGGTAAGACCCCAGGAGATGGGGCAACCTAAGACAGGCACGTCCATGTGATGATCCCTTGGGGCCTGGGTTCAACAATGGTTTGGCAAAGAACCATGCCTCCCAGGATTGCCAATAATAAAAACAAAAAGGAACATATGTATGGCACAATGTAGGCCTGGCCCTAGCCAGACCGCATGGCAGAGAAACCAGGAAGTGGCTTCTGTGAACCTGGCGTTCTGCGCAGGCCTGGCGTGACAACAGCTACAGTTCCATGTTCACGAGAAACCTGCTACAAGATGATCTGTCTGGAGACAGGCTGTCATTGGTCACAAAAAGGGGACCACCCTATACAATGATTGGCCAGTCAAGTCCCTTAAAACTCCGTGTACTTCCTCAATAAACGAGTTTGCAGCAGCTCGTCCTCTGCTGCTTCCACCCAACTCCCGGAGTCTGTGTCATGGCTCCGCGCCTCTCACCCCCTACCCAGCAGAGACCCTACTGTCCCTCCTGGGCTGGCTCTAGGGGGACCCCAACATACCCCTAGCAATTATTATTATTATTATTATTATTATTTTGGTTTTGCGAGGTAGGGTCTCACTCTGGTCCAGGCTGACCTGGAATTCACTATGTAGTCTCAGGGTGGCCTTGAACTCTCAGCAATCCTCCTACCTCTGCCTCCCAAGTGCTGGGATTAAAGACATGCGCCACCACGCCCGGCTCCCCTAGCAATTATTAACTGCTTATATATCCTTAAGGAGGGTCTTGAGTGTTCCCTCTTGAGTTACCTCCTGCATGGTCTCCAGTACTGCCTTAAGCCTCCTGGTGAGTCCTTCGTACCCTGCCCTGAATACCTGGTGAGCTCACCTCAGGGACTTGATGTTAATGGACCAAGCCTGTGAGGGTCCTGTGTGAGTAATTTTCACAGCTGCTCTGATCCAATGTCATGCCAAGAGGACAAGGATGGCATCCACCATAGTTTCCCCTCAGACACCAGGGTGAGAGGGACACGCAACTGTGACCCTGTGGCCTAGTGGTGATATTTGTTTTGACCGGAAAAGCCAGGGATGTTCTAGGAGGTTCCCCAAGGTGAACAAGGTTGCATATTGATTCCTTTGACAGGTAAATTATATTGGAGGAAATTCACCCAGAACGGTTTTAACAATATAGTGACTATTTTTATTGAGCACATGCGAGGCAGACAGGGTTCTGGTCCCAGCAGCAGGGCAACAGGAAGGAACGGCTTTTTACTGTCCTTAACTCACAGCACGCAATGGGGAACAAAAGTGTAAACAGGAGCACAGACAGGTTGCTAACTTGAAAATGTACACTTCATTTTCCAAACCTTTAATCCATTTTTCATCAAGTGGATAAAAGCTAAGGTGAGGTCAAGTAGCGTTCCTTCCGGACAGCGCCAGGAGAAAACCTGCTTCCCTGCCTTTTCTCTCCCAGAAGGGCCATCACACTCATGACTCCTGGCACCCTTGCTCCAGTTTCAAAGCCAGCAGCCCAGGGTCTCTGCGTGTTCCCTACATCCCACAAGCTCCTGTCATCATGCCTGCCCCACTGTGATGGACTGTACCCTAGAACTGTGAGCCAAAAGAAACCCTTCCTTCCAGAAGTTGCTTTTGTCACAGCAAAGAGAGAAGTCATGAACACAATCTCTTTACCAGTTGGCTGGCAAATTTAACTTCGTTTGCAGCCTCAAGTCCTTTCCACTATGTAATGGGATGTACTCACAGGTGGGGACATTTTTGTCAAGCCCATCATTCTAGCACAGCGCTAAGGACACAAAACTAGAAAGCGGCGGTCTGTGTTAGAACACGAGGCGAAGAACAGAAGTCCTGGTCCCCACGTGCTCCCGCCGCTCTCAGGTCACCACACCACATTTTGCCCCGTGAATGACTTCTTACGTATTCCCAAGAATCCTGCGAGCAGAGTCTTGAGTTCTCCAGAGTCAGTGTGGCTTTCATCTCTGCCGTGGATTATTTCCCGAGTAAACTCTCCTAGTGAGCATCAAAGCCAGCCATGGGAAGCCCCATCTGGAGTCTTCGCTGTGTGTGTTGACACAGCCTGGCCTAGAATGCATGTGGCATAGAGTACCTGCCCAGCTCTGTGGCCTACATCATTTCCTAACAGATCCATCTGGCTTTAAACCCAAGAGCAACAACAGGACTCTCTTCCATGAGAAACTTTGTGTCTACGCAAAGGAAACCATCTATGGACTCTTTCCCGTATCTTCTCTGGGCCACATGAAAGAGCTCTGGCAGACCACGTTCTGGCAGCTCCCCCATGCTCTAGGGACACAGTCCTGCACAAACACAGTTTAGCAGGAGGCCCTTACAGAGGGATAATCCCGTAAGTAAGGATGCTTTAATCAGTTCTCCTTCAAAATCCCGTATTGATACATCACAGTGTGAGCTAAGTCTGCCTTTGTACAGATAAACACTGGTTACAGTTAGGACTGGGAAGATGGCCCCCTGGGAAAAGTGCTTCCACTCAAGCTTGGGGACCCAAGTTGGACCCCAGCACCTACGCAGAACCAGGTGTTGTGGCATATACCTGTAATCCCAGCACTGGGGACACAGGGACAGGAGGATCTCTGGGGCTTGCTGGCCAGCTCGTCTCCCAAAGCAGCGAGCTCTGGGCTCAATGAGAGACCGTGTCTCAACAGTCAGATGGAAAATGGCTGAGCAAGATATCCAGCATCAACTTCCAACCTGCACACGTATGCACACACACATGCATCCACACACATTGAACACGCCATTTGTAAATGTGAAAATACTGTGTTTCTATCCATGCCACTGATAAAGAAAATAGGGAATGGACTAGAATCAGGCATGAAGTTCTGTAGCCCAGACCCAGAGCCCTTTGGTTACTGAGTCAGGACTTCCCCTGGACACTGTTAACCTATCACCTCCAGTGCACTGTCTACATGGCCAGAGCACATCACAACAAGCTTGTCACGTGACCTGAGGGAGATCAGATGGCACACCATGCAGCCACATTCCCGCCAGTCCTGCCAACGAAGGAAATGAGCTCTGTGGGCAGTGGCAGCCAGCCCAAGAGTGGTTATTCTCCCCAGATCTTCACCAAGTACAACAGCGACTGGAATGAGTACAAGCTAGTCCCCACGCAAAATTACACTCAGCTTCCTGAGTGCTGTGGCTGTCAAATGACAAGAGCGGAGTCCCAAGACCAGGTCTGCCATATATGCCTTTGGGCAAATCTCTGTCCTTGCTCAGTTTTCTGTAAATGGAATGAACCCAGTGTCTGCTCTCCTCTCTCTGACTTTGGGGTAGTGTCCATGGAGGGAGCAAGTGCATACAGGTGAGACAAGAGCTCCTGCTGTGGCCACCACATGCATGCTCTCCGGGGCTGTACACATGGGACAATCATGGTACATCCAGCTCAGCTTCCAAGGTCCCAACTCCACCAGCTCAGGGATGTCACACATCAGGGAAATCCCACTTGGGACAATGTCCTTAAAAATGCACCTACATGCGCACCCACACAGGAACAGTCACGAGGCGAGGTCCACGCAAATGACTGGAAACAGCAAGAGTGCTCATGCCCAGAGAGCCCGAGTCCTGCTTCGTCTCAGTGGCGCTGGTGTCATGCTCTACAACCCACCTTGTCCTCCTTTAATGAGGACCTTCGGTCACGACTCCAGCTTCTTTGGGATGGGTTTTTTCAAAGAAAGGAATTAGCCAGTGGCATCAAATCTTTGCTCTTTTCATGCACAGGCTTGTGCTCAAAGCCTCGGGATGCACCGCAGCACCCTCCAGGGTCTGTACAGATAGTACGTATTCATTGGGGGTCACTCAGTAACTAGAGGTAAGCAACACGTAAGGGGGAGGGGCATTTTCCCAGCCTCCCTCTGCACACACTCAGTGTGTGAAAAGTGAGGATGTGTGAAGACCAGCAGCATCCCTCTCTCAGGCAGTCTGCAACCTTGGCCTAGGCTGTCCCAGTCTCTCTCTCCTCCTCCACATGGGAGGTGGGCTCACGGCTCTCCCTGCCTTTGTATTCTCTGCAACACCAAACTTTCCTCCCACTCTGCTGTCTCGCCACTGTGCGCTCTTCTTGGGGCCGTGGGGAGAGTGGAGTGAAATAAGGTACGTGAGATGACCAGCTCGATGCCAGGCCAGACTGCAGGACTTTCCGTGACTCACACAGCAACGAGTGCTTCCTTTTAGATGAATCATGGCTAATTCATACAAGACCAGCTTCCGTGGACAGCTGGACAGAGCAGCTCAATATTGGTCATGGTGTCAGCATGCTCAGTCACTAGGCCCCCAGAAAATCTAGCTGTAGTTAAAATAAAACCTTTTATAATACATAAGCACTCTGGAGTGATAAATTGAACTTGCTCAGACTTACAGAAACAAAACTCTCAAACTTAAAATGTGCTATTTAAATACAGAATGTGGTAAGAACACACTCTCACGCTAATGATATTGAGGAAAAAAGGTGTAGTCATTTCCTGGTTCGCTGTCAAGGCGTATGGTGTCTTTAACAATGAAGGAATGTGGTGCCCTATCGTAGCAAAGGGAATGTTCATTGACGATTTAAAATAAAAATTATACTGAGCTGTGAGGCTTATGAAGAGTGCTCACATACGTGAGTGCGCCGAACACTTCTTGAAGATGAGGAAACTGAAGCTTTAGAGGCGTCAAGCAGCTTCCCCAGGTGGGTCTACATGGATTTTCACACCCAAATTTAAATCCTAACCCAGTTTGTCTGGTCTCCATTATTTCCTTGAACCCCACACTCTTCCCAATATACAAGGCTGCTGCTAATGACTAAATTCAGTTCTGGCATTTTCTTCCCTATCCTAGAAATGCCCGCTGGGCACTCATGTTCTCTCCCATTTGGGGCTACCATCGCATAGAGTCAATCACTAGACATGCTGGAGGACAGGGCCTTGGCAAACAGGCTGCAGGCCTGGGGAGGACTCCAAACAAGGCAGGAAGAAGACAGGAGGACCCAAGCCTGCTGCCCAAATGGACACTCAGACATGTCCAGGCAGACGAGGCTATCCAAGAGAGGGCCCTTAGGCAATATATGATTTGGCTGACAGTCCAGCCTCATCTCTACCTTCCCAGGAAGAGTCAGCACTAACAAAGTTCCTTCCTGGACTCTCTGCAGACTTCAGCCCTTCCTTTGTATGTGTTCAGGTGCTCACTCAGCAGACACGAACTGTCCCAAATGTGCTGGCCTCCTGTTTAGTCCCTGGGGGGGCTGCAGTATACTTGCACAGGGCTCCCCTCCATCTTCACTGCAATGGGGATTATCTTGTGTTTACTTGACTCTATAGATGGTGTGTCAGTGTGAGGGCCAGGCTATGTTCTTCTCGTGCTTTCTGGCCTCCGAGTGCCTGGATGAGGGGTCTTCTCCGCGGGTGTTCACTGTCATCAAAGCTCCTGACACTCTGCGCCGTGGACGTCGTTTTGCGTGTTTCCTCACAAGACCCGATGAACAAAGGCAGTAGTCTCCTTGTCTATGCAAAGTTCAAGATCCAAATTTGCCCACATTCATTTGGCAATAGTGTGTCAAAAATCTTCAAACTTGAATGTCTCTAAGATGACTCATCTTCCTATTTGCCTCAAACTCCAGACATCCTTTCCACCCCGCCCCTCCCCTCGCTTTCCAGCTCTGCAGAACCTGTGTGGCCCTTGAGCATCCGCATCCAAGCAGACCCCAAGGAGCTGAGACAGGGTGGTCTCAGGACCAGTCAGAGGGGCTTCTCTGGCTGCTGAACCTTTGCCTCGGCTAGTCCATTTCCATTTCATTTACCAACATTGATACTATAAGTTCTCCTGGCTCGAGAGCTCAGGGAGGCGGGACGTTCGTGATCAGGGAGTCCCAAGGCCAAGGACTCAGATGTACCCTGCTGGTGCCATTTCTTTGAACATCAGCTACTGGCTGGGGCTGGGGTGTAACAACTTCTGCCAAGCAAGGGAATTAGCAGCATCCTGATGAGACCCAGCAGACCTCTATTTTCGCAGCCAGTGAGAACCGGCTGCCACAGAAAAGCCTACTGAAGTCCACCAGGCTATTTTTAGCCATCTCCCTGCCACGCTGGCAGAAGCTCCTGCTAAATGGCAGGCCATGGACTCCGTGCGTGCGGGCAGGAATGTAGTGGCTGCGACACCCTCGGGGACAGTGACTGTTTTCTTAAAAGGCATAGGAGAGTAGGGGGGACTGGCTGCAAGACAGAGTACAGACCCCAGGTGGGGACATGTTTTCCACCCTCCAGAGTTCCTTGAGACAAGAAATTCACTAGAACCCTGCTTATGAATATGCTTATAGAAAAGTAGATTTTAATTTTGAAACCTCAAGAAAGACAATAATTAGAACCAATAGCTGTGATGTGTTCTGGGGAAAGACTATACTGGAATGACTCATGTGTGGCAGGGACGCTGGAACCACTCATATAAATTCCCGGAAGGCATTTGCTTTATAAATCAAGACTAGCCAGCCGCTGGTTACAGCTTATTGCTAAACAGATCCATTCCTTGGTGTAAAGTTTTCCCAGGGCCCAGGGCCACCTCACAGAAGAAAGCATTTTTTTAATGTCTTCTAAAAGAATAGAATGGAATAGAATAGACTACAATGCAATCCGTATAGAATTAAAATCTATTTTCATTTGGGACCATTGTTCTGAATAGAAATACAAAGCCTGTGTAGGTTGTTGCTTCTGGAAATGGTTCCTATCATTCTCGTTGCTCTGGCTTTGTGTTCTGCCCTGAACAGTGCTCCGTGATAAGGTGAGAAGTTCAGCAAAGCATTGTGCATAGACAAGGGCCAGGCACTCTGGTGCCCATGTCCTCCTGAATCTGAAGCCTTTAGGCAGAGTGCTAAGATCATGCTCCCATCTTTCCCTCTATGCCGCAGCCCACGGTGTTAGGCATGAGCTAGCGACTAGTGAGGACCACCAGAATGTGGAGAGGGTCTAGGTGGGCTGGACACTCCCCCTCCTCAGTATCCAGCTCTAGGGGCCCATCAAAGTCAGAGTCACGTTGAGAAAGAGGACTGAGTTAATCTTCCTGGCCATGGGGAAAGACACACAGGAGACTCCAGTGTCCTTAAGGCCCACCTGTTCACACGCTTCCTTCTCCAAAGCCTGCGAAGCCTTATTCTGTTTTTTCCTGCGTCTTTGGGAAACATCAAGAACATTGGTTGGGCAGAATAATGCTTGGAATGCTGGACGAAGGGCACAGTTTGTTGGAAGACACAGATTGTTATGTGTCACAAGCCCTCACTCAAGTGCAGTCATGCATACCTTCCTCTCTCCTCTCAGAGCCCTGCTGCTCCCCAGGGTGCCAGGGTCCTGAAGTGGTCCCAGGATTCGGCCTTGTCAGAATACCACCCTCTCTTCAAAGGCCCCAAGACTTTCAATGGCATTAAGTACACCCTGTAGTGCCCTCCTGTGAAACCTGCTGTGGTCGTTGTTCTCCGACTGGAGCTCTAAGACCCAGTTCCAGCTTACTTCTTCTGAAACTCAGCAGGCGCTTTCCACCTGGGATTTCTCACCAGCTCCTCTCTTGGTTGGGAATTCTATTTATGTCGTTCATGGCTAGCTCCCTCTCGCTTTTTATATTTCAGCTTGTCCCAAGCCCCTCCCCCCCGAGACTGTCCCGGCTGACTACTGCAGGTGGTGCGTCTGGGTCTATCAAGGGTTGATAGGGTGTCACGCAGCTCCCTTGCCGTGTGAGATGCGTGGGACTATCCACCGTGTGTCTTCAGTGCCCTGATAATTCCTGGCACATGTTTAGTACTCAAAACTGTTGGCTAAATAAGTGATTGAACGAATGGATGGGCACCAATCCGAGTTCTAGGTGCAAGATCCAAAACTTATCCTGGGTGAAGTTTGAGAAAATTGTATTATCAGAGGGACCTTGAGTAGTTCACAGCCACAAAACATCAAGGATTCTCCTTTGGAAGAACCAAGGGAGGACATGTTTACACGTGACTGACCTGCCAGTTTATTGAACCAGAATGCCTACCAAACACACCAGCTCAAACTCGGGTCTCCAAAAACAGAAACACTCTTTCTCTGGAATATAGGCTCTACCAGTGTCTTTTTATTGTTCTATTTCTGTTTCCAACATCTCTGGAAAATTCATGCAAGTACTGGAAGTCCATCATTCTCTTGAAATCAAGCATGTGGTTAGTTCTTGTACAGATGCCCACGCACCTTCCCCCAGATGACTTTTTGCAGCAGCTGTGTAAAGGTTTTCACAGATATCTCTGACTCAAGGCAGGAAAACAGTATCTATTTTCCAGGCTGTGCATAACGTGGAAGGTGTCCTCTTACAAAAAGCCCCTTTATTCTTTTTTGTCCCTCATCTCCCACTACCAAATGCCCACGGACCACAACAACTGTGTTACAAGACTGCTCCTCTGGTATTTCAC
The DNA here is from genome assembly GCA_036365145.1 of Orientallactaga sibirica. Taxonomy (NCBI): domain Eukaryota; kingdom Metazoa; phylum Chordata; class Mammalia; order Rodentia; family Dipodidae; genus Orientallactaga; species Orientallactaga sibirica. The sequence continues at coordinate 18,137,070 of JAEOAD010000044.1, read as the reverse complement.
TTCTCAGAAAATTTGTGCCCATGTGTGGGTCATAGAATCAGGAATTCTGGAGGACAGTCCAACTCTTACACAAGATTCCAAGGAAGCAGCAAGGGCCCCTGCAAATGCAATGGGCCTGGGAGCAGCTTCCAGCCTTCCGTTGCAAGGGGACAGGGCACACTGCAGTATCCAAGCTCAGACCAGCAAGGAAAGAGAAGGAGCAGAGCCGAGGGCCACGCCTGGAGTGTGGCCATGACTGAGCATGGCTGGCAGCTCCCAGCTTCCCCAGAAACCACACCCAGCCTGGAGCCCTGAAAGCCTGGCTCCAGGGGAGCAGTGAGTGGGTCCAGCTGGAGGTTTAACCAGGGAGACTTGGCAGGAAATATGAAGCATCTCTTCAGAATGAATCACCACAGGGAAGAAATTTAAAACAGATCTCCAGGGCTCGTGAGACAGGCTCCCCACAAGGAGGCTTGCACCCATTCTAAGGGTTGAAGTTCTTTTTTTTTTTTTTTTTTTTTTTTTTTTTCGAGGTAGGGTCTCACTCTGGCCCAGGCTGACCTGGAATTAACTATGTAGTCTCAGGGTGGCCTTGAACTCACGGCGATCCTCCTACCTCTGCCTCCCGAGTGCTGGGATTAAAGGCGTGCACCACCACGCCCAGCTGAAGTTCTTTTTTAATGACTAAAGGTAGAAGTCACCCCTCCTGAAAATCCTTGGGAGGTGCTGAAGAAAAGGCCAAGGGGTGCTCCTAGTGGAGAAGGCCGAGGGGTGTTCACAGTGGAGCTGGCAGGCAGGGAGGCAGACAGTAGTCTTCAGCCCAGGCCACTTCTGCATGAGCCAGAGACACACCTGGCTTCTCTGGGGCCTTCTCTTTTCTTTTTCTTTTTCCTTCGTTGCCACTACTACTACTACTATTATTATTGTTTTTCAAGATAGGGTCTCACTCTAGCCCAGGCTGACCTGGAATTCACTATATAGTCTCAAGGTGGCCTTGAACTCACAGCGATCCTCCTACCTCTGCCTTCCAGGTGCTGCAATGAAAGGCATGCGCCACCACGCCTAGCTTTTCTCTGGGCCTTTCTGCAGGATGCCAGAGCAGCTCAGGATAAGAAAAAGGGGACGGGTAGGATCACAATGAAAGGATATGGAGGACGGAGATGCTCCATCCCTAAGGGAGAGACAGAAGGTCCCAGGGAGAGTTGGGAGAGGGGAAGATACTTGGCTGTGAGAGAAGGCGTGTAGTTCAGATATGACCTCAGAGAGCAGCTGGAAGCTGCAGAGAGCAACAGATCTCTCAGGAACTGGTATGCCCTGGAGCTCTGGGAGAGCTGCTGGGTTACAATGAAATAGACCACTCTGACCTTCTATGTCATCATGTGTTCAATGAGGCAATGGCCGCTACTAACCAGCCTCGCTTGTGATGGTGTGTGTGAACCGCCTGCTGCTATGCACACATCAGTGCTGCCACCAGAGGTGACATGTGCATTAAAGTCACACCAACTGCTGGAATAGCCCCGATGCTTCAGTATATGAGCCCAGCAGAAATTTGTTTCTTAAAATAAAAACATGGGTACTGATTATCAAGCCACCTTCCATATAAACTGCTCAGAAGATGCCCCAGAGAGAGCTAGAGGACAGAAGGGGTCAGGGACAGGCCAAGAGTTAAGAGTTCTTCACGTGCTCTGGAAAGGCTGTGTCATGGGACAGGAGCACGGCGCAGAGGGTGTGTCATGGATAGGGAACACAGGCAGCTGTCAGGAGTCCCTCAGCTCAGGTCACACCGCTGAGCCCAGGGGCTCCAAGGGCTTGAATGGATTTGCTTTGCAGGACAAGACACACACACACACACACACAAACACACAACCTGGACACAACAATCATGTCAGTCATTGGCATGTGTTGAATCAAGATGAGTCAAGAGCCCACCGCTCAGTAGTATGTCTTTAGCGTCACTCTGGTCTCACTGACTTTGGTGGCGGAGGTGTGTGCGTCCCTGCTCCTGTGGGTGGCTTCTTGACCTCTTGTCATACACAGCAACCATGGATCCTTTAGCCTCTTGACAGATCATGCCTACCTCGTCTTCAAGCCACTGCACAGCTCCCCTTTTGCTGAGTAAAGCCACCCTTGGCACCACCATAATGACCCTTCTGGTCCCTTCCTATAGTCACTGCAGGCCACTCCGGACCTCCCTGTGTTCTACCTCTACTAAAACTCACACAGAAAAATATACTTGGTGGCCCAGCATGTAGATCATTAGACATGCTGATCCTCTCCCTTCGTCCACCTTGTGTCCCCACAGTTGTCATCATGTCCCAGGGTGGCCTGCCACTGCCCATCCTCATGTCATACATTTGGTAGGTCTCCTCCGATTCCCTGAGGCAGGAATCCAGGGCTCATTTGAGGGCTATTCTTCCCGAAGCTTGCAGTGGCTGGAGGATCGGATCTGAGCATCTGCTGAGCAGACTGTCTGTTGCAGTTACCTTTTCATGACAAGACACAGCTTATGGGAGAGAAGGATTACTTCAGGCTCACAGAATCCATGGTGGAAGAAGCTGGCTCACTTCTAAAGCTCCACAGCAGAGAGACCCCACCCACAGCCAGCAAGCACAAACAGCCAGGGCTCAAAACTAGCTCTCTACACCTTGTAAGTCTGGATTCCAGATCTGCCCCTAATGACACACCTCTTCCTCAGCAGGGCTCCGCCTGCTGGAAACTCAAGTTGCAAGTTGAGCCTTAATTAAAAGTACCCTCGGCTATAGGGACATACATTTGCATTCAAACCACCACGGTGTCTAATTGTCTTTATTGGACAGAATAGAGTTATGTGAGTATGGAAGCTTCCTGTAAACATCAAAGCCTGGGGTGGCTGAGCCCACTAGTTGCCCTAAACTCCATTTCAGAACACTTATTAGGTGCAAAGCATGTTTGGACATGGGAGGGCCAGAGGCAGGGGAGAGGACAGCTTCATGGCCAAGGAAGGTCAGCATCAGTGTGTGAGGAGTGCCTGGGACAAGCAGGCCTCTCCTAGCGGCCTGGCTCTGAGCCTCCCTGGGCCATGGTCATAAGGGTTTCCCTCCCACAGGACTGGCAGGTACTGGCTGCATCAGAACAGGAGAGGAGCCAGAGGACAGGAAGGTGCTATGACTACACTGTGCTCAGCACCTCCACCTGCCAAGTCCTCACAGAGCTGTCTGGGTGTCGTCTAGTCCTCCTGAGGCATTTGATTTCTCCATAGGTTAGGCTTAGGGTAGGGTTAGGGTTAGGGTAAGGGCGAGGGCCAGGCCTAGGTCTTGTGTTAGGGCTCGGTTATGCTTAGGGCTCTCTCTATGGCTAGTTCTAGCACAGGGTTAGGGTTAGGGTTTGAATAGGGTTAGGGCTAGGTTTAGTGCTAGGCTTGGGGCTGTGGTTTGGGTTAGAATTAGGGTTTTAATTAGGCTTAGGGTTTGTGGTGGTTTGATTCAGGTGAACCCTATAAACTTAGGTGTTCTGAATGCTAGGTTCCCAGCTGATGGAGATTTGGGAATTAACACCTCTTGGAGGCGGTGTTGGGGGTGGGCTTATGGATGTTACAGCCAGTGTCCCCTAGCCAGTGTTTGGCACACTCTCCCATTGCTATTGTCCACCTTGTGTTGGCCAAGGGGTGATGTCCACCCTCTGCTTATGCCATCATTTTCTCCTGCCATCATGGAACTTCCCCTTGAGTCTCTAAGCCAAGGTAAACCTTTTTCCCACAAGCTGCTCTTGGTCAGGTGTTTGAATGTGAACCTGACTGCTACAAAATTATTGTTAGTAATAGGGATAAATTAGGGATTAATTAGAGATCAACTCTGTAATATCTATATTTTCAGAAGTTAGTACTTCAGAAATGTATGGATGGATGAATATATATACATCAAAAGATATAAAACAATTTAACTCACAAATGGTGTAATTTCTATGAGAAAGTAGGTTTTAGTTTAAAATAACTGGTAGATAGAGGTAGCATATTATAGTGAAAAATACCTAAACCTAGGAATAGTTGCAGAATATTTAAGTCACTTTATCATAGTCCCTGATGACTTTCCTGACTTGGCCTTCTCTTTAACAAGTGCGTCCGGGAAACCCCAGCACTGGTGGAAACCAACTGTCTGCATTAAGGCCAGTGGAGAAAAATCACACCCCCAGGAGAACAGCTTCACTTCAATGCCATGACCACCAGCCCCATGGGGACACTAGAGTCTGCCCAGGATCCCCCTCCTCCCCCAGGAAGTCCAGTTTCATCAGCAAAATGGGAGCCAGTATCTTTCTCTTCTCATACTGGATCCCCGCTGTTCCTCAGCTTGTACCTGCCCCTCTTCCCCTACCAAATGGGATGACAGAATGTAGGTTGTCTATCATTAGTGTGGGGCTAGTTCTCAAAACTCAGATGTCTGGGGCTGGAGGGATGGCTTAGCGGTTAAGGCATTTGCCTGCAAAGCCAAAGGACCCAAGTTTGATTCCTCAGGACCCATGTTAGTCAAATGCACAAGGAGGGGGCATGCATCTGGAGTTAGTTTGCAGTGGCTGGAGGCCCTGGCACACCTACTCTCTCTCTCTCCCTCTCCCTCCTTCTCTGTCAAATAAATAAATAAATAACATTTTAAAAAAGATTTGTCTTTAAAAAACATCCTCAGAAGTCTGTACGCATAAATGAGTGTGTCTTTTATTGTAGGCAGAGTTTGAAGTCACAGAGAAAAGCTTCATCCAACTTTATTCCCAGTTCCATGCACTCTCTTACTGTGCTCACATTTCCTGTTCCCAAGTGTGGTGGTTTGAAATAAGTGGTCCCCATAAACTTGTGAGCACTGAAAGCTTGGTTCCCAGCTGATGGCAATTTGGGAGGTGAAGGCTTACTGCTGAAGATGTGTTGTTGGGTGGGCTCGTGGGTGTTAGCATCAGCTCCCCCTTGCTGGAATGCAGCCAATGCTCTTGCTGCTGTTTCCCACCTGCTGTGCTAGAAGTGATGTCCAGCCTCTGCTCACGTCATATTCTCCCCTGCCATCATGGAGGCCCCCTCAAGAATACGAGCCAAAAATAAGCCCTTTCCTCCCATGAGCTGTTTTTAGTCCAGTGTTTTGTTACCAGCAACAAGAAGGTAACTTCACCCCCCTACCTGTTATGAAAGCTCAACCCTGAATGTGGCGTCTGCTCACCCCCTGCTGCTCTTGAGGAAATCACTCAGTCTTGGCACCACACATCTCTCCCAGTCTAATCTGTCTCTCAAAAACATGCACCTGCTGTGTATCTGATCCAATTTGTAGCTTCTCAGAGGCCACCAGCTACACTTCAGTCCCTGACCCTTTCAAATCAGTAAAACCACTGTCCATCCCAAGTATGTTGCCTCCCCACAAGTCCGCCAGCACATAGCTGGCCCACCCAGCCACTCATCTAAGGTTCTGTCATCTGCTCTCCTGATGCAGGAAAGACCATGGATGTGAACAGCTCAGAGACAGGGACAGAGAAGTTCCCAGAGGCAGTGATGGAGTGCCGTGCTGGTCATTAGACAGAGAGCAGAGGGCCCACCAAGCTTCTTTGTAACATGCCTGGAGCAGACTCTCCGAGGATGTCACAAACACAGGGTCCCATCCACATACCTTGGGTCCAACCACTGCCCTGTTTCAGAGATGCCATATGTGAGCATCGGGGCTTTGTCAGAGCACTGCACACACGAGGCTCCATGGGCACTGACATGTAAGCGGCAACAGCAGTGAGCTCACACTATGGGACCGACGCCACCCCTGGGAGCTGGTGTAGAATGTCCCCACTGTTTCCTGCCTTGACTGGGCTGCAAGGAACACATGCTGAAGTGGCTTCCAGAACTCCCCCGTGGAATTATGTCCCAGGATCCACAGTGGGAGCTGACTACTACCTTTTAATAGCGGTCTCACTTCCCATCCCCCAGCTGTTTGGAGGTCCCGTCACCTCCCCAAACCTCCTTATACCTAAACCCTTCTTACTGGGGCTGCTCTCAGTGGAACCCAAGAAATAACACCCAATCATGCTAATGACAAGGCCATTTTATGACCATGGCATGTAGATGAAGAGGACAGGTAACTATGGAAAAATGCAGCATTCATCCTATTGACAGGGCCCAAAGCTCTCTTAGGTTTCTTTAAGGACTGACATTGAGTTCCTGGCAGACCTTTTTCTCAGTCTTCATACCAAAAGCCTAAGCTCAGAGCAAGGAACTGGGTCCACCATGGTTCCTGCTGAAACAGAAGAGGACCAGAGAAGAGGTCCTGGGGGGCTCGTGAGGGTGATGATGTCCCTCGTTCCCATGGAGAAAGGCGAGCAGGGAAAGCATTCAGCTGAAGAGGTCCTGGGGGGCTTGTGAGGGTGATGACATCTCTCGTTCCCATGGAGAAAGGAGAGCAGGGAAAGCATTCAGCTGATCCTTTCCTCCAAGCCAAGGCCCCAAATGGCAATAAGATGATTCTCAAAGTTGCAGGGGGAGAGACCTGGACCACTCCTTCCACCACCACGAGTCGAGTCCTGGGTATCAACTCTCCACTGACCACCTTCCCAATCCCCACACCTACAGAGGGAACACCGAGAGAGCAGTGCCCATTGGAGTGGCAATCGATTAGGTGACCCCAGAAGGAGACAGTCTTGATCTAACTTTCTTACTATCTCCCAGAGGGTGGCCTCCTTGACAAAGGAACCCAGAGCCTGTGTGGTGGCCTTCCTTATGGAGACACAAGAGGAAAATGGGAAATTTATCAATGGCCAGACTTCCCAAGCAGATCCCCAAGATTCCTCCAGAGACATAGTGTGTGTTTCTCATGGGAGCTGCCAGGATGGGGACCTGCCACAACAGGAGCCAGGAGCAGCAGCAACTGACAGACACCAGCTCATATGTTCCTTTTGGAGCTCCCGTATGTTGCTCTAGAGGACCTAAGGATAAAGAGGGAGGCATGGAAGATAAGACCCTGGACTTCACTCACACTCCATCCAGACCCAAGAGCTGAGACTGCACTGGGGTTAAGATAAAATGCTATCTAGGGGCTGGAGAGATGGCTTAGCGGTTAAATGCTTGCCTATGAAGCCTAAGGACCCCAGTTAGAGGCTTGATTCTCCAGGACCCATGTAAGCCAGATGCACAAGGGGGTGCATGCATCTGGAGTTCGTTTGCAGTGGCTGGAGGCCCTGGCGCACCCAATTCTCTCTCTCTCTCTCTCTCTCTCTCTCTCTCTCTCTCTCTCTCTCTCTCCCTGCCTATTTCTGTATCTCTCTCTCAAATAAATAAACAAATAAAGATATTTTTAAAAATGCTGTCTAGGAGCTGAGATTTCAGTTTTAACATGGGCAGAGCCCAGCTTTAAAACCCAACAGTAACTGTTACAGGAGCCAAGAATGACAAGGACATGATGGAATTTGGCTGTGGACTCATCAATGGAGCGGCCACCTAGCAGTGAGTGGTAGACTGGTACCTTGAAGTTGGAAGTGTGAAGACTGTGAAGAGATTGAACTGTGTTACTTCCCAAGAAAGGAGGCATTCCTGACTCCAAGGAACTCAGGCCCTGCAGTTTCTGCGTATGGTCATTGCAGACATAATTAGTCAGAAGGAGGTCATAGTGAGTATGGTAGGACCCTAAGCCAGCATGGCTGGTGTCCTTCTGAGAAGACAGGCACCCAGGGAGAAGCCCCTGTTACAAGGACAGAGACTGACATGATGTAGCTGCAAGCTGAGGGGTGCCAGTACCCATGAGAAGAAAGAGACAAGGAAGGGTTCTCCCCTAAGTGTCTCAGGAGCAGCACAGTTCTGCCACTATTGAGAACGGTAAGAAAATAACCTTCTGTTGAAGCCCTTTGTTCCATGGGCAGACTGCTGCCTGGTGTATTGTATGCTCCACCCACTGCCCCAGGGGCTCCTGGCATAGCCCCGCTATGAATATCCCTTTGCTTTTATGGAATGAACTTGTCTTAAATATGTTCGGCCCAAGGGAAGCATGCAGGAATATTTACATGAAAGAGCCTGTCCCCCTGAGGCGATTGGACATAGAACAGTGCTGGACAGAGGCACCCCCAGGGGACTTTCAAAGACCAAAGGCGAGCACCTGCCTGAGAGGACGCACGAGGATGCCTCAAAGCTTTGCCGTTCACACGAAGATTCTAGGATGCTCTCTAGTCCCTCCAAGAGGAAGGTCATCTCAACCCCAACATCACAAACCATGAAGCCTGAAGCCAGTGTTGCCCACAAATTCCTGACAGATCGCATCACTCCCTGAGCCACGCCCCCGTCTCATGCCTCACACACTGATAAGGGCACAGGGCTCAGCTCATCCCTGGTTTCTGTAAAATTGTGCCCATTCTGGAAAGCTGACATTTTGTTTGCCAACCTTGCAGGTGTCCTGGAAATGGTCCTTGTGACCACTGTCCCCCTCACTTCCCAAGCTCTACACACCCCATCCTCCCTCCTCCTCTTTGCCCTCTCCACAAATTAACTGGAAAATCCACTTTTCTCCCTAGGTGGGATTTTTCAGGTGCCACCTGAAGATGTGGTGTGTGTGTGTGTGTGTGTGTGTGTGTGTGTGTGTGTGTTTTAAATATATTTTAGATTAAAATGACAAGAAAATGGGCTGGAGAGATGGCTTAATGGTTAAGGCGCCTGCCTGCTAAGCCTAAGAACCCGGTTCCAATCTCCAGGTCCCACGTTTAGCCAGATGCAAAGTGACACAAAGGCACAATGCTACACACTTGACCACAAGGGGGCGCACGCATCTGGATTTCATTCATAGCAGCTGAGAGACTGCTGGTGCGCCCATTCTCTATCTGTCTCCCTCTCCCTCTCTCTCTCTGTCTCTGTCTCTCTCTGGGTCTCTCTCCAAAAATAAAAATAAAATAAATTAAAATAAAATGATAAGAAAATATCTTGTACTTTGTCCTGGAGAAAAGGAGTGAGATCAAAGGTAAATATCCCATCTCAGCCACTAGGAGGCAGGAACCCAACTCTTAGGCTAAGAATCACAGCAGAGAGAGTGGCGGGTGAGAGTCTGAGGCTGTGGGATCAAGCAACTTAGAGGAGAAAATGAGAGCCAGCCCTCTCCCAAGCCAGAAAGACCCTCAGCAAGGCTCCAGAGTGTCGCAGCAAGGGATCTGACACGCCACTCCTGACCCTGGAGTGCTGGTGTGTGGCTGGATCTTTCCAGAAGGATGCTCCATTCCTGTTGACCTACTCAGATGCTGCCCCATCCGGTTCTCTGTCCCCTTCACTAACACTCAGGAACCAGAGGCTGGGGCTGGGGCTGGGCCACATGTGCTGAGCCAGGTGGGGGTGGGGATTCTTACAACAAATGTGACAGAAACAAGACATCAGAGAACACCAAGCCCATGACACATTCAATATACTTTATTAAAAAGTTTCTTTGTATAAATTTCCTAAAAATTTTAAAATTAACCACACTCCAAAAAATAGTAATAACGAACCACAACATGAGAAGAATGCCAGGAATATTCTCCACTGCGATGGATTTCTCTCAGCTCTTCGATCCACGGCATTGGTCCCAACAGTGCTCACAGGGCAGACTGCTGCTTCCTTCTCGCGAGCTCGTCTGCCAGAGGACGCAGAGGAAGAAAAGGGCAGGCGGGAGGCCTAATCCAGGAATCAGGAGGATGAGAAAGCTGAGATCTTGCTTCCTCAGCTAAGCCGTGCGACTAAAGGCAGAAAGGGACCAAGCAAAAGTGTAGCGTCCCTGTGACACTGGGCTGTTCTTGAGATGGCACATTCACCCCTGGACAGGCATCACGTCCAACTCCAGCAGGAATCTGAACTTCTGGGAATGTTCACATAAACACCAGCAGTGCTGCTAACGATTACACAAGGTTCCAAGTATACCGTGGAACTGCCTGGAGACGAAGAGCGAGGGTCCACAGACACGTTTAGCACCATATTGGCAGGTCACGCGGCAGCTGAGTGTCAATGAAGCACGGGAAAGCACAGTGCCAGGGCGTCTACCCGGAGCTTCTGCAGAGACGAGTTTGGAAACGGCCGCCTCCTTCTTCTCCTCGAGGTACGTGTTGCCAGAAGGCTGCGCCTCGGCTCCTGTCACGCTAATGAGTCTGGGTTTGGCCATCAGGAAGGATGGAGGGAGGGAAGAGGACAGGAAAAGGAGCCATTACTGCTTGAAAAGGACCCTGTGTTCATCAGGCCACGACCCCACAGTCTCGGCTCTTCATCACTTTCTTAGTCTCCTGCCCCCTCCTGTCACTGGTTCCCGTGCCCTTTTCAGCTTGAGGTTTGGGCTTTCTGCAATGTGAGCCCACCCCCACGGCCCGACTCCCCCAACCCCCAGTCCTTTATCTAATCAGAACCCTCCCCGCTCTCCTGCTGTCCCTAGGCTCTGTGCAAAATTGCTCTTATGTAACCAGTTCAGCTGCCCCGTATAATGGAGATGTCTGATGGTCTCAGTATCAACATTATTTAGAGGAAGCAAAAATATATATATATTAGAAAATAGCATAATGAGTCACTAAAAAATAATGGGGACATGTTAACATTTCTGAAGTGTTGGTTGTGTTTTTTTCACTGGAAAAAATGCAAACATGTTTTTTTTTTGTTTGTTTGTTTGTTTTTTTTTTTGGTCTCAAAAAAAACTATAAGGTGAGGGCGATCCTCCTAATTGCCTGAAGACACATGTCATAAAAAATCTCAAAAAATAAGGTGAGGAGCTTGTTCCACATAAACATATGTGCATGCCTCTTCCCACACAGCATGGACACACACACATATCAAACAATCTATGAAAAATTAAGTTTATGTGGATTTTTTGGTAAATTTTAAAATTTTGGAGCTGGAAAGATGGTTTAGAGGTTAAGGTGCTTGCCTTCAAGGCCTAAGGAATCAGGTTTGATTCCCCAAACCCCGCATAAGCCAGATGCACATGGTGGCACATGCATCTGGAGCTCATTAGCAGAAGTCTAGAGACCCTGGCATGCCCATATCCACCCCCCACACACACCCGCTCTCTCTGCCTCTTTCTCTCTCAAATAAATAAAAATAAAGTAAAATACTAAAGCATTTCTTCATTTTGAACAGTTTATCTGAAGATGTGATTTACCTTCTTTTTCAGATACACCATAGTCACAGTGATTCAAATCGGCCTCAGTGGCATGGTAAGTAACAAGGTCTCTTTATCTGTAGCGCCAGAGAGCACACAGCAGCTTCCACTTACCCGGGGCGCAGACCTTCTCACATTCTTCCTGTGACACAAACTTGTTTTCGTTCCCTCCACAGCCTCCGTGCCAGAACCTTGCACAGCTTTTGGTATTCGAGTCATAGTACCACATTAGTTTAAAATTCTGGCAAGTCCCGACTTCTTTGGGTAGCTTACATATATCTATAATATCAAGATGGGCAAAGAACATTAATTAGGTGGTGCCGGCTACCCAACCACCCAGCCCCACCTTGGGGTTGGCAGGCTGATCGTGACACAGAGAGAAGGGTTTCCAGGTGAATAAGTCTCAACCCATCATACGTACTAAACCTTGATGGCTCTACGGGGAATACATAAAATCATACCTATGGACAGACTTCACTAACTACACTCAGAATCCCCCAACACTAGTCAGCACTAAATAATTGAAAATGAAATGAACTGGTTTGCCTCCTGTGCCCATCTCTAGGTCATTTATGTATGCTCTGATTCCAGGAAACAAAATGAATTTTAAGACCTTTCTACTACTTGGCAAAACAGCCTTTAAATTCCATCAGAATATACTTCAAAAATAAGGCTATACATTTCACAAAGCAAGCAGGTTGCAAGTGAGGTAGAGTGTGGATAGACACGTTCTGTTGAGAGTGTTCATGCACACGCGTGTGTAGCCAAGCAAAAGTGCCATCCTTACCTGGCACGGAAAACTCGCAAAGGGGAGTATGAGGAGATGAAACAGCGGCAGAAATGACCCACTGCCATGCTATTTGGGAGACCTAGAAGCAGTCTTTCCCCAGTTAAGGAAGTCAATGTTTTAAATACACACTTCTGCTGCAGACCAGCTGCAAAGTAATGCTAGAGTCTCCTTGATGCCTGAAGAGAAAGGTTGTTTACAGTTCATGCACGGCGAGGCTTCCATTTACAGAGCTTCAAGAGTTATCAGAACGTCTGGACATTGAAGCCTTCCTTCAACAAAGCTCCTATGGGAGATAATGCTGAGTGCTTGGGGGACAGCCTGGCCCATCCAGCCATCCCCACAAAGGGCCACTTCCAGGTCCTTTGTTCCCAGCAGGGCAGGTTGTATATAGCTGCAGAGGGGTGTCCTCACTGAACCCCAAAGAGAAAGGACAGCCTATGTTTTAGGTTGGCAATAAATTTGGTCAGCCATAATGAACCTGACTCAAAGATTACCAGGACTGGGGCTCAGAATGGGTCTCAAGGTGTGGGGGAAGGGCTGTTACCCATGCATGAAGGAGAGTGAGCTCACAACTATAATACTTTCTAGCTGGGACACTTTCAGAGTATCAGGAGGCCAGCAGACCACAAGGAGCCAAGGAAGCCAGAGTAGAAGGACTGGACAAATAACAAAAGCAGTCCCCTTTCTCTGGACTGGGCCAGTCCCCAAAGAGAAGCGCCTGGCCTCCAAGGAATGACATGGGGGAAGTGAACAAGGCAAGATGACTTAGCCACCAAGACGCATTCTAAAGTGAGAGACCCTTTCTTCTCTCCTTCCGGAGTATCCCCCCCCCAGCAGGGACCTCGCTGTTCCCCACCACTGGTCCTCAGTCCCGGCCATCTCCCTTTCCATGTCCCAGGCTCCTCTGAAGCAGACGTGAGAGGTCCACCCAGACCCAGGACATTCTCTGTGAGCCACACTGCCACTGGGATCTACTCTCCTAGCCTGCTGGCCTTCCCAGGAACCTTTGGGTCTCTCTGGAACTCTCCCGAGTGAAATCTGCGGCTCCTACATTATCCTTCATTATCCTAGAGGGAACCACTGCTGAGCCTTATCTGCTTCAGTGTCACCACGGACAGGCAGACTTGTCAAGGCAAGGATCCTGAGAGACCCGCAGTAGTCAGTCACACTAGGGTTGCTCTTAAGAACAATGCAGATCTATAACTTCTCTCTGCCTTGAATCTCTGGTTAAGGAAACATACATAGGCATGTTCACACATATATGTACACATATGTACGCTCACACACATCCTCAGTTTGAGTGCTGTACAACTACTGGTGTGAAGGAGACAGATTTTAGATTCCCTTCCATCAAAATCCCCATAACCTTGATAGAAATGTATTCTCTAATTTAAAAATAAAATCTGCTCTCTTTTTCACATGGTGGGAGGAGACATATGGTTACACGTCTGGGTGGAAAACACCTCCCTCATTCTGTAGCTTGCATCTCCAAATTTAAAAACAGAACAGCCTAACCCAGATTCATGTTTAAAGATTATGTGGTTTACACTGAGCAGGCACTGTTTATACACCCGGGTCCTTGTGGACCACACGTAAGAGAACTAAAAACATCCCCGGATCTGCTGTCTAGGAGTTACTCCAAACCATCTTCTCTCAATGAAGCAAGGCTTTGCTAGAAATTTTATACTTTACACACTCTCCCAGGCAAATTCAGCGAGTAAGAGGGGAATGCTCACACAGTTTCTAAGGCCTTTGAGGGAGATCCTGGGTAGTGACTGGACTCTTAGAGAACAATCCAATGGAAACTCCATGAAAACCCAGCCGTGGAGATGCGACTTCCTTCTGAGGTCAGTCTTCATGTTAGGGTGTCCTTAGCAGGGCCGCTTAGGAGCACACGGGGGCAGGCTGTGAGCTACGGGGTGGAGCAGGCAGGGGACCATGACCTGTGTACAGTCTAGTGTGGGACTAAGAAATGGCTCATGAGCAGAAGTCAAGATTGTTGAGACTCGAGTTTTCCTCTCCTTCAACCTCCATGACACCTGCCTATCATTACATTAAAATCTCATCGAGTCTTTTTCTACAATCCTTAAATAGGTAAGATGTAATTGTCACAGTCTGCCATGGATTACTGACTCATTCCTAGAATGTACCTTGAGAGAGTCTCCACGTTTCCTACCAGTCTCACCACTGGGAAGGAAGGAGAAGTCGGAAAACTACATGTCCGTCTAACACAGAGTAAGTCCTAAGCTGGACCAAACTCTAAGAGACTTTGGTTCTGTACTGAGGCCCTTTCCTCACCCCTAGTAAATAGTGACATTTGATTGTTCCTTCCACTGGCTTGGTGGCTTTCTTCCAAATAACTCCTGATCCTGTGGCTCTTGGGATGTGGGTTCAGGACAGGATTGCGGCCACATAGATATCTTTACATAGTCACTGGAAAAATCCAGCAGTCTAAGAGAACCACGAGGCCTTGATTACCCCATGGAATAGTTAGGAAATGCTCAGAGCCAGCTACTTGCATGTCAGCACCAGTGAAGGACACGGACATCCCAGAAGGCTAAGACAGACACATGACCATCTTCCTGAAAACTCACAGCGGAGGGAGTCAAACGAGGTCCGTGTCCATGGCAGCTCAAAAGATACAGTGCCATCACCTCTGACGACACACATGCCACTCATTTGCATAGTAACTGGCCATGGCTGCTCTTAACTCCAGCCAGAAAGCCTTTATCATAACCAGTCACAGAGCTAAGCAACGCTGGGAAAGAGGCTTCCTCTTCCTGCCTGGGAACTATGCATCAAACACCAACACATCATTTCCTTACTTAGCAGAAACTTTTACTTTGGGGTCTGTAAAGCAATATCCAAGGAACGTTGAGTTTTTATGTGAATTCAAATATCTTCTGCTGCTCCTCTTATGCCTAATATTGATGTGTCAAGAATCTCTGTCCTGAGCTTGACAAGCCACACCTCCATCATGCTGAGTGAGGAACGACAGGTCTCTCAGACTTGCACTGCCCAGAGCGGCTGGTGACAGCTGTCATTTCCTAAATCATGCATTGTCCATCACAAAGAGGCCCAATGTGGGTCACCCTGGAGAGTGGTATACCAGGCCAAGCCAGAGTGCTGCTTAGGGAAAATGGACCGGCCATCCCACGAAGCACACCCAAACCCACGTGTTTTGAGCTCAGCCTGGGAGGCTGTGTTCTCCTAATGGTTTCTTGCAGCACAACACTATGAGAGGTGAACCCTGCCCTCTGCAGAGCCACATGTCAACCCTAGTCCCTGTGTGAGGCACAGAGGAAGCACACGGCCTACAGCCTCAGGAACAGCTCCCATCCAGCTTCCTCCGAGTCTGGTGGCAGGCAAGCTACAGTTCCATTTATACCTGGGAAAAGCAGAATGGAAAGACACAGGGCCGCTCAGAGCCAACTCTTACTCTTACTCTTCACAGGGCAAAGGGCTTAGTCCCAGAGAGATGACCTAGACTTCAAAACCATCTTAAAGAATAATTTTCTAGTTGCATTTATAGACCTAATGTTTTCATGACTCACCTCTGTGAGGAAGAAGCAACGGTTCCGTGTTCACCATTAGATTGATTGTTGAACTAGAGGCCGACCGAGCTGGCTGTGGAAGCTGAATTTTCTCTATAAGGGAAAAAATAAACAAAAACATGCATCCAGGTAAGTCATAGAACAAGAAACTGAGGAATCCAAAGCCTCAGATACAAGCTTGTTTTTCATGATGAATTCCTTATATAACTGCCATTGAAATGGACATGCAAAAAGCCTGCACTTAGGCTGTGGTATGCAAGTTGAATCTATGCAAGATGCAAATGGAGGAAATCACTCACTTTCCATCCAAGGGACTAGCAGCCTGGCTGCATGAGTCTGTGAGTTCCCATCCATGATGGGCTGAACCCAGGACTGCTGGTGGAAATAAATTCCTTCCTCCAACCTGGTCCCACCATTTGACTTGGTGAGGAAGGCAGGGTAGGAGGATCACCATGAGTTCAAGGCCAGCCTGAGACTATAGATTGAATTCCAGGTCAGCCTGAGCTAGAGTGAGACCCCACCTCGAAAAACCAAAAAATAAAAAGAGATGAGGCTTGTCTCCCACCCTCAGCACACACACACACACACACACACACACACACACACACACACACACACACGCTCCTAGAGCAGAAGGGTAAAGAAGGGGAGTAGAACCCATGAGAGAGAGACCATTTGTAATTGAGAAAGGACTGAAAAGCTAGACTCAGTGGTACACGCCTGCAGTCCCAGCTACTTGGAAAGCTGAAGTGGGAAGATCTCCTGAGCTCAATCATTTTAGGAAGTCTAGAGAGCTTAATAAGACCCCAGTCTCAGAGAGAGAGAGTGGAGGAGAAAGAGAGAGAAGGAAGGGGGAAGAAAGGAGAGAGAGACTGGAAAGAGAAGGGAGAAAGAGACTGGAATGCAAAGACAGGCCTCAGAGCAGGCAGGAGCCAGCAGAGCAGCAGAGGGTGGGGCTGGCAGGACCTGGGGAGGGAACTTCTCAGTGTAGATGCTCCCGTGGCTCCCTAAGGAGTCAGAGGCTTGCTGACCATTTTTATCTGCTGAGCACAGAAACAAGGGTAGGGTAACAGCAAGAGACTATTCTCTCCCCAGCCCTGTGAGATTTAAGCCCCGTTCCCTAGGTGCCATCTTGGGTGAGCTAAGGCCCAGTAAATCTGAAACCCTCCATAAAGTAGCCCAGGTCTGGAGGATGGCTCAGTATGCTTCCTGTGCAATCATGAAGGCCTGAGGGGGCTGGAAACTGCCAGATCCCATTTACATGAGCTGGGAGTGGCCACATGCGCCTACAATCTCAGTCCTTCAGCAGATCAGAGCCCCGAGAACTGTCAGAATCCTACGCACTCCACCATCAGTGACGAGACTCTGGCTCAAAACAAAGACCAGGTGGAAGAGCATTGGAGCCGCACACCAGCCATTCTGCTCCACTGCAGGAGAGCCCTCCCCACTGCAGCAAGCACACGGAGCACCAAACCCCACATACAGCACACCACCCCCATCACATCACACCTCACCCATCACATCACACACACGGCCCAGGACCACGGTCCCCACAGAACCTCAGCCTCCATTCAGTTGCTTGTTTTTGTTTGCAAATGCAGCCAAAGGAGCTAGGATTGCTGGTTTTTATTTTTAATTTTGTTGGTAACTCGGGATGGATTCAATAACTAAACATCATCTCTCCTGTGTGACAGTTCACGTGGAAATCGACCAGCTGCACACTTACTTGTACTGAAACTTCCTTGGTAGATGGCTCTGACCTGTGACTGCAGGTAGGAGACCACAGCCACGTTGTATGTCTGTCCAGCCAGCAGGCCCCCGATGACTCGGTCCGTGACTGTGAGGTTCTGCTTCAGAACCAGGGACTGGTCTTGAGCTGAGGTAATGGTGAGGTCGTAAAAGTAAGAACTGGGGGGCTCGGGCCTGTCCCAGTGCAGTTTGGCGCTGTTCTCTGTGACCTCCGACACCTGGACTTCTCGGAGAGCCTTAACTGGAAGACATCAAAGTGGAACGCGGAGATCAAGTAAAAATGCCTCCCCAGCCGGAAGACACGGGTGAGCAAGGTGGGCTAAAGGACAGGGGCCAGTGGACAGCTGATCCAAAGGCTAACCAAGGAAGGGAACTAGTGTCTTGTTCAGTCTCCTGAGAAACAGGTTGTCATCTGTCTGCATGCACGGCATGTAAATTCATGCTAGTGAAAGGCCTCATTATTTATCAGTAAGGCACGTAACTACCTGCATCTTTTCCATTGAAAAAGTCTCCTCTTGAGAAGCTACATTGAAATGCAAGTTCCAGCATGCTGGCAGGGAGTTAGGGTGCAGACCAAACTGAGCGCTGTGATGTACAAAGTCAAGAGGTGTCAGGACATGCCATGAAATGACTCTACGAGATCTCTGCTTGTGAAATGAAGACAGTCTCGACCTTTTCATGGGGACATGCATCCTGTCCTTTCCTTCCTTGATAACTCATGACATCCTACAGTACCTTCTTCCATCTTTGAGGAAAAGATATGACTAACTGGGAATGGGTTTTGCTCATGGACAGAACAAAATGTGCGGCCTCTGAGGAATGCCTGAAAGTCTGGGGTTCAGCTTTTCAATTTGCTGAACTAACCCCTACCCCCCATACTGCCACAGTTCACTCGGGGGCTCCCTTTCTATGGCCACGTGTATTGTATGAGGAACAAATTTTGTAACTACCATTTAGATCTTTCCACGTCATAATCTAAAGAAGGTAAGTTTGCTCCCCACCCCCTGGAAAAGCAAAGAAACACCTATTTGCTGCCTAAGAAGAGCAGACTAAGAGCAGACTGTTTCTTTCCACTCCCGTGTAGAGGATAGAAACCTTCTACTCAGAGCCTCCCTCATCTCTTTAGCACGGACAAGTGTATTCCCAAGTGAGGAGGCTGTGTGTGCTGAAACCCAGGGAGAACGGGGGTTCCCATGCCGCACCCCCAGCACCCAGGCAGGGCTGGAGCAGGCTGGCTGGAAGGACTTCAGCTGCCCCACAAGGGGGTTGCAATACAGAAAAAAGCAAAAGATATGATTGACAGTGCACCCTCTCTCACCATCACCTTCTAAAAGACATGATCCAGATATACAAATCTCAGGTATGTGCCCTTACTCCGCTGACTCTCTAAGCAGACTTCGGGGACATGTCCTTGGCGTAGGAAATCAGGGAATAAGAAATGGTGGCTCTAACCATCTTTCTTACCCACAGGTTTAGCAGTAGCTGGCTTGGTGGCAATTGGTTTGGCCTGTGACCTGGGGACCTCTGGCCTGGTGGCAGCTGGCTTTACAGCAGCAGCAGGGGGTCTCACTGCAGCTGGCCTTGCGGCTGCAGGCTTGACAGCCGCTGGCTTCCCCGCCACTGCAGGTCGAACGGTGGCTGTGTTTGTGGCCACGGGCTTGGAGGCCACAGGTTTGCTGGACACCGTCTTGGAAGCATCTGGTTTCATAGCAGCTGGCTTGGCTGGGGCCGGCTTGGGAGGCACAGGCTTGGCAGGAGCTGGCTTCACAGGCGCTGGCTTCACAGGCGGCAGATTTATAACAGTTGCTGTTTTCGTTGTGGCCGTGGGTTTGGTGGTGGTCACTGGCTTCGTTGAGGTCACTGATTTGGATGTAGGACTTGAAGTGACATTATTTGGAATGTTTCTGTTAAAAAATAAATGTCACCTGTACCCATGGTTTGGCATGCCATCTAAATTAGTCACAGTCATAACCCTACGAGCTCAGTGAAATTTGTCATTTTCGTGATCACATGCACTGACTTTTACACATAATATACAATTATGTATGTGTCTCAGTTCTTGATTTTAGAAATCTATGTCACTAAAGTGATACTGACCAGTATAGAAAAATATAGTCATTCAAGGGGCTGAAGAGATGGCTTAGTGGTTAAATGCTTGCCTGTGAAACCTGAGAACCCTGGTTCGAGGCTCGATTCCCTAGTACCCACATAAGCCAGATGCACAAGGTGGCACATGCATCTGGAGTTCGTCTGCTGTGACTAGAGGTCTTGGTGCACCCATTTTCTCTCTCTCTCTCTCTCCTCTTTCTTTCTCTCTGTCACTCTCAAATAAATAAATAAAAGCAAACAAAACTTAAAAATATACATAGTCATTCAAAATGAAGCTACATTACATTATAAACACATATGATATCTTATTTTCAACCTACAAGAAGAAATTAAAAATGAGAATTAATTTTTTTAAAAAATTAAAACTGAATATTTAATGATTTTCTGATTTGAGCAATTAATACCTGAAACAAAAACACTACAAATAAAATTGAATCAGTAATATGTATTTACACTATAAAGACCCTGTCCCAACAAGAAAGGAGAGAAGGAAGGAAAGAAAAGAAGAAAAGAAAGAATCTATGAACAAACTGTCCTATCAAGCTAGAGAATCATGAAGTCAACTACTTCATAATTATAATTGTGATAATTAAAGCAATAAAACATACGACTTTGGCTTATTTTTAGAAGTTATATATTGTGTGGTATTAACTTTAGTGTATGCGATTCTTGAACAATTCTTTGTCTATTATGAATTCCTCAAAAGATTAACAGAATCACCAAATGACACAGCAGCCCAGACCCAGGCTTTGTGTTTGCTTTCAGATGGAATTCAATTACTTTATCCACATCTCATGATGCATGTCACGTGCAGCATTTTCAAGCTGATACCATCAAACATCAACTCCTAAGTCACTTTGCTTAATCTGTTTTCTTAAAGATATGAAGGTTGAGTCAATTTTAGAGAATATTCCAAGAAATAATAAAGTCAGTTAAAAGCTAGAAAAATAGCCCTTGGAACCTAGATCAAGCAGGACCAGGATTGAAGTGCCGCAGAGGGGCGACCACACTCACTCATCTGCCAAGTCCACCCTTCATCCTCCCAGTAAAGACATGGCTGATCTCCTACTGATACCGTCATCTTGTTACCACTGCGAGAGCAGCTTGAAGAAGACGCAGGGCCCGCTGTTTATGTATCCAACCCCTGTATGTAATCCTTTCACCCAGATTTGACAGACTATTTGGACATAAGGCCCGAATGATCTGTGCCCATTCCCTGTGG
The DNA here is from genome assembly GCA_036365145.1 of Orientallactaga sibirica. Lineage (NCBI taxonomy): Eukaryota > Metazoa > Chordata > Mammalia > Rodentia > Dipodidae > Orientallactaga > Orientallactaga sibirica. The sequence continues at coordinate 18,116,589 of JAEOAD010000044.1, read as the reverse complement.
TAATTGATGCTTCATAGCAGAGCCTCGCCTCAGGTCTCACTCCCCACCTCTGAATCTAGGCTAGCCTTTGGACATGCTTCGACCAATTAAATATGGCAGAAGGTAACCATATGCCAGGTATGGCTTACTCTCAAGAGACCTTTATTGCTTCAAGCTTTTCTCATGGACATGTACCTAGTCAATTTGTGGACAAACCTAGGCTAGCCCACTGTGAAACGAAAGACCATGCCAAACAGAAATGAACCATTCCAGCCAAGACTATGCTAGACTAGCCAGTCCACAGATGACAAGCAGAGGACCACAGGCCTGAGGAAGCCCAGGAGTGGCCATAAGAACACCCAGCTGAACGGAGCCAGAAATTTCTGACCCACGGAATTGCAAATTAATTATCCTCATCTTAAGCCACTAGGTTTTGGGTAGTTTGTTATGCAACGAAAGCTGGTCAATACAAAAGGCTTGTTAAGAATGAGCCAATTACATTAGGAATGTCACATTTTCTAGATTTCATTGTACTTATCCTTAAAGGTAGGGACTGGTTCGAGGACCTCTGCAGGAATGTAGCACTACCATCTGTAGAACAGTAATTATAATCACTTACACTTGTTTGTAACCAAATTTCACACCATTCTTTGCTGGCTGGTCCCCTTGAAACCAATCACACTGTTTTCTGATCTCTGGAGTCAAGTAAAAAGCATTTTCACCTGGAGGAAAAAAGGAGAAAATGTTTGAGTTGTTTAAATAGTCTAGATATCAATCCTCTGTTGGATATATAGCTGGCAAAGCTTTGCTCCCATTCTGCAAGCCATTTCCTCACATGACTAACTCTTCCCTTTGCTGAGCAGAAGTGATTCAATTTTATTAGGTCCCATTTGTCAAGTCTTGACATTATTTCCTGAAGGCCCTAAACGATGCCTGTATCTTGAAGTGTTTTTCCTACTTTTTCTCTAACAGTTTCAGAGTTTGGGGTCTTATATTAAGGTCTTTTGTCCCCTTGGAGTTTGGTTTTGTGCTGGGAGAGAGATAAGGATCTAGTTTCATTCTTCTACGTGTAGAAATCCATGGAGATGAGGGAGGAGAAGGGGAGGTCTAACAAAAATTACATTTGTATGAAAATGTCATTTCAAAAGCTACTTTGTGTGTTAACTTAAAAATTTTAAAAGGTATATGAACTGTTTGTGAACTTTATGGAAATCAAAATTAATATACTAATGAGGTAATTGATCATACAATATTCATTTATCCCATAAATAAATGTTTACCTAATTCTACCAGAATCTCTAAGTCCAGTGATTTTTAAACATTAAGTATGATGGTATTTGATCCATAAAATATCTTAATCCAATGCATTCTATTTGGTGACATATGGGTGACTATTTTAAAGACAGTATTTACTCAATGTGAGGAAGTTCATCAGAATAGGAGACAAATCACATAGAGATTTTAACAAGTTCTAGACTGTGAACATCAAATTGTAATCCAGGTAAATTTAATATTGTCTCAGTATTTTGTGAATAACATTTACCTTTAACCTTCTGAATACAGAAGCATAAGCCCTTAGGTAAACCCGAGGCTTACCTTTTTTGCTTCACATTTTCCCCTAAATCTTTTAGGGAACACAGCTTTACAAGCTTGGATCCCATGTTCACAGAGCTGAACTTTCCCTTGAATAGTAAATGCTATCACAGAGCTATGTACTTGTTTTATTGAACCCCTCAATTGTTTGTGGTGCAACCTGTGCTGACCCACTACACTGCTCCAGATGGGGTGTACCTCCCCAAGGAGGATGCTGTCTCTGGGAACCATGGATCCACAAACAAATGGCCAATAGGCCAAACAGCTGATGATCTGTAAGTATAGTGCAGGTTCACAACAAGGGAGAGAGAGAGAGAAAAGAAGCCATAGTGAGTGGGAGCTGCTAGAAATGACTTTTGAAGATGAACGTGAACTTGTGGCTAAGCAAAGGAGAGGCCATTCTAGGAAGAAAGCACACCAATGGACAATATCCAGAGGAAATATGAGTGCGTTTGATGACTAATTGCAGATCAATGCAATTCCTTCTAGAATGCTTTTTGTTGTTGTTGTTGTTTGGTTTTTCGAGGTAGGGTCTCACTCTAGCTCAAGCTGACCTGGAATTCACTATGCTCACAGTGATCCTCCTACCTCTGCCTCCCGAGTGCTGGGATTAAAGGTGTATGCCACCACACCCGGCCCTTCTAGGATCTTTCTTCAATACCTCCAACAGGATATACTTTTCTCTAAGACACCAACACAATATGCCATGCATAGCAAATGTGAGCTTGATCCATTTGCCCTCAACGTATGAACTCATTGGAACATCAAAGTGCCTTATGCCTAGGAAGTGCCTAGTTCAAGGTGGTGGAATAAACAAAACAATGACGGAGCGTTATCTGTGGGTTCCCTGCTGACTCTGGTCCCTAACACTGGGCACATGATAGATGTCATTATATGATTGTTGAATGAACAAACAAGTTCACATCAGCACGTGAATATCTATCTTTTCCCATGACTGCTTCCCCATCCCATACGGCGTGAGAACATGGACCAGCCCAAAGCCACGGTCAGGGTACGTGACGAAGAACTTACTGCTGACGAAGGATGGCAGCAGCCGCCCAAAGCGCATCAGAGGCTCCTCGTTGAGCTCGGTCGACTTGTCCACTAGTTTGAAGAACACGTCGTTGGGTTCACTGGCAAAGCCATACACCTCCTTAACATTCACCTTCCTGCCGATACCCAGAACCACGAAGAAGTAGCCTTTGCATTTGGCCTGCAGGATGGCGGTCTGGGCCTCCTCGAGCTGCTGCCTTGGCATCTCGCCCGTCAGCATCAGCACCACGATTTTCAAGTCCCGCGGGTTTGGAGCATCCTCAAAGACGTTCTCAATGGTGTATTCAATAGCTCTGCCCAAGTCTCTGGTTCCCTGAAGCTGTGTCATTCCTCTGCTGAGGAAATCCAGCAGCTTCTCCTTGGCACCATAGTCTGTCAGGGAGAATTCCACCTTCACGGGAAGCACGCTGGCATTGCCCACAGACTCATAGGTCGAGTGCTGCACGACGGCCACTCTGGCAAAGTGCTGGGAGGCCTTTGGGTCTGGGCTCAGGTCCAGCTGCCTGACCAGGTAGGCTATGTACTTCTTCATTTCATTGAACTGGAAGAGAGTGGTGGTCTCCGAGCTGTCCAAGATGAAAGCCAGGTCGATGTCCACACCACTGCCGGCCGCCCTCCTGTCCCTGAAGGAAGGCCTCCAGCTGCCAAAGCCACACGATGGGTCGATGTTGCAGATGTCTAGAGAGAAGTGCAGTAACCCCGTTATCTTGTGGCCCCTGCGGCAGCCACACTTGCTGGGAGTCATGTGACTAAAACTGTCAGGAGGGTAGAAACCCGGCTGGGTGTGCTGCTGTGCACCTGTAAGCCCAGTACTCAGAGAAGTCTGATGTCTGCGGTTTCCCGGCTAACCTAGTGAGACCCTATGCTTCATTCCCTCTACTATGCCCAGATTTCAGTTTTTGTCACTTAGTAGATAAAACACATCAGTGAGCAGTATAAAATACATCTTTGCAGAATGTGATGATACTGGCATTTAAAAAAACATGACTTCATCATTTGCCATTCTTTGGAGAAATATGTTCTAAAAATCCACTTGAACCAAACATTTGGGTTCTAGATTCCAAAGTGAGAAGTTGAGCCGTGCACACCTTCCCCTTGTCACCTATAGCCCCAGTCAATCCCCCATAGAAGAAAAGCTCTTTTGTACTGGGGGTGGCATTTTAAATAGGAAGCCCCTTACACAGCCTTTATACTGGTAAATGCAAGCGATTATATGACCCTTAATTTAGCTCAAGCTCGTTAAGCAGGCCAGAGCTCTTCATTCAAATGTCCCTCTGGATGTTGCCTTTTTGCAGCTTCAGCTGGACAGATGCCCCCCCACCCCATGCCCAGAAAAGCGCCTTACCCAAGCACACGTGGCAAGTGAGGACATTCTTCAGGAAGTCTGTGAGATCTCTCCTAGCAGGTAGGACGAGCACATGCCCCACTGCTGTGTTATTGATCTGGTTTAAACAAAGGGAGATGCTTGGGATGGGAGCATGGATGAGAAGGGGATACTTGATTTTTAAAATGCAAAAGGACAGAATCACGCCAGTGAGCTAAGCTCCCCACAGCTCAGTGCGTTCTTAGTGGGGTTGGAAATATTTGGATAATTAGATTAGACAGTATCAGTAAAGAGCCTGGTGGATCTTCTAGCAAACAAATGGAGCAAAAAGAGTGGGGCTTTTAAAAATCAATAACAGCAGCTGCTGAAGGCAAGCTCCATCCATCCCTCTGAGGTCTACACAATGGCAAGGCTAGGAGGAAGCCACCCTAGGAGATGGCACTATGTAGCCCCATCACAGTGGCTGGCACACAATCGCTCATAATCCACTGATCCACTGAATGCATAACTGACTTGGAGTGAGTGAATCCACTGTTGATCTTGCAGCTGTGTTGTTAAGAGTCATCGTGGGTTCATGGGTCTCTGTGCCCAGGCAAAGGAAGATGCACAAGAAGGCCCCTCACCAAAGCAGATGGCCAGTAGCCCAAGCTTAATTCTGGACTCCTAAGCCCATCGTTCTGTCCTCAAAGTGGCCTGCAGTTTGTAAAACACACACCCAGGGGATGTGTAAGGAGCTGTACAGAAAGTGGTGAACCCACGGAATACCCAGTTCTGGGAGAAAGACACTGGAGACCCTTTCAACCTCTTCACCAGACAGGGGAGAAGTCAAGACACAGAGAGGTTTGGTGGCATGTCTGTGAGCAGAGGAGTGACAGTGGCAGCTAAGGAGCGCCAACTCGGGCCTGGGACTCCTACCCAGTGTCCATGGGTCTGCAATAGAGCCACCAGAAGGGGCTCCGAATAAGCACTAACTGGTCAATCACAACAACTCAAAACTGAACAAGTGAAGTGAGCAAGGGAGGGGAGTGTGGGGGGGAGGGGGTGGGGAAGAGTATGGGGGGGAGGGGGAAGAGTATGGGGAGGAGTCGGGGAAGGGTGTAGGGAGGAGTGTGTGGGAAGAAGTGTTTGGGGAGGAGTGGGAGTGTGTGCAGAGGAGAGTGTGGGAGGAAGGTGTGGGGAGGACGGTGTGGGGAGGAGAGTGTGGGAGGAAGGTGTGGGGAGGAGGGTGTAGGGAGGAAGGTGTGGGGAGGACGGTGTGGGGAGGAGAGTGTGGGGGGCCAGGTTTGCACAATGGTGCACATTGGGAATGATGGGATCACTCATTTGGGGCTATCACTCAGAGCTACAAGACCCCCCTCCCCCCATGGCCAGCCCTGGAAGAATCTCTTCTAGGGCAGTTTGGATGCAGAGTGTGATGATGGGCTGTGTCCACTTCCGAGTCCAGCGGCCCAGGGGCTCCTCATCACTGGAGACCCTCATCTTACACAGAGACAGGGCTGATGGAGCAACGCTCACTAACCTGTTACAGGTCAGGGTACAGATGGAGCCAGAACTGCTCCAATCTTCCCAGTCCTCATGAAGAAAGCACACGTGTCCACCCCACCCCACCGGAAGACAGAAACCACCGCATTACAACCTCAACTGGGCCAGTGAAGACGAAGCTCCCGCCTCCCTGGCCAGAGCTGTCAACATGGGAGGCAGAAGCCAGATGGGGCAAGTTAGAGGCATCTGGATGTTGGTCTAGCACCAGAGCCAGGGGCTTCCCTGGAAACGTCACAGGAGGTCTTGGCCAGCTCGGTCCAACTAGGACCTTTCAGAAGCTGCAGGTCATGAATCCACAATGTAGATGTAATGTGTCTGAGAGCCTTCTCAGGGACAAGAACAGGAGGGGCCACCAGATCCCAGGTCCCAGGTCCCAGATCCCAGATCCCAGAGCCCAGACCTGCAAGGCGTTGATGAGCTGCCGGTCCTCCTGGCTTGTGAGGAACAAGGGTGTGATCCCCGCATCCCAAAGCTTGAGAACAGCCTCGCGCAGCTCCGGGGACGCTCTCGTAGGCTTATTGCTGAAGAAAATGGCCACTTTTCTCATCAGGAAGCCGTTCCGAACACGCTTGAACGTGTTCCTGGCCACAAAGGACATAGCAGTCTCCAAACTCTGCTGCTTGGACGTCAGAGCCACCTGGAGGTTCTGGATGCTGTCCAAGAGGGCAGACTTCTTCCTGGAGTCAGCAAAACGGATCTCTGTGGTCACCTCATTGTTGTAGGTGACCACAGCCACCCGGGCCCCCCTTGGACAGTTGCTCTCAGCGATGGTCAAGTCGCCCACAATCTTCAGAAGCACATCTCGCATCCGGCTAAAGGTGTCCTGTGTGACCCCCTCGGAGGTATCCAAGGCAAAAGCGAGTTCTGTGGGGAAAACTGGGCACTCCAGGGGCCCTGAAAGAAGGGGATTTCAGAGAAAAGCTTTATTCACTGCAAGGGACCTTTATCTCATCAGAAGGAAGGCAAACCAATAAACCCACTTACCATAGCAGCAAGCTGTAAAGGAAGCAAAGAGAAGAAGCGTCAAAGACAGGTCTGCTGTATGAGAATGGAAAATCAAAGACAACGTGCCTCAGACGGACGGATACAGGAAATCGTGCACTTACGGCATTTGTCTCTGATGTTCTGGATGAGGGCGCATTGCTGTCAAAGAAAACGGCAGAGCGTTAGGAAGAGCAGGAGCAAGGCAGACAAGCAATGGCTTGCTCTGGACACAAGCTACTTACATCCACGGAGTCGCCTCGGTTGCCTTTGTGACCCTGCAAAACCAAGCAAAGAAAGGCTGAGAGGTGCCGCAAATATGCACGACGTGGCAGTTCCAGGGCAGGAGGACAGGAGAAGGAAGGGTGGACATAGTCAGTGCGTGATATGTACATGTATGGAAGTGTCCCAGGGAAACCGGGTGACATGTACTGTGATTATGTGTTAATAATGAAGACAAAGGCACAGTCTTCGGCCATAGTAACATGGCGGGAAACAAGCATGGGCTTTGGAGAACCTGGACTTTTTAAAGTCCCTCCTTCTGAACTCCATCACTGAGGAGCAGAAGAGAAGCCAGGGCTGGGGAGAAGCTCAGGGGTGAAGCGCTGGCCTCGCAGGCATGAGCCCCTGGTCTGATCCCCAGGATCCATGTGAAAATGCAGGCGTGATGGCACACGTCTCCAATCCCAGCTCTGAGAAAGCTGAGGCAAGGGTCCCTGGGGTTCACTGGCCAGCCAGTCTAGCCTGCTTGGTGAGTTCCCCGCCAGTGAGAGTCTGTCTCCAAGATGAGGATGGCGCCCGTGGAACACCACCCAAGGTTGGCCTCCAGCCTCCACACACAGTGTACACCCCCACACGCATGCAGCTGCGTACACACATGCATACAGAGTGTACCCCCCCACACACACATACACACATGCATACACACATGCACACACAGTGTACACCCCCACGCATGCGGCTGCGTACACACATGCACACCAGTGTACACCCCCACACACACATACGGCTGCGTACACACATGCATAGAGTGTGGCTGGGGGCTTTGAAAGGCTCTACAACCGGACACCTTTATCACCCACTGATGCAAATCACATGTCATATTTGACCTTGCGTCTAGGCACAGCTTGTCCTGAGAGCAGAGCTTCCCAGCCTGTCCCCCAGTGGAGCAATGGAGAGGACCCAGGCCTCTATCCCCTTCATGTCAATACACCTCGTCTCACAGAATTCTTCCCTCCGGGCTCTAAGGATAGACTCACACTGCCCTCAGCATTTTGTCCTGATGTCTTGTCAACTCGATGGTCAAGCAGTCACCTTACACTACACACTCGCTCATCTCGCCCTGAAGCTGCTTCTCCTGGCTGCTGGTCATCTGCAGTGCCATGGTCTCACTCACTGGACGGTAGCAATTGTACCGGTGGGCTCGGCTTTCTCTTCCCTGGATCAGTCAACCCAAGCCCTCACGTTTAGCTCTGGGAGTGCTTGTCCAGCCCCTGGGTGTCTTGTTCATCCTCCTCGAACCTCATAGAGTTCAGTAAGGAACAGAGCCAAACAGGGAAACCATGCTGGTGATAAGAGCCCTTCTGGCCCTGTGAAGATATGACCATGGCCTTAAACCATGAATCCTTGGGGATCTCATAGGTCAAAAGGAGCATTCCCCAAGCCCAGTCTGACCTATTTGTGCTACTTCCATAAGATACAAGCAAGGAGTATTGAAATTGCTTCCTCTGCTTTCTGCTCTACACAAACCCATATTGGGAATTGTACAGACAAATGATGATACGCCCTAAACTACAGAGTGACACATAAAACATGTTGGTTGTCTTAATAGTAGACTGCTTGCTTTGGGTTCAATTCCCAGCAATAAACACACACACACACACACACACACACACACACACACACACATTATTTTCTGTCTATCAGTCTCTTTTATGGTGCTGGGCTTCAAACTCAGTACCTTAGGAAAGCACATGGTCTGCCCTGAGCTACATTCCCAGTCTCCATAACACATTTCTCAAAGCTTCTTGTCACCTCCAAGCTCACAAGTGCTTTTCTTCATTACAGAATCAGAAGTCAAGGGGTTAATAAATGAATAACAACAGAAGCATGGTAAGCCTTTTCTCTTTTTGAGGGAAGGAGATGGTGGTTGTTGTCAGGAGTCAAGGGTAAGGCACCCAGACCCTTCTCTTGCCCCCAGTGCTAGGTTGGAACCAACATATACTTACAGATGGTCCTGGGTAGCCAGGGTCTCCCTTCTGTCCAACTATCCCCGGAGGTCCCGAGTTTCCCTAGACAGGGCAGAAGATGGGACATGCTCAGCTCCGACACGTGGAGGAAGCAGGAAAGCGGATCCATCCCAACCTCCCCACCGTCCTCAGAACCTTCACTTTAAGGAAACTCAACTGTCTCCAAAATCCAGGCACAAGGACAAATGATTCTAAAAAAGCTTCAAGGAGTCTCCCACACTGTGCACCCTGGCAGGCCTAGTTAAGTGGGTGCTCTCCCTGAACCATGAATAGCATCATTTGCAGAGGCCCAAGAGAATCAGGAATGGACAGTGACTTAGTTCCCCGTCTGTGGACATTATCAGCCCAGCGCTCCAAAACTGCCTTCAGTAATGAATGAGCCAGCCTGCCTCCACTCAAAGTAAAAAGATATTTATACTTATTGATTATATCTCAGGCTAAAAACAGCTGTCAGTAACATTTACCTCTCTCTGCACCACCTTTTAATTTGAGGCCCAGGAGGGGTCTCAGATCTTTGGAGGGTAAATGAGAGAGAACTATGTGAACACTGAAGTGAAAGATCCAGAACCAAGTAGTCAAAAGAAGAGGATGTCTTCAGCAGACCACACACCTCACTGAACCTGCTGTCACGCTGTTCAGGTGACCATGGTCAGATGGAACTGTACAGGCTCCTGACACCACCCCACCTGGGACCTGAGACACCCTGACACCATAGTGGGGTAAACGGATAGGATAGTAACCCTTCAAATATGCCAGCAGAAGGGCTGCCAGGGCCTCTCCACAAAGGGGCATAGTTGGAGGAGGGCAGCTCAGACCACAACCAGTGGGTTGTGAGGCCGCTGATTGGAGGATCAAGGTTCCCTTTCTACGCCCCTTGCTGTCACTGGGCAGCTGAGAGGGAGGGAGGGCGATTTCCGTCACTCGCCTTGGGCCTGCCCCTTCCACCTGCAGTAAACCACAGGCCTACTTACCCTTCGGCCTCTAACACCTTTAGGTCCTGGTGGTCCATCTGCCCCAGGCTCACCAGGGGTGCCCTGGAAAGAGAATCAAGTAGCATGTCAAGCTATGGATCAGAAGGTCCTGCTGGGGGTCCCTGGGATAGGACCCAGTGGGGTGCCTGGGACATACTTTGTAGGGCAGACTCGCTTCTATGAAAGGTTCTAATGTATTAATGCCACTTGCAGACAGTGCAAGTTTATTTCATCATGACAATACTATCATGTGGGTTTCAATATCCTACACCCTGTGAAGGTCTTTCACTCTGCCCTGCTCATTTCACCTCATGACAAGTGGACACTGTCAGCTCCATCCAGAAGGAGCATCTGGGAGGTGTGGATCTTTCCCGGGACAGCCCTGATAGCAAGTGGCCGGCCCAGGACATTCTGATTTCAGTTCACTGGAACCCCAGACTGCACCAGAAACAGTGGTGATACACCACCCCCGGAGGTGCTTACCTTTGGTCCAGGGTACCCAGGGAACCCTCTCTCTCCCTGTAAAAGAGAAATTAGTGACTCAGGATTGGGTCCCAATTTCAATTCATCTAAAATACGTTGGTTTTGATGCAAGCTGTCTTTGGAACCTCCCAGCAACAGGGGCTCTTCCGAAAGCTTCCACGCGTACGTACTTTTTTGCCTCTGCGTCCTTCACTGCCAACTCCATCTCGCCCATCATCTCCCTAAGACCAGCAAAGAGAATGTTACTGAAGGTCACCGTATCTGGGACCCAACAACTGCCATGTCACTCTATTGCTGCCCTCAGCAAAAGGCAAATGTCTGAAACGTTTTCAGCGCAAGGTATAAGAGAGGAAAGTTGAGCACTCCTGAGCCACCCTCCAGGGGTAAACAAGGTTTATAGAGGTTCTGGATTCTATGTGCTCATGAGTCTATGAATCGATTCGAAACCTCTCGGGCCTCCCGAGTCTTTGGCACGCAGGTCACACATCCCTGTCCCCAAACTCTCCCCTTCTGGCACAGCATCCTCTCCAGACAGTCTCCTCTCAAACAGCCCCAGCCAGCATGGTCAGACCTGATCCCACCACCTTCATACAGAACATTCAGAATGATCCCCAAAGCAGAAGAAAAGTTGTATTGGAACTATGTGTGTCTATTTTAAAGCTTGAAGACTGTAAGAGGCTGGTGGGCTGACCCCTTCATGGTCTCCAGGAGTGGCAACTCATTTAAGAAAAATATCCCAGAAGACTGGAGATTTCTTTCTCCTATATAGTAATGTGAGTTGCAAATCTGCTGCCTGGTTGGCTGAAGTGGTCTTAAATAACATTACCCAAAATTAGCTGTTTCAGTAATAGTTTCTTTTTCCTAGGATTTCTCAGGGAAGGAAAATTGTTTCCACCTGCATTGAGACCTTATGGCATCCAATTTCCCTTTAACGTAAGGACACACGCTTCTTTGCAGAAAAAAATCTGTCAGGTGCACAACACGAAAGTGCCTCAAGCTTCAGTGACACCCCACATTCATTCCTAGGAAATGAACTCCCTCACTCTGCCAGTGAAATAACTCATTTTGAAACTCACTGGCTATTTATAGGAGCAGATTTTACCATTTTCCATTGTAATGCAAGTCACAAGGTGCAAGCTTGTCATGCTATTGGGGAGACCAGCCCTGGCTTCTGAACCTTCCAGCACAGTCGAGCAAGGCACTGGGCAGCTTACCGTCTCCCCCCGGGGTCCGCGGTTCCCGACTCCTCCCTTGGGCCCGGGCTCTCCTGGCTCGCCCTAGGCATGGCAGGAAGCAAAGGTGAAAAGGGTATCAGGTTGTCTGGGTCACAGGGACCAAGCCCCATTGTCCTGAGCTTGGGATGTTGGAGGTCGGGGGAGTGGGGACTCTCCAGGACACCTGTTTGGTCTCCATGACAATTTTTAATCCAATAAACCAGGCACAGAAAGGCACATACTTCTTACTGCCACTCACATGAGGAAACTAAAATATGGTTAACCTCACGATAGAACAGTAGTCATCAGAGACTAAATTAATATAATTTTTTGAGACAGGATCTGGCTATGTAGGGCCAGGCTGACCTTTGGAATTTCACTATGCGGCCCAGACTGGTCTTGAACTTGCAGCAATTCTCCTATCTCAGGTTCTCAAGTGCTAGGATTGTAGGCAGGAACCACCACATCTGCCAACATAACTCTTTTAACATTCATGTGTGGGCTCCAGAAAGAATCCTGGGAGGTTGGTGTTTGTAACTGCTATGGCCTGGGGCCAGGCTGATGGGAAAGAGGCAGAAAGACAGTGGGAGCAGTGGCGGGAAGATGTCTGACGCCAGCAGTGGAATCCAGTGCCCCAAGAGCCCACTGCGGACATGTGTCCCTATCTGGAAACATGCTCTTCACAGACTCGCTGTGTAAAGCTGGCTTCCACGAGGCTGACGGAAGCAGGCCAGGCTTGCAGGCCACAAGCTCCCTATTATCCCCAGGTGCGGGATCTGGGTCTCGGATGCTCTCGTTACATGGCCACTGCCATGTTAAAGACCATGTGTTCTGCACAATCCTGCAACTCAGCCGAGCTTGGACAGCTGCCCAAGGCCTCAGAGGACACTGTGATGTCCACATACGCTGTGGTAAGAATGCATCATGTAACTCACCACTGATGGAGGGGTTTGAATGGGACAATGCCAGTGGCCCTGGGTGCTGGCCCCAGGGAAGAAGAGTTGGATAAACAGGGGCAGGAAAGGGACACGCAAACTAAGCCAGTGGACAGAAGGACAAGTGATGTGGAGTGGACCTGTGTGACCGGCCCCTGTTCTCCAGACAAACCTTTCTCCCCAGGGGACCGGTTCTGCCACGTTCTCCAGGAGCTCCAGCAGGGCCTCCATTACCCTGCAAGGCAAGGTGAAGGGTGTGAAGGAAGCATTCAGCTGCCCAGGCCTAGGCTGTCTGAATCCAGTCTCTCCCCTGTGGAGAAGTCACAGACCTCAGGGGCAGATGACCCACCCTGCCTACAAATCCAGACACTGCAATTTGTGCTTGGCGCAACCAATCCACGTACACACTGCACAGAAGTGGCTTATACAAACTCCAATCATGGGCTCTCCCTCAGTTTCCACCAACCAATATATGTTGAGCTGTCAGTACCGCATGCTAGGCTCTGAATTAGGCATGCCATAGACCTCATGTGACTTTGTTTCCCCTAAATGAGCAGCTGATATATGCAGGCACATGAGTGACTGCCAAGTGAACGCGTCATCATCAGATGAAAGCAATTCAATGTGGGGTAAGCCTGCACACCTCAGAAATGTCCCTAAAATAGAGGGTAGGAAAATACATGTCACCAGGGTTGTTTATTGACAATTTCAATGATTTTGTGTTTACACCATTTTAAATTCTCAGTTAGTTATGTAAAACAAATGCAAAATCTTTAAATGTAGGCATTTACGAGCTCTCAAGCTAGAGGCCAACTTGCTAAGCAAGCAACAGCCCTGCAAGCTCCCATCAGCCTCCTCTGCAATACCCTTTTGTGCATTTCCACTACCAGGTTACTGGTCGGTATGATTTTCTTTAACAACTGGCATGACAGCTCCCTCCATATTGGACCCAGGGTAGATAATTCCCTGCACCTGATCCCAACCCAACATCAGGGACATGTTTTGCTCCCTCGTGGCCAGTAGCTGAGATCTGTGCTGATGTCTGAGGTCAGGGTTTACTTGAGGAACACCTTCTGTGTGGAACTTGAGAATGGGGGACTCTCTATAAAGTCATGGGCCATCCCTGGCTAGGATAGCCCATCTCTAGAGGCCCACTGTGAAGCACTCTGCATACCCAAGGAATTTTACTAACTAGATCTATTACAGTTCCTTCCTAACGCTTCTGAGATGAGGCACATCCTTCCAGTGGGAGAAGCAAGGTTGGATTTGGGGCCCATTTGCCCACGGTACATCCTCCAAGAGAGCCCAGCCTATGTGGACACTTGATGATATCTAGGTAAAGAAGGGGTCACACTGAGATGGACTTACCCGAGGGCCAGCAATGCCTTGTTCACCAATCAGCCCTGGAGGACCAGTGGGACCTGGTGGGCCCTGAAGAGTAAAAGGTCAAGGTTATGGGTAATTACTGTTGAGTTGGTTCCATGAGGGCCCCTGAATGATCTGCTCATGGCAGCCAAGCGGAGATCATCCAAACGCCTAGCAGCTGACGAATGGGTAGATGTTCTGTGTCTACACAGCGGACTCTGATTCTGCCATGACCAGAATGAAATTCTGGGAGACTTTAAAAACCGTGCTAAGTGGAAGAAGGCAAACATGAAAACCCATCCAATGATGATTCCACTGATGGGAAATGTCGACATGGACAAAACAGGAAGATCAGTGGTGGCCAGGGGCTTGGGTGGAAGGTGACAGAAAGTGACTGTACAACGTCTCCTTAGGGGTTAATAAAAATGCTTTGAAATCATTGCAACATGATGGAAACAGTGCATGCTGCCTAACTATTCCCACTGAAAGAGCTGATTCTGTAGTGTGTGATCATCACCTCAAGTTAAAACGTTAGGGCCTGTGGGGAAATATCAAGACACACAGCAAACGGGAGTACTGACCTGTGCACCTCTGGTCCCCTGCTCTCCTTCGAAGCCAGGCTGCCCAGGGCCACCCCTGTTGCCCTGCGGGGCGGGAGAAGAAGCAGGAAGGAGTCAGGGTGGTTGACGCCAACATTAGCCCTTTGTTGCACAGTCTATTCTGAGCTCGAGAAATGACCCGGGCAAACATGGTGGTGCTCCCCACTAACAGGTGGCAAATGCCATAGAGACGAGACGATGCACACAGGGCAGCTGCCTCTCTGACCTGCACAACTGGTTCTCACACTTGCTTTACCTGTGCTGTGAGATAGGTGGAAATAGGGATATTTTAGAACTAAAATCCCATGGCACAGGTGAGAGGACCGGATATGTGGGCACACCGTGGAGAGAGCTACACGGGACAAGAGACACGCTAACCCAGAGTTCAGGCTCACCTTAGCTCCTGCAGGTCCCCTTCGGCCAAAACCACCCTGTGGAAGAAGTCACATAGTTGTGAGAGGGAGATGGGGGTGCTGAGCCAAAATCATCTGTTGCTGACACCCGCTGTGTGAGAAACCCACCCTGTACCCAGGCAGCCCTGGCAAGCTCATACCAAACACTTTTCCTCTCGCCATCTCAGGCAAGTTTTTCTTCCGTGCTGCTCCTGATAATAACTCCAGTGGAACTTTGAGAATTACTCTGGACCCGCCAAGGAAAATAATGACTTCTGGCTACAGAATCCAGGCCAATTACCAGAGTGGAATGTGAAGCCAGAAAGTGAACTGCCCACTGCTCACTGCAGAGAGGAGCGCTGGGACGTGTTCTCGGCATGGACGGGAGTCCCGCGTTCTTACATCCTTCCTGGCCACATACAACCACAGCAACCCCAGTGACACGTGAGCCTGAAGGTCACCATGTGTCTTGGCAGCCCCTTCCGGGATGCTCCAGAGGTGACTCTCAGTTCAAGCACACAGGCTCAAATGAATTTCCACCCAGGAATTACAACCTCGTGGCTGCTCAGGTGGAGCGTCAGGTTCTCTTTGCAAGACCAGGGCTGGTGCAGGAGAGCCTGGGTGTGCAGGCTCTGTTGCAGGCTTCATGCACCTCTGGTCAACCCGGGAGCCATGTTCTTCATGCCCCAAACCATCCAGCCATGGCGGTAGCCACTTTGCCATCGCTCACTGCAGTGCCACAGCCAGTACCAGCTGCCTTCCATGGGCAAGTGTGTCACTCCTGTCGTCGTACTTCACAGTGTAGCAGTCTGTCCCGGTCCCTCCCAACGTGACATCCTGCAGTTCTGTCACTCAGCTCATAGTATCATTGGCCAGTGGCAGCCTACAGAGATCCGGAGTGGTGACCTCAAGTGGAGAGACACAGGGCATACTGGCCTCAGTGTGGCCCAGCAGGGTCCTCGGGGACGGGACAGGGGGCCTCTGTTGTCAGTCCTTATCTTGCTGCCAATTTACTGTGTTCTCTCTCCTGCCCCTTTAACGAGCCCCTAAACTGAGGTGACAAGAACCCCTGAGTGCACCTGCGCTCCAACCCAAGATTCTTGCTTACGTAAGTCATCTCATAAAGCCAGGTTCTGACTTAGCTCATTTCAACAACAGGGAGTTCTCTCCTCTCCTTTTCATTGGATAACTCAACAGCTCCACACAAATGGTGAAGCCTCTGAAGATGGCATTTTCAAACTGTTTTCTTATTGATTGAGAAGTACGGTACAGCCCTTACCTGACCGTTTGAGTACAGGGAAAGCCTTCACTTGCAATGCCCTCTGACCACCAGCTGCTGGGCCTGACAGCTTGGAGTGCATTCTCAGCTGCCTAGTGCCCACAGGCAGCTAGGCTTCTCTGGGTATTTCTGAGCAGAGATCTGTGCTAGGAACCCACCAGTTCCCTGAACTCGTCCTGAAGAAAATGGGTCCCAGGCCACTGCTCCCCTGAGCACAGCTCTCTTCTCCTCTCTGCATGCCTAAACTCAGGAGCTTTCAAATGTCTTCATAAAGGTTACAGCTGTCACTCTGCCTTTCCTCAACAAGACTGCAAGGCTGGGCATGCAATGAACTACTCTGCCACATGCATTCCCGAAGTGTCTTGAAGGCGCAATTGCAGAATGCAAGCGGCCAAAACAAATTGCACCTGGTTCTGTTATGTGTCAGTAACACACGTGTGCGTCCACATACGCACACACACAATTATAGAAATACAACAAATACACAATCTTCAACCTTCTTTGCCCCTTATTCTCTAACAGTATTTCTCTTTGTTTGGATTTTTAAAATCCATAGTGAATGAGATATAAGCTGGCCAAATATTTTAAAATGGCAAAAATACAATTTTTAAGTATTTGGTGTATTACACAAAGGAAAGGACTCAGGACTGAGTGGGAGAAGATATGGAATAAGTAAGTTATAAAGATGAAATTTTCTACATTTAGCAGTTTGGGTAACCATTCACAATCTTGCCCTGTCTTCTGCCATGGGATGCTGGAGCATAGAGGCCCTCACTAGATACATATGTCATGCTCTTGGACCTTCCAGAAGCCTCCAGAACTTTGTATAAAAAAATGGGGTGGGAGTATAGTTCAGTGATAGAACTGCATCCCCAAACCCCTAAGACACTTATGCATTATAAATCTCCCTCTCGAGCATTCTCCTCGTACAGAGTTAAGTAAGTCAGATGATCTCAGAGTTGCTGTGAGCTGCTCAGGAGCTTTGCCCCTGGCATGACCAGACCGAGCTCATGTGCACACTCAGCTGCCCCCACTCCCCAGCGCCTCGGGTACTCACATCCTTCCCAGTCTCCCCGGGCCTTCCTGGTACACCGTCTCTGCCTGGAAGACCCTGGTGTGGGGGAAAACTAGCATGAGATTCTGGGAGTATGGGCCAAGACACCAGGGGTCAGGGTCCATTTCCAGAGTAGGGACCTGTCTACTGGAGGTTGGGGTCTCCAGGCACATGTGGGATGCATCAGGCTTAGGTTCAGTGCCGCCCCCACAAGCCTTTGGCTTTACCAGCCCTCTGCACATATCAGAAGGGGCACAGACTCTGCCCAGAAGCAGCCCCACTTGGGGAGTATTGCTTTGCCCCCCTCCCCAAGATCTCCATCCCAGAAACACAGGTGCTACTCTTGGGGACCATGCTGCTCTCTCTAGGACCCTGCGGCATACGAGTCCACATCCACTGTGGGTGGGCCATGAACATTGGTCACATCTCAGCCTTGACCGTAAGAAGAGTCTATGAGCATGGAGCACAGTACCATGGGGCCCAGGTCGCCAGTCTCTCCTTTGGGTCCTCTCTGCTGGCTGTCCCGTCCCGAGTCACCCTGAAAAGAACATGAGTCAGGGAATGAGCCCCAGGAGCAAGGAAAGCTGCTGCCATTGGGACCAGTGCTGCAAAAAAAAAATACTAGTGACAGCCTACTGGTGACAAGCTGAGGTGAGCCTTCCAAAGACGGTTCTTCAGGCCACATCCCATGCTGCCAACACCCATCTGACCCAACCATTGGGCTGACAGGCCTAACCGTGTCCTCAGCCCCTCTAATCCAACAAGGTGGACTGGTCCTTCCCCAGGTAGGAGGATACTTTTGGCCTGACTCTCACCATCCTCCATCACAGAGGTAGGGAGAACCAGCAGTGGTCCTTGGCTTAAAGGGTTTCCACGAAACAAGGAGAGGGTAGTGAGCTGAAAGTGTCCTGAGAGGGTGATAGAAAAACTCCTCACGCCCTCGTCTCAGGACACCTACTTCTTCCAGCCCTCTGCAGCTAGGAACAAACGCATCTCTAGCAACCCCGGAATTGTGAGGACAGGACAAAACACATATTTTATGAGCACATTTGTCAGCAATGCCTGAAGTTCAAGTCCTCTTTTCATCTTCTCACATAAGCCTCCTCCCAGGCCAGGGTCTGAAATGGGTTATGAGCAAGTCCTCCTTACCGGGTCACCTCGGATCCCAGTGTCTCCTCTTTCTCCTTTTTCTCCTTTGGGTCCTTTGTCACCCTAAATAAATCACATAGGTTGGAGTTAAAAACAAGGTGTTCTGGTGGGTTTGGGCTTTGGGGGCAAACTTTATTGTGAGTATTTTAGGTTTAGAAAATGCCGTTGTGAGAGGCATGCAGGTTCTAGGGAGGGTGTCGTGGAGGAGACAGTGCTTACTACTCCACACAGTTGTTCATCTGTGTGATCAGGCAGCTGAAGTCAACTTATTATCTGTAATAAACTATTCTAGTCCTCATGCGGTACAGCTGACCTCTAAACTGCTCACTATTATTTTGTCTTTCTATGAAAATCACATTTTTTCCATTTATAAATCTTAAATAGATTTAAAAATCCTAAATAGAATATATATTGCCGTTTACTAATTAAGATAAAAGTCACTTCTTTTTTATTTGTTTACTTGTGTATGTGGTGATATGTACGAACGGGTATGTGTGTGTGTGTGTGTGTGTGCACGCGCATGCACGCATATGTGGACGCCGTAGGTTGACAGCGGGTATCTTTCTTGATCTCTCTCTCTCTTTATTTTACCTGAACCCACAGCTGGCCAATTCTGCTAATCTAGCTAGCAAGCTCACGTGGGGAGACCCTGTCTTGGCCTTGCAAGTGCTGGCGTCACTGACATGTCATCAAGCCCACTCAAGATTTACGTGGATTCTAGATCCTCACATTCAAGTCCTCACTCAGTGCTGGGCACTGGGAATTGATTTTTAACAGAACAAACCCAATGCCCGTCCTAGGAGTCATGCTGTCCAACCCGGAAATGCCATGAAGTGTGTCCACACCGACAGGGGACATAGAGGACACCATGGGTAACAGAGGAAGGGGCTGGAAAGTGTCCCTGGAGGATGCGCCATGCTCTTCCTGTGACCAGTACAGTGGGGGCATACCTACCCTTCTTCCAGGACTCCCCTTCTCGCCAGAGGAACCGGGTAACCCCTTGTCTCCCTGCAAAGACAATGAGAGGCTGTCACACTGCTCCCATCGATAGATTCATTCACTGGGACTTTCACAGCATCAGCAGTTGAGACTTAGAAAATACAGTCACTCACGTCTTCGCCATTCAGACCATCCAAGCCGATTTCTCCCAATTCACCCTGGAGGGGAACGAGACAGACCGTGAGTGTAGCAAACCATCCTGGCACCAGGGAAAAGGGAAAACACGGGGGGAGTTTTCAGGGTAAAAGACAAAAACAAGCTTGGGTACCTTCTCTCCTGGGAATCCTCGAGAGCCCTGGAAGGCAAGGAGACAGGGAACGTCAGCTGTCACACGTGGCTGGTCCCTCAGGACAGAAGACCCAAGGGATGCCTCCGCCCCATTTGAACACCCAGAGTCTGAAGAGTCACCTCTAGAGGCGCATCCCTTGGGCTTCCACTCTCACCACCACGTGGGCTGTGATAAAGCAAATTCGCCTAGAGCTAAACTCTTAGGAGGTCTTACTCCCTGGGAAGAGGAGTAACTCCGAAAGCCAGGCAAAGAGGCTCAGAAGTCAAAGGCCAACTTTATAATGTGCGTGCCGTGTGTGGGCCTTGCCCTCTGCACCCACTCTCAAGGCCAGCAAGAGGAGGACAAAGGTCATTAGCATGCTGGAATCCCCACACGCTGGTCATTACAGACCCCTCACCCCACACTTCCCTGGCTGCCTGGCCCAGCCTCCCTGCCACGTCCCTGGCTGCTCCGAGTTTCCACAGAAAACCATTTCTCCACTCAGGCTCCTTTCTTACTGCGGCCTGGGCTCTGGACTCCGGAGCCACCCAGCAGCAGAGCCCCCGCTGCTGGCACTAAGAATGGACAAGCCCTCACCCACAGCTTCCTCCTGCAGCGCACTGGACACCTTTGCCATCCCTGCAGGAGCTGCCCTGACCCCGACCCTCCAGACTTTACCTTAACTCCTCTCTGGCCCGGGCAGCCCTGGAAACCTTGTGTTCCATTCACGCCGGGTGGACCTCTCTCACCCTGTCAGGGAAACAAAAGCACCTTGTAAGCTGGAGTTCCTGGTCCTGTGTCTTCACTGGGTATGTCTCATGGAGACTAGCACGCAGCAAGCAGAAAGCACACTTCACTGTGCCCTGGCTTCCGTGCCAGGATCCTTAGCGGCCTGACTCCTGGCCTGGTGGGAACCCGCAGTTCCATGGAGGGAGTGGACTCTGAGAGCATCCCATCACCCTGGGGGCTCCTGGCACGCTGAGGACGGGAGGCCCTGGTGCTCCATGGGTGGGTGCTCTACTCCATGGACACTCCATGTGCCTGACCACTTCTCTTTATAGTCACAGTTTCCAGCTAGCCCATGGCACTAGGCTCAGTTCTGACACCCTCATTCAGGCTGGTGGCCTGGAGGCCTCACCTACTTTCCCAGGAGTCCCATCTACCCCCTATCCCAAAGCTAGACCTTGTTCTAAGTTCTCAAAGCTTCTTAGACATGCTAGGGTCTCACCATGTAGCTCAGGCTGCCTCAAACTTATCATCCTACTACACTGGCCTCTCGAGAGTTGGGACGCCACTGCACCCAGCTTCTGCTCACATCTATAGTAAATACTGGTTGCCCCATAGCAGAGACCTTCTGCCTAATCCTCCCCCACTTTGAAACAGACCAAGTCCATTCTCTGCTTCACACCTATGTCATACTCAGAGTACCCCACCATTTTCAATAGTGTAGAAATCAGAAGAAAAACGGTTAAGGAAGTTAGGAAATCATTTTTCTCCTAAGGAGAAATCCATCAAAATATTAGCATGCCTTGAGCTCCACAATTCAGTCCCCACACGTGAAGAACAGGGACAGTCAGAACTTGACGTGACTTACGGGTCCGCCTTCATCACCAGGATAGCCTCGGTAGCCGTCTTCCCCAGAGATGCCCTGAAACAAAGCACACGGGTTCACCTCATGTCGTCTACTCTGCACGAAGCAGATCCACAGCCCTTCACTGGGCAGAGAGGGGCCTAAACGTAGTGCGACTATTAACTCGAGTCGGGGATCTCTGGGGGATCCTGGAGATTGCCTCCTTTGAAACAAACGCTAAGAATCCTGCTGACTCTCAGTTAAGCTGCCAGTTG
Source organism: Orientallactaga sibirica (assembly GCA_036365145.1). Classification (NCBI taxonomy): domain Eukaryota; kingdom Metazoa; phylum Chordata; class Mammalia; order Rodentia; family Dipodidae; genus Orientallactaga; species Orientallactaga sibirica. Next base: position 18,095,315 of record JAEOAD010000044.1, on the reverse strand, counting down.
GGGGTGCACATGGGTTTCCAAATTGCTTTATTAAATGAAGGATCCATCTGTTAAAGGACAGATTCTCCCGTTCCATAGAAGAGGGAAGTGTGGCAGACACTTGACTTTCTCCATGTCCAGCAAGACACGCCTTAAAGTTCTTGGACTCCTTGGATCCCAGGTTCATAACATGGCAAGGGTCCTTTTCCTTCTCCCACCTCCATGCAGAAGTCACCCAGCTGAGTGACGCTGGACTGTGCAGTCTAGCTTCAGGTGTGAGAAGAGAGTATGGCCAGCATACCTTTGGCCCGATGCTGCCAATGGGACCTCGGTCTCCTCTCTCTCCAGAGCACTTGCAGGGAACCCCACAGCAAGCTTTCTCAGCAATGTTGTCCTATCAGAACAAACAATCAAAAAGATCAGATACCGAGAACGCCTCGCAGAAAAACCATCCACGTGCTGCCACCATTCACAACCTGCTGCATGGGTGAGAAGTTCCTGGATACCAGTGTCTCAGGGGCCGGCCTTGGCTGAGGGCTCAGCTCTGGGCAGTTGAGGTGGAATGAGAAGTCATGAACAGAAAAGAGTAACCAAATGTGATAGATCTTACACAGGCATTCAAGTTTCAAATATTCACTACACCACTTATAAGTTTAAACTTTAAAACTTAACAAGTTGCAGCTGTCTCGGACTGAAGATGCTTCCAAACTAAAGATCCACGGCATGCCCTCCTCAGAGCTGTGGTCAGAGTCACCAAAATCAGCAGCAGCCATGGGCGGGCACCATGAAGGAGCCCGGGCTCTAGGCCACCATGACTCTGGGTCAAAAATGCCTCCAGCACGGTCAGCCACCTGGACATTCCTTTCCCACTCCAGCCCCTGACCTCATGGGGCACAGTGCAGATCCCAAACACATTTCCATCTGCTACAGACATTTTCCTGCCATAAGCTTTCTAGAACTTTTCACTTTCTCCCATGACCCATTCATCAACTGACTCCTTCTCTCCAATGCAAACATCCTGATTCTCACCTCGAAAGAAGGCAGGGGAAAAGGGGGCAGCACTGATCCATCCCAGGCATGTAGCCTTTGTCCACTGCAACCACTACCTAAGGTCACCACCTAGCCCTGTCTTCCAGCCCACTCCCCATCACAAGAGTTGACCCCTCCTGCTGAGACAGGAACCCAGAGGGGGAGGTGGTGAAAGGCCTTCTTCACCCGGAAGTCCTCAGTCTTCCTTCTCTTGCATATTCTTGTAAGGGGTGGGTGTGTACACCCATGCATATACAGGTGCATGTGGCTATGTGTTTGTGTGCACATGCACGCATGTACATGTGCATGTGGAGGCCAGAAGACAATCTCAGTTGTCATTCCTCATGTACAACAGACTGGAGGAACAGCCACCTGTCTTGAGACAGGGTCTCTCATTAGCCTAGAACTTGCCAACTAGGCAAGACTGGTTGGCCAGTGAGCTCCAGGGATCTGCCTGTCTCTTTCTGCAGCGCTGGAATTACAAGCATGCACAACCACACCCAGCTTGTTTTTGACACGGGTTCTGGGGGTCAAACTTCCTGCACAGCAAGCCCTGGACTGACTGAGCTCTCTCCAGCCCTCTTTCCTGTACGTTCTTGTGTTCATCGTGCACACAGATCCTGTGGATATGCTTTCCTGTCTGGAGATGGTCAGTCTCAAGGTTTTGTGTTCTCAGGAATCTTATGCACAAAAGGCCATTAAACGAAGTAGCTGCTGCTGAAGGGAGCAGAGGGACTTCGGAAGCGGCAGCATTGGTCAGTGTGCCTGCAGCCCGTCCTCCAGCTCTCGCTGCCCAGCAGCTCCATGTGCCGGACCCTCACAGGTTCTGGCCATAAGGCCCATTCAGGAAGAATTAAATGGATTAAATTACTTGCCCAGACATCCCCTCCCCCACTCAACACCAAGCCATATTTGGCTTCATTGCCTCAAGATGCCAAAAATTATGTCTAAATTAGTTTGCTTATAAAACCTTTAAACAGAAACTCACAAACTGTTCTGCTAGTTCATAATCCAAGTCCAGCAAGTTTAGCCTCAGGGGTCTGTCATACATGAACCCCCGCCCAAACTCCAGGTGCATCAGCCGCTCCAGGTTGGCCACTCGTTCAAGGCCCACCAAGATCAGGGCTCGGACACCTGCGAAGAGAGAATCACTTAACAGGCCTCCCCTAGGCATTTGAGAGATGACATTGCTTTTCCTGACTAGGGTTTGCTTTGGCTTGGCGACGATGTGGTGTGGTGTGTTGAATAGTCTTTGGTGGTCCTGGGAATCAAACCCAGGGCCTCGTGCACTGTAAGCACACTCTCTTACCACTAAATTACATCCCAGAGCAGATGCACATCTGACACAGACACGGATGCCTATCCAGCCATCATACATACAAGTATGTATCATCATACATACATCATACATACATACATACAGCATACAAGTGTGCTCATGGGATTTATTTTATATTAGTTATGTGCATATTAATTTGAATGATGGATGTGTGTTATTTTATATTGACGTAAATATTTACACACGGAGCTGTGAAAACTACAAACTGAGAGCAGAACCAGCTCACTCTTCTGCTAGTCAGTCCATCCCACTCCTGTCCTGTGATGTGAATGGGTCTTCAGACTTGTGAGTCAGTGCAATAGAGCTGTCTGTGCTTGGGGCTCAGAAGGCCTCTCCTTAGCCTATCCCACAGCCCATCCCAAACAGGCAGTGCAGGGCCAAGATGCTGGCGGAAGAGCTCTGACCGATGCCCGCGCTGGGACTCCATTAACAGAGCCTTCTCTCAGCAGAGTGGCAGCCTACCCTGCCCGGGCTTATTTCTCAGGCAGAGGAAGCCTGGCCTCTACCTTCTTGCCGGAGTGCCTCAGATGCTCGGTGTAAGTCAGCCAGGTCTCCATCGGCCCCATCGGTGAAGTGAACGACCACCTGCAAGAAAAAGGGGAGTCATGGCCCAGCCCGGGCTGCAGAGCAGCCATGGAAAGCTGGAGGAAACTGAGGTCACTGGCTCATTCAAACTGATTATTTTGCAGCTAGCAAACGAAAGCCCAAGGACATGCAAAATAAAGGGATGTGTTTTAGTGTTTGGTATACTTTTAAAGAACCCAAAAGCAACCACAACATAAAATGTTTATCTGATTCTCACAGTTATGTGATAGGGTTTTTAGAAATGGTTTGTGTGCATCATTGGGTCTATCCTATGGTCCTCTCGAAAGCTTTATGTTGTTCTAACCCCAAGGAGTTCACATGATAAATGCATTTGGAAGCTGGGCCTTTGAAGAGGACATTAAGCAAAGTAAGGTCATTGAATGGCCCCTCATCTACTCTGGCTGGTGTCTCTATAAGAAAAGGACTTTGGCCACAGGCACTCACAGAGGGACATCCGTGTGAGGACCCACAGAGAGGAGGCCATTTTTGAGTCAAAGAGAGTAGTGTCCTCAGAGAAAGCCAGCCTGCCAGTGTCTCAGCCATCAAACTTCTCACTTGCAGCAGTATGAGAAAGAAGTTTCTGTTGTTTAAGCTGCAATGGCTGTGGTACTCTGTCAGCATTAGCAAACAAATACAGCTCATGCACGCTCCAAGCAAGAGCACGTGGGTATATGCACATGTGTGCAGAGAGAGACTATAAACAGACAACATTCCTCATGACTTAATCGTCAGACCTATAATTAAACATGAATTACAAACAAATTCAACTCTTTCAAGCTTTTTCAAGTTTAATTGCTAATTTCTAGGGTATTTTTAAGCTTATGCAAAGCAGGCAAGGAGAAGAAATACTGCATGTGGTCATCACCTTCTTCTCCCAAGCACCCGGTTCCCACTAGTGGAACTGCCAACAGGAAGTAAAGCCTTCCATACCCTCTCGTCTCTTCCGTTTCTCTGAGTGATGGTCGTGAATAAGGGAGAAACCCTTTCCTCACAGGTGCTAACAGCGGGGACCCTCCCACAAGCAGGGATACTTGGCAGTGCCTTGTGGCATCCCTGAGGCCTGCTCCCCAGAGAAACCCTGCAGTGCACAGGGAGCGTGGGCTGGCCGGGCTCACCTTCACGCTGTCGGCCGAGGACTGCCGGAACTTGTTCTGGTAGAGCTTCAGTGTGTCAGCAGTGAGGACGTACGGGTGCTGACTGCGCATGTTCCTGAACTTCTCCAGAAGCTCCGGCTGGAACTCGGAAAAGTCAAAGGCCTCCACCGGCCCTGAGGGAGTGTTGGCCACCACTGACACGCGCACGGTGGGCAGCTGGCCACCACTGCAGCTGATTCTCGGCATCTGACTGATTCTGTTCAAAATGGCGTCCACCTTGGCCTCAAAGCCCTTCTGGGACACAAATACATTTTGATCTCTTGATCCATCAAACCCCAGAATCACATCCAGATTGCAGGCTGGAAAGGAGAAATGCAGGCTGTGAGCTTCTGAGAATTCTACTTATACCAGCCGCAGGTACAAACCTGGGACATGGACCACGAGATTGTGCCCAAAAGCAAGTGAGATCTTTCATTCATGAGCTCAGAGAATCAATTAGACTATCTCCCTCATGGGAAAAAAAGAAGGTTGCTGTTCAGACTCAACACTGTGGGCCATTTGAATGTATGTCTGCTGTTTTGGAAGTTTCAATCATTTTAGCACAATAATGTATATTTGGTATTTAAACTAAATGTTCTTTACAACACAAATGCTCTGATCTCAAGCAATTAATCCAATCAACATGTAATTGAAAACCTGCAGCAAGCTAAAATCCTAGCAGTGGGAGGCTGAGGCAGAAGGATCATGAGTTGAATGAAGGTCAGGCTGGGCTCCAGAGCAGTGTCTCTAAAAAGTTTTAACTATGTTTATTTTTTGCATGTGTGTATGTTGTGTATGACTGTGTGTGTGAACATGTGTGTACACATGCATGTGGGGTCCCGAGGTGGACATCAGAGGTCTTCCCTGGTCACTCATTCTACCTTATTTTTTTTGGAACAGAGTCTCCTGCTGGACCTGGAGCTCATTGATTTTGCTAGGCTAACTAGCCAGTGAGCCCTGGGGATTCCCCATCTCTGTATCCCCAGCTCTGGGATTACAGACGCGTGCCACCACACCTAGCTTTAAGTAGAGGTGCTAGGGATCTGAACTCAGGTCCTCATTCTTGTGCTGCAGGCCCTTCACCCACTGAGCCAGCTCCACTCAGCTAAAAAGATGATGTATCTGAATTATCTGGGGAATTTAATGGAAGACAAACTAAAGCTTATAAGAGCAAAGGGCTTCTACACATATCCTGGCAGCAATGGTTAGGTAAGCACCATGGGGCATCCCAAGCAGTCAGAAATAAGTGTGTGAAGCAAACCATGCCTGAGGAACCCACAGGCCAGTTCTGAAAGCACTCAGACCTCAGCAGGAAAAGGACTGGAAATGGGCCCATGGGGTTACCTTTGGAAACGTCAGTCACACCAGGACACAAGGTTTCGTGCATTGCATCATGTAGCGTTTCCAGAACTTGCTCACTCAGCTCGGACAGCTCCTGCACGTTGCCCACCCGGAAGGCCGTGGCACTGTTGGATGCTATCTTTCCCACTTCCTCAGAGTCAATGTTCCTCACGCCAACTGCAAACACTTTGACGCCTTTCTGGGTGAGGGCCAGGCTCACATCCTGAGCATCCTCCACGGACTTTCCTCCAGTGATCACAAAGGCGATCTGAGGGACCCTCTGATCCAGGCGGCTGCCCGCCTCGGGCACAAAGTGATTCATCCGCAAGTGCTCAATGCCCACCCTGGTGTTGGCATGCCTCCCCCCTTTGTAGACCACTTTGTTGATGGCATCAATAATCTGCCTCTTGGTGGAAAAGTCCTTCAGGAAGAATTCATCTGTGGGGTCTGAATTGTACTGGACCAGACCCACTTGGATGGAGTCGCCTTCTTCATAGACCGTGTCCACGATTTCTGATGCAAACCGGAGCACTTCCTGGAAGCTGTCCCTCCTGAAATTGATGGACCCATCCAACAGAAATACAATGTCTGCTTTCTTCTTCTCTACAAGTGATCACAGGGAAGATGAGGAAAGATTGAGTCTCCATAATTTGAACACAAGTACACACAATGTAAATAGAGATAACTAAATAACTAGCATTTCCCAAGAAAAATCTCCATTCTGCCCCATGCCTCTCTCTTTGCTTCCCCAAACATCACACTAAAAGTTCAAAGATAAATGACAAATCATCTAAGCCAACAGGGAAGGAGACACAAGAGTTCAGTCTTTGTTGTCCATTGCAAAATGGCACTATGCCAGGAGTGCAGTAGTGACCTGAACTCAACAGTCTCTGATAAGAAGTGTTTTCAGGGCTGGAGAGATGGCTTAGCGGTTAAGGCACCTGCCCACTAAGCCTAAGAATGCTGGTTCCAATCTCCAGGTCCCACGTTTAGCCAGATGCAAAGTGACACAAGGGTGCAACACCGCACTTGCCCACAAGGGGGCGCATGCATCTGGAGTTTGTTCACAGCAGCCGAAAGGCTGCTGACATGCCCATTCTCTATCTGTCTTCCTCTCCCTCTCTCTGTCTCAAAAAAGGGGGGGGTGTTAGGAAATGCCATCCATCCCTTTCTTTCAGATCAAGAGTAAAATACAGCATCTCATAGCAGTAGGAAGAAATTTTTTAGGGGCAGAGCAAGAAAGGGTTGTCAGAGACACACTGGGAAATCAGAATCAGACCCCGTAAACTTTTGCAAGATAGTCTGAGACCTTCATGGAAGCTGCTGAAAACCAGTGGCATGTGAGGACAATTTCCTGGTTCTACACAACTGATGGGGCGAGACTTCAGAGGAGGGAACATTGCAGACAGTGTGAGAGATGATGGGGACCTGTCACCACCAGCTTGGAAGGATCTGCTAGGAATGCCAACCTTTCCTGTGTGCTCCGGAGGTCTGAGCGACCATCACTCAGAGAAACGGAAGAGATGAGAGGGTGTGGAAGGCTTTACTTCCTGTTGGCAGTTCCACTAGTGAGAACCAGGAGCTTGGGAGAAGAAGGACAAGTGGACAGTCCTGATGACCACATCAGTCCAAGGAAGGAGGTATTCCTGGACCATGATGCACCCTCCACTGGTAGTGACCTGACTTCAAAGCTAAGTCCAGAGGTCATGACTGGTTGGCTGCAGGAAGTGAACACGCTCTTCTCCCACACCACAGAGATGCGCACACTTTCAGTGGAATTCTGGGTAACCTCAGAGTTATGGCGGCTCAGTAGCCATGTGCTTTGAGGGCTATGTGTCCTCTCCGGCTTCAACAGAACTGTTTTTCAACATTTAATTTCTAATATTTTCTACAGAAGCCACCCTTAGAGAAGAAATTGATCACAAAGAAAGCTAGCTCTTTTTTAATTTAAAAAATTCATGGGGCTGGAGAGATGGCTTAGCAGTTAAGGTGTTTTCCTGCAAGTCAAAGGATGCCAGTTCAATTCTCCAGGACCCACGTAAGCCAGATGCACAGGGAGGCACATGCATCTAGAGTTCGTTTGCAGTGGCTGCAAGCCCTGGCATGCCCATTCTCTCTCTCTCTCTCTCTCTCTCTCTCTGCTTCTTTCCCTCTCTCAGATAAATAAATCAATAAAAATAAAATATAAGAAATCATGTGACACTCTACAACCACAGGTCACGCAGCTCATACCTGGCCGTGAAGGACTGGGTTGGTCTACTCCTGGTGGTGCTGGCGTTGGCCCGGAGGGTCCAAATGCAAGCATGACCCTCTCTTCTATGTTGGGCAGCTCTCTGAAATCTCGCACGGTGAAGACCAGCCTGGGATCACCGGCAATGACCTGCACCTCTGTCCTGTCGATGTTCCGGTCTCCTATTCCTAAAGCCGTGATCCCTGAGGAGCTGATGACTCGGGAGTACCTAGAAACGTCATCCTGGGACTTTCCACCTAGAACTAGGACCAAGTGTTGAGGCACCCCGTCTTCTATCCGGCTCCCAGCAGACTTCACGAAGAAATTTCTTGCCACAAACTCCAGAGCTTTGCCTGTGTTCAGGGGAGACCCTCCTCTGAACCTCAGGCGTCTTATGGCATCCAGCACAGCTGCCTGGGACTTGTAGGTCTTCAGGTAGAACTCAGGAAAGACATCGTTGCTAAACTGCACAACCCCAATTCTCACTTTGTTGGGCCCCACATTGAATTTTCGAACAATCCTGCCAACAAAATCTCGAATGTGAGCAATGCCATCGGGCCTGACACTGTCAGAGCTGTCAATCAGGAAGACGATGTCAGCTGCATCACTCCCGGCCACTGTGGATGGAAGGAAGAGAAGAAGTTCAGGTTGTGAGCAGGCCTCTCCTGCTTCACCCTGCTTATTTCTGAACTTTGCACCATGTGAGCAACATTAAAATTACATTCTAGACTGGAAAGATGGCTTAGTGGTTAAGGCACTTTTCTGCAAAGCCTAAAGACCCAGGTTCGATTCCCCAGTACCCATGTAAGCCATGGTGACATGGTGATACATGTATCTGGAGTTCATTTGCAGTGGCTAAATGCCCTGATGCACCCATTCTCTCTCTCCCTCCCTCTCTCTCTCTCTCTCAAATAAATAAATATTTAAAATTATATTCTGATATGCATCTGTTATCCCTTGGATTTTTAAATTTTATTATTAAAATTTACCTTTTGAAATCAAAGCAATTTCCACTTATTGAAATATTTTAAGTTTTAACACTTTCCTTTTCTAAGGCAACTCTCATTAAATATTGGCATTGTGTCTGGATTACTACCAATGTTAAAGATGTGCACAGCATCCAGAAATGAATCCTACAGCATCGTGAGCTGTGGCTACCAGAAGGAACTAGGGTCATAAGTCCAACACCTTTGTGATTCAAGAAGAGAGAGATTGCTGGCATGAAACGTCTTCACTCTCTCCACAGCCATCACCAGTGACCGTCCTGAGAAGCACAGCCTTAAAAAAAAATTTTGCAGCCCTATTTATACTCCTGGGCGCAGGGTTCCCACAGTGCATTGCCATATGTCACGCTCAACATTAACACTCCCCACATCCTGGCTTTGTTGTATGTCTTTTTGAAACATTTGTGCCACACATCTCTAACATTTGTACAAAATGTTTCTTTTTGCTATTCTAGTCCCCAACTTCTTCACATGAGTTGGCTGAGCATTCCTAACACAAAATTCCAAAATTCAAAACTTTTTGAGTGCTGATTGACACCATAAATGGAAAATTCCACACAGTAAAATTTTACTTCAAACAGTTATTTTTTTGGAATTGAATAAAATTATCTCCAGGCTAAGTACATTTGGTATTTAAAACATTAATGAATTTCATCTTTAGACTTGGGTCCCCTCCCCAAGTATCTCATTCTGGATATGCAAATATTCTAAAATAGAAATAAACCCCAAACCCGAAATAATCCTGATCTCAAGCATTTTCAACAAAGGGCATTCAACTTGAATAAAATGTATCAAGGCATCCTAAGGCAGATGACCCATATTGTCCTATTAGAGTTCTAACGGCCTCTCAGATGCCATTTAATTACACTAATATGCTGCCACTAGATGATTTTCAACTTTTTCCCCCTTGAACATTTATAGTGGAAACACTGCAGTGAAAGCTGAGCTAGCTATGGAATGGGGCCATTAACTGAGAAAGAGGAAAGTATCCCTCATACTGGGGAGCAGCCTGGACACACATAGCCTTAGGGTTCCCTGCAGAGGGAGCATGCAGGATCCTCTGACTCTGACTGAGATAGGGGAAGGCGGAGATGAGCATCTAAAATCATATCTGAACTTGGGGTCCCCTGCAGAGGATCCTCTGACTCTGATGGGGAAGGCAGATGATCCTCTGACTGAGATCCCCTGCAGAGGGAGCAGCAGGAAATGAGCCTCTGACACCATGGACATGGCCTCTGACACCATACATGGACGCAGAGAGAACAGCACAGCCGTGGATAGGAGCCACCACCAGCGGCTGCTCTTTTCCAAGCCATCCTCACCCCGGACGACACTGATTCCAACAGCCGGTTGTGGAATTGCCTCCACTTCCTTGCCACAACCAATCCTGCCCCAAGACCATTCCTTGAGGTTTCTACTAAATTATCCACCAAAGCTCAGACCTTCAACGCCCTCTCATCAAGCAACCCATTGCCCTGTGCCACATCAAAGCAACAAAGCCACCTTATTCAGCCACACGTGTGTCCCGGTGGTCTCGAGCTACATAAAGAAGAAAGCATTGCCCTGTTGGAAACTAACGTACCACAAATATCTTGGCCTTTGAGCAGGTTTTTTTGTTGCACATTTGTGTGTTTGTGTTATATGTGTGGTGTGTATAGCTATGTATGGTATGTGAGCGTAATGTGTATGTGGAGTGTAAATCTGTGTGTGGTGTCTGTGTAATACATGGTAGTCTATATGAGCATGTCATGTGTGGTGTGTGTGGTATGCATGTGCATGTGTGTTGGTACATGTGGCACAAGTGTGTGCACATGCATGTGCATGTATGTGTGTGTGCATGTGGAGGACAGAGGTTGGCATCAGGGGTCTTCCTCCATGGCTCTTCACTTTACACATTGAGACAAGGTCTCTCACTAAACCCAGCGCTCACTGATTAGACGTCTAGCTAACCAGCTTGCTCTAGCCATCCCCTCTCTGCACCTCCCACATACTGGGATTACAGGCAAGTTGCCAGATCTGCCCAGCCTCTACATGGGTGCCTGAAATCTGAACTCGGGCCCTCGTGCTTGCATCACAGGAGCTTTGTATCCACTCCCAGCCACCTCTGGGGCTCTTACCTGGAGAGGTATAGCGAGTGTCAGCCAAGATCTGCTGGATTTGCTGGGCAGTCAAGGTGGTGATGGGGGTCAGTAGCTTCTGCTCCAGGCTGGGCAGCTCCCTGAAGGTGTTCACTGAGAACACATACTCGGGGCTCAGAGAGATCTTCACCAGCTCCTCGTGGTCCGTGTGCCTGGCTATGGTGAGAGGGGCCACGCCAAACTGCTTGAGCTCCACGGCCGAGTCCTCCACCTCATCATCAGACCTCCCTGAGGAGATGAGGACCAGGAACTGGGGCACGCCCTCTTCAATCCGGCTGCCCAGGGGCCTCTGGAAAATGTTCTTCAGCACATACTCCAGGGCATTCCCAATGTAGATCTGCCTTCCACCCTTGGGCCGCAGCCGCCTCACAGCACTTTGCACTTCATCCTTGCTGGTGTGGGCATTCAGTGGAAACTCCACTTTAGTGTCCTCGCTGAACTGGATGACCGCCACCCGGGTGGTATCAAAGCCCACATCCAGATACTCAACCAGCCTCTCTATCAGGGCACGGATGTGCTGGAACTCAGGGCCAGCGTTCTGAGACCCATCGATGAGAAAGACCACATCCTTCTTGCTACCGACGCCTGCAAAGCAAACAGGACCATAGTCTTTACCTTCACTGGCACCAAATTTCACATTTTTCAGGCACCTCCTAGTTTGCCTGATGAGCAAAGGGTCTTACCACCTACTAGTGTAAAGTACCAGGGTATGGGGTGAGTGCCCTACATGTCATCAACAAGACATCACAGAGGAGGAGCCATCTAAGGACCAGGAAGGGGGACCCTAAGGGAGGCAGAAACCAAGAGCTGCATCTACACCAAATGGGGACAGGGTGTCAGGCAGGAAGCATCAATTGTTGCAGAAGCAGCTCAGAGACCCAGTTAGATTGGCTGAGACTCAGCCACTGAGCTCTGCCAGACAGAGAAACCTAGGCAGACAGAGGCACTTTCTGAGGAAGGGCGAGGGAGAGCAACAGGTCAGGGTGAATCCACAGTGGACAAAAGGGGAACAAATACAGTGTTCAGGTAATCTTGTAAAAGGAGCAGGTCCTGCTGGAGGGGCAACAGAACACAGAGTTTTTGAGAGACTGAACAGCAATGCGTTTTTCTCAGAGCAGGAATTGTGTGGTGCAATGGAGAATGGATACGGAGCGAAGAACAGTGCTGAAGACGCACTGAGCAGGAGCAGAAGAGAAAGAGGCCGGCTGTCCAGGAAGCAAAATGGTGATGAGGCATGTGCACCTTGCTGGGAGGGAGCAAGAAGAGCGTCCCGATGTTCTCTCTGACTTACTTGTCCCTTCTTGGGGACTTAGATCACCAGCTAGGAGCAAGCCAAGGAGGGAGAGGCGGGAAGGAAGGAAGATGGGAAGGGAGGAGAGCACTCTAAAGTGTGGGAAAGCAAATGGCTTAGGAACCAGCTTTTGCAGAAGTGTGCAGTGTGTCTGGTTGGCAGGAAAGATGCTATGCACACACACTAGGACATCTCAGGTGCCTTCTCAGCCACACTGGAGCCTCAAGGTGCATCTTCAGAGACTTCTGTGGTCAAGCAAGGCTTAGAAATGTTGTGTTTGGGCTGGAAAGATTGGTCAGTGGTTAAAGGTGTTTGCAAAGCCTGACAGCCTAGGTTCAATTCTTCAGTACCCTCATAAATCCAGATGCACAAAGTGACTCATGTCTGAGTTCATTTGCAGTGGCAAGAGGCCCTGAGGCTCCCACTCTCTCAGTGTCTTCTCTTCCTCTCTCCTTGAAAATAAAAATATTTTAGGGCTGGAGAGATGTCTTAGTGGTTAATGTGCTTGCCTATAAAGCCAAAGGACCCAGGTTCTATTCCACAGTACCCATGTGAGCCAGATGCACAAGGTGCCACATGCATCTGGTGTTCATTTGCAGTGGCTTGAAGCCCTGGCACACCCATTCTCTCCCCCCCCCCGTCTCTCTTTTTCTCTCTCCCTCTCACACAAATAAATAAAAAATAAAAAATTTTAAAAAATATATTTTATTTATTTATTTGCAAGCAGAGAGAGAGAGAAAGAGAGGCAGACTCAGAGAGAATGGGCACACCAGGGCCTCTAGCTACTGAAAACGAACTCCAGATGCATGTACCCCTTGTGCATCTGGCTTACGTGGGTCCTGGAGAATCAAACCGGGATCCTGTGGCTTGGCAGGCAAACACCTTAACTGCCAAGCCATTTCTCCAGCCCAAAAATATTTTTTAAAATATAAGAAGAAATGCTGTGTTCCATTGTGCCAATGTATCTGTGTGAGACAGAGAGTGAGCGAGAAAGAGAGAGAGAGAATTGTCTCACTTTGTACCACTGTTCCCAAATTTATGTGACTGAGCACTTTAAAACATTCCCTGGATGTACGTGGGCGCATCACTCTCTCTGGACAGCAGTGATGAGAAGCTGATCCTTCCCAGCTGCACTAAGCCAGGTGCCCTCACCCTTCAGGACCCACAGGGCACACATTCTGCCTCCAACTGCCTCTCACTTGCCTGCCCTCCTCACTCTCCCTCCCTTCCCAATCTCTGCCTTTCCTTCACTGATCCTCTTGCCATGTCATAAGACCACAAGGGCTCGTCTGTCCAGGGCCACCATGCCCAAGTGTAACCAGGGCCGCACCTTGTTCAGGCTTATTGTGCCAGGCAAGGGGGAGAGGAGACACTTTGCTCAGAAGAACCAAGCCATCTTCCCCCCAGTTGGGACACCTTTGAGCCCCAAACAAATTCAAAAGTAGCCTTTACACTTTGGTAATATACATGCCAATATCTCAAAGATCACACCTCTTTTGACAGAGCACTTGTGGCCAGGCTAATTCTGGTAGCAGAAAGCTGCTGTTTCCTGGGCCACTCAGGACTCACACCTGGAAGTGTCCTCTCCAATGCTTCTGCAGAGGTTGACTCTACCAAGCCACCTGAGCTTCTGCCAAGAGCTTCCATTTGACCAAGAACTTGAATCTGAGCATCTCCAAAGAAAGGTTCCCCGTTTTCCATGCAGCCATAGCTGAATGCTTTATAGCCCACCGTCTACATAATGACTATGAGGAGGAAGGACCCTCACCTGGGCTTGGTGGAGATGGGAAAACTGGCTGCAGCCTGCTCAGCTCCTCGCGGCTCAGATGGATCACCCTCTCGGAGATGACCTGCTGGACAGTGCCCAGTTCCCGGAAGGTGGGGATGGCCACAGCAAAGTCCGGGATGAAGGAGATGGTCTGCATCTCAGAGATGTCAGCATTCCCGATGCCGATGCCGATGGGCACTGCCCCACCCTGCTTCAGGACCACCGAGGGGCCCCGCACGTCATCCCCAGACCTCTCTGCAGTGAGCACAATGATAAGCTGGGGGACACCTTCTGCCATCCTGCTACCAGTAGAGCTGGTCAGGATGTTCCTCAGGACAAAGTCCAGAGCAGCCCCCGTGTTAGGGGTCGGCCCGCCCAGCAGGGTGAGCCTGCGGATAGCATTGATGACTCCCTGCTGGTCCATGTGGGAATTCAGGTAGAACTCAGGCCTGGTCCTGTCACTGTACTGCACCAGGGCCACACGCACGCGGTCGGGGCCCACGTCCAGACTCTCCACGACTCTCTGCACAAAATCCTTCAGGAGGGGGAAGCCGCTCCGGACGCCCTCAGAGCCATCGAGCAGAAACACCACGTCCTTTTCACCTGAAACTGGATGGAGACACCCGGTGACTCACAGAGGATATGAGAGAGGCAACTTCACACTGCTGGGGTGCGTGGTGGAACGACCCTCCCGGAAGGTCCAACTTCAAATCCCTGAATTCGTGGAAATTTCTTTGTAGATATTAAGTGAAGCATCAGGGGATGAGTGTTGTCCTAGACTGTCCAGATGGACATAAAACATGACATGACCCTTATGTGTCCTTAAAGAGCCTTCAAGAGGGTCAGATCTAGAAAGAGAGGTGACAGCAGAGAGAAGAGAAGGCACCACACTGCCAGTTTTGAGGATGAAGGACCCAGCCATGAGCCAGGTCATGCAGAGGACCTCTAGAAGCTGGAGAGGATCTGGAAATGGGAGAACATAAAGCATCTTGGCTGGGGAGGACTGTGAGGCTGGGGAGGACTGTGAGGCTGGGGAGGACCATGAGGCTGGGGCTGGGGGAGGACCGTGAGATGGCAGAGCCAACAAAGCTGGAGCAGTCTGCAGATGGGATTCAAGTGGGTGATGAATCTCAGAGGATCCATAGGAAAACTGTGACCCAACCTTGGGTGAATCCCCTTATCAGTGAAGATGCTCCAGCATCTCAGTTTTGAAACAGGAGAATATATGATAAGGACACATTGTGCTGTGTTTTGCCATTCAAAGAGAAGTGGTTCCGCCCTGCGTCATGGTAATATAAATTACCAGTTGGAGATTTATGATGGGGATTTATCTGCCTCCTCCAATGCCTTTAACTTTTCTATTATAATTTTATTGATGTATTTATTTGTTTATTTGCAAGAAGAGAGATGGAGAGAGAGGAAAGAATGGGATTCCAGGGCCTAGTGCCACTGTGAATGAGCTCCAGATACATGTGCCACTTTGCATATCTGGCTTTACGTGGGTGAAATGAATGTGGTGAATCTATATTCATAGTTTGAATCTATGGTTCCATAGACTGAGATGTTTTATTAAAATTGAGTTTGCAACTTCAGTCTCTAGCAGGCAGATTCATGCTAGAGGGGCCATGTAACTAGGGGTGGATCTGAGTCCAGCCCTCAGGTGTGCTGTGATGGATCTGAGTCCATCCCTCAGGTGTGCTGTGATGGATCTGAGTCCAGCCCTCAGGTGTGCTGGGGTGGATCTGAGTCCAGCCCTCAGGTGTGTTGTGATGGATCTGAGTCCAGCCCTCAGGTGTGCTGGGGTGGATCTGAGTCCAGCCCTCAGGTGTGTTGTGATGGATCTGAGTCCAGCCCTCAGGTGTGTGGTGATGGAGTCCAGCCTCAGGTGTCCATCCCCTCAGGTGTGCTGGGATGGATCTGAGTCCAGCCCTCAGGTGTGCTGGGGTGGATCTGAGTCCAGCCCTCAGGTGTGCTGGGATGGATCTGAGTCCAGCCCTCAGGTGTGCTGGGATGGATCTGAGTCCAGCCCTCAGGTGTGCTGGGGTGGATCTGAGTCCAGCCCTCAGGTGTGCTGGGATGGATCTGAGTCCAGCCCTCAGGTGTGCTGGGGTGGATCTGAGCCCTCTGTGCTGGGGTGGATCTGAGTCCAGCCCTCAGGTGTGTGGTGATGGATCTGAGTCCAGCCCTCAGGTGTGTGGTGATGGATCTGAGTCCAGCCCTCAGGTGTGCTGGGGTGGATCTGAGTCCAGCCCTCAGGTGTGCTGGGGTGGAGCTGAGTCCGGCCCTCAGGTGTGTTGGGGTGGAGCTGAGTCCGGCCCTCAGGTGTGCTGGGGTGGAGCTGAGTCCGGCCCTCAGGTGTGCTGGGGTGGAGCTGAGTCCAGCCCTCAGGTGTGCTGGGGTGGATCTGAGTCCAGCCCTCAGGTGTGCTGGGGTGGATTTGAGTCCAGCCCTCAGGTGTGTGGTGATGGATTTGAGTCCAGCCCTCAGGTGTGATGGATCTGAGTCCAGCCCTCAGGTGTGCTGGGTGGATCTTGAGCTCTGAGGTTCGTGCTTGCTGGTGTTGGTGTTGTTTGCTGCAGATTTTTCTCTGTCTGGATGTATGGAAGTCAGCAGCTTCTTCCACCATGGAGAGAACTTGCCCTGGATCTGTAAGCCTGAAATAAACCCGTTCCTCCCCTAAAGTGTCTGGTTGTATGTTCATCCCAGCAACGTAGAGTTGACTGCAATTGCATCCAAGATTCCCATTTAAAGCAAAGGCACTGGGGAGGTTTTAACTTACACAGCTTTTTCATGTGTGGAGTTTTCTTTAAAGATTTAAACTACTGATATCTAAATCTTTATAACACTTCATATCATATTATGGATATTCTTATGTCCTTCAAAATTAATCACCCAGATCCTCCTATCTCACCCAAAAGAGAAGCTATAAAGTCAAAGTGAGAAAATCGTATTTTCTAGATCCCATGTGAACCACCTTTCCATGTCCCATCTTCAAAAGATGAAGCCTGGGAGGGCTTTGATCTGAGGACTGGAAGCCAGCAGCCTCTGCCTGCAGGGCACCCACGTTGCTGCACCTACCTGGAGCTTGGGCCCCATTCTGCACTGATTTCAAGAGATTCACAATCTGAGGCTGGAGGTCTCCGATCTTGGGGAGTGACTCCGCAGCCAGGATGAAAGCAGGGGATGGCACAATCTGCTCCAGCTCGGTAGGGTCTGCGTTCTTGGCTTGGAAGATGAAAGGCACCACTCCACCCTGCCTCAGAGAACCTGCCGGCCCATCCACAGCATCCGAGGATCTCCCAGCCACCAGCAGCACCAGGAACTGCAGCACACCGTCCTCAATGCGGCTGCCTGCCGACCTCACAAAGATGTACCTCTGCGCATAGTCCAGGGCATAGCCCAGGTTGAGGGCTTTACCCGTCTTGATCTTCATTTTCTTCACAAGATTCAGGATCTCAGGCTTGTTCACATGCTCATTGAAGCGGGACTCCACCCTGACATCATCGCTGTACTGAGCCACCGCAATCCGGGTCCCATCTGGCTTCACATTAAGCTCTTCGATGATCTTGTAGAGAAAGTCCCTGACAGCAGGGAACTGGCCCACAACATTGGCTGAGCCATCAAAGAGGAAAAGAATGTCTCGCTTGCTCTCTATGAGGAAAGTAGATGGGACACAGTGAGGGGAGAGATCCTGACAGGGCACCAAATAAACTCAGCCCAGCACTACCAGTACATGATGTGGGGGTTCTCGAAACCCATCTGCAGATCACTGCCCCAGCAAGAGATGAGAAGTCAGCACTGCCGGGTCACAGGCTGTGCTGGGTCAGGAAGAACCCATCAAAGGGAATTGCACTAGGTCAGTCCAGCCAGCTCAGTGCTGTGCTTTCTCGACAAAGGGAGTCACTGGAAAGCCTGCAGGCTCTGTTCTTGCCTTGGATGGAGTCACTCCAGGAGAACAGATGGTATTTTCACTTGCTATAAAGAAAACTCTCAGGCTGGAGAAATGGCTTAGTGGTTAAATTTGCCTGTGAAGCCAAAGGACCCAGGTTCAATTCCCCAGGACCCACGTAAGCCAGATGCACAAGGAGCACATGCATCTGGAGTTCATTTGCAGTGGCTAAAGGCCCTGGCATGTCTAATCTCTCTGTCTTTCTCTCTCCTTGCAATAAATAAATAAAGTTTAAAAAAGAGAAAAGAAAACTCTCAAAAAGATGCTCCCTATTATATTTTGCTTAAAAAATTAACCTCCAGCTCTAGTGACAGAGGTGGGACACATCAATTCCCCATGGGTCACAGGGTGGTCACGTGTCTGCTCTAACCCAAACATCTCATCAGTAACTTCAAGCCATGGATTAAGACTCAAAACAGTGCCTGGCACTATTAATGTGAGTAGGCCTTTGCAGGTAGTTTTCAAGTCCCTATGACTGGACCACAGAAAACACTGGTGACAGCCAGGAGGCTGTACCATGTCACACAAATGTCATTCCCCATTCAAATAGTTCTGAGAACTATTTTGACTAGGCTGCCGCTGGTTCAGTCTGCCCATCCATCCATCCATCCATGTGCCCCTGGTTCAGTCTGCCCATCCATCCATCCGTGTGCAGTCTGCAAGCTGGTGGAGCAAATCTCCCTGCAGCTCAGAGTCCTAGTAACTATGACAACAGCAGTGACTCAGACTAACTGTGGACTCATTACACTGTTGCATGAAGATGCAAAGATGGTCTTTAAATAGAGCAGAATCTAAGTGTAAGATGTCATTTTAAAGAAAATTTCTTTCAATTTTTAAATAATGCCAAAGAGTGATCATGTATGAGCCAGTCCTTTCTCTACTTTCTCTTTCTCTTCTCACTCCCTTTACTTCTTTATACTTCTCTCTTCCTCTCCCTTTCCCTTCCACATGGATTTTCACTGCTCAGTGTTCACAGGCTTCCGAATAAAGTTTCAGATAACATAAGCAGGACAGAAGGTAGATGTGCTAGATCTGAGCAATAGATACCCTTTAGACTCCCAATTTGCTGGTCCAGTGTCTTCAACCCCCATCCCAACCATTTCAATCCAGCTATAGCTCACAGGCTCTCAGGTTCAGGGAAATGACAAGGAAGGAGAGGACCCCGTGCCCACGGGAGGTTTACCTGGCTGGGTGAGTGGTACTTCCACCACATTTCCACTAACATAGGTGGTTAGGGGCTGAATCAGCTGCTGAGGCAAAGCTGGCAGGGAGCTGAAATCATCCATGAGATACACCAGACTCGGGCTAAAAGCAATCTGCTCAAGCTCGCCCTTATCCGCCCGGCTGGCCCCCACACAGAAGGTCAGCACGCCTGCGCGTGCCAGGGCATTGGCAGCTTGCAGGTAGGAGTCCTCGGACTGCCCGGCCGTGAGCAGGAGTAGCAGCTGTGGCACATGTTCCTGGGTCCTGCTGCCGCCCTCCTCCGTGAAGTGGTTGGCATGGACATAGCTCAGGGCAGAGCCCAGGTTCAGGCCCGAGCCCCCCTTGAGCTGTAAGCGCCTCAGGTGGGCAAGCAGCTCTGACTTGGTCTGGTAAGTGTCTAGAGAGAACTCCGTGACCGGAGTGTCACTAAATTGCACTAAACCAACACGAATATTGTCACTTCCGACATCAAGGCTGTTAACTAGGTTCATTACAAAGTCGCGCACATAAGGGAAATTGGTTTTTCCAACGTTGACGGATCCATCCAAAAGGAAGATGATATCTCTTTTGTTTACGTGAACTGCAGTGAAGCACAGAAAACAGTGAGACACACGAGCACGGGGGCTTCCCATGTGTGCCCAGAATGGGGCACACATGCCAACACGTAGAGCACAGAGGTCAGCGTGGCACAGCGTGTCCTTCTGGCAAAATATGACAGGCAGCTGCATATTTTTCTCTTATGGTGACTGGCACTGGCATAGCACATGTATAGCCAAGTGAATGAAACCAAGGCAGTTCACAGAAAGACAAAGTTAGAATGTTTACAGGCAACAAAGTCACCACATCTCTGAGACACAGTGTAAATGCCACACGGTTGGTGGCTTCCTGCATCACTCGTCTCTGACCTACAGTCACAGTGGGCTCACCTGTGCTAGACGGTCTGTGCTGCCCAGGTGACTGGGCCCTCTGGGCCTCAAACAAGATCATTTACAGGGAATTTTCCAGTGACAGCTGAGGAGCAGCAAGCCCACATGAACCTAGGGACACTCTTTCCTTATGACTAAAAGCCAGTCAAAAGCTGGCTGTCCTCATTCTATACCTCCTCAGGTGACCCCCTTGCCAGTCTCTTCTGCACTCCTGTCCTGTCTCAGGTCATTGCAGTGCTGGGCAATAATCCAGCTAGAGACCCAGGGCAGCTCTTCCAGGGGGATATGACTGGATGGGAAGTGTGACGGTCAATATCGTCAACTTGGCAGGGTCTGGAGTCACCCAGGAGACAAACCTCTGGGCACATCTGTGAGGAAGTTTCTAACTGGGTTAATTAAGATGGGAAGACACACCCTTACTGTGGGCAGCATCATTGCATGGGTTGGGGTCGCAAGCTGAATAAAAGGGAGAAAGTGAGCTGAGCAGCAGTGTTCATCCCTCTGCTTCCTGACTGCACATGCACTGTGACCAGCTGCCTCCTGCTCCTGCCACCATGCCTTCCCCAGCGTGATGGTCCATACCCTCAAAGAAAGAGCCCAGAGAAACCTGTCCTCAATCCTTAAGTTGCTTTTGTCAGGTATTTGTCACAGCTACAAGAAAGTAACTAATACGGTTGGTAACCAGTCAAATACAAACTACATGCTGCACTTGGCTGAGATTATGTTCATGAGGAACGGAAATGCATAGTTCTCAAGTTAGAGTACGTATCTGAGGCTTTAACCAACCAAGGACCACAAATATTTGAAGAAAATGCTATCTGTCCTAAACATAAACAGATCTTGTTCCCCATCATTATCCCCTAGTCAATGTAGTGCAATGCTATTTACCAGCGCCCCCCCACCCCCGCTGCACTGTGTAGGGAGGATGAAAACCACACGAAGATGGGCACAGATTTCATGCAAGCACTGCAGCATGATATATGAGACTTGAGTATCCATGGGAACAAGGAAGAGTGTGGACCAACCTCCATGGATGCTGAAGGACAGCTGTTTGTCCCCCAGCACATGAGCCTGCACCTTGAAAGACTGCACTTCCTACTTTCCCCTGGTCTTCACTGTAATTTACATTAATTGCATCCTTTTGTTATCAAGTTGAACTTGGCTATAAGAGTGGATTAGAAGAGAGAGAGAGAGAGAATGGGTTCATTGCTCCCAAGACCATAGTGTCTGAGGAGAGGGCAGGCCCCCATGCAGCAGGGTCATGCACTGAGCCATCTCGCAGTGTGAGGTCTGTGAGGCAGGCAAGCTGGATTCTGAGATATTCATCTTCTCCTCATCAAAGTCCAAGAGTCACATGCACCCAATTCATAGGCTCAGAGAGCTTCATGATATCTCTAAAACACCGCTCACCACCAACCATATTAATGGAGGATTTGAAGAACCATGGGTTTGGTCTTCACTCCCACCCATTCAATATGCTTTCCCATGGAAGGAAATCTCTTATAAAGAGAAAGTAAGGGGTTCAAAGCTGGGGATACTATATCTTCCCTGAGTAGAGGCACTATCGATTGGCTCAGGAAATGAAGGTCCTTGGCAGTGGGATGTAACCATCTGACAGGGTCACCAGTAGAGACTGAAAGGGTCCTAACCAGAAGTAACAGCTGAGAGTGTCCTCCTTGGCCAGAACTATACAGAGAGGAGAACCCACGGCCTACAGTTTAGTCACAAGCTCCCTGTAGTCAACAGTTCTCAACACCAGGGAAAAATAAAGCCTGAAATAGTCTGTTTGCTGCGCTTGCTTTTATCACTGAACAGCAGTCTGTCACCCAAACACAACACCACCACTGGGATTTCTTTCTCAAATATTCTCCCTGCTCCCCCTCCTGTATGTCTGAGCCATGGCCACCATACCTTCCGTGGTTCCGGAGAGGGTCCTGAGGGGTGCCAGCAGTGTGGGCAGCAGGCCTTGCAAAGGAGAAGGGCGGAACTCAATGGGGCTGAACACCAGAGAGGAGTCGAAAGCGATCTCTTCCAGCTCAGCCTGGTCGGTGGCCTTGTTCCCGATGGCGAAGGCCATGATGTTACTTCTCTTCAGCTCCTGCGCAGGCTGGCTGACCTCGTCCAGGGACTTACCGCCAGTGATCAGCACCAGGAGCTTCGGAACGCCCTCAGCAGCCCGGTAGCCAGCCGAGCTAGTGAACAAGTTGTTGCGAACGAAGTCCAGGGCGGAGCCCGTGTACAGAGCCGAGCCTTCCAGCGGCTTCATCTTGCGCACAGCAGTTATGGCCTCCCTTCTGCTGGGGTGGGTATTGAGATAAAACTCGGGTTTTACGGTGTCTGCGTACTGAGCCACTGAAACCTGGATCAGGTCCTGTCCGATCTCCAGCCTCTGAATGACCCTGGCAATGAAGTCTCGGATGGCATTGAAGTTGGCCAGCCCCAGGTGGGAGGAGCCGTCCACCAGGAAGACGATGTCCCTCTTATTGACTTCAACAACTGTAGGCAGCAACATTGAAAGGTGAGTAGATTGATCTTAGCATCATTCATCCGTGACCTCTACAGAGCCATCTATGCACAAGGTTCTTCCATTGCTTTGGTCAAGGTGACATCAGAGGCTGCCCCAGAGGAAACTGCCACATTTGCGAGTGACATTTTCATCCTTCCCTACTGTAGGGAGGAGGTTGGCTCCCTCCCATCCTGCCTATCACTTAAACAAACAACTTCACAGAAACAAGCTTAGCTCTAGTAGCCACCTTGTTTATATGCTGCCACTCAAAAGGCTCAAAGGGTTCTTTACTGTCACAAACCTGTCACTTGGCCAGAATGAAGCCGTAGCTTCAATAACTAAAGAAACATCTCAAATCTGCTCAGGAAGCCCTCTGTGTCACAAACCTGGTTTCAAAACGTCACATATTACCAAAGGCAAAATCTGAAAGGGAGTGGACGCCCTTGCACTTTGCGTCTATAATCTGTGGCTTTCTTCTGAAGGTAGAACTTGTCGAAAATGACCTAAGAGTTGAAAAGAAAATCAGACTCAAAGCCAACCAAGGCTGCCATAGTCGCTGACTTCAGAGTCCTTGGTGGTGAACGTCCTCAGTGACGTGCCACAACTGGGATGTCTTAAGACAAAGCACAAAGCAAAAATGCCTCAGGCAGATCTCTGCCCACAGTGACTGACCTTCCAGCTGCTGTCTCAGATTGTGCGCAGCCTGCCCAAGGGGCAGGAACGTGAACTTTGTCACACGTCTGAGCCTGCTCTAGAAGCCTGGGGGGCATTAAGACTTGTAAGAGTACCCAGCTGTCTGAACAAGAGAGCGGTGGTTCCTAAAGGGCCCCGGGTGCCTCCCTTGCATTCAGCCAGCATGACAGCTGATTTAGAAACCAGAAGAAAGGAGGTCGGGAAGAAATGCACAGACTGTCCTGACGAAGAGCTGCCTCTTGCAATGCCGTTTAAAATACAGCGCATTCCTAGTGATGGGAGACAGGGCCTAGAGCTGGCAGCATGGTGTCAGATCACTGGCAGGTGTCATAAGGAATGGTTTAGGACTCACACCGCCTGTACTCACCCTAGGCACCTAGAGGAGGTCTGTGTTTTCACAGGAGCATAGTACTCGTGTGCCAACATGTTTAGTACAGTTCCCAGTCACTGGCCGGTGCAATCATGGGTGTGGAACGGCATTTGGCCTTTTCTCAGTCTGCTGAGGGCCTGGTTCTGCACATCCGTTCAAGGACATGCTTCCCTCAGCTCAGAGCTCACACTCTCCCAGGTGCACCTTTATACCTTTGACTTGGGTTTAAAATGTCTTTGCAGGGCTGGAGAGATGGCTTAGCGGTTAAGGCGCCTGCCTCCTAAGCCCAAGAATGCCGGTTCCAATCTCTAGGTCCCACGTTTAGCCAGATGCAAAGTGACACAAGGGTGCGATGCCGCACTTGACCACAAGGGGGCGCATGCATCTGGATTTCATTCGCAGCAGCTGAGAGACTGCTGGCGTGCCCATCTCTATCTGTCTCCCTCTCCCTCTCTCTCTGTCTCTCTCCAAAAAAAAAAAAATGTCTTTGCAGATAAACCTAATGCATACTCGTACATTGGACTCTTGTATCTTTATTTCATTAGAGATAATGTATGCACACACACATGTGTATACATGTGTATTGCATACATAGTACACCATGTCTGTATCCCATGTACTTATGCCTGTCACACGCAGCAGGCAAATAAGCACATGATGGTCACCTGAGAAGTGTCATCCCTTATGACAAGTGTCTGCAGGTACACCTGATAAATGTCACACCACCTCCCAAAGCATAGAACCTCTTCTAAGGGCATCACTACAACATTCTAGCAGAAGGCTGTGGGAAGGACAGATGTCCACAGTGGAGGGACATGGGACCTGTGAGGTGTGGGTGCTGCTCTGTGAAATCTGCAGTTCTCCTCAGGATTTCCCGGGTTCCCGCCAGAAGTCCACTTTGATTATGGACAAGGTTATTTAGGTCTGGTTTGTGTTAAAAGTACTGGGGACCCCTACCAAGCAGACAATGGAACTGTGCTTAGTCAAATACAGTAAATACTGAAAAACTGCCAAACGACTCAGGAGAGATTGGGTTCTATGTCTGCTGCATGCCTCTGACATTGGCCTGCCAGCTTTGTAGAATCACACTCCTCTGGGCATTAGCTTTGGCTGCCCCATGGATGCCTCAAGTCCAATTAGTAACCTTGCAATTGTCACACTGACTGTTAGGGGCTGTGTCAGCGTTTTTTTTTGTTTTGTTTTCTTTTCTTTTCTTTTCTTTCTTTTTTGTTTTTGTGTCAGCATCTTTCACCTGATCTGAAATGCCAGCCCACAAGAAGTCCTCCTTTCTCCTCCCACTGCTCTGCTCAGTCAAGTGCCTCCTTAAGAGGTAAACTTGAAGATCCTGACAATTGGCTGACTGCACTGCATGACCCTCTTCAACCCTCACCCCTGTGACTGGCACAGCATAGCTCCTGGAGGCCTTCTTCATCCAGAGCCAGGAGTTGTTGGGGTGGCTGTCCCCAAAGCACCCAACCCTATGCCATCCTCAGAGCTTTTGTCCTGGTTACCTCCCTCCTTCCCATGATCTTCCTTGGGGCCATCTCCCTGCTCTCCCGCTCAGTCCTCGGAAGGGCTTGAAGACCAATCATCTGATGCCCCGAGAAAGTGTGCTCTCCTGTCCGCTCCAGCATCTGCTTCTAAGGTCATATCTTATGACTTTATGATTGCCATAGATACGCACCTCTGCAATTTCATACATCCTACCTCTGCCAGCATCCTTCCTTCCAGCCAACTGACACCCCACACTCCTCCAGTCACAGTGAGTTTTCAGATATGACCCTCAGGCCTTCATCTCCCTCAGTCAAGCCCCAGCCTCTGCACCCTTACCCCGTGCCCATCCTCATAGCCTTTCTAAGTCACCTGGCTCCATTGCCCTGTCATCATGTGTCCATCAGACCCTCTGGCAAAACCTCCATGCTGGTGCTCCCTCTCCATGGGTCACATACACACACAAAGATTCCTGAAGAAAGCCCATGGTGAGGAACCCCAGAGCATACACAAGAGCTACTTCAGCAGGCCAGTCTGCAGTGCTCCCAGGAAGTTGGTCTCCCTGTTTTGCAGAAGGACCACCAATGACTGCTGTCCCTCTTTTGGGTCCTCCTCCAGGGTCACTGCCACAGAGGATCTGACTTGACACACCCATAGCTGTTGATTCTCCTTCCCCACACCAGTGGCTTCTCCAGCCTCTGCATGCCTGAACTGGAGGCTCTATCACCCCTGAGCCCCAGCTGTGCTGCCGTCTGATGATGGCTCCAGAAGGAAACCAAGCTCCTCCATCTTGTTGTTCCCTCTCCCTGGAGCCCTCTTTCCTCTGCTCTTTCTGTGTTCCATTCTTTTTTGCTTCAAAGCTATGCAGATGGGCCTGCAGAGTTCCCTGACATCCCACTGACACAGTCCTTCTTAGTGATCTTGTGTAAGTAATCACACTCGTGAGTATTTTGTTTGGTCATTGGTTCATGTTCTATTGTCTATTTTACACTAACAGTCTGTGTCTCCAGCTCCTGGCATAGTGCCTGGTCCATATCAGATCGTTACAAATATTTGGTGAATAATTACAAGTGAGTTACTAAGCCTAAAGAGATGTTTCTAAGCAAGTAGCTAAAGCTCATGGAAAATCCAAATGAGGCAATGTGTTTCTCATCTTAATGAAGAAGTGGAACCTTCTCCTAAAGGAAGGTGACCTTCACTCAGTGTGACTTCCTTGACAAGAGTTCCAGAAGACAGAGCTCATAGGGGTGGTGTGACCTTCCCAGGATCACACAACTGCTTAACATAAGACTTGGGACCAGAGCCACATCTCCCAAAACATGACACTTACTTTGTTTTTAAAACCTTACTTGGCTTCCAAAAGCATGCAAACCCAGAAAAACAACTTGTTTCTCAAAGTGCTGGGCATGAAAAGGGAGCGTGATGGAGATGTGAGCAGCTCAGAGCCCCTGGTGGGGCCAGGGTACGACCATCCCACTGTTCTTCACCTCCCACTTCCACTAAGAGCACCCTTCTCAGACTGCTGCCCCACCTCTCTCCCCTGAAGGGTTTCACTCTGGTCTATGACCCCATCAAGGGTGGAAGACCTGGGAGGAATGCATGCTGCAAAAAACCTGGCCTCTCTGAACTCAGTTTTTCCAGGAGTCTTCCCTGCAAAGCCATCCTCATGTGTGCATGCCTAACCATGCCATCAGGACCCAGTTCTGGTATCCAAATTAGGCAACAATGTCATGGTTCTGAGCTTTCTACCCATAGCTGTCACTAAGAGAAAGCCTTGTCTTAAAATCAGCTGGGAGAAGTTGTGCTCATTCTGGTGAATTTTACACTTGTAGGGAAATGTGGGGAGTGACTTTCCTTCTGTGCAATAACTGAGCAGCCAGTGCAATGAAGGACAGGTCCATTCCATGTATAAACCAAGAAGGAACTTGCAAATTGATTTCATGCAATGGCATGCTCAGTGAAAGATTTATCTTTTCAATTATTGACACTGCTTTCTCAAAGACAGCCTCCCTGGAGCCCCAGTGACACAATGGGAAAACATGCTTCTGACAATAGTCATCATCCAGACCTAGACCCTGTCCATGTAGAGCTGGAAACCCAACTGTGCAGACGTGTTTTTCTACACGGGAAAATGGACCACAAGCTGCAGGTGGCTGCCAGAGTCAACCAGAGCATCCTCGTCTGCACTGAGCCTATACTCTGCTGAGGCACTGGCAGAACCGTGAAGATGTCTTGTATTCCTGGACAGGTCATGGAAGGGGAGCTCAGGCAGAACCAGGAAGGGAGTTGGGTGTTTTTGGAAACTTGTGGCAGCACTTCTGTGCCTCACTTACTGAGTGGCATCCAAGTGATCTGCCCAAGGTCATGAAATTTAAACCATCTGAAAGTAACTGGCATCTCGGCCCACCAGGTAAGAGAACCTGAGCTTTTCTGATGTCCCTACAATGTCCTGTCCTTGTTAAAAGTATTATTTTGGTGTTCTTTTTTTAATGGCTGGATAGTTGTGTTGCCAAAGCTCTTCTGTGCAAGACTGCATCATAAACTTGCCCACTCAAAACGATGACTTTCCATGAACATTCCATCAGGAAAGTGCTCCACCATGCCTAATGGAGACATCTACTTCTCAGTGTCCACACCAAAAAACAAGAGGAGATGCTTCTCCCCTCTGCTTTTGAAAAGAGAACATTTAAGAACTTCATACAGGTTTACAACACCTTTCCCCTGGTGCAGTTTCCTTAGAACTGTAATAAGTCCCTCAAACAAATGTTACTATGACAGGATTATAAACAAATAACCCATGACACTTACTAAGAGCTCAGCACAGCACTTTGTTGAGTTATCCAGCAAAGCACACTCCCCACACTGTGTGCTCGACAAGAGCTTTCTACTCACTCACTGATCTTTCCATTTCTTAACACCACAACAAACACACACAGGACAACCAGGAGCTGCCCCATCACCAAAGGACTGAACTGTGGGTACTTACAGGTTCTTCCAAGGAGACTCACTCAGGGCCCACCTTACTTCTAGGAAAACCATCACACAACACACACCCCCTTCTGTAGAGATGGCGAAAAGAGCATACATACCTTGTGTGACAATGGTTGGCGGTTGCAAGACAATGTGCCTTTGGGCCACGCCAACAATGTACGGCAGTAATTGCTCCTGGAGGTCCCCAAAGCTACGGAATTCCGGGACAGTAAACACCAAGTTGTCATCAGTAGCTATGTGCTGTAGCTCGGCCCTGGAGGCGGCCTGGGCTCCGAGGCCGAATGAGAACACGCTAGCCTGCTTCAGAGCTACCACCCCGTCACGGATTTCATCACTAGAAGGCCCAGCACTTATGAGGACCAGCACCTGGGGAACCCCTTCCTCTGCACGGCTGCCCCCTGCCCGTGTAAAGTGGTTCTCCACCACAAAGTCAAGGGCCAGGCCGATGTTGGCCAGCTCCCCCCCAGCAAAGCGGAGGGCCTTCACTGCATCCAGAACCTGTGCCTTGGAGGAGTAGGCATCCAAAGGGAACATGGTTCTGGGCTCATCACTATATTGAACCACCCCCACTCGGATCTGCTGAGTTCCAATTGAAAGTCTCTCAAGGAGATTTACAAGGAAGTCGCGAATGACAGCAAAGTGGGCACTTCCGGTGTTGTTTGATCCGTCAATAAGGAAAAGAATGTCAGCAGAGTCTTGTGCTTTGAAGAGAGAGAAATGCAAAAAGAAAAAAAACAGAAAATGTGAAAGCGTTAGAACAAGTGACCACATGCATCATTCAGTGTTCTGACGTGTTTCTTTGGAATCCAATAAGAAACACAAAATAACGGACGAACAAAACACAATGTTGATGAAGGAACGTGAAATTCTCTTTGAGTTCTGCATTCTGAGTGGATAAGAGGCAGCTTCTCAGGAGCCATGGTGTGAAGCTGATGCATTTCGTCAAGTTTCCATCTGTGATATCTTTGTAGTTGAGTTTCAGAACATCACAGAAGAGATAACTGGGTTCAATATTCTGCAACTTTACTGAATTTAGAGGGCAGTGTAACTGCATTGAATTATGCAATGATGTGCTATAGGAGAAAGTAAATAAGTAAACAAAAATCCAAATTCTTTTCTGATTTTTTGGACATTTTTCCCATTTCCTCAAGTGATTGTAATAAATTTATACTAATGCACAGCTTACAGGACAGAGCCAGGTCATGGCTTTGAGACACATTGTCCGGGAAGGTTGCTTGATCCTTTGTGTAACTATTTTCCACATTCTTTTCTCTTCACACCAAAATGGCTGAATATATGCATCTCTGAGAGTCAGAACCCAAGCTACAGCCAGAGTCCTAATTTACAAACACTTTGATGTAGTTTGGTTTGGTAGTTCTTTCTCACGTGTTGTTAAGTTGTGTGGCGTTCAAATGCAGGCAAGATGCCGCACTGACTTTCAGCATTGCCTCGATATTCAATCAAGTAATGCAGAACATTGTTAAGCAGAATGACATGAAACCAGTCATGACACAATTATCCAATCCTATTTTTATGACACCCTAAGTAGATTACCAGCAGGACGGGGAGCATCTGATGAAGCTTTAATCATTAGATCTGGAGTCAAACAAGAAACATAAAAATGGCCGCCCGAGACCTCTTCTCCTTCCCATGGTGGAGGCTTTGCGCCTCAGTTTATTGCTGGGAATGGAGCCACACAGAGGCAGTGGGGAAAGGACAGCCACAAGAAAGCCTGCAAATCAAGGCAGTGTTTCAAAGACTCAACTAGAACATTTGAAAGCAGAATTACTTTACTTTTTAATGTTTTCAATAGCGTAAGGGTGTGTGAAAGACAAGAGAGTTACCTGAGCACACACATTCATATTCTGGGGTTCTCACACTCTAGTGAGGCATGATTGTTACGCTGTATGCAAGAACATTCATTCTCATCTTTCACTGTCAGTGAATGCTTTATATTTGAAATTAATTTTTCCTTGTACCAGTAAAATCATTCTTATTCTCACTCTGGAGAAGGATTAAACCTCATCTCATATAATGGACACGTTTTGCACTAGAAAAATGACAATCTTACGCAAACTCCCATCGTGCAAGCTGGAGCAGGGAATGTCAGACCCAGCAAGGCTGTCACTCATCCCTAAGTGCACAAAGTCCCTGACACCATCTTCACAGATTAACCCTTTGCACAGGGACAGGTAGCGACATGGAAATAATTGCTACCATGATCCTCCTTGTGAGCCATAATCAGGACAACTCCTTTGCTAAGAGTGGGCCTGAACATTGAACTTCCGAGAGTTCACCCGTCATTAGGCACAATAGAAGACCCCTGAGGGATCTTGGGAGGTGCAGAGCCGGGGCGTGGGAGTTGCATAGTAGAACACAGAAATGGCTGAAACCATTGCGAGTATTAGAGGTTCCGTAAGGAACATCACAAAGCCCAATACTTCTAAGTCTGTACCAATGACCCCGAGGGACATGAAAGGATCTGCCACTTGCCACATCATGACATTTAAAAGACAGTTAACTAGGATCAGTGTGGCCATTACAAAAATGATATGTAAGCCATTGCATGGCACTATTGCTTGTGTGTTGATATGTCCCCTTTCGGCTGTAATTGATAACAATACCTACAGGACAAAAGATCCCAAAGGGGGTCCTTGGGCATTTCTCTAAGGGTATGAGCAGGTCATAAAAATGTTGGATAATCTGTCATCACTGAGCCAAAAACACCATCTTCTTACACACACATGATAATGGGACACACAGAGCATGCTTTGTTACGTGGAGAGCCAAAGCTTCACAGAGCCCTGAGTGCTCAGGGCTCTGTATGCAGCAAGGCAAACCAATAGCCGGGGCTATCCCAGAGGGCGATCCGAACTGCCTGAGCTTTAAAGAGTGTGGGGCTGCCTGGTTTGGGGCTTTGATGTCTCATGTGTCGCTCCCTGTCTGGCACTTGCTATGGAATCTTCCAGATGCCTGGGGAAGTGCAGGCTCCTTAAGGGCACTGGAGGCCCTGCTCTCCTAGCTCCTGGGCATGGCACACCTTCCTTAGCTCTCGTGGCACTTCCCTTCATTAGGGAAGCATCACACTCTTATTTCCTGCGCAAAACACAACATGGTGTGTGTGTGTGTGTGTGTGTGTGTGTGTGTGTGTGTGTGTGTGTGTCTGTATACATACATACATATGCTTCACAAATTTTGAAGCCTTTGTCTTTTTTCTGGAAAGGAAAGTTTATGCTGAAATTCTCACTACCACCTGTAGCTGTTGATTTAAAATAAAGGTTGTATCTCAGTTGCATCCATGTGCAAGCATACAACGATTAGAGACTGACCACGTGAGCAGAGTTCGCTATGGATGGTGGTTATCATGAATGTATGTGCAGAGCGTTCTTGTTTTACAACCAAGAACATTCTGCAGGGAAACTGCCTAGTAGACAGGGGCTAAGAAGAAAGGGGCCTAGCTTATCAGTGACCTTGATATGACCCTTCTGCTTGCTTTTCCCCAAAGCTGTGCACAGAGGCGGCCTCGTGTGAGTTTGTGTTCATCATGTTTTCTGCTGGCTGTGCCGCATGCAGCAGGACATGGTGTCAGGAGTCACAGGGTGCAGTTAGAGACGGCAACACAACCAGATTAATGCTCCACCCTGGTGCTGCTAGTGGCTGCACACTACAAGACAGAGATGCTTTCATGGCATAAAGACAAAGGTTTCATCGTCTGAGTATGACCGTGGTGGGTTGGGGACCCGCTTGGCACTTGCAGTGGTTATTGGTTTTGTCTGTTTATACGATGGCGACACATAAAGGCAAACTCAACTATTTTTTTGTGAGTTTGCCAAACTACCAATTTAAACAGTGTACCTTTCTCTAATAATCCTTTCACATTTTTTCATGTGTATAAATGTATGGTGTGAATGCTCTTCTGGGTGCAGGCACATGTGTGTGCAGGTGTGTATGCGAGGGTGCCTGCGTGTATGTGTGTGCATGTAGAGACCAGAAGCCACTTCACTCTACAGGGTCTCTCACTGGATCTGGAGCTCAGCAGTTCAGCTAGACAGGCCAGCTACCAAGCCCCAGGGACCCTCCTGTCTGGGTCCACGGGTATATGCCCCACTTTTATGTGGTTGCTGGGGATCTGAACCCACATCCTCATTCTTGTGCAGCCAGTACTTTACCAACCCTCATCTCCCCAGCTCCCCTTTCCTTTTTGCCATGACCCTGTCCTTAGGCTGGTATTCTGAAAGGTCGTGGGTCAGGGAAACAACAGTGCCGCCATGGGTGACTGAGGCTGCTGTGCAGAGCAGAGAAGGCCGCCTGCTCTGTGTAGATGCTCTCTTGACTCTCCCTTGGAGCTTGGAGTGTGTGGTCCAGGGAAATCTCAAAGAGGCCCACCTTCTCCTGTCACCTGGTGGGATGGGCACTTGCATCACAATGCTAGAGGAAAGAAGGGACCCTGAGGGTAAGGAGACATGATCCAGGCTGTCTCCCCCTCACCGAGCAGGAAACACTGGTGAAGACAGCAGGGAAACCATAATGCACTTTGTTTGGGTTGTCCCTGAGCTTCTTACCTAACCAGGCTCTGGCTACGACAGCTGGTTTCTTCCTGCCGACACCTGCCATCTCCTTCCCCATCCCCTGCCTTCTGAAGCCTTGTGATGAAATCCTGCTTAGGTCACTTCTCATTGCTCTGATTAGTTGGAAGGCTTGCCTCTCGCCAGCCTTCTCCTCTCGCCGAGGTCCTCCCACATGGCTCCTTAGAATGAGCAAGTCAAGCCTCCACCGTCTCTTCTTCTCACCCTTCCACATTTAGTGACTCCTCCCTGCCCCTTCACTTCCGCATGTGTGTGGCGGTCACCTCCTCCGCAGACAGAGGAGGAAAGTTGCCCATGAATCTAGCTCTCTTAGCACTTCATCTGTACCCTGCACCCTCCTGAGCCCTGACTTCACTCTCCATTCCAGAGCCAGCCTTCACCATGGCTACTAAGCACCAAGGAGGTTCTAGGCCTCCCTTGTCATCTTCAGTCCCATCATGCTCAGTCTGCACACACACTGCACATCCTGTGGTCTGATCAGAGGCTTTTGTGTGTGCATGGATGACCTTGCTGAGGGCCCGCCTCACCTCTCCAACCTCCTTATCCCTAGATGCCCTCTTCATACTGTCCCTAGAGGTAGTCTATCACCTACCTATCTACCTATCTATCTGTCTTCTATATATCAACTATCTGTCATCTACTTATCTAGCTATCTACTCCTATCATGTATGGGTAACTCTGCCAGCTTCACTTGGAACTCTCACAGCCCCCTCTCTGCACACTGGCACTCTCTCTCTGCTATGCACTCAGCTGCCTCCAGGGCTCCTTCCTCCTGGCCAGGGCACGCTTTGGTGTTCCGAGGTCTCCTCACCCACTCTAGCTCCATCTGCTTTGACATCTCATGACAGCAGGAATCTGACAGCTTCTGTGTGTGTCTTCTCCCCGTGTCTCCCTCTTTGAAAATCCCACATCTGGAAGTTCCTTTGACTACAGGAGTGCCCGAGGTGCCTGTAGAAAGCCAGGGTGCACGTTGGCGGAGATGACCACTGGCTGGCAATCTCTGACTCCGGCTGGGCATCACTGCCAGTCTGCAGTAGGCTCAAAGTGAACCTTTGCCATATCCCTGAAATAGTTGTTCCTGATGGCCCCAAATCCTCAGGCTTCCAACTACCCCCTCAACTTTTTTAAGGTGTCCCATGCCCCCTCCACCTACATGTCCTCAAATTCCCTCCTTCCTATCTACCTGGAATCTTAGCCATGAAGGCTTATTATTTTTCCTTCCTCCAGCCAGAGTTTGTCCCACCCTCATTCCTCCTAGCTCTCCACCCACTGTGCCTGGAACTCCCTCTCCTCCACTGTCAAATGGCCACATGGGCTTGTGTCTAACCCAGGGTGTCCCTCACCCTGCCCATGGCTAATGAGGACACTCAGCAAAATACTGTGATACAGTATCCTTGAGCTCTGAACTTGTCACCTTCCTTCCCCATCACTCTTCTGGGCATTGGAAGGTAGCTCACAGACTTGACTGGTTAAACCACTCACCAGCCATTGAACTCCACAAGTGTCACCATGCAATGACACATCCACACATTAACAATGTCATGCAGGCATTAACATTATCTCCAGGGTGGCCTGGCATTCCAATCTGAAGAGTCCCCATGGGCATAGCCACAGTTACAGCATGAAGGACACACAGCAGCGCAGACCTTGAGCCAAGACCCTAGGCCGCAGCTCTGTCTCCCTCACCAGCTGAAAAGACGTAGAGTGGAACACAGCTAAGGCTTCTCCCAATTCTGCCAAGTCTTTGAAATGAGCCCCGTGGGGCAAAGAGAGGTGTTCCCCACTATCTGCCTGAAACAGAACTCAGTGCTTCCTGGAGCGCTGGACTCCTGAGTGGACAGCTGCCCCAGAGAAGGGAGGCTTTGGCTTTCTTTCTTTAAAAAAAAAAAAAAAAGGCACATGTCTTCCAGGATCATGTCAGAGTGTGGGGGATGATTTTTATTTATTTATTTGTGAGGAGAAAGAGAATGTGAGTAGGAGCATGCCAGAGTCTCTTGCCACTGAAGACAAACTCCAAACACATGCACCATTTTGTGCATCTGTCTTCATGTGGGTACTGGGGAATTGAACCCAGGGCTGGCAGGCTTTGCAAGCAAACACCAGTGAGTCACCTTCCCAAGCCAGAATGTGTGTGTTTTAAAGTTGAGATACTGGCCGTTTCAAAACAAAGCTTCCCTTGGGTGCAAGTGAAGGCTACATTTGAGACAGACAGTGGAAGGGTGGTCAAACCTTTGTTTTTAAGCCTGAGAACATCTCTTCCCTAAGCCCCCGGCATCTCTCAGCCACCACATTGCTTTAGGCCCGGGTTTGCTAAGCTCGTTGCCGAAGAGCAGCAGGGCAGGAGCAGCCTGGCAGCACAGCCGTTACCTGTGACGTCTTTAAGGCTCTCCGTGTCGCCGGCCCTTTCTGTGCTCATGGAGGAGTGCACACAGGACACTAAGTTTCCTACTATGTCATGGAGTGAGGTAAAGTTCTCTAGGTTGAAAACATGCATACTGAGCGGTTTGCTCGCTATTTCTTTTAGTGCTCCTTCATCTGCATCCTCAACTCCAACTGCAAACAGGTTAACGGCAGCAGACTTAAGCTCCCCCGCGGGCAGAGCAAGGCGGTCCTCCGAGCGCCCATCGGTTAACATTATGATAACCTGAGGGACTCCGTCACTGGCCCGGCTTCCGGCAGCCTCAGTGAGGTGAGTGTGAATTACATATTCTAATCCTTTTCCAGTCTGATTGCTTCCCCCAGTGTAAGACATGTTGGAAATATGGGAAAGGATGTCTTGCTTAGTATGATACGTGTTTAACAGGAACTCAGTATGTGGGTTTCCGTTGAGCTGGACCAGAGCAAAGTGGAAATCATTTTCTCCCACAGTTAAAGACTCTATAACATCATACAGAAACTCTCGAAC
Organism: Orientallactaga sibirica; assembly: GCA_036365145.1. Classification (NCBI taxonomy): domain Eukaryota; kingdom Metazoa; phylum Chordata; class Mammalia; order Rodentia; family Dipodidae; genus Orientallactaga; species Orientallactaga sibirica. The sequence goes on along the minus strand of JAEOAD010000044.1, from coordinate 18,059,858 downwards.
AAGTTGGAAATATTCCTTTCCAATGCTCCAAGAGGAATCCACTAGAAAGATTATATCAGCAGCAGCACCATTTTTGACATCTTTAAAAAAAGACATTGGTTTAGGTTTTCCTACTGTTCAATGACTTCTTGTCCATGCAAAGCCTTTCTGAGTAAGCTAAGCCACCACCATGCTGTTACAGCCAGTTCACACCTGACCTACAGAGGCAAGTATCAGCACTTACCTGAGTGGCAGAGGAAGCGCATGAACTCAGCATCTGCGACATTCAGCAGTCGCCCAGATTCCATACGGAGTGACCACTATTCAGGGGCCACCAGCCTGCTCCAGGTTGGGAGAAAGTTTCTGGGTGTCTCTGACTGAACGGTGACTCTTCATGGCAAGTTGACCCCTGTACCCGCCTGACCAGACCAAAGCACTCCCTTATCACCCGTGAACAGCCATCATTTTCTCAACTCCCTCTGCAAGGTGGAGTGAAGACATGGGCCTTATGGAGAGGATGGGGAAACGACTGCTGCTTTATGGAAGGAAACTCACCCTCAATGTTTCCAGAAACTTGCAAGAAACATCAAGGTGGTAAGAGGCTCTTTAAGTGAGAAGGACCCATGTAAATTTATAGAGAGGAAAAAGTCTCATTTTTTTAACATGTTTGAATGTGAAGGATAGACATGTGACTTCCTAGATGCTAAAGTGTCACCTTGTTCACAGAGAAGTGAGTTCCCATTCAATCTAAGAAGCCACCGACGGCCCTGGAAGGAACCCTCAGCAACTGTCACCAGGCCTCCTCCTGGACTCTACTTACCTCAGGCTGACCAGAGGCCCCAAGCCTTGCTCCTTTTCCCTCCCATCCCCCTAAGGAACCCCACCTAGTGGGACAGCCCTCCCTGTCCCTGTTAGAGGCCCAGCTCCCCGGCAAAGACAGGATCAAGTCCTCTTACTTCCCTAAAATTCAAAGCAAATTCTTAACCGGGATGTTAGGTCCTTTCAGGATATGTTATTTTTTAAGTAACCAAGGGAAACATTTTTATAAGAACCCAATGATTCCAGATGAAAAGTGTCTTTCTGTGGCTAAAGTTATAGAAAGAGGTGAACTTTTTTTTTTTCAGGGAAAAGCATTTTTGTTCTTAGTCCTCATTTCCTCCTTGTCAACCAGATACAGATGTCATTTGGCAAACCTCCTGGGAAGGACACCTTTTACTCATACCCAGTGTGAGCATCTAAACCAGCTCTGAGACAGGAAGCTGAGGTGTGAGCAAAACCAGTGACGCGTCTCTGAGAAGCTGTAAAGTGCGTGCATACCTACAACCGCAGGCCATGCTGGCTGGCCACACGCAGAGGCTCTACGCTCCACTCCAGATGTCTAAGCTCTAGAATCAAAGAAGGCTAGTCCTGTACACAAAACGGAAGCTTACCTGCTTGCTGCTGGCCATAAGTCAAGGAGAAGCCTGAGAGGAAGAGGCTCAGGATGGCCACCAGGGGCAGTGGTCGGTGGTTCCTCATTTTCAATGTTTAAGCACCAAGTATGAACCTAAAAGAGAAAACAGGGCCGATGACAGCACCAGGATTTTACTCTCACACTATGAACTCCCTCACTTCCAACGCTCTCGGTGTGCTTTTTAGACTTCCAATGGGACGTCATTCTTTGAACCAGCAACAGACCGATGAATACATAAATAAGTAAGTAGATGCTGGGTAGACAGGCAGATATAAACAGATATTCATGATACCATGTGATGATTTTTCAATCAGCAAAGGACCTACAGACAACGAGGTCCCATGTTGCCTGGCAGTGCTACGGCCTTCTGGGAGTTTACATAATGTCAGCTTCCGTGACTATAGAAACATACACATATAGACACACATATGTGTACATAGTTGTTAGAGGAAGGGGAGAATTACAGAATGGGAGGGGTGAACTGAGCCTGATGTTATAGGTCTGGAATTCCAGGTATTGCAGAGATTGAGGCAGGGGGATTTCTTGGTCTACATGGTGAGTTCAAGGCCATCCTGGGCAATTTAGTGAGGCTTTGTCTTAAAACAAAAAGAGGGAGCCAAAGGAAGGATATAACCTCTTACAATGCAGCTGCCCAGACAGAAATTGGCCTCGATATCCATGATCTTGCAGTGCCTAGCAATACCTTTGCAAGACTCTCAAAATAGAAGAGAAAGATGATGTCATCAAATTAGGAGAGAGACTAATGGAGAAAGGGAGGGGATATGATGGAGACCGGAGTTCTAAAGTGGAATGGGGGAGGGGAGGGAAATATCAGGTGGGGTTTTTTTTGGTATGTAAGATTAAAAGTCAATAATAAATAAATAAATAAATAAAAAGAGGGCTAGAAACATATCTCAATGTTAGAGCACTTGCCTAACCTTCATGAGGCTCGGGATTCCATCATCAGTACTATGAAGAAAAGAGAGAAAAGAAGAGGAGAGGAGAGGGGAGGAGAGGAGAGGAGAGGACAAGAGAAGAGAAGAGAAGAGAAGAGGAGCTATAATGAAGGAAGAAAGGAGAAAGAGAGGTAAATGAGAGAGGAACGGATGGCGATCTCTGTCTAAGGAGACTTCAGACTCTTGCAGACAGCAGAACACAGCTCGGCCTGTGATGGGCTTGCTCATTTCCTAGATGGACATTCTTAAACATAGTGTGAATGCACATGTATAATTATACATCATACATAGGTACAATTATATTTTCTTTTTTAAAATACTTTATTTATTGATTGATGATATAGAGACAGAAAGAATGGGCACACCAGGGTCTCCATCCACTGCAAATGAACTCCAGATGCATGTACCACCTTGTGCATCTGGCTTACGTGGGTACTGGGGAAGTGAACCTGGATCCTTAGGCTTCACAGGCAAATACCTTAACCACTAAGCCATCTCTCTAGCCCAATATTTCCTTAATGGGCTTTCATAGTAATTTCTCCATAATCTGAAAATATCTCTTTATTCAAATTACTAAGTAATGAACTACAGTACGTGGTCCTCTTACGAAAATGTATCTTTAGACAGGCAAGTAAGGACCCTTGGATCTAATGACTGTCTAACTTTGGCCACAGGTAAAAACTACAGGACTAAACCTTCTTTCCTCCCAAATTGAGTCAGGCAGCAATTTGGAAATGATGTGTTTTTGAGCAAATGACATGATGAAAAAGTCTCTGGAGTGAAGGGTTTCACAGACACAGAGTGTGACAGGAGTGTGACAACCAGATCTGGCTGTAAGAGCTGTTTAAAGCATGGCCAAGGGAAGCTGTCCTCAATGAGGGGGGAAGAGGGGTTCTGCCGAAGTCATAGCATGAACAAAGCCAATCTGGCCTTTTCCCTTCTTGCTAGCCAGAATTTGCCCTGCTAAATGCCAGTCTCTAATCTCACCATGGAACAAGCCCAGGGAGATTTAATTAGCATAGCCGTGACCTAAGGGCTAACTGCCTGCTGCACAGTTCCCCACTGTGCACCAGCTGGTGGCTGCTAAAAAAGACTTCCAGGCAGCCAAGTTCAGGTTCAGGGTCACATGTGCTTAACAGCCTGTATCATGAGGCCTGCCAACGATTCCTTCCCTTCCTACCTCAAAGTTTCACATCACCCTCCTCACCTGCCTCTCCCCATCAATGAAATCAGGCTGAGGTCCCTTGCCATAACAGCAGTTCTTCCCTCTCCCCACCTGTAGCTGAAGGCACAAGTTCCCACTGAGTTTGTCCTCAGTGGCACAGCCGGAGCTGCAACAGTGCCTGGCATCCAGAAGTGCCTGCACTTGGCTAGATTTTCGCTATTGTCGTGGGATCCAGAATAACGTTTGGAGGAGGGACCTCTGGCTTCCAGGTTACACTGATCCCATGAAAGATGTAGTTGACCCTTCCTACAACTGTGAGTGACAGTGACTCCTTCCCATCTTGTTAGGGGCTCCCTGGCCAGGGGTTCCCAGGTTCAGAGTTTGGGTACAGCATTGAGGAAGACAGATATTGGAAACACTAGTAGAGTAGAATAGCTTCCAATCACTGTTTTTGATGTTATGCTATCAAACTTGTTCGGCATCTATAGCATACCAGTTTTTCATAATTTTTCTCATTATCTTCGGATGGGCCTTCCAGATAGATGATAGTCTCTGTGCTTACACTGAAGACACTGAGGTTGGAGTGTAAGTGACCCAAGTCACACAACATAAGAGACACCTTGGCATGAAAACACCTTGCTGTGTGATGGTTTATATCGATTTTCAACTTGACCAGACCTAGAATCATCTATGAGGGGTTATATCGAGGGGCATGTCCATAAGGGATTATGTTGATTCGGTTAACTGAAGTGAGGAGACCCACCTTAACTGTGGGTGGGTCCTGGACTTTATCAAAAGGAGAGGTGGCTGAGCACCAGCACTCATTGCTCTCTGCTTCCTCACTGTGGGCTGGATGTGACCAGCTCAGCCTCAAGCTCCTGCTTCCATGCATCACCCACCGGGAAATGCAAGCTGGAGTAAACCTTTCCTCCCTTAAACTGATTTTTGTCAGGTATTTTTATCCAGCAAGTAGAAGATAACTAATACGGCATATGATGCTTAATGAGATAAGAAAGCCTTTGATTTTACATTTCTGACGACTCCATCATTATATGTCAACTTCAGTAGCCTCAATTTGGGTTTCTTAGGAACCTGATAAGGAGCCAGAGGTGTTGAGAAGACAAGATGCTTAGAGTTGGTAAGTCTGGATCCTGGATCCATCATTCCCTCCCTTGGGAAGTCATTTCATTGCTCTCAGCCTGTTTTCTCATCTATGTGAACGCTGGTAGCAGCTGTCTTGCCGGCATCCTGTGAGGATTACACTACAGGCTGCTTGTTAGCCTTCTGGTAGAGAATGGATGCTGGATGAATTCTAATTACCATTCTCTTTCAAGGCTGATTTTATCAGCATTTCCCATAACAAATCCCTGGAACACTCGCTCTAGAGAGAGAAGGAGGGGTTCTCTATGAACAATAGGATTTGAGAACACTGCTTCTGGAATAATCATAGTATACATGAACACACAGAAGCTCTGAGCCCAAGGCTGACCTGTAACTCTCTCTGTACCCAGGCTTGCCTGGAATTGATGGCAGTCCTCCTACTTCAGCCTCCCAAGTGTTGGGATTATATGTATATACCACCACACCCAGGTCTATGACAGATTTTCAAATGCAACATTTAAAATCTTATTATTCTAAAAGCCCCAATGCTTCTAAATTGGTTTTGCAACTTTTGTGTCAGGAATGGTTTGACTCTTCCTGAGGGGGAAAAGGGAAATGAGAACAAATTGGGCATGCAAATTGTGTGCACAACTGTCACTGTGAAGTAAGGAAAAACTGACAGAGGATGAAAACCTAAGGACACACCAAGAAGCAGGATAATCTAGAAAACACAGATAAATTTCCACAAAATACAGCCAACCAGAGCTGAATAAAAAATTAACACTCAGAACTAACATAGCTGCCATGGGTAGTCTGATGGGAATTGCACTTTTTTTCCTTTAGGTTTTTCCCATTTTGGTTTAAAGATAATGTTGGACATATAAAATGAGTTTAGAAACTCTATTCTTCAAATTTTTGAAGAATTGGTGTTAATTCTTCTTTAAATAGTTGATAGAATTTTCCATTGGACCTCGCCCTCACTGAGATTTACTTCATTATCTTGAAACCAAAATGGAAGGAAAAATATTACAAGACAAGAAAATGTAGTTCTTATCAAGCCATCAGTGACATTTGTACAGAGATCATGGAGTGTTACTATTAGGTCTTAAAGGATGTACTGTCATAGGCTACAATGGGGGTGAACCTTGAGGACATTATGCTAATAAGCCAGTCACCAAAAAAAAAAAAAAATCAGAGAGTGTGTGATTCCCCTCTTATGAGTTATAGTGGTTTGAATGTCAAATGTTCCCCCATGGCCTTGTGTGTTTGCAATTCAGCCTCATACTCAATCCTTAGCTGGTGTAATTTTGGGGAAGTGGACCCTTGATGGATGAGGTGTGTCCTGGGGGTGGACCTTGGGGTCGTATGCTCCATTTCTGCTTACCAAGGCTCAATGGCTAGCTCACTCTTGCCGCTACCTTCCTGCTGGGGCAACAAGATATGACACTGGCTGTCTGACCTTGCCATGATGAAATTTACCCTCAAAACTCTAAGCCAAAATAAAGCCTTCTTCCCATAAGCTAATTTTGGTTGGGTGTTTTGTCATAGCAACAAGAAGATAATTGTTACAGAAAATTGGTACTAAGAAGGGGGTCATTGCAGCAATACACTATGGTTTTCTAGTCTTTTGAAACTGGCTTGCTAGAGGAATATGAGAGGATTTGTAACTTTGGATTAGAGGAGCCTTACAAAAATACAAAAAGATGTGTCTACTAAGGAGGTTCAGCTTATGAGGTTTCAGAGTGAAAAGAAAGGACTTTGTTAGGAACTGGGCTAGAGGCAGTTCATATGATATTCTGGCTGCATTCTGCCCATGTCCCAAAACTGGAGCAAAGTTGAATTTAAACATAATGGACTTGCATTTGACAGAGTAAAATAGAGCAGAAGGATATGAAAAATACAAAGTTTTGCATGGAAAGAAATGTGAACAAGTTCAGATCCCAGAAATTGTGGCTGCTTCAGTCTAAGAGATTGCCACCATGAAGGTAAATTATATGCCAGAATTGGGTCACCCCCCACACACACACAGTGAACTGTTGGTCAAGGATCCCCATGAGGTCCCCAAAACAATACAGGCCAATACCAAAGCATTTGGTTTCCAACCAGATCTAAATGGTAAGACCCTATTACTAAAGATTCCACAGGCTACAGCCACAAGACGTTGAGAAATAATGCTGGGAATGAGATGGAGGCCAGCTCCATGCTGGCTCGCTCTCCTAGTGCTAGAAAATGCTATGAGAACTGACAGGGAATAAAGGTCACCAACAGCATCGACAAACAAGCAGTGGATCCTGCAAGCTGCAAAATCAACCAGCCAGGCAAGATGTGCACAGCAGGCTCTGGGGTCATCAACTGCTGCATTAGTGGCACACAGGCTCTGGGGTCATCAACTGCTGCATTAGTGGCACACAGGCTATGGGATCATTAACTGCTGCATTAGTGGCACACAGGCTCTGGGGTCATCAACTGCTGCATTAGTGGCACACAGGCTATGGGGGTCATCAACTGCTGCATTAGTGGCACACAGGCTCTGGGGTCATCAACTGCTCTCTGATTGGCGATGAGGCCCACTCTGTGGGAAGGAATTCACACCTGATACTGAAAACCAAGTCAGAAGACTGTGGCTTGGAAAGCAATGGAACCTACAGAAAAGTCCCCACTGCTCTTTGGCTAAAAAGAGAGGTTATGCCCACCAAAAAGTCTTCTGAAATATCTATGTTGATCCCCTTTGACTCTTGCTGCTCTCATCCTTGGCTAGAGAATCTGCTTTTTATGTATGGTAGGGAACAGCAGGGAGACTCAAGAACCATCAGTACAGAAAGGAAAGGAAGCTGACTGCCTTGCATAGTTGAGTCATCCCTGTCACGTCTGCCAGGGCCCAGGGCACGCCACAGAGGAAGTGGCAGATTAAATGTGTGTGTTGCTTTCACTGCTAGCCTGAGAATCTCTTCCAGGAAGATAGACAGCAGTAAATGTTGAGAAGACTCAAAACTCAACAAAGTAGAAAATCAGAAAGAGAGAGAAAGAGATCAACCCTCAAAGAGGCTTAAATACAGCCTCCAGGGCTGGAGAGATGGCTTAGGGGTTAAGGCGCCTGCCTCCTAAGCCTAAGAACGCTGGTTCCAATCTCCAGGTCCCACGTTTAGCCAGATGCAAAGTGAGGCAAGGGTGCAATGCCGCACTTGACCACAAGGGGGCACACGCATCTGGATTTCGTTCTCAGCAGCTGAGACACTGCTGGCGCACCCATCTTTGTCTTCCTCTCCCTCTCTCTCTCTCTCTCTCTCTGCCTCTCTCTCTCTCTCTCTGTGTCTCTCTCCAAAAATAAAAAAAAATAAAACACAGCCTCCAATGTTCAGGAAACATGGAAGAGGAATGAAAAGTGTGTAAGAGCCACAGGGTGGAATGATGTGTCCTCAATTAATTAATGATGTACATTTGAGAATGACACAGACGTGTACTCTACATATGCTGTTGAGTCTTTCTACCAAAGCTGGTCATTGGACTTGATCAAGAATCTGCATTGTACTTGATCCTTTCCAGGAATATAGCCTGTTCTTTCCAAAGCAACCTGTGACTCTGTAATTGGTCCAAACCAATAGTTTAATACGGGTTCAACAAATTCAAAGGGTCTATGATTCTCCCACAATTGTGCACTTACTATGAACGTGGAGTGTCCCCAGCATAGCATCCATTTCTTTGTGACTCTGAAAGTCACCTATGCCACCCTCCAAAGACATTTAAGTATCACAAGATCAATCCGAAGTTTTCAAACAGATCTTCTGTGAAACATAGTTCAATTATCTTAAGTATTTAATCTGTTCAGAAGACTCGTGACTTTTAACATTTTGCTAAAGATTTAGAACACAAGAATATGACAGGGCCTTAGTGAGAAGGAGCATGGGACTGTGTGTCCATGTGGGAAAAGGTGGGGCATGAGGTGAGGTCTGTGTGACCACTGGTGAGTCTAGGTGGAGGACAGAAAGAGCTTCTGATGTGTCTACGGGCAACACAGAGAGCAAGCAGAGCACTGTGAGTCACACTGTACACACTCAAGGCTTGTTAACTGTCCCTGCCTTTCACACTGGGGACTCCTCTGAATGCACGGATTCCATCAGTCATTTAGTGATCACTGTTGAACAATTCCAAACTACATTTCTAGCCTGTGAGATGCTGTGGGATCTGTAAAGCCTTTCTAAGCCATCAGCTGCTTCAACTTCTCAACAGCACAGGCGAATATGTTCATTTCCCTGACACTGACATTTAGAAGAGCGTTGAGCTGGAGGAAGGGGAGCAGCACCCTGGAACTCTTGCCTGGACATGGCATGGTCATTACACGCATAAACTCACAGCAGCTGTGGTAACATGTGCAAGACCTGCTCAAGACTGGACCCGTCAAAAGTCTGTCACGGAGCTCATGAGATCCCACCCCTCCTTGAAGAGCTGATGGGAAGAATGGCTGGGGAAGGGGGATTCATTCTCCTCAGTGTAGAAAGAAGGGCTCAGTGATGGAGAGAGGCAGGTAAGAGAGGAAGGGGTCTCAAAATATTATATATATATACATAAATATAAAAAACAAATACAAATGACTGAAAAACAGAGGAGCACCCTAGGTAAAGCACAGGCCAATGGGACACAGCAATGAAACAAATGCCCCTTGCGCGGGAGATACTTTTTCCAGAATCCAGAAGAGGAAGGGAGCCCCTCAGCTCTGGGAAGCCACAGAATGAAATGTCATCTACACCCCACCTGGGACGAATAGACCAGCTGAATTCCCAGGTGGGAAACCCACCTTCACTCCTGGTACTCTTCTTGCCAATCATGGGCAGGAGCTGGTCATAGGATCCATTTGTTCCCACCCCAGCGATCAGACATTTACTAATGTTTCTATTTGCAGTTAAATCTCCTGCATGCACTGTTGATCATACCCTAGAGTCTCAAAGTCTCAAACCAAATTCTCTGGGAGCAAATGGTGGAGAAATTTTACTCATCTAAAGATGTCAGTTTCACCAAATGATCCCCAGCATACGTTTTTTTTTTTTTTTTTTTTTTTTTTTTTTTTTTGGTTTTGCAAGGTAGGGTCTCACTCTGGTCCAGGCTGACCTGGAATTCACTATGTAGTCTCAGGGTGGCCTCGAACTCTCGGTGATCCTCCTACCTCTGCCTCCCGAGTGCTGGGATTAAAGGCGTGCGCCACCACGGCCTGCTCTTAATGAAGGCAGCCTCGCCCCTCCTTCTTTTCTCTCCACACGCCCCCATCACTCCCCACCCCAGGGGGGGACAGACAAGAGGACAGAAGCCATACCCAGTAGGCTTCTATCTCAAGGCAGTATTTGTCACCATCAGGTAAGAAAAAGTGACTGGCCAAGGTCACATAGATAAAACATGAGAGAGGTAACATCAAACCCAAATTTGCATTTCCAAAGCCCGAGGGACAAACCCCAGGAAACCATGCAGGCTAGGCAGGATTTGGTCCAGATCACGAAGACACTCCCCATGTCTTTGGGGGAAATAGACTTCCTTGGTGCTGGTGAATGTCTGGTTCTGTTCTTTGCAACATGAAAAATAGAATTCAGACTTGGCTGTGTGACACCCATGGGCTGGGTGGGGTGGGCTGTCCTTTGTCAGAGATTCTATGTCCTCAAAGCAAGATTCAGAAACAGAACTTCACTAAGTGGCATTCCATATTTCTATGCAGCACTTCTAACTCCCTAATCTTAAAAGAATTTGAGGTGCCTTTTCCGTTTATTTCCTGCACACATGGAATTGAAAAGGACACCTCTTATTCCAGCAGTCGTCCTGTACAGCCCTCAGCTTGTGTATTCCAGACTTTCCCAAGCTATTTTGCAATTCTGTGAAATTAGTTTTCATTAAGCCTCCTCAAAAGCATTTTCATTTTCCATGTCTGGAAATCTTTTTAAAGAAAGAGACACACACACATGCACACAAGGAAATCATTCTAAAACAAAGACTTAAATACATCCAGAGTTCCCATTCTGAAGTCTTTTATTTGGTTTTCTCTAAGCACTGCTATGTAAAACCAGGCTGTTCTCCTCTAGAGTGCTAAGGCTGCTATTAACTCCTCACTGTCTGGTCCAAACTGGGGCTACCGAGCTCACCAAAGACCACCGTGAGAGCCTGGCCATGCATATCCACTGTGCAATGAAAGCTCAAGTCTCAACGCATTGGGGTGTTCACTCTTTTGTCCTCTCCTTTGTCACCCCCTTTCTTGACTTGAAGAACCAAAGTGCCTGGTTCCCTCCCTTTTCCTCTTTCTCCCCCTGTGGCCCAGATCCCAAAGAGAGAACTAAGAGAAGAATGGTTAGGGTGCCCAGAGGGGCAGGAGGACAATGGGATTTGTATGCATCACTTGCTGTTTGACAGACCTGTGCAGAAATCCTCAAAAGCAAATGATCTGGGATGTCTTGAAGAATCATTATCCGAAGAACCACCTGAGAAACCGTTCTGCTTCTTTACAGCTCTGATCCCGCAGGTCCTCACAATGAAATGCTACAGGACAATAAGCTGCTGCAGGCTGAGTTTATCTCCCGTGACAGCAAATCTTTTCAACTCTTCTGATTATGTCTGATCATGATAACGTGCCCCTCTTGTCACCTGCCAGCACTGAACACAGTAGCACTGGCTCTTCCTGGTTAAAAATAAAAAATCTGCCAGCACTCAGGAGGCAGAGGTAGGAGGATTGCTGTGAGTTCAAGGCCACCCTGAGACTACATAGTGAATTCCAGGTCAGCCTGGGCTAGAGCGAGACCCTGCCTTGAAAATAATAATAATAATAATAATAAAACCTAACAAATCAAACAAATCAACTTACCCATTCCACAGCTCAGGTGCCATCCCTGGTGGGGAGGTCCCCTGGGTAAGGAAGAGGGCCAAATAGATCTGGCATCAGCTCAGCCCTGCAGAGGTTAGTTCCCTGTTCCTGTCGAGCAGCTTTAAGAAACCCCAGATTAGCACCAGGTGGAGTGATGCACACCCGTCATCCCAGCACTTGGGAAGTTCAAGGCCAGCCTGGGCTAACACGAGTCCCCTGTCTCAAAAGTTAAAATTAGGATGGGGAGATGGCTCAGTGGTTAAGGTACTTGCTTGCACAGCCCGATGGTCCCCAGTACCCACATAAATCCAGATGCACAAAGTGGTGCATACATCTGGAGTTTGTTTGCATCAGCAAGAGGCCCTGATGCGCCCATTTCCTCCCTCCTTCTCTCTCTCTCTCTCTCAAAATGAATAAATAAATAAATGTTTAATTATTTTTAATATTTTATTTATTTATTTATTTGAGAAAGAGATTAAAAAGACTGAGAGAGAGAGAGAATGGACACACCAAGGGCTCTAGACACTGCAAACGAACTCCAGATGCATGCACTAATTTATGCATCTGGCTTGACGTGGGTCCTGGGGAATCAAACCTGAGTCCTTTGGCCTTAAAGGCACATGCCTTAATGGCTGAGCCATCTCTCCAGTCCAAATGACTAAAAATATTTTTTTAAAAGTTACAATTCAATAAAAAGAGAAGGAAACTGCATAGTAATTGTCCAGATGTTTGACAATTTGCTTACAAACATATTTCTGGTGTCCAAGATAATAACCCTGAAGCAGAGAGTTCCATGTCTGTTGTGTTAGAGGCCACCATGAGATAAAAGAGGCATTCTATGTTGCGAGATATGTGGCAGCCAGAAGAGACTTTATACCCATTGCTGTTGTTGATTATAAGCCTGAGGCAGAACTACTCTGGCTTAACACCCAGGGGAAAGTGCGACAGTATACACTCCCAGAGCAAAGACACAAGCAGACACTGGCTTTAGCCCTGGTGGGAATGTGGCTGCATGTGGCTTGGAGCTTGACAGCCCCCCTCCCCACTTATTCATCTCTACATTTCTTGGCCAGGGACTTGGGTGCCAAAGGCTTCTTGGAAGCCATGGTGTCCCACTGGAGAATTACAAAGAAAAAGCAGTTACCATGTTCTCACAGCCTAAAGAAAAGTTACATTTTTTGCTTGCTTTCTGATTCTTAATGGAATGCAGAAGGCCTGGGAGATGGCTCAGTGATTAAAATCATGTGCTTACAAAGCCTGCCAGCCAGGGTTCAATTCCCCAGCATCCATGTAAAACCAGGTGCACAAAGTTGTGCATGCACCTGGAGTTCATATGCAACAAGAGACCTTAACTCGCCCATTCTCTCTCTCCCTCTCTCTCTCTCTCTCTCTCTCTCTCTCTCTCTCTCTCTCTCTCTGTGTGTGTGTGTGTGTGTGTGTGTGTGTGTGTGTGTGTGTTTCTCTCATAAATAAAAGTATGATGAAGTGTGGAAGAGAAACTTAGACTTTATAATAAAATAATTGTAAAATTCTATCCCCTTATGGTCTTTCTCGTTAATCTCTCCTGGACTCACTTTTCAGGAGTAAAATAAAATGAATGCAAAGCAGGTCCACTGTGCTAAATCTGTACCCCAGCATCTGACTGAAAAGGTCCTGGGCACCCTGCATGGCCCTGTGGCACCTTAGGAGGGTTTAACTGAGCCGGATGCAGATGTGGGCACGAGCACTGGCTGCTGAATCAACTACTGAAGATTCCAGAAGTGAAAAGCAGTTTCCTGGAATGGTGTCCCTTGAGACCTGAGTCATCCCCAGCTGCTGAGCAGTTTTTAATTTTAAAATTAAACTGACCCATGAGCTCTTCTTTCCAATGGCCAATTCCCGATGGCTGCTCTGGGCCCATAGAAACCAGCTGTGCACATTGGGGATTCCACGGACAGTTCCCAGAGAGGTTTCCCCCGGCCACTCCCCACTGTAGGTCTCTCTGTGCTTATGCGCGCTAAGTTGAAGTGCGGGATGGAGGTCCTGCAAGAACAACGCTTTGCCTCTGGGACGGGATTTGGCAGAACTTTTTGTATTTGCTTCGTTTCTCTCCTTTTTCTTTCCAGATTAAAAAAAAAAAAAAAAAAAAAAAAAAAAAAAAAACATGACTCTTCGGCTACATCAAATGCAAGTACATTAGGTCCAAACAAGAGCCAGTGAATACAGAGTGCCTTTCTCCACGTGACCGTGTCTCCTTTAATGCATGGACGGCTTCACTCCCAGCAGTCACTCGCCTCTCAAGCTCCGTGTCCCTACTCAGAGGGTGTGAAGCTCATGACTTGTTGATAGCTCAGAAAACCAACCAAAAGGACTATTTTCACCAGGCAAGAGCATTCGATCTTCTTGTCATGTCTTAGTCCTGTCTGTCCCCTACCCTGATCCTGAAGCTCAGTGCCCTGGGGAACAGCGAGTCTCACTGAACAAGTGGCCAAGAGCTAGCTGTGCTCTGAACTGGAGTTCCGTACCTCGGAATCCAAAGCGCAGTCATCTCAGACAGATAATCATGTCGGAAAGTCAGTAACATAAATTAATTAACATATATTTAAATTAAATGGTCACCACTGTCATTTGTGTGAACACCTTGAAAATAGATTGAAACTGTCCTTTAGGGGGAAATGGCCAAAGAAAGGCATGTGATGAATACTTTGGAAGTTGCAGGATCAGCAAATTTTAAGACATTTTTCCAGTGGTGGAATTAAAAAACCGTGCAGACACATCGTGAATATGCAAATGTACCTTTGTCTCCCCACACCTGACTCTTCCTGGAAGCATTTGTAATTTAAGTACAGATGTTTCCTTTAGAATTTCTTACTTGCCTCATGCTGTTGAAAGGGAGTTGTTTAAGAGCAGAGAATGCCTCTGTAGAAGGCTTCATTTGATTCAGTGGAAGACAAACAGAATCTCTCAAATAGTATACATTGAAGCAAGCTCTAGGTCAACCCTAACTGCAAACACACTGACTCCCCAGGAGCCCTCAAACTCCCGCAGAAACCTGAAGCCACCTTGAGGCTGTCCGTGTGCTTAGAGGGACACACCGCCCCCTAGAGGAAAGAAACCAACACGCACCCCGTGAATGGCTCATTCAAACTTGCATATCCTTCCCAAAATAGACCTGGGATTCCAGGATGCATTTCAAATTGGCGATTTTGAATGCTAATTTTGAATGAAACGAGGATCCCTTTTGTCAATGTCAGGATCTGATGCTCCCTGAGAAGACACTGTTATCATGGTTGCGAAGGGACACGCCAGGGCTTATCTCTAAAGAGTAGGGTTATCTCTTAGGGTTTTTACAGCGGGCACATAGAGCCTCTTCCTAGAAGAAGGAGAGTGGGGAGAACCACCGCCATCTGATTTGACCACCTGAAGTCACAGACCCCCTTAAAGTGCCCTGTTTTGAACCATTAAGCAGTGAGACTTGTGGGTCTCTGAGCCACAGCTGCTAAGAAGGTTTGCAAACGTCAGGTCGATCCTCAGATCGTCAGCTATTTATGTAGCAGTGGTGTTTTTACTGCCTGCCTTCCATGGCCAGGACACCACGTGAAGCTGGCTCATGTAGGTCAGTGTGGGAAAGCCTCCTTGCTATGTACTGTCCCATTCAGAACCAGACAACACCTGCCATTCTTCCCCCAGACCGTACAAAATGCTCAGCTTCTTTAACAAGGCAGTGACAATAACTAATTTTCAGATATATATATACAAAGTTGCTAGCGTGCCTGCTAGAATGTCTCCTAGCACAGAATCCGTGACTTGCTGATGCATTTTCCATCTTAACGTGGAATTTCTCATGGACGTGGGTGGCAGCGCAGACCACTGGTCAAGCTTAACTTTCTCCAAGTCCCCAAGCAAACAAGTTAAGCCCAGCAAGGTCAGCGACATGCAGCCAGCTGCCTTCCCACATTGCTTCAGTTAGATTTTTAAAGCCATTTTTACATATCAGATGTTGGTGCCGTTTCAAAGGTCCCCTGGGGAGTTGAATCCTGCCCACAGGAACCCTGGGTGTCCTCAGGGCTGAGGACTCTGGGGTTCCCACCCAGAGTCAGCTCTGTGTAGGAGAGAAGTTGCTTGGAGTGAGGTGACATTCCTGCTTCCCAGGGTAAAGGGTTCTCCTCACACTCAGAAAAGCATGTTTTGGGGGTCCAGACTGGCACCTAAGTTGCCCTGGACTCCCTATGAAACTAGGTTAACCCTATTAACCACTCCCTAATACTCCACAGGACCCTGCTCCGTGACCCCACCCTTGTCTTGATCCCATGGGAACGTGAAATAGGTCCCCAAACGGGCTGGCAACCATCCATGGTCAGCTTCCATACTCCATCAGAGAGAGCCTGAACCCCACCCAGCATCCTCCCAGCCAAGGAATAGCCCTTAGGCCTCTCAGCTTGGCACAGGCTTCCCACCTGGACAATCCAGGCCAGTCTGCCTTATCCACTGGGCATGCTCCCCCAGCATCACGTTCCTCCTCCTCTAGGCCCAACATTCCCTTATGCACCCCCAAAGAACAGTCTCTCCCACAGTGACTTCAGATTCCTGAAAAGACAAAGACCTGGTGGGCATGGCTAAGTTAATAGCTGTGACTACCCCCAGTCCCTGAGCCTGGTACCAGGGCCTCTCCAACCACAAAAGACCCTACTTGTACTCACCCAGATCCTTCCTTCTGGGGGAGGCAGAACAAAAACTTCATCAAATGTGCCCTGCCCGTGGCCCTTGGGGAGCCTGGTCACATCTCCAGGGGTCTGCTGTACAGGTCACCCTACGCTTCTACCTAGAAACTTCTGCAAGCAAAGAAGGTCCCAGCTGAGGAGGAGATGACTTCAAATAAACCACCAGGCAAAGACACCACGGCTGGGACACACAGGGTGCACACTGCAGCCAGACGCACGCATTCCCTTCTACAATTGGGTAACCATGCCCTTCATCAGGTTAAAGAAATCCAATTTGCCTCAAAGGAAAGAAACGGCATGCAGACCAAGTGCTCCTAAGAGACGCTAATGCGGTCATCTCCCATTTAAAGCGTTTCTTTGGTGCCCACAAGAGGGAAACAGAAGTCACCTTACCCTGAGAAAACCTGAAGACGTGTGTCCCTGGGCTTCTAGATTCAGTTATGCTTCACCAAGATGCATATTTCTGTCTCTCACCGTCTCCTTTTCTTCTTGCAACCTTTCCCCACCCAGGAGATGAGACTTGGGAGCAGAGGAGGCAAGCTCCCCTTACAGTCTTTGTAGGAGGCTGGAGCCCGTAGAACTGAGCAGCTCTTGATGGAAGACTGAACTCCAAACTGGATGGGGTCCAGGGGTACAGTCAGGGCTTCCTCCTGCTCCTCCTCCTCTCTTGCTCCTCCTCCCTCTCTTTCCTTCTCCCTCTTCCTCCTCCTTCTTCTCCTCCTCCCTTCCTCCCGACCCTCTTCTCCCCTCCCGCTACAGGACGGACCCAAACTGTAAATGAAAACCAGACCCCGGCTCTGTTGCTTCTGGCCTGTGCTGCAAGCTGACGTCACTCCTGAGCACAGCCTTCACCCTTCAAGCACTTAGCTCCACTCCTGCAAATCTCAACACAGATAATAATAACAATTAATAAACAAATTTTAAAAGACCATGAGTTAAAAGAAATTATAATGTTCAATTATTTGTTGCTGAAGTGAAATAGATCATGGATCTGCACATTTCATACTGATTTGAGAAATACTAATTTCCTCAAATAACTGAACCAAGCAAGGACTGAGCTATTCCATATTTAATTATCAGAAGCCCCTGAGTGGGGTGCCTCATGACCTGCATATAGAAATTAGATACTCAAGGCTTAAGGGGTTTGAGCAATGGGCCAAGGGCTTGTAATTGCCGCCTCTAGTGATTGAATTAGGATGTGTGTGACTCCAAAGCCACACTCTAGCCACCATACCCTCTGTGCCAAAAACAATGGAGTGAGGGAAACATACTGTCGTGGGTCCAGCTTCCCACAAAGCTTTCCAAACAAGAATCTTCTTTCTCCCGCCCCCCACCCCCCCCCCACAATAGTAACCTCCCATCAGGCTTTGCTGGTCGTGCTCTGAAATCTTCACTTATCACTTCATAGCCTTTTCTCAGAACTTTGAAGAGACCAGCTGGAAACCTTGCCTCATGATCCCTGGGCAAAAAGTCAAAAAAAGCCTCTTCAAGCACATTCCACAGCCCCTTCTATTTCTCACCTTCAGTTCTGCAGAGACTTGGGGGTCTGCCCTCTGAACCTTTGTTAGCATTTACAACAGTCAGGACACGGGGACACTCGTCCAAACTCTGTCACTTGTTAAGTTAAGCGACTTTTGGCAGGCTTTGTAGTTTTTGGACCTTATCTATTAAAAGGGGACTGCCGAAAAGATGAACAGGAAGGCATCTTGTCAGTCCTCGAACTGAACAAAGTGTTAAAATAGGTGGATGGCAAATCGGTGCCCTGAAGCTCTTTCTCCTACCGCAAGCATCCATGAGCCCAAGACTCTGTAATAAAATCCCTATTCAACAGCAAAAACTAAAAAATTAACCACTTCTACCCATCACCTTTTGGGCCAGGATTCTGGCAGCAAAAAGAATGAATTTTGGTTTTTTTTGTGTGTGTGTGTGGGGTATCCATGGTTTTTCACCACCATCTGAATGGAAAACAGGAAATGCAATCCCCCCTCCACCCTCACCACACCCTCCCATTTCTTCTTGAAGTTTCTGAACTGAGACTTCACTTAATAATCCCCCCTTTCAAATATCAAAACCAGCAATTAACATGGTCTCCTTGGCCTGCCACTAACCAAAGCTCTGTTTGCCAGCAAACAGGCAAGAAAGAGAAAGCACATTTTTTTAAGTTCTGTATATAATGATTCTGATTATGAGGTTTGATCCCATTCTGGGACACACATTAGGGTAGTGAAGGGGGTATTGGCTCAGATGCTCAAGAAAACCTTGAATAAAAGTTTTCTGCAGGGCCTTGCCCCTTAGATCACTTTAACATGCATCTCTCTCCATCTTCACATCTGCAGAACATCCCCACCCAGAGCCCTTTCACATAGACAGATGCTAAGCTTTGTTATGTGAAATTATGGTCCCACTTTACAGATGAGTAATGTCATATTCAGACAGAAAAAAAAATGGCATTGTCATGGTCCCCCTGACTGCTCTACTAGCAGAGCTCAGATCAAAGCCCAAACCTTGGATACCCTAAACTCATCCCTCAGCCATCACGTGGCCCACATTGAAAGTCAGAAAAGGCAAGCTATCTAGAGATACCCAAAGGGTGTCTAATTTTGAGACAACTCCTAAGTCAAGTGAAAAGTAAAAAGAAATCACCAACTCTTTCCCACACATTATCTCCTTCCAGTTTAGGGAGAAAGGGAGCCAGGACCCCAGGAAGAATATGGGCTCCTATAGCTCCAGGCCTCCTGCTCCTCTGTGACGGGCTGCCCCGCTCTGCTCCTCTAGTGGTTGTCTTGCATGTGGAGTGGGTGACGGCCATGGAGACCTGGGTTGGGGAGGGGGTCTCTGCCTACTATCTTTAGGCGAAGACGAATGGAGCAGAGGCTGCAAGCATGGGACAACAGTGCTCATGTGACATGGGGGAGGACCACGTTCCATGCTGGGGCTCAGCTTCTCCCCACTCCCTGTCTTCACTGAACAGACATGGAAGCCATGGGGCACCAGGATGCTTGCTGCCCTGTCCTTCCTTGGTTGAGTGCATGGAGAACAACTCCGTGCTGGCAAATGATGGCTTCTAATGACAACTGTGTTCCAAGCAGCTCTGCTCACTGAGGTTAACTGAACCAACACTTTGTGGTTCCCTTTAGTTTTATAAATAGCTGTTTCCTCACTATTAGAAACGACTATCACTGAAGTGACCAATCAGAGCACGAGTTAAAGAAATAAGGACCTCCCTTCATTCAGGACTCCTGTGGGGGGGGGTGTACACCCCATGGGACCCCCTGCCCACACCCTGTCTTCTTGTCCTGCTCTCATCCTCCTTCCCCCACCCTGTGGGGTTCTCTTGGACGCTCTCCATCAGCAATATTTGTACAGGACACCCACAGTCTCAGGGTTCAAACACACCACACAATTTTAGAATTTTAGAGAAACTCATGCTGAGGACTCCAGGCCCCTAGATGTTAAGAGATAATGGCAAGCATGGGAGCCAGGGTCAGCATTCTCCTGCTCTTGCATAACTTTAGGGAGATGTCCAAAGTTGTGATAACTGAAGAAAAAGCCAGACTTGACACTCTAGTGTTCGGGAGGCTGCTGAGGAGAGCCCCAATCTTCAGTCACCCACCCCTACATTGTACCCCTGAAGGGTGTTCCTAAATTCAGTCTCAGTGTAGCCTCCTGTTTTCCAGAATGGGTGGGGAGCCAATGCTTGGAGGTCCTGCGACATATTCCCGGAGGGATAGCTCAACGTCTCCCCTTCCAGCCTTCCAACCACCTCTAAGTGGTGCAGCTCATGCTGTTTATGATGCGAGAGCAATCCTTGTCCTGTTGGGAACCTGACTGGTACTGAACTGAAACTGCTCTGCAGGTCCATCCAGGTCCATCCAGGTCCATCCAGGTCCACCAGTCTACTCCGACACGCAATCTCACCCCCGGCAAGCAGGAAGCTCTCATGGTCCTGACAGCTTCGCAGGTGCAGTAAGGCGTTCGTCTCCAACTCTGTCACATCCAGGCCTCTCTGCACCCAGACTCCTTCATCCTTTGACCTCTCCTCCTAAGAAGACCCCACCAGAGACCAGCAGTTGGATTCATACTAGCCCACACATAAAGCCAGTCTGTGCAGATAGACTCAAGGTGTACCTCAACCTCTCGCGGTAACATACTGTAGTGAGGGAAAACACACTGACATGTAATTCAAGTTCATTCTTAAAAGAAACGCAAAATAAGTCCTCAAGCACCATCCATTTAACTCGCCATAATGAGCCCACGTGGATGGAGAAGGGACGGCAGACAACAGGACCCCGACCACCACAGGACCACCAGGTTGCAAAGGGAATGTCCTTGTGGGAATGTTAAGAAATGCTGACAGACACCTTAGGAGTAGAAACCTGAATCATTCACAACCAGCTAATAGGAGGAAGGTTCTGGAAGTCCCCAGGACTGAGCCCCTGTCCATGCTGCACCTTTAATAACCCTCCTATGGTCAGCTCCCTCACCTCCACCTCGCATGGCGCCTTTCCCATCTCAGTTCCAGTATGCGCACTTCTGGATCTCCAGTTCTGGATGGAGCCCAACCCGGGCTCAGGGACAAGGACAGAGAGGGCCCAGCAGCCGCCTTCCCTGCTCCATAAGCACTCGGCACACACTTCTGTGGATCCCCCAAGTCTTCCTGCTGCACAAGCGCTGCTATTCCCGGGCACAATCACGTGTCCTCATTAACCTTCTAAAACACACGGTGTGAGATAGAACCCAGCCCTAGGCGTGCGCGATGCCTGCTGGGTATGTGCTGAGACAGCTCTTCTTCCTCTAACTGGGGAGACGCCCTTCACCTACTGTCCTCACAGGTCCTTCAGACCAGCCCAGAACCAGCCCTGCTGCGCGGTCCAGGATTGACCCATGACATGAGTGGTACAATCAGAACCTTCCTTGGACTTCTATCTTGTATGTACAGCCAGCCTCGGCCTCTCTGACTTGGCATTGGGAGCTGCCATGCTTACCCAGCCCTCTCTGATGTGATATGGGGAGTTGCTGTACTTGCTGGGCTCAGGAGAAAATCAGCCAGGAAAGAGAAAAGGGAGGGACAATGCAGAATGTACCGCTCGCTTCCAGATTCCAAACATTCTAATGAGAGGCCTACTCCACAGTTTGGTCTTCCCCTTTCCAACTCAATTCTGCCTTTCTTTATAGCAGCCAAAAATATATTTGTTTTTCTACAGTAATACCAGTTAGGTCCCCAACACTTACAGCCAAATGGGTCCTGCACAATGCACTAATAAAGATGGTTCCAAGAGGACAAATTACAAAATATGTCCTTGTCTGGAGGGTCAGTCAGGAGGTCACAATAACTCTCAATGCAATTAATTCTATGATTTCTTCTGCCGTAGGAAAATGTTCTCCATCTTGATATTTCTAATCAAAACAGGAAGGAGGTGAAGTTTGTGTCACTGAGTGACAGGGAAAGGTAAAGCAGATGTCGGATAAGACACCGAAGCCGGTCCAGGAAGACAAGGCGCCAATGACTTCTCCGCTGCTGTGAACAGGTACCTGCCCTGAAGCAACTTGAGGCAGGAAAGAGTTTATTTTGGCTTACAGATCTACAGGGTAATGTCCATCGTGGTCACGCTGCATCAAGTGAGAAGGAAGAGAGAGGCCAGCAAGTGTGTGTGTTGGGGAGGTGGGGGTGGCTGGCTCTAACACCTCAAGGCCCACCCCCAGTGGCCCACTTCCTCCAGCAAGGCTCCAGGTGCTGGCGGTTCTACAACCTTCCCAAACAGCACCACCAGCTGGGGACCAAGTGTTCCAATGCATGAGCCTACGAAGGACGTTCTACATTCAGGAGCCTGGGATCTATGTTAGTCAAACTTCCAACGTGGTGACAAAATCCCTAGGGAAAGCAACTTAAAGGATTTATCTGGGGTCATAGTTTCAGAGCTTTCAGGCCACAGCCAGGTGGGTGCCTGCTTTCCGAGCCTGCGGTGAAACAGTCCCACAGCTGAAGAGCACAGTGGGCAGGGAGGCTCACTTCATGGCAGCCAAGAAACTGAGCAGGAGGTATAGGGGCCAGGGTCAAGGTTTATCTTTGTAGAACATGCCCAGTGACCCAGTTCTCCCAACTAGGTCCCCCCCTCCTGAGTCCAGTTTAGTCAAGTTATAAACCCATCAGTGGATTCGTTCCCTGTGACGGCAGAGCTCTGATGACCCACTGGCCTCCCAGCGCCCCACCTCCTGACATCCTTTCACTAGGAATCAAGCCTCAAACCTGTGCCTATTAGAAGGACACCCATATCGATCCAGGACAGAACCCTAAAGTGAATCTCACCTAAGCACGTGGGCAGCTCTGTATGATAACATGCATTCTCTCAAAAACCAATACCAAGGAATTCTACATTTCCCTGAAATCAGTAACTTCGGGAGGTCATGTTAACGCCTCCTTTTGAGGACATGAGGAAATCGCATTGACTAGAAGTTAATACATCAGCATTGAGAGGTCCCTAGGAAAATTGGTGTAAGATTGCCCGGCTAAAAATATAGCATTCTTCCTAGAACTTTGTGAGCTATAACCCAGACTTGGTGGATTAATTTTAAGGATGTCAAACCAAAATGTGAAAGGAGCTGAGAAACATTTCGTAGTTGATTGGAATTCAAGAATTTTAGCAAGATATTTGGTTTTATAATTATAGGTCTATAGCAAAATTTCCCTTTTCAGTTTGAAATATAAGTTTCCATTTGTAAAGGATGGGTGTGTCCATTCTGTCTTTAATAATCTTGGCCTTAGGATTGATCTTACTATTTTTTATTTAAAGAACATAGTTTGTAGGGACACATCATGTGTTGGTACCATCTTTTCCCTCCCCCCAGCCCCATTCGGCCCCATTCTGCAGGGAGCCCTCCTCAGTGGGGTCGATGGTATTTCCCATGGGGTTGTGAGTTATGTGTTGTGGGAGCAGCAGTCACTGTGGGGAGACAAGGCTCTGGGCATGATGTCCCAACCTGTGACTCTTATAATCTTTCCACCCCGTCTTCTGCAAAATTCCCTGAGCCTTGGTGGCGTGTTTTAAGTCTCAGTGATGAGATTCGGAGAGTCTCTGGATCTCTGCTTTGGTAGGTGTTGAGTATCCTCAGTGTCTGTCTCCTTCACCCTGGGGCTGATTGTCAGGCTCACCATGGAAGCAAGCAGCACTCTTGCCTGTCTCCCCACTTCCTCTGTGGTTTCACCTGGGCCTTGGCTAAAATGTAAGGGGTGGTTTATCTCCTCTGGTCTCGCTACCTTCTAAAAAAAGAAAAACAGATTCTCCAATGGAAAGTGAAATCAACATAGGTTCAATAGGATAAGCATTATTAATTTAGGGAGCGTTTGATGGATATAGCCCCTCTTTATGCAAAGACTAGGGGGAGATTGACATTGGAGAACATATTTTCTCCTTAGAATTCTGGCCTATTTCCCAGTTCCAGATGTGAGTTCCTTTCCACTAAGCAGATCTCTTAGCCAATCAGAAAGCCATGTGCCACCATTGCACTGGTGTGCACTTCTTGTCAGGGTGTTTGCTTCTGAGTAGCTTAGACCCCTGTTTGCTCAAAGCATTGTTGGCCACTTTGCCCCAGTGGCTCATGTAGCATTTTCCAGCACTAGATGGGCTGCCTGGGGACTGGCTTTCTTCCAGATTCCAGCCAGTCTCTCCATTCTCTGTGTCAGGAGCATATGATGTCTTCAGCAATAAGGTCTTTTTTTTTTTTAACCTCAGGCAGGTAATCAAGCACTTTGACAGAAACCTGTCTTGTTTTGGGGACCTCGTAGATCTTTCTGATCAACTGCTCTATGTGGTAGCACCTATTTCTGTACTGCGAGTTACAGGTCAGAGCCAAAATTTTTTAAGGTTAGGCTTAAAAAGGTTAAAAAAAAGTTAGGTCCTCTCCAAGGCCCTTTTCAGGCACTTCCCTTATACTCCTGTTACGTCTTTTAGTTTACCTTCAATGAGAAGGTTTCTATGGCACCAGTTCATTTTGCGTTTAGTTTTGTTTATTTTCCTCCACCCTCTCCTTCCCTTCTCCCCAAACCCTTCCATCCCTACTGCCTGGGCCTCAAGTTGCCTATCCGGTATGCAAGCAACTCAAGCTGATCCAGGTTAGGAACCACAGATGAGCAGGGTTTGTCTTTCTGTGATCGTGTGAGTTTGCTGAGTATGATCTGTACTAAGTCCATCCATTTTCCTACAAATTTTATTGTATTGTTTCTGCTTACTGCTGAGTAGAGTTCCATTGTGTAAATATTCCATTGTGTGAATGTACCACAGCTTCATTATCCATTCATCCAATGATGGGCACCTGGCTTGATTCCAGTTCTTAGCCATTATAAATTGAACAGCTATAAACATGGTTGAGCAAATATCTCTGTGGTGAAGCATGGAGCGTTTAGGGCAAATGCCAGTTCGAGAATAACTGGGTCTGTTGGTAGTTCTATAGTCATCTTTTTCAGGAGTCTCCATATTGATTTCCATAGTGGCTGTACTAGTTTACATTGCCACCAACAGTGGATGAGGTTTCCTCTGTCCCCACATCCTCACCGACAGCTGTTGTCATTTGACTTTTTAATGATTGCCATCCTTACTGGAGTAAGATGAAATCTCACAGTTGTTTTAATTTGCATTTCCTTGGTGGTTAGAGATGTTGAACATTTTCTTAAGTGTGTGTTCGCCATTGTATTTCTTCCTCTGAGAACTCCCTGTACAGTTCTCTACCTCTAAACATGCATACACACATATACAACACACACACATATACACACAAAACGTGAGCTGAGGGTTGAAGTACAAGGATTCATTAGGGATCCGTGTAAGGACACAGGACCCTAGAACTGTACCCCAATGATTTCAAGAGAAATTAAACCAGAGGCACTCCAGACCCAGGGGCAGCAGGTACATAAGGGCAAAGGCAAGATCTTAAACTGACAAGGGATGTGGAGGGAGGGGTTACACCAAGCCCCTGCATGGGCATGACTCCTCCCTCTGGCCCCCTCCACACAGTAGCCACAATAAGCTGCAGGGAGCATCAGAGTTCTGCATTCACTTTCTAGAACTGCCAGGACAAGGTGCCATACACTGAGTCCCTCAAACAATAGACAACTATTCTCTCAGAATCCTGGAGGCTCTAAGTCTGAAATCACGTCATTGCAGAGCCCTTCAGAGCATCTAGAAGAGGGTCCTCCCTGCCACCTCCAGCCCATGGTGGCTTCAGGCACTCCTGAGCTGGTGGCACCATCACCTGGTGACTACCTTCCTCATCTCACAGCTTCCTACTATGTGTCTCCTCTTGGGTGTGTCTTTCTCTCCTCATTAGGAAAGCAGCCATGTTTGATCAGGGCCCCAGCCACTCCACTATGACCACTGCATTGCTTAATTACATATGCAGTAGTTCTACTTCCACGGTCAAACTCTGAAGTACTGGGTGTTAGAACTTGAACACATCTAGTCAATCCACAGTGCTCTATCATCAGAAGTACAGGTGTTTTCTGTGGAGAAGTGGACTGGACTTAAATAAAGAGAGGAAGTGCTAGTGTACAAGGTCCCCCAAAATATAGCTAAGTCCTCACCCAACTGGAAACTCCATTACCCAACAAGTTATTCCTTGAGTACAGATTCCACTGATCTTTCTGCTGCCTCCTTCCTAACTATGAACAGCCAGTCAAGCCCTCTAGGAAAATTCCTAATTGAATCACAGAAATGCAAACAATAGAAAAAGAAGAAAAATGAAAGGAAGAAGGGGAAAGGGATAAGGAAGAGAAGAAAGGAAGGAGGGAAGGAAATTAAAAATAAACTTGGTGAAACCAATAATGTAGAAAGGAGAAGCTTGTGTATATTCACATGGATAAAGAAAAGATACTACATAAAGGAAACAAGAAAAGAATGCTATTTTTAAGGAGAACATTTGCAGAATAGGAAATCTTTTAGGAATAAAAGGCAACATAGCAAAAACTATTTAACCCAACAGAAGTTTTGGGAAGACTGAAGAGGAGGATATTGCTGAAAGTGACTATTCACTGCATCTGGGAGGCCTGACAGCAGCAAAACAGCATTGACCAGATGAGAGAAGGCGTGTAGATTCACAACTAATGAGACAGAGAATAGAACTGGAGCGTGTGCATCTCCAGACACAGCAAAGGCTGAGGAAGAAAGAACCCACCGCAGCATGGCGCACTGAGACACTCACAGCACTGACAAGGAGAAAATGCTCAAAACTTAGTGGATGCTTAAAAGAAAAAACAAACAAATATGAGAGAGCATTATGAGAGTTTGGGATCTGAAAAATGTCCCTGGCATGTTGAAGGCCTGGTCCCCAGCACACAGGTGGGACTGGGGGCAAGTAATTGGATCATGGGGACTCTGGTTCCATCATAAGGATTATAACCTGTGCAAGAGTTACAAGATTAAAGTCATTGGGCCAGGATCAGAAAACTTGACAGTACCATGTTTGATGGTGACTAAAAGGGGTTTAAGAGGAGAAAAGGCATGAGTTCATAGCCAGGCATGAAACTGAGAAGGGTTATGACAGGTTCTCAGAATGGCAGCCACTAAAGACTTAGTTACCAAACTCACAACATCTTATGAGGGAAAGAAGCATGGCTGACGTAAGACAGAAACGATTTGGAACCGACAAGCACTGTGCAGATAGATGGAGAATGAGCTGCAACCCTGAAAATGGTTTGGGGAAGGGTGAGATGCAGGTTTGCCCAATTTTATATGAAAAGAGAAGGTTATCCGGTTTGTAAAAGGAAGAAGACAAAGATGGGTTGAAGGTCAGCACAGCTTCACCTTTGATACTATTTTCAAATTTCTGCAAGATGATTAAAGGGTAGAAGATTGAGAATGGGGTCTCTAGCAACCGTGTGTTTACTGGTCCCAAAGAACTACTTTTCAACTTGGAGAGAGGGATTTTTTTTAGGTATAAATTTAAACACAATGGCTGTTCAATTTTCATTGTTTAAAAACAGAGAGAAAGGGCTGGAGAGTTGGCTTAGCAGTTAAGGCACCTGCCTGCTAGGCCTAAGAACACCCATTCAGTTAGCCAGGTCCCACATTTAGCCAGATGCAGTGACACAGGGTGCAATACCACACTTGCCCACAAGGGGGCGCAAGGCATCTGGAATTTGTTCACAGCGGCTGAGAGGCTGCTAGCGCGCCCATTCTCTGTCTCTCTCCCTCTCTCTGACTCTCTCTCAAAAAAAAAAAAAAAAAAAAAGAGAGATAGGGCTGGAAAGATGGCTTAGCAGTTAAGGAATTTACCTGCGAAGCCTAAGAATCCTGGTTCAATTCTCCAAGTCCCATGTAAGCCAGATGCACAAGGAGGCGCACACATCTGGAGTTCATTTGCAGTGGCTAGAGGCCCTGGCACGCCCATTGTCCCTCTCCCTCTCTGTCTTTCCCTCTGTCTCTAATAAATAAATAAATAAAAATAAAATCTTTAAAAAAAGAGAAAGAGAAAAGAAGAGCCTGCGTGTCCTGGAAATCCACCGCAGCTTTAGAGGGTGATTGCAGCGACCAAGGTGTGGCTTGCTGGGCCTGGCACCCTCAGTGTCAGGGATTCTCCTGCAGGAGGCTGACGCAACTATAGTCTTCCTTTAAATGTATTTTTTCCTGACAATTCTTGTTCCACGACTCTCTAGAGACCTCATCCTCCCGAACTTGAGGGAATTTCCATGCTGCAAACAGTGTGCAGCGTTCACACATGGGGAATGGGGGGGTGCTGGCGAGTCGGGCCTGATGTTTGGGCGTGTTGTTTGAGCTGGGTCATGGTAAAACCCCACAAGGTGCTCCTGTGCTTCTTCTGAGGCTAAGGACCCCTGAAGGAAGGGCTCCAGAATGGTCAAACTTTGCTGTGGATGCCCACTTCTCAATCATTCTACATGAACTCTCACTTTGTGTTCCAAGGAAAATTTTCTTTCTAGAGAAATCCAAAAGATAATTCTGAGAATTGTTCTCTAAACATGCCACATTTTGACAGTAAAAATCCACTATCGCTTTTGTTTTAAAATGTCAGAGACCTATCACACAGACCCTCCACCCAAACGTGACACATGATAATCTGACATGTGTTCTCTCATCTGTGTGTGTGTGTGTGTGTGTGTGTGTGTGTGTGTGTGATGCATCATGTGTGTATGGATACATGTAGAGCCCAAAGGACAACAACAAGTGTCACCCTCAGGCATGCTGGCCACCTCCTTTGGAGACAGGGCCTCTCATTGGCCTGAAGCTCACTGGTTCAGCTAGGCTGGCTGACCACTAAGCTCCCGGGACCCTCCTGTCTCTGTCTCCACAGCACTGAGATTACAGGCATACATCCACACACCTGGAATTTTATGGATATTGGGGACTGAATTCAGATCCTCCTTCTTACAAGGACTGTACTTAACCCACGAGTTATCTCCCCGTCCTGCTCCCACATTCTTTAGTCCTTCCCGCCAGCCACATTAGCCATGGGCCCTGGACTCGCTCCACCATCTGAAACTCCCAGCAACCTCTGCTCCATTCCTCCCCCATTGCAGCAAGGGGACAAAAGCCCTGGAGTAAAAGGCTGTGTTGACAGTCCCTCTGCTCATTTTTCTCCCAGGACAGGAAGACACGCCCCAAGCCATTACTAACTTGGCAAGCCCACCTTGGTTCAGTTTTAAGTCCTCATCCCACAACATGCAGATGCCCGTGACTAGCTCAGCCAGTAGACGACACAATGTGATGTGGAGCAGCATGCGCACACGTGCCAAGCTGACCAAAACCAAGTCTCCTCACATCTCAAGCAGATGGGGCAGGGGACAAGCAGGCAGTGTAGCCTGTCAGCCTGCTCTTTGGCCTGACGAATGTCAGAGACTCAAGCCACATCACGCTGTGTCCAGGCATGGAATTGGAGGGCTTGAACCCACCCAAGCATCGAGCACAGAGCCTTCTCTGGACAGATGAGGAAACTGAAGGGAGAAAAGATCAGGCACAGCAGAGCCAGCTTGAACTCAGCCCAGAATCTTCTGGAATCTTAGTCCCGAGAGCGGTTCTCTCTGTGGGTTCTCTCATCCTCAGCCACAAACTCCCTGAAAAGAATTTCACTGAATTTCACTCAAGTCTGCTTGTTTTTAGCCTCAAAGTGAGGCTGTATTTAACATTTTAGGTCTCTGTGAGAAGACACCAGAGGCAGACCTTTCTTCCGGGAAGCACATCAGCCCGTTGTTCCCTCACACCATCCTGTCAACACATGGACACTGGGGACAGCCCAATGCCATACTTATCATTATAAGGACACTGGGGGACAGCCCATGTCCAACCACTGGACCCAAACAAGATCAGAGCACTGTACACATTTTTTCAGAATGTTGTTTGGGATCACAAGATTCCACAAAAATAAACATGTGGAACTCCAGAAGGATATAGAAACTTTAAAGGCAAGGGATATGGGGTGGAGGAATTGCTTAATGGTTAAGGCATTTGCCTGTGAAGCCAAAGGACCCAGGTTCGTTTCCTCAGGACCCACATAAGCCAGATGCACAAGGGGCACATGCATCTGGAGTGAGTTTGCATTGGCTGAAGGCCCTGGCATGCCGATTCTCTCTCTGTCTGCCTCTCTTCTATCTCTCTCTCTCTCTCTCTCTCTCTCTCTCTATCTATCTATCTATCTATCTCTGCTTGCTAATAAATAAATAAAATTTAAGTAAATAAATAATAAAAGCAGGGGGTGTGAGCATATAAGATGAAGTTCTGGATTCAATCCCCAGCAGTTCATAAGCTGCTGTGGTGACACATGTTCATAACCCTGCATTCAGGAGATGTAGACAGGAGGACCACGAGCTGGAAGTTCATTCTCAAGTACAAGGAGCAAATTTGAGGGCAGCCTAGACTACATGAGACACTATCTAAAAAGGTGAAATAAGCTCAGGACAAGGGAACACATTTTTTTCTCCTGTTAGCCCCCAGATCAGCACAGGTGTGTCCACGGTTCTATGAGAACTTGTGGCAAAGTAGACTGAGCAGCTCTGTAAGGCTCTGAGGCTTCTGACACCTTTTTATACATGTCCCTGGAGAGGCACCCAGCCAAAGAAAGCTTGTCCCCATGACACCGTTGGAGTCTGTCATCGTGAGCCACTCCCTTAACCCTCACCCTTGTTCTTCATTTCTTGGCCTCCAAAGCATCTGAGCCCGTCTTATGGCTGTAAGAAGCCCAGAGTATTAGAAGCTTGGATTCACATAATAGAAGGAAGAAGGGCTGGGGAGATGGCTCAGCAGTCAAAGGCACTTGCTTTTCACTGACCTGAATTCAATCCCCAGCACCATGTAAAGCCAGACACAAAGCAGCACACACATCTGTGATCCCGACACACTAATGGCAGTGGGCGGCCGAGCAAGGAGAGGCCCAGCGCTCACAGGCCAGCTGCACTTGGTCTTCACAGCAGCAAAACAAGAGAGACGCTGTCTCAAAGATGGTGGAAGGACAGGACACTGCAAAGACTGATGCAGCCTGTTGGGGGAGAAAAGTCATCGAAGGTCTGAACCACCAGTGGATCCTACAAGCTCTACAGCTGGCCAGCCAGGCCAAATGTACCAACGGGTGCAATGGTGGCATGTTCGTTATGGGGGAAACTAACTGCTCTCTGATTGGACTGGAGGCCCAGTCCACAGGAGGGAATTCCTGCCTGGTGCTGGAAAACCTAATCAAAACTTATGGCTTGGGAGGTCATAAGTCCTAAAGGGGAACTACTATTATGGATGTATTATGCCCACCAAACTGCCACCCCAAATACTTATGTTGATACCTATATATTAATACAACTCTCACCTTTGGTTAGAATTAGAGAAGTTTATCTTTTCAGATAGTGATGACCACTGGGATGACTCAAGACTCACCAAAGTGCTGAGAAGAAGTGACAGTGCAGTGTTCAGCACTAAATGAGACATCTCTATCACACACACCAAGATTCAGGGACCATTGTGAAAGAGATGGCAGAAAGGATGTAAGAGCCAAAAGAAAGGAAGGCATGCTTTGCAATACTGCCTCCCAGATTCGAAGTGGCTGTGTTATTCTTTACCTGCAATGACAGGAGGAAAACATGATGACTTCAAATTAGAAGAGAGGCTAGTTGTAAAGAAGGGAATTAACAGACGGGGGATTTGGGAGGGAAAAGGGAAGGTGGTTGGAAGGTATTATGATCACGGTATATTACTTGTATTTATGAAAGTTGTCAAATTGAAAAGGGGGAGTTTTTATTTGAAAAGGTGGGAGGAGATTGTTCTCTAACTGGCACATGTGAGCCATGACACATACACCCCCACACACACATATACATAGATACACAAATATTTTAAAATAACAAAAGGAAGAGCTAACTTCTTGTGGAAATTGCTAAATCAATTCCACAATTCATAAGGATTTCAAAGGATCCCAAATATCTTTTAAAAGTAGGAAAGACCCCTCTCTGGCTTCAAATCTTACAAAAAGCTATAGTAATAAAGTAGGAATTTGTATTGCAATAAGCATATGGACTCAGCAAGTCCCACAGGGTCTAGAAACAAACCCTATGTTTATGTGCAGTTTAGAATTCACTCTCACATCCTCGTTCAACAATGGTGCCAAAACAATTCCAAGGGGGAAGAGTAGGATAACTGGATACCTACAGCCAAAATGAAGACAAAAATAGATCCCTACCCCACATCATATACAAAAATAACTCAAAACTGATCAAAGGCCTAAATGTAAACTCTAAAATCAGAAGACTCTTAAAAATAACACAGGGTTAGTCTTCATGACTGAAGATTAACATGTAGACACTTACACACACACACACACACACACACACACACACACACAGAAAAGCAACAAAAGAAAAATATAAAAATTATATTTCATCAGATTTCAAAAGACATTTTTAAGGAAACATTTCAAATAATATATATGATAAAGAAATTGTAACTAGAATACATCATGAATCTCTTACAATTCAATTAAGAAGACGACCCAATTTAAAAGATGGGAAAGGGGCCTATCTAGTCACTTCTCAAAGAGGATATACAAATGGCCAAGAGCACGCCAGAGAAGAAGCTGAGCTCGTGAGCATGACGGGAGCATGTGACTCCACCATGCTCCTTTATGTGCCCGAGCATGGCTCAGATGGTCAGTACCAGCAAGAATGTGCTAAGCTGAATTCTCGTGCACTGTGGGTGGGAATAGGAAAGGGGCAGCCACTTCAAAACTGAGCCTGGCAGCTCCTCCATAGCTAACCACAGACTTCATCTGTGTTTTGACAACGCCATGCCCAGGTACACGCCCATGAGGCTCACGGGCGGATTCCACACAAAGTCTGTACACGGATGCTCAGGATGGCTTTATTAGTGAGCCCAAAGCAGAAGTAACATCAATGCTCATCAATTGGCGAGTGAATGAACACAGGTGCTACATGAGTCACCCATCAGAAACAATGAGGAGCTGGGGATAAAGCACTTGCTGCATAAGGCTGAACAGCCAAGCTTGATCCCCAAACACCATATAAAAGCCAGAAGCCTGGGGGCATCTGTGATCCCAGCATGCTGACCGTGACAGTCAGAGACAAGAGGATTTGCCAGAAGCTCAGAGCCTCCCAGAACAGCTAGCCTGGCATATGCAGCTGTGACAACAGCAAGGGCTTGAGGAAGACCTGCCTCAGGGCTGGAGAAAAGGCTCAGCAGTTAAGGCCCTTGCCTGCAAAGCCTAAGGACTGTGGTTCCATTCCCCAGGACCCACATAGAACAAGATGCACCTGGTGGCACACACATCTGGAGTTCCTTTGCAATAGCTGGAGGCCTTGGAGCACCCATTCTCTCCATCTGTCTCTCCTCTCTCTCTCTCTCGCTCTCTCTCTCTCTCTCTCTCTCTCTCTCTCTGATTGCAAATAAATAAATATTTTTAACAAAAGAGAGAAACCTGGGTCTGGAGAGATGGTTTAGTGGTTAAGCGCTTGCCTGTGAGGCCTAAGGACCCCAGTTCGAGGCTCGATTCTCCAGGACCCACGTAAGCCACATGCACAAGGTGGCTTGTGTATCTGGAGTTCGTTTGCAGTGGCTAGAAGCCCTGGTATGCACATTCTCTCTCTCTCTCCCTCTTTGCTTTTTTCTCTCACTGTCTATTACTCTCAAGTAAATAAATAAATAAAAAACAAAAAATTAAAAAAGAAAAGAGAAAAACCTGCCTCAAACATGAGGTAGAAGATGTAGGCCAGTACTCAGAAAATCTACATTTCCTCTGACCTCTCCATGCACACTATGGCGCATGCCTGCCCACACTCACACATAAACATACACACACATCACCCGTATGCAAAGTAAATAAATAGTAATATTTTTTAAAAGAAGGAAAAAGAATGCTACCACTTGGGCCTTGAAGTCCTCATGCTAGGAGAGAGATGCAGCTATCAGAGGTCACACGTGACCCCATTCACACGATCCGTCAGAGAAGACAGCTCTGCAAAGAGAGATCGGTGAGGACAAAGCTCAGCAGTGAGGCGATTAACACGAACTGTGACGAGAGGAGCAAAACGCCATGAGGCAGCGGCGACTGCATGTGTCAACCAAGCAACGAGCCACACAGGCAGGTGCAGAACACGGGTCAGGAACTGGTGGAGGGACCTGAAGACATAATTCTCCCGGTGATGGGCCAGGGGATTCCAAGTTGGTCACCCCATCTGCGCTCTTACAGGGAAATGAGAATAACATCACGCCATCTTTCTGGTTTCACAGGGTTGTCATGGAGATGGGTAGAGAGAGCAGTGCAGTAGAAAAGTTTTCAAGACCACAGAACGTTCCGGCACATGGAACCACCCACCCATGCTGTTCTTTGCTGGGAACACTTTCCACTGTCACCTCCTTGGTGTCCTGGGAAGGGGGAGCCCCTCCCACCAAGACTGCAGGAGGTCAGCCAGGCACTCCCATGTGTCTCCACCCTGTGCACTATGGCTCCTGGACAGGATGGACACCACTTAAACTTTGTGTCCACTGAATAGTAAACAGGACCGGGGTCGAGCACACACGGGAGTGTCTGGCATCCTGGGGAGGCAACAGATGAAGTTTCTAGAGAGATGAAAAGGTAAGAATTTGGGTTCCTTCAAAGGCTATCCCAGGACAGGGGGACCATCAATAGGTGGGTGGAGACATGCCCCGGTGGATGACATGGCACTGAGTAAGTGTGGAGACCAGCAAAGGACAGCCAGACTCACCTCCCAGCCGCCCGCTGTGGCCGCAGACAGGGAGGGGCTGCAGCCCTGAGTGGGGGTCGATGAGGCATCCCGAGATGAGTGAAGAGCGCCGGGCACTGTGCCTAGGAAATGGCACAGCTGTGCCATGGTCCAGCTCCACTTCAGCCCTCCGTCAGGGCAAAGTGAATAAGACGCTCACTAAAGCTGCTGGCAAGAGTGGCCGCTGATTCAGGGTGAAGTCCTGTTTCCACTGGCTGCAGTCACGGATGGCCAAGAAGCTACAAACAGCAACTGTCACCAATGGTGAGCTTCCCTGTGAAGTGGCAACAAACCCTCCAGCCCTGGGCAGGGTCACTGGGCACCCCAAAACTGCTCCACCTCTCCTCACCTGCACTGCTTACATCCCCAGGAATGACGAAGTGAATACTTGAGGAAGCACACAAGATAAGCATCAAATCTGCACCCCCTCCCCCAATTCTGGAAGAGTGGAGGTGCAGCCCACTTCCTACAGAGACTGAGAAGTACAGATCCTATCTTTCCTAAGAGAATTTCCAGGCAGCAGTATGACCAGAAACCTGGTGGTAATAAGGGTGGCTGTTCCTTGCTTCCTTTTTTCCTTCATTCATACAACCAAGCCATACCTGAGAGCTGCGCATGCTGACCCTATCGGGGGTGAAAGACACAAGACACAGACGAAAGACCCTCAACAAACCCCAAAGTGGCCTCCATGTGGGGGAAGGGCTTTTCAGAGTCTCAGGACATCCTTTCAAGTCTCAATCTCCTTCAAACTCCAAGGAATGGACTCGCAGGTGGCTTGGAGAGAGATGCCTGGCGACCATGCCTCTTCTTGGCTGTCACTCAGGGTTCTGGAGGCCAGAAGAGATTCCAGAAGCATCCCTGTTGAAGGACTGTCCTGGCTAGGCTCCGAGCTACTGGGACTTGGTGTGCAGGTGAGGCTTCAGGACACCTCAGTGTGTGCTCCAGAGCTACGCTGACCCCCTTCTGCACCTTGACGACTTTCCTCTTCCGTGGTCTACTCCTTATCAGGTCTCCGGGGGCAACCTTGGTTCACTCACCTGTAGGACAACTCCCCCCTCCCTCTGCTTCTAGAGAGCCAAATAAGGCAGGTGTGAGCAAGAAGATCTGAATTAAAACTGCAGCCACCTGGCCAGGTATTCAACCTCACCCAGTCTGGGAAGCCTGTAATATAGGCACAATAGTGGTACTTGCCTGTAAGGGTTTCCTAGACCCTTAATAGAGTCTTAAGATGCCACATATTGCATAACATACTGATAGGCAGGGGGTCAGCTCTGTGCTACCTATCAGACGTGCGATCCTTATCCACCAAGTACCCCATTCTGACCCTGGCATGTTCGTTGTGGTGTATCATCCAGATCCTGGGGTGGACAGAGCCTTTTCAGGGAAAAAGCTTGAGGAATTGATGAGACTTCACAATTAAATAATACCTAAGGGAGTGGTGACTGCCAGCTGGCTATGTCTCAGCAAATCTGGGTTCAAGTCAGCAAGGAATCAAGCACGACTTGAGGAGATGGAGAGGTCTGAAGTGAGCTCCGAGCTCCACAATGTCGTCCGCCCCCAATTATGATAAGCTGGTGTTTTTCATAGGTTGTTGGGCAGGCAGACTGATGTCACCTTGAGTCTTTTACATTTTTGGTGGGCTACAAGTTTCTAGAATGTGTTTTAGGGGCATAGTCATGAAATTTTTTAGTAATAGGCAGATTACAAACCAATAATCTGTTAGCTTAAAGGGGAGTTAGGATTGTCCCTGGTTACTTATTAAGAATCTAACTAAGGCCAGGCGTGGTGGCGCACGCCTTTAATCCCAGCACTCAGGAGGCAGAGGTAGGAGGATTGCTGTGAGTTCAAAGCCACCCTGTGACTACATTGTGAATTCCAGGTCATCTCTCTGTCCTGCTGACTCCAGCCTGTCTGTGCCATTGGGAGCCCTGTCTTGTCATCTGTAGTTAACCCTATAATTCCCAGGAGCAGAGGGAACTCTCCTTCCATCTCCTTGGCTGCTGAGCCTCTGTTTCCCCTGACTGCTCAGCACTTTAGGTACAGGGTCTTAGAGAAGCTGTTTTGATTGAGACTTTCCCTCCCTTTACATCCACATTTCAGCATTAAAAAATGCTGGCTTCCAGCCTGGAAAGATGGCTTAGTGGTTAAGACGCTTGCCTACAAAGCCCAACAATGCATATTGGAATCTCCAGGTCCCACATAGCCAGATGTAAAAGTGATACTGAAAGGTCACACATGCACACTAGGGGGCACACATGTCTGGAGTTTGTTCACAGTGGCTGGAAGGCCCTGGCACACCAATTCATTCTCTCTCTCTCTCTCTCTCAAAAATATTTTTTTAATTTTTAAAACTTCTTTTATATATTTTATTGATTGATTTAATAGAGAAAGAAAGAGGCAGAGAGAGAAAGAATGGGCATGCCAGGGCCTCCAGCCACTGCAAACAAACTCCAGATGCATGCACCACCTTGTGCATCTGGCTTACGTGGGTCCTGGAGAATTGAACCAGGATCCTTTGGCTTTGCAGGCAAATGTTTTAACTGCTAAGCCATCTCTCCAGCCCCTCAAAAATAAAATTTTAAAACTGCTGGCTTCCAGCAGGTTGTTGGTCAAGGGGGTCCCTTTTGCCCCCAAAACATTACA
This sequence comes from Orientallactaga sibirica, assembly GCA_036365145.1. NCBI lineage: Eukaryota > Metazoa > Chordata > Mammalia > Rodentia > Dipodidae > Orientallactaga > Orientallactaga sibirica. The sequence continues at coordinate 18,022,812 of JAEOAD010000044.1, read as the reverse complement.
GATTATTACCAAGGCTCTTCATTGCCCACCAGAACTAGATGGTAAGACCCTATTGCTGAAGACTTCACATGCTTGGGCTTCAGGTCACTGAGAAATAAAGCTGAAGCTGAGCTGGAATCTTTCTCCCTATTAACTAGATGTCATGATGCCAGAAAGAGCTGGGCAGCCTGTCGGGGGAGAAACGTCATCAATGGTTTTAACCAGCAGTGGACCCTGCAAGCTTTACAGCTGACCAGCCAGGCCAACTGTACCAACTGGTGCAATGGTGGCATGTCTGTTTGGGGGAAAACCAACTGTTCTCTGATTGGACTTGAGGCCAGCTCCATGGGAAAGAATTCCTGCCTGGTACTGAAAACCTAGTAAAAAAAATCATGGCTTGGAAGGTCATAAGCCCTAGGGAAGAAACTAGTGCTGTTGTTTGGCTAAATGGATACAGGAGTATAGTCTTTAAGGTGTATTCCCAGGCGGGGTATAGCTGAGTCAAATGGTAGATCTATTTCTAGAGTTTTGAGGAACCTCCATACTGACGTTCCTAATGGCTATACCAGCTCACGTTCCCACCAACTGTACAAGGAGGTTCTTTTATCCCCACACCCTCACCATTTGTGGTCACTTGATTTTGGATAATAGCCATTCTGACCAGAGTGATATGGAATACCAAAGTAGTTTTAGTTTGCATTTCCATACCTGGTACTGAGAAAGACATCAGAAATCTATGGTGTGAAGGGCGTAGACCCTAGGGGGATGCTTTCATTGTGCTTTGGCTGAAAGGAGAAGGCAGGCCTATCCAAACGTCTTCTAAATATCTGTGTTTATCCTCTTTTGTCCATGCTGCTCTCTCACTCCCAGCTAGAGAACTGGTTTTTTGTTTTGTTTTGTTTTGTTTTGTTTTCTTTTCTTTTTTGTTTTTTCTTTTTACAGATGGCAGTGAGTACCAGGGAGACCCAAACTTCACCAATACAGAAAAGAAGAGAAAGCCAACTGCCTGGCATGAGACAAGTCATCTATATCACAACCGCCGGGTCCCAGAAACACTGCAGAGGAAGTGATGGGATAAATTTGAGTGCTGCTCTCACTGCTAGCCTGACAACCTCCTGCAAGGAGACGGCGGTAGACACTGAGGAGACTCAGAACTCATCACAGCAGAAAACCAGAGGCTGCTGAGAGCTCAACACTAAAAAAGACTTATAACACGCCCTCCAAGGCTCAGGGCACATTGTAGAAGAGGGGGTAGAAAGAACACAAGAGCCACAGACTGGGAAGGTGTACTTTGAAACATTGTCCCCTCCACAAAGACCGACTGGTCATTCAAGAACCCGCAGTGATTACCAGTAACCCCACTGAGGAGGGCCCTCAGTGGAATGGGGTTGGGGAGAGGGAACAGAAGACTGCAGAATATGACCAATATGCAGTATGTTCATACAAGAAAGTTCTCAATTTAAAAAGAGCCTCATGGCCTGGGAAGATGGCTCAGCAGTTACAAGCACTTGTTTGCAAAACCTGTCAACCCAGGTTAAATTCCCCCAGTGCCCATATAAAGCCAGGTGCACAAAGTGTCACATGCATCTGGAGTTCATTTGCAGCAACAAGAAGCTCTAGCATATCCATTCTCATTCTCATTATTTTTCTCTCTCTCTCTCTCTCTCTCTTTCTCTCTCTCTCCTTCTCTCTCTCTTTCTCTCCCTTTCTCTCTGTCTCCTTCCCTCTCTCTCTCTCTCTCTCTCTCTCTCTCTCTAAAAATAAAAATATTTTTAAAGAACTTTAATGTAATTATCTTGAACAAAAATACTGACTCCAGGCTCCAAGGCTAAGAGCACATGCCACACAAGCAGAGGACCTGAAAGGACCCAGTTCACCCTGAGTTCAATTTCCCAGCACCCATGTACACAGTTGGGCTCAGGCACACCCATCTGTAAGCCCAGTCCTGTGGAAGCAAAGAACAGAAAAATCACTGGGGCTTGCTCCTTGTCAGCCAGTCTACTAAAGACATCAGCTCAGGGTGAAGTGAAAGATTCCACCTCAGGGAAACGAGCCGATGTCTTCCTCTGGCTTCACAGGCGCATGTATGGAGCACGTGCATCTGCTCGCACACACACGCATACACCACGTGTACACCATAACCAATACTACACATGTTCAAGTGAAAAAAAATCAAAATGCTGGCTCCAGACTGGGGAGATGTTCAGTGGGTAAGTACCTACAAGCATGGCAGCTGAATTCAGATCCCAGCACATGTGCAGATAGAAGGTAAGGTCTGTCCATCCATCTGTCTGTCTGTCTTTATGCCAGTGCCCTGCTGTGTTTGCCAGTCATGGTAGCTCCATGTGGCATTTCAGATCAGGAGTTGTGATAGCTCCAGCAGTGTTCTTTGTGCTTTAGCTGTGCGTGGTCTTGTGCATTGCTGGGTCTTTTCACTAGTTCTCAGAAGAATGTCATGGGACTTTGATGAGAATTGGATTGAATCTGTAGATTGTTTTCTGTAATGGAGCCATTTTCATAATATTGATTCTGCCAATCCAGGAACATGGAAGTTCTCTCCAATATCTGGTATCTTCTTTTAATTATTTGTTCAATGTCTTAAAGGGTTTTTGTGTTTGTTTGTTTGTTTGTTTGTTTATTTATTTATTTAGAGCGACTGAAAGACAGAGAAAAGGGCAGAGAGAGAGAATGGGCACGCCAGGGCCTCCAGCCACTGCAAACTAACTCCAGATGCATGTGCCACCTTATGCATCTGGCTTACATGGGTACTGGGTAATCGAGCCTCGAACCAGGGTCCTTAGGCTTCACAGGCAAACGCTTAACCACTAAGCCATCTCTCCAGCCCTCTTGAAGATTTTGTTTTGTTTTGTTTTGTTTTTTTGAGGTAAGGTCTCACTCTAGCCCAGGCTGACCTGGAATTCACTCTGTATTCTCAGGGTGGCCTTGAACTCACTGCAGTCCTCCAACCTCTGCCTCCCTGGAATTAAAGGCATGCACCACCACGCCCGGCTCTCTTAAAGTTTTTTATACAGGGTTTTCACATCCTTGGTGAGGCTTATTCCTGGCTTCTTTATTTCAGTGGGGGACCTAGTGTGAATTGGATATTTTTCCTAATTTCTTTCTTAGTAACTGCATTGTCGGAGTATATGAAAGCTACTGATTTTTGTGTGTTGGTTATGTATCCTTCAATTTGGGTCCTGGAGGATCAAACCTGGGGACATTGGGCTTTGCAGACAAGTGCCTTAACCACTGAGCCATCTCTCCAGTCCACAAATCACTTTTAATATCTCCATCTGGTAAAGGAATTTGAAATCTCATAAGTGACTGTCTTCCAATTCTTCACGCTGTCTGGAGATTTCAGAGTCACTTTTCAGGAGCAAGCTGCACATCCAACACTCCTTACACTCCCAGCCCCATCTCCATGTTAAAAACAACATTAAAGGCTGGGCTGGAGAGTTGCTGGATGTGGTGATGTACATCCATAAGCCCAGCACTGGGGAGGTGGACACAGGAGGACCACGGGGGCTTGCTGACCAGCCAGTCTAACCTAGTGGGTGAGCTCCAAGCCAATGAGAGCCCGGCTCAAACTTTCCTGAGAATGACTTCCACATGCACTTTCACACCTGTGCAGGAATGCACGCATGCACACACACACATGCGTTCATATACACTGAAAAAGATGCAAGGGGTCCTACTACGAGATCACCCCGTGGAAGAGCCTTCCCTATCAAGCTTTCGGCCTGTGCAGGGCCAGAGTGCAGAAAGGCCTGACCATTTTCCATACACTGACACTTCCAGACAAGAATTTTGCCTCAGAAGACATGCGCTAGTTCCTCCTGCCACACCACCCCTGATCTCAGAAGAGGCTGCCTCTCCTGACCCAAGCCCTCCACGGAGCAGCTGTGGTGTTCAGCTGGTTTCTCGCCTGAAGGGCTATTTGCAGAGTGCTGTGTGTGTAGTTAGAGTGCTGTATGTGTGTAGTTAGGATAATTAGGAATCGCAAATCACTTTAGAAATGAAAGATTGTGAATTTTATATTAATCCTTTTACTCTTTAATTAAACACAGTAAAAGTTTTCTCTAAATAGTCTTTCCTCCCTGTTTCCTCATGAACGGAGCAGAGGTAGGTGTCTTGTAGCTTCCTGGAACCCTGGGAGGGTTCAGGAATATATCCAATGCCTGGTAGTTCAGGGTGGGCCATAGCTTTCCCTCCTTCCCCAAAGCTTCAACATCTGGCACCCCAGGGGGTCAACAGGGCCTGCCATCACTCTACTTGTCCCTAAGGTGTCCCTGTGATCACCGAGCGGAGGCCACCAGTTACCCTCTAGCCACACACACCTTCTCACCTCGTGTGGGGGTGTGGGTGGTGAACACATGAGTGTACCTCTGTCTCCTACAGGCAAGTCTGGGGTTCCTCATGACAGGCTTCACCTCTCGGGACCCACCCCTCTCCATCATTTCAGGAGGAAACTTCATGATGCACAAGAGAAGGCTTCATTGCCCAAGGCAGACAGATTTCTCGACATTTCAGAAAAACAGAAATATCACTTAGGTATCAAAAGCTGAATTTTAAGATCTTGCAGGGAATTTTCTTTGAAATAAACACATTCTTTGAAGTAAACACATCCTGCAGACCTCTAGTTGTGACATATGCAGAGAAAGGTGATGGTTGGTGTCCAAAGACCTAAAGACATGTCTGGAGTCTGTCACCCGATCACCAGCAAGGAAGGGAGACGGCCAGGGGATCTTTCCGCTCTCTCCCAGATACACATTTCTGACCAATCTACTTCTCCTCCCGGCCCCCAAAATATATGGACTTAAATTTTCTAGCCCCACTCAGTGTAGTTTTATTAGAGCACTAACTGAATTATAAATGTGTCTATTCAAACAAGGGCTAGCCAGTAAAAAAAAATTAACCAACTACCAGATTTCTGACTGTTTTCCATTGACCCATATATTAAAATAGTAGAAGCCTTTGGCCTCCTGAGGTTTGGACAAGTCCAAGTCCAGCAGAAGTGACGCTCCCGTTGTGGAATTTCACTAGGCAACAGGCTCCAAACAGAACATGCTCTCACTTCTGAGGACAAACAGTGTTTCTGGCCCCTTCTCCCTCCACCACTTTCCTGGATCCAGTTTCTTTGCAGTTTTATTTTTGCCATTACTTTTTACTTTAAGTGTCCGAGCATACTTTTATTACTATAGTTAAGTAGTGCCCACCCCCTTGAAATAGTCCTCTCTGAGTCACCTCACACTATCACGATGGCCCCTTCCTTAGAGCAGGGCTATGTCCTGTGGAAATGCCCAGTGGGAAAAGTAATAGATCCCTCTTCATCATGAGGGGCTGGGTGCTCCAGAGACGGCCGGTGTATTGGCTTTGGCAAGAGATTAGGAGGAATGTCAGTGATGGGCAATTGATCAACCTCAGAGGAAGACCAGAAAGTCAAGGTCCAACCGAGGGTCCACAAGTCATCCAAAGTGAAGTGGAGATGGGCGTCCCTAAGCAGCCCCTGGGCTGGGCTGAGGAGATGGCTTAGGCAGTAAAGCACTTGCTAACAAGCATGAGGACCCAAGGTTGATCCTCAGAACCCACATTAAAGAAAAAGCTGGGCTGGGTGGCATGTGCTTAAAATCTCAGCTCTGGGCACGTTGAGACAGGGGGGCTGTTGGGACTTGCTGGCCTACCAGTCTAGCTAGTTCCGGGCCAGTGAGAGACCTTGTCTGAAAAAAGGTAGATGCTAGGGCTGCGGCGATGGCTCAGTGCATAGTGTTTGCTGTGTAAGCTGAGCACCCGGGTTTGGATCCCCAGGGCCCACATAAAGCTGAGTACGTGGGTTTGGATCCCCAGGGCCCACATAAAGCTGAGTACACGGGTTTGGATCCCCAGGGCCCACACACGGCTGAGCACCCGGGTTTGGATCCCCAGTGCCCACACACGGCTGAGCACCCGGGTTTGGATCCCCAGGTCCCACATAAAGCTGAGTACGCGGGTTTCGATCCCCAGGTCCCACATAAGGCTGAGCACCCCAGTTTGGATCCCCAGGTCCCAGATAAAGCTGAGCACCCAGGTTTGGATCCCCAGGTCCCACATATGGCTGAGCACTCGGGTTTGATCCCCAGGTCCCACACACGGCTGGATGACATGCTGCAAACATGTGAAACCCCAGAGCGTGTCATGAAAGAAGGGACAGGAACAGGAGAATCATCTAGAAGCTCATGGGCCAACTAGCCTGGCAGATACAACAGTGAACAAAAGACCCTGCCTCAAATAAGGTGCAAGGCATGGACTGACACCTAGATTTGCCCTCTGACCTCCACATGCACATATACATAAACGCACATGCGCACACTCAAAAGAAGTTTCCATGCCAGTGTACCCACTCTGCACCCCACAGAGTGTAATTCATGATGCCCTCCACTCACAATGGGGTCACATCCCATGAAACAACCGTAAGCGGAAAGTAACACCATGTGTGGGAAAGCACTTAGCGCCCTATCTACTGAACGGCAACACGGCCCGTGGTTTTTCCCCTCACAGTGGGTCATCAGGTTGACAGAGCTGCGCTCACTGTCACCGCCCAGCACCACCAGAGGGTCTGACCACACATCACTAGCATGAGAAAAAGTCCAATGTCAGAACTGGAAGTCCACTTTCTAGTGAACATTTGCTGCTTTTGCACCAGCCCCAAGTAAAAAATCATCAACTGAAGGATCATGAGTCGAGCCGCCCACACTGCTGGAATACAACTCAGAGAATGTCCCTCCTTCCTGCAGTTTATTATCCCTCCTTTAGTGTCAAGGGGCAGAAGGGTCCCTAGAGGTCCCTGGCTGTGTCCCTCCTCTTCCTCTGTAAGGCTTCACAGAATACTCACTGCTGGAGATTGATGTGAGAACAGAGATGTTCTAGACCTTAAGGAGTATGGTGTGTCGTCAAATGACATTTTGTCCCCCATAATATTTGTCCACACGTTAATCCTCTGAAACTCAGAATGTGACCTTATTTAGATAGAGTCCTTGCAAAGGCAATTAAGGACTTGGAGGCCAGATTGTTCTGGACTACCTGCCTGGATCCTAAATCCAATAATTAGTGTCCTCATAAGAGATCAAAACATGAGGACAGTGTAGGGAGAAGTAGGGGAGAAGCCACATGGGAGTGGAGAGAGAGATTGGGGGGTACAGCCACAAGCCAAGAATGCCTGGGGTCTCTGGGGGAATGTGACCCTGGCAACCCCTTGATCCCAGCCTCCTGGACTGTGGAGAACACATTTGTGCTGATTTAAGCCAGAAAGTCTATACTGGTTTTCTACAGCAGGCAGCCATGGGATATCTTTACAATGGGTCTCAACTGGGGACGGACAGTTCCAGAGAGGACACTGTCTTGGGTGTGATCCGGCCCGAGTCACTGAGGACCCAGAAGCCTGCAGACACTGCTGCTACCCAGGGTCAGCTTGCTGAACCACTGCTCATTCCTGGAGTGGAGGCCTGGTCTGCCAGCCATGTGCATCTGCCAGACAGTGGGACACAGGCTGGTGGAGGCCTGTCTCCTCTGAGCCCTCACAGACCAACCTGCTCTGAGGGAGACTCAGCCCCAGAATCTAATGACATTACATGCCTGGGCTAAGAAAGGAGCTGCTGTACTTGAACTTGGGGCCAGACTGGTACCCAATAAATCCCTTCCAAACATGCAGGGGCCCAAGGAATGAACACTCTGTTACACTTTATTTTTGAATTTTAAACTAAAAGAAAAAAGTAGAGAGAGGAGCTCCAGTTTTAAGAATCTGGAGCTAAAACTTTTCCATTCCCATCTCCTCAAAAAAAAAAAAAATCACCTTTCAGCAAGGACAGCGGGAAAATACAAACACAAAACATCACTTTCAGTGAGGCCAAGAGATTTTTATAACCCCAAATCACAATGTGAAAGAAGAGGCAGGGAGAAGGCATGGAAAATGCGGAAGCATAGGCCCTGAGGACAGAAAACAGAGAACGGTGACGGCGAAGCTACTTGGACACCACAGCACCTGGGAAGCCTCAGGAACTGAAGCCAAAGATGGTCATGGGATCCTCTGCCGCCAACGTTCCTGGAACTAGGGTGTGACGCACAGTCTGTACAAGAAGCCACCCCTGGCCCACACCATCCTCTCCTAGGACATAGATCCCTTATTCTCTGGGCAAATTAAGCCCCAAAGACCAAAATCCCAGGGACATGAGTCAGGGAGAAGATCAGAAAAGAACTGAAGACAGAAAAGCAAGGAAGGAAGCGACACGCTCTGGACGGAGCTCCCCAGTCCTGCCTTCTACCCAGAACACCAGCAGCCCTGTCCTATGTGACTTACATGGTCGGCTGGACACCAGCCAGTCCCAAAGAAAATACCCACAGAAACTACCTGCTGGGAGTCCCTAACGAGTGTGCCAGCTGGCCTCCAGGTCACTCCATGGTACAGCCCAAGTCACTCATATTTAGAACCATCCCATCATCAGCCAAGGCCCCAAGCTTTCATGTGCGCCTGACATGAACTTAAAGGCCATGGGCCATCAATAAATGATAGAGTGGGAGGAACACAGAGTCAACGCCACCAACGAGGAGGACCAACACAACTTCAGAGAAATTGTGTTATGACCTTAGAAAAATGAGACAAAATGATGTATGTTTCATACAAGAGCAAGAAGTTATTTTAAAATTTAAAAGCGGAATATTTCATTGTCACCTTGCCGGTCAAAAATACAAAAGTCAGAACAGAACAGCAAAAAGGACAGACCACATCACTGAGGAAAAGCTCCAAGAAATCAGAACAAAAATAAATGGAATATACAATGGAAGAATAAACATAGTTAATTCAAAGCAGCCTGGGCCAGAGTGACACCCTCACCGTGGAGCTGGACAAAAAAATAAATAAATAAATACAAAAGTCAGAACAGAAACAACAAATTAATGGAAAGACAAGCAACCATCAGCTGAGCTGTGCCTCCAAGAAATCTTCAAAAATAAATGGAATATGATGGAAGGATAAATCTATAATGATAATAGCAAAGCTTCTGTCTACATTAAGAAAATACATTAAAAATTCAAGCTGCCAGAATTAAACAACTCAAATTAATGGAAAACTCAGGAACCAGAGCTTGGAGGATCACCATGATCTTCGAGGCCACCCTGAGACTAGGGAATTCCAGGTCAGCCTGGGCTATGTGAGACCCTACATTAAGAAAATACATAAAAAATTTCAATCTAATCATTAGATCTCATAATGACTACACAGATACACACACACACACACGAATACATGTCCCTGCCTAGAGACTGAGGGTCAGCTGGGATTGCACTTCCTTCTCTGGAGGACCAACAATCCAAACGGAAAGCCTCTCAACCTGGCATGGACCTCACACGCTGCACAAGTGCCTTGCCAACCCTCGTATGCCCAGAACCTCAGTTTCTCGTCTGGTTGACCGTGAGCTCTCTCCTACCCTGGAGACCTCCTCCTACAACTTTGTCTTCCAGCTTTTCCCAGGCCTGCTCCTCTGCCTCCCTCCTGCTTAGCCTCATGCTTTTGCCATTGAACACACCGTCCTCTGGAATCCAGACCCACCTCTTTCTTGCTTTAGACTCTTCTCTTTGGGGGAACGTTCTCAAATACTGTCCTTTGAAGAGGTGCAGGGGAACCCAACTTCATGATCCCATTGTGCCTGAGTAATCACTTAACAGGTGGAGGGTGCTAAGATGAGAGTAATTGTCCCTCAGCATTGCTCAGGAGAAGCCTGGCAGCATCCTGGGATTGACGTCTTTGTGGGTTTTTCTTTGTTCTCTCTCTTTTTCTGTAATTCATGTCTTTCCCTCATCTTTCCCTCCATTGTCTCTGTTCTTACCTGAGGCATGGAAGGCAACTTCAAATCAAATTGAAGCTGGGCATGGTGGCGCACGCCTTTAATCCCAGCACTCGGGAGACAGAGAGACAGAGGTAGGAGGATTGCCAGGAGTTCAAGGCTACCCTGAGTCTACATAGTGAATTCCAGGTCAGCCTGGGCTAGAGTGAAACCCTACCTCAAAAAAAACAAAAAAAAAAAAAAAAAAATCAAATTGAGACATAAAACACAGACATGCCAAATGCCCCCAAAAGTATCACTGATGTTTGCAGGAGAGGCCCAGTGGGAGGATATGTCTCACAGGGAAAGCCAAGGAGACATCTCTAGACCAGAGGCAGATCGGGAAACCAACTTGTTCCCATGCTCCCTGACACCTGACAAAAGGCAACTCACAGACAAAAAGCAAGACAGTCCCAGGAACAGTGGCAGACAACAGACAATGGGTTAAGAACAGTTCCAGGAACAGTGGCACTGAGGCAGGGCAGACTTCCCCATGGGTAACAGAACAGAAATTGCTTCCAGTTCCCTCCGAAAGATAGAATTGGCCTTACCCAGTAACCTTCTTGTAGTTACCATTGTGTAACTTGAATGTTAATGTATGTCCCCCATAGCCCCAAGTATTTTTTTTTTCAAGGTAGGGTCTCACTCCAGCTCAGGCTGACCTGGAATTCACTATGTAGTCTCAGGGGGCCTCAAACTCACTGTGAGTTCAAGGCCACCCTCTGCCTCTGGAGTGCTGGGATTAAAGGCATGCACCACCACACCCAGCTTTCAAGTAATTTTGGATTAAGGTGAAACCTCCTACTTAAGTCTCCAGCAGCCGACTAGAAGGGGCATGTCACTGGAGGAGGGTCTGATTCCAGCCCATCTCTCTGATGGAGAGAGCAGTTTGAGCTCCTTCAGGATTCATGTTGTGTGTTGTTATTAGGTTTTCTCTGTGTATGGATGGATGGCAGAAAGCAGCTTCGTCCACCATGGATGGAACTTCCCCTGGATCTGTAAGCCTGAAATAAATTCCTTCCTCTCATAAACTGTGTCTGTTTGGAAGTCGGTCCCAGCAACATGGAGCTGACTAAAATAGACTTTGGTAGCAGAGAAGTGGGGTACTGCTGCAGATGAATCTGACCATGTGAAATTGGGTCGTTTACAACTTGTGTAGTAGAGGGATATGCAGGGACTTGGTGGCACTTGTGACTGCAGAAGCCTTACACACCAGTAAGCCAAATTTGGAGGGCTATTCTGTTGAGAGTTTGAAAATGCTAAGTGCAGAGAAAATTGTGTTGGCTTGTAAACTTTCAAAGGGGAGGGAGAGAGAACAGAGAACTTTGTTGGAACTGGGCTCCTGGCATAAAGGCTGGCTGCATTCTACTACCCATGCTCAAAAAGTTTGATCAAGGTTGAATTTAAATGTAATAGAGGTCTGCTTGGCAGAATATATAGAACTGAAATATGTACAATTTAAAGTTGGAAAAATCAAGAAAGTTTAAAGTTACTGGCACAGAGATGATTTTAGATTGCTAAAGCTGATATTGTTAAACAGATTACCACCATTAAGGTGGAACCAACTACTTGATATTCAAACAATGGAAAAGATGCCTTAGCATGAAATCCACCCAAGAAAGGCTGAATGAGCAAACTCTTTTGAAAGGAGGTGACTAAAAGGAAGAAACCTGTCTTCAAGAACTAAAAAAATGCCTGTGTCACTGTACACCTGGTGTTGGTTTTGGAAGTATGAAAAATGCATGTAAATAGGTCATAAAGTGCACACTGTTCCAGGAGCTGCTGCTGAAATATGGAACAGGAAGCAGAATTATATTCCTGTATTGAAATCCAAAAGGGCCACTTTAAAATAGACTGTAGTTTGCAGTGGAGACTCAAAGATATTTTGGATATACTAAGACTATGCAAAAACTACCATGGAGCACTGTTGGCCTGGGATGGAAGTTTTCCCCTGGCTACTCAACATAGCCAGAGAGACGGAAATTGGAAATCCAGAGACTGTCTTCACTAGTTATAGATGTTGAACTTGAACTGTGGATGTTTGATGTGTACCTGATAGTTACTGATTTTGTATTGGTCCAGACTCTCCTTGTTATGCCATTTAGCCATGGGAATGTTTACTTTGTGCCATTATGTGCTGAAAGTATGTAAGTTGTTTTTATTTCACAGGACTCACAGTTAAGAGACAGTCTTAAATCTCAGATGAGACTTTGGACATTAGAACAGTCTTAAAGTTGGTAAAGGTTATGGATACCTTTGAAATTACACTGAATGCAATTTGCAATATGGAATAGTTATAAATATATGGGGGCTGAAGGCAAAATCTGGTAGTTTGAATGTGAATGTATGTCCCCCATAACCTCAGGTATTTTTTGATTAAGGTTAAACTTCCTGCTTAAGTCTTCAGCAACCTGCTGGAGGTGGCATACCACCAGGATGGAAAGAGCAGTTTGAGCTCTGGCAAGATTGATGTGTGTGTTGGTGTTGGTGCTGGTACTGGGTTCTGCCTGCTACAGTGGTTTTCTCTCTGGATGTATGTAGTAAGCAGAAACAACTTCTTCCACCATTGATGGGACTTCCCCTGGATCTGTAAGCTTGAAATGAATCCCTTTCTCCCGTAAACTGTGTCTGTTTGGAAGTTCATTTCAGCAAGATGGAGCTAACTACAACAACCATCAAGAAAAGTCACTTCTGGGGGAAGAGCAAGGAAAGGAACAGGGGGGGAAAATAGAAGTGTCCCAGTGGTGTCCACTGGGAAAGCAAAAGAGATGTCCCTGGTAGCAGTTTCTGGTAACAGAAATTGAGCTCTGGTTTTCCTCTCATGTCCTGTTTCATGGTCTTGTATACTATTTTCTGTGATTTTTTTCCAGTTATCTTCTGATTCTTGGATTAAATCTTTTCCTATTTTTCATTTCACATTCTTATGGTAGGCATTCAATTTTCATAGCTGTATGTCCCTATTTTATAGATGTGTTATGTTTTGTTAAACCATCAAAGATATTGTGGTGGTTTGATTCAGGTGTCCCCCATAAACTTATGTGTTCTGAATGCTAGGTTTCCAGCTGGTGGCAATTTTATAATTGGAGCCTCCTCGAGCTGGTGTGTTGTTGGGGCAGGCTTATAGGTGTTATAGTCAGCTTCCCCTTGCCAGTGTTCAGCACACTCTCCTGTTGCTGTTGTCCACATGCTGTTGGCCAGGAGGTGATGTCCATTGTTTTCCCCTGTCATCATGGAACTTCCCCTCAAGTCTGTAAGCCAAAATAAACTCTTTCCTCTCACAAGCTGCTGTTGGTTGGGTGTTTTCTGCCAGCAATGCAAAGCTAGCTGCATCAGTAAAATTGGTACCAAGGGATCACTGCTGCAAGAATCTGATTGTGGCTTCGGTCATTTGGAGCTGATTTGAGGGAGGAATGTGGAAAGATTTCAAATCTTGGTCTAAGAGATGCTTTGCAGTGTTGTAAGTACACATTGATGGACCATTCTGGTCAGAGTTGAAAAACCTGAATGCAGTTACAACTGTGGACTGTGAAGTTTAGCTTATGAGGGGTGAGAAAGACATTTGCCTGGAATGGGATAGAAGCAGTTTTGTGTGACAGGCTTGCTGTTATGCCCGTGTCCTAAGAACCTGTGCAGGGTTGCATTGCACAGAAATGGACTGGTGTGAGCAGAGGGATATTCCACAGAAAACAAATGAAATCTTTGGGCTGAAACTGCTTCCCACTCAGCTATAATTGTTTAATAGATTACAACATTGAGATTGGGCCAGCTGATCTGCATTGGGACAACAGGAAGATGTGGCCTCTTTTGAAGTAAGAGGCCTAAATGCTGAAGGAATTTGCTTTTCTTCAAAGCGTGCTTTACGCCCTCCTGGATTAACAAGTTGGTAACCCACCTGGTACTATGGAGTATAACAAATGCAGGAGAGGATCATTGGATTTGCAATGCAGTTTTGTGTTTTGGAAATGGCCATGGGCGATGTTAAGCAGGCTTGTTGGATTACCTGCTTGGAGGAGGCCCAATGGAGCCATGAGGATGAACCATGGGCTGCAGTGGAGACCTAATGGAGATGCCAGGACTATGGAATGGCTGCCAAGGAGAGCTGCTGGCACCAGATGTAGTTTTCCAGGACTGTGAGTAGCCTAGCTGGAGAGTCAGAATTGGAACTCCAGAGACTTGTCACTGGTTAGAATTATCAGACTTTTAGATTTATCACTGATTAGAGTTGTCAGACCTGGCTACAGAGTTTGTTTTCCCAGTTTAAATCTTGTATTGTTTGAATATTTCTTTACTATACCCAATGCCATCTTTTTCAGTGTGAATGTTTATTCTGTGTCATTGTGGGGTTTTTTTTTTTTTTTTTTTTTTTTTTTTTTTTTTTTTTTGGTACTACAGTGCTCAGTTAAAAAAGCTTGGACTATGGGAATGTTTTAACATCACTGGAATTGAAAAAAAAAAACACTATGGGGACTTTTAAAGTTGGACTGAATGCATTGCATTTTACATCGTGAATGTTTATCAGTTTATGGGGGCCATGGGAGGAATGTGGTTTACTTTAGGTGTCCCCCATAAACTTAGGTGTTCTGAATGCTAGGTTTCCAGCTGGTGACAATTTGGAAATTGGAGCCTCCTGGAGCTAGTATATTGTTGGAGGCCAGCTTATGGAAGTTAGAGCCAGCTCCCCCTTGCCAGTGTTTGGCACACTCTCCTATTTGTCCACCTGATGTTGGCCAGGAGGTGGATGTCCACCCTCTGCTCATCCATCATTTTCCCCTGCCATCATGGAGCTTCCCCTTGGGTCTGTAAGCCAGAATAACCCCTTATTCTCCTTATGCACGAGCATTCTGTCCTTGAGGTTTGCCACCTAATAGATAGTAACTCTACCCAGCAACTACTGTGTTTACCTCAATTTTCAGTTTGATAGGATTTGAAAACAACTATATGCCTCTCTTTGGGAATGGCAGTATTTATTCTGTGCCACTGTGTATTGGAAATATATGAATTACTTATTAATTTATAGTGATGCAATTGCTTTGGGTCCCAGAAGAAACAGTGTTTAACTGTTAACAACTATGGAAACTTTGGAAGCTGGACTGAATGCATTTTGCTATGAATCTACAGGGGGAAAGGGTGGAAGGTTGTGGCTTAAGGGTGATGTGTTTGGGGCTGGGAAGATGGCTCAGTGTTTGGAGGAGCTTGCTTGTGAGGCCTGCTGGCCTTGATTCAGATCTGCAGGACCTGTGTGGAGCAAGACGTACAAAGTGGCACATGTTCGTTTGCAGTGACAGGAGACCCTGGCACACCCATGCTGGTTCCATTCTCTCTCTCTCTCTCTCTCTCTCTCTCTCTCTCTCTCTCTGTGTCAAATAAATAAATTAAAATATTATTAAAAAATGATATATTTGGATGCCAAGTGGACAAGGGTTGGACTTGTAATGGTTAATCTTTTTCACTAAACATGATCTAACATCATCTAGGGCATGTCTGAGAGAGTTCTAGATTAAGTTTAGTGGAAAGACCCACCCTAATTACGGGCAGCACCATTCCCTGCACTGGGGTCCTTCTCCCTGAAGGCAGTTTACCAGGAACCCCAGGACTCCTAAGTCGTCTGGACCATTCTGACCCCTCGGGGTCTCTGGCAGATGTTAGCAGCACAGTCATAAGCAGCCACCAGGACAGAGGAGAGGGCCGCATCCCTAGACGAGAGAATAGTGACCAGTTCTCCATGTCCATCTGGAGAACAGAGCATAGCAAACACCCAGACTCTGCTCAGTCTCCTGCCCACACACCCGGCACAGGCATCGCCCTTGGAGAAGTCGGGGCACTTGGGAGAAAGGTTGGGGAAAATGAGGCCAGTGAGTTGCGAGCAGTCGTGATGCCTGGGGCTTGCCATCGCTGGGGAAACACAGGGCTATTGGACAACCAAGGGTGAGCGTGGCTGCTTCCCACATGTTCCTAGTGTCCCGAAGTGTGTGTCATCTCTATCAATACTTCATTACGTGGAAAAAGACCAAGACTTGCGTAGCTCCTGCATTAACCACTCAATAAACACTAATTAGGCACTTACTGAATTCTCAGCACAAGGAGAGGCAGAGTGTGGAATGTGTAAGGTAACTCCTTCTTCATGGTCACACGTGACAAATTAGATGCTTTAGACCTCGGCATTCAGCTGGTGGCAGCCTGATACTCTCCTGCATTCCCCAGACTTGCATGTAATTCCTAACACAACATTCTGCATCCTCAGGGACACAAGTAAACATCTGGTGTAATGAGCACATTGAAAACAAGTTTAGATCCATGAAGCAATTTTCTAGAATTCTCCTTACCAGTTTACTCGTGCTCCTTACTCTCCCATCTTTTCATACTTCAGGCTCTGCAAGCGGGTTTGTGATTTTCTCTGGGAAACAGGATACATGATGTCTCGATGGAATGAACTGAGGCAGGCAGCTGTCCTTGCTCAGATGCCCTGGCTTGTGAGTGCCTCCAAGGGAGAAGAGACTGTCCCGTGACCCACCTGTCATGACAGCTGCCTGTGCTATTGAGATGTTCCCACCAGGATTGGCTGTAGATGTCAGATGCCCAGGCCTGATGGAGGGCAGAGCAAGAGTGCAGTAGCTGGCATTGAAAAGCAGCTAGAGGCCGGGCGTGGTGGCACACGCCTTTAATCCCAGCACTAGGGAGGCAGAAGGAGGAGGATCACCGTGAGTTCGAGGTCACCCTGAGACTCCATAGTGAATTCCAGGTCAGCCTGGACTAGAGTGAAACCCAACCTCAAAAAACAAAAACAAACAAACAAACAAACAAACAAAAAAGCAGCTGGATCTGGGCAGCCTGGAGCTGGTACATGTGGCTGGGAAGGAACTGAGTGCAGCTCACCCTGTGCTCAGATTCTGGGTCCTGCCAGCTGCTGTGGCTCCTGATGCCTCCCCGACTACCCTGCAGCTCCCTGGACACTAGGTTCTGGTTGAATGTGGCCTGGCTGGACTCCCTCCTGCAGGACCCTCGGTCATCACTACCCACACCATTCCATGGCAAAATGAGGTGGGGGAGGGAGGACTCCACTCAGACAAAGGCCTGGAAGCAAGCGGAATATGGTGTCACCTTTGTGGGGTAACATAGGAGGAAAAGAGAGACTGGCAGACAGATCCCGGGCAGGGACAGTGCCAGCACATGCCCTCACCCGGCTTCAGGGAATGTCATGGGTGGCTGAGGTTTCAGAGAGAAGACAGCACTGCGTTTCCCCACATAATAGCACCAGTCCTGACTTCCCGGCTAAAGCCTCGGCAGTCCTCCTTTGGGCGTGGTTGACTGTTGTGATGCTGTGAGGCAGCTGACATGGAGCAAAGGTATTCGGGAGAGTTCAGGGAGCCGATGTTCCTGAGACATGAGCAGATGGGGGGGGACTCTTGAGCACTGTCCACTGTGAACAAAGAAGAGGGAGGGAGGACCAGGAAGGGAAAGAGAAGGGAGGGGAAGACAGGAGAGGGAAAGGGAGAGAACAGGGGAAGGGAAGGGAGGAGAGGAGAGGGAGGAGGAAGGGAGGGGAAGAAGGGAAGAAGGATTGTCACTGTGGGTGCCATTGTGGCAGTGAGACTCAAGTGGATGCAGAACTGAGTGACCTCCCTTGGTAAATGTTGAGAATGGACACACGTCAGCTGTCCCGTGCTGAGGACCATTCTCACGCCTGCCCAGGACACTTGTTCACGACAGCGTTTACTGGAACGGGCTTCTTGGTCCATCCTTTCCAGAAGCTGAAGCCAAAAGAGCTGAATTGTGCAAACCATGCACTGGGGGGAAAGCCAAGACGGACAGAGGGGAGAGAGGCCACAGGAGAGAAGAGCCTGTGACAGTGCTGGGTGTGACACCTGGCCACACAGAAAGGGAAAAAGAGGCACTGGGTCAGAGGAGGCTCAAATCCAGCCCATTTCTGAGAAGAGAAGGGCTCAAGCCAGTTTCCCATTGTGGCGCCCACAGATCGCAGAGCATGCCAGGGTCAGGACCCCGTCTTGGGGAGTATGACCTTGGAGAGGCCAGCTGGACGTTCCAAGGGATAGCAGTTGGCTTGAGCAACCTACCTCCACAAGACAGGAGGCTCCTGTGGAGAGCCCCCAGGCCTGCCTGCTCCCTCGCCACCTGCCACTTCACTGCTGCCCTCTGAAGATCTTTATCCTCTCTCTGACCCTGCCCTTCACCATGTGACCCCTCCCGAGGATCCCCCACAGGAGGTGCCCCCCAGTCCCATAGCCTACACGCTACCTTGGAGCACCTCCCACTGTAGAAGCGGTCATACTGATACAGTTTGCATCGCCCAGGTCAGCAGTCTCCTCCCCAGAATACAGCTCTCCTAAGGCCTGACCCCTCCCACTGTCTTCACTCTGTGGCCATACACTCGGGGAAGAGGCTGGGGATAAGGGACTGTGGTTCCACACTGCCCTCCTGGAAGGATTCCCAAGACAGGAAGCAGCAGGGTTTTCTCAGCATCAGAGGAGGCCTGTGGTGGTTTGATTCAAGTGTCCTCCATAAACATGTGTTCTGAATGCTAAGTCCCCAGCTGGTGGCAATTCGGGAACTGAATTGTTAGGGGTGGTCTTATGGGTGTTATAGCCAGCTTCCCCTTGCCAGTGTTTGGCACACTCTCCTGCTGCTGTTGTCCACCTGATGCTGGCCAAGGGTGATGTCCATCCTCTGATAATGTCATCAGTTTTCCCTGTCATCATGGAGCTTCCCCTCCAGTCTATAAGCCAAAATAAACCCTTCCCTCCCATAAGCTGCTCTCACATAGGAGTTTTCTGCCAGCAACATGAAGCTGAGTGCAATAGGCCTGTAGCAGACAGCTTCAGGTCTCTGAGATGCACTTCCAGTCTAGGCATAGTTATGGATGAAGGGATTTATTGAAGCTTACAGGTCCAGGGGAAGGTCCATAATGGCAGAAGAAGCTGACCCTGCTTTCACAGGTCCAGGCAGAGAGAAAGAGATAAAAAAGCCACAAGCCAAAAGCCACACCACACAACAAGCACACTTCAGGAACTCCAAAAGGAACCAGGCACTTTGCATATCTTCAAATTGGAATATCAAACCCACCACCACACCTTAGAGCTGGACCACCCAGTGACACCTCCTCCAGCCAGGTAGCTGGAAATCCAAGAAGGTTTAATAAACTCCTGAATCTATTGGGGAACATTTATTCAAACAAGGCCTCTTAAGAAAATGAGGGGAGGGGCTGGAGAGATGGCTTAGCAGTTAAGGCATTTACCTGCAAAGCCAAAGGACCCTGGGTTTGATTCTCCAGGTCCCACATAAGCCAGATGCACAAGGGGGCCATGCATCTGGAGTTCATTTGCAGTGGCTGGAGGCCCTGGTGCGCCCATTCTCACTCACTCTCACTTTCTCTCTCTTTCCCTCTGTCTGTCTCTAATAAATAAATAAATATATAAAAATAAAATCTTTTTTAAAAAAGTAAAAAGACGGCTGGAGAGATGGCTTAGCACTTAAGGCACCTGCCTGCTAAGCCTAAGAACCCGGTTCCAATCTCAGGTCCCACGGGCCAGGCAGAGGGTGCAATGCCACACTTGACCACAAGGGGGCGTTCATCTGATTTCATTCACAGCAGCTGAGACTGCTGGTGCGCCAATCTCTATCTGTCTCCCTTCCTCTCTGTCTGTCTCTCTCTGTGAGACCCTAAATAAATAAAATAATTTAAAAAAATTTTTTTAAGTAAAAGGAAAATGAGGGGAGCTGGGTGCAGAGGCTCAGGGCCAAGATCCAAACTTCCCACATTGTCAGTGAGCCCCAGCACCCTGTGGCACTGGAGTTCAAGTGAAGAGGTGTCCCAGGAGACCCAGAACTGGGTGATGCTATGGTTTGGTAAATGATTCCCAAAGGCCCATGTGGTGAAGGCCCAGTCCACAGCCAGCCCAGGGCTACTAGGAAGCAGGGGAGCGTTCAGGAGGTGTGGCAGTAGAAGGGCTTAGGTCAGTGAGCATGTGCCTTAAGGCCTCTCTCTGTCTCTCTCTCTCTGTCTCTGTCTCTCTGTCTCTCTCTCTCTTCTTTCCTCATGAGCCATGAAGTAGACAAGCTGCTCTGCCAACCCTCCCCACCTACAATTGGCACCCTGCACCCCCTACCAGAGGCCCAAAGCCACAGGCCTGCCATATCTTGCACTGGACTGTCCAAAACTGTGAGCCAAAATAAAACTTAGCCATTTGTAATTATCCTGAATATTTCACCACAGTGGTGGAAAGCTGACTGGCATAGTCTTCTTAGTGATTATATTCACCACTTAGAAACCAAAGAATTACAGACTAAGGCTAACCTACGGGCCATGCAGCATGGGGACAGTAGAGACATGTGGTATGTGTGCCACGAACTGGAGTCTCCATTCAGATCAGGGACAGTGACAAGGCATGGCCAGGCCCTGGCAGGTCAAGATGGAGATGAGGCCAGCCTCTGTCTGCACTCACAGGGATCTGGACTCAAATGATCCTTCTGGACCCTTGATAGCTCTTGACCTGAACAGATTGCTACCAGAACAGGTGAGAACACCAGAAAAGACAGAAAATGAAGAGGCCCAGAGTGCCCCGATGAGGAGGACAGGGAGACAGTCTGCGGCCTGGCTTTGAGTGAGAAGGTGTCTGGATTCTACTGTTCGTCCTTGTTTCCCTCCTGTTAGGATGAAGTGAGAGCAAGTTTGACCTGAGGGACCTTGGGGCCTGAGGCCTGGGCCAGAGAAGGCAGGGCAGGGTAGATAAAGGCCTGTGAGGGCCCTCTCTTTCTCCTCCCCCTCTCTTCCCCTTACTCCCCTCCCCTCTGCTTACCCTCCTCCTCTTCACCTCCCCTCCAGGAGATCACTGCCTTTACACCTCCCTGAGACACCAGCTAAGCCATCCTCCTGCCCTGTCCTGAGTGAGAAACCTCTGTGTGCCAGCAGCTTCCATAGAATCTTTGACATCTCATCTGCTTCCTCTTATGACCACAGAATCCTCTAAGTCAGCACTTTTGTCACAGATCAAGAAAAGTACTTCCAGGAAACCCAAGCCGCTAGAGCGGCTGACATGTCATAGCAAGAGGAACAGGCTGGAAACAGTGCAGTTGTAGAAGTTGCTCAAGGAAGATTGGCCTCGTGGCTCCAGGGCCGTTGCAAAGCTGGGCTGGCTGGTCTCATCTGTTTCTCTGTATCCCCTGGAATAGCTGCTCCTCAAAGCCCTCACCTCACACGGATACCATACCATCTCCACAAAATGCCTGCTTGGCATCATCTGCTCATCACTCAGCTCCATCATTTGTTTGCCAGTGTGAACCCCAGCACCACTCTGTGGTGTCCTGGCAGAAAAGGGCCAACAAACCAAGATGGCACCCTTCGGGACGTTCCACTGGCGAGGGAGCGGCATGCACGGTGAGAGAATGTCTGCAGACCCAGGCTTCCCCACAGACGTGCTCTGGATGCCAAGTCCAAGAACTCTTCACCTTATCCTAGGTCTCAAGTACTTTCTGCTGCATTTATTTTCTAAGAGCTTTGTAGTTTGGGACTTTACATTTACTGATAAGGTCTGTCTTGTGGGGGCGGGGTTGGTGGAGGCACGGACGGCCCATCACGCCAGCAGCATTTATTGGAAAGATGGCCGGGCCATTCTCCACAGATGGCATCTGCATATTGGTGCCCATGTCAAGCTGTGGGACCGTCAAAGTGACAGGGACCATGGATGGCCCCATCTAGTCAGCAGACCTGCAGAATGAAACTCAAGGACCCTGATGTGCAGAGTTAACCTTCAGCACTCAAAAGCTGCTTCTGCTGACCAGCTCCACAGTGTGGACCACAGCTCCTCAGAGCTCACACAGTCCCTCAGGACCGAAGGATTGGCCAAAGGTTCCTGAACCCAAGGGCCCTGCATCATCATCCCCATGGTGCAGGGCCCTCTGCTGCTTGCAGTGGGCTGCAGACAGATGAGGACCGCAATGGAGGACAGGACCCAGGACTTCTCACCAGAGTCTCTGCTGCTTGCAGTGGGCTGCAGATAGCTGAGGACCGCAGCGGAGGACAGGACACAGGACTTCTCACCAGAGTCTCTGCTGCTTGCAGTGGGCTGCAGACAGCTGAGGACTGCAATGGAGGACAGGACACAGGACTTCTCACCAGAGTCTGTGGTGACTGGTTTTAGCCGTCAATTTGACAGGGTTTGGAATCAGCATGGAATTAAATCTCTGGGCAAGCAGGTGAGGGATTTTCTAGATTGGTTCATTGAGGTGGGAAGATCCACCTTTAGTGTGGGCAGCACCACTCCATGGGTCAAACAAGAAGGAGGAAGTGACCTAAACACTAGTGTTCATCAGTGTCTGCATCCTGACTGTTGACACGACATGGCCAGCTCTGCCTCACACTCCTGCCACCATGCTTTCCACTCCGTGACGACTGTCACCTCAAACTATAAGCTGAAAGAAGCCATTCCTTCCTTACATTGCTTTTGTCAGTGGCATTTGGGGGTCACAACAGTAAGAAAGAAAAGTAAATAATATTGTGTGTGAGGTCAACCACTCCTAGGTCTCCTGACACCTCTCTCTCTCTCTCCCACCCTGCACCCATCTCAGAAGCAATGTCTCCTCACTCTTTAACACAAACCGCTCCTGCTGCAGCTGAAGCCCATTTCCTCTCCAGTCCCCTGTGAAAATGAAAAGCAGCTGGGAAACATCTGGAAATGCTAGCACAGTTGCACTTAAGGTTCTTGGACTGCACTGTCCCTCCCCCAGAATTAAGCAGATGGGGGGCATCTTCCCCTGAGCAGCCCTGGTGCCAGTTTCCTCCTTGCATTGGCATCTGCCCACCAGGGAAGGGGAACAAACCTTAGTCTAAGTTCTGGAACCTTTGTTGACACTGGCCTTGCTTGTGGCACCAGAGTCCCCTGTATCCCTGTAGGACAAGGATAAGACAAGGTGAGATGCCACGGACTAAGCACTGACCATTGCTCTGGAATGTCAAGGAACTCACTCAGCGATGGAGGCCAATCAGAGCCATCCAAAGTGTCGTCTGCTAGAGAGTTAAATGACAGTGGGTTATGGGGGAAATTGCAAATTTTAAATACAATCTGAGAATGAACGACTAGGTGCCGGAAATGTCCCATGCGGCCCACACAGCCCCAACATCTAGGCTGTTCACTCACTTTCCTCCCAACCAGCTTTATTGGAGAGGAAAATGTGGAAATACCAGCTTTCACGGCACACTGCCAGAGTCACCTGCCTCGTATGAATTTCAAAGAGAAGCCAACCAGGGCAATCCCAGGACCCAGCAGTGGTGGAGGTGTGCAGGGGTCTCCAGGAACTCAAGTAATGCGGGGTGGGTAGACAGAGCCCCAGGTGGGAGGGGGCTCCTGGCTGCCTGGTGGCACGTGCATCCACCCCACTGCTCCTGGGCAAACACAACTAGCACCAGTGCTGGCAAGGCCTCAAAGCTGTTAGCTGTGCCTTCTAAGCAGGGGTCCCTGGATTCCTATGACAGACCACAGACACCCGTTGCCAAGGGTCAAAGCAAAGGGCCTGGCCTACCAGGACAGTCCAAATACAGCTCTGTTCTAGTGACGACTGGATCCAGGGACACAAAGAGAAGGGTGGAGGGGTCAGCTCATGCCATGCTATCTCTCTCCCTTCTTGCCTCAAAGGCCACTTACAACCTCTGGGGTCTTATCTGCCTGGCCCACACTCAGTTCCAAGAATTGGGTGGTCCTGCTGGGGTCTGGGCCCTCCTGAGCCAGACAGTGTGGCCAGGAGAAATGAACCCTCCACTGTCTGACACTGAGCATGTGGCACACTGTAGATGGGTGAGAAGACAGGACATGGAGGATGGGACTGCATGGCAGAAAGAAAGGGAGGGAGGGAAGATAGAGGAAGGAAGGAGGGAAGGAAGAAGGGAGGGAGGACTACGCTCATGCACTATTTCCAAACCTCTGAAATTCACACAGACGTTACCTCATGTCACTGTGCAGCAACCTCTCAAGGGAGCAGGCAAGAGTTGCAGCTGTCAGAGAAACTGGGCTGTGCATCTAGTATGATGCAGCAAAGAAGTGGTAAAGACCCACCCCTGGGCTCTCTCCTCCGCAAGAAGCCGGATGCCTAATTTGGAGAGGAGCCCCAGCCCCGTGCCCAGCACTCCCCTCTCCTCCCGTTCACACAAATCCTAGCAGTTCTCAGCCTGAGGGCTATTCTGGCACAAAAGCATTGCAGCCCGTGTTGTGCACACACACACACACACACACACACACAGGCATGTGCACATACCCATGCACATGTGCATACACATGCACACGCATGGACACGTCACAGGTATGAGGCACTGATCATGGATGAGCAGCTCCCAATAGATGGCAGGCTGGAGCCAGGAAGTAAACAGCCCACTTTCTCAACCCTCAGGAGAGGCCAGTGTGAGGCCTGCCTAACAGTCTACATGAGGCCCCAGTGAGTCACAGTGGTCACCTGCTTAGTCACATGCCACATCTAAGCCAATTCTGCATGGGATCACCTCCCAAATAAATGAACTCATGACAATCCTCCTGCTTCAGCCTCCCAGTGCTGGGACTAGAGGTGTGGCCACCATGCCTGGCTTAAATGACTTAAAGTTATTTTCTGTCTCGGGCTTGCTTCTGAGAAACCCCAAATCAGATTAGCCCATGTGCACCACTACACTGTGTTCAGCTAAGACCTGGGGGGGCAGCTCAGTTGGCATGCATGAAGGAAGCTCCGGGTTCCATCTCCACGTAAACTGGACATGGTAACATATATCCATAATCCAAGCACTAGGGAAGTAGAGGTAGGAATGCAGCATGGGGACAGTAGAGACATGTGGTATGTGTGCCACGAACTGGAGTCTCCATTCAGATCAGTGACAGTGACAAGGCGTGGCCAGGCCCTGGCAGGTCAAGATGGAGATGAGGCCAGCCTCTGTCTGCACTCACAGGGATCTGGACTCAAATGATCCTTCTGGACCCTTGATAGCTCTTGACCTGAACAGATTGCTACCAGAACAGGTGAGAACACCAGAAAAGACAGAAAATGAAGAGGCCCAGAGAGCCCCGATGAGGAGGACAGGGAGACAGTCTGCGGCCTGGCTTTGAGTGAGAAGGTGTCTGGATTCTACTGTTCCTCCTTGTTTCCCTCCTGTTAGGATGAAGTGAGAGCAAGTTTGACCTGAGGGACCTTGGGGCCTGAGGCCTGGGCCAGAGAAGGCAGGGCAGGGTAGATAAAGGCCTGTGAGGGCCCTCTCTTTCTCCTCCTCCTCTCTTCCCCTTACTCCCCTCCCCTCTGCTTACCCTCCTCCTCTTCACCTCCCCTCCAGGAGATCACTGCCTTTACACCTCCCTGAGACACCAGCTAAGCCATCCTCCTGCCCTGTCCTGAGTGAGAAACCTCTGTGTGCCAGCAGCTTCCATAGAATCTTTGACATCTCATCTGCTTCCTCTTATGACCACAGAATCCTCTAAGTCAGCACTTTTGTCACAGATCAAGAAAAGTACTTCCAGGAAACCCAAGCCGCTAGAGCAGCTGACATGTCATAGCAAGAGGAACAGGCTGGAAACAGTACAATTGTAGAAGTTGCTCAAGGAAGATTGGCCTCGTGGCTCCAGGGCCGTTGCAAAGCTGGGCTGGCTGGTCTCATCTGTTTCTCTGTATCCCCTGGAATAGCTGCTACTCAAAGCCCTCACCTCACACAGATACCATACCATGGCATCATCTGCTCAGCATTCAGCTCCATCATTTGTTTGCCAGTGTGAACCCCAGCACCACTCTGTGGTGTCCTGGCAGAAAAGGGCCAACAAACCAAGATGGCACCCTTTGGGACATTCCACTGGCGAGGGAGCGTCATGCACAGTGAGAGAATGTCTGCAGACCCAGGCTTCCCCACAGACGTGCTCTGGATGCCAAGTCCAAGAACTCTTCACCTTATCCTAGGTCTCAAGTACTTTCTGCTGCATTTATTTTCTAAGAGCTTTGTAGTTTGGGACTTTACATTTACTGATAAGGTCTGTCTTGTGGGGGCGGGGTTGGTGGAGGCACAGACGGCCCATCACGCCAGCAGCATTTATTGGAAAGATGGCCGGGCCATTCTCCACAGATGGCATCTGCATATTGGTGCCCATGTCAAGCTGTGGGACTGTCAAAGTGACAGGGACCATGGATGGCCCCATCTAGTCAGCAGACCTGCAGAATGAAACTCAAGGCCCCTGATGTGCAGAGTTAACCTTCAGCACTCAAAAGCTGCTTCTGCTGACCAGCTCCACAGTGTGGACCACAGCTCCTCAGAGCTCACACAGTCTCTCAGGACCGAAGGATTGGCCAAAGGTTCCTGAACCCAAGGGCCCTGCATCATCATCCCCATGGTGCAGGGCCCTCTGCTGCTTGCAGTGGGCTGCAGACAGCTGAGGACCGCAATGGAGGACAGGACCCAGGACTTCTCACCAGAGTCTCTGCTGCTTGCAGTGGGCTGCAGACAGCTGAGGACTGCAATGGAGGACAGGACACAGGAATTCTCACCAGAGTCTGTGGTGACTGGTTTTGCAATGGAGGACAGGACACAGGACTTCAATTTGACAGGGTTTAGGAATCAGCATGGAATTAAATCTCTGGGCAAGCAGGTGAGGGATTTTCTAGATTGGTTCATTGAGGTGGGAAGATCCACCTTTAGTGTGGGCAGCACCACTCCATGGGTCAAACAAGAAGGAGGAAGTGACCTAAACACTAGTGTTCATCAGTGTCTGCATCCTGACTGTTGACACGACATGGCCAGCTCTGCCTCACACTCCTGCCACCATGCTTTCCACTCCGTGACGACTGTCACCTCAAACTATAAGCTGAAAG
This sequence comes from Orientallactaga sibirica, assembly GCA_036365145.1. Classification (NCBI taxonomy): domain Eukaryota; kingdom Metazoa; phylum Chordata; class Mammalia; order Rodentia; family Dipodidae; genus Orientallactaga; species Orientallactaga sibirica. The sequence continues at coordinate 17,996,149 of JAEOAD010000044.1, read as the reverse complement.
AAGCCATTCCTTCCTTACATTGCTTTTGTCAGTGGCATTTGGGGGTCACAACAGTAAGAAAGAAAAGTAAATAATATTGTGTGTGAGGTCAACCACTCCTAGGTCCCCTGACACCTCTCTCTCTCTCCCACCCTGCACCCATCTCAGAAGCAATATCTCCTCACTCTTTAACACAAACCACTCCTGCTGCAGCTGAAGCCCATTTCCTCTCCAGTCCCCTGTGAAAATGAAAAGCAGCTGGGAAACATCTGGAAATGCTAGCACAGTTGCACTTAAGGTTCTTGGACTGCACTGTCCCTCCCCCAGAATTAAGCAGATGGGGGGCATCTTCCCCTGAGCAGCCCTGGTGCCAGTTTCCTCCTTGCATTGGCATCTGCCCACCAGGGAAGGGGAACAAACCTTAGTCTAAGTTCTCTAACCTTTGTTGACACTGGCCTTGCTTGTGGCACCAGAGTCCCCTGTATCCCTGTAGGACAAGGATAAGACAAGGTGAGATGCCACAGACTAAGCACTGACCATTGCTCTGGAATGTCAGGGAACTCACTCAGCGATGGAGGCCAATCAGAGCCATCCAAAGTGTCGTCTGCTAGAGAGTTAAATGACAGTGGGTTATGGGGGAAACTGCAAATTTTAAATACAATCTGAGAATGAACGACTAGGTGCCGGAAATGTCCCATGCGGCCCACACAGCCCCAACATCTAGGCTGTTCACTCACTTTCCTCCCAACCAGCTTTATTGGAGAGGAAAATGTGGAAATACCAGCTTTCACGGCCCACTGCCAGAGTCACCTGCCTGGTATGAATTTCAAAGAGAAGCCAACCAGGGCAATCCCAGGACCCAGCAGTGGTGGAGGTGTGCAGGGGTCTCCAGGAACTCAAGTAATGCGGGGTGGGTAGACAGAGCCCCAGGTGGGAGGGGGCTCCTGGCTGCCTGGTGGCACGTGCATCCACCCCACTGCTCCTGGGCAAACACAACTAGCACCAGTGCTGGCAAGGCATCAAAGCTGTTAGCTGTGCCTTCTAAGCAGGGGTCCCTGGATTCCTATGACAGACCACAGACACCCGTTGCCAAGGGTCAAAGCAAAGGGCCTGGCCTACCAGGACAGTCCAAATACAGCTCTGTTCTAGTGACGACTGGATCCAGGGACACAAAGAGAAGGGTGGAGGGGTCAGCTCATGCCATGCTATCTCTCTCCCTTCTTGCCTCAAAGGCCACTTACAACCTCTGGGGTCTTATCTGCCTGGCCCACACTCAGTTCCAAGAATTGGGTGGTCCTGCTGGGGTCTGGGCCCCTCCTGAGCCAGACAGTGTGGCCAGGAGAAATGAACCCTCCACTGTCTGACACTGAGCATGTGGCACACTGTAGATGGGTGAGAAGACAGGACATGGAGGATGGGACTGCATGGCAGAAAGAAAGGGAGGGAGGAAGATAGAGGAAGGAAGGAGGGAAGGAAGAAGGGAGGGAGGACTACGCTCATGCACTATTTCCAAACCTCTGAAATTCACACAGACGTTACCTCATGTCACTGTGCAGCAACATCTCAAGGGAGCAGGCAAGAGTTGCAGCTGTCAGAGAAACTGGGCTGTGCATCTAGTATGATGCAGCAAAGAAGTGGTAAAGACCCACCCCTGGGCTCTCTCCTCCGCAAGACGCCGGATGCCTAATTTGGAGAGGAGCCCCAGCCCCGTGCCCAGCACTCCCCTCTCCTCCCGTTCACACAAATCCTAGCAGTTCTCAGCCTGAGGGCTATTCTGGCACAAAAGCATTGCAGCCCGTGTTGTGCACACACACACACACACACAGGCATATGCACATACCCATGCACATGTGCATACACATGCACACGCATGGACACGTCACAGGTATGAGGCACTGATCATGGATGAGCAGCTCCCGATAGATGGCAGGCTGGAGCCAGGAAGTAAACAGCCCACTTTCTCGACCCTCAGGAGATGCCAGTGTGAGGCCTGCCTAACAGTCTACATGAGGCCCCAGTGAGTCACAGTGGTCACCTGCTTAGTCACATGCCACATCTAAGCCAATTCTGCATGGGATCACCTCCCAAATAAATGAACTCATGACAATCCTCCTGCTTCAGCCTCCCAGTGCTGGGACTAGAGGTGTGGCCACCATGCCTGGCTTAAATGACTTAAAGTTATTTTCTGTCTCGGGCTTGCTTCTGAGAAACCCCAAATCAGATTAGCCCATGTGCACCACTACACTGTGTTCAGCTAAGACCTGGGGGGGCAGCTCAGTTGGCATGCATGAAGGAAGCTCCGGGTTCAATCTCCACGTAAACTGGACATGGTAACATATATCCATAATCCAAGCACTAGGGAAGTAGAGGTAGGAAGTTTAGAAGTTCAAGGTTATGGAGCTGGAGAGATGGCTTAGTGATTAAGGAGCTGGTTCAACTCTCCAGGTCCCACATAAGCCAGCTGCACAAGGGGGGCTCACATGTCTGGAGTTCATTTGCAGTGGCTGGAGGCCCTCGCACGCCCATTCTCCCTGTCCCTGTCTCTCTTTCCCCTCTCTCTGTCTCAAATAAATAAAGAAATAAGAAGTTCAAGGTTATTGAAGACAGCATAGGATATATGATACCCTGTCTTTTAACACAAAAACTGACCAATAGAGGAGATCTAATAAGTTCTCTATGATGAGTAAATAATATATGGATGTCCGTCACCCTGGGACGGTAGAGGCGAGCATCGTGCTGCCACACACGTGGCTCTGAATGGCCTCTGTCTGAGGCTGGATCTAAACCCAGGGGACAACATCGAGACCCTTCAGTCACGTCTGTCCCTGGCAGAGTGTGTTGGGAATGATACCGAGTGTGTTTCTGTGTGCCAACCCTGCCCTGGTCTGATGGCTCACAAGACCTCTAAAGCCATCAGCACATGTCACGGTGGTAGCTTCATCAGCTCCCAAAGAGCAAACGTCCCCCTTTTGCCAGCCCAGCTAGGAGTGCCATGAGCAAAGGCACAGCCTGGAAAATGCCAAATCTCCCAGGCAGTCCATGGAGGAGGTAGAGACACAGTGAGAATGGAACCTGCCCACCTGGGTAAGTGGTATACTAAAAATAGACATGACTCACATTGGGCTGGGAGGGCTGAACCACAGTTCCAACAAGAACACACCCGCCCCCACCCTGAACACCACCTAACAGCCAAGGAGCAGAAGTGTGTGTACCGTCTGTGCAGCCCAGCGTGGGCAGGACACACAGTGCACGTTGCTGGCACCAGCCCTTTGTGAGTCACATGGTCAGAAGGGGGGCAGGCGCCTCACGTTCTGCTGAGCATATCCGGAACCATCTGGCCAGGCCCTGGAGCCCGCTTGAAGTCCCTAGATAAACACATCCCGTCACTTAGGAAAACAGAATTACATTTTCCATAGTGATGAAGTAAATCTCCAGGGAGAAGTTACAAAAATGTCCACTGGGCCAAGGGACCATGTGGCTTTGCCAATTAACTAGAACAGGAAGCCCAGGGTCTTTGCACCATGTAATAAAAAGAGAAAAGTGAGCAAGGAAAGAACCACTGGTGTTTCAAGAAAACCGGCAACAGTCCACTGGGATCCGTGTTTCAATTAACCCACTGATGTCCCTCTTCAAGATCCAAGTAACTGAAGCCTGCTTACACTTTTTCAGTTCCTCTACATCACCCAGTTACAGGCAATCTCTGATGTGCAGGCAGGCTCGGATCCAGGGCTGTTTGCAAGATCTGTTTAGAGTTTGAAGTGGATCTTCCCATAGAAATTATACTCACTGATCATAAAGTTAACCCACTGATGTCCCTCTTCAAGATCCAAGTAACTGAAGCCTGCTTACACTTTTTCAGTTCCCTCTACATCATCTGAGGTTTTGCTCCTGTGGGGATTTAATCCTGATGAACAGACCCAGGGAGGCTGTGGATCCCAGTGGAGGTGAGAAGTCATGATGAACAGACGCAGGGAGGCTCTGGATCCCAGTGGAGGTGAGAAGTCATGATGAACAGACCCAGGGAGGCTCTGGATCCCAGTGGAGGTGAGAAGACATGATGAACAGACCCAGGGAGGCTCTGGATCCCAGTGGAGGTGAGAAGTCATGATGAACAGACCCAGGGAGGCTCTGGATCCCAGTGGAGGTGAGAAGTCATGATAAACAGACCCAGGGAGGCTCTGTATCCCAGTGCAGGTGAGAAGACATGATGAACAGACCCAGGGAGGCTCTGCATCCCAGTGGAGGTGAGAAGTCATGATGAACAGACCCAGGGAGGCTCTGCATCCCAGTGGAGGTGAGAAGACATGATAAACAGACCCAGGGAGGCTCTGTATCCCAGTGGAGGTGAGAAGACATGGTAAACAGACCCAGGGAGGCTCTGGATCCCAGTGGAGGTGAGAAGTCATGAGGAACAGACCAGGGAGTCTCTGGATCCCAGTGGAGGTGAGAAGTCATGATGAACAGACCCAGGGAGGCTCTGGATCCCAGTGGAGGTGAGAAGACATGATAAACAGACCCAGGGAGGCTCTGGATCCCAGTGGAGGTGAGAAGACATGATGAACAGACCCAGGGAGGCTCTGGATCCCAGTGGAGGTGAGAAGTCATGATGAACAGACCCAGGGAGGCTCTGGATCCCAGTGGAGGTGAGAAGACATGATGAACAGACCCAGGGAGGCTCTGGATCCCAGTGGAGGTGAGAAGACATGATAAACAGACCCAGGGAGGCTCTGGATCCCAGTGGAGGTGAGAAGTCATGAGGAACAGACCAGGGAGTCTCTGGATCCCAGTGGAGGTGAGAAGTCATGAGGAACAGACCAGGGAGTCTCTGGATCCCAGTGGAGGTGAGAAGTCATGAGGAACAGACCAGGGAGTCTCTGGATCCCAGTGGAGGTGAGAAGTCATGAGGAACAGACCAGGGAGGCTCTGGATCCCAGTGCAGGTGAGACGTCATGATGAACAGATGCAGGGAGGCTCTGGATCCCAGTGGAGGTGAGGAGCAGCCAGGATAGGTTCACAAGAACATGGGTGAGTGGAGAAAGATTGAGTGTGGATATCATCTCATGCTCTGACAGGATTCATGACCTTCTTGAGCCTCAGTCACCTCACCCACAAACAGTCCCTGTGTGTACAGTTGTCCTTAGTAAGTGGTAGAATGTGTGCAGCACCCAAAGGACAGTGCTTGGCTCCAAACAAGTGCTTCACATGTGCTGGCTACTATCTTAACTTTTATGAGTATAAAAGAAGAAGCTTCAATGAAGTCACACAATGTTATGAACAAAGGGCTGGAAAACATCTATTTTCTTCCTAATGTTGTCACCATAACAGGTTCCTGGCAGTGTCTAAGATCTGATGATGAATGGAGGATTGAGTTGGTGGTAGATGAATAGATAGATGAGCTGAGATGAATGGATAGATGGGGATAGATAGGTGGATTGTGATGGATGGATAGATATATCCACTCGTCCATCAATATACATGGATTGATGGACGAGTGGATATACATGGATTCATGGACGGGTGTATATACATTGATTCATGGGTGGGTGGACACACATGAATTGATGAATGGGTGGATATACATGGATTCATAGCTAGGTGGATATACATGGATTCATGGATGGGTAGATATACATGGATTCATGGACGGGTGGATATACATGGATTGATGGATGAGTGGATATACATGGATTGATGGATGAGTGGATATACATGGATTCAGGGATGGGTGGATATACATGGATTGATGGATGAGTGGATATATATGGATGAGTGGATGGGGGATATACATGGATTCATGGACGGGTGGATATACATGGATTCATGGACAGGTAGATATACATGGATTCATGGACCCAGGAGGCTGGATCCCAGTGGAGGTGAGAAGACATGATAAACAGACATGGATATGGACATGGATTCATGGAGGGGTGGATATACATGGATTCATGGACTAGTGGATATACATGGATTAATGGACGAGTGGATATACATGGATTCATGGATGGGTGGATGATGGACCCAGGGAACCAGTGTGGCGGACCATTCCAAGATGGCGATAAACAGACCCAGGAGGCACTGGATCCCAGTGGAGGTGAGAAGTCATGGCTGACTGCCAAGTCTTATGACTAGGCGCCATTTCCTGCTTCTGCCCTTGTGTGGATATCATCTCATGCTCTGTTCACACCTGGACCTCACCCACAAACAGTCCCTGCAGATGTGATGACCTTGTGGATCAGTCCACCAGCAGGTGGTTGTTTGTGCCCTATGAGCTAAAACGCCTTCCTAATGTTGTCACGTGGCTACTGCTGATTGGATGGAGGATTGAGGCTATATCTAGGGTGGAGGGCTGGGAGTCGGGGCTTCCTGTTGTAAAAGGTTCCTGAATAAACTGCTTCAAGAAGAGTTCCTGTGGTCATTGCCTTATTCTGCTGGTCGGACTGGATGTGAGTGGATATACATGGATTCATGGAGGGGGATATACATGACAGGTGGATATACATGGATTAATGGACGAGTGGATATACATGGATTCATGGATGGGTGGATATACATGGATTCATGGAGGGGTGGATATACATGGATTCATGGACTAGTGGATATACATGAATTCATGGACTAGTGGATATACATGGATTGATGGATGAGTGGATATACATGGATTGATGGACGAGTGGATATACATGGATTGATGGACGAGTGGTATATATGGATTCATGGATGAGTGGATATGCATGGATTCGTGGATGAGTGGATATACATGGATTCAGGGATGGATGGATATACATGGATTGATGGACGGGTGGATATACATGGATTCATGGATGGGTGAATATACATGGATTCATGGATGGGTGGATATACATGGAATCATGGAGGGGTGGATATACATCGATTGACGGATGGGAGGTTAGTTGTAGGGATAGACCAATCCAAAGATGGATGGATTGGAATCATGTACATCCTGTCTTCCTGTATCCCACCACCACCTCTGGTTTGAGTTTGATGCCCTTCCCTCAGACCTCCTCCTGGGCCTGCTATAGGCTTTGAAGCAATTGAAGACCACCACCAGCACCCGTGTACTAATTGCAACTTTCTAACCCAGATTCCGAGGAGTCATCTCTTTGTCCTAGCTCTTCTTTAGACTGCTTCCCTCAGTGCTGATCCACAAGACCACAGCAGCAGAAGTGTTCTCCATAATTGTCCCTTTCCCCCATGTCACCCCATGATTGTCATTCTCCCATTGTATTAGTCAGGGTTCTCTAGAGGAACAGAATGGATAGAATGAATTGTATTAAAAGGGAATTTATTGGATTAGCTTACACAGTCCAGCAATAGCAGGTTGCAGGTCCGAGAGTCAAGAAACCCAGTAGCTGCTCAGTCCATGAGGCTGGAGGCCTCAGCAGTCCCAATCCGGCACTAAAGGCCTGGAGGCTTCCTGGAGAGACGCTGCTCTTCAAGTCCACCCTGGTCTTCAGTCCACACTGGAGAGCAGCAACACCAAGCAGCAAGTACCAAGCGGAAAACACTAAGCAGCAAGCACCCAGTGGCAAGCAGCTAGCAGCACCGGCAGCCAGGTGGGAGAGAGAGCCTTTCTTCCCAGAGCTCCTTTTTATCAACCAGCCCCCTCCTCCAAGAGGGGCCGCCCACTCTGGGCTGCCCACTCTGGGGGAAGGGCTCACCCCTGGGGGAAGGATTCTTCCTTTAGTTAATCCTTCCTAGAGGCAGCCTCAGAAACACACTTATGAGGAATGTCTGTGGATTCCTAAACAAATCAAGTTGACACAAACTTAACCATCACAAGTCCACCCCTTGTCAACTTGACACCAAACCATATATCTTTACATTCTACTTAATTTCCAAATGAAGACAGTAACAAGGTCATAATTCCGCCTAACATGATATAACTATCCCTTGTACAACCAGAAATGCACAATCATCCCCCCCACACACACACAAAGCAAGTTCCTTGAGGAAGGCTTAGTCTCATATAATAAGTCAAATATAAATTCAACAGTGGTTAACTAGCAATATGATCTTAATCAGTATTAATTACCTAATAGAGAAAATAGAGGAAGAACAAAACATCTTAATATTGGTGTACATATGTACAAACACTTTAACAAGGTAAGACAGGAACACTCATGGCAATTACAGTCCACGTTTTTGTAACTGGTCCTGTGGCCTTAGCTGGTATTTGTTACTGCCTTCTTCTACTACCCATTCAGTATTTCCTCCACCTTCAGCAAGCACCTCAGCAGGTCTTGGTTCTTTACCTGGAGGAGTGACCCATACCTTCATTCCTGAAGGATCTGGGCCATTTACCACATTGCCTTGATTGGGTTGTTGCAGTTGTCCATTGACTTTGATAACAGGGCATGGTAACACCAAGAGATGCCCTAGAGAATCTCCAGCACTCCAGACATACTCTTCCTTACCTCCATTGTGGAGGAGCAGTCCAATTTCCCCCTGGTAGTCTGGATCAATCACCCCTGCTAACACTGTAACTCCTTTCTCAGCCTGTGCACTCAAGGGCATCAGGAGCCCAAAGTGGCCAGGGGGATGTCTTAGCTTCCAGTTCAATGGAATGTTCTTTGTGCCTCCAGGCAAAAGCACTCCCCCCTCTGGAACCAAGATCTCTAGGCCAGCAGAGCGTAAGGTTGTGGGTACAGGAAGCAAAAAGTTGGATAATGGGTCGGTCACTTTGGGTGATGGTAAGTGGTACCATTCCCATTTCCACCCCTTGATTCCTGGACCCGTGAATCCGGGCTATAGGAGAAACAGCACCATATATAGGATGCTGATTCAGAGCATATACAGCCTGCTGGAGGACACGGCCCCAGCCCTCCAAGCTATTGCGACCTAGTTGGCACTGCAGCTGTTTCTTTAAAAGGCCATTCCACTGCTCTATCAAGCCAGCTGCTTCAGGGTGGTGGGGCACATGGTAAGACCAGTGAATTCCATGATCATGAGCCCACTGCTGTACTTCCTTGGCTGTGAAGTGAGTTCCTTGGTCAGAAGCAATGCTGTGTGGAATTCCATGACGGTGGATAAGGCATTCTGTAAGCCCACGGATGGTAGTTTGGGCAGAAGCATTACGTGCAGGAAAAGCAAATGCATACCCAGAATAAGTGTCTATTCCAGTAAGGACAAAACGCTGCCCTTTCCATGATGGAAGAGGTCCAATATAGTTGACTTGCCACCAAGTTGCTGGCTGGTCACCCCGTGGAATACTACCATATCGGGGGCTCAGAGTTGGTCTCTGCTGCTGGCAGATTTGGCACTCAGCAGCAGCAGTAGCCAGGTCAGCCTTAGTTAGTGGAAGTCCATGTTGTTGGGCCCATGCATAACCTGCATCCCTGCCACCATGGCCACTTTGTTCATGGGCCCATTGGGCAATGACAGGGGTGGCTGAGGAAAGAGGTTGACCACTGTCCACAGAACGTGTCAGCTTATCTACTTGATTATTAAAGTCCTCCTCTGATGAGGTCACCTTCTGATGAGCATTAACATGGGACACAAGTATCTTTATATCCTTTGCCCATTCAGAGAGCTCTATCCACATACATCTTCCCCAAATGTCCTTTTCACCAATTTTCCAATCATGCTCCTTCCATGTCCCGGACCATCCTGCCAAACCATTGGCCACAGCCTATGAATCAGTGTATAACCGCACATCTGGCCATTTTTCTTTCCAAGCAAAATGCACAATCATGTGCACTGCCCATTGTGAAGACTTCCCTTCACCACAGTCCTTCAGAGTTGTCCCAGAAAGGGGCTGTAATGCTGCAGCTGTCCACTTCTGGGATGTGCCCGCATAGCATGCTGAACCATCTGTAAACCATGCCCTGGTCTTCTCCTCTTCAGTCAACTGATCATAGGGCACACCCCATGATGCCATAGGTGCATGCTTGGGGATCAGAAGGCATTGAAAGAGGAGTAGCAACCATAGGCATTTGGGCAACCTCCTCATGTAACTTACTTGTGCCTTCAGGGCCTGCTCGAGCCCGATCACGGATATACCACTTCCACTTGATGATGGACTGCTGCTGTGCACGTCCAACTTTATGGCCTGGTGGGTCAGATAACACCCAGCTCATAATGGGCAGCTCAGGTCGCATAATAACTTGATGGCCCATTGTCAAGCGTTCAGTTTCTATTAAGGCCCAATAGTAAGCCAAGGGCTGTCTCTCAAAGGGAGAATAATTGTCTGCAGATGATGGCAGGGCCTTGCTCCAGAATCCCAAGGGCCTCCGGTGTGATTCACCTATGGGGGCCTGCCAAAGGCTCCAAATGGCATCCCTATCTGCCACTGACACCTCAAGTATCATTGGATCTGCTGGATCATATGGCCCAAGTGGCAGAGCCGCCTGCACAGCAGCCTGGACCTGTTAAAGAGCCTTCTCTTGTTCTGGGCCCCACTGAAAACTAGTAGCTTTCCGAGTCACTTGGTATATGGGACGGAGTAACACACCCAAGTGAGGAATGTGCTGTCTCCAAAATCCAAATAGGCCCACTAGACGTTGTGCTTCCTTGTTAGTGGTAGGAGGGGCCAGGTGCAACAACTTATCCTTCACCTTAGAAGGAATATCCCTGCATGCCCCACACCACTGAACTCCTAGAAATTTCACGGAGGTGGAAGGTCCTTGAATTTTGGATGGATTTATTTCCCATCCCCTGATGCGCATATGCTGTACCAGCAACTCCAGAGTGGCTGCCACCTCCTGCTCATTCAATCCAATCAGCATAATGTCATCGATATAATGGACCAATGTGACACCTTGTGGAAGGCACAGACAATCAAGATCCCTGCGAACTAAGCTATGACACAGGGCTGGAGAGTTAATATAACCTTGAGGTAACACAGTAAACATGTACTGCTGACCTTGCCAGCTGAAGGCAAATTGCTTCTGGTGGTCCTTATGGACAGGTATGGAGAAGAAGGCATTCGCAAGATCAATAGCTGCATACCACGTACCAGGAGATGTGTTAATCTGCTCAAGTAAAGAAACCACATCTGGTACAGCAGCTGCAATTGGAGTCACCACCTGATTAAGTTTCTGATAATCCACTGTCATTCTCCAGGATCCGTCTGTCTTCTGAACAGGCCAAATAGGGGAGTTAAAGGGAGATGTGGTGGGAACCACCACCCCTGCATCCTTCAAGTCCTTTATAGTGGCATTAATCTCTGCAATTCCACCAGGGATGCGATACTGTTTCTGGTTCACTATTTTCCTTGGTAGAGGGAGCTCCAATGGCTTCCATTTGGCCTTTCTAACCATAATGGCCCTCACTCCACAAGTCAAAGAACCAATGTGGGGGTTTTGCCAGCTCCTAAGTATATCTATCCCAATTATGCATTCTGGGACTGGGGAAATAACCACAGGATGAGTTCGGGGACCCACTGGACCTACTGTCAATCTAACATTCGCCAAAACTCCATTGATCACCTGACCTCCATAAGCACCTACTTTAACTGGAGGGCCACAATGCCGGTTGGGGTCTCCTGGAATCAATGTCAATTCAGAGCCAGTGTCCAGTAAGCCCCGAAAAGTCTGATTATTTCCTTTTCCCCAGTGTACAGTTACCCTAGCAAAAGGCCGTAGGTCCCTCTGAGGAAGGATAGGACTAAGCTTAATATTGAAACTTTTGGGGATTATGGGAGGGTTCTTCCTCAAAGGGACCCGGCCACCCCTTCAATCAAGGGGTTCAGGATCTGTAAACTGGCTCAAGTCTGGAAACTGGTTAAGAGGCCTTGATTCTCGGTTGCTATAATTTAAAGTAGCCTTTGGGTTCTTTGCTCTGGAACTTTTCTGCTTATACAGATCAAGCAGGAACTTAGTAGGCTTTTTATCTATTTCACTTCTGGGAACACCATGATTAAGCAGCCAGTACCAAAGGTCTACACAAGTCATACTGTTACGAGTATTGTTTTGCCTGCGCTGTCCATTACAGTAAACATGCTCATCTTGCCTTTGGTGATTCAGTGCTGATACTTGGCCCTTGTTACCCTGAGAGCCAGTTAGACCCATTGCATCTAAGTCACCTAATGCAGCAACTGTGGCTTCCATTGTGATGTCTTCTTTACATAAAAGACCAATGATTGGGGACTTTAAGTGTGCTGGTGCTCCCCTCACAAATCTGTTTCTTATAGTCTTAGTGAAGGGCACATCTTCTGCACACTCCCATTGCAGGCTTAAAGATGAGTTTACATGGTAAATCCACTCCAGCATTCCAAGTTCTCTGAGCCTTTTAATCCTTTCATCAACATTAAGCCAAAGGATATCAGGCAGCTCAAGCTCATTCACAGTAGGCCATCTTTGGATCCATACTTCAGCCAACCAATCAAATAAACTCTTGGCACTCTTCCAACTGCATGAGCTGCAGTGTTAAATCTAAAATCTCTGGTTAGTGGACCCATTTCAATAAATTCAGCTTGATCTAATTTTATATTCCTTCCTCCATCATCCCACACCCTTAAAATCCATTCCCACATATATTCCCCATGCTTCTGCCTGTACAAGTTAGAAAGCTCCTGAAGTTCTTTAGGGGTGTATCTCACTTCCTCTTGAGTCACGCTTTCTAACTCCCCTTTAGGGCCATGCCTAGCCTTATGCCTTGTTATAGGCCTCGAGGCAAAGATGGGTGGGCTCTGAGAAGCATCAGCACATCCTGCAGGGAGGGTCATTACTGCTTCCTCAGACAAAGAAGGAGTGATTCCCTTAGGAAGTGGGGGTGGGGATGCACTTGCAGCTAAAGGAGGGAAAGCCACATTCTCATGCAAAACAACTTCTTCAGAATCTGAGAGTTCAGTGTCCCCAGATTCTTCAGGATCTTCCCATACATACCCACCCCAAGTCATGGGAACCCACTCTTTTCCAACCAATGCCCTCACTTTAACTTCTGATAGCTTGTGAGGCTGGGAATTGAGCTTACTCTGCAGGTTAGCTAATCTTACAATGAGAGTTTGAGTTTGGTTTTCTGCAATTCGAGCCCTGTTCTGACTAGACAGGAGATTTTCCTCCAGGGCACCCTTAGAAACCTTCAGATCATGTACGTGGGTCTTAAGCTTGGAAATTTCCTTTTGGAGCTTCTGCTTTTCTCCCAACAGTTTATCTAGAGATGCCAGAAGAAACCATCCAGCATCATCATTCGTCTTACTTTTCCACAAATATTCAAAAGTTCTAGATACAGAGTCACTAAATTCCTTTCTCCTCACAAGATATGACTCAGAATCACTAAATACATCTATCTCACGGAGTTCGTTAAATAGTTCACACCATGGATTATTAGTGCCCTCCTTATTACCACTTAAAATGCCCTCCTTATTACCAGCAGAGCCTTTAGTGGTACTAGAGTTGGAGAACCAACTCCACAGAGCACCAAGCCTACTAGGGAAATCCATCCTTACAATTCTGTTTCTCTAGAACCACTCCTGGTACCACATCTGTATTAGTCAGGGTTCTCTAGAGGAACAGAATGGATAGAATGAATTGTATTAAAAGGGAATTTATTGGATTAGCTTACACAGTCCAGCAATAGCATGTTGCAGGTCCGAGAGTCAAGAAACCCTGTAGCTGCTCAGTCCACGAGGCTGGAGGCCTCAGCAGTCCCAATCCGGCACTGAAGACCTGGAGGCTTCCTGGAGAGATGCTGCTCTTCAAGTCCACCCTGGTCTTCAGTCCACACTGGAGAGCAGCAACACCAAGCAGCAAGTACCAAGCAAGCACCCAGCAGCAAGCAGCTATCAGCACCAGCAGCCAGGTGGGAGAGAGAGCCTTTCTTCCCAGAGCTTTTTATCAACCAGCCCCGTCCTCCAAGAGGGGCTGCCCACTCTGGGCCGCCCACTCTGGGGGAAGGGCTCACCCCTGGGGGAAGGATTCTTCCTTTAGTTAATCCTTCCTAGAGGCAGCCTCAGAAACACACTTATGAGGAATGTCTGTGGGTTCCTAAACAAATCAAGTTGACACAACTTAACCATCACACCCATCAAATTGGCTCTCATTTCTCAACTCATCTCCAGCCTTCCTCTGTTATCTGAAAAGCAAAATCAAGTCCATGCTGCCTAATGGTACTTTTCCTTTTGAGATCCCACTAGCACCTTAAGTCCAAAATTTGAATGCCCTCTTGCCCTTGTTTCCTGCCTCAAGTATTTCTGCTCCTCCTCCTGGATCTCCTTACTCCTCTTGGTCACAGTTTGGGGCTGTCAAGTCCCTATCACTTCCTCTCCTTCTCCCCGACTAATCAGTGGGGAATTATAGGGAGCGCCGTACTGTCTGCACATCCTCCCAGTCTTTGGACCTTTTTTCTTTTTTTCATTTTTTCATTTTTTGGTTTTTCAAGGTAGGGTCTCACTCTAGCCCAGGCTGACCTGGAATTCACTATTTAATCTCAGGGTGGCCTCGAACTCATGGCAATCCTCCTCCCTTTGCCTCCCAAATGCTAGGATTAAAGGCATGCACCACCACGCCCAGCTGGACCTTTGCTTGAGTTCATGGTTCTCTCCTGATGACTCTATTGCACTCATCCCACAAGACACCAGGAAAACAAATGCTAACAGCACCCAACTCCCAAAGTCACAGTGGCTAACACGCCACCAGCTTCCCTTTCACTGCGTGACTTGTCTGTTACAGTGTGAAAACCATCTCAAGATTCAGCAGCTGAAAGCCACTCCCATTCTATTATCCCCCCCCAATTTGGTGGGTTCAGCTGGGTGGTTGTTTTGCTCTGCTGGATATAGGCTGGGAGGCTGTCAATTAGGGCCAGACTGGGCTGAAACACCCAAGGTGGCTCACACACACATTTGGCATCTCGACAGGGATGACCTCAGTGCTGGGCTCAGCTGAAATACTAATGTAGCTGATCATTTCTCCCTCTCCAGGTAGCCTCAGGTCCTTTTCCCCTTCTCATGCTAGTCTTACACAGTAGTTGGGCTTCCTATGTGGCAGCTCAAAGCTTTCAAAGATGGAAAAGCTTGGATCCATAAGAGAAATGGCCTCATGTCTGTTGGCTCAAGGGAGCGGAAAGCTGCCCCAGTCCAGGATAGGAGAAAGGTACCAGGAGATGTGGTTCTTTGGGGCCATCTTTGAAGACTAGCTACCATACAGTCTTGTGACACCAGTCATTTCCCATCATTAGCCAACATCACGTGCAATTTGTGGTCTCACAGAGGAAATGAAGAGAGAGAAGAGAGGAAGAGGAGGAGGAAATGAAATGAGTTTAATCACCTCCTCTGAGAAGTGAAGTGACACTTCCATTCACATTCTGTGGACAAGGCCCATCACTTGATTCCCAAATTGACTACTGGCAGTCTTGGAAGTAAGACAGAACTCGGGCTCCTGGGCTGACTTATCTGTCTCTGCCCACCTTCTGCTTCCTATACAGAAGGGTGCCCAGTGTTGGTGAGCATAAGCAAGGTGGGAGGGGGCCCTGGGTGTGGAGGCCATGGCATGCCCAGGACCTCCTTGCTCTCAGATTCAGTGGGCATTACTAATCCAAAGAAAACAAAGCTTAGTAACCCCAGAAAGTCAGCCTCTATCTTCTTTCCCAAGTAGTCTGTGGTGTTGGCTGAGTGGAAGGAATTCATGCCTCTCCAGGGTGGGGGGTGTTTGTGTGTGAGAGTGATTTGTTTGAGGGGTGATGGTTCCCACCCAGTTAATGAGGAGACACACAGCATCATTGTGGGAGGCAAAGCTGGGCACGCTGGGCAGGTCAATGATGTGCCCTTTTCACAACACTAGGCCCAATTCAGGGGCCATACTAGAGCAGAGGTGGAGAAGCCACAGGGCAATCCAAAAACAACAAAACACTGGACCTAGAAGTGAAGGTGGAAGGGGCCGGGATTAACACACAAGAGAACAGGAAATGACTCGGTACCAAGGGCCTGAACACAGCAGGCCTTCTAGAATGTAAACGTGGGGGTCCAGCAGGACAGACTGGGGCACTGCCTCCATCACATCCCAGCTGTGAGTCTTCAGCATGTCACTCAGCCTCTCTGAACGTCACTTTTCTCGTCTGTGAAACAGTCCTATGACTCCCTCACTGTGTCCTATGACCATGGAAGGGAAGGGTGTGCACAGCTCCTAGGGGATGCTTGTGTGTGTAGTACAGTGGCCATCTCTGTTAGAATAGCATGACTCCTACAAGTCACCTTGTTATGGAAAGAAGAGATCACGAGTAGCCAGTGACAATGACAGCCAAATCCTAGTGTGCAGCAGAGACCTTCTGAGCTCTAGCCCTTTCTCTGGTAATGTCCTTTCCTCACGCCCTCTGCATGACCCACCACGAATGCTTTAGAGTGGAGAATTGTTCCTACAAGTTACAGCAAAGAACCTGAGCAAACTGGGGCAACCTGCCTTATACAGGTTCAAAGATGCTCTGGAGAGCCAGGACTCAGGAAAGCGCGAGCCTGGAAGCTGCTGGAAAGCTGGGCACAGCAGAGGCCACGCTATGTGATCTGAGACCTCACCGAGACAGGTGGAAGGCGGCCTGGACCCGCTGGACAATGCACAGTGTGGGATTGTTGGCAGGAACCAGGCAGGGCGCTTGGGGTGGAGGGGGGCGCAAAGGCAAGGAGACAGGCTCAGCTATTTCTGACAATCTGCCTCAGCGCCAGTGAGTTGCCTGAGAGGGAACACTCTGTCACTGGAGGGAAAGGGGTGTCCTTTAGGGCTTTAGCCATGGCAGTTTTAACATTGTGTCACGGATTGGCTCCACTGGCCTTACTACTTTGGAAACATTCAAAATGGGACTTTGGTTTCAAAGAATCCATACTAGAGTTTCAAGCAAATAGATTTGGTACATAGAGGAGACAAGTGACAGAGAGAGCATGGGTCAGCACCGCATGAGGACCACAGCTATGCGGACAAAAATCACATTCAACACAGAGGGTTCTAATGAGTCCAAGGTCCCAAATCCACATATTTCCAGCAACCAGCAGGAAGTGTAAAGGAGGAAAGAGTGCCTGGTGTGGCATAGCAGAGGCCACAGGAAACCAGGGAGGACACGGTCAGCACCCATGGCCACACCCAGTGCTGGTGAGGAAGCAATGCAGGCCCAGGCCTGGCAGACTCTGTTTACTGGGAGAAGTTGGACAACGTATTCCGACTTCTTTTGTCTCCTTTTGTTTGGACACGGGGCCTCACTGTGTTACCAGATTAGCTTGAAGCTCTTGGACTCAAGCAATCCTGCTGCCTCATCTAACCAAGTAGCCAAGACCACACACACACACACACACACACACACCCACTAGCCCACTCGTATCAGGTGTTAGAATGTGAATAGCTGACTGGAAAGTCCTAAGACATGTGTGAGCCACACAGATGACAGCCTTCCATGAACCTGCAGCGCCCCCACCCCAATGGCAGATAGGAGCAGGGATGCTGTGGCTGGAGATCCCACCCCACTGCTGTCCCAGCAAGAACAAAGCCAAGGCTGCGTGGCTGTGACGTGGGCATAGAAGGACTAGCCGGAATCTTGCCCGCCTCTTCCACAGAGAGAACGGCAGGCCACTTAAAGGGGGTGACTTGGGCTTTTCTCGTTTCATGAACATGTTCAAACAGATAGCAAGGCTGACAGAACCTCTGGGGACACCTGACTCTTCTCATCCAGATTCAGCCCTGGCATTGCCTGCCACCTACTTTACCCAGTGACCCACCTCTCAGGCTCTGTGCCACCCACCTATGCAGAATGCACGGATGTTTGGATTATTGAACAGGAGGGTTTGAGGGCTGATCCATTCTCTTGTCTGTTTGTTTCAGATTCACATCTGAGCTTCCCTTCTCATGCTTGGTAGTGAAAAGCAATGTCCTTCTCAGGCCATTGTGTTCCTGCTCCTGGCTGGGCTCAGACATGCAGGCTCTGGTGGAGGTCAGGCAGCCAGATGGGAAAGTCTCCCCACTCCCACCTGAGGTGACACTGAGGTGGTTACCTCATGCCCTCAAGTCTCCAGATACACCAGACGTGCTTGCATTGATTCCAGCTTCCCTCAGGGCACACCTCTCAGGCTCCCATGGTTCCCCCACACTCACGATGGGCCTGGGGGAGCAGTGCCTGGTGGCTCTTGCAGGTCTCACTACCGTGCATTTTGTTTCTTACTCCTTTCCATCCCTGGAGCAACATCTTGTATCCAGACCACTGTGTGACCTTGTGAACCCAGTTCTGCCATCCTGGCCAGACCTTGGCTGCAGTAAGCATCTAGCGGGTGGGTGATTTTCCATCTTCTAGGGAGCTTCGGTCGTGCAGAGACATGGCAGAAGTGTGTGGTGGTCAATGCACACAAATGGAGGAGAGGGAGACAGGGTATTAGGAAAAAGCCCCAGATCCTGATAGAGTCTGGCACTGGAGAGGAGGGAAGGAGGATTGTGCAGGGAGACAGAGCCTCCCACCATGATGTGAACATGCAGGCCGTCCTCGGGAAGAGCCACGTGGACAGAAGCCACCAAGCTCTGGTCCCTGTGTGCCCAGATCAGCACTGTTCTGCAGCTGCCTGCTCAGGGCCCTCAGCTCACACACTTCCACAGATGCGGAAGGCGGAGGCAGAAGCTGCCAGCCAACTCTCTCCTCCGGCTTTCCAGCATGTTCTTTCTGGAAGGAAGATCTAAGCAATGCATTGCCATATCCACCACAGCAGACTCATCTTTGGGGGGAAAAATGTCTAATTTACATCTTGATTCCCTCCTGAAGGAGCTCCATGTGAGTGAGAAGTGAACAAGAAGGGGGGGGCCTAGCCTCGGGGTACTGATGTATGGCATTCTGGTGCCAAAAGTCTCTTCCCCACAGACACTTAAATAGCTGATGAGCCTCAGGAGTCCAAAGCAGATGGGATGATTAGAGCCCAGCTGGGATGAGTTAAATTATCTACAGAGCAGAGAAACACTGGAAGAGAGAAATCCCCTGTGGTTGTCAGTGAGACGTGGGAAACTCTGCTGCAAAACTGACATCCGTTACCTGCTCCGGCTCCAGGCCAAAACCTCCCACTTGGATTTGAGGAAACCTATTCTCCTTGGCTGGTTGTAGTTCGAGTAAAAGAAAGTGTTTTAAATGTACAGTTCAGTAACTTTTGACATGTGTGTATACTTATGCACTTAAGTATTCGTTTTGAAGAGTTTCAACAATCATAAAAGCACATACCCACAGACCCACCACCTCAGTGACAATACAGGACATTTTTCTCAACCAAAAGAGAAAAACAGGGTGGAAGAGATGGCTTAGCGGTTAAGGTGCTTGCCTGCAAAGTCAAAGGACCAAGGTTCGATTCCCCAGGACCCATATAAGCCAGATACACAAGGGGGCTAAGCTGTGAATTCGATTTGCTTGTCTGGAATGTCATGTAAATGGAGCTATCTTCTATGCACTCGCTGTGCCTGGTCACCTTCACCTGGAGTTGTCCTGCTCGTCCTCAGTTTACCTCTGCATTGCAGAGAGGTTCCTTGACAGGAAAACACTGCAGTGTATTCTACTTCCTGTTGTCAGACGTTTGTTGGGTTCCATAATGCTATGGATACTTGTGTATAAAGTCTCATTTCTGTTGTAACCCATTTCATTTTGCCTTTTTCTTAGAGGTAATTGTAAATGCATAAGCCACTCTAAGAAATAGCACAGAGAGATCCACATGCCCTTGACCTTGTTTTCCTCAATGGCCAACGTGTTACACAACTGCCATGTTATATCACCACCAAGAAATTAGCTGGTCCAATCTAAGGACCTCACAAGCTGCAGAGGGGGGAGTTAGTGGGTGTGGTGTGGGTGTGTGTGTGTGTGTGTGTGTGTGTGTGTGTGTGTGTTTAGTTACAGGCAACTTTTTTACAAGTGTAATTTGTATAAACACCGCCTCAGTCAAGACACAGAAAGATCTGTGAAGCTCCACATGTTTATAGCCATAGCCATCCCTCCTGCCCTATCCCCAGATCAGGCAACCATGAACCTGACCTCCATCTCTATAAATTTTCCACTTTAAGAATGGAATTACTGCTGGGCGTGGTGGCGCACGCCTTTAATCCCAGCACTTGGGATGCAGAGGTAGGAGATCATCATGAGTTCGAGGCCACCCTGAGACTGACTACATAGTGAGTTCCAGGTCAGACTGGGCTACAGCAAGACCCTACCTCAAAGAAGAAGAAGGAGGAGGAGGAGAAGAAGAAGAAGAGGAAGAAGAGAAGGAGGAGGAGGAGGAAATCATGATCTGTGTGTCAATCACTCTATCTGCCCCACCTATTTTTATTTTTTTATGAGAGAGCAAATTGGTGCACCAGGGCCTCCAGCCACTGCAATCAAACTTCAGACGTGTGTGCCACCTTGTGCACTTGTGTGAACTTGTGCACTTGCATCACCTTGTACACCTGGCTTATGTGGGATCTGAAGAGGCAAACATGGGTCCCTAGACTTTGCAGGCAGGTGCTTTAGCCACTTAGTCATCTCTCCAGCTCGTATGCCACCATCTTTATTACTGTGACCCTAAAATAACCCCTAACACTGTAATCTACTCATCTTTAAGGAAGCAAAAGGGTTTGAATAGATTTCTATTTCACTTCTCTCTCACTTTAGAAGATCCTGTGGGAGATGGACCACAAGTCAGAACTGGAAGAGAACAAGAGGTGAGGGAGGGGAAGAAAAGAGCTGGATGCCCCCACAGGTGGACTCTGAGTAGGGCTCTCATCACAGGGGTCTGGACATCTGGACCAAGGCTGGCTGGGCCAGTTTCAGGGATGTGGGGCACATGGAGGAGCCAGACTCGGCCGGGTTATCGAGGCTGCATTTATTGCTACATGTTACTACTGCCTGCGGCTACCAAGTGCACCATTCAGTCCCTGCGCCTCAGGCATCTTCCCTGACTGGAGTTCTCCAGAACTCTAGCAATGACAGACAAGGAGTTGGTAGACAGAATTCCAGTTTCAGAGATGATCGTATTAAGTGAGTTAATCCAGTCTCAGAAAAACAAATCTTATATGCTTTCTCTCCTTGCTGGTTCCTTGGTTTTATAGAAAGACATAAATTCATGTATGTGTGTATAAGACATGAAAGTAGAAGCAATTCTGTCTAGGGGGACAAAGAGGGCTACCAGGAGAGGGAAAGAGAAAGGGGGTAAGGGACATGGGGGAAATATGCTCAACACACACTATGTACTTGTATGTAAACAAAATAATTTTTAAATAATAAAATAAAATCCTGGTTTCCCCAGCCCATGGCTGGGATAATGCAGGCAACATCCTTGATTGCCGGCAGTGTGGAGTTCCAGCTGCCCACAGTGGTAGCTGGCTGGATAATGCCAACAAAACCGTGGTTCAGATGAAAGGAAATGTTCCAACAAGTTGGGGCACAGGTAGCCCTTGACTTGCCTGTGTTTGCATTGGTACCCATACGATCCACCATCTTTCTTGGGTCTCCTACAATGGACTCTTCATAGCAGTTAATAAATGCCTCAGATAGTGTAAGGGCCAGAAAGAACAGCCTGCATCCACTCAGGTGGGGCTGGGAAGGGCTACAGATCCCAGCCAGGCAGGCAGATGGCCTGAGCAGACAGAGGTCAGCCTCTGTGGAGCTGGTGTTGCTATCTGGCCCCGTGTGGCTGCTCTTCCCTTTAGAGTCAGCATAGTGACCTGAAGAGGCCGGTAGAGGGCATGAGAGGGACGAAGAATTCAGCAGGTCGAGGAGGTGTGGCCACCCCAGTGGGCTCCAAGAGGCCTGACCAGCAAGGCTGGGAGGAACCTGCTCCCAGGAGTGGGATGAAGCAGTGGACATCAGCTCCTGAAGCACTGGTCCTTGGAACAACTGGCCTGTGCTCCCTCTGATGCTAAGCAAGCTCCAATGCAGAGGCTGGTGCCTAGGGCTAGCCCACTACAGGGAGGCAGTAGGCAGCATGGGACTCTGCAGGTGTCTGAAGAGGGGGTGTGGGGGGACAGGTGCTTGGCTGCAGAAAAGGGAACTTAAGTGCTGGGCTGGACAGTTTACAGCACATCCCGCCATGCGGTGTGCGTGGGCCTGGACCAGGCAGGTGTGGGGGGTTGGAAGGAGGGTCAGGAAGAGCAGGATCTTAGAAGTCCAAGAACATGTCCTGGTGCCTAAAGGAGATCAAATATCTGCACCTGAGACTCGGCATCACCAACCAGTGACCTCCAGAGTGGACCTCAGCCACATCATCCTTGGATAACTTCAGGAACCTCAGTGGCCCCCATGGCCTTTGAGGAGACGCTGTGCCGTCGAGACACAGAAGCCATGCTTGCCCTCAGAGCAGCTTGAGTGGGTCCCCTACTCCACCCGAGACCTTTGCACAGTCAGTTAAGGGACATTCAGACTCACCGTGCCTCAGTCCCCTTGTCTATAAAGCGAGTCTGTCAGGCTCGCTGCCTACCCACAAGCCTGCTGTGGGGACTAAGGTCACATAAGGAATACCTAGCACAGAGCTATAAATGATAAGGACTCAATATCATCAGGGCTGCTGTTAGCATCACAAGGGAGCAGATGATGCAGCAGGGCCTGGGCTTTGCCTGGAGTCAGAGCAGAACCCCTACACCTGGCCCAGACGCCACTCTGGTGATACGCTGGATCCTCCAGAGCCCCAGGTCAAGGTCCCCTCTCCTCTTCTGAAGAAGTGGCCGTTCTCTTAGGATTAGAAGCTTAGGCCTAGAGTTCCACTTACTCATTCAATGACCATTTCTGAGGTCACTATAGGTGTGGGGGTGTGGCCGAAACAGGACACAAGGGACCCTGAGTGTTAGAGGCAAAGGAATGGAGTTCTTTCTTCCACTGGGTAGCTGACCTGGGCTGCCTCCCCAGAATGCCTGTCCCCAAAGCTCCAGAAGCCCATGTGACCAGGGTGCTGAGAAGGCCTGGGTGCAGTTAGTAGCTGGTTACACTGCTGCTATCGACGTTGTTAAGGTATAAGCTTGGGCCCTGGCAGCCTTAGTAAGCTAGACTCAGCCACCCTTGCTCAACTTGCCAATTAGAGAGACAACAGTGAGAAATGTATTCAACGAGGCCTCACTGGGAAGGGGACCAGATAAAGAGGACCAGAACCCCAAGTCCATCCTCTGAGCGCCGACATGAGGTTTCGGTTAACAGAGGTCTAGAGGCAGGCATAGCTAAGCCAAGATGGTCAAGGTGTGGTCGTCCGCCTTACCAACCCAGTGTCATCTCCACTCTACATTGTCTTCCTTCAAGGGACTTGACAAGTTGTCAGAACTGTGTGACATCTCCCCCTCTGGCTGGCACCAGGGCTTCATGAGATTCCCCGAGGAAATTCCAATTCCTGGAAGACCACTGTGTCTGATAGCCAAGGGGAGGGCAGCCTCTCTTTAGAATATCTTTGCTGACACCCGAGTGGGTGGTCACGTCTCCACTACTGCTTAATTGGGAGCACAAAGGATGCTCCAGTCTCTGGAGTCCACAGCTGGAAGGGCTCTGGAAGAGTTTAAAATGACACTTCATCTCCCTTCTCCCCTTCATCTGCCTCCCAGACACTGGTTCTGTGGCCTCTGTCTTCCCACTGGGTTCAGCCAGCAAGGGGCCAGCAGAGCCTGGAGAGCAGAAGGGAGCCATGACATGGCCGCCTCCCTCCTAGCTTGCGGTGCTGGTCACTGCACTGTCCTCGCCTCAGCCTGGGACAGCAGCCTCTCAGCGTCACTGTCCGAGTTCTGGAGACCACCCCTTGTTTGCTTTCCTCGCTTTAAGTAAGGTGGCCTTGCTATAGCCAGCTATGGGCCTGGTGGGGGGTTAACCCCCTGCTGGCTTCGCTCTGCCATGCCTTCCCTAGGGGTCCCTGAGCATCACCTCGGCTCGGCCTCTTGATCAGTTCCTGGCTGGACTAGACAGCAGAGACACCCCCAATCCAGGGGAGGGGCTAATCCCACAGACACCTGGGGAGATGCTAAGCCCAGGGCACCCTGGAGAGGCCTGGGTCCTAGGTGGGGGTGTGAAGTGTGGAGTGATTCCCGGTTCTCCACTGAATTCTCCTGACTCACCACAGGAACTCGGGTCACATATTCCCACAACCTCGGAGGCTCCCAGTCAGCTCCCCCCAAACCACATAATTCATGTCATGATGAAACTGCCCACAGACACCCACATTCCCATTGTTTCCAGGGAATGGCAGGCCGGGTCCCACCCTGCAGTCTGCTCCACTTCCAGCAAGAAGCAATGTCTGCCACATCCCACTGCATCCAGCCCCAGCAGCCCACACACCCGCTGCCCTGTGTGATGTCCCTGCAGGCTGCCCGAGGACAGGCATGTCAGGGCGCGGCCCAGGACCCCTGGGAAGAGCTGGGGTCCCGGCCTTCCCAGGAGTATTAGCTTGTTGGGATTATAGCGAGAAGGGGGGCTGGTGCAGAGGAGCGCTCCTGACCATACAGCTGGGGGCAAGTCCCTGAAGGCCTGGAGGCGTGATGAGCAATGGGCCCGGAGTCCTGACTGTGCGGAGATGGTGGGAAAGCCCAGCTCTTCAGCCGCTCACCCTGGGACTCCCCAAGCAGAGCTGGAGCGGAGCCCAAGCGATGCAACAGAAGATGCAAACTGCTCCCTGGGGCTGTCCACGCCCAGCCAGGCTGGAGCAGCAGGAGAGGATTTTTGTAGGTTAATCTGATTTGGGGGGAAACTAAAACACATTTTTTTAATCATCTAAGTAACTTGTGAATGAACACTGTGGGGGAGGGGGGGTCCAGGGCTGTATTTCCATAAGCTTAGTGGGATCTCATTTTAAGTCACCTACAGGGGCATCAAGGACTGGGCACCGGAACATAGGCAGGGCAGGGAACTTCCCAGGGAGGTCCTCGCCCGCGTCCTCCAGGGTGGGCTCCAGGGCGGCGGGGCTGGGGACAGCGGGGAGCCGGCCGGGCTGCTTTGGGCGTCGGCTGGGCTCGGCCGGTCCGCGGGCGTCGTTCTCTCGCCCCCTGCGGGCGCGGAGGACTCGCGGCAGGACGCCGCCGCTGCCCGCGCCCCGCGGTGTCCACTCGCTGCTCCGCCCAGGGAGGATGCCCCCGAGCCTGGCACCGGATTTTGTCCTGCGTGCCCCAGCCTGGGATGTGAGAGCCTGACCCTGCAGAATGAGCCTGCCGCTCTCCCTCCCCACACCAAGGAGACCTTGGGGAAGGGCACGGGGAAAAGAGAACATCACCAAAGAGGGGTTGGAAACGACATCGCTGCAACCCCAGCCCTGGCTCTCGAGGCTGAGACAGGAGGATCCTGAAAAGTACTGCCCAGCAACAGCCAGCATTCCCCGTGGGGTCTCAGGCCCGGCACGGTGGGTGGGTGTCTTCACAGCCCAGCCTACTGGGCATCTTACAAGCTCCTGGACCTCCACACAGGACCCGCTGAGTGGGCATAGTTCTGCCACCCACCTCGCCTGGTGGTTGTGAGAAGGACACACACATCCTTGAGAACAGAACCTGACACCGTGCAGCAATCCACCCCCCCCCCACCAACATTCAACTCCTGCGTTAAATCTGCGTTCAGCTGCAAGCTCAGAAAACCCATGCACAGTGGATTTATACAGGACACTGCTTTGCTCCCAGACACGAGAATTGAAAAGTGCACTGTCCTTCGAGGCGGCCGCAAAGGGATGTCATAAGGGACCCAACTTGTCCTTCCACCTCAGGATCCTAACGATGCCACGCACTGTCTCATCCTGAAGGTCTCTCTCTGTCTCTCTCTCTCTCTCTCTCTCTCTCTCTCTCTCTCTCTCTCTCTTTCTCTCTCTCTCTCCTTCTCTCGTCTCCTCCTGTCTTCGGACTTGCTGCAGCTCCAGACCCCCATCTGGGTGCCAGGCTAGAGGAAGGATGGTGGGCACAACGCAGTAGCAAAGAGCTTCCCCTGCTGGTAGTGTTTCCTGTTTGCTCTGGAAGGGGCCTAGCACTCCTCATCTCTGCTGCAGACCGTGAAACTGGGGCACAGTACATTTGAGATTCTCCCCCAGAATGACACAGCTTGTGGTGATAATTCTGGTCTCATGGGTGTAAGTATTAATATTTGATCACTCCGTGGTTTGAAATGGACTGTCAAGGCATTTTATGACATTGATTTTGAAGTGTATTTATGACAAGAACTTTAAAATCTGGGCTAGTCAGACCCGTCCCTGTGACGGGAATCTGAGAGAATAAATCAAGAGGGAAGCCTGAGCTCTGCTCACAGGTTCAGAGGGTTCAGTCCACTGTCAGCTGCTCACCTCATAACAGACAGGAGGCGGGGAGGGGACGCGGGACAAGAAAGCCCCTAATGACCCACCCCACCTTCTAGAATAGTGCTGCTAGTTTGGATCCAAGTCTTCAACAATGAACCTGTGAGGGCAATTCATATTCAAACGCTAACAGTATTCTAGTCGGATGAGTCCAACCTCTGAGTCACCAGAGCGTCGTCCTCTGTTGGGTGCCCTCTTCCCTCCAAGTGTTTCTCTGCCTCTGGACATGAGCACTGATTCTGTGCTGCAGCGTGACCTCTGGGTTTGGGCGTTGTTAGGTAAGGAGACTTGATCTGAGATAAATCAATTTGCCGGGGGGGGGGAGGACGGGGGGTGCACATATGAGTGCAGATGCATGCACCCCATGTGGCAGACGCAGAGGCCAGAGGAAGACACCAGATGTCATTCTTCCACCTTATGTCCTTGAGACAAGGTTCTCACTGAACTTCCCCCTCGATACACTGGTTGGACCAGTGAGTCCCAGCAATCCTCCTTCCTCCACCCGTTTGCATCCTGGGGTTATGGGCATGCTTGGGCACTCCTCGCATTTTGTGGAGGGGACTGAAGATGGAACTCAGGTCCTTGTGCTTGTGCAACAAGCGCTCTAACCCCTGAGCCATCTCCCCAGTCCCAAGTACTCTATTTTTGCAGGCGGTCACCCTGTTTAGGGTTAAGTTCTGGCTACTTTTGTAGACTTTCCTTTAAATAACGGTTTCCTCTTCTGAACTATTACTTGGGTCTACTTTATTTTTCTCCACTTTTCTCTGGCTGGTGTTGTCTGCAGAGACAGAAGACTGTCTGTCTATCATCAGCTGGTGCTCTAGGTGAGAGGCACAAATCTCTGGGCCCAGATAGAGGGACTGTGGCCTTCTCACTGCTGTGAACAGATCAGACTGTGCCTAATGCCCAGTCATGGAATGGGGCTGGGTTGACTAGAGTCTCGTGTCACTGCTGTCCACAGAATCACACTGCCCACTGGGCAGTAGAGTGGAAGCTAGCCTCTTCTTGGTCTCTTGTGGGTCCCCTCTCACAGGCCCTGGGCCAGAGAAAGCCTTACTTGGAATCTTTGTTTTAACCTGCACCCACTGGAGGTTCTCTGGCATCCGCTCCAGATCTACACAGGAGAAGAAAAGAAAATGGAGGCGCCTCACCACTGTTACTCCTCAGTCGTGAGGTCTCAGGCCAGTCCACTGTCTCCTTCCCAACCTCTCTTCCATCATCACCTGCCGTAGGATGTCCAGCGCACTTGGCTTCCAGAAGGGAGGGGCAGATAAAAGTGCATCCAGTCATCTTGTTCCCACACAGAAATCCTAATTCTTCAATCACTCATACCAGCCAACTCCCACTAAAGGCCCACAACACACACCAATGCCAGGGGCTTTGGCATTGGTTTCTGGCCCACTCAGAAACGTCCCCACATGAAGGGCTCAGTGTCATCACATGTTCAGCAACAGAAAGGATGGACCGGCCATGGGGAGCTGAAGCAGATGCCATTGTGTCCCGACGACCTCCTTTATGGACTTCAGGTGTAGCATGGAGGTGAACATGGACATAGGCTGATGTCCATGGGCTGAGTCACCCATGCGGCGTCTCACAGAGTGTCGAGGAAGCAGAGAGAGGGATAGGACGGGGCCAGGACAGACGACTCAGCAGTTAAGACACTTGCCTGCAAAGCCTAAAGACCCAGGTTCAATTTCCCAGTAGCCGCATAAATCCAGATGCACAAAATGGTGCATGTATATGGAGTTCAACTGCAGCAGCCATAGGCTCTGGCATGCCCATTCTCTCTCTATCTGCCTCTTTCGCTCTCAAATAAATAAAATTAATTAATTAAAAATTTTAAAATATATTTATATAAAGATATAGCCTTCAAAGCATACCTCCAATAACCTACTTCCTTTAACTAGGCCCCACCTTCACAGTTCCATCACCTCCCAACCATCTGTTCAGACTTTGAGCCCATGAATGGATTAAGCTGTTGACTGGGTCAGAGCCCTCACAGTGCCATGGTCTCAGGGCTTCCTCAGAGACACATCCAGAGGTGTGCTGCACTAATCTCCCAGGTGTCTTTCAATCCAGTAATCAAGATTAACCATCACACCAAGCATTCGTTGTTTTAAAATAACTGTAAACACCTAAAATCTCTAATCAAGTGTTTCCAGAACCCTAACTACATCAAAACAAGAGACCTAGACCTGCAAAATAGAAGGGGGGAAATGATGACATCAAAATAGAAGAGAGATTAGTTGGAACGAAGAGATTCAGGACTGGAGAGATGGCTTAGCAGTTAAAGCACTTGTCTGTGAAGCCTAAGGATCCAGGTTCAGTTCCCCCAGAACCCACATAAACCAGATGCACAAGGTGGCACATGCATCTAGAGTTCATTTGCAATGGCTAGAGGCCCTGGCATGACCTTCCCCTCTCATTCTCTCTCTTGTTCTCACTCTTGCTCTTTCATAAATATAAATAAAATATTTTTAAAACTAAGAAGAGATCCAGTGGAGAGAGTATTGGAAAGGGAGGGGGAGGATGAGAAGGGTGGTGGGGGGGAATAATAATCATGGTATATTGTCTATAAATATGGAAGTTGTCAAAAAGTTAAAAAATAAAACAGAGATCTCTAAAGCTGGGAAAATCTCACCCAGTTTTAAAGATTGTCTCTGGGAGGCAGGAGGAGGAGAGGCGGAGACATGGAAGCACAGCTGAGTGTAGTGTTTCCAGGCAGAGCAGGAATCAGATGGTCTGCTCTGGAAAACAAGCGTACTTCATCATCTCTGTGGCTCAAGGAGGTATAGAAGATGGTCCCGAGCTGAGTTGGGATTGGTGTTCTGGTCGAGGTAAGGACAAGAAGCTGGTGAAGGAAGGACACACAAGATGGGGAGAGGATGAGGGTAGAGGAAGGGTGAGCTAGCATTAGAGAGTCGGGACTACACTCTGGGTAGTGTAGTTGATAATGGGTTTTTGGATGGTGTGGTGGTTTGATTCAGGTGTCCTCCATAAACTTAGGTGTTCTGAATGCTAGTCTCCCCAGCTGATGGCAATTGGAAATTAAAGCTTCCTGGAGGTGGTGTATTGTTGGGGGCGGGCTTATGGGTATTATAGCCAGCTTCCCCTTGCCAGTGTGTTTGGCACACTCTCTTGTTGTCCACCTTATGTTGGCCAGGGGGTGATGTCCACCTTCTGCTCATGCCATCATTTTTCCTACCATTGTGGAGCTTCCCCCTCAAGCCTCTAAGCCAAAATAAACCTCTTTTTTCCCACAAGCTGCTCTTGGTCAGGTGATTTCTGCCAGCAATGTGAACCTGACAGCAACAGATGGGGGCAGTGGTGAGGATGTGGTGGGGTGAGGCATCGCTGAAAACTTGTCCTGGCTTGTGGCTTGGTGGCTGTTGGCACTGACCACCACACCCTGCCCTGGCATTAGACTGACCTAGGAAGGTTAAAACAGTAGCTCAAGTGAGAGATCTCGTGACAGATTTCAGCATGTGGAGGGTCATTAGCAACACTGCAAGCACTCCAAAATGTTCGAACAAGACTTTAATGTGGAATACAAAGTGCATTTCTCACTGTCGAAAATAAAAGCAGGTCATGTCAGTGAGCTATGGGTCTGGAGGAGGGGGTGGAAGCAATTGTTCCCATGAGGCCTGATGTAGGCCTGATGATTTGGGAATAGGGTGATGCCCACCGCCTGCTGGAGGGCACAGTGTGCTCAGAGGCCAGCCGGGTTCCTTCCTACTGTCTTCCTTGGCAGAGAACCACCAGAAGGACTCTGGGTTAAATTTCTCGGCTTGCCTTTCTCAATTTCTGCATTTCTGGTGAGCTGGTGCTGACTGAGCAGGTCACCACTGTCCCCAGCACGGTACAGGACCAGGCACTCTCAGACCTGGATTAGATTTGACCACATTTCTCTGTGTGAACAAGTGCCTCAATGTCCTTTAATACAAAAATCCAATCAAGGCAGCGTAGGTCAGAACCCAGAAATCCTGCACATGCCAGGCTCCCAGACAGAGCTTGCTCGGCACTCAGGAGGACTTCACTGTGGGCTGTTTTCTGCTCTCCTCCATCTTGTCCTCACTGCCAGACTTCTGGAAGTGGGTCACTGAGGGCGGAGCATAAATCCTCTCCCGTCAGTTTGAATTGCCTCTGCCTAATTCCTGGATTTCTCAGAGTTAAAGCTCCTAATTAAGTCAATAAAGTTAATTTAGAGAAAGTCTGTGTTCACTGGCCCGTGTCTTGCTCTTGCAGAAGCATCCAGGACTCCACAGCCTGAGTGACCTGGTGGTTTTAAGGGCTTCATTGGGAGGCAGGGGTGGCAATTCTTTTTTTGTTTGTTTATTTGTTTGTTTGTTTGAGGCAGGGTTCCACTCTAGTCCAGGCTGACCTGGAATTCACTATGTAGTCTCAGGGTAGCCTTGAATTTATGGTGATCCTCCTACCTCTGCCTCCTGAGTGCTGGGATTAAAGGTGTGCACCACCACGCCTGGCAGGGGGTGGCACTTCTTTACCTTTCCTGGCTTGTCCTCTCTGGTTAGCAGTCCTCCCTGGTGACCTGCAGAGGACCATGGACTGCAGTCACAGCAGTGTGAGAAGCAGAGTGGTGCAGCCTATAGGGAGGTCAGCGTGATGGTGATACGGCTGGTAATGTTCCCTGTGGAAGGTGAGGGCAGGTCACGAGGCCCTTGCCTGAGATTCCAGTCACCCCTCTCTCCTGTCCCATGGGGCACATGGTTTGGGGGTAATAGAGCATGCAAGTGGTAGGCTGACTGTGAGATTGGGACTCTGGTGGTACCACTTTCCATGAGTCACCCATGCTGGGGTAGCACTTGCTGGGGGGTGCAGCTGCCCAGGAGTCAGCCATGATCCTTTAATCCCAGTAAGCTCATTGGTTCACCAGGCAGGACGTGGAGGGAATCACTTCTAGGGTCTGTTGGAATCTTTTCTCCTAAATGTTTCATGTGTCCCCAGGGAAATCGTGCAACAGCCCCCTACTTTTTGGAGCAAGTAAGAATGTGTGACATAAAATTTGTTGAGGTGCTGAGCCTAACGCCCTGTGTCTTGCCTCAGACACATTCCACCTAGAGTGAGCAGAGATGATCTCAGACCAGTTCCAGAAAGAAGACACTGAGGTGGGCTATGGGAAGTAATCCCAGCATGGCGGGGCTGAAGGGTGGTGAGCACAGAGGAAAATGAAGGCCCCAGGAGAGACAGAGTTCCCTGGGAGGACAATTCAGGATTCAGTCCTCCCTGTCTTCCCATCCAGCCCTGTCCTCAGGGACTCAGGGAGGTCCTGGGAGCTCAGCTCACCTGTGCAGCCTGTGAAAGGCAGAGTTCTGTTTGGAAAGTGGCCATCAGAGTGCAAATCACCAGCAACTTCATCACGTATAATTGTGTGCTTACGATGACTGAGCAGGCTTGTTACTGGGGGCCTGCTGTGTACCAAGCCCTAGAGACGGAAGGCAGGGGGCATGAGTGAACAGCACCTTAATTATCCTGTCTCCCTCCAAGCATGGAGCTAAGGTGTTACTGGAGACCCTCACCGTGTGGCAGACCAATGGAAGAATGGCTCTTGGAGGCCATGCAGAAAACCTGACGATGGGCAAGGCCGGACCATCAGGCTGAGCTGAGATCCAAAAGAAGAAGGGGCAGAACGGTGAGGGAGACATTATTCACAAGGGGGTGTCATTCAGAAGGTAAGTGGAGGGGATGTGATTAAGAAGAGGGGAAAGGGGTGGAGAAATTGCTCAGTGGTTAAGTGCTTGCCTGTGAAGCCTAAGGACCCCGTTCAAGGCTTGATTCTCCAGAACCCACATAAGCCAGATGCACAAGGGGGCACATACATCTGGAGTTCGTTTGCAGTGGCTGGAGGCCCTGGCACACCCATTCTCTCTCTCTACCTGCCTATTTCTGTATCTCTCTCTCTCAAATAAATAAATAATAAAATATTTTTTAAAAAGAAGAGTGGAGGGGCTGTAGCCTGGGGCTCCTGGGTGACAGCAGAAGCAGCTGGGATGACAAGCAGACAGTCCAGTGAGCTTTGCTAACACCAAGACTAGACACTGCCATTGCAAAAGAAGCGTGCACTTCCACCATGTAGGGGGCTTCCAGGTGCACTAGGGACCTTCTGTCCCCATGGGTCTTCTATCTATCTATAAACAGAAATAAGCTAAACCCAAGGTCACCCCTCAAGGGACTTGCTCACCCCATCACTCCTGGAGATAGGAGACCCCCCAAATAGTGAAATTAAAGAGTGCTTACGTCCTGAGGCTGAGCATCCAGGTGGCATAGCCAAAGAAATAGCCTTCCTCCGTGTCTTGCCTATTTCTAAAGCTCCAAACAGCTTTCATTAAGACAAGGAGGCAGGACCTTCTGCTACCTTCTGGAGTTCACTCACCACCCAGATTTTTCTAGCCTTCCTTCTGGCTTTGCAAAAAGCTCAGCGTTGCCTCAAACTCTCTGTGTGGTGTGAAGTATATTAGTTATTTATCTTGCTGTAATGACAAAATATCTGACAAGAAGCCATTAAAGGGAAGGTATTTATTTTGGCTTACATTTCAAAGGGCTACGGACCATCATGGAGGGGAAGGCACATCAACAGGAGTGTAAGGCAGCTGGTGAGATTCAACCTGCAGTCTGGAAGCAGAGAGAGAGAAATTCTGGTGCCCCACTAGCTTCTCTTTTTTATTCCTTCCAGGACCCCAGTCCATGGAATGGTGATAACACACTACTAGGGTCGATCTTCCCATCTTCCCATCTCAATTAGCCTAATCTAGAAAAATCTTTCATAGTCGTGTGCTTAGACACCCCTCAGAGGTGTGCTTCCAAAGTGATTCTAAATCCTGTCAAGTTGACCACTGAGATTAATGATCACATGGAATAAATCCCAACCCCTTTCTGGGCATAGTTTCATCATCTGTAAGATACGGGATTGAAGCACAGTCTTGAGAAAGAAAAGGCCACCCCCGAGCAAGAGACAAAGGAAGAACAAGCAGGCGAAAATGTGAGGGAGCCAGAGGGGACCATCCAGCAGCAGGCTGGGGAGCCTGAGAAGCTGGCTGGGCAGGCAGAGATACAATATAGTATGTGCCATCATTTGACTTTATTCATGAACATTTTATTTATTATCTGTTATTACTTATGAAAAT
This sequence comes from Orientallactaga sibirica, assembly GCA_036365145.1. NCBI lineage: Eukaryota > Metazoa > Chordata > Mammalia > Rodentia > Dipodidae > Orientallactaga > Orientallactaga sibirica. The sequence goes on along the minus strand of JAEOAD010000044.1, from coordinate 17,962,867 downwards.
TTATGAATTTATTATTTGTGCAAATTTATTACTTATGAAAGTCCCCACAAAGAAATTATCTATTGCAAAAGGAAAGAAAAATTTAACTACAGAGAAGCCTGGAACACAGCACCTTCATCCACAGATCGCGGTGAGCATCCACACAAATGAATGCCACAGGTTGAATCATGCACTGCCTGGCGAGCAGCAGAAAGGAGGCAGCCTCCCGCTGGTAGGCTCCTGCCAAAGGAATTTGATTACAAGAAGTGCCAGGCAGAGCCAAGATCAGGACATTCTACAAAATAAGTGACTTGTAAAGTTAAGCACAACAGAGTCCTGAAGGCCAAGGGAAGTCTGGGGAGTGGATCCAATGTGAATGCTACGAGGCAGGACCACTAAATCCAAAGTGCTACTCTAAACCAGATCCTTTGGCCTGAAAGAGTGTTCGTTGAGACAAACAGCGAAATGTGAAAAGGTCCTGATAACTTGACAATAGCGATGCTTTGCTTCAGGGGTAGAAGGTTTGGGTTTCATTGTGGAAAGGCACAATGCTGAGGCATGCCCATAGCTCAGCCGCCAGTGGCCCATGGACGCGGGCAGTGCTCTGGATCACACTTTCTATAATCTTGACAGTGTTTCAGTGATTTCAGATGCTTTCAATTTTCAATCTTTATCTTAAAAATTTCATATTCTGGGGGGCCGGGAGGCGGGCGCTGCATGGCGGCCGGGGCCCAGCAACCCGGCCTAGCTTCGAACTTGCACAATCGTACACGCGCCCAGTAGGCCAGAGGTCCGCACCGCCATGCTCCGGGCTCACTGGCGGTGGTGTGCGTGACCTCAGGCCCCAGTGGGCACAGGACAGGGCCTGGCCCAGCGTGGGAGGCCGTAGAAAGCTGGGTGGGAAAGCCTGCCTTCACCTGTTTCCCATTTTAATCTGGGGCTGCGGGGAACTGCAGCAGCCTCGCACCCAGGAGGATGGCACCACGTGTGAGCTAATAGTTGGTGGTTTCCAGCTTGTAATCATGCTGAGTTCCAGTTCGTGTTTCCGGCTGAGGCGAGTTTGATTGGCACTTGGCAGGAAGGAAGGGGCCTTGCAAAGCCCTTTCATTATTCCTTACTTACCCACAGCGTTTGGTTCTCTTTAGGGTGACTCTTGCACGCCCACCTACGTCCACGCCGTTTTACAAGCTGACAGAGGCTGATGTTAATCCAAAGGCCTGTCCCCTCACAGATGCCCACCTCACCAAGAAACTACTGGACCTCGTTCAGCAATCACGTAACTACAAACAGCTTTGGAAAGGCACCAATGAGGCCACCAAAACACTGAACAGGGGCATCTCTGAGTTCACAGTGACGGCAGCAGGCGCTGAGCCCTTGGAGATCATCCTGTGCCTCCCACTGCTGTGTGAAGACAAGAATGTCCCCTGTGTGTTGGCGCATTCCAAGCAGGCCCTGGGTTGGGCCTGTGGGGGTCTCCAGGCCTGTCATTGCCTGTTCTGTCACCCTCAAAGGAGGCTCTCAGCTCAAGCAGCAGATCCAGTCCATTCAGCAGTCTATTGAAAGGCTCTTGGTCTAAGCCTGTGGCCTTGGCCACTCCCTGACACTCGCCTCCTTGTGCATCATATTATCTGTGTTAACATGTAGTATTTTCAGCAGTTCTCTTATAAAATATTGTACTACATACAAAAAAAGTTGCATATTCTGGGCTGGAAGCCTAAGCACCCTGGTTCGATTCTCCAAGTCCCACGTAAGCCAGATGCACAAGGGGGCGCACATGTCTGGAGTTTGACTGCAATGGCTAGAGGCCCTGGCACACCAATTCTCCTCTCCCTCTCTCTCTTTCCCCCTCTCTGTCTCAAAGAAATAAATAAAAATATAAATAAATAAAAATATAAATAAATAAAATCTTGTTTAAAATTGCAAATTCTCAGGCTGGAGAGATGGCTTAGTGGTTAAGGCACTTGCCTGTGAAGCCTAGGGTCCCATGTATGACTCTTCAGATCCCACATAAGCCAGAAGTATGAAGGTGAGGCAAATGCAAGGTCATACATGCCCACTAGGTGGCACAAGCATCTAGAGTTCAATGGCAGGGGCTGAAGTTCTGGCACACCAAGTCACTCTCTCTCTCTCTCTCTCTATCACTCACTCTTTAAAATAAAATTTAAAGAATTAAAAATTGCATATTCCTTTTGACTCAGCAATTCCAGTTTTAGACTTTTATTCTAGATATAGTGGTGTAAGTATTGGGACAATGACATTTACGTGTGTACAATACATATCATTGTGAACATGCATATGTCCATATTAATGCCTACAATGATACTTATATGTACACAATGCATATTATTGTAAATATGTGTATTTCAGTGATATTAACACTTCAATGTCATTTATGTGTCTACAATGCATATTATTGTAAATATGTATATGCTAGTGATATTAATGCCTATAACATTTATGCTTGTACAATGTATATCCTCATAAACATGAGCATGTCTATGCTATTAATAGCTAAAATGGTAATATGCCTGCAATAGGTATCATAAATATATATTTTTCTGTTTTATTAATACTTACAATGGTATTTATACAAGAATTTGTTAAAAGACCAAAAAATAGGCTAGAGAGATGGATCAGTGGTTAAGATCACTTCCTGTGCAAGCATGAGGGCCTGAGGAGGCCTGAGAGACAGCTCAAGTTCAAGCCTCAGGACCCACATAAACAGCTGGGCACCAGTCCTGTAGGGGGCAGGGACCCAAGAATCACCAGAGCTTGAAAAAAACACAGCAAGCTCCAGAATCAGTAAGAGATTTTTGATTTCAAACAGAAATGAGATTCTTGAGCTGAAGAGATGGCTTAGTGGTTAAGCTCTTTCCTGTGAAGCCTAAGGACCCTGGTTTTAGGCTAGATTCCCCAGGACCCATGTAAGCCAGATGTACAAGGTGGTGCATGCATCTGGCGTTTGTTTGCAGTGGCTGGAGGCCCTGGTGTGCCCATTCTCTCCCTCTCTCTCTCTCTCTCTCTCTGCCTCTTTGTCTATCACTCAAATAAATAAATAAATAAATAAATAAATAAATAAATACATATAAACAATTTTTAAAAAAGAGAGATGCTGGCTCAAAAAAAGAAAAAACAGGTGAAAGAATGATGGTGTGGGATACCGCAAGTTCTGCTCCAGCCACCAGTGGCCAAGTGCGTCCCACCACAAGCAGTCACATGCTGTACGACATGGACACACATACATGCACATCACCACCTACGCCCTACCACACATGCAAACAAGCAAAAGAAGGGAGTAAAGTATCAAACACTAACTTCCAGCAATAGAAACCTGGTGAATAACCACGGCAGCTCATGCCATATACACTTCACACTCACTAGAAAGAATGACACGAATCTCTACTAATCGTAGTTAATAATCATTGTGTTGATGTTGCGCCCATATCATGTGCAAGAACATTGAGTCTGGAGGACGCTAAGCAACATGCCAGGGTAAGGCAATTACTGTGGGCTGTATGTCTTCCAGGAATCCCAGATTATGTAGCTGGCTGGAGTCCATGTGGTTACACACACACACACACAACACACATCATCAAATACACAAATACCATTAAGACTTGTTTATAGCAATTGGGGTTAGGAATAGGAATAAGAAAGAATCTGTCTTTTTGCTATTTGTACAGTCAGTTCGATGATGTTAGGATGAACATCCAACCAAACAGTTGATGGGACAAAGGGATTTGTTCCAAGCTTAGAGATCTAGGGGAGGTTCCATCAATGGCGGAAGAAGCTGGCTCCGATTCACAGATCCAAACAGAGAGAGAGACCAGCAGCAGCCAGCAAACACCAAAAACAAGCAGCACGATCCAACAGCAAGGAGGACCCCCTCCTCCCAGCTCAGACTCTCTCTCACACCTTTGGGCTGGACCCCAGGATCTGCCCCCAGTGACCCCTTCTTTCAGCCAGGCACCTGGAGATCCAAGTTACAAGTCCAATTTTAACACCTGAGTCAATGAAAAGCAAACATTCAAACTACTGAAATAGTCTTTACTTCCCCTGCTGTATATCTTTACAGTATGTCATCATGAGTCATTCTTTGCATGTTTGTGTGTGTGGTTGTGAGTGTATGTGTGTGGATGTACATGTGGGGGGTGCACGTGTGTGGAGGCCAGAAGTTGACAATGAGTGGCTTTCTCAGTATCTCTGCACCTTATTTATTGAGGCAGTTTCTCTCACTGAACCCAGAGCTCACAGAGTCAGCAGTCCAGCTGGCCAGTTTGTCCTAGGGAGCTGCCTGCCTTCACCTCTCCAGCATTGAGATTATTAAGGACACACGCCACCATGACCTGCATTTACATGGGTTCGGGGGCTCTGAACTCAAGTCCTCATGCTAACATAACAAGTGTTTTACCAATTGAGGGATCACCTTAATCCAATATATTGCCATGAATCTGTTTCATATATTTTTTAATATTTGTTAAAGTGTTTATTTTATTTTATCTATTTGAGAGAGAGAGAGAGAGAGAGAGAGAGAGAGAGGAGAGACATGCACCACCTTGTGCATCTGGTTTATCTTGATCCTGGGAAATCAAACCTGGGTTCTTTGGCTTTACAGGCAAGCACCTTAACTGCTAAGCTATCTCTCCAGCCCTGTTTTATATAGTTTTTAAAAACACTAGTTTAAGGAACTTACAATCCCAATACCAACTTTCCAGGATTCATTAATTTTCCGAGTAATCGTTAGCTGTAGGGTACAGAAATGAAAAGCACAGGAACTGGATCCCATTGGCTGTGGACACTGGTTTCCAGGGAGCACGAGCCCCAGTTGATGTTGGTAGGTGGTATTAGTAGATAGCAGTCCCTATCCTCACCCACCCCCAAGGGCCCAAGCACCCTGGTTCAGCAAGAGAAGGCTGCAGGGAGCGCTGCTCTAAGCCAGGTGGTCCCTCTCTGTTGAAACTGCAAATTAGCTAACGTGCTTCCTCTTCTGTGAAGTGGGAATGAAGGGCTATTTGTTCACTCTATAGCAACTTATTATCCATAGTCCTGTTCCTATTTTGCGGACATGAGGATTGAGCTGCAAAAGCAGTTCGGGACAATAGAGTGAACCCACTCACTGCGAGCCCAGGCTGGCCCAGAACTCACAGCAATCCTCCTGCCTCCGCCTCCAATGTGTTGGGATTCCAGGTGTTAGCCACTACACCTGGCTTAGCAATGGGGAATGGGGGGAAGGGAGGGGGTGGCAAGCCGGTTAGGATGCTCTGAAGCTGCCAGCCAGCCAGTCCTAGAAGAAAGAGGGCTGGATGCCCAGGCAGTTCAGAAGGACAAGCAGGCCCCCAGGGTTGGGAGCACTGGGCTTGAAGCTCCCTTCCGAGGCTGACTCTGGCACCCGCAGCTGCTCTCACATCTTTACTTGGACCTGTGGCTGCTGGGCTTCTTTCACAGGCAAGGCCTGGGTCCCCTCCACAGGTGGGCTGGGGGGGGCTGCGGGGTCCTCCCAGGCCATCAGCTCTTCATCTGGCAGCATCGTGGCCGTGGCAGGGTTAGGAGGCCTTTCACTCACAGGACAATCAGGTGTGAGCTCTCTCCCAGATGGGCCTCCCTGGGGTATGCCCTCTGCTCGGCCTCACCCCGCACCCCTAGGTGCACCGCGATCCTGGGCGGGCCGGGGCGGGGAGCAGCCCACGTGAGCTGGGCGGGAGGCTCCGGCCTCTCCCGCTGCGGGGCTGGGCGGGTCCTGAAGCTGCAGCAGCCCTGGGCTCCCCGAGGCCCGCCAGCCTGGCCCAGTGCGCCCACCGACGCCCGCCCGCCCGCCTCCTAGCTGCGCTCTCACTGGCCTGACCGCAGGAGAAAGCCCAGGAGCCCAGAGTTAGGGGCTGAGCGTCCCCAGGAGAGTCCGGTGAGTGCACGGAGAAACGGACACAGGGACCTGGGTGACCCCCAGGAAAGGGGGGACCCGGTCAAGGGAGGGTCTGTGGGCAGCCCCGCCTCCCAGCCTTGGAGGGCACTTGCTCAGCAAACCCGACTCCAGGCTTCCTTCGTTCTCCTGGGTGCCTTCAAGGCACTGGTCTAGATTGCTGGGGTGCTCATTTGGGGCAAAACAGTTGGTTTTTATCAAAAAGCCCCTTGTGAGGCTAAAGCTGGCACCCGAGGATGGAGGCTGTCTCCTGGCTGCGCCGGGGACTTAAGAAGGACGAGGGAGACCGAATCCTTTTGTGGGGAAGGCACCTTCCCTTGTCCAGACGTGCACAGTCCAGGTTTATTGGGCTCACCCAGTGGCTCCCTGGACCCACCCTCCTTGTTGTAGAGATAAAAGAAACGTGTGTGGACCCAGGATATGTGGGCATAAGGGCCACTGGGCCTGCGCCTCCCAGGAAGCTGAACCCTTATAAATCCCCCGAAGACTGCGCGGATTTACACACTTGTCTCCCACTGAGCTGAGTGAGACAGGAAACCCTCTGCAGTTTTCCCCAACGCTGGAGTGGCACCCTTGTCCCTTCTGTTTCCATATGGTGTGACTACTCTCCTGTTCCCACGTTTGCTTCTGAGCGTTGAGTGATAATGAGGGTGGGTTCAAGGCCCCACTAGGGACCAAAGCTAAGATTCCAAGCCCCCGGCTATGAAGTCTCAGGAAAGCGGCTGCAGACCAGGAGCAGCGGGGCATCGAAGTTGGCACCTCGGGTCACAGTAGCTCCCCACTGGCATATGTGTCTCTGGATGCCCATCTCCCCACCTTATTACTGACCCCCAAGCCAGGCACTGCTTTCTTGGACAAGAGTCCCACCCTGCCAAGGACTCAGCAGCCTTCCTCCTTGCTCCTTAGGGCTCAAATAGCAGCAGCCACTGGGGCTGTGCTCCTGGGCCCCACCCCAAACTAGGGGCCATGTGCCCCACAAACTAAGAACTGGGGACCACACCAGGCACACGCATAAGGATTCCATGAGTCTTTCTGGTAAGGCATTAGGAATGCTGCTGAGCATTGGGGGAAAGACTGGGGAGGAACAAAGAGATCCCAAGGCCCAGTAGGCTAACAGTCCCCTTCTGTCCCCTCCTCAATGACCCAGGATAGCCCGGATACAACCTGTGTGCCTGGGGAAGTCCTTAGGGCTCATTGTCTTGTTCTTTCCAAAAGCAATTTCCAGAAGAGACTCCTACTAAGCCTCCCCCTCAACACATACATCGCACCCTCCCCACCGTGCCTCCTCTGAATTCTAATCTCCCAGCTCCATGCTGGGCTGAGAGAGGGCCATCAAGGTCTTAGAGCCCATCCTTCCACACTGCAGATGGGGAAAGCCGGATGCTGAGAAGCAAGCTGGCTGTGTCTGAACTGGGCAGAAGCCCCTGCTGCCTCCTCTCTGCAGCTGCAGCTGCTGTCGAGCATGCTGTACAGCTTGGAGCCAAGGCTTTGGGTGCAGGTCAGAACCCATGGTCACGAGTAAGTGAGACTCTCTGGAAGCTTCCTGGGGACAGAGAACAGACCGGAAGTAACGGCAGGCAGCAGGGCTGTAGAAACCATTCCAGAGCTTCGCAGTGTGCCTGGCACTTTGGAGGGACTGGAAGCATCCCTCTGGCTGGCCATGTGCTCATTACACCGCTGGAGGCTAGAGCCTCAGTCTCCCTGTGGGCATCAGCCCTGCCCACACATAACCCCACTGACCAGCTCTGTGAGTAGCTTAACCAAAGGGCTAAGGCAGAGGGCACCAGCAGCTCTGTCACACCTTGAGCAATAGGAAGATGGCCACCCAACCGTCCTGGGCCCCATTCAGCAAGCACCCTGCTGTGTCACCTGGCACTGCTGACTTGCTTCCAAGTTTCTGTTTGCTGTCAAGTCACTGCTGTTACAAGGTTCCTGGGGCAGCTGGCTCCAGGAGTGGTCAAACCACATCTTTGTCTCCATGAGAGACTGGGACTCACATTCAGGCCACCTGGAAGGGACCTTCCGCTGAGGACTTATAGACAAAGATGTCTTCTGGGTCTGGGTGATCTGTCTTATACACCAGCTGAGCCCTCACCTTCCTGGTGGTCACTCTCATGACACTTTCCTGTGCATCATTTTGATCGTTAAGCAATTGGGGACTGCTGGCAGGCGTCTCAGTGACTTAACCGAGATTAAAGCTGAGCAGCGGAGCAGGCACAACTTAGAGTGGTTTGGAGGTTCAGGAACCTCATGACTAGAAATTATCTGCACAGATGTGGAACCAGAAACGGACGTTGCCTGGAGGCATCACCTGCCCCAGCACACCCGGGAGGTTGCCCTTCCTCCATGGGTCTGGAGCATTCCCTGCCTCCTTGTTCTTCTTCACTGTGGTGCCTGGAGGGTTATAGGAAGAGACCCCCTTGATGGGGGAGTGCTGACTTGCTATGTCTGGCCAAGGGATTGCCCCTCAGCCCCCTGAAGATAACTGGTTCATGTACACCAAGGCTAACCACACAGCTCCAAAATGCCACTGACCTAGGGATAGCTTGCATGTTCTAAATGCATATTCTCCATTTGATTTTGGATTGTTTTCTAGAAAGAGTTTTGGTTTTATTTTTTATTTTATTGTAAAACATTAGTAGGATTCAATTGTGGTAGGTCAAGACCCTTGCCATGCTGGGGACAGTGGTTCTTGGCCCCTGGCTCTCCAGAAATGTCCTGGAGCAGGCCTTGTCCCTACAGTGGCACAGCCTCTGAAGCAGCCATCAAAGAATCTGAAAATGCATTCCACAGCCCCTCCTCAACCAGAACGTCCTGCATACAAGGACATGGGACCAGAGTGAAACTTTGCAGAGGACTTCCAGCCCATGTAGCACCAACACACTGTGCTTAGCAAACAGGGATGCATGCATAGTTTTCAACTTCTGAACTGGGTTATTCCTGGGTCTCATTTTTTTTTTTTTGAGAGAGAGAGAGAGAGAGAGAGGAGGAAGACAGAGATGGGCACACAGCAGCCTCTCAGCTGCTACTAACAAAATCCAGATGTGTGCGCCCCCTTGTGGTCAAGTGCAGCATTGCACCCTTGCATCACTTTGCATCTGGCTAAACGTGGGACCTGGATATTGGAACCACTGGAGATTGGAACCAGCATTCTTAACCACTAAGCCATCTTTCCAGCCCTCCTGGGTCTCTAAAACAGAGCAAAGGGGAGATCCTTGAACTTGGAAGTCCCTCATTGAGTCTCCAAAATGTGCTTTGTCAGGATAGATTTCCTAACCAGGTATGGGGTATGAAGTGCCTCCCTCTCCATGCTGCCTCCCCAGGCACATCTTAGCACAATTCTGCCAGAGCCCCACTGTAGACCAGCAGCTCTGCCCGCCTAGCACCACCCCAACCCTCTTCTGCCCCATCCTGCACATCTTATCTGAGGAGCCCAGGCCACTCCCTGGCCCAGCCGGCTCCCTGAAGAGGTGTCTTTGACATTTGACAGAGAAACAAATAACTCTCCCAGTGAGGAAGAAGCAACAGCCTTGGCAGGGCTGAGGGGCACAGGTCCTCAGTGGGCAGCAGTCTCTGACTTCATTCCGATGAGTGTGGCAGGGCTGAGGGGGGCACACGTCCTCAGTGGGCAGCAGTGTCTGGGTTCGTTCCGATGAGTGTGGCCTTTCTATCTGTCCACTCGCCATTCAGCACCTTCTGAGGAGTTATAGTGAATGACGCATGTGTGTGAAGAGACCATAATGAAACCCATTACTTTGTATCTAATCTAAACGTCAATAATAATAAAAAAAAAAAAAAAAAAAGAAAGTCTGGCTCACAGGACTAGAGACATACACTTTTTCCTTTAGCTTGGCTTCCCTCCCACCCCCTCAAGATTTCAGTGGTCATGAACTTTGACTTCTACTTTAGGAGGAGGAAAAAAAATGAGACCACTCACATGAGGGTCACGCTGCTCAGCTGTTCTGAGAATAGAACTTGAGTGAATGCTTTCCCTTTAAGACACTTTTTTTTTCAAAATGATGAAAATTCAAAATGAATGAGCCCCAGTTATCCATTACATAAGAGCTGTCTGTTCTAATCCTTTAGAAGTGAGACACCACGTGCTCTAGGGGAGCCTCAAGAATGCACTCGCTCCTTGTGACTCTTTTGTCTACATGGGGAGACCTGCTAATGAACTCACAGCACTGCTGTGCTGGGCACTGGGAATGTTGAGGGTAGATGTACGAAACTTCAGAAACTAGTTTTCACCAATTTGAAGACACAAAACGTTTGGGTAATGTTCTGCTCAGCAGACATGAACCTCTGAGGGAATTCTCTTAGGAGCATCCGCCTGGACAGTGCCACCTTTCCCGATTAACCTTGTACCAGTTACTTTTCCCTTCACTGTGACAAAATCCCTGAGGAAAGTAACTTAAGGAAGGAGGGTTTACTTTGGCTGTCATGGTGGGAAAGACATAGCAGCAGGGGCGTAAGGCAGCTCGTCACATTGTGTTCAAGTTGGGAAAGAGAGAAATGGATGCTGGTGCTCAGAGCACTTTCTCCTTTTTGTACAGTCTAAGACCCCAGCCCATGGGATGGTGCCACCCACATTCAAGGTGGGTCTTTCTGCCCCAGATCTTTCTGGAAACATCCTCACAGACACACCCAGATGTATATCTGCCAGTTGATCCTAAGTCCAGACAAGTTGACAGTGGAGCTTTCTGCTGTGCTTCATCCATGCTTGGTGGCTTGTTCAGCACCCCTGGGCTTCCTGGGGTTGACTGATTGTCACCCTGTGACCTTCCAGGTGTGACCTGGATGAGAAGCAGAGATGGGGAAGAAACTGGATCTTTCCAAGCTCACGGATGAAGAGGCAGAGCACGTCTGGGCAGTGGTTCAGCGGGACTTTGACCTCAGGAGGCGAGAAGAAGAAAGGCTGGAGTGAGTGTCTGGCCAGGTCCTGGGACTCTGGTCCTATGATGTCCCAAGTGGCCATCACCTCGGGTACCCTGGGTGTGTATGTGGCCAGAGGTGTGACATGAACAGTGTGGATGGTTCGTGGCCCCACTTTTGGACTTTGCATTCCTCTTCATTAAAATTAGGTGTCTGACTTTCTTAGCTGGCTTTCTGTTCATGAAAGGCTTTTATTTTACCTTTAATACAACTCTGGTGCTGTGCCCTGAGCCAGGGTTTCCTGGCATGAGATGAGGGAAAGGACTGCAGGGATACTGACATGGTCATGCGGGATGTCTGAGAGCGTCAACCCTCAGCATCCTGTAACCTTGAGGACAGGTTTGTTCCAGGGCAGTGATGGGGCCTCATCTTGTGCAGGGCTTCAGATCTGCTGTGGCAGAGTCTCTTTTTGTCTTAACTTGGTGAATTGTCTTCATTGGGGCATCTTTGAGAGTGTCAAAGCCTTATCTTGACTCTTGGGTGGGCAATAACTCAGGAGCTAGGGTCCCGGAAGCTCAATGTTAGTGCAAAACTTGTTCTGAGTCAATGGCCTCCAAATTCTTGCCTCATGAATTTTGATGAATGAAACCCACAGACTAGAGGAAAAGGTCAATAAAATGTTATGATAGGGAGACCTTCAAGCTTAGGAGCAGGAGAAGTTGGAGCTAAAAAAAAAAAAAAAAGCATGAAATGCATATCTCCTGCCAGCTGGGCAAGAGTGGGGTTCCTGGAAAAGGAAAAGGCCCACCTAGAGACCAAGATTGGGGTATTTCAGGGGGTTGGTTAGTCCAGCCTCAATGCCAGGTGTCTGGAGTAAGATTTTCTGGGTAAGGGCAATCTTCCCAGAACCTTAATCCTCGAAGAAGGCTGTAATCTTCTCTGAGGGGTGACGACTGTCCCTCCTAGGAAAGGTGACTCTTCTAGGGAGCGAGAGATAAGAAAAGCCCAGACTTGTCTGACATTGCTGAACTCTGACGAAGTGAAATGACCCAGATTCTCCCCCTACAGATCCAATGACATTTCTTGCTTCCACTTTCAGGGGGCCCTGTTACCCCTAAACTGTCTGAATACATGGGGAATATCATGAAGTCACTGTGATTTGCCTGAATGTAGGGATGGAAGGATGTAACAGTTCCTTTCTCATTGCTGGGACAAAACAACTGACCAAGACGCAGCTTACGGGAGCAAAGGGTTTATCTCAGGCTTATAGTTTTTGTTGTTGCGGCTACTGCTGCTGTTGTCATTTTCAAGGCAGGGTCTCACTCTAGCCCAGGCTGACCTATAACCCACTCTGTAATCCCAGGCTGGCCTTGAAAGCATGGTGATCCTCCTACCTCTGCCTCCCAAATGCTGAGATTAAAGGCATGTGCCACCATGCCCAGCTTCAGGCTTACAGTTGTTTTGTTGTTGTTGTTGTTGTGTGAGAGAGAGAGCATGAGAGAGCAAGACAGAGAATTGGTGCACCAGGGCCTCAGCCACTGAAATCAAACTCCAGATGTTTTCACCACCTAGTGGGCATGTGCTAGCTTGCGCTTGCCTCATCTTTGTGCATCTGGCTTACGTGGGATCTGGAGGGTCGAACATAGATCCTTTGCCTTCACAGGCAAGAGCCTTAACCAATAAGTCATCTCTCCAACCTCAGACTTACAGTTTTGAGGGGACGTTTCATTACAGTGGGGAAAGCATGGCATGGGCAGGAAGCTGGTTCATATTTTGCCACATATCTAGGTGGAAGTAGTCAAGGTACTGGGCTTGGAGTTAGGCTAATAAACTTTAAGGTCTATCTCTGGTGACACACTTCCTCCAGCAAGGCTCCAACTCTAAAAGACTTTACCAGCTGGGGATTGAGCACAAGGTTTAACCACAAGCACATGAGCCAATGGGGGACACTCTACATTCAAGCTACTAGAAAGGGGGTTCCGGGCACAGACGACCTTCTGCCTTCCTGTTTGGTAGTGTGGGAGGTAGCCCTCCTCACGGGTGACCACGCCTGTGTACCATTGCAGTTCCCACTGTCAGAGCCTAACCCACCTCATCTGTTTTCCTTCTCTGACTCTCCTTTCTCATCCTCTCCCTCCCTTCTTCATCCTCCTCTCCCTCCCTTCTTCATCCTCCTCTTCCTTCTTCATCCTCCTCCTCCCTTCACCTTCCTCTCCCTCCCTTCTTCATCCTCCCCTTCCTCCCTTCTTCTTCCTCCTCTATTCCCTTCTTCATCCTCCTCTCCCTCCCTTCTTCATCCTCCTCTCCCTCCCTCCTTCATCCTCCTCTGCCTCCCTTCTGCATCCTCCTCTCCTTCCCTCCTTCATCCTCCTCTGCCTCCCTTCTGCATGCTCTTACCTGGAGTTTGTCCATTTGGCCCTATTCTCTCTTATTCTCTCCCCTTGGTGGCATTTTGGGTTGGTTCAGTTTGTTGATGATGAGACACTGAGGAAAGATTCAAAGGAGATGAGGGGAGCAACCAAGCATAATTCTGAAATATGTGCTGAGCCTGGGACCACTAAGGATGGCAGAGGAAGCCTGAGATGCTCTGGGAAATGGCTGGAAAAGAGTGAGTGAAAGCCTGGGAGTGAAGGAGGTCAGAGACCCAGACAAATGGCTTCATGTTGGAGGAGATATGTGCAGGTCATGTTGGCTTCCTCTGAGTTACTGTGTCCTCCTCCTCTTCCTTCTTCCTCCTCCTCTTCTCCCCCTGCCCCCATCTCTGTCCCCTGCCTCCTTCCTGTTCCCCTTATAAGGGCACTGGTCAGGACATGTGAAGATTTATCATCCAGTTAATCAAGGAGAAGCTTCTCATCTCAGAAGCTTCGTTTCTAGCCCGTGCGCAGAGCACCTTTCTGCCATATACGGCAGCATAACCACGAGTCATAGGAACTGAAAGGTCTGGGGAGGGTATAGGGATGTGGCTCAACTGACTCCATATGCAAAGCTCGTGGGAAGAATGCTGCAGGAGCTGCCAGGGAGGGAACTCAGATTGAGGGCCATCTTGACCTATGTGTGCTGAAACAACACACCAACAAAGGACACAGAAGGCTTTGGGCAGAGGGGAGCCTGTGTTCCCAACATTAGCTGAGTCCAGCAGGAATCATCAAGGGACGCTAGTGCGGCTCAGTGTGGCAGGCAGGGGCTGCTCCGCACATCTCTTTGACCCCCATCCTGCCTGAGAAGACCACAGCTCCTGGATCTTCACTGTGAAACAACCCCTCCACTGGTGGGGCAGGGGCCATCTTGAGGGGGGCTTGTGCAGCTGCTGCCCAGCCATCTCTCCACATGAGGGCAGGGCCCGGCCTCCTGCTCTGTATCCAGGGCAGGCCTGGCTGTGACCAGCGACCAGCTTTTTTTTTCTTGTGACCAAATTTTTTAAGTGGTAACTTACACTTTGCCATTTCCCACCCATGTAGACATGCAAGGACAGGAGACCTCACTCTCGAGACAGCAGAGGACAGGGGACCTAGGCCGGCAAATATCTTCCTGGGAACTCAGGAGGGGTCAGCCCAGGGCTCAGCCTCTCCTCCATCCCAGACTTAGCAGAATTCTGGATGTTTTACCTGCTGATAAACCATTCCCTTCTGTCCCTCTTTATTTCACCCTGGAAAGGAAAAACACTAAGTGTGTTTTAGCTGCTAAGAAGACTTGTGAGTGTGAGGAACTGGAGCAGGCTGGTCATGATGAGGCTCTCTCTACCATTTGTGCAGAACGAGCCAACAGGGACTGGCATAGTCGGCCTACGGTGCTGTCTCGTGGTAGCCAAGGGATGAGGGAGTGGGTTTATTAGAAATCCCAAATGCCACCCAGATGGGGAGAGGTTACGTGTACACGGCTCACTGCATATTATGTTGAAGTTTGCAGAAGGCAATGCCGAGGAAGTTGGCTGCAAAGTCCCTGAGCCCTGAGTGACATAGCTGTGAGTGGCTTTTAGTATGCAAACACGGTTCTCGCTCACGAGACACCTGGCAGATGGAGAGGAGCACTAACTCCGCAGGCGTAGTGGAGCACTTCTCGTGGTGCTCGTGTTTGTTGTCCAGTCTCCTGTTCACTAACCTGTCAGATCTTCCACTGAACACAGAGCGGCTTCTCCCACGAGAAGCCTGTTTGAACATCCTTCCTGACCCTCAGAAGCAGCAGAGTCCAGGGCATGGGTCCCAAGGCAAGCAGGCATGAGAACTGGGAGGTCAGATCATGTGCTGGTGGGAGGTTAAGGGACTCACAGGAAGGAGGGGAGGCCATCTTGCCTTGCCTCAGCTCCGGGCAGCCCTAAAGCCCCTGAAGACCACTGGAGGCTTGGGACCCAGGAGCCATCTGTTTGCTCATAGGCTGAAGTGTTAATCCTGCTTCCCTGAGGTAAAGACACAGAAGAGGAACAGAATCAGAATGTAAAGGAGGTTGGCATCTAGGGTGGTTTGAATGTGTGTCCCCCATAGGCTCAGATGTTCTAGTAAGACTTGTAACTTGGATCTCCAGCCCCTTGGCTAGAGAAGGTGTCACTGGTGGCAGATCCTGGAGTTCAACCTTAAGGTGTCACTAGGGGCCAACAGATTTAAATTCCAGCCAAAAGGCACGCAGAGGTCTGAGCACTGCCTGGGTCCCTGCTGCTTGCTGCCCGTTTGTGCTGGCTGCGTTTGGTGTTTGCTGGCTGCTGGTGGTTTTTCTCTCTGCTTGGATGTGTGGAAGCAGCTTCTTCGGCCACTTGATGGGACTTTCCCCCTGGATCTGTAAGCTTGAAGCAAATCCCTTCCTTCCCTAAACTGTGCCTGGCTTGGATGTTCCTCCCAGCAACGTGAGCTGACTACAGCAGCATCTGAAGGTGGGTGGTTTAGGTCTCCTGGCTCTGATCCCTAATGAGTGCTGTCACAGGGGTATTTACTGTGTACGGTTGTAGGTGAGCTTTGAGGATGTGACAGAACCTTGTGTGAGAAAACAGCTTCCTGCACCATAGCTGCTTCCTGCCCTGCATGGGAAGGGAGACTCCACAATGGTGGGAACAGAAACAACTAACAGGGTGAATGCAGTCTCGTTGGCAGCCTTGGCCTAGACTGCAAATCAGGAGCATCCCCGAGGCATCACTGGGAGAGGAACCAGGTGGGTCAATGGGCCAAGACCTGGAGGGCAGGATAAATGAGGGGAGAAAGAAACCAGGTGCGGGGGGTGAGCAAAGCTGCTGGGAGCTGTGCAGCCCTCTGGTCCAAGGCACCAGGATGGATGTGGAACCAGGAATGCACATTGGGAAGGTGACAGCTTTCAGAGGTGGTGTCTCTTTAACTCCTTCTCCTTAGAGATTTGGTGCTTTCAGTGATCACAAACCAGACTCAGGGCTATATCCAGTCTCCTGGAGACACCATGAGGGTGATGGGTGGCCTTGCAAGAACACACTTTGTGTAATAACAGTGTGTCACAGGCCAGTGGGGCATCTTGGGGGCTCAGAAAAGGGCTCTGCTCTTACCCACACCTGCTATTCTGATGTCATGTGACCCTTGCTGCTGGGTGTAGGGACCCACGAGCAGTGCTCTGGCAGCAATCTCTGGGGCCCCACCAGTATCCCCCTTTAGCCTTCTTCCCTCCTCCCTCTCCCCTACCTCTGCCTTGTCTATACTCTCCTGACTTCCTCTGTGGCTGGTGAGAGCTCCCTCTTTCTCCTTCTGCCCTTTCATATCTTCCATGTCTTCCCGAGGACTTGGGTCAGGAGCTGCGTGAATAGTCTGTCTGTCAGATGCTCAGAAAACAAACCCCTCCTGAGCTGTTTAAACTGCTGCATGAAAGACATTCGCCAGCTTCTCCCTGATGCCTCCTGTTGATGACAGCTGAAAGCAGGGTGCAGCCTGGTGCCATCACCATAGTAACACCCAAAAGTGAAGCCACCAGCCAGGAGTGGCTATTTGAAATTAACTGAAGCTAAATAAAAGTGAGACTGTCACTAGCCACATTCCCACTGTCCCCAAGCCATGTACTTGGGCAGTGGCCGCCAGACATTTGTAAAGGCCAGTCCAGCTCAGCAGAACACAAACGTGGAAAGTGTTCCTACCACTGAGCCAGCCAGTCAGCCTGGGAAGAAGGGGCGTCAAGAAGACCCCAGTGTCCAAATGCCCAGGCTTTGTAAATGGTAAATATAACAATGAGCTTCGTCATGGACCATTTGGTGTCTATTAATCATAAAGCTACGGAAATAAATCAATACAAACAGTTCACAAGGTATTACTAAGCAAAAAAAAAAAAAAAAAAAAAATTACAAAAGTGCATTGTTTTACCTTATCTTAATTTAAAATGAATACATGGAAGCATATAATAGCAGGCCCACACTCATCAAGCCCATACTTATATATATTATATATGTTATGTTACATTACATTATATTATTGTACACTCATGTGCTGGCCTGTGGCTCCTCCCCTTCCTTCTCTGTCCCTTTTGCTGGAGATTGCTAGACTTCTTCAATATTCCCCTTTGGAGGGCCAACCTCCCCTTTCCCCTGTGTGTACTTATTTCCCAGTGGTAGTGGCGTTTTGTTTGGGTATTTTTTTTTTTCTATCATTGTTTTGTTTTCTGTTTTGTGAGACTGAGGATCAGACTTAGGACTGGATCACTCGACCGCTGCCCTTTGCTCTCAGCCAGGCCCGAGACTCAGAGGCTGTTAGCGCAGCACTGCCCATCCTGCAGTGATGCACCACCACACATGGCTTTCACCTGGGTGCTGGGGATAGGAACCCAGGTGCTTGGCCCACTGAGTCATGTCCCCGGGAAGTCCATGTTTTATTTTAAACTTTGTAGCCACATGTGCCTGGAGGCAACAGCAGCCATGCAACAGGCCTGGATGAGCGTGTCACATTTATACCACCAGCCTCAGATCTGCTGACGCTGTCACCTGTTCAGATCTGCCTCCCGGAATGTTGAACCCTTCCCTGTCTCCATGCCAAAAACTGCCTGATTGCTGAGGTCAAGCTCCCAAGCCCATCCAGACATGTCCTCAGTCCCCCATGGCACCCCACCCTCAATACCAGCCCCAAGTCAGGCCATGTCCTCTCCTTCATGGGCCCTTGGTCCCTAGAGAGCATCCCACTGGGTTTACGATGAAATTGCCTCTTCACCTCTGCCCACTGTGATTCCTTGTCACCCTCCAAGTCTCATCTGACAGCAGCCAAGCCACTTGCCTGTTAACCTCTGCGTCCCCACCCCACAGGGCTCTGTCCCATCCATATGTCACAAAAATCTTCCCTGGTTACTGACCACAGAAGGGCTCAGCAGCCATCTGGGTCACACAAACCATGACCACTTGAGCTTCATCCTGAGACCCTGCCTGACCCCCAGGTCACAGCTATGGGTGACATTTTGTTTTGTTTTGTTTTGTTTTTGCTTCTGTTTTTTTTTTTTTTTCGAGGTAGGGTCTCGCTCTAGCCCAGACTGACCTGGAATTCACTATATAATCTCAGGGTGGCCTCAAACTCACAGTGATCCTCCTACCTCTGCCTCCTGAGTGCTGGGATTAAAGGCATGCGTCACCACACCCGGCTATGGGCGCCTTTCTTGTCCGTGTTCACAGAGGGGCAGCTGAGGAGGGCGCAGGTTCCCCACCGCAGTGGAATGGTCCCTGGTTAGCTGGGAGTCCTAGGTGCGGGGGATATTTTGTTGTATTGTATTGTATTATTATTCTCATCATTTTACCCACATAATCTTTATTAGGTCCAAAATAACTCACAGTAATTCCTTAGTACCCAGCCCGTTTTCAAACTTCTCCAAATGAGGTGTCCACACCTGACATTTAGTTACTGCTCTCCTCCTCCTACCTCTTCCTCTTCCCCTCTTCCTCCCTCTTCCTCCTCCTTTTCTCCTCCCTTTCTTTCCCACCACCTCCTCCTCCTTCTTTTCTGACAGGCCCTTACTATGTATCCAGGTTGGCCTCAAACTCAGGATCCTCCTGGCCTTGGCCTCCTGTGTGCAGAGAATACAGGAGTACATCAGCACATCTAGCTCAGGTTGCTGGGTCGTTTTAAGTCTCCTGCAGTCTCTAAGCTAATGAGAGAGGAAGAGAGAGCCACAGAGAGATGCTGCACTCTCTGCTTTGAAGCTTGTTTGAAGACAGCTGGTTGTTTCACCATCTGGTTTTGTTCCTGTGACATTCGCATCAAGGCTCCTTTGTCCTGTTTCCCTGAGTTGAGAGAACTCCGCAGAGGTGGCTTAAGAAGCCTTTCATCTTCCAAGTGTTCCATTTTCATTCGTGCCACGGGTCTTGGAAAGTTTTGAGTACAGGAAAGAGCATCACGTGTTATTATGTTTATGCTGTGCACACATGAAGTAGGGACAATGTAAGCCTGGCAGAGAACACCGAGTGAACAGTTCCCGCTTGCGAGCCCCTCCCTTGTGGACCACCCCCATCCTGGACTCTGGGTGCTGCGTGAAGAAGAAAGCCTTGTGGGCATTCCGGAGCCCGTGTCCTGTGTCAGTCTTGCGCTGTGCTCCACTAATTTAAATCGTCTCAGCAAGTCTCCCTCCATGTGTAGGGCTTCTGGTCAGCTATGACTATGGTGGAAATGGCCGGAGAATATTAAAACCCAGGAAGAGCACTGACGGTGCATGGCCAGCCCTGTGACTCATGGCCTTGAGGAGGGGCTGACGGACATGCACCTAAACGGAACACCCTATTTTCACGGCACACCCCACAAGGCAAATATTACTCCTGCTCACCTTCCCAGAAAGACAAATAGGTGGGAGGTGGAGTCCCCGTCTCTGCCAATAAGCAGGAATTCCTTAGATAACCCCCAAAAGATCTGTCAGTGTAAGGCACGGGCATGCTGGGCACAGTCGAAAGAAAAAATAGAAATTGAAAGTCATCCGTAGCTGACTGCCTAGTGCTCGCTGTAGACAGGCAACTCCAGGGGTGAAAAAGGCAAGAGCTGAAACAGGAAATCAGCTGCCCATGCAGGGCCTGGATATTAACATTGCTCCAAGTTGGCTGGTGAGATCTGCTGGAGCTTGTCCCTTACACGGCGTGGCCTGCTTCCTCCCCAGCATCTTTATCTATCATTACCTGTGGCATCCTTTGAAGACCTCCGCGAAGGCTGGACAAGGTTCCTGTGTCTAACCCCTTGCACATCAATTTCTGATACATTCCACGCATCCTTCTTCAGCGGCTGTCACACTGCCGTCTTTAGTCCTCCTTGGATCCACTCTTGGTCACTGGTGTAACCCTCCATGCTCTTTTCTCTGAAGTGGGTGGAGAGTGTGTTTAGTATTTAAGACTGTTCACTTGGCTGGGGGTAAACCCTCAGCTCACACCTTCCTCAGGGCTCTGGGTCAGGCAGAATAATGCTCCACCATGACCAAAAGATGTCCGTGTCCCAAGGCCCAGACTCTGAGGCAGGAGGAATGAAGGCTGCTGATAAGCCCAGTTAGGCATGGGAGGTTATCCCAGATCTCCTGGACCCAGTGTGGTGAAAGGGAAGTAAGAGGAGAAGGAGGCAAGGAAGTGTGAGCAGACTCTGCTGCCTTTCTGCCTTTGGTATGGAGGAAGGGCCATGAGCCCACCAAAGGAAGTCCTTCTAGAAATGGAAGTGAGAACTTATTCTCCTCAGGGTCTTGTCCCACTGACACCTGGGTTTCAGCTCAGTGAGCCCTCAGTGTTGACCTCTGACCTCCCAGTGCACATCACCATGTCTGGCACTTTGTATGGATGCTGGGATTGAACTTGGGCCCTCATACTTACAAGGCAAACACTTTACCACTGAGCCACCTCCCAGTCTAAATCTTATTTTGGATCTTTATGCGTCTGCTACGCATCCTTGTTTTCAGATGACATGTTCCAACTCTTCCCCCTGTGAATGTCTGCAGTGGTGGATAGCTCTGAGCTGTCAGTATGTGCACTCTGATGAAGCTAAGCATAACCCAGGCACAGTGAAAAATTCACAACAGAAGGAAGAATAGAATACCTATAACAATGTATTACCACAAGTATAAGAATCATAAACTACAAAAATCCAATTCATCCAGTCAATTAATGAGCTAATGAACTGAATAGACAAGTTTCAAAAGAAGAAACATAAATGGCCAATAAATATTTGAACATTATAAGCCATCAGGGAAATGCAAATTAAAATTGCTTTGAGATTCCATCTCATTCCAGTCAGAATGACATGTGTTCATGAAGAGGTGCATTGAAGGAGCCCTTATTCACTGGTGGTGAGAACGTAAACTTGCAGAGCCAACATGGAAGTTAGCTGGAGATTCCTCAGAAAACAGAAAATAGAACTACCATATGACCCAGCTATGCCACTCCAAGCCAACATAGCACAGAGATGCCTGCACATCCATGTTTGTTGAAGCCTCTATTCACAATAGCCAGGAATAGGAACCAGCCTAGATGTCCATCCGTCTATAAAGAAAATGTGGTACATATGCCCCATGGGACTTTATGCAGCCAGAAAGAAAAATGAAATCATGACATTTGCAAGGAAGTGGATGCAACTGGATATTATTATGTTAAGTTATATTAAGCCAGACTTGGAAAAGCAAACACCACATGTTTTCGCTCAAGGAAAACTAAGTTTAAATTATAGATATATATAGATATAAATTGATATTTGCATTTATATATGTGCATTTGTAGGACACAAAGCTATTATGGAGCCGGGCGTGGTCGCACACGCCTTTAATCCCAGCACTTGGGAGGCAGAGTTAGGAGGATCGCTGAGAGTTCGAGGCACCCTGAGACTACATAGTGAATTCCAGGTCAGCCTGGACCAGAGTGAGACCCTACCTCGAAAAAAAAAAAAAAAAAAAAAAAAAAAAAAACTATTATGGGATCATCAGAGAAAGAAGTCTTAAGAGAGGTAAGAAACAGGGAAGTTAATGGAATGTATGTGTACTGGTTACTTTTGTTGTTGCTGCAAAAAATACCAGACAAAGGCAACATAAGAAGGAAGGGTTTATTCTGGCTCACAGTTCGAGGAAATCTGGTGCGGTGGTGCGAACAGGTGTCCCCATGCACGCATGTGTTCTGAATGCTAGCTTCCCAGCTAGTGGCAAGTTTGGAAGGGGAGCCTTGCTGGAGGAGGTGTGTTACTGGGGTCAGCCTGGGGGTGTTGTAACCAGCTTCTGCTTGCCAGAGCTCAGCTCACTCTTGCCACTGTTTGCCCTGCTGCGGTAGATGGTGACGTCAAGCTCTGCTCATGCCATGCTTTCCTCTGCCATCGTGAAGCTTCCCCTCCAGGCTGTAAGCCACATAAATCCTTTCTCCCCACCAGCCGCTTGTGTGCCAGCCACAAGAAGGTGAGCGCAAGAGTCCCTCGTGCAGGGAAGGCACGGCAGCAGGGACATGATGCGCTGCTCACACTGCATCTAGTCAGGAAGCTGGAAGTGAGGAAGGCCGGTGCTCACCTCCCTCTTGTCTGTAGTTAGTCCAGGACCCCAGCTCATGCAATGGTGCCACCCACATTTAGGGAGCGTCTTCCCACCTCAATTAATCTAATCTAGCAACGCCCTTCTAGTCATTAAGAGGTTTTGTTTCCATGGTGATCCTAGACCCAGTCAAGTTGACAACAAGATTAACTATCACATGTGCCAGGAAACCGTAAGGGAACTAAACCAAAAAGAGACAAGCTGGAGGGAAGAGGGTTCTGGGGGAGGCATTAAAGAAGGGAAGCAGATGGTGACAACATCCAAGGACACATATGGATGAAGAGTCCGCGAGGAAACCCAGTCTAAAGCTCTAATGAAACGTATATTTTAATAGACATTACGTGAGTGTGCTTCTCTGCTCATCCACGTCTGTCTTCCTGAACTGAACCTTTCTCTTGTTTCCTTCTCCTGTTGACCACAGGTGACTGAAACTGGGGCCAGAGAGGAAGGCTTGTGTGCCAGTGAGTAACTGAGAGGGAGAATCCATCGAAACTGTGGAAACCTGAACGTTCTCAGAACAATGACAGCCAGTGTTGTGCTAGTTCTGTCACTAAGAACAGATTAGGGCTAGCTCATCTAAGACTAAAGACATTATGCTTGGCAGACGCTCTCTGGAACCCAGAACAAAAGAAGTGCATTCATTAGGATCTGGGGGTACACTTTCCAGTCAGTTCCACTTGGCAGACTCACCAGGAAGCTATGTTATTTAGAACCAGATGGTCTGGAAGAACCGAGATTCCTGGGACTTCCGGGTGCCGAGTACTTCCTGTGTAGAGACCCCAGCCAACCTGCAGCCTCAGCTCTGCTCCTGCTGGAATACAGCCAAAACCACTTGCTATGAAATGTCACCTGGCTTTGCCCTCAGGATACTGTGACCCATAGGGGAGGGTTCAGTGCCCTGCCACCCAAATACTGCTACAACTATAAAAACCACAGAAATGCTTAAGTGTAATGTCATTTCCGTGAAAATCATAGCTTTCAATTCTAGCCCTACCAAAATTACATATGATTGAACCCAACCTATTCACCTCCTCCCAGGGAGAGAGCAGGGCTGAACAGCCAGGATGTGCAGGGGTGTTGTTGCCAAATTTTGGGTCATTGTCTTTGGCATGTGACAGAGTTACACACACACACACACACACACACACACACACACACACACCTAAAGCCTGTGGCAGAAATAAGATATCTAATCTATTTCTTGTTTCCATAATTTCCCAAGGGGATTGAAGGGCCTAATTAAAAAGGAAAGCTCCAAGAGGGAGCTGCTCTCTGACACAGCGCACTTGAACGAGACACACTGTGCCCGCTGCCTGCAGCCCTACAGGCTCCTTGTGAACAGCAGAAGGCAGTGTCTGGAGTGCGGCCTCTTCACCTGCAAGAGCTGCAGCCACGTCCACCCAGAGGAGCAGGGCTGGCTCTGTGACCCCTGCCATGTGGCCAGGTGAGCCATGGCCTGGTGTGTTCCTTCACTGAGGCTGAAGAAAGAGAAGGGGGCACAGCAGTGTGAACATGTTTGCCCCCAGGCAGTGCCTCAGGCCTGGGCTTATCTCCCTGCAGAGTCGTGAAGATCGGCTCCCTGGAGTGGTACTATCAGCATGTCAGAGCCCGCTTCAAGAGATTTGGCAGTGCCAAAGTGATCCGCTCCCTCTGTGGGCGGCTGCAGGGCGGAGGTAAGGCTCGGACTGACCCTGGAGACACTCCTGCTATCCCCAGATGTGTTGTAGTGTTCCGGGACCTTTGCAGCGTGGATGGCTGCTTTCCGTGTGAGCTGCAGTCCCCAGCTGCCCTGGTCTGGCCTCCTGGGATCTCCCTCTTTCTGGGGAAATCATCTTTTTCATATTTTTCTAGAGCTTTACACCAAGTTCATAGGTGGTTTCTCGGTCATGGCTGCTCGTGGGATTCCCTGGGGCCTGCTTCCCGGGACAGTCCCCATGCTTCCGATGAAAACAGGCAGAAATCTGTCCTTCATGCTCCGAATCCAAGGTTGAGCCCCTGCTGAACTTGAACTACATCATGTGCTCAGCCCACTGTGCCCATTTCAAGCGTGTGGAAAGAGGATTGGGAAGGAGAGGATGCGAGGGTACCTGAGTTTGCACTGAAAAGGAAAAACTGAGCAGTGTTTGAGGGAGGAGCCCCCCCTTATCACTGTTACCTGAGTGTATAAAGCATTGCCAAGCATCCAGGCTGAGCAGCCCACCAGGCCTTGCATGGTGGCCGGGGGCAGGGTCTCCACATCCTGAGCGTGCACATCCGCAGAACTGGGGAGAGCTCTCTGGGGGCATGTCGCAGGTGCCAGTTAGGTGCCTGCAGTTAGGCATATCCAGACCAGATATGGGGATTTCAAGTTGGGGTGTTCTCACTGTCCCCTTTTGTGCCTAGCCCTGGCAGCCTATGGATAGAGTGGAGCACACATGGTCTAGCCAGCGCCCAAGCCTGGGCTGGGCTTGTGGCAGAGACCACCAGAGGACCCCTTCCCTGTAGCAGCGGCTCTGTGTCTTGAAGGGGGAGGAGGGGAGAGATCATTCAAGCCAGGGCATGGCTAAGAGTAAAGGGAGGTTTTCCTGGTGACCGCACTGTGTTGACAGATGGGACTGCAACCACACAAAGAGACCATCACTCTGTTCTTTTATAATTTTTGCATGTATATTGTGTGGTGTGTGTGGTAGACAGGTTCAGGTCGCTGGGATGAACTTCCAACCCAGGCACAGTTATGGAAGAAGGAATAATTATTGAAGCTTATAGATCCAGGGGAAGTTCCATAATGAAAAAAGAAGCTGGCCTGCTTTCACAGGTCCAAGCAAAGACAGAGAGAAAAGCCACAAGCAAAAAAACACAAACAAACAAACAAAAAGCCACAGCACACTTCAGGGACTCCAGGTGGAATTCAGGTACTTTGCATATCTTAGACTGGAATTACAAACCCACCACCCCACCTTAGGGTTGGACCCAGTGACACCTCCTCCAACCAGCTGGCTGCAGATCCAAACTACAAGCTAATAAAACACTGAATATATTGAGCATCCTCTAGTCAAACTACCACAGTGTGCATACATTGTGTGTAAGTAGTTTATGTTGTGAGGGTATACAAGCTGGTATGTGTATGCGTGTATGTGATGTGCATATATGTGTGTGTGCATGTAAACGTATGTGAATGCTATTGTGTGTGTGTGTGTGTGTAAATGTAGAGGTTGGTGTTAGCTATTGTGGTGTGTGTGTGTATGTGATGTGCATATATGTGTGTGTGCGTGTGGATGTGAACGCATGTGAATGCTATTGTGTGTGTGTGTGCACATGTGGGGCCAGAGGTTGATGTTAGGTATACATGCTGGCATGTGTATGAGTGTATGTGATGTGCATATATGTGTGTGTGCATGTAAATGTATGTGAATGCTATTGTGTGTGTGTGTGCACATGTGGGGCCAGAGGTTGGTGTTAGACGTCTTTCCCAATCATTTTCCACCTTACTTTCTGAGACAGTGTCTGACACTGAATCTGGAGCCAGGTCCAGGAGCCCCTCTGTCTCTGCCTCCGCCATGCTGGGGTTACAAGCACACATCTCAGCTTGTCTCACCTAATTTTCTGACACAGAGTCTCTCACGGAACGGGAAGGTCACCCATTTGGCTAGACTAGCTAGCCCGCAAGTCCAGGGGCTTCACCAGTCCCCGTGTCCCCAGCACTGGAATGACAGGCATGTACCACCCTGACCAGCATTCTCACATGCATTCCACCCACTGCCATCTCCCCACCCCTCACCCTGTTCTTGAGGGCGGCTTCTTAGCTGAGCCTATGACTAAGTCACCCTCGGGCCCAGTTGAGATGGAAATCTTAGGTAGCCTGGGAAAAGCCACACATCCCAACACCTGAGAATCTAGGTCCCAAATGTGACAGCCATGTCCGAAGACCCTATCCCCCCCCCCCGGCCTGGGCCTCACCCTGGGAGGTGCTGATTTGGAGTGGCTGGGCAGCTTCTGTCACTTGGAAGGTGACAGGGTTTCAGAAGCTGTTGCAAACTGCCAATTTCAAAATTGTCACCAAAAGTGCCAGTAGGTGGCGCCGTGGGCCAACAGAAAACACAGCAGGATCCCTGCAGGATTTTCTACTGCTGCCACCAGCCCAGCCCGGGAGGGTCTCAGTCCCCTTCCCTAGGGAGCCATGCTCCCCTTCGGGACCCTGTAAGTGCAGAACGTGAAGATAGGGTGCAAAGAAAGGAGGGAGTATGCTGAAACAAACATAAAGGAAGTGTTAAACAGGGCCAGCCAGCAGGGCATGCTGCAGACCTGGTCCAGCTTGAAGGCAGGCGCCAGGCGCGGGTCGACCTCAACCTTCAGGCACATGAAAGGGCTCCGCATGGGGAGTAGTCTCTGTGGGGAAGGAGGTCCTGAGCCCCATGAGACTGACTGCTGACTGCCCTCTGTGGCCCACAAATCAGCAGTCTGCACATGTCCTGGGCCTTTCAGCTCTGAGTCCCTGGGGGTCATTTTCCCATTCGACTGCTGGTGTGTGAACAGGAACGAGGAGGCCTGGTGATCAGAGTGAGGAAGGGACCTGGGGCACAGGGAAGGTGTAAGGTGCAGCTGAGTTACTCCTCTCCCAGTGTCTGAGGTTGGGGTGCTGATACGCAAGCAAGTGAAGCTGTTGTTTCTCTGAGAAAATTTGATGTAGTTCTAAACCTTGTCTCCACATTGCCCCTCCCGTCACCCATAACTCCAGTACTTTCAGTCCAACCAAGTCGTCAGTAAAAGTAGGGTAAATGGGGCTGGAGAGATGGCTTAGGGGTTAAGGCGCCTGCCTCCTAAGCCTAAGAACATCAGTTCCAATCTCCAGGTCCCACGTTTAGCCAGATGCAAAGTGACACAAGGGCTCAATGCCGCACTTGACCACAAGGGGGTGCACACATCTGGATTTCGTTCACAGCGGCTGAGAGGCTGCTGGCGCACCCATTCTGTCTCTGCCTCTCCCTCTCTCTCTGTCTCTCTCTGTGTCTCTCTCCACAAAAAAAAAAAAGTAGGGTAAATGCCTACAGACAAAGCCAGAACCTATTTTAAAAACTGATAGATGGTGCTGGATTCATGCTGTAACTTCAGCAAATTCTGACTTCAGTTTGGATAGGTCATTGAAAGGCCAGCAGAGGGTTTTGCCTGGATGTTTCCCAGTGGATGGATGGATGGCTGGATGGATGGATGCTTGAATGGGTAGATGAATGATGGGTGAGTGGGTGATTAGCTGGGTGGATGGGTAAGTAAACTGAATAGATGGGTGAGTAGGTAGACAAATGGGTAGATAGGTAGACAAAAGGAGGAAGAGAGGGAAAGAAAGATGGATGGTCGATAGTGGGTAGGTGAGTAGTGTTTGGCTGGATGAATGGGTAGACTGGCATGTGGATAAGAGGAAGGAGAGAGAGAGAAGGAAAGAGGGCCAGAGGGAAAGATCAGCGGATCATGGGCGAGTGAAAGGCTGGCTAGATGGACAGATAAATGTTCTCCTCCCAGTCAGCCTCTCCCTGCGGTCGGAGCCATGCACCTGTCTGTTGCAGGTGGGTCTGAGGCAAGTCCTGAAGCGGGAAGTAGAGACAGCGAGCAGACAGATGAGGATGGAGAACTGGACGCAGAGACCCAGGCCCGGCCCCTCGGCAGCCAAGTAAGGCCCCGCTGGGCACCACGTCTCCCCCAGCACTCCCACACCGCCCCTGGTCACCCTCATACCTCTCCAGTCCCCCTCTTCTCTGCTGGCCACCTCATGCATCCCTCGGGCAAGTGCCTGTCCCCTTCTTCCTGAGAACCCCCAGGCTCTCCTCTAGGAAGCTTTTCACTTTGGTTTATCACCAGCTGGGGGTTGTCTTCGTCAGTAATTGTGTGTCTTCATTCTGTTTTTAACTTATTTTTGTTGGTGAAGACACGCCGTGCAGCCCCTGGATTTCAGGCTAAGATGACAACGGGGAGCCAGGCGGAGGAGAGGGCTGGGCAGGTGGGCATGCTCCCATAGCCAGCACACAACACATGCCCAGCGCTCCAGGGTACCTGTTCTCTGAAGAGCAAGAAACACTAGCCAGGCCTCCTGCAGCCATTACCCTAGTTGTCCCTAGCAAGCCAAAAGCACTTTCCTGACAGTTCAGCTAGAACTCTGAGGACAAAGCTTTCTGATGGGGTGGGCACAATGAGATGGAGAGCTTCTTGCAACCTCAGAGCTACTTTGAGTTTGGAGGTGGATGCCCTTGAAGGAGGCTACCCAATGCCTGGAGGCTGCATGTGGGGGTGGGCACTGACCAGTCTTGCTTATCTTACATCTGTGAAGAAAAAGCGTCTTCTCTCCTTCCATGACGTGGACTTTGAGGAGGATCCAGACCAGTCTACAGAGCCCCGCAGCCACACACTGGGCCCTGTGGCCACACACAGCCTGCAGGTCAGTGGGTTCCTCTATCCACCCCCTGCAGCTCCAGGAACCTGAGCCAAGTGTGGTGCTTGGGCCTGGGTTGGGGTGACACATTGGAACACAGCGTCCAATGAGCAGGCAGCCCCATTAGAGCAGGAGGACAGCTGGTGGGAGGCAAGAAAGTGGGGGGCCCAGTAGCCAAAACTCTCATACCCTCCCAGGGCTAGCATCTCAGAAGATTGACAGGCCACTTGTATGGGTAGGAGTAAGGTGGGAACATCAAGCTGGGCAGCTGAGAATGGGGGGGGGGAGGCAGGGATGGACCCTCAGAACTCCTGTGACTCAGAAGGGCAGGATGGAGAACAGCATCCAACAGGAAGTCAGACAGGACCTGGCACTGAGCCATGCCTCTCTCTAACTGTAGGCATCCTATACTGTATTCTCCAAAGCAGACTAGTTTTGCAAGTGACAAAAGCCTGTTCTTTTTTCTTTTTTTTTTTTTCATTTTATTTTTAGAGAGAGAGAGACAGAGGGAGAGACAGAGAGATAATTCGTGTGCCAGGGCCTCAGCCACTGAAATTGAACTCCAGATGCTTGTGCCACCTAGTGGGCATGTGCAACCTTACACTTGCCTCACTGTGTGTCTGTCTAATGTGGGATCTGGAGAGTAGAACACGGGTCCTTAGGCTTCGCAGGCAAGTGCCTTAATGGCTAAGCCATCTCTCCAGCCCCAAAAGGCTGTTCTTAATGTTCAACCCTGGACACTGGCTTTGCAGGGGCCTTCCGAGCAGATGAAGACTTGCTAACTCAGCTCATTAGCCATGTGACCTTGGCCCTAGGAGCCTCATTGAGGCTCAGTCCCCTTACCTGAAAGATGGCAGATAACCTGTGCCCTACAGGGTGTTTTCAAGAGTAGAGGTCAGCCTGGTATGCACAAGACACTCTGGCTGTGGGCACAAGAGCCAGGACAAAGCCCCAAGGCAGGGTCCAGCTTCACTGTGAGCCCTGAACTGCAGTTCTCAGTATCCCCTGGGCCCAGGCAGCGCTGAAAGGCACTGAGGCAGGACTGGCTCTGCTCAATCAGGCCTCCAGATGGCTGTGGAAAGAGGAGACACTTGGGCAGGAGCCCCAGAAGCCAGCCCCCAAGGAGACTGTGAGCCCTAGATCCTGCTCTCCCTGCAGGTCAGGCCCGGAGGACTTCTTGCTTCCTCACCACCAGAGTCAACAGCAAGGAGAATTCTTGGGGGCAGTGGCACCATGCAGAGACACACCACCATCCCCCCGGGGTGATCGCAGTCTGCTCAGGAAACCCCAAGCCTCCACTCTGGTCTCCAAGGACTGCTAAAGCAGATATAGAAAAAATGCCCACCCACCCCTAGCCTTGTCCTTGGCTTTTAGGTGAGCCTGGTCCCTCAAAGGCTGCTCCAGGGTGCTACTGAACCCTGTGTGACACTTCTTGTGTGACACCCGTCCCCACTATGGTAGGGAACCCCAACATCACAGACATGGTGCAGAACAGATGATCCATGCTCATTGCAGTGTTTGAAGATAGAGAGCTGAATGGCGCAGGGCCAGAGAGATGGGCAGCTGGTGGTTGGGAAAAGCTCTGTTCTCTGGGGAGGCAGAGGCTGATGGCCCTTGTGCTCAGTCCCTCTCAGGTGAGCCCAGCCTTGAAGAATCCACCTCCGCAGAGGCTGAGGTCCTGGACGAGGCTGATCCTGGAGCCTCAGGGTGCCACCCTCTTCCGGAAGAGCAGCTGCGCAGCCCCTCAGCCTCCAGAGAGGACTCGCTCACTGAGCTGGGCTGGTCTGGAGCCTTCCACAGGACAACCCTGGAAACTGCTGCGATGCCTGGTGGGTGCCCTGGCAGCATTCAGAGGAGCTCTGGGTAGAGGAATTCCTGAGAAGCCAACTTCTCCCCCCACCCTGTGCATGTTTACACAGGTTGGCTGATTCAGCACAGCTCTTCCCTCAGCATGACCCTCCTTTAGCAAACCCCACAGACTCTGGTCCTTCCTGGGCTCCATGCTTTCCTGTAACACCCAGAAACGCTAACAGACGAGTTGAGCCATCAGTTCACTGCCACTGGCATAGGGTAGGGACAGGTCAAGTCTCCCTAAAATGGCATTAGTCAGTGGCCACCCAACTGACCTTTTTTCCTGCAGGCAGGCTGGCTTCACCAAGCCCAAGGCTACACTTGGGGATCCACAGAGTGGGCCCCATGTAGATGCCAGTAGCTACTCATCTGGAGCTTAGGAATAAGAAAACATGAAGGGGCTCTGTTCAATTCTATCAGATGTGTTGCTTCGAAATGAAATCCACCATCTGCCTCTGCCTGTACCCAAGGGAGCTTGTGTGCTGGGTTCAGGAGTTCAGGGACCTATTAAGTCAGAGCAAATAGAATCGCAGCAGCAGGGAGCCTTCCACTGCACACTTCCCTGAAGTGCCAGCGCAGCTGGTGTGTGGAGACTTGTCCAGCTCCTTCTGCACGTATTCCTTTGTGGGAACCACGACCTCATGGTTAGGGTCCTGGGGGCTTTGTCACCTCCTCTGTAAGCAATGAATAAATGTATCTTTATGGGCCAGACATAGGATCAAGACTCTGGAGGACATTGTGTCCCCTCCCATGATGATGGCATGTCCCCAGACGACATGGAAGAGACAGTGTAGCACCACGCAAAGGCACCTTGTGTTTCTGCAGTTCCAAGACTTGAGCCCACCCAGTGGTGCTCACAGAAACTTACTTGTGAAAACAAGCCCACATCTCCTGGTTAGGAGTGTCTCACAGGAAAGGTGGTGAGGAGGGAGTGTCACAGTCTGGCTGGCAGTGTCCTTTCTTACTAGGGAAAGGGGTTAGCCACGTTATAGAGACTAGACAAGATGGTCACGTCTGTTAACTGTTGCTGTGTAACAAATGGCCGCAAAGTTAGTGGCTTACAGCAGCACGGATGTGATCCTGTGTGGGTCAGAGTGGGGGCAGGGTTTGGTACATCCTTGGCACTGGGTGTCCAGGGCTGTGTAGAGGGGCTGAAATGTTACCCGGAGCTGGGCTTATGAATCACCATGCTTAGGCAGGTGTGGGCGGGATTCATAACACAAAGGGGCCTGCTGTGTCTCAGGCACACAGAGAGAGCTCAGTGCCACTCACTCCAAGTCTGGGTCAACCGAGCATACTTCCTTCCCCGTCTCCCTGCTGTGGTGTGAGGTGCTGTTCAGGGAAACAGAGCTATCATGGATAATTTTTTTTTTTTTGGAGTGAGACACAGAGACAGACAGACAGAGAGGGAGAGGAAGACAGATACAGATGGGCGCGCCAGCAGTCTCTCAGCTGCTGTGAACGAAATCCAGATGCGTGCGCCCCCTTGTGGGCAAGTGCGGCATTGCGCCCTTGCGTCACTTTGCATCTGGCTAAACATGGGACCTGGAGATTGGAACCAGGTTCTTAGGCTTAGCAGGCAGGCGCCTTAACCACTAAGCCATCTCTCCAGCCCCATGGATAAATTTTTAAGAGGATATGGAGCCCTGGAATAAGCATTTCTAGCCACACTGCAGGGGACTCCCCCCCACACACACACACACTTGAGGCTTGCAGGAGCCTCTGTTCTGAAGACCTGTGTGGAGTGTGGAACCAGCTTCATGGTCATGTAACTTCAGAAACTCAACCCCACACCTCAACGGGCCATGCTCTTTGATCTCTCAGTTTTCCTCATTGGAGGAAATGTATCCACTGGCTTTTCACTGTAAGCAAGTCACACCTTGTCTTACTCCAAAGGGACAGGAGTCATCAGGAGTAAGCAACTCCCCTCGCAGTACCTGGCCGATGTGGACACCTCAGATGAAGACAACATCCGGGCTCCCAGGGCAGCCTCTCAGCATTCCAAGAGGAGGGCCAGGGCCATTTCTGAAAGTCAGGTAATGGGATTGAAAGAATTCAGTCTGGGGTCATCTCTGGGTTGAGATATCTTTCAGATTCACACCAAGTACCTTCAGAAAAGGTAAAAGCTTTTGGCACTTTCCAACTATTAATTGCCTCTTTCATATCATAAAATGTATGTCTATTGAAGTGAATTCATTTAACATAAAGTTAACTATTGTACTATGTCAATTCCCAACAAAGTTAAAAATAAGCCACACATGGTAAATCATGTCTGTAACCCCAGTACATGGGAGACAGAGGCAGAAGTATCTCAAATTCAAAGACTGTCTCCACCATAATTAAAAATATAGTTACCAGGCTGGAGAAATAGCTCAGCAGTTGAAGCACTTGCCTGAAAAGCCTAAGGACCCAGGTTAAATTCCCCAGTACCCATGTAAATCCAGATACACAAGGTGGCACATGTGTCTGGAGTTCATTTGCAGTGGCTGGAGGCCCTGGCATGTCCATTCTCTCCCTCTCTCTCTCTCTCCCTCTCTCTCTCTCTCTCTCCTCTCTCTCCCTCTCTTCCTCCCTCTTTCTCTCTCTTATTCTCTGAGGCTACATCCTCTACAACTGAGAGAAGAGACATTTGTATTCCAAATGTATAGCAGCTTGACTCACACTAACTAAAATAGGGAAGCAGCCAGCATGGGTCATGGGGATGGGTGTGTGGTGTGCAGGGCATGGCAGGTACATGGCATGGAATCTTAACCCAACAAGGGAGGGGGAATACTGATGACCTTGCCAATAGCTCTTCATGCTCTCTGGAATTATTCTCAAACTACTTCATGGTCCACGTTTCTGGAATGTTCTCACCCTCATTCCTCTTAACTTTTATTTACCTCAGCTGCTGTCTCCTCTCCATCGTGTCTGTGAATCTGGATGTGAAGAGAGTTAGCAGTGCACAGAGCCTGTGGGGCCCAGCCGTACCCCATATGCCAGTGAAGACCAGGCCAGCCTCCCACAGGGGTCTAGCCCTCTAGTCTGTCCCCCTCAGACCAGGGTGCTGTAGTTAACTTTATGTTGCTGGGACAAAACACCCAACCAAAAGCAACTGATGGAAGGAAAGGTTTATTCTGGAAGCTTCATGAAGGAAGAGAAAGTTGGCATGAGCAGAGGTTGGACATCACTTCTTGCCACAGCACATGGAAAAAAAAAGCAGGAGAGTGAGCTGAGTTCTGGCAAGGGGGAGCAGACTAGAACACCCCAAAGCCCACCCCAGAAACAAAACTCCTCCAGCAAGGCTCCACCTCCCAAATTGCTACCAGCTGGGAATCAAACATTCAGAGCACATGAGTCTATGGGGGACACTTGATTCACCAGCAAGCCCTTACAGCCTGTGAGCTCTGTAGGTTATATTTCATAATGGTCAATTTGTTGACCATCTGGTTATCTGCTTCTGACCTGTGCATTTGAATCTGTGCTGACCACTTTATAGATGACTAATAATCAGGAAAATCTTTCTACAAGAAAAGTCTCTATGCCAGAGAATCCAAAGACACCATAAACATGTGTGTGAAAGAAGCTTCCATGGAGCTGGGAGGGAGAATGGGGAGGACATGGAGCCCAGGCATATATCCGCCTTCCTTCACTCCCCAGAGCCAAGCCCTCCATGCCCTATCTCCACAGCAGACACTGATTCAGTTTCCCCACGAAAATGTCACAGTGACAACTCAAAGTGGCTCACTTGGCCCTGGCCTCTGTCTGTATCCCAGTTTTAAGCTGCAAAGGTTGGTGTGGCTGCATGGGAGTTGAAGGCACAGAACACTACTCAGGCTTCTGAGCCCTACACCAGTCCTGAATCTGAGGCCCCTGCGGAGTCAGGCCCCAGGCCTCTCGTGACACTGCCTTGCATGGCAATCACTGCCCTTGGTCAATATAAATTTTAAGAAGCCTAAAATCTTTTCCCACCTGAGGAACCACAAAACAAAGGAAGGTATTAGAGAAAGCAAACAATTTAATGAGTTAGCACACATTATACCAGAATATGACATGCCCTGTGCAGTCAGCCGAGAGATGGTAAGGGCAGACAGGAAGCTGATCTTGCAAATAGATGCAGCCCCATCCTCCAGGCCCTTAGGGGACACAGGCCTCCAGGAAGAGCACAAGACATCGCTTTTTGTCACAACTTGATGGAGACAGAGTTCAAGGCCAATTTAGGCAGCATATTGAGTCCCTGGTTCAAGCATGTGTGTGTGTGTGTGTGTGTGTGTGTGTGTGCGCGCGCGCATGTTGTTGCTATCTAGTCCAGCAATTGTAATACTGGGTATATACCCAAACAATTGAAATTGAAAGTAGGGGTTCAAAGAGACATTTGTGCCATCTATGTTGGTTTTATCAAAAAAATAAGGAGGAGGAGGGGGGGCATGGTGGCACACCCCTTTAATCCCAGCACTCAGGAGGCAGAAGCAGGAGGATCTCCATGAGTTCAAGGCCACCCTGAGATTACATAGTGAGTTCCAGGTCAACCTGAGCTAGAGTGAAACCCTACCTTGAAAAAAAAAAAAAAAAAAAAAACTATCCTTTCCCTAAGATCAGTAGTTTTATAGGTCTGCCACAGATAACTCGCCTCCTAGCCTCTTTCTCTCCTACAGGGGTTGGCGATATTTTGTAATTCAAAAAGCTTCCAGCTACTGAGTTCTGAGCTTTGCAGAGGATTGACTTAACCAGTTATGAAGCTTTACGCATATCTAGAATGGACAGGGAAAAGAATTCTGAAAGAGAGGCTTGGAGAGGTCCCCTCCAGTTTGAGGAGACTGGAGATGCAGGGTCTTATGCATGCTAGGCAAGCCCTCTGCCACTGAGCCACATCCCCAGCCCGTGGCTTTGTGAGGCGGGGTCTTAATGTGGAGCTCAGCTTGGTCTTGGCTTCTTGCCCTTCCTGCCTTACCTTCTTAAGTGCTGGGATACATGCATGGCCTCCCAGCTGTGCCTTACTTTCAACAAGGAGAATGAAGCTGTCACTTTCCCTCTGTGTTTCCCACCACCTCAGAAAAACAGGAATCCTGTCCTCATTGAAACTGAGTGTTCCATAAGATCCTTTGTGCCCTGGGCTTGTCTGAAAGGAGCCAGGAGCTCTGGACATCAGAGAGAAGCTGAGTTTAACTGTGTTCCCGGGTCTCACTGGCTTGATGGCCCCCACCTTCCCAAAGGCCCAACCTCGTCTGAAGGCTGTGCTGAGCCTCTTGAATCCATTTCCCAATCCCTTCCCTCACTGGCCTCTCTAAGCCTCTGACATCCTTCAGGGACCCAGAGGAGACCCTCCGAATCTCTCATATTGGGGTGCCCTCCCTTCTCTTTCACTTATAGCATTTCTCAGTGGTGATGCTGGGGAAGTGGGGGCTCTTTGTCCCCACGCTTCCATCTGTGTCACCTGGTCTGGAGACAAATGCCATTTGTTGAGCAACTTTCCTGAGGGTACTAATCACTGCCAACACCATTGGCACCAATGGGCCAGGCCATGTGATCCTCACGCCAATGACCCCGCCCCACACACACACACCTACAAGGCAGGTGTAGGCCAGGGGCTCACAGACGCTCAGGTTGACGTCCCAGTGTGTTTTCTTCTTCCACTCAAAGTCCTTGGCTGTGGTAATTACCTGCCAACAATGCGAGCGTCCTGACATTGCGAGTGTCATTACCCTCTCCGAAGGCCAGGCGAGCGGTAAATGACATAATGTGGGGAAGTCGTGCCTGCCGGTGAGGAAGCAAAGCAGAGAGGAACTGATTTTCCCCGTCTCTGTCTGGAAGCTAATAGACTTCGGCTGACTCAAGGGTCCGGTGACTCAAGGATGAGGAAGTTGTACTTTTGATCACAAGTGACCCAGGCCTCTTCCTAGATAATGACTTTGGTTTGGTCACCATGTCCTGCTTAACTCGGCCTTCCTGCACTGATCAGTATTGACAGGGACAGTCATTGTCCGGTGGCAGACGCGGTCACTGTTGGTCTGTCTTGACTGACTGTCACGCTCCCTGCTGTCACCCCCATACCCATTTGGCCCCTCTCCTGGTTCCACTCGCAGCTTCTGTTCTGTCTTCTGACACCTGGGCCCTTTGTATCCGAAAGCAGTTTCACAGTTGATAGTGGCCTTAGTGGGACTTTTGGGGTTCCGAGGTGGAGAGTGCCAGTGGAAGTAGGCTGCCCTCCCCCAGCACTGTCCCTCTCCTGTTTCAGATCTCCGAGCTGAACAAACGTGTGTCAGCCGTGGAGCACCTGCTGACCCACCTGGAAAGCACAGTCCTGCCCCCCTCTGCCCAGGTAATGCCCCAGGCTGAGTACAGAGGATGGCATGCAGCTCTCTGGTAAGGAAGGCTGAGGTCCAACTGTAACTCTGAGGGAAGAGTCCCCAGAGGTCCTGAAGCAGGCAGACTTGAGCTGTGTGCACAGTGCTCCAAGAATAGATGGCTTCCCCTCCCCAGCACAGCCCACCACAGGAGACCATCTGCACCAGGCAGGCTCAACACCACCCCTCCATCTCAGAGGACACACAGGGAAAGCCACCTGTCCTGGGGATATAGCCAAAGAGGTTCTGGGAAAGACCTTGGAGAACCTGACTGGGC
The DNA here is from genome assembly GCA_036365145.1 of Orientallactaga sibirica. NCBI lineage: Eukaryota > Metazoa > Chordata > Mammalia > Rodentia > Dipodidae > Orientallactaga > Orientallactaga sibirica. The sequence continues at coordinate 17,925,812 of JAEOAD010000044.1, read as the reverse complement.
CTGCAGCCCCTGGGCCCAGGCCACAGCAGGGCAGGGCCTCATCACAGCACATGGCTATGCGATCAGCACACGGCTGAGCTAACCGAATGCTGAAGGCCAGATAATTGATTTTAAAAAGTTTTTATTTTATTTTATTTATTTGAGAGGGAGAGAGATACAGAAATAGGCAGGTAGAGAGAGAGAGGGAATGGGCACGCCAGGGCCTCCAGATGCGGGTGCCCCCTTATGCATCTGGCTTACATGGGTCCTGGAGAATTGAGCCTTGAACCAGGGTCCTTAGGCTTCACAGGCAAGCGTTTAACTGCTAAGCCATCTCTCCAGCCCAAGATAATTGATTTTAAAAAGAGTCTCATGTGACTTACGGTTCTGGAGGCTGGACAGTTCATGATGGAAGGGCTGTGTCTGGTGAAGGCTTTGTGCTGGGAGTCCATGATGGAGGGTGTGAACAAGTACGAGAGGGGCCTCACACCCTGATAACTGTTGTCCTGGGCTTAAGTTCCCACCGCACGAACTTTAGGGGACACATTGAAACCATAGCAACACATCAAGGCAACCTTATAGAGAATAAAGTAAAATTTCAGCCTAATTTAGGGCTGTGTGTGTGTGTGTGTGTGTGTGTGTGTGTGTGTGTGAGCCAGGAAGTACAGGAGTGTGGAGGGCCTCCATCCAACTGCATTAGTGACTTTCTTGTTACTGGGACAAAATACCTGACAGAAGCACCTTCAGGAGGGAAAGCGTGACTTGGTCTCACAGAGGTCCAGTGTGACAGAGGACCTCAGCCCTTAGGGAAACGAGGAGGTGGAGTGACACCCCCCTGCAGCAGCGTGCCTCCCGCAACCACAGGTGGGCTTAGTGGAGCAGAGGATGAAGGAGGATGAGGGGAGGAATAAACAGACTCTTCCCTCACGGCTGTCACTGAGCTGATGTGCGGGTCTGGCAATGGCTGAGGTCAGGAAGCCACGAGAACACACCTGCGGGGTGACAGTCTAGTCAAGAAAGGCTGGAAGGAAGCCCCCAACACCGAGAGCAAGGGTCAGAGCAAGGACGCAGCAGAGGTGACACGTGAGGTAGGGACAGGGAACAAGGGGGCGACTGTGCGTAGCAGCACCACGCTGAGAGCTGGAATTTTCCAAACTGAGACGAGGCCTCAAGGCCTCCAGAAGCAGTGAGAGTGGAATGTTCCAGACACAGGTGGGCGGAAGGCTTGTCCTTACCCCAACATGGGCACAGGAGCCAGCTGCACAGGAGCCAGGATAGGGTGGGAGCTGCCATGGCCCATCTTCTGTTACTGTAACAAAATACCTAAAACTGGATAGTATATGAAGAAAGTCATTTCCTGAAATTCTAGAGGCTGAGAAGCCTACGAGCATGGTGCTGGCAGCTGCAGGAGGCCTTCTTGTCACACTGACAAGCAGGGGCCCAGGACGTGAGGCAGCTATGGCCTTCCCTGTGTGTTATTTATTTATTTATTCATTCATTTATATTGTTTTGTTTTTGCGAGGTAGGGTCTTGCTCTAGCCCAGGCTGACCTGGAATTCATTATGTAGTCTCAGGGTCTTCTCAAACTCACGGAGATCCTCCTACCTCTGCCTCCAAGTGCTGGGATTAAAGATGTGTGCCACCATGACCGGCTTATATTGTTTTTTAAGACTGGCTCTTTCTATGTTTCCCTGGCTATAGTGGTACTTAGCCTGTAGCTCAAGCTTGCCTCAAACTCATGATCATTCTACCTGAGCTTCCTAAATTCTGGGATTGTAGGCATGAGCCAGCAAACATGACTGTTGTTTTTTTATATATATCCATTTATTCCAGATTGAGATCCCCACCTTCATGACCTCCTCTAATCCCAGTGAACCCCCAAAGGCTCCATCTCTAGATGCCATCCCTACACGCATTTAGTTTTGATTTTTTGATTTTTTTTAAGATAGGGTCTCACTCTAGCCCAGGCTGTAGTCACTGTAGTCCAGGCTGGCCTTGAACTCATGGTGATTCTTTTGCCTTAACCTCCTGAGTGATGGGATTAAAGGAATGCACCACCATATGCATTTAAATTAAGTTTACAACACACATAGAGTCTGGGAAACAACCAGGGCATGAGCAGAGGATAATGTCACAGAGGTTCTGACTGTACAAAGCCTTCCAGCCTGTGTCCAGACTCTACTTTTCACCCTGGGGGAGACAGGAGGTTGGAGAGAAAGAACCAGCTTCCAGCCACAGCACGTTCCCCTGCACTCTGAGAGCAGGTCATGGGAGACAGAAGGTGGAATTGGAAGGCAGTTAGGAGGCTGCTGCAACAGGCCAGGTGAGATAAGTCAAAAGGTGATCCACAGAGCAGTGGAGGTGATGCCAAGCAAGAAGGAACCCAAGGGCTCCCTCCTGAGCAAGGCTTAAGTACTGACAAGTGGCCCTTGACACAGAAAGAGCATTTCCCATCCACTGCCAACTGTAACGTCATTCTGGGAGTGTGGGTCCTCACCGTCCCCAGGGGTCGTTGACCACCGATGTCCCAGGCACAGGAGGAGTTGGGGGGAAGCAGGGTCCTGGAGCAGGTGAGTTCGACAATGGGCAAGGAATCACTCGGAAGGCAGTCTGATGGATAGCACGCTCTCATTTATTCAAAAGGGGAGTGGGTTTATAAACACTTGAGAAAGGTTGAGAAGGCACATACAGACTATATGGAGATTGGATACGTAGTTTATGGGTGGCTATCTAATTGGTTGAAAGGCAAGAAGTGTAAGGGAGATAGTGGTGGAAAAGCTACATGACTTCAGAGCTGTGAGGGAGGAGCTGCAAGGGAGATAACAGAAATGGCGGGAAAAGCTACGTGACTTCAGCCACATAAGGGTGTCTTGGGCAGCTAGCCACAAGGTCAGGAACTGTGGGGGGCGGGCAAAGCCTGACTTATGGGATGGTCAGGTGCTTTGGGATCAAGAGGGGAGGGCCTGGCCAGTTCTGTCCACTCTAGGTGATGACAGGGCACACTACAACCTTGCCCGAGGGCAGGGAGGGCCAGTCACCATTGCCCGAGTGGGTTCCCGATGATAAGGCCAGCTGCAATCCCCACAGCCCAAGGTCCCCGGCCATGTCCAACAGCCCAGGCCAGCTTCCTCACAGTGCCAGCCCGTGTTTAGCAATGCCCAGCATGGGAGCACTTCCCATCCGCTGCACCTGTGACGTCAGTCTGGGAGAGCTAGCAGACAGCACAGTGCAAAAGCCCCTGAGTGTGATCCCCAGAACTCGTAATGTGCTGGGAGTGGTGGTGCACACCAAGCCCCAAAGCTGGGAAGGCAGAGACAGGACCCTTCCAGTCTGGCCTAATTGGTGACTCCAGGCCAATAAGCGGCTTTGCCTAAAAAAAAAAAAAAAGTGCTCCTGAGAATGACACCACGGTTATCCTCCAACCTCCACGCATGGGCACACACACACTAACACACTCACACACACACAAATATGTGCATTAAAAGCAAGATGCTTGGGATAATCACATTTGTGTGTTTATCAAGTAGCTGATGCTTTCTAAGCTGACACATAAACCTCTTCACACAGGCCGACAAAGCCTGCTGTCAGCCTTCCGCCTGCCAGGGATGAAGGCAGCAGATGGCACAGGTTTGTCCATGCCTGCACACATGCACCCTGGTTTTATGTGGCTATAGGAAGTGTAACAATGGGTCACAAGGTGGACAGATGTCCAGCAAACGGCTCTGAGATGAACCCTCAGGTATGTGTGGATAGCATGCGTGCTGCAGCTGGGCCAGTGTCCCCGCCCCGCTCCACCCTTGTTGAGGAAACTCGTGACCCATGTCCCTCTTCCTTATCCGTAGCTGAGGATGCAACCCAGCATTACATGACTGAGCAGAAGCCAGCCCTGTCTTTATTGTCCCTGTCTTTCCAGCTGCTCAAGCACAATTGCACCTGAAGTTCCAAGGCTGTTCACAGGGACTGTGGTGGACACACCACGTTAAAAAGCAGCTTAAGGCAGCAGGGCAGTGGCTAGTCAGGCATCCAAAGCTGGCCTGAAATGACCATGGAGACCTGCCCTGGACTCTCTTAGTACCCAGGGCAAATACATATGATGAGTTCTATAAGTCTCATCTAAGACAAGGAAACAGGCTCCCCTTGCTGGCCACAGCAGCCCACGTCCCTGCCACCTTTGCACACCCCTATCAGTGGTCTTCTGAAATTCAGTGTGTCACCTCTGGCACTTTCATCCCCGTTGCAGAGGTTTTGATGTGAGGACAGAAAAGCCCTAGGAGAGTGTGGAATTTCTACTTGGTGCTGAGCTGAAGGCCATGGTGTGCTTCAGTTTTACATTAGCATTATAAAAAGATCAAGAAACTTGCATTAACAACTGATATGGACCCTCACAGCCTAGGTGAGGCCCTGTGTGTGAGGCCAGAGTGAGGTACCCTCCAGTTGTGAACTTTCCCACCAAGGAAAACTCAATGTCTTGTTAAATCAAACTTTAAGAGCTGGAGAGATGACTTAAAGGTTAAGGCACTTTCCTGCAAAGCCTAAAGACTCAGGTTTGATTCCCCAGATAAACCAGATGCACAAGGTGACACATACATCTGGAGTTTTTTGCAAATGGCTAAAGGCCCTGGGGTGCCAATTCTCTCCCTTCCCACTCTCCCAAATAAATAAATAAAGTATTTTTTTTAATCAAACTTAAGAGCTGGGCATGGTGGCCCACGCCTTTAATCCCAGCACTCCGGAGACAGAGGTAGGAGGATCGTTGCAAGTTCAAGACCACGCTGAGAATACAGAGTGAATTCCAGGTCAGCCTGGGATCGTACCTCAAAAAACCAAAATGATAATAATAATAATAATCAAACTTAAATACAAGGACAACCAGGGTCAACGGACAACTTAGATACAGTGAAAAGAGCCGGTCACAGATCCCACTCATATGAGGAGCACAGAGAAGTCAGATTTGTAGAGAGAGCAGAGGGTACTCAGGACTGGGGCAGGGATGGGAATTGGTGTTTAATCAGGACAGAGTTTCATCTGGCAAGAAAAAAAGAGTTCTGTGGGTGGAGGGGAGCTGTCTACCTCAAGATGGTTCCAATGGTAAGTATTATGTACATATTTTACCCAGTTGATTTCTAAGAACTAAGTAAAACATGGTGGGTATGAGATGGCCATGGGTACCAGAGTCTTCCACCTTTTTAGACTCTATAGACATGAGGCAGGCTTTTTCTGGAGAAAGAGTAGGGAACTGGGCTCCAGCAGGGTATGATGGTAGTGGCCCACCTCCCAGGACCACCTCTGAGCCCCATGCCTGGCCCTGTCAGGGTCCAGCTGTGAGATCACACACAGAGGCAGACACAGAGGAGGAGGCCCTCAGGAGGAGGCTGGAGGAGTTGACCAGCAACATCAGTGACCAGGGCGCCTCGTCGGAGGAGGAAGAGAGCAGAGAAGAAGGGACTAAGCCAAGTGGGGCCCTCCCCGGGACACCTGCAGAGGTGAGGCAGTTCTCAGCGATGGGCAGGACAGGAGGGTTAACCCCAGATAGCCCGCAGTCCGTGACTAAGCCATCAGCCCTTGCAGGGAGGAGGGGGATCTACAAGAGCACGTTTAGGAGGTTGAAGGCCACCCTGGGAGCTCACAGAGGGCAGGAGCCTGTACTCCACCCCACCCACAAATGCCGTTGCCCTAGGTGTGCACAGCCACGAGCCATGTGGATTCTACGAGAAGCCCTCAAGGTCCCGGGGACCTGCTCCAGGCCAGCAAGACCACAGATGAGGAGCTGTCAGAGCTGGAAGACAGGGTGGCCATGACAACGTCGGAAGTGCAGCAGGCTGAGAGCGAGGTAGCCCGGTGGCCTGGGGATAAAAGGGTTCCCAAAGATGACAGTGACCAGTCAGGGGCACAAAGCCTGACAGTCCAACTACAGGCTCAAAGAGACCTCCCTGGTGGTCAGCGGAGGAAGAGCATGGTGAATGAAGAGCTGAGTCCCAGAGCAAGGTGGATGGAGAGTACTCTGGGCGGGGACACAGAGAAAATTTGGGGGAAATGGCTGGTACTGTAACTCGGTGATACAGAATGTGCTTAGCATATACAAGCCCCTGGGCTCAATCCCTAGTGGAAGAAGAAAGAAAGAGAAAGAAAGAAAGAAAGAAAGAAAGAAAGAAAGAAAGAAAGGGAAGAAGGAAGGAAGGAAGGAAGGAGAGGGGAGAGAGGAAGGAAGGGAGGGAGCAAGGGAAGGAAGGAAAGAAGGAAGGAAGGGAGCAAAGGAAGGAAGGGAAGGAAGGAAGGAGGGAGGGAGGGAGGGAAGGGAAGGAAAGAAAGGAGGGGGGGAGAAAGGGAGGGAAGGGGAGGAGGGAGGAATGGAGGGGAAGAGGAAGGAAATGTTTGGCCTGGTCAGGATCAGCCGCAGCACCTCCCAGCTGCCTGGGGCATCCCAGGGGAACATCCCATGGTGACAACCAGGAAGGAAGGCAGAGAGGACCCCACAGTGTGCGTGTGCTATGTGCAGTTGAAGCTTTGATCTTCAGGGTAACCTGAGTACTGTCCACACCATGAGTGAGCTGGACAGACATGACCTGAGATGGGATGCCAAGTGGTGTCTGTCGGTCGGTTTGTCTGTCTGTCTACTTCTGTTCTCCAGGTCTCAGACATTGAGTCCAGGATTGCAGCCCTGAGGGCAGCGGGGCTCACAGTGAAGCCCTCGGGAAAGCCTCGGAGGAAGTCAAACCTCCCAGTAAGTGGGGAGGGAGGGAAGGAGGGAGGGAGGAAGGGAGGGAGGAAGGGAGGGAGGGAGTGAGGGAGGACCCAGTTGATGTCTGCCAGGACCACCCCAGGGACCCATGGAGCAAGTGCCCTGAGGGGCTACTGCCCTTCTCTTGGAACTGCCAATCTTGTTTCTGACAGCCAGTTAGTGAAATAGACCCTGGGAAGACTTGAATCACTTATGGCTTCTAACTGGAGAAAGTTCCTGCCTGGAGCCTCCAGCTGCTGCTGTGAGAATCTGCAGTCCGACAGCAGCAGGCTGTGTGGTCAACCTCACATTGGAGGGCCTAATACGTGCCATTTTGAGATGGATGTGACTAGAATAGCAGAAGGGAAGGCAAGTGCCACTGGACCTGCCCTGTAGCAGTGATCAGTACCCAGCATCCTGGCATCAGGAGGCTTCAGACAGAGCCACACTAGGGAGAAATCTGGTAGAATACAGCATGCTCGGAAGAGCCTCTGTGTTTGTGGTCACCAGGTAAATGCAGGCTGCCCAGGTTGAGGCTGTATTTCAGATAACAGGTGATGTTCTAGTGTAGGTATGTCTGATGCCATCCCAGGCCCATGCATACATGAAGCTGCTTATCTGAATGAAAAGTCAACTGGAAGCTGTATGTTAATCTGGCAGCGCTCCGTCCAGAACCTGGGTGGTGCTTTGGGGTGGGGCTGTGCTGCCCTGGCACTCTTGATCAGCAAGATAGAGAGCCTCCCATCGGTCTTCACGGTTCAACAGGACAGTGATCACATAAGCTTCTTCCTTGGTTCCAGATCTTTCTTCCCCGACTTGCTGGGACCCTTGGCAGAAGCATGAAGGATCCGAATGCAGACCCTGAGGGTGAGGCCAAGGTGTGTTGTACCACCCACCTCCAGAGCGACCTCTGCCGAAGGGTGGTAAATGCAGAATGGGAGGCGGAGACATGCACCCTGGGAACATGGTGCATGCAGGGAGTCAGGTGACTTCACAGTTGCTCAAATGAACATTTGTATAGAAGCATGTGTTAGTCATTTTCTCACTGCTGTGACAAAATACCTGACAAAAGTAGCTGAAGGAAGGAAGGGTTGATTTTGTCTTACAGTTTGAGAGTCCTGTTTATTGAGTCTGGGACCCCAGCCCATGTAATGGTGCTGCCCACAGTTAGGGTGGGTCTTCCCACCTCAAGAAACCTAAGCTAGAAAATGCTTCACAAACATGCCCAGAGATTTGTCTTTTAGATAACTCTAGAACCAATCAAAGTGACAACTTTAACAAAGCACTCTCTGGGAAAAATCCCAGAGACCCCAGCAGGAAGTGAGGAAGGGCCCCTACACTCATCAGTCTCACGGCTGTGCCTGAACTACACATGTTCCCTGGCACTTCTGCCACCTGCTTGGGCATAGCAGACCGCCATGGGCAGGGGAACTTCCTCTGTCTGGGAGTGAAAACACCCGGAGCCAGTCAGTGGGGAAACAGCCCAAAGATGAGGGGAACTGAGGGAGAACACTCAGATGGGGGTGTGGAAGAGAAATGGCCTGGGAAGGGAGGTCGCATGCCTTGAGGGAGAAAGAGGAGCAGGATTGGGGTGCTGTTTCCAGCGCTCTGGAGGGAATGGCCTGTCCCAAGCCCTGCCTGCCCCATGATGTCCACTGGGAGCCACAAAAATGTCCAGCCACTTCTAACAACAGCACTGGGCAGCTCAGCAGGCTCAAGCAGATTGATTTACCTCCATCCCTTACCTGGTGTGTGCACACCTGGAGCCACCCTGTGGGGCTGCTGCACACACACCAAGGCTCAGGGAGGTGGCTGCTGCTTGGCCAAGGTTACAATGTAGGAGTGCTCTCTGGATCCCTCCTGGCCCCTGAGCCCTAACATACATATACGGAAGAACCCAGCCCCAGGACCCAGGGCATTAGCAAGAGAAGAAGCCCCCAGACACACCAGGGAATCCCAGAGGCTGAGGAGAACGTCTGGGATCTTTCTCCACTCTGAAAAGCCCAAGGAAACAGTGAACTTCTTATAACATTGTTAGAAGGTGACCAACTGGCAAGGAGGGAGTGGGAGCGGAGACCACAGTTGACCCCCCACACACCCACTTTAGAGAGGAGGAGATCAGGATTCACAGAGGCCGAGTCTGTATGAAAGGTGGGGTGGGGTACAGCAATGAGCTCTGAACCCACTCAAAGTTGGTGGCTCCCCAAGTCTCCCCTCTGTGCCAGTGCTGGTGCTTAACTTACAGATAGATACATTGTAGTGTTGTCAAAAGTTCAGACATTCACAGAGAAAGAAAACAAGTGATTGGGTAGTTAGACCCAGAAAAGCAATGAGAAGTCCCAAATTAGCTGACAGTGCTCCTGAATGTAGAGCCGTTCTCCCCCTCTTAGGCAGAGGTCGTGCCCTATCTCCTGAGGAGGAAGGACTCCCCTAGCAGTCAAGGTAAGAGCCCCCTGCTTCACCTGCCGGCTTCCTTCACCTGCCTCCCCACTGTTGGGAAATGACCTTGGAGATGAACATGGCCAGCCAAGCTCTGCATCTATCCCTCCCCCGTGGAACACATTCAGGCCCTGGCTCTTAACGAACACTCCCACGGCCATTCTGCCATGCAAGGGTCCCATGTGTGGCCTCTGGATGGTGTTAAGCACACAACGGAGTTGCTGGTGGTGCTGGCATGTCTGGTCAACCCTCCCTGAAGTCTCACTGGTGATGAGGGGAGCAGCTTTGTCCTGAACAAATGCAGGCGGGTCAGACCTTTACAATCATTGAAAACAAAATTCCTGAGGAAACAACTAGGGGGAGGGAAGATTTCTTTTGGCTCGTGGTTTCAGAGGGTTCAGTCCATGGTCACTTGGCCCCGTGCGTTGGGTATCGAGCACATCCTAGATCCTAGCGGAGCATATGGCAGCAGAGGTCCTGTCAGTGCTTGTGGTTCCCTCAGCAGAGGTGAGTCCCAGGGAAGAGACACATTTTCACAAATGCAGGTTAAAAAAATGCATGCTAAAATGTAATAATGTAGCAGCTGTGTGCAGATATGGAACTCAGAGGGGAAAGGAAGGGGAAGGGAGGGGCGGGGGGAGGGGAGGGGAGGGGAAGGGAGGGAAAGGGAGCGGAGGGGAGGGGCGGGAGGGAGAGAAGGAGGCATGATGTAAAGCACACACTGAGCTCTGCTGGGGGAGAGACGCACATTTAGTACTGCAGCCCAGGGAGCAACCCCGTTCCCTCCTCAGGCAGCAGGCTGGAGGTCCCCGCCAAGCCCACTCCAACATCCAGACACAAACAGCTGGCTAAGGCTGCAGGTTAAAACCACTAACAGGACACCACATCCCTGTGGAGACCCTGTATTCCAGTCCCCAAACCCTTGAAGCCATGGTCCTGTCAGAATTAGAGGGCAGCAGAGGATACAGTGTCCTAAGTCCCTCATTACTGCTAGATCCCTGGAGGCCCCAGCAAGGGGGAATGTAAACACATTCCCTAAAGAGTCCCCTGTGACCCTGCTTCTTCCCCACAGACCGCACCTCTTTCCCACTGGCTCTGCCTCTTAAAGGAGTCACAATCAGTCTGAACTGATATTTGCACTGCCACCAAGATGCAAATGCTCCCTGACAAAATGTCATGTCCACCTCCGTGGTACCTTCCAATGCCTTGGGTAGTCAAGGGTAGCTCTGTCATGAATTTAATGCCTCCTCTTTGTATTTCCCCAAAGGCAAAGATGGTGGTTCTTTTGATCGGAAGTCGGTATACCGCGGTTCCCTGACTCAGAGAAACCCCAATGGAAGGAAGGGAATGGCCAGCCAGGTCTTCGCGGTAATGTTTCCTCTTGCCCTGTGTCACCTTTATGGATCCATGTTATGTCTTAGCAAAGAAAATTAGAGCTGGGCATGATAGCCACCCATGGCTTTAAATCCAGCACCCTAGAGGCTGAGGCAGGAGAATCACTGTGAGTTCAAGGCCAGCCTGGGACTACAGAGTGAGTTTCAGGTCTAGAATGAGACTCTGCCTTGAAAAATTCCTCCTTGGAAAGATGAAAGAAAGAAAGAAAGAAAGAAAGAAAGAAAGAAAGAAAGAAAGAAAGAAAGAAAAAGGAAGGAAGGAAGGAAGGAAGGAAGGAAGGAAGGAAGGAAGGAAGGAAGGAAGGGACAGACAGAGAGAGAGAGAAAAGGAAAGGAAAGGAAAGGAAAGGAAAGGAAAGGAAAGGAAAGGAAAGGAAAGGGAAGGGAAGGGAAGGGAAGGGAAGGGAAGGGAAGGGAAGGGAAAGGAAGGAAAGAAAAAATGGTGGAAAAGGTAAAACTAAAACCAGAAAATCAAAGTGACAAGTATAAAATCTGCAAAGGGAGAACTGAGAACAATTCTAAAAGGTACCCGAGCACCACAGAGAAAGAAAGGCCAAGACAGGTCAAGCGCCAGCTCCATCAGCAGAGCTGGGCAGGACCATAGCCTACAGAGATGGCATCGTGAAGGCCTGATCTGACCTGAGAACGTCAGGGTTTCCTCAGCACGAGCCCCTTACAGAAGCACGGCGGCTTTGCTCACACAGCGCCAAGGCCTCTGCTCGGAGTCCTGGGCCTCCCCAGCACTGCTGCTCAGACAGGGCTGTGTGGCTTCTCAGGTCACAAGGTCACAGCCCTCAACCTGGAGACACTCATGACTCGGTGGCCAGTGCCCTTGATCAAACTCCACTACAGGAGGCAGTCTGCTTTATAAAGAAACAGACGTTTGTTGACCTCACATTCTGGAGCATCAAAAACATGGTGCTGGCAGCAGCTGAGTTCTGGTGGGAACCTCAGAGCAGATGCGCACAATGGCAGGAATGAATCTCTGTGAGAAGAAGAGATCTTATCACCTGACAGGATCCCAGGGAGCAGTTCAGGAATCAGTGCAGACTTTAAACAACTTGCTCCAATGAGAACCAACCCTTCCAAAGGCATGCCCTCGCCCAGTGACCTACAGTTTCCCGAACATTCTACCTCTTCAAGGTCCACCGTCACACTGGGGGCCAAGCCTCCATCGCATGGAGCTTGGGAAACACCCCACGTCCAAGCCATGGCGCTTTGGCTCCCCATAGTTCTCCTGCCCCTGACGTAGCAGCTCAGACCACTGGCCAGTTCTTCCTACCCAACAGTCACTTCAACATAATACCTGTTTCAAGAGCTAGCAATGATGCACTTGACTCAAGTCTTTCCAAAATTGTTCAGTGAAAGCTGAGCTCCCAAGTCATTCTTCTCTTAAAAACTTGTCTCCGGCTGCAGATGTAATACCACAAGAAAAAACATATAGCTGTCTTGAAATTTCCAAAGCATTTCCTTAAACCATAAATCTGACTCTGTGTTGCTGTCTCTATCCGTACATGTGACAATGCGTACATGCTGATGCTTGTGTCTGTGTGCATATCCTTGTGTTTGTATCCACGTGCATGCCATGTGCACATGCACACACATATACCTAAGTTTTGTCTTCTGTGTGCAAACCTGTTTTTGTGTTTCTTTGTGCACGTATGTCATATACCTGTGAGCACATGGCATGTCTGTGTAGACTCTTCTGCACACTCATGTCCACATGTGTTTGTACTCTGCAGAAACCTGTCATGGCTCAACAGCCCTAACGAGGGAAGCTCGCGGGCACAGGACAGCACAGCAGTGCAGACGCGTTCCTCCACACGTTCCTCCACACGTTCCTCCACACGCAACGGCGTCTCATGGCCTCCTCTCCTGCTGCTCATAATCGCCGTCCCAGCAAGAAGAAACCCTACCCGTGTGGCTGCTGCAGATTCTCAGCCCTCAGCTGCTTGCCTGGTCACTGCCTGGAGTCAGGGCCCTGCCAGCCTCTGCTTAGAGACACTGAGCTGACCTAAGGTGACGCTCTTTCCACCCGCTGAAGGTCGCACAGAAACGTGAGCGCCTAACCCTTGTGTGCTGAGCTTTGCCGAGCTGGTTCGCAAGTGGAAGAGAAAAGAACAGCCCAGGGAAAGCCTCAGCCACGTGCTTATTCCTGACAGCACTGGAGCGAGGCCGATGCTGGCTGTCTGTGAGCGGGATGGAAATTGGGTATCGGGACAAAGGGTAAGAGCAGGCCCCTGGATGTTGGGGAATACAGACCCCGCCCCTCCCTACAGACCTTTCTGCAGGCTCCCCCGTGGTCCAAATGCAGGAGGAGTGACTCTGCTGCCACTAGGTCCCCTCCCAGAGGCTCCACCACCTCCCTGCAGTGCCACCCTGAGACCAAGCCTTCAACACGGGCACCTTTGGAGACACTCTCCAAGCCAGGGCATAGGGACTTCACTTTCTAGATGGCTCACACTTTGAAACCAGCTTTCTGACTCACAAAGACCAGCGCTGTGCACTTTGTCAGGAATCCAGTTCTTCTGAAGCCATCTGAATCCGATCTTCCCATGACTGAGGGGTCCTCGCCCACAGCCACCCCCACTCCAGCTGAGCCAAGTTCCCACACCCCAACTCTGTGACACTTCTCTCCAGCAGCCACAGCTCATTGTTCCAGACCCCGACACACAGGGAGTGTGGGGTCATGAACATTCTAGGTGCCTGCCACCTGGAGATGCCCAAGCCAGATGAGAAGTCCCCTTGTTGGCCCAACAAGGGGAGTGTGTAGTTTTAGCGTACTTCTGTGCTGCAGCGCCCTTGTTCTCAGTCTTGCAGCTCTGCTTTTCACTCCATGGGTTTGGGGACCACAGCCCTCCAAGGGCATGGGCCTCTTGCAGATTGTGTGCCTCAGGCAGGAACGGACCCAGAGCGGGGACGGCAGCCCAGACACTAGCGCAGCTCTCATGTCTGCTTTATAGACAAGGCTGTTGTCGATAGGTGTGTGTGTCTGTGTGCATGTCCTCGTGTTGGTATCTGCATGCATGCCATGTGCACATGCACATACATACACCTAAGTCTTGTCAGGAGCATGGGAGTGCAGCCTGCAGATTAATCAGCAAGGAAGGAGCCTGCGGATGGGCTGTAAGCAAACCTGGCTCCACACATCTTATTCACTACTATAGGGCCTGCCTTCTCCTCAGGTCCCCGCTCTTCCTCTTTCTGTCTTCCCGGCCTCTTTACGCCTTCTCCCAGTGTGCCCACCCTTCTGGGGACTGTTCACAGCCACACGTCATCTGTCCATACCTCATTCAAGGCCATAGCTAGGATCTCAGCAAGGAACCCCGCATCCATCCACTGTCATCATGAGCCCCCAAGTACCTCCTTCAGTCCTTTGTCCCCAAAGGGCTTACGTCAGTCCCCCATGCAATCAACCCCATGAAATAACCACCCCATGAAAAAGCACAGCCGAGCCAAAAATGCTTGGCTCCCATGCCCGGAGATTCATGGCTCCGTTGCCAAGGTGTGGGGAAGCTCCCTGGCCTCTGAAACCCTCACGGGACCCACTCTTCAACTCTGAAGCCGGGGCAGTGAGGTGCCCAGCAAGACCTTCAGCCAGGGCTCTGTGGGGCACTGCAAAAGCAGCACAGCCCAAGCCTGGCCTGTGCCTTCTGACAGCTTCCCTTGAAACATTCCAGCCACCCAAACTGCCCGTCAGTCATCTAATGGATGTCACCAGTTCTGAGAGGAGGAGGGCGGGGCTGAGCTGCCTCCCATCCCACCTGAGGGGTGAAGTAGCTTTCCCTGGAAGTCCAGTGGAGGCCAGGAAACAGCCCAGCAGCTGCCGTGGGAAGCCAGGGCAGCCGCCTGCTCCTCCAGCTCTTCTCACACACGGTCTCCTTATGACAATATGACAATGACACTGAGTCACACTCACGTGGTCTTTCACATAATCGGTCACCGTCCGTGGGATGATGATTTAGGAGCATAGGTCCAGCTTACATGGCAGACTACTGGACGCTACTTTTAAAGTTGAGGATACGACGGAGAAAAGAAGGCAACTCAGCATGTATAAGCAGTAACAATATAACCAGCCGTTGTAGAGAACTCTCTAGAAGGAATGCATTTGATGTGAACATGGGCTGTTTGACAGGCTCTGTGCTTTTTCTTCTATGTATGCATTAAATTTTTCTCAATGTATATGGATTGTTTTTATAACAAAATACACTTGGGGCTGGAGAGATTCCTCAGTGGTTAAATGCACTTGCTTGAAAAGCCTGATAGCCCAGGTTTGATTCCTCAGTGCCCATGTAAACCAGATGCACAAAGTGGCACATGCATCTGGAATTCATATGCACTGACAGGAGGCCCTGGCACACCCATACTCACTCTCTCTGTGCCTTCCTCTTTCTCTCTGTCTCTCTCTCTCTCTCTCAAATAAATCAATAAATATTTAAACAATAAACTTGTTTTATAGATTTAAAAACCTTATTTGTTTTATTTTTAATATTTGTGTATTGTGTGGTGTGCCTATGTGCATGTTCCTGTGTGTGTGGTGCGGGCCTATACACATGTTCCTGTCTGTGTGGTGTGCCTATACACATGTGTGTGGTGTGGGCCTATTTGCATGTTCCTGTGTGTGTGGTGTGGGCCTATTTGCATGTTCCTGTGTGTGTGGTGTGGGCCTATACGCATGTTCCTGTGTGTGTGGTGTGGGCCTATACACATGTTCCTGTGTGTGTGGTGTGCCTATACACATGTTCCTGTGTGTGTGCTGTGCCTATACACATGTTCCTGTGTGTGTGGTGTGCCTATACACATGTTCCTGTGTGTGTGGTGTGCCTATACACATGTTCCTGTGTGTGTGGTGTGCCTATACACATGTTCCTGTGTGTGTGGTGTGCCTATACACATGTTCCTGTTCCTGTGTGTGGTGTGCCTATGTTCATGTGCGTGTGTGCCTGTTCCTGTGTGTGTGGTGTGCCTATACACATGTTCCTGTGTGTGTGGTGTGCCTATACACATGTTCCTGTGTGTGTGGTGTGCCTATACACATGTTCCTGTGTGTGTGGTGTGCCTATACACATGTTCCTGTGTGTGTGGTGTGCCTATACACATGTTCCTGTGTGTGTGGTGTGCCTATACACATGTTCCTGTGTGTGTGGTGTGCCTATACACATGTTCCTGTGTGTGTGGTGTGCCTATACATGTTCCTGTTCCTGTGTTCGTGTGTGTGTGTGCCTATACACATGTTCCTGTGTGTGTGGTGTGCCTATACACATGTTCCTGTGTGTGTGGTGTGCCTATACGCATGTTCCTGTGTGTGTGGTGTGTGCCTATACACATGTTCCTGTGTGTGTGGTGTGCCTATACACATGTTCCTGTGTGTGTGGTGTGCCTATACACATGTGTGTGTGCCTATACACATGTTCCTGTGTGTGTGGTGGTGTGCCTATACACATGTTCCTGTTCCTGTGCCTGTGTTCCTGTGTGTGGTGTGCCTATACACATGTTCCTGTGCGTGTGGTGTGTGCCTATACACATGTTCCTGTGGTGTGTGTGCCTATACACATGTTCCTGTGTGTGTGGTGTGCCTATACACATGTTCCTGTGTGTGTGGTGTGCCTATACATGTTCCTGTGTGTGTGGTGTGCCTTGGTGTGCCTACGCATGTTCCTGTGCGTGTGGTGTGCCTATACACATGTTCCTGTGTGTGTGTGTGTGTGTGCCTATACACATGTTCCTGTGTGTTCCTGTGTGTGTGTGCCTATACACATGTTCCTGTGTGTGTGGTATTGCCTGTTCCTGTGCCTATACACATGTTCCTGTGCGTGTGGTGTGCCTATACACATGTTCCTGTGTGTGTGGTGTGCCTATACATGTTCCTGTGTGTGCCTGTGGTGTGCCTATACACATGTTCCTGTGTGTGTGGTGTGCCTGTTCCTGTGTGTGTGTGGTGTGCCTATACGCATGTTCCTGTGAGTGTGGTGTGCCTATACACATGTGTTCCTGTGTGTGTGGTGTGCCTACATGTTGTTCCGCATGTTCCTGTGTTCCTGTATGTGTGCTGTGCCTATACACATGTTCCTGTGTGTGTGGTGTGCCTATACATGTTCCTGTGTGTGTGGTGTGCCCATATGTTCCTGTGTGTGTGGTTCCTGTGTGTGTGGTGGGCCTATACGCATGTTCCTGTGTGTGTGGTGGGCCTATACACATGTTCCTGTGTGTGTGGTGTGCCTATACACATGTTCCTGTGTGTGTGGTGTGCCTATACACATGTTCCTGTGCGTGTGGTGTGCCTATACATGTTCCTGTGTGTGTGGTGTGCCTATACACATGTTCCTGTGCGTGTGGTGTGCCTATACACATGTTCCTGTGCGTGTGGTGTGCCTATACACATGTTCCTGTGTGTGTGGTGTGCCTATACACATGTTCCTGTGTGTGTGCTGTGCCTATACACATGTTCCTGTGCGTGTGCTGTGCCTATACGCATGTTCCTGTGCGTGTGGTGTGCCTATACACATGTTCCTGTGTGTGTGCTGTGCCTATACACATGTTCCTGTGTGTGTGGTGTGCCTATACACATGTTCCTGTGCGTGTGGTGTGCCTATACACATGTTCCTGTGCGTGTGGTGTGCCTATACACATGTTCCTGTGTGTGTGGTGTGTGGTGTTCCTGTGCCTATACACATGTTCCTGTGTGTGTGGTGTGCCTATACACATGTTCCTGTGTGTGTGGTGTGCCTATACACATGTTCCTGTGTGTGTGGTGTGCCTATACACATGTTCCTGTGTGTGTGGTGTGCCTATACGCATGTTCCTGTGTGTGTGGTGTGCCTATACACATGTTCCTGTGTGTGTGGTGTGCCTATACACATGTTCCTGTGTGTGTGGTGTGCCTTATACATGTTCATGTTCCTGTGTGTGTGTGTGTGCCTATACGCATGTTCCTGTTGCCTATACACATGTTCCTGTGTGTTCCTATGTGTTCCTGTGTGTGTGCCTATACACATGTTCCTGTGTGTGTGGTGTGCCTATACACATGTTCCTGTGTGTGTGTGTGTGCCTATACACATGTGTCCTGTTCCTGTGTGTGTGTGTGCCTATACGCATGTTCCTGTGTGTGTGGGGTGTGCCTATACACATGTTCCTGTGTGTGTGGTGTGCCTATACGCATGTTCCTGTGTGTGTGGTGTGCCTATACACATGTTCCTGTGTGTGTGGTGTGCCTATACGCATGTTCCTGTGTGTGTGGTGTGCCTATACGCATGTTCCTGTGTGTGCTGGTGCCTGTGCCTGTGTGTGTGTGGGCCTATACACATGTTCCTGTGTGTGTGGTGTGCCTATACACATGTTCCTGTGTGTGTGGTGTGCCTATACACATGTTCCTGTGTGTGTGGTGTGGGCCTATACACATGTTCCTGTGTGTGTGGTGTGCCTATACACATGTTCCTGTGTGTGTGCATGTGCCTATGTGGTGGGCGCATGTTCCTGTGTGTGTGGTGTGCCTATACATGTTCCTGTGTGTGTGGTGTGCCTATACACATGTTCCTGTGTGTGTGGTGTGCCTATACGCATGTTCCTGTGTGTGTGGTGGGCCTATACGCATGTTCCTGTGTGTGTGGTGTGCCTATACGCATGTTCCTGTGTGTGTGGTGTGTGTGGTGTGCCCTATGTGCCCTATACATGTTCCTGTGTGTGTGGTGTGCCTATACTCATGTTCCTGTGTGTGTGGTGTGCCTATACGCATGTTCCTGTGTGTGTGGTGTGGGCCTATACACATGTTCCTGTGTGTGGTGGTGTGCCTATCGCATGTTCCTGTGTGTGTGTTCCTGTGTGGTTCCTGTGTGTGTGGTGTGCCTGTGGTGTGCCTATACATGTTCCTGTGTGTGCTGTGGTGTGGTGTGCCTATACACATGTTCCTGTGTGTGTGGTGTGCCTATACACATGTTCCTGTGTGTGTGGTGTGCCTATACACATGTTCCTGTGTGTGTTCCTGTTCCTGTGTGGTGTGCCTATACACATGTTCCTGTGTGTGTGGTGTGCCTATACACATGTTCCTGTGTGTGTGTGTTCACCTGTGTGCCTATGCCTATACATGTGTTCCTGTGTTCCTGTGCATGTTCCTGTGTGTGTGTGTGCCTATACACATGTTCCTATACCTATACACATGTTCCTGTGTGTGGGTGTGCCTATGTTCCTGTGTGTGTGGTGTGCCTATACGTGTTCCTGTGTGTGCCTGCCTATACACATGTTCCTGTGTGTGTGGTGTGCCTATACACATGTTCCTGTGTGTGGTGTGCCTATACGTGTTCCTGTGTGTGTGGTGCCTATACACATGTTCCTGTGTGTGTGGTGTGCCTATACACATGTTCCTGTGTGTGTGGTGTGCCTATACACATGTTCCTGTGTGTGGTGTGCCTATACACATGTTCCTGTGTGTGTGGTGTGCCTATACATGTTCCTGTGTGTGTGCCTATACACATGTTCCTGTGTGCCCTATACACATGTTCCTGTGTGTGTGGTGTGCCTATACGCATGTTCCTGTGTGTGTGGTGTGTGCCTATACGCATGTTCCTGTGTGTTCCTGTGTGTGCCCTATACACATGTTCCTGTGTGTGTGGTGTGCCTATACACATGTTCCTGTGTGTGTGGTGTGCCTATACGCATGTTCCTGTGTGTGTGGTGTGCCCATCATGTTCCTGTGTGTGTGGTGTGCCTTCCTGTGTTCCTGTGTGTGTGTGCCTATACGCATGTTCCTGTTCCTGTGTGTGTGGTGTGCCTATACACATGTTCCTGTGTGTGTGCCTATACACATGTTCCTATGTGTGTGTTCCTGGTGTGCCTATACACATGTTCCTGTGTGTGTGCCTATACACATGTTCATGTTCCTGTGTGTGTGGTGTGCCTATACATGTTCCTGTTCCTGTGTGCCTATACACGTGTGTGGTGTGTGTGGTGTGGCCTATACACATGTTCCTGTGTGTGTGGTGTGCCTATACATGTTCCTGTGTGTGTGGTGTGCCTATGTGTGTGTGGTGTGCTATGTGTTCCTGTGTGTGTGGTGTGCCTATATGTTCCTGTTCCTGTTCCTGTGTGTGTGTGCCTATACACATGTTCCTGTGTGTGTGTGCCTATGTGTGCCTATACATGTTCCTGTGTGTGTGTGTGCCTATACACATGTTCCTGTGTGTGTGGTGTGCCTATACACATGTTCCTGTGTTGTGTGTGGTTCCTGTGTGTGTGTTCCTGTGGTGTGGTGCCTATACACATGTTCCTGTGTGTGTGTGTGTGTGTGTGCCTATACACATGTTCCTGTGTGTGTGGTGTGCCTATACACATGTTCCTGTGTGTGTGGTGTGCCTATACACATGTTCCTGTGTGTGTGGTGTTCCTGCCTATACACATGTTCCTGTGTGTGCCTATACACATGTGCCTGTGTGTGCCTATACACATGTTCCTGTGTGTGTGGTGTGCCTATACACATGTTCCTGTGTGTGTGTGTTCCTGTGGTGCTTATACGCATGTTCCTGTGTGTGTGGTGTGCCTATCTGCATGTTCACATGTTCCTGTGCGTGTGGTGTGTGGGCCATACTTATACGCCTGTTCCTGTGTGTGGTGTGCCTATACACATGTTCCTGTGTGTGTGGTGTGCCTATACGCATGTTCCTGTGTGTGTGGTGTGCCTATACACATGTTCCTGTGTGTTCCTGTGTGTGTGGTGTGCCTATACGCATGTTCCTGTGTGTGTGGTGTGCCTATACACATGTTCCTGTGTGTGTGGTGTGCCTATACGCATGTTCCTGTGTGTGTGGTGTGCCTATACACATGTTCCTGTGTGTGTGGTGTGCCTATACGCATGTTCCTGTGTGTGTGGTGTGCCTATACACATGTTCCTGTGGTTCCTGTGTGTGTGGTGTGCCTATACATGTTCCTGTTCCTGTGGTGTGTGTGTTCCTGTGTGCTTATACGCATGTTCCTGTGTGTGTGGTGTGCCTATACACATGTTCCTGTGTGTGTGGTGTGCCTATACACATGTTCCTGTGTGTGTGGTGTGCCTATACACATGTTCCTGTGTGTGTGGTGGGCTTATACGCATGTTCCTGTGTGTGTGGTGTGCCTATACACATGTTCCTGTGTGTGTGGTGTGCCTATACGCATGTTCCTGTGTGTGTGCCGTGTGCCTATACATGTTCATGTTCCTGTGTGTGTGGTGTGCCTATACACATGTTCCTGTGTGTGTGGTGTGCCTATACGCATGTTCCTGTGTGTGTGGTGTGCCTATACACATGTTCCTGTGTGTGTGGTGTGCCTATACACATGTTCCTGTGTGTGTGGTGTGCCTATACACATGTTCCTGTGCCTGTGTGTTCCTGTGCCATATACACATGTTCCTGTGTGTGTGGTGTGCCTATACACATGTTCCTGTGTGTGTGGTGTGCCTATACACATGTTCCTGTGTGTGTGGTGTGCCTGTACCTATTCCTGTGTGTGTTCCTGTGTGTTCCTGTGGTGTGCCTATACGCATGTTCCTGTGCGTGTGGTGTGCCTATACACATGTTCCTGTGTGTGGTGTGCCTATACATGTTCCTGTGTGTGGTGTGCCTATACGCATGTTCATGTTCCTGTGTGTGTGGTGTGCCCTATACGTGTTCCTGTGTGTGTGGTGTGCTATACACATGTTCCTGTCCTGTGGTGTGTGTTCCTGTGTGTGTGGTGTGCCTATATGTTCCTGTGTGTGTGGTGTGGGCACATGTTCCTGTGTGTGTGGTGTGCCTATACACATGTTCCTGTGCGTGTTGTGCCTGTGTTCCTGTGTGTGTGTGTGCCTATACACATGTTCCTGTGTGTGTGGTGTGCCTATACACATGTTCCTGTGTGTGTGGTGTGCCCTATACACATGTTCCTGTGTGTGTGGTGTGCCTGTTCCTGTGTGTGTGTGGTGTGCCCATACACATGTTCCTGTGTGCCTATACACATGTTCCTGTGCGTGTGCTGTGCCTATACATGTGTTCCTGTGTGTGTGGTGTGCCTATACGCATGTTCCTGTGCGTGTGGTGTGCCTATACACATGTTCCTGTGTGTGTGGTGTGCCTATACACATGTTCCTGTGTGTGTGGTGTGCCTATACGCATGTTCCTGTGTGTGTGGTGTGCCTATACACATGTTCCTGTGTGTGGTGTGCCTATACACATGTTCCTGTGTGTGTGGTGTGCCTATACACATGTTCCTGTGCATGTTCCTATACACATGTTCCTGTGTGCCTGTGTGCCTATACATGTTCATGTTCCTGTGTGTGTGGTGTGCCTATATCGCATGTTCCTGTGTGTGGTGTGCCTATACACATGTTCCTGTGTGTGGTGTGCCTACACATGTTCCTGTGTTCCTGTGTTCCTGTGTGTGTGTTCCTGTGTGCCTATACACATGTTCCTGTGTGTGTGTGTGTGGTGTGTGCCTATACGCATGTTCCTGTGTGTGGTGGTCCTGTGTGTGTGGTGTACACTGTGTGCTGTGCCCATACATGTTCCTGTGTGTGTGGTGTGCCTATACACATGTTCCTTCCTGTGCGTGTGGTGTTCCTATCACATGTTCCTGTGTGTGTGTGTGTGTGCCTATACACATGTTCCTGTGTGTGTGGTGCCTGTGCCTGTGTACGCATGTTCCTGTGCGTGTGCTGTGTTCCTGTGCCTCTGTGTGGTGTGCCTATGTTCCTGTGTGTGTGTGTGTGCCTATACACATGTTCCTGTGTGTGGTGTGCCTATACACATTCCTGTTCCTGTGTGTGTGCCCTATACACATGTTCCTGTGCGTGTGGTGTGCCTATACGCATGTTCCTGTGTGTGTGGTGTGCCTATACACATGTTCCTGTGTGTGTGCTGTGCCTATACACATGTTCCTGTGTGTGTGCTGTGCCTATACATGTTCCTGTGTGTGGTGTGCTGTTCCTGTGTGTGCCTGTTCCTGTGTGTGTGTGTGTGCCTATACACATGTTCCTGTGTGTGTGCTGTGCCTATACACATGTTCCTGTGCGTGTGGTGTGCATGTATACGCATGTTCCTGTGTGTGTGGTGTGCCTATACATGTTCCTGTTCCTGTGTGTGGTGTGCCTATACACATGTTCCTGTGTGTGTGGTGTGCCTATGCCTATACACATGTTCCTGTGTGTGTGGTGTGCCTATACGCATGTTCCTGTGTGTGTGGTGTGCCTATACACATGTTCCTGTGTTCCTGTGTGCCCATACTATCGTGTGGTGTGCCCATACACATGTTCCTAGTGTGTGGTGTGCCTATACACATGTTCCTGTGCGTGTGGTGTGCCTATACGCATGTTCCTGTGTGTGTGGTGTGCCTATACACATGTTCCTGTGTGTGTGCTGTGCCTATACACATGTTCCTGTGCGTGTGGTGTGCCTATGTTCCTGTGTGGTGTGCTGTGGCCTACATGTTCCTGTGTGTTGTGCCTATACACATGTTCCTGTGTGTGGTGTGCCTGCACATGTTCCTACACATGTTCACATGTTCCTGTGTGTGTGGTGTGCCTGTGTGTGGTGTGCCTATACACATGTTCCTGTGTGTGTGGTGTGCCCTATACATGTTCCTGTGCGTGTTCCTGTGCCTATACACATGTTCCTGTGTGTGTGCCTATACACATGTGCCTATACATGTTCCTGTGTGTGTGTGTGCCTTACCTATATGTTCCTGTGTGCCTATACATGTTCCTGTGTTCCTGTGTGTGTGGTGTGCCTATACACATGTTCCTGTGTGTGTGTGGTGTGCCTGTACACATGTTCCTGTGCGTGTTCCTGTGTGCCTATGTTCCTGTATACATGTTCCTGTGTGTGTGGCCTATACACATGTTCCTGTGTGGTGTGTGGTGTGCCTATACATGTTCCTGTGTTCCTGTGTGTGTGTGTGCCCTATACACATGTTCCTGTGTGTGTGCTGTGCGTGTGCTGTGCCTATACGCATGTTCCTGTGCGTGTGCTGTGCCTATACACATGTTCCTGTGTGTGTGGTGTGCCTATACACATGTTCCTGTGTGTGTGGTGTGCCTATACACATGTTCCTGTGCGTGTGTGTGCCTATGTTCACATGTGTGGTGTGTGCCTATACACATGTTCCTGTGTTCCTGTGTGTGTGCTGTGCCTATACCTGTGTGTGTGTTCCTGTGTGTTGTGGTGTGCCTATACACATGTTCCTGCTGTGGTGTGCCTATTCCTGTGTGTGTGTTCCTGTTCCTGTGTGTGGTGTGCCTATACGCATGTTCCTGTGTGTGTGTGGTGTGCCTATACATGTTCCTGTGTGTGTGGTGTGCCTATACATGTGTTCCTGTGTGTGTGCCCTATACACATGTTCCTGTGTGTGGTGTGCCTATACGCATGTTCCTGTGTGTGTGGTGGGCCTATACACATGTTCCTGTGTGTGTGGTGTGCCTATACACATGTTCCTGTGCGTGTGCTGTGCCTATACGCATGTTCCTGTGTGTGTGGTGTGGGCCTATACGCATGTTCCTGTGTGTGTGGTGTGCCTATACGCATGTTCCTGTGTGTGTGGTGTGGGCCTATACATGTTCCTGTGTGTGTGGTGTGCCCTGTTCCTGTGCATGTTCCTGTGTGTGTGTGTGCCTATACACATGTTCCTGTGGTGTGTGCTGTGCCTATACATGTGTTCCTGTGTGTGTGTGTGCCCTACACATGTTCCTGTGTGTGTGTGTGTGCCTATACACATGTTCCTGTGTGTGTGGTGTGCCTGTTGTTCCATGTTCCTGTGTGTGTGGTGTGCCTATACGCATGTTCCCGTGTGTGTGGTGTGGGCCTATACGCATGTTCCTGTGTGTGTGGTGTGCCTATACGCATGTTCCTGTGCGTGTGGTGTGCTTATACGCATGTTTCTGTGTGTGTGGTGGGCTTATACGCATGTTCCTGTGTGTGTGGTATGCCTATACGCATGTTCCTGTGCGTGTGGTGTGCTTATACGCATGTTCCTGTGCGTGTGGTGGGCTTATACGCATGTTTCTGTGTGTGTGGTGAGCCTATACATGTGTTCCTGTGTGTGCCTATGTTCCTGGTGGGCCTATACACATGTTCCTGTGCGTGTGGTGGGCTTATACGCATGTTCCTGTGTGTGTGGTGGGCTTATACGCATGTTTCTGTGTGTGGTGTGCCTATACACATGTTCCTGTGCGTGTGGTGGGCTTATACGCATGTTCCTGTGCGTGTGGTGGGCTTATACGCATGTTTCTGTGTGTGTGGGCCTATACGCATGTTCCTGTGCGTGTGCTGTGCTTATACGCATGTTCCTGTGCGTGTGGTGGGCTTATACGCATGTTCCTGTGTGTGTGGTGGGCTTATACACATGTTCTTGTGCGTGTGGTGTGCCTATACGCATGTTCCTGTGTGTGTGGTGTGCCTATACGCATGTTCCTGTGCGTGTGGTGTGCCTATACGCATGTTCCTGTGCGTGTGGTGGGCTTATACGCATGTTCCTGTGTGTGGTGTGCCTATACGCATGTTCCTGTGTGTGGGCAGCTGCATGTACACATGATGTGAGGCCAGAGGTTGATGTCAGGTGTCTCCCTCAATCACTCGCCATCTTTTTTTTAGATATTTTTATTTATTTATTTATTTATTTATTTACTTATATGAGACAGACAGAGAGCAAAAGACAGAGAGAGAAAGTATGAGAGAGCCAGGGCATCCTGCCACTGCACACAAACTCCAGATGCATGCATCACTCTGTGAATATGGCTTTACATGGGCAGTGGGGAATCAAACCTGGGCTATCAGGCTTCGCAAGTTATCACCTTGAACCATCTCCCCAGCTCCACCTTATTTTTTAAGACAGAGTCACTGAATCCACCTCCCCAATGCTAGTTACAGGCGAGTGCCATGGCACACAGCTTTTATGTGGGTGCTGGCAAGCTGAGCTCAGATCCTCATGCTTGCACAGAGAGCAATTTACCACTGAGCAGTCTCTGCAGAGCCTTTAGGTTTTGTTTTGTTTTCTTTTCTTTTGTTTTGTTTTCTTAGACAGGCTGGCCTTGAATCCACATCAATCCTTCTGCCTCTGCTTCTTGAGTGCTGGGATTACAGGCATGCACCACCAAACCAGGACACTACTTTTCCCAATAAAATCAACTTGCGTGTGTTAAACGCTCATAGTGAAGACAATACAAGCCTAGAGGCCACTCTTGTAAGTTACGGGCTCAGGATAGAAATAACACGGGGATGGACTGGAAAGCCTCTGTGTGGATGAGCAAGGGTTGAGAGGACAGCAAGAGTGGAGAGCAGCACGCTGGGCGTGGGCAGCTTCCTGGTCCCTTTTCCACGGAAGCCATGGCTTAGGATGGACAAGAAGGGAGGTGAAGGCATGGCGCAGGGGCACGTTCCCATTCAATGGCCCTGCACTCGCGCTGAGAGAATGCGCAGACACATAACCGGACTCTGCCCAAAGGCGAGTGTAAAGAGGGGAGGTTAATGTGTTTTAAAGCCACTTGGTCCAAATGAAATTATATAATTCAGGAAGGAACAAATCACACTGCTGATGAGAGTTTTAAAAAGAGTTAAAGAAGGGAAAGAAAAAAGCCACCAGCCTCGTGAGCCAGGCGATGCAGTTAGGGGACTGCGGCGATGAGCAAAGACGCCATCTCAGGAAGGGGACCTGAGGCGTCAGCTGCTCCCCACTGGACTATAAAAGCTGAGCTCCAGACAGCTCAGCACCGCACACAGAGGCAGCCCTCTTGCCACACTCGAAGGACACTGGTGAGTAGCACAGCAGGGCTGGAGGCTCCGGCTGGGTTGGGTTTACCAGGTGGCCAGGTATTGACATCGTCAAGGACAGGCACTGAGAGCTACCCAAAGATCTTGGGGCCAGGACCACCTGCCTCCTGGGGCCTCTGTCACTCAGTGCTGTCCACGGTGTAGATGAAGAGAACATGCCGCACCGTCAAACAAGGCCAGGAAGCCCCCCGAAGGAGACAGTGGGTCCTAGGAACCAGGCTCTGCTGACATTCTAGAACACCTGTCACCTAGCTTGAGCTCCATCCTGCAACAAGCAGAGGGACAAGCCGGTGGGCATCCAGTCCTTACTGTGTTCCAGGTTGGCACCTTTATTTCCTGTGTGATGGGGCTCCCCTGCCTATGTGGGATACCCAAACAAGACTGTGAAAGAAAGGCATGGCATTTAAACAGTCCTGGTGGGCAGCTCTCTCTGTGGGTTAAGGAGGATCTCGGAAGTCAAGGTCAGCCAAGAGGTCTTCCTTGAAGCAGGTGGGACCTTTGGGCATCTTCTGAGGGGGTCTAAAGTGCCATGCATGGGAGGGAGCAGGGAGAAGAGGCACCCACCCCACAGCAGGCAGCGTTACGTCTCCTGGATGCGTGCTCTCTGATGGAGCAGGGTACCTGCTCCTGTCCCTTCCCCTGCTCCACCCTCCATCCTCCAGAGGTGGTCCTGGCAAGTGAGGAGAGGCCCGGGTCTGGGTGCTGCAAACTACTCACGGAGCCCCATGTCCCGGGCATGGCAAGTGTGTGCACTAAGGAAGGAAGGCACTGAGTGTCCTCCATGACCTATGTGGTCCGCCGGCTGTCCGCAGGGTGTCGGGCTGAGCCTTGGCATCAGCAGGTCCTGAGCTAGGGGTGGGAAAGACTGTGCACTGAGGTCCCAGCAGTCCCAAACCTTCAGCCATGTCCAAGGTTGGGCCAGCCACTCCTCCACCTCTACAGCCATGGCACCCCACCAACCTGGTGCCTACCAAGACTTGGGTGTGGTTCTCCTGGCTTCTAACACAGATGGACAAACAAACACACACAGCTTACACACCTCCCTCCTGAGCCTTTGTAGTGACAGAACCTCCCTGTGCGAATGAGGGGACCTGTTAGGGGCCATCACACACAGCATTTCACTGAATCCTCGTTAGCACACACAGAGTGATCCCCAGGAAAAGGAGGGATGGTGCCAGGAATCGGGTCTGCAGATGACAGGGCTGCATGGGGGGGAGGGGCTGTGGCACACACACACACACTCACTCATGTGTGCACATGACATATACACACTGGACACACACATACATTCATGGGCACACAACTCAGGCACACAGGGCCCAAAGTCCCCAGTTTTATGTACATGCGACCTTGCTTGTGTGTGACTCTGTCCTCAGGCTGCCCCCTCACCGCCGTGTGGGATCCTGTCTCCAGGACATCACCTAAGAAACCAGGAACATGGTGGCTCCCAGGGCCTGGCTCCTGTGCCTGCTGCTACTGAGCCTGGTCCTGCTCGGGGCTGCGAGCCGAGCCCACCAGCACTCCATGGAGACCCGCAGTGAGTGCCTGGCTCCCAACGACCCACTCCTCCACACCTCCTCAGCCCCTGAAGTGCTCAGCACCTGGGTGGGGCCTGGCCACCACTGAAGGCAGGGCTATGTCCTTGCCACATGTCCCACCTTGGGGGCTGACCTTCCACAAGAAAGTCCTTGTTGGGCAGACCTTGTCCCAGGATGATCCGTTCCCATTGACCTCACCCAGCCTGGCTTGGTCCCTTAAGAACCTGGGGAAAGGGTGGGGTGGGAAGGAGGTGTTTATCTGGTACACACCTGAATTTGTTTCCCAACTCTATACCACTGCCCAGAAATGCCTGACCAGACCAGTTAGGTCCCCCTTCCTTAAGATCTGACATGGTAACTGGGCAGCAGTCAGCTGAAGGGTCCTATGTGGGGGACATTACACTGTAAGCCAGGTCCTGCCACCTCCTGGGAGCACGTGGCACAGTCTGGGCACAGATGCACCACAACCTGCACTTTCCTTTCCAGCTCCCAACATCAACCCTGCCTGGTACACGGGCCGTGGGATTAGGCCTGTGGGCCGCTTTGGCCGCAGGAGGGCAGCCTTGCAGGACATTGCCAGGGCTGGCTTGCGGCGCCGGCTGAGCTGTCTCTCCCTTCAGGATGGCACCAAGTCGACTCAGCACGGGTTACGACCCAGTTCGTGAAGACAGGACCGCAGAACCCTCCCCACAAACCACGTCCTCTGCAAGCTGCCCTCTGTTCAATCCAATAAACATGCTGGCTTGTTGACTGTACATGTGTGACTGTGTGGTGACAAACAGGGTGTTTTCCTCCTGAGAAGTCAGGAGGAAGGAAGTTCAGAGCCCAACAGTGTCTTTGAAAAGAAGATGCTCCAACCCACCCTAAGAAGAACAGCTGTGACCTGTTCTTAAGAACGTGGGAAGGGTCGGGGAGATGGCACAGTGGTTAAAGGTACTTGCTTGCAAAGCCTGCTGGCCCTGGTTCAGTTCCACAGTATGCATATAAAGCCAGATGCACATCTGGAGTTTATCTGCAGTGGTAAGAGGCCCTAGTGTGCCTATTCTCTCTCTCTCTCTCTCTCTCTCTCTCATATTCTCTCTTCCTCCCCTCTCATATATACAAATAATTACATATATTCATATATATAAATCACATATGTAAATAATTGCATAAATATATATGAGCTATAGATCTTTACATATATATACATTATATATAACATATGTGTTTATTTATTTATTTAAAAAGAACCTGGGAAGCAGGCTAGGGAGATGGCTCAGTCAACAAAGTGCTTGTCATGTAAGCATGAAGCGTTTGGATCCCCAGCACCCACCTAAAGCAGGATGAGGTGGCATGTGTCTATAATCCTATGTTGGGACAGCAGAAACAGGAGGCTCCTCCGGGCTTGCTGGCCACCCAGACTAGCAACTTGATGAGTTCTAGGTGCAGTGTGAGACCCTGTCTCAAAAAGTAAGGTGAAGGGTGACAAGATGGATGTCGGCATTGACATCTGGCTACACACACACACGCTCACACACGTGCTCGCACACATACTTGCACACATGCACACACATGCTCACACCCATGCTCGCTCCCACACAGGGAACCCAGGGAAGAGCTGGGAAAGGAAGGGATGTTGATCTCGGGGCACATCTCAATTCCTCATCTCCATACTGAGTGCCACTTCTTGGTTATCTTCAGTGCACAGCTCCCACCCAGCCAAGGTGCCCAGAATGGCTTCACTGCACAAAGCCAGGGGACCACATACTGCAGTGGGCAGGCCACTGCACCCTGATGAACGGGGCACAGCCACTCGGCCTGGATCCTGTTCCTCTCACAGCCTCAGTCGGACTTTAGAGCAGTTTTGTATCGATATGAACATGAGCTGAAAATGCAGAGGCATCCCTGGAAGCCCTGCCCACATCCCCACGGCCTCCCGTCACCAGCACCCTGCAGCGGAGGGTACGTGTGCTGTAGTCAGTGAAGCTCCATGATGCCATTGCCACACAGAGCCCGTGGCATCTGTTAGGCTCACACTCAGTGATGTGACTGCTGTGAATTTAGGCAAATGTTTGGCATAGTGACTCACGGCCTTGCTCACCACTCTTCCCAGCACCTGTTCTCTGCGTGTGTCCCCTACCCCTTGTGAACTGGCAACCACAGATGATCCATGTCACTCAGAGAATTCCAGGTCAATTCTAACCAGCCCTGGGAAACTTGAACCTGCACTGCTTCCACCCCGTGTGCCCCTTTGGAATCATACAGGGTGTCCCTATGCCCTGCCTCATGTATGTGCTAGCTATGACATTGGGAGACACATGCTCTACCTGGAGGCTGAGTGTGTCTGAGCTTCTCTGCACCTCACTTTCCAGATCTGAGCGCCTCCGGATGGTACGCCAGGCCCCATTGCTGAGCTCTGTGGGCCCAGAACCTTCACATCAGCAGCACAACATGGGGTCAGGATACAGATACATGGGGCCCGTGGATGGAACCCCTCCTCAAGGCCCACCCCAGTTCCATGTGGTAGCATATCCAGCCCAGAGAGTGGTGCTTATCTGAGCCTGAGGCCTGCCGGCAGGAGCCCACCCTGACCACAGGACTCCTGTTCCCTCAATCCAAGTGCAGGGCCAAGTGCAGGACCCAGAGCAGAAGCTCGGCTGCCTAGGGCCCAGTGTCCCAGCCCCAGCCCCAGCAGGGCCTTTGGGCCCTTGCACATCCAGGTGGAGTGAACTCTGGGGACAGGCACCTGGCCAGGCCTACAGCAGGGCACATCGCAGCAACCTGGCATTTTCCTGGAGAGGAGTTAAGCACAAGTGGCCATGGGGCCCAAGAGTCAGGCTCCTGTGCGTCTGCTCCCCAGAGAGCTGGGGACAGGCTTTCTAATGGATGCCACCGGGGAGGTCCAGGACAGCATGGCTCTCAGTAGCCCATCGGGGGGGATGGACAAGCCACACGCTCAGCCATGCTCAGACAGTCTTGCCTACTTGAACCGTTCTGTAAGTTGAAACTCTTCTTAGAGTTCTGGGGACTGTAGACCCCAGGTCAAAGTACCCTCAATCTACTGTCTGCTCTGGCCCACTTCCTGGCTGACAGACAGCTGAGCTGTCTTCTCACTGTGCGTCCACATGAGGCAGTTACTCCGGTTAGTCTCCTTGTCGCCTTGACGGGATTTAGAATCACCATGGAAACAGTCTCTGTGCATGTCCGTGAGGGAGTTTCCAGATCAGGGTAATTGCCTAGCTGTGGGCAGCACCGTCTTAGGGGCTAGGATTCTGGACTGAATAAAACGGGGACAGCAAGCGGAATTCATTCACCCTTCTCTGCTGCATGAATGTAGATGCAACATGACCAGCTCTGCCACTATAATAGATGGCACCCTTGAAATGTGAGCCGAAATAAACCCTTCCTTTCTTGAGTTACTTTTATCAGACATTTTGTCACAGCAACAAGGCAAACAATGAATGCACTGTAAGATGGAGAGAGAGAGAGAGAGAGAGAGAGAGAGAGGTCATCTCTTGCGTCTTCCGACGAGACACTGGTCCCAGTCATGGAAGCCCCTCCTAACACTGCCTGACACTGTCCACTGAAGCCAAAGTCCTCGAGTCGAGGTCTTGACACCAGTTCTACCTTATAGTGTGTCCTCCTAACCCCAGGGCGCCTTACACTGTAACCTGATTTTGAAATCGGTGTCACAGATATAAGTTATTAAAATGAGGTCACACTAGTAAGGCAGATAATCACCCACTACAGCTAATGTCCTTTAAAACAGAGGAAAATTAGACAGACAGATACCAAGGAAAAGCCATAGGAGGCTGAGGCAGAGGTAGGGAGATGTTCCCATGAGGAGCCCCAATGCTTGTCAGTAGCCAGAGCAGAGGTCCAGCTGAGGTTCCTCCTGACCCAGAAGGCATCAGCCCTGGCCACACACCACAGGAAGGGGAGAAGTGCTTACAATACCGTCTTCCAGACACAAAGTGGCTATGGTACACATGATCGCACAGTGGCTACCTTCACAAGGCATGTGTAATAGAAGGGGGAAAATGATGGCATCAAAATAAAAGACAGACTAGTTGGAGAGAGGAAGGGATTTAGTGGAGGGGGACTGGGAGGGTGGAGGGAGGGATTATGATCAGAGTATATTGTTAATATTTATGAAAGTTGTCAATAAAAACGTTCAAAGAAAAGAATAGGTCAAGCCAGGCGTGGTGCACACACCTTTAATCCCAGCACTCGGGAGGCAGAGGTAGGAGGATCTCTATGAGTTCAAGGCCACCCTGAGACTACATAGTGAATTCCAGGTCAGCCTGGGCTAGAGTGAGACCCTACCTCGAAAAACAAAAACAAAAAAAAAGAACAGGTCATATTTAGGATCTACATCCAACCCCCAGCACCCATGTAAAAAGCTTGGCATGGCCATACATGCCTGTAACCCTAGCACTGAGGGAAGCAAAGACCAAAAGTTCTGTAGGGCTCCCTGGTCAGCCAGCCTCAGGTTCATGAGAGATCTGTTTCAGGGAAATGAGGCAACAGAAGGGGGCACCAGTGTCTTTCTCTGGCCTTCACATGTGTGCGCACACACGCATGCATACACACCCACACATACACATGCATACATATAAGAATAGGTGTGTGAGTCAGCACCTCCAAGCAGGGGTTGTCCATCCAGAAAGATACACCCAGATGGAGGGGACAGGAAAACAGACGGAATGGCCCATAGGGGCTGGGACAGCAGGGAGTTCCCGGAGGTCACTTAGGACCCTCTCTTGCCTCCTGCCTCTATCCCTGCTAAACTCAGCAGCTCAGGAGAGGACTCGGGACAACCCCAACCCCAAAGGAGGAAGCATGGAGAAGCTTCTGGGCCTGCAGGCTTACAGACCCAACCCCTTAGGATCCAGGACCTGTTCACCCCAAGGAACCTGTGAGGACCATCTGCCTGCCGTGGCCAGTTCAATCCTCCATGCGCTTCCCCAACCTTCCCCCTCCACACCCACCATCTCTACTTCCGGATGGGAGGAGGAGGAGGGTGGAGCACTGGCACCAAGCCTGCATGCAGTACACCTGCCAGTTACAGCAGAGGCCGTCCTCAGGAAAGCTTGTTCCTCTAGGAGCCTGGACAAACCAATGGCTTCTGTTCCCGTGTTGGACATCAGCTTGCTGGGTGCCCAGCTTGTGCCAGACATTGCCTCACACTGGGACTCACCAAAGACAGCCTCGCTCCGTCTCCAGCTTTGCTGAACCTAAGTTCACCTGACGATTTACTATTCCATCACCTGTCGATGTGTCATGATCTTGGAGTGGGACTCAGCTGTGGGGCTTCCTGGAGCTCCCCAGGTGATGCGGGCAGCCCTAAGGGGGGGCTTCCTGGAGCTCCCCAGGTGACGCAGGGCAGCCCTGAGGGGGGGTTTCCTGGAGCTCCCCAGGTGACGCCGGGCAGCACTGAGGGGGGGCTTCCTGGAGCTCCCCAGGTGATGCGGGCAGCACTGAGAGGGGGAGATTGAGTCCCGGTGAAACCACACAGGAGGCTTCCTGACAGGATGCGACAAGGGATGCGTCTTAGTAAGTTCTACCACAGCAATATTCATGAGGAAAGGCAGAAGGGAGACAGATGGGCATCCTGTGGACCTCCCACTTGTTTCTCCAATTCTTGCTCCCCTGAGACACGCACTGACTTGACTCTTAGAGCAAAAGAGTTCTCTGGACCCAAGGCTGGTGGGCATGGCGTTTGCCTTAGGCTGCAGCGCCATCTAGTGGCCGTGAGCAGCTTCAGCCTCCTACCATCTTCAAGGGGCTCCAGCCTGTTCGTCCATGGCGTCCCCAGCCCTGCCCATAGTTTGGGGTGGGACATAGCCTGGAGCCCAGGAAAATGTGCCTCCCCTACTTCACCTGCAATGTAGTCATCTGTGACCACTGCCTATCTCCTTTTTAAAGTTTTTTATATTTTTATTTTATTTATTTGCAAGCAGAGAAAGAGAAAGTATGGGCATACCAAGGCCTCTAGCGACTGTAAATAAACTCCAGATGCGTGTGCCACTTTGTGCATCTGGCTCACATGGATAATGGGGAATTGAACCCTGGTTGTTAGGCTCTGGAGGCAAGTGCCTTAACTGCTGAGCCTTCTCTCCTGCCCATTGTCCATCTCTTCCAGCAGTCAGAAATACAGTTACAAGCAGAGAGTCGGCAGGCTTCACTACGAAACTGAGGGAAGAGGATGGTGAGTCTTGAAAGCTGTTTGCTTGACCTTAATCATGATGAGATCAAGCCTCATAGCAAGTCCACATTTGTCTTGCAAGGTCCTGAAAGAAGTTTCTTGCAGGTCATTTCAGGATCCCATAAGGACCAGGAAAGTCAGTGGTGTTTCCAGCCCCCAGACCAGAAGCTGCATCTGCCCGGAGTCCAGTAGGTAACAAGTCAGGGGGCCTCTGCAGAGAAACTTGATGCCAGGGTGTGTTTGGAAGCCCAGGCTGGCTGGATTGGTGGAGGGAGAGAGGCAGCCGCCAGAACCTAGGCAGGACAGGATCCTGGAGGACAGGGACCTTCGGCCAGTACACAGCCATCCTGAGTAACACCACTAAGGTGAGTCCTGGGGACTGTAGCTTCCACGCTCCCTACACAGTCCCCTGGGCTGAGCTCCACCTGATAGCCAAGGCCAAGGGTGGTCTCCATGCAAAGCAGACAAGCAGAAAGTAACCTACTGGGCACAGACTAAAGCTGCCATCTTGCTCTAGAGCCTTTGGGTGGGAAGTCAGAGTTGGTGTGTACATGGAGGGGCTCTTGGCACATGTCCTTCTTATCAGCTGTCTAGTGGATACAGTGAGGTTGTCACCCTCAGAGGGCAACCATGTTTTGTAAATGTTTATTAAGAGAGACAGTGGGTGCCACTGGGCCTCCTGCCATGACAAACTCCAGATGCATGTACCACTTTGTGCGTCTGACTTTATGTGAGTACTGGGGATTTGAACCCAGGCCTAACCCAGGCTGTCAGGCATTGAAAACAAGCACCTGTAACAACTGAGCTATTTCTCCAGTCCAACAGTGTTTTGCCTTATATTTTTTGTTGTTGCTGCTGGAGTGTTTTTGGTCTGCATGTGTGTGTAGTATTGTGGTATGGTGTGCGTGTACAGTATGTGCATGTGTGTATAGAGGTAGGTGTGCCCCATGCACATACACATGGAGGTCAGAGTAGAATGTCGGGTGTCCTCTATGCTCTTCTGAGTTGTTTCCTTGAGAGAGTGTGTCATTGAACTTGGGGCTACCGCTCTTTCAGTCAGACTGGCTGACCCATGGGCCCCAGTCATTCTGCCCTCTTAGGACGGAGGTTACAGGCATGCATGACCATACCTAGTTTTTTTCTGTGGCACTAGATACCAAGCTCATGCTTGCGCCCAAGCTCTCCTACCTGCTCAGCCCATGTTGGGTGTTCTTGAGATGGTCTCACTGTGTAGCCCAGGATGAACTTGCCATCCCCCTGCCTCAGCCTCCTGAGTACAAGGATCACGGTGCCATAGTGCCCAAGAACATCTTTATATCTTATTAGTTACGTTCATGCCTGTTGGATGAAACCAACATCCCCCCCAAATGGCCACATTTATATGTTTCCACTTTGCCACATCAGGTATCAAGATAGACCCAACAGGAATATGTCATCTAGGGTTTAGCTGCTTAGGATGGGGACTGGGGCTCCTCTGCAAAGACAGGCAGTCATAATGGGGACAATATGGTCAAGCTTAGGGGAAACATACTACCAGGGCAATGTCCATGCCCACCTTAGTCACACCTGCCCCATGACCCTTCTGTGTTCACTGAACACGAGCCTGCCCAGAGTGTGCGCAGAAAGACCAAACAGCAGGGTGTCAGGTTGCGCGTCCTCCGCTGGATTGTCAAGAGGTTTAATTTTTAGAGAAAACAACCCATAGAAGGCATAACGCGCATCTCAGAATGGAAGCTTCAGTTCTCACATCACTGGCAGAAGCCTGCCTGGGTCCACCCACAGTGTGGGGCAGGCATGGGTACCCTCCCCAAGGCAAGTTTACCAGAACCCAGCTGCCTCAGGCCTGGCGGTGCATTTCTTCATGGCACTGCCACTCCATCAGCCCCTGCTTGCTTGTCTGTCGCCTCCCAGAATCAGCTGACCCAGTCCCTGAACCAGCGCCCAAGCGATGCCTGAGCATCTGTCCACCCATCACAGTGGTGAAGGAACTGGTCCGCCTCATTTCACTGCTCTGTGCTGGTGGTAAGGCAGCTGACAGGGACAGCTGAATAGGACAGACACACCTGACCCTGCCCTGAGCACCCAGGGACTGATAAGTAGATGTCAAGGTGGGGTTGACAGTCTTTCAGGAGCCATTTGACACTGGATCCCCCTGGTTGTTCCCATTGGCTCTGGCAAGTGCCTATCAAAAAGAACGCCAACTTCTAGAATCCTCAGGGCTCAGGCACAAAGCAATGTCAACTGAGAAGCCAAATGGACAAAAAGCCAACACTGGCTCATCCTGAAGGCGTGCCCCACGCTAGGGACCATCTGAGGCCTGGCCAGGGCACCAGGGGTGCCTGGAGTGGCTGGTTCTAGTGGGCACAGCACTTGCCCTGCCCAGCAGCAGGTCCTTGGTCCAGAGTCACAGCTTCAGCCCCCTGTGGGCTGTGGCTCCCCCTGTCTTCTGCTCTCTGCAGCAGCTCCTGGGCTATGGGAGACAGAAGGGAGTCAGTCAGGTAGGAGATCCTGACCCCATATGGCCAGGCAGGCCAGGACCCCACCGCTCCTGTGCACCTAAGTTCTCTGTGTATTCTTCCTCACCCCCAGCCCCAGGGATAAGGGACAGTCTCCTGGGTCCCAGAACACCAGAGGAGAAGACCTGGTGAGGTAGTCGTCGTGGTGGCAAGCCCCGCCCTCCTCATGCATCACTCAGACATCACTCACCAATAGTTCTGAAGACCTCTGACACCCGGTGGTTCAGTTTGGCTGAGGTTTCCGTGAAGAGCAAGTTTTTGCTCTCAGCAAACTCCTTCCCTTCCTGGGGGAGAAAAAGGCGGTACGTTTAATGTACACGCTAAGGACAGCCAGGTGGCCTCTATCATCAGAAACAGTGACATACACCGATAATCCCAGCACTGAGACAGGAGGGTCACAAGTCCCAGGCCAGTCTGATACATTTAATGAGACTCTGTCTCAAACAAACAAAGACTTCAGAAACAGCTTCAGCATGTAGAAACTGACTCCTCCTTGACCAAGGAGGTCCCGGTAGCCTCCAAAACATTAAAGGCTATTGCCAAAGCCCTTGGTTGCCCTTGAGAAACAGATGATAAGACCCTATTGCTGAAGACATCTCTTGCCTGAGAGGCAAGGTCACTGAGAAAGCAAGCTGGTGCTGAGCAGAAAACCTTCTCCCTGTAGACTAGTCAACTGAAAGCTGGAAAAAGCTGCACTGCATGCAGCCATATGGGAGACAGAAGTCATCAGCAGTGAAAACAGTGGACACTGAATATTCAAGTTTGGCCATACAGGCCCAATGACTGAATGGGTGAAATAGTGGCATGTCTATTCTTGGGGAAACCAACTGCTCCATAATTGGACTGAAGGCCCTCTCTATGGGAGGGAAAACATACCTGGTACTGAAAAACCTAAACAAAAGTCTATGGGAGGGGAGGTCATGAGCCTTAGGGGTATAAAGCCTGTGCTTGTCTGGTTAAATGTATATATTATTCCCACCAAGCTGCCCTGAAAGCACTACACTTAATGTTCATATTCACATAGTAATGCTATTCTCACTTCTGGTTATAGAAGCTTCTCTTTTCAGATGGCGATGACCACTGGGATGACCCAAAAGGCAACATAGTGCTGAGAAGAAGGGATGGAGGAGTGCCCAGCACTGAAATATCTGTCACACCCTCCAAGGCTCAGGGCCCATTGTGGAAGAGGGGGCTTAAAGAATGTAAGAGCCAAAGGAAGGGTATGACTCCTTACAATGCAACTGTCCAGACAGAAATTGGCCTTGATATCCATGACCTTGCAGTGCCTAGCAATACCTTCACAAGACCCTCATAATAGAAGAAAAAGATGATGACATCAAATTAAAAGAGAGACTAATGGAGAGAGGGAGGGGATATGATGGAGACTGGAGTTCTAAAGTAGAATGTGGGGAGGGGAGGGAAATATCATGTGTTTTTTGTATGTAAGTATAAAAGTTGTCAATAAAAAGAAAGAAAGAAAGAAAGAAAGAAAGAAAGAAAGAAAGAAAGAAAGAAAGAAAGAAACTGACTTCTCCATGGTGGTCTGGTCTCGAGTTCTGCCTTGAGGGGCCTGGAGGATCCCCCAGCGCCCTGTCGGGATGGGAGAGGGCTGGCAGGAGGAAGGAGGTTGGGCTGGAAGTGCACCCTGGGCTGACAGGACAGCATCCCCAAGTCTCCAGAGCTGCCCTTCTTTCTCACGCCCTGTGCTGCTTCTGCCCTGCTGTGCAGAGTTCACCAGCCCACTGCAGCCCTGCAAGCCAGCTTTCCAGACCAGCTCACTGCCATTCACACTGCCTCCTGTGACTTTATCAAGTCGGCTCCAGCCAAAGTGGTGCAGAGCAGCTGAGACAGCAGGGGCCAACAGGCTGAGCTGAGCAGGGCTCATACAACCTGGGGCTTCCACCCACGGGACTGTGCTGTCCCGTGTTCCTCATAGGATTCTGCTGTTCCCACGTTCCTCCCTACACGGCCTCCAGTGCCCTCCCTGATCACTATCACCTTTCCTCATAGCCCTCCGGAGACTCACTGCTGCCTCAACAGTAAAGTGTGACCCTCATGAAAAGGCCAGGGCTCTGTTTCCTGAACCCATGTGTGCACCCAGTCCTGCTAGCAGAACCCTCACCCTCCTGCAGGTCGAGCTGTACCTACTGCTATCACAGACCTTCCTGCTGCTGCCACTTGTGGGCTTTCCTCCACTGTCCTCCCCCAAAGCCTGTCAGAAACTTGACTCTGCAGGCCCCTCTGCATCCACACACCCTCCAGTGTATGCACATGCCCTCCACAGACACATGCGCACACAGATATACCATGACCTGCACATATGCACATGCCCTCCACAGGCACATGTACACACTGATATCCCAAGACCTGCACATGTGCCCGTGCCCTCCACAGACACATGCACATACATATATACCAGACCTGCACATGTGCCCATGCCCTCCATAGACACATGTACACACATATATACCAGACCTGCACATATGCCCATGCCCTCCACAGACACATGTACACACATATATACCAGACCTGCACATATGCCCATGCCCTCCACAGACACATGCACACACATATATACCAGACCTGCACATATGCCCATGCCCTCCATAGACACATGCACACACAGATATACCAGACCTGCACATATGCCCATGCCCTCCACAGACACATGCATGCCCTCCATGTGCCCGTGCCCTCCACAGACACATGCACACACAGATACAGACCTGCACATATGCAGACCTGCACATGCACATATGCCCATGCCCTCCACAGACACATGCACACACAGATATGCACACACATGATACTGCACATGCCCATGCCCTCCATGCCCATCCACAGACACATGCACACACATGCATATACCAGACCTGCACATATGCCCCACAGACACATGCACACACATATATACCAGACCACATCCACAGACAGACACATGCACACACATGCACACACATGTACACACAGACCTGCACATATCCACAGACACATGCACACACAGATATACCCTGCACACAGACACATGCCCACATGCCCTCCACAGCACATATATACTGCACATACATTACAGACCTGCACATATGCCCATGCCCTCCACAGACACATGCACACACAGATATACCAGACCTGCACATATGCCCATGCCCTCCATAGACACATGCACACACATCCAGACCTGCACAGACACATGCACACATGCACACACATACCAGACCTGCACATATGCCCATGCCCTCCACAGACACATGCACACACATATATACCAGACCTGCACATATGCCCATGCCCTCCATAGACACATGTACACACATATATACCAGACCTGCACATATGCCCATGCCCTCCAAAGACACATGTACACACAGATATACCAGACCTGCACATATGCCCGTGCCCTCCACAGACACATGCACACACAGATATACCATGACCTGCACATGTGCCCGTGCCCTCCACAGACACATGCACACACATATATACCATGACCTGCACATGTGCCCATGCCCTACACAGACACATGCACACACACACAGATACACATAAACATGCACATATGTCTATACCCTACCCAGAAACATCGACACACAGAGATACACACAAACCTGCACATAAGTGTCCTTGGCATCAAAACACCCTTCATTTTGTCTCCACATCTACATGCACATACACTATGTGCATATCACCCATGCACTCAGCCCTCATGTATACACACTTCCTGCTCATGAGTGTACTACATACATGTGTGTACACACACACCCTATATACATATCACCTATAAACTCTATACAACCAAGACATACAATATACACATATAGATACCTCTACACATGGTACAGACACATCTTAACACACATCCTTTTCCTCTCCATCCCTCCCTCTCTCTCTGTCTCTTCTTCTCTTTCACACACACACACACACACACACACACACACACACACATGCATGAGCCCTGGCCCCTCTCTGGCCCCTACAGCCATATGCCATGTCTGTGCAGCGCTCGTTCTGTTTGTGGTCATTTAATAGAAAAATACAGCTTTTTCGTTAAGGTCCCTTGTTCAGTGCCTAACAAAGAAGTTTAGATTTCTGCATTTGACTCTTCTTCAAAAACCTTATTTTACACAAAGAAAAATCTGAAAACCCATATGATCCAGTGAGAGATGGTGGTCTAGGAAGGGTCGTTCTGATTCCCAAACCCCAGATGGCCAGTGAGGCCCATCTCCCACCTGCGACCCCAGAGACTCCGCAGCAGCTCCCAGAAGTGGCCTCCATGCTGTTGGTGGCTTTTCCCACATTCACGCCATCAGAGCCTCCCAGTCAATGAGTGTCTGGCCAAAAGGGAAACTGAGATGGTCTGTGTGAGAGCATGTGTGTGCATGGACAAGTGCACATGTGTGTGCACATGTGGATGTGTGCAATGTAGATGCAAGTGCATATGAGAGCATGTGTGTGCATGGACAAGTGCACATGTGTGTGCACATGTGGATGTGTGCGGTGTAGATGCAAGTGCATGTGAGAGCATGTGTGAGCATGGACAAGTCCACGTGTGTGTGTACAAGTGGATGTGTGCGGTGTAGATACAAGTGCATGTGAGAGCATGTGTGTGCATGGACAAGTGCACGTGTGTGTGCACATGTGGTTGTGTGCGATGTAGATGCAAGTGCGTGTGAGAGCATGTGTGTGCATGGACAAGTCCACATGTGTGTGCACATGTGGATGTGTGCGGTGTAGATGCAAGTGTGTGTCAGAGCATGTGTGTGCATGGACAAGTACATGTGTGTGTGCACATGTGGATGTGTGCGGTGTAGATGCAAGTGCATGTGAGAGCATGTGTGTGCATGGACAAGTGCACGTGTGCGTGCACATGTGAATGTGTGCGGTGTAGATGCAAGTGCGTGTGAGAGCATGTGTGTGCATGGACAAGTGCACATGTGTGTGCACATGTGGATGTGTGCGGTGTAGATGCAAGTGCGTGTGAGAGCATGTGTGTGCATGGACAAGTCCACGTGTGTTGGCACATGTGAATGTGTGCAGTGTAGATGCAAGTGCATGTGAGAGCATGTGTGTGCATGGACAAGTCCACATGTGTGTGCACATGTGGATGTGTGTGGTGTAGATACAAGTGTGTGTGAGAGCATGTGTGAGCATGGACAAGTCCACGTGTGTGTGCACATGTGGATGTGTGTGGTGTAGATACAAGTGCATGTGAGAGCATGTGTGAGCATGGACAAGTGCATGTGTGTGTGTACATGTGGATGTGTGTGGTGTAGATACAAGTGTGTGTGAGAGCATGTGTGTGCATGGACAAGTGCACTTGTGTGTGCACATGTGGATGTGTGTGGTGTAGCTGCAAGTTTGTGTGTATTTGTGTGTGTACAAATCTGAGTGTATGTGAATGTATATATGAATGTATGTGATATGAGTGTATATAGGTGTGCATATAGGTGTGAATATGGGTGAATGTAGATGCAAGTGTGTCGGAGTGTGTGTGTGTACAAATGCAAGTGTGAGCACTGGTGTGAAAGTGCCTGAAGGTGTGGCTGGGGTGTGTGAGTCATACCCGTACCTGGAAGGTAACCTCGCGCTCCTCGTCAAGGTCTGTTTTGTTGCCGACCAACATAATCACAATCTCTCCCGGGGGAAACTCCTTGTTCAGGTCCTCCAGCCACTGCTGGGCCTTGTGGAAGGAATCCTACAGAGACAAAGGGAGCTGGAGTCCTCCCTGCTGAGCCAGCAGCAGAGCAGGTGTCCTGGGTCTGCACAAGGTCACATCCTGCACCTTGTGCCAGGAAGCAATGGCAAGACCAGGTCTGCAGGGAGTGCTCTGGTCTGTGCAGCCGGTAGTGCAAGGCGGGTCCCAACTCTGGAGGCACAGGGTGTTTGCACTGGCTAGCTCCACTCAGCACATCACTTCGTGTCGGAGTGTGGAGGGGCAGTTACCCTCTCATCACCCCAAACCCAGATGAGGTGCTGAGCCTTGGTTCCCCCAGCACCTCCCTCTACACCTCCATCCAGGGCTAAAGCAGGGCCCTGTCCTCCACGTTGCTGGACCGCCTGTCACACACCATCTGGACCTGCTCCATGCTCTCGCCCAGGGTCCCTCACCCACTGCTACTTCCCAGCCCACCTCGACGCAGCATGGCTGATTCCTCCCTGCAAGCCCACTCTTCCCCCAGGCCAGCACCTCCCCCTCCATGAGCTCAGCCCTTCCCCATCTTCTGTGCACATGCTGGGTCCTGACAGCCTAGTCACCTCAGCAGGGCTGACTGGTGAGAGTGGATGGCCCGCCATGCAGGGAGTGTTCTGGGGGACTGTGGAGAAGCAGAGGGCCAGCCATGGAGGGGAGTGGTTAGCAGAAGAACTTCATGGAAGAGGTGCCAGCACTCACTGTAAGCTATGTCCCCATCACCGATTCCTTGCCACCGACCCTGTGAAAGTCAGCAAACATCACAATAGACTGGAGAAGGAGGTGGGACACTTTCAAGGAGGCCCTACCTTCCGAGTGATGTC
The DNA here is from genome assembly GCA_036365145.1 of Orientallactaga sibirica. Lineage (NCBI taxonomy): Eukaryota > Metazoa > Chordata > Mammalia > Rodentia > Dipodidae > Orientallactaga > Orientallactaga sibirica. Next base: position 17,882,767 of record JAEOAD010000044.1, on the reverse strand, counting down.
ATACACCAGGAGAGCGGCATTGGCTCCCCTGAAGTAGAGGTGGCACACACTGTGGTACTTCTCCTGGCCAGCTGTGTCCCAGATCTCAAGCTTCAAGGATGAGGAGCCCAAATCCACCACCTTCGTGAAGAATGCACCTGCAACAGGGAGGCCCCGGCTGTCTGCTGAGCCTTGCATGGCCTGTGCTCAACAGACCTGTGATAGGCGCTGGCTTTGTGCTGAGAGACGCTGAGCAAACGCCCATCCCAGAAGACAAGACTTCAGTATAAAATGAAGCATTCGTGGCAGTTGCTCTGTGTCCCTTGCAGCTTTGTTCTTGCAGTAGAAGAAAACTAGATGTAATCAAAGGCTCTGGGTGATGAGCGGCACAGAAGAGCTCTCCAGTGACAGAGAACCCAGCAGGTTTCTGCAGCTTCCACTGGTGTAACTGAGCTCTGGGGACTCAAGTGTCATCCCCTGTGCCCACTGCCACTCAGCCCCATGCCCCATCCCACAAAGTCACCCTCATGGTTACACTAGAAACCAGCCTTCCCAGATTCCCTTCTCTGTCTCCCCACTGGTGTCCTCCACTTCTGCACATAGAAACCTCTTATGCATAACTGAGGTCTCCAGGCACCACCCTAGAGAGCCGATGGGCTCCCTGCCCTCCCGAGGAGCAGCTTCCAGATATCTCCTGCTTTACTCCAACCCCTCATGCAGCGTCCTAGGACACCGACCTTTCTTTGAAAACACTTCTTCTTGAGCTTTGCTCTCAAAAAGGGTGTGATTTTAGAGGCTGGAGAGATGGCTTAGTGGTTAAGGCATTTGCCTGCAAAGCCAAAGGACCTTGGTTCAATTCCCAGGACCCAAGTAAGCCAGATGCACAAGGTGGCACATGCATCTGGAGTTCGTTTGCAATGGCTGGAGGCCCTGGCATGCCTGTTATCTATCTCTCTCTCTCTCTCTCTCTCTCTCTCTCTCTCTCTCTCTCTCTCTCTCTGCTTCTTTCTCTCTCACTCCCTCTAAATAGATAATTAATTAATTTTTTTAAATGGTGTGACTTTAAAGTAGTTATTTAATAGTAGAGAAAGATTTTGTGTTGAGCATGTGACTTGGAGGGAGCTGGAGGGGAAGGAGCACAGTGCCCAGGGGTCCAGGTGCTCACAGCACACAAAGGGTTGACAGAGACCAAGGGCTTCAGCCAAAGTCCCTCCCCACCCAGACCCAGACTGAGCATGGAGTCAGCTGGAAGGATTCTGGCAAACACTCTTACATGTGTGAAATTAAAACTTCCACCCAGGCACAATACCTGAGCCTTCTAGGGCTGCAGTGATACATGACAAACTAAGGGGCTTAAAATAGAAATTTATTCTTTCAATTCTGGTACCAGAAGCCCAAAGCCAAGGTGCGAACAGAGCAAGTTCATTATGGAGGCTCACGAGGAGCTGTTCCCACCTTCTCCAACCTCTCAGGGTTCCAGGCACCCTCAGCCTGCCTTGATAGTACACATCACCCCAATCTGTCCTGTGTCTTCATCTGCCCCCTACATGGGTTCTCTCCTCATTCTCATGAGGACAACAGTTATTGGACTTGGGAACCACCCCAAGTGCAAGATGATCTCATCTCCGTCCTTAAGATGTGATATTCTTCGGCTCTGGGAGTGGAGTCTTGGCTATTTCTTGGGACACAGTTCCATCATATTGCTCAGTCATGTCACTTCCAAAACTAGTCCTTTTTAAAGTCAAGTAAAGGCTAAAAGCAAAGGCAGCATCAGTCAGATTTGCCCTGAGTTTCAAAGGCCCTGGCAAGTGGGTCCTGAGGCAGGATTTGGAGGAACCTGGCCCCTAGGCCTTTGCCTCTGACCTATGGGAGAAAACATATTTATTACCACCTATCTTATTAAAAAAAAAAAAAAAAAACACTGGGTCTGGGGAAATGGCTTAGCGGTTAAGGCATTTGCCTGCAAAGCCAAAGGACCTTGGTTCAATTCCCCGGGACCCATATAAGCCAGATGAACAAGGGCACATACATGCATCTGGAGTTCATTTGCAGTGGCTGGAGGCCCTGCTGTGCCCATTCTTTCTTTCTCTCTATCTTCCTCTTCCTCTCTCTCTCTCACAAATAAGTAAATAAATAAAGTATTTTTAAAAACCACTGATTACATATTCTACATCTTCAGAGTTAAGCCAAAATATCATTAAAAATAAATTTCCTGGGCTAGAGAGATGGCTCAGTTGGTAATGTGCTTGGCCTGAAAGCATGAGGACCTGAGTTCAATCCCCAGGACCCACATTTTAAAAGCCAGGTGTGGTGCTGTGCACTGTAAGTTTGTAATCCCAGCACTAGGAGGTGCAGACAGGCGGGTCGATCCCTGAGGCTCCTTGATGCGTCCCAGGCCAGTGAGAGCCCCTGTCTCCAAAAACAGTGGGTGGAGACCTGGATGCAGTGGCTTACACCTTCGATCCCAGCACTTGGGAGGCTGAGGTAGGAGGATTGCTGAGTTTGAGATTCTGCACCATAAAAAAGGCAGATAGAGGTGGCGCACACCTTTAATCCCAGCATTCGGGAGGCAGAGGTAGGAGGATTGCTGAGAGTTCAAGGCCACCCTATTACAGAGGTCAGCCTGGGCTAGAGTGAGACCCTACCTTGAAAAACCAAAAAAAAAGGCAGATAGTGCCTGAGGAATCATACTCAAGGCTGTCCTCTGGCCTCTGTATACATGAACACACATGCACAACAAATAATTTTCTTTTTAAATATTTTGTGAATTATTTGAGAGAGAGAAAGAAAGAGAGAAATGGGCATGCCAGGGCCTCCAGCCTCTGCAAACAAACTTCAGATATATGTGCCACTGTGTTCATCATCTGGCTTACATGGGTCCTGGGGAATCGAACCTGGGTCCTTTGGCTTTGCTCGCATGTGCCTTAACTGCTAAGCCATCTCCCCAGCCCACAAATAATTTTCTTAATTGAAAATATGCATCAGTGGTAGAGGGCTTGACTTTCACGCACAAGGCCCTGGGTTCAATCTCCAGCACGGCAATCAATCCAGCAATACATACATTCATATATACTTATATTCATACATATATACATGCATACATACACTCATGCATATATACGTATATTCATACATATAAACATTCATACATATATATATTAATTCATTCATACATAAATATACACATTCATACATATATTCATATATACATACATATGTATATTCATACATACATACAGTCATACATATATACATTCATACATACATATATACCTTCATTAATTCATACATACATTCATATGTACATCCATACATATACATTCATTCACACATGCATACATACATACATTCATTCATTCATATATACACACATGCATGCATATATACATTCATACATGCATGCATCCATCCATCCATCCATACATCCATACATACATACATACAAACATTCATTCATACTTACATACATACAGACATTTCCAAGAAACCCTAACAGACTTGAAGGTTTGATCTGGAATGGTATTGGCAGAAAGTCACGGTTTAGGGGCCAGAGCAGGCCATGAACCAGAGAGGTTTTCATGTTTCTGGAATTGCTGGTGCAGATAACGTGTTATTGCATTCTCGACACACCATCTGAACTCATGACCACATGGCACTTTTGTCCCAGTCCACTGAGTCACAGCCAGCTTCCCTCTTCCTCTGTTTCACAGCCACCCTCAGCAGAACACCTCAGGGACAGGGAGAAAAGCACCTGCCACCCATCCCAACCCTGACCACACCACAGCTCGTTCTCACTGCGTTTCTGGAAGCTGGAGGGCTTTTTACTCGGGGAGCTCAAAAACCCTAGAGGGGGCTGGGAAGATGCTCAGTGGGTAAAGTGCAACTTGAAGTATCTGAGTTCAGATCCCCAGACTCCCCGCAAAAGCCAGAAGCCGTGGCAGATGTCTATAATCCCAGTGAGCCTGCGTGAGATGGGAGGCAGACAGGAAGGTTTCCCCAAAGCTTAAGAACAGAGCATTGAACGACATGACACCATGCCTCAGATGACATGGAAGGAGAGGACCAATCCATGACCTCCACATGTATGCCAAGGCAGGTGGCCACATGCATGCACACACACACACACACACACACACACACACACACACACACAAAATATGCACTCATATACATACACTCACTGAGATGGTGAAGGTGTTGTTAACTTGATCTGTTTAGTAATCCACAGGAATCCCTTTTGGGTGGGTCTCCAAGGTTGCTTCCAGGAAAGAGGAAGTCCTTCCCCAAAGTGAGCCTTTCCCCCAGAGCAGGCGGCCCCTCTCAGAGGGGACTTTATACAAGGAAGCTCTGGGGGAAAAGAGCCCCTTCCTTCCTTCCACGTGGCTGCCAGAGCCGCTTGCTGCATTCCAGTGTGGACTGAAGAGCAGCGTGGACTGAAGAGCAGCGTGGACTGAAAACCAGCATGGACTGAAGACCAGTGGCTCCTCAGGAAGCCTCCAGGCCTCAGGGCCGGATGGGCACTGCTGAGGCATCTGGCCACGTGGACTGAGCAGCTACCGGGTTCCCTGATTCTCGGTTCTGCAACTGCTGTTGGGCTGCCGTAAGCTCATCCAATAGATTCCCTCATTGATATATTTCATTCTAGCAGTTCTGTTCCTCCAGTGAACCCTGACTAATACACTCACCAAGTAAATGAATAAATATAAATAAATAAGAAAACCCAGTGGGTACTGAATAACAAAAACTGATGAGGGAGCAGTGGGGTGGGGGGAGGCAGAGGACAAGGTTTGCTTTCTTTTCTCCAAATCAGAACATGCCTGAACCAGGTGTGGTGGTGCACACCTGCCACCCCGCGCAGGAAGCAGAAGCAGGAAGATGGAGAGTCCCAGGCCAACATGGGCTACATAGTGAGATGATTCCGTCTACACGCACGCACGCATGCATGCATGCACACGGAAAGGGTTTCCCTTCTTTGCTCTCAGTCTAGGCCAGGCTGGTGGAGCAAATCGAGGTCAGAAGGGAGCTGCTCTTCAGGGAAATTAACAAAGCAGTCCTGGTAGCTGCTGGGTGGGCAGCTAGGCAGGAAGCCCCATCAGGCCCCCTCACAGCCAATCCCTCCCACTCAATCCTTCTGTGCCAATGCCCCTGTCCTGAACCTCCACCCTAGCAAATGCCAGCTGGGCTGAAACCTGACCCACAGTGATGTCCCTCTGGAATGGGTACCCGACCTTGAGGGATCTCTGCCCCTCCCTACACTGCCGGGTACATGCAGCCCCCAGGAGCCAGGATGGGGGTGGTCCCCAGTCCCTTGACTTACATCCCACAGTGGGCAGGATACTCTTGAAGTCTTGCTTCACGAACCGGAGGGCTAGACTGGACTTGCCCACAGAACCACTTCCAAGGAGAACCAGCTTGGACACGCAGGGCTGGTCAGAGGCAGCTCTGGCCTGCGGTGGCCCGCTTACCTGCGCCATGCCCTGCAAAGAACCACAAGGGGCTGAAGCAGGTAGAAAGTCTGTGGTCAAATCACCTTAGCAAATCCAGTGCGTATGCGTGCGCACACACACACACACACCAGGAGTTCAGACACCCTGAGCAGCCAGTGGCGCTGGGCCGACACCTGCTCCACTGTGCACCCCTCCCATCTGTAAACTGGCATGAACAGGATCCACTCCATGTCCTTGTGAGTAACAAAAGAAATTGCCTGTGGGAAGTGCCCACTGCTTGACAAGGGCCTGCGGAGCCTGCGTGACAACGGTCAATGGCCACCACCAGGACCACACTGGCTGGCTGTCCTGATTCATTCTGTTCCTCCTTGTTAACAAGCCTCCTGTTTATTCCAAAAAATGTCTGTAGCACCCAGGAGAGGGCAAAAGTATCTGAGCATCTCTTTGCTGTTCATGGATTAAAGTTGTCATTTCCATAACTTTTCCCTAGGAAAATCCCTTTAGCCAATGAGAAAGAAACGTTTAAAAAAAAAAAAAAAAAAGAGAGGTCGGGGAAATGGCTTAATGGTTAAGACATTTGCCTGCAAAGCCAAAGGATCCCAGTTCAATTCTCCAGAGCCCACATAAGCCAGATGCATGGGGCACATGCGTCTGGAGTTTGTTTGCAGTGGCTGGAGGCCCTGGCATGCCCATTCTCTCTTTTTCTCTATCAGCCTCTTCCACCTCTTCCTCTCTCTCTCTCTCTGTCTCTCAAATAAATAAAATATTTTAAAAGCAAAAAGAGCTTCGCAAGGCTGGTGCCACTGTCCTTTCCTCAACCCCTTCTTGCCAGTTAAAACGTTGTCTAAGAGGGGAAACATTTCCCTTGGGCCAGGTGTGGTGGGGCACAGCTACGGTCCCAGCTCAGAGGGCTGAGGCAGGGGGTCTCAAACTTGAAGCTAGTCTGGGCTGCACAGCAAGACCATGTCAAAAGAGAGAGAGAGAGAGAGGTGGGGGGACAGACTGCAAGGTTGGGGTTTAAAAGGAGAGACTGGAATTCTTCGTCGACAACAATAGGTGTTTCGGGAACGTCCACATGTCCACCCTTTGCTTTGTCTCAGGGCCCAGCTTTCGGGTTGAAGCAGATGCAGATGAGGCTTGCACAGTGTGAATTACAGCACCTGTCAGGCACACACCACACTAGAGCCTAGGGTGACGGGGCTAGGTGCCCAGTGCCCACCCCCACAGGGAACCAGCTGTAGTTGGTCACATGTCACCCATACCCCAAAACTCCTCACAGGGTTAGCAAATCCTACACATTCTGAAGCTGCAACCTCCATGTAGACCTCTCTCTCTCTCTCTTTTTCTCCTTCCCTCCCTCCTTTTCTCCCTCCCTCCCTCCTATGCATTGAAGACATTGGCTTGTCAGGTAGTATCCCAGCCTCGGGTCCTGCTGATGGCACCTCTGTGCTGTCACTGCATATGTCCCTGTAATCCCTGCATGGGGTGCTGGTAAATGGCAAAGTCTGATCACATTCATAATAATGCTGGGTGGTATGGTGTGAACATCCTTCAGAAGGCAAATAATATATAGTTGCCACTTTTCCATGTTCATGGCCACTGAAGACCCCTGCCTGAGTGTGCTGTGTCACCAATGGTGATATGATGGTATCACCATCTATTATCTGGAACACCTCTAGAAAGACAGCATCCCCTGATCAGTGTAAACCCCCACTAATCCTTAGAATAGAACTTCCCACTATGGTGTTCAAAGACTGGGTGAGAATGGAGGAGAGGCACTCAGAAGAGGGAGGGTCAGCAGGAGCACCAGGCAGAACCCTCGGCCCCACAGGCAACCACAGCTTCTCCCTGCTCAGCTCTGTGGTGACAGGAGAAGAAAATGGAGCCTCAAGGCCAAGTCTCAGGACAGAGTTGTAAATAGCAATGAGCCATGTGAGTCCAGGAGAGAAGGTCCCAGGGCTCCTCTGCCAGCAGCACAGTGATAACAATTAGCAGGCTTGGTGCCATCCCTAGGGGACCTCTCAGGCTTTACCATGCAATACTTTCAGAGAAGGGTCAGAAACAAAACGATTTTAACTTGTTCATTTTCATTTTTTTAGAGGGGGTGAGAGAAAGAGAGAGAGTTGGTGTGCCAGGGCCTCAGCCACTGCAATCCAACTCCAGACGCTTGTACCACCTAGTGGGCATGGGTGACCTTATGCTTGCCTCACCTTTGTGCATCTGGCTTGAGTGGGATCTGGAAACAGATCAAACATGGGTCCTTAGGCTTCGCAGGCAAGCGCCTTAACCACTAAGCCATCTCTCCAGCCCTCATTTACATTTTAAAAATACTTCCCAGATGATCTAATCGGGAGTAGATGAGCCTCAAGGTGGCATGATTGTGACGTTTCTTTATTGCCTGCTGGTCTTAGGAAGAGTTTTTAACTCTTTAGTTCCCTCTATTTTTCAGGAAGGCTATTAACCCTTCAGATGAGTGGGTAGATGAATGGATGAATGGATAGGTGGATGGATACATAGGTGGGTGGACAGATGGGTGGGTGGGTGGATGGGTAGGTAAGTAGACAGATGGATGGATCAGTGGTAGATAATAGGTAGATGAATGAATGTATGAGTGGATGCCAGATGGGAGTTAAGTGGATGGATCTGTGGGTAGTGGATGGATGAATGAGTGAGTGACTGGATGGGTAGTATCTGGATGAGGGTGGGTGAGTGGATGGATGGATAAATGGCTCAGTGAATGCTGGATGGATAAGTGGGGGCGGGCAGGTAGATGATGGATGGACAGATGGCCAGGTGATACATACAGGAAGAACACTTTGCCCAGCACCTGCGTTCAGAAATATTTACCCTAACTGAAAACAATTTCTAGGGGCCCAAGGGAGAATAAGAGAACAAGAGTGGATGGGCAGTGTAGTTGTCAGCTTCACATTGCTGGGATGAACATTCAAACAAGACACAATTTATGGGAGGAATGGGATTTATTTCAAGCTTACAGATCCAGGGAAGTTCCATCAATGGCAGAAGGCGCCAGCTCCCTTTCACGGATCCAAGCTTAGAGAGAGAGCCAAAACAGCCCACAAACACCAAAAAGCAGCAAGCAGGGACCCTGCCAGACTCAAACCTACCTGCATATCTTTGGGCTAGAATCAGATCTGCCGCAGTGGCATGCCCCCTAGTAGCAAGAGTCTGCCTGCTAGGGGCTTGAAGCTGCAAACTCAATTTGAATAAAACACCTGAGTCTATGGGGGCATACCTTCAAAGTACAGTAGGACCAACCTCTCCACAGAGAGGAAGGCAGCTCTGGGGCAACTTGGCCAAGGCCCAGCCCTGCCCTGCCTAACTACCCTGAAACTTCTGCACTCCACAGACCACAGTAGCCCTGCCAGGTCCTGACAAGATCCACTCTCCTCTCCAAAACTCCAGCTACCAATGCAAGGACACAAAGCAGTTCCTCCTACAGATGTCTGCCCATGCGAGGAGAAAGTAAACTTAAAGGTAAAAGTGAGTGCTGCCATCCTGTTATGAACACCTGTAAAGTGCTTAGACAACAGCTGCCATCCTGTTAGTGATCTGAAGGCTGTAATCCCAGTACAGAAAGAGAGACTGGAAAAAGCAAGCAAGAGAGGAAGGAAGGAAGGAAGCCTGGACAACATAGGAAGGAAGGAAGGAAGGAAAAAGGAGGGAAGGGAAGGGAGGGAGGAAGGAAGGAGGGAAGGAAGGAAGGAAGGAAGGAAGGAAGGAAGGAAGGAAAGAAGGAAGGAAGGGAGAAAAGAAAGGAGGGAGGAAAGGAGGGAAAGGAGAGAAAGAAGAAAAGAAAAGAAAGAAGAAAAGAAAAGAAAAAAGAAAAGAAGGGAGGGAGGGATGGAGGAACTGAGGGAGTCAGCCCTCCAGTAATGGCATATACAATCTGGTGACTCCACTCAGTGAGCCAAAAGGCAACCCAGAGCTTGGACTCCTGAATGAAGCCCCAGGAGAGATGCCAATGTCTCAAAGGTCGGGCATTGCTACAGATCATTATCAACTCACAGTCAAATAGGGACTTTGCCTGCAGATAAAGCTCTGGATCTGCTCACTTCCCTGGAGTGGGTGCAGCTTCCTTCCACAACAACCTCCTGTCTGGTGTGACAGCTGCCACCCAACTGCCACTCTCAGGTGCCCCACCACCACAGAGTCAGAAGAATAGAGCACAGTTTCTGCCATCATGGAGCCTGCACTCCCCTGTCCCTCATCTCCATTGAAATGATCTCAGCTCCTGACTCTAGATTTGCAGACTTGCTTCTCACTGGGCTGTGACCACCAAGCAGCACAAGGACTGGCCTCACTGAGCATGCTGTCCTCACGGAGGGATCCGCAGGTGCTCTGTATCTCCTGAATGAACCAGGAAGTGGCTTAGCAAGAAGCCCTGCCTGGATCCATGTGCTCTTTCTGCCTCAGGGCTTTTGGCCAGTTAGACCCAGGGGCTTTTGAGGAGTGCCTGGGTCACCTGCGGAAAGGGACTCAGAGTCACTAGCAGTCACTGAAGGGTCTTCACCAGCTGCTGTGGGATCACCCTGCCCATGGCACAGATAAGGCTGTAGTGGGTGCAGTTGACAGGCCCCTCCAGAGAGAACAGAGTGGGTATGCACTCTGAGCCCCACCTGCTGCTGCAGAGAGCAGTCACTGGAAGCTGAGCAAGAGAACCTGGGGTGCCTGATGTGGCCCTTGTGACAGAGGCTGGGCAGCTTTCCCAAGACGAAGAGAATTCAGAGACGGAGACTGCTGCTGCAATGTTTGCAGGGACTTCCTGGATGCTAGCTGGATCTCAGTGACTGCAGGGTGGGGGTCGGGGGGCAGCAGGATGTGCATCTGCCTCAAGAATGGTGCAGCAGCCCATGCAGGCACTCTGTCTCTGCCTCTGCACCTCCAGAACAACCCTGGACAGGATGTGGCGACACATGCCTGCCATCTTGGGAATGAAGCAGGAGGAGCACAAGTTTGAAGCCTGAGTTCAAGGCCAGCCTGGTCCACATGGGAAGAGTATCTGACTTATCAAAGGTAGTCATCACATGGCTCTGTATATTTCAAAACTGACATATTTAGTGTTCCACTAAGATTCCTACGACTATCCCGCTTTGCTGATGCAGTTCCCTCGAACTGGATTTTACTCAGTAAAACTACTTTTCTCTGCAATAAACCTGATCTTGCTGAAGGCAAAGACACTCTCAGGGATGCCCGATTCATGGTCAGGGTCTTTTCTCATCCATGACCTGGAGTTTCTTTAGCCATCATAAACTCCCCTCCCTCCCCACCCCAACAAAGGGAAACAAGGACGGAACCCCAAATTGGTCTTGAGTGGGAGAAGCATTGCAAGAACTTCTGGGTGAAGGTGGCCTGTTGCTGGGACCATTGGAACTGTTTGTTCCTGCTGCTCCATTACTTTCAGAATAATGTGACCACTTAATCAGAAAAGTAAAAAGAGAGAGAGAGAGAATAAGTTGTTCAGGGAAGTTGTATGAGACACATGACGAACTTCTTAGACACTACAGTCCACATCACCTGAGCATCTTGACATCATTTCAAATGGACTCGTTGGAAGAGACCTCCTCACTATAGCACTTTATGCTCACAGCCCTTAGCTGGGATTTTCTGGCAGAAAAATTCAAATCTCTGTCCCAGAATATGATTAAGTGGGCCATCAGCAATCTAAACAAGGACACTACAGTCCCTGAACAAACATAACACACTACTGCCTTGGCTTTGCCTCCATCATGCACATGAGGACACACAGACATGCACAAACACACACTCAAGGGCACTCCGCAAAGTGCATGAAAGTTTAAACAATGACTCACCGGTTCACTTTGAGGGAGCCCAGCAGACACTCATTCTACAGATCCTGCCCTGCTCCCCTTCCTCCTTCCTCCTTCCTCCTGCTGTGCAGTGGGCAGGCTGGCAGAGGCCAGGGCAGGATGGGAGGAGACTCTGCTCCAATGGACAGCCCAGTAGTCAAGCAAAGGAAGTAGGAAGCCACAGCCTCCTGTCAAGGCGGCACCAGCCAGGCACAGCTCTCCAGCTCAGGCCCTTTCTCTTCCTGAAGTCTCCAGGGCAAAGTTCCCATGTGATCATGTGGTCACCTGGGGCAGGAGTCAGCGAGAAGTTACATTCCAACCCTGCATTTGCCTCACCTAGATGCAGCCTAGTGTCTCAACTATTTCTGGATGTCACTTCTGTTCGATCACCTGCCTCTGCTCCTTCCTGGGAGCTGTATTGAGTCACTGTTGCACCTGAAACCCTCACAGACCAGGAGAGCAAAAGATTCTTAATCAAACGAGCAAACCCAGAGTCAGCCAGGCAGGGCCAGGGGCTGGAGCCCAACCTGGTGATCCCCGAGACTCATAATACTGAAAGGACTCTTACTGGAAGGGCCCAGGCTGGAACCCCCTGATGCTACAGGAAGGAATATTTTCTTCCAGAGAAGATGTCAAATGTGTGGCTGCAACGGGGACTTTGCCCAGAGATCCAGGATGATGGAATCCAGTCCACCGTGATGTCAGTCCACAAAATCATAATTGGCTATTTTAGTGTCACTTTTCCTTCTAAAGAGGAACCGTAGAAAGGGGGAGATTACTAGTTAACATCAGGTAATTTCATATTAACTTTTTTCCCTATATTGTTGGGGATGAAACCCAAGGCCTCAGCTATGGCAGGCAATGGCTCTATGCCCAAACCATACACCATCCCAAATTTTGTATTTTTCTGTAAAGATTATGTGGTGGCTTGATTCAGGTGTCCCCCATAAACTTAAGTGTTCTGAATGCTAGTCTCTCCAGCTGATGGCAATTTAGAAATTAAAGCCTCCTGGTGTATTGTTGGGGGCAGGCTTATGGGTATTATAGCCAGCTTCCCTTGCCAGTGTTTGGCACACTCTCCTGTTGCTGTTGTCCACCCCAGAGAGTGATGTCTCTGCTCATGCCATCGTTTTTCCTGCCATCATGGAGCTTCCCCCTCAAGCCTGTAAGCCAAAATAAACCTCTTTTTTCCCACAAGCTGCTTTTAGTAGGGTGATTTCTGCCAGCAATGCAAACCTGACTGCAACAGATTATAGCAAGAGAAGCTTCATTGTTGTACTGATTGAAATTGGCCTGTTTGGGGGAAGGTCTATTATCTTCCCATTATGATTTATGGAAGGTCAAGAAAACAGCTGGGCTCAGGTTGGAGATAGAACTTGATCTTCAGTGACTCCACTTGGACTTTTAGCCTGGTCTGTACAAGAGCCTTAATGGCATGGATGGTTTGATCCCAGCTTTCTTAACCAGCTCCTTTCTACAAGGCTGAGGTATAGACCAGAAAACACATATTCCAGCTCAACTCTCTAGAAGGAATATAGAGATAAATTGTTAATTACCAGCTTTTTGCACTATAAGTAAGAGTTTTATACTTTCACAGACAAGGATTTCAGAAACCATACCTGGTACCTAGAAGAGTGTTGGACAATGGAAGTTTGGTGGTGAGGATTAAACAGCCCCCCAGATGGGAGGGGGAGGTGAGTAGGAGCAGCCACCCTCAGGCTGGGGATAAATGGGCCTTCAGGATGGCTCCTGAGAGCTACACACCCCTTCCTTTCATGGATCCATGGCAGACAGCAGATGAAGTAGTTCTTAATAACTCTAGAAAGGTTTGAGGAGCCTAGAACCATTGTGGCAATCAGGGAGCTTTCAGGCCTGACCCAAAAACAGTACAGAGCTATGGAGGGCAATGGTTGGGACAAGGGAATAGCAGCCCAGTCACCCCTTGACCTGCATACTATTTTCAAGATTGCAGAAGTAACTGGTAGAGCACAGAGTCATGGAAAGGACCTGAGATGAGGCAAGGGATAGCAAATACAAAGAGGCAGGCTCAAGAGGCTGAGGACCAGGCCCTGTTTCCACAGAGACCAGCAATGCACAGAGATATTCCCAGCAGAGATCAGGGCAAAGGCAGAAGACCTGAGTAGCTCTGAAGACCACTTGTCCTCCCCCCATGCAGTCATACTCCCTACCCTCCACCAGCATCAATCCAGAAAGAAGCAAGAAGAAAACCCACCCAAAGCCTTCTACCTGGAGCTCCTTCTATTGCAAGAGCTCAAGGCTGCCAGACCAAAGTACATTCCACGTGTTTCATTATATGGGGTTTCTGGAGAAAGTCAAGTTCATTAGCATGAGTACACTAAATGAGTCTGGGTGACTCAGTGCTGGAGTGCTTGCCTAGCAAGCAGCAATGTAGGAGGCCTTCAGTTCAAGCCTCAGCACCACATAAATACATAAATTAACTAACTAAATAAAGAATCTTTACAATAAGAAAGTCAGCTGGTAAGATGATTTTGTGAGTCAGAGTGGAAAATAGCAGCAGAAGAGTGAGCTGAACTTTAACAAAGGAGAACTGGCTATAAGACCCCTAAGCACACCCCCAATAACACTCCTCCAGCAATGCTCCATCTCCCAAATGGCCATAAGTTGGGGACCACACATTCAGAATACATGAGTTTATGGGGGACATCTGATTCAAACCACCACATCCCACCCCTGACTCCCATAAACTCACATTACATCCATGGTGTAAAATGCAATGCATTCAGTCTGACTTTAATAGTCCCTGTAATTTTTATCAACCACAATACTGTTCAAACATCCCCATAACTGTGAGCCTGTAAAACCAAAAATTCAAAATGGTACAGAGTAAATATTTACACTGCAAAAGTGGCATTGGACATAGCAAGGGAAGCCTGAACCAATGCCAGACCTGAATCAAGTAAGGTAAATATCTAATCCTGAAGCTCTGTGTCCCTCTGAGACCCACAATGAAGTCTCTGGGGTTCCAGTTACATCCCGTCAGCGGGGTTGCTCACAGTGTGAGGAACAATTCATCCCAAACCAGCAGATCTCCTTGGTGCCTGTTCCATAGTCCTGGTATCTCCAAAACTCCTGGGGTCTCCACTGCAACCTGATGGCTCATCCTCATGGCTCCATCAAGTCTCCATGCAAGGAATCCAAGCACCCTACCTCACATTGCCCACTGACCACTTCTGATAAACAAATGGTGTTGCAAATCCAGTAACCTTTTCTCCTCCTGCATTTGTTTTACTATGTAGTACCAGGAAGGCTACCAAATTTGTGACTCCATGGGGAAATAAAGCTGACTTTGAAAAGCAGGAAAACTCCTTCAGCATCCCAGCTCCCTACTTTCCAAAGAGTTGACATTCTTCCTGTTATCACAACACAAAACAGTTGGCCCAGTCTCAATGATGGTAATCTCTCAAACAATAGCAGCTGAACCAGGCTGCTGTCTACAGCTTGAGATTTTCATTTCTTCCCATGTCATATACATCTGCCCACACCAATCCATTTCTTCTAAACTCACCTCTGCTCAAGTTCTTAGGAAACAGATAGAACACATCTAGCCTCTCAGCTCAAACCTCCTCTAGCCCAGCCCAAACAAAGCACTTTCTTCCCCTCAGAAGCCAAACCTGCACAGTCCACGGCCTCTCAACTCTGACCAGAATTGTCCATCAAGCTCCACTTACAGCACTGTAAGTCATCTCTTAGGCCAAGATTTCAAATTCTTCCACATTCCTCCCACAAAGCAGTTCCAAAAGGATAAAAGCCACACAGTCAGGTTTGTAGCAGCAATGATCCCACTCCTGGTACCAATTTTCTGTTCTGCTGCCTTCTCAGTACTGGGACAGAATATCTGACCAAAAGCAGCTGGTGGAAGGAAAGCTCTTATTTTAGCTTGTAGCCTCAAGGGGAACCTCCATGAAGCCAGGGAAAAGCATGGTACAAGCAGAGGCTGGACATCATTTCTACCACAGCAGGTGGAAAACAGCAGCAAGAGAATGAGCTGAACTCTGGCAATGGGGAGCTGGCTATAACACCCCTAAGCATACCCCCAACAACCTACCTCCTCCAGCAAGCCTCCACCTCTCAAATTGCCATCAACTGGGGACCAAAAATTCAGAAAACATGAATTTATAAGGAAAATATGATTCAAACCACCATGAGAACCTTGGGTCAGTCACCCCCACCTAATACCTGTTTGTTCACCTCTAAAATTGGGGGTCTTTAGGCAGCCCCAGATTTCCCTTGGATGTATGACCTATGTAATTGTATCATTCTAACCTTGCACTAAAGGACCATTGATCAAGAGAGAGAAATTTTCAGCACTGTGTGAACAAGGGGATACTCCCCAGAGGCCCAGGCCCAGGCCCAGGCACAGACACTGCACAGCAGAGCTGACTGAGAAAACCTGAAAGCTTTAATGGTAATGGCATGTAGACCCAGGACTGCACCATCTTCATCATTATGGCTTGGAGTAAAAATGAGGTAAAAACAGTCCATAAGCAATTAATGTACATGACTATAATAAGCCTCATTTTATATGGTTGTGTCACATTTTAAATTCCTCTCCAGACTTTTTGCCGTTTCCTATAGGAGCATCAATAAGGAGAATTTTCAGTAAGCCACATAAACATGTCCCCTTTATTATTTTTTGTTTGTTTTTGTTTTCGAGGTTTTCGCTCTAGCCCAGGTTGACCTGGAATTCACTATGTAGTCGGAGGGTGGCCTCGAACTCACAGCAATCCTCCTACCTCTGCCTCCCGAGTGCTGGGATTAAAAGCATGCGCCACCATGTCCAGCAACATGATCCCTTTATATGCAGGTATCTTTCCGTGCATACATTCACCTTCAAAAAAAAATCAAAATAGGGCTGAGGAGATAGCTCAATAAAGTGCACCTTCCAGGCATAAAGTCCTGAGTTCAATATCCAAACCCACATTTTAAGAAAATGCAGACATGGTAATGTTCACTTGTCATCCCAGCACAGGGAGGTGAAGGGAAGCAGGTGGGTCCCTGGGACATCCTGGCCAGTCAGTCTAGTCTACTTGTGAGTTCCAAACCAATGAGAGATCCTGTCCCAAAACAAGGTGAGCAGCACCTAAGAAATGGCACCAAGGTTACTCTCTGACCTCCACACTCACATGCACGCACACCCCACACAGATTGACATGCACATATGTACACACACATACACACACACACACACACACACACACACACACACACACACATGAAATAAAAACCTGCCAGGAATGGTAGTGATGCTTTAATTCCAGCACTAGATAAAGGCAGAAGGAATAAGAGTTCCAAGACAAACATGACTTTATAATGAGTCCTTGTCTCAAAAAAGAAAAAGCAAGAGAGGATGAGAATTTCAGAACTACAAAGCTGAGTAGACCTGTGGAACACCCAAACTGTGGCTATAGGACCCCTGCAAACCGTTCTCAGCCTTGGCTCAAATATCCCCAGAGATGTATTTTCTTCTCCCAGAGACAGCCATTTCACATGGGCTCCTTGCTGTTCGGGTCAGCCTTCCAGAACTTTCTACCCATTGCTCTTCTGAGACTAGTGGAGACAACCAGGTTGGTTGTAGTTTAATCACATGTGAGATTATGGGACAGGTCTCATGGCTTGTAGCAGACCCAGCTGACTGCCCAGCCCAGCCCAGCCCAGCCCAGCCCCGTGTTCCTGCTCCTCACACACAGATCTTGGGTGAGGCTCCGATTGCAAGTCACCATGTGATTAGCTCTGGCCAGCAAGGAGTGCCACTGCTCCCCTGGGGATGTGTGGGGACAGTGCCTTCCCTTCCTCCTTGGGCCTCTTTACAGAGCTGTGGCTAAGGATAAAACCTAAGAGGAATAGTCATCTGAGATCCAGTTCTTCCAGAACGTGCTTACCTCCTAAGGCCCTTGAGATAAGCAGGAGCAGTGCAAGCTACCTCTTCCTGAAACCTTCACGCTGCTTAGCTCAATGGAAAATTCCAGCAGGGATTTCTGAATGCCAAGGTAAATTCCTCAGGTCAGCAATCAGTTTGGCCTGTGGCTGTCCGCTGCTAAGGTTCAGCAAAGGAAGCCAAGAAAACTAAAAGAAGTCTTGCTCCAGGTGCGCGGAGCCCCAGCAGGGGGCGACAGAGCCCCACGGAGTGCGTGGCCACTGCCCAAGCCACAGAGGGTGCCATCAGGATTGGAACCCACCTGGCCAGAGAGATAAAGGAGAACAGTAAGATCCACACCTCCAGGAAAAAAACTGAAACCAGCACAAGAAATGTGCCCACGGCCAAGGGGAAGAGGGTGCCCTGAGCCCAGAGCCCATATGAGCAAGTGTGAGGCGCAGGCAGCAGGCTGGGCAGGAGGCCACAGAGCTGGGCCATGGGAGGCCTGGTCCACATCTTGGCCTGAAAACAGGGCAATACTGAAGTGACACCTTCTAAGAGCAATCATGGTGTGCTAAGTCCTTGTCTTAGAGTATCTGCCCAGGACAGGCCACACACTGGAAGCCACACCCCAGAGAGCACCACACTGGCCTTGCACCCACCATGCCACTCCTGGGTGCAGCTTAAGGCCAAGAAACACTACTTCCAGAACATGCTCCCAGCCCACTTCTGAGACCCCTGGACCTCTGCCCTGGGTCCCCCACCACCACCATGCCCCATCCCCAAGCACTGTGATGGCTCCCAGTTCCTCATGGCAAGGGGTGGCTGCTGGGAGGGAGTGTAGCTGATCACCCATGTGTTTATCCTGGTGTGAGATGATCCAGATGGGAATGGGATGGGGTGGGGACGAAGAAGCAGGGTCCAGCTGAAGGACAGAACTGTGCATAGCCAGAGAAGGGAAGCCCTGGGCCTTGGCCCCTGGGACAGTTCCAGAGACCTGCCAAGCCTTCGGGGCCAAAGTTCTCAGACACCCCAGCTGAGCACTGTAGCCCTGGCCACTGAGGGATCCTGAATTCTTAGGCTTGTACCAGGACTGTAATAATTGGAGAGCTATTGTGTCCCAATACACAGAGCCTGCACAGGGGCTATCCCCACCTGCCTGCCAAGACCAGCACCAAAGAGCTTTCCCTTGCCTGCAGGCCCGTGATGTCCATCCAGCAAGTCACTCACAGCCTCCATATGCCAAAGCCCTCTGTTCGTGTCTTGAAGGTTTGTGAGCATCACGTAGCACTGTGTGATGCAGATGATCATCCGTGCTGAAGCAGATCCCTCACAGGCTTTTAGAACAACACAGTTCTTGGCCTCTCTCTCTCTCTCTCTCTCTCTCTCTCTCTCTCTCTTCATGTCCACCTCTATTTCCATCTCTCTGAAGCACTGGGGATATGGAGCCCAGGGCCTCATACAAGCTAGGCAAGTCCTCCACCACTGTAGCCCAGGCTGGCTGTAAGTTTGTCATCCATCTGCCTTAGGCCCCTGAGTAGCTGTCATTTCAGGTCTGTGTCACAAGGCTTGGCACTTTTCTGATTTCCCTTCCCCTGGTGGCCACTCCTTCTACCCCAGTTTCCCTTGCAGGTCCCCTCTCTCGCAGAACTGTAAATCCTGACGGCCGTACGCTTTCAGGCCTGCCCTCTTCCCTTGTCTGTGCTCCGGCTTCCTTGGAGATCCTTGACCATGCCGAGGGGATAGATGATTCTGCCCAGAGGTGCAGCTCCAGCCCAGGCTCCTATCCAGGGACTGCAGCCCTGCATCACTCCAACTTCCCTTTGTCATTATTGGGGATGTAGTGGGGACCTCAGCTTGACAAGTCTGAGTGGGAACCCCTGATTTCATTGTTTATTTGTTGAGACATAGCCTTGCTCTCTAGCCCAGGCTGGCCTCAAAATTGCACCCATCCTCCTGCCTCTGCCTCCCAGGTTTTGAGATCACAGGCATCCAGCCCCTGATTTCTTCCAGTCCTGCCCTACCTACAGCTGTCCCCTCTTGGGGTTAATTGGAGCTCAGGCCAAACATGCTGGAGTCCTCTATGCTCCTGCCTTGCTCTGGCACCCCACAATGAATCCTTCTTAGAAATTCTTAAGCTCTATATTTAAATATAGCCAGAACCTGGCCATTTCTCACTGTCACAATGTTAACCTACTCTCTGCTTTGCATGATTCTACCTAAGTCCATTCACCACTTCCCATTGGTACCAGTGTGGCCCATTCTGCACTTTTCTATCGCACCCATCTCACTGTATTCCCTATTGCTCATCCTTACCACCTGGGACTCCTGTCACTTTTCATCGTCACACCGTAGTCCTTTGCCATCTTATTACTACCACCATGCATCACTGTCCCCTGTCCTTTCTCAGCACTTTGGCTTCTTCTCCACTTTAAAAAAAAAAATCACTTGTTTATTTATGAGACAGAGACAGAAAGACAGAGAGAGGGGGAGAGAGATTGGACATGGCAGGGCCTGTAGCCACTGCAAACAAACTCCAGATACATACACCATCTTGTTTACCTGGCTTTATGTGGGTATTGGAGAATCAAACTCAGAACCTTAGGCTTTGCAGACAAGAGCCTTAGCCACTGAGCCATTCTCTAGCCCCATCTTCTCTACTTTTTACTCTTATTATCTTGGTCTACTTACTCATGTGTCCACCTCTGTCCACTCACCGCCTCTCACTGCCGTCATCTCCATCACCCCTATTCCTCATTTTCCACACCTGAGACCCACTTTTTTTTTTTTTTTTTTGGTTTTTTTGAGGTAGGGTCTCACTCTGGTCCAGGCTGACCTGGAATTAACTATGTAGTCTCAGAGTGGCCTCAAACTCACGGCGATCCTCCTACCTCTGCCTCCCGAGTGCTGGGATTAAAGGCGTGCGCCACCATGCCTGCTTCTGAGACCCATTTTTAATCATTATTGTTCGTGAGCTGATACACTTTTCCATTCTTGCCATCACCTCCTCTGAGCCACTCTCCACCTTTCATCTCTACAAACCCAAACCGGGGCCTTTTTTCACATTTCATTTCTTCCAAGCCCATTCATCATTACTGTCTTTACTTTGTGTTTTCTTTTGTGACAGGGTCTCACTATGTACTCCAAACTGTATTCAAACCTTCAATCCTCCTGCCTCTGAGTGCCAGGATCATGGGTAAGCAGCAGATTATAAGTCTGTCATCATTTTTACACTTAATATGCAGCTCTTGTGAATGACATACAAAATTAGTATCAATTTTTCATTCAACATTAGTCTTTGTCTAGAATCTAGCTTATTTAACATATATATATAGTCTAGCTTTCTAGCCCAGGCTGACCTGGAATTCACTATGTAGCCTCAGGGTGTCCTCAAACTCACTGCAATCCTCCTACCTCTGTCTCCCAAGGGCTGGGATTAAAGGCGTGAGCCACCGTGCTGGGTTAATCTAATCATTGATAGGATTCTACTTATGTCTACTGTCCTGCAGTTCGTTTTCTACTTGTTCCCTGTATTATTTGATATTTTTCCTCCTTCCTCCCCTGTTAACTTAATTGAGGCACTTATTACCCCTTCTGCCTCCTTTACGACATTCTTAGGTGTGCAATATCGTACTTTCTACTTCTGTTGTTAATTGTAGTGATGATAGGATTTAAGACATGTCTATTAATTGCAGTGTCTGGGTCATCTGTGGGTCTGTTTCTACTGCATTTAAAAAATTTTTTTCATTACTAAGGTAAAAGCTAGAGCCTTGTGCCAGCAAGGCGAGCACTCTGCCACTGAGCTATATCCCTGGCACTGGGGTTGTTGGTTTTCTGGGCCACAGTCCAATTTCTTGCTCCCCAATTCTACACAAACTCTTCTGTCCAGTGTTGCTGATCCAAAAGACACAAGCTTCCAACAAATTGGTGTTCCTCTTCTCTTGTCCTTCACAACACCCATGCCATGAAGCCATCGAGCCTGGCTTTTCAAAATCCCTCATAGCAGGGACTGGAAAGATTGCTCAGTAGTTCAAGGCACTTGCTTGCAAAGCCTGAGGCCAGAGTTAAATTCCCTAGTAACCACGTAAAGCCAGTTGCACAAAGTGGCGCATACAACTGGAGTTTATGGCATATCTATTCTCATTCATTCTCTCTTTTTCTCTGACTCTCTTTCTCTCCCCTTGCAAATAAGTAATTTTTTAATTCCTGACGGTAGTTGAGCTGACACCCTGGCTGACACTGTCATGGCATGTGAGGACTGTGTGATGAAGTGTTTCCTAGGTTTCTGCTCCATGTTTATGTGATTTGTAACATGAATCCTCACAGCACAGAAAGGCTTATGTCGCTATCTGAATTTTGTGGTGGGACCACTGAAGCTCCCAGATTACATAGCTGCTAAACAGAATGCCCATCCCTCCTCCCTCAACCAACCAGATGTACCCAGCCTGTGACCTACAATGCACACAGCCACATGTGGTAGAGAATGGCTGGGAATGTAATCAACACAAAACCTTAAATTTGCTTAATCATTATAAAGGGTGGGAATTTTTTTTAAACAACTTCTCTCCCTCCTCCTCTTCTTCCTCTTTCTTTTTTTAATTTTAATTAATTAATTAATTAATTTGCAAGCAGAGAGAGACAGAGAGAATGGGCACACCAGGGCCTCCAGCCACTGCAAACAGGCTCCAGATGCATGCACCCCTTCTGTGCATCTGGCATTTGGGTACTGGGGAACTGAACTTGGATCCTTAGGTTTTGCAGGCAAATGCCTTAACTGCTGAGCCATCTCTCCAGCCTGAGAATTTTTTTTTCTTTGTAACCCAATTGCTTGGTTCCCAAGCATGAGTTTTGTACATGACAATATCATGGTGTGGTGTCAAAAAGCTGGCCACACCTATAAGCAAATCCTAAGGGGGAAAATGACCTCCTAAAAATCTAAGCCATCTTTATAATAAGGAAATCACATGAATAGATGTGTACAAAACTCTGGGAGCAACAACGGCAGCAGGGTGCTTTTTTAATTCTAAATTTATGACGCAGAAATAAAAAGACAAAGGCACAGCCGGCAATGAAGTAATGAACGTGAACAGAGATGTGCACTGAGCACACACAAAAGCATTCGGCTCAGCAGTGCACACAGGCTGACTCATCACATCCAGGGCTGGCAAGAGGGTGGACCGAGGGGGCTTCTGCAAGCCACACTGACACAGATGGCACAGTCTGCTGAGAGGCACCCTGGGACGTCCATCAATGGGCTCAACAACAATGCAGCCTTTGACTGGGCAACTGCGCCTGAGGAAGTGGCACTCAGAGCTGCGGTCACACACTCAGAGAGCATCTGGAGCCCGGGGGAGCAAGTGACTCAGTTCCTCAATCCCTTTGCCGCTTTTCACAACACGAATGCTGACGGCAGTTTTACTCAGCTCCTGCCAGCCAGCCAGTCCGTGCATAATTGGAACCCTTCTAAAACGTAACGCAGGGAGTGATGGGAAGTACAGAGTGTCACTGGGGTCCCGCTACGTCCAACTCATCACCTGGGACCCCAGATGCAGCACCCTGGTGACTGAGCTCTGAGTTGCTGGGTGTCCTTTTCCCTTCTACAGAGTCCCCTCCTTTTACTGACATTCCAGGACTGACCTGAGAAACAGGCTGTGGAGCAGACCCTCAGTTGAAGCACCCTCCCTCCTCCTCAGGCTGGAAGCTCTGTGGAAAGAGCCGTACCCACTCCTTGGGTGGTGGACAACGTCAGAGCCATGTTCACATGGAGGGCAGAGTTGGGCCTGAGACTCCTCTAATCTTAAGGCTCACTGCAGCCAAGGTCAGGAGCCAGGTAGACCTGGACATTCCTGGTTGCCCACCAGAATTAGGTGAGAAGACACTACTGCTGAAGACACCACTTGCTTTAGGTGCAGGACACACAGAGCTCAAGCTGGAGCAAAGCTAGAAGATTCCTCCTTGTTGGCTGGCTTTCATAGTGCTGGAAAAGGTGCTATGCAGGCAGCTGGGGGTGAAAAATCAACCACAATTTTACCGAACTTTGTAACTCTGCAAGCTACACAACCTACCAGTCAGCATGATGTGCCACTGTGCCACAGCGGCATGCTTGTTATGGAGGTAACCAACCAATTGCTCTCTGATTGGGTTTGAGGCCTGCTCCATAGGAGGGAATTCATGTCCCCTACTAAAAGCCTAGCCCAAAGCCTATTTCTGGGAAAGTCATAGGCCTAGGGAAGAGGCTACTACTGTTGTTTAGCTAAATGCATATGTTGTGCCCACCAAGTGACTGTTGAGTGCTCAGTGCTAAGTGAGACATTGATATCACCCCTCCGAGGCCAAAGAAAGGGAAGAAGTGCTTTGCAACACTTTCTTCCAGATGAGACACGGCCATTGCATTCCTGACCCCACAGGGACTGCCGTTACCTGTGCAAGACCTGCATAATATTGGGCCCATTAACATTCTGCCATGGGTGGTGGAGGAGGATATGAGACCTCCCAACCCTTCCTGAGGAGTTACTGGTAGCTAATGGTTCCTGGGAGAAGGGGAGATGATTTCCGCAGTGGTGTAACTCCTGGCAAGTTCTATGTACTTGGGTAAGTAAGCCCCCACGATGCTCATGCAATCACCCTAATTAGTTTAATCAGCTTAATTAGTATCATGAAAAGCTTCTCTCTCTCTCTCTCTGTGTGTGTGTGTGTGTGTGTGTGTGTGTGTGTGGGTCTTTGTCTCTTGTATAAGGAATAAAGGCCTCAAAGGAAGCGAGGGAGAAGGTGTTCATTTGGAGGGGAGTGGGGTGGAAAGAAAAGGTAATGGGAAGGGATTATGATCAGAATACATTATATACATGCAGGGCACGGTTGAAGGCCCAGGGCTACTGGAGGTTTAGGTAGACCTGAGCTGTCAGGCATGACTAAGGGCCCCAAACCCTGAGGTTACAGTGAGCTTAGACCCCAAGAATCTCGAGACCAGCAGGAGTGAGGCCGCTCCCTCCCCCCAGCCCAGGACACCTGGACATCCTGATAAGACTTAGGTTTCACTTTCCGCAGAGCCTTGTGACCTTTGTCCGCTTTATGTCCCTATATGTTAATGAGGTATCAGCCAGCAACCTTCACACAGCCAATCCCCCTATGACCCGTACCCTATACCTTTTCCCGCCACATTTATAAACCCACTCCCCTTGCAAATAAATGAGCTGTCCTCCGATGCAGTCTCCCGGATGTTTCTTCCTGTTGCCACTCAAGACCTTGCTCCACAGTTGCCTGGATGTCTCTGGGAACCGCAGCTATGGGGACCCCAGGAACCACATATACAAGTGTGAAATTTGTCAATAAATAAAATAAAAGCTCTGAGAGAAACAGAAGCTCAGCATTCACCTCTCACCCTTGCACCTGGAACCCCAGAATCTGCTAGGCCTGCACAGGTTACAGCTGACTTTCACCTTGCCCTTGTACCCTGCCAAGCACAGAGAGATCCTCAGCACTTGGCCTTGGCACCTGGCACACCTGGATTTGAAACCCTGGTTAAGTGACCCAGAGGAAGTCACTGATCTGCCTGAGCCTCAGTTCCCCCATCTGTAAAAGGAAGAGGCTGGAGGCATACATGAGGTCACATGAGGACAGGGCCTGTCACCAGAAAATGTTCTTCAAGTAAGAAAGACTTTATTACGCATCTCCTGAGGTTGATGGAAGTTGAGGACAACCAGACCTGGAGCCAGCTGGGGAAGCGCTGTCATGCCTGGGCTTCTTTGCTCATCTCCACATCTCTCATCTGGTGTTCTGCTCACAAAGGAACCCACCCTTCCTGGCTGTCAATCACTCCACACCCTCCCCATTTCACATATGGTCACCAGGGCCCATCAGCTGCTGAGGAAGTTTGAAGGAGGTGGGTGGTGGGCACAGGAAGGCATATGAACAACATGGTAGGAGCAGAAAGATCCAGGAGAAGTTGGGGAGGAGGGTCCTCATGAGCAAGGCAGATATCCCATGAAGTCACTAACTGTTGCTTTGTCACTAAACTGCCATGCATCACCTGCAAACTACAAATGATGACAGCAGCCTGGTCCTGTGTTGTTTACAGTCATCAGGACAAATGTCTTTACAATGCCTGTACATGGAGGAACGATGCCAGTTTGGAGTGCTGGCTCTTATTTAAGCACCCAGCCCTGTGGCTGAGTCACACTGCTAGTCTTCCCACTGGAAGAGCCCTTGGCGTGGGCTTGTCAGACAGACCCTGTACTCTGGGGTCTCCATGGGTGGGCTCTGTAGGTCCTTGATGATGGGACTCCAGGAGAAGGGTCCCATGGCCAGGTGGGCTTGGAACTACTTTGCTAGGAGTGCTTGAGCACTTTGTCGGGGTGGGGAGACCTGGTCACCTTGGTTACTCACAGAACTCTCCAGAGTGCTGGAGCCTGGATGTAGTTTTCGTAGAACACCTGTTACCATGCCCTAGAATTAGTGACTCGGGCAAAATCTGAAACAACAGGAAACACTATACCACCCAATATACACCAGCACCACCTCGGGGTGCTCTCTAGCAAATGCCCTCTCCAGGGCACCCCATTCTCTCTTTAAGGTCTTCTCTCAGTGTCCCTCTTCCCCCACACAGGCAACCTGCACCCACATCTACCTACTGCCACACAGTCTTAATGGCTACAGATGGAGGACAGCTCTACCACAAAAGACAGAAGAATACAGTTTCTTTTGAGCCCAATACGGGTGACTATGGCCTGGGGATATGGTGTCATTACCCTGAATGGCATGTTCCTCAGTGAAAGAGGTTATAAGAACTTTTATAGCTGAAGAATCAAGAAGCCCATGAATCTCCACACTGGATGTGCATGTTGGTGGGGACGTTAGCTAGGCAGCTATAGCACAGCTGGACATCGTTCCTATAGGTATGGAATGTTCTAGCATCAGGGCCTTCAGGTTGCTGGAGTCCAGGGGGTCTTTGAAGCTTAATGATATGTTTTAAGAATTTTCCCTCATACAAAAATTAAAATGGGGCTGGCGAGATTGCTTAGTGGTTCAGGCATGTGACTGCAAAGCCAAAGAAATCTCCAGGACCCACATAAAGCCAGATGCACAAGGTGGTACATGTGTCTAGTTCATTTGCAGGAGCTAGAGGCCCTGGTGTGCCCATTCTCTCTCTTTCTCTTTCATTCTCTCTCTCTCTCAAATAAATAAATTTTAAAAATTGAAATGAAGAGCTATTTTTTCTGAAAGACCAAGATAGCCCTGACTCACAATGAAACCTCCATGTCCCTGTGACCACAATATACTACTCAGTTGAGCTCAAACCATCTGTAAGCCCTGTAGCAACAATGTGGCTTCTTCTGAGACCTTCAGCTCCACCGTCCATCTGCTCAGCCCTCCACAGGACCCATCCCCACAGTTGCTCTCTGTGTACTTGGTCAACATCCCACTTATTTGATCCCAGAACTACACCAAAGTCCTAAACTCAGTCTGAGCAACAGGGAGTACACACATCAGTTCTCTTGCACCCTTCATCAGGTGTCTAGCCAGAACTCTCCAAGCCCTCAGAGCAGGTCAGAGACCAGGCCCACACAACAATGGAAGATATGACATCAACTAAAAACCAAGAGCCGGCCAGGCGTGGTGGCGCATGCCTTTAATCCCAGCACTCGAGAGGCAGAGGTAGGAGGATCACTGTGAGTTCAAGGTCACCCTGAGACTACATAGTGAATTCCAGGTCAGCCTAGGCTGGATTGAGACCCTACCTCAAAAAATAAAATAAAATAAAATAAAATAAAATAAAATAAAATAAAATAAAATAAAATAAAACAAAATAAAATAAAATAAAACAAAATAAAATAAAATAAAACAAGATCCAGATGTGGCTGTTTAGACCTATAATCCCAGTAGCCAGGGGATTGCCATAGGTTCAAGGCCAACCTGGGCTTCATGGTGAGTTCTAAGCAAACCTGGACAAATATAAACTAAGCTAGAATCCTTCTCTCAGGGAACCACTGTCCATTGAGGAAACCAAAGACAAGGTCCCAAGTTAGATACTGATAAGGAGAGCCGGGCGTGGTGGTGCACGCCTTTAATCCCAGCACTGGGGAGTCAGAGGTAGGAAGATTGCCGTGAGTGCAAGGCCTCCCTGAGACTACATAGTGAACTCCAGGTCAACCTGGGCTAGAGTGAGACCCTACCTCAAAAAAAAAAAAAAAAGATACTGATAAGAAAACAATTATAATTCCATCCTCAACACAGAGAATGGAATTGCCCCAGAGGGTGCATGGAACAGTCACCAGACACTCCACCCCGGTGGCACTGGAAGGATGTGAACCCACACTGGGGAGGTGGAGGCTGAGGCCTGCCTGCTTCACTGGTCTTTGCCCCCATCTACCTTCTTCTTGCAGAACACAGCAGAGGGGCACACTCCTGGAGTTGAAGCTAGGAGAGGACCCCAGCGTGAGACTTGATCCCCAGAATGGAGACCACAGGAGCAGGAGCGGTGATGATCACAAATGTGGTAGTCGGGGAGCAAGAAGGGGGCTCGGGAGGACACTGAGACATCTGTGCTTCCCCACTCGGCCAAGGGAGCCTGAGCAGTTTGTCTTGTCCCAGGGCACTCAGTAAAGTTATTTGTGAGTATATGAGTGGATAAGTGGGTGCATGCAAAACCAGTCATGGCCTGGCACAGACCTTAATGGCCATGGGAGCCATAGTAAATAAAGTAAACAAACAAGTGAATGAGTGTCCACAATGAACGAATGACACTTCCTTGTATTTTGATGAGTTTTCCTGTAATTTATTCATCAACTACCAGCAAAGAAAGAAGCAAGCTCTTGCCCATGAGGAGGAAGCAGAGAGTTAGTAGTGTGCCTGCCTACACCTACCATGTCTCTCTCTCTCTCTCTCTCTCTCTCTCACACACACACACACACACACACACACAAAACACACACTCATGCCAGGGTCAGTCTGTGTCCCTCCCTCTCAGCCAGGCACGGACGCCTCTTTGCCTCTTATTTTTCTTGTTTGGAGGGTTGTCCTCCCCTCTCGGGTCAGGCCTGGCCTTGCTGGTCCACCCCAAGTCTTCCCTGAGGTCAGCAGCTCTCCTTCTGAAGAGACATCTTTTTCCCACCCCATCAGAGAAGCCGCGATGTGATGGGAAGCGATCTCAAGCTGAGCCAGCGAATGACCAGGGAAGCAGTTGAGGACTGAAAGGTCTCAAGAGCCATGAAAGCCTAGATAAACACAAGGCTGCCGTGTGAGGCTGTCCCTGGCTCTCCCTGCCACAGTATGTTCCCTGCGAGATGGACTTCTGTCCTTCCCCCATAAACTCCTCCCCAGTCCCACCAGAGAAAACTTGAGAGCTGACTGGTTCTCCACATCCAATTCCACTTCTCCCACGTGTTGAGATGTGCAGAAGGCACTCTTTGCTGCATTCTGTAGGCACTCTACTCCCTGTCCAACCACTGCACACAGTAGGCACTCTGCACATAGTAGGCACTCCTCTCAGTGATCCCACCTTGCATTTGATTCTACTCCACTGTAAGTAGGAAAACCTTCCACAGCAGAGAACCCACATGGTCTTCATTCTGCTCCAGGCTGATCTAAATTCTGCAAACCCTAACAAGTTCTATGAACTGGTCTTTGTCTGGAGACTCTGGTATAAAGAATTTGACTTGAACGCACCACATGCATGAATAAGTGGTGAGCTAGCTTTCTGTTACGCTCCTAAAATAGATTGGATGCTGACATGGGACACTTCACTCCAGCCCCTCCCCTTGAGCACTGTCCAGGCTGAGTGAAGCCAGGCACAGCCGAGGCCTTCCCAGTGTGTGCAGTCGTCAGCACTATTTTAATGTGGAGAAATTTCCAGTGATTTTTCTCATAAAATGTCTCCAGAACATTATTCAGCAGAACAAAAAAACCTGATGAAATGTTTGTGCTATTTTAAAATAGCCAAATCAAGGACACACAGTGCTTTAAATGTCACTGCCAGGAATATGGAGAGCACCCTTCAGGCCCAGGAAAGAGCTGTGCCACATCTGTGTCCAATTCAGGCTGTGGAGGGAGGGTGAGGCCGGGTAACTGACAAGGATGGGATTCTGCTCAGAACTACAGTGTTGCTACAGGGGAAAGTGTCTCTAGCAAACAGGTGCCTGGAGCTCACCTAGGAGCAGGCAGACTCATGATCAGATGTGTAGGTACGTGAGGAAGCTAAAGGGAGGCAGCAGAACCAGTCCACACCTGAGATGCCCTGGCGGCACCTCCTGGGAATAGCAGCAAAATGCAGCCACGTCAGAACCCCCACTGTTGCGTTACGAAGCACTGAGGCGACGTTTACACCTTGTCTGTCCATGCCCCTGTGAATGCATTGTGTTGTTTTCAGCTTCTGGCTACTTTGATTCCAACATCCATGAACGCTGTGGTCCATGTCTTTCTGTGGCCCTGTTTTCATTTGTGTTGAGTAAACCCTTAGGAAAAGAACCACTGGGTCATATGGTAGGTTATGCTTCTAAGTCACTTCCAGATGGCATTCCAAAATGCCTGCCCAGTTCAGTCCCACCAGCAATACACGAAAGTTCCCTTTGCCCAGCATCCACACCAACATTTGACATCGTCAGTCTTTCATTGCAGACGTTTAATGGTACCGGGTGCCAGTCGCCACCATGACTTTGGTTTGAACATCTTTGGTGACAGACACTGAGCACCTTTTGTGTACTTCTTGGCTATTTCTGTTCCTTCCAGTAAAGAGTTATCTGGAATTCTTTATATATTCTGGCTCAAGCACTTGTCACTACTGTGTATTGAGGACACCTCCTCCCAGTCTGAGGGGATTTTTTTGTTTTATTTGCATTTTCATAATGGAGTATTCAAGCTAGTCCTATTTAACCTTTTTTTTTTTTTTTTGTTTTTTTGAGGTAGGGTTTCATTCTGGTCCAGGCTGACCTGGAATTCACTATGTAGTCTCAGGGTGGCCTCGAACTCATGGTGATCCTCCTACCTCTGCCTCCCGAGTGCTGGGATTAAAGGCGTGCGCCACCATGCCCGGCTTTATTTAACCTTTTTTTTTAGAGAGAGAGAGAATTGGTGCACCAGGGCCTCAGCCACTGTACTTAAACTCCAGGTGCTTGCACCACGTAGTGGGCCTCTGTGGCCTTGCACTTGCCTCACCTTTGTGCATCTGGACCTGGAGAGTCAAACATGGGTCCTTAGGCTTGCAGGCAAGTGCCTTAACTGCTAATCTCCAGCTGTAACATGTTTTTTTTATGATCTATGCTTTCTGCTTACTGTCTAGGAAGTTTTGGCCTAAAACATAGTCTCAAAGACATTCTCATATCTCTCTTTCAGAAACTATAGTCTGAGCTCTTAGTGTTTGTCTAAAATGATGTGTCACAATCAAATTATTGCACATGGTGTGAGGTGAGGTGAGAGGTGAGGTGAGGTGAGGTGAGGTGACGTGAGGTGACGTGAGGTGACGTGAGGAGGCGAAGTTGAAAGCCTTCTTTCCATGTAGCTATCCAGTGGTTCCAGTTGCATTTAATTCTTTTTCTCCTTGAAGTATCTTGGGGCCTTTGGTGAAACTCTATTGACCACTGTGGAGACTCAATCCCTGAAACCCATTTTTGGTTTTATTTTGTCTCAATATTTTTTCTCTGTGTCCTTCAGTTTGGGTAATTTGCTGGTCATTTCTCAAGTTTACTGATCCTGTCTTCTCCATGATTCAATCTCTTAGTAATCCTATTCCATATGCCTTTATTGAAGGGCATTTTCCAGTGATATAATTCTTATTTCGAATCACTTTACTATTTTATTCATTGTTTTGGGTGTTTTGTTTTTGAGGTGCTGCCTCACTTCAGCCAGCCGGGAGTTCAGTGCTCCTCCCACCTCAGCATTCCTAGTGGCTGCTACTATAAGCAGGTTTTATTTGTAGAATTCTTAGATCTCTTCTTAAACCCCTGTATCTTCATCCTGTATATTCACCCTTCCCACAGTAACTTCATGCTACCTCTCCGCTCTCCTGGCATGTAGTTCATCTGCGAATCTTCCCAAAGTGATGTTTCTGTTGACCACAAGGCTCACTGTCTGCATTCTTCTTAACTATTAATTCCTTGCTGATAGTGTGCAGGATTGGGGCTGCTTGGCAGAGACTCTGGAATCAGTTCTCCTCCTGCAGAAATTCCTGCAGTACTTGGTCCAAGCATGCAGTTGACTTACCACTGTCCTGAGCATCTCCTTGGTCTTCTTTAGGTGCTGCGATTGTCTTGTTGTTTGGGTTGTCCTGTTATATTCCTTTGTACCGAAATGGAGACTTACTGTAAAGAGGTAGTTCTGGGATTTCAGTGAAGGGCTCAAGTTGTCTGCCAAGTGGGAGAGTTACCTGTCTATTGCCATCACAAAATACCTGAGATATGCACACTATAAGGAGGAAAGGGTTATTTATTTATTTTATTTTATTTTGGCATATGGCTTTCTAGGTATTGGTCCCATTGCTCTAGGACCTCTGACAGGTATCACACCTTTGTGGGCCAAAGGTGCTCACCTCATGGTGACCAGCAAGCAAAGCAAAAGCCAGGAAGGGGTCAGAGTCCCAATATCTCCTTCAAGGACACACCCCTAACGACC
Source organism: Orientallactaga sibirica (assembly GCA_036365145.1). Taxonomy (NCBI): domain Eukaryota; kingdom Metazoa; phylum Chordata; class Mammalia; order Rodentia; family Dipodidae; genus Orientallactaga; species Orientallactaga sibirica. Next base: position 17,851,019 of record JAEOAD010000044.1, on the reverse strand, counting down.
TAACTCCCTCCCATTAGACTCCCAAAAGACCTTCAACCATGGGCCCTCAAACCATAGCACCAAGCATCTCCTAATTCATTAAGGCTTGAACTTCTAACTTTGTCTCCCTAGCACCAGGCACCTGCTCAGGTCTCTGTACCAGCTGTTGCTTTCTTCTGGGTTTCTAGAGCCCCACCAAGCTCAGGACTCTGCTATGGAGTCTGGGGAAGCCCATGTCTTACAGCTCACTCCTCTATGAGTCTCCCATTTCTGGCAGTTTCCCACTGAATTTTCAGCTGTACATGTAGCCCCAGACTCTGAGCTACAATTCCTCAGTCTACTATCTTGAGACTGTTCCCAATACACCTTAAAGACGGTGACTGCTGTATACTGAAGGAGCCCTTCCCGTACTGCAAAGGTTATGTCCACTTCTGCATTTGACTACTCCCTGGTGCCTTCGGATGGTTACTCTGGACTTGGAGGTTTGTAATTGTTATTGGCAGGAAGATTATTTTGATACAGCTTCCATTGCTAGGAGCTGAAAGTCCCCTGTCATCTGTTTCTTTTTATCCAATTGATTTAATAGCTGATAAATCTCACCCTGGAGAAAATCAACTCTATTGGTAGTCAATAAGCATTTATAGAATTTCTTTATCACAAGTTAAAAAAGATTGGTTTTCCCATTCTGTTTTATATAGCTCCTTATGAAAGACTGTTTCCAATGCAAGGGCAAACATTTTCTAAGCATGCATGGGTCCTAGACTCAACAAGGTTCTCGAGAAAAGAAAGGGAGAGAGCTATTCCAGAGTACCCCAAGAATGGTAGAAATCATGCTTAGCAAGCACAAGGCCCTGGGGTCAGCCTCAGCTCCAAAAAAAGGAACAAAAAGGCACTGCAAAGGAGCTGGCTAAGGAACTGCTTCTGTGTGCAGGAGAACAGCGAGCTCCCCTCAGCTCTCCACCCCACAGACATACGTTGTGTGCAGACATGACATCCTCCCACCTGACTCTGTTTGTATGGAACTCTAGCACTGGGTAGCACTCAGTGATGGAGAAATCTATGGGAATGTCACTTTACATGCCACCATGAACTTCAGCATTTTAACTCTTACTAGTCAGGAGTTAACAGCCACATCTTCACACCACCTGGGCCCCTCGAGAGCTGCTACCTAGCCACAGAGGCACCATTCCGAGGTTCTGGGTGAGCACCTTGAAGGAAGAGGGCTTCAGGAGATTCTTCTGGTTTAGAAGGAATTGGAAGGGGTCAGTCTTGATGAGAGTTCAGATGCCCATGGGTGGACCTCATAGTATCACCATCCAAAGTTCTTAGACTTCATGACATATTCTTCTTCCTCCACTGGAAGAAGAATCCAGCTTTCATCACAGTCTTTGTTTCTGAAATGCGGTCTCATTATATCGTCTCACCCAGGCTATTAATAGACATTCTAGTATCTTCTTGCTGACCCCTGTGGGACTCTGTCACACAGTCCACTCAGGAAATGATTCATCACCAACCATCTAGGGAGGAGGGGCTAAAGCAAACCAGGTACAGGTGATGGTGGGACGCAGGAGTAACAATTGGTCAGAGATAAAGGAAAAAGTAAATGTGGGCATCTGGTTGGGACTGTGGGGGGAGGGGAGGAAAGAGCAGGTGTCAGTCACTTTCTCATTGCTGGGATAAAAATACCTGACCACAGCAGCTGATGGAAGAAGCTCATTTCAGTTTACAGTTCCAGAAAGTCGAGTCCATTGTGGCAGGGGAAGCATGGTGGGAGCAGGAGCAGGAGACAGGTGCATACCTCATCAGCAGGGAGAAGGCAGGGCAGAGTGAAGCACGTGGGTGCTTAGCCAGTTCTCTCCTTTTCATATAGTCCAGAAACCCAGCCCATAGGATGACAACACCCACAGTTAGGGTGGGTCCTCACACCTCCACTAATTTCATCTAGAAAATTCCTCACAGACGTGACCAGAAACTTATTCCCACGGTGATTCTAATTCCTGTTGAGAACCAGAGACTCTCAAGATTTGGAGTCATTCAGCCCAAAATGAGTCCAGAGTTTGTAATCCGCCTGACATGAAAAGTTTACTGGAAACGGCTGTGTCTTGGGAGGCCATGGGCATTTCGTTTGGCAACAGTGGGCTGGGGTGGGCTGCTTTTCTCTTTCTGACATATTGTATGTGAGCCATTGAAAGAGGCATCTGAACATGACCAGTTAGACACAGACAAGCCACCAGCCTCCCAGGCATGACACAGATCCTGCTCAGAGCCATCTCTACTGGAAGGCATGATCGTGCCCCCCCCCCAAGAGACTCTGCCAGCCATCCCCAAGAGGGGCTGTGGCTCCCTCTGCCTTTCCCCACTATGGACCAAGAAGGGTCTTTCCACTCTCTGCTGGTGGAGGGCAGCAGCAGAAGAGGCCTGGGTAGGACCACATGATGACTTTCAATGTACCCAGTGGAGTCACTCTTGATCTTTGTGACAACAGGGAGACCTGTGCCCCAGAAGCTTTGAGTCCTCACACAGACTGTACTGGACCATTCAGAACTTCTTCTCAACCTGCCTCCAGGGCTTCCAGTGAAGGGAACAAAGAGAGACAAGGAGGAAAGGAACTCTGGGTGACACCATCACGCTGTGTCTCTCACCCGGGCTACCCCGCCCACCCCTGCTTCTTCCCGGATCCTTTCTGCAGGTGGCATCTGTATTTAGGGAGGACTAGTGCCAGTCTTGGAGATGCACACAGCGACTGTGGCCAGGAGAGCAGATCTGTGGGGACTCTTCCCTAGCTGCTCTGGAGGAATCCTCCTGCTGGTGTAGTTTTCTGGGACAGAAGAGGAGCCGCTGGGAGGAAGTGTGGCAACCGGGGCTGGTGGCACACTCTGAGGGTTAGTCTTCAAGGAGGGATCCAGCTCTAGGGCAAACGGAACTGAGGGTGGAGGGAAGGCCTCTGCTTCTTGACCGCTCCCTGCTTCTACATGGCGGGAAATGGATCTGAGGAGACTCACAGAGCTGTCTCCTGTTCCTCCCCTCGTCCCATCCCACCATTCATTCCAGATCCAGGCCTTCAGGAACTGAAGGGGTCGTTTTCTGATTGGCTGTGTGCCAAGGTCTGACAGCGTGGAGACTATGAGCCAAATGCTGTTATCTCCCTAAAATTCCTGTTGGGAGCTAGTGTCCAGTGTAATGGTATCAAAGGGTGGGGCCCACGAAAGTGGATTAGTTCATGAGTGGATGTATGCTATCCCAACACTGGCCTAGGAGACCCGATCGTCCCTTCTGACAATCCGTGCTGAGTGTACACGGAAGTTGTCATCCATGAGGAAGGGCCTTTACCAGACACAGAATCTTTTGGCACCCTGATCTTAGACCTCTTACCCTCTAGAACTGGGAGAAATAAACTTACATTGTTTCACAACTGAAGGTATTTTGTTATAGCAGACCAAGATCAAGACAGCAGGAATTAATATTTCCGTTTAAAGGTGAGAACTCAGGGGACTAGGAAGTAACTCAGTGGTTCAGCACTTGGCTGGCAGGTACTCAGCCTTGGATGAAATCCCCTCACTGCAGAGAGGAAGGGAGGGAAGGCGGGAGGGAGGGCCGGCCACTGATTGCCAGGTGAGAAATAACCCAGACTAGAGCAAATCACCCGAGAAGGGCCACAAGGCCTGGGCTCAAGGGACTCTTGATATTCTAAGCCCATCTGAGAACCCATGGCTTTGTGTCCCAGACACTGAAAAAAAAGTGACTTTTTTTTTGAGAAAGAGGGAGAGAGAGAGAGAGAGCGAGAGGAAGACAGAGATGGGCGCCAGCAGTTTCTCAGCTGCTGTGAACGAAATCCAGATGCGTGCACCCCCTTGTGGTCAAGTGCGGCATTGTGCCCTTGCATCACTTTGCATCTGGCTAAACGTGGGAACTGGAGATTGGAACTGCTGGAGATTGGAACCAGCGTTCTTAGGCTTAGGAGGCAAGCGCCTTAACTGCTAAGCCATCTCTCCAGCCCTGAAAGGTGACTTTTTTCTGGAGGTGAGTGGAGGTAGGTTTCGAGAAGAAGCAAGTTCCCTTTCCTTGGACAGCAAGGACACTGGGAAGAGGGAGGAGGGGGAGGGGAACCAGAGCGGCTCCACATGCTCTGCCACTGAGCAGCTGAACACAAAGTCCTCAGGGAGGGTGACAGGACCAGTGTGATGCAGGCAGAGGAGAGGGAGCAGAGAAGGGATGGGTCTTGGGGAGTCAAGGAGACTTTTCCCAGAAGGGAGATGCTGGAACTTGGACGTGACTTTGAGCTCCGGGTATCTCCAATTAGCCTCGAGAGGGCAACACCAGGTCTATCTCCTTTAGAATTGTTCCTCAGCATTTGGGCAGCACTTGGCAGGTAGCAGGTATGGATGAAGGAAGGAGGGAATTGGCTGATGGCCCTCAGACCCAGCAGATATCCACTCGTCATGGTATGCCTTGGCTGGAGTGCTGGTGAGCAGCCTGCAGCCAGCCAGTGCTAAGAAAGACAATGCCTGTGACATCTCTAACCAGGATTTTCTCACTTAAAGAACACAGAGCCATGTGGAGTTAACATGGAGGAAGTGGGTGATTCAGTTGACAGGAGGCGACAGGAGAACACTAATGAGCCTGGCAATCTGCCAGTGCAGGATCCGCTCAGGTGTCCTGAGCAACGCCACCAGGATGCCACCCCTCTCATGCCACCCCCTCACTGTCCTTTCCATGGAATACGCCTCTCACAGCGTCCCTGCTGCTTAGGGTTCACTTCTTTTTTTTTTTTTTTTTTTGGAGAGAGAGACACAGAGAGAGAGGGAGAGGAAGACAGAGATGGGCGCACCAGCAGCCTCTCAGCCACTGCAAACAAACTCCAGATGCATGCGCCCCCTTGTGGTCAAGTGCAGCATTGCACCCTTGTGTCACTTTGCATCTGGCTAAACGTGGGACCTGGAGATTGGAACTGGTGTTCTTAGGCTTAGCAGGCAGGCGCTTAAACCGCTAAGCCATCTCTCCAGCCCAGGATTCGCTTCTTATTGCTGCTTCCCTTCTGTTTCTGCCTGACCTTTTTTCCCCCATTTTCTTTCTTTTTTTGCATATGTGTGGTATGCATGTGTGTATCCGTGTCTGTATGTGTGTGGAGAATGCACATGTGTATGCATTTAGGGAGGCAAGAGGACAACCTGGAGTGTTGCACTCAAGAACACTATGAGTCTCTTTTGGGACAGTCTTTCCTTGTTCTGGAATTCATGAATTAGACGAGAATGGCTAGCCAGACATCTGCCAGGGCCCAACTGTCTCCACCTCCTCAGGGCTGGTTTTGCAGGTGTGCGCCCGAAGCATTTTCACATGGGTGCTGGGGACTGAATACAGGTCACCATGCTTGCAAGGTTAGCTCTTTACCCACTGACCATTTCTCCAGTCCTCTATGTGACCTCTCAAAGGACCCACGCCAATCTGGTCATATTACTTGATTGGAAATAAATCAAAATGTTAGCCACTCTAATCTTTGGGGAGAGGGGAGAGGACAGGAGATTGCCAGTGAGTTCAGGATGCCTCTCTCCTCGTTCTCTACCATCCTCCTGTGTACCCTTCCCCAGGTCCAGCCACTTTGAAGTTCTGCCCAAGCCTCAGACATCCAGTGACTTTCCTAGCTCGAGCCTCTGCAGCCCCCTAATTCAGGCAGAGGGCTAGCCAACTGCATGACTTGGGCAAGGAGGAAAGGACTTCCTTTCCTTTCCTTTCCTTTCCTTTCCTTTCCTTTCCTTTCCTTCCCTTCCCTTCCCTTCCCTTCCCTTCCCTTCCCTTCCCTTCCCTTCCTTCCCTTCCCTTCCCTTCCTTAGCTTGGTGCAGTCTTCGATCACCTCTAGGGTGCCAATGGGGAGCTTGGGGAGCTCAGCTAAGTTCATTACTTTTCTCAACAACTATATATTGAGAGCAGAGAATGTCAGACCCTTTCCCTGAACCTGAGAACACCCAGCAAAGTGACGAGTCCCTGCCTTCTGAGGACTGGCAGCAGGTGATGTTAGCGCAAGGGCAAGGCAGCTGTGCACAGAACTGCAGACCCCTTCAGGTTGATCCCAAGGGCGGAGATCCAAGGAAGGTGCTGGGGCAGAGGCAGGCTGCCTGCCAATCTGAATGCACTAGGCCTGGCCCCAGCGCCCAGCTCCCACCACCCAGGGAAGGGCTTCTACCCTGCTTGGCCATGGTGAGGACATCAACCTGAACCATATCCTGTAACCCCCTCTGTGGAAACGCTCTGGAGCCACTGGGTCCCCTGCAAAGGTCCCCTCTCAGCTGCCCACTATTCCACCATGACCAGAGCCCTAAACAGTTCCCAAGGATGGATGCCTTTCACAGAGGGTCCCATGATGTCCTCACAACCAGCTTGGTGAGTCCTTAGCTTTCTTGCATCCTACCCTTTGGTGTCCCTGACAATGTCTCCATGAAGGAGAGATTCTTGGTGGGTCTCTGCCACTTTCTGTGTGGGCAGCGCAGCCCCCACCCCCGCGGTGCCCGGCCTTGGCCCCTGGAATCCCCACAGCTCTGTCCACCACCACCTCCACCCCCCCATCTCCCGTTACCCAGACCTAGCCTCCCCTGTGTCCATCACCACCGCGCGCCCCCCGCGGATCCCCGCGTCCCCGCGTCCCGGCCCCGCGCCGGCTGACGCCATGACGCCGCGCCGGAGGGAGGAGCGGAGTGGCGAGGCCGGGAGCGCGGCGCACACCCGCCCGCGCCGTCCCGTCTGGTCCCGTCCGTCCGGTGGCTGCTGCCCGCGGGCGACGTGGCCGATGGACATGGGCACGCAGGGGTCCGGGCGCAAGCGGCTCCCCAACCGGGAGCGGCTGTCTGCGGAGGACGACGCGCTCAACCAGATCGCGCGCGAGGTGAGCGCGGCGCTGGCCGCCTGCGGGGCCGAGGCAGCTGTCCAGGGCCCGGGTCCGCTGTCCCCGCTCCCCCGGCGTCCCGCGGGCTGGGCGCTGGCTCCCGCTCCGCTCTCCACCGCCCGGGGCACGGGCGCTGGCCGTGCGAGCTCGCCACAGGCCGGTGGCGCCGCCGCCCGCGTCCCCAGCCCCTGGCCCTCGTGGGCCGCCGGTCCGGTGGACAGAACCAGCATGCGGCCCGATACTCCAGGGGACCCAGGCGGGCGGGTAGTGACCCTGCGCCCCACAATGGGAAAAAGCGGTTAAGCCGATGATTGGATCCTGCAGGCCAGTGATGGCCCCTGAGGCCACATGGCCCTGCTGAAATGGCCCCACTCGGTGACCATGTATCACCAATTGTCACGCAAAGAGCAGCTTGGGGGTGAACTCAGTGTGAATCCGGTTTCTGGGCCAGGCTGAAAGCTCAGAGGTTTCATCAAAGTTTCCTGGGGCAGTTCATGACAACAAGCTAACGAACTTCATATGTGGAAATTGAGGGCACGTGTGTGTGTGTGTGTGTGTGTGTGTGTGTGTGTGTGTGTACAGCCTGTATTCTCTCATAAAGATGCAACCTTCAGGCTCAAACAGCAGACATGACACGTGGAAAGACAGAACAGTGATTGCAGCAGCTCTGGGGGAGGGGGCCGGTTGGTAGGATGCAGGGTGGACAAAGGGATCCATTTTTCTCTGGATTCCCTCTTGGGGCCCTTTGAGTCGAGTGTCCTGTGCATGTATTAACTAAAAGGACGTGAAGGCAGGTGCATGCTGGCTCCTCACCTCTCTTTCTACCCGATCCTCCATGTCAGTGGAGAAACTTCCCTAGGAAGTGGCTGCGCTGGGCAGGTTGCTCTTGGACTACCAGGTCTTAGGTGTCTGTAGTTGAAAGGATCTGGCTTGTTTTTTGTGGCTATGTGACAGTCAGTCAGTATTTGTAAAACACTGAACGGTGAGTCAAGGAATGTTTTTCTCCATATGAGTTAAGAGGGCTTGTCAGCAAAGCGCTGTTCATCTCTTAACACCTAGGACACGTACTCCCCTGTGAGGCCCTTCTCACCCTTAGCTGTGCCATGTCACCCCAGGCATAAGTCTCCCTGCATCCACCTGGCAGCCTTAGCTCCCGCTCTGCACCTGGTGTGGTAGGCAGGATGCCTCACCGTTATTTATACACCTGTAAAAAGTACCACTTAGATGGGCAGTGTCTTACTTTTATATCCCAAGTGCTCAACAGAGCCAGGCGCATGGTACATGCTGAACATCATCTGCTGCATTAATAAAAGTTGTACCTGGGTATCCATGACCTCGCGTGCCTGACACTACCTATACAAGACCGTAGTAACCGGAGAAAAAGATGATGACATGAGAATAAAAGAGAGACTGATCGAGGGGGGATATGGATGGAGAGTGGAGTTACAAGGGGGAAAGTGAGAGGGGAAGGGAATAACCATGGTTTATTGTCTATAATTATGGAAGTTGTCAATAAAAAATGTTTTTAAAGTAGTACATGGCACTTAAAGGAGCTTTGGCTAAACACAGATTCCTCAGTGAAGAAGTCTTACGCGTACATGTGACTGTACAGTGAGCAAGTGTTCCCTGGGAAGTCCAAAGTGCCCCACAAATCACAGACCTCGGGTTGCCATGGGTGGTCACAGGACAAAGGAATGAGAAGAATGAGAGGCCCACATGTTGGCCTCTTATCGGCTGTTTTCATAAAAATAGACTGGAAGGAGCAGCGAAGGAGCAGTGGGCTGACAGCCCTGAGGCCTGCCTCTCCTCTGGGGAGCCGTGGCCACCAGTTAGAAAGACAGAGCTGGGAGTCACACCTGAGCTTCCCCAGAAGAGGAACCAGGCCTCTCTAAGCCCTGTTTTCTCACCTCTGAGGAGGGAGAACTCCTCATGGCTTTGAGGAGCAGGGAAAGGGCAGGCCTTCTGAAGTGGGCTCAGCCCTGTGTCCCATGCGCCCGGTGAAAGCCAGCCACAGATGCAACCCTGACCAGGACTAAGTGCACTGGCTGAAAAGCTGCAGGAGCAGATACAGGAAGGGGCGTGGGTTCCACACACATTGAGCTCTTCCTCTCAACTGTCAATACCTGTGAATCCTTGACAGTTCTGTGAACAATGGCAAAATTGTCTAAAGTTCTTTCTTATTCACTCATTGGGCCAACAGATCAATGAGTGTCCTGGTTTCCAAACCCCTGACCCCCAGCACACCAGGGAGAATCCTGACAGGATTCTGCACCTCAGGATGTGGGTCAAAGATGGGAGGCAGGATCCTGGAGACTAAGGCAGAAGGACCCAGAGGTGGACGCCACCCTGGACTGCATTCATAATGAGAACTTGTCTCAAAAAAAGGCAGTGATGAGTCCAGACCTGTAGATGAAGTGTTCATAGAAGACAGGGGTGATCTGACCTGAACAGGACATGGATGAGCCTGAAATCTGGGACTGAGAGAACTGATGGAATCAGAAGTGACTTCCTGGAGGCAGTGGAGGCTGAGTTCTTGAAAGATGTCTCTACCAACCTTGTTTGGGTGCCAGGACAAATGCCCTGACCACCTAACTTACACAGAGATGAATATTGCAAAAAGCCCAGGATGAGGCAGAATTCCCTGCCTGCTTCCCCTGTGGCCAGGGCCCCTGGTCTCCGCTGTTGGCCGTGTAGACACTTACTGGCCTCAGCTTCCACCAGGGAACTCTTCCCAGGCGTCCTCGCTGAACCACATGGTCTCTTCCAGGTGGATCTCCCCCAAGAGCTAGAAGCAGCACCCCGGGATCGCCCTGGAACTGCTGCACCAAACTCTGTGATCAGAATGGTTTCGCACCCTAGCTCCCTCCAGTCCCTATGGCAAGAGGGAACAGGTCTACCTTTGCCCTGGAGCTAGTGAGAGCCAGCCTGCCTTGAATCCCATGGGGACTTGGGGGGCCCTAGGCAAATACAGGGGTTCCTATCAGAGAACAAGTGGAAACTCTTAGGCCCAGATCATCAGCAGGCCTGAATTATAGGCAGGGCACTCACGCCCTGGGGTGAAGTAGGGGTTCAGCTCTCTGGGGCTCCTCACTTCTCGGGGAAGGAGCAGAGCCTCTGCTGCCATCTGGAGTCTTTCTTACCTTTGTACCTCTGAGGTTCCATCTGGGCTCCAACCAGCAGACTTAGAGAAGACCCAGTTGGCATTTAAAATGCCATGGGAGGGGCTAGAAATGTAGCTTCTTAGCAGGCATAAGGCCCTGGGTTCACTCCCCAGCAATGCTTTTTTTTTTTTTTTAAATGTTCCTTTAAGCTGGACCTGATGGCACATACCTGTAATTCCAGCACTTGGTAGGTGGAGGCAGGGAGATTAGGAGTTCAAGGTCATCCAAGGCTAATCTGGGCTACCAAAAAAGAAAGCAATGCTAAGAGTACATCAGTGCCAGATTAGATCATCCCTCATCCTTTTGGGGAGGGGGAATTCCAGCAAGATGTTGGGAAAGGGGCCTGTCAGCACTTGGAGAAGCTGATCTGAGGGAGGGAGTGCTGTGTCTCACACTTGAGCAGACGTGTTTCTAAAACACCTACAAGGTAGTCTAAGAGTAAGTCTCTGCCCACATGGAACAGGCTCTCCATGACTCTTGAAGGTAACTGAAATTCTCCTTCAATCTTGTGCCACTGAATACAACAGTATTCCTCGTAGGCTTCCTGTGACGACTTCTATCATGCCAACAGGTGGAGACGTTGCCATCTGTGTCATCAGTCCCCTCTACACACATCTCCTTGTGGTGACTCCGTCCCTTGTGAGCAAGCCTCTGGTCCATTACTGTCTCTGAAGCCTCTTGTTTAGGATGCCCACTGCAACTACACCCTCTGAGCATGTGGTTCCCTTTGGGGGCACCAGCCCTCTTTGTGTGCTGTCTATGTGGCATGTGTCGTGTGTGTGTACATGTGTGCACATGCGCAGGCAGATGTGCACACCCCATGTGCACACATGCAGATGCCACAGGAAGACCTCAGTTGTTCCTCTGTCTCTCTGCCACCTGATTTCTCTGAGACAGAGTCTCTTGCTGAACCTGGACCTTCCTGCTGGCCAGGAGCCCCAGCAATCTTCTTGTCTCTACCCACACCAGTGCTGGGGTTACAGGCATGCATGCCCTCCTCAGCATTTTTATTTTAGGGGGGTTATGGTAGGGTCTCACTGTAGCCCAGGCTGACCTGGAATTTACTGTGTAGTCTCAGGCTGGCCTTGAACTCACAGCCATCCTCCTACCTAAGCCTTGCAAGCACTGGGATTGTAATGCCCAGTTCACGGCACCCCCAGTGACCACCAAGGAAGACCAAACACGTATGCAAACGCAAAGAGCTTTTACTCGGGCTTAAGCTCCGTCTCTTGCCTTCACCAACGCAGTAGATCTATGCAAGAGCCAAGAAAATCAGAATGGCGGGCTTTTTATTGAGGTTTGAGCAAGAGGGAGAGGACTGTCACCCACGCAACCACATTATTGGCTGACTTGAACATTAACTGTACTTGGGGGTTCTTGATTGGTCTTAGGATTTTGGCGGGCTAGGTCTAGGGGAATTTCAAACTTAATTGGCTCAGCAAACGGCGGTTACATTCGATTGGTTGACATTTACAAAACTCTGAGACGGTGGATCTTATTGGGCTATCCAGCCCAGGACAGTAAGAATGTTGAGTCATGCTCACACAGCAAGTTTATGGTTTTTCCCGGTACTGCTTGTTCTTCCCTTGATTTTGGAACTTGCCCCTGTGGCCTACAGAGTGACTGAGGCCTGTCATGGTGCTACTCTGGCCTGGGTCTTTCAGGATTAAAGGTGTGCGCCACCACACCCTGCTCCATACTCAGCTTTTTATTTGGGCACTGGGGATCAAACTCAGATCCTTATGCTGACATGGCAAGTGCTCTTACTTGCTGAGCCATCTTCCCAAGTCCTCCTCTGATACCTGGGAGGGTTGGGTGTTTGGAATTCACAGTGCCCCCCTCACGAGAGCTCTGCGGCTGGCATGTGGAAGGAGTCACCTCTCCAGGCCCAGCTCAGCCCCGGAGCACCTCAGCCATTGGTTCATACAGGTGAGGGCGGAGAATGTCACCCCTGGGTCTGGCTTTGGGGCTTTTCTGCCCCAGGATCTGACTGAAGCTTCGAACACACACACATGCACACACGCATGCACACACACTGCCAGGCCCCTGCCTTGGCCTGCTGCCTCCAGGTCTTCCCCAGGAAACCACTCCCAGCCATATCACTGCCTTGGGCTCTACTTCTGGTGAGTCTGCTTTCAGTCCCACACTTCAACGTTAGATAATCCCACAAGATAGTCCTGTGTGTCCTTCCACTTTTCTCTTTCCTTCCCGTTTTTCCTAGGAAGACCCCACTTGGGGCTGCCCTGGGCTGGCCTACGTGTGCTCGGGAGCCTGGGAATTTGGACATTTCATCTCCCTGGCTGCCAGCACCAGAGTGACCAAGATCCCGTGAACTGAGGGTCTAGGAAGAGCTCAGTTGCCATGACACGCTCCCAACCTCGATCTCAGTCCCCTGTTGCCACGCTCCTCCCACACTCCCCTGTGAGAGCAGCCTGGGGCCAGCCACTGCCTCTGTGCAATGGAGGAATGATCCTTGTGCTGCCCAGTCATTTTGTTGAGCTGTCACATCCGTACCTTTGCTTTCTGAGACTAGTCAGCTGACAAAACGCACTGAACGCTTGCTGGCTTGTGTCATCCAGGGTGGTGGGTCACAAGAGCAGGCAGCTTCTTCCATGGGTGGGGGAAATGATTGTGCTTACTGTCCGATGGGAGGAGCTGCCCCACCCCAAATGTTAACACAGAGACCATGGATGGCCCTCTTAAGACAGACCTTGGGATCTTGGCAGATCATCTTGAAGCCCTGGGAACGGGACAAGGCAAGTTTTCCTGGCCTGTGACCTTGGTGTTTATATGATTTCTGTAAGATGCTTCCGGCAGGAGAGGAAGTCAGAAACTTCAGCTGTGGACGTTCAGCTGTTCTCTGGTGGCCTGTGGGTCCCACCCACAGCTATTTCTATCAGTCAGCTGTCTCCTGCTTGGTCCTCTGGTGGTGAACCTCTGGTCCCCTGGCTCCATGCTCAGCACAGGGATTTGCCTGTGGAAGGCTAACGAGGCTGGCGGGAACCAGAGGACCTAGATTCAGGTTGAGCCCGTGAGCCTCGTGAAGCTGTGGTGTGGAAAAGGACCGAAGTAAGACCACAGTTTCTCCTGAGGCCCGTGGCATACAGCTACGAGAAGCTTCCCTCCCGTGGGTGAGTCCCATCAGAAGATTCTAGAGTCTCTGATACCCCACCTGAGACCACTGAAAATGACATCCTGTAGGCAAGCCACTTCCCCTAAGACTGCTATCCCCAGCTGACCTGTGAGACATGGGCTTATGTTTCATGAGGCCGACTCTCATGTTCTCGGACTTCATACACCTTTTAGTCACCATTCGTCTGTCAAAAAATTATTTCACCAAAGTCATATATGGTTTTTACCTTTGTCTTCATTCTCAGGCGGTTCTCTTTACAGTTGGGTGGAACTTTGTTTAATATAAATTTTCATTTATTTATTTATCTGAGAGAGACAGAGAAGAAAGTGAGTATGGGTGAGCCAGGGCCTCCTGACACTGTAAACAAACTCCAGATGGATGCACCGCTTTCTGTATCTGGCTTTACATGGGTACTGGGGCTCAAACCCAAACCATCAATGGTTTTGCAAGCAAGCCCCTTTAACCACATAGGCAGCTCTCTAGCCCTGGGTGGGACTTTGAAAAATGTGTCACATTGGGCTGGAGAGATGGCTTAGTGATTAAAGTGCCCGCCTGCTAAGCCTAAGAACGCTTGTTCAATTCTCCAGGTCCCACGTCCTTTAGCCAGATGCAAAGTGACACAAGGGCATAATGCTGCACTTGTCCACAAGGGGGCACACGCATCTGGAGTTCGTTCACAGCGGCTGAGAGGCCACTGGTGCGCCATTCTCTCTGTCAGTCTCTCTCTCTCCAAAAAAAAAAAATTGTCAGATTGTGCTGATAATGATACTTCTCTGATGAAAGTTTCATGGCTTCTTATATCACCCCATAAAAACTAAAACCCTAAAGGTCCCACGAGACTCTAAAGAACCTGCTAATTGCCTCCATCTGTTCATAAATATTATGCATACGAGTCGACATACTATTCGTTATTAAATACTACCTACAGAATACTGTTTGTGCATTTATTGTCAGTGCTATCAGTTGGTCTCTTGGGTTGAAGAGTGAGAATTGGTATTCATGGACTCAAGTCAAGACCTCACCCCACTTTTCTTCCCCTCAGCCTCCATTACGCACACTCTGTATTTGGGGGTAGACAATATTACCCCCTCTGTCAGAATGACAGCTGGTTCAGAGCATAGGAGCTAGAGTCAGGTTTCCTGGGTTGGAGTCCCAGATCGACCTTCATCCCATGATCGAGGACAAGTCACCAAACCACTTTGTTTTCCGATAAAGACGAGGGTAGGAAAATGTTAGAGAGTCTTCTTGTCATGGGCTGGTTATGAGGTCATGACAAGACCTCAGCACAGTGGCCGCAGTGCAGTCAGTACTTCTGACACACCAGTGGGGGGATGAGCAGGCTGCGCAAGTCATGTGACTGCAGAGCCAGTTTACACAGCTTCCTGCCCTCCTGGACTCAATTGTTCCTCTTACTTCATTCATTACTTCTCCGTCTACATACCTGTGAGCTGTGATTCTTCAGACACGTCAGCAGAACTGATAATCTCCCAATTCCATCTATTCTCTCCCCTCTTCCCCCAGCCGTCTAGATCCAGTCTGATCTGGATCTCTGAGATTCCTTTTGTTTCTCATTTTATTTTGGTTGAAATCCTAGAGTATGCCACCTTCTTTCTTGAGTTGCCTGGACTCGTGTTGCCTGAACATGCCCTTCAGTAGCTTTCTGAATAAGAATGCCTCTTCCAGATATTTACATGCCTGAAAATGTCTTTATTCTACCCTCACATTGATGGCTTGCCTGTGGTGAGAGGTTAAGGTCAAAAATAATGTTCCAAGGACTGACAAAGATTTCTATGTGTTCTTTGAGATGGTTTCTAACTTGTATTGTTAGTTGAGAAGAGCTAGGAGCAGAAGGTGAAAATAGCACACTGTCCTGTGTGAAGAAAAGGCTGTAATTAATGGCATCTACTTAAAGGAACACTGGCAGAACCCCGTTAAGGCAGTGTGGAAAGTACATGCAAGCAGGGTCACCAAGCCCATCACCCATCCATATACAAGCCAGTGAATATGGAAAAAGTAAAGTCAAAAAGCTCATTTCTCCCCAGTTTATGACATTTTCCTATTTTGTTCCGGGTTCTGGACTGTTTGAGGGTCGCAGTGCTGTGGTGGTCTCGGTATGTTGTACAGTATCTGTGTGCATTCTCAACAAGCCATTAGGATCCCTTTATCCTTGCGGTTCTGCCTGCTTCCCATTTACTGAGCATTCCTGGGTTCATGCAGTCTGGAGATGACTGTCCTCAAATTCTGGGAGATGTTCTTGAGTTCTCTGTGCCTACCACTCTCTCTGACCTCTCTTCTAGGCACTCCTATTGTTTGCTTAGACTTACTTTTCATTCTCATTTTCTAATTTTTGTGTGTTTTGGTTAAATTTTTTGGGAAATTTCTCAGCTTAATCTTCCTCCTGCTGAGTAAATGACCCATATTTAAATTTAATTTCTCAGGTTTTCTCTTTCTCTTCTTTTAAAAATATTTTTTTTGTTTATTTATTTGAGAGTGACAGAGAAAGAGGCAGATAGAGAGAATGGGCACGCCAGGGCCTCCAGCCACTGCAAACGAACTCCAGATGCATGTGCCACCTTGTGGCTTACGTGGGTCCTGAGGAATCAAGCCTTGAACCAGGGTCCTTAGGCTTCATAGGCAAGCACTTAACCACTAAGCCATCTTTCCAGGCCTTAAAAATATTTTTAGTTATTTATTAATTCAAGAGAGTGAGAGAGATGAAAGATGGACAGATGGACAGACAGACAGCCTTTGAGAGCTAACCCATCTCCCCAGCCCCTTTTTTCTCTTCTTTTCACTAGTTTTTCAAAGCCAGTGCCTTCGACCCCCATTATGTCAAGGGAAGTATTGCTTGGTTCTGCTAATGTTATTATACCAGGCTTCTCTGAACTTATGTCCTTAGACAGTGTCTTGTTCAAGAGGATGGGAGAGATTGAGAAGAAAGTTGGAAATTAGCCCAAGATAACACCAGGGAAGAGCAGCTGCCTCTAGTGTCCATCCAGCTCAAAGCAAGGAGCTGGTCACTGGCTCCTCTTTGACTGAGAATGAGAGAAAATGCTATTGTGGAATGTGTCCTGTGGGCATGGCATGGTCACTGCCCTTTTGAACTGTCAGCAGCTACTCACCCTTCTCTTGTATGTAACCATGTAAGGTTCACCAAGCTAGCTATACTTTGGTGTGGTAGTTTGAATGTATGTCCCCCCCAAGACTCAGGTGTTTTATTAAAATTGAGTTTGCAGCTACCAGGCAGACTCCTGCTACAGGGGAGTGTGTCACTGGGGACAGATCTGAATTCCAGCCTAAAGGTGTGCAGAGAGCTTTTGAGCTCGGGCTGTGCTTGCTCCTGGTGTTGGCTGTTTGGTGGTATGGGAGCCAGCTTCTTCCACCATTAGGCGGGACTTCCCCTGGATCTGTAAGCTTGAAAAAAATCCCTTCCTCCCATAAACTGTGGTTGGCTTGGGCGTTCACCCCAGCATTGTACAACACTTGCATGGGATTATCTCTTTTTCTGCCACTGAGGTCCTGAGATGCATAGATGCTTGGTCATGTCTCCTCAGAAAAAGTTCATTCAACAAATACCAAACCAGACATATGATCCAAATTGAAAAAAAAATAAATTTTAAAACAAAACAGGTTTTTTAGCCAGGTGTACTGATGTTCACCTGTAATACCAGCAGCCAGGATTGGTGCAAGTTTGAGGACAGCTTGGTCTCAGAAAAAAAAAATTTCAAAGTTTTGGGGAACAAGACTCATTAATTCATTTATTTGCTCGGCAAATTTTTGAAGGCCTGAGATAGACTCTTCATTAAACACATATCTGGAGAGATTGGTAGGCAGAATGTGATCCGGCCTTGGCAGTGAGTAAACTCATATCAGCAGGTATGGAAGAGGCAGGCGTGGTGGAAGCCACTGGCATGTGTCTCAGGGTTTCCACTCACTCCTGGCTGAGGAGTCACGTAGCAGACTTGATCCTGTGAGAACATACCCCAGGAGATCGAACCTTGTCCCGTTCTCTCGTGATCTCCACCAGTACCCACCTGGGTTTCCTTCATGTGTTATTCTCTCCTTCTATTGTGGCTCCCTCAGGTTTCTGGACAGACTGTAGGTTTCCAAGGGGGAAGTCTTACAGATGGGATATACAAGTGACATCACCCCACCTTGGGGTCCCCAGACCTGCTCTGATTGCCTTTGGTATGTGTGCATCTCAGTTACGCAGGGCAGTGTGAGCTGTGGAACCTCCTGCCATGGTGCCAATGTTCAGAGTCTCCAGAGGGTTTATGGGAGCCGCCAGCCCTGTGTCACAACTGAGCGTTTGCAGTGTGGCCACTGCAACTACAGGAACTGCATTTTCAATTGCATTAATACTAATTGCACTAGCTGCATGTTGCCTCATATGGCAGCACAGTGGCTCTGGGGTGATTCTTTCTGGAACTCTATTGTGATTTGTGTGTTCTGTAATTGGATTATAATGTGAGTCCATTGGAACCATATGTCACTCTTGATCTCCCATGGAGGACCCATGGTGGGCTGTCCTGAGGGGTGACTGTTGTAGGACCCATGGTGGGCTGTGTCCTGAGTGGTGACTGTTGTAGGATCCATGGTGGGCTGTGTCCTGAGGGGTGACTGTTGTAGGACCCATGGTGGGCTGTGTCCTGAGGGGTGACTGTTGTAGGATCCATGGTGGGCTGTGTCTGAGGGGTGACTGTTATAGGATCCATGGTGGGCTGTGTCTTGAGTGGTGACTGTTGTAGGATCCATGATGGGCTGTGTCTGAGGGTGACTGTTGTAAGACCCGTGGTGGGCTGTGTCCTGAGGGTGACTGTTGTAAGACCCATGGTGGGCTGTGTCCTGAGGGGTGACTGTTGTAGGACCCATGGTGGGCTGTGTCCTGAGGGGTGACTGTTGTAAGACCCGTGGTGGGCTGTGTCCTGAGGGTGACTGTTGTAAGACCCGTGGTGGGCTGTGTCCTGAGGGGTGACTGTTGAAGCACCCATGGTGGGCTGTGTCCTGAGGGTTGACTGTTGTAGGACCCATGGTGGGCTGTGTCCTGAGGGGTGACTGTTGTAGGACCCATGGTGGGCTGTGTCCTGAGGGGTGACTGTTGTAAGACCCATGGTGGGCTGTGTCCTGAGGGGTGACTGTTGTAGGACCCATGGTGGGCTGTGTCCTGAGGGGTGACTGTTGAAGCACCCATGGTGGGCTGTGTCCTGAGGGTTGACTGTTGTAGGACCCATGGTGGGCTGTGTCCTGAGGGGTGACTGTTGTAGGACCCATGGTGGGCTGTGTCCTGAGGGTGACTGTTGTAAGACCCGTGGTGGGCTGTGTCCTGAGTGGTGACTGTTGTAGGACCCATGGTGGGCTGTGTCCTGAGGGGTGACTGTTATAGGACCCATGGTGGGCTGTGTCTGAGGGTGACTGTTGTAAGACCCGTGGTGGGCTGTGTCCTGAGGGTGACTGTTGTAAGACCCATGGTGGGCTGTGTCCTGTGGGGTGACTGTTGAAGCACCCATGGTGGGCTGTGTCCTGAGGGTTGACTGTTGTAGGACCCATGGTGGGCTATGTCCTGAGGGGTGACTGTTTTAGGACCCATGGTGGGCTGTGTCCTGAGGGTGACTGTTGTAAGACCCGTGGTGGGCTGTGTCCTGAGTGGTGACTGTTGTAGGACCCATGGTAGGCTGTGTCCTGAGGGTTCACTGTTGTAGGACCCATGGTGGGCTGTGTCCTGAGGGGTGACTGTTGTAGGACCCATGGTGGGCTGTGTCCTGAGGGGTGACTGTTGTAGGATCCATGGTGGGCTGTGTCCTGAGGGGTGACTGTTGTAGGATCCATGGTGGGCTGTGTCCTGAGGGGTGACTGTTGCAGGACCCATTGTGGGCTGTGTCTTGAGTGGTGACTGTTGTAGGATCCATGGTGGGCTGTGTCCTGAGGGGTGACTGTTGTAGGACCCATGGTGGGCTGTGTCTTGAGTGGTGACTGTTGTAGGATCCATGGTGGGCTGTGTCCTGAGGGGTGACTGTTGTAGGATCCATGGTGGGCTGTGTCCTGAGGGGTGACTGTTGCAGGACCCATTGTGGGCTGTGTCTTGAGTGGTGACTGTTGTAGGATCCATGGGTGGGCTGTGTCCTGAGGGATGACTGTTGTAGGATCCATGGTGGGCTGTGTCCTGAGTGGTGACTGTTGTAGGACCCATGGTGGGCTATGTCCTGAGCAGTGACTGTTGTAGGATCCATGGTGGGCTGTGTCTGAGGGGTGACTGTTATAGGATCCATGGTTGGCTGTGTCTTGAGTGGTGACTGTTGTAGGATCCATGGTGGGCTGTGTCCTGAGGGTGACTGTTGTAAGACCCGTGGTGGGCTGTGTCCTGAGGGTGACTGTTGTAAGACCCATGGTGGGCTGTGTCCTGAGGGTGACTGTTGCAGGACCCATTGTGGGCTGTGTCCTAAGTGGTGACTGTTGTAGGACCCATGGTGGGCTGTGTCCTGAGGGGTGACTGTTATAGGACCCATGGTGGGCTGTGTCTGAGGGTGACTGTTGTAAGACCCGTGGTGGGCTGTGTCCTGAGGGTGACTGTTGTAAGACCCGTGGTGGGCTGTGTTCTGTGGGGTGACTGTTGAAGCACCCATGGTGGGCTGTGTCCTGAGGGTTGACTGTTGTAGGACCCATGGTGGGCTGTGTCCTGAGGGGTGACTGTTTTAGGACCCATGGTGGGCTGTGTCCTGAGGGTGACTGTTGTAAGACCCGTGGTGGGCTGTGTCCTGAGTGGTGACTGTTGTAGGACCCATGGTAGGCTGTGTCCTGAGGGTTCACTGTTGTAGGACCCATGGTGGGCTGTGTCCTGAGGGGTGACTGTTGTAGGACCCATGGTGGGCTGTGTCCTGAGCAGTGACTGTTGTAGGATCCATGGTGGGCTGTGTCCTGAGGGGTGACTGTTGTAGGATCCATGGTGGGCTGTGTCCTGAGGGGTGACTGTTGCAGGACCCATTGTGGGCTGTGTCTTGAGTGGTGACTGTTGTAGGATCCATGGTGGGCTGTGTCCTGAGGGGTGACTGTTGTAGGACCCATGGTGCGCTGTGTCTTGAGTGGTGACTGTTGTAGGATCCATGGTGGGCTGTGTCCTGAGGGGTGACTGTTGTAGGATCCATGGTGGGCTGTGTCCTGAGGGGTGACTGTTGCAGGACCCATTGTGGGCTGTGTCTTGAGTGGTGACTGTTGTAGGATCCATGGGTGGGCTGTGTCCTGAGGGGTGACTGTTGTAGGATCCATGGTGGGCTGTGTCCTGAGTGGTGACTGTTGTAGGACCCATGGTGGGCTATGTCCTGAGCAGTGACTGTTGTAGGATCCATGGTGGGCTGTGTCTGAGGGGTGACTGTTATAGGATCCATGGTTGGCTGTGTCTTGATTGGTGACTGTTGTAGGATCCATGGTGGGCTGTGTCCTGAGGGTGACTGTTGTAAGACCCGTGGTGGGCTGTGTCCTGAGGGTGACTGTTGTAAGACCCATGGTGGGCTGTGTCCTGAGGGTGACTGTTGTAAGACCCGTGGTGGGCTGTGTCCTGAGGGGTGACTGTTGAAGCACCCATGGTGGGCTGTGTCCTGAGGGTGACTGTTGTAAGACCCGTGGTGGGCTGTGTCCTGAGGGGTGACTGTTGAAGCACCCATGGTGGGCTGTGTCCTGAGGGTTGACTGTTGTAAGACCCATGGTGGGCTGTGTCCTGAGGGGTGACTGTTGTAGGACCCATGGTGGGCTGTGTCCTGAGGGTGACTGTTGTAAGACCCGTGGTGGGCTGTGTCCTGAGTGGTGACTGTTGTAGGACCCATGGTGGGCTGTGTCCTGAGGGTTGACTGTTGTAGGACCCATGGTGGGCTGTGTCCTGAGGGGTGACTGTTGTAGGACCCATGGTGGGCTGTGTCCTGAGCAGTGACTGTTGTAGGATCCATGGTGGGCTGTGTCCTGAGGGGTGACTGTTGTAGGACCCGTGGTAGGCTGTGTCTTGAGTGGTGACTGTTGTAGGATCCATGGTGGGCTGTGTCCTGAGGGGTGACTGTTGTAGGATCCATGGTGGGCTGTGTTCTGAGGGGTGACTGTTGCAGGACCCATTGTGGGCTGTGTCTTGAGTGGTGACTGTTGTAGGACCCGTGGTGGGCTGTGTCCTGAGGGGTGACTGTTGTAGGATCCATGGTGGGCTGTGTCCTGAGGGGTGACTGTTGTAGGACCCATGGTGGGCTGTGTCTTGAGTGGTGACTGTTGTAGGACCCATGGTGGGCTGTGTCCTGAGGGGTGACTGTTGTAGGACCCATGGTGGGCTGTGTCCTGAGGGGTGACTGTTGTAGGACCCATGGTGGGCTGTGTCCTGAGGGGTGACTGTTGTAGGATCCATGGTGGGCTGTGTCCTGAGGGGTGACTGTTGTAGGATCCATGGTGGGCTGTGTCCTGAGGGGTGACTGTTGTAGGACCCATGGTGGGCTGTGTCCTGAGGGGTGACTGTTGTAGGACCCATGGTGGGCTGTGTCTTGAGTGGTGACTGTTGTAGGATCCATGGGTGGGCTGTGTCCTGAGGGGTGACTGTTGTAGGACCCATGGTGGGCTGTGTCCTGAGGGGTGACTGTTGTAAGACCCGTGGTGGGCTGTGTCCTGAGGGGTGACTGTTGTAAGACCCGTGGTGGCCTGTGTCCTGAGGGGTGACTGTTGTAGGACCCATGGTGGGCTGTGTCTTGAGTGGTGACTGTTGTAGGACCCATGGTGGGCTGTGTCCTGAGGGGTGACTGTTGCAGGACCCATTGTAGGCTGTGTCTTGAGTGGTGACTGTTGTAGGATCCATGGTGGGCTGTGTCCTGAGGGGTGACTGTTGCAGGACCCATGGTGGGCTGTGTCCTGAGTGGTGACTGTTGTAGGATCCATGGTAGACTGTGTCCTGAGGGGTGACTGTTGTAGGATCCATGGTGGGCTGTGTCCTAAGGGGTGACTGTTGTAGGATCCATGGTGGGCTGACCTGAGGGGTGACTGTTGTAGGATCCATGGTGGGCTGTGTCCTGAGGGGTGACTGTTGTAGGATCCATGGTGGGCTGTGTCCTGAGGGGTGACTGTTGTAGGATCCATGGTGGGCTGTGTCCTGAGGGGTGACTGTTGTAGGATCCATGGTGGGCTGTGTCCTGAGGGGTGACTGTTGTAGGATCCATGGGTGGGCTGTGTCCTGAGGGGTGACTGTTGCAGGATCCATGGTGGGCTGTGTCCTGAGGGGTGACTGTTGCAGGACCCATTGTAGGCTGTGTCTTGAGTGGTGACTGTTGTAGGGTCCATGGTGGGCTGTGTCCTTAGGGGTGACTGTTGCAGGACCCATGGTGGGCTGTGTCCTGAGGGGTGACTGTTGTAGGATCCATGGGTGGGCTGTGTCCTGAGGGGTGACTGTTGTAGGACCCATGGTGGGCTGTGTCCTGAGGGGTGACTGTTGTAGGATCCATGGTGGGCTGTGTCCTGAGGGGTTACTGTTGAAGCACCCATGGTGGGCTGTGCCCTGAGGGGTGACTGTTGAAGCACCCATGGTGGGCTGTGGACAGAAGCTGTCCAGTAGAAAGGGCATGATCAGCCATTTTTTTCTTTCTAAGTTGTGGGGTCACCGGCAGGTTACCCCCCCCCCAAGAGTTCACGGCTCAGTCTGTGAAAGGTGAATCATGGGTCCAACAGCACAGTTCATGCCATGTGGCTGTGTGGCACTCTGCAGGAGCAGAATAGGCAGTGGCATTCTCCACATGCAGGCAGCTTAGGGCTTGTCTCTAGCAGAACACCTCAGTGCTTTTGCCCATTTAGATGTGGTGTAGAACCCAAGGCCAGGGGTTAAGTTCTTCCTTGTAAGGACAGGCAAGGATGAGGACAAGTGACAGGTCCAGCTGAGGAGCAGCGAAAGAAGTTAAGTGTGTGGTGACATGTAGGGAAAAGAACACAGATGCAAGTTGTAATGGGACTGGCTAAATAAACTCAGAATAAAAATTTTAACAATGGTAACTTTGTTTCAGGGTCTCACTCTGTAGCCCAGGCTGGCCTTGAACTCCAGATCCTCCTGCCTCAGCCTCAGTATAGGGATTACACACACGCAGAATTGTACTTGGCTCCTTGGCTGCAGCTTTGCATGGTATTTTAACGCCCTTCTGACGACTTCCCTGGCTTAGACCATATGGAGTGTTATGGCAGATATGTGGTGTCTCCAGAGGCTCATACAATGAAGGATTGGACCTTAGCCAGTGGAATTGTTTTGGGTGGTTCTGGAAACATTATTAGGTAGAGTAGAGCTGAAGGATTCAGGTCTCCAGAGTCTGTCTTGGAGAACTTTGTCTTGTCCTGGGTCTCCCTCTTCCCTCTCCCTCTTTCATGGTCTCACTCTCTGCTTCGTGTCCATCATGTGAGAAGCTTTGCTGCCACGAACTCCCACCACAGACCCAGAACCCACAGAGTGAGAGCCATGGGCTGAAACCTCAGCAACTGTGAACCAACATAAATCCTCCCTCCTCAAGTTGGCTGTGTCAGGTGTGTTTGTCACAGCTACAGAAAGTCTGGATGAGAAGCTAGAGAGGTGGCTTAGCAGCTAGGAGTGCTTGCTGTACAAGTGTGAGGACATAAGTTCAGTCCCAACACCCATGAAAAAGCTTTGGGAGGGCTGGAGAGATGGATTAGAGGTTAAGGCATTTGCCTGCAAAGTCAAAGGACCTCAGTTCAATTTCCCAGGACCCATTTAAGCCAGATGCACAATGTGGCACATGCATCTGGAGTCCATTTGCATTGGCTGGAGGCCATGGCATGCCCATTCTCTCTCTCTCTCTCTCTCTCTCTCTCCTTCTTTCCCTCTCTCACTCTCTCAAATAAATAAATAAAAATTTTTTAAAAAAGCTTTGGGACACTCAAAGTCCTCCTTTGGTGTGTGCATGAGGCATATGCATCTGCACACACACATTAACACTTCACACATGCCTCCACCACACACACATGCACACACATTATTAAGTAATGCAGGGCTCATTTTTTGCAGAAGGAAGCTCTGCGTTCAGTATCATTTTTGTTTCTTGGTCCTGAATTTAAGAGTTTTGGGGGAAGATGCTATTAACTTCCTAGACACTCCCTTCTCAGCCTAAGTTTATGTCTGCCTTGGTAGCTTCCTGGAAAGAAGGGCCCTGTAGTCCCTGCTTGTTCTGCCCTGTTTATCTTTGGGCTTATCTGACCTCTTAGAATCTACTGAAGTACCTCCCTATTTTTAACCAGTGCCCACAGCCAGCCAGAAAAACTGCCACATGCGTCCAGATGAGGTAACTGCCAGCTCTTCATGTCAGCCTGGAGTTTAAATTAATTGAAACTTGGATTTGAAATTAAGGTTTGTCAGCCTGGACAGTGTTCCTTTGGGAGGGAGATAATGCCCTGTTGGCTGATGGGGCAGGGGCTGCCCTGTACACTGGAATACCCAACAATCTCTTGCTTCTGCCTAGCAGATGCCAGCAGCTCCCTAACCCCCTACTGGTGACAACAGAACTTGTTCCCAGACATTGTCAAATAGGCCCTGGGGAAGAGAACACGGTGGGAGGTTTTGTCTCCTCCACAGCTGGGTCTGTGTGCTAAGCTTGGAGCTGCTGGCCTTGCCATGGAAGCCTGTCTGCTGTGCCCTGTGTGGTCAGGGCAGTGGCTGTTCTTGGGGCAGGTGGAGAACAATAGCCCAACAAACGTGCTTTTGCTATTTCCTCCACTAGACAGCCCAGAAAGCCATGGAGGTGGATACAGGGTGATTCTAGAAGTCAGATGCGGACTTGGGAAACTGAGGCCTCAGCTGCAAATTTGCTGACACCCAGCTGTGTTCCAGAAATGTGCTGGAGTTGGCAGAGGAGGAGTGGCTATAACCAGATACTACCCACAAATAAGTTTAACATAGGCCTGGATTGCTGCTTATAGTTCTGGAGGCTGCAAGTCCAAGGTCAGACCAGATTCTGGGTGCACCTTTGTCTGTCCCATCATTTGCCCACTTAAAATCCAGGTATGGGGGCTGGAGAGATGGCTTAGCATTTAAGGCACTTGCCTGCAAAGCCTAAGGACCCATGTTTGCCTCTCTAGATCCCACGTTAGCCAGATGCCCAAAGGTGAGGCAAGCGCAAGTTCACACATACCCACTAGGTGGCGCAAGAGTCTGGCGTTCAATTGCAGTGACTGAGACCCTGGTCCTGCAAACTCTCTTTCTCTCTCTTTCTCTTTCTCTCTCTCTCTCTCTCTCTCTATCTCTATCTCTATCTCTATCTCTATCTCTTTCTCTCGCATTCTCTAAAATAGAAAAGAATAGGGTATGGCTGCAAAGGGAGGACAGGACACACCCCCACTTCAGCATCACCCAAGAGGACAGCATCAATACTCCATCCCCAGGCCCCCACTCGAGAAGGAAATAGATCCTGGACAACAAAAGAGCAACGACAGCCACCTTCCCACGGGATTAAAGTTGTCCCCATGTCTACTACAAAGCACATAGCTGAGCTGAAAATAGATGCCAGCTCACTGACATGCCTGGGTCCCCTTCTGTCACCTTTGAGTCCTTACAACTCCCAGCTTCCTGATACCTGCATTGTCCCCTAAAATGCACTGTGCAGCTTCCATCCCATTCTACCTGCTGTCCATGACAGGACTGTGTACACAGCACTGTCCGCCTGTACACTCTCCCTCCTCTACCCCAGAACTTTGATCCCCTTGTCCAGTGGCACATGAGTCACACCCGTCCCCAGGCTGCTGGCCTGGTGAATGTTCTAGTGCAGTCGCCTCCATGCCTTGTTTGAATGTTCATTTTGAGAACGAAACACACCCATATGCTATTCCTCTCGTTATCTGGACACCCAAGAGTTAGGAGTTTTCTTCCTTTCCCTTACTCCTTCCTTATCTCCCTTCCTTCTTCCTTCCTTCCTTCCTTCCTTCCTTCCTTTCTTTCTTTTCTTTCTTTCTTTTTTTTTTTTTTTTTTTTTTTTTGCTTTAAGCAGAACTGGACCTCACTTTGTAGCCTAAAGCTGGTATTGAACTTGAACTAACAGGAGTAATGAAAATAGATGCCTCCTACCTCAGCTGGGACTAAAGGTGGGCATAACCACACACAACTTGAACATCCAGTCTTAATACTCCTTTAGGTGTAAGGTTTGCTCAATATTTTTTATATGTTTCTATATCTTTATGGACAGTGCCAGAGCTTTTACACATTCTCCTTCCACAGAACACAAGAGCTAATCACGTGTTCTGAGTGCTGTGTGCAGAGGTAGGGGCCAGCTTCTGTGCTGGCTGATGGCAGCTCAGTGGAGCAGAGTGCAATGATCTAAAGCCATAACCTGTGGTTCCTCTGCACGCCGCACAGTTTTCATCCTGCCTGGAAAGTTGTGAGTTATTTCAGATGAGGCCCAGCCCCTAGGAGGACTTTGCACCATCATCTTCATCTTCAACAGCTAATGCTTCCTCCAGCCCTGCAGGGCTCCATGGGGATGGGTCTTTTCCTCAGCACGTTGATGGAGCGCAGCTCGGCTGCCACCTGAGTCTGTGATGTGAACCTTGACTGCTCGGACCTCAGGATCATCACCTGCAGGTGGAAGGCAGGAGCCTTGGAGAGAGTTTTTGTTTACTCAGCAAGTGGCCTGTCCCCCACCCTCATCACCTGCTGGCTCTCTCCTGTCCATGGTACTTCTTTGGGGAAGCCTCACTACCCCTGACCGCCACTCAAGCCTGAGATGCACTTCCTTCCCAGGTGCCTGCTCCTCCTTGTCACGCTGATCAGTGGGCTGCTGTGTCCTCTGTTCTCTCCCTCACCATCACCATAAGCCATGTGTCCCCAGGCTGCTCAGCCCTGTCACTAGTAGACCCTGTCCCAGTGCCTGACACCAGTTGTCACCCAAGAAGCACCGTGGAAGGAAGGCTATCAGAGTGTAATGGGCGCTCTTATCTGGTTCATGGACATTAATAAGCAGGATTTCCAGTCTGGTTTGTGGACATGAATATCTTTTTATCATGGGGAAACCTTTGAATGTGCTGTTTCCTTCCAGACTGGGCACACTGCTTGTGTCAGAGCACGTTGTGTGGGCTAGGAGAGTGGCTTTCACGGACAACCCATTCTAAATGCTGACAGCTCATTGGTTGTCAGCACTCTCAGAAGACGGGCTGCTCTGTCCTCATGCTCAGTCTCCTCGAGCTCACCAGCAGGAAGCCAATAGCTCTGGAGACCTCATCTGCCCCTATGGCCAAGGTCTGTTGTGTTTTGGGGCTCCTCTTGCTGTGAAAACTTTCCTCCTCACTCCCAAGAGCAGAAGCACCCCACATACCTATAGGAGGATTTTTTTGGAGCATGCGCACTGGGCTCTGCAGCCAAGTCCCATGCACTGGCTTTGCCACTGCAGACCAGCCACAGCCCCTGAGCCTTAGTGTCCCCACCTATGGGGTGGAGGTCAGAGAAGGGTCGTGAGGTATGTGGGAGACAATGTGAATGTGGTGTTTAGGGTGGGCCACCCTCAGGCACATGAGCTCAGCAGGCAATACATCTCACACACCCTTGGAATGAATGGCACAGGGCATTTTGCTGGCCACAGGCCATGTGTATGTTAGTGGTTGCCCTGCCTGCCACCCATAGTCCTGCGCTGAGATGTAGAGAGCTGATTCCCAGCTCCCGCCCCAGGCTCTGCTGACCCCAGGCTGTCTGACTATGGAGGACAGGGAAGAGGAAGGGGGTTCCTCTCAGAGTTCACATGGGGTCCAAATGGACTGCATCTGAGACAACATACATCAGCCCCTTGGGGCTTTGTCAATGTGAGGTGGGGGTGGTGCTGTTTTCTGAGAAGTCTAAATTGCATTCTGAGCACACAGATGTGGCAGACCTCTGGTGCGGAGCAGTGTGCTCATTGGCTCCGGGGCTTTATGCCTCTTCACGAAGCTCACTCTTTAGGCCTCCAGGCAGTGCTGCTCTCACTACTGTTGGGGGGGGGAGCCACTGCAGGCCTGACTTCCCTCTGGAAAGTGGGGGCTGCAGGTCTGACAGGAAGTCCAGGAGCTATGCCCAGAGATTTGCCTATGCACAGCCTTCTCCGGTCTTGGAGGCCTGCTCCTTTCAGGCCCGTGCGGTACAGGGGGAATGTGTTGGAGTCACTGCCATCATGGACCACACTGGCCTGAACCCTCAGCATCACTCATTGTGACCCTGTGTGCATCACGTGGGAAGGAAGGGCAGGCGTGAGCCTCATGTTGCCCCACACCAACATGCTACCGCTCATGTTCTTCCCCAAGAGCAGAGGCACAGCCTGGCCCTGTGGTCCTCCCTCCCCCTCTTTCTCTCCCCTCCTTTGAATTTTGCAGGTGGTAACTGAATAGCAAAACTATAGGCTGTGCAAGCCTGTCACCTGGATGGTTCGGCCACCCCAGAGACGGATGTCAAAGTTGTGTCTGAAATAGTAGCCGGCAGACTGAGAAGGCAGAGCTCAGCGGATTAGAACAGAGGTGCTTTACTGTCTCCTCTGATCTGTGGTTCTCGCTGCACACAACCTCCAAGCACAGGGTTACCTTCATCTGGAAATTTCTAGAAATGTTGGTCCCAGAGCCCCATCCCTGCTGTCACTCAAACCCCCTGGCTGGGGAGGTGTCTGTCCTAGCATGCCGGCTAGTGACTGGGGTTCAGGAAGCCCTAAAGATCTGTCTGTTTGTAAAGTGGAGAAACTGGTCTCCCTGATGTGTCTCCATTGAGTAGTGCCGCTTCCACCTACTCAGCAGCACGTTTCAGTCGTGATAATCACTGTGGCTGTGACCTGAGACTGGCAAAGTGACCTGAGGAGCTACCAGTCCCATCCTGGGGTAGAACCTGGCCAAGGCCCCCACCCAGATGTGGCTCTGGGTGCGCAGGGTCACTGAGTTCCTGTGTGGATGGTGAATGGGTGAGTGAGTGAGTGAGCGAGCGAGCGAGTGGACTGAGTCCCTCTGCACAGTGGCGTGTAAGGCTCTGATTCTTTAGAAGCAGGTGCCGAAGGCTGCCCCTGTCACTCGTGTGTGGCTGAAGGCTCACTGGAAGCTTGGGGCTAGTGGCAGTCAAGCTGGCCAGGCGAGGTTCTGTGGGACATGCATTTGGACTCCCCTGCTCGTTGGCAGGAGCTTTGTGACTTTACTCCCATTCTGTGTGATCAAGAGGAGACAGTTAGAGCAAGATACTAAACCCTTTTCCTGCCTCGTCTTCGAATGGCTCCCCCTTTTCCCAACACCTCCCTTTTATGATTTTCTCCCACACGTTTCTCCACTTGCTTTCTTGTTGCACTTGAAAACAAAATCTTTCCAACAATCCCAGGGACGAGCCTCTGACCTCACTGGGAGCCGCGTGGGCGATCGGGTTGCCTTCACATTGCCAGTGTGTTGAGATCGCACACCCTAAAAAGGCATTCGCTGTGTCCAGGAAAGCTCAGCTGTGGTTGGTGGCACTCACCCAGGGACTGAAGTCACTTGGACTGTTTGTAGAACATTTTCCTGTGTGGCTGCCCTGCTGGGGCAAAGCGTTTGAGTTACAGGAATTTGAGTGTATTAATAGGTCCTGCCAGGTGCAATAAATAGCTGCCTTTGCCTGACCTTAGCCTCGCATAGCTCGGTGTTTCAGAAAGCCCTGAGCACCCCCAGAGTGATGGAACCCATGTGGGGGCAGAGAGCTCAGCAAGACGGAGTCTTCCTCCCCCCAACCTCCAGTGATGGGGTGGAACCAAGGACCGCATGCAGACTGCATCAGGGAGTGCTCTGCCACAAAGCCCCAGCCTCAGCTCTAGGCTGATCTTTAAAATAACACATAACCTGCTCTTTTTTTAGATCCAAACTTGCTAGTTAGCTTTTTATCGTTGACAAAATACCCAAGGTAATAAAAAGAGGAAGAGTTCTTCTGGCTCACAGTTTCAAAGGTTTCAGTTCATGATCAGCTGGCTTTGTTGCTTTCAGACCTGTGGCAAAGTAGAGACATCACAAAAGAAAGGGGTGGCAGCCAGAAAAGAGTCAGAAGAAGGGGCCAGGGACAAGATGTCCCCTTTCAGGGACACCCAACCCAGTGACCTACTTCCTCCAAATGGGCCCCACCCTCTAGTGTGTACTACTTCCTAATAACGCCATCAAGTGATGAATACATCATGGGAATATCTGCTGATGAGGGCTCAACAGCGCCACCATCTGGGGGCAAGCCTCCAATACGTGGGTCTTTAGGGACACTTCATATCCAAAGCCTAACACAGACTCTGTACAGAGTCCCGGTTTTGCACGGACACCCACTTCTGTCCCGGGATCTCACGCTGTGTTTCTGTGACCGGGCTTCCCCACGACCCAGTTTCCCTCTCCTGTCTGTGCTCTGGAAGCAGGATTGAGGGAAGGGCTTGGGCTCTGCATCCTGGTGTGGCACGTTGCAAATCTGAGAAGAGATCATGGAGGCTGTGCCAGCATCCTGTGCCACCCTAAAGTACTTGCCAGTAAACTTTTTTGAGATGGGTAACTTCTTTGTAACTCAAAGTTACAGCAATCCTTCTGCCTCTGCCTCTGCCTCTGCCTCCCGGGAACTGGCACTATATATGTACCACCATGCCCAGCCGAATGGAATTCTTTTTTTCTTTTTTTGTTTAGTGTCAGTGTCAAAAGGGAATTATTTGGTGTCACTATTGTGTCTGAAAACAAAGTATGAGATGTTCTGAAGGACCATCTCTGGGCCATTTTCCTCGCTCCTCTTTGTGGGGCTGCCTCTAGACCTTTGGGTCTCACTAACTCTTCTTGTGGACATGGGCACCCCAACTCCTTCCTGCCCTGCACTGTTCACCTCTGGCACTCCCCACCAGAGCAGAGAGCAAAGGGGAATGTTAGGTGGTCCTGTGCTCTGGCTTCCTCCTTCCTGCAGCCACCAGAGGCAGCACATGGCCTTCTGTGTCCCTGCGAGGTCATTCTGCGAATATCTCTTCCTTTGAGGGCTCCGAGTGGTGGTAGATAAGGGATCGTTATTTGAAGTGAGGCCTTCCAGGATGAGTACAGAAAACAATGGCGTTTTTGACCTCCACTTGCTATCACTTTGCATAATCTACTCGTTCAACCCTCAATCTGAGATGGAGCTTCAATTTTTAAAAATTTTTTAATTTACTTATTTTAAGAGAGAGGGGGCATATAGAGAATGGACACGCCAGGGCCTGTAACCACTGCAAACGAATTTCAGATGCATGAACCACCTTGTACATCTGGCTTATGTGGGCACTGGGGAATTAAACCTGGGTCCTCAGACTTTGCAGACAAGCGCCTTAACCACTAAGCCATCTCTCCAGCCCCAGCTTCAATGTCAAAAGCACGACTGTGCCCACTGAAGTGACTTTCCCATGGCAGTGCTGACTTGAACCCTAGCTCACCTCAGGGCTTTGTCCCAGTGCCAAGTGCTTCCTGGCAGGGGCCCTGAGAAACCCAGTAGCAAGCACTGGGGTAGCCAGAGCTTATTTGGTCAGTAATACCTAAACAGCCCGTTCAGTAGACACGTTTTGATAATTTGGTGTCCTGCTTGATGTTTCTGAAAGGCGTGAAGGAAGCCAGGTGCCGCGACTCCTGCCAGTGACCCCAGCACCAGGGAGGCTGAAGCAGGAGGATCACCTCCAAGTTCAAGGCTAGCCTGGGCTAGTGAGCTGCGTGCTAGCCTGAGCTACAGTGTCTCTAAATAATGTAAGAAGTAAAGACTGGGGACAAGTCCAGTGGAAAGGAGGGAACACACACTTTGGTACCCACTGAGCCCCAGGAGGACTCAGAATCACAACCCCTAGTGCCACCTTGGCCTCACTTCCAGAAGACAGGTACTGCATATTTCTAGATTTTGTTGTATTTTTCTAAAATAAAATCTGGTTTTCAGCCAAGCTTGATGGTGCATGCCTTTAATCCCAGCTCTTAGAAGGCTAAAGTAGGAGGATTACCATGAGTTTGAGGCCAGGTTAGGCTACATTGTAAGTTCCAGATCAGCCTGGGCTAGAGTGAGACCCTGCCTCAAAAAAAAAAAAAAATCTGGTTGTTGTTTTTTTTTCAGTTGCTGTCAGTGGCAGACTTCGAAGGATATTCCCTGTTTCTGTTTTTCATTTTGTCCTCTGACCTTTGCCTCTTCCCTCCCTGCCACCTCCACCCCCCTCCAGGGGCCAACATGGCTCTGGCCTCAGCAGACCTCCATCCACTGTGAGCAGTCATTGTGTTTATTTATGTATGCTCACTTATTCATTCTGTTCTGGTTCATCAGAGATCTATGACTGGCCTCTCATAGCAACATAATGTGGCCATGGAAAGATAAGACGGGTCCTAGCCAGTCGTGGAGGCAATGGTGGTATCAACCAGGGGTCCACCATAAACACGTGTGTTCTGAATGCTTGGGCCACAGCTGATGGAGGAGGTGTGGTGTAGGGAATGGGCTTTGGGGTGTTCTAGCCAGTCCCCCTTTGCCAGAGCTCCTCTCTCTCTCTCTCTCTCTCTCTCTCTCTCTCTCTCTCTCTCTCCTGCTGCTGTTGTCCACCTGCTATGGCAGAGGTGATGCCCAGCCTCTGCTCATGCCAAGCTTCCCCTGCCATCAGGAAGCTTCCCCTCGAGACTTTAAGCCAAAATAAAAGCTTTTCTCCCATCAGCTGCTTTGGGTTGGGTGCTTAATTCCTGCAGTTAGCAGGTGACTATAACGGAGACACATGCATATGATCTCAGCTCTTGGGAGGCTGAGGCCAGAGGATCACAATTTCAAAGCCAGCCAGGGTTATATAGCAAGTTCAACTCTATCTAAAGAAGAAAAAAAAAAAAAAAAAAAGGAAGGAGGGAGGGACATCATCCCAGGTCCCTTACTTTCTGAACCAATCCCTGTCCACCCACTGTGCAGGTTTCCCCTGCATGTAATCTGCACTTTGAGGACTTCTAAGGCACTGGGAACACTGTACTGTATAAAGCAGACCTGCCTTCTCTCCCCTAAAGATAAACCGTGGAACAGACAGATCTGTGACTTGTCATGTCGGGTGGTGAAAAGCACTGTGAAGGAAGGTGAGGGAGAGGGAGCCCGAGGGGAAGCTGCTGCCATATTTGGGGTGCTGAGGGTTTCCAGAGAAGGGTGGACTCTGGGCAGAGGGAGCAGCCCAGGCCCCACAGAAGGACTTGGGGCTGAGGGAAGGACTTAGGTAGGAAGTGGGGAGCAATGAGGGTGAGAGCTGGAGCCACAACCTGGAGCCACCCAGGTGGCTCTGAGACTTCAGCTTTTCCTCCTAGTGACATGGACAGCTAGTGGCCTGGCCCACTGGGTCTGTCTGTTGGGGGAATTTGTCACAGTGTCCTGTGAAGCTCCAGTGGAGGCCTGGCCACTGGGTGTTAGGAGGGTTTGTCACAGGATGGCCAAAAAAACCCAACATGCCTTGGAACTCACTATGGAGCCCAGATTGGTCTTAAGCTCAGAGCAGCATCATGCCCCTGCCTCCCAGAAGACATGGCTTTCGGATTCATGGGCTTCACTGGAGGCCGTCATAGTTCCTAAGGTGTGCATGCATTAAAGTCAACTTGTATAATATATCACACATGAATTTTAATCCAGGTATGGTGGTACATGGCTATAATTCTAGTATCCGGGAGGCTGAGGCAAGAGGAATGTGAGTTCAGGGCTAGTCTGGGCTATATACAGAGAAACTGTCTCTTAAAAAAAAGAATTTATCACACTCATGAACTCACCACAGCTGTGATTTGCTGAACACCACTGAGACACTCAGCATTTCACCACCACTGGGTGAAGGGTCATAAACCCCACATCCCCAAGAGCAGCTGATTGCTGAGAGGGGGGTCAGGTGGTCAGTGTTAGAGCCATGGTAAGTTGCCCATTCCACAATAAATAACCTTCCAACCATGATCATGCCAGCAACCATAAATTAATTCAATGGGTTTTTTAAAAAGACATGAAAGTAAGATAGAGATTAATGGAGAAGAAAAATGTATGAATGGGAGGGGAGGTAATAACAGAATAATTGGGAGGAATAAAAACAAGATATGGGGCTGAAGAGATACTTAAGTGGTTAAGGCACTTGCCTGAAAAGCCTAACAACTGGGTTTGATTCCCCAGGACCCACGTAAGCCAGATGCACAAGGTGGCGCATGCACCTGGAGTTCATTTGCAATGGCTGGAGGCCCTGGTGCGCCCATTCTCTTTCTCTCTCTCTCTCTGCTTGCAAATAAATTTTTTAAGAAATCTTTTTAAAACCACATATATTCAATACATATATGAAAATGTCAAAAATGAGAAAATACGTTAAATTTTTAAAGGCTTTTAATCTAACTTTTATTTTTCAAATGTGTCCTCAGTAGGGAGACCCCAAAGAGCGTCCGTATTCCCGTCACCCACATGCCTGCGCTTCCGGCTTCATTCTGCCTTGTGTCCTCGCCTGTTGCTCATAGCTACTTCCCTGCCTTGAGTTTCTGTCGGCTGCCTGAGACCCTTTCCTTAGACACCCTGGGTGCTTTCTCACCTCACAAAATCAGCATGAACTCCTCACTGTCCTCCAATACCTAAGACATAACAAAATCTTCCTGAATGTGTCAAAAAAACGGCCTTCCAGCCAGCCTGTCTGCATCAGGATCTGCACATTGGGTGTGACCTCCTTCCTGAGTCTCCTTCAGTCTGGGAAAGCCCTCCAAGCTATGCCACAGAAACCAGCCATTTGTCCAGGGGACATCCCACTGTCTGGATGTGGCCACTGCCTCCTTCCTCACTGTCCCTCCCTCCTCTGTAATCAAAAGTTGTCACTGGAGCACACTGACTAGAAATATATGAGCCACACATTTTCATTTTCAATTCTACATATTACTTACTGGGGGCGGGGGTTGAGCCAGAGTCTCACACAGTACTTGTATGCTCAAGCTCACAGCAATTCTCCTGCTTCATCCTCCTGAGTGCTGAGATTATAGGTGTGAACTACCACAGCCCATCTGTTACTCACATTGTAAAAGTGGCAAGTAGTGGCTGGGCGTGGTGGCGCACGCTTTTAATCCCAGCACCATGAGTTCGAGGCCAGCCTAAGACTACATAGTGAATTCCAGGTCAACCTGACTAGAATGAGACCCTACCTCAAAAAACCAAAATTAAAAATAAAAACAAAAATTAAAAGTGGGAAGTAGAAAGAAATGGGTAAAATCAATGTTAATCATGTGTTTTCTATAGCCCAGAATATCAAAGATAGAATCACTTCAACATGTAATCAATATAAAAGTCACTCAAGAGATCTTACATTCTCTCTATGGGACTTGGTGCTAGAAAGCCAGAGAGTATTTTGTGGGGCTCTGTCTTCTTGTGTTCATTCACCTGCTCAGAAACCATGCATGGCTGCGTGAGACAGCACAGCCAAGCGTGTGCACCATCCCTAGGCTGGCGGTGCCATGGGCTTTGTGTTGTATCGCACCAGGAGGACCCAGTGGTCCTTTGTCAGTGTGCCCAGGATTGAGGACAGGCTGGCTGAGATCACCAAGGGGACAGGGGTCGGCACTGAGAAGTCCCTGAGATGAGGAACCAGCAAAGGTTACTGAGTGCTGTCCAGGAGGCCCAGAGGGGGATGTGTTTAAAGAAGGGAGGACCAACTGTGGCACACCCTGTGGGTTAAGGAAGGTTAGAGATGAAATGTGCTCATTGGCTATGAAAGTTCTGGGAGCCCCATGAGAACTAGTTTAACAGGGTTCAGTGCAGATGAGCAACTGCTTGGAGCAGGTGCAAGACAGAACTGGGCTTTTCAGAAACTTGAAGTGAGAATCACCTTGAAACCCGGCAGCCTTACTTATGGGTGTTTATTCATGACAATTGAAAACAGCGTTTCAAAAAGACATTTATTCTTCTCACAATAAGCTACCTGAGGAAAAGAAAAAAACAAGAAAGTGAGGCTGGAGAGATGGCTCACCAGTTGAGGCACTTTCCTGCAAAGCCTAACCACCCCTGTTCAATTCCCCAGTGCCCACATAAAGTCAGATGCACAAAGTGGTGCATGTTGCTAGAGTTTGTTTACAGCAGCTGGAGACCTGGGCATGCCCATTCTCTCTGTCTGTCTGTCTGTCTCTGCTTGAAAATAAATCAATAAAATATATTTTTAATAAACAAGAAAATTCTGTTTGTAATAATTATAAAAAGTAACAAAACAGGAGCTGGAGAGATGGCTTAGCAGTTAAGGCATTTTCCTGCAGAGCCTAAGGACCCAGGTTCAATTCCCCAGAAAATCCAGATGCACATGGTGGTGCATGAATCTGGAATTTGCAGTGGCTAGAGGCCTTGGCTTGCCCATTCTCTCTCTCTCTCTCCCTCTCCCTCTCTCTCATATAAATATACCAATAAATAAATATAAAAATATTTTTAAAGTTTTTAATTTTTTTTAAGAGAGACACAGAGACAGACAGAGAGGGAGAGGGAAACAGATAGAGATGGGCGCGCCAGCAGTCTCTCAGCTGCTGTGAACGAAATCCAGATGTTTGCGCCCCCTTGTGGTCAAGTGCAGCATTGCGCCCTTGTGTCACTGCATCTGGCTAAACGTGGGACATGGAGATTGGAACCGGGTTCTTAGGCTTAGGAGGCAGGCGCCTTAACCGCTAAGCCATCTCTCCAGCCCGAAAATACTTTTTAAAAGTAACAAAACAGGAATCAATTTAAGGCTTGAAAGACCTGTGTACTGAGAACTATGAAGCACTGCTGAAAGAATTTAAGAAAAACACAAACAACTGGAAAGACTTATGGTATTCATAGATTAGAAGAATTAATGTCATTAAAATATGGCTCAGGGGTTAAATCTCTTGCCTACAAAGCCTAATGACTGGGGTTCGATTCCCCAGTACCCATGATCAGATGCACAAAGTGGCACATGTGTCTGGAATTTGTTTGCATTGGCTGAAGGCCCTGACATGCCCATTCTGTCTCTCTCCTCCCCCTCCCTCTCTCTCTTTCCCTTTCTCTTCCTCTCTCTCTCTCCTTCTTCTCTCTCTCTGTGCTTGCAAATAAATATTCTTTTTAAAGAAAGAGAAAATGGTCACACCAGGGCCTTCCTTCAGCCACTGTAAACAAACTCCAGATGCATTTGCCACCTTATGCATCTGGCTTACATGGGTCCTGGGGAATGGAACCTGGGTCCATTGGTTTCACAGGCAAATGCCTCAACCACTAAGCCATCACTCCAGCCCATAAATAAATATTTTAAAAAGCATCCACACTACCCAAACAATGTCTGTCAAAACTCCAATGACATTTTTCACAGAAATAGAAAAATAATAAAATTAATGCCATACCACAAATGACCTGAAATAGCCAAAGAGATCTTGTGCACAAAAAACAAAGCTGGAGACTTGACCTGGGAAAAGACAGTGCCTTTGACAAGTGGTGCTGGGAAAACTGGATATCCATATGCAAAGTGACTCTCTCATCTCCTACCATATACAAAATAGATTCAAAATCGATAAAAGGCTTAAATTTAAGACCTAAAACTAGGGCCGGGATGTAGCTCTGAGACAGAGCACTTGCATAAGGCCCAACACTAAGTAAGTTAGGTGTGGTGGCACATGCCTGTAATCCCAGCACTCCCAGGTGGAGGCAGGATGATCAGAAGTTCAAGGTCATCCTCTGCTACAGAGCAACTTTGAGAGTAGCTTGTGCTACGTGAGACCCTGGCTCAAACAAAGCAAAGACAAAACCAGTCAGACCTAAACTCTAAATCTACTAGAAGGAAACACAGAAGAGAAGCTTCAAGACACTGGTCTAGACGCAGGCAACAAAATAAATTAAAAGAATAAAAGGATAATGGATGGTGCGGTGATTAGCATTTACCTTCCAAACAACAACAACAACAATAAGCAACCACCATCATCCACTGTAACAAATAGACAGGAGTGAGTGTACAAAACACACAACGCAAACTACAGAGAGCTGCCCTGGGGGGTGATGGAAGTGTCCTAAATTAGACAGTGGTGAAGGTGGCACGGCTCTGCAAATTTTCTGTAAGGCTTTGAATTATACCCTTGAAGTGGATAAGTAGATGAATGTTATAGTCAGTAAATTATACTTCACAAAGCTGTCCACACACAAGTTCTCTCTCTCTCTCTTTATCTTGCTCTCTCTCTTCTCGTTGTTGTATGGCTCTAGTCAGAGGACACACACATACACAGACCCATCACCATGAAAGGGAGAGGGAAGTGTGGTTCCACCCATGTACCACTTGGAACTCTCCCACTTGGAAGCTTTTTAATCCGGACCAGGTGACCTCATCAGCGTCAATTCCCCAAGTAGCTCAACGTTCTCCACTCCCACTCACAGCTTCCCAGTGATGGGGTCCCTCAGCAG
This sequence comes from Orientallactaga sibirica, assembly GCA_036365145.1. Taxonomy (NCBI): domain Eukaryota; kingdom Metazoa; phylum Chordata; class Mammalia; order Rodentia; family Dipodidae; genus Orientallactaga; species Orientallactaga sibirica. The sequence continues at coordinate 17,812,559 of JAEOAD010000044.1, read as the reverse complement.
GACTCCAGCCTGGCACCCTGCCCCACGCGCCCATTGAGCCCTAGAGGAGACCTGGAGAATTGCTTGTCCTCCCTGCACCCACCAGTTCCTGCTTGTCACTCAAGGCTGGCCTGGGGCTCACATTTCCTTGGTCAAGTCACGGTGGACAGAACCTGGCAGCACATTCACTCCCCTGTTGGAGCCTTTGCACAAGAGTGGACTCAAGACGTGACTGTCTGGAAATAACTCAGCTGGCCTTAGGGTTAGAGCATCTGTCCCCCTAACTTCGTTCCTTTCAATTGTGTCACTCGGCCTGGGTTGTGACGGTGGGGGCGGGGCTGCGTGGTGATGGTTGTTGCAGGTTCCTCTCCAGGGTCTTGGGGAAGGATCAGGGGCAGACACTGGGTGCTGGGTGGAAAGCAGCTGTTATCCATTGCCTGACTCCATCAAAGTAATTTTTAAAAAAGTGATATAGGCCGGGCGTGGTGGCTCATGCCTTTAATCCCAGCACTTGGTAGTTTGGCCACCCTGAGACTACATAGTTAATTCCAGGTCAGCCTGGACCAGAGTGAGACCCTACCTCAAAAAACAAAAAAAAAAAAAAAAAAGTGATATAGCTCAATTGGTAGTTTGCCTCACATGCAACAGGTCCCGAGTTCAATTCCTAGCATCCTCCCTCCCCCTCCACCACCAAAAAAGAGCATATTAGGCTGTCCAGATCAGATGGAAATTTTATGCTAAATGCTTCTTAGTTAATGACAATAAATAAAACAACCATGATAAATTAGAGCTGGAAAAAGTCTTTGAACATATTTACCTTTACCTCACTTCCTGTTTAACAAATGGGAATCAGGAGCTGGGGATGTAGCTCAGTGGGTAGAGTGCCTGCCTCTTACGGAGCGAGCCCTGGGTTCCGTCCCCACACCGTATGAATCAGACAGGGTGGAATATGGCCATAAACCCGGCACTCGGGACTGGGAGCCAGAGGATCAGATGTTCAGGGCCAGCCTCGGTTGTGTAGCCATTTCAAAGACAGTGTGACTCTCTCAAAAGGGAAGGGGCTATTCAGAGAGGCCTGTGACCTTCCCTGTGTCCCTAAGAGCTGGGTTCAGGCTGACATATCCTATCAGGTCCTCCAGGTCCCTGCCCTTGTTCTGTTCTCTGACGGTGTAGGGTCTGACTGTGCTGTCACTCTAACTTCAGCAAGTGTCTGCTCACAGACATGACTCACACATGCATGATCACAACAACCTAGTGATCTAGGACTGGGGGAATGAGTGACTCCCGTGGAAGTAAAATCTAAATCTAGGATGGCATCAGTTGAAACAAAACTGCACCAGCCCAAGTGCAGGTTGGTGTGTCATCCCCAGCTGTAATGTCAGGTAATGAACTGGTTTTCAGTGTTTATAGTAACTTTGCTCAGATGCTAAGGGTGTCTGGCTTTTTAAAGTGCTGGCCATTATTTTACAATATGAGTCACTGTTTTGGGATGTGGCCCTTTGAGACCCACCCTCCCCAAAGCACTCAGCCACGAGACTCAGAGCCTCACTCGACTCCCCATGTGGCCTCCTATATCTGGGTGACTAGAGAAAGCAGCCCAGTGCCCGGATGTGTCTAGCCATGACCACCCCCAGGCATCACAATCAAAAGTATTATTTTCCTTGGGCTGGAGAGATGGCTTAGTGGTTAAAGCACTTGCTTGCAAAGGCTAAGGACCCAGGTTCAATTCTCCATGACCCGTGTAATCCAGATACACATCGTGGCACGTGTGTCTGGAGTTTGTTTGCAGTGGCTAGAGGCCCTGGCTCACCCATTCTCTCTCTCTCTCCACTCATAGATAAATAAAAATAAAAAGTATATTTTAAAAAAGTATTATTTTCTTCCATCCCTTCCTTTTTTCTTCTTCTCCCTCACCTGCATCCCACCTCCTTTCTTCCTTTAGCTGCAGCAGGGACTGAACCTAGGGTCACACACACGCTAGGCAGGCATTCTACTACTCAGCTGTATCTTTGGCCCTTCTTATTATTTCTGTTTTGAGGCACAGTACCTTAATTGCTTATCCCATTCCTGTGACAAAACACCTGGCAAAAGCAACTTAAGGAAGGAAGGGTTTATTCTGCTCATGGCTTAAGGAAGGATGCAGCCCACCATGGCAGGGAAGGCCAGGCAGCAGGAGCGTGAGGCAGCCGATCACATCACATCCTTAGCCAAGAAGCAGAGATGGATGAATATTGGTGCTCAGCTTTCTTCTTTTGTTCTTTTAAATATTTGTATTTATTTATTTGAGAGAGAAAGAGACACAAATAGAGGGAGGATGGGTGTGCCACTTTCCACTGCAAATGAACTCTGGACACATGTGCCGTTTTGTGTATCTGGCTTTACATGGGTACTGTGGAATTGAACCCAGGCCATTAGGCTTTGCAAGAAAGCACTTTAACTGCTGAGACATCTCCCCAGCCCCTTTAGGTTGGGTCTTCCCTCCTCAGTCAACCTTTTCTGGAAGCACTATCACAGACATACCCAGAGATGTATCTCCTGGGTGATTCTATATCTAGCCAAAATGACGATGAAGGTGAACCATCACAGACGGTCTTCAGGCAGACTTTGAACTTGTGATCCTCTTGCCTCAGCCCCCAGATAGTTGGGATTACAGGCCTGTTCCACCACACCTGGCCAGAAGTAATCTTTTTTTTCTTTTCTTTTTTTTCTTTTCTTTTCTTCCTTCCTTCCTTCCTTTCTCTCTCTCTCTTTCTTTCTCTTTCTCTCTCTTTCTTTCTTTCTTTTTTTTTTGAGGTAGGGTCTCACTCTAGCCCAGGCTGACCTGGAATTCACTATGTAGTCTTAGGGCTGGCCTTGAACTCACAACGACCCTCCTACCTCTGCCTCCTGAGTGCTGGGATTAAAGGCATGCGTCTCTATGCCTGACAGAGAGAGAATGGGTATGCCAGGGCCTCCAACCACTGCAAACAAACTCCCAAATGCATGCACCCCCTTGGGCATCTGGCTTTACGTGGGTATTGGGTAATCAATCTCCAGACATTAGGCTTTGCAGGCAAGCATCTTAACCACTGAGCAATCTCTCAAGCCCCAGAAGTAATCTTTTTGAATCACAACCACATATCTAGAAGTGTGATTGTCTTTTAAGAAGACTCTCGAGGTATACGCCTGACCCTGCATTGTCAGTCATCTTCTAGAGGGGAGAGTTTATGCTACAGAGATATTGGGTGACTCTAAACTCTCCACTGTTGAGTGCTGACTGACATCCAGTTGTTTCCCAAGCTGGCAGAGATCTACCACTTAGAAGTGATTGAAAAGGACACAGAATACACTGACTTTCTAGCAAATAGAAGGCAGCTGATTGGGCTGGAGAGATGGCTTAGCAGTTAAGGCACTTGCCTGTAAAGCCTAAGAACCCAGGTTCAATTTCCCATGACCCACATAAGCCAGATGCACAAGGTGGCACATACGCCTGGAGTTCATTTGCAGTGACTGGAGGCTCTGGCACACCCATTTTCTCTCTGTCTGCCTCTCTCTCTCGCTTTCTCATATAATAGATAAATAAAAAAATTAAAAATACAGGGCTGAAGAGATGGCTTAGCAGTTAAGGAGCTTTCCTTTGAAGCCTAAGGATCCAGGTTCAATTCCACAGAACCCACGTAAAGCCAGATGCACATGGTGGTGCATGCGTCTGGAGTTCATTTGCAGTGACTAGAGGTCATGGACACCCATTTTCTCTGACCCTCTTTCCCTTTCTCCCTTTCCTCTCTCTCTCTCTCTCTTTCTCTCAAATAAATAAACATTTTAAAACAAAATACAACTCCCTAGTGCTGTGTGTGTGTGGAGTCCTAGCTACTCAAGAGACCCAGGCAGGATTCAGTCAGAAGCCAACGTGAGCAGCATAGTGAGATCCCATTTCAAAAGAAAAACAATCGGGAGAGGTAGAGGCAGGTGTGGCTGTAGATATGTAGATAGCTATGCATGCACAGTTAGATGTACTCACCAGGCACAGCAGGTCAGTGCTGGTTGGAACCCAATTACACAAAAGGAAAGGTACCTCAACTACTAACCCTGCAGTGGAGTAGTAAGAGACACTGCTAAAAGCAGGGCAAACAGCTCCTTTCCATGTCTTCTTCTTTTCTGAAATGTAAAAAACTGATCCTTGCTGTGAAACTTCCTTATACAATAAACTGTCGGTTTTATTATTTGGGGTTTTGTTGTGTTTCCTGTGGTCGGGCCTGACCTTCCACCTGTACTTGGCATGTTAAGGTGGGGATCTCCTGCTAGACATTACATATGAAGCCTAAGTGGGTTTTGAAGGCTTGGATTTGGGTGGAAAATGTGTATTTTGCACTTTAAATGACCTAAGTAAGCCAGAACAAAACCAACCTTGCCTAAGTAAATCAGTTAAGAAAGAATGGGGCATAGATTTTAAGATATTTTAATATTTTATTTTTCTCAGATTATGTATTTGCCTTTGTTTCTGTCCAACTGGCAAAATATATCACTAATGGGGTCTATTAAAATATTTCCCAAGGTCAGTTATTATTAATCAACTGTTATTTTCTGAGCACCTATTTAGACAAGATCTTGGCTAATGTTCTGAAGTGGTGGTTCTAGACAGTGGGCCCGAGAGCCCGGGAGAACAGGGTCTGGGGATCCTGTGCCCACAGCACGTAAGGAGAGGGTGGGAGGGCGCAGGTTTGGAGAATAGCACCTGACTCAGCCATGCTGGGGTTCACAGTGTGAACAGGTACCAGTTGCCACAGTGAGAGGGCACTGCACCATACCAACGTGAAGGGAACCTGTGAAGGAGGAGGCTAAGCATGTAATTAGAAGAGCAAGCGTCTTACCGTGGAGAGCCAGCGCTCGGCAGAGAGCCGGTGTGCTCACAGCAGTCTATGCTTTACCTCCAAGCATCTGCACGTGCTGTTAACACAGCAGCTCCTGCTAACACGAGGAAATAGGGGTCCACTAATGCGGCATTTGGGGAATATAATAAATGAGAAGAAGAAAAAATGATAGAAGAAAATCCACTGTCTAAGGACTAGGGATGTGGTTCAGTGAGAGAGTGCTTGCCTAGCATGCACAGAGACAAAGTCAAGAGTTTCGTTTTCTGGACTGGAAAAGATGGCTCTGGTTTGCCTGCAAAGCCTAATGACTCAGGTTCGATTCCCCAGGACCCACATAAAGCCTGATGCACAAAGTGGCACATGCATTTGCAGCAGCTAGAGGCCCTGGCACGCCCATTCTTTCTGTCTGTGTCTCTTCTCTCTACCTCTCTCTGTTTGCAAGTAAATAAATAAATTTTTTTCTTTTTTTTTTTTGGTTTTTCAAGGTAGGATCTCACTCTGGCTCAGGCTGACCTGGAATTCAGTATGTAGTCTCAGAATGGCCTCAAAGTCTCGGTGATCCTCCTACCTCTGCCTCCCGAGTGCTGGGATTAAAGGTGTGGGCTACCACACCTGGCTAATAAAAATACTTTTTAAAAAGAGTTGTCATTTTCTATTGACACATCCTTGTAGAGTTGGAGAGATGGCTTAGCAGTTAAGGTGCATGCCTGCGAAGCCTAAGGACCCAGGTTCAATTCTCCAAGTCCAAAGTAAGCCAGATGCACATACATGGTGGCCCATGTGTCTGGAGTTCATTTGCAGTGGCTAGAAGTCCTGGCATTCCCATTCTCACTCTCTCTCTCTCTTTTCTCCCTCTGTCTCTAATAAATAAATTAATAAAAATAAAAGTCTTTAAAATAAACTTCCTTGTACCTGAAGGGGCACTTCCTTTGTGTGTGTCTCTGTGTCCAGGCTTCTCATATCCATTGAGTGGGGCCACTGTAATCCAGCATGACCTCATACAACTTGACTGCATCTGCAAAGAGCCTGGGTCCAATGAGGTATTAGTCTACTTCCTGTTGCTATAACAAAATACCTTAGGCCAGGCAACTTGTAAAGCAAAGAGGCTTACTTAGCTCATCATTCAGAAGGTGCAAGGACATGGTGCTAGCTCTGCTCAGCCCTGGTGAGGGCCTCTGCAACATGGATCGCCCCATGGCAGACATCCTCGTAATGACAGCGTGTGAGGGAATCAGAGGGATCCCACGACTCCTCTTCTCATCATAGCTCCCTCCTGTTTGAACTAATGTCCCCGGAGAACTATAATGATCTCTTCTGAGGACGGCACCCTTGTGATCTCATCACCTTCCATTCGCCATAACCTTATACACGGTACCACACCAAGGGACCACGCATGAGTCACAAACCTTGGGGGCCACACTGAAGGGATAGCAGTCATGTGCACAGGATGGACACACGTCTTCGCAGGGGCTGTCCCCCACCGTACGGTGTGACTCACCACAAGCGCTTGCTCTTCGTGATGCTGGTGTGTGATGTGGGCCATGAAGCCCAAACTAACCTTAGACAGGATCAGGAAAACTGTGAACTTTTTGTAATTTTTAGGAGAGAAAGACAGAGGGGGAGAGAGAATTGGTGCTCCAGGGCCTCAAGCCACTGAAATCAAACTCCAGGTACGTGTGCCATCTTGTGAGCATGTACAAACTTATGTGCTTATGTCACCTTGAGCATCTGGCTTACATGGGATCTGGAGAGTCAAACAGGGGTCCTTGGACTTCATAGGCAAGTGCCTTAACCACTACGCTATTTCTCCAGCCTGGAAAACTGTTATTTTAGGGTCCAATGAGTGAATGTATTTTTTCCTTTCTCTTGGGATTTGAAGATATATAACAATATGTCAAAAACTAACCTGAAATTCTTGTTTGTTCTACAGCAAAATCCATTAATAAGAGCTCTAACTAGGACAGTTTATGCTCCCATTCTTGACCTGCTATTTATAGTGAAACCTATTTTCTCTGAATTAAAATGCATTCATTAACACTAAAAACTGGAACTGGCTTGACTAAACATGATTAGAAGTTTTGGTTTTAGAAGATGGCTGAGGGAAAAGCCGGGCGTGGTGGCGCATGCCTTTAATCCCAGCACTCGGGAGGCAGAGGTAGGAGGATCGCCGAGAGTTCGAGGCCACCCTGAGACTATATAGTTAATTCCAGGTCAGCCTGGACCAGAGTGAGACTCTACCTCGAAAAACCAAAAAAAAAAAAAAAGAAGAAGATGGCTGAGGGCTGGGGAGATGCTCAATGGATGAAACACTTGCTGTGCAAGCGTGAGTTCCTGAGCTCAGATCCCCAGCACCCACACTGCAGCTGCGTGCTGTGGAGGGCATCTGTAATCCTCGTGTGCCTACAGCAGCCAGGGAGGTGAGACAGAGTGAGTTCCTGGTGAACAAGAACAAGGGACCCTGCCTTAAACGAGGTGGAAGGAGGGGACCAACACCCAAAGTTGTCCTCTGACCTCCACTTGCTCCTTGGCACACAAGCATTCACACTCACACACATGAGCACGCATGCGCATGCACACATCAAAAAAGGTGCGATAAAGAATGTGACCATCTGAGGAATGAGGAAAGAAAGAGGTTTCTAGGGTCTGACTGTGTGTGTCCTCCCAAAGTGTTGAAACCCTAACTAAAGAAGTGACAGTATGGGAAGGTAAGGACTTTGTAGTAGACATGAAGGTGGGGGCCTCATAAGTGGGATCAGCGTCCTTTAAAAGAGGCTTGGGAAAGCTCTTACACACACACACACACACACACACACACACGAGGACACAGTGAGAAAGCACCAACTTGGTCACTGTCATTATAAGTCACTCAGTCTATGTCTTTGGGATAGTAAGCAGGAAGGAGTTCAGTTCCTTTCTGGAGATGCTAGGTGTGAGGTAGCTCAGGGCTGCCCCAGGGGAAAGATCTAGTGTCCTCTCAGGCTGTAGGCCTGCATGGGGAAGAAGAGGAGACAGCAGCGGTGAGGGGCAGTCAAAGCCATGTGAGTGTGTGTTCTAGAGCCCTGGGGACCCTCACACAGAGGAGTGAGCCAAGGACAACTGCTGTCCTCCAGAGGGCCAGGAAGGAGAGTAAGGCGGGGCAGACAGAGGGAATCTGTATTGTCCACAGTGCAGAGGCCCAGAGAGGAATATGGGTGTCTTGCAAGGAGGTCCCAGGGCCTCACCAGAGCAGTCTGTCGTTGTGGACTGTAAGAGCCTCAGATGACTGAGTGACAGCTTGCAGTGGGGCTGGCCACGAGAAGAGGACACTTGTTCCTGGGGCTTGTGGCAAACAGGCTGGTCACACACTCTGTGTCTGTGTGCAGGAATGCCTGAGGATGGCTTCCCATGGCTGCTGTCAGTCCCTGGACTGGGGTCCATCTTAAAAGCAGGGGTCAGAGGTGAAGTGGATGCTAAAGGCCAAAGCAACACCTCTGGGGAAAGCCAGGGGCATTGTGTTTAAGGAGAATAGCTCCAGGGAGGAGCATTTTATTCTGTATGTAGAGAACTTTCTAGAAAGCAATGCTATTCAATGGCTTGACTGGCCTTCCTTCTGAAGGTGTAAGACCTGTTATCTGGAAACATGCTAATTTTGAACTTTTCTGTTTGAATTTTTACATTGGAGCAAATCTTTTTTTTAATTATTTATTTATTTGCAAGCAGAGAGAGAGAGAGAGAGATAGAAGAGAGGCAGACAGAGAGAGAATGGGCACACCAGGGCCTCTAGCCACTGTAAACAAACTCCAGATGCATGTGCCCCTTGTGCATCTGGCTTACATGGGTCCTGGAGAATCGAACTGGGATCCTCTGGCTTTGCAGGCAAATGCCTGAACCACTAAGCCATTTCTCCAGCCCCAAGTCTTCTTTTAGAATCATTTCAAATGTACTTTTTCTATCCAATGGCTACCTAGTATTCCTTGTCCCACAAGCTATTTTTCTCTTAGGGGTAATATTAGGGTGGGCATCCACATTTAATCTCTATGCATGCTTCTGGGTTATGGGACGTGGACTCACTGGTGTGAAGGGTGGCACCTGCCACTTTCCACAACATTGCACAATTTAGTGACATTCTGCTGTCTTTTAGTTTAAAAAAAAAAAAAAAACAGCAAGGACGGCATTTGGAAGCTAATAAATCCTTCAGGCTTGTCTTAGGCCCCTGCACTGGACTGACTCAAAAGTTTCAGATTTTTTTACTTGTTATTTGTTTTTATTTCTTTGCTTAGTTGGTCTTTTGAGACAGGGTGTTGCTAGATAGCCCAGACTGGCTTCACATTTGCAACCCTCCTACCTCAGCATCCCAGGTACCGGGATTACAGATACACAGCACCACATGTGGCTCATAATTTTAATTATTCATGAAAATTTTAAATAAGACTCTTACCCCATGTTAGTTTGTCCATGCATTTAAAATATATTGATTGATTGATTTTTTTTTTTTGGGTTTTGCGAGGTAGGGTCTCACTCTGGTCCAGGCTGACCTGGAATTCACTATGTAGTCTCAGGGTGGCCTCGAACTCTCGGCGATCCTCCTTCTTCTGCCTCCCGAGTGCTGGGATTAAAGGCATGCGCCACCACACCCGGCTGATTGATTGATTTTTGAGGGGAGAGTGAGAATGGGTATGCCAGGGCCTCTTGCCACTGCAAACCAACTCCAGACACACACACCACTTTGTGCATCTGGCTTTACATGGGTACTGGGGGATTGAACCCAGGACATCAGGCTTTGTAAGCAAGCACCTCTAACCACTGAGCCTTCTCTCCTGCTGTGCTTTTGCTTTTAAAGTTAATGAAGCTAAGTCTCAGTGTTTCACATGTTATGTTAGGATGAAGGAAAATAGTAAGTTAGTTATAAAAAGAAAGGTTACTAATTTTCTTACTGACTGGGATGAATTATTCTGATGTTTCTTTATTTCTTTGTGGCATAATTTTAACTTATGAGTCTGTGATTCTGAGCAAGGCTTACATCAAGTAATCTGAAATTCACAGAACATACAGATCCTAATTTTCCTTCACCCAAGAATGAAATGAGTTGGTTCCCAGAGGCACCAGTTGGCCAGAACTTCTTAATTTGGAACCTTACTCATTATCAGCACAATTTATTTGAAACTGATGTTTTGTTCTACATTTATTACTTCATGCCATGAAACTGCCAAAAAGTACTACAAAATAAAATAAAACAAATGCCTGCCCTTCACAGATGTCATGACTATGAGAACGAGACCCAGCGCAGAATGATTTGTGCATGGGCGCTGAAGGGCTGGAATTTGTTGGGCAGAGCCCAGTTGGCTCACACAGAACTGAGAAGCCCCTGAGGTCTGGCCAGCCACACTCTCCACAGGCACAGGCCTACTTTCTTCCTTCTCTGAAGAGCCCCTCCTGCAGCCCACACTGGGTCCTGTGTGACTTACTTCCTGATGGCTGGATGCTCAGGAAGCTTCTGAACAGTTTCCATGGCAACTTTCATCCTGCTCCAGTGATCCCATCACCCCAGAATCTTTGGCTCAAAGAATCCTGGAGCCCACAGCCTCCCTCAGGGCAAAGCCCAGGGTCTTGGCCACAAGAATGGGCACCAGCAGGGGGACAGCTCTCTGGCCCCCACACATCAGCCATATGACCGTGGGCAGGTTTTTTCTCCCTTTTGTGTCTCAGTGCAGTGTTTGGTTTATGGAATGTTCTAGAATTGGGCTCCATTCTCCTGCATGAGCTTCTTAGCTACACTGTGAGTACACGGAACAAGACCAGGAGGTAGTCAGAGTGTCACACAGTGGCTGTTCACATTTTCAGTTTTGTTTAAAATCCACAGCAGGCCCCAATAATTGGTGTATTGTTTTTGCTCCTGTTTTAAGGTACAGGCATTTTTGTCTAGCCCTGCAGCCAGGGGAGGCCCTGTGAGGCACAGGGCAGAAAGAGGAGCGAGGAAGACCCTGTCACACTGTGGTGGCCACCCTGGGACAAGAGATGATGTGTGCTGCCCCATCCCTTGGAGAGTTTGTTTACCCAGCATCTAGACGTTACCTGTTGTGTGTTTCCATGGCATCTTCTCGGGACCCTGAGATGGGAAGGTCTGATCGTGTCCCCATCCTGGCTCTCAGACCCCAACCTGAGTAATTAACTTGCCTGGCTTGTTGCCCCTCATGCTCTGTGCACCCTTGTATGACAGGTCTGCTCTCTGCTCTGTCCTCGCTCGCTCACTCCCTCAGGACATTCCATACATAGCTTGGATCACTCCTGGCTTTTTAACAGTCGCTCCTGAACTTCTCCCTGTCCTGCCCTGGGCCCCATGTTAACTCAGTGCTGATACCAGCATCTTCCTTGCCTATCTCCTCTCCCTGTGGAATGGCCAAGCCTTCTCCCCTCCCAGGGCTTCTCAGCAGCCTCCACGGACTCTCCCACAAACACATGACACCCCAGAGCTGAGTCCACTCCCTGCCCCCAAAAGGTCCCATTGTGATGGTTCCTATACCTATTTTCATGGTCCTCTGGGAAGAAGAAAAAGAAAAATACAAGCCTCATGCCAGGATACCCCCCTCATACACACACACCATCCTGAGTGACTCCTACAGCCTTGGGATAAATTGTTAACTCTTAGGCCATACTGGGGGCCTTGTAACCTCCTCCTTCCCACCACCTTTCTCTCCCATCCCCGTCGGCATCTTGAAATGTGGCCCTGCTGAACCACTGAGCAAAGCCCATAGCTTCCAGTCTGCTAGAGTCAGTCCTCTCCTCCAGGAAGGCCTCCTGGCTTGCTTGTCAGGGGAGACAGATTTCTATCTCATCACAGGTCAGCTTCCCAGCATTTATCCCCAGATTTGGTTTATAATGAGATGTTTTGGTGAAGAAATAAAAAACTTCCAGGTGTGGTGGTGCACACCTTTAGTCCCAGCACTTGGGAGGCAGAGGTAGGAGGATCGCCATGAGTTCAAGCCCATCCTGAAACTACATAGTTAATTCCAGGTCAGCCTTTCTTCAGAGTGAGACCCTACCTTGAAAAACCAAAACAAAACAAAACAAAACAAAAAAACTGACCAACAAATCTAATTACCACTGATGAAAGGAAATGTTTAACCTCTACTACATGTAATACATGCTCATGGTAGGAAAATACGAAAAATGAAGGCAACAACACACGTTGTTTTATTTCTCTCTATTTTCTTTCTTTCTTCTTCTTCTTCTTTTTTTTTTTTTTTTTTTTTTTTTTTTTGAGGTAGGGCCTCACACTACCTCAGGCTGACCTGGAATTCACTCTGTATTCTTAGGGTGGCCTCAAACTCACGGCAATCCTCCTACCTCTGCCTCCCGAGTGCTGGGATTAAAGGCATGCACCACCAGGCCCGGCTTTCTCTCTATTTTCTACCAGTAATGTGTGCACAGTAATGTAGTCACAACTGTGTGCTTGGAAATACTGCATATATTTTTGTTCTGGTTTTGACTTAAGGATGACACTTGTATAAAACTCTCTGGGACACATTCTCAGGGATGAAACCATGTGGCTTTGAGGCTGCACCGCCCTGTCCTTGTTTTCATGTTGGACACTTGGGCTGCTTAGAGACTTGGGGTTGCTCCCTGTCGTGACTGATGCTGTAGCAGACAGCTTCGTGCAACAAAACACCAAGATAGCACTGAGATAGCCCCTGAAAAGAGGAAGGGTGTGTGCGCCTCACAGTTCTGGAGATCTCACTCCATGCTCACGTGGCTCCATTGAAGCCATGTGGTGAGGCAGGACGTCATGGGTCCACGGTCACGGCTGCATTGGACTGTGAGTGGTGAGGCAGGGCGTCATGGGTCCACGGTCACGGCTGCATTGGACTGTGAGTGGTGAGGCAGGGCCATCACGGCTGCATTGGACTGTGTGATGCCACATGGGTCCACGGTCACGGCTGCATTGGACTGTGAGTGGTGAGGCAGGGCGTCATGGGTCCACGGTCACGGCTGCATTGGACTGTGAGTGGTGAGGCAGGGCGTCGTGGGTCCACGGTCACGGCTGCATTGGACTGTGAGTGGTGAGGCAGGGCATCGTGGGTCCACGGTCACGGCTGCATTGGACTGTGAGTGGTGAGGCAGGGCATCGTGGGTCCACGGTCACGGCTGCATTGGACTGTGAGTGGTGAGGCAGGACGTCGTGGGTCCATGGTCACGGCTGCATTGGACTGTGAGTGGTGAGGCAGGGCATCGTGGGTCCACGGTCACGGCTGCATTGGACTGTGAGTGGTGAGGCAGGGCGTCATGGGTCCACGGTCACGGCTGCATTGGACTGTGAGTGGTGAGGCAGGGCGTCATGGGTCCACGGTCATGGCTGCATTGGACTGTGAGTGCTGAGGCAGGGCGTCATGGGTCCACGGTCACGGCTGCATTGGACTGTGAGTGGTGAGGCAGGGCGTCGTGGGTCCACGGTCACGGCTGCATTGGACTGTGAGTGGTGAGGGAAAAGCCTCATGGTGTGACAAGTAGAAGAGCAAGATGCCTCAGCTCACAGGGACAGAAGGCAGGCGCACACACAGGAGGGGCCAGGGACAAGATATACCTGCAAAGGCACACCCCAGTGACCTGCTTCCTCCCGTCAGCCCTCACTCATCCATGACTAGCTGAAAGATGAAGTCAGTGCCCTCATGATCCGATCACTTCTCACTAGCACTGGTTGCTGGGAACAACCCTTCAGCAAGTGAAGAATTGGGGGCTCAGTTCATACTCAAACTGCCTTCATCTTTGAAGAATTATTTCTTCAGTTTAAGAGTGTCAGCTGAGGGCTGGAGAGATTACTCAGTGGTTAAAGGTGCTTGCTTACAAACTGGATGGCTTAGGTTCAATTCCCCAGTACGTACATAAAGCCAGACGCACAAGGTGGCACATGAGTCTGGAGTTTGTTAGTGGCAAGAGGCCCTGGCATGCCCATACTTACTCTCTCTGTTTACATTTCTCTATCTATCTATCTATCTATCTATCTATCTATCTATCTATCTATCTATCATCTATCTCAAATAAATAAATAAATATTTGTTTGGTTTTTTATTTTTTATTTTATTTTTTTGGAGAGAGACACAGAGAGAGACAAAGAGAGAGGGAGAGGCAGATAGAGAATGGGCATACCAGCAGCCTCTCAGCCACTGTGAACGAACTCCAGATGCATGCGCCCCCTTGTGGGCAAGTGCGGCATTGTGCCCTTGCGTCACTTTGCATCTGGCTAAATGTGGGACCTGGAGATTGGAACCGGTGTTGGAACCAGCCTTCTTAGGCTTAGCAGGCAGGCACCTTAACCGCTAAGCCATCTCTCCAGCCTATTTGTTTGTTTTTTTGAGGTAGGGTCTTGCTCTAGCCCAGGTTGGCCTGGAATTCACTATGTAGTCTCAGGGTGGCCTCAAACTCACTGCCTCCCAAGTGCTAGGATTAAAGGCGCATACCACCACGCCCGGCACAATATTTTTTTTATTTGAGAGAGAGAGAGAGAATAGGCAGAGAGAGAGAGAGAGAGATGGGTGCACCAGCGTCCTTTCAGCTGCTGTGAAGGAACTCCAGAGGCATGCGCCCCCTTGTGGGCAAGCACAGCATTGCACACTTGTGTCACTTTGCGTCTGGCTAAACGTGGGACCTGGAGAAATGAACAGGTATTCTTAGGCTTGGCAGGCAGATGCCTTAACCACTAAGCCATCTCTCCGGCCCCACAAAAAAAAATTGTTTTTAACTGTTAGCAGAGCAGCTGTAAGTTTACAAAGCAGACCACATCTCAGAGCCCAGGTACTTGTTGCTAAGAGCTTCCCTTGGAGCCGTGTCACGTCTGCTTGCCTGTGCGGGGCCGTGTCTGTCTACTCTCACGGCACGTGCGGAGGCTGCCCTGCCCCTGCTCAGACTGGAGGACTAGGAGCTGCTCCAGTTGCTTCTCAGCTGTCTGCAGCTCCTCCTCAGATTTCAAAACATGTCTCAGAGTGTTACTATGCATTTTCCTGTTGCTTTACAGATCTCTTACAACCCTTCTCATAGCCGTTGCAGGTATTTTTTCTCACTTTAGGAGTTGAGCTTCTTCCTGGTTCCCTTAAAGAACTGTGCCTAACCACATGCTTGATAACCTTGACCCAGAGTTCCAGATTTTTCTGAATAAGATGATGAAGACACCACCATACATGGAGTGGATGGAGGAGAATTGAAAGCTGGGTTAACAATGAGCCCACCCTGGGTCCCTGCTTCATACCCCCCCCCGCCATAAAACAGCACAACATAGACGCAGACCATTCCAGGGCCCAGTGGCTGGCTAGCAGAACCTGGCCTTTATGTGACATGTCCCCTAGGCCTGCAGCACAGTGCACACTGCCTGGGAGCCCAGCTTGTCCCCTTCTGGGGAAGATCAGGATGGTCTCTGGGGCAAATGTGAAGTCAGCAAGGCAGGGCTGGGGTGAAGCTCGGTGGTGTAACAATCACCTCACATGTACAGGGCTGCGGACTCGAGCCCCAGTACTGCAAAAGAAAACACACCAAGTCATGCGGTGCAAACCAGCTGGGAAGAGGAGGTTCTGTGTTCTTGGACTTCGGAAGGCAGTAAAAAGCTTAAAGAGGAAAAGGAGTGCATAGTCTAGGGATGACTGTCAGCCGGTTTTTTTCACAGGGAGGAAAATCTCTGAAGTCCACATGCAGCTGTCTGCTCTGGCTGTCATGCAGCTGGTGTGGCCGGAGGAGGAGCCACTGAAACAAGGTCACTCTGCCTCCTCAGTCTCCATCCTTCATGTCTGCTGGGCCATGTGGTCATGGATAGGTCATTTGTCAAGACTGGGAATATATAAAAAAAAAAAAAAAAAAAAAAAGGAGGAGGGCTGGGAAAATGGCTCAGGTAAAAACACGTAGTCTACAAACATGAGGG
Source organism: Orientallactaga sibirica (assembly GCA_036365145.1). NCBI lineage: Eukaryota > Metazoa > Chordata > Mammalia > Rodentia > Dipodidae > Orientallactaga > Orientallactaga sibirica. The sequence continues at coordinate 17,796,851 of JAEOAD010000044.1, read as the reverse complement.
TCTGGGAGGGCCCGAGACCTCCCGAGTTCTACCCTCAGCACACACATAACAAGCTGGGTGTGGCCAGGCACACTGAGGAGTTCTGTAAGGGGTGGAGGCCTCGAAATCACTGGGGCTTACTGGTCAACCAGTCTGACTGAAAAGAAACTGCAATTCCAGATTCAGTAAGAAAGACCATCTCAAGGAGATACAGAGGAGCCTCAGAGAAGACACCTGACATTTTCCTCTGGCCTTCACATGTGCATGCATTGGCCATGCACATCTGCACACACATGTGCATATACTATATATACATACAGCACAGCACACACACGATATACACAGATACCCACCCCCTCCCCCCCAAAAAAAACAAAAACAGACTGGGAACAATACTGTTGGCTGGCACGGAAGGCGTGGCCCAGCCTGATCACATTTGGAAGACCCGTCTCTCCTGGGCACAAACCTTTGTGCCTGGAAGGTTCAGGAAATGGGCCAGGTCTCAGCAAAGCCAGCAGAGCTGAGCTGCAGGTCCAGCTGCACTGTCTGGCCTCCACGTCCACTTCAGTGCGCCCTTCACCCTGAGCCTCCGTTTACACGGCGATGTCAGCCATAATACTAGCAACTCTTCAGGGTTGTGCAGGCTACCAGGGTGCCTGTGCACTGGGTCCAAGGATGTCTGAGGAGCAGCTGTACCCTCATCTCCTAGAGGGCAAACTCTGCATGCCTGGGAGGCGTCTCTGCTGCCCACCCAGCTGTGTGCCCTCAGCAAGCTGCCTTATGGGCAGAGTGTGAGCATCCTCCACACAGAGCTGTGGTCAGGAGTAAACACGCTGGAGCGGGGCTGACAGTTCAGTGATGTCTGGCCCAGCATGCTAGCAGCTCTCCTCCTCTTTCTCCCCACCTCTCCAGCTTAGAACTAATTCCCTGAGGGGCTGGGGAAATGGCTCAGCAGTTAAAGGCACTTGCTTGCAAGCCAGCTGGGCTGAGTTTGATCCTCCTCAATACTCACATAAAGATGGACACAAAAGTAGCACATGCGTCTGTAAACACAGTGCACCTACGGCAATGGGATACGAACTCAGCAGAATCCAGACACTCACAAACAGCAGTGACAAGAGAAGCCCTTTCTCAGAAGAAGGTAGAAGAGGGAAAACACCCGAAGGTTTGTCTCTGACCTTCATGTGCACAATAGGATGCACAAGTCTATACATACACACACACACATAAATAATAAAAATAGAAAAAAAAAAAAAAAAGAAAATAGGCTGGGCCTGGTGGTGCACACCTTTAATCCCAGCACTTGGGAGGCAGAGGTAGGAGGATTGCCATGAGTTCAAGGCCAACCTGAGACTACGGAATGAGTTCCATGTCAGCCAGAGCTAGAGCAAGACCATACCTTGAGAGAAAGAAAAAAGTTTCCTGAGGCTCCAGTGAGGTCAGGAGGTGGTGCTAGTGGCCAAAGCCCTCACCTTTGAAGGCTCCTTTCTCCCCCCCCATCTTCTCTGGAGAGACTGATAGCATCTCCTGGGAGAACCAGTCTGTGGCCTCCAAAGCCAACCCAGCGTCTGGAACCTTCCAGTCTATATGCAGTCATCACAAAGACTTTTTCAAAGAGCCTGTGACAAACTGTGCTGCAAAGCCAGGTGCTTCTGATCCCAGGCTCTGGGAACAATCCCAGGCCAGACTGAGAACCCAGGGAAGCTTACTTGCTTGTCTCATGTCAGAAACACACAGACAGTGGGGATGCCCTCCTGCTGGCTTGAAGGACCTAGTGTGCACTCTTTTTTAAAATTTTTATTTATTTATTAGAGAGAGAGAATGGGCACGCCAGAGCCTCCAGCCACTGCAAACAAACAACGTAGGTCCTGGGGAATCAAATCTGGGTCCTTTGGCTTTGCAGGAAAGTGCCTTAACCACTAAGCCATCTCTCCAGCCCTGGTGTGCACTCTTAAGTCAGAGGTGGCTTAGAATGACAAATGTCCTATTATTTGAGCCTCTTGTGTTCTAGCAAAAACTTAGAGCTGTAGTGGGAGATTCAGGGCCCAGGCTGAGTAGAGCAAGGTCTCTGGTGACTCTCAGGGAGAGTGGTAGTTTGAATATATGTCCCCCAATATATTCAGTATTTTATTAGTTATAGTTTGCATCTGCAATCACCTTGCTAGAGGCAATGTCACTGGGGGCAGGTCTTAAGGTGTGGTGATGGTTTGAGATTCCATTGTAAAGATATGCAAAGTGTGCCTAGCGGGAGTTCCTGAAGTGTGCTGTGTGACTTTTTTGGCAGTAGTTTTGCTCAGTGCGCTGTGTGCCTGGTTGGCTTTCTCTCTCTCTGCTTGGCCCTGTGAAGGCAGGCCAGCTTCTTCTGCCATTATGGAACTTCCCCTGGATCTGTAAGCTTCAATAAATAATATCCCTTCCTCCATAACTGTGCCTGGTCTGGAAGTTCATCTCAGTGAACCTGAAGCTGTCTGCTACAGGGAGAGTCTGTGTTTCTAGCAGAACCGAAGTGAAGCTGACTGTAATGCCCTTCACAATGTCACCACCAGGAGGTGTGGCAGACTTTCCTGTTGTGGGGGATGGGATCTAAGATTCCCCAGTGCAATGACAGGGCTCAGCAAGCAAGTAGAGCTCAGCAGGGGTATAGGGGGAGCTGGACTGTGCCCAGTTCTCCAGGCGATACCCTCCAAAGACCACAAAGAGGGCTTTGGACCCAGAGCCTCCTCCAGTTGCCCACTCTCTAGCCCTGCTTCTCCTGCCCCTGAAGGCACAAGTCTGCCTTTCCTGCTTACAAGCCCAGGCCCACTGGTGCAGGCACACCTCTTTTCCCACCATAGTGCTTCTCCCAGCTATCCTGTTACTTCTTTGGTGCTGTGTGTGGGTGAAGGCTTCTCCTAGGTTCCTTTCTTCCACAAGGAAAGAATTCATCAGACACAGTTTTCAGGAGTTGATTTCATAGAACCAAGTGATGGTACCCTTCAGAGAAAGCTTGGTTGATCAAACCCAAAGGCGTGGGAAAGCAGCCTAGTGGGCTATGCATTTTGGATTTTTTTAAGACGGTTCAGGAAAATGTAGGAGGCAGTTAACATATTCATGAAGTAAGGTAACGCCTTTTCCCTCACAAATCATAGTAGATCAGATCTCCCTTTTAGGGTAATTCTCCCATGATCCTCTTGAAAATCACACAAATGGGGTCAAACCTTAATGCAAATGATATGATAATGAAGCCAGGGTCTTTTGAGGATGCAGTGGTATTCAGAAGTAGGTGTACCAAAATATAGACAACACAAAAGTTACTATTAGGTGTTTGAGGACCAGTGATAAGTGAAAAGGGAGTTATGCAGAAAGGTTTTTGCTTTTGAGGCAGGATCTCACCTGTGTCCGAGGCTGACCTGGAATTCATCATTTGGTTCAGGCTGGTTTGAACTCATGGCAATCCTCCTGGCTCAGTCTTTTGAGTGCTGGGACTATAAATGGAAGTCACCGTGCCTGCTAATTGTGGATTTTTTTTCCAGTTACCCTGGCTGGCCAGGAGCCCCACTCAGCACTGGCGTTACAAGTATGTGCGGCCATGCCCCCTCCTTTTTACCTGAGTTCTAGGGACTGAACTCGGGTCCTCAGGCTTGAGTGGCAAGTGCTGAGCCATCTCTCCAGTGCCATGTGTTGTTTTGTTTTGATTTGTTTTGTTTTAAAAAGCAAAGATTAAGGAAAACAAAAAACTCGTTTGACATCAGAAGAATTCAAACCCTTGGGTCTGAGAACCCTGCAAGGGCCTTTGGATAGATGTTCAGAAATCCCTAACATTGACTAGGAAACGATTACAGCTCAGTGAGGAATGCAGGAGTGTGTGCTGTCTTGTCATCAATACAGTGTCACATCCCTTTTCAGTGGTTGCACGTAGCTTGCAAGGTCAGTATTATGATGGGTGTCAGCTCTGAGGACTTAACTCATTAATAAGGAAGCGCTGGCTGCTGAGCTGTGGCCTCCTGCTCCTCCTTCCCTACCTAGCCCCCAGAACCCCCAGAGCTCTGGGCAGCCCAGTGTGTGCACTGCTGCGGAGACCCTGGCCAATACTGACTCGGCACTAGAGGGCGCTGGTGAGGCGAGAGGGTGGGGCCCAGAGCTCCTTGCCTGCTGCCTGCTTCCCAGAGCATCACCCCAGCAACAGGCCTTCACCCTGACAGCAGCTGCTGGTTGTCATTCTGGTTTCTTCCACACTCCCACAAACCCTCCTCAAGCTCTGTCTGAGCCCCTGCTCGGAGGCCTGGGGCCCGTTCACCCAGGCCTTTGGCCCCAGCCTTAGCTGTTCCTGAAATCACTCCCTCTGTTCTTTGAGGCCCTTTGGCCTTTGCAGCTGACCCACACCCTTTCGCCTCACTTGAATAACCGCTGTACTTGCCCTTTGCTGAGGCCTCTGTGAGTGATACACTGTATCAGGATTTCAAGACACACTTGGATAACGTGTGTCAGGGTACCTTTCCTTTGTAGCGCTGTTTTCTTTTGAATCTTAGAATATTAATCCTAGAACAGGCCACGCTTCATCAGCCTGCCAGAAGGAGTCATTACAAACACATGCGCACGCGCACACACACACACACACACACACACACACACACACACACAGAGGCAAGGGTTGCCAACCTAATTAATTAGCTGCAGACTCCTAGGCTAGGTTTGTTTTTCTTTTCTTTGCTCCTAGACAAGTTTTGAAAACCCGTGGAAACACAAAGCAAAAGATTTTCTTTCCATTCTTTTCCAATAACACTACAGAGGAAAATGAACCGTATACGTTTTCCTCTTTTAAAATTAAAAAATAGTACGTACTCGTGGAAACACATCTGAAAAGTGAAGAGAAGAGGTCCCCTGCTTCCTTGTTAAGAGCGAGGCTCTCTTTTGCTGTTTACTTTTTAAAAACTATATTTATTTATTTATTTATTTATTTATTTATTTATTTATTTATTTATTTGACAGAGAAAGAGGGGGAGAGAGAGAATGGACGCTCCAGGGCCTCCAGCCACTGCAAATGAACTCCAGACACATGTGCCCCCTTGTGCATCTGGCTTACGTGGGTCCTGGGAAATTGAACCTTGGTCCTTTGGCTTTGCAGGCAAACACCTTAACTGCTAAGCCATCCCTCCAGCCCTTGCTGTTTACTTTTGCATAAATGTAGAGGTGTGTGTGCATGCCATACAGTCATAAACATTTGACATTCTGTGTAAGACTTGTGGACAACAGCGTGAAGTCCAACAGTACTGATGAAGCCCCTCCTCCCACACACAAAGTGAGGAGGGATCGACTGCTGCGCTCCGTCACCAGTCCCTCCTCCTCTTTTAAGTCAAATTAGCAACCGTCAACATTCAATTCCATCTTGTCAGTTCTAATTTTTATTTTCCTAGTGATGGCCAGAATATTCATGTGACGTCAAAGTGACTTTCTATTCTTGAGAATTTCGGGTGTCAAGGAGATTTCGGGGGTAAGGAGATGGTTTTAAAACCTAGAGGCATTCTGGTGCCTTCTCAGGAGATTTCTCTCCACACAGATTTCCTTAAGCTTTCACATGACTGATTGCATCTGGAGTTGGCTAGAATTACGTTGTTTCTCCCGGGGAGACCTTGCCCTAGCTTGCCTCTTCTTCTTTTTGTCATATTGTGTAAACAAAAGAGTGGGTTGACTTTTAAAAAATATTCTTACTTAAACTGTGGTGAAGTGTGCATAATGGAAAATTTATCATCTGAACTATGTACATTTTCATCTTGCACAACTGAAAGCTCAGCTTCCCATTTCCTCCTCCCTGGCCTCCAGCATTCACTGGTCCATTTTCTGTCCCTGTGACTCTGACTACCCTAGGGATGATAAAGGGATATGGGACAGCATGTGCCCAAACATCCCAAACCAAATTATATATATATATATATATATATATATATATATATATATATATATATTATATATATGATATATTTTATATATATATCACAAGCAGAACCATGCAGTTTTTGGATGTGTAGCCAACTTCACTCAAAACAGTGTCCTCAAGGTTGATCCAACTTTATGTGCATGTCAGGATTTCTGTCCCTTTTAAGGTTGGATTGTGTGAATGGACCTGTTTCACCGATCCATCCATCCATCCATCCATCCATCCATCCATCCATCCATCCACCACTGGTGGATTAGTTCTGTCTACAAAGAACACATGAGTTTTTGTATTTCAGGTGAATTACTTGAAATCTTAAGGTGAATCTCTTATGAGGCAATCTATGGGACTGGACCACTCTTCCCAGCTGCATCTTTCTCTCTTGTTTCTGTTTCACTCTCCGAGTTCTCCTGGAGATTATATGCTGAAAAGTAGTGGCGCTGTCATACTCGGGTCTACATGCAGGATGTGTTTGGAACAACCACAGACTTACAACAGGAGGCTTGACCGTTTACATCTTTCTTTTCTCAGGCTCCAGAATGGTGTGTCACTGTGACAAAGAATTTCCCCTTTATAGAAACTTCTGTCTCAGAGGGTCCACATGCTCCAACTGCCCAGCCCCATTCTTTGGGGACACAGTCATCCCTCCTTATCTGGCTTCGAACTTCAACCAGCCTCTAGATTGCATCTAACCAGGAAGTAAGGGTGCCTTGCTGAAGTAACTGTCACAAAGGTCAGGCCTCTGAGTACAGAAAAGTAACGCGGGTCCCACAGGCTTTAGACCTTGGCTGACATTGCTGTGTGTTTAGCCAGCTCTCAGCAATGTAGGCACCAGGGTCTCCCAGGCTGGGCTTCTGAGCTAAGGACTGGTAAGGTGGGCACTGTGCTGGCTGTGGTGAGGAAGTGCGGGTTTGTCTGGAACTGGTGTTAACTACCACCTTCCTCTGTAAACCATGTGTTGCAGTCAGGTTCACATTGCTGGTGGAAAACATCTGACCAAGAGTAGCTTGTGGGATAAAAAGGGTTTATTTTGGCTTACAGACTCAAGGGGAAGCTCCATGATGGCAGGGGAAAACGACACATGAGCAGAGGGTGGACATCACCTCCTGACCAACATCAGGTGGACAACAGTGACAAGAGAGTGTGCCAAACACCAGCAAGGGGGAGCTGGCTGTAACACTCATAAGTCTGCCCCCAACAATACACTGTCTCCAGGAGGCTTCAATCCCAAATTGCCATCAGCTGGGGACCTGGCAATCAGAACACCTAAGTTTATGGGGAACAATAGCCAGGCTCACTACCTTTACACTTAGCGCTGTTGTTTTTTATAGGACTATAAATAAAACTTAGCTAATCCTTGTAAACCCTGTGACCAAGGTACCATCATCACCTCCACTTCACAGACAAGAGGATCAAGGCACACAGGAGCTGGGCCCTGTGTCACTGTCCACAGTGCCCTCCTGGCACCAATAGTAACAGCCAACCTGACTCTAGCATGACGCCTTCCCCAAGCTGCTTCACCTGCTGGTCTTCTATTGTTCAAAATCAGATCCTGGCCTTTGGCAGAAGTGTCTCTTGGGGGGACTTGCCACTTATTCCCTCTCAGGTGCCTGACTACACTGCTCTCCAACTCCCTGACAGGCAGTGTTCAGCACTATCTAAATGCTAACGGTCTGAGTCCTGTCCTGAGTTACTGCAGTGCGCACGCTAACTCTCAAAGCTGCATCCTTAGGCGTCCTGACCTGTAGAGCATCCAGCTGAAGGGGACAAGCTGCGATGATGGCAGCTGCACAACCGCGGTGCCAGGAGTTCTCATCTTCAGACCCAATCGACACATCCGCAGCAGGACTGCTGAACGGGAGCAGAGAGCACCTCTAAGGACTCGTAGATTATGTACATGTCAAATCTAAAAATGTCAGTCGGAGCCTGAGAGCTTGTAAGAAGATAATCAAAAAGCCAGTGCATTCCCATGATCGCACCACGTTATTCCCACAGTCTACCATCAGGTTTCTTTCTGATGTGGGGGTCTACGGACATACCACTGTGAGCGTGCCCTATCCTGTCTATTCGATGTGTGGTGTGCATGTTGTATGGTGCATATGTAATGTGTGGTATGGTGTGTGTGTGTGGTATGTGTGATGTGTATGTTTGTAGTATATGTGGTGTGATGCTTGTATGGCATGGTATGTGTGTGTAGTGAGGTATGTGGTGTGTGTGTGTGTATTATATGTGTATTTGTGGCATGTATGATGGGTATGTTTGTATTATGTGTGGTGTGGTATGTGTGGTATAATATTGTAGTATTTGTGGTGTGGTATGGTGTGTGTGGTAGGTGTGGTGTGGTTCCTGTGAGGTATGGTGGCATAGTGTGTGTGGTGTATGTATGTATGTATGTATGTATGTATGTATGTATGTAAGTATGTATGTATGCATGGATGCACACACACCGTGCACACATGTGGAGGACAGAAGAGAATGTTGGACATCTTCCTTTCTCTCTCTTCTGCCTTATGTCCTTGAAAAGGAATCTCTCACTGAGACCAGAGCTTCAATTATAAATCACACTTGCTGGACCATGAGCCCCTGAAATCCTCCTGTCTCCACCCTCCTTAGCACCAAGATTACAGACATGCATGGGTACACCTGGCTTTGACATGGATGTTGGGGATTGAACTTAAACCCTTCCAGGCCCTCATGCTTGTGTGGCAAGTGCTTTTACCTGCTGAGCTACCTCCCCAGCTCCATAATAAATTTTTAATGTGAATAAAAGCTAAGTTGCATTCAAGACACAGATGTGTGTGGGCCCTATGGGAAGAAAGCAGCTGTAACTTCCAGAAGGACCTAGTACACTGGAAAGGGCAGCTAGACTGACTTTCTTCCTAAGTGAGGAAACTCAAGGTTAAGAAAATATTAATCCAACCCTGAATAATTTATAAACATAATGAAACTCAAATAAAATCCCAGTTCAGAGGGAGGGGTGGTTTGAAACTTAACCAACAGACTGGTGAGTAAATTTAGAAGAATAAACAGGGAGCTCAGCCAGGAAATGTTTGAAAAAGAATAAGTTCTCTGCTCAAAGAATTGAGTTCTCTGTTCAGATGGAATCTCCCTCCCTCTCCAGACACTCTCAGTGGACCCCTTACTACTTCCCATATGAAGTTCAAGTTCCTGAACCGGAGAATTCTAACAGCAGCCTTCTGACAGGATCCACGCTCCCACAAGTCCACCACTGCCCTGTGTTTATTCTGCATTTCCTTCCAGTCTTTGTCAGCATGCAAACATGTTTTACATTCACAATATGCGTGTCCACAACCAGGAGCACCGGAAGCTGGGGTTTAGGAGTAGCAGTAAGCTGGCCTCAAGGTGGGCAGCTGTCTGGAGGATAGAGGAGCTCCCTGGGGAGCTAATAGAAGCTTTCCACCCAGTCCAAGCTGATCAACTGAAGCCACACCCTACTGACACTTCACTAACCAGTGATTCTGAGTTGCTTGTCTTGCCAGGGAACAAGAAATCTGTGTGCTGTCAATAAACACAGGGAGCTGTGAGCTCTGCATCATGGCGGCGCCTGTCCTCCGGATGGCCATGTGTCTCCTTGTTTTACTGAGGACGGTGGAAGGGCTCAGTGTTCATTAGAAGCTACCAAGTATTCTGTCAGAGTAGGAGTTCTGATCCAGTTGTTGGCATGGGAGCTTGAGGGCACGATGTTCTCTGTGGTAGTGTGCAGACTGTGGGCTTCCCCTCAGCCTCAGCACAGCCACCTGAGGTGCCAGGAAGCCTCCTTACTTCAAAGCTCTTTTTTCTGGCCACTCAAGCTCCCTTCATCTTGACATGGTCCCACACTTCGGAAAGCTGTTCCCAGCTTCCTGCTCTGGGCCCCTCCTCTCTCTCCTGGCTCCTGGTGCTGACTCTCTGGCTGTTCCTGACAGCCGGCCTTGCCTTTGAGCTGCTACTTGGAGGGAACAGCAGCAAATACTAGGTGATCTTTCAAATGTCACCCCACCCTATTTCTTACTGCTGTCCTTCCATGGGTCCGCAGTGGCGTGGCGGCTCTGGACAGACTGATAAGCCAGTGTCCTCCCACAGTGGGGGTGCCTGGTGGAGGCAGCTTTGAGTCCCTCTACTTCATGGGTTCCCACCTGGGCCCACATGGCAGCATGTATAGACTGTTTGGGTTGCCACACTGGGGGTGGAGATGCTGCTGGCATCTGTGGGTGGAGGCTGGGATGTTGCACACACAGGACGGCTTCCCACAAACAAGAATCATCTGACCCCAATCTCAGCAGGGCTGACATGGAGAAGCCCAGCTCTGGTGTATGCTGGTGTTTCCCCACCGAATCTAACACCACCTTCAACAGGGGAGAGTCATTGAAGTGGAACTGAGGGAAGGGGTATCCGTATAATCTGAGTAACTGCAATTAAGGCTGATGGTCAGAGGAAAGCCTCCCCTGGAAATCTTCCAGTGGGCTGGGAGCCACACCCTCCCATTATGCACAGGCAGCTGCCCAAGCGAGCAACCGGGCATAAAGGTGACGTGGTCAGGAGTGGCTATTTGATCTCCAGTTTTTCCAGAATTTCCACTCCCGTGCCAAACATGCCTCTCAGATGCTCTCCTCTGGTCCCTGGGCTCCCATGAGGTTCATCCCAAGCCTTCGTTTCCACAGGTGAGGCGTTTTTGCTCCACGCTGATTTCTCTACAGACGTCCAGTTCATATGAGTCGGAAAGGTACAAGTGATCTGACACTTCTTTTTTTAAAAATATTTTTATTAATATAGTATTTATTTGAGAGAGAGAGAAAAAAATGGGCGCACCAGAGCCTCCAGCCACTGCAAACGAACTCCAGATGCATGCACCACCTTGTGCATCTGGCTTACATGGGTCCTGGGGACTAGAGCCTCAAACCTGGGGTCCTTAGGCTTCACAGGCAAGCGCTTAACCACTAAGCCATCTCTCCAGCCCCTGATCTGTCACTCTTGTCATCTAGAAGTTATGCTGAGTTTAGATTCTAATTTGGGGGCTGGAATGCAAAGGGGACCTTGTGGATTCAGGTGTGGGTGCGTGTTCTCAGGTTTCACACTGGTGCTCCGTCAGGACGCTCATTTTCTTCAATGGATTTTAGGGATCGGCTCATTTAGACATGAGATCCTTAGATGAGAAGGTTGCTCACGTTTTCTGTCATTTCTAACCTTTGAATCCATCTTAAGCATCTTAAATCACCCTGATTACTATGGGAACCCTGTAAAGTCAGATTATAAAGTCCTTTATTCCTACGTTTTCTGTCTGGAAATGATACTTGTCAATCACATTGGTAGCTTAGTGGATTTCTGGCTTTTCAGCTAGTAGGGTAAAGACTGACTTCATGGCTCTGCTTGTGGGGAAGCTGGTCCTTCCTAGAATGTTAAGTTCATATAGGCAGGCTTCCTAGGGCAAACCAATAGATGGGTAAGTACCTGGACTAAGTGTGTTATTTTCATTTCATTTTCTATTCTAGGTATATATACTAAAATCCTTGTTTATTTCTTCTCAGTAGGGTATTCTGGCATCAAGTGGAGACAGGTGTGGGCAGGAAAGCTAATTTTCCATCTGTCATGATCAAGAACACAAAAACGGACTATTATTTGAGTATATATAGGTGTTTATTTTATTTTATTTTATTTTATTTTATTTTTTTTTGCATTGAAGCTAGTGGGCTTTTCCAAGTTCACTGCTGTATGATAGAGAAATACACAATAGATTTTAGCACAGGGCACTGACCAGTTAACACAGGACATTTTTAGAAAGTAATTAGTTGATGTTTGCAGTGCAGTGTTTATGAAAACAGAGTTGCTTCCCAAGGACCATGGGCTGTGTTCTTGGTCTTTCGCTTGGTTTCTGTGTGTGAGGGATGTATGGCCACTCTGACCTGGTCTCAAGGGTCCCCAGTTCTGAAGGATGGCTTGAAAGATGGATACTTTCAGATTGCAATGGACTTATTCCGGGACACATCGGGGATGAATTTGAGTGAAATTGGTTGGAAATTATCCTGTATGGATCTCTGTTGCCCAAGGCAATGGGATCGGGTTCGGCAGAGCTTCCTTGAAAAGGGCGCTGCTCCTCCCCACTGGGCAGAGTGAGGCCCTGGCTGGCAGCTCAGCTCAGCTACGCGGCGACCCTTCTTTTCTTACTTCAGCTTCTCATCTTCCTCACCTCTGCCCAGCCTGTCTCTGTACCAGGAGCATAGCTGGCTGCCCGCCCACTCCTGGCCACTGTGCTTCTGTCACCCCCATTCAGACAGCTCACTCCTGAGAGAGTCGTCTTGTCGGAACCTGGCCCCGGGTCCAGGCCTGCCCAGCCCTGCTGGGCTCCTGCCGAGCCTTTTCCCAGCACCCCCAGCTCTACCTTTTCTTGCTCTCCCTTCAGCCTCTTCATCCTTAAAAACCAATGGACCAGTGGACAAAATCTGTCCACCCCAACCCCTCTCCTTGGTCCTGGAGCCTTTCCCCCATGCTCTAACCAAAGGCTTCTAACAAAAATGTAATAATCGTTGTTTTTCTACTTGCAAATTAAAGGCTTTCCCAACTTTGTTCTCTTGCTTCCAGGAGACAGACACCTCTATTTTCTGTTTCTCTAACTACCCGTTCCCTGTCTTGTCTTGTTTCTTAGTCATTAAATGTAGGAGTCCTAAATTACTTCCCTCAGCCTCCTTGCCATTTTATGCACACTACCAGTTTCTATCATCTTCTTTGAGAGTGCAATGCCCTGTGCTAACTGGTCAGTGTCCTGCATTAACTGGTCAGTGCCCTGTGTTAACTGGTTGATGCCCTGGGCTAACTGGCCATGTCCTGTGTTAAGTGGTCAGTGCCCTGTGCTAACTGGTTGGTGTCCTTTGCTAACTGGCTGGTGCCCTGTGGTAAGTGGTCAGTGTCCTGGGCTAACTGGTAAGTGCATGCGCTTACTGGTTGGTGCCCTGTGATAACTGATTTGTGTATCAAGTGACCACCTGTTCCAAGCAGTGCTGGCATGTTGCCATTACTCAAGACCCATCACAGCTTGCTAGGGGAGGAGCTAAATGAACCCTGGGTTATGGGCTTGTGAGGATGCGGGTATGAGCCCTGCCCAGGAGCTGGCTAGCATACTAGAAACCAGCCGTAGCTTTCCAGTGCTCTGGTTCCTGAAGCTTCTGCCCACTGGGGGCAGCGAGGACTGGAACACAGAGGCCAAGTTCACAGGCAGGCTTGAGGTACCGTTCTCTTTGCAGATAGCAGATAGAGTTCTGGTCCTGGACTCAATGCTCCTGCTAATGCCCCTGGTACTCATAGGAAATCTAGCTCTTGGCTTTGACGTGTGTGTGTGTGTGTGTGTGTGTGTGTGTGTGTGTGTGTGTGTGTGTGTGTGCTGTCTTACCAATGGCTTTGGTAGGAGGTGGGGTTCCAGATTCAAGTTAAGACCAGGGAGAGAGACAAGCAAATTCACTGAGGCCATCTAATGAGTGCCTACTCCCAGTGCAAGCCTCTGAGTGTCAGCCAGTGTGCTAGGTGTGTCCCATGATATGCATAAGGACTTTCAGTGGGGACCTGGCTGTCTCCCTCTTCCAACAAGGGTCTTGGACCATTCAGATGCCCCTTGAGCCTCAATGTGTTTGCAAAGTGCTTTGTAAACAGAGAACTGCACAAAGTCTGGTAATCCTCCCTTGAGCCACACTTATATGAAGGAAGTGTTTTTAGTTAATGGTCAAAAGGATCTAAGCTAAGAAATCACTTCGATGTAAGCCCCATCGTGTGCGTACTCCTGTGGAGATGTCTGCTCTGCTGTGATTGACGGCGGTGACTCATGTTTATGACAGAACGTTAGGGTTGTGATTGAGAAATGATTTCACGTTGGTCACCTGACTAAAGGGGAGGCTGAGAGCACTCTGCCCTCACTCTGCCTCTGCTTTCTGTGGTCACTTTTGCAAAGATTGTCTCCAGCCCCAACCACAGTGGCAGGCAAAGCCAGGGAACCTAGCAACAGGCACCAGGGAGACCAAGTACACCAGCTTTGGGTGGGGCCCAGGCTGGCTGAGTTCTGTCCCGTGCTGGTAGCTGTGTTTCTGATGTTCCTCCCACAGATTTAGGCCACTGTAATTTACTTTCTGTACCTTTCCCAGGATCCCTTAGAATTCGGCTTCTACCAATGAACTTGTGCCTCTGAGAACCAATGTTGATTTCCACTGAGAGCCCAGAGGGGGGGAAAAAATCACATCCCCACCGTATGCCTGCCGTGTGCTCACACAAGAGATTCTGAGTGTCAAGAAGACAAGGTGGCCTTGCAGGTCACTGAGTGCCTGGCAGTACGGAGGGGGCAGGGACTTCTGAGTCAGCTAGTTAGAAGTGCTGTCCACTGTTATCCTTACCCAAAGGAGAAAACTAAGCTCTATACCATCAACCTCACAGCTCTTTATATAAGGACCCTGGGCCCTGCCAGGCAACATGGTACACACCTGTAATCCTGACACTCATCAGGTCGAAGCAGGAGGGTCCAGAGTTCACGTTCAGTGTAGTAGACAGCCTCAGGTTGCTGGGATGAACTTCCAAACCAGACACAGTTATGGAGGAAGGGATTTATTGAAAGCTTACAGATAGCTGGCATGTTCCATAATGGCAGAAGCTGGCCCACTTTCACAGATCCACACAAAGAGAGAAAAGCAAACCATCACCACCATTAGCAAGCACACTCCAGGAACTCCATGAGGGCAGAACTCCAGCAAAGCCTCAGGACTTTGCATATCTTTGGCTGGAAATTCCAGACCTGCCCCCACACCTTAGCGCTGGACACTAGTATCTACCCACAGGGACACCTCCTCCAGCCAGGCTGCTGGAGATCTAAATTATAAGCTTTAATAAACTCCTGAATATATTGGGGGACATCCGTTCAAACTGCCCCAGTCAGAGTGTTCTACAGGAGACCTGGACCTTGTCGGAGAAGAAAAGGCCCTGGGCCCCACTGGGACATGGTCCAGTGGCTAGGGCAGCCCTGGATGCAGCTCAGACTGTCCAAGCTGCCCTGGGGTTTCTTGTCTGACCTCTTCATGCTGCTAGGTGGTTGGAGTGTCTTCTTCAAGGTAGAGGGCTTTTATTACTTTGCCACCTTTCAGCTCGTGAGGGTTGGGGTGAAGTTTTGTTGTTACACACTTCCTGCTCTATCTAGCATGGCACCTTGTACACCCAAAGCCTTTGCTTTCTAACAGTGTGTGGGTTCCAGACACACCACATCACCCTCTCCATGGCTTTGCTGTGTATTTAGAAAAAGTGGAGGGGCTGGCAGGGAGCTTTAAGGAGAAGCCAGAGTGGCATTTCAGTCCTGACACTACCTACACAAGACCATCATAATAGGAGGAAAAGCTCATGACATCATAACAAGAGAGAGACTGATTGAGAAGGGGAGGGGATATGGTGGAGAGTGGAGTTTCAAAGGGGAAAGTAGGGGAAGGGAGGGAAATACCATGGGATATTGTCTATAATTATGGAAGCTGTCAATAAAAATAAATAAAAATAAAAAAATAATGAGAGGCAACTGAAGGCCTCTGCATTTTATTAAAACATAAATTTATTTACTTAGGTTTTTGTTGTTGTTATTTTGAGACAGGGTCTCACACTAGCCCAGGTGACTTGTAACTCACTCTGTAGACTGTTAGCCTCAAACTAAGAGTGAGGCATGCCTCTGCTTCTCTAGTGTGATTCCTACCTCCCTACCCCCTTTTTTTTTTTTTTTTTTAGGGTCTCACTGTAGCCCAGGCTGACCTGGAATTCACTTTGTAATCCAGGCTGGCCTTGAACTCATGGAGATTCTCTTACTCAGCCTCCCAAGTGCTGGGATTAAAGGGGTATGCCACCACGCCCAACTGCCTTTTTTTTTTTTTTTTTTTTGAGACAGTATCTCATGTAGCTGAGGATGACCTTAAACTCCTAATCCTCTTGCCTTTGTCAACCAAGTGCTAATATTATAGACAAGGGACATCAAACCCAGAACTCCAGCACAGATTTAAAAGGCACCACCTAGGGAGGTCTCACGTGTGCCACTCGCCATACATACTTCTCAAGCTAGGAACTGTGGAGACCTCCACCACAGGGGACAGGCTGGGTCCACATGGGTCCGGTGTAGCACCCTTGTCCAGGAAGGCATTAGGACAGCAGTTACCTTAATATGCTGCCACTCAGAAGGTTCTGTAGCATTTATTGTTATGGTGTAGCTGGCAGTGCCATGTTCCTTTGCTCCCAAGCCCAGGAGTCAGTAAGTTGTTCCTTCCACCATGGTAGGGTCCAGGCACCCCACCACCACCCTGCTCTGTCCCTCAGCTTTCTGAGGGGAGGGGTGCGTGGAGGGGGTGGGGAAGAAATTTTCTCCTTCCTGGGGTGTTGTCTCCTGGACTCACTCCAGTTCTCAGCCATTTTGACCTGTGGCTCAGCTTCCTTCCTGCTGTGGAGAAAGAAGCAGGGGCCTGGGTGTCCCCTTTGGGGTGCCTGCCAGGGAATTTCAAGAGGCAGTGTCCCTGTGATCTTTACTGGACTTTCGGACACTTGGCTCACCCTCAACAGAGACTGTGGTAGTGGACTTCTGAGAAGCCAGTTAGTACCTAGGGGTTGGGAAAATGGTCCCTAGTCCAGGAACAGATGGCTTAAGGCATTGCCTGGGCTGCTATGGGATATGGGGGTCCAAGGGTTGGTTCCAAGCAGCCAGCCACTTCGGAATCTCTATGAACTCTCAGGAGACTGCTACTTGGCCTTCTTCTCATCTGGGAAGTTAGCCCTCGCAGAATTGGTTGTTCTCTGACAAATTCCACAAAACTCACAGTTGCCATGGCATTTAAAACTATTCTCTACCATTAACTGACCTTTGTGGAATCAAGAACTGTTTTAGAAGGCTGGGGAGATAGCTCAATTAGGAAGGTGTTCGTTCGCTTTGCACGAGGACCTGACACCCATCCCTAGGATTTAAGTTAAAAAGCCCAGTGTGGGGGCGGGGGCGAGTATGTACTCCCAGCACCAGGATCTTTGAGTGTCCAGGGCCAGCCAGTCCAGCCTACTTGGCGAGCTCCCCGTCTCCAACAAGGTGGAGGGCACCCAAGGTCGTCCGTCCGCTGGCCTCCAGCGGCACATACGTGCGCACATACACGCACGCACGCACAACTGCTGTACGCGCACGTGCACAGAGCAGCGTGAGCCCGCGAGCTGCTGAAAGCCAGGCGTCTCCTTCTTCCCTGGAGCGTGGTTCGAGAGCCCAGGGCGTCTGTTAACCACTCTGGAAGCCCGCAGAGCTCGCACGGGGGCGCCGGGGCCTCCGCCCATGCCCACTCGAACCCAGCCTCCCTCGGTCCACCACTCCATCCGGGGGTGCCCGACGGTGCCGTGCGCTGGGGTGCAGGCTGAGCCCCAGGCGGGCGCAGCAGTAGGTCCTCGCCGGCGCTTCCGAGGCTCGGCCGCCTCCGCGCTGACTCAGCCCCGGCGGGCGGGCGGGCGGGCGGCCAGGGCGGGGCCTCCCCGGATCTTTTCCCCTCCGCCTTTCCGCCAGAGCCCGGAGGGACTGGGAGGTGATGGACGTTCGTGTAGCTGGCTCTCCAGGAGGAGGGCGCGAGGGAGCAACGCAGACCTAGCCCTGGGGGACTGCGGGGCGGGGCCTGCGGGCTAGACTAGAAGGGCGGGGCCTGGTGGTGAGCGGGAGATGTGGGAGGAGCCTAGAGCGGGATGAGGCTCTGTAGGCGGGGCCTGGTGGTGGGGCAGGGAATGTGGGAGGAGCCTAGAGCGGGATGAGGCTGAGGCTGTGGTGGGGCAGGGAATGTGGGAGGAGCCTAGAGTGGGACGAGGCTCTGTGGGCGGGGACTGGTGGTGGGGCGGGTCGTGTGGGAGGAGCCTAGGGTGGGACGTGCTGGAAGGGCGGGGCCTGGTGGTGGGCGGGAGATGTGGGAGGAGCCTTGGAGGGGACGAGACTGGAAGGGCGGGGCCTGATGGTGGGCGGGGAATGTGGGAGGAGCCTAGAGCGGGTCGAGGCTCTGTGGGCGGGGCCTGGTGGTGGGCGGGGAATGTGGGAGGAGCCTTAGGTGGGACGCGCTGGAAGGGCGGGGCCTGGTGGTGGGCGGGGAATGTGGGAGGAGCCTAGGGTGTGTCGAGGCTGGAAGGGCAGGACCTGGTGGTGGGCGGGGAATGTGGGAGGAGCCTTGGAGGGGACGAGACTGGAAGGGCGGGGCCTGATGGCCTAGGGGTCGGTGAATGTGGGAGGAGCCTAGGGTGTGGGTCGAGGCTGGAAGGGCTGTGGGCGGGGAATGTGGGAGGAGCCTTGGTGTGACGAGGCTGGAAGGGCAGGACCTGGTGGTGGGCGGGGAATGTGGGAGGAGCCTTGGAGGGTGTCGAGGCTGGAAGGGCAGGGCCTGGTGGTGGGCGGGGAATGTGGGAGGAGCCTTGGGGGGACGAGGCTGGAAGGGCGGGGCCTGATGGTGGGCGGGGAATGTGAGAGGAGCCTAGGGGGAACGAGGCTGGAAGGGCGGGGTGTGATGTGAGGGGAATGTGGGAAGAGCCTAGAGGGAACCGAAGCTGGAAGGGCGGGGCCTGATGGTGGAACGGGGCCTGTGGGAGGAGCCTAGGGAGTACCTAGGCTGTTTGGGCGGGGCCTGATGTGGGGGGTGGCGCATTGTGGGAGGAGCCTAGGGCGGGATTGGGGCGTGGTCTTGTCGTGGGGCGGAGCTGTGGGAGGGCCTGGCAAGGGTGGCGCTGTAGATGACCGCTTGGGCGGAGCCAGGAGCACAATTGAGCTCCTCGTGGAAAGAGCGCGGGAAGGGAGCACAGAAGGGAGGAGGAAGGACAGCCGCAGGCGGGGCGTGGGACAGTCCTTGTGGGCGGTGCCGGGCCTTGGGGAGTGGACTGGGCGGCCTGGACGGGGGCGGGGCTGGGGCGGAGGTGCCAGGCTCTCGGCCCCGCCCCGCCCCGGGGCCCGCGGCCACCTGCGCCCCGCCCTGCCGGCCGCGCCCGATCCCTAGCCCGGGAAGCTCCGAGTCTCACGTCTGGTTCCGCGTGGACCGTAACCGAGCTCGGGGGATGCGGCGGTGGTGAGCGCACCGCCTGCCGACTGCGGAGCCGGCCTGCCGAGCGTGCTCCCGGTGGCCCCCGGCCCGCACGCCGGCGACATGACCAGCCCCGCGGGCGCGCACAGTCAGGAAATCGACTGCCTGAGCCCGGAGGCTCAGAGGCTGGTAAGCGGAAGACGCCGAGCGCGGCCTGCGGTCCCCCAGCTGCTCCTCTCCGGTCAAGGGCAGCCGCACCTATCCTGCCCGAGGGCCGGCGAGGGCGCCGGGGCCCGGCCGCGGTGACCGTCCCTGTGCCCGCCGGGACCGTCTCCGCACCCCGATCACCCGGCGGGCCGAGGGTGCGCTGGAAAACACTGCGGGTCCCGCGCCCTCCCGGGACCCGAGGCAGCGAGACCCCTCCCTCCACGCTGGGAAGTTCTTTCCAGCCGCTGTCCCGCTGGCCGCCTGGGCCTGAGCTGCGGGACCCGCGCGTGGGGTAGTTTCACAGATGCCGTTTTAAAGTCTCAGCACCTAGGAGCTGGGTGGGTCCTCTCCTCTCCCTCCGAGGAGAGGCCACCTGAGCTGGACTGGTTTTGAGCACTTGCCCAGCTCTTGACCTTAGCCCACCTGCCTCAAGGAGCTCAGATCTCAAATCTCCTTTGGCTGTTGTCCAGAGGTCTCGGGTCTGGACAGGAACCTACCTCGGTTAACTGTTACCCTGCTCAACTTGTGGACGCAGCCCAGTTTGGCTTTAAAATTGGGCAAGGGGTGCTGGTGAAGTCGTGTAACTGCATATCCGCACGTAGTTGGGGTATTTTAGGGGGTGGAGGCTGAGACAAGGTCTGACTATGTTGCCCAGGCTGGCCTGGAACTCGGGAGCCTTCTGCCTCAGACTCCCCAATGCTGGGATTACAGCCGATACCTCCCCCATGCACAAACTGGTGCAGTGGTTGGTTGTGAATGGGCATATTTAAACGTAAATATGTGTACTTTGGTAAAGAAAAGAAATGGGGGCTAGATGGAGGAGAAGCCCCAAGATTTCCACTTTATCAGGTCTGTTTTGTTTTGTTTTGTTTTGTTTTGTTTTGTTTTGTTTTGTTTTGTGGGACTTTATAAAAAAGTGAGTCCAAACTAGTCTCTCCACCTGTAGGAATTAATCCTTCTGTACTGAGTGTTGATGGAAGAGTCGATGTCTAGGTGAGCTGACTAGGAAATGCTGGGGAAGTGTTCAAATAACTTCCTGATGGCAGACTTGGAGAATTAAGCTCCTTGCTCGTTTTTCTCTTCTTTTAATGATTGCTGTAACTTGTTTCTTCTATGGCCTCCTTTAAAGTTCCAGCAGTAAGGCAGACATTTGGAGCCGGTCCCTAACCTTCAGGGACAAAGGAACCGGTGTGGAAGACTCTAGAACCCCCTTCAGGGGACAGTTTTGAGAGCTGGGTGGAGGGAAAGCTCCTGTGTTCAAAGCAGCGGCCCAGACACACCATAGAAGGCAAGAATGAGGAGGAAGACTGCCCACAGCCAATTCTAGATCACAAGAACCAAGTGCTTGAGTCCCTGGCAAAGAGGAAGAGTGAACACTGAGGGCAGGACCTGAGGAAGTCAGGGACAGGCCCGAGAGGGAAGTGTGGACATCACACACCTGGTGCTCCAGGACCCTGCTCACAAGTCCCCTTACTCAACACTTAGAAAGCCTCCCTGGACCTGGGCAAAATGTGTGAGGCTGGAAGAGGAGCCTTCATAGTATTGTCAGTGGGTCAAGGCCTACCGTCTCACCCACAGTTCTAGAATCCAGGAAGCACAGAGAACTGAAGAGAGAGAGAGAGAGAGTGTGTGTGTGTGTGTGTGTGTGTACATGGCTGACTATAAGATTATGACAGAATTCATTTGCCAATGAGCCCTGCCCTGACCCAAGGGGGAGGCTGTTTTAGTCTTTGTGCCTGTCAGTGTGAATAGTCATCTGTTTCTTCATGTGTTTGATTGACTGCTACTCTCTTAACAGGATGTATGGGACGTGCCTTACCTTTTAAAATCCAAAATGCTGTTCTGAAACATAGTTTTGTCCCCAATGTTTCTTGTAGGAAATTATGAATGATCAGAAGCATTTTAAAAAGTAAATAGTAGTAAAAACCCTGTCAAAGAACAGAAGTAAATTGTAGTCCTTGTTTATAAGGTTAAAGGTGTGGTTGGAAAAGAAGTTGTGAGTGTGTGACAATGGCGGGTGTGTTAGAAGGGGGCACCTCCAGCTGCACTGGACCCTGAGTTGGGTATCAGGTAGTAAGTCGCTAAGACAGGTTTGTACCAGTTGTGTGCTACATTGTGTCCCTGGCTTCTAAGCACCTGGGACTCCAGTAGAGAAGGGCTGGCTGGAGCAGATGAGAGGACCTGGCAGGTAGGTGGGAGCAGGCAAGATGACCTTCTCCATGTGAACAAAGAAGGCGAGGTGGGTCACGCCTGTAAGCCAGTATAACCCAGCACCAAGGAGGTTGAGGCAGGAAGATTCAGGGTTTGAGGTTAGTATGGACTACAAAGCTAGACCTTGTCTGAAAAAAACAAAGGCTGGGGCTCTAGCTCGTAGAATGCTTGCCTAGCCCGGGGTTCATTCCCCTGCAAAAAAAAAAAAAAAAAAAAGGGGGTGTGGGAGGCAAGTTGGAGCAGTAGTGCTAAGCTGGACTGTTTGTGGAGAGTCTGAGCCAGCTCTGGGAAGTATCGGCTTGGAGAGTGCACCGACCTGCTTTCTTAACTCACCGACTTCCGTGTGTGCAGAGGTGTCCCTCTGGCCTCTCTGGCTGAGCAGGAACTAAGCTACCTGTGTCCAGGTGTGCAGGTCGTAGACACTGAAGTTTACAATGTGTTATTCCCCTGAGCAGTTAAGATGAAAATAGTGAATTATTTTCTATTTAGAACAGCTCTGAGGTATTTGATTATAAAATGTTGGGACTCATAGAGCTAAGCTAATAAGAACTTAAAATTCAATGTATTTACTTGGTTGTTTAGGTTGGCCTATTAAATCTTAGTATTGGGGGTTGAACCCAGGGCTTCTCCCATGCTAAGCAAGAGCTCTAACTACAGAGCTAGGTCCCCAACCTCAGCTCTTTAGCCTTCATTGGTTTGGGCTGCTATGTAAGGAGAGCCTCCTTTGTATGGGGGATGTAAAAGCATAAGTGGTCCATAGACTTCTCTTATTTTTCTTTTCTGATACTTACATCGATGCTATGTACTGTTTCGACAGTTTGGGTCCAAACCTGCTTCGCATGACTGCCACTGAAGGTAGATCTGAGTAAACTAAAAAACTTACGCTTGAGGCTTCCCACACTTCACGGCTTGGGAAAGAGGCATAGTGGACCGCAGCACAGTGGTCCCCCACCACCACTAGCCCAGGCTCGGCTCCCCCATCTCTCCTGGCTTCATCCAAGCCCAGAGACAATGGCCAGCCTCAGTCTTTACCAGAAAGCCGTGAGCTACAGGCCCAAAGCTCAAGCTCTGGAGTGCTGGAGCCCTGTGAAACACAGTAGTGATGGAGACTAAATTTCCCTTTTTCTTTGAGTTTCTGTTCAGCATGGACTAGTGTAACAGAGCGGAAGCATATAAACCTGAGGTTTCAGCTGTCACCCCACCTACCCCAGTGCAGGAAACAGGGTATTTATAGCACTGGGCTGCCTCTGCACAGATGATTGCCTTTAACCTGAGGGGAGAGACATCCTCTCACCCCATCCAGGCAGAATGGAGGCGCTGTGTTGAGGATCACCCACCGTTTGCTCCCAAAAAGGCTGCATTGAGGAGGAATTTCTTATCCCTGACGAATCAGGGTGTATGACTCAACCCAGGGATTGTTGATGGCTGGCCACTCATGCCAGTGTTTTCCCCAACACCACCCAATTTAAAAGATTAACCTTGGAGCACAGAGGTCACCCTGTGGATGGGACAGGAAGAAAGGAGGGGTTTTGGGCTGGAGAGATGGCTTAGCAGTTAAGACATTTGCCTGCAAAGCCAAAGGAGCCCAGTTCAACTCTCCAGGACCCACGTAAGCCAGATGCACAAGAGGCGCATGTGTCTGGAGTTAGTTTGCAGTGGATAGAGGCCCTGGCGTGTCCATTCTCTCTCTCTCTCTCTGACTCTTTGTCTCAAATAAATAAATAAAATATTTTTTAAAAAAAGAAAAGAAAGAAGGGGTTTTATTACCTTACTGCTTTGACTGGAAGCCACCTGGTTTGGACTTTTTTTTTTTTTAGAGGCTTACTTTCATGAGATATTAACTTTCTAACTTTCTTACTAGAACTTTGATTATTTAGAATAACTAGATAAAGTTAGCCTCTTTCTCCCAAATTGAACCAAGCCTTATTTTGAGTACACCTAAGAATTCAAAATAGCTAAGTGTTGGCCAGCCCCTATCACAGTCCCCTGCTCCCAGACCAAACTCCAACACAACCAGCACCATCAAAGACACCACCACCACCACCACCACCACCGACTCAGCCAGCTGTCCCAGTGTCTCTGAGACCACCCTTCACTCTGGGGAGGGAGAGTAGGTCTCCCGTGGCTTTTCTTTGCTCAGAAAGCTTGAAACCGGTTTTCCTAGAATCTGAAGTGGGGCTGTTTTCAGGTAGAGAAGTAACATCACCCTCAGGTGCTTCAAGGAGGATTTGCTACGTGTCGTTTCTATGTTTGTGATAGAGATTGTCAAGTCAGCAGTTTCTTTCATTTTATTTTCATATATCACTATGCAGTCCAGGCTGACTTTGAACTCATGTGATTCCTGTCTCAGCTTCCTGTGTGCGAAGATTACAGGTGTGTGTCCACCAGGTGTGACCACATGCATCTTTGTTACTGGTAGCAAGGAGAGGTCTCATTTTCCTAGAGGAAGAAGAGTAAGGAGTGGGCTTCAGGTGTGGGTGGGAAGCCCACCTTCCTCCCTGGAAACGTCTCACTGCTGAGCTCAGCATGAACTCTATGTCCACCACTTGGTCAGTAGCTGTCGAAGACGCGGAGTAGTAGAAGCAGTGTGCTGAACCAGCCCCTGCTGAGTCAGCCTGGTGAGGTGTGTGTGGAGGCTGTGAGCCATGGCCTCATGGGATTGTAGACAGTTTTGCTATCTCTCTTTCAGACATAAAGAGGAAACTGGGGCTTGGAAAGGTTGGGAGGTGTGCCAGGCCCCACGGCTGGCAGGTGGCTGAACACTTTAGATCCAGGCCTGCAGACTAGAAAATGGCAGTGACATTGGCCCCACTGTATACAGTGTTAGCTTCAGGCCAACCTGGCAGGGAACAGAGACAGCAAACTGCTGCTACTGTCTCTACCACATCAGCTTCTCTTGGCAGCTCTGGGTTCTGCCACCCCAGAGTCCAGGGCAGGAGGATTTCTTTTGCCTTGTAGGATGGCACAAGTCCTTGTTCCTGAATAATTATGAGATGTCTTATGAGAAGGGATTACAGGCATGTGCCTTCACACCTGCCTTTTAGACTCATCTGTATCTGGTAGTTCTCGCACAGCTCTCACAAGAGAATATTGAATGACCAGCTGGTCATGCAACTCATTTGGAAGAGTGCTAGCCTAGGATGCATGAGGCCTTGAGTTTATCCCTAGCACCACATAAACTGGGTGTGGTGGTGCATGTCTGTAATCCTAGCATGTAAGAATGGGGAAGTAGAAGTACGAGGTCATGGTCAGCTATGTGGGGAGTTTGAGGCCAGCCTGTGGCAGGCAGAAACTGCATCTTAGGAAAGAGAGTGAGAAACAGTTTTATTTCTGTGGAAAAAGAAGAGCTGCAGAACTTGGTGTTTGGCTATTTTTCATGTTATATTGTCATTTTGTTACTTGTGACTTTGTTTTGTGATGCTGGGAGTTGAACTTGGCGCCTTTAGCACATGTTAGGCCAGCACACATCACACTGAACTGCATCCGGCCTGATTACTTATGCCAGCCTCACTGAGAGGGCACTGTGATGCCAACTTTGTTCCTGTGGTTCCCGTGGCCCCTCCACCTCAGCCAGGTGAACAACTTCATCAAGTAGTGTCCACTGAATACTGGAAAATTGTCCTGAGCTTTCCAGTGTCCGGGGCTGGAACCCCTGGCACTGCAGCTGTGTCCAGCTTATTCTGAGGAGGAAAAGTTCCAACAATTGGCAGTTGGATTTCCTGGGATGGTCTGAAGTGAAACAGGCGAAGTGAGTAGAACCCAGATGCACTTCCTGGAGAAAACCCTTGCCGGAGAATAAGCCCACAGGGAAGGTCAAGAGCCTCACCTGTCAGCCCCACGTTAGCCATCGCTCGTGTTGCCAGCATGTTGAGGCTGTTGAAGGAATAGAAAGATTACTCATCTCGGAAAAAAATAAATAATTGCTCAAGTAGAAATTCATTTACCCAGAAGAGAATGTGCAGAACTTTTTTTATTCGTGTGTATTTGTGTGTGTGGGTATGGGTACGCATGCATATGTGAGTGTAGGCACATGCATGCCACGGCCATGGTGCATGTGTGGAGGTCAGAGGACAATTCTCAGGTCAGTCCTCGCCTGTCCAACTCACCTGAGGCAGGGCAGTTTGCTCTATATTCTTTCTCTACTGTTCTTTGCTTCTGGGAAATTCTTCTGTCTCCGCCTCCAGTCTTGCTGTCAGTGTGCTGGGATTATAGAAGCCCACCAGGGCTTCTGACTTTTTACATAGGTCAGGGATGGAACACAGGTACTCCAGCTTAAGTAGCGAGCCCTTTGTTCACTGAGCCATCTCCCTAGACCTCTTGCAGTGTTTTCCTTCCAAGATGTGCTAGGAGAGTTGAATAGGTAAAGCTATTGACTATGAGCCGGGCGTGGTGGCGCACGCCTTTAATCCCAGCACTTGGGAGGCAGAGGTAGGAGGATCACCAAGAGTTTGAGGCCACCCTGAGACTACATAGTTAATTCCAAGTCAGCCTGGACCAGAGCGAGACCCTACCTCAAAAACCAAAAAAAAGCTATTGACTATGTGCCAGACAAGGTCACACCATCGTATTCCTGACTCACACATTTGTTTATGTTTTGGTTTTTTTTTTTGTTTGTTTTTTTTTTTGAGATAGGGGTCTCATATAGCCCAGGCTGGCCTTGAACTTACTTTGAAGCCCTGAGGATGACCTTGGATTCCTTGACCCTCCTGCTTCCACCTCCCAAGTGCTGGGATTACAAATCGGAGCTGCCATTCCTGTTTCCTATGTTCGCATACATGAGATACTTTAAAAATGTTTATTATTCTATAATTAGTTCTCTCTCCACCCTGTGGTGTTGGGGAAGACCCCAGAGCAGTGTTACTATGCAGAGCAAATTCATGAGTTTCCAGTAGCAACGCAGGAAAGAGATGTCTGTGGACAAGGGCATTGCACAAGTAATTCACCTTTGGTATAGAGAGGCACGATTTCAGGGAGTAAGGGAGCTCTTGGAGATTACATAGAGGTTGGATTTCAGAGAAGGAAGCTATAAGAGAGTAAGAAACCTAGTCCCCAGCCCTTCTGTAATGGAGGCTGGTGTTTGGAATGAGGGAACGAACCCAACAGTTTGTAACCAGTGCATCCTCTTACACTCGCTCATCCACCTATTTCCTTGAGACAGGACCTCTTCCCTCAACCTGGAGCTGCTGTGTTTTTATGTTGGTTCTGAGGAGTTGAACTTGGTGGTTTCTGCCCTCATGCTTAAGCAGCAAGTGCTCTTAACCACTGAGCCATCTCCCCAGCCCGACCGCTGCTTTTTAATTTATTTTTATTTTATTTATTTATTTTTGGTTTTTGGAGGTAGGGTCTCACTCTAGTTCAGGCTGACCTGGAATTCACTATGTAGTCTCAGGGTGGCCTCGAACTGTCAGTGATCCTCCTACCTCTGCCTCCCGAGTGCTGGGATTAAAGGCATGTGTCACCACGCCCAGCTATTTTTATTTTAGAGTCTGTAATTCTAAAGGTAATTATAAAAATGAAGTTGAGCTTTTAGCCTAAGTTTCTGGCCTCCAGTCTTGCAGCACACTGAGGAACTTGGGGCCCGTTTACCTTATGGCCTGAGCTCTGAGTCCCGCAGGATAGAGAGAGGGGCTGTGCCCGCTCTACTTAGAAGTGTTGAAGGTAGGGCTGCACTGTCAGACCCTCAGCACCTTTGCTATAATTAGTTGTTTAGCATCTTTGTTGCTAACCTGAATGAAATTCACAGGAGCTCAAATCAACCAGCACACATAATTTCAAGTCAATGTCAGATTGCAATGGTAACATTGAGAAGATAATGTAGTTTGTAGTATCATAGTATCAATGCTGATGTAGACATGCCTGCCTCCAGGTGTACAAATGCAGTGGTCAGACGCTCACACAATCCTTTGCCTGGCTGTGACCCCTGGGCCACACCTGATGTCGCTGTCTGTGATCTGATGTTCTGAGCTGGCTACTCTTCCTCCGGACAAGGGCATTGCACAAGTAATTCACCTTTGGTATAGAGAGGCACAATTTCAGGGAATAAGGGAGCTCTTGGAGATTACATAGAGGTTGGATTTCAGAGAAGGAAGCTATAAGAGAGTAAGAAACCTAGTCCCCAGCCCTTCTGTAATGGAGGCTGGTGTTTGGAATGAGGGAACGAACCCAACAGTTTGTAACCAGTGCATCCTCTTACACTCGCTCATCCACCTATTTCCTTGAGACAGGACCTCTTCCCTCAACCTGGAGCTGCTGTGTTTTTATGTTGGTTCTGAGGAGTTGAACTTGGTGGTTTCTGCCCTCATGCTTAAGCAGCAAGTGCTCTTAACCACTGAGCCATCTCCCCAGCCCGACCGCTGCTTTTTTTTTTGTTTGTTTGTTTTGTTTTTGTTTTTTTGAGGTAGGGTTTCACTCTGGTCCAGGCTGACCTGGAATTCACTATGTAGTCTCAGGGTGGCCTCGAACTCTCAGTGATCCTCCTACCTCTGCCTCCCGAGTGCTGGGATTAAAGGCATGTGTCACCACGCCCAGCTATTTTTATTTTTTTTAATAAAACTTCATGTGAATTTTAGAGTCTGTAATTCTAAAGGTAATTATAAAAATGAAGTTGAGCTTTTAGCCTTTAAGTTTCTGGCCTCCAGTCTTGCAGCACACTGAGGAACTTGGGGCCCATTTACCTTATGGCCTGAGCTCTGAGTCCCGCAGGATAGAGAGAGGGGCTGTGCCCGCTCTACTTAGAAGTGTTGAAGGTAGGGCTGCACTGTCAGACCCTCAGCACCTTTGCTATAATTAGTTGTTTAGCATCTTTGTTGCTAACCTGAATGAAATTCACAGGAGCTCAAATCAACCAGCACACATAATTTCAAGTCAATGTCAGATTGCAATTGTAACATTGAGAAGATAATGTAGTTTGTAGTATCATAGTATCAATGCTGATGTAGACATGCCTGCCTCCAGGTGTACAAATGCAGTGGTCAGACACTGACACAAATCCTTTGCCTGGCTGTGACCCCTGGGCCACACCTGATGTCGCTGTCTGTGATCTGATGTTCTGAGCTGGCTACTCTTCCTCCCTTTCTTGCACTTTTTTTTTGTTTTATTTTGTTTTTTCCGAGATGGGGTTTCACTCTAGCTCAGGCTGACTTGGAATTCACTGTGGAGTCTCAGGGTGGCCTCGAACTTACTGCAATCTTCCTACCCCTTCCTCCCAAGTGCTGGGGATTAAAGCATGTGCCACCACACCCAGTCTTGCACTATTTTTGAGACAGGGTCTCATGTAGCCCAGGCTGGCCTGGAACTCACTACGTAACTAAAAATGACCTTGAACTCCTGATCTTCCTGACTCAGCCTCCCAAGTGCTGGGCTTACAGGTATGCAACCCTGTGTCTGGCTTCCCCTCACGTGCTGGCTGCATCTATAGGGCATTGGTGTAGTTTGAACCGTGTGATGAGTTTTTTCAGTCTGTGCAAGTCCAATCACTCTGAAGATGCTCAGCAGTTGTCCAACCTGCCTGAGCAGCCAGTGGGAAGCTTCTCCCATCTCAGTCCTGTCAGAAGGCAGGATGATTGGCAAACCTGGCTCCACCCCAAATGCTCTGACCCCTGGCATTTCCAGTGGTTCTGATGGTGGCTACTCCACTGCATCCCTCACTCACACTCACAGCCATGAGGAGCAGGCGCCCTTGTTCCCGGGGACCTCCTGAGGTCAGCTGTAGGGTTAGGAGTTTGGAAAGATGAGCACCTGAATGAAACACCTCCGAGGGACGTGGGCAGTGGGCTCAGGAGCAGAGCTGCCGCGCCTGCTCTTTCCTGTCCCCCCACCGTCCACTTGGCTGTATTCTGTATCCGACTGCTTTTAGAGTCTACTGCCTATGAGAGGTGTGGGAGTTTCCGTAGAAACAAAAGTTGATAGCTGTTGCTACTTCCTGTAGCCAAGGCAACACAGGAAAGGCATTCTGCCATTCTGCAACCTCCGCCCCAGGCTGGAAACCACCATGTGATGTCAGTCGTGCTAACATGAATGTGCGTGTCTGTGTGTGTGCATGCATGTGTTCATGTTGGTGCACACACATGCATGCCAAGATCGCCAAGCTACCACACCAGGATTTTCATTTCCTTCCAGGGGTTGGCCACACTGGGACTGAGGCCACTTGTAAACACAGGCAGTTCCTTCTTGCCACTTGAAGCTTCAGATGCACAGTGTTCCCGTTGCAGTCACAGTGGACCTGAAGTACATCTTTCACACTTTTCAAAACGGCTGTGGGTTATTCTTCTATCCATGAGGCCTGATGAAAAATGCTACTGGGTTTTTCAATTCTTGACTAAAACCCGAAGGCTCCAGTGAGTGCCTGTAGTTAACATGAAATCTGTCAGTGGAATGCTTCGTCGTTTCTGCATTGCCTCTCTCTGAGCAGCCCGTGTGGCATGTGTGGCAGACCAGGTGGCCAAGTTGCTGGTGCTCCTTGTCTGTGTGTCTGTGACCCAGCCTTTCCTCCACCAGTCCTCACGGCATTCCTGAAGAGAACAGGCTCCATGAGCCTCATGTCGCCATCCCCTCCAGGGTGCCCTGCAGCTGCTGAGTTGCACATCAGTCATGTGCAGTGAGCCTACTCAGGGCTCCACTGCAGCAGTGGAACTAGCAATGCAAGCCCCAGGGCTTCCTTAGCTTAGTGGAGGAAGTGAAGTGAGACCAAACCCAGCTCAATACCATTTCTCAAGAACTTCCCAAGAGCTCTGACCCTTACGTTAAACCCCTTCAGCATCTCTGTAGACTTCCGGACCCCTGACATCAGTACTGTGGGATGAGAGGGTCTGGGTGTACATTTCCTCAGTAGGTTCAAGTCCCAGGAAAACTTCATGGCTCAGGATGTGCATGAGCAGAGCCAGGACTCCTTTTGAGAAAGCTAGGGGGCAGGCCTCTTCTGACCTGGGTCTTCTGCACACACTGCATGTCATATATCTGTCAAGCCAGGGAGAGAGGGCTCTAGGGAGAAGCCTCAAGAATAATTGGTGAGTTGTCAGGGCCCCCACAACTCACTGGAGATGGGGTTCAGGGAATAGGGCTGATCCTACCCTTAGTCACATTCTCAAATTGCTCATAAAACCTTAGTGAAATGTCAGGACTGGGTGGAGGAAAGCCATGGGTGGCTGGACATAGAGGGAGGCTGGGCCTATGGAGGGCTCCAGTAGTCTGTTTTCTTGGCCCAGGGCTTTCTCCAACACACCCTGGGTGAGGAACTGCCTCAAGCACAGTGCCCTCACTCCTGGGCCTGTGGGCAGCCCATGCTGATGGAGCCTGGCTCACTGGCCTTTGGCCTCTGGTGCTCTGAGCAGATGGGCGGGAATGGAGGAGGGCAGAGACTCTGAAGCGCAGGTGGGGATCGCACTGTTTGCTTCTCTGCCTTTGTGGCATGTTCGCAAGATCCACTTCTGTCCTGGTCTTCTGTTTCAAACCATCACGAAGGTAATGCCCAGTGCATTGTTATCTGTGGTCAGGGCACTGACTTCCCAAACAGCCCCCTGAAGCCTTTGCTAGTCTGGCCTGGAGAGTGTCACCATTGGGCTGTACAGCCCACAGCAGAAGGCATTTCCCTGGGAGACCCCCCAGGTGCTGGAGTCTGACACATGCTCCCTGTGTCTCAGACTGCCGTCTTCCCCAGGGTGGGTGTGCCCTTGGATCAATGTCTTGCCCAGAATGGGTGTGCACTTGGAGTTGTGTCTCAGATGGGTGTGTCTTTGGATTGGAGCATGGTCCGTGGGATGTGAAGGAGAAATCTGGAGTCTAGGATCAGCTCTGTGGCCTTTTCAAATGAGGCAGCTTTGGTGACTCATGGGAGTTCTCCTTCCAGCCATCCCCGCCCCAGGGAGTGCCTCGCTTGAAAACCCAGGTCTGTAAGGGTCTGTTGATAGGCTCCCAGGCCTGGGCCCATAGCAGGCAGGAGAGAGACAGCCACATCCCCAGCAGGGGAGAGGAAACTCACCTCTGGACCAGCAGCTCTGGGAGTTCCCCAAAAGCTAGCAAGCCTGGCACTTGTCTTAGGAACTCAGCCCTATCAATCAGCTCCTGCCTCAGTCTACCCTGGCACAGGAGCCCCGACAGGAAACCCAGCTGGACCCAGATGGGCCACACAGCAGCTGTTCCCAGCAGCAGCAGTTTCCAAGTGAGCATGGCTTTGTTTGCGTTGGCACCCTCTTCTCTGAAGAGTGTCACGTCCCCAGATGTTGCTGGACTCCTGAATGGCAGAGGTCCCTTCCCTTGACCAAGCAGCATCCTGCTGCCCATTTGACTGGGCCTCCCTAGAGGAGGCAGCATGTTTTGGGCCAGACCAGAAAGTCTGCCTTCCTGACAGATTCCCAGAGGAGTCTGGTGCTCTCCTGGGGTGACATTTGAGAGCCACCCCTGGCTTAAAGAGCCCCATGTTTCTACAACTCAGCTTCAGTAGTCATCCCTTTATAGTTAAGTACACCCCTTCTGGCACTCACCAGCCCACGTCACCTTAAGATGAATCGGAGCTCGTATCACTTGATGGTTGAATGATTCAGAATGTGCCTCGGCAAAGGTGGTATTAGCACTGGGCCAGTTAGGAGCCTCTAGGGTCCAGAGCTTCACCGTTCCCATAGCCCATCACTTGGGATGGGGCTTGGGGCTGGGCATTGGGTCTTGGGTAGTACAGAAGTCTTGCTGGACCACCTTCTCGGGGGAGGGATCAGAGGAGCAGTGGGGTGACACACATCCCAGAGTGTGCCAGGAAGCTGCTGTAGCCAGAGCTGTTGCCTACCTCTGCTCTGAGGCCTCAGAGTGTGGGTGCTGCTCCAGTTTAGTCCCTCGAGGGTCTGAGGGTCAGTGGGAGCTGAAGAATGACGAAATGACCAGGCCCAAGGTTGTGTGGAATGTGTGTGTCTTCTCTTTATTTTGTAGTTCAGACCTCACAGCCTGATTCCATAAACCTGCCAACTTTCTCTGCATCCTTTCTGTCCGTCCCGCTTCATTGGGTCCTTGTCGTCCCCCACGAGGCTGGGAGCTTGGAGGAGCGTTCTGGGCCACATGATTTGCCCATCCTGGTCACTCCTACCCCTTCAGTTGGACCTTCTTCGCTTTGCTCTTTGGGCTTGGAGTAGATTTGTGGAGTGCTTTGAGTGTAAAATGTGCCCCATGGCATCCTCTGGTGTTTGTGATCAAGCCTCAAACTTAGGTCTCAAGGGCACCTATTCCTCAGCGCCTGGGAGGGGCCAAGCTCCCCGGGGTAGTCCCCATTACACTTTTCTTATAGTGTCACTCCTCCTTCTATCTGTATTTTGGGGACTGGGGACCGAAACTATACCTTGAAAATCCTCCTTCAGCTATCCTGAACAGGCTCCTGTGAGCTAGTGGACCCTGCTGGTAATGGGCAGGAAGTTGTCCCTGGTCTCCTATAAGCTAAGTACAGTAAGTGAAAAGACATACCTGGGAGGTTGTAAAGCAGACTGACACCGCTGTGAGCGCGGGTGCGTGACTTCCTAGTTTACAAAGCTTCGGAGCAGGAAGGTTTGCCCTGCCCCATTGTGGAGCTGGCCAGAGAATTGCCTGGACAGTGGCACATAGTGGACAGGCCTGGGTCTTACATTTTCACAGAGGGGATGGGCCTGAGCCTGCGTGTCATGGGATGGACCTGGCTGCCTTGTACTTCTGTTCATTTCGTGCTTGGGTCACAGCAGCTCTCCCCTGACTTACCAGGCCATGTTCTGACTGTCATTCTGGGCGTTCTCGGCCATGTTGCTGCTCCTGGCATCGTGTCTGATGAGGACGAGCTGCCCGGCTCTGTGTGCTTCTGGCAGGCGTCTCCAGCTGGTGTTGAGCGCTCTGGGCATGAGCATAGTTCGGTTCATGTAGACCCACACGGGTCACACCTAGGGTTTGGACCATCTTCCGCTTTGGGTTCGTTCTGTCGTGTTCCAAAAAATGAGAAGACGGCCAGCACTTCCTGTGCTGTGAGGTTGTGTCTCCCCATTCACGTGAGAGCTGTTCCTAAGAGGTGTGGTCATCGTGGAAGGTGGGGTTTGCATGGATCTGAAGTTGTGTTGAATTACAAACTGATTCTAGATTCTGTCAGGCCATGGCTAGCATGATTAACCTGCTTAGAGTTCACTTGTGTCCTCACACAATTTATTCCATAAGGCTTCACTCGTGTGACTCCTTTACCAGCCCAGGCCCAGGGCCCTCCACAGGGCTGCTGGCTTTTGTCCTTTAGTACCACTGCCCTAAGGACAGGGCATGGTCAGGCTAAAGTGGATCTAGATGGGCGCTATGACCTGAGGGGAGCATCCCCGTAGCAGGGGCCTTGTCTTCCAGCCCTTTCCTTCATTCAAAGGCCTTTTCTGTTCCTCCCACCCAAGCTGGTCTTCTGAGGCTGCTGTCAGAACAGAGTCTCATGCCTTCTCACCCTGGGTGGCCTTGAGTAAAATAAGCCTCTCACCCTCCATCTTTGGGATCTCTTTAGAGACCCCAAGCAGCCCTTGAAGATGTTTAACTGTTGTGGAGCCTTCAGGATATCTCTGAAGTATCAGAGTTCCGATGCAGCTGTGTGTAGGCCAGTGCTCCAGCCCCAGCCTCAGTTTGGCTTTTGATGCCTTTTGACTGAAGACATAGGCACCACATGGGCAAATCCTGCTATGGAATTAAATTCCTTGGGAGTTGGGGAAAAAAACTCCTGTGTGACAATGGTCAGCTATGGTCAGTATTCAACTTACATTAGAGTTTAGGAGAAGATCAGAGACTAGTGGGGTGCTGCACTTCTGTAGTCACAGAAGGGGAGTGCTGAGGCAGGAGGATGGTAAGCTTGAGGCCAGCCTGGATCCTGTCCTTAAAACAGCCAGGCATGGTGGCACATGCCTTTAATCCCAGCACTCAGGCAGAGGTAGGAGGATTGTTGTGAGTTCAAGGCCACCCTGAGACTACATAGTGAATTCTAGGTCAGCCTGGACCAGAGTGAGACTCTACATCGAAAAACCAAAAAGAAAGAAAGGAAGGAAGGAAGGAAAAGAAAAGAAAAGAACAAGAAAACGGAAAGGAAAGATTGAAATGTAATGGTTGAGAGTGGGAGGCATCTCGTGCTGTGTGAAGCAGGGGGGAGTATGAAATCAAACACTCTTGCTGCTGACTATCCGGGGAGCCTCTATTAAGATGAACAATGAGATGACACTATGAAAACTATTACCGAGCTGTGGGCGGAGGGATTACGGGTGTACACCAAGAGAACTTGCCTGCAGAGAAGGCAGATTTGTCCGACACCAAAGAACCAGAATGCTGGAACGCTGCCTTTCACCTCCCAGGCTGCCGGGCTGCATGAGAAATGAACAAGCAGGAGACTTGTGAGGCGTGCGACAGGGTGGAAATGCTAGTCCTGACCCCTTAGCTGGCCCGGGTCTGACTTGTCAGGGCTCTCCCATGGAGCATGGCAGAGCCAGAGCCGCTACAGGCTGAAAGAGTGTTAGAGTCAGCTTTAACACACTTTTTTCATGTGTGTGGGGGATGAGGAGGACTCCGAAGATTCTTCTGCACCCCTGCGGGGACTGGGATTACAGGTGTGTGTTGCCGCGCCCAGCTGCTTTATGTGGATCTTGAGATCTGAACTTGCTCAGGCCTTCATGCTTGCACAGGAAGCACACAACCTCTGAGCCATCTCTACAGCCTGAGAGGTAGCATTTTTAGTGTAAGGACCAACAGCCAGAGCCCTCCCCAGAACACAGACTCTCCAGAAGTCAGCAGAGTGCTCTGAGAAGACTAGACAGGAGTCCCAGGGCCTGGCAGGCTCTCTGGGCCCTGCCTCCTGCTCTGGAAAGGAAGCAGTCAAGCTGGGGTCCTGCAGGAGCTGCTGGTGCTGACTCTGGCCTGTTCTGAGGAGTTGGCAGTACAGCATATATGAAATGCTTAGAGTGGGGCCCACTTGTGACTAGTGAGGGATCCTCAGTTGTACCCCACCCTCAGTGGCTGTCCTCAGACCTCCAGTGGATGCCTGAGTCTGTAGAGAACACTGTGTTTTGTCCTTGTACAGACATACCTATGACAAGACTTTCTGATTTCTAAATCAGGCACAGTGCGACATTAGCAACAACGGCACCGTAGACCTTGGCAACCGTAGCACACGATCGGTCTTCTTTCCTTTTAAGTGCAGAACTTTCACCTCTTCATTAAAAGGAAGTACTTTTCCAGTTTCTCTTTGGCATATTGAAACCTTGTGTTTTGGGACCATTGCTCACAGAGTAAAGGTGGCTTGAACACAGGCTTGGGCTACTCGGTGACCAGCAGGCAGGTAGTGCCCAGGGCATAGATAGCGCAAGCACAAGAGCGATTCACGTTCCGATCGGGATAGAACGGAGCAGTGTGGGAGCACACTACTGAGAATATTGCACAATTTAAATGTATGAATTGTTTATTTCTGGAATTTTCCCTGTAATGTTTTTGGACCTTAGTGAACCACAACTAACTGAAACTGTAGAAAAAGAAAGTGGATAAGGGGAAGTTCTGAGCTATTATTGCCATGCCTGGTGCCCCAGTGATTCAGCGCAGTATGTCATTAAGCTCTAAACAAGGTTTTCTTCCGGCAGGCAGCATCATTACCATGTACCCGCAAGGTGCCTGGTCTGTTCTTTAACAAGACCTCCCTGTCTGTTTCAGGCGGAGGCTCGGCTTGCAGCAAAGCGTGCAGCCCGCGCTGAGGCTCGTGAGATCCGGATGAAGGAGCTGGAGCGGCAGCAGAAGGAGGTGAGGATGCCGGTGTTCTGGGCTGGGTCTTTTCTAGGCCTCCCACTTTTAGGTCCCTGCAGGTGTAGAGCACCACACCTGTCCCCTTCCTGTTGCTCCAGGGTGGAATGCATTCTAGAGGGTGGCTGTTGTGAAGGCCAGGCTGAGGGTGCACATAGCACACATGCCAGGAATGCCTGCCCAGGTGCTGGCCTACGGGTGCCTTGGAGGACCTCATAGGCTACTCGTCCAGAGAGATCCTCCCAGGCAGCTTTCTTGTAAAGAGCAGAAGGGAGCTGGCTCCTGGCTTCTGACTGCTGGATTGGGTCTGAACCTTTTGAGAATAGGAAAGAACACATTAATATTCATTCATTTATTTATTTATTTTGGTTTTTCGAGGTAGGGTCTCACTCTAGTTCAGGCTGACCTGGAAGTCACTGTAGTCTGAGGGTGGCCTCAAACTCATGGTGATCCTCTTACTTCTGCTTCCCTAGTGCTGTGATTAAAGGCATGCACTACTCCACCCATCTGCATTTTTTTAACTGACCAATTTGTTTCATTTAATTTTTTCCCCCTGAGGTCTTTAAGTGTTGAATAGTGATACAGAGACCAGAGTGGATATCACAGATAAAGTAACCACAAGAGAAACTGCAGCAGGGGTGGGAACATGCTTCCATACCTCACCGTGTAGTTTGCTACTGATTTCCCAAATCCTTGATTCAGAAGTCCTGGGCCACCAGTTCTTGCTGACAACAGTATGTGAGCTCGAACTGTGCTTGGGGGGTGAAGATTTCCTGTGTCCTCGAAGACAGTGACCATGAACCCCTCGGGAAGCACCGGCTCCTGCTCCCCCACAGACCCGCTGTCTTGGACAGAGCGGTAACGGCTGCTGGGCTGGTCCTCACACACACTTCTGGTGCAGCTCATGGAGACCAGCCGGTGCTCGTCACTTGTGATATTTCTGACTTTGATTTCTGGATTTCTCTTCAGACCACTACAGATTCCTCTGCAGTGACTGAGTCTGTCATATGCCCTGGGGAGTTTGCCACCAGAAGGAAAAGTGCCAGTAGAGGAGTGGGGTTATTTGGGGAAGGAAATTTCCAGATGGTGTGAGTAGCCATAGAGTGCCAGGAACCCAAGGCCAAGTGGTCAGGCAGAGTGACATCAGAGCCCCCGGGAAACCCCACAGTGAGGGGACCCCTGGGATGGGGCCCCTTAGAGACAAACCAGGCTGCGACCCTGTGGGGAACAGGAAGTGACCCACAGGCAAGTGGCGGCAGCAGGTTTCATCTGTGTGCTGAGCCGTGAGCCTCTGGGTCACACAGCAGAAAGCTAAACTGCGCTGGAAAGTGGCTTACTTCACGTGCCCTCGTCATGTCAAAATACAAACACCACTGTCAGAACATCGGTTCCAGTCTTTATGTTACTTATGTCTAAACTTACTACCGTAATGATCTGTGCCTTTATTTCTCAATTATCCTTAAGAAGCACAAGGTTAGTAGTGGTTTCCCAGCACTGGTCTCCCTTTCCAATCACATTCCTAATTTTAAAATTGGAAAATAGGTACTCTTGAATTCTTGGTGTTAATTATTTGGGCTTGATAATGAGCGTGTGACTGAAGCGCCACTTGCCCCAGTGTCTTAGCCCATGCTGAAGTGTGTCTCAGGGAGACCAGAACCTGACTGATTCCCATCAGGATTATCCGACAGAATTGGGCATTGAAGATCCTTCCAGAGCATTCTCAGGAAACTCTTTTGAGAGAAATCCCTGGACCAGTGAGTGGGGAAGGAACAGACCCTCCCTGTTGCTTTGTCAGCATTGCCACACACCTTTGAGACATTGTCACCCAGGCCCTGGGGACCATCCCATCCCAAGCACCTCTGCTCACTCAGACTCATGGTGATCCTCCTACTTCTGCTTCCCATGTGCTGGGATTAAAGGTGTGCACCACCACGCCTGGCTTAAAATGTGTTTTTTAAATGACTAAGTCCCGGTTGCCCTCTCCAACCTCCTGGAGTCAGTTTCCCGTGGAATGTTTCTATTTATTCAGGAGACACTTACAGGCCCACTGTGGACTCAGCACTGCTAGTCCCTCTGCCGTGCTTTGGGAACCACAGGACCATGTGATGGGGAGGCAGGTACTTCTGGGGTGGAGGCCTCCATTTCTTAGGGTGCATGCTATTTGCACCAGGCAGCTGCTGTCGCCTGTAGAGCTGGGTGCTTCATGAGAGCTGCCCCGGTGTTGTTACCTGCAGTCCAGCTCCAGGCTTCACCACTCCTATCCGCTTTCCCCTGCTCTCCCACCACTCTCCAGGCCACTTTTCATTCACGTCATAAAGGAACAATAAGAATTTCCCAGAGTGTTTTGTTGCTCTGCTGGTTTTATGACAGGTAGTTGGACTTCATGTTCCTGTGAGTGCCTGGTGGCTGATGGCTGTCGGTCTCAGCAACTCTGTTGTTATCCAGGGTGTAGTGAGGCTGCAGGTGTGTTCCACATTGTGCTCAGGCCCACGTTAGTAGTCATGACATCACAAATTACTTTCACTGAGGACGCAAATGTAACATGCTGCACAGTCAAGATGGAAGTGATTATATAAGACGTGCACATTCATCTGTCTCCTAAATTAATCATTTAGCTAAAGTCTTCATCTTTAGGTGTAGGTAGAGTTGATTTACATACATGCACGATGATGTAAGGGGCAGCTTGTGAGAAAATTCTTGGGTGAGAAATCTTGATCACCGCTGTGAGTGCGCCTGTCCCACAGCCAAGGAGAAATAGAATGTGCCCTCGCCATTTTCAGAGCAGAAGGACATTGTGGCAGTTACCTTCTCATTGCTGGAACAAAGCACTTGGTAAACAGCACCTGATGAGAGAAAAGGTTTTATTTTGGTGCACAGTCTCGAGGGAACACATGGCATGAGCAGAGGCTGGGCACCACCTCTACGACCACGGCAGGTAGAAAACAGCAGCAGGTGAGCGAGTCGATTTCTGGCAAGGGGGAGCTGGCTGTAACACCCCTAAGCTCACCCCCAATAACACACCTCCTCCAGCAAGGCTTCCCATCCTAAAGTGCCACCAGCTGGAGACCAAGCCTCCAGAACACATGAGTTTATGGGGGACATCTGGTTCACACCACCACAGACACTTTGCCCTGAAAAACAAGCACCTTTTCAGAGCTGGACTCGAGGTACAATCCATCAAAAATAGGCTGACACTTGTCAGAAGGACCTGTGTAGAAAACAGAGACGGTAGCTGTCCCCCTAGCTGTCCTTGATCTGCCCATCCAGGAGGTGAACATGTGTGCGCAGGCAGACGAGTGTGTGCACAAGCATGGGTGTACTCGTCTGCAGAGAAAAATGAGAGCAACTCATGGCCTGAGCTTGCAGCCTAACAGCAATGGCTCCTGCAGGCCTCTGTGGCATCGCCCTGTCCTGCCCTTATTAGAACCAGTGAGCATAGTTTGAGCTTTTGCCATCTGAGAGCCTGGGGCACTGGCATTTGAAGTTGTTGGTTAAGGGAAATGAATACGCTTTGGAAGCTCAGTGTTTGGCCAGCAGGGCTGGTACTTTAGTGTAAACGTTGAGAAATGTGATCCCGGTTTCCTCCTGCACACGACACTGCTGAGCTGTGCAAACTTTCCTGGAGAAGGAGGTCAGGTCTGCTGAGTCCCCAGAGTGCCCCAAGGCCTCCTGGAGAAGCCAAGGAGGGCAGCAAGCTGGTGGCCAGACCTAGGGTCCCCCAGGAAAGCTTGCAGAGTGTGAAGAGAGGAAGGATGGGGTGCTGACCTGTCACTAAGCCTCCAGACAGTGAGCTTTGTGACCCCGGTTGCTCCAGCCTGTACTGGTCCTGTTAACGGCAGATGTTGAGATCAACTACCTCTCACCCAAGCTCACTTTTCAGGTTGGTTGAAAGGGTCTGAACTCCTCTCTAGTGGACTTAGGCAAGAATAATATGCAGACGTTCTTTGAGAAATCCAAGATCTCAAACTTCACCGGAGAGCCTAAGCCAATGAAAGAAGAAGGTGGGGGCAAGGGGGCCGGGCGTGGCAGTGCACGCCTTGAGGCAGAGGTAGGGGGATCACCCTGAGTTCAAGGTCAGCCTGAGACTACATAGTGAGATCTAGGTCAACTTGGATGAGAGCGAGACCTTGATAAACATTTTGGTTGGAGGGCCCTTTTTTAATTATAGTTCATGTCCTGCCATAAGAGATTTAAAGCACCAAATCTCTGGTGCTAAATCTTAGCAGTGCTCTGAACAAGGCATGACACATTTCACTGAATGAAGGAACACAAGTGAGTAGGTGTCTCTCTTCCTTAGCAGTTATGGTGACATAGGAAAAATCTGTGTTAAAAAAAAAAAACCCAATATGTGGATATATGAGAATAACCACTTTTACTTATTTTTAAAAGTTTTATATATATATACGCATATATATAATTATATATTTGAGAGAGAGAGAATGTGTGTATATGGGCATGTCAGGACCTCTAGCCACTATAAATGAACTCCAAATGCATGTGCCACTTTGTGTGTCTGGATTTATGTGGGTACAGGGGAGTCAAACCTGGACTGGCAGGCTTTGCAAACAAGCACCTTTAACTGCTGAGCCATCCCCCAGTCCTATATTTAAAAATTTTTATTGACAATTATGTTTTTAGAGAGAGAGAGAGAATTGGCGCTAGGGCCTCAGCCACTGAAGTTGAACTCCAGACGTTTGCAGCACTAGTGGTCATGTGCATCCTTGCACTTGCCTCACCTTTGTGCATCTGGCTTATGTGGGATCTGGAGAGTCAAACATGGGTCCTTAGGCTTCACAGGCAAGCTCCTTAACCACTAAGCCATCTCTCCAGCACCATTGACAATTTTTATACATGCATATGATGTATTTTGAATACAATCCCTTCCCATTACCTTCTCTTGTTCCCCCTCCCCTCTCCCCTTTCATCAAATCTCTTCTTCTCAACTAGTCCATCTTCTACTTTGATATGTTTTTCCTCTGGTGTATGTACATGGATGTAATAACTCACTAAGTATGGCTGTCTGCAGAGCATGACGGGGGGACTCTTTACCAGGGGCCCCACCACTGAAGAAGATGTCTTCCACTTCCCCAGCAGCCATCGACTCCCAAAAATTCCTCAGGAAGGGATGAGGGCCTCATGTCTTCCTCCATCATACACGACGGAATGTTGATGGGCCCAGTATTGTGCAAGCAACATGAGGTCTTGAATGCAGTGACCACTCATGACCAGAGACAGTGCTCCAGAGCACTCCCCTTGTCCTCTGGCTCTTAAATTCTTTCTGCCCCTTCCTCTTCAGAGCTCCCTGAGTCTTGGAGGCAGTGATGTCAATGTCTCATTTAGTGCTAAGCACTCAACAGTTATTCTCAGTACTTTGATGAGAGTCTCTCAAATAATTGGCCTTTTTTTTTTATTTTTTATTTTTTTTGGTTTTTCAAGGTAGGGTCTCACTCTGGCCCAGTCTATCATCTACATTCTAATGGGATTACTGGGTTTTGCTGGCCATCTTTTAAGTCTATCATCTACATTCTAATGATCACTGGGTTTTGCTGGAATTTTCCCGGTGTTGTGTGTGCCTGCATGGGCCAGGGCATTAGAGCATCTTTCTTCATTACATAAAAATCTGGCTACTTAATTTTCTATTTAAAATTTATACTTTTGGGTTCAGTTTCTAGTTCCTATTAATGGTTGTAGGTCATGCACACTTTTGAATTAGGTAACGGGTTCTGGCAGAGGCCAGGATAGAGGGGAGTGTCTGTTTTGGCAGCATGGTGCACTGAACAGTATAGTATGAGACTTTCTATTCCACAGGGCTGGAGAGATGGCTCAGTGGTTAAGGAACCTGCCTGCAAAGCCTAACAACCTGGGTTCAATTCCCCAGTATACATGTAAAGCCAGATGCACTGTGGCACATGCATCTGGAGTGCATTTGCAGCTGCTAGAGGCTCTTGACACGCCCATTCTCAATCTCCTCTCTCTGCTTGCAAACAAATAAATAAAAACATCTAGAAAATTGTTTTTTACTCCTATTTTATCAGTTTTCATTGCTTTTCCAGGATGCTTTCTGTTCTGATACTCCTGCTGCTTTAATGAAATTTCTCTTTCCCTTTTTCTTGTCCTTTCCTGTAGATCTATCAAGTTCAGAAGGTAGGCTCTTTGCTCTTCCTTTTCTCATTTGCATGTGCTGGTTTGTGCCCATACCAAGGCCTGGCCTCCCACAAGCCCTCCAGGCATTGAAGACACTCTCCGCTGCTTGCCCTGCTTTGTTCACGCCTCTGAGGAAGAATGCTTCAGTCCGTGTCCAGCAATGGACAACAGCAGTCATACTTCCCTCAACCCAGTTTTCTCAAGGAACTAGAAAATATCTCTGGGGAAAAAATGAATTATAACACAAAATCACATTTCAGAATTGGAGGAATCAGTTGAAATCATATAAAAATCATATAAAAAGAGAAAAATTGTCTTTCCAAATAATGCCAGTGTAACTTATCACACATTAAGAGACTGTTGGACTGGATGTGGCAGCACACCCCTACAATCTCAGCACTCAGGAGGTTATGTAGGAGGATTGTCATGAATTTGAGGCCAGCCAGGGATGCATAGTCAGACGGACTAGTATCCAGTCTGGGCTATTAGTGAGGGAGCCCCGAAAGTCCTTGCAGAGAACAGATGCACAGTTTGGTATAGACATGTCTGCGGTTACGGGAAGATTGATGGGGCGCAGGAGGCAGACTGCATTCTCTGCTGGCCACGGGCTGCTGGGCCTGTTGGCTTCTCTGGAGCCATAGCTGTTTCTGAGTCAGGCCCCTCCCACTTCAGTCGGGCTCTTGCTTCCCTCTGCCTGACTGTCTTCTGAGGCCTAAACTATGCTGGGGCCACCCACCTACTTTGTGGTGCTCTTCCTTACAGACTGATGTGGACATGCAGTGAGGATTATAGCTGCTGTATAATACTGCTTCTCATTTTTATCAAAAATGATGTATAGTGTTTAGTGTTTGAATACATATATACTAGAACAAAAGAAAAATATGAAAATAGAAAAGCTGGTAATACAGACTTCTTTTGGAACACTCATTGA
This sequence comes from Orientallactaga sibirica, assembly GCA_036365145.1. NCBI lineage: Eukaryota > Metazoa > Chordata > Mammalia > Rodentia > Dipodidae > Orientallactaga > Orientallactaga sibirica. The sequence goes on along the minus strand of JAEOAD010000044.1, from coordinate 17,753,725 downwards.
GAATTTATATGTTCCCTCTATGTTAAAAATGCTTAATTAAGCAAGCCTGGAGGTGTAGAATTATAATCTCAGCTACCAGGAAGACTGAGGCAGGAGGATCATAAAGTCAAGGCCTGCTTGAGCAGCTTACTGAGACCTTGTCTCCAAATAAAAATTAAAAAAAAAAAAAAAAAGCTGGACATGGTAGCACATGCCTTTAATCCCAGCTCTTGGGAGGCAGAGGGATCACTGTGAGTTCAAGGCCATTCTGAGACTACATAGTGAATTCCAGGTCTCCCTGGGCCTGAGTGAGATCCTACCTTGAAAAAAAATTAAAAATAAAAAGACTGGTGTAGCTGGTGGTAGAGCACTTCCCTAGAATGTGTAAGGCCCTGGGTTCAATTAACAATACTATACAAAAGAAAGAAGGAAGAAGTAATAGAAAAACACATATTTCCCCCTAATCTTTTTAATTAAAAGAGGAGATTAATGTAAGAGAGGAGCGAGGAGCAAAGGCCCTGAGGGTGGAGGCAGCTGTATTGCAAAATAGCTTTACCCTAAGGATTCCCGGAGACTAGTTAAAGCATGACTTGGGAAAGTTCTTTCTTTCCTTTCCTTTCTAAGATCTTATTCCAAAGGGAATGAGATAGTGTGTTCTAAGCCAAGAACATGGATTCAAACTGACCCAATGACATTTTCCACCCTGGAAGTGGTCATATGAGCCTTTTATAGTCCCAGAGCAAAAGAAAGTCATCAATCCGTGTACTTATCAAATACATGGGTGGGAGGTTACAGCAAAGCAAAGCAATCTGTACAGTAGGTCTCAGATGCTATCTGACGACATTCTTTGCTTTTGGATTGGTGGCAGCCAGGGGTAGGCTGTGTTAATGTGTTCCAGAGGCTTTACTTGATAGTTAGGTCAGATACTGGGGCGGATGATAAACAGTTATGAAGGGAACTAAGCTAACCCAAGATAATTTTATCTGGATGTGCAGTGTCCAGCTCTCCAAGGTCAGAGCTGTCCTCAGTGGGCTGCAGTCTTCCTCACACATGCACTGTCCCCGGAGCCTGAACTCTTCTGCGTGGGCTTGTCCTGTTCATTGGCTTACACACAGCATTCAGTTCCCTCTCCTGAGTTCTCCTCTCCCAAGAGAAAGCAGCCAACCATTTTAAAAATTACCTTGTGCTTCTCTGGCACCCAGTTTTACAAATTCTGTACAAGATTGTAGTGTGTGGAACGTCACATCAGTTTTGTAACATGGAAGGCTGGTTGGCTGCTCTTCTTGGAAGCTATGGGAAAAGCGTGACCAGAGCCCAGCCCATCTGGTAGGCTCTGCAGCCTGGGTTCCTACCTGAGCCTGGGCTCTGACCTGCTTTTTTCTGTCTAACTTGGATCCCCATGGCTTAGATTGGGAAGGTAAAGCCAGGAACCGTTTACTACAATTTTCTTCCTGCCCAAAGACCTCCTCTGTACATACCAGGTATGTCTGCATCCATAGTAAGCCGTAAAGATGGCCAAAGGGGGTACATGGTCAGGCTTGCACGGGCACAGACATCAACAGCTGGAACATGTGAAACCCAGGCTCAGCGCCAGCTGCTCCCCTTCTCCATCTTGAGCAGCTTCGTGGGTTGGCTGTCAGCTTGTGCTTGCAGACAGCGCTTACTCCTTCTGCATGTTTTACCCTGAAGGTTGAGCAGCTTCAGAGGGGCCCCGCGGTGCTCCTGGACTAGGTTTGCCTTCCCGATCTCTTTAGAAGCCAGCCTTCCAGGGCTCCCATGGCCAGCAGGGATGGAGTGGCCCAGCAGACCACTTCCCACCCTCAGCACACACGGCTGCTCGGGTGGCTGCATCCTCCGCAACGTCACAGTGCGGTGCTTTGCCTAGCATGCTGCCTCCACCGTGTGGCTTGGGCGGCAGGTGGGAAATGCATGGAGAAGATTCTTGTGCCTTTGCTGGTTAACTTCTTGCCTAATTTTCTTTCCCTTCTGTCTATAGAAATATTATGGGCTGGATACGAAGTGGGGTGACATCGAGCAATGGATGGTAGGCCTCGAATGTAGTTTTCAGACTTAAGTAGTTTATATTTAATTCTTACTCAGTTTAATTATCCTGGTAGATTCCTGTTGCACTGTAATGTGATACTCAGAGCTTCCCTTCCGGCTCTTCTGCATCTGGTCCTGCACTGCTTACGTCTCTAGACTTAGCCTGCTTAGAAACAGGCCGGCCAGACATGTGTCCTGTGCACTCTGATATCTCCAGACGAGCAGCTTGTGAGGTCTCACCACATTGCCTCCCCATTTTCTTGGCTCAGGAACTTCTCTGCTAAGGGACTGGGTCTGAGCACATGTCCCCTAGAGCAAGAACTTTCCAGAGAACTTCAAGTTAATCATCATCACACCTCACTGTGTTCGAGTTGCAATCAGAAGGGGCCATAGGCTGTTTCCTCCTCTGCAGATAGCCAGGTGTTCCATCGCCCCATCCCCACACCCACGCACCTCCACTACTGGGTCCTCTCATCCATGCCCACCAGCCAAGTCACTGCTCTTGAGAAAACTTTGTCCCCGTTTCCACCTGTTTTCTAGGACAACCTTCCTGCCTTCCAGGGCAGGTGAGAGCCAGCTTGTGTCTTAGAACACTTGCTTCCCCCCACCCTCTCCAGATCAGGAGCAGTGCCCATGTGGTGAGGCTCCGGAAGGGGCCTTGTAGTGCTTCCTGCTGGCCCCCAGAGCAAGGCTTAGCTCTTTTCGTGAAGTCACCCACTTCCCCCCAGGGCGGCTGTTCTCTTTGACAAGGGCATGGGAGAGCCTGGCCAGGATGGGAAGCCCTGGTCCGTCAGTGCTCCTCAGGGAGCTGCAAGGCCATCCCTAGCGTCTCGGAAGCTGTGCGCGATCCAAGAGAGCGAGAAGCTCTTCACTGACGCTGCAGTGAGCGCACGCTTCCTCCGTTCAGAACCCGACCACGTTCAACCTGAGCCAGCCAGTGCCCCCCACCCCCGCCCCCGCCCCCGGCACAGGTATTTTTATCAGGTCTGAGAAGATGTGTCCCATTGTGTAGGCCCCCGAGAAAGCGGAGCCGGGAACCACAGTGGAGAACAACGTGGGCGATGAAACACACCCGCTTCAGAGATGTCCACATGAAAAACTGTCCTGGAATCCCCAAGATAGCACAGACAGGGTGACCTCCTTGACTGGGGTCTCTGTGGAGATGACTTATCTTCTGATTCCCAGAGCAGGAGGGTCAGATTCTGAGTGTGAGGGGAAGCGGGTGGACCAGATCCTAGACCTCCTTTCTGCCACAGCATGTGTGCACTGCTGCTTTTAAAGCCACAGAATGTACCAGTTGTTTGTATACTTAAGAACCTCCCTGTAGGAGGCATTCCCCCTCCCCCCGGTGCTTTAGTTGGAGCCTTTCAACAAAAGCAAAGAAAATATTGATTTGACATTTAGATCGGAGTGCTGGATTGTGTTGCAGTGGGGCTGTTGTAGGCATTCTGCTGTGCGTGTCTCTAACCTGTTCCTCCTGTGCCCTGTCGCTGTGGTAGGAGGACAGCGAGCGTTACTCGCGCAGATCCAGAAGAAGCACATCGGTCAGTACCACGCGCCCTCACTCCCTGCGCATTTGCTTGGAAGTATGTTTGTTTTGGGATGAAATAGATGCGGTGCTTATGAGAGACATGTACTAACCCTGATATTAACCTAAACAAAGAGTGTAAGGTCAGCCTTCAGCGTTTTGGCCTAAATTCAGTGAGGAGAGAGTGTTTTAGAATTTTTATCATTGTTGTTTTTGCGGTACTGGGTCTCATGCATGCTAGGCAATGCATTCTAACACTCAGCTGCATCCCTCACCTTGTTAAGGAAATATTAGAATAGTGATATATTTATTACACTCTTAAAGCTGTTTATGCTATTGAAGAATAATTTGCATGGTGATACACATTGAGGCTATTGATGACTTACAAGTTAGCTGTGACATACATGGTGCTGCCTTAATGAAACTACTTTAAATCCAAGTCCCCATGCATAGTTGTAGGGGAATGGAGGTGTGCTGAGGACCTGGGCTCATGTCCCCTCAGCGAGCTTCAACATGTGGGTGCCCCTGTCTCACGGTCCTGCCTCACAGCTGTGCTCTCGCCCTGTCTTCCCATAGGCGTCCGATGAAGATGAGCGCATGTCCGTGGGTAGTCGCGGCAGTCTGAGGGTCAGTAACAGTGGTTGTTTCTGCATGGCACCGTGTGTTGGCCAAGTCCTTTGCTTTTCCATCCCTGCATTCTCCTTCAACCCACCCTCCCCATGGTCTGCTAGTCCACGCCTAACTGGATCGAATCAGAGAAAGTCTGGCTTTGTGGTGGTCGTTCCTGAAGAGTGGAAGTCATCATTTTTCAGGATTTTTCCACATCACAAAACTGCCAAGCCTCAGTTAACAGTTGTCTCAGAGCTGCTGCTGTGATGGACAGAGAGGAAGGTGAAGGCACACAACCCCCTTGAGCAAGCCTGCATGCCTCCTTACCTCACTGCCCAACAAACTTCGTGACCACCAGGTGATTTTCCTGTGATTCCTGGAAGCTACCTGGGGGAAAGGGCAATTCACCTTCGGAAACCTGGTGGTTTTGGTTCTGAGTGTGTGCACATGCATGCGGGGGAGGCCAGGGGTTGGCACTGGGTGTCTTCCTCAATTGCTCTTCACCTTGATCTTTGAGACAGGGTCTCTTTCCAAACCTAGAGCTCATCTGATTCAGCTAGTTTAGTTAGCCAATGAATCCTGGGGATTCACTGCGTTCACCTCTCCAGTGCTGGAATTACAGGGGAACATCACCGTGTCTGGTATTTTACATGGGTGCTGGGGATCAGAGGTCAGGTCTTCACAAGAATTTTACTCATTGAGCAATCTTTCCAGCCCCAGAAACCTTTTGTTGTTGTTGTTGTTGTTGTTGTTTTGTTTTATTCCATATTTTTATTTATTTGCAACCAGAAAGAGAGAATGGGAGTGCCAAAGCCTCCAGTCCCTGCAATTGTGGGTACTAGGGAATCGAACCTGGGTTGTTAGGCTTTGCACATAAGTGCCTTAACTGTTGAGCCATCTCTTCAGCCCAGAAACCTTTTTTTATTAACTTCAGTGAAAGACCAAGAGCCTCACACACGCCAGGCAAGCACTGACACTGAGCTAAATCCCCATCCCTCCCTCCCTCACTTGAAAGCTCATCTTCATTGATGGTTTATGGTTAATAAGTATGAATCTGTGCTTTTCTTTGGACATCCCAAAACCATTTATCATTCTAGAAGAAGTTACATGTCCTGGGAAGTCAAGTAGAGAAGTTGTTTTAATTTTGCAAGTTAATCTGAGCCTGCCTGTTGAACTTGCTACAGATTGAAAAGACATCTCACTGCTAGTGACAACTAGATCTCAAAGTAGCCACTCTGTTTTGCATAGAGCTCAACGCTGGCCTGTCACCACAGTTAGGTCACACCTTTTACCCCTTGACTGTACATGTACCAGGTGTGCATTTAACTCGTTGTTTATAGCAGTAAACTGTCCAGATGTAGCTCTGTCCTGGGCCTCTAACCACTGTGCTATTGTGTCCTTTTGCCAAAATCAGAGCCCGTGGTTCTGCTGGGCAGGTGTGGTTACCATGTGGAGTGGTTGAGGTTCTAGGTTGCTGTTAGGAATCTTCTCCCAACTAGCTTTTGTGATGCAGTTGTTACTTCCTCATGGGTCCTGTGACACAGTCCTCTTTAGAGGAAGGAAGATTAGATTACAAGGAAGATTATGTAACTGCAGTAGCATAAACGCACCGCCCAGCTTGCAACATCTGTGGCCAGCCATGGACATCACAGTTGTTGGAAGGTCCTGAAGGCCCAGCGTTTGAAACAAAGGGAAGGAAGTGCGTTTTGGTACCAGGCGAGTGACTGTCAGAATAGCTGAGAACTGATCTTGGGGTTTAGCCTCCAGGGGGACAGCAGTGACTTTGCCAAGTGAACTTTTGCCAGAAATGATAAGCAAAACCTGATGACTAGTGCTTGGAGATAGAATAGGAGGAGAGAGATTGAAAGAGAATCTGAGCCTCTATCGGAAAGCGCCAGCTTCTCTGTGGTCTTCCTGAGCTCCCGCAAGACTGGGTATGCACTCAGGGATCTCCCGGGAAGAACATTACTGTCTTGAGATTCTCCTAACCCCAAAGAGCTTGCAACAGTTGTAGCATCAATAAGCATTATGGGTCTGGTGATGTAGTTCAGTAGAGTGCTTGCCTAGCATGCACAGAGTCTTGGGTCCATTGTCAGCACCACGTAAAGCAGGCATGATGGGGCACACCTGTAATCCCAGCACTTGGGAGTTAGAGGTAGGAGGACCAGAAGTTCAAGATTACCCTCGGCTACATAGCAAGTGTGAGGCCAGCCTGGACAACATAAGATCCTGTCTGAAAAAAAATAGAGAAGAAAGGGAAGGAGGAAAGAGGGAGAAAAGAAAGAAGGAAAGAAAAGCTCTCATTTCACTTTCAGTGGTCTTAACCAGGAGTGAGTTGAGTCTTGCTAGACACTTTTCTCTACCAAGATTCACAGTATGTTTGTTTTAGGTCTGAAGTTTCACATAGGAAGGTCACAATTAGCAAGCTAATGAGAGAAGGTTAGTCATTGGCTTTCCCCTTTTGGGTAGTTTGCCACATCACTCTTCCCTGGGATGTACTTGACCAAAAAAAAATAGACTTTTTCAAAAACCACAGAACTTGAAAACTTGGATCCTAGAGATAAAAATCAAACTTGCTAGTTTCCATACATGTAATACAAGCCCAGAGCCCTTGAGGCACTGAAGGGGCCAGCTCAGGGTCACAGTTCACAGTGATAGTGACCGCTCCTGCAGGGGCTCTCTCTACATGCTAGGTGCCCCAGAGCTCTGTCCCCCACTGTTTGGTGCAGTTAGGAAAGGAAGCCTGACCACCCTGCTAAACAAAACACATCTTGCTGTGTCCATGGAGGGTCAGTTTGTGCTGGCTTAATATATTTCAATATTCTGAAACCTTTGCTTTGAATTTACAAGAGATCATTTGTTTCTGAACTTCCAAAACTCTGTCCTACATTCAGCTGGCAGGGATGGTCAGCCCTCAGAGGCTGAGGGCGTTTTATTGTCCTGGTGTCTGTATGGATGGTCCCCTTACGAAATCTAGACTTTTGGATATCACACATTTTAATTTTCCTTATTTAAAAACTGATAAAGATACATCTGTAAACCTTTCCCTAATTTAATTAGGATGTATTCCATTGAGGAAATGGCTCAAGTGGACTTGTAGTTCGTGAGCTATAGCAGATGTTACTGCATAGCCATTACTTACTGTTCTTAGATTTTTATGGTTCCTATCATTCCAAGATATATAATTCTTTTTAGAAATATATGTAGCATCTTAATAAGTCATGAAAACTGGGTTTATCCTAAGATTGGAGGTTGCTTGATTATCTTTGTGTTTTACTTTGCTCCTAACTTTATTTTTGGCCCTCTCTTCTCTGTTTTCCTCTTTCATCCCTATTTGAACAGGCACAGCCTGAGCTGGAGTATGCGAGTCCCTACGCCTGGGTGAGGTGGTCAGATAAACTTGCTGTGTGATCCTAACTGTGTGCTGTGACAGAACCTTCGGTGTTCCACTAACCTCCTGGGTGCTTTTCAAAAGAGCCACGTGTAGTCACCCTGGCAGGCAGTGTGAGGGCAGGACTCCTTCTAGAGTGTGCCATTGTCCTCCTGGGGTCCTGCCCTGTTGATGAGCCCCAGGGCCTAGATCTCCTTCACCAGCAGCCCTGGGTGCCAGTTACTGTCCACACACTATGGGCTCCTCACGGAATCCATGTCTTTTAAGAGAATAAATGTGAAGTCATGTAGTCTGTCACAGAGGACCACTGTGAGGACTTTCTTTACATTGCAGAGTTATTTGGCAAAGTCTTCCATGTTGACAGTGATGGTTTAGGATACAGCACCCAGGTCTGCAGCCCACGTGGGGCTGGATGGAAGAGCAGTGCACAGGACTTCCCACTGCAGCCACTCAAGCCTAGAGAGGCCAGCCAGCCAGCACCAGCAGGAAGTCCAGTACATGCCATTAGGAAGGGCCCTTCAGAGTGCCTCCTCCTTTCCAAGGAGGCACATTTCCAGACTCACTAGTAGATAAGCGCTGTGGCCATTCTTCTGTCCTCTGGTGAAGTCAGTGAATCGGCACCTGTCTCTACATTGTTGCTGTTTTACATTAACGTCAAGGCGCTTCTAATGGTTAGTCCCTGGGATGAGTCCACGTTAGCAGTGGTCAGGGACGCATTTTTGGATTTCATTTCTCAGTGTGAGTCTTTTTTTTTTTTTTTTTAATCGGTTTGAATGCATCAAGTATGCCACTCACAAGTGTAGACTAACCTTTCTTGTTTTGTTTCTCATTTTAATGTCCCTTGACTTGTATAGAAAGACAGCTAATATTATAGCTCAGAAAAGCTGACAGCTGACTTTGCATGGTCCTATGGGAAAACCTCCTGCTTCAGATGTGGCATTACAGTGGCTAGATTCTGTGTGGACACAATCACCATTAGAATAACTGGTTTTGATGGGGCATTGGCTCATCTTTTATCTGCTAGAAGAAACTGCTCCCCTTAGCATCCCCAGCACTGGGCTTGCTAACAGCTCAGTGAGGTTCTGTGTGGGAGGTTCACCTGAAGAGCCCATTAAAATGCGGATTCTTGGGCTCCACGCCCAGGGATTCCAGTTTCCTAGGTCAGGTGACCATGGGCACCTTTTAAAGCTGCACAGTGAGGAGTCTGGGAAAGAACTCTGTGGAGTCAGACTCATTGTGTGGCAGAGAGCTGGCTTGACATGAAGTAGCCAGGCTACCTGTGAGCTTTTTGCTGTAATATGTTGACAGTCACTTGTCACCTCTCTTATGTCCATTACAAACAGCCTCACCCATCTTTATTAGAAAAGTCATCTGAGTCATGATTGTGTTCATTTCTTCTAGAAACTAGTTTCACAAAAGCAGCAAGTGTGTGTGTGTGTGTGTGTGTGTGTGTGTGTGTGTGTGTGTGTGGGGGGGTGCGGGTGGGGGAGATGGTTTGGTGGATAAAGCACTTGCTGTGCAAGCCTGAGGGCTGAAGTTCAGATCCCCAGCACCCATGGAAATGCTGAGTGACTATGACAAAAGCCACCTGTGTTCCCAGTGCTTGGGAGGCAGCGACAAGGGATCCATCTCTAGGGAAGCTGGCAGCCAGACTAGCCCAGTCGGTAAGCTCTGGGTTCAAGTGAGACCCTGTCTCTGTTTCAGTAAATAACGTGAAGAGTGATAGAGAAAGATACTTGGTGTTAAACTCTGACCTCTACATGCACGCATGCACATGAATACACACAAAACACATACATTCAAAAAAATGTAAGACAAGGCTGGGCATGGTGGCGCATGCCTTTAATCCCAGTACTCGGGAGGCAGAGGTAGGAGGATTGCCATGAGTTTGAGGCCTCCCTGAGACTGAATTCCAGGTCAGCCTGAGCTAGAGTGAGACCCTATCTCGAAAAAAAAAAAAATCAATTAAAATAATGTAAGACAAACGAGAGATTGAGGTCTAAAATGCACAAGTCTTTGACCTGTTTCTGTGTCACATAACTGAGCCATTGAAGACACAGAGGAAGAAGAGTAAAACTACCTCCAAGGGTTTTCCATTGAATTAACCTCAGAACAGTGTTAGTGTTGCTCAGAGGATTTCCTGTCTGATGTGGAAAGATTGCCACAGACTCATTTATTTCAATACTTCAATGTTTGATTTCTTTTTTGAGCTGTGGCAAAAGTAGGAGCATAGCTTATAATTGAGGCTCCACGAATCTGGGGTTAGAGCCTGTCTGGAAATTCCAGTACTAACCCTGTGTCAGCATCATGACTGTATGATAGCTGAGCAGACCGACCCCCACCACCTGCAGTAAGGATCCGCGCCGGGTGCCTCCCATCTGCTCATGGGCTCCCAGTGTCCCTCGGGGCTGCTGTTCTAGGCATACAAGTGAATCTCCTGCACTCCTCACTGTGGCCCTGTAAAGTGTATATGATTGTGCAAATTTTTGCAACCGTGAAAGTGCAAATGGATTGAATGACCTGTTCACGGTCACATGACAGACTTTGCACACTGGACCAGATCTGTGGGCTGCTCTTTCCTGTTTGATCTCTGGGGCTACTTTTCTAGATGCTTGACAGCTCCTATCTTGAATCAGCAATAGTCTTTGTAGACCCAGTAGAGCATGCTCAGAAAGCCCTTGCTCTGACTTAGGCACAGGAATGTCCAACCTGTGGGCAGCATGTGTCCCAGGATAGCTGTGACTAAGGCCCCACACATTTGTAGATGATGAAGTCACATCACAATATCAAAAAGTTGGGGGCTGGAGAGATGGCTTAGTGGTTGAGGAACTTGCCTGTGAAGCCTAAGGACCCAGGTTTAGTTCCCCAGAACCCATGTAAGCCAGATGCACATGGTGGTGCAAATGCATCTGGAGTTCATTGGCAGCTAGAGACCCTGGCACGCCCATATATTTATTCATTCTCTCTCTCTCTCTCTCTCTCTCTCTCTCTCTCTCTCTCTCTCTCTCTCTCTCAAATAAAAATAAAACATCTGTAAAGTCTTTTTAAAAAGGTGGACCCTCCCATAGAGGAAGAAGAGAAGAGAGCAAGGCCAATGTTTAGCATCCCCGGCCTTTTTCTTCTTCTCCTGAAGGACAAATGGTATCCTCAGATTTCAGCTTGGAAAATACAGCAGAGGCTGGATGAGCGGAAGACTGCTCTGGGGTTTGCCCCCAGCAGATAGCTCTGTCTTAGTGAACATCTGTTTATAGATTGAATGGACACTATTTCCGCATCTTACCTACTCAGTTTCGTATGGGGGTGGCTTTCCCAGGCTGTAGCTTGAGCCAATCCCTGAAGTTAACTGAGAAGGGACCAGTCACTGCCCCCTGGCCTGGCCTCCAGCCTTCCACAGCTCTTCAACCTGGGAGAGCGCTGTCAGACGCTGAGCCTCGCTGCACAGGAGGGACCTGAGACAGTGCCCTGAGGCTGGAAGCCGGATTTGCTTGGTGTGCGGCTTCTCCTGGGGCGCAGTGGGAGGAGAGGAGGCGCTGGTGTTTGTTCTGTCCTGGGCCTGTCATTCATTCCCGCCATCTCAGCTCTGTTTATTCCCGCTAACTGCTCCTCGCTGCTTGTGCCTGTGTCTTCATGTGTATACTGACATCACCTTTCTCTCTTCTTCACTGAAACAGAATAATGGTTATGATGGGGAGTTTTACGGATCACAGTCCCTGAGTAGAAGATCCGGCAGGGTTAGTACAATACACTTGCATGGCACGAAACTCAAGCAGGTTGCTTCAAAGCTTTTCAAATGTATTGCTAGCTTTACTTTTTACTCTTTTTGTTTTCATACTTCCTTTTTTTTTTTTGAGCACATTCTACCATTCTCAGACTGTTGGTGTTCCAACATTCTTAGCATGGCTAACATACTGGATGTTACTATAAGGGGTTGCTGGTGATCAGCACTTCTAATTACTCATGGCTCTCAGTGTGTGTATGATGTGTTGTTTGTAATCCACTTTCACATGGACATAAGCCTGGCCTCTTCACAATTCTCCTCATCTTTCAGTTACTGTTTTAATGTTCATCTTAAAGACATATGTCCCAGTGCCTGCATTTTCCTGATAATGGAAGGGAATTGAATTCTAATGCTTGGAATGCTCATGGCTGAGGGGGAGCAACCAGGAACCCTAGAGAAGTCGAAGCAGCTGCAGGGAGGGAGGGAGGCTGGAGCCGGAAGGTGGGGAGTGCAACTCTGGAGAAGGCCTGGGCTTTGTCAAGGATGTGGCTGCCCAGCATTTCACAGGGTTAATTAAGCTGCACAGGCCTATTCTGGATTCTGAATTGAGTGATCTCATACCTTCCTTTTTTCCTTTTAGTAATGAATTTTCTTGCGTAAAATTTAATTTATTTTGATTATGTTAAGATAATATGTATATGCTTCAATTATAATTTTATGATTCTAGGATTCTAATTTTTTTCTCTACTACCACACACACACAGAGAGAGAGAGAGAGAGAGAGAGAGCTTTCCAAAACTGGCAGAGCAGGTTGCTTGAGCCTGTGAGGGTGGCCTGTGGTTGCATCACATTCCCTCTAACCTTTACTCATTCTAGACGTTCGCAGCCTCTCACTTCAAACCTTATATTGCCCTTCATGCTGACTCCTGCTGCACCCCAGGGACAGGAGCCCGGGTGATGGTGATGGTGATGCTGACAGCTCGGTGGTGCTGCAGGTCTGCACTACTAGACAAGAGCTGCAGCATTTCTGGTGGCTGGTAGACCACTATTGACTAATTGGTGACCTCTTCCGTGCTGTTGTTTTACCACAGTTGACACAAGGACTCATAGCGGTAGAGGTCACTGTATTGTCTCCAGTCCAGCTGCTCCCCAGTGTCCACTCTTCTCTCGATGGCTAAAGTTGACTTGCCAGCCATCCCACCTCTGGGGCCTCAGGATGACATTAGTTCTGTGTCACACATTTGTCCATATCTTTTAATTTCTAATTTGTAGGTGAAGAGAGTAAAAGTGTGCTTTATGATTTAGTTAAGATTTAGGGTCTGCAGAGATGGCTTAGCAGTTAAAGTACTTGCCTGCAAAGCCTAAAAATCCATTTCAACTCCCCAGATCCCACATAAGCCAGACACACAAGGTGACGCATGAGCATGGTTGCACATGCTCACATGGCACATACGTCTGGAGTTCGATTACAGTGGCTGGAGGCCCTAGTGCACCAATTCTCTCTCTCACTCTTGCTCTCATTATAAAAAAGACCACTCTGTTGGGCTTGTCTCAGAAAAAGGGGGTTGCTGGAGAGATGGCTTAGCAGTTAAAGAGCTTACCTGTAAAGCCCAAGGACCCAGGTTTGATTCCCCAGGACCCATGTAAGGCAAATGCACATGATGGCACATGTGTCTGAAGTTCATTTGCAGTGGCTAGAGGCCCTTACGTGCCCATTCTCTCTGTGTCTCTTCCTCTCTCAAATAAATAAGTAAAAATAAAAAAATATTAAAAAGATTTAGGTAATGCCTCTGTAAATCAAACACCAAAGGGGCTGATTATCTAATTATGCACAGAGTGAAATTGAATGTAAAAGTGATTCTTAAAGTAACCACATAGGGCTGGAGAGATGGCTCAGCAGTTAAGGCTCTTGCCTGCAAAGCCTAAGGACCCAGGTTCAATTCCCCAGGACACATAAGCCAGATATGCAAGGTGGCACATGTGTCTGGAGTTCGTTTGCAGTAGCTAGAGGCCCTGGCATGCCCATTCTCTCTCTATCTGCCCCTTTCTTTCTCTCTCTAATAAATAAATAAATAAAATATATTTCAAAAGTAACCAGACAGCTGAACATGTGGCACATGCCTTTGATCCCAGCACTTGTGGAAGCAGAGGTAAGAGGATCGCTGTGAGTTCAAGGCCACCCTGAGACTACATAGTGAATTCCAGGTCAGCCTGGGCTAGAGTGAGAGCCTACCTCGATAAACTAAAAAAGAAAATAAAAGACAAGAAGAAGAAAAGTAACCAGAGAAAGCAAAGTTTTAAGAATGAAATTGGCTGTATTTGAGTCACACTCAGAGCCCAGAGCTGAAATGCTAAGTATTCTAGGAATAGCCTGGGAAAACAGGGAACAACAATGAGACTAGACAGATAAAACACCACAGCCTGATGGGAGTTTCCTCCAGTAGATGGTTTGCTCTCATGCCACCTTGCCCCATACCCTTTGTTGTCTGATGTTTACAGTGAGCTCTCAAGGCACCTCGGGCCTTCTGTGATAAGGGCCTGGGCTGCAGGCATGGGAGCAGGCTCTCAGCTTCCCCGGCCTCTGTGCCTGAGGCTGAGCCAGAACCCTCACTGGACTGGGCTGGGCTGGGCTGAGCTGAACAAAGGCTGAAAATTTTGCAATGGACAGAATTTCATTTACCTAAGAAGATACACAGTAAGGAATGGTAAGATCAGAAGGTTATTGACAACTTGACATGAGCTTTAGCAATGGACAAACCATGTGGCCTTGCTTGAGACAGCACTAAGACCCAGCTTCGACTCGTGGTGCTAAGGACATCTGCTGTGCGAACCTCAGGCTGGGCTCTGGGCTTCAGGTTGATTGCATCCCTGGGAACTAACACTGGTGTGTCCGTGTTACTCTATATTTGCCTTGTGAATGGACAGGTGGTGCTTGTGGAATTCTAAGGAAGAACTAACTCATCACATAAATTCTTCTTTGGTGCTCAGAATTCCAGCTACAGTGGCGGCAACGGGAGGCTTTCTGCCTTGTCCTCATCCCGGGAGGAGACGTTGGTTGGTTTCCATTTAAATATTTCTCATCCTCTCTGTAGCATGAACTCGTGTGTGTGTGTGTGTGTGTGTGTGTGTGTGTGTGTGTGTGCGCGCGCGCGCACTTGTGGATCCCCTCCTAATACCTATTTTATGAATTTTCATTAGTTAAACATTTGAATAATTAACATGAATTTTTCCCATTGACTTCTCTGTTTATTCCGTGTGAATGAACCAGTGGTGTTCTGGTGTGTGTTGTTTTCCAGTTAGAATTAATCAGAAGGAAAAGATAAGGATGCCTGACCCTTCCTGGAGAGTGTCTGATAGCAGTAGCACTCCTTAGGGAGCACACACGTTGGCCCTTTCTCAGGGGTGGCCTGGCCTTGGAATGAACCCACCCAGTCCAAGCATTTGCACTGCAGAGTGCCTGCGAGGACACTCAGCACATGCTGATATGCACTGATGCAGACAGCTGGGATTTCTACTTATTTTTTTAATACTTTTAATTTGTTTATTTCTGGCATTTTCAGATGTGATTTCTACTTACTGAAATCAGTCGAGTCTGACACATCCTAGCGAAGGTTCATGTTCTCAGTAGAAAGGGGAGAATGGAGTGGGCCCAGATAAGCTGGTGAGATGGGAATTCCCCAGGCTTCCACTCCTTGGATACCAGCTGCCATCTGAGTCTTGGTGTCATGTTAAATGCAGTAAATGGGATGGCTTATTGGAGGCATAGGCATAGGGAGCCCATCTCCTGGGACCTTGCAATGTGGGATTCCACGGTCCCATCTGGTGTCTTCAGTAGAGCGACTTCATTGTCACCCTGAGATGGGGGTGGTCCAGTGCTGCCAGCACAGAAACCAGAGCACCTTGCTTCCCCTTCAGCGACCCTTTAATCTGGGTAAATTATTTTATTCTGAAAAGCCATTAGTTTACCAAGTTGTGTTCCCCAGACTGTGTATCTTCTATGAATCCCAGTGAATCCTCATCACGTAAATGCCCGATGAGGGGCCAGGCAGAGATCATTTCTAGTGAGATAGTTATTACCTAGATGTTGAGATCTCTGCAACTTCCTGGTCTCCCATCACATTTTAAAATTTTGAACTTGAATTGCAAAGACCAAAAAGTCTATGACCTTTTTTGTTGTTAATATTGTCTTTTTTTTTTTAATGTGTGCTAACTCAGAAGTCCTATTCAGTCTGATGTAATAATTTTGTCAGTTAACAAACTCACTTTCCTCTTGAGCCTCCTTCCTTCTCCTGCCTGCCTGTGCATGCGTGTCCTGTGGCGTTACCAACGGCAGTTTTGCCTGAGTTTCCAGCACTGGTATACCTTTGAGATTAGTGGTCTCTGTCCACCTGCCTGATCTGACTGTTTTTCTGATTGCAGGGACTCTTCAGCTCTGACCTCGGGCTCCCCAGTAGCAGCCTTGCTTCCAAACCTCTGTCTTTCCAGAATGGAACCCGGGTCTGTTGTCCCCCTGCCTTGCCTCTTTGCAGTGTGCAGCTCTGGATGGCGGATCTGTTTAGAGGACATTCAGCCTCTTTACGTGCAGTCAACAGAGCTAAGCTCAGGGGTGTTTTGGTTGGCTTGACTAGCTTGCTCCGACTTGTCTCAATCTTTTAAAAAAGTAATTTAGGACCTAATATGGAAAAGTGGACTTTAGGAAAAGGAGATATGAAATGTATATTTTCAAAAGCCCAAGTCCAGAAAATTGGTCTCTTGGGTCTGTCCACTTCCAGCAATTGTTCCCTATTTGGGGTTTCAATTTGCTTTTCAAAAAATATTTTTCTTTTTTAAATGTGTCCAGGAAGCAATTTGCAAAGTTTCTGGGTACACTCTGACTCCTTCATCTTGGAGGAGTGGACAGAGCCGGGCATTTCTTTGGCTCTCTGTCCATTTCCTGTTTTCACAAGGTCCGAGTTCAAGTCCAGCCTAGCTGCTGGGCCTTTGTCACTCTAGATGTGTGGGCCCTATTCCAGCAGCATTTTGCAAGTTGCATTGTCACCTCCAGCTGCTGAGGCACCCATCACCTGGCCACGTGGCTTCCCCTGGCTCTCCGTGTGCTGTGTGCCGTGGAGCCTGTACATGAATTATGACTCCAGCCAGACCTTTGTACCCCAACGAGCTGACTCCATATCCCAGCTTGGCCCCTCAGGTCACCATGTTCTCCTGACATACTACAACCCAAAGCTGCTCAGGCTCCCCTCACAAAATGGTTTAGCATTTGGCCATAACCTAACCACAGCCGCCTGTGTACATTACCATCTCTGCATCCCTTACCTGATGTGTGAGCACTGTGGGGACCATTGTACGCTACGCTGCTCAGAGAATACTGCAGGGAAAGTCTGTGCATGTTTCGCCCAGATACGTTTGGGGTGGGTTTGAGCCCCGAGTGGTTGAACCTAGGAATGCCGAGCCCTCAGGTCAGAGGCTGAGTGTCTCAAGTCCCCCTGGGTGGTGGCTGACCCAGCTCGGTCCAGTCATCGACCTCACCCTCCCTTCCAGCATTACCTGATAATAAATGACTAGATGTAGCCCCACTTCAGAGATGCAGGGGGTGCATCAGTAACCTTAAAGCTAGAAATGTGCCTTTCTCATAAATTTTGGGTTAATATGGGCGTGGTGGTGCACGCCTTTAATCCCAGCACTTGGGAGGGAGAGGTAGGAGGATCGCCATGAGTTCAAGGCCACCCTGAGACTACATAGTGAATTCCAGGTCAGCCTGGGCTAGAGACCCTACCTCGAAAAAAAAATTGGGGGAGGGCTAGCATCTGCCCAATTTCCTAAATCCATGGCATCTTAATTTTGGCTTTTCTTCTCTCCACTGCCAGTAGCCGAGTCATCGTGGTAACTGGGTGTCACAAGGGCCTTAGTGCTGGCATCTGTCGCTGTTTGCTTTAGAGAACTAAACACCATTTGCCTTTGCTTTCTTCCTGCAGCCCTCCTTTCTATGTGGCGCTGCCTGGCCCGTGGGGAGTTACAGGGTGCGTGTGCTCCTACCCCGACCTGCGCATGCGCCGTCTGCCTACCCTGCACTTGCTCAGCGCACAGTGTCTGTGTCCAGCCTGCTGGGGGGACGATGCCTCCACTGGAGCTCACACTTGGTGATGTCTCAGCCCCTTTGCCCGCCCTGGGTTTTCTCTCTCCCTCCTGCTGACAGGAGCTGCCATGCTGCCCCTCCTGTCGGAAGACTCCTGTGTCGGCACTGTTCAGGAGTGGAGCAGTGAGAGTATCTGCTGGTGGAACGATGGATGGCAACCTTAGCAGATACCAATCCACGTGGCCACAGTTCTTTGGAAATTTCCAGTTTTAAATGGGTTCATATGCTGTAAAGGAAACCCAGCTTTCTAAGTGGCTATTCTAATAACTTTTGAATATCCATCACATTACACTGTTGGAAGTTGTATATAAATGGCTGACCAAGCCTGTATGGCCTGAAGGAGAATAGAGAAAACCAACAGAAAGGGACAGATTGATACCACTTTCTGTGGTATTGTGAGCTCCTGCCTGGGTAATTAATTGTATAAGATTTTCAAGGTAATCACATACTATTTTTACATGGCAACTTCTGAGGAGTTATAAAATATTGAACATTAAATTGTAATTTCCAAAGTATTTTATTCCAGAGTCACTATACAGGAGTAATTTTTAAAACAGGAAGTGTGAGGACACCTTGACACAATTGAAGATGTTTGCTTTGTCTGCTGCGTTGACTCTAGATGAACAAGTTTCTCCTCGGGGACGTGTGTCACTGTAATAGTTTAAAGAGCCTGACTGCATGCTGGCTGACAGCAGCCTAAACTTCTCTTTCCTTGTTCTGCTGCTCCACAGCTCTGGAAAAGAGCTGAAGAGGGTGGTGCAGAGCCTGCATGGTGTTTTTTAGAACACATGCCTGGCACGTGTCCTTCTTCCTGAACTTATACTTTCAGGGTTTTCTGTGTAGTTCCAGAAACAGAGGGCTCCCCGTGCTGACCGTCTGTTCTTGTCACAGGCATCTGTGTTGGACGAGAGCAGCCTGGGCGGGGCTCGGCGGGGCAGCGCCTGTGGTTCCCGTGCTGTAAGGCGTGTTCTGGGTTTCCCACTCCTCCTCCTCTGCTGCATGACCCTCTGGTGTTTGCTGGCTGGTAACAGATGTCATAGGGAGAAAACTGTCACACAGGTCATGGGTGCTGAGTCCAGAAGCCTTTGGTGGTCAGCTTCAGACCCTCACTCATCAGTTCACCCTGAGGTCAAAGGGAGGCTCGCCTTGGTGAGGCTCTGTCTCCCATGCCTTCGCTCACCAGCCCCACTGACAGTGCAGTGCTACAAAAATAATGAGAGGGGACCAAAGGAAATTTGACAAGCTGCAGATTACTTTTTACTCCTGAGTAGCTGAGGAAGGTGAGCAAGCGTAAGGAGTCAGAGCATTGCTCACCTTTCTCTTCCTTTGCTGCTTCGTGGTCTTTCAACCTTTCTTCCAAGTGTTCAATGCCACAAGTTGACAGGAAAGGAGCAATAGCTGTGCAGTCAGTGCTTGTCAGTGAACGAGTAGGAAAGCTGAAAGGATGGGAGACTGCACTGGAGCGCCCCAAAGCAAGAGCTGCTTTGGTGTGCTGACCACTCACTCCTCCCTGCCTTCGAGGCTCCTCCACAAAGCCTGTAAAATGCCGTTACAACTTTTCTTTTGAAATTAATCAGCTCCTTAATGAACTGGCCAAGTCTAGTTTTCTATATATAAACATATATAAAAGTGTAAACCCGGCTGGCCTTGAACTCCTGATCCTCCTGTCTCTTCACTTCAGCAATTGCTTACTGGTGTGTGCCACCACAACCAGCTCAGTCTGGTTTCAGTGGACTGAATTATTATCAAGTAAGCCAATCTACCCTACAGTTTTCCCTAAAAATGTAATTAAAAAATTTTTTTTATTTACTTTTATTTATTTATTTATTTGAGAGCAACAGATAGAAAAAGAGGCAGAGGAGAGAGAGAGAGAACGGGCACACCAGGGCCTCCAGCCACTGCAAACGAACTCCAGATGCATGCGCCACCTTGTGCATCTGGCTTACGTGGGTCCTGGGGAACTGAACCTCAAACAGGAGTCCTTAGGCTTCGCAGGCAAGCGCTTAACCGCTAAGCTATCTCTCCAGCCCTAATTTTTTTTAACAAACATTAAATCCGATCCTTGGGTGACGTTACATTGGTTTTTGTGGATATCTAAGTCACCACCGACCACGGTGTTCACAGTGCTTAATGTTGTGGAGCCCACATCTACGAACAGACGGGGTGTGACTGCACACCCGAGGTGAACGGATGCTTAGATTTGCTTTCCTCTTCACTGCCCCAGGAGGCTGTGCCTGTTGGATACCAGGATTCTCTTTTGTAGTCTTAGTGGGCATCAATTTGGGTCGTGCACATGGGCTCCTCTCCCAAACCCAGTTTGCTCCCTTAACCTACCTCTCTGCCGTGTGTGTGGCTAACCTGCACACTAACTCAAGCACACTTCTATTGGCCTGCATACTCTGCCTCTTCGCTGACCCTGTTCCTTGTTTCCTGTCTGTGCATTGTGCTGCGGCCTCATGGGCAGCCCTCGGAGTACAGCGGCCACCTCAACTCCAGCTCTCGGGCCTCCTCCAGGGCCAGCTCGGCACGGGCCAGCCCTGTGGTAAGTCTGCTTCCTGTTCCTGCCGCCCTTTGGTTTCCTTCCTTCCTCCCTCCTTCCTTCCTCTCCGCCTCCCTCCCTTTCTTCCCTGTACTCCTTTGTCCCTTAAAAGTAACACCTGTCTTCAAAAGCCAGCATAGGATGAGGCCAAACGTCCTCCCTTGTTTTATTTCAGGTGTAAGTAAAAATAGAATTGGGAAAAATGGTTCCAAGTTGAGAACATTGCTATTGGATGATGTCAATTTCTCAGGGACCATAAAAGAAGTTAGTGGTGCGGAGTGATGGGTCTGAGACAGAAGTTCGTCCCCAGGGAAGTAAAATGTGCCCATATGCGTGGATTCTTTGTATTTTATGATTTACATTTTTCAAGACCTGACATTTTCAAGACTTTGAAACTTTTGACGAGTTTGAAATAAAGTGCGGGCTTGTGAATGCCGTGGCACTCAGAGTTCTGCTTTGGTTTCCCAGAGTTCTCTCTGTTCTGCTAATGGCTCAGCCGGAGCCTGGCCTTGCTTTGAGTCCCTACTCACGGGCTCTGCTCCTTTTCTTGTTGTTCATGCCATTAATATGTGTTTTTCCCAGGTCTTCAGTTTGACAGTTTCACCTGATGAAAGCCTTTCAAAGGTTATTTTATAGTTCTCTGAGCAAGGATTTTTTTTTTTTTTTTTTTTTTTTGTCTTTGGTTGGTTTGCTTTTGAGACAGTGCAGACAGATGAGACTGATTCTGTTTTTTTATTATTGTTTTATTTTCACTTTTATTTATTTGAGTGAGAGAGAGAAAAAGGAGGGAGAGAGAGAATGGACACATCAGGGCCTCTAGCCACTGTAAATGAACTCCAGACGCATGTGCCACCTGGTGCATCTGGCTTACGTTGGTCCTGGATCCTTTGGCTTTGCAAGCAGGTGCCTTAACCGCTAAGCCATCTCTCCAGCCCCTGATTTTTTTTTTCGTGGCCTGTATTTAAACTCCCAGCCATGGTTTCATAGGCTGTGACTCAGTTCCGCAGCATCACACTGCCCTGGGCTGTTTCCTAACATGCAGGCGAGGCTGGGGAGCAGAGGTCTCCTGCCTGTACAGATGAACCTTCTGTGGCTGGGTTTTGTTTGCTTCTTGGATTAGATGCAGACTTGTATAACTCTGGTTTTCTACCAATAGCAGCTTCCACTGGAGAAGCCAGTAGGATCCCCATAGCACAGAGCCAAATGGAACAGACTTGTCCCCCCCATGCCCCACTGTGTGTCATCCTTTAAACCATCCTGTGGGTGGTTGCCCTGAGGACCTCGGGCTCAGTGACAGCATGACAAACATTAACTAATATTATGGGAGCCTTCAAGTTATAGGAAACAAATATTTTTCTGTAGTAAACTTAATGTAATCTCACTCTCGCACACCCCATGTGGAGGAAAGAATTTAATAAGTATCTGCAGCTGAGGAGAGAAGGCTACGGTTTTACTTCAGAGACTCCTAAACTCCCTTAGTGACCTCTGCCCGGGGCAGGAAAAACACAATTATTGGACATCATTAGGCATTTTTAGGGGTTTAGTCAGGCATCATGACACAAAGGCAGGCACACTGCATATTTTGCTTTTCCTGCAGAGGAAGTGATCTCTGGGGAGTGACTGAGCCCAAGCCCACGCGTGGAGCCCTGTGCCTCTCTGCAGATAGGGACCATGCTTTTCCCCTTGTGCTGTTCTGGGGACAGTAACAATAGGTGGAGGACCCAGGGCCCTTTCCAGTGCTGGCTGTTCACACCCTCGCCAAGATAACCAGTGGAACTCCTCCTCTACAGAGTCACCTGCTCCTCAGCAAAGGTCCATCGATCGCTCACGCTCTCTGTTCCTCATTTGGTGTGCAAAGGCTGGAATCCCGCTGCATGGGAAGGACCAACTGACCTCTCGCCTCTTCCTTGTGCCTCACAGTGGTCAGGGACCTCAACACTGATGGGCACTCCTATGTGTGGTTCGTAGGCACAGAGACACTTCTGCGCTGCAGAACAGTCCCCAGGGGACACAAGCACAGTGTTCCTTGTTTGTCCCAAGGGCAGAAAGTAAAGGATCCAGCATAGCCTGGGATCCGAAGAGGTGCAAAGACAGAACAGAGCTAGCTCTCTCTCCCTGCATTTCCAAGACTCGCAACTGTGTCCACCCCATCTTTTCTTGGTCCTGGGTCTCTTACTCCGCGGGGAGGGCAGGTGGGTGTTTTGGGGCCCACTGCACAGAATGTGTTGGTGGAGGTGTTTGGTCTTGCTGGCTGTGTTCCGTTTCCTGGGTCTTCCTGTGAGAGGGAGCAGATCAGGGGCAGTGCCCTGAACATCGACCTGGCAAAGGCCAATGACCCTCCCATTCTGGCCTCTGTGGGAGGCATACAGAGCAGGAAATGCTGTAGGGCAGGGAGTTCCCAGACAGAGTTCCTGCCATCCTCCTGTTCCTGGCTTGGCACATCTGACCAGGCACATAAACTACCTGGCAGGAGCACCACCCCTCCCCCCATAAGGGTTTTTTTTTTGTTTGTTTGTTTGTTTGTTTTTGGCTTTGCTGGAGTTGTCTTGGCCATACATGATGCAATTGGTGCAGTCTGGTGGCTCTTGGAAATGACCCTTGGTGGGGTACTTCACCAGAGACATGTGCCCAGGAGGCCAAAGACAGGGATGCCCTTGGGCAGGAAATATGAAGTGCAGGGTAGCTCTCAAGGCTCTGGTGTCTCACATTCGTCAGACAGGAAGCCAAGTTAGTGCCCAAGTGAGGGACACAGGGCAGTGCAAATGAAGAGCAGAAGTCACCAGAACAAGTAACTGTCCCCTTTAAGACAACAAATGCAGGGACTGGGAAGATGGCTCAGTCAGTAAAGTGCTTGCCTTGCAAGCGTGAGCACCTGAGTTCAGTCCCCGTTATCCTTGTGAATGTCACGCGGGTCCCTGGAACTCCTGGCCAGCCCATCTAGCCTAAAGCAACAAGAGGCCCTGCCTCAAGAAAGGTAGATAGCGTTCCTGAGCATGACACCCAAGGTTGTCCTCTGGCTTACACACGCGCACCTATGTATGTATTCACGCACACGTGCATGCATGCCCGAGAACATGTTAATACGTGCAGAAAGGAAGGGAGAGAGGAAAAGAAAGAAAAATCAAAGTCCCTCCATGTTCACAGGCAAAGGGCAAGGCCTAAAGCTTGTGCTCCGTGGGTTATGGTTCTCAGGAAAGCCCAGAGGTACGGGCCCCCATGTCAGAGAGACAGGTCTCACTGCCCAATCCTTCTCGTCTTCTCCCCTCCATAGATGACCTGTCTTTTCTTTGTCACTCTATCTAGGATCATCTCCACGAGGAAGTTGTTCACTTATTCAGTGCTTATTGAGCATCTAGAATGTTCTAGGGATAGGTCTACAACAGTACCCAATGCAGACTGGTCCTTCCCCATCAAAAGGTGTACAGACTGGGCTGTGGGAGAGGTGCAGGCACTTGCAGGGAGCTGGAATCTGGAGACTGAGGATCTAGGCTTGAGCCATGCTCTAGCAGCCAGCTCTACCTGTGAAGCTTCAGAGTCATGTCAGCTGCACAGTCCCACTGGTCCCCAGCAGAGCTGCCACATTTCTCAAACAGCCATTGGGAGTGCCTCGAGCGAGCCCGGGCCCATGGACCTTACATGTTCACAGAAAGCAGGAAGGATGGGCTTGGACCCCTGCCCATGTAAGTTGGAAAATAAAAGGCCATTGTGAGTCATGTTACAGGAGGAGGCAGGGCAGGGGAGACCAAGTCTGGAACAAGTCAGTCAGCATAATGCAAATGTTGGGTTTAAAACACAAAATTTACCAGGCATGGTCATGCCTACCTATAGTAATCCCCACATAAGAGAGGCTGAGGCGGGAAGACTATGAGTTAGGCCAGCCTGGGCTACAATAGGGACTCGAAGCCACTCTTGGCTTCATCATTAGACCTTATCTCAAAAAAAAAAAAATTACACCCTAATGGTAGACCCCACTATCATTGATATTTGAAGGAAAATTACCCTTAAATGGGTGTTTCCTGAATCGTTATTTGCTGTATCACTTGTTTTGAGAGGACTCGGCAGTGGCATTTCTGTCCTTGTCTAAGACTTGGGACTATGGGGCAAGGTTCCCTTGGTAGCACTCTCCGCCCACTTGGGTCTGTTTACATGGGCTGGTGTGCCCTGCTGAGCTCTTGTTTCTAGGTATGTAGCCAGCAAATGGAAAACCTTGTGTTCAAAACTCCCTCGTGTTCCTGAGACGCTTTGTAATCAGTTTGTCCAGACACCGTTTCTAAATGTGGAAATTAATAAAATATGCTACTTTAAAGTATTTGGTTTTGAGGGCTGGAGAGATGGCTTAGTGGTTAAGGCACTGGCTTGCGAAGCCTAAGAACTCATGTTCAAATCTTCATGTCCCACATAGCCAGACACACAGTGACACAAGTACACAAGGGGGCACACATGTCTGGAGTTTGTTCAAAACGGCTAGAGGCCCTGGAATGCCCATTTCCTCTCTTTCTTTCTAAGTAGATAAATAATTTTTAAAAATGGTTTTGAAATGAAGAGTTGCCTAAACTGAATTTCTACCTCGGAAGTGACTTTTTTTCAGGTTTATTTACTTATTTATTGTGTGTGAGAGAGAGAAGGGGTTAAAGCAGTGTTACTTTATAGCTTAGGCTTGCCTGGAACTTACAGTGTAGCCTAGACTGCTCTCAAACTCACTGCTCTCCTACCAAAGCCTTCCAAGTGCTGGGATCATAGGCATGAGCCACCATGCCTGGCTCCGGCAGATACTGTTTTAGAAATATTTTTATTTATTTATTTGCAAGCAGAGGAAGGGAGAGAATGAATGAATGAATGAATGAATGAATGAATGAATGAATGAATATGGGCATGTTCAACCATGTGTATCTGGCTTTACATGGGTATTAAGGAATAGAACCTGGGCTGGGAGGCTTTGCAAGCAAGTGCCTTTAACCTCTAAGCCATTTCTCCCAGCCCTTCCAGCAGATTCACAAACTGGGTGTAGGAGCCCATGCCTGTAATCCCAGGACTCAAGAGGTAGAGCAAGAGGATCAGAAGTGGAAGGTTATCCTTGGCTGCATAGTGAGTGAGTTGGAGGTCAGCCTGGGCTATGTATGGGAAAGCCCATCTCAAAATAAATAAAATGTTTGGATGCACCCAGTGCTGATTGTGAAAGTCCACTGCACATCATTTGTAACCTATCAGTGTGACGTTCTCACACTGACCTGGACTGCTGAGTACTGCTCAGAAAATGGAGGGGAGGGAGCTAGCAGGCCACAGGATTCATGCCACTCTTGCCCTTTGCACAAAGGGGAGGCCGGTGTTTGTAGAGTCCAGTGGCCTTAGGTTAGACCTGGGAGCTCACGTGGCCTTGTTTTCATGGCAGCACTCTGCTCACACCAGGTCATGCAGCAGCCATGGCTGTCACCAGGCTGGAGAGATGGCTTAGTTGTTAAGGCACTTGCCTGAAAAGCCAAAGGACCTAGGTTCAAGTCCCCAGAACCCACACAAGCCAGATGCACAGGTGGTTGGTTGATGCATCTAGAGTTCGTTTGCCACAGCTAGAGACCCTGGTGCACTCAATACTCCCTCTCTCTCAAATAAATAAATAAAAATAAGTTTTAAGAAAACCCTTTCCTGAGGAATTCAGGTGGGCTGTGCTCCTCTCTTGTAAGCCAGCCCTGGCAGCTTGTGCTTTTCCCAAATAAAAGCTTTCATCTTTGCCTCAAAAAAAGAAAAGAAAAGAAAGAAAGAAAGAGAAAGAAGGAAGGAAGGAAAGAAAGAAAGAAGGAAAGAAAGAAAGGAGAAAGCCTTTCACCTCATACATTATTTCAGAGGTAAAATGTTGTGTTTATGTCATAGCTACACAGACTCCCTGGTTTACTTGCCTGCCCCTTTGTGGTAAGGACTTGGGAAAAGGATACAGATTCCTGTCTCTCTGGGCCTGAGCACCCATGCAGATTTCACTAAGCTGCCATCTAGCGGAAGCTGGCAGCCATGACATCTCTGTGAGTTCCAAGCAAATACATTGCCCTTTTAACTTGCAAAACAAACAGAATGGAATCACTGTAATGTGCTGAGAGAGGCTGGGTAAGCATGCACCTGCTGCATCTTTCATTGACAGAGCACTTTTTACTATTTCTCTCCATGGACTCTACTTCAGTAACACTCCAAATTTTCAGTCTGCCCCCATTATATATTTCAGAGCAAAGACGTTTTTTAACTATAAGAAAATCAGGCTTCCCTTTTTTTTCCACATGTGTGTGCGTGTGTACATGTGGGTGCGTGTGGAGGCCAGAGTTTGACTTCAAGTGTCTTCCTTGACCAATCTCCGCTTCATTGACTGAGGCAGAGTTTTGCCCTTGAACCCTGCGCTCACCTATTCAGCTAGTCTGCTTCATCCACTCATCCCAGATCTTGTCTCCACCTCCCACCCACCTGGTGTTCATCTGGGTGCCAGAAGTCTGAACTCAGGTCCTCATGCTTGCAAAGTGCTTCACTCACTGAGCCATCTCCCTAGATCCTTGGTTTGGCTCCCCCTTTCCTCATGTGTCATTTTACAAATTATAAAAGCAACGTGTGTAACAGTGATAAGTGAAGCAATACAGAACAAAAGTGCACTCTTTTACACACACGCACACATACACACACACAAACAAAGGCCTGCTTCCTAGCTGTTATACTGTCCCCTTTAATAAAATAAAATTATTTATTGATTTATTTGAGAGAGTAAGGGAGAATGGGTGCACCAGGGCATCTTGCCCCTGCAAATATTCTCCAAACTCATGTGCCACTTGGTGTATCTGGCTTTATGTGGGAACTGGGGAATCTAACCTGGGCTGTCAGGCTTTGGGAGCAAGCACATTTAATCGCTATCGTCCCAGCCTTGTATAGTCTTTTTCATCTCACTTGCTAGAAATTCTGAAAAACATAAAAATAAAAAAGTAGAAAAGAAAAACCCCTTTTGTGGGCACAGGTATATTTGTAGGTGAGCAAAGGCCTCTGAGCCTCCCTTGTTTCCTAGGTGGTGACCTGGGTCGAGCTTCAGGGCTCAGTGGTAGAGCACTTTCCTAACGTGTACAAGGTCCTGAGTTCCATTCCCACTACCTGGTGGCTGGACCTGTGTATCCTGTCTATATAGCTAATGTATCTTTTTATTTTGTTTTGGTTTTTGGTTTTTGAGGTAGGGTCTCACTCTAGTTCAGGCTGACCTAGAATTCACTATGTAGTTTCAAGGTGGCCTCGAACTCACAGTGATCCACCTACCTCTGCTTCCCGAGTGCTGGGATTAAAGGCGAGCGCCACCACGCCCGGCCTAATGTACTGATTTTTGTCTTCACTTACATTTTCTGTAGGCTAAGACTAAAATGCAACTTCAGGCCCAGGAGTTATAAAAAAAATTTTTTTTTTGTTTATTTGAGGTAGTGTTTCACTGTAGCTCAGGCTGACCTGGAATTCACTATGTAGTCTCAGGGTGGCCTCAAACTCACGGTGATCCTCCTACCTCTGCCTCCCGAGTGCTGGGATTAAAGGCGTGCACCACCACGCCCAACTTCAAAATTTTTATTTGAACAATATTTCAGAAATATTGTTACTCCTTAGTAGAGAGAAAACTTGTACTAGAAAAGTTGAAATCATCCTCACAACTCAGAATATGGAGCAAAGTTCTCCAGCTCTGCCAGGGATGTGGAGGTAGAACCATTTCTGTCGGAACCTGCCTCAGCACCCCAAATGTGCTGCTAGGCTGGTGTGGCCTATGCAGCAGTAAAAGTAAGACTGTGGCTGGTGGGATCCACTGAGTGCGCAGAAGGCAACCCCTGGGTCTGGCTAGCCTATGGCATGGGCTCAGGGTGGGCACAGACAAGAAGTGGTCATCTGGAGATGGCTTGGATCTCAGTCATGATTTCTGAGCCTGTAGTCTGCACTGTTCCTGGCACAAACCTGCAGCATCCAGGCCACTCAGATCTGTGAGTCAAAGCTTCAGAATTTGTCGCTCACATTTTCAGCTGATGTTCTGGTGGTCTACGTTATGAGCGTCTAAGCTGCAGGAAGCACTGTTGAGGATAGATGGGGAAATCAGAGTCCCTGGTGGCTCTCCCTGGGAGTTTGGAGAGACCCAGCCTGTGGAACTTATCAGAAGGCTAGGGAAAGGAGCCTCAGTGAAAAGAAACTTGGCCATTTGTTGGAGATGAAGCAAAGAGAAGAGCAGCCCCTGTGCCAGCCTCAGGTCTAAGATGCTGTCCTAGCCTAGGCAGCTCCTTGATGCTCAGTGCCGATGCACTCCTGCTTTTAAAGCCCTGCACCGACCTCGGTCCCACTGAAGCTCCTGCCTGAGGAAAGGAGGGGCCCTGGGGAGACGTCCACACAGGGAAGATGGAAAACACCAAGTTCTTGGAATTTCACTTTTTAGTTTTTAAATCATGGAGTGAACTAATATTTTTCATTATCCTCCTAATTCATGGTGTCAGCTTAACGCTTTGAAGTAGTTAATATCTGTCCATTTCCTCCACAGGCTGAAGAGAGACCAGACAAAGATTTCACTGAGAAGGTAAGGGACTTCTGTAAGCCTCAGCCTTACGTTGGTCATTAAGCTGGAGGGGCCCAAAACTTACGGGTAGAAGTGACAGGAAACTTGGTCACCTGGTGTTTACTGAGGGCGGTCACTGCAGGGTGAACGAGACTTGTCCAGTGTGAGTGTTGAAGACCCAACTCAGAACTCTTAACCCCCAGGTCCTGACAGACCCCCAGGTGCTCATGACATGCCTCCAAGTGGACCTCTTCCTTGTTCACCGGAAGCCCACAGGACACCCAGGGTGGAGGCTGACTTAAAGGAAAGCACTAGAACATCAGCCTCAGTAGTAACTTTGGTTTTGTCTGCAATCACCCATTCCAGGGGTCCCGGAACATGCCCAGCTTATCTGCAGCCACGCTTGCCTCTCTGGGTGGGACGTCCTCCCGGAGAGGGAGTGGAGACACCTCCATCTCCATGGACACTGAGGCGTCCATTAGGGAAATTAAGGTAAGATACTCTAATGGCTTGTGACTTGAAAGAACCTCCTGTGACCTCCATCTTCCATTATAATGATTTAATTGGTGAGATTTCTCAATCCTCTGCCTGCCCCAAAGCATGGTGTTTTCCTAACACCAGACCCAGCTCAGACAGGGTCTCCTGCAGGAGGCCAGCTTGTACACACAGGGTCGATTGTGAATGTGTGTCATCTCTGTACCCCAGGTCAGACAGGGTCTTCTGCAGGAGGCCAGCCTTTCACATACAGGGTCGATTGTGAATGTGTGTCATCTCTGTACCCCAGGTCAGACAGGGTCTTCTGCAGGAGGCCAGCCTTGTACACACAGGGTCGATTGTGAATGTGTGTCATATCTGTACCCCAGGTCAGACAGGGTCTCCTGCAGGAGGGCAGCCTTTCACATACAGGGTCGATTGTGAATGTGTGTCATCTCTGCACCCCAGGTCAGACAGGGTCTCCTGCAGGAGGGCAGCCTTTCACACACAGGGTCGATTGTGAATGTGTGTCATCTCTGCACCCCTCATCATTCTGGATTGGCCAATTGCCATGTCAGCTTTCACCGTATGCTAATTGTATAGACATTTATTCTTTTTGTAATCTTTTTTATAGACAATCTCCATACATATACACGATACAACAGGATCACTTCCTCCTCCCACCACCCTCCCCAGCTCCCTCCACTGAATCCCTTCTTTCCAGCTAGTCCCTGTTCTATTTTGATATCATCATTTTATTCCCTCCTATTATGCAGGTCTTGTGTTGGTAGCATTAGCCACTGTGAAGTCATAAATGCCACAGCCACTTTGTGTCTGGAAGAGAGTATTGCAGAATACTCCTCCTCTTCCTTTGACTCCTACATTCTTTCTTTTTTTTAAAAAAAATTTTTTTTAATTTTTTATTTATTTGAGAGACAGAAAAAAAAAAGAGGCAGATAGAATAGGCATCTGCAAAAGAACTCCAGATGTATGTGCCACCTTGTGCATCTGGCTTATGTTGGTTCTGGGAAAATGAACCTGGGTCCTTTGGCTTTGCAGGCAAGTTCCTTAACCACTAAGCCATCTCTCCAGCCCTCCTACGTTCTGTCTATTGCCTTTTTTGAAATGGTCCCTGAGCCCTGGAGGGTGTAATAAAGATGTCTCATTTAGTGTTGAGCACACCACTGTCATTTCTTCTATGTACTTTATCTTTGAGTCTCCCTAGTGGTCACCACCATCTGTGTTTAGAGGGCACTTTGGTGGTTATAATATTTCCATTTAGCCAAATATATCAGTAGTATTTTCCCCCTTAGATTTTCAGTACCAGGTATGAATTCCTTCCCCTAGAGCGGGCCTCTGATCCTATCAGAGAGTAGTTGGTTTCCACATAACAGACTTGCCACCATTGTACCAGTTGATACAGTTAGCCTGATGGGCCAGCCATGCACCTTACAGGATCCACTGCCAGTTAAGACTATGGCTCTTTTCAGAATCCTGACAGCTAATCAACATGTTGTGGAGTCTTCAGCATACGGTCTTACCATCTAGTTATGATGGGCAACCAAGAGCCTTGGCAATCGTCTGTGGTGTGTGTTTTAGAGCATGAGGGAGCTCCCTGACCAACAACTCACTGGAAGGTATCTCACCCTGGCACTGAAAATGTTCTTCGAATAATCTATGGCTTCTGAGCACAGCATTATCTACTCCCACAGGGTACTTCTGCACAGACTCTTTGAACATGTATATTATTAGCTAGCAAATAAGTAGGTTTCCGTATGGCTTATTCCTAACAACATCTTTAATTTTGATTCATTCCCCCTTCTTCATCCTCTCCTCCATCCCCATGACATTTGTCCACTTTTTAGACTGTTGTAGACACTGGATTACTCCATGCCCAGACATTTGTCCACTTTTTAGACTGGGTGAGTGCAGGCACACTGGATTACCATGCCAAGCTTTTGTCCTCTGAGCATCTTCTTTTCTAGACATGCCGCTGGTAGACCCCCTCACTGAGTCTTAATGATTTTTTTCTCCCACTGAATCATAGGTGTTCTTTTCTGGTGCTAGGTGCTTTCTCGGTGTAAGAGAGAAATAGCACCCAATAGTATTTGTTCAAGTAACCAGGAGTGGTGTCTAGACAAAGGATGGTTAGGCAGCTAGGTGACCAGAACATTGTATCCCTCAGAAGGCAGAACCAAGACAAAGGAGATTAAATAATCCTGTTTGGCTTTTATTGTTTTTGTGGAAGAACTTACTGACATTTAAATCTGGGTATTAGGGAGCCAGGCCCACTGTGATATCTGTGCAGCTCAATTGTCCCTGCAGGGAGACCTGAGAGCAGAGAGCCAACACCAGAAAAGGCTTCCTGAGGATGGGTGAGGGGCAGCCTTGCTAGTCTCATTGGTCTCTGCTCTTGGGTATGAGCACCTACTTTCCCAACAAGTACTGAGAGTCTAGCTGAGATTGGGTGAGTGCAGGGACACACTGTCCCAAGTGGAGACCTGAGCCTGAGATTGGGTGGTGGCAGAAAAGAAAAGGGAGTGCAGGGACTGAGATTGTGAGTGCAGGGACAGAAAAGGAGACCTGAGATTGGGGAGAGGCACAGAAAAGGAGACCTGAGATTGGGGGAGTGCAGGGACAGAAAAGGAGACCTGAGATTGGGTGAGTGCAGGGACAGAAAAGGAGACCTGAGATTGGGTGAGTGCAGGGACAGAAAAGGAGACCTGAGATTGGGGGAGTGCAGGGACAGAAAAGGAGACCTGAGATTGGGTGAGTGCAGGGACAGAAAAGGAGACCTGAGATTGGGTGAGTGCAGGCACAGAAAAGGAGACCTGAGATTGGGTGAGTGCAGGCACAGAAAAGGAGACCTGAGATTGGGTGAGTGCAGGGACAGAAAAGGAGACCTGAGGAGACAGAAACAGGGAAGAAAAGGAGACCTGAGATTGGGTGAGTGCAGTGCAGAAAAGGAGACCTGAGAAAAAAGGAGACCTGAGATTGGGGAGTGCAGGGACAGAAAAGCAGATTGGGTGAGTGCAGGGACAGAAAAGGAGACCTGATGTTGGGTGAGTGCAGGGACACAGAAAAGAAAAGAGACCTGAGATTGGGGAGTGCAGGCACAGAAAAGGAGACCTGATTGTTGGGTGAGTGCAGGCACAGAAAAGGAGACCTGAGATTGGGTTGAGATTGGGTGAGTGCAGGCAGAAAAGGAGACCTGAGAAGTGCAGGGACAGAAAAGGAGACCTGATGTTGGGAAAAGGAGTGCAGGCACAGAAAAGGAGACCTGAGATTGTTGGGTGAGTGCAGGCACAGAAAAGGAGACCTGATCAGACAGAAAAGGAGACCTGAGATTGGTGAGTTGCAGTGCAGGGACAGAAAACCTGGAGACCTGAGAAAAGGGGTGAGTGCAGGCACAGAAAGTGCAGGGAGGAGACCTGAGATTGGGTGAGTGCAGGCACAGAAAAGGAGACCTGATGAAAAGGAGACCTTGGGGGAGTGCAGGCAGAGAAAAGGAGACCTGATGAAAAGGAGACCTGAGGGTGAGTGCAGGGACAGAAAAGGAGACCTGAGAAGGGGAAAAGGAGACCTGAGATTGGGGGAGTGCAGGGACAGAAAAGGAGACCTGAGATTGGGTGCAGGGACAGAAAAGGAGACCTGCAGGCACAGAAAAGGAGACCTGATGTTGGGTGAGTGCAGGGACAGAAAAGGAGACCTGAGATTGGGTGAGTGCAGGCACAGAAAAGGAGACCTGAGATTGGGGGAGTGCAGGCACAGAAAAGGAGACCTGAGATTGGGTGAGTGCAGGGACAGAAAAGGAGACCTGATGTTGGGTGAGTGCAGGCACAGAAAAGGAGACCTGAGATTGGGTGAGTGCAGGCACAGAAAAGGAGACCTGAGATTGGGTGAGTGCAGGCACAGAAAAGGAGACCTGAGATTGGGTGAGTGCAGGCACAGAAAAGGAGACCTGAGATTGGGGGAGTGCAGGCACAGAAAAGGAGACCTGATGTTGGGTGAGTGCAGGCACAGAAAAGGAGACCTGAGATTGGGTGAGTGCAGGGACAGAAAAGGAGACCTGAGGTTGGGTGAGTGCAGGCACAGAAAAGGAGACCTGAGATTGGGGAAAAGGAGACCTGAGTGCAGGGGGACAGAAAAGGAGAACTGAGATTGGGTGAGTGCAGGCACAGAAAAGGAGACCTGAGATTGGGTGAGTGCAGGTGACAGAAAAGGAGACCTGATGTTGGGTGAGTGCAGGCACAGAAAAGGAGACCTGAGATTGGGGGACAGAAAAGGAGACCTGAGGCAGGCACAGAAAAGGAGACCTGAGATTGGGGGAGTGCAGGGACAGAAAAGGAGACCTGAGATTGGGTGAGTGCAGGCACAGAAAAGGAGACCTGAGATTGGGTGAGTGCAGGGACAGAAAAGGAGACCTGATGTTGGGTGAGTGCAGGCACAGAAAAGGAGACCTGAGATTGGGGGAGTGCAGGCACAGAAAAGGAGACCTGAGATTGGGGGAGTGCAGGGACAGAAAAGGAGACCTGAGATTGGGTGAGTGCAGGCACAGAAAAGGAGACCTGATGTTGGGTGAGTGCAGGCACAGAGCCTTGCAGATCTCCACCCCAGCATCTTGCTGTGCCCTGCATAGAGTACTTATCCTATTTTCAGAAGCTATTTGTCTGTGTTTGAAAGTTTAAAAAACATACAAGATACTCCTAAATTTTGTAACGTTGTATACATTCTAACATTGGAACTTGTTTTTATTTTCCTTTAACTTTTTATAAAAGAAAAAGGAAAAACAAGCCCCTGACTGCCTGAACAGTGGGGCCCCAGACTAGGCAAGCCTCAGGTGTGCATGAGCTCCTTTGACATCACCTGCCTTTTGTGCCATCTCCCAGGAACTCAATGAGTTAAAGGACCAGATTCAGGATGTAGAAGGCAAATACATGCAGGGGTTGAAGGAGATGAAGGTACTGGTGTACAAAAGTGTGGCCCACAATACTAACCCACCTTAACACAGGCCAGTCCTACAGATGCAGCCCCAGGTGCATGCTTCCTGTGAAGACCTGGCTGTGGAGAGCTTGAAGGGGTGGGAATGCTAGCGTGCTGTGCACCTGTCCTCTCTCAAATTCAGTTTCCAAACGTATATGGGAGAGCATGACTTTGCAGTAGACAAGGTCTCTGCCATGTCCTCTGATGTCTAGAGAGTGCACCCCAGGCTTAGAACCAAGTCTTACTGTCTGCAGACACTCAGAAGAGGGTTTTAGTTCTCTTGACTCTGAAGTCATCACATACAAATGTGTGTCACCTGCTTTGCTTCCCAGCTGCCCTACTGTGCATGCTTTTTAAAATTTATTCTTTTTGTTTTGCATGTGTGTGGGGGGAGTGGTGTGTGTGGGTGGGTGGTGTGTGCACATGTATGTGCAGATGTGCATGCTCAGTGTGCATGTATGCAGAGGCCAGAGAAGAATGGCTGGTGGTCCCCTTTATCATTTGTCTTCATATTTCTTTGAGATGGAGCTTCTCACTCAACCTGGAGCTGCCAGTCACACTGACTGACCGTTGAGCCCCAGCGATTCTCTGGCCTCTGCTTCCCACAGAACTGCATAGCCATTCCTACTTATTAGTATTATTATGTGGGTGCTGGAGCATCGAACTCAGGGCCAATGGGGCCCTTTCAGGCCATCATGCTTGGGTGGCAAGTCCTCTTCTCCACTGAGCCATCTCCCGGGCCCAGTGTGCATCCTTCTGAAACACCCAGGTTCCTGTGCGCTGTGACTTGTAGTAAGCGAAGCAGCATCTGAATGTGCCTGAGTACATTGTACACACTGCTCTCAGGATGTGGAACTTTCCTGTGCCGACAGGAAATGTCGGTCCCCTGTTACTTGACAGTAAGGTGAATGCATGCCAGCCAGGTCCACCCACAGCTTGTGGCAGGTCTGGACTCAAACAGTAGATGGAAGACCCTTCTCTCCCCAGAAAAGACCCACGACATGGTTCAAACTCCCTATCGACAGGCGTCAAGCAGGTGTGATCAAAATCACATGACTAATTCATCTCATCATCGTCACCTTTACTGGGGGAATAATTTTACTCTAGCTTTCGACTTAGCCAAAAAGGGAGGCACTGAACCAGCTGAGAACCGTTGGTGTCACTTCAGGTTGTCACACTGGCTTGTGCACACAGGGCACAACCACTGCCAGACTCCCCAGACCTCCTCACAGCCCCTGGCCCCGCAGACCACATGCTCACACTCTTTCTTTGGCTCTGGGTTCTTTGCACTGCTGACAGCCCCATCTGTGCTGGCAATGCCTTCCTGTGGAGGCCTGCAGGGGTTTGAGCCATGTGAGAGCACTATCAATGTGGCTCTTGCTAGTCTCCTTACCAGGGCTGGCCTTTCACAGGAGTGACCTTGGTCTCCAGAAGCTGCCTGGTGAGACCTGTTTACTTTGTTTAATTTTCCAATGAGTCAAAACTCTGGAATTACCACCAGTCCTTTCCTCATTGCTAAGCCAGAGCAGGGCGGGTTGACGCTGGCTCATGCCAGGGCTTACAGTGCCTCCAGTCACAGGCTCTTGTCAAGGCTCCACCATGCATTGCAGTGATGCCTCGCACCACAGGGGCAAGCTCTGACTGCTGAATCATGGAGGCCGCGACTCTGCTACCTCCCTGAGCAACACGTGTCCTGTGTGTCTCCTCATCTTAACAAGAAGATTTCACCAATGGTTAAGAGCCAAGTGTCTGAGTGAGGAGAGGTTGCAAGGAGGGACGTCTGGGGGTTGGCAATTGCCATGTGCTTCTCACTGTGACTCATTCACTCTAATAAACAAAGTCCGCGTCGAAGGCTGAGGTTTTCTTGCTGCAATTTCACACCTGTGGCCTGGTTTCCCCAGGACTCGCTGGCCGAGGTTGAAGAAAAGTACAAGAAGGCCATGGTTTCCAATGCGCAGCTAGACAACGAGAAGACCAACTTCATGTACCAGGTTGACACCCTGAAGGACATGCTGCTGGAGCTGGAGGAGCAGCTGGCCGAGTCCCAGCGGCAGTATGAGGAGAAAAACAAAGTAAGCTTTGCTGAGACCAGGAGTACTAGAGGAAATGCATAGATGGTATATGTGTGTGCATATGTGTATTTACATATATGGACATGCTATATTTATATTTTTTAAATAGTGGTTCTACACCTGTTCAGCAATCCCAAACCCTAAAAATAATAATATCATGCCTTTACCAGATACACTAGTACATGCCTCTGATCCCAGAACTTGGGAGGCTGAGGCAGAAGGATTGTGAGTTCAAAGCCAGCCTGGGCTACATACTGGGGCCCTTTCTTAAAACAAAAATCTCATGTGTCATGCTATGTACTGAGTGACTTAAAAATGTTAATATGCATAATTTCAACATGTAGAGAGTTTTACTAGAAAATCAGTACTTTGCGGGGAAGGTGAAAGAACAAACCTCTGTGTATGAAACATGCGTAAACCACGCACAGTTCGCTGCTGAAGGAGTGTCCTGCTACAGTGCCTGTCCTGGCCTTTATGCTAACACCACTGTCTTAGTTATGAGTAGCAAAGATGTGGAGAAAGTTGTACGCTCACTTTCTGCTGACTGGAAAGGGCACAGTCCCCATTGAAGGCCTGGGAAGCTAGAGACAGGCACAGCCTTACATGGGCTGTCATAAGTGTCCACTGGAATTAATGAGGCAGCCAAGGCAGCTTTGTCACAGTCCTTGGCATAATTGTCTCACTCCATCCTTTGACACAGCAAACACAACAAAGAGAGCTCCTGCCTAGGACACAGCTGGCTAGAGAGAAAGCAAGGAACTTGTCAGCTGCACCCGCTCCTCAGGTTAATTTCATAGGAAGTCACCTGTGCATCTTCTACCTGGAATAGAAACCTTGGAAATACTTGTGATGTGGTAACAGGTCTGTGTCTTGAGGGGCATGTGGTTCATGAGAACATTCACCCAGTGACAGAAAAATGCCAGAGCCACTGCTTTCACGCTGTGTTCCTTCTCTGTAGGAGTTCGAGCGGGAGAAGCACGCCCACAGCATCCTGCAGTTCCAGTTTGCAGAGGTGAAAGAGGCCCTGAGACAAAGGGAGGAAATGCTGGAGGTAGGAGCTCTTCACTTCCTTTTCCTGTTAGACTTTGGAGTATTCTGTTCCTTAGTGTTTAGCTTGTGCTGCTATAACAAAACACTACAGACTGTGTGGCTTCAACAACAGAATATATTTTCTTATAGTGCAGGAGAGCTAAGCCCCAGTTAAGGTCAAGTTCCATTGATGCCTCTAACCTGATCTGCAGAGGGTCGCCTTTGTGCTGTGTCCTTGCAAGGCACAGAGGGCAGACTTTCTATAAGGATACTCATCCTGTCAACTCAGGCCCCATGCTCATGACCCCATTTGACTATATCTCTAGTGACCTTGGAGGCCGGGGCTTCAATACTTGAATTTTGGGGGATGCAATTCAATCCATAGTAATTATTAGAGCCACTTTTCTTAAAATTTAAGTTTAGATTAACTTTCTATTCCTTGTTAAGAAATGGTTCTTGGGCTGGAGAGATGGCTTAGCAGTTAATGCACTTTCCTGTGAAGCCTGAGGACCCAGATTCAACTCTCCAGAACCCACGTAAGCCAGATGCACAAGGTGACCCTTGTGCACAAGGTGGTGCACACATCAGGAGTTCATTTGCAGTGGCTAGAGACCCTGGCATAGCAATTCTCTCTCTCTCTCTCTCTCTCTCTCTCTCTCTCTCTCTCTCACACACACACACACACACACACACACACACATAAAAAATTTAAAAAGAAACAGTTCTTCCATTGGTGGAGACTCTTACTCTTTGGTGATCTTGTGTTTGGGGAGATGTGATAGACAGAATAATGCCCCCCCACCAGTGTATATGCCCTAGTCCCTAGAAGTAATAAGTATGTTGTCTTACATGGGAAAAATAGGCTTTGCAGGTAAGATTAAAGACCTTGAGAAGAAAGATTGTTCTAGGCCATCTGAGTAGCTGTGATATAATCATGAGGGGCATTAGGAAAGGAAGGCTGAAAGAGGAATATGAACATAGCAGCAGGGGTGGAGTGATGTGAAGAAAGACACAAGCCAAGAGTGTGGATGCTTCCAGAAACTGAAAAGGAACTTGATTCCCTTTTAGAGCCTCTGTAAGGAACCTGCCTACACCTTGATCATAAACAGAACACCTATGTGCAGTGGTCCCATACAGTTATGTTACCTAGTGATGCTGTAACCATGTTGTTTTGTGTGAATACACCTTGTGATGTTTGTAAAATGACAGGCGCACCCAAGTACACATTGCTCAGACTATGACCCTGCTGTCTGGCAAAGCCTGGCTGAACGGGGTTGGTCTTTAATTTTTTAACCTACTACTTGGATGGGAGATGTCATTCAAGCTAGTTTACTTCTGTCCTTGGAGCAGAGTGTAGAACAAGGGCAAAACCAGAATGCTGGAACTGGAGAGTGGTGAGGTCAGGTGTCACCTGTTAACTGTTCACTAGCCCTGGGCATTTCCTCCCTGCTTAACCCGTTATCTGCTTTCCTTCTATCTGTTCCTTTCCTCAGGAAATCCGACAACTACAGCAGAAACAGGCGGGTTATATCAGGGAGATTTCTGATCTTCAGGAAACAATCGAGTGGAAAGACAAAAAGATAGGGGTAGGATTCTGAAGTCTTTGCAAATCTGTTGAAATGAGCAAACTGCTGAGAAATGCAGGTCTGCGGAAGCTTGGGTCCAGAAATGCTTGTGTGGGTGTGCATGTGACCTGAGTGACACAAGACCGGCTCTCCCACCCACGTGGATAGTGGCTGGGTGCACAGACTTGCTGTCCTCTCCCTGCTGCATGGGGGGCACCTGGGGCATACTGCACAGGTGCTCAAGGGGAAGGCCCTCGACAGCTCCATGTGAAGAGTCAAGCTCCCCAGAACCCCTGCTCCAGAGTTGACTGTGGGTGTTTTTTTTTTTTCCTCGGAGGGAATTTGATGACGCTAACAGACACTGAGCCCTCCATGTTCCCATGTTTAAATCTCCCAGGGAAACCTCCTCAGAGCTCTCTGCTTCCGTGGAGGGCACAACCCCCACATTCAGGGGTAATAACTAGGAAGAAAGGGCCCCACAAGTCACTACAGACTCGTAGTTGCATCTAGTTTCTAAAAAGTAGTGACTTATTGACAGAGCCCTGTGAAAGGTCTAGAGATGTGCCACATTGCGGGCATGTCCACAGTGAGTGTGTGATGTGTACATGCACTTTCAGACCCCCTCATTTAAGTGATGATGGCATTCCTAGTCCTCTTTTCTTGGACACAAATGCCCATCGATAATGTGTAAAAATAGTCTGGGGAACTGGGAGATGGCTCAGTGGTTAAAGATGCTTGCTTGCAAAGTTCAGTTCCCCAGCATGAAGCTGGATGCAAAGCTGCACGTGGGTCTGTGATTCCAGTGCTTGTACAAGGGGAGGCCGCGCCAGGAGCTGAAGCTCACGAGCCAGCTGGTCTGACATTCATTTTGTAGTCAGGCAGTTTGTTTGTAGTAGCAAGAAACCCCGTCTCAAAGAAGGTGGCACACGGACACCCTGCAGTTAGTTGTCCCTCTGACCGCTACACGTGTGCCTTGGCCTAAATGCCCCCAACATGCAAATACATAAATTAATATGTTTTAAAGTTTAGGGGTTGGGGACGTGGCTCGATGGATAAAGTGTTTGCCTTGCAAGCACTAGGACCTGAAATTGATCCCAGTGCCTACATAAGTTCCAGGCCTGGTGGGGCACCTAAAATCCCAGCTCTGGGGAGGCAAAGACAGGATTCCTAGAGCTGGCTGGCTAGCCATTCGAGCCTAATTGGAGAGCTCCAGGCCAATAAGAGACCCTGTCTCAAAAAGAAGTGGATGCATGCCTAACAATAACACTCAAGGTTGTCCTCTGGCCTTCACAAATACACACGTACCTGCACCTGCACACATTCATATTCATGTCTAGGGCTCAATGGATAAAGCACTTGCTACACAAGCTTGAGTGCCCAAGTTCAGCCTGCCAGAGCACACATCAAAACCAGAAGCTATGGTGGACTTCTGTGATCCCAGCACATCCATGATGAAACAGGCATTTCTTGGCAGTTCATAGACCAGCTTGGTGAATGTAGTGGTGAATAGAGAGAAGCCCTGTCTTAAATGAGGTGGGAAGTGAAGACCGCTACATGCATGCTGTGGCATGTGCCTGCCCACACTCACACACATGAACATGAACACAAACATATACACACCAAAAAATAGTCTAAATAGTTCTGCAGCCTCCCTTTTTGTTCTTATTTACCCCTCGTTGGGCTGGGGACATGGGTCAACAGGTAACACACTTGCTGTGCAGTCATGAGCACCCGCGTTCAAGGCCAGCACCCGTATAAGAGGTGGGCATGGAGGCGCATTCCTGTGGTCCTGGTGTGGAAAGGCAGAGTGGTAAATTATTGCTGACTGGCTTGTCTGGCCAAATTGGTGAGCTCCAGGTTCAGTAGAGACCCTGTCTCAAAATGGTAAGTGGAAAACAGTTGAGAATGGCACCCATCATTGACCGCTGCTCTCCACATTCACATATGTGTGCTTGTACCCACACACATCCAAGCATGTATACCATGTGCACACACATACACACACACACACACACACACACAGGAAAAATAAAAGACAGAAAGAAAGACATCCCTCATTTAAGTGATGGCAGCAGTCCTGTTAGCTGTCAAGCACAGTGTTGTAAGCTAAAGAGCCCCAGGCTAGAGCGGTCCTTCTATGTGGTGTCCTGGCTCCCAACGCTGATGTCTCCAGGGGAGTGTGGACCAGACCTGGTCTTGGCTGGCAGAAGCTGAGAGCGTCATCTGCAAGGGAGGGCCCTGCTCACTGCTCGACTCTGCTGTGTCTTGGACAGTAGTGCCTCCTCGCCCTGCCTTTTACTCACCTGCTGTCTCTGCTAACCTCTGTCTCCTCTCTCTCTGCTCTGCAACACCCAGGCATTAGAAAGGCAGAAAGAGTTCTTTGATTCCATAAGGAGCGAACGAGATGATCTTAGAGAAGAAGTAGTCGAGCTGAAAGAGGAACTGAAGGTATGCACCCAAAGTTGAGCTTAAGACAAGTACCTAGGTGGCCACCGGCTCTTGGGTTCTGGAACCGTGGGTGTCGGCGCTGGTCTCATCATTGCTTGTCGTCTGGTAATGAACTCGAACTATGGGCAGACTGGCACCACGACATGTGTGAAGTCAATGCCCGTGAGGGTTTGTGCTTAGGCCCATTAGCAGAGGCACTCCTGAACGCAATCTGAAATTCTAGCTCTGGGTTTTTGACATTTATCTAGGTGTTTTCTCAAGCTCATTATTTCTGTGGGGTCATTACTCAGAATTAGAATGTATAGTGCCTTGTAAGCCAGGCGTGGCGCACACCTTTAATCCCAGCACTCGGGAGGCAGAGGTAGGAGGATTGCCGTGAGTTCGAGGGCACCCTGAGACTACATAGTGAATTCCAGGTCAGCCTGGACCAGAGTGAAACCCTACCTCGAAAAACCAAAAAAAAAAAAAAAAAAAGAATGTGTAGTGCCTTGTTTTAAGCCTCTGTCCAGGGACTTTGCTAGGGGCACAATGTCTGAGGTGAAGCCCACCCAATAGATCATAGGAGGGGAAGTGCCACATCCTGTGGGGGCTGTGTGAGGACCTGCAGCTTCTGGTTCCCTATAGAAACCTGCAGATGGTCCCAAGTGGGCTGTCACAGTGCTGCAGGGGGAATGTTGAGAGTTGTGACCCCCAGCAAGGTCCTGAGTGCCTGTGCTCATCACCGTCTGCCCGAGTTCCCTAGTCAGAGGCAGCCATTGCTTAGCCCTTAATGGCATTCCCGCCCTGGCCATGTGTGCAGGGGTCGTCCGAGAGCCCGGGGGAACTTTGGCCACAGTAGACTGCAGGTAGGAACCCTGAGCACGAATGATCCTTCTGAATATACCCAGCCTTCTTACCACCTGTCAATCCCTTCCTTACTGTAAAGTTCATTATTTCCTCCCAGAACACATGCATAGTCCTCTCTTCATCCTGCTCTCCCTTTGAAAGAGTTAAAGTGAAAGGTTCCTTCAATGTAATGTGAGTGACCATCACCCTGGTGGACAGAACAGGATGCCTGTAAAGACATTTGTCACCAGAACATTGGGTCATGGATTGGAACACCCATGGAGGCAGTGTTCAGAGGAAGCCATCAGAGGTCTGCATGTGCTGGTGTAATTCTTAGGAGGATGGAGCCTGGATCTTCTCCGTCCCTGTAGAGTTACCCTCGACTTCAGAAGAGATAGCCTCCTTTTATGGTTATCAGTGAAATAGTGCTTAACCTGACCATGCCAAGTATTACTGTGAGCCTGTTTTTGTTCCAGAAACATGGAATAGTCCTAAATCCAGAAATAGCTACCAACGGAGAGGCTTCAGACGCACTAAATAACGCTGGGTACCAAGGCCCTACCAAGATGACAAGAGAAGAGCTGAGCGCCCTCGGGTCTGCTGGGGAGGGAGCACTGGGTGAGTTTTCCTTTGTTCCCTGCTGGTCGCCTTCATGCATCATCAGAGTCAAAGCAGTTGTCACTGATCAGTTAACAGTCACAAGCATGTCATTTGTTCTACCACTTCATGGTAATTTCCTTGCGAACCTTGTGATCGCCCACACGTGCTGCCTGGCATGCATTTCTGTCTAGTGCTTATCACCAATGGCTCAAGGACACATTTCTTTGCTTCTCGAGGCTACCGAGCAAGACTGGGAATGGACGGAACAGTTTAAAAATCCAGTACTAATGATAAGCGTTAAGTGTGGTTTTCTTCTGATAGGTAGTAGCAGTTACAGCTTGGAACATAGTCCCGTTTGGAACTGCAAAGGATCAGAAAAGTGTGGGGGCTGTGGAGGAAGTTAGCTGGCCACATAAGCCCTCTGCCTCCACTGTGACAGATGGGGACCGAGCATGTCATGATGGCCAACTGAAGCTTCCACCCACCCTACCCCCCTTGGTAGTGGGGCTGGCCAGTGCTATAGAGAGTTGTGCCCCCAGGAGTTGAAACTCAGAAGTGGGCCTCCTCTATATGCCATATATATATATATATTTTTTTTTGCTTCTGTAAGATGATAAAATTAGGGAATTCAGTAGATCATAGGAACATTTTACACAATTTTTCAGTTGTGTGAAAAGATTCCCCAATTAATATTTGGCTTTGAGGTAACCTCTTCAATTCTGGTCTAGGTCCCAAGTAAGACCTCACGTCCCCCTGTTGCTAGTTATGCCCCAGCGTTTTACAGTGAGGTTAGAACAAGTCCAGGGACTATAGACTTTTCATTTCAGATTAGAAGTCTTCACTTTTTTGCTTTTTCATTTATGCAAATGTAGAGACCTGTAGGCCCCAACTTTGGACTAGCTACCCAGTAGTGCCTCATCCGTCACCTTTGTGACTACAGGACGCATGTTGTGATAGATGTGTGGGCTGTTGAAGCAAAAGGTGGTGTAATTAGTTCCTGTCTGGACTAGGACTGTGAATGGATGCTGTCATCTCAGTAAATTTTTACATCTTTGGTAATCATTGTGAATTCTTAAAGAATCAGAAAGACCAGTTCTGTGAGTGCTCACTCAGGGTTGTTTTTTGTTGTTGTTGTTGTTGTTGTTTTGCTTTTTGTTTTTTCAAGGTAGGGTCTTGCTGTAGGCCAGGCTGACCTGAATTCACTTTGTAGTCACA
This sequence comes from Orientallactaga sibirica, assembly GCA_036365145.1. Taxonomy (NCBI): domain Eukaryota; kingdom Metazoa; phylum Chordata; class Mammalia; order Rodentia; family Dipodidae; genus Orientallactaga; species Orientallactaga sibirica. The sequence continues at coordinate 17,710,044 of JAEOAD010000044.1, read as the reverse complement.
GGCGGGCCTCAAACCCACAGCGATCCTCCTGTCTCTGCTTCTGCTGGGATTAAAGGTGTGCAGCACCACTCCCAGCACACTCAGGGTTTTTGGTCCTGTATCCCATCAATAAGTAAGTGTGGAAACTTCCCAGTACATACATTTATTGTTAATTTATGTATATGTACTATTTCATCAATATGAAATGAGTGTTAACAAACATATACAATAATAGATACTTTTATAGGATAAAGTAAGTGATCTGTAAACAAAAGTCCTGATATTGCCCCATTTTCCTTGGGTCAGAGGCACACTGTGGAGAACGCCATGCTCTGAGATTGTCAGGCTTTCACCTCAGTCACATGGTCTCCAACAAGCTGAGATTTTATTTGTTTGTTTGTTCATTCACTTTTCGTTTAGTCATTTGGGAGATGCTCAAATAAAACTGACCATTCAGCAGTGATATGCTTTTGTAACTGAGGAGTGCTCACTGTTAAGTGGTCACCTTGGACTTGGCATCGCTTACTGCTGGAACTCTTCTTACTGGCACTGGGAGACAGAGCTGAGCTACTCAGGGCAGACACAGGGTGCTTTCTCAGCAGACAGTGCTAGGGAGGCAGGAACATAGGTTTCATTCTGAATACTCTTTAAGAGGTATGAAAGCTGCTGTACAGCTGAAAGTATAAGTGGTCAGGATGTGTGCTTAGGCCTGGAGTGGGAACACGTACCTGGAGTCTCTGCTGACCCTCTCCATGTGGCTGCCTGCTCCAGAGCTCTTCCTGTTTATTGGGTCTTAACCTCACCACGTAGCACAAGCAGCCACGCCTGCATTGGAGGTGGTGGCAGTGGCCTTTGCTGATCAAAACACACTAATGCAGTTGCTTATCAGATGCACAGACCTGGCAAAGGCTTGTTCCCAGTGACTTTCTTTAGGAGCAGGCTGGGCGGGAATGAGAACACGTGTTTGCATTTTAATATATATTAATTGGTCACCACAACATGGGGTCCCTTCAATTTTCTCAATGGTCTTTTAGGAAAAGCCAAAGAAGTGGAGGTGAAAAGTGAAATGGTGGAGAATGTGGGGAAAAGAGAAATCTTGCAGAACACTGAGCAAGAACAGCACAAAGAGGAAAGAGAGGTGTTACATCCTGGTGACAATGCGGAGGACCAGAAAACCTCTGAAGACAGTGCCCTGTCCCCAGGACCACTAGCAGAGGCTCAGTGTGAGCAGCAGGTTCAAAGCCACCTTGTAGAGAACACACCTCTCCTTGAAAACCCAGGGCAGGTTGAGGCATGTGAGGCCATAGATCTGCCCGACAGCAGGAGCAGCACTGCCCTTGAGCAGTCCAGCTGCCTGGGGGAGCAAGACAGTGAAGCGCCAGGTCCTGTGCAGCGGCATGGCAGCTGTAATGCCTTGGATAGCCAAAACTCAGTAGGCATCCAGGAAAAAGAAAACGAGGATTTGAAAACAGACTTGTCAGGGATTGTCCCTGAACCATGTCTAGATTCTGTTCCTGGGCAAGCACCTGAAGTTGACAAGGTGAGCTGCACAGAAGTGGTGGGGCCAGGTGGGAACCACACAGATGATGGGGCAGAGGCAGGGGCTGCTGCAGTTGGGGATCAAGGGGGTGCAGTGGCCCCCAGTTCTCTGGTGCATAGGTATGACATGGTGAGTCATGATGGAGGGTGTGTGGACAATGGATTAGGCCCCAGCACAGAACAGAGTCCAGACAGAGAACCCACCCAAGAAGTAGCTAAGTCTGAAGAGACCCCTGGGCAGAGCCCACAAGAAGATGTGCAGAAGGGGGCAGGAGAGGATGGAGATGCAGAAGCAAGGGACAGCAAACCCACTGAGGTAGGAGTCCAGGCTGTCCCTGGGAGTCCAGCAGCACAGAGCAGCCAGGAGGAGGGGACAGGTCCCAAGAGGGCAGCTGCCGAGAGTGTCCAGCTTGACCCGAACGAACCCACTGACGACGGGAATGAGCAGCGGGCAGAGAGTGTGGGTCCATCCCAGAAGAAGACAAAGAACAAGAAGAAGAAGAAGAAGAAGAAAGCTCCAGCCCCTGGAGAAACCCTCGGAGAAGTGAGGAAGGAATTGACCTATGGGAATGCAGAGGCAGACGAAGCCCAAGACAAGGGCCAAGAGCAGCTCCCTGAGCAAACCCAGGGAGCAGGAGCCCGGCACGAAGCCAGAGCTCCAGAGCAGAGCGTTATGTCCAACAGCAGCGAGGAGGCCGATGGCCCAGAGAATCCTAGACCCCAGTTGGAAGGGAAACTGAACCAAGAGGATGACCGTGTAAAAACACAGGTAGGGAGAGTGACAGCTGATAGAGACACATTGATGTCTGCAGGGGACACCTTACAATCCTCAGATAGCGCTAAGGACCAGGAGTCCAATGAACATGTTGCAGAGGGTCACACTGATGGCCTTGCTCAGAACAGCCCCCCAGAATTCAAGTGTGAAAAAGGGAACAGTGCTTCCTTGCTTGAAAAGGAAATCCCCCCACAGGACATTGGGGATGTCTCCAAGATAGAAAGTACAGAAGAACCCATGACCCATCATCTAGGCCACATAGCCGAGAAAGCTTTAGACAGCCTTGACCTAGAAAACGGCCTGTCAGCACTGGTAGGGGAGCTGGGGGACTTGCATTCAGAAAGCAAAGGACAAGCAAGAGGGGGCAGTGAGAAGGGCAGAAGCAAGGAAGACTGCACTATGTCATGAGGCAGGCGGTAGAGAAGACAGGCATGGGGTAAGGACAAGGTTACATAGAGGGCCAAGGACTGCACAGTGAGTCTTGTCTATCTTTCTACTGCTGAAGTCCATGAATGTTCCAATCTCTATAGGTACACTGCATGACAATCACCAGGTTATCTACTGCTTTAAGTTATAGACTGTTACCTATAGATGTGTATTTAATCATTGATTACCTAGACTAGAGAGGAAAAAATGACTGATTTGTTTTCAGGTTAAGTTCTAGCTTGGAGCATTCCATAGCATAGGATATATATATATATGGCATGCATCTGAGCTGTCTGTATTTCAGCCTAAAGACAAAATATTTGATGTAGGCTTTGGGCCAATATGAATGTGGATATTCTTGACCAAATATATCAGCATCTATTGAAATGACCAAATAGCATTCTTAGATTTCTATGTTGTAAACAATGGATATTTAAACTCGTATGTCTCATTCAAATATATATTCTTCCATATTTGGTTTTAATATGTACATTATAACCTGTATGGCATTTTATTTAAAAGGGACAAATGGCTAAATAGCATATGGTCTCTGAGTGGTAAGATATGCACCTTAGAGGAGTAGTCAGTCATTTTAGGACAATGGATAAATATCTGAAAGTGCCTTTACCTCATACGAGTATTTAATTTCACACCAGTGCTCTTGGACCTCCCTGCCAGCAACATCTGTTTATTCTGTAGAAGATTCTCATTTATTTCATGCTGGTGATGTACTAAATTCATTTTATGCAAAGACTTTTTTCCTGTAAGATTTTAAAATTGCGTTTCCTACTGTGGTTTTAGGTAGGGCAATTATTAATTTTTTGACCTTAAGGTTATTTCTCTTCCTGTTTGAATGTCTAATCATTATTCAGAGGAATAATGTACAAGTTACTTGTTCTTGTGAAAACTACTCACTAGACTTAAATCATATATTTCAACTTTTGGTATTTGGTATAAATATTTTTGTTTCGCAGTATTTTCTTATTGGAAAAATATATTTTCTATATAAAGAAGCATTTTAAAATAATTGTAAAGTTGAATACAAATGTAATGGTGAGAAATAAGATCACAGAGAACTGTTCTTGATGCTGTTGATGTGTGAGGTTGTGTGAACTCAAACTTCTGTTACAAAGTACAGTGGAATGCAAAGACCAAAACCTCAGGAAATCTGAGCAAACCAAAGTGCTATGAAATTGAAATAAATGCCTTTTTATAATTTTATGAACCTATGACTCTAGTCTCTGAGTTCCTTAACCTCTGACCCTGACTGCTGTTTCGCATGCGTCCCCCCTTGAGGTCTCACCTACCTCTGGCTGTGACCCTTATGAAGGTTCCATAGAGATCCACCGCTGGTGCCTTCATCAGTGATAACAATGCACTGCAGAGGCTGGAGTGGGAGCGTGGGGAGGCTGAGGCGGTGGCCCTGTGGACCATCTGCTGTGTTCTTTCGGTGCTCCCTGTGGGCCCCAGTCTAGGAAGGGTTTCATCTTGGAGCTCTGCCAAAATATGCTGACAGATAGAGCAGTTTGGGAGGAGGATGGAGTGGTGACTTAACACTGGCTGCACAAGTGTCCAGAGAACGAGGACAGGGGGAACAAGAATGCTCTGTGCCATGAAGACAGGAGACCAGGAGGCCTGCCTGGGACTACGGCCTGGGGTTCTGCAGGGCTGGGCAGGCTGTAGCCCATGGCTCTAACTTTAGCCAAGCCTGTTCACACTGGACAACATTTCATCCCAACTTTCAGAGGCTTCCTGGGAAGTGACTCAGCAGTGACTAAATGATAACCTCATAAGACCTGCTTAAGTGCTTGCCTTTCCCTCACATGTCCTTCAACATCACATCTCAACCTTGGGCAGACTTCACTTTCCCAACTCAGCTTCTAGACTACCTGTCAGCCACATCCCCAGAGACAGAATAGAAAAACCTCATCACCGATACCATCAATCCCAAACCAGAATGTAGCTACCATGGGTAAAGGTCAATCTTCCTTCAACAGCACTCATGGATCCATGGAGCAAAGAGAAGGGTAACAACAGGTTGCTGTACAAAGAGCAGAGAGCAGTCAAGTTGTGTAAAGAAGTTTACGAGTCAGCTGTAGGGAGCTGGAGAGATGGCTTAGCTGTTAAGGCGTTTGCCTGCAAAGCCAAAGGACCCTGGTTCAACTCTCCAGGACCCACATAAGCCAGATGCACAAGGGGGCACATGCATCTGGAGTTCATCTGCAGTGGCTGGAGGCCCTGACATGCCCATTATCTCTCTCCCTTTTTCTCTCAAATAAATAAATAAAATATATTTTTAAAAATAGAGTCAGATGTAGGGGGCTGGGGAGATGGCTCAGCTATTACAGGTGATTAATACCCAGCCCGCATGTAGAACCAGAGACATATTTCAGGCCGTTTAGAGACCCTGCCTCAAGGAAGGTGGGAGAGCACAAACACTTCAAGGTTGTCCTCTGACACCCACACATGGATGCATTCACACATTATAACATTTTTTAAAAAGAATCAAATGTACAAGAGTCTGGGGATATAGCACAATTGGTAGACTGCTTGTCTAGCATGCATGAAACCTTGGGTTTGATCCCCAGCACTCACTACCTAAACCAGGCGTGGTTGCACACACCTATAATCCTAACACTTGGGAGGAGGAGGCAGGAGACTCATGAGATCCTATCTAAAAAGACCAAGATGTACAGTATTGACTCTATAATGTTTCTAGTTGATTGGAGATCTCGTGAGTTGAACATTTGAATTTCCTTTCACTAAGACCTTGGAAGGTCATCTCTGGGGGTTTAGAGGCTTGGAGCTCCTGTTTCATGCTGGTCATCCCCCTCCCCCAGGAGACCACACTGTGCTGCATGTCACCACGGTCTCTGTGCCAAGGGGCCACATAGTAAGTTATTCCCAGTGACCTTGCACCTGAAGGACAAGGAAGGGTGTTGGTTGTATTCAGAACACGTGCTGATCCAGTGTGGTGGTCACACATAGAACGTTTTGTCTCACAGGGGCAAAAACATTTCACCTTTTCCCTTACACACTTCTCTTCACTCATACAATAGCTGGTGGTTAAGAGGGAAATAAACACCCATGCAGACCCCCTGGCGTGCTGTAAACCTGAAAAAGGAAGTGGCCTCAGGGAAGCTGAAAGCCAAGTGAGGTTCAGCCAGCAGTCAGTGTGAGGTGAAGTGGGGAGCAGAATCATGTTCTTTCAGACATGTGGAGAGGAGGCAGTAGAGGGAGGACCTGGGGCCAAAGGTGAAATTAGCCCACACAATGAAAAATGCATCTGGCAGCCATGTAGTGAGCGAGCCACTTACCATCAGGGCACTTCCTCTCCCTTCTCTGAAGAGACCTGCCTTGTGAAGTTAGACCAGGACTGTTGCTTCATCCTAGGCAACCCTGGAATGAAAGAAGGAACTAAGAAGACCCAGGCTTCAGGATGACCAAAACAAGAGACTTGGAGAACCCCCAGCATTTGTTTGGCTAGCTCAAGAATTTTCTACGGCTTTAATTCCGTTTCCCATTTCATGGGTTTCTAAAATGCATACTAGTACATTTTCTAGACTTGAATATATATTAAACTTAAGATTTTTTTTAAAAGTAGTCCTTGAATATGACTAAAAGCCAACCAATTTTAACTTCCCAGTATAAAGAAAGCCCTAAATTCAAAACAATGTTGCTTTATCTTTTTGATGTCTCATTTCTGAAAACTGCAATCCCAGGTTTTTGTTGTTGTGTGTTTTTTTTTTTTTTTTTTTTTTGGTTTTTCGAGGTAGGGTCTTACTCTAGCCCAGGCTGACCTGGAATTCACTATGTGGTCTCAGGATGGCTCAAACTCATGGCGATCCTCCTACCTCCGCCTCCCGAGTGCTGGGATTAAAGGCGTGTGCCACCACGCCCAGCTGCAATCCCAGTCTTTATAGGGGCTAGTTTGCACCTGTTTAGGTGGCAGATATTAGCAATGGTGCTTCCTGTGCGCGTGTCGCGCAGCTGTGCATGCTCAGTCTTGCTATATCACAGTAAGTGTGGCAGGGCTGTGCCTCTGTCCACCCAGCAGCCAGATGTGTTGGTTTTCAAAACTATGAACAGCAGTACTCTACCTTCTTCACATCAGATACTTGTGAATTCATTTAGAGATGGGTTCTCACTCTGTAATTTATTTATTTGAAAAAGGGAGGGAGAGAGAGAGAAAAAAAGAGGCAGATAGGAAATGGGCACACCAGGGCCTCCAGCCACTGCAAACAAATTCCAGACACATGTGCTACTTGTGCATCTGGTTTATGTGGGTATTGGGGAATTAAACCTGGGTCCTTATGCTTTGCAGGCATGCGCCTTAACCGCTAAGCCATCTCTCCGGCCTAGTAGTCTAGACTGGCCTTAAACTCGATGGGTAGCCCAGGCTGGCTCCGCCTGCCCCAACCTCTTTCCTGCTGTTCTCTTCCAGCTTCACTTTTCCTTGTCTTCTCTGATACTGCTGTAATAGTTCCCCACAAGTTCTGTATCTCTCTCATTCTATGCCATAAAACTAAGACTCAGCCAGCCTGTATCTTTCACACTGCCTCTACTATTACATATTAACATTTGGTTTTTTAACTATTGTTCTAGGATATTTGACATCTTCCAAGAGAAAAAAAAAATACTAGAACTTTACAGTTAAGATGTATTAGCTTTAAGTTTTTTCTGATATAGTCATTAGGAGTATAAAATATATGTTATAAGATGAAAAGTGCTATTGGATAAAACAGCTGAGTTTATAACCACAAAAAACAACTGAGTATTGGGCAGGTTTATACCAGGAAAGAATAAAAAACCTTAACAGAAGTCATGGGGCTGTATGCAAACTAAATCAGAACACCAAAGATCGGAAAAGCAAGATTCTGTTTAATGTTTTTAGCTGTCTTTTATTTTGATGTTTCGTGCCTTCCAGAGTAACAATGTAAGGTCACTGGAAAAATAGTTAGAGAATGCAGGTAATGGATTAGGATGTGGCTGGATGGTTTTTAAGCGAAAACAAAGATGGATTTTATATGCTATTCTTTGCACATGACTAAGCACAGTTAATTTTTTACTTTGAAGAATTTGGAGGTCATGTGTGAGGTAGGTCACATCAGGAATGGGAGCCCCAGCCAGGAGTTGGGGTCCCACTCCTGAGGTGTAAGTCCAGATCTGGAGAAGACCATAAAGGGCAGTAGTCAGGGGAATCCTGAGACCGGCTGCCAGGCCTCAAGAGAGTCTCCTGATCATTGCCCTGGGACTTCCCTTATCTGATGAGTGTGCAAGCATGCATGCCCATGGGGCATCTGGGCTGCGGCCAACCATTGGTGTGAAAGCTACTGGAACAGTGTCCCCATCAGCACCTGTCATCCCAAGTATGCCTTAAGACTGCTGTGAACACTCCCAGTCCTCAGTTTCCCCTGTGGATCTGAACACTCTAGTGCTGAGGTGTGAGTTCACATTTGCACTCAATGGAGGAGTTCCAGGGACCAAAACATCACTGTGCTTTGCTTCAGAACAACTGGGTTAGCAGGTGTGTTGACTGTAAGCAGACAGTCACACTCTGGCATTAGTGAGTCAGAGAGAGATGGGGAGGGTAACTAGGTCCGGGATATAAACGTGGAAAGAAAACTTTGAACTACAGTTGTCAGTGCATTTTCACATTGCTAAACCATGAAGCTTGTGAGATCTTGTGTTGCAGTGTGATTTCCTAGCGTTCTTGCATGCTAGCCTAAGTAGAAGATTAGCCTGTTTGCATGAGCCGGAGGCTGTCCTGACCAGAAGCATGTCGGGAGGCTGGTACCACCCCCTGGCTGAGCTCCTCCCCGTCCTGTCTGTGGCTCATTCACCGTGGTACGTGTATAACTACCTTCATCACTCATTTCACTAACCTACCCATGCATTAGTCTATCAGCAGCATGCTGAAAGGTGCAGGCTGCAGGTTTGTCTGACCCTGTATCCTTCTGATTTCTTCAGATTATAGGTTGAAAAAGCTCATGGATGAACGTGAATGCTTACTGGAACAGGTAATGGTCTTTCTTTTTATTAGCTTGGAAGCATGCATCTCTTCCCATCATTACCTTTTTCTTGTGCTGGAAATCCCCAAATACATCATGCCGGAAAATAAATACCAAGCCAGCCAGCCATGTTGTCTTGATTCTCTTATCCAAATAGAACACTGTATGTCCTGCAAGGATTAGGTAGGGCTCAAAGCCACAGGGTGGAATTAGGTACATTCTTTACAAAAATCATTGCTGAGAATAAACATTGCTGTGGAAGGCAGAAGTTGACCATGTGGGGAAGAAATATGACACGCACCACCCCTCTCATTTCTACTTGTTCGTGCACATGAGTTTGCGCCTCAGCAATTAGCCTCCCTTTCCAGCAAGCATCTCTTCAAATAACTGGCCAAAATTGTTTAGACCGCCTCTTATCTTTATGGCTCTCTGACCTCAGGCAATACTGGACAGCTTCCTATGTGACCTTGTTATCTGTGAAATTACTCCTCAGCCACTTCCCAAGAAACTCAGTACCTCCAGTTGTCCCTCATAGTCAAACGTGTCTGCTTTACTTTTTACAATCCTGTTAGAATCGCTCAGAACTGGGCAAAGCATTAGATAACAGGGAAAGAGTCTCTTGGACAACCCTGTGCTCATTTTTAAAAGATTTTATTTATTTATTTATTTGAGAGAGGGAGAGAGAGAATGGGTACGCCAGGGCCTCTAGCCACTACACATGAACTCCAGATGCCTGCGCCCCCTTGTGCATCTGGCTTACATGGGACCTGGAGAATCGAACTGGGGTCCTTAGGCTTGTGCCTTGACTGCTAAGCTATCTCTCCAGCTCAGTTCTGTGCTCATTTAAGAACAGATGTCCACTAATTTTGTGCCTGTTTCATTAAAAGCTGCATGCACCCAAGGTCTGTGTTTAGTAGGTGGGAGGCGACCACTTACAGTGACTGCAGAGATGAGAAGAATTTAAACAAAAGCAAACACTAGATACCAGAACATCCAATGGCCTGGCTGTCAGCTCCTTTCTGTTCAACCACTTGTGTTTCTATGTCTCTGGGAGAAGAGCCTACAAAGCCATCTCCTCAAAGGCGGGCTTGTGCCTGTGAGCCAGCCTGCAGTCTGCCTGAATTGCCATGCTTGTGCACCCCGAGGGCTCCTAGTGCCTCTTTGGTCTGTAGTGAAGAAATCAAAGACAGTAGCTTTGGACTGGCCCACTCAAAGATTAACATTTTAGGTATTTTACATGCAGTCTCCTCTTGAGTCCCAGAAGAATTTCAATGGTAGAAATAACTTTTTACCAGAATTATTATAAAACAATTCATGCCAGAAATTATAAAAATCATTCATTTTTCTTTCATTGTATTGTCTTCTTTCTGAGACAAGTTCTGGCCAACAGGAGCTTTGTCACTTAGTTCTATCAAAGGGAGGGGAGAAGTGCCCTGGCTGGTGGAGCTCAGGGTGGATTGTAGCCTGTCTGTGAATCTCTCCAGCTAATCCCTTCTCCTCTGCCTCTGGCTCCTGGAGTTACACGAACCTCAAGGCAGCTGTCCATCATATTCTGGGTGCAACAGGTTCTAACTTCACCTTTTAGTTTTCTGTACAAAAGAGAAGTTAACATATTTTACCGGCAATGTTTTCAGATTAAGAAACTCAAAGGGCAACTGGAAGGAAGACAGAAGAACGGCAGGCTAGACAGTCCGCGGTCTGAGGAGGGAGTCTTGGAAAACGGGACAGACATGCATGTCATGGATCTACAAAGTAAATGCCAACTCTTACAGGACACTCTTGCATGTGCCATTTTATAACAGCCATGGCAGAGAATGGCTGGTATTGCTGCATGTCCCCTGGAAGCACAAAGGCCTGTCTTTGTGGGCAGATGGACCACAGGAGCCTGTAGAGTGAAACCGGTATCTTAGAATGCATGGGTGGGCAGGGGTGGAACCCACACTTGCTTTCTTGGACACAGCAGTCTTTGGATCTGTTTATATGTAGAAAAGCATTTTATGCAAATAAACTTGAAACAGGGTTATGAGATTGTGCCCAGTCACTCTCCAGAGTCTCCCATCCCCACCATATCTTTTGGGGCTTTTTCAGCTGGAGTCTCCTGCCCACACACAAAGGGTGCGGAGCGCATTCTTTGCACCTTCTCCAGCTCCATGGAGCTCCAGGTGAACATTGAGAGGCGTGCAAAGCGTTTACAGAGGAAAGGCCCGATTCCTAGGAACTACGATTTTTATATTTCAAAGCCCAAGGACTTAACCTATGTTCCTTTTCTCTCACCTTTAGGGGATGCCAACAGACAGATCAGCGACCTCAAATTTAAACTTGCAAAATCTGAGCAAGAGATAACTGCATTAGAACAAAATGTACGTGTATACTCTAAACAGTCCTGGGCAGCCGACAGATGTTAGCCAGAAATAGGGCCTGTGAGCTGGGAGGTGTTCAATGGCTGCAAGCCTGACTACAGGAATCCAGAACCCATGTCATGCCGGTGCAAGCAGCACAAGAGGGTGTGGACTCACATGTGCCCACGGAGATGGGAGGCAGTCAGGATCCCGAAGCTCACACATGGTGGCACACACACACACACACACATGCACTCAGTGCCTAGAAGACAGAGGGCCGACAGAAGCAGAGAGTTTTTAGAACCAAAACAGATCCTGAGGGCAGATTAAGGCAGCAAGTCTCTCATGGTATTATTTAATTTATTTATTTGAGAGAGAGAGGCAGAGAGAGAGAAAGAGAGAATGGGAGCGCCAGAGCCTACAGGCACTGCAAACGAACTCCAGATGCATGTGTCCCCTTGTGCATCTGGCTTACATGGGTCCTGGAGAATTGAACCTGGGTCCTTTGGCTGTGCAGGCAAACGCCTTAACTGTTAAGCCATCTCTCCAGCCCCTGGGTTTTTTTTTTTTTTTTTGAGACAGAGTCTCATGCAGCCCAGGCTAGCCTCACACATTATGTAGCCAAGGATGACCTTAAACTGCCGCCTCCACATCCCAAGGATTATACATGTGCACCACCATACTGTCTTGCAAAACATTGCTTACAGATGGATGGAGAGGGGAAGGAAGAAAAGGTTGTTACCAGCATCTGGGTGTCATAATGACATTAGAGCTCTATAAGTGACAGTGGCAGTAAACAGTTCGTGTAAATGTGGCTTAGGAGTGTTTTAAATTTGTTTCCTAAAAATAGGTTAGTTCATTACACATACTTCATGTTGGGACAACCCTTTGCCCTAGACTTCTAGTCTTTTCTCAGCCAGGCCAGCTCCCCCGGTGTGGCTGGAACGTTGTGGAATGTTACAGAAACAAAGATGTCACTGCACACAAGAAAAGTATAGCATCTAAGGAGGCACATTTGCCTGAGGCCTCAGCCCTGCCTGTCACCTCAGAGCTTTGACTGCCACTGCCTGCCTGAGCCACCTTCTGTCAGTTTGTTTGTTTGTTTGTTTGTTTGTTTGTTTGTTTGTTTGTTTTGAGATAGGGTCTTGCTGTGTAATCCAACCTGACCTTGAATTTACCATCCTCTGCCTCTGCCACCTGAGTACTGGTCTGTAGGCATGCACTACCACAGTGACTTTTGCCTACTTCTTTTGCTGTCCCTCTGGCCATTCTTTTTTTTATATATATATTTTAATTGTATTTATTTGCAAGCAAAGAGAGAGATAGAAGAGAGGCAGACAGAGAGAGAATGGGCACACCAGGACCTCCAGCCACTGTAAACGAACTCCAGATGCATGTGCCCCTTGTGCATCTGGCTTACGTGGGCCCTGGAGAATCGAACCGGTATCCTTTGGCTTCGCAGGCAAACACCTTCACCACTAAGCCATTTCTCCAGCCCATCTTCTGTCCATTCTTTATCTTCCACACTGTCACCACAAGGAGATTCACTAAGGTCAGCTTCGTTCTGTGTCGACCTACCTCTCTCCAGCAGGACGGTTCCACAGAGGAAGTGATGTACATTTAAAAAAAAATAACAAACAGGCCAGAGAGTAAAGGAATCCTTTTGGTGACAAAATGAGATCACTCAGACATTCAAGCAGGTAGCTTGGTTAACTGGAATCTGAATACTACCCCAAATGCTGCACCACTGTTTATACAGTATACATTCCTATTTCATTAAACCATGCCCTGTGAGGTCAAATGCGCTAAAAGGTACAAGGAAACAGGTGTATGGATTTATACCAATGGCTTTTCCTCCCTCATAGGTAATAAGGCTAGAGAGCCAAGTGTCACGTTATAAAACAGCCGCTGAAAATGCAGAAAAAATAGAAGATGAACTTAAGGCAGAAAAGCGGAAACTCCAAAGAGAGGTAAATTAAGTTTCCTAGGCTGCTTCTAGGAAAAGAATGGGTAATGATTGTCCCTCTGGGTCAGTAGTGAGAGGACTGACCGCATCTGAGCTGTTCACTGCTCAGCCTCACGGCCCTTAAGTGCTAGCCTCTTACCTAAGTCAACCTTAGCACAGCTGGCAGGACCACAGGACGCATCCATGAACACCAAGTTATTAGTGAGTACAGGAGCAACCGAGCTCTTACAGCTGAATACATTGGGCAAAGTTGGGCAAGAAAGCCCGGAAGAAATGGGCCGGGCAGAGGCCAGTGCTTCTGAAGTCCCAGGAGTGTGAGCTATGCTTCCACACTCTCTTTGAATATGGTATCTTTCACCTTCCTGAACACATGTGGCAAAGTTGTTCAGTTGGAAAATAATTACAGCATCTGGTGAGCATGCAGCCATGGATGTTAACTGAATTGCTATTTCTCTATTTCAAACTCAGCTTTCTGTTTTCCATACCTGATAGCTGACATATGTCCCATCTTGGGCATCTAATTCTATTATTTATTCTTCTCTCTCCCACTTCCCCTTCAGTGTTTGGTATGTTGTGAGGTTAAACTTGACGGTGATTCTCAGGAATACCCCAGACCTGACTTGGGAAATTTCCTGCCAATAGGGCTTGCTCTGCCCTTGCTAGTGAGAGGTGGGGAAAAAGAGCCGTGGGCTGGGCTCTAAAGACTCACTGCTCCAAGACCATGGGGCTGTATTTCTTCCTTAGGGCCAGTCATCTGCCCTGTTGCTGCTGGTCCAGGAGCTCCCTGAGCATATGGCTTCCTGTCTGGCTCCCCATCCCAGGCACTTGCCTCCCAGCTCTGACCACTTGGCCTCAAGCTGTCTTGCTCTGCTCTCCTTGCGTCTGGCTCCCTCACATGGGGACCACCTCCTCCACCTGGCCCAGGCTCTGTTCCGTTTACAGTTGTTGGCTTGTCACACTTGCCTTTTGTGACCCTCAGGACGGTGCCCCATCGTGGGTCCAGCGGTCCCAGAGGAAGGGGTGTTGCTTAGTGGCAAGGCCAGAACCAGAACCGTGCACAGGTTTTTAAATTAACAAGAGCACTGCACACACATGCTTTTAGGAGCTTGGTGCACCTGCGTTGTAATTGTATTTGCAGTAGGACAGGAATTGTGGCCCCTCAGAGCTCTGCTGGATGGGAGCACGTTCCCCTAAGCTCATTGCCTTTCCTCCTCATTTCCAGCTTCGCTCTGCACTGGATAAGACTGAAGAGCTTGAGGTGAGCAACGGCCACCTGGTGAAGCGACTAGAGAAGATGAAAGCCAACAGGAGTGCGCTCTTGTCCCAGCAGTAAGCACCAGCTCTGAGTGCGTGGCTGGCCGGGACTCGGGCGCATGGCGTGGCCTCACGGGCTTCTCTGTACTGTGTCTTGCCTGCCTCTGAGCAAAGAATGCCTCAGGAGATGTGGCTTACTGCTCCCATGTGGGGGTCAGTTACCTGAGGAGCCCAGCACACTAGATGCCTCTGTCTGCAGACCCCTGACCTGGCTGGGCCAATGCTCAGAGCCTGCAGGTTTCTTCATAAGCACACTGGACCTCGTGGGAGCTCTGAACTGGACACACAGCAGCCTCTGAGTGCCACTGACGGGGGTGGTCAGGGTCAAGGTTAAGGTGGGACTTGATTTTCTTTTATGTGTCTTGCTGAAGGTTAAGGGGAAACATGACAGTTGGGACTTCTCTGCGGTGGAACCTACAATTTGAGCAACTCCAGTAGTATCTCTTAGTCTTACGCTTTTCATACACAAACACTGTGGAACCACAAGCCATTACCAAGCAAAACTCCCGCTGCAAACAAGGCGATGGTCGAAACGTAAAAGTGACCTTAAGAAGACTCTTTACAGGCGACAAACGAAGCTTTTCTAAGAGATTTTTGCATCAGTTTGGTCCTAAAAATACTTTTTTCCAGGGTAATTAGGCAATAGCTTCACTGAAAATGACAGCTTTTCATTTGCATTATTTAATCCTTATATTTGGAAATGAAGTTGTTAACTTCTTTTAAAGAATGTACCGTTAGGAAAATAAAAACCGAAATGTTAAGAGACTTGAGCCATGTGCTTTTAATTTTTTTCCCACTGAGAAAGAAAATCTTTTAAGATTTTGTATTTGGTATGTATTGGGCTCATCTTTTTAATGTTTTTAGACACATCAGACTAATTCATTTTCTTTCCCTGTCTGTAACAGACAACTTCAGGTTCGCTGAGATGAACTTCCAGACCAGACACAGTTATGGAGGAAGGGATTTATTGAAGATTTATTAAAGATCCAGGGGAAGTTCCATAATGACAGAAGAAGTTGGCCTGTTCTTATAGGACCAGGCAGAGAGAGAGAAGCCAAAAGCCACAACAGCACAGCACACTTTAGGAACTCCAGCTAGGCACATTTTACATATCTTTAGATTGAAATCTCAAACCCACCAACACACCTTAAGATCCACCCAGTGACATTGCCTCCAGCCAGGTGGATGTGGATGCAAATTACGAACTAATAAGACACTGAATATATTAGACCCATCTATTCAGACTACCACACTGTCTTTAAAACAAAAGCATATTCGCTGAGTCAACACACCTAGACGAGAAGTAAATGGAAGAGGAGAAGACCAGAGTGTGGCAACCACAGCACTGCAGGGACAGAAGTGGAAAGTTGGGCTGCTTATTGATTTTTAGTTATTCTTTGTATATATAATGTTTCAAATATGGCTGGCTAAGCAAGCTAGCTTTCTTGATTATTAATAAGTAGAAACCAAAATCGTATCAGCAAAACCAGACCTAGTGGGGTGTGGAGCAAGGGCCTTCAGTTTAGTGGACGTGATGAAGGAAACACTCCCAGGGCAGTTAGTGCCAGAGGTGACGAGGCTCTGTGCCCCAGCCCTGTGTGGATTGGATATACGAGGCTGCTTTCACTGGATCCCAGGTACGTGTGTCCTTAATGCAGAGGTCATTTGCTACCACCTGCTTACTGTGGGTAGGTAAGTTGCAAGGTGCTGGGGCTGACACTGGCAAGGAAGAATCCATGGGCCAGGACAGGTGAGCAAAGTTTGGTGGAGGATGGACACACTGGGTGACTATCACTGCATGCCCAAGCACCATCAGAACAAGGAGGAAGGAAACTTGGTCAACTCCCTCCAGCAGGGGTGGGAGATGACTCAGCAGTTAAAAGTGCTTGCTTACAAAGCCTGTCGACCCAGGTTCAATTCCCCAGCCACTTAACGCCTAAGGCAAAAGAGGTTCGAACATCTGGTATTCTCTTTGGAGTGGCAAGAGAACTTTGTATGTCCATACCTATGTACACACATGTGCACAAGTAAATATATATATTTTTTTCCATTGGGCAAAGCAAAGAAATATTCAACCAATACAAGATTTAAAACAACCAGGGCAAACATCAATGTCTGTAGCTCCAAGTCCAACAACTCTAGTCAATGACAAATCTGCAAGAGCGATAATTCTAACCAGCAACAAGTCTCTGAAGTTCCAATTCCGCCCCTCCAGCTAGGCTACTCACAGTCCTGGAAAACGTCATCTGGGGCCGGCAGCCCTCCTGGGCAGCCATCTCATGTTCCCAGCATCTCCACTGAGTCCCCGCTACATACAACCCAAGGTCCATCCTCATGGCCCCATGGGATCTCCATGCAGGCATCCAGCAAACCTGCTTCACACTGCCCATGGCCATTTCTAAATTACAAGATCGCATTGCAAACTCAATGACCCTCTCTTTCCTACATTTCTTATACACCATAATACCAGGTAGAGTGACAATTTGTTAATCCAGGGGGGAATAAAGCAGACTTTGAAGAACAGGACACTCCTTCAGCATTCAGGCCCCTTCAAAAGAGTCTACATTCTTCCTGTTGCCCCAGTGCAGTTCAGCTGGCTCAATCTCAAAAATTATAATCTCTCAAA
This sequence comes from Orientallactaga sibirica, assembly GCA_036365145.1. Taxonomy (NCBI): domain Eukaryota; kingdom Metazoa; phylum Chordata; class Mammalia; order Rodentia; family Dipodidae; genus Orientallactaga; species Orientallactaga sibirica. Next base: position 17,693,069 of record JAEOAD010000044.1, on the reverse strand, counting down.
AAATTTGCAGTGAACGGGCAGCAGTTTAGGCCCATAGAATTCATTTTTTCTGTGTCATATCCCTCTGCTCACATCAGTTCATTTCTACGAAAAGCAACCCTACACAACTTCTCAGGACACGGGCATAACAGCAAGCTTCTCACACCTAATGCTAGCCAAGCTCCTTCTCTCCCTCATAAGCCAAACCTCACAGTCCATAGTTCTTACTGCATTCAGGCCTTTCAACTCTGAGGAGAACAGTCCATCAAGCTGTACTTACAGCACTGCAAGGTGTCTCTTAGGCCAAGGTTTCAAATCCCTTGAAAATCAACTCCAAAAGGCCAAAACCACATGTCATGTATCTAGCAGCAATTCCACTCCTTGTACCATTTTACTGTTGCAGTCAGGTTGGCACTGCTGGTAGAAATCACCCAACCAAGAGCAGCTTGTGGAAAAATAGAGGTTTGCTCTGGCTTATAGGCTCAAGGGGAAAGTTCCATGATGGCAGGGAAAATGATGGCATGAGCAAAAGGTGGACATCACCCCCTGGCCAACATAACATGGACCCTAGCAACAGGAGAGTGTGCCCTATATATATATTTTTAAGAAAAGTTTCTAAATGCATATATTATGCCCACCAAACTGCCCCTTTTTGAATATTTATACCCATATAGTAATGTTACTCTCACTTTGGTTAGAGAAGCTTCTCTTTTCAGATGGTGGTGATCACTGGGATGTATCAAAAGGCACCAAAATACTAATAAGAAGTGACAATGGAATATTTAGCACCGAGAGATCTCTATCTCAGCTTCCAAGGCTCAGGGTCCATTGCAAAAGAGGTGGTGGAAAGAGCATAAGAGCCAAAGGAAGGGTAGGACTGCTTACAATACAATATTCCAGACATAAAATGACCTCACAGTGCCAGACACTACCTACACAAGACCTTTGTAATCGGAGGAAAAGATGACAACATCACAATAAAAGACTAATTGAGAGGGGGAGGTGACATAATGAAGGGTGGAATTGAGGGGGGAAAGTGGAGATGGAGAGGGAATTATCATGGCTTATTGTCCCTGATTGTAGAAGCCATTGATAAAATGTTTTTTTTAAGTTTTTTTTATTGACAACTTCTATACTCACATACAAAAAACACATGATATTTCCCTCCCCTCCCCCATTCCCCTTTAGAACTCCAGTCTCCATCATATCCCTTCCCTCTCTCCATTAGTCTCTCTTTTAATTTGATGTCATCGTCTTTTTCTTCTATTATGAGGGTCTTGCGAAGGTATTGCTAGGCACTGCAAGGTCGTGGATATCGAGGCCAATTTCTGTCTGGGCAGTTGCATTGTAAGAAGTCATACCCTTCCTTTGGCTCTTCCATTCTATCCGCCCCCTCTTCCACAATAGTCCTTGAGCCTTGGAGGGTGTGACAGAGGTATTTCAGTGCTGGGCACTCCTCCATCCCTTCTTCTCAGCACTATGTTGCCTTTTGGGTCATCCCAGTGGTCATCGCCATCTGAAAAGAGAAGCTTCTCTAACCAGAAGTGAGAGTAGCGTTAATATGTGAATATGAACATTAAGCGTAAAAAGTCCAGGAGCCCCTCATATTTGGGTCAGCTTGCAGAACAACATTATTTCTCTGTTTCATCCTTCAGGTTTCTTCCACAGTAACTTACCACAAGTGTATTTAACCAGTAAAATACCCGCAGCTCACAAATAGTGTGAATAATAGCAAATACTTATATGGCAACTAGACATGTATTCAAGGCTTTTACCTATTTTCACTCATTTATTTTTCATGAAGACCTGTGAGGTAGATACTTATTGAATGCACATTGCAGATGTGGGGGCCAGGCTGACATGAATCCCTCAGTGTGGTGACTCAGTTGCCTCACCTGGTGTTTTCCACATCAGTGGGTCATTTAATGTACCTTTCATCAACCCATACAGAGCTCAAAAACCAATGTCACCCCCAGTTCCAAACACAAAGTTCCCGAGAGCAGTTTCCAAATTTATCACCTAGTAATGCTTTTCCCGTGTGTTTTCTACTGGGGTTGGCTGCTGGCTGTCCTCTTCCCTGTCACCCAGGGCTTCTCGGCTTTAGCAGTGCTCACAAGCTGCCGGGGGCAACCTCCCCACACTGCAGGATGGTAAGTGGTATTCCTGGCTTTCACTTCAGACGCTGGTATACCTCACCCCAAATGATGACCAAAATAAAAACCTTCCACATATCTGGTGTGGAGTGCAAAAGGCACCCTGACTGAGAACCATGGCTGTAAACTGAATTGGAAGCTTGAGAGAGGAGATGGTGAAATCCTGGACCAGAGCTACCATGTGTGTGTTTCCCACATAGTTTTCATTTTTAGAAACGAAATGACATTTAGGTCCAGATCAGCCCATTCATAAGATGTCATAAGAGGATAATACACGCCAAATTCAGCTCAGAATTGTAATGGGAGATGGTATTTTCCATTGTGTTTCATTAGTAACTAAAATGTCAAGTAAAGAATCAAATGTTACTGTTGACATATTTTAAAAATGCATAATTATTTCTTTTTTAAACATTTAAAAATTTTTATTTATTTGTTTGTTTGTTTGACAGAGAGAAAGAGAGAGAGAATGGGTGCACCAGAGACTCCAGCCACTGCAAATGAACTCCAAACATGTGTGCCCCTTGTGCATCTGGCTAACATGGGTCCTGGGGAATCGAACCTGGGTCCTTTGGCTTTGCAAGCAAACGCCTTAACTGCTAAGCCATCCTTCCAGCCCCTTTTAAAAAGATTTCTAAAATCAATTAATTTGTGTGTATGTGAGTATCTGTGCCATAGTGTGCATGGAAGGCTGAGGACACCTGTGAGGTGTCTGTGATCTACCTTTGAAGATGTTCTGCTACTGCAAACAAACTGCCAGGCTGAAAATGAATGAACACCAGCTGCCTTGCAAGCTTCAGATCCTGGCGCTGCCTCCCATCACTGTAGGTTCACTGGGCTCATAGATGCATGCACAGCTTTGCATCCAGCTTTACCTGGGTGCTGGGGAATTGCCCTGAGGCAGTCAGGCTCTGCAAGCAAGTGCTTTTAACTGCTAAGCCATCTCCCCCCCCCCAGTTATTTCTCAAATACAGATCTCTGGTTTTCACAGTCAGGGAGTGTCCACCTCCAGGAGGCTGTGTTCTCGGGAGAGAAGGGCCATCTCAGAGGCATCTAGTTGGGGGTGGGGAGCATAGACAAGCACCAGCTCCCAGCTTGGCAGAGCTATCCAGTTTCAGACTAACAAACTGGACACTCATGTCTGGTGTGTATCACTAAATAGTCCCAACCAGATATGGCACATGTGCATGGGCCTTGAGTGTTCAAAGGTGACAGCTGGTGTCTACCAGTTCCCTGCACCTTCAGCCACACATAGGGATCACCTGATTCCCCAGTATGGAGGATTCCTGGGAATTAAGACAATTCCCACTCCTGGGTCAAGCTCTGCCCAGGAGCCTTCAGGACTGAGTTCCCACCTAGTTTCCAATTGCTCAAAGAGCTAGACAGTCATCCCGGAACCCTAGCCCATGCTTGCTACTGCTGCCTTTCCACTTGCTGGTTCCCTTCCTTCCCCTCCCTGTTCTTGGTCTCTGCTACAGCCGCCCTGATTGCCACCTGCTGCACAGCTCCTGTCTGGTCCCAGGGACACTGCATACTCAGCAGGTATCTCTGGTCCTAGCAAAGTGCTACTGGCTGACTGGTTGGTGTGTCTAGCCCTTGAGTAGCAAGACCATTTGTAATCCCAGCATGCCTATGGCTAGAAGAGAGGAAGAAACAGGAAGCTCATGGACCAGCTAGCCTGATGAATGCACCAGTGAACCATGAGAGAACCTGCCTCAGACAAGGTGGAAGGCAGAGATCAACACGCAAGGTTGCCTTCCTACCTCCATATGCATGCCATGGCATGTGTACCCACATCACACACACATGAGCTTACACAAATGAGTGACTTTAGGAGGCTGGGGAGCAAGCTCAGTGGGTACAGCATGAGAAACTGAGTTTAGATATCCACAGCTCATGTTAAACGCATGGTGGACTGCGTCATAAACCCAGTGCTGAGGACACAGAGACAAGAATTTCTCTCTAGCTGAATCCAGAGCTCTAGGTTCAGTGAGAAGCCCTCTCTCAAAGACTAAGGTAGAGAGTGACTGACTAATACCCTGACATTGACCTTCAACTACACACACACGCACACACACATATGGGCACAAGAACCTGCACACAGATTTGCCAACGTGCGTACATATATAAACCCACACATGCATACATACATAAACGCATACATACATAAACACACACATGCATACATACATAAGCACACACATGCATACATACATAAACACACATCTACAAAAAAAAGAGTAACTTTGAAGTTTATTAAAATCCACTGAATATTGATCAAGTAAATTTGAGACAAGCTAGCTGTAGTAGTCAGGGCTCTCTCCAGTAACAGAACTGATAGAATGAATATGTATTATAAAGAGGATTTGCTGGAGTAGCTCATAGGAAATGAGTTGAGCAGTCTACAATAACTGTCTGCAAGCTGGTGAGGCTGAAACCCCAGTAGGTGCTCAGTCCATGAAGCTGGATACCTCAGCAGTCCCAGTCTGGTGCTGAAGGCCTAGAAGATTCCTGGAGATCCACTGGTCTTCAGTCCACGTTGGAAAGCTGATTAAGCTGGGCTCCAATGTTCGTGAAAGATAGCCTAAACTTGGCAGGTTCGACTCCCCAGGACCCACGTAAGCCACATGCACAAGGAGGTGCATGCGTCTGGAGTTTGTTTGCAGTGGCTGGAGGCCCTGACGTGTCCATCTTTCTCTCTCTTTCTCTATCTGCCTCTCTCTCTCTCTCTCTCTCAAATAAATAAATAAATAAAAAAAAAAAATATTATAACAAAAGGAAAAAGTCATAATCACCCGAGTCCCCAGAGCAGCTCTGACCAATAGAAACATACAATAAGCCACAGACTTGTTTTTTTTTAGTAGCTACATTTTTTAAAAACTAGGTGATATTCATTTTAGGAATATATTTTATTTAACTCAATACAAATTATCATTTAAATAAGTAATGTGTTTATATTCTTTCCTGCAAAATTTCCAATCCAGTATATATTCATTGTTTATATCACATTTCAATTCCAATGCTGTTTTGTCAGAAATTCTTAGTCTTTGCTTAGATATCATAACAGTTACAAGTGAATAGATATCAAAATAGTAATCAAAATAGTAATCAAAATTACTGAAAAGTCTCCCAATAGTTAAGTCAAATCTGCAAAGACAGTTCCCAAAATAACTGCACCCATGTTAATAAAACTGATCCATCGATTGTGTTTGTGTAAGACAGGGACTATAGTCTGGGCCGACCTTCACCTCCCTATGTAGCCAAGGATGAGCTTGAACTTCTAATCTTTCTGCCCTCTCCCAAGTGCTGGGATTACAGGACAATAATATGCCACTACTCTAAGTTTATGTGGTGCTAGAGACCAAATCCAGGGCCTTGTGCAGGCTAGGTAATCAATCCACCAACTGAGCCACATGCCAAACCCTGGCTTTACCTTGTTTTAAAAAAATTGATCTTACTTTTGGATTGGGGGAATGACTAAGTGGTTAAAGGTGCTTGCTTGCAAGCTTGCTGACCCGAGTTCACTGAGCTCCTCTTCAGAGAGCAAAGTGGTGCACAAATCTTTAATCTCAACAAGCTGAGGCAATGGAAGGGGGAGTCAGGAGAATACAGAAGCTCACAAGCAGCAGCAGCAGCAGCAAGACAGAATCTGTCTCAAAAGGGTGGAAGGAGTCAGGGAGCATTCCCTCCTTTTCAATTTTATCTTCCATTGTTCTTTGGCTCAAAGAACAGGTTATGTCCTCAGAAAGTCTTCTAAATGTCTGTTTATCCCCTTTGATCCATGCTACTCTCACCGTTGGCTACAGAATCTGCTTCTTTTAGATGGCAATGAATACCAGGGAGACCCAAGACTCATCAGAATGACAAGAAAAGAAAGCCAAGTGCCTAGCACAAGATAAGTCATCTCTATCACACCTGCAGGGGAACAGTACAGAGGAAGTGGCAGATTAAATATAAATGCTGGAAACAACTTGACGTAATGCTCATACAAGTGCAGTAGTGGCAATCAGCCATGGTGGGTAACCAACTGCTCTTGATTTGGCTAGTAGATCCACTCAGTGGAATGGAACTCATTGCTGGAACTGGGAAATAAGTCAAAACCAGGTACAAAAAATGAGCTCAGTCTCCAAGATCAAGATACCACCAAATGTGGGCTAGAAGAGAGCCAATGCATATAAATTTCCCTCCAAAACATAGATGGTCATCCCTTCTACCTAGTACTAACTTTTCTCTCCGATGGAGAATTTGCTTATCTTTTTTCAGGTGGACATCGAACCTGAAGGGAGGATCAGCTAACCACACCTCACCAGGGCCCCAGCTGAAACCATAGAACAACGCAGGGGAAGGGCAAGAGTTCAGCATTCATGGTGATCACGACACCAGCAAAAGGCCGAAGGAGATAAACACAGAGAACATCCAACTCCAACTAAGCCAGATATCCAGAGACACAGAGGCTCCCAAAACCGCATCACTGAAGCAGAACTAAAATGACCCCAATGTGGCTCAGGGAAACTTGCGGAAGAGGGGGCGGAAAGATTGTTAGAGTCATAGTTGGGGCATTATGCACAGAGACTGGGGCCAACCCCCCAGAACTCTTAACTAACCTCACAATGCTTGACCCACATTCCCCATTGACAAGGGTCCCTTTGAAAGAGGGAGGACAGGGAGGAGGACAATGGAACCTTTACTATGAATGTATAATAAAAATAATATAAATAAAAAATATATATATTAAAAAAAATATATATATATATAAATGCTGCTGTCACTGTCAGCCTGAGAACCTCCTCCATGGAGATGGTGGTAGACACTGAAGACTCAAAATTCATCAAAGCAGGAAGTCAGAGCATGCAGAGAGCTCAACACTAAAGAAGTCTTAGAACATGCCCTCCAAGGCTCAGGGAACATTGCAGAAGAGGGGGAGGAAAGATTGTAGGAGCCAAATGGTGGGATGGTGTACTCTGAGATACTGTTGCCCCCCCACCACCACCACAGAGACTGACTGGCGTATTCACAACCCCACAGTGATTACCAATAACCCCAATGAGGAGGGCCCTCAGTGGAATGGGGATGGGAGAGAAGGGACATGCAGAGTATAACCCAATGAAAATATGACCCATTTGCAACATGTTCATTTATTGAAGTTCTCAATAAAATAAAAAACATAAAAGGAGGGCTGGAGAGATGGCTTAGCGATTAAGGTGTTTGCCTGCAAAGTCAAAGGACCCAAGTTTGACTCCCCAGGACCCACGTAAGCCAGATGCATACAGGGGCACATGCATCTGGAGTTCGTTTGCAGTGGCTGCAGGCCCTGGCGCACCCATTTTCTCTACCTATTTCTGTATCTCTCTCTCTCTCTCTCTCTCTAAAATAATATGTGTGTATACATATATATCATATAGTGTATGTGTGTGTGTGTATATATACATACATATATGTGTGTGTGTACATATATGAAAGCCCAGGTTTCCTCTGACCTCCACACATTTGCATTGTACATAAACATGTAAGTTTTTTAAGAAAGACCTTTTTTTCCCTGAAGTAGGGTTTCACTCTTCAGGCTGACCTGGAATTCATTCTATAATCTCAGGGTGGCCTCAAACTCACAGTAATCCTCCTACCTCTGCCTCCTGAGTGCTGGGATTAAAGGCATGCGCCACCATGCCTGGCTCTTTAAGAAAGATTTTAAGGACTTAATCTAAATTTTACTTAACAGTATCTCAAGTTGAGGGCTGTGGTGCACACCTTTAATCACAACACTCAGGAAGCAGAAGTAGGAGGATTGCAGTGAGTTCAAGGCCACCCTGAGAATACAGAGTGAATTCCAGGTCAGCCTGGGATGGAGGGAGACCTACCTCAAAAAACTAAAAGAAAGGGGCTGGAGAGGTGGCTTGGTGGTTAAGGCACTTGCCTGTGAAACCTAAAGACCCAGGTTCAATTCTCCAGGTCCCATGTAAACCAGGTGCACATGGTGGCACATGCATCTGGAGTTTGTTTGCAGTGGCTGCAGGCCCTGGTACACCCATTCCCTGCCACTTCTCTCTCCATCCTTCTTTCAAATAAATAAACCAAAAGAAAGGACTGGAGAGATGGCTTAGCAGTTAAGGCACTTTCTTGCGAAGCCTAAGGACCCATGTTGGACTCTCCAGAGCCACATAAGCCAGACACACAAAGGTGAGGCAAGACAAGGTCCCACGTGCCCACTTGGGTGGCGCAAGCGTCTGGAGTTCGGCTGCAGTAGCTGAGGCCGTAGCACCAATTCTTTCTCTCTCTCTCTCTCTCTTTCTCTCTCTCTCTGTCTCTTTCCCTCACTCTAAAAAGTAAAAATAATAATTTTTTTAAGTCTATCAGTTTTAAAATGACAACCAAGGTAAATTCACCGACTTTCATAGAGGTATTGTGCGAACCCAAACCCCACTCTAAATGTTAACACCTTCAACTGTGTCTTTCCAACTTTTCATGTAGCGTTTGCAACTCATTTATATAACTTGATAAGTTTGCATTTCCACACGAATCCTCCAACCTAACGAAGAGGGTTCAGCCCTCTGTGCACAGAGCACAGGCCTCATCCCCACTGGCCTAGCGTCGCTCCGTCTCGTCGCTTGCGCGCACTGCCTGCCTTGCATGACCGCGCTGCCAAATCTCGCGAGAAAAGTCTTCTCTCACCAGGTGCGCCTATTCGGAATCTGCTCCTTCCCGCGCTTTTGAGCCACGCGCCTGGCCAATCACGGCTCAGGCCTGTTCACACTAGCCAATAGAAGCGTTCTTCGTCAGGCTGTGGGCGGGCCTCCAGCAGCCGTTACCCGACAAGCGCTGGGACTTGCTTCGTCGTGAGGCGGTGGCGGCCGCACGCTGTCCTGTCGGCGGGCTGCGGAGGCTGAGAGGTGGGCGACGGGCGGTGACGCGGACGGAGCGCGGGTCTGCGAGGCGGCCAGGGCTGGGCTGGCGAGGCCGGGGGCCAGGCGAGCTAGCGCGGCCGGCCGAACGCTGATTCCTGCCGCCCCGTCCCGGGCCCCGTGCAGTGCCTGTCCTGGGGGCGGGCGGGCGGCCATGACCCGGGTGGACGTTAACTCCTGCGCGTGTAAGATGAGCACGGGCGCCGGCCTGCGGCCCCTGCGCGCCAACTCCAGGCGCATGCGCCGCACTTTGCCTCTGGCTTTCCGTGGGTGCTGGAGAATCGAGCCTAGGCTGTCAGCCAGCAAGCGCCTTTTACCGCTGAGCCGGCTCCCTGCTGTATAGTTTCCTGTAGTTTTATTTATTTACTTATATTTTATTTATTGGTTTGCCAGGAGGGAGGGACGGAGGGGGAATACGAATGGGTGCGCCAGCGCTTCTAGCCACTGCAGATGGACTGCGCGGCTGGCTTTGTGTGGGTACTGGGGAATTGAACTCGGGTCCTCAGGCCTTGCAGGCTGGCGTCATAACTTCTAAGCCATCTCTCCACTCCCCGTCCCCCTTTTATTCTTGAAACATCTGTCTTTGCTGCAGCACCCAAGACTGTATGATTAGAGGGACAAGTGGGTGCCAGTTAATGTTCCAAGCATGTGCCTTGTGACGGGAATGCAGGGTGCTCTGGAAACTGGCCATGTTCCTGATGTAGAGGGGAGGGCAGGTGGGGCCCCTGCAAAGGTGCTGTGGCCAAGAGGGAATCCACGAACCCACGTGGCCCAACTTGTCTCAGAGATAAAGGCCCATGTGCCCTGACACAGGACCAAAGTCAGCGCAGAAGCAAGACTCCTTGGAGGTCATATAGAACTTACTTGGGTTTTAATCCATCGGAAGCCAGTGGGGGTTTCGTGCTGAATTTTGAGCAGTAAGGTGAATAGACTCCATTTTATCTTGGCCAAGAAGATTCCGGCCACATGGGAGGTTATTGCCTTGATACCTGTGAAAGCCGTGATTAATGGTTCATGACAGGATCAGGTAGAGATGAAGAAACTTTCCAAGGAAGAGGCCTGGGATTTTTGGCTGGTTTTAGTGGTACCACTCACTGCAGTTGAAAACACTGGAGGGTGAATGAGAATTTGAAGAACAGACAAAGGGGTATGAGGTATATACTAAGGAGCAGACTTGTTGCGTCATAGGATCCTGAATTTTTTAACTTTCCAAGTTGCCAGGCTGTTTTCTAACGTTGGTACCATTTTACATTCCCACCAACCCATCAGGATTTCAGCTTCTCCATATCCTTCTCACACTTACTGTTATCCTAATGGATGTGAAGTGGTATCTTGTAGGTTTGATTTGTATTTCATAATGACTGATGAATTCTATTGAACATCTGTTTTTGTTTTCATTTTATTATTTTTTAAAAGATATTAACTTCTAGCCAGGTGTGGTGGCACACGCCTTTAATCCCAGCACTCGGGAGGCAGAGGTAGGAGGATCGCTGTGAGTTCAAGGCCATCCTGAGACTACATAGTTAATTCCAGGTCAGCCTGGGCCAGAGTGAGACCCTACCTCGAAAAACCAAAAAAAAAAAAAAAAAAAGGTATCAACTTCTGTTTTCATTTTTACTTATTTATTTATTTGAGAATGAGAATGGGCGCACCAGGGCCTCCAACCACTGTAATCGAACTCCAGACCTGTGCGCCACCATGTGTGACTTTACACATGCGTCACCTTGTGTGTCTGGCTTACGTGGGATCTGGAGAGTGGAACATGGGTCTTTAGGCTTTGCAGGCAAGTGCCTTAACCATTAAGCCATCTCTCCAGCCCCATTTTATTATTATTATTTATTTATTTTTGGTTTTTTGAAGTAAGGTCTCACTCTAGCCCAGGCTGACCTGGAATTCACTATGTAATCTCAGATTGATCTTGAACTCACAGCAATCCTCCTACCTCTGCCTTCCAAGTTCTGAGATTAAAGGCATGCACCACCATGCCCAGATGTTTTTACTACTTTTTTTAAAGTAGACATTTTAAATTATCTTTATTTATTTATTTGAGAGAGAGAATGGGCATGCCAGGGCCTCTAGCTACTGCAAATGAACTTTAGATGCATGCATCACCATGTGCATCTTGCTTATGTAGGTACTGGGGAATCGAACCTAGGTCCTTAGGCTTCTCCTTAACCACTAAGCCATCTCTCCAGCCCTGTTTTATTTTCTAATTGAGCATCTTTGCATGTAATTTATTGGCCATATGAATATGTTCTTTGAAGAAATATTTATTCAAGTCTTGTGCACATTTTTATAATTGAGGAGTTTTTATTGACTTGTAAATTCTTTCTGTATTCTGTATAATACACCTTTATCCAATATGTCATTTGTAGATATTTTATAGTATGATTTTTTTTCCTCCTGTAAAAGTTTTTAGGAGCTGGGAAACGAGCACAGCAGTTAAAAATGCTTGCTTGCTTGCAAAGCTTGGCTGGCCAGGTTCAGTTTCCCAGTACTCACATAAAGCCAGATGCACAAAGTGACACATGCATCTGGAGTTCATTTGCAGTGGCAAGAGGCCCCCACACACCCATCTTCTCCCTCCCTCCCTCCCCACAAATAAGTAAAAATATGCTTTTAAAGTTTTTTTTAAGAGAGAGAGAGAAAGAATTGGTGCACCAGGGCCTCAGCTACTGAAATCGAACTCCAGATATTTGTGCCACCTAGTGCACATGTGCAACCTTGCGCTTGTGTCACCTTTGTGCATCTGGCTTACATGGGATCTGGAGAGAGATTGAAAATGGACCTTAGGCTTTGCAGGCAAGTGCCTTAACCAACCACTTGAGGTATCTGTTTATAGTTAGGAATGCAGTTTCTAACATTGCAAGTTTGAGTGCAGAATCATAGATGAATGAGAACCCAAATTAAGATAATAAAGAGGTTTGCCAAATACAAAGTAATACTACTATTGCCAGTTTTTGGAAATTATATTTTTTGGTTTGGGGTTTTATTTGTTTGCTTGAGACAGTCTCTCTATATAGCTTAGCCTGTCCCAGACTGCTCTATGTAGCCAGGCTAGCCTCATGCTCAATATCTCTTGCTTCCTCTTCCCTAGTCTGGTATTACAGATGTGTATCACCATGCTTCTTATTAAAAATATTTTAATGTAAAATGTTAGTTACATTAAGTGATGAATTTACTATAATGATTAATCTCTGGTTGTCAACTTGAGGAATTTTCTAGATTAGATTAGTTGAGGTGGGAGGAACTACCCTAACTGGGAAGTATCATTACATGGGCTGGATTTTGAACTGTATAAAACAGAGAAAGCAGGCCGGGCATGGTGGCACACACCTTTAGTCCCGACACTCAGGAGGCAGAGGTAGGAGAATCAATGTGACTTTAAGGCCAGCCTCTGAGACTGCATAGTGAATTCCAAGCCAGCCTGGGCTGGTATGAGACCCTACCTTGAGGGGAAAAAGAAAAAAAGGATAAAGCTAGCTGAGCATTCAACATTCATGGCTCTCTCTAGTTCCCTCCTGTGGTTGTGACAATGTGAGCTAGCTAATTGCTTCTGACATGCTGTCCCCACCATGATGAAAATTTCCCCTCAAAACTGTAATCTAAAATAAACCTTTTCCTTCCCTAAGTTGTTTCTGGTTGGGTATTTTGTCCAAGCAATGAGAAAGTAGCACATAACCTATCAGTACTTTATTCCTTTTAATTGCCAGAAGACTCTATGTTGTACACATGTACCATGTCATTGGTTTTTGATAATTCTATAGTTTATGTTGGAAATTTAAAATTTTATTTCTTCCATTATTGACATTTTCATACATGTATGTAATGTATTTTGATCTTATTTTCTCCCAGTTGGCCTCTATTACCCCCTCCTCCCATTAACACCACTCTTCTTCCTTATTAAGCCCTATTTCATGCTTCTGTTGTAATACATTGAGTTAAATTAGGATTGCTTACTTAATAATGGGTGAAAGCTCGTTTACTGTAAAAATGGGCAACTTACCAGTGTGTTGGGGTCCCCCCTAGGGCCAGCCCAGGAGGGACAGTAGGGTCTCTGCCAGGTTGGGAGTGAGAGGTGCGGAGTCACGACACAGACTCAGGGAGTTGGGTGGAAGCAGCAGAGGGCGAGCTGCCGCAAACTCATTTATTGAGGAAGTACACAGAGTTTTAAGGGGCTTGACTGGCCAATCATTGTATGGGGTGGTCCCCTTTTTGTGACCAATGACAGCCTGTCTCTAGACAGATCATCTTGTACCAGGTTTCTCGCGAGCATGGGACTGTAGCTGTTGTCACGCCAGGCCTGCGCAGAATGCCATATTCACAGAAGCCACTTCTTGGTTTCTCCTGCCATGCGGTCTGGCTAGGGCCAGGCCTGTATTGTGCCATACACTACTGACGAGCCTGGCTCCCCCATCCCAGCAAATGTTAAATGAATCAGCCTAGAATGCCTCCATCAACTGATGCATGGATTATGAAGATGTGGTACATACATAAATGGAGTTTTATTCAGCTGTAAGGAAGAACAACATTAGGAAAATGGATGGAATTAAGAGACATTTTTATCTAGATTTGATAAACAGACTCATACTTTAATCATTAAGATTATTTTTATTATGACTTTTTTCAAGACCTGGCTTCATTATTTTTATGTTCCATAGAAACTTTAGAAGAACATGTGATTTTGGATTCTTCTTATGTAACTGAATTCATCCTTTTAAAGTAGTTACTCAAGGAGCTACAGATGTAGTTCAGTTGATAGAGTGTTTTCTTGGCATGGACAAAGCCCTGGGTTCAATGCCCATCACCACAGACAAACTGAGTATGGTCTCAAACACAAGTAATGCTAACACTTGGGAAATGAAGCCAAAGGACCAGAAGTTCAAGGTCATCTTCGTCCACATAGTAAGTTGAGACCCTGTCTCAAGAAAAGGGTTACTGAAATGTTCTCCAGTTTTATTGTTTATTAGCTCTCTGGTATAGAATCTTTGACTATAACTGCTACTTAGTTTACTTCTTGTATTTCTAACCGTTTTTTTTTTTTAATTCATTGCCAAATATACTGATAGGTCACTATTATACCTTTTCTAGAATACACATATTTGGACCATTTAGGTCACTACAGTGATGGAAACGACTTCTGGTAAATACTATCACAATAATAGAGGAAACCTCCAAAAAGGTAAGGGTCTAGGCAAATTGTCTTTTTAAAGATTTATTTATTTATTTATTTATTTATTTATTTATTTATTTGAGAGAGAAAAGGGCAGAAAGCTCTGCTGGCCTGGGTTCAATTCCCAAACCACTCACATAAGCCAATTGCATAACATGGTACAAGCCATTTTGCAATGACAAGAGATCCTGACATGTGCACACACGCTCACATACACACAAATTTTTGTTGTTGTTTTTCAAGGTAGGGTTTCACTGTAGCTCAGACTGACCTGGAATTTACTATGTAGTCTCAGGGTGGCCTCGAATTCATGGTGATTCTCTTACCTCTGGCCTCCCGAGTGCTGGGATTAAAGGCATGCACCACCATGCCTAGCCCACAAATATTTTTCTCAAAGGAAGGAAGGGTTTTTTTTATGGCTTACAGTTTCCAGGGGAAGTGTCCGTTTTGGTGAGGGAGGCATGGCAGACCTGAACAGGAAGCCTGTGTCACATCTTCACATATGCAGGGAGGAAGTAGCAAAAGCCAGACCATCCCATGGGGATGGCCTGAAGACCTGCCCCAGTACCACATTTCCTCCAGCAAGGCTCTACCTCTTAAAGGTTCCACAACCTTCCCACACAGTACCACCAGGAGAGGATTAAGTATTCAAGCAAGAGTCTGGGGGCCAGTTTACATGTAAACCACCACAGGCGGGGAGGAATGTGAATTGTAATTGTGCCAAACAGTTCTCCCTCCAATGTTTCTAATTTTCAAGCCTTTCTACCAGCAAGGTGACAAGGTTCATCATGTTTTTAAGTTTGCGAGTTCCCTCAGGTGTTTTTTGGTGGTGATGGGAAGTC
Source organism: Orientallactaga sibirica (assembly GCA_036365145.1). Lineage (NCBI taxonomy): Eukaryota > Metazoa > Chordata > Mammalia > Rodentia > Dipodidae > Orientallactaga > Orientallactaga sibirica. The sequence goes on along the minus strand of JAEOAD010000044.1, from coordinate 17,678,029 downwards.
TAAGGCAGGATCTTTCAGGGAAGGGAAGGTGAACTGGAAGCGGTTTCTGTTTGGCCAGGCTTTCAGGCTATGAGGCATTACTCATAGTGCAGATGCTTCGAAGTAGAAAATAGGCAGGCATTCTTGTGCTTCCTCACAAGACATAGTACCTGTTTCCTTCCCATAAACCTGAGATTTTTTTTCTATGATGTAATGGTAGAAAACAAAATAAGAAATGACAAGAACATAAGAAATGAAATGACCAACATTTGTGTGGTGATTTATGCTTATCAGTGACATATACTGTTCTACCTTATATTCATGAGACATTTAACATGAAAAGAAGAGTTAAAATAAAACAGCAAGTTAAGAAACAAATGAACTTAAACATTTGGGACAGCAGTATTAATGATCAGTGCAGAAGCATTATGAGATAAAGGAGGTTATCTTAAAGTGACACTTTATAAATTGAAGATACCAGGAACTTGAATGAAACAATGTACTTTCAGAGAAAGGCTGATAGAGAGTGAACATGATAGTGGTTACCCCTCTTTCCTTGTAATACCAATAAGGTTTTTCATGGAGTTCAAAATATTCTACAAATGTATGAACTTACCAATAAGTACATACATTTTATATGTTAATCAAAAATTTATGTAAAGTATTTAAGATGGAAGATGTTTAAAAGTACGAACTTAAAACTTTTTAATCTTGGGGCTGGGGAAGTGGTTCAGTGGTTAAATGCACTTGCTTGCAAAGCCTGCAAGCCTGGTTTTAATCCCCAAGACCCACATAAATCCAGACACACAAAGTGGTACATGTGTTTGAAGTTCATTTGTAGGAGCAAAAGGCCATGGTGCCCCCCTCTCCCCCACAAGTTCTCACACTCATCTATTGCAAATAGATGGATTGGTTTTGGTTTGTTTTGTTTTTCAAGGTAGGGTCTCACTCTGGTCCAGGCTGACCTGGAATTCACTATATGTAGTCTCAGGGTGGCCTTGAACTCATGGCAATCCTCCCGATCATCCCGGCAGATGGATATTTTTTAATCTGGAGGACAGAATGTAAAAGGAAACTAGAGTAAAAAATTTAACTTACTACATGAGTTAGAGAGAGGGCTAAGCAGTTAAGGACCCATGTAAGCCAGATGCACAAGGAGGTGCATGCGTATGGAGTTTGTTTGTAACAGTTTGAGGCCCTGGCATGCCCATTCTCTATCTCTATCTGCCTCTTTCTCTTTCTCTCTCTGATTTCAAATAAATAAAAATTTAAAAATATTTTAAAATGTTTAAATAAAAAAGAAATTTAAGCCGGGCATGGTGGTGCACGTCTTTAATCCCAGCACTAGGGAGGTAGAGGTAGGATCACCATGAGGTCAAGGCCACCCTGAGACCACATAGTGAATTCCAGGTCAGCCTGAGCTAGTGTGAGGCCTTACCTTGGAAAAAAAAAAAGAAAGAAAGAAAGAAAGAAATTTAACTACTAAATATAAAAATATCTTGATATAATAATTTAAACAGTATGATACAAAATAGAGGTTAATGAAACAAATAGAAAAAGACTCTTAAAATTAAGAAATAGAAGCTAGAAGACCTCAAAATATAATAAAAATACAATTTAACTCAGAAGGAAAATGATAAGTTTATTCAGCAAATGGATTGACCATGTATTTGGTGGAGAAAAAGTCAGGAGTTCTGGCAGGCTTCCACAATCCCAGCAAGCTGCTGATGCTGATGGCAAGATAAGAGGTTGAAATAGGAGTGATTTCCTGAAACTCCTGCAAGCACAGCAAAAAACAACAGACCAAGAACCCCTACCTCAGATGGAGGTGGACAGGAAGGGACAAATCCAAAAGTTGTCCTCTGAGCTCCATGTGTGCACCATAGCATTTGTGTCCACACTCATACACAAACATGCACACACACTCACAAATAATAAAAACGCTTTGGTATAAAAAACACTATAAAAACTTTAAGCTAATTCACTTATAAATATAAAAATCAAACAGTTTTCTGAACATAGGAGAATAACACCTGTGAAAATCTCTTATGTTTTAGCCCTGTATATTCCTACATTGCAGGGATCTTAGACCAGAGTATCTGTAAGGTCTTTTTCTAGTGTTTAGTGTCTATAATTTTGGTATTAACATTTTATTCTTTTTTTTAATCAGACAATCCTTCTAAAAAAGAAAATTTGTTAGTCTCTTCTAATGGAGTCAAGTTAACTTTACCTGATGATGAATGTGATTCCTTGGCACTGCAGCAAAAAGCTTGTAACAAAGAAATCAGCAATGTCAATGAAATGGATTCATCAGAGCCATCTTTTTCAGTAAATCAAGATACTAACAGAGAAAATATTCTCTCTCAGTCAAGTGAGTTTGAAGATAGTATTGAATATGATTTTTTGAATGAAACATACTCTATACATTATTCAGAGTCAAAACTCAAGAATGAAGATCTCCATTTACATTCAGAATTATGTACTGAAGTGCAAAACCGTGAGGAGGCATTATTTGATACATTAGAACTTCAAGGTAACAATACTATTGGCTTTGAAAGAACCCACAAGGTTTCAAATGCTAGCTATGAAGAAACTGCTAAAGATACAGCACAGACTGGTGTAGATGAAGACTCGCAGCTGGAATATCACAGTGCTGAGCAGGAATATATAAGTAACCACTTATCTTTTGATCAAGCCAAAACATTAAGTGTATCTAATCTGCATTGTGTTGAATTGAGCAACTCAGGTTATGATGATAAATGGGTTAGCGGCCAGGAAGATGACCATGTTCAGTTGGAAAGTGGTTCTGTTACTTCATTGGATTCACTTAATGAATGCACTTTTGCACAAGAATATTCACCTCCTGTCTCTAAATTTCAAAATTCTGCTATGTTAAAAGAATATCATGAACCAAAACATGACAAGTATAAGGAACAAGAGACTGGTTTAATGTACCATACAGTATTTGATGATATGGTACAAAGAAGCAGTTCTCTCTCGAATCTTCAAAAACCACTGAAAGCTAAAATTCATACTGAAAAAAAGAAATCCCAAACAATTACAAAGAAAGATTTTTGTGGAACTGGAATAGTTGAGGACAAAATATTGCAGCACCTTGATCATTCTAGCATATCACCCCAGGAGAAAGCTTCTGAGATACTACCTCAGGTCAGTAAAGATGGCCAAACTTCTGGGACCTCTAGTTTTGATGACTCACTCATTTCTGCCTGTGGCTGTTTGCAGTATAAAGGCCTGCAAAGCACCCCGAACCCAAAGACTTCAGCCATACAGGCAGTGACAGAGGACAGCTGCCTACAAGTTGTAAAGAGCAATACCACAAAAAAAACATGTCCTCAGTCAGTGACTGATGCAGCAAGTTGTACCATCACTGTTAGTCAGACACTGGATGTTAGCACTGATTTTAGGCCTTGTTTCACAACCAGCAGGGCAACAACTGAAAAATCCCCTGTTGTATCTACATCAAGCAACACAGAGATAACAATGGTGGACAGAAAATGCCCTGACGAATGGCCAAGGGAAAGACAAAGAAGTGTGGCCTGTAATACAGATTGGGCACACCTTCAAGATTATGCCCACACACTGATGGCAGTACCAACAGCATCAGGGAGATTGCTGTCAGTTGACAGTTTAAAACCCAGTGGACAGTCCCTAAGTAAGGTAAAGTAAATAGGATTAATGTTAAAATTGTAATAGATGTATAAATTTATTTTACTTTATGAAGTTATGCTGATTATAGCTGTGTTTTGGATCACTGTATTTGACTGGGGCCTTGGTGAGAAAATGCTGAATGAGGAAAAGGGTGATTAGACTGCCCTGCCCTATATTCTGGTGGCAGCTATTGCCACAAAAGTGTTTGGAAGTTTGGTTTTACATTTTGCCACTTTGGAACTCCAGGTATAACATATATTTTTGTCATATATTTATAATTTAATTTTAAATTATGTTTCTAGGATTCCTTGGAAATAAGAAAAATGTTTGATACTACAGACTTAAAGAAACGTCCTGAGAGGTAGGTCAGGTAATAAGCTTGGAAATGCATATGTGAAAAACCATGTAGAATTATAGCTTCAAGGGGCTTTAAGAAATTCTGATTTGGCTACAGAGAGATATGAAAAGAACATAGGATGTTATCATAAAGAGATTATAGTCTTAATAATTCTTCAGACTTAAGGCATCTTGTCTTATTCAGACAAAATCCATATTGATTCAGTTTTCCATTGTTCATTCTCTTGAATCACTTGTAGAACAAAATAAAATAGCACCTTTGCAAAATGTTATATATTTGAAGAAATAAATAGCGACATTCACTGCAGTATTTTCATCTTAATTCATTGTGGGTTTTAATTTGGACTAACTACTTATAGTTCAAAACACAACAAGGTTGTTAATAATAAACATTAAAAAAAAAAACAATGAAGAACCAGAAAATAAAAGTAGGGAGAGACAAAAGGAAGTAAAATTCTCATGCTCCTAAATCATGTAGTTTTTTTTTTCTTTCACTCATAGTTAATTTAATATGGTCTCCCAGCTTTATAAAATTAAATAGAAAAGTTGATTTCTGAATAACTGAAAGTAGCAACTGGTAGCTATAGAAAACCCCCCAAAACTCACTCAAAAACCAAAGTGACAGTGATTTTGTAACATCACAGCAAAATGTTTGCTGATGCTAATTTCTCTTAATAAGAAAAATGTAAATTTTTGTACCCATATTCCATTAAAGGGATACATCCAAGAATAACTTTATTCTAAAATGCTTGTAACTGTAAGAAAGCTTGGCCAAACCTCGATTTAGCTTTTTTACTACCCCCCAAAATTCATTACTTCATTATCTTAGTTTGGAGTCCTTATTTGGTAAAAGAAAGTCTGAATATGCAAATGACTTCCTTGACTCTTAGAATATATGTCTTTGGTTTCTGAAACTATTTGTGGTACTATAGTGTCTCTCTCTCTCTCTCTCTTTAATAAGAATTGAATTGACCCTGCTAGGGTAATGTAAGAAATTTAAAATCTGTTTCTAGAAATACTACCATAGAAAAATGTTTGTAATCTTACCTAGTCCTCTTTTTCCTTTAAAGAGAATTGCAATTTTCTGAAGAGATGGAGAAGAATTTGGCATCAGAATGCTGTCAGAAAACAATGCACAGAGCCATAAAAGCAGAGATGCACCTTCTAAATGTTTACTACCAGACATGCCGTCGCCATTGCTGTCATATTTACAAACTTGTGGTGGAGAACAGAGCAGAGTTAAATAGGTATCTTACTCATTTCAAGCAAGTATTGACATAGAAATTTATCACTATCCCTAAGTTTATTCTAGAAAATTTATTTCAGTTTTTGAAAGGTAAAGTTGTGGATATATTATAACCAGTTTATTAGTTATCTTACAGGTAATGAACTAAAAAAAATACATTTGCTGGGTGTGGTGATGCATGCTTGTATTCCCAGCATTTGGAATGCAGACAAGAGTTTTACTATGAATTGAAGGCCAGCCTGGTATACCTAGCAAGTTTTAGGCCAGCCAGGGCACCATATCGAGACCTTGTCTCAAAAAGACAAGTTCTGGCCGGGCGTGGTGGCGCACGCCTTTAATCCCAGCACTCGGGAGGCAGAGGTAGGAGGATCGCCAAGAGTTCAAGTCCACCCTGAGACTACATAGTTAATTCCAGGTCAGCCTGGACCAGAGTGAGACCCTACCTTGCAAAACCCCCCAAAAAAAAAAAAAGACAAATTCTAAACCAGGCATGGTGGTATACACCTTTAATCCCAGTACTTGGGAGGCAGAGGTAAGAGGATTGCTGTGAGTTTGAGGCCACCCTGAAACTACATATCAAACGAAACAAAAACAAGACAAGTTTTGAAAAAATATATTTAAGTGTCATGGTGAGTCAGTATTGCATGGAAATAACAATGAGTCTAGTGAAAAGATAGATTCACTCTTTCTTTATAAAGTTCAAGTAAGGATAAATTAGACTTTTTGCATGGCATTCTACGACATTTTGTATATATGTGTGTGCATAGTATATGCACATGTGTGTGCAAATATGCATGTCCCACATGCATGGGGTGGTGAGAGGGAAATGTCAGGCGTTCTGTATTTCTCTTCTGCCTGATTTCCTTGAGACAGTCTTACTGAAACTGGAGTGTGAAGCAAGCCTCAGTGATCCTCCTGTTTCTCTCCCCGTCAGTGCTTGGATTACAGTTATGTGCAACTGTGCTTAGCTTTCATATGTGGGTGCTGAGGTCCTCATTCTTTTTGTTGTTGTTTGTTTTTATTTTTGTTTTTTGAGGTAGGGTCTCACCCTAGCCCAGGCTGACCTGGAATTCATTCTATACTCTCAGGGTGGCCTCAATCTCATGGCAATCCTCCTACCTGCCTCCTGAGTGCTGGGATTAAAGGCATGCACCACCACACCCAGCAGAGGTCCTCATTCTTATTCAGCAAGTGCTTATACCTAAGGAGCCATCTCTCTACCTAGCTCCTCTACCACATTCTCAATATAATGTTATTGTTAAATGGATGACTTGATCTACATAGCAAGTTTTAGGCCAGCCAGGATAACATATTGAGACTTTGTCTCAAAAGGACAATTTAAAAAAAAATGTCGTAATGATTCAACATTACATGTATTTAATTTAGATTATTAGTTTTAATCATTGTGTACTTAACTTTGAACAGGAATTTACCAAATAATTTTGCCAAGAAGGAATTAGGATCAGCACTGCTGTCTGTTTTGGGAGACTTAAGAGTTAGATACATGGATTTGAAAGAAAGAATATACAAGGGCATACCACTGGAAGAACTGCCCCCACTGTCAGTAGAATCAAAAATATTATCTGTCTTCTCTGCTTTTGCTTCCAGGGTATGTATTGTTTTAGAATAAACATTTACTTCCTTTAGATAAAAACATGAAACCAAGATGTTTTTTCTTTTTTTCTGTTTTCAGCTAATGAAAGAAGACTCACTTATGTAAGTTATAGTTCACCTAATTTAATGCTCATTTGGGCCTCATTTAGCTTCACATTTTCTGTTTTGTTCCCTCTTTAGAACAGTAGTAAATCCTCTCATGGTGTTATCTTCAGCTTTTCAGGAGCAGATTCGGAGTTGGAGAATCGCAGTGTACCTGATGTTGATATTTGCTCAGGCCTGAAAGAGACACTCTCCCAAGTGAGTATTTTATATCAGTTTAAATTTTTAATTTTACAACATCTTAGTAAATAGTAGCTCTCAGCAACCTTTTCTTCCTCCTTATTTTCCTGGCTTACATGTTCTCCCATTTGAGAACTGTAACTGAGTAGAAGGAACATAGAGTGGTTTTAAGCCTAGTCATGATCAAATGGTCGTCATCAATATGTGATGAGTAAAGTGGATCAGACCTGGAGACTGTTGAAGGAGAAAGGGAATAATGATGCTAGTAATTCCCCATGACACCAGGTAAGACTAGAATGTCCCAGGCAAACATTACATATTGCCAGAGTCATTATGAGCTCCTTCATCTTATGAGGCGATAGCAAAATTTTATTCATCTTGGACCAGAGAAATTTTTTCTTCTTCCTTTATTAAATATGCATCAGGTTTTTCTCAATCTCTCTTGTTCCCCTAAAGAAATGTTTGTCAGAAGATGTCTAAGAAAGGTAGTTTAGGTGACAGAAGAGCACATTGCAAGCCAGATCTGGTCTGGTGGTGCACTCAGAGACAGTAGCTAGAGAATTGCCACAAGTGTGAGGCCAGCCTGGTCTAAATTGCTAAAAATCTGTAAGTAAATTTAAATAAATAACAATGTAAATTGTGAGGTGATATTAGAAGCATATTATATTCAAGTGAGAAGTCAGGGTTTTGGCTGTTTCATTACTTGAAAAGATGAAGCCAAAAGTATGATACCAAGATACTTTCCTTATACTAAGAGAGATGACTGAAAACAAGTTAACAGATCATCCCATTTTTAGACTGTTTTATTTGTCTAAAAGAAATCTTAGTTATCTACATAGTCATAGATTCAAAGCTAATTTTTTATTTATTCAAGTTTTTTATGTAGTTTGTTTAAATAATTTGGCCATTTAAGAATATTTGTTTTTATCCAACACTGTAATACAGCAATAATATAGCCTATTTACTTAGAATAATGAATTAATTTTTAAAAACACAAGATGGGGCTGAAGAGATGACTCAGTGATTAAAGACAATTGCTTGCAAACCTGACAATCTGGGTTCATTTCCTCGATACCCACATAAAGCCCGATGCACAAAGTAGCACAGGTGTCTGGAGTTCAGTTTCAATGGCAGGAAGCCCTGGTGTACCCATACTCATTTCGTCTGCTTCTTTTTCTCTTTCTCAAATACATAAATATTTTTTTTTAAAAGAATTCAAAAAGATGGGAGTTGGGGAGATTGCTCAGTGGTTAAAGGCAATTGCAAAGACTGCTGGCCTGGATTTAAACCAGCCACTCACATAAAGCCAGATGGACATTCATTTGCAGCAACAAGATAAATTGATCCATGCCCACACATGCAAATAAATAAGTGTTATAATACTAGGATGTAGGTCACTTGCCTAGAATGCACAAGTTCTCAGATTCAATCCCAAGTACTACAAAAAAAATTTTTTATTAACTTTTTTTGACAACTTCCAAAATTGTAAACAATAACCCGTGGTGATTCCCTCCCTCCCCCCACTTTCTCCTTTGAAACTCCACTCTCCATCATACCCCTTCCCCCTCTCAGTCAGCCTCTCTTTTATTTTGATATCATTATCTTTTCCTCCTATTATCTTGGTCTTATGTAGGTAGTGTTAGGCATTGTGAGGTCATGGATATCCAGGCCATTGTGTGTCTGGAGCATGTTGTAAGGAGTCCTACCCTTCCTTTGACTCTTTCCACCACCTCTTCCGCAATGGACCCTGAGCTTTGAAGGTGTGATAGAAATATTTCAGTGCTGAGCACTCCTGTCACTTCTCAGCACCATCATGCCTTCTGAGTCATCCCAAGGTCACCGTCATCTGAAAAGAGAAGCTTCTCTAACTAAAAGTGAGATTAGCATTAATATATGGGTATGAATTTTAAGAGAATGGTACTGGGCAGTTTGTTGGTATATACATTTAGCCAGACACCCAGACGTTACACCCCTAGGACTCATGTCTACCCCATTATAGGCTTTCAGTATCAGGGATGTATTCCCTCCCATGTAGTGGGCCTCCAGTCCAACTAGAGAGCGGTTGGTTTCCCCCATAACAAACATGCCACTATTGCACCCATTGGCTCATTTGGCCAGGCTGGCCAAATTTAAGGTTTGCAGTGTCCACTGTTGAGTATCTCCACTGGAGTTTCTCTCTCTCCCATTGAACTGCATACAGTGTAGCTTTTCAAGCTTTCTGTCAGCTGGAAGGGGGCTTTCAGCTCAGCTCCAGCAGGATTTCTCAGTGACCTTGCAGCCCAAGTATGTGGAGTCTTCAGCAATAAGGTCTTACAATCTGGTCCTGGTGGGAAACCAAGTCTTGGCAATGGCCTATCATGTTTTGGGGGTATCAGTGACTTCCCTAGCCAACAACTCATTGGAAAGTATCCCATTCCTGGCCCTGAAATTTTTCTGATAACAATCTATGGCCTCTGGGTGTTCCATTGTCCAAAAAAGTAGGTTTCCATATAACTTATTTATAGCCTCTTAGATGTTGATTAGCCCTCCCTTCACCTTTCCTTTTCTCAATCTCTTCCGCTGACCTCACTGAGGCCTTTTCACCCCCATTAATTTGTTCTTCTACTTACATATATACAAAAAAAATTTTTTAAGAAAAAGTGAAAGTACAGGGCTGGGAAGGTGGTGATACAGAGCTTGCCATGCAAACACGAGAATTGGAGTTTGGATCCCTAGTACCCATGTGAAAACAAGGGAGCAAGCTTGCTAGCTAGCCTAGCTGAATAGGTGAGCTCTGGATTCAAGTGAGAGACCTTGCCTCAGGAAAAATAAAAGGAGAGCAGTCACAGAATACACCTGACATCAACCTCTGATCTCTATATGGTACATGAACACATGTACACTAGTACTCACATACAAACACACACATACACATAGGAAAATAATGAAATTACAAGAGGCAAATATAATGTAATTTTAAAAATGATTTTATTTATTTATTTTTAAATTTTTTTAATTATTTATTTTTGGAGAGAGACACAGAGAGAGAGGGAGAGGGAGACAGATAGAGATGGGCGCGCCAGCAGTCTCTCAGCTGCTGTGAATGAAATCCAGATGTGTGCACCCCCTTGTGATCAAGTGTGGCATTGCGCCCTTGCGTCACTTTGCATCTGGCTGAACGTGGGACCTGGAGATTGGAACCGGGTTCTTAGGCTTAGCAGGCAGGCGCCTTAACCACTAAGCCATCTCTCTAGCCTTGATTTTTGTTTTTAATTTATTAGAGAGAGTATGGGCATGCCAGGTCCAACTACCATTGTAAATGAACTCCAAACACACTCAGCACTTTGTGAGTCTAACTACTGGGGGATTAAACCTGGGCCATTAGGCTTTGCAATCAAGCTCCTTTAGCCACTGAGCAATCTCCCAAGTCCCCTAAATTTTTTAATCTTAGTTTTGACTATAAGTATTTTGAATTGAAAAGATTTTAAGTTAAAATTATACTTTTGTATCTGTATAATTAAATTAACTGGTTGTTTGTGGGAGACAGTATGCTACCATGGGCCTTTTCACAATTTAGCACAGCCTTATATTACCTATAATGTGTCTTTAAAGCTGACTTTTTTTTGTTTGTTTGTTTTGAGGGGTTTTACTGTACTGGAGACAAACTCAGACCCTCACAAACTCCACCACTTAATTATACCCATTCTAAAACTTATGCTCCTTTTTTTTTTTTTTTTGAGAGAGAGACAGATAAACAATGGGCACACCAGCGGCCTCTCAGCTGCTGTGAACAAACTCCAGGTGCATGTGCCCCTTTGTGGGCAAGTGCGGCATTGTGCCCTTGCATCACTTTTTGCATTTGGCTAATCATGGGACCTGGAGAATAGAACCAGTGTTCTTAGGCCTCACAGGCAGGCGCCTTAACCACTAAACCATCTCTCCAGCCCTTATGCTCCTTTTTAAATAAGTGTAAATGTAAAATTCAACTCAGCTACTCATAAAAATCTTCATTCACATAAATAAAAGCTATTTACTAAAATATATATAAGTTAGTATCTCAAAAATTATCTCATGGCTTGTCTGCGAAGCCTAGGGACTCAGGTTTGACTCCACAGTACCCACATAAGCCTGATACCCAAGGTGACACATACACATGGAGGTCATTTACAGTGGCTAGAGGCCATGGCACACCCATTCTCTCTCTCAAATAAATAACTAAATATTTTAGAAATTATCTTAAATGTACATTTTGGCAGATAATAATCTTTGCGCCATCATTGTACACAGACTGAGTTCAAATCTTAATTCTGGTTGACTAACACAAACCAACTTAGACTGAGTTTCTCACCTGTCAAGTCAGATTACATTGGTAACAATTTTCGCTGTCATCATCTTCATTATTGGGAGAACAGAGGAGTTCCAATGTAGAGAACCTATCACGGAGTAGAAGGCAAGTAGTCCTTATTTTTGTTGCTTGTTTTACTTTGTCCTCAGATGTCTTTACTACCTGATAGTGGTCATCCTAAACAAGATACATCACCCAAGGAGGATGGTTTTAAAAATAATGATATAAATGTAAACTTCAGCCAACTAAAACTCAATGATAAAGGTCAGTGTAAAAATGTTATTTTGGAGCCAGACCACACCTTTATAATCCCAGCACTCAGGAGGCAGAGGTAGGAGGATCACTGAGTTAGAGGCCACCCTGAGACTACATAGTGAATTCTAGTGGTCAGTCTGGGCTAGAGCAAAACCCTACCTCAAAAAACCGTGTGTGTGTGTGTGTGTGTGTGTAGTTATATATATATATAGGTATATATAGTTTTATATATAGTTGTCTGGAAATGTTGAAAATATCTGTAGCATTCTTGTGTTTTTCCTCTGAAAGATTGATTGCTCCAAAATGATCATTAATGTTAGTGATATGGTGTAGTTTTTCTGTTGTATAATGATGATGTGTCTTTTTCTTCAGTAAGGTTAACTCATAAAAGTAAGGCTTTTAATCCACTGGTAATCAGGGTCAATTAAAGGGAAACTATCCTTCATATAAAAGAGCATTTCTTTCTGGATCACTGAACATACCTTGTCAAATAAACCTCATCTTGGTTCTCTGACTCTCATCTTTAGATTTATATATAAACTATTAACCATTGTGTTGATTCATATTTCTGAATAAGCTTTCAGAGAGTTACGCATGTATGATTCATAGTTGTATTCAATATCTTAGAGTGCAGGAATCACTGTGAAATAAGTGAAGACTGGTGTGATGCTACAGAGAACCTGATGGGCAGTGACATCTCAGGAACAAAGGAAGATCAAATAGAGCACGACACATGGAATCTAAATTTTCTATTAGGTTGGTTCTTAAGAATTTACAGAAAAAAATCTAACCTTGTTTATTTGAATATAGTGCTTTCCAAGTCAGGTATAGTAGCCCACACCTTTAATCTCAGCACTTGAGAGTCAGAGTAGGAGGACCGCTGTGAGTTTAAGGCCAGCCTGAGATTATATAGTGAATTCCAGGTTAGCCTGGGCTAGAGCAACACTCTACCTCAAAAAAAATAATGCTTTTCTGCTTCTCTGTGTTGGGAATGTAAGCTATTAAATATTTTGTACCTGGGCTTGAAGGATGGTTCTGTGGCTAAAGGCACTTACTTCCAAAGCTTGATGTCCCAGGTTCAGTTCTCCAGTACCCATGTAAAGTCATATGCACAAAGTGGTGCATGCATCTGGAGTTCATTTCCAGTGACAGGAGGCCCTGGTGTGTCAGATCTTGATATCTCTCTCTCTCTCTCTCTCTCTCACATACTCCCAACTAAATAAATAAAATAACTTTGTTCCTATTTGTACCTCTTCCTTGAAAAAATAAGAAAATTGGCCAGTTGATGGGCAATTGTTTAAAGAGCAAGTCAATATTAAATGTTTATGTGTCTCAGAAAACTGCTAAGAGATAAGACGCTGGGCACACTGTCTCTTCTACTCGAGGCCAACATCAGTACTCCTTCAGAGTAGCCTCTTCTGAACTTTAAGCAGGCATTTTGCAGGGAAAATGGCCTGGTAAACCAAGCCAGCGTTCCAGTTTCTACCAGGAAATAGGAATAATCTACCAAACTAGTGTAATTTTGATTTTCCTTCAATAATTTCATACATTTAAGGCATGTTTTCATGTTTAGATAGTCCTTAATTACTGCTAATAAAATTATCTCTGGTATCTGATGGTTGCACATTCTTGCTGTCTTTCTTTTTGGCACTTACTGATTTTCTATTAAATTTTGGTTAGCATTCAGAATAATGGGTTTCCTTATGAAATGAAAATGTATCATTGCACTTGTTCATATCCATCTTCTACTACTCCATCTTTCAGCTGCTTCTCTTCCCTCAAATAGTCTTCTATATGCTTTCCTAGATATGCATGGACTATACAGAAGAGAAAATATGACATTTTGTCTTTATTTCCCCAGTTATCTTCTCATCTCCCCTTTAGGCCCTTTCCTCATCCCACATAGTCCCCTTCTACTTTCTCTCTCTCCCTCCCTGCCTCCCTCCCTCCCTGCCTCCCTCCCTCTGTGCATGTAATTAAAAGACTAGTTTCTACATTTAAGAGAAAACATGTGGTACTTGTCTCCTGTCATTCCTATTATTCCTTTGTACTTCTATTTTCTAGAATAGCAATTGTTTGTTGTATTTGTCTGCTTGTAGAAAAAATGATTAATGTCTTCCATAAAATATATAAGTATTAAAAATTTTAATTACCTATAAAAACCACTCTGCATATTTTAGTGTCTATTATTTTATGCATCTTTGCATATATATATATATATATATATTTTTTTTTTTTTTTTCCAAGGTAAGGGTCTCACTCTGGTCCAGGCTGACCTGGAATTAACTATGTAGTCTCAGAGTGCCTCTAACTCACGGCAATTCTCCTACCTCTGCCTTCTGAGTGCTGGGATTAAAGGTGTGCGCCACCACGCCCGGCTTGCATGTGTTTAATGTAATGTGAATTAGTGGTATTATATCATCTGGTTTCATTTTAAACATTATTTCTTTCCTTATAACATGCTGTATGTTGTAGTTACTTGGTGTATATTGGCTACCTTCCCACAGTCATGTACTAGTTGAGCTTGACTAGGCATATGTTGTACTTTGTTGACTGCCTGTCCACAGTACCAGGTACAGGGCTCATCCCACAGGAGCTTTATATTGGAATAATGGCAGTGAGGTGGCAGGTAGAACCTGTGTCTTTATATTGGAATAATGGCAGTGAAGTGGCAGGTGGAACCTGTGTCTTCCAGTTCTTTATGCTCAGGTCTTGCTCTCTAGTAGCTCTTTTCTCACTCTCGTGTAAGAACCTGATCTAAAAAGAAAAGTTTCATTGTTTTCTCTTTTGGGCACACTATCCAGATAAATAAGTTTATGAAGTTAGGTGTTATTCTGTTATTCTCTGACAGAGATTTTGCCTGAATCCAGCTCTACTGTTACTAAATTTGTGACCTCGGTATCCTCACCTGTAAAGTGAAGATCTTCAAGGAATGAGTGTAGAGAAGCATGCAGGCTACCCATCCAGAGCCAGGAAGACCAGACCACTTGGCACAAGCCCCTTCCCCTGACTCAAGTAGACCACAAGTAGACCAGGCCTAGTGAGTTTGCAGTCCAGACACATGTCTGATACTATAGCAATCCCAGCCCCAGCCCACCCTGTGTCCTCTAGTAGAGCCTCTGCTACTACATTTTCAGTAAGACAGATATCTTCAAATGGGAAAACCCCAGTGTAAAATAATTAAAAAGAAGAGGATCACCATGAGTTTGAGGCCACCCTGAGACTACATAGTGAATTCCAGGGCAACCTGAGCTAGAGTGAGACCCTACCTTGAAACCCCCCCCCCAAAAAAAAAGAATCCAAGGCAAGATTTCCTTACCAAGAATGCCTAGTCTCATAGTTGAAGCCTCCAACAAAAACTAATTAGAAGAAACTCCAGACAAAGAATTCCAAAACATACTTGTGGTAAACACCCACAAAAACTTAAATAGGCTATAAACAAACATCTGAAGGAAATGCAAGGGAATCAACTAAATGTCTGAATGAATTCAAAGAGGACATGAACATGTAATGAGAATGTCAAACCAAAGAATGAAATGGAACTCAGTGAAGAGAGAAAGAGGTGCAGAAGAAAAACCTAATGGAAATAAAAAAATAATTTAAAAGATCTCAGGAAAGTCATACCAATAGAATATCAGGACTTGAGGACAAGGCAAGGAAACAGATAAGAAGGCCAAAATCAATGACAAGTTCAAGAAAATACGTGAGCAGAACATGAGTGAAATGAGGGCTGTCTTAAAAAGATAGGTTTAAAATGTGGGCATATAAGAAGAACGTCAGGTCAATGGCAACAATATTTTCAACCAAATTATAGAAGAATTTTATTTTAATCTGAGGAAGGAGAAGCCCATCCAAGTGCAAGGGACATACAAAATACCATATTTGGACCATAAGAGAAATCCCCCATGTCACATTATAGTTATAAACACTAAACACAGAAAACAAAGAGTAATGGAAGCAAGAGATGAGCTCATCACTTACAAAAGACACCCAGCTTTTTACAGGTGGTGCTTTACTACCTGGGAGATCTAAGATTCATCAAAATGACAAGAAAAAGCCAAGCCTACCACTAGTCGAGTCACCTCTGTCACACCGCCAGGGCCCAGGGAACTTTGCAGAGGAAGTGGCAGATTGAATATGAGTGCTACCCTTATTGCTGGCCAGAGATCCTCCTCTATGGAGATGATGGTAGACACAAAGAATACTCAAAATTCATCAAAGCAGAATTTACAAGATGCTTTCAAGAGATCAACTCTAAAGGCTAGTTCTGACACACCCGCTAAGGCTCAGAGAATGTTGCAGAAAAGGAGGGCAGAAAGAATGCAGGAGCCACAGGGTGGGAAGATACACTAGGTGGCACTGTCCTCTACACAAACCATGATGCACTCATGACCCCACCAGAGATTGTCAGTGCTGTCCACTGCACTGTTCTGAGCTCAGACATTTCAGCATAGAAGATTGAAGAGACTGTCTTGAAAGAGAAGGGTCCTCAGTGGAATGGGGTGGGGAAAGGAGGACAAAAGAGGATAATGGGGTGGGACCATGACCAAATTTCAGTATGTTCATACACAAAAGCTCCCAGTAATTTTTCTTAATAGTTGTGAAAATTGCATGAGACAATGCATTCAAAGTGATTGGCATGTTGCCTGGAACATAAGAAGCATTCAGTGTGCTAGCCTGAGTGCCAAAGAGACTTAATATTAGCAAATCCAACCTCTCTGTTTTTCAAGATTATTTGTAAAAGAAATATTTACCATGCCAGACTCTGAAATCTAGTGCTTTTCTGTTTTGTTGTTTGAGTATTGGTTTGTTTGTCTCTAGTAATGCCTCCATATGTAGCCTAGGCTGTCCTTAAGCACGCGATCCTCTTGCCTCAGCATCCTAAATGTTAGGATTATATATGTGCACCCCCATGCCTAGTAGGTGCTGATATTTTACAACTTTAAAATAAGCTTTGAGGGCTGGAGAGATGGCTAAGCGGTTAAGATGCCTGCCTGCCAAACCTAAGAATGCCCGTTTGATCTCCAGGTCCCACATTTAGCCAGACGCAAGTGATGCAAGCACTCAATGCCATGCTTGCCCACAAGGAGTCACATGTGTCTGGAGTTTGTTCACAGCGGCTGAGAGGTGGCTGCTGGCACACCCATTCTCTCTCTGCCTCTTCTTCTCTGTCTCTCTCAAATAATAATAAAAAATAAGCTTTGAAATGAGGGGTATGAAATATTTTACAATATTCACGGTTTTTGTAAAAATATCAACCTAATAATGGGCATTTCTTTGTATATTATGTTTTCCCATATGCAGAAAGGAAGCATGCTGAATTAGTTCAGGGAGATAAAGGCTTTTTGATCCATGTTGGTGGTCTCTGCTCTTCAGTATCTGAGGTATGCCAGGATTTCTTTTGGAGGCCTCATTTTCAGATTTATTAAATAACATGATTTTTTTCCATAATTTACTAACTTTCTCTTTTTCCTCTTCTAGGCTGATTTAAGGTCTCATTTCCAGAAATACCAAGTTTCTGAAATTTCAATTTATGATTCTTCTACCAATTACAGGTATGTATCTCAAATTCACTTAGTGTGCATTACTGTGTATCTTCTGTGTAGCAGGTGCTCTGCACTAGACATCAGCCTCAGTAAGCAAGGACCTCTCCCATGGGGGCTCCTAGCCAGTGGAGGGAATGAATGACATAAACAAATTGCTGCAGTCACAAATGGGTGGGACTCCTTGTAAGATGTATTGATAATCCCTTTTTCTTTCTGAGATTGGGTCTTTGCTGTGTAGTACCTGCCATCAGAATTTTTATTCTCCTGAGTAATGGTATCATAGCCACACACCACCACATGGGGCTTCTTCCTGTAAGCTTTTAAATTTCCATATTTAGAAAATTAGGGCTGATCTTGTGTACTTTGTATTGTTACACACCGTTTCATAGAAAAAGCAGAGTGCATCAGCTAAGAGACTGTGCTCTAGAAATATATGACTGGTTCATTTCCCAGCTCCTCCAGTACTTGAATAAATTTGACCAAGTATTTCTGTGCCTTTTTCTTCATCTATAAAGTGAAGATAATAGAATCTTCAGTATTGTGAAACTGACAAACTATGTAGGAATAGCGCTAGGAATGCATCCTGCATATATTAGGTGCTCAGAAAATGATACTTGACCTTAATTCTGCTTTTAATTATTTTAATTTTTAGACAGTTGGCTCTATCATATATATATATATGGTTCCAATATGTATGTTGCTACTCTCTAGTACTGTGAGATCAATCAGAAGTATCAAACAGATGGTTGCTCACAGACCCTCACTGCAAAGCCTGCCTACTGTTCTGAGTTGACTCAAAAAGTATAACTTTTTTCCTTTTCTTTGGATACCTGCAGAATTCCTAACCATGTTTGTCCAGATACTTTGGGTCTTTTCCCCTTTTATATTCTCAGCTCCAATCCCCTGATCTGGCAACTTTGAAGAACCCCCCTCACTCTCTCAGGAGTCTTTTTCCATATTTCCCATCACTTTAACAAAAATAGCTCTAGCTCTGCTTCAAAGAATTAAAATCTTGATTAGAATTTTTAACTTTTTTGTCTACGCATGTTCTCAGTGTATATAAACACATTCTTATACATTCTTCTGAGTGTTTTAGTTTTGTTTAGTTTTTTTTTTGAGATAGGCTTGTCATGTCCAACTTTTATGTGCTAGGGATAAGAATTCATATCCTCATGTTCATGTGGCAAGCACTTTACTGCCTGAACCAACTCCCCATCTCTAACACAATTTTAAAAATATTTGTATTTTATTTTATTTTTTATTTATTTTTTTTGAGATAGGGTCTCGCTCTAACCAAGGCTTACCTGGAATTCACTATTTAGTCTCAAGGTGGCCTCAAACTCCCAGTGATCCTCCTACCTCTGCCAACCAAGTGTTAGGACTAAAGGTATACTCCATTGTGCCTGGCCTTGTTTTGCTTTTTTTACATTTAAGCCTTTGAGTTACCTATTTTGTATTGCAAATTAAAATTAAACTTAACTTTTAGTATGTATATCCAGTTGTCCCTAGACCAAAATCTGTGTAAGCTTTATAGCAACCTTGCAGTAAAAAATTTAAATTTAACATAAAATAATTCATTAAAGTGGAGTGGGTGGTGCATGCCTTTAATCCCATCACTCAGGAGGCAGAGATGGAAGGATCGCCATGAGTTCGAGGCCACCTTGAGAGTACATAGTGAATTCCAGGTCAGCTGGGGCTAGAGTGAGACCCTACCTCAAAAAACAAAATAATTCATTAAAATCTCAATTTTATTTCTTTGTTTTGTAATTAGTTATTCTAAATAAATATTTATCTTATCCTAATGTCAGTATAATAAACTTTTTAGGAGCAGTTAACTTTGTGAAAGGTATATTTAGCAAATAGTTATAAAAAAAAGTTTGAGTTGGGCTGGAGAGATGGTTTAGCAGTTAAGGCGCCTGCCTGCTAAGCCTAAGAACCTGGTTCCAATCTCCAGATCCCACATTTAGCCAGATGCAAAGTAACGCAAGGGCACAAGGCCACACTTGCCCACAAGAGGGTGCACCCATCTGGAGTTCATTTGCAGCAGCTGAGAGGCTGCTGGCACACCCATTTCTATCTGTCTTCCTCTCTCTCTCTCTCACTGTCTCTCTCTGTGTCTCCAAAAAAAGTTTGAGTTAATTTAAGTCATTAACAGATAATCATTTGGTCTTCTGCTTTTATGTTTTAGATATGCTTCTCTTGCTTTTACAAAAATCAGTGACGCGAAGAGGGCTGCAAAAGAAATGAATGGGACAGAAATAAACGGGAAATCAATAAATGTGCGGCTTATTAAGAGTTCTGCAGAGCATACATGGGACAGAGTTAGTTTGGATCATTTGGAGAAAAGCAGCAAAGAAGTGAGCCTAACCTCCTCTGTTTCTAGATTGCCCCAAACTAGACCAAGATGGCTAGAGTCTGAGCAAGACCACAAGTGTTTTGTCTTTTTTAAATTTTTGTTATTAGTTGGCCTACAGAAATTTAGATATTATCCACTCTGGCATTTTCAAATACATTTGTTTTTATAGATTCTCATCCTCAGTCCACAACTCCCCTCCCACTGATATCCTCCCCACTCTGTTTGCATGTCACATGTGTTCTTTTATACTTCACCCACCTGTCTTCCAGCTCATCTCTTCATACTTGCTTTGGTTATCATTCTACCTTTACAGGTTTTACCCACATTTGCTCCCCCCCCCCACACACAGAATGCTTATAGATATTTGTATCTGACAGCTTCAGGTTCACTGAGATGAACTTCCAGACCAGGCACAGTTATGGAGGAAAGGATAATTTATTGAAGCTTATAGATCCAGGGGAAGTTCCATAAGGCAGAAGAAGCTGTGCTGTGTGTCCTGCAAAGCCACAAGCCACACAGCACAGCACACCTCAGGAACTCCAGCTAGGCACACTGCATATCTTTAGATTGAAATCTCAAACCCACCACCACATCTTAAGATCTGCTCAGTGACATTGCCTCCAGTCAGGTGGCTGCAGATGCAAATTACAAACTAATAAAACACTGAATGTATTGGGGGAACCATCTATTCACACTACCACCATCTGCCCCTGGCCCCAATAGATTTATAATTATCACATATTGTAAATTATATTCAGTCCAATTTCAAAGGTCCCCACAGTCTTTACCAATTTAAGACAGTTCTAAGTCCCAAATCTCATCTGAGATTTAAGATTGTCTCTTAGCTATGAGTACTGTAAAATCAAACAAGTTGTATGCTTCCAATATATAAAGACACAGAGTAAACATTTTTCAACTAGTATAAGGCATAGCAAGGAGAGACTAGAGCAATGCAAACTCAAATACCATCAAGGAATCATCAAACTTTAGCAATTCAAGTTCAATATAACCAGAGACTGACAGTCTCCAGGTTTTTCCATTCTGCCCCTCCAGCTGGGCAGAGTAGCCAGGGAAAACTTCCATCCCAGGCCAGCACTGCAGTCCATCATGAAGTTGGGCAATAGCAAAGGGCCAACAAGTAAATTTCTAGGGGATACAAAGGCAGGCAAAAATCCCGTCAGGATTAGGAAGGGCTGTGAGTGACTACGAGTACAAAAGTGTAAGTGGAAATGGAGTCACTCCTGGTGTACAAAAGGAATGGGGCAACTTGAGGAAGGCAGGAAAGGGTTACATAGACAACACATCTGAACAAGCATGGAAAACATCAGAGAACAAGAGAATTTTCTGGGAATGTTGGGACTGTTCTTTATGTTGATTTTATTGGTGAGTACATGCTTACATGCATTTGACTGAAGCTTTAACATCAATAAGAATGAGATTTACCTTATGTTAAAAAAAAGAGTGGAGCTGGGCATGGTGGTGCACGCCTTTAATCCCAGCACTCAGGAAGCAGAGGTAGGATTGCCGAGAGTTCAAGGCCACCCTGGGAATACAGAGTGAATTCCAGGTTAGTCTGGGCTAGAGTGAGACCCTACCTCGAAAAACAAAATAATTCATTAAAATCTCAATTTTATTTCCTCTCTTATGTTGAACTTTCCTCTATCCACCAACTTTTTGACCACATGTATTTTTTTACATTGGCCATTCCTTTTTAGCATCATTCATTTACTTGACGCATGTTTAGGATAGATTTGGGGTTACATAGTTTTGATCTACAGTAGGAAAAGATGAAAGAAAGTGTACTTGGGGCCTGAGCTGGTAGTGTGGAACCATGGTTCCTTGCCTCCTTTCATGTGGTACATGTGAGATTCTGCTTATGTGTTTCTGTGTTCTACACCCTCTGTCTGCATGCTCGTTTTCTCATGACTTCTTTCCCCTGCTTTCCTTTGTTTGCCTTGATTCTAACTGCACAGTGTGTTAAATGAAACCCTGTGATCATCACCTCATGTTCTAGTTCCACAGGCAAGAGATCATTACACCTGTGATACTGGTGTTCATTGTTCAGGAAACAACACTTTGGTCCAGTCAACTATGGTTGTGGGTCATGAGGTTGGCAGAGAGAAGTATAAAGAAGGTCCTGTGAGCCCTGGGTACAAATAGGTTGTCTTAGAGGATGTGATAAGAGAGTTTCTGCTTTGGTAAAATATATTCTGATTTCTCTTACCTTCCTAGAAGGTTTTTGTCCCTTTTTTTTTTTTTTTTTTTTTTTTTTTTTTTTTTTCGTATTTTCAACACTTACTCATTATATTCATATAGGGTATAAAGAAGAATTGTAAACAGATTGAATCTCATTTATTACCTGAGACATCTGCCCAGCTCATACCTCCAAATACATTGAACCTTCGTAGCTTCACCAAGATCATGAAGAGACTGACTGAACTACATCCAGAAGTCAGCAGGTAACAGCTAAAATTACATTTTAAATAATTTTAAACTTTGTTTGTAAAAACATAGCTCCATTTAATTACTTGGTCCTGCTGAGAATATGTGGTTTAGAAAGGGAAGATGTTCATGTGTGTTTTCCTTTTGCACAGAGACCAGATTATAGATGCTCTTCAGGAAGTAAGAACGAACCATAAAGGTTTTCTGAATGGCTTATCTATTGGTACTATTGTGGAAATGACTTCATCTTTTCTGAAAAATGCTGCTTCCCATTAGGAATAAATGAAGCAATAAAGAGGTAAAGCAGTCATGTTTTAATATTTAAATATTATTTAAATATTGTGAACTAGAGATTTACTTTATTTTTTTAATTTATTTGTTTATTTTGTTTTTATATTCTTATTTTTTGAGAGAGAGAAAGAGGCAGAGAGAGAGAGAATGGGCGTGCCAGGGCCTGCATCCACTGCAAACGAACTCCAGACTCATGTGCCCCCTTGTGCATATGGCTTACATGAGTCCTGGAGAATCAAATCGGGATCCTTTGGCTTTGCAGGCAAATGTCTTAACTGCTAAGCCATCTCTCCAGCCCAAGATTTTATTTTCTTATACAAAAAGAATAATTTTAAGTTTAAACAGCAATATAACAATGAAATGATAATACTAAATTTGAAAATATGCTATTTTGGTTAGCTGTTGGTACAGAGTAAATGAATTGCTTACTTCCCTAATTTATTAGGTACTTTTCTCACACCTGATGGAAACATTCTAAAGTATTAAGTAGGCACACAGCTTCAGAGGGCCTAGTCCATCGTAGTAGAGAGGCTCCCTGGTGGCATGAAGTTTTGGTTAAACTCAGCAGTGGCATTGGGTTGCCAAAGGGCTGTGCTATAGACGTAAGTTTGACCATGTACTAGTTACCTACTCATTGCTGAGACAAAGTACCTGAAAAATCAGTTTAAGAGAGGAAGGAAGCTGGATATGGTGGTCCATGCCTTTAATCCCAGCACTCACAAAGCTGAGGTAGGAGGATCACTATGAGCTCGAGGCCAGGCTGGAGCTGCAGAGTTGAATGCCAGGTCAACCTGAGCTAGTATGAGACCCTACCTCAAAAAACGAGAGGGGCTGGAGAGATGGCTTAGCAGTTAAGGCGCCTGCCTGCTAAGCCTAAGAACACCAGTTCCAATCTCCAGCAGTTCCAATCTCCAGGTCCCACGTTTAGCCAGATGCAGTGACGCAAGGGTGCAATGTCGCACTGACCACAAGGGGCGCACACATCTGGATTTCATTCGCAGCAGCTGAGACACTGCTGGTGCACCCATTTCTGTCTTCCTCTCCCTCTCTCTCTGTCTCTCTCCAAAAAAAAATTTAAAAAAATAATT
This sequence comes from Orientallactaga sibirica, assembly GCA_036365145.1. NCBI lineage: Eukaryota > Metazoa > Chordata > Mammalia > Rodentia > Dipodidae > Orientallactaga > Orientallactaga sibirica. The sequence continues at coordinate 17,654,580 of JAEOAD010000044.1, read as the reverse complement.
AAAAAAAAAAAAAAAAGAGAAGCTGGGCGTGGTGGCGCACGCCTTTAATCCCAGCACTGCGAAGGCAGAGGTAGGAGGATCGCTGTGAGTTCGAGGCCACCCTGAGACTACATAGTGAATTCCAGGTCAGCCTGGGCTAGAGCGAGACCCTACCTCGAAAAACCAAAAAAAAAAAAAAAAAAAAAAACAAGAGAGAGTATTTCCATTTACAGTTCCAGGTTGAGTCCATTATGACAGCAAAAGCTTAATGCAAAACTGGTCACATTCAGGCCACAGTGAGAAAGCAGAGAGCAGTAAATGTCTGTGCTCAACCAGCACTCTCCTTTTTATGAAGTCCAAGGCCTACCCATGAAATGGTGTACAGGCAGGCTCAAACATAAGGTGGGTCTTTCCACCTCACTTAACCTAATCAGGACAGTCTTCTCATTGGCATGCCCAGAGGCTAACCTAACCTACATAATACCTCACTGATGATTCTAGGCCCTGTTGAGTTGACAATATAAACCATCACAAGCCAGAAATAGGTAGTTCCTCAGTGGAGTTGTAAATCTTCCACTCCCTCACCTTGGCCCCTGCCACCCTGGGGGGGGTCCTCCCCATTGTGTCTTGGTGGGGCATGAAGACCTCCTATGAGTTTTTTGAGATTTTCTATTTTGGTTACAAGGTCCTACCCAAAGAACAGTAAGGGCTCTCTCTGATGTCTGAGTTTCCTGACCATGAGATTCTGACTTGGTTTCAGGTACCAGATAAGAGATCGCTCCCACTGAACAGGCCTCATGTCTAATTAGAGAACAATTGGTGCCCACAAAGACTGCATGCCACTAGTGTACAAGGGTGTACTTCTTGTCTGCTTGGTTGATTTCATAATCTGTAGGGTCTCCTGCTTATTCATGCTGTTCATGTGGCCATTGTCCCCATGGGACTCTCCAGAACTATGAGGGCTAGCCAGGGGGAAACTAGTTTCCCTTTCCATTCCAGAATGGTGTTCTGATGTCCCGTGACTGTAGCCTGAGGTTATCTTCAGCACTAGGGTCTTAACTTTTAGCTCTGGCTGGTAATCAGGTGTTTTGCCAATGGCCTACATTGTTTTGGGGACCTCATTGTTTTGGGGGTCTCTGGCCAACAGCTCACTATAGGTGATAACCCAATTCTGGGCCTGGAAATTATCAGCCAGAGTGCATGGTTTTAAGATTAAGCTTTTTCCACCTTCTTTCAAGACTGTCCTACTTACCCCTTTATTGATGGTTATGTCTTATGGAATGCTAGTCAGAATGAGGGTTTTATGGAACTGACTCCTCCTGATTTCTTTTGTATAATTCTCTCTCCACCCTCCCTTTCCCACACCCCTCCAAGTCCCTTCCACCCCCGATATTTTGTCCTTTCCCTAACCCATCAGGTATCTCCTTTACTCTCCCTAAATCTCTCTGCTGGTCTCATTCTAGATTTTATGGCCATTTTCCCAATGCTTACTGCCATTTGCACTTATCTCAACTGATCACGGTTAGGAGCCGCAAATGAGAGAGTCCATGCAGTATTTGCCTTCTGAGCCTGTGTGACCTTGGTTAGCGTGGTTTTTTCCAAGTTCCTTCATTTTCCTGCTAATTTTTTTTTCATTTTTTCTTAATACTGAGAGGAATTTCATTGTATATATGTACCACGTCTTCATTAACCATTCATTTATTGACAGGCATCTGGGCTAATTCCAGTTCCTGGCAATTGTGACTGCCATATTATAACATCACAATGGCCTTCTATGTTATCAGAATTCAAACAGTGACCCATCGTACTAGCCCAATGTGAATTTCAACATCACACTATAGTATGACCAAAGAATTCTTAACTATCACATCACAGTGATGTCTCTGACATCACAATATATTACTGTGAATCAGATGGCCAGACATTGAAGCACCATTGCTCAGTGAGACCTTTTTAATGTCAGTTATGGACTTGGAATACCCCATTGTGATATCACAATTATTGAGTCTCACCACCATGCTTCACTGTGACATCACAATGCCCAATGTTAACATCAAAAAACCCTTCTGTGATATCACAATATTATATTGCCATAAGCAAATCCTCACTGGGACACCACAATGTGCACTATGACATCAAAATACTGAACTGATTAAATCATAATGCTCAACTGTAATAGGGCAACTCATTATTGTGATATCAAAATCCATGTATTTTATTGTTTATAGCCACAATGAAAGTGATTGAGCATGTGTTTCTGTGGTATGTAGTAGAGTCTTTATGGTATATGCCCAAAAGAGGTGTAGCTGGATCTAATGGTAGTTCTGTTTTCAATCTTTTGAGGAGTCTTCATACTGATTGCCATAGTGCAAGTTTGCACTCCCTCTAACCATGGATGATGGTCCCTACCAGCATATGCTGTCATTTGATTTTCTTGATGGTTGTCATTCTGACTGGAGTGAGATGGAATCTCATAGTCATTTTAATTTACATTTTCCTGATGAGTAGAGATGTTGAACATCTCTTTAGGTATTTATTTGCCATTTGTATTCCTTCCTTTGAGAACTCTGTTCAATTCTTTGCCCCATTTTTTGAGTGGGGTTCTTGATGTTTGTTTAGTTTTTACTTTTTTGAGAGAGACAGAGACAGAAAAGAAGAGGCAAAGAGAGAGAATGGGCGTGCCAGCGTCCTCTCAGCCACTGTGAATGAACTCCAGATGCACGTGCCTCCTTGTGGGCAAGCACGGCATTATGCACTTGCTTCACTTATGTGTGGCTAAACATGGGACCTGGAGAATCAAACAGGCATTCTTAGGCTTGGCAGGCAGGTGCTTTAACCGCTAAGCCATCTCTGCAGCCCATGTTTAGGTTTTTTAGTTCTTTGTAGATTCTTGCTATTAATCCCTTGTCAGAGAGGATAGCCAGTAAAGATTTTCTCCCACTCAGTAGGTTGACTATTGACTCTGTTGGTGGTTTGCTTATCTGTACAATAGCTTTATTTTCATGAGTTTACAGTTGTTTGCCTAATTCCCTTGGCTCCTAGAGTCTTCTTCAGAAAGTCTTTCCCTGTGCCTGTATTTCAAGTGTTCTCCCCACCTTTTCTTCCAGTCACTTTAGAGATTCAGGTTATATTTTGAGGTCCTTGTTCCATTGGAGTTGATTTTTGTGCGAGGTGAGAGGAGGGGGTCCAAATTCAATCTTCTACATGTGGCTATCCTGTTTCTCCAGCACCATAGCTGAAGATGCTCTCTTTGCTCCAGTGAGCACTTTTATCCCTTTGTCAAACATTAAGTACCTGTAGTTACTCAAACTCATACCTGGATCTTCAGTTCTATTCCGTTGATCTATATGCTTGTTTTTATGCCAGTACCATGCTGTTTTTATTACTATGGCATTATAGTATAACTTGAAATCAGGTATGGTGGAACCATATGTGGTCCTTTTGCTAATTACTTTTTTGGCTATCCAAGGTCTTTTGCGCCTCCACTTGAATTTTTAGTCTGTTTTTTTTTCTATCTTTGAAGAGTGTTGCTATAATTTTTATTGGAATTTGATAGAATCTGTATGTTGCTTTTGATAGGATGGCCGTTTTAACAATATTAATTCTTCTGGTCCATGAGCATGGAAGGTCATTCCATTTTCTCACATAGTTTTCTAGTTCTTTCTTCACTGTTTAGGTCTTTTGCAGTCTTTGGTTAGGGAGATTCCATGGTACTTGATGTTTTTGTGTGTGTGACTATTGTATATGGGACAGATTCCCTGATTTCTTTATCCATATTGTTGTTATTGGTATATACAAAAGCTAGTGATTTTTGTGTGTTGATGTTTATATCCTGCCATTTTGCTGAAAGTGTTTATCACTTCTAGGAGTTTCTTGGTAGAGTTTTTGGTTCTCTTATGTATAGAATGATGTCATCTGTGACTAGGGTTAGTTTGACTTCTTCCTTTCCAGTTTGTATCCCTTTTATGTCTTTCTCTTGTCTTATTGATTGAGCTAAGACTTCAAGTACTATGATGAAAAGCAGTGGTGAAAGTGGACACCTCTGCTAGTTCCAGACCTTAATGCGAATGCTTCGAGTGTTTCCATATTTAGTATAAGCTTTAGATCTGTAGTATAGTGCCTTTATTATGTTGAGATTTGGTCCCTTTGTCCCTATCTTCCCTAGTGTTTTGAGCATGACAAAATGTTGAATTTTGTTGGTCTTTTCTGCATCTATTGAGATGATCATATGGTTCTTGTCTTTGAGTACGTTTATGTGATATATTACATTTATCATCAGTTCTGTATGTTGAATCAACCCTGCATCCCAGGGATGAAACCTACTTGATCCAGGTGGATGATGCTTTTGATGTGTTCTTGAATTTGGTTTGTAAGAATTTCATTGACAATATTTTCATGTGTGTTCATCCAGATATATCAGTCTGTATTCCCATGTTGTGTCTATGTCTTGTTTTGGTATTAGTGTAATGCTGGTTTCATAGACGGAATCAGGGTGCACTCCCTCCTTTTCAGATGTATGGAATAATGAGAAAAATTGGCTTTAGCTCTTGGATGAATGTTTGGTAGAATTCAGCAATGAATCTGTCTAGTCCTGGACTTTTTTGTTTAAAGTCTTTTAATTACAGTTCCAATATCATTTGATGTTATATCTCTATTCTAGTAGTTTATCTTGTCTGAGTTTAACTTTGATAGGTGATACGAGTTAAGGAAAGCATCCATTTCTTCCTGGTTTTCCTATTTTGTGGAGTTTAGATCTTTGGAATATGTCCTGATGAGTCTTCCAAATTCATTAGGGTCTGTTGTAACATCTTCCTTTTCCTTTCTGATCCTGGTGATTTTGGCCTTTTCTTTTTTCCTTTTGATCAAATGGTTTATCAATCTTGGGGGGGGGTATTTTATTTTTTTATTTTTGGTTTTTTGAGGTAGGGTTTCAGTCTAGTCCAGGCTGACCTGGAATTCACTATGTAATCTCAGGGTGGCCTCGAACTCATGGTGATCCTCCTACCTCTGCCTCCCAAGTGCTGGGATTAAAGGCATGTGCCACCATACACAGCCTTGTTTATTTTATTTTTTTTGAAGAACCAGCTCTTTGATTTGTCATCCTTTTTTTTGCAAGAGAGCAAGTGTTAGAGTGAGAGAGAGAGAATTAGTGCACCAGTGCCTCCAGCCACTGAATCGAACTCCAGATGTGTGTACCCCCTTGTACACATGTGTGACCTTGTGCACTTACATCGCTTTGTGCGTCTTATTTACATGGGACCTGGAGAGTTGAACATAAGTCCTTAGGCTTTGTAGACAAGTGCTTTAACTGCTAAGCCATCTCTCTAACCCTGATTTATCAATTTTTAACTGTGTTTTATTTCTAATTAATTGATTTTTGTTCTGATCTTGATTACTTCTTTATGTCTGATACAATTAGGTTTTCTTGTTTGTCCAATGCCTTCCTCTGGATGGTTAAGTTATTGACTTGAGCTCTTTCTGTTTTTGTAATGTAGCTATTTAGTGCTATAAATGTAAACTTTTTTCTTAAGACTGCCTTCATTGTGTCGCATATGTTTTGGTATGTTGTGTTTTCATTATCTAGCTTGAGATAGTTTTTGATTTCTTCAACTACCCATGCATTATTTAATAGTGAGTTGTACAGCCTCCAGGTGTTGGTGGATTGTCTGTTGTTTCCCTTGTTGTAAATCTTTTGCTTTATTGCATTGTGGTCTGTTATAATTCATGGAATTATGTTGATTTTCCTAAATTTGTTGAAATGTTTTATGTCCCCACATATCCTCTATTTTATAGAAGGTTCCATGAGCTGTTAAGAAGAATGTGTATTCTGTAGAATTAGGGTGGAATATACTGTAGATATTCGTTAAGTCCAAATTGATCTATGACATTGTTTAGCTCCCTTATTTCATGGTTAGTTTTCTGCTTAGATGATCTGTCTAATGATGATAATGGAGTATTAAAGTCTCCTATTATAATTGTGTTGGGGGTTATTTCTGATTTATTGTCTAACATATTTTACTTAATCAAATTTGGTGTTCCTGTGTTGGTGCATGTAGGTTTATGATTTTAATATCCTCATGTTGTATTGTTTCTTTGATAGGTATAATGTAGACTTCTTTATCTCTTCTGATTACTTTTAGTTTGAAGCCCATTTTGTCTGTTATCAGTACAGCCACCCCTGCTTGTGTCTTATTTCCATTAGCTTGAATATCTTTCTCCATCCTTTCACCCTAAGGTAGCATCTATCTTTATTAGTAAGGTGGGTTTCCTGTACACAGCAAATGGATGAGTCCATTTTTATGATCCAGCCTTTTGGCCCATGTTTTTGATTGGGGCATTGAGACCATTGATGTTTAGAGTTACAACTGTGAGGTGTGAGGTAATCCCTGTCAAGTTAGAGGTTTTATGGAGTTTATTTTTTTCTTGGACTTTATCTGTTTTCATATATGTACTACTCATGATTGTTATTTTTCTCTCTTACAGACTTTTGGGTGTGATTCTTCAACTCTTCAGTTGGGGTTATTCTATGCAATATTCTCTGTAGGATTGGCTTAATATTCATATAATCATATAGCTACCTTTTATCATGGAAAGTTTTTCTTTCACCTTTAATTATGAGGGATAGTTTTGCTGGGTATGATATTTGGGGTTGGCAGCCATGCTCTTTTAGGATTTGAAATGTTCCATTCCAATCCCTTCTGGCTTCTGGAGTTCCCATTGGAAAATTGGAGGTAATTCTGATGGATATACATTTGTATGTAACAAGCTTTTTTTTTTTTTTTTTTTTTTTTTTTTTTGGTTTTTCGAGGTAGGGTTTCACTCTGGTCCAGGCTGACCTGGAATTAACTATGTAGTCTCAGGGTGGCCTTGAACTCTCAGCGATCCTCCTACCTCTGCCTCCCGAGTGCTGGGATTAAAGGCGTGCGCCACCACGCCCGGCTCGTAACAAGCTATTTTTGTCTTACAGCTTTTAGAACCCTTGTTTTCAATGTTGAGAATTCCGACTATAATGTGACACAGGAAATTTCTTTGATCTTGCCTCTTTGGTGTTCAAAGTGCCTCTTGTACTTTGATGTGGCTCTCTTTTGTGAGGTTTGGGTAATTTTCTTTGATAATTTTGTTGAAGATGTTCTTTATGCCTTTGGCCTGTATTTCTTCCCCTTGTATGCCAGTGATCTAAATATTTGGTCTATAAGATGTCTCACACTTCCCTCACATTCTGTTCACATTTTTTAAAATTTGTCAATTGTTTTTGGATTGCTGGTTTAATTCTTCTGTCTTGTCCTGAAGTTCTGATAGTCTGTCCTCCATATGAACTACTCTGTTGGTAGGGCTTTCTTGGGAACCTTTAAAAGAATTATTTTATTGTTGCCTGATACATTTTTTTTCCAGCTTTTCCACCTCTGTGGAATTCCAATTTCAATTCTTTTTTAATATTTTTTTTATTTATTTGAGAGAGGGAGAGAGAGAATGGGCATGCCAGGGCCTCCAGTCATTGCAAAAGAATTCCAAACATGTGCATCACCTTGTGCATATGGTTTAGATGGGTCCTGGGGAATCAAACCTGGGTCCTTTGGCTTTGCAGGCAAGTACCTTATCTGCTAAGCCATCTCTCCAGCCCCCAATTTTATTTCTTGATGAGACTTGCTTGTTGTTTGCTGGAGTTCATTCCTGCATTTGATTATATCTTCATTATGTTTATTCCACTGCCCATTGAGATCATTTTTTGTTTGCTCTCCTCCATTTCCTTTATCTATCAAGATATTTTTGATTCTCTTCAATTTTGTTAGCCATATATTGAGTTCTTTTTGTTGATTTGTTTCCATTTCCTTCAGCCATGCTTTGAGTTCATTCTTGAATTCATTTTGTTGATTTTCTTCAAAGTTCAACTATGCTTTAAATTCTTTTGTGAGTTATTTCAATTCTCAACTAATTCTTCTATCCTTTTGTTCATGGATTTATTAAGCTTGTCAAATTTATCTGTCCTCTAGGTTTATAATGGAGGGTTCCATTATGGGGCTAGGTGTCCTTGGTGGGGATCTTTTGGCTTGGTGTCCTGCATTCTTTGTTTTGCATTGGGGTTTGTCCATCTTGAGGTAGTTGTCTTGTTTCACTGGGACTGTAGCAGTTAGTACCTCTTGTGGAATATGTGTTGATTGCCTTGTTCCAGTTTGGTCAAGATAGTAGGAAGGTGGTGTATTCACAGGTTTTGGCTGGGTGCTTTTGAGCATGAGCCAGGTCTGTTGTCTTCACTCTCATGAAAATTCTGAACGCCTAGCTAACCAGGCAGGGTCTTGTTTTCAGTCTGGTACTTACCTCTTCGTCCTTGGTTGTGGACTTGGCTGGGGCTGTTGGTGGCAGACAGGGCAAGGGGATATCATGAATCCTACTTAGGGGTTGGATCTCAGTCACAGTATAAAGTGAGATCAATGATTGCAGGTGGCTCCCTGCTTGTAAACCTGCTCTAACATGCCTTCTGTGGGGAACCAGCACTTCCCCACCTGCCCCATGTGAGCAGGCTTTCCTGACATCTACCTGTCCCCATTGTGCATGCCCTTTACAACTATCTTAGCTATTATTGTGATTCTCCAAATCTGTGCAGCCTAGATCGTTTCCCAGCTCCCAAATCACCTACTAAATGATTCTTTATTCATCATACCTTACGTGGTCTTTGCTGTGTTACTCCCCTTTTATAATCATTCTAAATTAAGATGTCATAAATTGCTTAACATGCTTAAAATAAACTAATTCTTTTTTTTAATTTGAGAGAGACAGATAATATGGGCAGGCCAGCAGCCTCTCAGCCACTGTGAATGAACTCCAGATGTGTGTACCCCCTTGTGTGCACGTGCAGCATTGTGCCCTTGTGTCACTTTGCATCTGGCTAAACATGGGACCAGGAGATTCAAACGGGCATTCTTAGGCTTTGCAGGCAGGCACCTTAATTGCTAAGCCATCTCTCCAGCCCAAGATAAACTAATTCTTTTTAGTTGAGGCAGGATCTTCCTATTGTAGCCCAGGTTGGTATTGAACTCCCAGTGATCCTCCTGCCTTCATCTCCCTAGTAGTAGGAGGCCTGCACCACCATGCCCAGTGACTGGTTCTGAATGTATAGCTCAGTGGACTTTCCATGCCATGTTCATACCACGTATAGATGTATAGGATTTTCAGTACCACAGGAAGTTCCTTAGTGTCCCTTCTCAGTTATTATACCTACATACTGCTGTTCACAAAGATAAGTTTATTCTGACATCTGGATGCTCAGAAGTCAGCTAAATAAAGAGTTAAAATTTCTGCCCACAAGGAACTGACATTCTAGAGAGAAGAAAGAAATAAACCCAGGGCTGGAGAGATGGCTTAATGGTTAAGGTGCTTGCCTGCAAAGCCTAAGGACCCATGTCCTAGATCCCACATAACCCAGATGCACAAAGGTGAAGCAAGCATCTGGAGTTTGATTACAGTGGCTGAGGCCCTGGCGTGCCCTCTCTCTCTCTCATAAAATAAATAATAAAATAAAGTGGAAATAAACCCAAATGATTATTTCAAATCATGACAAATTTTACAAAAGAAAACATACATGGTCTGAAAATACCCAGTCAGGAGCAGGGGTGCTTACCTTAGAGTAGTCTAAATACTTCACAGGGAACAAAGTAGATCAAACCTGACATCAGCCGATTTTTGTGCAAAACACTGCAGTGCTTTTAAAACTGTGGTGGGCTTTCTCTGTTAAAATGCCTGAAAAGTTCTCTAGCTGGTGGTATGTTTGTTACTTAATAGTAGAGTTTAGTGATGTTATGAACCAATGAAGGCAGTTTAATTATACACAAGCACATATACTTTTAATGTATATTATAAGTGAGTCTTATGAAATGATTAATTTAGTCATAAGCTATACTGATTACTAATTATATGTTTCCAGAATATTGGATTTAGCATAATCAATATATTTTATTCTTGACTTTTCTATTTTGTTCTAGAGAAAACCCTTCATCAGATGTTCTACAGTACTGAGGAAGAGGTGTGCTGACATAGGAAAGAGCCTCTACAACTGGACCTAACTCTTCAATATTATACTCAATATCCCTGCTTTATAATCTGGCCATAATTGTGTATAGTTTTGTGATCTGTAAATTTTACTGTTTAGAAATTTTACTTCAAAATTATTTTACTCAGAGACTTCAACTTCACACTTTGGATCAGAAAGAATGGTTATGTCCATTTAAGAACCTTTGCTAAGTAATTCTTAAAGATTATAGTCCAGGCTGGGTATAGTGGCACATACCTTTAATCCCAGCACTTAGGAGGCAGAGGTAGAAGGATCAGTGTGAGTTCAAGGCCAACTTGGAAATACAAAGTGAGTTCCAGTTCAGCCTGGGCTAGAGTGAGACCCTACTTCAAAAAAAGAAAAAAAGATGATTGTCCAGGACAAGGGTTATTGTTATTATTCCAGAGTTCATTTAATAATTTCAGTACTAAAAAATGTAATTTGCTTAGAGCTCATATCTCAGTTCCAATTTTTACTTGACTTAGATTGAACCATAGGAAACAGATAATTGAGTTCAATGTATAGACATACAGCATTTTGGAACACTTCTAAGCTTCAAAGTAAGTAAATGACTGCTATGACTTTCATGTAGAGGTACTTTCCTGGGAGAGGTAACTTGTGTGTGCTTTAGCATAGTACTGCAATTTCAATGGTCACCATATTTCTTGTATTTGTTTTATAATAAATTCTGTTGTATCAAAGTATAAATTAAAACTTAAAGGCTATTGTGCCCTCATAGCAATATAGAATATAAACTTTAATTGCTTACTTTTTCAAAGTAATTAAACACACTGTTTAAAGTTGTATTGATTAATATGTTTTATACTTTTTATTTTTCAATGTTTAAGATGTTTATATCCAATTGTTGTTATCACTTGACTAAAATGACCCATTTAGCATTTACATTTGATATATTTGTGTTTAATAAAGGTAATTGATCTACAGTTTCACTGTAATCTAATACTTTCTACAAGTGCAGTAGGATTTTTCCAAGAGTAAATTTACCTACCAATGTTTGTGTGGGGCATCTATCTGTAGTACTCAGTTATTGGATTCCAAGATTTCCTTTTTTATAGGATTTTTCATGATGAGATTTTATTTAATGAGAACCTTGGTCTCTAGTTATTGCCATATCCATCCCACATGTCTATCAAGAGCTGGATTCCAGAGTGTTAAATAAATGTGTATTTGAAAGAATCGTATCAAATAAAATGGTAACAATTGGTTCTTTCCATATATCAAATTAGTAGAATCCTAAAATAATGACGGTTTTCTCTATGTGTAAAATCATATGGTTGTTTAATGAAAGGCTGTAGTCCTGAGTAACCTTGCAATATGGAATATACAAGATCTGTAACATGGTTTGAAAAATAGGAAGCATACAACTGTAGTCATTTGTTTCCAAAAATAACAATGAAGTAGAATTCTCTTACAGTACATGGAGACAAAAACTATTGCATTTCATTCAGGGAAACGAAAGGATAAGTTAACATGATCACTTTGAGGGTTTTTGAAAGCAAGCACCTTTAACTTCCAAGCCATCTTCCCAGACCTAGGGCTTTTGAAACAAAGCCGTCTCCTCAAGTGACTAAGTCAGGCAACTTCTGTCCACCAAAGCGCTGTTAGCTGTGCCCAGTAAACTGATACTATTCCCAAGTTAAATTTAGAAACTCGAGTTACTCTGTATGAATCTTTTGAAATTAAAAGTGAAAATAAATATTTATGTTCCTAAGTATCTGGTATTATATAAATACATGAAATTCTTGTAAAATTTCTAAAGACTTGTCAAACTTTACAAGTTGCCACATATAAGCAGAATTTTCACATAATTTTAATGTGCTTGAAAGAAGTTCTCAGTCAATATATTGTCTGTATTTACTTCTTCCAAGTGCTTAATTCTCATAGTTGATCATTGCTGTTATCAAATATAGGCTGGGTTCATAGTAAAATGTCAGGGCAGGGGGTGTAGCTCAGTGGTAGGGTACTTACCCATCATGAGTAAGGCCCTGGATCCCATCCCCAACATTGCAGAAATATAAAAGGGAGGTTCATGGAAAAATGTTTACTGTGTGCATAGGTGAATGGCCCTCTGAGATGTCTTGTCATCCCTAAAACCTGCAAATGTGTCTTTTGTGGCACAGGGAAATAAGGTTGATAATAAGTTGACCATGAAACAGGGAGATTGTCCTGAGTTATTTGAGTGAGCTCAGCCCTCCTTCATGAGTTCTTAAAAGTGGTGGAAGAGCCAGGCATGATGGCACATGCCTTTAATCCCAGTATTTGGGAGGCATAGATAGGAGGATCACTGTGAGCTCCAGAGTGAAACCCTATCTTGTAAAAGAAAAAAGGAGAAGTGGGAAGTGGTAGAAAAGGAGGAAATAGAAGAGAGACTTGGAGAAATGGCATTGCAAGAATTCAACCCACACTTTCTGGTTTTGAAGATAGCAAAACAAGAAGCTGAGGAATGTGGTCAGCCTTCAGAAGCTGGAGAAATCATGGAAGAGATGCCCTGTAGCTACAAAAGGAAGGCCTGCTGTGGTAGTTTAAATAGATGTCCCCCAATACATTCAGTGTTTTATTAGTTTGTAGTTTGTATCTGTAGCCATCTGGCTAGAGGCAATGTTACTGGGCAATCTTAAGGTGTGGTAGGTTTGAGATTTCAATCTAAAGATATGCAAAGTGTACCTAGCTGTAGTTCCTGAGGTGTGCTGTGCTGTGTAGCTTTTGGCTTGTGGATTTGCTCTCTGTGTTTGGTCCTGTGAAAGCAGGCCAGCTTCTTCTGCCGTTATGGAACTTCCCCTAGATCTGTAAGCTTCAATAAATCCCTTCCTCCATAACTGTGCCTGGTCTGGAAGTTCATCTCAGTGAACCTGAAGCTGTCTGCTACAGAAGTTGGTACCAGGAGTGGGCTGAGATGACTCTGACCATGTGGATGTTGGTGTTTTGGAACCTTTGTTTTGGAGGATTGGCCATGGACTTGGTGCTTGCAACTGAAGACACCTTCTGGAGTGGTAAGTCAAGTATTATGGGCTATTCTGATGAGTTTGAGAATGCTAAGCGCTAACAGTATTGAACTTTGAGGCTTGGCTTATGAGCTTTCTAAGGGAAGGAAAGACTACAGAGGACTTTGTTGGAACTGGACTACTGGCATAAGGGATGGCTGTGTCCTGCTGCCCAGGCCCAGAGAGTTTGATCATAGTTAAATTTGTAATGGACACTGAAGAAATTTGTAATGGACACTGAAGTGCTTGAATAAGATAATGGACTGAGATATTTAAGATTTTAAGTTGGAAACCTCAAGCAAGTTAAAATTTTAGGCACTGAGACTGGTTTTAGGTTACTGAAACTGCTATTGTCAAACATATTAGCAATCTTAAGGAAAATGACCCAACTGCTTTACATTAAAACAATGGAGAGAATGCCTGAGGAAAGACTATGATAGAAATGCAAACTCTTTTGGAAAGAGTTGAGTAGAAAAGGAACCTGCTTTTCAAGGTTACAGTTTATTTCATCCCTGGATTAAGAATATGGCTGTGTCCTGCACAGTTTTAGAAGCATGAAAAATGCATGGAGGGGTCATAAATTAAACACTGTTCCAGGAGCCGCTGCTGAGATGTGGCATGAGGCAGGGTATGATGCCCTAATAGGCTGGAAGAGCCTTTGGAAGATGAACCGTGGTTTGCATGGAGACCTGAAGATGTTTTGGATATACCAGGACTATTCAAGGGCTACCAGGGAGTGCAGTGTTGGCCTGGGATGGAAGTTTTCCCTGACTACTCTGCCCAGCTAGAAGGGCGGAATTGGAAAACCTGGAGACTGTCCAGGTTATATTAAACTTGAACTGCAGAAGTTTGATGATTGCTGATAGTGGTTGAGTTTGCATTGTTCTAGTCCTTGCTATGCCTTATACTAGTTAAAAATGTTTACTCTGAGCCAGGCGTGGTGGCGCACGCCTTTAATCCCAGCACTCGGGAGGCAGAGGTAGGAGGATCACCAAGAGTTCGAGGCCACCCTGAGACTACATAGTTAATTCCAGATCAGCCTGGACCAGATTGAGACCCTACCTCGCAAAACCAAAAAAAAAAAAAAAAAAAGTTTACTCTGTGCCTTTATATGTTGGAAGTATATAACTTGTTTGATTTTACAGAACTCACAACCAAGAGACAATCTTAGATCTCAAATGAGACTTGGGACTTTAGAACTATCATAAGTTGGTAAAGACTGTGGGGACCTTTGAAATTGGACTGAGTACAGTTTATGATGTGTGATAGTTATAAATCTATTGGGGGCCGGGGCGGAATATGGTAGTTTGAATAGATCTCCCCCAATATATTCAGTGTTTTATTAGTTTGTAGTTTGTATCTGTATCCACCTGGCTGGAGGCAATGTCACTGGGCTGATCTTAAGGTGTGGTGGTGGGTTTGAGATTTCAATCTAAAGATATGCAAAGTGTGCCTAGCTGGAGTTCCTGGAGAGTGCTGTGCTGTGTGGCTTTTGGCTATGCTTTGCTCTGTGTTTGGTCCTGTGAAAGCAGGCCAGCTTCTTCCCCTAGCTGTAGCTTCAATAAATCCCTTCCTCCATAACTGTGCCTGGTCTGGAAGTTCATCTCAGTGAACCTGAAGCTGTCTGCTACAGAAGTTGGTACCAGGAGTGGGCTGAGATGACTCTGACCATGTGGATGTTGGTGTTTTGGAACCTTTGTTTTGGAGGATTGGCCATGGACTTGGTGCTTGCAACTGAAGACACCTTCTGGAGTGGTAAGTCAAGTATTATGGGCTATTCTGATGAGTTTGAGAATGCTAAGCGCTAACAGTATTGAACTTTGAGGCTTGGCTTATGAGCTTTCTAAGGGGAAGGAAAGACTACAGAGGACTTTGTTGGAACTGGACTACTGGCATAAGGGATGGCTGTGTCCTGCTGCCCAGGCCCAGAGAGTTTGATCATAGTTAAATTTGTAATGGACACTGAAGAAATTTGTAATGGACACTGAAGTGCTTGAATAAGATAATGGACTGAGATATTTAAGATTTTAAGTTGGAAACCTCAAGCAAGTTAAAATTTTAGGCACTGAGACTGGTTTTAGGTTACTGAAACTGCTATTGTCAAACATATTAGCAATCTTAAGGAAAATGACCCAACTGCTTTACATTAAAACAATGGAGAGAATGCCTGAGGAAAGACTATGATAGAAATGCAAACTCTTTTGGAAAGAGTTGAGTAGAAAAGGAACCTGCTTTTCAAGGTTACAGTTTATTTCATCCCTGGATTAAGAATATGGCTGTGTCCTGCACAGTTTTAGAAGCATGAAAATGCATGGAGGGGTCATAAATTAAACACTGTTCCAGGAGCCGCTGCTGAGATGTGGCATGAGGCAGGGTATGATGCCCTAATAGGCTGGAAGAGCCTTTGGAAGATGAACCGTGGTTTGCATGGAGACCTGAAGATGTTTTGGATATACCAGGACTATTCAAGGGCTACCAGGGAGTGCAGTGTTGGCCTGGGATGGAAGTTTTCCCTGACTACTCTGCCCAGCTAGAAGGGCGGAATTGGAAAACCTGGAGACTGTCCAGGTTATATTAAACTTGAACTGCAGAAGTTTGATGATTGCTGATAGTGGTTGAGTTTGCATTGTTCTAGTCCTTGCTATGCCTTATACTAGTTAAAAATGTTTACTCTGAGCCAGGCGTGGTGGCGCACGCCTTTAATCCCAGCACTCGGGAGGCAGAGGTAGGAGGATCACCAAGAGTTCGAGGCCACCCTGAGACTACATAGTTAATTCCAGATCAGCCTGGACCAGATTGAGACCCTACCTGCAAAAAAAAAAAAAAAAAAAAAAAAAAAGTTACTCTGTGCCTTTATATGTTGGAAGTATATAACTTGTTTGATTTTACAGAACTCACAACCAAGAGACAATCTTAGATCTCAAATGAGACTTGGGACTTTAGAACTATCATAAGTTGGTAAAGACTGTGGGGACCTTTGAAATTGGACTGAGTACAGTTTATGATGTGTGATAGTTATAAATCTATTGGGGGCCGGGGCGGAATATGGTAGTTTGAATAGATCTCCCCCAATATATTCAGTGTTTTATTAGTTTGTAGTTTGTATCTGTATCCACCTGGCTGGAGGCAATGTCACTGGGCTGATCTTAAGGTGTGGTGGTGGGTTTGAGATTTCAATCTAAAGATATGCAAAGTGTGCCTAGCTGGAGTTCCTGGAGAGTGCTGTGCTGTGTGGCTTTTGGCTATGCTCTCTGTGTTTGGTCCTATGAAAGCAGGCCAGCTTCTGCCATTATGGAACTTCCCCTGGATCTGTATAAGCTTCAATAAATCCCTTCCTCCATAACTGTGCCTGGTCTGGAAGTTCATCTCAGCAAACCTGAAGCTGTCTGTGACCTGCCAACTCCATGTTAGGCCAGTGAGCCCTACATCAGACTTCTGACCTTTGTAGGTGTGAAAATTTTGTGCTGTCTCAGCCTCCAAGTGTGTGTGATGTTATAGCAGCAGTAAAAAGCTTTCAGGAGTAATATTCACAGTTCTGTGTGTCTGCCTGAAATTTTTATATTTATTATTTATATGAGAGAAGAGAGGCAGAGGCAGATAGAGAATGGGCATTCCAGGGCCTCTAGCCACTGCAAATGAATTCTGTATACATGCATCTGGCTTATGTGGATACTGGGGAATTGAACCTAGGTCCTTAGACTTCTCAGGCAGGTACCTTAACCAGCTAAGTTATCTCTCCAGCCCTCTCCCTAAATTTGTGTGTGTGTGTGTGTGTGTGTGTGTGTGTGTGTGTGTGTGTGTTTTATCAAGGTAGGGGTTCACTCTAGTCCAGGCTCACCTGGAATTCACTATGTAGTCTCAGGCTGGCCTCAAACTCACAGTGATCCTCCTACCTCTGTCTCCCGAGTGCTGGAATTAAAGGAGTGCACCACCACGCCCAACTCTCTTCCTGAATTTTGAGTCTGGGAAAAGGAAAGTTCTATGAGAGCTATATGAGTTATATAATCCCCTCTCTAGCCAGTAGTATTAACTATAACTCATGATTTAGTAACATTGTTTCACTTAGTATTACACATCACAGAATATCCTTATTTATGATATGGACATCGGCTAGTATAAATAACTTTGCCTACTATAGCTTGTCTTTAATAGTGTACTGTTTAAGAATACAAACTCTAAGCATTTGGGTGGTTTAGTTTCATGTACCAGTAACCCTGATAACCCTTGGACAGGTTAGTTAATTTCTCTGTGCTTCAGTTGTCTGATGTATAAAATGAGATAGAGGAAGTATGTGCCCTTGTAGGAAAAGAGTATGGTGTTTGCCACAGTATTGTCAGTACCCAGTCTTCAGCCAAGGTTTGCTGCTGCTCCTGTCACTTGGCAGGGTGTGGTGCATCTTTTGGTGTACTAACACTTCACTGCTATACATACCTCATTTTGCATCAATCTAGCTATGTTTGCTTCTGTTCTATAAATATCTGTAACCTGCCTCAGTTTCTAAGAATAAGGCAGGGACTGGAGAGATGGCTTAGCAGTTAAGGCACTTGCCTGCAAAGCCAAAGGACCCAGGTTTGATGCCCTAGTACCCACATAAGCTAGATGCACATGATGGCATGTGTCTGGAGTTCATTTGCAGAGGCTATAGGCCCTGGCACGCCCATTCTCTCTCTCTCTCCTCCCTCCCTATCTCTTTCCCTCTCTCTCAAATAAATAAATAAATTTTCACAAACATACAGGTCTTTATTAGATGTGGAAGTAGGAAGATCACTGAGAGCTCGAGGCCACCCTGAGACTACATAGTGAGTTCCAGGTCAGCCTGGGCTAGAGAGACCTTACCTCAAAAAAAAGTATGTGTAGAAAACTCAACTGTATAAAACTTAAGGACAAAAATAGCCATATTTGCAGTGACTACTGGGATGACCCAGAAGGCAATGTAGTGCTGAGAAGAAGGGATGGAGGAGTGCTCAGCACTGACACATCTCTGTTACACCCTCCAAGGCTCGGGGTCCATTGCAGAAGACATGGCGGAAAGAATGTAAGAGCCAAAGGAAGGGTACGACTCCTTACAATGCAACTGTCCAGACAGAAATTGGCCTTGATATTCATGACCTCATAGTGCCTAGCAATACCTTCACAAGACCCTCATAATAGGAGAAAAAGATGATGACATTAAATTAAAAGAGAGACTAATGGAGAGAGGGAAGGGATATGATGGAGAGTGGAGTTCTGAAGAGGAATGGGATGAGGGGAGGGAAATATGGCTTATTGTATGTAAGTATAGAAGTTGTCACTAAAAAAATTAAAAAGAAAAAAGTGGCCATATTTGAAAATAGCTCTCAGGATCAGGGCAGCACACAGGATGGTGATGAGCAGTCAGAGCACTGAAGAAGTACGCATAGTCTGCCCCACTGGGACTTGCAGGGTCAAATGCATAAGAATTGATTTATACTTCATGTTGTTCCACCAACAGATCTCTTTGCTCTTCAAAGCACAGGGAGCTGACACTTCTGACTGAGCCCAGAATTTCAAAATTGGGAACTCTTGGTCACAGTACAAGGCAGATTTCAGGTCAGTGTTTAAGTCAGGGAACACTTGATTGCAAACAGTAGAAACATGACTTGAAATAGCCAAAGCATAAAAACAGAAGAAAATGAACTTACAAAATTGAAAACTCCAGAGGTGAATGCAGACATAGCTGAATAAGGAACCTTTTGATCTCTGCTGGGGTGGTGTTGGTCTCTGCATGAGTGAGTGCAAATGTGTCCAGCAGTTCTGGCTAGCGCCACATAATCCTGCAAGTTTTAGAATTAACTGTCCTTACAAATACAGTAAAAGCCCTGAAGACTGCTGGGCAAGCTTAGATCACAAGCTTGGGCTGTGGGCACCCATGAGAGAGAAGGAATTCCAGAGGATAAGTGGTGATTCTCCAGGGAAAGGCTGAATTAACTGGGAGGCATTTTCCCCTTGTTGGATAACGCACATGGTTATATACACTGGCCGTACTGTGTACATGGGCACGCACCACACAGGACAGCACAGGTCACTGCCTTTGACTTTAAAAAGCTTCCAACACTCACTCCCACAGGTCACATCTATCTCCCGCTGTCCTGAGGGGGATGGTTGCAGTGCTCATTAAAAACCATTGGGGAGCCGGGCATGGTGGCGCACGCCTTTAATCCCAGCACTCGGGAGGCAGAAGTAGGAGGATCGCCGAGAGTTCGAGGCCACCCTGAGACTACAGAGTGAATTCCAGGTCAGCCTGGACCAGAGTGAGACCCTACCTCGAAAAACCACACACACACAAAAAAGTTTAAGAATGCAGCTCAGCAGCTGCATTCTTAAACAGTACACTATTAAAGACAAGCTACAATAAGCAAAGTCATTTATAACAGCCAATGTCCATAACATAAATAAGGATATTCTCTGATGTGTAGACTTGCTTACAACGCCTAACAGCCTGAATTCAAATCCCCAGGACCCACCTAAAGGCAGATGCACAAAATGGCACATGTGTCTGGAGCTCGTTAGCAATGGCAAGATGCCTTGGCATGTCCATTCCCTCCCTTTCTCTTTCCCTTCCTCCCTTTCTTCCTCCCTCCCTTTCTCTCTTCCTCTCTGCAAATAAGCAAATAAAAATATTTTTAAAAGAACCACTGGGAAATAGCACATTGAGTGGGATGTACAAGTATTAGACTTTTCATTGGCCATAATTTATCAGAAATGAAGAAACTGGGGCTGGAGAGATGGCTCAGTATTTAAGACACCTGCCTGCAAAGCCTAAGGACCCAGGTTTAATTCTCCAGTACCCACATAAAGCCAGATGCACAAGGTGGCACATGTGTTTGGAGTTCATTTGCAGTGGCTAGATGCCCTATCTATCTGCCTGCCTGCCAGTCTGTCTGTCTGTCATTGTAGCAGACAGCTTCAGGTTCACTGAGATGAACTTCCAGACCAGGCACAGTTATGGAGGAAGGAATATTACTTATTGAAGCTTACAGATCCAGGGGAAGTTCCAATAATGGCAGAAGAAGCTGGCCTGCCTTCACAGGGCCAGGCAGAGAGAGAAAAAGCCAACCAGCCACACAGCACACAGCAAAACTACAGCCAAAAGCCCAGCACACTTCAGGAACTCCTGCTAGGCACACTTTGCATATCTTTACAATGGAATCTCAAACCCACCACCAACACCTTAAGACCGGGCCCCCAGTGACATTGCCTCTAGCAAGGTGATTGCAGATGCAAACTATAACTAATAAAACACTGAATGTATTGGGGGACATATATTCAAACTACCACAGTCATCTACCTCTTTCTCACACACTCTCAAATAAATAAGTTTTAATGAAGAAATCAACATTGGTGCAATACTGTTAGGCATAGCCCCTATTCAGTTTTGTCTGTTTTCTCTTTAATGTTCTTTTTCTGTTCGCGTATCCAATCCATCATCCCACATCACACATGGTTATGCTTATTTCTCTGTCTAGAACAGTTCCTCAGCATTCTTGAGGCTCATGACCTTGGTTCCTTGGCAGAATGCCTCTTCATTCACACTCCTCTGGTGTCTCCTGCTTGGATGGGGGTTATACACTTTTGGATAGGAATGCTCAGAAACACTGGGTCCTCAGCATGTCATGTGTGGACACGTGCTACATCTTCCCAGGTGATGTTGCCCTTGACCACAGCCTTCCTCCAGATTTCTCCACTGTGAGGTCACTGTCTTTCCTTTGGAGTTGAGGGAGCTCTACCTACTGGTTTTAGCAACTATCCACAGACTTTGGTTGAAATAATTCCTTTGGTGTTTACAGTGTCGATTTTGTGGGTCTTTCATGACTTCTACATGGACTAATTGGAATTTTCCTATAAGGAAAAGCTGTTCCTTTTGCTTGTTTATTTACTCAGTTTCTTGCAACAGTGTGGAACCACTGGTGTTCGTGTGAGTTACAGCAAGCCATTGTTTTGTTGCTCACATTATTCCAGCTTCAGCAGTTAGGGCTGCCTGTGGGTTGAGCTGTGTAATTTCCTGTCACCACTGGACACTTCAGACTCATCCTGTGCATTCCCTGCTCTAGCACTGCAATCAACTGCAACAAGTTCTTGCCTTTTATTAGAGAGTGGCATTTAGAAAACGGGATGTGGTCAGCAGGGGTGCTCAGTGCTGCTGGAGTTTGTCTTAGGCTCTCTCAGTAGACACGGCCAAGAACTGTGTGTACATCGCGAGCCTGCCACACACACCTATGCACCTA
The DNA here is from genome assembly GCA_036365145.1 of Orientallactaga sibirica. NCBI lineage: Eukaryota > Metazoa > Chordata > Mammalia > Rodentia > Dipodidae > Orientallactaga > Orientallactaga sibirica. Next base: position 17,633,311 of record JAEOAD010000044.1, on the reverse strand, counting down.
CACTTATAGCTCATCCTTGGTAAGTGTGTATGTGTTCACAATGATAATTTGAATTTCTGTCCATTTCCTTGTTTCTGCCTTTGACCAGTAATGAGAACTGTGGCTCATATTTTTCACCATTCATTTGTCCAACCCTGATGTGATGGTTCATCTCTGATCATCAACTATATAGGATGTAGAATCACCACGAAATAAACCTCTTGGTGTGTCTGTTAGAGATTTTCTGTGTGGGCAGCACCATCCCAGGGTCTGGAGTGCTAGACTGTATGAAAAGGAGAAAGCTAGTTGAACATTCAGCACGTCTCTCCTGCTGACTCCAGCTTCCTGCTCCTGCCAGGGGCTCCTTCCATGATGGACTTCCTCTCAAAACCTATCAACTGAAAGTAAACCCTGTTCTTTCTTCAGTCGCTTCTGGTCAGATATTTTGTCCCATCAATGAGAAAGTAACTGATATACCTCGTCTATGCAGAAGGTCACTAGTTTTCCAAACCACAGCCCTGTGCAAAACACATTTACTAACTGGTACACATCACTTGAAAACAGGTTTGCTTTTCTTTAGCCTTACAGAGTGTAGTCTAAATTGATTAGGTTGTGTCTCTTGTCCTCTGACCCCTGGTATGGATGGATATGTAATGTATTTGTAATAATGGGGCATGGGGTGGGTCTTTCCGTTTATGCTGTGAGACTTCACCTGGTTTTCTTTTTATTTTATTTTATTTTTTTTATTGACAACTTCTTTAATTGTAGACAATATCCCATGTTATTTCCCTCCCTCCCCCCACTGTCCCCTTTGAAACTCCACTCTCCATCATATCCCCTCCCCTCTCAATCAGTCTCTCTTTTCAGTTTGATGTCATGATCTTTTCCTCCTATTATGATGGTCTTGTGTAGGTAGTGTCAGGCACTGTGAGGTCATGGATGTCCATTCACCTGGTTTTCTGCAACAAGTCTGCACAGAGATGGCTTCTCTTGCTCATCTTGATGGTCTTGAGTTATTGTGTTTATTTAATTTTTCAGTGTTAGGATGTAAGCTCTCTGGTAATTTTTCACATCACCTTTAGGCTCTCGGCCAGCCACTCTCTTCTGTTGGCCACAGCTCTCCACTAAGCTCATGGCCAGCTAAGGGTGGGGTTTGGTGGGTTTGTTTTCTCTTTACCTGGTTATAATTCTAAATTGTCCATGGAGTACTGAACACATCATTTTCTATTAAGTACACTTGTTTTGGTTTTCAGCTGAGAGCATATGAAGGAAAGCGAAGGCCTGGAACCACTGCTCAGCTTCATGCAGTTCTGAGCCCCAGGGTGCTTGTGTTACTACTGTTCAGACGCTCACAGAACTCACTTGCTGCGACTAAACGCATGGCCTTGGGAACCACAGCCACGCTTGGTGACAGTGGTTGGCCGGTGGAGAATGAGGACACAGCCATCTTACCAGCAGATGTTTGCTCTTCCCCTTTGTGTGCTTAAAGGTGACCCTTGTTGATTTGCATTGTTTTTCATGAGGACTCTTGTCTCCCTGATCTGTGGTGGCTGTAGTTACCATCCTGTCGTTGGGACAAAGCGCTGACAAAAAGCAACTGATGGGAAGAAAGTTTTTATTTTGGCTTAGTCTCCAAGGGACACGCCATGATGGTAGGGAGAAGGGATGGTATGAGCAGAGGCTGGACATCTCTACCACAGCAGAAAAGAGAACTGGATTCTAGCAAGGGGGAGCTGACTATAGCACCCCTAAGTCTGCCCCCAGCAACTCACTTCCTCTAGCAAGGCTCCACCTCCCAAATTGCCACCAGCTGGGTAGCAGGCATTCAGAACACAGGAGCGCATATATATATATGTATGTCATGTCTTTTTCTTCAGGTTACTATTTACTATCAAGGTTTTCTCTTTTCATTACTGGAGTTCAGCATTTGTATATGATATGCCTGAGTGTGTTTTTCTTCATCATTCTTGTGTCTGGCGCTGGTTGATATTCTTGGGTTCATAGGCTCAAAGAAGCTATCCACATGATAGTTCACCTCTCCACAGTACATGCACCCTTCCTCAGGACTCTGGTTACATATAAATTACGCCTCTTGGAGTGGTCTTGTGATTCTCTGATGCTCTGTTCTCTTATTTTTTTTTTTTTTAATTTTAGAGAGAGGGAATTGGCACACCAGGGCCTCAGCCACTGAAATCAAACTCCAGACGCTTGCGCCACTTAGTGGACGTGTGCAAACTTGCACTTGCATCGCCATTGTGCGTCTGGCTTACGTGGGATCTGGAGAGTTGAACATGGTTCCTTAGGCTTCGCAGGCAAGGGTTTAACTGCTAAGCCATCTCTCTGGCCCTGTTCTCTTATTTTTAAGCCTTTGTAAGATGCAGTACTTACCTGGTGTTATTTGATCTTGTTATTTCTTGCTTTTAAGTTTCATTAGGCAGTTCCAGAGCAGCCTCAGTGAGTCATCTCGGTGTTCTCTGCTCTCTGTGCTCTCGGTTTTTCCTTGTGGTGGGAGCTGGGCATGTTCCAGGCAGCTCTGTGCTCATGGTAGTGTCCTTATATGCACAGCTGAGGCCCCAGGCTCGCTGGATCCCCTTACACCTCTGTCCCTCCACTTCTCTGTATGGCTTTCCTTCTCTCTACTGTGGTCTGGAAGCAGCTACAGGCAGTCCCAGACTCCAGAGCCCTCCCTTCTTTTCCTGTTCTCAACTCCCTACACTGACCACTGTCATAGTTGTTACTTTGTACATCTTGTCACATTTTTTGCTTAATGCTGGAAGGTTACATAAGGTCATAGTTTCCAAACTGTAGCTCTTTGAGAATGACTTACTACATGGAGGTACTTTGCATGGCTAGAGGTGGAAATCTAATATTCATTGTAATATTTTAGTGTTTGAAGGGTGTGTCTCTGGCTGTACTGTTTGTGTCTGGCTTGGCCTACTCTCCTGCCACTGTGTAACCTCCTATCATTCCTCATAGACACTCCCTGAAGGAGGGGTGATTATAATTCTGCGTGTCACCAGTGAGAAATGAAAGTCAGTCATAAAACGTAGCTGAGGCTAACGTTGTCTTGCTTCATGCCATCACTGTAGGGACAGGTGTTAAAGTGGTGCCTCCTCTGATGACCTTTAAAGAAGAAGAAACGCATTGTAATTACTGCAGAATCTCATCCACATTGTCAGTTGCAGCCAAAAAAATAATAATTAAGAGAAAATCGCCTGCCATATTTGCCAGCTGCAGGGCAGAGCTTAATGGTTGCAGCTCATATAGGGACTCAGACCTGTTAAAGTGAGGCCAGGTCACCTGGTAAGGTGTATCTTCCTACCGTTCAAACCAAGGGGCTAACCAGGTACATAGGAAGTGTGTCCTTTCCCATGTGGCCCAGCTCCCTGACTCTTAGGAAGGTCGGGGCTCCCAGGTACATCATAGGTACACAGGCCCTGAGTGTCCCAGCCCATTTTGTTCTTGTTTCTTGTTCACTGTCTCCTGAGAGCTTGGCCAGCAGGTGGCAGCAGCGTCTTAGCCACAGGCTGTTAGGTTTTGTTCCCTTCTTGTGAGGAACATCTGTTGTCCAATGTGCTGGCACTGCTCTGAAGGACCCTTTTGCTACAGCGGAGACAACAGTGGCTCTTCCCCTCCACCTTAGGAGGAACCAACATGCTTAGCTACATGGTGAAGTCCAGCCTCCACTGAAGCTCTGAGAGCCCAGGCCTGCTCAGCTGTCCCGTTTCTATCTCCACGTCAAGTCCCTGTCTCCCAAAGCCTGCTCATGTCCCAGACTTCCCAGCAGCCAATGTCACTATGCTAGGATCATCTGTCTGCTTTTACACAGGCACATACCCAAGGTTTCCAACCCGGTTCTCCATGAAGACATCCCCGAAGCGACCAACCCCAACCTGTGTTACCTGTGACTTTGGAGCTACCGCTGCCTCTAAATTCGGGGTCAGAACTCTCTTGGAGGCCCTCAGCCCCTCTGCTGGCCTGTGTCCTCGCCTCTTGCCATCCATTCCTAACAGCAAGTCCACCAGGGCCACCTTTGTCACTCCAAGGAACCAGGTTCTCTTTGGCCCAGGACTTTCGTGCGCGCATACCAATCATCCTCCCTGATGCCACACCTGCACAGGCTCGTTTTTCCCCTCCTGCTCCTTACTTAGTATTGGCAACCAGAGCGAGAGGGGAGATGGTGGCTGTTTGCAGAGCCCTCCCCCGCCTCCCCCCTCCCCCGCGGAAGTGGCCAAGGAGGGCTAGATGGTTGTCTGCCGACTAGGAGACCCTCCCGGAGGTGAAAAGTGCCATCTGTGCAGCCAGCGTTTCTCTTTAAAGGCTCGCCTGGCGTCGTGGTGTGGTGCGGGGTCTCGGTGCGGTGCGGTGCGCAGGGCGGGCCTCCCGCGTCAGCCCTCCGCAGCGCAGCAGCCGGGTCTCCGCGTTGCCGCAGTGGGCCGGGCCGCTCCGCTCCGCTCCCGCCCCCTGGCGCGGGTGCCGTGGGCGCGCGGCTGGCGCAGTGCTCGGCGGGCGCGGGGCGGCGCGGGCGGACTCGCGGTGGCTCGCTGCTCGCCATGGCCCCGGTCCTGCGCGCCCTCCCGCAGCGCGTGCTGTGGCTGCTGCTGGGTGAGTAGCGCGCTCGGCTCCCCGTGCGCCCCGGCTCCGCGCGCCGCAGCCCACCTTCCCCGCGTCGGTCCTGGGCCCGGGCACGTCGCGGAGCCGGGCGTTTGGGAGACGCCGCACGCCGGCCGGGGTAGCTTGCTTGGAGGGAAGGCTGCGGGGTGGTGCCCGGGCCCCGCACGTCGGCCTCGGAGCTGGGGTCTGCGCCGGGCCAGGCTTCCTGAGGCCCCGGTGCGGTGCTGGGCAACCAGCCGCAGCTCACGAATCCTGACATTTGCGAGAGGTGGAGAGCTGCCATTGTCATACCGCGGTTGCAGCTTTGGTAAATTAGGTCCTTTGCAAAACTGATACTGGCCCTCTTCCTTCTGAGGCCGTGTCCGCGGCTTTCGTTTGCGTGTTAACCTGGCACTGCTGGCTAAATGGACTGCTGGGCTTGATGCTCCGATGTCATGAACTGAAACCCCAAGGCAACCAGAACTGGGCAGATTCACCCTGTCCGAGATGTTCTTGTAAAATGCTGTCAAGACCCTTTCTGAACTGCCCGAGCTATTGGAGATGCTTCGTGTCTGCAGCTGCCTTTTTTTTTTTTTTTTTTTTTTAGGTAGGGTCTCACTCTAGCTCAGGCCGACCTGGAATTCACTCTGTCTTCTCAGGGTGGCCTTGAACTCACAGCGATCTACTTCAGCTTCCTAAGTGTTGGGATTAAAGGTGTGCGTCACCACACGGAGGCAGAGGCAGCTACCTTTAATGAATACTAAATGCTGAATTGGGGTAGCCTGTTCAGAAAGGTGTGGTCTAGTGGCTTTTGTGGCCTTTTCCCATGTCTGTGATGGTGAGAGGCACCCGCTGCACAGGTCTGGATGCAGGGACTTGTGAAGGGCTGACCCCTGGCAGCTTTTGTATGCAAGGAAGCCTCTTAAGATGCAGTCTGTGAGGGCTCGGGTCCCCGCCCCAGGAGCCATGCAAATTGTCCCTGATTGTCAACTTTGCCATGGAGTGTCAGGTCTGCATTAAAATCTGTCTCACTGGGATGCGATCTGAAGATGGCTCTCGCTGCTTCAGTGTCTTGGCTACACGTACTTGAAAAGCAAAAACCGTATGATAATGTTGATGTCTGCTCATGTGCCGGGATCCATTTGGCTTGACATGGAATTTTAGCTTTAGTTTCCTGGCTGTGTCAGCCAGGCAGAGAGCTGGTTGGGTGATTTTTTTTTTTAAACCTAAATACACAAATAAAGATTCTTTGCTGGTACCCAAAGGCTGTACCCTGTGGCATGTGTAAATAAAACACAATGCCACAGTCACATATAAAGACCTTCCTTGTTTACCAAAAAGAAAGATTCACATCCTGCTGAAAGTCCAAAGTCCTGTAATCTTAACATTATTTTGTGTGGCCTGCCTAATGTTATGTCTTAGGAGAACAAACACAACTTTATGAGGTTATCAGTGAATTAATGTCCTAGGCGCCCAGCTGTAATGGGCAGCGGCACTGAGCTCTCGCCATGTTCTCCCAAGGCCATGGTGCTAGCCAGATCTCCTTGGTGATAGACCTTCCCGATCCCTGTGGCAGTATGGAAGGGTTTGGGGATTTTTTTTGTGGGGGGGGGAGGGTTTTAAGTATGCTAATCTACAGAGCTCAGGGTTTATCAGAGAATTATTTCAAGTAAATTGTTTTTCCTTATTCAGCCCACTAGCTTTGTTTGTTAAGTCTCACCATATATGTATAGTTCTTTCTCTGCACCTTCCTGTATGCTATTGTTTACAGACATCTCCCATTTTGTGACCACATGCAGTTTTAGAATTACATGTGTAACCACCAAAATGCTTCTCATCAGTCAGAGAAAAAGTGTGCTTTCAGATGAGCAAGGGTCATTCTTCAGAGACTGCTTTGCGGGCTCCCACTTTCCCAAGCATCACGTGGGCACCTGCTGGGCAGAGCCACTGCCACTGTGGTACAGCTCCAGGGTCTTCTGTACTGGGAAGGAAGCATGGGCCTTTCCTGATTCTCATGCTGGGGGCCTTGGGGGCTTCGAGTGGCTGTGCTAGTTATTGACTATATGACTTTATATAACTACAAGTGACGCTGAGACTGACTAGAGCGGAACAGGAAATGCAGTCTTTGTGACGTTTGCTGTTTTAGATCCAGACAAAAGTCGGCTCCTGGAGTCCATATCCCAAGGACTCTGACACGCTAATCCAATCAGCATGCTTGTTTACCCGCACTGTGTACTCCGACACAGGGAGAGAGTCCAGTAGTCTGTGTGCGCATTGTCAGTCATGGCCTGAATGAGGCAGCAACAGCACCAAAGGGAAACATTGTAGGTGGAATCCTTTAGGGCAAATAGCTCATTGGAAAGCCTCTTCTGGCTTCCACTCCCCTCACCCCCCCCCCAAATCCATTTCCTAGCTTCTGATCAAGTTTAAACTGGCATCTGGCAGTGTGATGTGGATGCCACAAGTATGAATTCCAGTGAAAATGCTGAGGCTGGGCGTGGCTCCCTGAGGGCTCAGTCCCCAACATCTGTCCCTCAGGCTCAGAGCCTGTCCTTCCTCGGGCTCCATGAAGTCGGCTGGGCTGTGCCCTCAGTGACTACTGGCCATTGACGTGGTCTCAGGCTAGACAGTCACTTTGCTGCTAGGTCCCTGGGAAAGGCAGTCTCTTCGCCAGAGGAGATGGGTGTGCAGGCTGCAGGCCATGTATTCCCTGGCCACCAGACAGACTGAAGACCCTGTTAATACTGTCCAAGCCCATAGATGGAACCAGTTCCAGTAACCCATTGTGTCTGAGTTAGGTGTGTTGTGTCTTTACAGGGACATTGCCTATGATGACAGGTCTTAGGAGATTTCAGTGAGGGTACACTTGGGGGCCCAGGGGACCTCTGTCATGAGCCTCTTGCCCTACTGGGGACTCAGATGAGCTCCTGAGGGAGGAGGCACAGCAGCTGGAGAAGATAAGCAGGAAAGGGTGGGGGAGATGATCGGACGTGGCTGTGGTGGTGCAGGCCTCAACACCTACACTGACCCAGTCTGAGCAGCCCTTGCATTCAGGTCATGTTTGTAGCAAAGGGGGAGACAACCACCCTGAAGATGACACTTTCCACCCACAAGGGCCTTTGGGCTGCTGCCTGCTGTAGGCTCTCTCCTTCCGCTGGGAAGAATGGCCCTCTTCCGTCTTCTGGAACCTACACTGCACCAGAACCCTCATCACACCACACTGGGGACAAACCAACAAAGCTGGGCTTGGACCCCGGCCCTGAATCTGGATTGTGAGTTACTGGAGTTTATGAAACCAACAGGCATAGGCAGAGCTGCTGAGCACATCCTGTAGCTGCCTCCCTCACTCCACTGTGCACAGCGCTGACCCTCCTCACTCCACTGAGCACGGCACTGACCCTCCTCACTCCACTGAGCACGGCGCTGACCCTCCTCACTCCACTGAGCACGGCGCTGACCCTCCTCACTCCACTGAGCACGGCGCTGACCCTCCTCACTCCACTGAGCACGGTGCTGACCCTCCTCACTCCACTGAGCACGGCGCTGACCCTCCTCACTCCACTGAGCACGGCGCTGACCCGTGCCCTTCATTCTGTACTCAAGTCTTGTTCTGAACCAGAGTCCACCTGTCACCAGGCCCACTGGTGGTTTGTACAGGTATGCAGACTCTGCTGTCCCCTGTCCAGTCATGGGCTGGGCAGCAGTTCAGTAGAAGCCAAGCTATGTGTGCAGTGATTGGGAAGCTCAGTCCATTAAACAGACTCAGAGACTCACACCCAGATGCCATGCGGAGGCACTGGGGAGGCAGAGCTGGGCGCAGCTGGGCAGCCATGCAGAGGAGCAGCCTGTGGAGGCGGCAAACTTCTCCAGGTGAAACCCGTGTGTGGTGTAGCTCAGAGCCACACTGTGTCAGGATAGGCAGGGCTGCTGGGCAGACCCCTGGTATCCATTCTATAGAACACTGGACAGTCCCCACGACTGTGATGGGATGAGTTGGCCCTAAATGTCCACAGTGCCATGGTGGAGAAACCTGTCCCATACCAGACATAGTCAACCCCCTGCCTCAGTTCTGTGTCTTCTGCACCAGCCACATACCAAAAATACTTTTAGGCTGGACACCTCTAATGCCAACACACAGGAGGCCGAGGCAGGGGGATCCCACATTTGACACCAGCTTAGACAATAAGTGACAACCTGTCTCAAAAAATCAAAATACAGGTTGCGGAGATGGCTCAGTGGTAACATGCTCACTGCATAAGCATGAGGACATGAGTCCAGGTCCTCAGCACCCACATAAATGACATGTGCAACAGCACACACCTGTAATCCCACGGTTGAGGAAGTGGACACAGGAGGGTCCCCAAGGCTTCCTGGCAGCCAGTCTGGCTGAGTCACTGAGTTCTGGGCTCACTCAAGGAGTGAACTTGTCTCAAAAAAAAGGTGGAGAGCAATCAATTAGAGGAAGATGTTGATCCCTGGCCTCCACATCCACACACACGTATGTTTACATGCATACCAGCGTACCCACAAGTACACACAGGAAGTGTCTTAAATGCTAAGCCATTGCTCCAGCCCAAGATTTTAAAAAATTTTTTGAGGCAAGCCCAATAGACTGAACTTTTTCTTTTTTAATGAGAAAGCGAGGGAGAGAGAATTGGTACATCAGGGCCTCCAGCCACTGTAATTGAACTCCACATGGGTGTGCCACCTTGTGCTTATGTGTGATCTTGAGCATGTGTCACCTTGTCCATCTGGCTTACATAGGATCTGCCAAGTCAAACATGGGGTGGGGCCTTAGGCTTTGCTGGCAAGCACCTTAACCACTAAGCCATCTATCTCTCCAGCCCCCAAGATAGTTCTCATTAGAACACTGCAGCATGAAATTGCCTGAGAATCCTAAGGACCAAGGTTCAATTGCCCAGTACCCACCTAAGCCAGATGCACGTGGTGGCACATGCATCGCGAGTTCGCTTGCAGTGGCTAGAAGCCCTGGAGTGCCCATATTCATTCATTCTCTCTCTCTCTCTTTTCCCTCTTTCTCTCTCAAATAAACAAAATTAAAAAAAAAAAGACACTGAAGTAAACAAGCAGACATTGTGACGTCTCTGTTCCCTGGCAAATCCAGTGTGATGTTATTTACACCGTTTGCGTTTCCCTTGGGTCTGACAAGTCGCTTAGAGATGTCTAAAGTTCATGGAGCGTGCATGCATGTTGTGTGTTCACACTCCACTTTACACAAGGAGCGTGAGCATCTGTGCTTTTGGTATTAGCAAGGCCCTGAAACCAGTCTGGACCCCAAAGGGCGATTGGGTCTAGGCAGAAGGAGACCCTGGGAGCACAGCTGGGGAGATGCTGGAGCCTGAGTCCTCAGGTGCTTTAAGGCAAGGAGGGATGTGCAAAGGACATGGTGCTTGGAACTTTCTGGAAGCTATTTTGACCGAAGCAAAGATGGGGCTTTGAGTAACTAACCCTGGTGCTTCAGAAAGGCCCAGTCCTATAGGTTCAGACACCATGCTAAGGGCAGGGAGGAGCTTGAAGGAGACGGAAGGGCTGATAGGAGCACTGGGTTAAAAGAGAGCTGTAGCCTGCACAGCAGGGTGGAATGGTGGGTACAAGGAGACTGAGCAGGCCACACCAGACAAGGACAGTGGGTGAGGACCCCCAAGGTGAAGGTGAAGAATATGAACCCAAACACCAAGGAAAACTGAAGTCCCATTGTATTTCAGTAAAAATATGCATTTGTAGCCGGGCGTGGTGGCGCACGCCTTTCATCCCAGCACTCGGGAGGCAGAGGTAGGAGGATCACCGTGAGTTCAAAGCCACCCTGAGACTACACAGTTACTTCCAGGTCAGCCTGAGCCAGAGTGACACCCTACCTCGAAAAACCAATATATATATATATGCATTTGTGAGATTTGGGGCTGGTACCTAACAACAGAATCTCTCAATTTGAATTGAACAGGGAATTCTGTAATTTATTTGTTGAATCTAACAGTTCATCCATGTGAGCCTGGGGGAGGAGGACTCCCCTTGGACAGCAGGGTGATGGCAGATAGGTAGTGTATACATAAATGTAGGACTCATGGCGCAGATGTGACGAGAGAGACATTTAGAGCACCAGTGATGTCACAGCCTTGGGCAGAAGGAATAACTGGGGAGCGTAGCTAGAGACAGATCCAGGCTTGCAGTATGAGGCTGGCAGGTGAAGGCCAAGTCCACAGAGGTGGTTGGAAGCCCCAGAGAAAGCAGAGGCCATGGGCACCACTTCTGCTCCAGCAGTGGGGGGAGGGTGAATGAAGCTGGCCCCTGGTGCCCCTGGGCATCTTAACTCTGCAGGAGGAAGCACAGCAGTTAATGGGGTTGTGAGCTGAAGCAGGCAGCAGATCAACCTGGAGGACAGGGCTCAAGGGTCCAGGCAGCGAGTTTTCCTATAGGCTTGAAACATGCAAATCTCTCAACCCCCAGGACCTTGACTCGCTCACTGATTTTTCTTTAAAATTTTTTTTAAAATTAATTTATTTGAAAGAGAGAAAGAGAGAATGGGTACACCAGGGCCTTCAGCCACTGCAAATGAACTCCAGACCCATGAGCCACCTTGTGCATCTGGCTTACGTGGGTCCTGGCAAATCAATGCTTTGGCTTTGTAGGCAAGTGCCTTAATCTCTAAGCCATCCCTCCAGCCCTCTCACTGAGCTTCCTAATGTCCTCAGGTGCTAAATCATTGGGTTGATGGTGGTTTAATATAATTGCCCTGGATTTGTAACACTCAGGTAGGGTTCACCAAGACCCCCTACTCAAGAAATAGTGCTTGTTCATCCGGCCAGGGCCCTGCGGGATGGCACTTCCCTGCAGGTTACTCTGGTATGCATGGGGTCCTGAGGTTCGATGCTGGCTGCTGCTATAAGTGGGATCCTCCCCCAATTTATTTCCTAACTGGCTAAGGCTGGGTTACAGGACACGCGTCTGTGTGTGCTGTCTGCGCCATCTCTCTTCCCTTTTGCGTTTCTAGGAGCATGTCTCTTGATTGGTATCCAAATGCTATCCAGGCAGGTCACTGGGCTAGCTGTGACCACGTGTGACCTCGCCATTCCTAGTGTCCTATTTAGCTCCCACTCCTGAGTAGGGGGCTGCCTTCCTCTGCTGTAGGCAGGGTGACTGCAAACCATCCCCCTGTCTCCTTGGAGACAGGTACCTTTCATTTCATTTTCCTTTGAAGGTGGGTGGGGAGAGGGCTGGGAGTGCATCATCTTTTCACTGTGAGATTTTTCATCCATCAAAGAACAATCGTTCACGCCCACAGTCATCTCCAGAGCTGGCAAGCTGCCAGCCTGCTGAGACGTGACGGCGGGGGAGGCTGCGCACTGTGTCCTTCTTCCTCCCTTCCAGGGTGAGTGGTGCTCCGTGAGTGGTGCTCCTGGCGCCCTGGGGCCACTGGCCAGCATTGGACACCTGTTCACTTTCAGCTTGGCTTCATTATTCCTCAGTAAGGTTGCTGTGCACTTTGTTTTGCTTCTATTTATTTGTTACTGGGGCCAGAGCTGCCCTCCACAAGAGCTGTGGATGTCTCCTCTGCCCTTCTGTGTCAAGGCAGGCCTCCTGGTAGGAAGGGGTCGCTCCTAGGGCACCAGAGAGTCGTTTCTCCTGCTGGACTGTGGCTGACCACTTCTGTGGCTGGGATCTTCCGTGACTGATGCCACTAGGGTTTCTGTGTCTTCTTATGCGGTGGTGTCTGCCACTTCCTGCCCCCCCACCCACCCACGTGTCCATCATGTCATTGTACAGACAGTTCCTCACCTACCATGCTTTGAATGAAGATTTTTCTTTTTAAGCCGGGCGTGGTGGCTCACGCCTTTAATCCCAGCACTCGGGAGGTAGAGGTAGGAGGATTGCCGTGAGTTTGAGGCCACCCTGAGACTACATAGTGAATTCCAGGTCAGCCTGAACTAGAGTGAGACCCTACCTCAAACCCCCCCCCCAAAAAAAAAGATTTTTCTTTTTAAAAAATTATTTTCTCTTTTTCCCTCTTTCTTTCTTTGTCACTCTCAAATAAATAAATAAAACTAAACAAAAACTTTAAAACATATGTTTTAATTTTTTTTAATTTATACCACTGCTAACAAATTCCAGATGCATGCTCTACCTTGTGCATCTGCCTTTTGTGGTACTGGGGAACTGAACCTGGGTCCCTAGGCTTCATAGGCAAGTGCCTTAACCGCTAAGCTATCTTTCCAGCCCCAAGATTATTCTTTTTTACACTGATGCAAGGGTGATCCTCTTTCAGTAAAAGCCATATTTCATATGTTGGATTTGTACCTTTTCCTGGACTAGCAGCGGCTGGCCCAGTCTCTCAAGCAATAAGCACAGCCTGCAGTCCCAGGGGAGTAATAGACCTTGCCCATGTGCTGGGTGGCTGAGGCAGGGTGTCCCAGCCCACCTTCCCTGTCACAAAATCAGCTTAAAGGAGGAAAGGTTTGTTTTGGCTAAGGGTCTCAGGATTCCAGTCCATGCTCACTTGGCTCCATTGTTTCTGGGCCATGGTGAGGCGGAACATGGTGGTGGAGCAGAGCAGGGTGGAGGGAAGGAGGGAGGGAGGGAAAGAGGGAAGGAGGGAAGGAGGGAAGGAGGGAGGGAGACAAAGGGTCATGAGTTGGTGTTTTCATATTATTTCTTATCTTTTTTTTTTTTTTTTTTTTTGAGGTAGGGTCTCACTCTGGCCCAGACTCACCTGGAATTCACTCTGTAATCTCAGGGTGGCCTTGAAATCAAAGCGATCCTCCTACCTGTGCCTCCCGAGTGCTGGGATTAAAAGTGTGTGCCACCACACCTGGCTTCATATTATTTCTTGATCAGAATGGACAGTGGTTAATGTTGTTAGCCCCTTCCCCCCAAACACAGAGCCCATTCTGGAGTTTTCTGGCTCTGCAACTTTCCTTGAATGCCTTATGTTCAACAGTAAGCATGCTCAGTCAGTCCTCTGCTGAGATGTGTGTGTGTGTGTGGTGTATACACATGTATAGGCCCTTGCAGTGCCCCGTATGCTCAGCTGTGGAGGCCTGAGTGGAACATCCGGGGATCCCACCCCATCACTCCTCTGCCTGGTTTCTCTCAGGTCTCTGCTCCCCTTCAGGACTGAAGTTGCAGATGCTTGTGGCCACACCCCACTGTTTTACGTGGGATCTGGAGATTCAAACTCAGTCTCAGGTCTCCTCGGGCCAGGCTCACACCGCAAGCTCAGTTAACTGCCCAGCCATCTCTCCAGTCCTCCCCTGAGTCTTTATCTGTCTTGTGCCCACTATTGATATCATCTGGATTCCATTTGGGTTTTTGTTTCCCCTGTAACATAGTGTTTGGAAGAAGGATGCTAAACCCCTCGAGGCCCTGGCTTTTAGATCCCACATCCATGGCTGGTTTTATTGTACTGTGGTTGGGGGACATAGCATGGCTTGGAGGCACCTTCCTAGCCCTTTGCATTTCTTTTTGTGAGTAGCCATCAGTCCATAGAAGGATGTGGTAGTTTTGTGTTAAATGTAGTCATCATGTTAAATTAAAACCTGAGTCCTCTGGGTTCTCATTTCCTTTCATGGTCCAGCTCTGGGAGCTGTGTTAGACCCACCTCAGAATCTGTTCAGCCTTCCTGTCGCTGTGCTCTGTGTGCAAGAGGAGACGGTGACTTATTCATGTATGCCCTGCCAATCACCACACATTGCTTTTGAGATTTTTATTTTTTTATTTTATTTTATTTTTAAAATTTTTTTACTTTATTTATTTTTGGAGAGAGAGACAGAGAGAGAGAGAGAGGGAGGGAGAGGGAGACAGATAGCGATGGGTGCGCTAGCAGTCTCTCAGCTGCTGTGAACGAAATCCAGATGCATGCACCCCCTTGTGGGCAAGTGCAGCATTGAGCCCTTGCGTCACTTTGCATCTGGCTAAACGTGGGACCTGGAGATTGGAACCGGGTTCTTTGGCTTAGCAGGCAGGCGCCTTAACCGCTAAGCCATCTCTCCAGCCCGAGATTTTTATTTTTAAATATATTTTTTAAATTTATTTGAGAGAGAGAGAGAATGAGCACACACCAGGGCCTCCAGCAACTGCAAATGAACTCCAGATGCATGCGCCCCCTTGTGCATCTGGCTTATGTGGGTCCTGGAGAATTGAACCGGGATCCTTTGGCTTTGCAAGCAAGCACCTTAACAGCTAAGCCATCTCTCCAGCCCCTTTTATTTTTATTTTTAATTGTGGTAAAGAAGACATAACATTAAACTTACAATTTTAAGCTCAACAAAGCACAGCTCTAGTCCACGTCTGAGGTACAATTAAATGGTATAAAATCCATTCGTGCTGTGTGGGCATCACCAGCTTCTTCCAGCTCTCTTCTCATGCAGTGGAACTGCTACCCTTAAACTCCCTCTTTCCCTCAGCCTGGGTGCTCCCCGCCCCATGCCCCTCTGAGTCTGTAACTGCTCTAGCACTTCATGTCAGCAGAATCACAGAAGTTACCCTTCACACAGAACAGGAGGGGTCCTAAGCAGGCAATCCCTTTATTTATTTGTTAACAAGTTAATTATTGGTGTAAGGAAGACTTCTGTTTTTTATTGACAGCTTCCACAAATATGAACAATATACCATGATTGTGATTCCCTCCCACCAACCTTCCTCTCCCCTTCCCAAATCCCCCTCCACTAAATTCCATCTTCCCAACTAGTCTCTCCTCTATATTACTGTCATCATTTTTCCCTCCTATTATGCAGGTCTTGTGTAGGCAGCAATAGCCATTGTAAGGTTGTGAATGTCAAGGCCACTTTGTGTCTGGAAGACAGTATTGTAAGCACTCCTCCCCTTCCTTTGGTTCTTACATTCTTTCTGTCTTCGGTAATGGGCTCTGAGCCTTGGAGGGTGTGATAGAGATGTCTCACTTAGTGTTGGATATTCCACTGTCACTTCTTCTCAAGGCTGCTGTTCTTTGTTTTCGTTTTAATATTTTTATTTATTTAGTTGAGAGAGAGAGAGAAAGAGAGAATGGGTGCATCAGGACCTCCAGCCACTGCAAACGAACTCCAGATGCATGCATCACCTTGTGCATCTGGCTTACATAGGTCCTGGGGAATTGAACTTGGGTCCATTGGCTTTGCAGGCAAATGCCTTAATTGCTAAGCCATCCCTCCAACTCCAATGCTGCTGTTTTTTTTTTATTTTAATTTTATTTATTTGCAAGAGAGAGATAGAAAAGAGGCAGACAAAGAAAGAATGGGCATGCCAGGACCTTTAGCCACTGCAAACGAACTCTAGATGCAGGTGTCCCTTGTGTATCTGACTTATGTGGGTCTTGAGGAATCGAACCTGGGTCCTTTGGCTTTGCAGTCAAATGCCTTAACCGCTCAGCCATTTCTCTAGCCAGGCTCCTGTTTTTTATGTTGATTGTGTGCCCTGCTACTTTACTGAAAGTATATATAAGAATTAAGAGTTTTCTGTTGGCGTCTTTAGGATATTTTAAGTATAACATTATGTAATCTGCAAATGAGACTGCTTTGACATGTTCTTTTTCTGTTTATATCCCCTTTGTTTCTTTTGTTTTATTGTTCTAGCTAAGCTTAAATCAACGAGAGTGGGAACTCTTGTCTTATTCCTGACTTTGGAGAAAATGCTTTCAATTTTTTACCATTTAGTATAATGTTAGTGATAGATTTGTCATATATAGTCTGTATTATGTTGAGATATGTTCCTTCTGTTCCTACTTTCTTCAGAGCTTTTATCAGGAAGGAAAGTTCAGCTCTGCCAAAGGCTTTTTCTATGTCTACTGAGAGTCATGTGATTTCTCTTTATATTTGTATGGTGCATTTGCTGATTTGTTTATGTCGAACCAACCTTGCATCTCTGGGCTGAAACCAACATGGTCATGATGTATGTTCTTCTATATGTCTTCCTGAATTCTATTTGCAAGTATTTTGTTGTTGTTGTTTTCAAGGTAAGGTCTCACTCTAGCCCAGGCTGACCTGGAATTCACTATGTAGTCTCAGGCTGGCCTCGAACTCACGGTGATCCTCCTACCTCTGCTTCCCGAGTGCTGGGATTAAAGGCATGCGCCACCACACCCAGCGTTATTTGCAAGTATTGTATTGAGAATTTTTGCATTGGTGGTCATCAGGGAGATTGCACTATGGTTTTCTTTTATTGCTGTGTCTTTGTCTGGTTTGGTATCAGGGTAATAATGGCTTTGTGGAATGAGTCTGCTGCTGGTCCTTCCCTTTCCATTTTGTGGACCAGTCTGAGTATTGGTGTCAGCTCTTCCTTAAAGGTCTGGTAGAATTCGGCAGTGAACCCATCTAGTTCTGGGATTTTCTTTGTTGAGAGACTTTTTATATGATTATTGCTTTGTTTCCATTGCTTATTACAGATCTGTGTAAGTTACCTATATCTTCTTGATTTAATTTGGTAACTTATATGTATCTAGGGATTTACCCATTTATTTTACATATTCTGTATTTTTAAAAAAATATGTTTTCAAGGATTCCCTAAAGATCCTCTGGATTTCATTGGACTCTCTCAACATCCTCCTTTTCATCTCTCATTGTATTCACTTGGCATCTCTTCTGGTTCGCTTGCCAAGAGGATGCTAATCTGGTTTATTCTATAAAGCCAGCTCCTTGCATGGTTGCTGTAGGCATTGTTCTCTTCATCGCCATCCACTGATTTATTTTTTTAAAAAGATTTATTTTTATTTATTTATTAGAGACAGAGAAGGAGAGAGAGATAGAGAGAGCATGTCAGGGCCTCCAGCCACTGCAAACGAACTCCAGACGCATGTGCCACCATGTGCATCTGCCGTACGTGGGACCTGGAGAATCGAACCTGGGTCCTTACACTTCACAGGCATGCATCTTAACCACTAAAGCCATCTCTCCAGCCCCACCTCACTGATTTCTGTCCTAATCTTTATTCTTTCTCAACATCTACTGCTGTTGGGTTTGGCTTGTTCTTGTTTTCATATAACCTTGAGGGGTATCTTTAGATTATTTATTTGCAATCTGATTTTTTTCTTAGTGCAAGCATTCATAGCTATACACTTTCTTTTTATAACTGCCTCATCTGTATCCCAAAAGTCCTGGTAATATATGCTTGTATTTTTATTTCTAAGAATTTTTTCTTTTATTGGAGAGAGAGAGAGAGAGAGGGAGAGGGAGAGGAAGACAGAGATGGGCACACCAGCAGTCTCTCAGCTGTTATGAACGAAATCCAGATGTGTGCGCCCCCTTGTGGTCAAGTGCGGCATTGTGCCCTTGCCTCACTTTGCATCTGGCTAAACGTGGGACCTGGAGATTGGAACCAGCTTTCTTAGGCTTAGGAGGCAGGCGCGTTAACCACTAAGCCATCTCTCTAGCCCTATTTCTAAGAATTTTTAAGTTTCCTCCCAGATTTCATCCATGACCCACTGGTCATTCAAGACTCTTGGTCAGTCTCTGAATACTGGTATATTTTCTGTGGTTTCTCTTACTATTGATTTCTAGTTTTATTCCACTATAATCTGATAACATAAAAGAAATTATTTCATTTCTTTCATTTTGTCAAGATTTGCTTTATGTCCTAAAATGTGGCCTCATTGGGAGAAGGTTCTATGTGTATTCCATATCTGCTGGGTAAAAATATTCTAGACAAGCCTCCTTAAAAGGTGAGTTGCTGGGCTGGAGAGATGGCTTAGCAGTTAATGTATTTGCCTGTGAAGCCAAAGGATCCCGGTTCAATTCTCCAGGACCCACGTCAGCCAGATGCACAAGAGGCACATGTATCTGGAGTTCATTTGCAGTGGCTGGAGGCCCTGGCATGCACATGCTCTCTTTCTCTCTCTCTCTGAAATAAATAAATAAAATACATATTTTTAAAAAAGGTGAGTTGCTGACATTCAGTTCAAATCCTGAAAATCCTTTGCCCTACTGGGATTATGTGGGACCCACCTTCAAGATGTCATTGGCTTCTAGTGAATGCCCCTGGCTGAGTCTACCACACATGTACATGGAAGGCACTGCCCTCAGGCCCTGGTACGGGGTAGAGATGGTGTGGAGGACTGTCGTCAACTTGACCTCACGTTCTCAGAACACCCGTGTTCTCTTCAGTGAGCACCCGCTGTCACGGAGGGGTCAGGTGCACATGCTGTCAGTGAGCGCCTGCTGTCACAGAGGGGTCAGAGTGCACATGCTGCTTCCTGGTTCTGTCCACAGCTGGGCATCACCATGGGGTGGCAGTGACCATCTCTTTTGGTACTGTCCTGCGGTCTCAGGGCCTCTGAGGTCATCCTAACACTTGAGGGGCTGCTGCAAGAGAGGCCCTGAGCACAGCCCATGTCTCTAGCACATCAGGGATGGTTCGTATTGACTGTCAACTTGACAGGCCCTAGAATCATCTATGAGGGACAACCTCGATGGGCTCATCTTGACTCGGCTAATTGAGGTGGGAACATCCCCTTTAACTGTGGTCAACACTATCCCATGGCCTGGGGTCCTGGACTGTTTAAAAAGAAGAGAGCTGGCTGAGCACCAGCCTTCATCTCTCTCTTCTTCAGCTGAATGCGACCAGCTGCCTCAGGCTCCTGCCGCTGTTCCTTCCCTGCCATGATGAACTGTAACCTGTAAGCTGAAATAAACTGATTACTGTCAGGTGTTTTGTCCTTGCAACAAAAACGTAATTGACAGCATCTGAGGCAAGCACATGCTTGCTGCCCAGCACTACCCTTCCCAGGGCCAGCAGTGGTGCAAGGCTGTTTCAGCTCAGCTCAGACATTTTCTGGCTGTGGAGAGCTGGAGCCACTGGTTCTCTGGCTTTCTGCAGTGATAGTGCCTTCCTAAGTCGTGCACAGCTCAGGAGGTCCTGTCCAGACACATGCTCCCCGCTCCCACCTTCCTGGTCTGCTGTTTCCAAAGACCCAAATCCTGAATCATTATGTTTGCCAGCACATGGAGGATGAGACCCTTTTGGGACCCCCAAAATTGGGAGAAATTTACTTTTTTTTTTGACTGTGTCAATTTATTTATTTAATTTTTTAATTATTGTTTTTTATTGACTTTTATACTTACATACAAAAAAAACCCACGTGATATTTCCCTTCCCTCCCTCCATTCCACTTTAGAACTCAAGTCTCCATCATATCCCCTCCCTCTCTCCATTAGTCTCTCTTTTAATTTGATGTCATCATCTTTTTCTTCGATTTTGAGGGTTTTGCGAAGGTATTGCTAGGCACTGCAAGGTCATGGATATCGAGGCCAGTTTCTGTCTGGGCAGTTGCATTGTAAGAGGTCATACCCTTCCTTTGGCTCTTCCATTCTATCTGCCCCCTCTTCCGCAATGGTCCCTGAGCCTTGTAGGGTGTGACAAAGGTGTTTCAGAGCAAAAAGACAACCTACAGAATGGGAGAAAATCTTTGCCAGTTATACATCTGACAGAGGATTAATATCCAGAATATACAAAGAACTCAAAAAAACAGAATAACAAGAATTCAAACAACCCAGTTAAAAAATGGGCTACGGAACTATATAGAGAATTCACGGAAGATGAAATACAGATGGCATATAAACATCTAAAAAAATGTTCTACATCCTTAGCCATCAGGGAAATGCAAATTAAAACCACTTTGAGATTCCATTTCACTCCTGTCAGAATGGCTGCCATCAAGAAAACAAATGACAATAAGTGTTGGCGTGGATGCGGAAAAACAGGAACACTTCTACACTGTTGGTGGGAATGTAAGCTGGTCCAACCTTTCCTTTTATTGCTGTTGTGGTAATCTGAATTAGGTGTCCCCATCAAGTCATTTACTTATTTATTTACAAGCAGAGAAAGAGGCACACCAGGGCCTCTAGCCACTGCAAACAAACTCCAGATGCCTGTGTCACTTTGTGCATCTGGCTTTATGTGATACTGAGGGATTGAACCGGGTCATCAGGCTTTTCAGGCAAGTGCCTTAACTGCTAAGCCATCTCTCCAGCCCAACCCATGTATTTTGAATGCTTGGTTCCCACTCTCCTGCTGCTCTTGTCCACCTGATGTTGGCCAGGTGATGTCCAGCCTCTGCTCATGCCACATTTTTCCCTACCATCATGGAGCTTCCCCTTGAGTCTGGAAGCCAAACTAAACCCTTTCCTCCCACAAGCTGCTTCTGGTTGGTGCTTTGTGCCAGTAATGAGAAGGTAGCTGTAGCTTTGGTCACACCACCAAGAAGCCCAGCCTGAGGTCTGTCTTCCTCACATGAGGAGACCTTCCATGTCCATCTCACTTCTCAGCAGATGTGCTGTGTGCCACCCTGCCCAGATTCACAAGTGTAGGTTTTGGCCAGAGGTGGGCACCCTGCCCAGTTTCAGGCAGTCTCATGCCAGGCCTCTCTCTCAGGACCCTGGGAGGCCAGGCAAGTGCATGTGGAGGTGAGTTTGTAGGGAACTCTCCAGTTTCCTGTGCCTCAGCATCTGTCTGTCTTTCCCTTCGGTCAGGTGGCTGTGGCTCTGTGACCTGTGACCAGGAATTACTGTTGTCCTGTTCCGTGCCTGACTCAGCCCCTCTGCCATCCCCAGTCAGCACTTCTAGCTAGTGGTTCTAGGCTGGCAGGTGTCTGATCTGCAGTTGGTGGGACCTGTCCTTCCATCTGTCCACCTGGTATTGGCTTCCTACGAGCTACACCCTGGACAGCACTCCTCCAGCCCCTTGGTCTTCCACCCTCTCTGTGCCCCTCTGGCCTGCCCCACCCATGCCCACCCCAAATGACAGTCGTGCCCTTTGCCATACTCTGATCTTCTCCAGGTCGCAAGGTGGGAAGCACCAGAGCCTCCTACTGGACCAAAGAGACAAGGCCTGAGCTCAGCTCTGTCTCTGGCGGAGGAATCTCAGCTCATTTCTGGGCTAGAGGCCGCAGTCCCCCCATCAGTAAAGCTGTGGTCACAGTAGGCTGCCCTCCAAGGGAGTGACGCGGGGGAAGAAGCTGAGGGGAGCAGAGGTCGGAGGGCCTCGCATAGGCTTCTCTACACTTACCTCCAAAGCCCACAGGCCAGTGAAGTTCCGCCTCTCCAGGCTATGTTCCAGTCTGAGACTCCACGCCTCGTCCAGGCTGCCAGCCTCTCCCTGCTTCCTTATGTTCGCTGGGCTCCCTGGCCCCCAGGACAGTGAGAGGTGGCTGGCTCAATGTGCGCCTGAGACCCAGCATGAGGCCGAGGACACTGAGGAGGCAGGGGCTGGCCCCCACACACATACTGGTGAAGACTGGCCCCTCAGTTCCTTTCAAGAGTAAAGGTGCTCTCGGGCTGGAGAGATGGTTTAGCGGTTAAGGCACTTGCCTGCAAAGTCAAAGGACCCAGGTTCAATTCCCCAGGACCCACATAAGCCAGATGTACAAGGGGGCACATGCATCTGGAGTTCGTTTGCAGTGGCCGGAGGAGGCCCTGGTGTGCCCATTCTCTATCTCTCCCTCTCTTTACCTGCCTATTTCTCTGCTTTTCTCTCTTAAATAAATCAATAAAAAATAAATTTAAAAAAAAAAAAGACACTCTAGCCTGGAGGAGGGACTGATCCTGTGGGAAGAGGGTATTGGCATATCCTGGGAGGGAAGGGAAGGGGTGTGGGGGCCAGAATATGAATACAGAGAGGGCAGCCAGACTTCAGCCCTCCCTCTCAAACACTGAGAAGGGACTTTCGGTGTGAGGGGGTCTTGCAGAGAGGTGGATGGAGAAGAAGCCTTCCCTGCCTGCCTCCAGCCAGCAGTGAGCTGGGGATGTGGGTTGGTTTGGATCTGGTGCAGTGTACTTCTTGGTGATCTTTGCCCTTATCTCTTCATCAGATGAGAGGCAGACACAGTTCGTGTTTCATTTCACCAGATTGGTTTATGACCCATGAATATCCACAGCACAGGGTATTTCCCAGGGCAGGGTGTTCTGACGCAGGGTAGACTGAGACCTTTTCCTGTGTCCCCTGCCTGAGGAGGGAGTGACTTCTCCCCTTGTTCATGGAGCACCCCCCCACCCCCGCCGGTGTCACTTCAGGTCAGCACTTGGACTTGAAAGGTGGCAAAATCAGGTTCCATGCCAGCAAGCTCTCTGCACTGCTTCAGCCGTGAGGGAGTTAGGAGAACCTGGCGGGGGGGGGGGGAGTGGTGTGACTGTGAGGCTGATGCCTGGTGCCAGTGTTCATGGTGAGCTTGGGGTAAGTGGTGGTCACCACCAACAGCAGAACGTGTGACTGAGGACATTACAGACCCCGCAGTCAGCAGGCAGGGACACAAAGTGACCAGGGAGAGAATCCTACGGGAGCCATGGGTCCATCTCTGAACCACACAGACACTCCATCTTGGTGCTCAAGGGCTCTGGGACAAGCTGTCGGGGTGGTGAGTTGGGAGAGGTCACCCAAGGTCAAAGTCAGTGGGTGACATCCCTCACCTCCTGTCTTGCAGCACATCACGTCTTCATGGTCACCGCCTGCCGGGAAGCCACTTATGGCACCATTATCCGGGACCTGTGTCTATCCCGCTTCAAGAGGGACATGGAGGCTATTGGGAGGCCGCTGTGGTGTGACTGGGGGAAGACCATAAGGTAAGTTTGTGGGGAGGAGGAGATAGGGAATGTCCCTTCTCCCCTCCTGCCTGTGTTGGACAACAGACCACTGGGCCTGGGGGAGGCCAGAGTCTAGAAGGACAGGATTGAGAACAGAAGGGTTTCCAGGAGCAGGTGGATGAGAAGAGCGAGGGCAGGAGGACCTGTGTTCTCAGTGACCATCCGAGTGACATGGGTACTGCTGGGGCAGCAGGAGATGAGGGGGTGCTAGGATTAGACAGCCCTACCATCCAAGTGCAGGCGTCTGGGGCAGCTGAGCCCTGTGCAGAGCTCAAGCCCCTGGCTCACCAAGTCTTGTGACAGGAGATGGGCTTTCCATGGCATCCTTGCCTGCTCCTTCCATCCTGTAGTCAAGTCCCAGCTGCCGTGTCCACCCTGTTTAGGGATCAAAGCTTTGGGATCAAGATGTCGTGGAGGGGTGGCCCATAGCTCCAAGTGTGGCACTTATGGAGCCCTTTCCCTGTGAGACCCAGCCTTCTTACCCAGAGGCCCACACCATGGGCTCAGTCCCTGGCTCTCAGGTCCCAGGTGCCCCTCAGCAGGCTTGGGGGTTCTCCCAAGGTGGGCTGGGCTCATCCACCTGCAGAAGCAGGATAAGAACTTAACGTGTCCCTGGTCTATTTGCTACACTTTGTTTCTGCTTCAGTGTGTCGGTGCTGGGGCAGCTGAAAGCTCCAGTGGGCAAGTAACAGCGTGCGTGTGTGCGTGTGTGCTTGTGTGCTTGTGAGCGTGTGTGCTTGTGTGCGTGTGTGCTTGTGTGCGTGTGTGCGTGTGAGCAGACGACTAAGCTGCAGACTTTGCACAGTGATGTGTGTGGGTTCACAGCATTGCAGAACATAGTTCTGGAGCTCATCCCTCAGAAAAATCAATGTTCAAGAGAGTAGGTGATAAAGACAGGCATTACTCAGAGGCCGGAGAAGAGGGGGCTGCACCCACAAGTTATCTTCAGCATTCCAGGAGAGGGGTGACACTATAGAACAAGAATAATGAGGGAGACACAATTCTCCACTCCAGGAGAGGGGGTGACAGCTATAGGACAGGAACGACAGGAGGGACAGTTCTCCACTCCAGGAAAGGGGGTGACAGCTATAGGACAGGAAAGACAGGAGGGACAGTTCTCCACCCCAGGAGAGGGGTGACAGCTATAGGACAGGAAAGACAGGAGGGACAGTTCTCCACCCCAGGAGAGGGGTGACAGCTATAGGACAGGAACGACAGGAGGGACAGTTCTCCACCCCAGGAGAGGGGTGACAGCTATAGGACAGGAACGACAGGAGAGACAGTTCTCCACCCCAGGAGAGGGGTGACAGCTATAGGACAGGAACGACAGGAGGGACAGTTCTCCACCCCAGGAGAGGGGTGACAGCTATAGGACAGGAATGACAGGAGGGACAGTTCTCTACCCTGGAGAGGGGTGACAGCTATAGGACAGGAACGACAGGAGGGACAGTTCTCCACCCCAGGAGAGGGGTGACAGCTATAGGACAGGAATGACAGGAGGGACAGTTCTCCACCCCAGGAGAGGGGTGACAGCTATAGGACAGGAACAACAGGAAGGACAGTTCTCCACCCCAGGAGAGGGGGTGACAGCTATAGGACAGGAAAGACAGGAGGGACAGTTCTCCACCCCAGGAGAGGGGTGACAGCTATAGGACAGGAAAGACAGGAGGGACAGTTCTCCACCCCAGGAGAGGGGTGACAGCTATAGGACAGGAACGACAGGAGGGACAGTTCTCTACCCCAGGAGAGGGGTGACAGCTATAGGACAGGAAAGACAGGAGGGACAGTTCTCCACCCCAGGAGAGGGGTGACAGCTATAGGACAGGAAAGACAGGAGGGACAGTTCTCCACCCCAGGAGAGGGGTGACAGCTATAGGACAGGAACAACAGGAAGGACAGTTCTCCACCCCAGGAGAGGGGGTGACAGCTATAGGACAGGAAAGACAGGAGGGACAGTTCTCCACCCCAGGAGAGGGGTGACAGCTATAGGACAGGAAAGACAGGAGGGACAGTTCTCCACCCCAGGAGAGGGGTGACAGCTATAGGACAGGAATGACACGAGGGACAGTTCTCTACCCTGGAGAGGGGTGACAGCTATAGGACAGGAAAGACAGGAGGGACAGTTCTCCACCCCAGGAGAGGGGTGACAGCTATAGGACAGGAAAGACAGGAGGGACAGTTCTCCACCCCAGGAGAGGGGTGACAGCTATAGGACAGGAACAACAGGAAGGACAGTTCTCCACCCCAGGAGAGGGGGTGACAGCTATAGGACAGGAATGACAGGAGGGACAGTTCTCCACCCCAGGAGAGGGGGTGACAGCTATAGGACAGGAACGACAGGAGGGACAGGCTGATGAGGAGCAGTGTCCATGTCTTTCCTGACATAAGCAGAGATCTTCGGGAAATTCCAAGGCCAACCTTTCCTAGTCTCATGTTTCCACCCAGGATGTCTGGTAGATGTCTTTACCTCAAAGAGGAAGTCAGAGCCCATGAATGTGTAAGTCAGGTTCACCCTGAACCATAGTCTGGACAAAGCATGTCTCAAATGATCCATGTGTTGACATGCAAAGCTGAGTGGAGGATGACCCGAAGATTGAGGCAGAAAAGGAGACACAGCGTGAAGACCGAGGCACCAGCCTTCCACCCTCTCCCAGCCGCCTATGACGTCTGCAGTCAAGAGAAGAGTCGGTGATGTCAGCCGAAACTGCCTTCCCACTCCCTGCAGGGTGACCAGGGCAGCAGTTACCATACCAACACCAAAGGTGCTGCCCAGAGCTGAGCCCTTCACATGTGCCTCAAAACCAGTGATGTGGTCAGCTAAACAAAGGAGGCTGGAGGGCTTCTGTCTACTCCGCTGTGGTAACACGGGGGACTCATGAAGGGCCTGTGATTCTGCTCTGAAGGGCCATCTGGCTCCTGAGGGGGCTGACAGGGATATTTCACAGGATGAGGTTTGTCCTTGCCAACCACAGCATAATGTCCAGTGAGCACATAGTAGGTGCACAGTCCCAGCCCCCACAGAAGGCAGGTGATTTCTTCCAGTGCCTGAGAAAGCGAGGAAGCCCTGGGGACCATGATGGGGAAGGGCAAGGAGAGGAGGCCGGGGGCAGGATCTGCACTGAGGAAACATGGAACCAGTGTCATTCACAGAGATCCTGTTTGGCTCAATGTCACCCAAAGGCCTACGCCTCACCCGAGCTGCTGCTAGAGGCCCAGCAAGTTCTGCGGGATGTGAAGGTCTTTACCAAGCTCCCAGCACCTCTCAGCATGAAGTGACTGCTCATAGCTGGCTCTTCTGTGCACAAGTTCATGAAGTAGGGACCACATTGCTCTGTGAGCCTCAGATCAAGTCTGTCCCCACCCCTTGTTCATTCCCTCCTAACCTTCTCCTCCAGCAGCCTCTGCTGTCTGAGGGCAGCATTCCTTCCCCTCAGTGAACCCCTGCAGAGTGTCCCCTGCGGAGTCTACACTCAGTGCACAGTTGTTGAAGCAAATCTCTGCCTTGGGAGCCTGAAGTGGAAATTTTAGGAAGGCCAGGAACACCTATGCGTCTGCAGGGCTGGGGCTGGAATCGTGCACCACAGCCCCACTGCCTCCTGTGACCAAGCCCAGGGGACCCAGCAGCATGCTCAGTCGGGGTCCTCAGCCTCACCTTAATCTGCCCTACCACAGGCCTCTTGGAGACTTCTGGTCTTGTTTTCTGATCTGAGGAATGCATCTGGAGTTGGAGAGGGAGAGGGGAGAAGTTGTTAAGAATGACAGACCCTGGGCCAGAGTGAGACCCTACCTCGAAAAACCAAAAAAAACAAAACAAAAAAACAAAGAATGACAGACCATGTTCTGAGGACTAATTGACTTTCTGCCTCAGCTGAGCAGCTTGTATTTAAATGAAAGTTGTATTTATTATGATCCAGGAAGATGCTACAGGGACCCTAGAGGAAGAGTGCCCACCCCTGCTCTGCATAGTGACGGCTCATTTGTGCAGACTGACTGCAGACCAGAAGCCTGACAGCTACAGACGCAGGCAGGACGACGCAGGACAGGGACTCTGAGGAAGCAGGGGCCACATAGTACAGATGTGGGAGGACCACAGGCGTTTCCTGCATGCATAGAGTGCAGAGGGTTGACCGGCTGTCAGACCTGGTAGCTGGCTGTCACTAGAGCCATGTCATGTACAGCGGGAAGGCTACGAGGAGATTCGTTCTGCTTAAGAAGAGATAAAGCCCACATCACAACAGCTCCGCAGAAGACAGCACGGGCCTGCCAGACCCAGGGCCATGTCACACAATGATGGGCTCCAGACACCTCCACGTCCTAATCTCTGGGTCCTGTGAGCTGCTGCAGTTGGAACTGAAGGTTCTGATCTGATGCTTTTGGCATGGAGAGTTTGTTCTGGATTGTCCAGGCTGCCCAGGGTGATTCACAACTCCCTAATCAGTCCCTAATCAGCTCTGGTCATTGGAGTGCCTTCAACTTGCAGGCTGGCTCTGTGCCCTTGTGGCCCACTGGTTCTTGCTCAAGCACTTCATTGCATACCCTGAGCTGTACCAGGCTTATCTTTGGAGGGGGGGCGGTAAGGGTCGAAGTAGGGTCTCACTTTAGCCCAGGCTGACCTGGAATTCACTATGGAGACTCAGGGTGGCCTTGAACTCATGGCAATCCTCCTACCTCTGCCTACTGAGTGCTGGGATTAAAGGTGTGCACCACCATGTCTGGCCAGGCTTATCTTTTTTTCTTTTTTGGTATATCTGTGTGGTATGTGTGGTGGGTGTGTGTGTACATGTGTGTGTGGTATACATATGTGTGTGCAAAAATGGACATGCCCATGTACACTCTTGCAGAGGCCCAAGGAAGACGTCAGGGGTTCTCTCTCAGTCTTCTGTCTTACTTTGCGGAGGCAGCCTCACTGAGCCTGGAGCTGTCTGGTTTCCAGTCAGACTAGCTGACCAGTGAGCCCCAGCAATCCTCCTTTCTCCTCCCCCTCAGTGCTGGGGTACAGACCTGGGTGCTGGGGATCAAACTCAGGTCTTCACACTTGTATGGTAAGCACTCTCACCTGCTGAACCATCTTCCCAGATCCCAGGCTTACCTCTTAATCCTCAGCCCAGCAATCAGCCATTTCTCTAAGGCGTCCTGGTCGCTTTTATTAGAAGATGAACTTTAGGAACTCAGATATATTAGAGAATGGGACATAGGAGCCCACATATACCTATGTACACATACATATCTACACGACCCACATATGTACACATGCTGATAATACTCATAGCTACACATACACATAGTATGTGACATAACCAACGCACCCATGAACGTGCTGGAAGAGACATATGCAGACCTCTCTGACCTCCGTGTAAGGAATGCTGTAGAACAGTTTTGTTTTAGCCACTGGAGTACACAATCATGGCATGTGGGAGACCCAGAACCTACAGGGCCGGCAGCAGGCTGGGGACCCTCAGCAAGAGGCTGGTGCTGGAGTCTCAAGGGTTAGGCCCACCTCCATCACCAGGGTCACCCTTATGATTAGAGATGCTGATCACACTCCCAGCAGCCCCCCAGACTGGTGTTTGATTCACTCACTGGGGCCTGGAGCCTGGCACATGCACACAGGATGGCCCATCTCCATGGGTGAAGCCAGAGCCCTGCCAGGCAGCACGTCCAGAGAACTGTACCCTCCTGCCCACATCCTGCCGCCTCTTTCTCCCCACCCATTGCCTGTGACAAGCATTCACGGCTCTCTGCTGCTTGCTTCTTCTATTTATTTTGCACAAATGAGCACCTATGCAGTTTTCTTACCTCCTCTTTCTTACTTGATGGGTGATATAAAATGTTCACCCTTTACCCTTTGGTTAGTTCATCTGTTCACCCAACAGCACATCCTGGAAGCTACTCCTTAGCCTTGCAGGAGCTTCCCCATTCCTCTTCACAGCTGCATACTGCTCCACCATGCAGTTTCTCAGCCATTTCTAATGAAAGAGACGTTCAGGCTATTTCTGGCATTTCCCCATTTCAGACAGTGTTCACACAGATGGCTGTGTCTTCGGTTGTGGAGCAGATACCTGGGAGCACAGGGTGAGAGGATAGAGCTATGTGTGGTGTCAGGAGCACTGGGTTTTTCCCCTGGTGTGCATTCCCACAACTGCCCAAGGGCACCTGCTTCCCCACAACCTCACTGACAGACCTCACTGTCACGCGGTTTACGTCACTGTCTGCTGCATGAGAAATGGTGGCTCCGTGGGTGAATTTGCATTCTTCTCATTACGGTGGCTCTGAACATCTTTCATCTGTTTTAAGGGCCATTCTTTTCCCTTCCTGTGACCTGCTTTGAGGTCTCCTCCCACTGTTTCCATTGTATCCCTCATACTTTTCAAGGAACTATATCCGTGTTAGAGAGACATTAGGCATGTCTCAAATCCATGCTAGATGTTGTTCCCTAGTTTCTCAGTTGTCTTCTGACATTGCTTCTGTGGTGTGTGGTTTTGTGTGACACGGAGAGTTCTCTGTCTTCACTGTGCAGGGTGTGAGTGGAGAGGAGCGCCATGCCTGCACTGGCCTTTCTTGGGCTCATAGGGTTCAACTGGCCCATGGCAGTCTAGAGTTTGGCCCTATACACAGCTATGAAATAGGACTCGAATTTCATCTTCTCCCGGGGCCTCTCATTTATTACAGTCTCTCTTTGTGCCAGTGCCAAGAGCCCCAGAGCCAAAACCACCCTCTAACCTGCTGCCTGAGGTCACTGTTGCCCTGAGGGCCTGGAGTGGGCCTGCAGGTGACTCTAGAGATGGCCAGTGGACGTGTCCAGACTCTCCTCAGAAACCAGAGACTACTGTACATGTAAGGTGGACTCATCTCACTAGTGACAGCCAAATGTGAGCCAAACTGCGTTTTGTAGGACACGCACACAGAACATGGGGAGCTTGGGGACAGTCCAGCCAGCCAGCTCCCTGGGTCTGGACTGACAGTTTGACTCCTTTGTCAAAGCAGGAAGAGGAACTGTCAGGCCTGCCTTGCTGGGGACATCTAGGGACATAGTATTGTTTAAAAGGCTCAGTGGTGGAGCACTGACCTGGCATATGGGAAGTTCTGGGTTCCATCCCCAGCAGCACATACAATGTAGGACACAGCCGTGTACATCTGAGACAAAAACTTCTGGGTGACAGCAGAGGGCTGCTAACAGCTTTCTGTCCACCTTCCCAAAGAGCAGAGGACATTCTTTAGTGTCCTGCCTTGGTGTTGCAGTCAGGTTCACATTGCTGGCAGAAGTCACCCAATCAAGAGCAGCTTGTGGGGAAAAAGGTTTAATTTGGGTTATAGACTTGAGGGGAAGCTCCATGATGGCAGGGGAAAACGATGGCATGAGCAGAGGATGGACATCACCTCCTGACCAACATCAGGTGGACAACAGCAACAGGAGAGTGTGCCAAACACTGGCAAGAGGAAGCTGGCTATTACACCCATAAGCCCACCTCCAGCAATACACTGCTTCCAGGAGGGTTTAATTCCCAAATTGCTATCAGCTGGGGACATGGCATTCAGAACACCTAAATTTATGGAGGACACCTGAATCAAACCACCACATTCTGCCTCTGGCCCCCATAAACTGATAACCATCCATGATGTAAAATCCAATGTATTAAAATTCCCCATAGTTTTTATCCCAATGATGTTCAAACATTTCCAAAATCCAAAGTCTTTTTAACTGAGCCATAATACCAAAAAAAAAAACAAAACAAACAAACAAAAAAAAAAACACCATAATGGCACAGAATAAACATTCACACTGCAAAAGATGGCATTGGGCAGAGCAAAGAAATATTCAACCAATTCAAGATTTAAGATTTAAACAAGGCAAAACCAAAGTCTATAGTTCCAAGTCCAACAACTCTAGTCAGTGACAAGTCTCCAAATCTGATAATTCTAACCCGTGGCAAGTTTCTGGAGTCCCAATTCCACCCCTCCAGTTTGGCTACTCTCAGTCCCAGAAAACTTCATCTGGTATCAGCAGCTCTAATTGGCAGCCATCTCATAGTCCTGGCATCTCCACTGCAACCCACGGTTCATCCTCATGGCTCCACTGGGTCTCTACACAGATAATCCAACAAGCCTGCTTCACACTGCCATGGCCATTTCCAAAATACAAAAGTGTGTTGCAAATTCAATGACCCTCTCTTTATTGAATTTGTTATACTCCACAGTACCAGGTGGGCTGCCAACTTGTTAACCCAGGGGAGATTAAAGCAGACTTTGAAGAACAGGACACTCCCTCAGCATTCAGACTCCTTACTTCAAAAGACTGCATTCTTCCTGTTGTTCCAATGCAGGTCAGCTGGTCCAATCTCAATGGTTGTAATCTCTCAAATAATTGCAGCTGAATAAGCAGAAGTTTCAGCCCAAAGATTTCATTTCTTTCTGTGCCATATCCCTCTGCTCACACCAGTTCATTTGTATGCAAAGCAACCCTGAACAAGGTCTCAGGACACAGGCATAACAGCAAGCCTCTCACACAAACTGCTTCTAGCCTAGTCCAGGCAAAGCTCTTTCTCAGCCTCACAAGCCAGACCTCACAGTCCATAGTTCTTACTGCATTCAGGTCTTTCAGCTGTGACCAGAATAGTCCATCAAGCTACACTTACAGCACTGCAAGGTGACTCTTAGGCCAAGGTCTCAAATTTGTCCACATTCCTCCTGCAAAGCAGTTCCAAAAGGCCAAAGCCACACAGTCAGGTGTCCAGCAGCAATGACCCCACTTCTTGGTACCAACTTTACTGTTGCAGTCAGGTTTTCATTGCTGGCAGAAAACACCCAACCAAAAGCAGCTTGTGGGAAAAAAATGTTCATTTTGGATTACAGACTTGAGGGGAAGTTCCATGATGGCAAGGGGAAACAATGGCATGAGCAGAGGGTGGACATCACCTCCTGGCCAACATCAGGTGGACAACAGCAACAGGAGAATGTGCCAAACAGTAACAAGAGGAAGCTGGCTATTATACCCATAAGCCTGCCCCCAACAATACACTGCCTCCAGGGGGTTAATTCCCAACTGTCATCAGCTAGAGACATGACATTCAGAACAGCTGAGTCTATGAGGGAGACCCAAATCAAACCACCACACTTGGTTTCACATGTTCAAGGTGTGTAAGACTGTTTTGTTTATTTATTGATTTTTGTTTATTTATTTATTTGAGAGAGGGAAAGAGGCAGAGTGAAAGAGAAAGAGAGAGAGAGAGAATGACAAGCGAGGGCTTCCAGCAAAACTCCAGATGCATGCACCCCCTTGTGCATCTAGCTTACGTGGGTCCTGGGGAATCGAATGGAGGTCCTTTGGCTTTGCAGGCAAGTGCCTTAACCACTAAGCCATCTCTCCAGCCCCGATTTTTTTAAAATTTATTTATTTGAGAGAGAGAGATACAGAATAGGCAGGTAGAGAGAGAGAGAGAGAGAGAGAGAGAGAGAGAGAGAGAGAATGGGTGCACCAGGGCCTCCAGCCACTGCAAACGAACTCCAGATGCATGCACCCCCTTGTGCATCTGGCTTACGTGGGTCCTGGAGAATCGAGCCTCGAACTGGGGTCCTTAGGCTTCATAGGCAAGTGTTTAACCACTAAGCCATCTCTCCAGCCCCGATTTTTTTTTTGAGGCAGGGTCTCACTTTGTACTCCAGGCTGGCCTGGAACATGTTATATAGACCAGGCTTGTCTTGAACTTGTGGCACTCCTCCAACTGTGCTGTGCTGGAGACTCAATCATATGCCAGTATATTCAGCACAGTATGCAACAATTAAAGCCTGGCCTGCCCTGGCTGCCCACTGTGGATGCCATTTATGCAGGCCCAGGGCTATGAGCAGTCTTTCCACCCGACCATGATCCCAGAGCTCTGCTTGTCCCTTTGATCCATTACCTAGTCGATGGGTTCTGTCACGTTGCTTGTTGGAAGAATGGTTTGGGGGTGATCATGTGTCCTTGGCAACATGGAGCTCCTCAGGGTCAGTAACATCCAATGGGTCCCTGCAAAGCAGGTGTACATAAGCCAGGCCCCTTTAAGCACTATGCCGAGGCGTCTCTGTGGGAATTATCTCATTAAACCACAGCCTTGCTCTGCTAGAGGAAACATAACATTATTTAGCGCATTAAAATTGGGCATCTAATCTAATCCAGGAAGACAGAGAGAACACAGAAAAACATGTAATGAAGAATCCATTTCCAGAGACCTTGCTGTAGTGCTGGGGAGAGAGGACTGGAACACGCCCACACCCAAGACAGCGTGGGTGCTGAGTTTCTCTTTAACTTAATTTGTTAACTTTTAAAGTTACATCTATATGATGTTTTGATCCAAATGTGCTTTGTATAATGTTTGATTCAGGTTAGACATCTCTCTCACAAACATCTATAACTTAACTACAGTAAAAACATCCAAACCTAGGGGCCAGAGAGATGGCTCAATCATTAAAATTGTTGTTGTACAAGCATGAGAACTGACTTTGATCCCCAGAACCCACAGAGAAGTCAGACACAACCACGCATGCTTGTAGCTCCAGTGCTGTGGAGGTGGAGGCAGAAGGACCCCTGGAGTTGGCCGGTCAGTTTATCTGACTTACTGAGCTCCAGAAAACAGGGGAGAGAGCAGCTGAGGAAGCTGCCAACATGACCCGTGCCCACATGTGTGCACATACACGTGCCAAGATTAAAAAGTACAACATTCAAAACTAGTCTAGTTTATTTGTCTGTTTAAGAGAGACAGAGAGAATGGGTATGCCAGGGCCTCTAGCTGCTGCAAATGAACCCCAGATTCTAGCTGTTTGAAAAGCATATTAATGTGTTATCTCTAGCCAGCATCCCATATGCCTGCTGAAGAACCTTTCCCCATTCCTCCCCACCCCGTCCCCACAGTCTGTGAAGAACTGCCCTTTAGGAAGGAGCCATTAAGGCGTTTGCCTGCGAAGCCAAAGGACCCAGGCTCGACTCCCCAAGACCCACGTAAATCAGATGCACAAGGGGATGCATGCATCTGGACTTTGTTTACAGCAGCTGAAGTTCTCACTCTCTCTCTCAAATAAAATGAATAAGTTATTTTTTTTTAAATAAGAAGAACTGCCCTTTACTCTCACTTTCCATGAGCTGAGCTGTCTGGACTCCATGTGTGCGTGAGATCGTGTGGTGCTTACTGTTTGTATCTGACTGACTTCACAACTACAGCGAGCCAGGTCCATCTTTGTTGTTGAAAATGACACAGCTCCATTCATTTTTCCTTTTTACATTCTTGGTCATGTGTTTGTGTGTGCACGCACGTATGTGTGTAGGAGACATGCATGCGTATGCATATGTGTGTGCCTGTGGAGTCCAAACACTGATGTTGGAGGGCTTCCTCAATCACTTTCCTCTTTATTTTGACACTGGAGGCCAGCGCCTAGGTGAGTGAGTCTAGCTAGCCAGTTTTCCTTGGGGATTCCCTGTGTCCACCTCCGCGTGCTGAGGTCACAGGTGACCCGCCACACCATTCCCACTCACCGGGACTCTGAGTGCTAGTGCCGTTCTTGCTGTGGCAGTCACCTCCTTGTCGCTGGGACAAAACACCTGACCCAAAGCAGCTGGCGGGAGGAAAGGGTTTGTTTCAGGCTGACAGCTTCAGCATGCCTGGGGGAAAGCATGCGGAGCGGGGGCTGGACACCATGTCTCACTACCACAGTTGGAAGGAAGCAGCTGGCTCTGACCAGGAGAACTTGGACTATAACAGCACAGAGCCCACACCTAATGTCACACTTCCGCACACGTGAAACCTCACCTTGTTGAGAAATGCTAGGTTGGATTTTTAAAAAAGCATCTGTGTTCCTCTCTTCCTGCACAGCTTCAGGGCCATGAGGTACCTCCTTGGGCAGGAGAAGCTGGCAGCTAATAGACAAGGCCTTCGTTTGCAATGACTGTTACCTTCATATCAGGCAGGTGCCTCGTCCCTGTATGAAGGGTATGCAATGATAAATGCACACCCTGTTTATCTCTGCTCATAGTCCTGCCTTCCAGGGGACTGGTCCCCAGGCTCTGCCTGGAATCCATGAGGCTGAGGACCCAAGGTTGCCTGTGAGGGATGTAGCTCTGCCACACTGACCTAGAGATGGCCGTGAAGAGCCTCCAGCTGGCCTAGAAGCATGCAGTCATGGGAAGAGGTACCTGGCCCTCCAGGATTAAGAGCAGCTGTCCTATAAGTCAGCAGGACAGACGTTCAGAGTCGGTAGTGCATGGCTACTCAGCATCCTGAGCTCTGAGTAGAAAGCACAGTGTCCAGCTGACTGTTGACTTAGGCAGGGTGCGCTGACCCCCTGAGTCCTTCTTGGGCCTACTGCCTTCCCCTCTGCCCTGGAGCACAAAGCCTTTGTGTGTCCAGAGTAAGAAATGAGGCAGGAAATTCTCCCAGCATGCAGCAACCTTGGAACAGCTGCCTTTGTTTTGAATTTCAACAGAAACGGAGAGAAAAGTATCTTCTTAGACCTGGAGGCCTGCAGAGCAGTGGGCCTCTTGCCTGCTTCCACAAGGTCTTGGGATGAGCTGTCCCCAGGTGCTTAGCAAAGTGGCCTTTTTCCAGTGTCCTGCTTTGGGAAGGATCCTGCTTGGAGGCCTAGGCAGGAAGCCACCCAGTGGTCTGCAAACTCTCCCACCCAGCCAAGGGATCCAGAGCAGAATCTGGCCTGCCCCAGATCCCGCCTTGGTATGCCATGGAGATGTGTGCCTTGGAATGCCTGAATGCTCCTTGGTGCCAAGGAGCACCAAGCATCACTGGTGCCTGTGGGTTCAATGCCTGTGTGTGCTGTCAGGAGAGTGTGGGTATCACAAATGCCATCCCCCAGACTGTCAAAACCCACAACAGGGAACCTTAGGATCCCCTGCCCACTTCCACACTGTGTCTCGGCTCTGTCTGTGGTAGAGGGAAGTGGTAGGGAGACCATTTCTCTGCCCTCAAAGTTGCATTCCTGCAGTCTAGGTGACAGAGCCCACCGAAAATAATGGTGGAGACCTGTTACGTA
Source organism: Orientallactaga sibirica (assembly GCA_036365145.1). Taxonomy (NCBI): domain Eukaryota; kingdom Metazoa; phylum Chordata; class Mammalia; order Rodentia; family Dipodidae; genus Orientallactaga; species Orientallactaga sibirica. The sequence continues at coordinate 17,597,153 of JAEOAD010000044.1, read as the reverse complement.
TGCGTGTAACACCAGGACCTGGCCCTGCCCTGCCTTTTAGCCAGGCTAGTGGAGCCACAGCCTGTCAGCACCCCTGCCACACACACACACCATAAGACTTACTAGAAGAGGAAGGAAGGCATAGTTTGGGACTTCCCACACCCAGATCTGTGCCCACAGAGGAGGGGGCAGTGCACAGAGCAAAGGGCCCGGCAGACACCAGGAGGAGCTGGTGTGGGAGAGGAGTCTCAAGGAGACCCCAAGGCCAAGGGGAGACCTTTCATTGTGGCTTACAGACTATGCATCCCAGCTCCATTCTCACCCTGCCAGCTGCTGCTTCCCTTGCTATATGCCACTGGCCACAGAAATTGTCTTCACTGAGGGGAGGGGTGTTGCCCCTCGTGAGCTAGTGACCAGAAGCCCCGTGGGCAGTGGCAGCAGCATTTCAACTGGGATTGCCTCACTGAACCTTGTGCATGGCTTCGGCATTAGTCCAGGTTCCCTAAAGGAACAGAACTGACGGGATGAATATGTATCTTAAATAGGATTTATTAGGTTAGCTTACAGGACACTGACTGGGCAGTCCAGCAATGGCAGTCTGCAGGCTGGAGAGTTGGAGCACCTGGGAGTCCTCAAGGCCGGACGCCTCCGCAGTCCCACTCTGTCCCTTGAGGGCCGGAGGATTCCTGGAGAGTTGCTGGTCTTCAGGTTGGAAGGCTGATGAAACAAACTCAGTTCCAGTGTCCCCAGGGGACAGACGGAACTGGATAGACGCATGCACACGCCAGTGGCAAGGGTGGCCGGGGGAAAGGCCCTGTGTTCTCTCCTCAGAGATTGTATATCATCCACCTCCAGAAGGGCTGCCCACTGTGGAGAAAGGACTGCCCCCTCCATTAACCCTTCCTTGAAATGCTCTCATGGACTCACCCAAAAGCCGTGCCTCTTATTCTATTCCTAATCTGACTAAGCCTGTCTCTTGGGCAAGGCGGCAGGAAGAAGGAACCCTGTTTCTTTCCTCAGAAAGCTTCCAGAGAGGCCAAGATCAGGAGCCTTTGAGGTGGGGGAGGCTGGGGAAGGGGCTGCTAGCAGTCAATCCTGCAGGCCCAGTTCCCCTTTGCCCTGCTTCTTGGAGTCGCCTTGGCCTTGGGTAGAGGCGCAGAGGTGGACACCTCCCTAAGTGAGGTGCTCATCAGTGAGGGCCGTGGCACCAAGTCCCATGACACCTTTTCCAACAAGAGATTACCTGCCCTGCTTGTAAATCTCTTCAGATGGGGTTGCACCTAAGAAGTGTGTCCCAAGGTCAAAGGCCAGACATGGAGCACCCCTGAGCACAAGCAGAAAGCAAGTAGGTGGGCATTGTCCAGCAGCAGGGACTCGCGGAAGCTCATGTTGGCCTCAACTTTCCTGAGCATGTTTTAGGGCTGTCTTTCTTCCTGAGAGACGTTGAGGACTGCAGCACTCGGAGGATCCCTTTAAATCTACAGACCTCTGCTAGCTTTGTGGGCTGTATGAGCGTCGTAACAAATCTAATTTCCACATCCAAAAGAAAAGACAAATCTATTCAGAAACACATCAGCTAGAATACAAAACAGGGGGGAGGGAACACTATGGTGGTCACAGTCTCAGGGACAATAAATAAATATTCTCTTCAGTGTTTCATATGAAGCCAGTGAACCACCCTTTGTTAAGGGAAGATAAGAAAACCAACCCCCAGGTTGGTAGGTATATTAGCAAATTGCTAGACTCCGAGCTGTCAACCAAAACGAGAGAGCGACAGAGAAAGAGAGACAGAGAACTCTGAAATGAAAGGCCTTACAGGTATAGACCCAGCAGGTAAGGTTGGTGTTGGGAACGTTCCCACCCCTGCCAGCAGTGGGGCACACCTGTAGGAAACTTGGGTGCCCAGACAGAAGAGAGCACATTTTGTAAGGAAAATCTGGGGAAGGTGTAAGCTACTTCTGCAGAATTTCCTTGTTCCCTCCTACCCTGCCTTGAGATCTAACCCTCCCCTCTTCTGGCCCCTCCCACTTTCATCACACACACACACACACACACACACACACACACACACACACACACTCACAGGAACTTTAGTCTCCAAGTGTTTGTCTAATGCCTAGTTGATATTTTCCCACTTTTAGCATCACAAAGGCATTTAAAGCGACGCCTTTGTCCTTTGTTCTTGTTTGTTTGTTGTGATGGTGATGGGAGAGGTGACGGTGGTGACGGGAGAGGTGACAGTGGTGGGGGTGAGTTGGTTTGGTTCTGGGTCTTGACAGAGGAAAATCCTGTGTAGCCCTGGCCTCTTTTCCGACAGACACTCATGTGTCAGGGGGCTTCTGTCATATTTTCTTTATGAAGTCTTCTTTTCTCTCCTTATTTGGTTGCTGTCTTCAAGACCTCTTGAGATCATCTGTTTTCTTTGGCGAGTGTATCTTATTCCTGACAGGTTCCTCTCCCCACTGAGCTGTCTCCCAGGCCCTGCAGTCAGGTGCTAACCTCTGCAGACACGGCAGTGGATAATTTTGGCTTTTGTGTTTCTGTTGAGAACTTCTTTTTTTTTTTTTTTTTTTTTTTTTTTTTGGTTTTTCGAGGTAGGGTCTCACTCTGGCCCAGGCTGACCTGGAATTCACTATTTAGTCTCAGGGTGGCCTTGAACTCACGGCAATCCTCCTACCTCTGCCTCCCGAGTGCTGGGATTAAAGGCGTGCGCCACCATGCCTGGCTGAGAACTTCTTTATGATGTGACATCTGATGACCTTTGATGAACGCAGTGAAGTGACAGTGGAGTGCCCTCTGTCCCTCTGGGCCCCTGTGAACTCCGCCTCCTTGTGGTAGCCAGCTCCTTCATGTTTCTGCTCTTGATAATGGGTAGAAGGGTGTTCATTCTGACCATTTTTCCAGTACGTTGCACTTATGGTCAGTCAGTATGACCTTGCTGCTATAGTCACCTCTTACCAAATCTCTCCTTATCACATGATCATTGCTTCGTGTGTGTGTGTGTGTGTGTGTGTGTGTGTGTGCTCGTTCTTGTAGAGGTCAGAGGTCAACATCTTGTCTTACTCTATGACTGTCCAACTTCCTCAGAACCTCTCACCAACTGGGCCGGACTCGGAGCCAGCAAGTCCCAGGAATCCTCTTTCTCGTCCTCCCCACACTGGGATTACACATGCATGGTGCCATGCCTGTGGTTTTACATGCATGCTGGGGATCGGAACTCAGGTCCCCGTGCTCGCCCGACAAGCTCTTCACCCACTGGGCCACCGCCCCAGCCTTGCAGTCCTCTTGAAATCGTGCTTTGTCTCCTGTTCACAACAAAACCCCAGCATTTCCACCATCGCATGCCTTCTCCTTTTCATCTTCCTGGGGCTTTCTGTTTTAATTATCTCTTGCAGCCAGCTTCGTGCCAGGTTTTATTTTTCATGCAGAGTGGTGAGCCTGTTTAAATGGAGTTTACATCACACCTGTCTTTAGGCACCCCGCTGCTTCTTGGGTTTTATCTGTCTATAGTCCTTTTCTTTCTTCCTGTTGTTCAAATATGATGTATTTTCTCCTTTGAGAATGAAATATTGGCGAGATTATTTTCACTCAACTATTCACGAGGTGAAAAATAAACGTTTTCTTATGTCTGTATTTATTTTCAAGCCTCACATGTTGCCCTCTCTGCAAGAGCAGAGACCTCTGTCTCGGCCTGTCTCCCTCCCTCTTTGTCCCCTCCTCCCCCACTGCAATTCATGTTCCTCGGGCCCTCTGTTGGTTTGGTTTTATTTTTCTCCCTGTTCTGACGGTTGCACTGTGGGTTTGTTCATCATGGTGAGGCGTCTGTTTACTTATCTTCACAGATCAGTTGTCAATTCAAGCACATCTTTTTTTTTTAACACCACTTTTCCTTTCACATAGATCTTTTTTTTTTTTTTTTTTTTTTTTTTGTTTTTCAGCGTAGGGTCTCACTCTAGCCCAGGCTGACCTGGAATTCACTACATAGTCTCAGGGTGGCCTCAAACTTATGGCAATCCTCCTACCTACCTCTGCCTACTGAGTGCTGGGATTAAAGGCATGTGTCATCATGCCCAGCTCACATAGATCTTTTTAATTCAGGCCATTTTTTGATAAATAAATAAGCCACGTGATTAAGGCATTCACAGAATTCAAATTTTCTGAGGTGCTTCAGGCTGCCTTTGTGTAAGAGGGACAGCTTGGCAGGGTAACAAGCCTGCAGGGAGCAGCCTCCATTCTCCAGAGTCCCTGTCACTGTCACCCTGTGGCCTCCGGTGTTTCTGTCAGCAGAGAGTTGATTGACTGATATGTATGAAATGGCTTCCATTGCTAGCAGTCGGGCTGAGCTCCACAGGACTCTGCATCCCTGGCACCTTCCTCCTCCTTTTGGTGGCTAAGACCTTGTGCAGCCCTTGGTCACCTCTCACACTGTCTCACCCGAGCTGCTAGATCCCTTCTCTAGATCGTTTTCTAGATGATCTTTTTATAAAAAGTAGTTGTTGAGCCGGGCGTGGTGGTGCACTCGGGAGGCAGAGGTAGGAGGATCACTGTGAGTTCAAGGCCACCCTGAGACTACATAGTGAATTCCAGGTCAGCCTGGGCTAGAGACCCTACCTCGAAAAATCAAAAAAAAAAAAAATTGTTTTTTTTTTTTTTTTTACATTTTCACATTTATGTTGCACTTTGATCATATGCACCCACATTTCCCTCCCTTACCCACTTCGGTCCCACTGTACCCCTTCTTCCCGCCACTTACCAGTAGCTACACCACAGAAGGACAGAAGGGAGTGATTCCCCCTCTCCCAGCACCCATCACTGCCTTTAGCTCCTCAGGGAGGGGGTAGCCTCCCAAGCCTCTCCCCTTCCCGTAACAGAATGTTCACTGACCCCATCATGCGCAGGAACCCACAGCTGCTGCGAGTTCACGGGTACAAGGTCCTTGGCGGCTCTGAATGACAGAGTTCCACAGCACTCCTCCCCATCCTCCATCTCCCGCTGTGTTCCTGGTCCTTCACTCTTCCTCAGGCACTTCCTGGTTAGGACATTACATTGGCTGTCAGTTGACACCAACCATACTGTGGAGAGTTCACCCCCCGCCCCCCCCCCAGTCTCAAGACCGTTAACCTCAGGGGGCCAGATTTCTGCCTCCGCTACCATGGTGAGGCAAGACGCAGGAAAAACAGAGGCATTGATGAGGTGGGGGCTCTGGCCTGGCCTTGCCTTCATGACTCTGGGGACAGGAAGGGTGTCAGTTGTATAGCAAACTCCTCCCCAAGGACAGTGCCAGGCAGGACATGGGTGGCCATGGAGCACCTGCCTGGAGGCCACCTGTGGAACATGGTGGACAGGCAGCACAGATACCTCAACCCCCGACCCCCACAGCTGGCCCTGGGCGAGGGTGATGGATCCAAGTGCCCAGTGCCTTTGAATAACAGAAATCCCTGTGGGGGATAGCAGCTTCTCCCTTTCTACAAGGACAGTGGCTTCCTGTGGTGTCTGGCATGTTCAGAGGCTGGACAGATGGATAGACATGTTTGCACGAGGCAAGATAAGGTGCTGCCAGGCCAGAGTCAGGGTGGCTTCCCCCCCCCCCACACACACCCAGTGGGGTGGCTCTTCTCTGAAAAGTTAGGGGAGGACACCTGGATATCCTGGACGGTTTTAGAGCCCATATGCTCAGCTCAGCTCAGGCTGAAACAAGACCGGGCCTTCTCCGCCCTCCTGGACCCTCAGCCCCCAGACCCTCATCTCCAGAGGACCCCTTGAACCTTCCTTAGCATCTCCCTCAACAGCAGCTGGAGAGGGGTCCCTCAAGCTCTAGCCCATGAACCACCTACCTTGCCAGCTGGTCTGGCCCCTGACTGGGGTGAGAACAGGACAAGAAGCTGAAGGTCATAGAGAACTCACATCCTGTGTGCTCTCCTCTCGGGTCTTTAACCTCAAGTCACTTCCTGTTTCTCTCAGCCCTCCCCCTGTCCCTTGTCCCCTGCTAGGCCTCAGCCAGAGGTGGGACTGGTCCCTCCAGTGAAATGGTCATGGTTTTTGCAGGGACAGTGAGCACCAGTGGGCTTCTACTCCATGTCCCAGTTGTCACTTCAGACCCTTGGCACCTTCTGCAGTGGGATGGTCCAGCTCCCTGACTGGGTTTATATCCTTAGAGCCAAGGCAAGTCCCTTCACTGGGTGCCCCTCACACCTAGCACCACAAGTGGGCTATTTCTAGCAACCTGTACAGCTGGTCCGGTGACTGGCCTGGCACTGAGTTCCCCAGGGAGAGGACCTCACCTGCTGGCAGGTCCCAGTGACTCACTGAGTTAGGGAAAGGTGTGAGGGGGGCATGTGGGGCTTCCTGCTGGAACAGAGGCTGCCAGAGTCAGACTGATGTCAGTGATGGCAAGGTGCCCAGGAAGCAGTGGCCCTCAGAGGGTGTTGTCAGCACACACTGCTGTGGACCAAGGGCCACCATATCCATTGAAAGGTGAGAACATCAAGAAGCTATGTATGTCAAACTGCTCCAGGTCCCACTAAGAGAGGATGTTCTGTGGGTAGTACCCTTCCCTTCCCCCAACCCTCAGTGTTGCCCTAAGCTACCAGAAAGGTTACATTGGGACAGGTGGGGCAGGCACAGCACAGGGACCTCCTGGGCAAGGGACAGTCGCATAGTGCAAGGAGAGAACAAGGCGTGTCATTCAAGGCCCTGGGGAGACCCGCAGAAGGTCTCTAAGAGTCCAGTGGCCTCAAAGAGATAAGCGGTTGGGGGCACGGAGGGCAGAGAGAGTCAGTCTTTGTGATGGCTGTCCTGAGGCTGGACCTGAGAGAAGACAGGAGGGAAAAGCCCTTTTCTTCAGCCATAAGCTCTGTGCTTCACAAGGACAACAGCCCCAGAATGGCAGCATCCAAATACAGCATCCAAGGTTTGGATATGTCACAAGCCTGCCCCCGGGAGTGTGGAATCCTGGGGACAGGGTGAGCCAGAGTGTCACCTTCACCCCACCACTCAGCTGCACAGCTGAATTCAGTCACTTTCTTCTCCCTAGATGGAGGGTCTCCATGGAAGTCCCGGGAGCTCTCTGGAGATTGCAGGCCAGCCACAATGGCTCAGTGATCCATCACTGTGCCCCATGTTCTCAGAACCCAGGCTGGGGTCACTTGGTAGAGAATAGCCCCCGATGTCACTTCCAGCATAGGGCAGCCTGTGACTTTGCTCAGACGCCCGCAGAATTTTAACACTGTGCTTCATCTCAGCCCCAGGAGCCTGCTCCTGCCTGGACCTGTCCTCGGAGGTGGCACTGTGCCCACGCTTCTGGTGGGGCCTCTCCATGGGGAACTAGCTTGGCAGCTCGGGGCTGTGTGTGTGCCAGAGTCGGCTGCATGTGGGGCCAGTCCAGTGATAGATTTAGAAACATCTTGCTTCCTCCCAGCATGGGCAGAGGCACCCAGACTCCACCCCGGCCTATGCTGAAGAACGACGAAGAATGGGGTAGAGACACAGTGTCCCGACAGGGAGGGGTTCTCAGCTGGAGGAAGCAGTGGCCTGGGTTGAGGAGGACAGACCCTGGGCCCATCTGCTCTGCACTGCCCCTCTGGAACCTCCCGGAGGTCACCTCAACAAACACTGTGCTCTATTGAGGGGACACACACCTACTGTCAAGGGCTGGGTAAGGCGGAAGCTCACCATGGCAGCAGAGTTTCCTGCCCTCTGACAGGCAGAGGGGCCAGGCCTTCAGCTGTCTCAGGAATGTGCTATATGGTCCTTGGAGGACAAGCTGGCAATGGGGTGATGGGGTCTACTCCAGCCTAATCTGGGCCCATTTTCCATACCTTTAGTTATCCATTAGTCCAGAGTGGCCTGGCCACAATGTCCAGCATACACCCAGTGGCCTGCGGCCTAAGCTCAGTCATCCTCCTGGGTCTGAGCATCCACTTTGCTTTGTCTTTGAGGTCTTGGGGATCCATGAAGCCCCAAAGGCCATTTCAACCCCGCCTGATCTTCTCTCCCCACACGGGCCCAACCAAGGAAGCCTGGAAGGCTGTCAAGGCTCAGGTGGGGAGCAAGTGTTTGAGCCTCACCTGCCCTGTGGCCTGAGGGGACCAGGCAAGGTCCACAGCGCAGGTAGCAGCACAGCACATAGAACCCACTGCCCAGCAGTCTAATCTCCAGAAGTGTAAGAAAGAATGGGGGTCCTCTCCACTAGTAGTAGTGTTCATACATGTGTGTGAGGAGAAAGAATGGGGGTCCTCTCCACTAGTAGTAGTGTTCATACATGTGTGTGAGGAGAAAGAATGGGGGTCCCCTCCACTAGTAGTAGTGTTCATACATGTGTGTGAGGAGAAAGAATGGGGGTCCTCTCCACTAGTAGTAGTGTTCATACATGTGTGTGAGGAGAAAGAATGGGGGTCCCCTCCACTAGTAGTAGTGTTCATACATGTGTGTGAGGAGAAAGAATGGGGGTCCCCTCCACTAGTAGTAGTGTTCATACATGTGTGTGAGGAGAAAGAATGGGGGTCCCCTCCACTAGTAGTAGTGTTCATACATGTGTGTGAGGAGAAAGAATGGGGGTCCCCTCCACTAGTAGTAGTGTTCATACATGTGTTCCCCTCCATACATGTGTGTGAGGAGAAAGAATGGGGGTCCCCTCCACTAGTAGTAGTGTTCATACATGTGTGTGAGGAGAAAGAATGGGGGTCCCCTCCACTAGTAGTAGTGTTCATACATGTGTGTGAGGAGAAAGAATGGGGGTTCCCTCACTAGTAGTAGTGTTCATGGGGTCCCCCTCCACATGTGTGTGAGGAGAAAGAATGGGGGTTCCCTCACTAGTAGTCCCCTCCACTAGTAGTAGTGTTCATACATGTGTGTGAGGAGAAAGAATGGGGTCCCCTCCACTAGTAGTAGTGTTCATACATGTGTGTGAGGAGAAAGAATGGGGGTCCCCTCCACTAGTAGTAGTGTTCATACATGTGTGTGAGGAGAAAGAATGGGGGTTTCCTCACTAGTAGTAGTGTTCATACATGTGTGTGAGGAGAAAGAATGGGGGTCCCTCCACTAGTAGCAGTACCTTGGTTGGGCCCCTCTCTCTGTGGAGTGAGTGGGGGCCATCACATAGTGTTGGCTCTCAGCCCTGGGGCCATCACCCCAGATGGACACACAGGAACATGGATCACATCTCAGCAGCTGGCCACTTGAGTCCTACAGTGATGGCCAGCTTTGCTCCATTGACAAACAGGAGCACCTCCCCAGAGGAAGGACACCTCTCTTCCACATTCCACATAGCTTGTGGGTCACCCCACCAAGCTAAGGAATCTGCTCCTATTGCTCGCTGCTCCCCCAAAAGCTGCCTCCCACTGGGATCAAAGGGCCTGATATGAGGGGCTGGCGAGGGACCATTCCCAGCTCTAAGGACAAATTGTTGGCTGAACTTCTGGCAGGTGTGTGGTGTTGGGGGATTTGGGACCAAATGTCTTAGTGGAAACCACAAATGTCCCCAGGGCACCACCCCAGGACCCTCATTTGTCCCACCCCAGGCCCAGTGCAAAGGCCACAATGGCGCCCTCTGGTGGGCACTGAGGTCACAGACAACACCAGGCTCTTCATTCATTATGCCCACTGTGTGCTTGAAGGGGGACCCGTGCTAGAGCAGAGAAGAAACCGGTAGACCTGCTTCCATCATTCCTTTGGCCACCTCGGACCCTCTCAAGGTTTCTTCTAGCATGTTTCATTCTTCATTTTTCTGAGAGAGGCAGGGGGCCTTCGTCTTGCTCAGCAAGCGCTCAGCTGGTGAGGGGTATGTGGGAGGGTCTGGAGGTTGCAGAAGGAGGCCTCCAGTGCCACTGCTGGCCATTGGCCCAAGGGTATCCGTGGGCCTGTCCTACAGGGATGGCCAGCTTTGCTCCATTGACAAACAGGAGCTCACCCAGGCCCTCTGTCTCTTCTTGGACAGCAACAGAGCTGGCATTTCCCTTGCGTTCCCCGGGAAAATGGCTTTGTTCACCAAAAGTCCCTTTTGTACAACTCTAGAACACTTCTTATTCATTTTCCTGTCCAAGCGAGACCAGTTCAAAGTATGCCCATGTCAGCCAAGCTTGAGCCCGTGGACTGCTCTACTAGCACAGGTGCCTGAGGGCTCCTCACACCCGGTCTCACCTGGTTTCTCCCTTGGAGCAGCCTGATTTAGGAAGGGTTAGCGTGTCCATCTTTCCTCCGCTCCTGCTGCCAGTCCCGGTGAAGCAGCCTCTGGGCATGTGTTCCAGGAGAACTCAGCTGGCTCCGGTCCTGCTGGGTCCACACACATTTCCCAGGTTCAGAACAGTGTACTGAGGAGCTTCCATTCAACATTTAATAAGACTTCCTCAAATGCCTGCCAAGCACCTAGAAAAAAACGTGTCTGCTGCCTCCTACAGTGCCAGGCAACTGCCTGCCTCATCTGTGCATACATTGCAGGGAGGTAAACGGGGTGGACTTGGTTCCCCTGTGTTTGGGCAGAGGCCCTCGATGCAGGTTGGCTGCCCTGGCAGCTGGCCCCATGCCTAAGCATGCCAGGCTAAGGACTGTCAGGCTTTCCAGAATCAGGGGAAGCAGTGCAGTGCATGGCAAACAGGCCAACCTCTCCCTGCTAGACTGGTCCCCAGTGACTTTTTGGAGTCTGGGGTAGGAGCTGTAACACCAAGGAGGAACCACCAGTGAGCAGACAGACCCAAGCACTTCAGAATAAAACCAGCTTCGTCTGGCTAATGGAATGCCTCCGCCGCCGCTACTGAACGGCAACGTGCTGAGAGGTTTTGGTCATGACAAGGAGACAGCCTGTTCGTGGCTTACAAGCTTGGGTGTGTGTGGAATATCAGAAGTCAGTGCTGGCTTAGCATGGGGACCCAGACCTGTAAACCCCAACACTCAGGAAGCTGAGGTAGGAGGATCATGAATTCAAGGCCAGCCTAGACTATAGATAAAGACCCTGTCTCCAAGAAAGGAAGGAAGGAAAAGAAAACTGTTGGATTTTATCAAATGCCTTCTCAGCATGCATCAAATGATGGTTTGGGGTTTTCTTTTTTCCTGTGATGTGCACTTTTATGAGAACACATAAAAATTGTCCCTATTGTGTTATATAGAGCTAGATGGAATTTGCAGACACTTTGTAGAAGTCTTTTGTGCCTGTTCATGAGTGGAAGCGAGGCTGTCTTCCACCACGTGCTACGGGCACGGGATGGGATGTGGGCATGTGGACCCAGGAGCCAACATCAGCTGTCGGCTGGTGTGCGTGAACTGAACGGAGAGCTGGACGTGTTTCTCCACGATCCAGTGCCTTTTTGAAAGTGATTCTTTAACAACCTTTGTTATTTTTCTTGTCAGATTTTCTACATTTTGTTTTGTTTGGTTTTATGACAAGGTCTTTCTGGATAACCCAGGCTGGCCTCAAACTCTCAGTTCTCCTGCACAGCCTCCTAGTGCTAGGATAACAGCATGCACCATCATGCCTGACTTGGATTTTCTTTTTTTTTTTTTTTTTTTTTTTTGCATGTGTGTGTGGTGTATATGCATGTATATGTGTCCTTGGCAGCCCCCATGTACTTGTGTGTATGTAATTGGTGTGTGTGGTGTATATGCATACATATGTGTCCTTGGCAGACCCCCATTGCTTGCCTGCAGCAGTGGAGAATGGGAGGGAGGAGTTTGCACTCACCTATGCAGCTGGAGCAGAACGTGTGGTCTCACACTCTGTCCTCTTCCACCCATTCTGTTTTTTTTTTTTTTTTTTTTTTTTTTTTTTTTTTGGTTTTTCGAGGTAGGGTCTCACTCTGGCTCAGGCTGACCTGGAATTCACTATGTAGTCTCAGGGTGGCCTCGAACTCTCGGCAGTTCTCCTACCTTTGCCTCCCAAGTGCTGGGATTAAAGGCGTGCGCCACCACGCCTGGCTTCCACCACCCATTCTTGTTTGAGCAGGGGTCTCTTACTGATGCCAGAGCTTGGTGCTTTTGCAAGCCCAGGCAATTCCCTGGTCTCTGCTCCCCTTTGCAGAACTGGGGTTGTGGGCATGTGTGACCATGCCCAAGCATTTATGTGAGTTCTGGAGATGCAAACTGGGCAGCCTTAACCGCTAAGCCATCTCTCCAGTCCTTACAATTATGTATATACATTTAAAAATATATTTCATTTAATTATTTATTTGAGAGAGAGAAAGAGGCAGAGAGAGAGAGAGAAATGGGCACACCAGGGCCTCCAGCCACTGCAGACAATCTCCACACGCATGCACCCCCTTGTACATCTGGTTTATGTGGGTCCTAGAGAATCAAACCAGGATCCTTTGGCTTTGCAGGCAAATGGCTTAACCGCTAAGCCATCTCTCCAGCCCTACAATTATATTTTTAATTACCTATTACAAAGTAATAGGTATGGGCAAGGATGGGCAAGATTTCTGGGACCCAAGTCCAAAGGGTCAAGACACCAGTTGAGAGTGAGGGCCAGAGGGGTCAGCTGTGGTTGCCCAGAACCAAGAACACTGATGAGGGAGACAAGGGCTCTGGGAGGAAGACCCAGAGGCAGAGGGAGCAAAGTCAAAGGGTCTCAAGAGGGAGGACATTGAGGCAAAGGAGTACCATCTGGAGGCTTCACCTATTTCACAGCCTAGGGTAAAGAAAACATGGCTGGGCTGGAGACACAGGCCAGGAAGGGTCCTCCCACTACCCATAGGACCACCCCCTGCCACATCCCAGGTAGGGTCCCAAGGCTTTCACTCGAACAGAAGGGCCCTGAGGCCTCAGGGGAGCAGGAATGAGGCAGTCACCATGCAGGGTGCTGCCACCCATCTCCTGCTGTCCCAGAAATGAGGCACTGGCTACAAATATCCAGTAATCGCAAAGTGCAGTTTTCTGTGGTCTTCCTGATTCTTCCAAAACTATGCTTTTTCATAGAACCATAAATATGATGTAGTGACTACTGTAGAAAATGTGGGAAGTCCACACAGTAGAGATAAGAGAACCACGCGCTGCAGCCACTGGGTCGTGTGGGTGAGGACCCTGAAGGCTGTGTCCCCTTCCTCCCACAGCCTTTCTGTGCTGAAACCATGGGTTCTATGACACATGGTCTCCTCTGCTTCCCTGGCTTAGCATAGCGTAAGTATTTACCAGTGTCTTTATTTCTTCCTAAAACCCATCTAAATAGCTAGATTACAGAGTCTAAACAGCTACATCACAGAGTCTAAATAGCTGCATTACAGAGCCTTTCAGCTGCTTTTTCTGCATTTCTTGATCATGGCTGCAGTGCATGCCTTCTCTCATCGCCTCTGCCTGCATTCCAAGTTTTTAAAATATTTTATTTATTTATTTATTTATTTGAGAGAGAGAGAGAGAGAGAGGAAGAGGCAGAGAGAATGGGCACACCAGGGCCTCCAGCTACTGCAAATGAACTCCAGACACATACACCCCCTTGTGCATCTGGTTTATGTGGGTCCTGGGGACTGGAACTGGGGTCCTTAGGCTTCATAGGCAAATGCCTTAACCACTAAGTCATTTCCTCAGCCTCCATATTCTAATTTTTTTTTTCTTTTGGTTTTTTTGAGGTAGGGTTTCACTCTGGTCTAGGCTGACCTGGAATTAACTATGTAGTCTCAGGGTGGCCTTGAACTCACAGCAATCCTCCTACCTCTGCCTCTCAAATGCTGGGATTAAAGGCATGCGCCACCACGCCCAGCCATATTCTAATTTTTAACTGAGGTTAATTTCCAGAAATGGAGTTATTGGGTAAAAGTGCATCTGTGATGTGGGTATTGATACCTGATGCCAAGCAGTTTTACAGAGAAAGTGTGCCATTTCTCTCCCAGTAGTAATGATACAAGTGCCAAATTTTTAAAAAAAAATTTTATTTGAGAGTGGCAGACAGAGAAAGAGGCAGAGAGAGAGAGAGAGAGAATGGGTGCACCAGGGCCTCCAGCCACTGCAAATGAACTCCAGATGCATACACCACCTTGTGCATCTGGCTTACATAGGTAACTGGGGAATCAAGCCTCGAACCAGGGTCCTTAGGCTTCACAGGCAAGTGCTTAACCACTAAGCCATCTCTCCAGCCCCGCAAGTGCCAACTTTTATTCTTATGCATGTGTATGTATATGTGTGTGGTGTACGCATGTGTGTGTACAGGCATGTGTACAGATGTGCATACCCCACATACACACGCAGAAGCCAGAAGGGAATGTCAGGTAACCCTTCACCACTTATCTGCATATATCCTTGAGAACAAGTCTCTTCTCTGAACCCAGAGCTGCTGTTCTCACGAGCCCCAGTCCTTCTCTGATCCACACAAGCCTGGGGTGAGGGGCACGTGTGGTCACACCCAGCAGCTGGGGTCACGATTCCTCTTAGGCTCTTGTGCTTGTGCAGCAAACACTCGCACCTGTTGAGCCACCTCCGCAGTTCCCAAGGACCAGGTTTTCCCAGACCCTCACCTGCGTGGACAGGTCTCGTTTTTTTAAGATAAGCCTTTTTATAAACATAGGGTCTCCCTATATAGTCTAGATTGGCCTTGAACTTGTGATCCTCTTGCCTCTGCCGTTTAGTGTTGGGATTAGTGTCACCACAATGTCTGGGTTGGTTGGTGGTTTGTTTTCCACATAAATGAGGCTAAGCTTCCTTCAGATGTTCATTAATCATGGCTGTTTCCAACCACTCCATAGGGCCTCTCTGATTTGCACGCCTAAACTCCATCCTGCCAGGCTGCTCAGGTCAGCCCCAAGTGGGTCATCTGGGGGTGGGTCTCCTGCTCTGACTGCTAGGGTGCCTGAGGATGGAATACCACTCCCCCGCCCTGCCGCCCCAAGCAGTGGTGGAAGCTGCTGAAGCCACCAGGCTGTGGGGGAGAGGTGGGAAGGAACACTGGACCAGGAGCAGTGAGCCAAAACTCAAGCGGCTCCTCCTTCATGTTTCTGGAGGGTTCGGACACTGGTGGCTTCCTCTAGAGTTCATAGGTCATGAAATACACACTTTGTGAGCAGCATGTGAGTGGCTGCCAGGGATGAGAAGACCTAAACTATGGGCACCCACTCTGCCAGGCCCTGAACCTCTCTTAGTTAGACCTGCCCAGTCACTTGGGGTGGGGCTGTGTACAGATTTCAGGGTGAGGAGACCAAGGCATGATCAGGTCTGCTGAGGTCCCTGCAGATAAGTGCTGGAGCTGAGCCTTGGGCCCAGGCCTGGACGCTCCATAGGAAGGACGGCTGGGGCTGGCAGAGAGACTACAACCTCAGTGTGTTCCCAGAGGAAGAGACTCACGGTGGGCATCGGTGAGCACCCTGTCTTGTCAAGGAGTCAACAACTACCATGCGGTCCAGAGCCATAACTTGGGACTGGGAGATTTGGGAAACTCCCATCGTAGTACTCTGGAACATTCCAAGCTGAGTTTGCTGAGGGCCCAGAATAGCAAGTCCTAGCCAAAAAAGGATAATTATTCAGTTACATGAGAACTGAAAATGAGGGCGTTCAAGCCAGAGCATTCTCCATGACTATTTTGGGTCCCTCAGTCAGCACTACGTTCTTCCAGCAGAACACCTCCCTCCAAGGGGAATTCTTTTATCTCCTTGCTAACAGAGTGAGTGCACGGCAGCTTCTGAGCGTGTCAGCTGTCGCTTCTGTATAAATAAACAGGATGAAATGGACAGCCATCCGCACGCTAGAGGTATTTTTAGACATGGTGGCTTCAATCTAGGATAACCTGTCAAGGAGAGAGTACTTGGTCCAAGAGCAGCTGGCCGCAGGCTCGCCTCGCCTGGCCTTGGAGTGGAGTCCATGGTAACCTGGCTTCCAGAGCCAGGAGCTCCTTCTGGTTCTGGTCAGCAGGCCCGCAGAAGGCACCTCCTGCCAAAGACGTCCAGCTGTGCTCCTCAGGTCACAGAGGATAGTGTTTAGGGTCATCCGTCACCAAAACAGTAGGTGGGGGCAGGACAGTCAACTGGCTCGTATTCTGTTAGCCCCACAGTTGACCAACGCTTCAGGACCTGACATGTTTAATGCTTGCTGTGTTTGAGGTACTCGACATGCATTAATTTGGTTTTTCCTCAAGATGAGATCCAGCCTGTTCCAACTTCCTGTGGCTTTTCCCACTTATGTTTTCTTTTCTTTTTTTTTTTCATTTGTTTATGAGAGATAGAGGAAGAGGGAGAGGGAGTGGGAGCACCAGGGCCTCTAGCCACAGCAAATGAACTCCAGATGCATGCGCCACCTTGTGTATCTGGCTTAGGCGGATTCTGGGGAAACAAACCTGGGTCATTAAGCTTGTCAGGCAAAAGCCTTAACCACTAAGCCATCTCTTCACCCCTGCCCCTACTTCTGTTTTCTAACTGAGGCATGAGTCCTTGCTTTCTTGGGAAGATCGCAGTGCCAGTGAGCTTTGGGGCGGGTCACTAACCCTCTGCTATCCACCACCCTCTCCCTCCCTGTGTCTCATCCCTGAGGCCTCTGCCCTGGGCAGGGTCGGTAGTGACTTCGAGGCAGATGGGACAGCAAGCGTGGCTTAGTGATTTAGAGGCTCCATGACAGGCTGGGTGGAGGGCTGCTTTGATGCTGTGAAGCCCCACTCACCCCTCTGAGCCTCTTTACATGCTCTGAGGGTCTTCTCATTAGTAATGTGTGGCTTTTATGCTGTGATTAAGAAAAAGCATCTCTCATTCAGTATCATACAATTTGGGGATTTTCACTTCTTTGTGTGAATTCAAACCCTTCCTAGTATATTCTTTTGACTAAAGAACTTTCTTTAACCTTCCTCATAGCACAGGCCTGCTTCCTTAATTGTCATAATTTCATGTATTTGAAAAGTGTTTTGTTGACTATAGGCTCTGGTGGCTTGGTTCAGATGTCCCCCACAGACTTATGTGCTTTGTATACTGGATCCTCAGCTGGCAATTTGAGGGATGGAGTCTTGCTGGAGGAGGTGTGTTGTTCAGGGCAGGCTTAGGGATGTCGTAGCCAGCTCCCCCTTGCCAGAGTCCAGCTCACTCTCCTGCTGCTCTTGTCGCCCTGCTGTGGCAGAGGTGACATCCAGCCTCTGCTCGTGCCACGCTGTCCCTGCCATCACGGAGCTTCCCCTCAAGACTGTGAGCCAAAATTGATCTTTCCCTCCATCCGCTGCTGTTGGTCAGGTGCTCTATTCCAGCAATGCGAGGTGACTACAAGGACTCTGGGCTCCTGGGCTGTGACTCCTCCAGCCCAGTTCCTTCGAGATGTCTTCTGGCTTGTCTCATTTCTGACAAGAAGCCGGCTGTGGCCTGTATGTCTGACAGGACTTGGAGGATTTGCTCTTTCTCAGTCTTTCAGGGTTTGGCTTCCACATGCGCATGGCTCTTTGTGGCTGTTGCTCTGGGGGTTTTGTCTTAGGTAGGCCTCTCTGAACTCCTGGGTTTGTGATTTGATGTCTTTCTTTAGTTTACAGAAAGTCTCAACCATTATCTCACCAGATACTTGCTCTGCTCTGTTCCCTTCCCAGCTCTGGGACTGAGTTACAAGTTAAGCTGGTATGATGGATGCTGTGTATGGCAGTGTTATGTTAACACAGCCCTGCGATGCTCTGTGATGGTCTCCCCCACACAGGCATGTGTCCTGTCCTTCAGTTTCTCCAACGCCTTCCTCAGCAGTGAAGTCTGCTGATGAACAGCCCAGCAGTTCTTCCTGACTCCCCTTCCTTCTCCTTTTCCTCCTTTCCCCTTCTCTTCCTCTTCTTCCTTTTTAAAACAGTGCCTCACTATGCAGCCTAAGCCAACTTCAGATTCACAGTTCTCCTGAGTGCTGGGATTACAGACCTGCAACACCACACCTAGAACTTCTAGATTCTCCAGACCTGTGCACCACACCTAGACCTTGTACACATTACAGCCCTGTGCCACCACACCTAGACCTTGTACACATTACAGGCCTGTGCCACCACACCTAGACCTTGTACACATTACAGCCCTGTGCCACCACACCTAGACCTTGTACACATTACAGGCCTGTGCCACCACACCTAGACCTTGTACACATTACAGCCCTGTGCCACCACACCTAGACCTTGTACACATTACAGGCCTGTGCACCACACCTAGACCTTGTACACATTACAGCCCTATGCCACCACACCTAGACCTTGTACACATTACAGGCCTGTGCACCACACCTAGACCTTGTACACATTACAGACCTGTGCCACCACACCTAGACCTTGTACACATTACAGACCTGTGCACCACACCTAGACCTTGTACACATTACAGCCCTGTGCCACCACACCTAGACCTTGTACACATTACAGGCCTGTGCACCACACCTAGACCTTGTACACATTACAGGCCTGTGCCACCACACCTAGACCTTGTACACATTACAGACCTGTGCACCACACCTAGACCTTGTACACATTACAGGCCTATGCCACCACACCTAGACCTTGTACACATTACAGACCTGTGCACCACACCTAGACCTTGTACACATTACAGGCCTGTGCCACCACACCTAGACCTTGTACACATTACAGGCCTGTGCCACCACACCTAGACCTTGTACACATTACAGACCTGTGCACCACACCTAGACCTTGTACACATTACAGACCTGTGCACCACACCTAGACCTTGTACACATTACAGACCTGTGCCACCACACCTAGACCTTGTACACATTACAGGCCTGTGCACCACACCTAGACCTTGTACACATTACAGACCTGTGCACCACACCTAGACCTTGTACACATTACAGACCTGTGCCACCACACCTAGACCTTGTACACATTACAGGCCTGTGCCACCACACCTAGACCTTGTACACATTACAGGCCTGTGCACCACACCTAGACCTTGTACACATTACAGACCTGTGCACCACACCTAGACCTTACAGACCCTACACCACCACACCTAGACCTTGTACACATTACAGACCTGTGCACCACACCTAGACCTTGTACACACCACACACCTAGACCTGTGCACCTTGTACACATTACAGACCTGTGCACCACACCTAGACCTTGTACACATTACAGCCCTGTGCACCACACCTAGACCTTGTACACATTACAGACCTGTGCCACCACACCTAGACCTTGTACACATTACAGACCTGTGCACCACACCTAGACCTTGTACACATTACAGACCTGTGCACCACACCTAGACCTTGTACACATTACAGGCCTGTGCCACCACACCTAGACCTTGTGTACATTACATTACAGGCCTATGCCACCACACCCTAGACCTTGACCTTGTACATTACAGGCCTGTGCCACCACACCTAGACCTTGTACACATTACAGACCTGTGCACCACACCTAGACCTTGTACACATTACAGCCCTGTGCCCACACCTACCACACCCTAGACCTTGTACACATTACAGCCCTGTGCCACCACACACCTAGACCTTGTACACATTACAGACCTGTGCCACCACACCTAGACCTTGTACACATTACAGACCTGTGACCTGTGCCCCACACCTAGACCTTGTACACATTACAGGCCTGTGCCACCACACCTAGACCTTGTACACATTACAGCCCTGTGCCACCACACCTAGACCTTGTACACATTACAGGCCTGTGCCACCACACCTAGACCTTGTACACATTACAGACCTGTGCACCACACCTAGACCTTGTACACATTACAGGCCTGTGCCACCACACCTAGACCTTGTACACATTACAGGCCTGTGCCACCACACCTAGACCTTGTACACATTACAGACCTGTGCCACCACACCTAGACCTTGTACACATTACAGCCTGTGCCACCACACCCTTGTACACAGACCTTGTACACATTACAGACCTGTGCACCACACCTAGACCTTGTACACATTACAGGCCTGTGCCACCACACCTAGACCTTGTACACACACATTACAGACCTGTGCACCACACCTAGACCTTGTACACATTACAGAGCCTGTGCCACCACACCTAGACCTTGTACACATTACACCACACCTAGACCTTGGCCTATGCCACCACACCTAGACCTTGTACACATTACAGGCCTACAGACCTGCCACCACACCTAGACCTTGTACACATTACAGACCTGTGCCACCACTCCTAGACCTTGTACACATTACAGACCTGTGCACCACACCTAGACCTTGTACACATTACAGACCTGTGCCACCACACCTAGACCTTGTATACATTACAGTGTGCACCACACCTAGACCTTGTACACATTACAGACCTGTGCACCACACCTAGACCTTGTACACATTACAGACCTGTGCACCACACCTAGACCTTGTACACATTACAGACCTGTGCACCACACCTAGACCTTGTACACATTACAGACCTGTGCACCACACCTAGACCTTGCACCCACACCTAGACCTTGTACACATTACAGGCCTGTGCACCACACCTAGACCTTGTACACATTACAGACCTGTGCACCACACCTAGACCTTGTACACATTACAGGCCTGTGCCACCACACCAAGACCTTGTGTGCACACACCTTACAGGCCAGACCTGTGCCACCACACCTAGACCTTGTACACATTACAGGCCTGTGCCACCACACCTAGACCTTGTGCACACATTACAGGCCTGACCTGCCACCACACCTAGACCTTGTACACATTACAGACCTGTGCACCACACCTAGACCTTGTACACATTACAGGCCTGTGCCACCACACCTAGACCTTGTACACATTACAGACCTGTGCCACCACACCTAGACCTTGTACACATTACAGACCTGTGCCACCACACCTAGACCTTGTACACATTACAGGCCTGTGCCACCACACCTAGACCTTGTACACATTACAGACCTGTTGTACACATTACAGACCTGTGCACCACACCTAGACCTTGTACACATTACAGACCTGTGCACCACACCTAGACCTTGTACACATTACAGACCTGTGCCACCACACCTAGACCTTGTACACATTACAGACCTGTGCACCACACCTAGACCTTGTACACAGACCTTACAGGCCTGTGCCTGTGCACCACACCTAGACCTTGTACACATTACAGACCTGTGCCACCACACCTAGACCTTGTACACATTACAGACCTGTGCACCACACCTAGACCTTGTACACATTACAGACCTGTGCCCACCACACTACCTTGTACACATTACAGACCTGTGCACCACACCTAGACCTTGTACACATTACAGACCTGTGCCACCCTAGACCTTTGTACCAGACCTGTGCACACCTAGACCTTGTACACATTACAGACCTGTGCCACCACACCTAGACCTTGTACACATTACAGACCTGTGCACCACACCTAGACCTTGTACACATTACAGACCTGTGCACCACACCTAGACCTTGTACACATTACAGACCTGTGCACCACACCTGACCTTGTACACATTACAGACCTGTGCACCACACCTGACCTTGTACACATTACAGACCTGTGCCACCACACCTAGACCTTTGTACACATTACAGACCTGTGCCACCACACCTAGACTTGTACACATTACAGCCCTGTGCCACCACACCTAGACCTTGTACACATTACAGACCTGTGCACCACACCTAGACCTTGTACACATTACAGACCTGTGCCACCACACCTAGACCTTTGTACACATTACAGACCTGTGCCACCACACCTTAGAGACCTTGTACACATTACAGACCTGTGCCACCACACCTAGACCTTGTACACATTACAGACCTGTGCCACACACCTTGTACCTAGACCCTTGTACACATTACAGACCTGTGCCACCACACCTAGACCTTGTACACATTACAGACCTGTGCCACCACACCTAGACCTTGTACACATTACAGACCTGACCTGCACCACACCTAGACCTTGTACACAGACCTTACAGACCTGTGCACACCACACTAGACCACCACACCTAGACCTTGTACACATTACAGGCCTGGCCACACCTGACCTTGCCACATTACAGGCCTGTGCCCACACCTAGACCTTGTACACATTACAGGCCTGTGCCACCACACCTGTACACATTACAGACCTGTGCCACCACACCTAGACCTTGTACACATTACAGACCTGTGCACCACACCTAGACCTTGTACACATTACAGACCTGTGCCACCACACCTAGACCTTGTACACATTACAGACCTGTGCCACCACACCTAGACCTTGTACACATTACAGACCTGTGCCACCACACCTAGACCTTGTACACATTACAGACCTGTGCCACCACACCCTAGACCTTGTACAGACCTGTGCATTACAGACCTGTGACCTGTGCCACACACCTAGACCTTGTAGACCTTTGTACACATTACAGACCTGTGCCACCACACCTAGACCTTGTACACATTACAGACCTGTGCCACCACACACTAGACCTTGTACACATTACAGACCTGTGCCACCACACCTAGACCTTACAGACCTGTGCCACCACACCTAGACCTTGTACACATTACAGACCTGTGCCACCACACCTAGACCTTGTACACATTACAGTGCCTGACCTGTGTACACCTGTGCACCACACACCTTACAGACCTGTGCACCACACCTAGACCTTGTACACATTACAGACCTGTGCACCACACCTAGACCTTGTACACATTACAGACCTGTGCACCACACCTAGACCTTGTACACATTACAGACCTGTGCCACCACACCTAGACCTTGTACACATTACAGCCCTGTGCCACCACACCTAGACCTTGTACACATTACAGACCTGTGCCACCACACCTAGACCTTGTACACATTACAGACCTGTGCACCACACCTAGACCTTGTACACATTACAGACCTGTGCCACCACACCTAGACCTTGTACACATTAGACCTGTACACACACCTTTGTACACATTACAGACCTGTGCACCACACCTAGACCTTGTACACATTACAGACCTGTGCACCACACCTAGACCTTGACCTTGTGCACATTACAGACCTGTGCACCACACCCTTGACCTTGTGTGCACCACACCTAGACATTACAGACCTGTGCCACCACACCTAGACCTTGTACACATTACAGACCTGTGCCACCACCACACCTAGACCTTGTACACATTACAGGCCTGACCTTGCCACCTGTGCACCACACCTAGACCTTGTACACATTACAGACCTGTGCCACCACACCTAGACCTTGTACACATTACAGACCTGTGCACCACACCTAGACCTTGTACACATTACAGGCCTGTGCACCACACCTAGACCTTGTACACATTACAGCCCTGTGCCACCACACCTAGACCTTGTACACATTACAGCCCTGTGCACCACACCTAGACCTTGTACACATTACAGACCTGTGCCTTGTACCACCTGTGCACACCTAGACCTTGTACACATTACAGACCTGTGCCACCACACCTAGACCTTGTACACATTACAGACCTGTGCCACCACACCTAGACCTTGTACACATTACAGACCTGTGCACCACACCTAGACCTTGTACACATTACAGACCTGTGCTAGACCTTGTACACATTATAGACCTGTGCACCACACCTAGACCTTGTACACATTACAGACCTGTGCACCACACCTAGACCTTGTACACATTACAGACCTGTGCCACCACACCTAGACCTTGTACACAGACCTTACAGACCTGTGCCACCACACCTAGACCTTGCCACCACACCTAGACCTTGTACACATTACAGGCCTGTGCCACCACACCACACCTAGACCTTGTACACACATTACAGGCCTGTGCCACCACACCTAGACCTTGTACCTTGTACATTACAGACCTGTGCACCACACCTAGACCTTGTACACATTACAGACCTGTGCACCACACCTAGACCTTGTACACATTACAGACCCTGCACCACACCTAGACCTTGTACACCCTGTGCACACCCTAGACCTTGTACACACCTTACAGGCCTGTTGCACACCACACCTAGACCTTGTACACATGACCTGTGCCACCATTACAGACCTGTGCCACCACACCTAGACCTTGTACACATTACAGACCTGTGCCACCACACCTAGACCTTTGTACACATTACAGACCTGTGCACCACACCTAGACCTTGTACACATTACAGACCTGTGCACCACACCCTAGACCTTGTACACATTACAGACCTGTGCACCACACCTAGACCTTGACCTACACATTACAGACCTGTGCACCACACCTAGACCTTGTACACATTACAGACCTGTGTACCACCACAGACCTGTGCACCACCCTGTGCCAGACCTTGTACACATTACAGACCTGTGCCACCACAGACCTGTGCCACCACCTAGACCTTGTACACATTACAGACCTGTGCCCACACCTACACCTAGATCTTGTACATTACAGACCTTACAGACCTGTGCCACCACACCTAGACCTTGTACACATTACAGGCCTGTGCCACACCTACACCTTAGACCTTGTACACATTACAGACCTGTGCCACCACACCTAGACCTTGTACACATTACAGCCCTGTGCCACCACACCTACCCTTGTACACATTACAGACCTGTGCACCACACCTAGACCTTGTACCTGTGCACACACCTTACAGACCTGTTGCACCACACCTAGACCTTGTACACACCTTACAGCCCTTACAGCCCTGTGCCACCACACCTAGACCTTGTACACATTACAGCCCTGTGCCACCACACCTAGACCTTGTACACATTACAGGCCTGTGCCACCACACCTAGACCTTGTACACATTACAGGCCTGTGCCACCACACCTAGACCTTGTACACATTACAGACCTGTGCACCACACCTAGACCTTGTACACATTACAGACCTGTGCACCACACCTAGACCTTGTACACATTACAGACCTGTGCACCACACCTAGACCTTGTACACATTACAGACCTGTGCACCACACCTAGACCTTGTACACATTACAGGCCTGTGCCACCACACCTAGACCTTGTACACATTACAGACCTGTGCCACCACACCTAGACCTTGTACACATTACAGGCCTGTGCACCACACCTGACCTTGTACACCTGTGCCACACACCTAGACCTTGTACACATTACAGACCTGTGCACCACACCTAGACCTTGTACACAGACCTTACAGACCTGTGCACCACACCTAGACCTTGTACACATTACAGACCTGTGCACCACACCTAGACCTTGTACACATTACAGACCTGTGCACCACACCTAGACCTTGTACACATTACAGACCTGTGCACCACACCTAGACCTTGTACACATTACAGCCCTATGCACCACACCTAGACCTTGTACACATTACAGCCCTGTGCCACCACACATTACAGGCCTGTGCCACCACACCTAGACCTTGTACACATTACAGACCTGTGCCACCACACCTAGACCTTGTACACATTACAGGCCTGTGCCACCACACCTAGACCTTGTACACATTACAGACCTGTGCCACCACACCTAGACCTTGTACACATTACAGGCCTGTGCACCACACCTAGACCTTGTACTCATTACAGACCTGTGCACCACACCTAGACCTTGTACACATTACAGACCTGTGCACCACACCTAGACCTTGTACACATTACAGACCTGTCCCACCACTCCTAGACCTTGTACACATTACAGGCTTGTGCACCACACCTAGACCTTGTACACATTACAGGCTTGTGCCACCACACCTAGACCTTGTACACATTACAGGCTTGTGCCACCACACCTAGACCTTGTACACATTACAGACCTGTGCCACCACACCTAGACCTTGTACACATTACAGGCCTGTGCACCACACCTAGACCTTGTACACATTACAGGCTTGTGCCACCACACCTAGACCTTGTACACATTACAGGCTTATGCCACCATACCTACAACTTTTAGACATTCTAATAGTTTCCATCTCTGCTAAAATTCTCCATCACTTCATACATAATATCTATCTCTCTTTCTAGACCTTGTATCACACTGATTATTTTCAAAGCTGCGCTGGAGTGCTGGAGGCAGATGGCTCAGTTGTTAAAGAGCTTGCCATGCAAGCACCAGAACCTGAGTTTGAGCCCCAGAACCCATAAAATGCTGGGCATGGTGACACACATTCATAATCCCAGCACTGGGGAGGGGCAGAGACTGGAGGATCCCTGAGGTTTACTGGGCAGCTAGTCTAGTCTAATTAGTGAGCTCCAAGCCAATGAGAGACCCTGTCTCAAAAAAGGTGACTGGTGCCTCCACATGCACCCACACACAGACATGAACTTGCACACACACACACAAAATAACACAAAATAAAAAATTAAGTTTTTGCCTGTATTAATCTACCTTGCCTCACTATGTAGCACACATAAGACAAAATACTTAGGAAGAAAAGAGGATTTTTAAAAATTTTATTTATTTATTTATTTATGAGTGAGAGAGGGAGGGGAGAGTGAGAATGGGCACACCAGGGCCTCCAGGCACTGCAAACAAACTCCGGACACATGTGCTACCTAGTGCATCTGGCTTAACATACGTACTGGGAAATTGAGCCCAAGTCCTTAGGCTTTGCAGGCTAGTGCCTTAACCACTGGGCAATCTCTCCAGCCCCAAAAGAGGGTTATTTAGCCCACAGTGTCTGAGGCCATGATGCAGTTCCCATGGCAAATGGCTGTGGTTGAGTAAAATGAGGACCAGGTGATCTCATTGCCAGACAGGAAGCCTGGCTGGTGGGTGGGGCTTAGGTTCTCACACCTGTTCTACTCCCTGACCTGAGAACATCCCACCAGGATCCCCTCCTGGGGGTCAGTACCAGCTCCCAAGACTGCCACACTAGAGACCAGGGCTCCCGTACATGGGCCCTTGGGTGACAGACCGCATCCAGACCACAACCCTGTCTGATAGCTACAACATAGGTTGCCTCTTTTTGATATTCTTGCTTTCGAACAAAAAGCGTCCTAACTCCTGGGTACTGCACATCCTTGTGTGGAGAAGGAGAAAGCAAGGTACAAGAGTGTTTTATGTGGAAACGGACCATCTGCCTACGTGGGTCTCCAGCCAGTCTCATCAGGAGTAGGGCTGACTCAGAATGTGTTGTTGCTATGGTTACCTTCAGGGCCTTCTGGAGATGGGCTGCCATTGGCTGTGCTCAGAGAGGGACTTGGATACTGGAGGACAGTCCTTAGAGCAGCGCCAGCCTTTCATCATCCCCTTCCTGCTTGTGCAGCAGCATGGAGCCCCAGCACAGACCACCACTGCTTGCTGTTCTGTGCCAGAATGTTCCACTGGGGAAGGGGCAGGGTCCTGTGTCCCCATCCAGCCTCCATTTAGGCGAGCCTGTGTCTTCAGTGACAGTACCTGTGGCAGCTGCAGTCTGCCTCATGTCTGGGGTGGTCTGGAGCAGAGATTCCTACCCACCCTCATGCTAGGAGACCTGGGCTAGGTGGCGCAGGATCCAAGGCCTGCCACAGGAAGCTGGCGGCTGCTGCCACCACCACCGCTCCTCCTCCTCCCCCCCTCCTCCTCCCCTGAGAGAACTTGGTAAATGCCTGTTGCTCTGCGCCTGCTCCCTGCCCTCCCCCTTCTCCCCAGTGCCCAATAGAACCTTTCTCATGGGAAAGAGCTTTGCCAGGGTGTCGGAGTCCCAGCAATTCCAGACAGGCTCTTAGGCCCACGCTTGGTCACTGTCTGCTTTCTGCATGAAACCAGTTCCCTGCTTCCTCTGGGTCATCTCCTCGTCCCTCTGGAAATGCTGGTGGCCTGGTGCCTTGCAGCCAGCTCTCTGCCGGACCCCAGCACGTGTGACTTTGGAGTTTCTCTGGCACTTCTGTCTCTCAGAGGGAGCGGTGGTACTTCCCACCCTGGGCGGAAGCCGCAGTAATTCACCCTTTTCTGGGGATGAACCCAGACCTCCTGCGTGGGAGGCAAGCACTCTGCCAGCGAGGCACACCCCCAGCCTCATTCACCTTCCTTTCACAGAAGTTTCTCCTGGGATATATGTGGCATCCACCCTGACCACAAGACTTATGCCTGCCCCTGGCCTCATGACACGTCTCAGGCATGTGCATCCACATTGCACAATTCTCAGACCTGCTTACAGGTGGCATTCCTGGGCATCAGAATCAAGACCAAGGGGGCTCTGCATAGTTTTTCTGGATTTGAAAATCTAGTGTGAGACTTAATGACAGCTCTGACAGGGCACCTGCCACAGCCTGCCAGCCACTACACTTGAACTGGTAGTGGTGGTGGGGGGGCATGGAGGCAAAAGGGACTTGCTTTCCCTGTAAGAGTTGGGTACTCCACATGGAGCCGGGGCATATTGAGGGCCAATGCTGGCTATATGGCTGGCTGATGCCCACTTTGACCCCAGCGAAAGGGATTTGTACCCAGACAAGGAGGGGCCGAGCTACAGCCAGATCTGCTTGCTGAAGTCAGATGGTGAGTGGGGAGGTGAGAGGGTCCTACAGGCAGCCCTTGGAGCACTCATGTCCCAGCCCCCCAGCCAGCTCTGATCCCCTCTTATAAGGCCATGTGTCACATCACATAGTATCTGAGAGCAAATGAGGTCACATGCAGAATCCATTGATCCTGTGTTTGGCACACATGGGCATCTAGAGGATATTAGCAACACCAGCTGTCACCATGGAGAGGCTGACAATGACAGAGGACCACAGAGACTCCCATGACACCATCACTTCCTGAGAGCAGCCCTCGCCCTCAGCCCCCTTATAAGGGCCTCTTCCAGAGTCCCATGACCATCCATCACGTAAGAGGCCTGGGCAGTGTGGGTGGGTCGGGAGGCAGAGTCCATGTGACTGGTCTCACATGGCGCCAGTGCTGTCCCCAAGCGTTTGTTTCCTCCCCTCCACAAGGGCTCTTGATTCCCACATCTCGGTCTGGAAGGTGGACAGGAAAGGCCTCAAGGGCAGGATTCACTTGGGAACGGTCCTGCTTTGTTTAAAAGGGAGGCCACAGCCTCAGGCTGCCCAGAAGCAGCCTCAGCACTGACTGTTTCTCTGGGGAGCCCTGCCTGCCCACCTCAGAGCCAAGTGCCCTGGGGATAGGAGTGGTGAGCAGAAAGCCAGGCTGGAATGAGCTTGCTTGTGGTAGATCTGGGGCTGGGGAGCCTGTCTCTGGCAGAGCTGTCCCAATAAAGGTAGAGCCCTTCCTGCACTGTACCATATGCAGCCCGGCCACCATGCCCATGGGGTCACAAGCAGCACAGAGCACAACACACACACACAGTCCCTTCCCTCCAGCCTGGCTGATAGCAGGTGAAGGCCACACCTACGGACAAAAGCACTTGTGGCAAAGGCTCTGGGATAGGGTAGGGAGCACAGAGTACATAGAGAACAACATGGTCTCTCACACACAGGTCACAGAGTCACATGCATACAGTCACCCAAGAGAAAGTGTCACAGACACAGGAGCACACAGTCACACTGAAAATAACAGTCTCTGAGGGTCACACATGGTATTACTCATACTTATAATATCACAGATACACGCACATACACACACCCTGGAAATCGCAGCCTTCCACTCTCTCATGACAATCAGCTGTATTCTGGGCTACGCTGGGGTCATGGAACCCACTGCTCTCCTGTGGATGGTGCAGATACTTTTCCTGAATAGGCTGGGCTTCCTGCAGAGTCCCTCAAGTCCTGGTCCACAGCCTCTGTTTCCCTTGCTGGGAACCTGGCTGAAAGAGTAGCTTAGTGAGCTACTGTCACCACTGCACGTGGGTGACCCGCTCAGCAAGGACTTTAGCAGACTAATGACAGAAGGATCATGAGTGGGCACAGAGCCCACCAGCTAAATCCCTATTCTCACAGCCCAAAGGTACAGGGTTCTTGGTGCCTGACCCTCTGATGGCAGGACTGGCAGTTTGCAGGACATCTAGTTGTGCCCACGAGTTATCCAGAACCCTCAGGCCACTGCCTGGTCTTCCAAGGAGGCTTTGCTGCTGAGGGGACAGAGCTGGGTCCCAGCCAAGTCCCCTGATGGCCCCTTTTCATACCCACAGGAGCTACGGGGAGGTCACTGACTGCACCAAGCACGTGGCCAAAAAGATTGGCTGCTTCTGGCCCAACCCCGAGGTGGACAAATTCTTCATCTCCATCCACCACCACTACTTCAAAAACTGCCCCATCTCCGGCAGAGCTGTGCGAGACCCACCCAACGGCGTCCTCTGCCCTTTCATCATGCTCCCCATCACGGTCACGGTGGTGGCGACGGCGATGGTGGTCTGGAGGAGCAAGCGTGCAGACACCATCGTGTAGGTGGACTGGGCGCTGGGAGGCTGGGGCGGCCTGGGGTGCATGGGCCTGGCTGGGCAGCTGCATTAGGGGCCAGATCAAGGCAGGTCCTGCATCACACCTTGCTCTAACCAAGAAGAGCTATCAGGCTCTGAGTAGTCAGGGCTCACATTCAGCTGAATACACCCTGGCTGCAGGTGGAGGCCCTAGGAGGAAAGCAGGCCCATGACTGCTCACCTTGGGAAGTCTGGGGATCTCTGGCATGCTTATCACCACTGTAGACATTCTAGCGTCCCCCACTGCTTACTCTGTAGATGTGTTTGTACGTGTATCTACCCCATAGATGTGTTTGTAGGTGTAGATGTGTTTGTGATTAAAAGGATGTTATTGAACTTGGGAAGTGTTCTGATTTCTGGGTAGAAATAATCCGTCACTGGGAGAAGGGCAGGAGAAACACAAAGGGCTCCTCCATCAGGCGGTTCCTGGCAGGGTCTCTGACAGGGACGATGTTCGGTCAGGAGTCCTGTGTGTGCACTCAGGTGATCCCACCTGATTCCAGTGCCTTTGTGCCCTACAGTCCCTGCTTCTAGTACTTGCAAAGAGTCCCAAGTACAAGAATAGCAAATGTGCATGGCATGTGGCAGAATGGAATGACACACAGGTGCATATAACACAACAGCCTCAGGGCAGGCGCCACTCCTGTCTCCGCTTGACAGAGGAGAAAAGGAAAGCTAAGTCGTTGTAAGAGATACTTTAGTTGCACCAAATTCCCTGGCACACAGGACAGGCAAAGGCCAAAAGGAGCCAGTGATACGACATTGATGGATTTAATTGTAAAACAGTTGAACCAGACATGATGGTGTGCATTGATATCCCCAGACATGATGGTGTGCATTGATATCCCCAGACATGATGGTGTGCATTGATATCCCCAGCACCTGAAAGGTTGAGGTACGAGAATTGTTACATTGGAAAACCCTGCTTCCAAAAGACAGAGAAAAGAAGGAAGGGAACAAAGTAAGAGATTATTTGTGTCCCAAATTGGAGAAATGCTTCTTCCAGAATTTTGTCATGGAAATTGGTGGGGGTAGGGGTGAAGGAGGAATAAGGACAGGAGACTTTTGGACATCACAGAATCCAAACACCAGCAAAACTAGGGTTCATCAAGCTTGGGAGATGAATTTGGCCAGAGTGCCATTGTTCCCAAAACTGTCTCAGTGAGCTCCTAGGGTTTGCTATAAGTCAAGATGGGCTGTGGATTAAGAGATTTAAATCCAGACTGTCCCTGCTCAGACTCAGCTGAGCACTGGACAGATGTCACGAGCCTGAGACCTGCACACGTCATCCTCCAGAGAGCCCTGGGTTGCCAGGAATGAAGCCTGCCTGGGGTTCCTCAAGAAAGAACGTTGGTAGCGTCTTCCAGAGGAGAGTCAGAAGTATGCACCAAGTCTTAAATGTCCATTCCCAGTAATTTCCCTTCTAGGAATTCATCCCAAGGACATGATTAGAGACGTGCAAAGAGCCTGCAGGGACTCCAGCGGAAGAGAGGAGACACACTCTGTCCCCCTGAGAACTGCTCTGTGAGATTAGCTCCAGATGGCAGAAGGAGACTCCGATTCCTGAAATGACGTATGAGGGATGTTTTGCATGGTGTGGAGTACATTGGAAAAGACAGATTTTGAAACAGGAAATGGAGGTGACCGCAGGGTTGTGTGCGTGTACACACAGTCCCTGTCCCCAGGCCACCTCATGCAGGGGAAGATCACATAACACAACTCCTAGAAACGGAGACAACACACTCTGGTCCGGATCTGGATACTGTGTCCCAGTTGCTGGATGTCAGCTCCTGGTGATGGATGGCATGGCCAGACTCAGTCCTGACCGGGCCCCTCACAACTATGCATGTGTGGGGGAGACAACCAGCACAGGCCATCCACCTTATTCCAGGAATGGAGTTTGAGCTCCTGTACCAGCAGGCCCTGAGGCCTGGTGGGGAAGGGCGCAAGAGGGGAGAGACCAGGAGCCCCAAGCAAGCAGAAGCTGGAGATGCTGTTCTCTATGTGCTGAGCACAGGAAAGCCTAGCACAGCACTTTCCAAGCTATTTGGGGCAGAAAACTTGGACCTGATTGTTTTCTTTGCAAGTGACTTACTGAGATGGGCCATGAGGTTGCTGGCTTTACTCTGGCTACACACATATTAGAGAGGGGCAGATTAGCTGAACAATCTACAAATTCCCGCTCCTCTTCAACCCTACCCCAGTTGTACCTACTGGGCCTGAGGAGCACCCACAGGATGCCCACACACATCTGCACCAGGCAAACACAATGGCGAGAGGATGGGAAGCTTGCTCTCTGACTGTTCCTGGAGTTGGAGTGGGAGGCGGGCAGGCAGGGGTACCTAGAGGTCAATGTCAAGGGCAGGCAGCAACTGCTTTTCATGTTCATTGCAGCCTGTCGCAAAGACCCTTGCCCACCACACCCAAGGCATGCAAGGATACTGTTCAGATCCTCACTCTGCCATCCTCTTCTGATTAGAGAGTCCAAGTTTAAAAAAAAAAAAAGGTGGGCTGGAGAGATGGCTTAGTGCTTTGCCTGCGAAGCCTAAGGACCCATGTTCTACTCTCCGGATCCCACGTAAGCCAGACACACAAAGGTGAGGCACATGCAAGGTCACACATGCCCACTAGGTGGCGCAAGCATCTGGAGTTTGATTGCAGTGGCTGAGGCCCTGATGCACCAATTCATTCTCATTCTCTCTCTCTCTCTCTCTCTCTCTTTCTCTCTCTCTCTAAACTGAAAAAAAAAGTTGAGTGGCTGAGGAGATGGTTTGGTGAATAAAATGCCAGATGAGCAGGAAGACCTGAGTTCAGATGCCCGGCTCCAGGGCTGGGAAGGTGGGGACAGGCGACCCCTGAGTAGGGCTCACTAGCTAGCTAGTCTAGCCAACTCACTGAGGTCTAGATTCAACAAGAGACTCTGTCTCAAAGAATAAGGTGGGGAGTGACTGAAAAAGAATCCCAGTGTTGACCTCTGGCCTCCATATTGCATGCACACCCGCATCCTCACAGCATGTGAACACGCATACACACGTGAAAACAAGCTGAAGTGTACAGCTGATGGCACCAAACTGCCTGGGTTCAAATCAGATGGTGAGGCCAGCCTGCTGCCCCTTTGGGCCTCAGTCTCTTCACCGGCCAAGGGATGACGGTAGAACACAGGGACTTTGAGAGTGTGTGGAGAGTGCCCCTGGCATTGTGTCCGCACATCACAGACACTGCTAATCGGGGCCATGGGGATTCAAAGTCACAGAAGGGCTTCCAACCCGGCCGCAGCGGGTGGGCGCATGCTCCCACTGGGGGATATCTTTCAGCTCGCAGCCCAGCAGGTGAGCAGAGATCATGAGAGCTGGCAACAGTAGCAACTACCGCAGGGGTGGCTTGGAGGGCTTCCCTCCTTGCATTCTGCCCGGGGAAGACCTGCAATAATCCCCGGGGCTGCATAATAGACCCCACAGCCCAAAACAGGGAACTTACTTCTTGACTCTCCAAGCCAGTAGTCTGAGGGTGTCTGTCCTGGGCTGCAGGCAGCAGTCATGCTGAATGAGAGTGTACCCAGTGACCCCGCCCAGCCCTCAGTGCCCCTCGAAAGACCCTTCCTCTACACAGGAGTTGGCGGTGTGGGGGAGCCTGATGGGACCCCAGCATATGACTGGGGGACACATGACCTGTCTGTGGCAGGAGCGCACCTCCAGCTGGCTCAGTGCAGCCACTTGAAGCTGGTCTGCAACCTGTGTCTAGTTCACCGTGAAAACAAGTAGAAAACAACACTGTGGACAGAAGTGCTAGAGGGATGAAGGAGGGAGCAAAAGCCTGCTGCTCGTCAAAGTCCATCGCGCACGTTGTCAGGCAATGAGGCTCAATTAAGAAAAGTGGGTGGATGGGAGTGTCAGGGAAGACTCCTCGGAAGATTCCAGAGCCTGTGTTCCTAGCTTTTTATCTTGTCTTGTAGACGGCTCTCCTCTTTCCATCTCATGTTCCTGACAGGGTAGTGTTTTTCTTCTTTTGTAAAATATATATAAAATATATAAAAAATATATAAAATATATATAAAAAATATATATATATATATATATATATAAAAATATATAAAATATATATATTTGAGAGAGAGAGAGGCACAAAGAAAAAGAGGGAGGGAAAGGGAGAGGGAGAGAATGAGCATGCTAGGGCCTCCAGCCACTATAAACGAACTCTAGATGCATGTACCACCTTGTGCATCTGGCTTACATGGGTCCTAGGGAATCATACCTGGATCCTTAGGGTTCACAAGCAAGTGCCTTAACTGCTAAGCCGTCTCGCCATGTTTCTCTTGATTTTTTTTTTTCCTCCTCATCCTCATCCTTGTTCCCGAAAAGGAAACAGAAATGAGAGCTAAGGAAAGAGGAAGAGAGAGATATTTTTCTTGAGTTAACTGAGTCAACTATTGGGACAACAGACAGCGGGGGGGTAGGGGTGTGGAGAATGTTCTGGAATGTGAGCAAGGCCTGCAGAATCAGGAAGGAGAGCAGGAGTGCTGCCCTAGGACAAGAGATGTCTGTCCATCCCACCCACAGTGGGCTAGGCCGAAAGAAAAGGTACGGAACCTCCAGCAAGGGGCTACACACTTCATTTATGTCTGCTCTCCTGGACTTCCTCAACCCAGAGATCATGTCCATTTTGCAGGTAGGAAGACTGAGGCACAAAGAGGCGTAGCACATGCCCAAGCATCCCAGAGCATGGATGCTGGAGTCAGGATTTGAAGCCAAGTGTCTCTGGCCCAAGGCCAGAGTTCTCTCATGAATCTGTGCTGTTTGGTGCACAATCACAGAGAACAACTAGGGTTGGGGCTTGGCAGAGGGTGAAGATAAGGAGGCTGGCTGGCTCAGCTGGGTGTGCTAGAGGGGTCACAGTTGGGTGTTTGCAGCTCTGGGTACCAAAAGCCCAAGTGAGTCTCTATCTCAGGACCCATGTCTTTTCCTGCTCTGGCCCTAGCTCTCTTGGGGCCATTTCTGCTCTCCCACACCCTAACCACCCCCCATCCAGTACAGCAACCCTCAGGAGCCATCCCTTAGAGAAGACAGGACAGAGCCCAGCGCAGGAAGACGCTCTTGTCTTCAGTCTTCTTATTGGCCCACCAAGTTCAAGGACAGCTCTGAGTCTTCCGCGGGAGAAGAAATAGGGCCTGTTTCTTCCTCTGCCGCAGCATTGCAGCGAGGGAAGGATGTTTACAGGGCTCACCTGCGCTTGCTGGAGACGGTTCCCTGCTCTGCCTCCTGGACCCAGGAAGGCTAAAGAGCTCAGGCCCAAGCAAGACAAGCTGTGAGTAAACTTTGGGGTACGGTGAGAGAGGCATCTGGGCGTGTTCCTGCCTGGTTCCCAGACAAACATCACAATGTCATGTAGCACCCTAGGGCCCCCTTGCTGTCGTAGTATCCCCAGTCCCCCACCTAACCCAAGGAGTATACTTTCTTTTAAAAAGTACTTCCAAAATTGGTTCCAATGGATCCACAAGTTCCTGGTGATGGGCGTGGAGGGGCTGTTCTGGTGAATGCTTTTTCTTGTGGTTTTAAAAGAGACACAGGCTTTTGAGTTTTCTAGTCCTGGCCACGTGCAAGGTCACACGCAGCTGGATATGATTTTTCTGAATAGGACACGGGCCTGGCCCAGCTGCTTCTGGGCCGCCTTTCCCACCAGCATGTGCATGTGGAGAAAGGCTGGCTACAGAATGCTGTTTGAACACCTTGGGGCTCAACCCCGCTCAGTGAATGAAAACAGGGTGCAGACCAACCTGGAGAAGAGAGACACTGCAGCACCCTCGTCTATCCACTAGAGGCACTCATGAGCTAGAGGTGCCCCTAGGACTCCATGGGGATGTGAGCCATCAAAATCAGCTGTGTCCAGTGCCAGCCAGCAGCCAGCCCGTGGGGTCCTTCTCATTTGCTCTTCTCCTCCCTCTTTTTTCACCAACCTTTTCCTCATTTAATTGTTTAATACAATATATTACATGGAAGGAAGTCCAGATGTTTCAATATTTTTTTTCTCAGTTGAAAATTAATACCACTACCCAAGACAATTCATTTACTTAGTTACATATTTTGAAATGGGAGATAGTAAAAGTTATACATTATAAGTTACCACCATGAAACATTTCATGATTCAATGTTTCATATTTATAGATATTTAAATTTTCTGAATAAGGAAGTTCAAGACTATAAGTTCATCAAGAGGTTTAATCAGGGGCTAGAGAGATGGCTTAGTGGTTAAGGCACCTGCCTGCTAAGCCTAAGAACCCGGTTCCAATCTCCAGCGGTTCCAATCTCCAGGTCCCACGTTTAACCAGATGCAAAGTGACGCAAGGGCGCAATGCCGCACTTGCCCACAAGGGGGCGCACACATCTGGATTTCATTCACAGCAGCTGAGAGACTGCTGGCGTGCCCATTCTCTATCTGTCTCCCTCTCCCTCTCTGTCTCTCTCTGTGTCTCTCTCCAAAAAAAAAAAAAAACAAGAGGTTTAATCAGTACAAGCATATTGATGTTTAATACTGGCTCTATAACCTTGACATATTTGAACTGTTGATACAAATACTTTTACAAAACAATGATTTTCTTCAATGTCTTAATAAAATATATATTTTAATTATGATAAAATCTTCATTTCGGGAAACATCAACTGAGTGATTTATTACACCTCACGAAACACCAACACGGGTCTTTTGCTAACACCCGAAAGTGTACCTATCTATGCAGTGCGATGTCTCTTCCACCTTTCATTTTCTATGTCTTTTTGTTGTTGTTGTTCATTTTTCTAATTAAAGGCACAGTCACATGTACAACACAGAATAGTCAAAGAATTTCTGGTGCTTAAATCAATGTCTGGCACGTCAGAAAGATTTACTAAACCACTAATGGTCGTCAGCAAGTAAGTCAGCCGTAGTAGTTAAACAGTGTGTGAAAGGTACTGAGAAAGATTTAATAAACCCATTAACAGTCATTAGGAAACCGGCAGCCCATAGCTTGGTCCACTGTTAGACATCTAGCTGGCTACTCCATATTATCTTGCAAAATCCTGCTGTAAAACTGTCAGCTGTAAAAGACACAAGCAAAGAAACCAAAAAGTTCCTTAGTTTCGAGCCGGGCATGGTGGCGCACGTCTCTAATCCCAGCACTCGGGGAGACAGAGGTAAGAGGATCACCTTGAGTTCGAGGCCACCCTGAGACTACATAGTGAATTCCAGGTCAGCCTGGGCTAGAGTGAGACCCTACCTTGAAACCCACCCCCAAACTTAGTGTATGTACACACAATATACCATGATCATAACCCCCTCCCACAACCCTTCCTTTTTCTTCTTCAAAATCTCCCTCCACTGAATCCTCTCTTCTTTCCAACTAGTCCCCTCTTGTATTTTGTTATTATTTTTTCAGTTTTGTGATTTCTTTGTCCCTCCTCTATTCTGATGTCATCATTTTTCCTGCTACTATGCAGGTCTTGTGTAGATAGCATTGACCACTGTGAGGCCATGAAGGCCAAGGCCACTTTGTGTCTGGAAGACGGTATCGTAAGCACTCCTCCCTTCCTTTGACTCTTACATGTTTTCTGCCACCTTTTCCACAATGGTCCTTGAGCTTTGGAGGTGTGATAGAGATGACTCAGTGCTGAACACTCCACTGTCACTTCTCAGTACTTTGGTGAGTTTTGAGTCACCCCAATAGTCACTACCATCTGAAAAGAGAAGCTTCTCTAACCAAAAATGAGAGTAGAATTAAAATATGGGCGAAAACATAAGTATTTAGAGGCAGTTTGGGGCATAATATATCCATCTAGCCAGACTGTGATAGTAGTTTCCCCCTCAGGCTTATGACCTCCTTAGCCATAAGCTTTTTTTTTTTTTTTTTTTTTTTGGTTTTGCGAGGTAGGGTCTCACTCTGGTCCAGGCTGACCTGGAATTAACTATGTAGTCTCAGGGTAGCCTCGAACTCTCAGAGATCCTCCTACCTCTGCCTCCCGAGTGCTGGGATTAAAGGCATGCGCCACCACGCCCGGCTAGCCATAAGCTTTTGACTAGTTATAGCAGACAGCTTCAGGTTTGCTGCAATGAACTTCCAGACCAGGCATGGTTATAGAGGAAGGGATATTTATTGAAGCTTACAGGTTCAGGGGAAGTTCCATAATGGCAGAAGAAACTGGCCTGCCTTCACAGGACCAAACACAGAGAGCAAAACCAAAAGCCACACAGCACAGCACAGCTCAGGAACTCCAGCTAGGCACACTTTGCATATCTTTAGATTGAAATCTCCAACCCACCACCACACCTTAAGATCCGCCCAGTGACATTGCCTCCAGCAAGGTGGCTGCAGATGCAAACTACAAACTAATAAAACACTGAATATATTGGGGACCATCTCTTCAAACTACCATACTAGGTTTTCAGTACTTTGTGCCCAGAAGCCACAGATAGTTATTACAAAGACTTCAGCGTTAGGGGTGGAGTACCATCCAGAAAGTTGTTGGCTAAGGAGACCCCTGATAGCCCCCTAACATTACAGGCTATTGCCAAGAGTCTTGGTTGCCCAGCAGAACTACATGATAAGACCCTATAGCTGAAGTCTCCACATGCTTGGGCTGCAGGTCACTGAGAAGTCAAGCTGGAGCTGAGCTGGAAGCCTCCGCCCACTATTTTGAGACAGGGTCTCTCTGGCCACTGCTGGCCAGCTTTCAGATTCTCCTGGCTCTACCTACCATTGCTGTAGGTGCGTTGTAGTTACAGACCCATGTGCTGCTTTGTGCCCAGCTTGGTGTGGGTGCTAAGAAAGATAGAACACAGGTCTTACAAGCAAGCACTTTAACTACTGAGCCATCTCCCTAATTAACTTTTTCAATGTAAAGATATATTATTTTTAAATGTATTTTTAAATTTTCTTTTATTTATTTTTTGCTTTTTTAAAAAGAGAGAAAGGGGCTGGAGAGATGGCTTAGTGGTTAAGGCGCCTGCCTGCTAAGCCTAAGAACCCGGTTCCAATCTCCAGGTCCCACGTTTAGCCAGATGCAAAGTGACGCAAGGCGCAATGCCGCACTTGGCCACAGGGAGCGCACACATCTGGATTTCGTTCTCAGCAGCTGAGAGACTGCTGGCGCACCCATCTCTATCTGTCTCCCTCTCCCTCTCTGTCTGTCTCTCTCAGTGTCTCTCTCCAAAAATAAATAAAATTTTAAAAAAGAGAGAAAGAATGGGTGTGCCAAGACTTCAAGCCACTGCAAATGAACTCCAGACACATGTGCCACCTTATGCATCTGACTTACGTGGGTCCTGGGGAATTGAACCTGGGTCCTTTGGCTTTGCCAGCAAGTGCTTTGACCACTAACCCATCTCTTCAGCCCTAAAATGTATTTTTTTTTAAAGTGAGCAACAGTGCATACAGCTTCTAAGGGTAGGAGTTCTCTCTGTTTTGTTTATTTCTGTTTATAAACAATTCTGTGGTGTATATTTCTTCCTGAAAATAAATATTTAGGAGTACAGTATCAGGTCAAGTGTTTCTTATGCTTTATAGAAATGTCTCCAGGCTTATTAATTAGTTTCTACTCACAATTTTTCCAAATGGGGTATAATTTCTTCTCTTTAACAAACAAAATAAAGCAGATGTGGGAAAGATACTTTCCACTGCTGCTCTCATTACACATAGCTGACCATGGCGAGGCCACCCATCTCCCACGGGTGTCAGCCATAGGGTGTCTTAGTGAATTCTGCTCAAGTCTTAGCCCATTTCCAAGAGCTCTGGGCTTAAACAGGTTGGCTGTATACACACTTTTTGACACGAAATACCTATATTTTATTTAATATTTTCCCTGCACATCATAAATGAGTCTGTACCTCTTTTGGAAGAGTTTCTTTTCCTCAGGATTTTGTCGGCTTTTAGGCTTGTATTATTTTGTAAAATGAATGAACTTCCATTTTACTCTGTGCCCTATGATAGGAAGGAAAACAGAACTATTCGATAAATATGTGAAGAGATGCCCTGTCTCAGGGGTTGGGGAGATGGATCAGCAGGCCCTTGCACTATAAGCCTGCAAACCACAGTTCAAAGTCTCAGCACCCATGTAATGCTAGATGCAAAGTGGTGCTCACGTCCATAATGCCAAAACAATGACAGCAATGGGAGGCGTAGTCAGGAGCCGCCTAAAGCTCACAGCAGCAAACAACAAGAGATCCTGTCCTAAACAAGGTGAAAAGAGTGGGCTGACACCCAAGGTTGTCCTCTGACCTCCACATGTGTGCTTTAGTACACACATGCACACACACACACACACACACACACACGTACACAAGATACCCAGCCTCAAAGTGATCAGGAAATAAAAATTAAAGCAATAATAAGATGGCATTTTTGGTATAACATGTTAGTATAATTGTAAAAGTGATAAAATCTATGATGACAATTTTGATGAAGATATAAAGGATGATGACCTTTGGCAAGGCCAAATAATGAGATCCTATTAAACTTTTAAATCCAATTCCTTTTTACCCAGTGGTGCCTCTTGTGAGAAGGAATCTATCCAATATAAGTTACTGTGAGGAAAAGGTCCATTTATGGTCATTGTAGCATGGGATGAAACAGAAAAAGAAAACTGGAAATAATCCAACATTTCCTCGGGGAGAGAATGGTAAAGTCGTGGCCAGCCGAAGAAGAATGTCCTCAGGAAAGTGTAGTGAGGTCTTCTGTGCCCGTGTGGAGAAGGGTGCCCCTGATAGTGAGGACGAGCTCATTCTCAGGACAGCACTGTCCTCCTCGGCCAGGGTACTGCCTCCATGAACTTGACCATCCCCACTCAAAACACACAGAAAAAAATTCCAGTTGTACTAAATCTGTCCAGGCACTTTTTAAAAAAGATATGGACATATTTAGTATGTAAACAACACATATTGGTACCATCCTTTCCCTCCTCCCTGCCCCTTTTCTGAAGAGGCCTTCCTCGTTGGGGATGCAGGTCAACCCCATGGGGATTGTAGGTCATGCATTATGTGGGGGAGAGCCAATGTCTCTGTGCAAAATGTCCCAACTTGTAGCTCTAACAATCTTTCCGCCCCCTCTTCCGCAGAATTCCCTGAGCCATGCTGGGAGTATTTTAAGTCTATTTCAGTGATGGGCTCTTAGGAGCCTCTGGATCTCTGGTTTGGTAGGTGCTGAGTGTCCTCAGTGTCTATCTCCTTCACCCTTGTGCTGATATCAGGTTCACCGAGAAAGCAGCACTCTTGCTCATTTCCCCAGTTCCTCTGTGGTTTCAGTGGGGGCCGGGGTGGAGTGTGCTGGGTCGTTTATCTCCTCAGGTCCTGTTCCCATCTGAATCTCCAGCAGTGAAGAATAGTGAGGTCAGCACCAGTTAAATGGGATAACCATTATTAATATAGAGAAAATTTAAAGGGTGTAGACCCTCGAATAGCCCAAGGTTAGCGGGAGCTTGACAATGGAAAGCAGAATCATTATCTGGATACGGTTTTGACTTGTTTCCCAGTTCCAGCTATGGTTTCCTTTCCACTGAGTGGATCTGTTAGCCAATCCCAGAGCAATTGGTTACCCACCATGGTTGTGTGCCACTGTTGCACTTGTGTGAGCATCACATCAGGTTGTTTGCTTCTGAGTCAATTAGACTTTGAGTTGCTTTGTCCAGGCACTTTTATTATCCCCTTAAAATGTAGCACCTATTTACATAGTGTTTACATTGCATCAGACACTATAAATGATCTAGAGACGACAATGTGTGCAGGGAAGTCTGCACAGGTTATATGAAGGCACTATACCATTGTGTGAGACTGATTTGAGTGCCCTTAGATTTTGGTATCCACAGGCGGGCACCTAGAAGCAGCGCTCCCCTTTGGATCCTAAGGGACAGCTGTGTGTGTGCCTGTGTTTACACACACATGGGAATATGTTTAGAAGCTCACACAGGTAGCTGAAACTTCAAAGTGCACACTTGTAATCCCAGCCCTTGGTGGCTGAGGCAGGAAGAATGTAAGTTCAAAGCCAGCCTGAGCTAACTAGTGAGACCTTGTCTCAAAAACAAAACAAAATAAAACAAAACAAACCCAGCCAGTGTGGTGGTGCACGCCTTTAATCTCAGCACTTGAAAGGCAGAGAAAGGATCTCAGTGAGTTTAAGGCCACTCTGAGACTACAAAGTGAATTGGGTCAGCCTGGGCTAGAGCAAAACCCTACCTGGAAAAGAAAACAAAAGAAAACAAAAACCCTAAATTTGGATCAAGGGAGTGGCTGAGCACTCCATAGCTTACACAGTGCGTTTCCATTACTGATGGAGTTTTATTATGTTTATGAAATTTAAATAATAGAATAAGACTGTGTAACTCTTGGAGAAACCTGTCCGAGGGATTGTTTGGAGAGCCGTACCTGAAACAGCTCTTTTCGACTCTTGGATTGTGACATGCACAGTCTTCTACATTTCCTTGGTCATTTTTGGTGCTGAAGCTTTAGCTACATTATTCTGGGAACCTCATTCCATCTTAGTTTCTCTTTTTGTTGGCACGCATGTGTGTAAGAGTATATGTTGTGGGGTGTGTGATGCACTGTATATGTAGTACGTACACGTGTGTGTACAATGTGTTCACCCTGTGTACAATAATGCAGAGGTCAGAGGAGAACATCAGGTGAGAATCTAGTAATTCTCTGGTCTGTGCCCCCCCTTTCCACCGACTGGGATTACAGATGTGTGTGGCCACACCCAGATGTTTATGTGGGTGCTGGGAATCAAACTCAGGCAGCCTTAGACCCTCTGAGGCCCTCATGCTTGCCTATCAAGTACTCTTAAGCACTGAGCCATCTCCCCAGCCCCTCCACCTTTCTTTCTAAAACATAACATTTTACAAATATTTATTGTTATTTATTTATTTGAAAGAGGGGAGAAAGACAGAGAGAGAGAAAGAAGAAGAAGAATATGGGTGTGCCAGCACCTTCAGCCACTGGAAACAAAGTCCAGACACATGAGCATCTGGTTTACATGGGTCCTGGGGAATTGAACCTGGGTCCTTTGGCTTTGCAGGCAAGCACCTTAATCACTAAGCCATATCTCCAGCCCTCTAAAACATAATGTTTTTAAACCAATTACAGAAAGACAAATCAAACTAATTATTGCTAAAGAAAGGGAAGGAAAAAAGAATCCACTCAAATGGCTTCAAGAAGAAAAATCCTTAAAGAATAAACTTCAGAGGAAAAAAATGATTTCAATAATATTTAAACCATTTTAGAACACAGAAAGCAAAGGGAATCAACGGTTTGTTTTTACTAACAAAGCATACCATTAATAAGAAAACATAGCCAAAAGTACAAATACACAACTACAGACAAGGCCTGGAGCTGTAGCTCAGTTGGCAGAGTGCTTGCACAAGGCCCTGGGTTCAGTCCCCAACACTGCACAAAATGGGCATGGTGGCACATGCTTGTAATCCCAGGAGTAAAGAGGATTAGAAATTCAAGGTCATTCTGGGCTGCATAGCTATTGAAAGAAACCAAAGAAGACCTAAATAAGTAGAAACACAGCTCAAGTCCATGAATGGGAAGACTTAACTGTTGCTAAGATTATCTAAACTTATCTCCAGATTCAAAGCAATTGCTATTAATGTTCCAACTTTTTTCATGCAGAGATCAATAAACTGAACCTAACATCTCTGTGGAAATAAAAAGGGTCACAAGTAGCCGAAGTTATACTAAAAAGAAAACTAATTCCAGAAGACTCACACATCATAATTTCAAATTTTACTACAAAGTTATATAACAGGGCTGGAGAGATGGCTCAGCGATTAAGTGCATTTCCTGCACAAGCATGAGGGCCTGAGTTTGAATCTCCAAGTCCCACGTAAACATTGGGGTGTGGCCACGTGCACCTGTGACCCCCAGTCCTGGAAAGAGCTATGTAGGGCTGGGGAGATGGCTCAGCAATTAAAAATGCTTGCTTGCAAAGCTTGCCAATCCAAGTTTGATTTCCCAGTACCCATATAAAACCAGACACACAAAGTGGCACATGCATCAGGAGTTTGTTTGCAGTGGCAAGACTCCCTGGCATGACTAGATTTCCCCCCACACACACACACACCATCTCCCTCTCATTGCACACT
Source organism: Orientallactaga sibirica (assembly GCA_036365145.1). Lineage (NCBI taxonomy): Eukaryota > Metazoa > Chordata > Mammalia > Rodentia > Dipodidae > Orientallactaga > Orientallactaga sibirica. Next base: position 17,552,878 of record JAEOAD010000044.1, on the reverse strand, counting down.
CAATAAAAATATTTTTAAAAAAACAACTATAGAGCTTTGCAGCCTGTTGGGAGTGAAAAGTCACCAATGATCTTAACCAGATGAACCCTGCAAGCTTTGCAGCTAGCCAGGTGCAATGGTGGCATGTCTGTTAGAGAGGAAACCGACTGCTCTCTGACTGGATTGGAGGCCTCTTCCATGGGAGGAAATTCATGTTTGGTACTAAAAACCTAGTCAAAAGCTATGGAGGAGGGCTGGAGAGATAGCTTAGCGGTTAAGGCGCCTGCCTCCTAAACCTAAGAACACTGGTTCCAATGTCCAGGTCCCACGTTTAGCCAGATGCAAAGTGACACAAGGGTGCAATGCCACATTTGACCACGAGGGGGCGCACGCATCTGGATTTCACTCGCAGCAGCTGAGAGGCTGCTGGCCCGCCCATCTCTATCTGTCTTCCTCTCCCTCTCTCTCTCTGTCTCTCTCCCCCCCCAAAAAATGTTTAAAAACAAAAAGCTATGGAGGTTAGCTGGGCATGGTGATGCATACCTTTAATCCCAGTTCTCAGGAGGTAGAGGTAGGAGGAACGCCATGATTTTGAGGCAACCCTGAGACTACATAGTGAATTCCAGGTCAGCCTGGACTAGAGTGAAACCCCACCTCAAAAAAAAAAAAAAAAAAAAAAAAAAGCTTTAATCCCAGCACACTTGGGATGCAGAAATAGGAGGATCGCCGTGAGTTCAAGGCCACCCTGAAACTACATAGTTAATTCCAGGTTAGCCTGGGCCAGAGTGAGACCCTACCTCGAAAACAAACAAACAAACAAAAAAAGTCCTGTGGAGGTCATTTGCACTAGGGCAGAAACTGCTACTGTTGTCTGGCTAAATGGATATATTATGCCCACCAAACTGTCCTCTAAATGCTCATATCCGTATATTAATGCAAACCTCACTTTTGGTTAGAGAAGCTTCTCTTTTCAGATGCTTGTGACCACTGGGGAGACTGAAAACTCATCAAAGTTCTGAGAAGGGACAGTGGACGGTTCATCACTAAGTAAGACCTCTGTCACACCGTCCAAGGCTCAGGGACCATTGTGGAAGAGGAGGGGAACAATGTATGACCAAAGGAAGAGGAGGGCTGCTGACATCCTTGTCATCCAGACATAAAGTGGCCATGGTGTTCATGACCTCACAGTGGCTGATGCTACCTACGAAAGACCTGCATAATAGGAGGGGGGAAAGGATGACGTCAAAATAGAAGAGAAACTAGCTGGAAAGAAAAGGAGACTTTGTGGAGGGGGCACAGGGGAAGTGAAAAGGGGAGAATGGTGGAGGAGATTATGATCACAGTATATTGTGTGATGTATGAAGGCTGTCAAAAAAATTTGGGGGGGAGAAACCCTTTTTGTCAAGATGGCACTGAAAGCGAAGAAGGAAGCTCCTGCCCTGCCAAAGCTGAAGCCAAAGCAAAGGCTCTGAAAGCTAAGAAGGCCATGCTGAAAGGCGTCCCAGCCACAAGAAGAAGATCCTCACGTCACCCACCTTCCGGCGACCCAAGACACTGCACCTCCAGAGGCAGCCTAAACACCCTCGGACGAGCGCCCCAGGAGAAACCACTGTGCCATCATCAAGTTCCCCTGACCACCGAGTCGGCCATGAAGAAGAGAGAAGACAGCACACTGGTGTTCACTGTGGATGTCAAGGCCAACAAGCACCAGATCAGACAGGCTGCGAAGAAACTCTATGACATTGATGTGGCCAAAGTCAAGGCCCTCATCAGGCCTGGCGGAGAGAAGAAGGCATACACGTTCGGCTGGCTCCCGATTATGTTTTGGATGTTGCCAACAAAATTGGGATCATCTAAACTGGATCCAGCTAGTTAATGGTTAATGCTAGATACGCCTTTAAAATATATATATATATATTTTTTTTTTTAATTTAATTTGAGAGCGATAGAGAATGGGCGTGTCAGTGGTCACTCAGCTGCTGTGAACGAACTCGACATGTGCGCCCCCTTGTGCACATGTGCGACATTGCGCCCTTGTGTCACTTTTGTGTGTGGCTAAACATGGGACCTGGAGAATGGAGAGGGGTTCTTAGGCTTCACAGGCAGGCACCTTAACCACTAAGCCATCTCTCCAGCCCTGTCAATAAAAATTATTTAAAAGCTGGAGCTGCAGCGATTAAGATATTTGCCTGAAAAGCCTAATTTAGACCCAAGTTCAATTTCCCAGTGCCCACGTAAAGCCAGATGCATAAACACACATATCTGGAGTTCATTTGCAGAGGCTGGAGGCCCTGCCATGCTCATTCTCAGTGTGTGTGTCAGGGTGGGTCTCTTCTCTCCATCTCTCTCTGCTTGCAAGTAATAAAAATATTTTTTAGTCAGGAGTGGTGGTGCATGCCTTTAATCCCAGCACTTGAGAGGCTGAGGTAGGAGGATCATTATTAGTTCAAGGCTAGCCTCAGACTACATTGTGAATCCCAAGTCAGCCTGGGCTAGAGTGACATCCTACCTCAAAAATCTAAAGAAAAAAGAAAATGCTGGAGCTGGGGAAATGGTTCAGGGGTTAGATCATTTTCTGCAAAAGCATGACGGCCTGAGATGCACCTACATAAAAAGCCGGGCACAGCCATGGACAACTTAACCCCGGGGCTTGTGGGGGGAACAGAGTTAGGATAATCACTTGGGCTCACTGGTCAGCTAGTCTGACTCAAAGCCAACAAACAACAAAGCCATGTGAACTCCGGGTTCAGTGAGAAACTCAAGGAAACAAAGTGGAAGAGATGGAGGAAAGCTGACACTGCACTCCGACCTCTGCTCATGAAGCATGCATGTCTGCACACACATGTGCAAACATTATACACACACTGCACACATCTGCACATACACACATGAATTCAGTACATACACACACCTGCATGTGTCACACACACAGGCATACATTATACAAATACATACCACAGACACCTGTGTATATCACACACATGCATACATTATACATACACCACACACACCTGCACATACCACACATACATGCATACATTATACATACACAAACCACACACACCTGCACATACCACACACATGCATACATTATACATATACACACCACACACACCTGCACATACCACACATACATGCATACATTATACATACACCACACACGCCTGCACATACCACACATACATGCATACATTATACATACACAAACCACACACACCTGCACATACCACATACATGCATACATTATACATATACACACCACACACACCTGCACATACCACACATACATGCATACATTATACATACACAAACCACACACACCTGCACATACCACACACATGCATATATTATATATATAAACACCACACACACCTGCACATACCATGCATACATGCATACATTATACATACACCACACACGCCTGCACATACCACACATACATGCATACATTATACATACACAAACCACACACACCTGCACATACATACACACACATGCATATATTATATATATAAACACCACACACACCACACACCTGCACATACCATGCATACATGCATACATTATACATACACAAACACACATACACACATACATGCATACATTATACACATACAAACCACACACATGCATAACATGCATATATTATATATATAAACACCACACACACACCTCTGCACATACCATGCATACATGCATACATTATACATACACACACCATACACACCTGCACATACCACACACACATGCATATATTATATATATAAACACCACACACACCTGCACATACCACACATACATGCATACATGCATACATTATACATACACACACACCTGCATACACACACATGCACATACCACACACACATGCATATATTATATATATAAACACCACACACACCTGCACATACCATGCATACATGCATACATTATACATACACACACCATACACACCTGCACATACCACACACACATGCATATATTATATATATAAACACCACACACACCTGCACATACCATGCATACATGCATACATTATACATACACACACCATACACACCTGCACATACCACACACACATGCATACATTATATATATATATATATATACACACCACAGACACCTGCACATACCATGCATACATGCATACATTATACATACACACACCACAAACACTTGTACATACCATGCATACAAGCATACATTATACATACACATACCATACACACCTGCACATACCATACACATATGTGCATACATTATACATACACACACCACAAACACTTGTACATACATGCATATGCATACATGCATACATTATACATACACACACCATACACACCTGCACATACCATACACGTGTGCATACATTATACATATACATACCACACACACCTGCACATACCACAACACATATATACATTATACCTACACATACCACACACATATACCTTCACATACCACATACATACATACATTATACATACACACACCACACACACCTGCACATACCACACACATATGTGCATACATTATACCTACACACACGGAACACATATACCTTCACATACCAGATACATGCATACTTTATACATATACATACCACACACACCTGCACATACCACAACACATATATACATTATATATACACACACCACACACAGCTCCACATACCACATGCATTTGCACACACTATACACACACACACATATAAGAAAAGCCAGGTGTCGTAGGGCACAAGCCTGCAATCCCAATTCCAGAGAAGGCAGAGACACGCAGATCCCTGGGGCTCCTTAGCCAGCTAGTCTAGCAGACTAAATGAGTTCCAAGCTAGTAAGAGACCCTGCCTTCAAAAGTGGATCCTGAAAAATGACAATAAGGTTTTCCTATAGCCTCCACACACACATGGGTATTATATATCTGCACTTGCTTTACTAATCAGAAGCCAGGCATGCATGACCTGTCATGTGCACCCTGAGGTCTCACAGGGAGCTGCTTTCTCTTTCCCTCTGAGGCTGTTGGAGCTTCTCTCAGCCATGCGCTGAGAGCTCTGCCATCTGCTGGCCATTGAGGAAGTCAGTCCTCCAGCCCTTGTAAGGCTCCTTGTGAAGTGACCTTCCACAGCAGTGTTCTTATCATCTGCCAGCAAGGAGGCTGTAGTGCGTGCTAGTAAGGGAAGCCCTGTCCACTCTAACACAGTCCTGGTGACACCCTGTCCTCTTGACTACAAAGCTAGCCACCAGGAGGGAGTTGTTCTGAGACCCCTGGCAGAGTCCAAACTCTGTGGTCCATAGTATTTTCATAGAATTGATGCATATCCTTCCCTGTAGTTTTTATTAATTTAGTTGAAAGAGAGTGATACAGAGAAAGAGCACGTAGAAAGAGAGAATGGGGGGCTGGAGAGATGGCTTAGCAGTTAAGGCGTTAGCCTGCAAAGCCAAAGAATCCTGGTTCGACTCTCCAGGACCTGCATAAGCCAAATGTACAAGAGGGTGCATGCATCTGGAGTTTGTTTGCAATTGCTAGAGGCCCTGGCGCACCCATTCTCTCTTTTTCTCTGCCTCTTTCTCTCTCAAATAAATAAATAAATAAATAAATAAATAAATAAATAAATAAATAAATAAATAAAATATTTAAAAGTTTTTTAAAAAGAACAAAAGAATAGGGGCTGGAGAGATGGCTTAGCAGTTAAGGTGCTTGCCTGCAAAGCCTAAGGACTTGATTATCCAGGTCCCATGTAAGCCAGACACAAAGTGATACAAGTATGCAAGGTCGCACATGTGCACAAGATGGTGCACACATCTGGAATTCGATTACAGTGACAGGAGGCCCTGGAGTGCCAATTCTCCCTCCCTCTCTCTCTCTCTCTTTCATGAAAAAAAGAGAAAGAGAAAATAGCTGTGCCAGAGCCTATAACCACTGAAAAGAAACTCCAGATGCACGCACTACCTCGTACAACTGGCATTATGTGGTTACTGAGGAATCAAACTTGGGTCCTTAGGCTTTGCAAGCAAGTGCCTTAACCACTGAGCCATCTCTCCAGTCCTCCTTCCCTATACTTTAATTAACCTGAGATTGCTTATCACACTTAATATAAACTACAAGTGTAAATGTAAAGTTGTAAATGTAAATAAAGATTAATTTTTTTATTTTATTATCATTCTTGCAGTGCTGACGATCCAACCCAGGGCCCTTGCACATGCAAAGCTGGTCCTCTTACCACCAAGCTGCAAGTTGGTGACACTGTCTTGAAAGGCTGTGGAGCCTTCAGCAGCTGGGCCTAGCTGGAGAAAATGGATCACTGGAGTGGACCCGAGGATTTCAGCCAGTCCCCTTCCAGCCTGAGCTTCTTAGTCAGCCATGTAACAAGCTGCTGCCACAAGCTCCTGCTGGCAGAGGCCATGCCCTCTGCCATGATGGGCTCTAACCCTCTGAAACTGAGTCAAAAACAAATGTTTCCTCCATCAAGTTGTTTCTGTCTGATTCATTGGTCACAATGACAAGAAAAGTAATGAATGCCTCTGTTTAACATTTGTGATCCACAGTTTGGTTGAATCAACCATGCAGATCCCATGGGTAGGGAGGGTCAACTGGATCTACTGGTTATAAGTAGCAAAGCAGAGGAGTACCAGGGCAGTGCCAAGGCACTGCCCTTTGGTCTGTTTGTCGCATATGCCTGGGTAGGACCTTGGGGCTCCTTAGGGTCCTTCTACTGTACCTTCCTGCAAGGGCATTCTGGCCCTGCCACTGTCAGTGCTCCCAGGGAAGAGTTGGGGGTACACACTGCTAGACTCTCAGATTCACAGTGGCTGACCCAGAAAAGTGAACGTCATTTGACATGTTAGGGCTGAACAATTGTCCCCTACACAAAATTTCTCCCACATCCATGTGAGAGGCTCTCTGAGGCCTGAGTTATGAGTGTGCAAGGCATCCCTGAGTGTCAGGATGACGCTTTCTTCAGACCTCACCTCACTGAGTGCTTGTATCTGGTATCTGTCTGGGTCCAGTTCTACCAGTGGACCGTATTGCACACAGCTGAGTTTACTCTAACCCTCTTTTTCTAGCTAGGCTTCAGCTTTTCAATTCTCCAAACACATAAAGCTTGAGATACTTTTTCTGGAATTTTTGGCTCTGTTTTAACTCTAGGCCATTCAACTCTGGCTTTGAGGAGTTTATTTTCTCACATTGCTGAAGGGTCCTGAGGAAGGAAGCATCAAGGGCTGATATAACTATGTGTATTTGCTGAGCTGTGCAAAGCTCTGTGGGTTTTGTGTGTGTGTGTGTGTGTGTGTGTGTGTGTGTGTGTTTTTTCGAGGTAGGGTCTCGCTCTAGCCCAGGCTGACCTGGAATTCACTATGTAGTCTCAGGGTGGCCTTGAACTCATGGCAATCCTCCTACCTCTGCCTCCCAGGTGCTGGGATTAAAGGCGTGCGCCACCACACCCTGGCTGGCTCTGTGTTTTGAAACATCCCCAGCACTACATCAACAAGACGAGAAGGAAGAGAGAGAAAGCCATGGAGCCTCGGGTGAGAACCCTGACTCTTCCAAAGCACAGCTTGCAGAGGTTCCCATGGTGGGAACAGCTTAGATGGTACATTAATCCACAGATGCCCTGGGCCCAGCCCAAGACTAATTTTTTAACTTTTTAAAATTGGCACCTTCCATAATTATAGACAATAAACCATAATAATCCCCCACTTTCCCCTTCGCAACTCCACTCTCCATCATATCCCCTCCCCCTCTCAATTAATCTCTCTTTTATTTTGGTGTCATCATCTTTTTCTCCTATTATGAGGGTCTTGTGTAGGTGTGTCAGGCACTGTGAGGTCATGGATATCCAGGTCATTTTGTGTCTGGAAGATTGCATTGTGAGCAGTCCTACTCTTCCTTTGGCTTTTACATTCTTTCCACCCCCTCTTCCACATGGACCCTGAGCTTTGGAAGGTGTGATAGAGATGTTTCAGTGCTGAGCACTCCTCTGCCAAGACTATTTTTCACTCAGCAAACACAGAAGGTTCAGATCTCAGAGCAGCAATCAATCAACAAGTTTGCATCAGGACTGGCTTTAAACAAGTCCCAATGTTTAAAGAACTCGGGACTCACGAAGTGTGTGCACTGAGGGCTGGAGAGATGGCTTAGCAGTTAAGGCATTTGCCTGGAAAGCCAAAGGACCCTGGTTCGATTCTCCAGGACCCACGGAAGCCAGATGCATAACGGGGCACATGCATCTGGAGTTCATTAGCAATGACTGGTTGCCCTGGCATGCCCATTCTCTCCCTCACTCTCTGCCTCTTTCTCTCTCTCAAATAAATAAATAAAACAAAGTGTGTGCACTGAGCATGAGGGAACTCAGAATATATCAGAAAGATCTCCTTTTTAAAAAAAGTCCCCAGCTGGGCGTGGTGGTGCATGCCTTTAATCCCAGCACTTGGGAGGTAGAGGTAGGAGGATCACTGTGAGTTCGAGGCCACCCTGAGACTACATAGTTGATTCCAGGTCAGCCTGGGCCAGAGTGAGATCCTTCCTTGAAAAACCAAAACCAAAAAAAAAAAAAAAGTCCCCAAATATGTGAAAACTGAATAAAACACTCCTAAATAGCCCATGAGTAAACCAAATATCTGAACTGAGTAAAAATGAAATCATAACACACCAAAGTCAGTCGGCACCCCTAAAGCAGTGGTCAGGGGAACCTAATAGCCTAGATTGTCATTTAATTTTTTTTACTTATTTTAATATCTTTTTATTTACTTATTTATTTGAGAGAGAAAGAGGCAGAGAGAGAGAGAGAATGGGTATGCCAGGGCCTCCAGCCACTGCAAACGAACTCAAGATGCATGTGCCCCCTTGTGTATCTGGCTTACATGGGTCCTGGAGAATTGAACTGGGATCCTTTGGCTTTGCAGGCAAATGCCTTAACCTCTAAGCCATCTCACCAGCCCTTTTTTTTTTTTTTTTTTTTTTTTTATTTAGAGAGAAAGAGAGAAAGAGAATGGACACACCAGGGCTTCTAGCCACTGCAAATGAACTCCAGGTGCATGTGCCACCATGTGCATCTGGCTTACATGGGTCCTGGGGAGTTGAACCTGGATCCTTAGGCTTCACAGGCAAGCGCCTTAACCAGTAAGCCATCTCTCCAGCCCTAGATTGTCTTTTTTTTTTTTTTTTTTTAAATAAATGCCTGTATTAGTTAGCTTTCTTGCTGTTGTGACTAAATTTCAGAAAAGAAGCAACTTTATGGAGGAAGGGTTTGTTTTGGCTTTCAGGTCCAAGGAGATGTAAACCATCGTGGTGGTAGAACAGTGAGGCTGCTGGTTTCTGCAATTAGGAAGTAGAACGAGGACAGGGAGTGGGACCTGGCTACAAAATCTAAAGGCCCACCCCCAGTGATGCATTTCCTCCAGCTAGGCCCCACTTCCTCACTTCAAGGTCTACCCCCAGATGGGCACCAAGTATTCTAACACAAGAGCCTAAAAGGGGCATTTCATATTCATATCACAACGTTCAACTCCAGCCTACTTAGGCTCATGGCCATCTCATAAGGCAAAATGTATTCAGACCAACTTCAAAAGTCCCCATGGTCGGGCTGGACAGGTTGCTTAGTGGTTAAGGCATTTGCCTGAGAAGCCTAAAGACCCAGGTTTGAGTCCCCAGATCCCACATAAGCCAGATGCACATGGTGGCACATGTGTCTGGAGTTTGTTTACAAACTAGCTAGAGGCCCTGGTACATCCATTCTCTCTCTCACTCTCAAACAAATAAATTAAATAAATAATAAAATTTAAAAGTTCCCATAGTCTTTAACAGGCCCCATTCTGTTCAAAAGTTCAAAGCCTCTTCTGAGTTCAAGACAATCTCTTTACTCTGAGCCCTATAAAGTCAAAACACATGTTTCATACCTTCAAAATAAAAATTCCCACTCCAAGGCTGGAAAGATGGCTTGGCGGTTAAGGTATCTACCTGCAAAGCCAAAGGATCGTGGTTCAATTCTCCAGGACCCATGTAAACCAGATGCACAAGGGGGCTCATGCATCTGGAATTTGTTTGCCCTAACACACCCATTTTTTTCTCTTTCTCCCTCTTTCTCTCTCTTAAGTAAGTAAATAAATAAGTAAAATTCCCATCCCACACCTTTAATCCCAGCACTCGGGAGGCTGAGGTAGGAGGATCCCTGTGAGTCTGAGGCCAGCCTGAGACTACAGAATGAATTCTAGGTCAGCCTGGACTAGAGCAAGACCATACCTCAAAACCTACCCCCCAGGGCTGGAGAGATGGCTTAGCGGCTAAGGCGCCTGCCTGCTAAGCCTAAGAACGCTGGTTCCAATCTCCAGCAGTTCCAATCTCCAGGTCCCACGTTTAGCCAGATGCAGTGAGGCAAGGGTGCAATGCCGCACTTGCCCACAAGGGGGCGCATGCATCTGGATTTCTTTCACAGCAGCTGAGAGACTGCTGGCGCGCCCATTTCTGTCTCCCTCTCCCTCTCTGTCTATCTCTCTCTCCAAAAATAAAATTAAAATTAAAAAAAAAACCTACCCGCCCAAAAATTCCCGTTCCAAAATGAAGAAATGGAGACATTGCAAGGAACTGCAAAACTCAAGAGGGCAAATAGCAAATCTGTGTCCCAACATCCTTGGGCTGTCCCACACCTCCAAATCTGCTCCCTGTAGGACTCGGAGCCTTCCTTTTGGGCCACCTCTCCTCCATGCCTGTAGCTTTCCCGTTGTCCTGGTATCACCAACATCCAATATCTCCATGACAACTTCACAGTTCTACACAATGGCCTCTCAGCATCTCCTCAAGAAATCTGACCCTGCTGTATATTGCTTGGCCTCGGTTACTTTCTGGAACTTTGATGAAGCTTCCACAACACCTTTATTCTGTCATCCTTTTTTTTTTTTTTTTTTCTGAGGTAGGTCTTCTCTCTCTCTCTAGCTTAGACTGACCTGGAATTCACTGTGCAGTCTCAGGCTGGTCTCGAACTCAAGGCGATCCTCCTACCTCTGTCTCCTGAGTGCTGGGATTAAAGTTGTGCACTATTATGCCCAGCTGGCATCTTTTATACCTACAAAGCCACATGGATGTCAGTGCCAAGTTCTGCTGCCAGCTCAAGATGCAGTCCAGACTCCTTGGATTACAGCAGCAGTGACCTTTGTGTGTCTTTGATGCTGAATCTGAGGAAGCACTTCTCTCAGCAGTTGTTTTCACCAGGGGACAACTTCAGCATCATCCTGGCATCTTATTACTGTTCCAGGGCAGAACATGCTGCCACAGCCCAGAGGCTCAGGCCACTCCACGCATGTTGAAATTGTCGGATGGTAGACCGTGGCTCATCCCCCAACTCCCACATCAGAGTAAAGAAGGCAGCTAATTGAGCTACAAGGCCCAGGCTCTCATCAGAAGGATTTTGATTTTTAGGGAAACACAGGACAACTGGCTTTTTTTTTTTTTTTCAAGTTAAGGTTTCACTCTAGCCCAGGCTGACCTGGAATTCACTATGGAGCCTCAGGGTAGCCTTGAACTCATGGTGATCCTCCTACCTCTGCCTTCTGAGTGCTGGGATTAAAGGTGTGTGCCACCATGCCCAGCTCACAAGTGGCTTTTAAGGTATTTTAAATGCTTCATCCAAAGACAGGTGTGGTGGAGCACACCTGTAATCCCAGCACTTGGGAGGTGGAGGCAGGAAGCGAATTGCATGTGAACATAGCTCTGGATGGAATCACAGGGCCAGAAAGGTAGCAGTGGTCCAGCTTGGGTAGACAGACCTATCTTCCAAAGCCGAGAGGCCAATTCCTCCCTCTCAGCAGTACATGAGGGCTGCAGCTGCACCCTGTCCTAACACATTCTTCCTCCTGGTGGATGTGAAGCCATGCCTCCTGGTGGTTCCTCCCTCCCCTCCCTGTGATTACTGAGGAGGTTCACATCTCATGGGTGGTAGGATCTTTTGGGAAATGCCCAGTGGCATCGTTTGCTGATTTCCTTTGCAATCTCGTCTCCTCAGAGGCTGCAGCAGCTCCCCTGCCTTCCCTCAGGCCCAGGGTAGCCCCACACCCCGCACCATCATGTCACTGTGCTGGTACGGCCTGGTCCTGTGTAGTGGCACAGGTGATCACCCATCCACAGAACTGCACAGGGTGATTCCTGGAGATGTAACCCTGCCAGGGCAACCTCACTCCTGGGTGTCCTCTGCACCACCGTGCTGGAGGTGCCCAGCACCTGGCATCCCCTGTCCCAAGGGAGGGCAGATCTGAGGCTGTGTATGCGTGTGTTTTATCTCTTTAGAGAGAGAATATGGGTGGGCCAGGGCCTCTTGCCACTGCAAACAGATGCCAGACAGACATATCACTTTGTGCATCTGGCTTTATGTGGGTGCTGGGGAATGAACCCAGGCCATCAAGCTTTGCAAGCAAGAGCCTTTAACCACTGAGCACCTCTCCAGCCCTGTCAAGGCTCTTCTGTGCACCCCAGGCTGTCTTGGTGAGCAGCCAGCTCACCTCCTGGCCTTGTTCTGGGAATGTCTCTTTGTGGCCCTCACAGGAGTGGCTCAGGTCCAGGTGGAGTCAGGGGTGATGGCACAGGGCAGTCACAGCTGGGCTCTCAGGGTTCCTGTGCAGAGGCAGCAAGAGAGAGGCTGCCCCTCCAGTGACCCCATCTGGGATGATCATTCAGTGGATCCTTAACTGTCCTCTGTTCTGGTGGTCACTGAATAGATGTCAACTGACAGAAAAGGACTGCAGGGGATTTGCCTTCCAAGGCAATTTGGTATCCAAGATCATTTCCAGAGCTTTCTGTAAGATATGCATGTGGGGGAGGGGGATCTGCAGCCAAGCTCCCCCCCTTGTTTTCTTGGAGTGCCACAGCTCTGCCTGTCACTGCCAGGACTCCCATAGGTTTCAAGCAGGGGAAGGTAAGGAGAGGGGAGCCTCAGCGGTCTTTTGTTGGGTGAGCCCCATCTGTGTGTCAGCCTTGATGGGTGAAACCATCCTCTGAAGGAGGTCCTTGGCACCTGATGCCCACCCCTCCAAGTAAATCAAAAGTATCCAGGGTTCTATGATGTAAAAAAGATTCCTGTCTAAAGCCAGGTGTGGTGGCGCACGCCTTTAATCCCAGAACTCAGGAGGCAGGGGTAGGAGGATCACCATGAGTTCAAGGCCACCCTGAGACCACATAGTGAATTCCAGGTCAGCCTGGGCTAGAGTGAAACCCTACCTTGAAAAAAAAAAAAAAAAAAAAAAAAAATTCCTGTCTGCCACCCCTACCTGTTGGTAGAGTAATGGTTAGCAGACACTTGTTGTATATGTGCTATGAGTTGAATTGTGTGCCCTCTAAAAAGGGGAACTTTAGAATGTATTCTTTTTTTTATTTCTTATTTCTTATTTCTTTTTATTTTTAGAATGTATTCTTATTTAGATATAGGCTTTCTACAGAAGTAACCTAGTTAACATGAGATCTTAGAGTGAGCCCTTACCTCACCTGACTAGTGTCCTTATAAAAGGAGGAATTGGACTAACAAAGAGGAAGGGAAGGGAGGAGTTTGAGACAGACCAGCACACTGGGAGAAGGCAGCCTCGCTAGCCAAGGAGGAAGGCCAAGGCCTGACCTGATAATCCTTTGGGCCCTGGGACAGAAACACCTGCCAGGCCAATTGCAGATTTTGGCCTCTGAGACAACACATTGCATTTTTGTTTGCATATTATTTTTTTAAGCCACTTAGCTTGTGGTATAGTTGAGCAGTCCTTTCAACTAATATAACATGCTTCTAAACATTGTCTTTTTAAATATTTATTTATTAGAAAGACAGAGAATGGGCATGCCAGGGCCTCTAGCCACTGCAAATGAACTCCAGACATATGTGCCACCTTGTGCATCTGGCTGACGTGGGTACTGGGGAATTGAACCTGGGTCCTTAGGCTTTGCAGACAAGTGCCTTAACTGCTAAGCTAGCTCTTCAGCCCCTTCTAAAAATTTTCTAACCATCCATAACCTGTCTAAAAGGCAGTTTACATAAATTACATCAAACTATTCATGCCTTTTTACCATCCGCTTGTTCATTTCATGGCATATGTGTATATGTGTTCAACTCATTTTTTGCATGTATTTATGTATGTTCATATGTGTGAGGGCACAAGTGTGTGTACAGGTATTTCTGCATATCTGAGGATCTGTGTGGTAGACCAGAGGACAACCTCGGGTGCCACCCTTGGGAACACCATCCACCTCTTTACCTGAATGATGCCTAGTGGCCGCTTAGCTCATTTAATTTTACATTTCTTCTAGCCCATGCGAAAAAGGGTTTGTTCTGAGTTGTTTCAACAACCAATTAATTAAATAAAACATGCCTATTGATTTTTAAAAATCAAATCACTGGGCTGGAGAGATGGCTTAGCAGTTAAGGCGTTTGCCTGCAAAGCCAAAGGACCTGTGTTCAATTCCCCAGGAGCCATGTAAACCAGCTGCACAACGTGGCGCATGCGTCTGGAGTTTATTTGCAGTGGCTGGAGACCCTGGGGCGCCCATTCTCTCTCTCTCAAGTAAATAATAATAATTTAAAAAACAAACAAAAATGAATAAAAGAAGCCGGGAGTGGTGGTGCACACTATTAATCCCAGCACTCAGGAGGCAGAGGTAGGTGGATCGCCCTGAATTCAAGGCCACCCTGAGAATACAGAGTGAATTCCAGATCAGTCTGGACTAGAGTGAGGCCCTACCTTGAAAAACAAAAACAAAAAAATAAATAAAAGGGAAGGGGCACAAACAAACACATGCTTGTGAGTATGAAACAAACAAGCAAACAAAAAAAAAATCAAATCACCGTTCATTTCTCTTCCTTTACAGTTTGCCCTGACTCTTGGCTGTTGTAGGTAGCTGACCACACCATCTCTTCATTGAATGAGCCTGTTCTTCATCGTGTCTGATAACCACCTACCCTGGTTCATGCCTTTAATACAGAGCTGGCCAGAACTTCCACAGTAACATCAGATAACATGCTGAGGGTCTTCTCCTCCCTCTTTCCTTCTTGTCTCTTGTCCCATGCCCTAAAAGCCATACCCTAGCCTCTGAAATACAGACAGTGTGAGTGCCTGGAAGTCCCGTGATTTTTCCTATAGAAAATGAATGTATGCAACTTCATTGACTGGACTGTGAGGTTTTGAACATCTAGCCCATTCATGAGCAGTTCCATCACTACCTGTATCGAAGCCAAACCACACCTCCAAAATCACCGATGGGCATTTATGTGAGAATGATTCTGTCTTCGTGAAACTTAGAAGACTCCAGAAGCATGACCTGGGCTACCCATTTGTTAAGACTCGGTCCAAGGAAGCCATGTACCTCCTAACTTTCCGTCACTCACTCCCAGAGCAAGTGATTTCATGAGAAGCACTCTCTTCTTTCTTTCCTGCCTGCCTTCCCAATTTCCTTTCTTCTTTTCCTCCTTTCTTTCTTTGGAGAAAGAGTCTTGCTGTATGAAGTTTAGGCTGGACTCACTAAGGAACCCTGGGCTGATCTCAAACTAACAGGACTCCTCCTTTCCCAAGACTTCTTAGTGCATGGATTACATGGATATACCTCCACAGCTGAAATTTACTTCTTTGACATAAGAACTGTGAGTCTGTGTTGGGGGGTGGGGGTTGAGGATTGAACCCACAGCTTCTACCATACCAGGCAAATGCTATATACTGAGTTATACCCTCAGCCCAGTCATTAAAAAAAAAAAAAAAAAAAAAAAAACCACTATGAAGAAAATATAAACAAAATAAATGAAAGTTTGAAAAGAAGAAAATTCATTCCAAACCCTACCTACACAGAACATGCACTCATTTTTGTTCACTTACTGCTCATTTCTGACCATATATTTGTCCGTTTCAGAGCGTAGCATGGGATTTGTGATCTAAACAGTGTTTTTAATTTAATGAACAATTCCATGGCTCCACATAGTCTGTGTGAAGATCATGCGAATGACTTCATAATGTTCCCCTAAATTGGCAGATCATTTCCCCAATGGCCAGCATGGCGTGGCCTCCAAGTTTTCTCTGTTCTACATAATACAGTGGGTATTTCTGAGCCAGGACATTTTCTGCTTTTGGATATACTTCCTTTGGACAAGAGTGGCATTAATGGGCTTTTTTAGGACTTCCATTGCCCTCCTTTGCCGTTTGGATCTGAAATGCCCTAGCAAAGCTTGTGTTGAGGGTGTGGTCCCCAGTGCAGCAAGGCTCAAAGGGAGAGCCTCTGGGAGGTGACTGGGTCACATGGCTCTGAATTCATGGATGGACTCACCTTAATGGGCTACTGGGAGGGGGTGGAAACTTGCAGAGGGCTTCTTGAAGAAAGGAAGGGGATCCTTGAGGGAAGCCTGCCCCCTTCTACTCATTTTTTTTTTAAAAATTTTTAAATTTTATTATTTATTTATTTATTTATTTGAGAGGGGGAGAGAGAGAGAACAGGCGTACCAGGGCCTCCAGCCACTGCAAAGGAACTCCAGATGCATACGCCACCTTGAGCATTTCGCTTATGTGGGTAGTGGGGAATCCGAGCCTCGAACCGGGGTCCTTACGCTTCATAGGCAAATGCTTAACCGCTAAGCCATCTCTCCGGCTCCCTCATTTTCTTTTTACTTGCCACAGACTTCCTGATAGGACGTTCCGTCTTGTCAGATGCTCCAAGTGCTGTGGCCAAGTGACCATGAGCCATAACAAATCATCCCTCCCTTCGTTTACACCATGGTGCTCTGGTACAGCAATGGGAAGCTGAGTAAAAGGCCTCCTAAGAGGTTGTGTATGGTCTCCTGGCCCCAATGCAACCTGGAGAGTGATTTGGGTCAGGCTAGACTAGAGATCCTGGGGATGTGCTGTTTCCCGTGTGTTTTGGTTTCATTCCCCAGCACCACAAACACAACAAAAAGCAACCGGCACTGACACTCCTTGGCCTTTCTGTTCGTTCCTGTGGTGAACCAGTGACAGTCCTTCGGCCACCCTGCTCACTCCATCCAGAGCAGGCCGTGGGCAATCGCACAGGCCCAAGAATCTGAACTCCGCAAGCCAGAAGTAGGACAAATGCAACAGATTCTCTTTGGTGCTGCACAGAGAACCCCAGAGCCTCAAATATGCTAAGCACGTTTGCTACCAGTGAGATACAACCTAAGTCCGAAGCAGATTTCTAAAGACGCCGAGAGGGTGACTTCTGACAGCGGAAGCCTAGGGCAGGGCGAGGTGCATCCATGCCCCGCGAGCATGAACACCCCATCCCCTAACCCTGGCACTGCAGGCGGCGGGGCCGGCCCGATCCTTAGCTACGGGGCACGATGTGGGACACGGAAGGCGCCCCCACACCAAAGGCTGTCAGCTCCCTGCCCGCGCCCCTCCAGGGTCCGCTATGCCGAGGTCCCAGAGGCCCCTGCTCAGCGCGCAGCCGAATGAATGGACGCTCGGGCGCGCAGACTCCGGAAACACTCGGTGGAGCCGCCCTGACCGCGGCCGACCAATCAGCGAGAGCCGTGTGCCCTGTACCCGCCTTCCAGGCCGTGCCGTCAGCCAATGAGCGAGCGGCTTCCCCACCTACGCGCCTTGTTCGCGCCTTGGAGGCAAATAAAGTTCTTCACAGCTTTGAATCTTTTTTTTTTTTAAAGTGCCCGCAGCCCGACGGAGCGGCGGCGTCCGAGTCCCCGCCCCGCCACTTCCGGTCCCGCCGCCGGGAGCCGGTGCGGCAGTGAGGCCCGCGTCTCGCCGCCGCCGGCCGGGCATGGTGTTGGGCACCGGCCCGCCTCGCCTGACTCGGGGTGCCCAGGTGAGGGGCGCGGGCGCCGGGCGGGGCTCACGCCGGGCGGGGCCGCGAGGTCGGGCGGCCGGACCGGGAAGGGCCTCGCGGGGCCGTCGTGGCGGCTGGACGCCGGCGCGGAGCACCGAGGGCCCGGCCGGGCCGGGAGCGGACAGCAGCCGCAGCCCCGCAAGGTCACGCTCGGCGGGGCCGGGGCGGGTCGGGCGGCGGGGCGGGGACGCGGACGGAGAGGGGCGCAGGCCCTCGGTGCCGACCTGCCGCTGCGGGCGGGGTGGGGCCTCGCCTCCCCTCCCCTCCCCGACTCAGTGTCCTTAGCTGTCTAAGGACTTCGGCGGGACTGGACATGGATGGGTCGCCGTGGCCGGGAAGGAGACCTTTGGACCCTCTGTGTAGGAATCTGCCCTAAGGAAGGGGTGGGGTAGGCGGTGGAAGTAAAGGGGACGTTCCAGACCTGGCTATCAGACCGAAGCGAAGCTTCCAGAAAGGAGCAGGGTGTTGTCGAGGAGCAGTAAGGCCTCTGATCGGCCTGGGAAGAAAGGGGGCCCGAAGGTTGGGTATCCCAGCGGTGGGAGAGTCTCACCCCCAAGACAACAGGCTGGGGATGTGGGGCTTCTGGACCCTCATTTGGATGGACACACCTGCCATTCAAAGAATGGGAGATGGGCAGCTTGACTGCTGGCAATTAGAGGAGCTGGCCCCAAAGGGAGTCAGCCAGGCAGACCCAGGCTGGCTGGAGGCTTCTGGGCACAGGCATGCCGTACAGTAATGGGGTGTGGGCATTTGAGGGTCCTGATCTGGCTCCTTTGGCTAGGGAAGTTGATTATGCCCTAGAGACCTGCCACTCCATCTCTTCTGCTTGGATTAAGATTTCTCCATAGTGGGAACTGTCAGGATTGACTCACCTTAAGCTCACTGGCCCCTGGTGGGCCTCCCTGCCCAGGTGAAATGGCCTGATTTCCCCATTGAGGGCAGAAATGTGCTGAGTAAACACCACTTGATGAAGAGGCTGGTAAATAACACACGGCAGTCCTCTCTGTGTGGCCTGAAATCAGGTCCCACCCAGAGGAGGAATTGAACTGGGCCAATTACAACTTGTGGAATTTAGAGATCCGACATGCTATTCAGAAGAGCTGATCTGTTCCCGAAATACAGCCTTAGTCAGTGTAATTTCTGAGAAAGGAGAAGTTTGGTTTTAAGCCATTTTTTTCAAGATGTGGGACTTGTTGGTGAGAGAAAAGAGAACTCAAGAGAGACTGCAGCCCATTCTAGACCAGTCCATCAGCTACCCTCTTGGTAGTCTGAATAATTATTTTTGTTTGATCCCTTTATGTATAAACTTAGTTTTCCTATGGAAACATTCCCAAGCCTTTGGCTTGTTCCTTGAGTGGCATGTAATGACACAGAGGACTGGAGACTATATCCTTTCATTTCATGTTAGAAAGCAAATGTCATATTGGTTCCCTGAAGGACACACATCAGTGCTTCCTTCTTTGACACCTTGCACAGTCATTACCCAGTGTGTTTTATGAAAGGCCCCCTGTAATCAACTTTTTCTGTGGACCTGAGTACGGGGCACCCATCCTCTGCTTGCAGATGGGACTTCATTGTGGAGCGAGGGGGAGAAAGCATTCAGCTCAGGCTGCACAGTGGTGGTGGTGGTGGTGAATCTTCAGCGAATGCCCACACTTGCTGAGTGCCTGTGAGCAGCTCGGTCAGTGCAGGTCCTCAGGGAGATGGGCGTGGAGCAGCACGTATCTTGGCACTAGCTTTTCCATGAGGCTCCCCACAGGGCTGCTGAAGTCCGCACATGCGCTGTTTGCCTCACTGAAGTCAGCCAGAGGGTGAGAAAGTAGTGATGGTGGCATGGCTCGCTGATCTCCAGGTGGTAGGTCATCACTTGGCCCCTTATCAGGTAACCTCGATGGTGTGGTAGGACTGCTGTGCTCAGGTCTGGGCACAGTGGTGAGCTTGGGTGGGGTGGCGAGCACTACTGTGTGATCCTGCTGAGGGATCCTGACAGGATCATTTCGGGAGCGGCTTGAACCAGGAGAGCGCGGCTGTAGGTGTTCTGCTGTTCTGGAGCTGAAGTGAGGTGACTCACCAGCTGAACCATAGTTCCCATGGCTTAGGTGAAGCCTTGAAGATGTGTGTGCTCACAGATGGCCAAGTTTCCACATGGTGCCCCTGAGGAGAAGGCGTAGTAGAATGGGACTAAAAACCCAAGATGAGTTGTCTTCACATATTTGTCCACTTTATCGATCTATGATTGAACTGTCTGTGTATCCAGTGTGTGATTGGTCAGTCTTGATGTTTATGTATACCCCCACCACCCTGACCACACTCAGAATGTGTCCTCCAGAAGAAAACGAGTGTTTCTCTAGTGGCTGCTTCTAGCAGCTGAGTGGTCTTGGACAGTGCACCCTCTGAACCTGTTGTTCCAGGGCCAGCATGCCAACATAGTGTGGGCATGAACTTATGCACATTGATGTATAGTACAACTACCTTTTGAAGCACTTAGAGCAGAGCTGCTTTTATTTTGGTGGGTTGGTGTGCTTATTTTGGTTTTTGAGTCATGGCCTTCTTTTGTGGCCCAGGCTGGCTTCAAACTGTCCACCTTGCTTCAGCCTCCTAAGTTCCATCTCAAGGTAGTATGCAGGTGAGCAGTGGACCTGGCTCTGGAGTTCTCTATCCTCTGCACAAGGCCATGTACATTTGCACTTATGTGCATACACTACATGTTAAACAAACCATAGCACACATGTCCAAAAAGGATTAAAATACCAATGAGTAGAGGGTGTTATATTTTAGCTTTCAGAGTCTTAGCCTCAAAGTAAATGTTCTATTCCTTGATCAGGCTTTTTCACCTGGAAGTTTTGTACCATTTTTTTTTGTTGAAAGCTTACCGGTAGTGTTGAAGGGAAATTATATATTAAAACAATAAAAGAAATTATGGAAATATTGAGCTAATAATGTATTTTTTTTTTTTTTTGTCAATCCAAAAAAGTTGGAGGGCTGGAGAGATGGCTTAACTGTGAAGGCATTTACCCGCAAAGCCTAAGGACTCAGGTTCGATTCCCCAGGACCCACGTAAGCCAGATACACACGGGGGCACACACATCTGGAGTTTGTTTGCAGCAGCTGGAGGTCCTGCATGCCCATACTCTCCTCCCCTTTTGCCTCTCTCAAATTAATTAACTAATTTAAAAAATAGTTTAAAAAGTTGGAGTTCCTCTCTGAGGTGTAAAGTACTAGCGTTATGGTATTGATCAGAGTTTTGTTAGAAACAGGCAGATTCTGTTGGGCTTGGTGACATTCTGACGTAAACTATTCTCTGGGTAATACTGATGTACTCATGTAGGTTCATCCGTCAGAACAAATGAAACACTTCAGGGGGGATATGGAGAGTGGGGATGGGGTCCAGGAGCACATGGGAAATGTCTATACCTCTGCCTAATACTGCTGTGAATCTACAACTTCTCTTAAAAAAAAAAAAAAAAGAAAGAAATCTTAAAAACAAAAACAAAAACCCTGCATTTCTGTCACTCTTACCGCAAGCAGTAAGTAGCATTATCCCCATAAGGTGTTTGGTCTTGTCCTTCCTGCAGAGTGTGGAGTGGAGAAGCCTTAGACATACATGGGCTGGAGGCAGCTACTAAAGTGAATGTAGCTTAGGGCATTATTTATAATTTACCTTCGAGGTTGATAGTGTAGAAAATATGAATAAAATACAATATAACTAAATGTGAAGGGCTTGAAGGCTTTGTGCACTGTTGTTTGGTGAAGAATGAAGGCCGAGTGTCAGATATACCTCCACCAGAGGTTTCTTGCTCCCTCTGCTCCTCATAAATAGTCCCATGCTGCAGGAAGGAGAGGCTTCCCAGTGGACAGTGAACCAGTGGGGGTGGTGAATGAATTCTGGCTGAGAAGCTGTGGAGGGTCACTAGACTGTGCTTTTGATAAAATCTTGGAGTCTGCCACCATCTACTTGATGCCCAGTGAGTTCTTTTTTTTTTTTTTGGTTTTCCAAGGTAAGGTCTCACACTAGCTCAGACTGACCTGGAATTCACTATGTAGTCTCAGGGTGGCCTCGAACTCATGGTGATCCTCCTACCTCTGCCTCCCAAGTGCTGGGATTAAAGGCATGCGCCACCACGCCTGGCCCAGTGAGTTCTTTTTAAACATTTTAATTCATGGTTTAAACTCTTAAACTTACAGAGGATGATATAGAGCTTATGCAAATTCATTGTGAAAGAAATAGTAGAGAAAAATCAAAAGTCAAACACTTACCCATTTCTACCATTGTCTAGAGAATGGTCCTTAACACCCTGGTCATGCCTGTCTTCCAGAGTAAAGGCAGCAGTAATGCTAACGCTGGCAAGCAAACTGAAGCGGGATGATGGTCTCAAAGGGTCTCGGACATCAGCCACTGCATCTGACTCCACTCGGAGGGTTTCTGTGAGAGACAAGTTGCTGGTGAAAGGTAATCAATACTGTAACGTCAAGAGCAGCTTGCCTGGAGACTGGGGGGTGGGGGGTAAGCCTGTTGCTGAATGCAAATGCCTGTTTGAGAAGATTTAAAAGTACCACTGCCTGTCACAGTGAAGGACTTGCCCCTCGTAGGGGATATAGGATTGCAATAGCACAGGGATGGCATTAGAAGCTCTGGTGTCTGCTGGACGAGGAATGTTCTGTGTGGAGTCTACCATTGTGTGTGCTGTGGAAGGAATAAGGCACTGGGAGTTGACACCTCTGAGATGTGAATGCTCCAGGTCTTTTCCTCTGTCTCCCTCTGCCCTGTGGAAAGTACAGCAGTGGTTTCCAGTCAGAACAAGGCAGTCTCTTAGGATCCTTTACTGTTTCATGCAGGATACAGCTATGGAGTCCTGGGCAAAGCTAGTTGTCTTCATAGGATTAATAACAGATTCATATTTCTGTCTGTATAGTTCACAGGATTATATATTTTACATACTATACTAATATATACTAATAAACTATGTTTTATTCTAATGGGTATGGTTATATGATATGTAATGTGTATTATAATTCTGTTATTAGAATCCATATGATTTAAGTGTCCTAGGACTATAGTCACTCTCAGTATCCATGTTGATAAAGAAAAACTGTGTTTGGCAAAGAGTTTCTATGATGTGGGAGTGTGTGTGTTTGCAAATATATACTCATTTGTACGTTTATGTGTGTATTTTACACTCATTCAAACATGTCTAGGTGCAAAGGTACTTTTTAAGGTTTTTGAAGTCTACTAAAGATGAGGAAGCAGTCTGCTATCTTTAAGTAGCTTATAATTTGCAACATTTTTTATTTTATAGCAAATTGTTATTTTTGTTATTGCTGATTTTTAAAAATTTAATTAATTTATTTATTTTTGGGTTTTTGAGGTAGGGTCTCGCTCTACCTCAGGCTGACCTGGAATTCACTATGTAGTCTTAGGGTGGCCTTGAACCCATGGTGATCCTCCTATCTCTGCCTCCCAAGTGCTGGGATTAAAGGCGTGTGCCACCATGCCCAGCTTTATTGCTGATTTTTAAAAAATATTTTTTTTATTTATTAGAGAGAAAATGGGCGCACCAGGGCTTCTAGCCACTGCAGAGGAACTCCAGACACATGTACCACATTGGGGATACTGGGAATTTGAACCTGGGTCCTTAGACTTTGCAGGCAAGTGCCTCCACCGCTAAGCTATCTCTCCAGCCCAATTGCTGATTTTTCTTGAAATGGGTTCTTACTGTGTGCCTAGGCTGGTCTTGAACTTGAGATCTTTCAAGTTTGGGGTTATAGTTACATTTTTTTACATGCTAGACAGTAAAGAAAGGGTGAGTAGTGTTAGGATTTCCTTTTTGCCTGTTGTATTAGGTGGGCAATAGGGATGACTGGCATTTATATGTCCTGAGAAAGTCTTTCCACAAGAAAGCTAGTGTGTGTAAATTTATCTTGATGGACCTTATCAGGCACAGATAACTGTTGAGCTGGAGAAGGGATGAGACAAAAAGACAGCAAGTTTGAGGAGGTCTAACAGGTCTTTTCCTGTGCAGTCCTGCCCCTGAATCTCCTTAGCCTTGGAGTGTTACTGTTACAGCACTGAAGGGGCCATGCCATGAGCACCTCAGCTGAGTGAACCTGGTAGCATTTGAGTCTCTCAGAGTGGAGCCTAGAGCGCCATCTTCAGAGGGGCCAAGAGTCAGGCAAGCCAGGCAGAGGAGTTGGGGGTATTGTCATAGGACTTGGAGCAGAGGGTTTTGTTGCAATGGGGAAGGTTTGGGTATCAGTTGAGGAAGAGTGGTGGGCACTGACAAAGACTGTCCCATCACACTGCCATCATCAAGGTTAATGGTAGTTTTAGTACAGTGAGCACTTAGTGCCAGGCCCTTAGATTGGGTAATTGGTAAAAAGTTGGAATTTTCTTTTTTATTTTTGGAGAGAGACAGACAGAGAAAGAGGGAGAGGGAGACAGAGATGGGCGTGCCAGCAGTCTCTCAGCTGCTGAGAACAAAATCCAGATGCGTGCGCCCCCTTGTGGGCAAGTGCGGCATTGCGCCTTTACGTCACTTTGCATCTGGCTAAACGTGGGAGCTGGAGATTGGAACTGGGTTCTTAGGCTTAGCAGGCAGGTGCCTTAACCGCTAAGCCATCTCTCCAGCCCCAAAATTGGAATTTATATCTGGTGATTTTGGAGGCTGGAAGCCCAAGATCCAGACAGTAGGATTGGTATCTGTTAAGGATTACACTTGGTTTCCAAGATGAAGCTGGGTTTCTATATCCTAGGAGGGGAGGGATGCTGGTCTTCGGTGATAGAATCAGCTGCCATCTTATTGCTGGGACAAAATACCCAACCAGAATAAGCTTATGGAAAGAAAGGATTTATTTTGGCTTACAATTCTAGGGCATAGAGTCCATCAAGGGAAAGACATGGCAGGAGCAGGTGTCAGCTAGTCACATCCTCACATGGGCATGGAGGAAGCAGAGAGGGAGGGGATGAGAGCTAGACAACAGCCCGCAGCAAGGCTGTAACACCTTATGCCACCCCTCCACTGCCCCCCCACAGACACTTCCTCCAGTAAGGCTGTAACACCTTAAGCCACCCCTGTGACACACTTCCTCCAGTAAGGCTGTAACACCTTAAGCCACCCCTGTGACACACTTCCTCCAGTAAGGCTGTAACACCTTATGTCACCCCTGTGACACATTTCCTCCAGCAAGGCTGTAACACCTTATGTCACCCCCGTGACACATTTCCTCCAGCAAGGCTGTAACACCTTATGTCACCCCGTGACACACTTCCTCCAGTAAGGCTGTAACACCTTATGTCACCCCCGTGACACACACTTCCTCCAGCAAGGCTGTAACACCTTATGTCACCCCCATGACACATTTCCTCCAGTAAGGCTGTAACACCTTATGTCACCCCCCGTGACACACACTTTCTCCAGTAAGGCTGTAACACCTTATGTCACCCCCGTGACACACTTCCTCCAGTAAGGCTGTAACACCTTATGTCACCCCCGTGACACACTTCCTCCAGTAAGGTTATAACACCTTATGTCACCCCCGTGACACACACTTCCTCCAGTAAGGCTGTAACACCTTATGTCACCCCCAGTGACACACTTCCTCCAGTAAGGTTGTAACACCTTATGTTACCCACATGACACACTTCCTCCAGTAAGGCTGTAACACCTTATGTCACCCCAGTGACACACTTCCTCCAGTAAGGCTGTAACACCTTATGTCACCCCAGTGACACACTTCCTCCAGTAAGGCTGTAACACCTTATGTTACCCCCAGTGACACACTTCCTCCAGTAAGGCTGTAACACCTTATGTCACCCCCAGTGACACACTTCCTCCAGTAAGGCTGTAACACCTTATGTCACCCCGTGACACACTTCCTCCAGTAAGGCTGTAACACCTTATGTTACCCACATGACACACTTTCCTCCAGTAAGGCTGTAACACCTTATGTCACCCCGTGACACACTTCCTCCAGTAAGGCTGTAACACCTTATGTTACCCCCGTGACACATTTTCCTCCAGTAAGGCTGTAATACCTTATGTCACCCCTGTGACACACTTTCCTCCAGTAAGGCTGTAACACCTTATGTCACCCCCAGTGACACACTTCCTCCAGTAAGGCTGTAACACCTTATGTCACCCCGTGACACATTTTCCTCCAGTAAGGCTGTAACACCTTATGTCACCCCAGTGACACACTTTCTTCAGTAAGGCTGTAACACCTTATGTCACCCCCAGTGACACACTTCCTCCAGTAAGGCTGTAACACCTTATGTCACCCCCAGTGACACACTTTCTTCAGTAAGGCTGTAACACCTTATGTCACCCCAGTGACACACTTCCTCCAGTAAGGCTGTAACACTTTATGTTACCCCCAGTGACACACTTTCTTCAGTAAGGCTATAACACCTTATGTCACCCCCGTGACACACACTTCCTCCAGTAAGGCTGTAACACCTTATGTCACCCCCATGACACACTTCCTCCAGTAAGGCTGTAACACCTTATGTCACCCCCAGTGACACAGTTCCTCCAGTAAGGCTGTAACACCTCATGTCACCCCCAGTGACACACTTCCTCCAGTAAGGCTAAACACCTTATGTTACCCCCATGACACACTTCTTCCAATAAGGCTGTAACACCTTATGTCACCCCCAGTGACACAGTTCCTCCAGTAAGGCTGTAACACCTCATGTCACCCCCAGTGACACACTTCCTCCAGTAAGGCTGTAACACCTCATGTCACCCCCAGTGACACACTTCCTCCAGTAAGGCTGTAACACCTTATGTCACCCCAGTGACACACTTCCTCCAGTAAGGCTGTAACACCTTATGTCACCCCCAGTGACACACTTCCTCCAGTAAGGCTGTAACACCTTATGTCACCCCCAGTGTAAGACTGTAACACCTTATGTCACCCCCGTGACACACTTCCTCCAGTAAGGCTGTAACACCTTATGTCACCCCTGTGACACACTTCCTCCAGTAAGACTGTAACACCTTATGTCACCCCCGTGACACACACTTCCTCCAGTAAGGCTGTAACACCTTATGTCACCCCAGTGACACACTTCCTCCAGTAAGGCTGTAACACCTTATGTCACCCCTGTGACACACTTTCCTCCAGTAAGGCTGTAACACCTTATGTCACCCCAGTGACACATTTTCCTCCAATAAGGCTGTAATAGGCTGTAACATTTTCCTCAGTAAGTCACCCCCCCCAGTGACACAGTTCCTCCAGTAAGGCTGTAACACCTCATGTCACCCCCAGTGACACACTTCCTCCAGTAAGGCTGTAACACCTTATGTTACCCCCAGTGACACACTTCCTCCAATAAGGCTGTAACACCTTATGTCACCCCAGTGACACACTTTCCTTCAGTAAGGCTGTAACACCTCATGTCACCCCCAGTGACACACTTTCTTCAGTAAGGCTGTAACACCTCATGTCACCCCCAGTGACACACGTCCTCCAGTAAGGCTGTAATACCTTATGTCACCCCCGTGACACACTTCCTCCAGTAAGGCTGTAAAACCTTATGTCACCTCCATGACACACTTCCTGCAATAAGGCTGTAATACCTTATGTCACCCCCTGTGACACACTTTCTTCAGTAAGGCTGTAACACCTTATGTTACCCCCCCGTGACACAATTCCTCCAGTAAGGCTGTAACACCTCATGTCACCCCCAGTGACACAATTCCTCCAGTAAGGCTGTAACACCTTATGTCACCCCCCCAGGCTGTAACTATAACACCTTATGTCACCCCCAGTGACACACTTCCTCCAGTAAGGCTATAACACCTTATGTCACCCCAGTGACACACTTCCTCCTCCAGTAAGGCTGTAACACCTTATGTCACCCCCATGACACACTTCCTCCAGTAAGGCTGTAACACCTTATGTCACCCCCATGACACACTTCCTCCAGTAAGGCTGTAACACCTTATGTCACCCTCATGACACACACTTCCTCCAGTAAGGCTGTAACACCTTATGTCACCCCGTGACACATTTTCCTCCAGTAAGGCTGTAACACCTTATGTCACCCCCCCGTGACATTTTCCTCCAGTAAGGCTGTAACACCTTATGTCACCCCCGTGACACATTTTCCTTCAGTAAGGCTGTAACACCTTATGTCACCCCCAGTGACACACTTCCTCCAGTAAGGCTGTAACACCTTATGTCACCCCCATGACACACTTTCCTCCAGTAAGGCTGTAACACCTTATGTCACCCCCAGTGACACATTTTCCTCCAGTAAGGCTGTAACACCTTATGTCACCCCCAGTGACACACTTCCTCCAGTAAGGCTGTAACACCTTATGTCACCCCCAGTGACACAGTTCCTCCAGTAAGACTGTAACACCTTATGTCATCCCCAGTGACACACTTCCTCCAGTAAGGCTGTAACACCTTATGTCACCCCCAGTGACACACTTCCTCCAGTAAGGCTGTAACACCTTATGTCACCCCCAGTGACACACTTCCTCCAGTAAGGCTGTAACATCTTATGTCACCCCCAGTGACACACTTCCTCCAGTAAGACTGTAACACCAATGCCTCCCCCTGTGACACACTTTCTTCAATAAGGCTCCCCCTTCGTGTCCACAACCTTCTCAAACAGGTTGGGACCAAGTGTTTAAACACATTAGCCTATGAAGGACATTTTATATTCAAACCCCACAGACAGATGGGAGTGGAGAAAAGAGCCTTAAGCCCTTTTCTAAGGCTGTAATCCAATCTTGTAGACAGAGGCTCATGACTTAATCACTTCCCCACGGTCCCACCTCTTAATAATACCACAATAAGGTTAGGTTTTAGCATGCTTGTAGGGCACCTTCAGACTATAGCAGGCGTGTTAGGGGTAATTCTTGTTTGAGTTTTTAAAGCCTTGTTAAGTAGGTGCTTTGACAGCTGAAGAGCTGAGACTCAAAGAAGTTAAGCAACTGCCCTTCTTGCAACAGGATGTCCAGAACCACATCTGGGGTGGGGCAGGTTCTGGGGAGCAGACGTAACAACCAGTCCAGAGAGTAGAAATGTCAGTCCCCAGAAAAGATTCTAGAAGACTAAGCCCAGGAACTTACCTGGAAGCTTTCAAAGGGCTCCAGGGTCTTCTGGACCCAAGAGGAACTGAGTCCCCTCATACTGGGCTGTGAAACACCTTGAGGACAGATGCCTTTTTCTGTTGACAGGTCCTAGTTGAAGTCTTTTGATTTGGGGGAGACCAAGTAGTGGTGCAGAATCCCTATTTGCACCCTCCCTGAGCACTGGCGGCTATCAAGTTTCTGGGGCGCAAACTGCTTGATCTTGGTAACAGCACAGCTCCGTGTGATGCGAGTGCTCTGATGGCTAAGGTCCCTTGGTATTCACCTTGGAGGCTGCTTTGTGTGGCTTGTCCTTTGTGTAGCTTGATGATCCTTTCATCTGTGTGGATGGCTTTCTATTTTCACTCTGCTAGAGAGTTACGCTGGTGAAGTGTGCTGTGGAGGGCGGCAGAGTCCGTGCTGTCAGGCTGTTGGCAGGGCATCTAGAAGCGGGTGATCACGGTGAAGATCCTCTTCAGGCATCCTTGAGAGTATTGTTGAGCATCAGCAAGTTGATTGTTGTCCTGGGCCATGACTTGAGCTCCTGTGAGGATGTCTTTCATGAGAACGGACAAGCTGTAAAGAACTGTGTCATTGTGTCCTTGAGACTTTATACCATAGACTGTACTCCAGAAAGGGAGGCAGGGAGTTTGCCATGCTAGGCAGTTATTAAGAAGTACCTTGGGGGATGGAGGGATGGCTTAGTGGTTAAGGCCCTTGCCTGCAAAGCCAAAGGACCCAGGTTTGATTCCCCAGGACCCATGTAAAGCCATATGCACAAGGTGGTGCATGTGTCTGGACTTCATTTGCAGTGGCTAGAGGTCCTGGCATGCCCTTTTTCTCTCTGTGTCTAAATTTAAAAAAAAAAAAAAAAAGTACCTTGGTATGAGCTGTGGATGGAGGTGGAGGCGGAGGCAGCAGGAGGGGCAAAGGGAGGACCATTTTGAAGGAGAAGGCCCTTTACAGCCTCTGCTCCACGTGTGCTCACCCACAGACTGGCGAGGTGGTCAGGCCTTCCTGCTCTGCGTCGTCAGAAGGGGCTGTCGAGGTAGGAGGGTTGGGGTGGGATTCTGCAGACACAAAATCCTAGAACAGGTCAGTTGCTGGAGGCCATGTGCCTGCAATCCATTGACAGGGCATCTGGGCAGTGATCACAGCAGCTGTCATCTGCACTGTGGCATCTTAAAGAACAAGGACAAGACCGCAAACGCTAACTGGAAAAAACAAGTGTTTTCAGTTGGTTTTCTACCTTGTGATCTCTGATGTAGCTCTGGCTGAGGACTAAAGAGACGGGAAGAAAGACTGGAGCTTGACCTTGTCCAGCTAAGGTCCCTTGTTCTTGACATTTGAGGGTGTATTCCCTGGTTCACTCCAGGTCCTGCTTCACATCTGGCCTGTCTTCAAGTGACCAGCTAGGGAGACTCCATCACACTGGCAAGTGTTCCCCTTGGCTACACTGTCCTTTCACCAGCACCTCAGCTTTTCTGGGGGTACCCTCTAGCTGGAACTGGAGAGGTGCTTGCCACAGAGATTCCTGGAGATACTGAACCGTCCTTGTTTCTAGGTGTTGTCGAGCCTGACTCTCAAGAGTTGGTTCCTGGACAGTCTGCATTCCCTTGTGGGGCTTGACTAGGTTGCCCAAGGGCTATCAGCATTCCAGCCCTGTGGGTCCCTGATCCATCAGCTAGAAGTCTGATGGCGCTCCTCTCCCTATGGTATGAGGGATCAGGGCAGAACTAGCTGCTTCCATGTCTGTGTGTCATGTAACAACTGAATGCCTGTCTCCTCTTTTACTTGCTTGCCCTATAAACTCAGTGCCACATAATGTGGGTGACCCATCAACCGCCAGGGGCTCCAGGCAGGATGACAGGAACCTTCACCTGTGAGTCTCTGTGAAGCATGAAGGCTTAGAATGAGCTCCTTCGGGGTCTGGAGAGAATTGGAGGGGTTCATTGCAGTTCTTGTCCTTAGCAGCCCCACTCAAGCTTCTTAACTTTGTCTTATGTTGGCCTATGGGCGCTTCAGTGGTTGAGCCCATCCTGCAGAACAGAGAGGCTGGCTGCCCACCCTAATGTGCTCCTAGCACCTTGAGTGAAGTGGGTCACTGTGAGGGCTTCTGTGCCCTCAGGACCCATCCATGTGTGGGTAGGACCCTCACTGTCCACCACGCCCCCCCCCCCATTGCAGTGCTGTTCCTGGAGGGAGGGAAAGAACATCTCTAAATCTGTTCTAGTCTGCCACTCAACTCTGGTGAGTGGGTCAGGTTTTGGTCTTCACAGCATTTGACAGTAGCTAAAGCTGAGGGGTTTGAAAATGAATGCAGTAACTCAGCAAAGACAAATCCTGCTAACAGTAAGCAGGAGTAAGGCGTTTGGCCATAAGACTCAGCTTTATGTGTACTCTGGAAGGTTAAAAACAGTGACGCTATCCAAAGAGACGGCAGGCACCCAACAGCCTAGTGGAACAGAAGAACCTGTGACGCTCGAGGCAAGGACCTAGACTGGTGTTTGCTGACTTGCTGTGCTCATGCTGAAAGTAGGTGGCCGGGGCCCTGGGCCACTCAGAGATACAGACGTTAGTTGTAGGGGGCTGTGTCTGGTTTTCAGAGTGGCAGCTTGGCTTTTCCAGAAGCCCTTGGTGAGGGAGGCAGCTTATCAGCGCTCTCTGGAGAAGCTGAGGTCCTACAGAGTTCCAGTACCTCCCAGGTTAGGGTACTGTGAGTGGATACAGGGAAGGCAGGATTTGAGGACGCTTATAAAGACAGGAAGTGAGATGTTAAGTTCTAGTTCAGCACATCAATGAGGGGCATGTGGACTGAGTTTTGCAGTCCCGGGAGGTGGCTGCTCTCTCTGCCTGGAGTGAAGGGCTCAGCTGCTCTGCTTGCTGATATGTGCTGGGCTTGGAGCCAGCTCCTGCTAGTAACCGTCTGCCTTTATGACTGGCCTGACCTTACTCAGATGGGGGCTCTGTGACAAAGTAACATAAGCATCTATTTCTCGTAGTTGCAGAAGCTCATGTCCAAGATCAAGTTCTTAGTGAAGGATGGTTCTCTTCCTGGATTCCTCACTGTGTCCTCACATGGTAGAGAGACTCTGGTCTTCCAGTGATGTTGCCATTCTTATTATGGTGGTGACCTTGACAAACCCATTCACCTCCTGTACTAGTCACTTTCTTGTTGCTGGGACAAAATGCCCAACCAGAAGCAGCTTGTAGAGGGAAAGGGTTTAGTTTCTGTTTAGCAGTTTGGAAAGAAGGAAGTCTATCATGCGGGGAAAGCTCAGAGGAAC
This sequence comes from Orientallactaga sibirica, assembly GCA_036365145.1. Taxonomy (NCBI): domain Eukaryota; kingdom Metazoa; phylum Chordata; class Mammalia; order Rodentia; family Dipodidae; genus Orientallactaga; species Orientallactaga sibirica. The sequence continues at coordinate 17,520,729 of JAEOAD010000044.1, read as the reverse complement.
AGGAGACCAGTGGCCAGTCTTCACATCAGAAGGGATCAAAGAGAGAGAGTGTGTGTGTATGCATGCGCGCGCACGAGAGGGAGGGAGAGAGAGAGAGAGAGAGAGAGACAGAGAGAGAGTGAAAGAAAGCTATCAAACCTCATGGTCTGCTCCCGGTAACACACCTCCTCCAGCAATCTTCCCAAACAGCTCCACCAACTGGGGATTAAATATCCAAACACATTAGTCTGTGGTAGAAAAGAAGCCAAAAGTTGAACTGATTCACTGAGTTACTGTGAGAGTATTTGCAGAGAAGCTAAACTTACCTTTGTCAGCAGATGGAAAAATCCCAAACTGTCCAGAAAGGGTCCAGAGTGATGATAAGAAACAAAGACAGTTAGGCTAAAACAAAGTAAAATGGAGCTCCTTGTTAGGGCGGCCTGACTACAGAAATGATTGATATGCAAATTGCCGTGTCTTGTTTTTCACTTACCCTTTCCCTCAGCTATGCAAATTACAAAATGGAAATAAAAACTCAGCTCAGGGCCAGAGCTTCTTTGGAGAGCTTTTTGGTCCCCAGGTAAATAAACTCCTCTACTTTCAGTCATACTGGCTTTGGCCTGATCTTTCCAGAGGATTTCTGCAGTAAGCGTATGGGAACATTTGACATTGAAAGCACCACACCTCGCTCCACCCCAAATACCATCCCATTGCGATTTAGGGTTTCAGCATATGAAGGGCGAAGAGGGACACATTTAGGCCATCCCACCTTTGGAATGCCTCATGAGTCTCTAGCCATGTGAGGAGAAAGGTCCTTGACCTCTCAGGACACTTGAAGGGCCCTGCTCATGTGTCCCCATTGTTCCTAAGCACTCTACTGAGTCTAATGCTAGATACTGCCATAGGGCTGGGGCATGTATGGCTTGCGCATGACAAATGATGGAGCTCTGAGAAAACAGCAGAGCTGTGCGTTGTGGGCTGTCTAGGACAAGGGGAGAGAAGTACATGAGGTGTGAGACCATGGTGGTAACCAGGTGGACTCTGATCTCCTGTCAAAGTGTGGTCATGTTTCAAGTGAACTCTGGTTTGATCCTTAGTTAGAAAGGAAGAGTCCAATTTCTCAGAAAGAAGTTGTGTAACTCTCAAATTTTGCAAGATGCTAGGTGCCTCCCAGAAATGCTGGGCCACCTAGCGGGAGAGGCTTTCTCGTCCTGGCAAAGACAAGCCTGCGGCTTTTGTCGTATTCCAGGTGGGCTCTGTTGGTTGTTCAGGAGTTCTCTGACCCGGCCTGGCTTGCTGTGCACTTGGCTTGCTTTGGCTAGTCTGCTTTTTTTCTCTTTTTTTTCTTTTTTTTGAGGTAGGGTCTCACTCTGGCCCAGGCCGACCTGGAATTAACTGTGTTGTCTCAGGGTGGCCTCGAACTCACAGCATTCCTCCTACCTCTGCCTCCTGAGTGCTGGGATTAAAGGTGTGCCTGGCTAGTCTGCTTTGTTTTGATTCTGCGGTGACAATTATGATGTTGGTGGATTACCGTTTGCCATCATCTGAAGTGCTGAGAAGTACTTGTTACAATGTGGCAACTCCCTGAGAGGGGTAGGAGCACTGTGCAAGCGTGACTGGAGTATTTTATATTCTGGGATAAACCAAAATGCTGTGTCCCCGGGATTCTGTTTCTTGCCTGTCCATGGCTGGACCAAAATCTTGCAGGGTTTCTGACTTGGTGGGGTCATCAATAGGCTGGGTCTGGGGCATTCCTCAACTCTGTCCTCTTTCCTGGAATGAGCTATACTGACATACAAGTGCAAGCAAAACATTTGTCAGTATTTAAGGTCTTGACTATAACGTGAAATTATTTCGCATTCCATAGAATAGAACTTTTATGTGTGTAATGCTGTTTGAACATATTTTCATAGGCAAAGTGGCCTAAAGCGATGTCCTGCGCCTAGCGCTGTGCTCTGCAGTGTTTGTGTTCTCTTTCCAATTTGTATGTTGAAACCTACGCCCCCGTGTGGTGGCGTCACGGGTGTGAGGCCTTGGGAAAGGGCTTTGTGTTTTGTGAGGGCAAGGCTTTCATGAATTGGAGTAGAGTCTTTGTAGAAGACTCCAAAGAGCTCTCTTGCTGCTTCCACCTTGTGAGCACACAGCAGAAAGGTGCGGTCTGTGAACTGTAAGAAAGAAATGTCTGTTTAATAGCTAGAGAATAAGACCTACTTAGAAGCCTAGGCCCTACCCAGGAGTTCTGATGTCACTGGTGTGGGTTAGAACTGGGGCATCAGGGCTTTTAGAAGCCCCACAACTACTGGATTGTGATAGATAACCAGATCCAAAATTGACTGAAAGTCACTGCATCCTTAAAATGGCTCTATTTTATAGTTAAATTATTTCTAAGCAGAGCTGGTGAGCAGAATCTAACTAGCAAAACACTCCTCAGTGATTGTTGTGATGAGTGGTCCTTCATTCTCCAGGATACCCCCACCTCCATTCCCAAAAGAGGACTCAGGCAGCCTTGGTCAAGAGCTCAGCTCCATCCCACTCCTCCTGCGCATGCTGTCTTTATGGCCTTGCAGTCTGTGTGCCCAGATGCCACCTCTTCATCTTTGGCACCATGCTATTGTCTTGAGCCTTTTGCTTCTGTTAAAGTCATTATCTACTTCACTTGAAATTTATACTTCATGGGCAGGTTTTAAGTTAGCACTAGGTAAACCAAATGATGGTAGAGGGAAATATTTTAGTACTTCCTTCAAAAAACATTTTAATGGATGAACTTAAAAATAATTAATGCAGCCGGGCGTGGTGGCGCATGCCTTTAATCCCAGCACTTGGGAGGCAGAGGTAGGAGGATCGCCGAGAGTTCGAGGCCACCCTGAGACTACAGAGTGAATTCCAGGTCAGCCTGGACTAGAGTGAGACCCTACCTCACAAAACCAAAAATAATAATAATAATAATTAATGTGGGGCTGGAGAGATGGCTCAGCAGGTAAGGCTTTTGCCTGAAAGCCTAACAACCCAGGTTGAGTTCCCCAGTACCCACATAAAGCCAGATGTACAACGTGGCACATGCATCTGGAGTTCATTTGCAATGGCTTGCAGCCCTGACATGCCCATTGTCTGTCTGTCTCTTCTCTTCTCTTCTCTTCTCTTCTCTTCTCTTCTCTTCTCTTCTCTTCTCTTCTCTTCTCTTCCCCCCCTGAGCCTGGTGGTGTAAGCCTTTAATCCCAACACTCAAAAGGGCTCAAAAGGTAGGAGGATCACTGTAAGTCTAAGGCAAGCCTGAGACCATATAGTGAATTCTAGGTCAGCCTGGGCTAGAGAAAGATCCTACCTCAAAAAAAAAAAAAATAATAATAATAATAATAATGAGAATGATTCATTTGCTGTTTTCCCAGCCCTTTACCTGCAGTGCCCCCAGGAACGATGGGGACAATATTACCCCAGGAAAGGCCTTTGAGAAAAATGAAGCTCCAGTCAATGAACTTTCCACAGACTCAAAGCCATTCTGTGGTATTCAAGAGGGTTTTCTTTTTAAGAGCGCATCTCTGTGTATAACCTAGGCTGGCCTTGAACTCCAGGATCCTCCAGACTCACCCTCCTGGGTATTCAGATTGTAGGGAGGAGCCACCAGCCAGTACTTCAGTATTTAGTGTCCTGTAAGTCAGCACTGCCTAGAGGGTGGATTCAAGCTTGTTATGGAGCTTATTGCTTTTCCAGCTCTAGCAAGATGAAGATCCTTGGTTCCCCTCGTACCCCACGACCCGCTGTGCTGGCTCCCCTCATATCCTACGACCTGCTGTGCTGGTTCCCCTCATATCCCACAACCTGATATGCTGGTTCCCCTCATATCCCACGACCCGCTGTGCTGGTTCCCCTCATATCCCACAACCTGATCTGCTGGTTCCCCTCGTACCCTACCACCTGCTCTGAGATTTGGGAACTTGCTGTTTCAACATGAGAACGTTTCCATAGTAAAACCTGGGTTGTGACACCCTGGAACCATGAAGGAATGTGATCCTTTCCCTTGCCCCAGCTCCCTGCCCATTCCACTTTGCTGGGTTCCCAAACCAGACTCCCAAGCACTAAAGTAGATGCACTGAGTGAGCTGCCTGTCTCCATCCAGGCTCAGTCATTTCATACCAAGCTGATATGTGGGCCTCGGGTCTTCTAGACCCTGAGCCTCAGCTCCCCTTCTCACTGTCCAGCAAGTTCTGACACTTCTCCTGAATGTTTCCTGCTGCTTGCTGCTCTGCATTTTGGCCAACAATACTCACATTCTGGTTTACATTTCTCCTTGTACATGACTGCTGTTTTGAATGCCTCCAGCGGGGTCTGATCTGCAGTGCTTTCTGGCCCCTGACTCGCCCTGTTTTGGCTTGGTGCCTGCTGCTTACCGCAAGGTTATGCAGCTTCCACTCCACCGCAGTTGCCCTCTGGAGGCAAAGCTTCAAAACTTCTGTTGGGGAGTTTCCTTGGGCTTCCTTCATGATCCTGTCCTGATTTTTCTACCTCATTTCCCATTGCTCTGCTATTGTGCATAGACCTTTGCTCTGGCTAGCACAGGTGCCTTTTGTTTCTGTTTTGCACAATGGTAATTTATCTACTTGGAATACCCTTTTATTCCATCTCTTTTGTAAAGCAAGCTCAGAAACCTCCTCTGTCAGTATTCCAGCCACAGAGAACCTACCTAGCAAAAGACCCAGACCCACGCTGCTGGCTTTGCTGGGCCTTTCATTACAGATGTGCCTTAACCCATCCCCCACTATAGCATTTTTATTTGTAATTGGCTTCTTACTTCAAATGTATAATATGACACTTTGAATATGCACACAGGGAAGTCAAATGAATCCCCATGGCCATCTCACTTCCATGGTTGCGTTAGCGCTCTGGACTTAATCATCAGTCCAACCCTAAGCTTGTCCCCTTTGCTGACAGCTCTCCATTTCCCACTGCTTCCTCCAGTCCCTTTCACCACTATTCTTTGCTTTTATATATTCAGCTTTTTTAAATTTCCATATTAATGAGATCATATTGTAGATTTCTTTCTGTGTCAGACTTATTTCACTTAACATAGTGTTCTTTAAGTCCATCCAAGTTGTCACAAAAGACAGTATCTGCACTAATACTGAATAATGTTCCACATATACCATAGTTTCTTCATTAGTCCACACACAGGCTGATTCCATATCTTTTTTTTTTTTTTTTTTGTTTTTTTTTTTCTAGGTAGGGTTAGGGTTAGGATTAGGGTAGGGTCTTACTCTAGCCCAGGCTGACCTGGAATTCACTCTGTAGTCTCAGGGTGGTTCCATATCTTGGCTGCCATAGAGCACACTGCAGTGAGTATGAGAGGCACTAGTTTCATTTCCTTTGAGTAGATACCCAGAAGAGAAGCTTCTGGGTCACATGGTACTTCTGGTTTTTATATTTCTAATTTTTAAAAAAATATGTTTTATTTATTTATTTGTGAGAGAAAGAGAGAGAATAGACACACCAGGGTCACCAGCCACTGCAAACGAACTCCAGATGCATTTGCCCCCTTGTGCATCTGGCTTATGTGGATCCTGGAGAGTTGAACTGGGATCCTTTGGCTTTGCAGGCAAACACCTTAACTGCTAAGCCATCTCTCAAGCCCATCTACTTTTAATTTTTGAGAGCCTGTATTCTATTTTTCATAAGGGTCTCTTTTTCTCCATAACCTCACCAGCACTTGCAATAACCACCCTCATAGGTGTGGAGTATACTTTTTATTTTATTTTATTTATTTATTTTCAAGGGGGAAGGGAGAGAGAGAGAGAATGGGCGCACAAGGGCTTCTAGCTGCTGCAGACAGAACTCCAGATACATGTGCCACCTTGTGCATCTGGTTTTACATGGTTACTGGGGAATCAAACCCAAGTCATTAGGTTTTGCAGACAAGTGCCTTAACTGCTGAGCCATCTTTTTAGCCCATACTTTTAATAGTTTTGACTTGCCTTTCCTTGATACTTCATGGTATTGAACACCCTTTCATAAATCTGTTGGCCATTTCTATGTCTTTGGAGAAATGTCGGTCCAGGTCCTTTGCCTGTTTGTTGTTCTGCTGTTGTGGGAGTTCCTTACTTTGGTTTGTTTGTTTTTGTTTTTGTAGGTAGGTTTCACTCTGGCTCAGGCTGACCTGGAATTCGATATGTAGTCTTGGAGATCCTCCTACCTCTTCCTCCCAAGTGCTGGGATTAAAGGATGGGCCATCACACCTGGCTTCCTTACATATTTTTAATGCTAAACCCTCACATTGCAGACATTTCTTCCCAATTTATACACTCTTTTCTTTGCTGTGCAGAAACTTTTTAGCTTAATGTAATCCCATTTGTACTTTGGCTTTTGTTGTTTGAGCTTTTGGTATAATGTCTAAAAACAGTTATCACAAAGGCCAAGTCAAAGAATTTATTCCCTTTTCCCCTTGGAAGTTTAATAGTCTTAGGTCTTATGTTTAAGCCTTTAATCCATTTCAAGTTGGTTTTTGCGCCAGGTATAAGATAAAAATCAGCCTGGAACTACAGAATTTCAATTCAGCCTGGGCTAGAATGAGCCCTTGAAACAAGAAAAAAAAATTATTTTAGATGACACAAAATGTTAAGTCTAAAATATTCTTTTTTTTTTTTTTTTTTTTTTTTTTTTTTTTTTTTTTTTGGTAGGGTCTCACTCTAGCCCAGGCTGACCTGGAATTCACTATGTAGTAGGGTGGTCTCGAATTCATGTGATCCTACTGCCTCTGCCTCCCAGGTACTGGGATTAAAGGCGTGTACCACCACACCCAGCTAATGTTAAATATCTATCTTTTTATAATGTTAGAAACCTGAGCTAAATGATAGAATACTATGATAAATAGGACTTAGTATCAAATCTTGACAAATAGTGGCATTTGACCCTTGGGTTCTCATATGGTTAATTACACGAATAAATTCATGCATAGCAAAAAAAAAAAATGTGATTTTAGTTTGTGTGTGGCTGTCCAGTTCCCCAGATACCAGTTATTGAAGAGGATGCCACCTCTGTGATGTCATCCTGATGCTCTTGCTGATTAGTTAACTGTGTATGTTTGGGTTTATTTCTGGCCACTGTTTGGTTCCAGCACCATAGGGAGCAAGGAATGTGGGTGGTGAGGGGAATGTAGCTTTGTCCTGTAAAAGGTGCTGAGCTTAAATACCTGGTGAGAGATAATAGATGAACTGGCTGGTCTGAGGCCTCCCGGTAAAGGACTAGGATCAAGAAATGTGGGTGACTTGGGAAGACAGACAAAATGACATAGAAGTCAGATTGTTGAGAGGGGTGCATTTGCCACTTGGGACAGTTTTCAGAATACTAGTCACTGTTTACCTATAGACAGTCACTGTTGATTTGAGGTGGTTTTCCTTTGTAGTCAAGTGAAATTTCAAGGCTTCCTCAGCTGCCTTTATTGGCACTCTGCAAGTCACCTTGGTACATCTAAACACTTCTTATATGGTATAAAGTGTAAATTCTAGGCCAGGTTTCATTCTTCTGTTTATTTTCTTCTCCTGTGTTCAGAGGAAAATTGCTAATTTAGAACTGATGACATTATGAAGATTAATATTAACCACAGTCTCTTTGTTTCTACAGAAGTTGCAGAACTTGAAGCTAACTTACCTTGTAAGTATAGCATCCTCAATCACAATTAGTACTGTAAAATAATTGCATGAAGAAACTGTTTTATGTTTAATAGCCTTGCAGAGGGAAAATACCTATTTTCATGTCTGCTAGAAAGTAATTTTGATTTTGTGCAAAAGATAGAATTTTTGCGAGTTCCTAATATGTTTGAGACTCCATATTTGTGAATGTATACACATAGAATGCTTCCTATCTCAGTGTAGAAGAAATTGGTGAGGTCAGGTCTGAGATCTCTTCAACATGATCGTTCCACATTCTCCGTGAGTGGAAAGGAGTATAAATCTCTAGCAAGACATCCTATTTTTGTTAGTGGCAGCACCACGTTTTGGTGATTTGTCTTTGTGTTTGGGGTAGGGTGCCTGCACTGCCCTCTGTCCACGCATATTCTCATCTTGTTCTCTCCTTCCTACCACAGACACGCAGGCCTGACTGGGTAGACCTCACTCAGAAAGCCCATTCACCAGGCAGTGCCCTTGTGTAATATGTGACAGATTCTCCTTTCAATCATTATGTTTGGTTTTAAAATATTTCAGAGATTAAGAATGCCTGTTGATATGGGGAAAATATTTGGTAAATGTTTCCTGCTTTGTAAGTGGGTGGCTGTTGAAGAGGTCTTTGGGTTTTGATGCAGAGGCCTATCTACTATAGTTAAAAGAGGGCTCATTCCCACTGCTACCTAAAGTTGCAAAGGTAATGGTGAGTCTGACTCTGGAATAGTTGTGAGATCGGTTTATGGGGGTAAGTATACATGGTTGAGGAATTGTTTTTGATGCATTTATGTGTGGGAAGAGTAGGTTGTGACAGAAAATGTGTTTCTTTTTTGTGGGTCTCAGTCAACAGGTCCTGAAAGACCCTGGTAGGCCAGCCTATTCAGAGGTGTTGACTTCCACATCTGCATCTTGACTCAAACAGGCTGGCTAGTTATTAAGAACAAGTGAGGGCTGGAGAGATGGCTTAGCGGTTAAGGCGCCTGCCTTCTAAGCCAAATAACGCCAGTTCCAATCTCCATGTCCCACGTTTAGCCAGATGCAGTGACACAAGGGTGCAATGCCACACTTGACCACAAGAGGGTGCACACATCTGGATTTCGTTTGCAGCAGCTGAGAGACTGCTGGCGCGCCCATCTCTGTCTTCCTCTCTCTCTCTCTCTGCCTCTCTCAGTGCCTCTCCAAAAAAAAAGAACAAGTGTGATGGCTCATGCCTTTAATCCCAGCACTTAGGAGGCATAGGTAGGAGGATCACCATGAGTTTGAGGCCACCCTGACACTACAAAGTGAGTCCCAGGTTAGCTTGAACTAGAGTGAGACCCTACCTCAAAAAACAAAACAAAAAAAGAACAAGTGAACAATGTCAATCTCAGCTAATTGTTGAGAGATATTTCCCAAACCATCATCTGTTTTTCTTACATAGCTCTCACAAAGAAAGATGGTGTTTATATTTTCAAAATAAGATCACTGTGAAACACATAGCATAGGCAAGGATTCTCTGAAAAGGACTCCAAGAATACAGGAAATTATCCCAAGAATTGATATAAGGGATTACGTGAAATTGAAGCTTCTGCCCAGCAAAGGAAACAGTCAGCAGAGTGAGGAGCCATCATGCAGACCGGGGGAGTCTTCCCCACTGACGTGAGACATGGGATTAACATCCAGGGTTACAAAGAGCTGTGACAATGAAATACTACCCTCCCCCCAAAAAACAATCAACCAGTCAGTAAATGGGCTAATGAATGACAGTTCTCAAAAGAAGAAATACAAATGGCCAACAAATACTTGAGAAAAAGTTCAACATCTTTAGTCATCAAGAAAGTGCAAATCAAACAGCTTTGAGATCCCATCTTAGCCCATTCTGAGTGACTATCATCAAGAAAACAAATGACAGTAAATGCTAGAGAGCATACTGGGAAAGAGGAACCCTTATTCACTGTTGGTGGTAATGTAAACTATGCAGCCACTGTGGAAGTCAGTATTGCGTTCCCTCAGAAAATTGAAAATAGAACTACCCTATGACCCAGCTGTAACATTCTTGGGTATATACTTAAAGGACTCAAGTCAGCATATCACAGAGGTACCTGCACATTCATGTTTATAGCTACCTTATTCACAATAGCCAGAAAATGGGACCAGCCTAGATGTCCATCAACAGATGAATGGACAAAGAAAATATGGTACATATACATAATAAAATTTTGCATAGTTATACATAAAAATGAAATGACATATCCAAGAAGATGGTTGCAACTGGAAATCATTATGTTAAGGGAAATAACCATTCTCAGAAAAACAATTACCACATCTTTCCTCTTGTATTCAGAGACTAAATTTCAAATTATGTATATGTATGTTTGTAGTCACTAAACTAGAAATAGGGAGGAATGAAAGGGGAAGAGGAAATCTTACGGGAGGTGGGAGATTTAAAATTGTTTCTTAACCATTTTGTTGTGTTTTTTATATGTATGGTATGGTGTGGGTGTGGTCTATGCACATATATGTACCTTGTGACACCCCATAAGCTCCCCTTTGGTGAGGTGCACTTGCCTGACTTAGGCAGAGCACTCCATCACCCTTCTTCCCATTCTTTTTTATTTAATTTTTTATTTGGTTTTTTTGAGGTAGGGTCTCGCTCTAGCCCAGGCTGACCTGAATTCACTATGTAGTCTCAGGGTGTAGCAGACAGCTTCAGGTTCACTGAGATGAACTTCCAGACCAGGCACAGTTATGGAGGAAGGATATTATTTATTGAAGCTTACAGATCCAGGGGAAGTTCCATAATGGCAGAAGAAGTTGGCCTGCCTTCACAGGACCAGGCAAGAGAGCAAAGCCCCCAGCCACACAGCACACAGAGCAAAAACTACAGCCAAAAACCACAGCACACTTCAGGAACTCCTATTAGGCACACTTTGCATATCTTTACAATGGAATCTCAAACCCACCACCACACCTTAAGATCCGCCCCCAGTGACATTGCCTTTAGCAAGGTGATTGCAGATGCAAACTATAAACTAATAAAACACTGAATATATTGGGGGTCATATATTCAAACTACCACATTCCGCCCCTGGCCCCCAATAGATTTATAATTATCACACATTGTGAATTGTACTCAGTCCAATTTCAAAGGTTCTCATAATCTTGACCAACTTAAGATAGTGAGTCCTGTAAAATCAAACAAGTTAAATACTTTCAACATGTAAAGGCACAGAGTAAACATTTTTAACTGGTATAAGGCATATCAAGGGGAAACTAGAACAATGCAAACTCAACCATTATCAGCAGTCATCAAACTTCTGCAGTTCAAGTTCAGTATAACCAGAGACTGACAGTCTCCAGGTTTTCCAATTCCACCCCTCCAGCTGGGCAGAGTCGCCAGGGAAAACTTCGATCCCAGGCCAACACTGCACTACATGGGAGTCCTTGCATAGTCCTGGTATATCCAAAACATCCTCAGGTCTCCATGCAAACCATGGTCCATCTTGCAAAGGCTCTTCTAGCCTATTCCTGAGGGTCTTCATGCCCTGCCTCATGCCGCATCTCAGCAGCGGCTCCTGGAACCGTGTGCAATTCATGACCACCCCGTGCATTTTTCATGCTTCCAAAACTAATACCAGGTGTGCAGGACATAGCCATATTCTTAATCCAGGGACAAAATAAATCATAGCCTTGAAAAGCAGGTTCCTTCTCCAGTCAACTCTTTTCAAAAGAGTTTGCATTTCTCCAGTCTTTTCTCAGGCATCTTCTCCATTGTTTTAATGTAAAGCAGTTGGGCCATCTTCTTTAAGATTGCTAATGTGTTGACAATAGCAGCTCCAGTAACCTAAAACCAGTCTCAGTGCCTCTAATTTTAACTTGCTTGAGGTTTTCCAACTTAAAATCTTAAATATCTCAGTCCAATATCTTTAGCCAAGCATATCAGTCTATTACAAATTTAACCATGATCAAACTTTCTGGGCCTGGACAGCAGAACGTAGCCATCCCTTATGCCAGTAGCCCAGTTCCAACAAAGTCCTCTGCACTCTTTCCTTCCCCTTAGAAAGCTCATAAGCCAAGCCTCGAAGTCCAATACTATCTGCACTTAGCATTCTCAAACTCTTATCAGAATAGTCCATAAAACTTGGCTTACCACTCCAGAAGGCATCTTCAGTTGCAAGCACCAAGTCCATGCCCATTCCTCCAAAACAAAGGTTCCAAAAGACGAATATCCACATGGTCAGGTTCATCTCACCCCACACTCCTCGGTACCACTTTACTGTAGCAGACAGCTTCAGGTTCGCTGAGATGAACTTCCAGACCAGGCACAGTTATGGAGGAAGGATATTATTTATTGAAGCTTACAGATCCAGGGGAAGTTCCATAATGGCAGAAGAAGTTGGCCTGCCTTCACAGGACCAGGCAAGAGAGCAAAGCCCCCAGCCACACAGCACACAGAGCAAAGCTACAGCCAAAAGCCACAGCACACTTCAGGAACTCCTATTAGGCACACTTTGCATATCTTTACAATGGAATCTCAAACCCACCATCACACTTTAAGATCCGCCCCCAGTGACATTGCCTTTAGCAAGGTGATTGCAGATGCAAACTATAAACTAATAAAACACTGAATATATTGGGGGCCATATATTCAAACTACCACACAGGGTGGCCTTGAACTCACAGCGATCCTCCTTCCTCCGCCTCCCAAAAGTGTGCACCACCACGCCCAGCCGGCGGCTTCTTCCCATTCTTCCTTGAGCCAGAGGCTTACCTGGTGCTGGAGCTTGTGTCCCTTTTCCGCTCTGCTGAAAATAAGACCTAGAGATTTGAACTCTGGCATTCTCTGCCCCCTTCAGGCCCTCATGCTCGCACAGGAAATACTTAACTGCTGAGCCATCTCTCAGCCAGGCACAATAGCTCACACCAGTAAATTCTAACACTTGGGAGGCTGAGGTTAGAGGATCATCGTAAGCACAAGGCCATCCTGGGCTATTTAGTGAATTCAAAGTCAACCTGGGCTAGAGTGAGACCCTGCCTTAAAAAAAAAAAAAGATTAAATGATGAAAAGATCAGGGGAAAAATTTGTTTTCAGTGTTCCTTATATTATTGTAAATATGTATTTTGGGGACAGTTTTGAACTCTTGCCTTGAGTTTCTTTATTTCTAAAGAATACAGTATCCTTTGAGACTGCTTCTTATTCCTCAAGACTCAATTTTAAAATTTGTTTTTAATTTTTTAAATTTATTTATTTGAAAGCATAGAGAGGGAGAGAGAAAATGAAAATGAATAGGCACACCAGTGCCTCTTGCCACTGCAAATGAACTCCTCATTCATGTACCACTTTGCACATCTGGCTTTGTGTGTGGGTACTGGGGAATTGAACCCTGGCCCTTTAGGCTTTATAAGCAAGCACTTTAACCACTAAGCCATATCCCTTGCCCTGAATTTTCTTTCATTGTGAAAAAGAAATCTCCCCAGTAGTTGCATTGTTCTGTGTGTCTTAGTGCATTATGTCTGACATGTTCATTATATACCAAGAGGAAATGAGGGCTGTGTAGAGAATCAGACTCATTACTCCTTGAGAGCTAATCTTCTGCTGGTGACCTGTGATCTTGGATTAGTCACAGAAGTTTCTGGACCTTGTCATCTATACTAGTTGAGAATACTAGATTATGTGGTTTCTAAGGCCATTTCTGAATATGTTTCAGTCATCTTATTTTTGTTGAAAATTGTATCATCGCAAAAAACAAAACTAAGAAGTTTTTAAAAATGTTTTATTTATTTATTTGAGAGAGAGAGAAAGAGGCAGATAGAGAGAATGGGCATGCCAGGGCCTCCAACCACTGCAAACAAACTCCAGATACATGCGCTACCTTATGCATCTGGCTTACATGGGCCCTAGGCTTTGCAGGCAAGTACCTTAACTGGTAAGCCATCTGTCCAGCCCCCTGAAAAGTATTTTAAAGGGAACTTCAAAGAAATAATTAGTAGGTGGATTAAAGAACTTAGTATAGTATCTTCTAAGTTTTTGTAGGATATTTTTCGGAGTATTCCTTCCAGGTTCCTTGGTTGTTTCTTTCTCCAGGTGGAGCCATCCTGTATTTGGGTGGAGGAGGCTGATAAGTGGATAGCCACCTCCCTTGCTTGGACTGTGGATAGTGATTCTTCTCCTGGGAGTGCCTTATCCTAATCCAGGACCCTTCTAGCTTGGGCCCAGTGGGCCCAGAATGTTGTCACAGGGTCAATAAAGCAAGCTGAGTTACCAGTTAGGTTGTGAACTTTTTTTTTTTTAAGGTTTGGAGAGACTTTATTAGATTAAGAGAAGGAGAAAGGAGAAAGTACAGAGAACTCCTGCCATGTGGAAGGTGCGGGGGGGGGAGGGGGAGGGTAGGGAGCCCATTTGGGAGCAGGGATCCCCCAATCTCAGCCCAGCATGGCTAAGACAAGGGACGCTTACTAGAGCAGGGACCTGGAAGTTCAGGAGAAGTGAGCAGCTAAAAAAAGAGTGTGAAATTGGTTTTGTTTTGTTTTTAAATGTCATTGTAGACTCAGAGTGGAAGCCAACTCTTAGGCAACACACTTCCTTCCAACTTCTTTCACCATAGTGTGTGTGCTTGTCTGAATGTGGTACAAGGTGAACAAACTAGTTTGATCAGGTGCTTTTTCTGTTTTATCCCATATTTTTATTCCACAGATGGTAATGTCTCTGCGGGATGGTTTCTGCTTTTCAAAGTAAATAGTTCTTTAAAAAATTATAAAAAGAATTATAAAAAGCACAATTCTTGAATTAACGCAAAGATCTTAGTTTATAGTTACCATTTAAAAATGAGGAACAATATCCCTACCAGGAATTAACTAAAAGGAGACTATAAGGGGCTGAACAATAGTAAAACCCTTTTGTTTGCAGTTAGAGTATATTGGCATGATTATAGTCAAACACATAATGAGGGGGATCTACTGACTTTGCCTGTAACCAGCACCACTGAGCTTCTGTATTTAAAAGTTAACTCCATGGGCTGGAGAGATGGCTTAGCAGTTAAGGCGCCTGCCTCCTAAGCCTAAGAACGCTGGTTCCAATCTCCAGGTCCCACGTTTAGCCAGATGCAGTGATGCAAGGGCACAATGCCGCACTTGACCACAAGGGGGCGCACACATCTGGATTTCGTTTGCAGCAGCTGAGAGGCTGCTGGCACGCCCATCTCTATCTGTCTTCCTCTCCCTCTCTGTCTCTGTCTCTCTCAAAAAAAAAAAAAGTTAACTCCAGCATATAGACTGCCGTACACTCCAGACCCTCCTGACTGCTGTTTCTCTTGCAGGTACATGCAAAGTGCATTTTCCTGATCCAAACAAGCTGCATTGCTTTCAGCTAACTGTAAGCCCAGGTAATCAACACTTGTGGTTTTCAAGCACCATGGTGTAAAGTCTACCGAAATATGTAGTGGCTTTTTTAATACTTTATTTACATATTTATTTATTTATGAGAGAGAGGAAGAGGCAAAGAGAAATATAATGGGCACGCCAGGACCTTTAGTCACTGAAATGAACTCCAGACACATGTGCCACCTAGTGCATCTGGCTTTATGTGGATACTGGGGAATCAAACATGGGTCCTTAGGCTTCAGAGGCAAGTGCCTTAACCGCTGAGACATATGTCCAGTCCTGTACTGTTTTTTTGAGATAGGGTCTCCCTCTATAGCCCAAACTGACCTGGAACACACTCTGTAGCCTAGGATGACCTCGAACTCACAGTAATCCTCCTACCTCAACCTCGCAAGTGCTGGCTTTAAAGGTGTGCACCACCACCCCTGGCTATTCTGTATCATTTAATAAAAAGTTAAGACATTGGTACCTGTTCCATATGAAGACCGACCCTATGTATGCTTTGTAGTCAAATAAAGCATAGTAGATGAGCTTGACGCATTAAGTGTATTCCTGTAGCTGCATGTAAGCTGAATTAATGAGCACTGCTAAAGGTTGAGACTGCTGCCTTAGGGTGGAGAGTACGGGCTTTAAAATCCAGCAGTAATCCAGAGCAGCCTGACCTTGATTGAGTTGCTTGGCTTCTCAGCTACAGTCTCCATCCACAAAGGGGTCAAGTGGGCCCTATCTCCGGGGTGTGAAAATTAAATAGGTCTTGTGTGCATAGCACTTAAGCCCAGGTTCTGAAGCATGAAGCAGACAGTACCCACTTGTCTACCTTAGGCCTGGTGAGTATCTAATCTCCAAGTGCCACGCTGCCTGGCAGCCTATCTCCACAGTCACACCAGTCAGCTGCAAGAAGATATATGGCTCTTTATTTTTTAAGAATAATTTTATTGACAACTTCTGTACATATAGACAATATATCAGGATCATAATCTCATGATCTGTGACTTTCTGGTGAAGGTGCAGTTCTGGGAATTACAGATTGCTGCTCATGTTGGCCTCAAGCATCAGTTGGCAGCTGCTTCAGGGTGGTGTGGAAGGAGGAGAGAGAATTAGTCAGAGGGATTCTTAGAATTCTAAACTAACTTCTCAGAATGACTCCAAGAAAATCCTTAATGTTTATAAAGAGGTACCAGAGTGGTAACCTAACCAGTTCATGTCCTCTTTCATTCTCGCTATCCAAAACTGAAATATTAAGTATCCAAAGGAAGAAGTGACATCATTAACTGAATGCTGCCAGTCACTTAAAAGATGCGAGCACTGGATGAATGTACTCTTGAGGGCTGTGATGGAAAGGAAGGAGAGCTTGCTGAGTTGGCTAGGGCTGGTGGGGTAATCAGTTCATGTTTGACTAAATGTGAAGTTGTGAGTATTAGAGCTGAGGTGGGCAAAAAAGAAAAAATTTTGTTGTAGAAATACAAGTAGTTTCTGATGTTTTGCTTTTGTTTTTTAAATTTGAGGAATGGAAAGAGAATAAGGACCTTAGAATAGAGTCACGAGCTGATTAAAATGTGGGAGTGATGCAGAATTGTAGTGGGTGATAATGAGTCCCACAAATAAACCATGGCTTTGTCCCTGCAGGGGATGGTCTGCTTCTTGTCAAAAGTGTTTGATAATAATGAGGAATCCTGGTCTCATAATGTGTTTGACATATTTAAAATCCCGTGTCATAGCTGGGTGTGGTAGTGCATGTCTGTGATCCCAGCACAAGTTCAAGGCCAGCTATCAACAGGACTGTGCCCCCCCCACCAAAAAAAATTTTTTTTTAATTTTATTTTTGAGAGATACAGAGAGGGAGAGGGAGACAGATAGAGATGGGCGCGCCAGCAGTCTCTCAGCTGCTGTGAACGAAATCCAAATGTGTCCGCCCCCTTGTGGGCAAGTGCAGCATTGTGCCCTTGCGTCACTTTGCATCTGGCTAAACGTGGGACCTGGAGATTGGAACCGCTGGAGATTGGAACCAGGTTCTTAGGCTTAGCAGGCAGGCGCCTTAACCACTAAGCCATCTCTCCAGCCCCCCCCCCCAAATTTTTTATTATGTATGTGGAGGTTCTACAGAGTGCTCTGGGACATACTTGTAAATTGGGTCTGGTACCAGGTGGAGATGAGGTTAATATTAGGAGATGGTTGATACCAGAACCCTGTCCTTAGAAATGCATTGGACATCTTTGGATAAGTGTGCTTCTGACATGTCATGTGTTCTGTGGCTTAGCAAGAGGTTTGGAGTACACAGTGCTTTCTCAGCATCCCAGGGTCACCATGAAGAATGTCATCTGGGTCTGGAGGGATGGCTTAGCATTAAGGTGTTTGCCTGCAAAGTCAAAGGACCCAGGTGTGATTCTCCAGGACCCATATAAGCCAGATACACGAGGGGGCACACACATCTGGAGTTCGTTTGCAGTGGCTAGAGGCCCTGGCGCACCCATTCTCTCTTTCTCTCTCCTTCTCTCTCTGACTGTCAAATAAATAAAATTTTAATGCATGCCTGTAATCCCAGTACTCGGGAGGCAGAGGTAGAAGGAGGATTGCTGTGAGTTCAAGGCCACCCTGAGACTACATAGTGAATTCCAGGTCAGACTGGGCTAGAGCAAGACAGGGAAAAAAATCTGTGGCACTGGGAGGTGGCTGGACGGATAAGGATGCCTGCTTTCAAAGCCCAACGGACAGCCTGGATTTGATTTCCTAGTACCCATGCACAGCCAATGCACGAAGTGTACCTGGAGTTTGCTTGCAGCAACAAGATCCCATAGTGTGCCCACTCATTCATATTCTCTCTCCAAGAGCCCCTAGTGTGCCACTCATTCATACTCATTCTCTCCCTCTCTCCAAGAGCCCCTAGTGTGCCCACTCATTCATATTCTCTCTCTCCCTCTCTCCAAGAGCCCCTAGTGTGCCCACCCATTCATATTCTCTCTCCCTCTCTCCAAGAGACCATAGTGTGCCCACTCATTCATATTCTCTCTCTCCCTCTCTCCAAGAGCCCCTAGTGTGCCCACTCATTCATATTCTCTCTCCCTCTCTCCAAGAGCCCCTAGTGTGCCACTCATTCATACTCATTCTCTCCCTCTCTCCAAGAGCCCCTAGTGTGCCCACCCATTCATATTCTCTCTACCTCTCTCCAAGAGCCCCTAGTGTGCCCACTCATTCATATTCTCTCTCCCTCTCTCCAAGAGCCCCTAGTGTGCCCACTCATTCATATTCTCTCTCCCTCTCTCCTTACAAATAAATAAAAATAGTTAAATAAAAAGTTAAAAAAAAGAATATTGTCTACTGACTATGAAGTAATATGTGGGGTATTCTCAGATTCTTGTAGTTATTGCATACACTTAATACAATAATGATTTCTTTTTCTATTTTAGCTTTTACTTTCTTGAGACAGGTCTGGCTGTGTCTTACATGCCTGAGGAGTAAAATTACAAACAGTATAATGTGCTAATTTGAACGACATGGCTTAGAGTTTCAAAAACTGTACACTCTGGTATTACCACATACCTAATAAAAATGAGAAATACTTTCTCGCCCCACCACTACCCAACATGCCTTTCTGATTGTACTATCTTCGTTTAGTTTTGTTTGTTGGATGTTGTGAGCATTCTCATATAAACTTTTTTGCTCAGAGTTTTCCGTTCTCTTCATTTCTGCCTGAGTCATGAGAGAAGTGTGTGTTTACCTTTTAGATTTATTGTCATATGTTTGTACATGTGCACGTGTGTGCGTGCACCAGGGCCTCTTGCCACTTTTTGCACACAGCTTATGTAGGTTGCTTGGGTACTGAACCAGTCAGCCGCTTTGCTGCAAGTGCCTTTAACCACTGATCCATCTTCCCAGCCCCACTTTTAACCTTTGGAGGAATGTTCCACTCTGTGTACCATACACTGACCAGTAGTATAGGAGACGTTTCAGGCCCTTCCCATATTACTAGCATTCGGATGTGGAACGGCTTGTCACTGTGCTTCTCATTTGTATTTCCCAGTGGCAAGTAGCTTCATATATTCACTGCCATTTGTGGAAGCTGTGTGGCCTGAATACATATCCTTTGTACAATATTGAACTGTGACTGGTTTTCTTTTAACTTTTTTTATTTATTTGTGAACAGAGAGAAAAGGTATGGGCACATCAGGCCTTCTTGCTGTTGCAAACAAACTCCAGATGCATGCACCACTTTATGCATCTGGCTTTATGTGAGTGCTAGGAAATGAAACCAGCCAGCAAACAAGCACCTTTAACCTCTGAGCCGTCTCCCAGCTCCCTCTACTTATTTTTCAATGCACATTAAGGTGATCTTAATGTGTGTGGGTGCATGTGGAGGACAGATGTCCTCCTTGGTCGCTTTTTCTGTACTGTGGCAGGGTTCCTCACTTGAATTCAGACCTTGCTTATCCAGCTAGTCTAGCTAGAGCTTGCCCAGGGATCCCCTGGCTCTGCCTCCCCAGTGCAGGGCTTACATGGGTGCTGAGGATCCAGACTCCAGTCCTCACACTGGCATGGCAAGCACTTTCTCTACCCACGGAGCCATCTCCCTAGTCGCTAATTTTAATGATGTGTAGTTTATCAAATTCTTTAATGATTGTGCTTTTTCTGTCCTATCCAAGAAACCTTTACTTATTCCAAGGTTGGAGATATATTCTATATTTTTCTGGAGTTTTTGTTTATTATTTTGGAGACATAGTCTCAACTCTTAACACAAGCTGGCTTGGAACTCACGTGATCTTCCTACCTTAGCCTCCTTACTGCTGGCGTTATAGAAATGAGCCACCACACCCAACTGCGTATCTTTCTGTACACACTTTATGGGAAAAACAAGATCTGTGTTCTTCAGATTTATTCTCCTCAAGATATCTGTCTGCTCTCTCTTACCATGTGCCCCAGTATTTCCACTGCTAGTTATTACCTGGAAGAAAAAAAAACTGACCAAGATCTGCAGGCAGAAATCACCATGAGGCAGCTTTTAGTGCAGTGCCCCAAAGTGGATGTAGCACAAGGGTTCACCCTGTGAGTGGTCAGTATCCATACAGGGGGTGCTGCTTGCTGTTGGGGCGGGAAGGAGGATGCCCATCAGTGCGGCAGCAGAGGCAGAACTCATAAACATTTTACTACCATATACAGCTCTATTGGTATTGAGGTTTTTTGTTGTTGTTGTTGTTGTTTTTTGAGATAGGGTCTCAGGTAGGCCAGGTTAGCAGGGCATGACCTTTTAAATTCCTGATCATACTGCCTCTACCTCCTCAGTACTGGGGTAACAAGCATGTGCCGCCATACCTGGCTAAATATCCGGTTTGGGGTTTTTTGTTTTGTTTTTCAAGGTTGGGTCTTGTTCTAGCTCAGGCTGATAGAGAATTCACTATATAGGGTTAGGGTGGCTCACTTATTTATTTTTTAATATTTTATTTATTTATTTGTTTGAGAGAGAGAGAAGCAGATTGAGAAAATTGGCACACCGGGGGCTCCAGACACTCTAATTAAACTCCAGATGCATTCACTACCTACTGTGCATGTGTGACCTTGTGCGTTTGCATCACCTTGTGCATCTGGCTTGCATGGGACCTGGAGAGTAGAACATGAGTCATTAGGCTTTGTAGACAAGTGCCTTAACTGCTAAGCTATCTCTTCAACCCTTAAACATTATTTTTTGTTTTGTTTTGTTTTTGTTTTTCAAGGTAGGGTCTCACTCTGGCCTAGGCTGACCTAGAATTAACTGTGCAGTCTCAGGGTGGCCTTGAACTCACAGTGATACTTCTACCTCTGCCTCCTGAGTGCTGGGATTAAAGGCATGAGCCACCACGCTTGGCTAATTATTAGTTTTTAAAGCACTTAAAAAAAATAAAAGAAAAATATAGGGCTGGGGAAATGGTTTAGCAGTTAAGGCATTTGCCTGCGAAGCCTAAGGACCCCAGTTCGATTACCCAGTACCCAAGTAAGCCAGATGCACAAGGGGGACACATGCATCTGGAGTTCGTTTGCAGTGGCCCTGGCGCGCCCATTCTCTCTTTCTCTCTGCCTCTTCCTCTCTCCCAAATAAATAAATTTTTTAAAAAATTGAAAAGGGGGAAAATAAAAAAATAATAAAGTAACTCTTGGTTTCTACCTTAAGAAAAGACAAAGCAATTATGTTTTTAAGTGTATGTAAAATACAAAAATTAACAGAGCTGGGTGTGGTGGTCCACACATTTAATCCCAGCACTTGGGAGGTAGATGTAGGAGGAGCACTGTGAGTTCAAGGCCACCCTGAGACTACATAGTAATTTCAGGTCAGCCTAGGCTAGAGCAAGACCCTACCTTGAACCCCTCCCCCCCCAAAAAATTAACAGAAATAATGAAAGGAGCAAATAATTAAGAAAAACAAAAATTATTTGCAAAAAAAAAAAAAAAACCTAAAACCTAAATGAACCTTTTAAAATGACATGTTTGAGGAAAAAGAGAAACACATAATATCAGGCCATGCTTTGTGTATAGATCATGTAAAAACTTTGTGAAACTTACTGCTATTCTATAGATTTTTGGTTTGGTTTGGTTTTTTTGAGGCAGGGTCTCACTCTAGCACAGGCTGACCTGGAATTCACTGTGTAGTCTCAACCTTGAACTCATGGCGATCCTCCTACCTCTGTCTCCCAAGTGCTGGGATTAAAGGTGTGTGTCACCATGCCCAGCAGATTTTTGGAGCTATTACAAATAATGATTATGTGTTTTTTTGTATTTTAAGTTTAAATGTTACTTCCATGTAAAGACACCTTTTTTATGTATCCTGTGATCTCACTAAGTTCACTTATTATAGTAACTTTTAAATCTATTTATTTTTTCACCATGATTGTCACATCTGTAAAGCTATTGCCATTGCTTTGTTCTGTAGGAGTGTAGCCTTGTAATTCCTAGCGTCCCTCCTGTGACCACCGTATGGTGTGAACATTGGAGTGTAGCCTTGTAATTCCTAGCGTCCCTCCTGTGACCACCGTATGGTGTGAACATTGGAGTGTAGCCTTGTAATTCCTAGCGTCCCTCCCGTGACCACCGTATGGTGTGAACATTAGAGTGTAGCCTTGTAATTCCTAGCGTCCCTCCTGTGACCACTGTATGGTGTGAACATTGGAGTGTAGCCTCATGCATTGCTAGTGTCCCTGCAGCACAGTGAGCAGCAGCAAGGGAAGTGTGCATCTTTCTTGCTTCTGTACCTAGGGCACAGTGCTCAGTGCTCATTACTGAATAAATGTGATACCTACTATAGGGTTTTCACCTGTGTTCTTTATGAGGTTGGGAGCACTTGGTTCCTGGGGTGCTGAGGGTTTTTCTTATGTGTGTTTTTCCTACAACTGAGCTGACCACTTTTCTCCTCGTTTTACTGATCTCTGTGTGATACTGGCCTAAGTGACTCCAGGCTGGTGAAACAAGTTAGAAGCGTCCCCTCCGCAGAGTTTGTGTAGCTTGTATTACTTTTAACCTTGAGTGTTGTGAGGGTTAATTCGGCAGTGGTCCCAACCTGGATCTTTCCTGACTAGGTTATTTACGGTGCGGTACATGTAGTAGATCCAGGATTGTGCCTTGTGTTTCCTCTCAGTTGGCTCTGGGAGCCTTTCTTTCAAAGAAGTGGTGCATTTCACCCAGCTGTACAATTCATCGATGCGAAGGTTGTTTGGAATTTTCTGTCTTCCTGTAAATGTCTAGCATCTGGGTTGATCATGCATTTTACTCACAGTATGTCAAGGTTCGAGTCACATGAAACTCTCATCCCTGGTTCATTTCAGTCATTTTAAATTTCCTATGGAGATAACTTGGAATAAATTTGAAGAACAGCTATTTTTTTCTTGCCGAGTCTTTCAAATAATCCTAAATAACAGATGTCAGTTCTTTTCTTTTTCTCTATACTAGAAATGTGACAGAGACTAAAATAGTCAGTTACCTGCCAGCAGTGTCTCCTAATTTTGTCAGAGAACATGCCCTGCTCTTTTCCCTGCTCCTTCTAAGAACTGTGCCGGTGCTTCAATGTGATGATACTCACTGCACCACCCTGTCCCTATGCACAGACACAGCTGTGTGTGGGCCTTTCATGCTGACTTCTCCCTCCCTAGCACATGGCTCCCAGTCCCTTCTGTGGTAGGAGTCCCTGTCTCCTGATGTGTAGGTACCATGGTTACAGTACTTCCGAGCTGAGGCTGTGGCTCAGCAGAGTGCTTCCCAGCACTGAGGAGGATCTGCTGGAATCCTCAGCACTACAGGCATGCACACGTTCTTTCTGGTGGTCACCCACAAAAATGTATATGAAGTTTATAAAATGCCAACAGTTGACATGGCATGTAAATGTTAAGCTTTCTCAAATGTTAAATGTCATCGGCATTCTTTGGCCTTCTGTTTCACATGTGGTGTCTTTTAAAAGTACAGGCTTTTGTCAACCTTTGTCAACGATGTTCACCTGTAATTTACAATACAGAAGTTCACTTAAGTATGTACTTGTGGGCATCTTGACAAACATTTAACCACCACCTCTGTCAGGATATATCTCCATCAGTCTATCCCCTTCTGGAAAACATTCTGCTCTAGTCCCTGCCCATCAGCAATCTGCGTTCCTACCTGTAGTTTTGCCTTTTCTAGGCTGCTTAGGTCAATGAATCCAAACAGTATGAGACACTGGCGTGTGTCTTTCACTTAGTGCAGTGCTTCGGAGAACCGTCCTTCCTGTCTGTCTATTACGTTGCTTGTATGGCTGAACTATGTTTTATTGTTCATTCCTCACATGATGCAGAATTCAGTTGTATTGTCTTTGGCAGTTAGCTATAAATAAAGCTGTGGTAAACATTTTGGTCATCCCATGGACATGTTTTCATTTTTCTTAGGGAAATGTACAGAAATGGGAGTGATGGGTCTGGAGAGATGGCTTAGCAGTTAAGGTGCTTGCCTGTGAAGCCAAAAAGACCCAGGTTTTGTTCCCCAGTACCCACTATTAAGCCAGATGTACAAGGGGGCGCATGTGTCTGGAGTTTATTTTCAGTGGGTAGAAGCCCTGGCATACCCAGTCTCTCTCTGTCTCACTTCTCTCTCCCTCTCTCTCTCTCTCTCTCTCTCTCTCTGCTTACAAATAAATAAACTTTAAAAAAAAAAAAAAAGAAATGGGAATGATGACTTAGAGTTGTGAGCCTTTCTTCAGTGAAAAAGCTATGGTACCTTTTTTCTAAAGTAGCTGTACTAGCTAACACACTTCAGTCCGTGAGTGTTGGCCCCATTGTGCCGTGTGTGTGTGTGTGTGTGTGTGTGAGAGAGAGAGAGAGAGAGAGAGAGTGAGTGTGTGTGTGTGTGTTCTGGGGATTTAACTCAGGTCCCCATACTTGTATAATACCCACAGAGCCATCAACCCAGCCTCCAGCCTTGAACTTCTGATCCTCTTTTATCCAACTCCTAAGTGCCATGATTACAGGCATGCACCACCCCTTGTTTTATATAGAGCTAGGGATCAAACCCAGGGCTTCGTGCATGCTAGGTGAGGCCTTTGCCCACTGAGCTACATACCCTTTTAAAATTTTTTAAAATAATAATTTATTAGAGAGACAATGGGTATGCCAGGGCCTCCAGCCACTGCAAACAAATTCCAGATGCATGCACCCCCTTGTGCGTCTAGCTTACGTGAGTCCTGGGGAATTGAGCCTCGAATCCTTAGGCTTCACAGGCAAGCGCTTAACTGTTAACCCATCTCTCCAGGCCTAGTTTTTTGATTTTTTTAAGGTAGGGTCTTGTGTAGCTTAGGCTGGCCTCGCACTACTGATCTTCCTGCTCTACTTCCTATGGCTTGCTGTTACAGATATGTGCCACCATGCCATGTTTCAGATTGAAGTTTCTAAGTGAAGCTTTAATCACCTCTGCCACTAGATTGCAGTGTCTGAACCCATGGTGTTCTACCATGAGCCACAGTAGGGCAGCTTCAGTGTGAGACAGAAGCACAAGCTTTCCCAGTCTTTTTGTGTCCTGAGTATGTTTATATTTTCAGGAAAAGCATTCTAGGAGGGGGAGACAGAGAGATGACAGGTGGACCCTTTTCTTTAAGGTGGGAGAAAGGTTGCAAAAGGGAGGTAGAAAGAGAACTGATGACTCCTGGCTCTCGAGCCCATCAGCAGGTTCATTCTAGAATAGAGCATGTATGGAAGTTGGCCCTATAGAAGTGGATTCTGCCTATGTTTGTGCTCACACACCCCTTGGAGAGCTTTGTTGAAGACTAGAGGGAGTGGACTCCAAGCACAGGGTGGGAAGACACGGCTGCTCTAATTGTAATGGTGGGCTGAGGGCCAAGAACTTTTTGCTACTGCATTTTATTACTGTATTTAGGTCCTGCTTGGCTACGAGGCAGAGAGGGCTCAGCCTTAGCAACCACGGCTAGTAATGTAGAGTTAATCTGTCTAGATTTGGACACATCATTGGACCTTGTTATACTGGCTGTTGTCAACCTGCCAGCTCCTGAGGGGACCAGACCTCCTTTTCACTGGGCAGTGTGAGCTGTGGAGCCAGTTGTAAGAAGGGTGTCAGTGGGACCTCTTTAAGAATAGTCAGCATGGTTGTGAAAACCTGGGAAGGAGCGGTACTTGGGTCTCACCCAGTGCAGTCTGCCCCATGCCTGCATTGTAACTCTTGTTCTATGAGGAGTCAGTGGGTTGGGTCTGAGGGCCACATGGCTTCAGAGGCAGGAAACGCTGGTTGAAACACAGATCATTTCCTGAGAAGTCTGTTTCATGAAAGAAACAGTTCTGATAGTAAATGAAAACTTGACTGTAGCAAAAAATATATATATATGATGGAATCAGAGCCACATTAGACCAAGTAGCATCTGGGTAATTGGTAGGCAACAGATGTAGAATGTCTGTTCTCGGTGAGGTAGAAATGCAGCTAGAAAAACACAGTGTGGTAGAATGGAATGGCTGGAGCACATCTTTGAGAGACTGCGGTGTCCTGAGTGGACAACAGTTATTGCTGAGGAGAAGGACAGAGCAGGCCTTTGTCATAGACCACTTTTGTGGTATGGGCAGTGGCCATTCCTGAGGAGAATTGAGAGGACTGCATGATGTATAAAGTGAAACCTAACATTATGTTCCTGTTCCACAATGGTCAGTCACAATACAGGAGACTGTGAGCACCAAACCTTTAAGGAACAAGAATGTACTAAATATTAAATATAGAAGATACTACTTGTGTGACGAGCTCTCAGATCTGGAGTTAAACATTGTACCAAACAAGGATCTTGCCAAAGACTTCATTCTATAACAAATCAAGGCGTCTTTATAAAAGTCAGTACATTTATATGAGCTAGGAAAGTGGTTTGATGGGAAATGGACTTGCTGCATAGGCACGAGGACCCAAGTTTGGCTTTCCCCATATCCATGTAACAGCCAAGCTTGGTGGCACACACTGTAACTCCAGCACTGGGGAGGCTGAGACAGGAGGATCCCTGAGAACCCTAGTTCATCTGAATCAGTGAGAGACCCCTGGCCTTTGGCCTCCACACACACATATGTGCACTGCACACTTCATACACAAAGACGTATACATACAGGATGTTAGTTTTATTGTTGCTGGACAAACATTTAAAGGCGGGAAGCTTTGTTTTGCTTATAGTTTCAAGTGTCAAACCACCATGGCAGGCAGAAAGCACAGCAAAATAGTAAATGGAATGGGCCAAGGCAAGAGGTGAACCCCTAATGACTTTCTTTCTGCCCTCCTTTCTCCAGCCAGGCTCCACCTTCCACAGTCCCAGCACCTCTCAGTAGTCTGTTCAGACCAGTGAGCTGAATGATGACATCAGTCCTCATGATTTAACTGTTTCTAGAAATGTCTTCACAGACACATCCATAGGTGTGCTTTACCCATCTCCTGGGCTGATCTCCAATCAAATGGACAATCAGGATTAACTGTCACATCAAATAAACCTGAGAAAGAGACTAATACATGCTGTAGGATTGTTACACAGGCAGTTAGGGAAAAATCCTATCTTCTTACTCCAAAGTGAGTGAAGGGACTGATGAAATGTACTACATGAAACCATAAAATTACTAGATTGCAGGACTTTTTAAAGCATGATAGCAAATACAGATTCCATGAAGTAAGAATGGCTGCTTAAAAATGGAAAGCTAGTGCTCAGAGCCAGCAAGGTAACCAGGCAAACAGCAGACCCAGGAAAGCAGCTTATAACAGTAATCAGCCAGTGCCTCTCTACGTGCTCAGCCATCTCTCTAGCCCCATGACAGCAGCGAAAAAGCAAAGGCTTGTTTTCTTTCTTTCTTTCTTTCTTTCTTTCTTTCTTTCTTTCTTTTTTTTTTTGTTTTTTGAGGCAGGGTCTCGTTCTAGCCCAGGCTGACCTGGAATTCACTATGTCGTCTCAGGGTGGCCTTGAACTCACAGCAATCCTCCTACCTCTGCCTCCTGAGTGCTGGGATTAAAGGCGTGCACCACCACGCCTGGCTCTTGTTTTCTTTCTTTTAGTCACTCATTCTTATTTCTTTGAGGCATGGTCTGTAGCCCAGGCCGACCTGGAACTCACTCTGTGCCCAGGCTGGCCTTGAAGTCTTGGTGATCCTCCTACCTTAGTCTTCCTAGTGCTAGAAAAATAGGCATGAGCCACTAAGCCTGGTGTTTTAATTTTTCTTAAGAGCCATTAATATTGATAACTAGACAGTGAATGCCTCTGTAATAAAGTTAAATAGCATTGACAGTTCAGTTCTTCAAAAAACAATAATGCAGTGACCAACAATGCGAGGTTGTTCCTCGCTGGTGCTCAGCAGTGGGTGTAGAGGACTGACTGGAAGAAGCTGGACACCTGATCCCGGTTCCCTGTTGTAAGTGCAGGACAGTGACGCTGTCTCAATTCCTGAAGAACTAGAACGCTTTCAGTGCTGATTAGTTGGGAGCTAATGGTTTGTGTTAAGGGAACAATTTATCAAAAGTTTTAGCAAGAAGATCCAGTGTAGATTTGTTCTGGTGAACAGTGTTTGGGGATTGGGGGAAATTGAGCCTTGATTCAAACATGGTACCATTCTTGACATTGGCCTGGGTCCAGTGAGGCAAGAGGGATTGTCTGCAGACGGGGTCCTGGACATCCTCCAGTGTTCCTGACAGCTCATTTTCCAGAGGGCCTGTTCTGCCTTGAAAGCTGCACCAAGCACTGGCTCAGGCAGTGATGTATCTGTGCAATTCCCCACTGTGTCACCTGAGCCCGGAACCATCTAGTGAGGGAGGGTGCCCAGTAAACATTTGGTGAGTAGTAGTGTGCAGATACGAGGGAAACAGCAGTCAGCTCTTGTCAGCTAGAAGTGACATTCTTGTGGGAGTCAGCCCAGCAGCAGGCAGGTAAAGAAGTAACTCGCAGAGCTAGGCACGGTGGTGCACACTTCCTATCAGGCAGGCAAAGAAGTAGCTCGCAGAGCTAGGCACGGTGGTGCACACTTCCTATCAGGCAGGCAAAGAAGTAACTCGCAGAGCTAGGCACAGTGGTGCACACTTCCTATCAGGCAGGCAAAGAAGTAACTCGCAGAGCTAGGCACAGTGGTGCATACTTCCTATCAGGCAGACAAAGAAGTAACTCGCAGAGCTAGGCACGGTGATGCACACTTCCTATCAGGCAGACAAAGAAGTCACTCGCAGAGCTAGGCACGGTGGTGAACACTTCCTATCAGGCAGACAAAGAAGTCACTCGGAGAGCTAGGCATGGTGGTGCACACTTCCTATCACCCCAGTACTAGAGGTAGAGGCAGAGGGTACAGGAGTTAAAGACCAACCTTGGCTACACAGCAGGTTTGAGGCCATCTTGGGCTACACAAAATCCTGTCTCAAAGGAGATTTTTAAAAGTAACTAACACAAGGCAGGAGGAGATGAGTTAAATGAGGAGCATACCAGCTGCATCAGAGCTCTGCCCTTCCCCATGTGCATGTCTGCCTCTCACGCAAGGCAGTGTGCTCTGGGCTAAGCTCCCCCAGTCTGAGGACTGTGTTGTGAAGAAACCAAGGAACTCTGAAGTCCTAGTTTAAACCTCTTATTCTGTGTTTGCCACATCCTAACATAGTGTTTGCTTTTTGTTTCCTTTTTTTTTTTATTTAAAGGATTTTTTGTTTTGTTTTGTGTTTTTAATAGATGAGGGTTACTACCAGGGTGGAAAATTTCAGTTTGAAACTGAAGTTCCTGATGCGTACAACATGGTGGTGAGTAGCTGCGACTGCGTGCCATCTTCCCCAGCCTGGTGGGGATTTCCCTGTGTGTGGGCTGTGCTGCAGACCAGGCCCTCCCTCCCTCCCTCCCTTCATCCCTCCCTCCCTCCGCGTGTGTGCACACTGAGCACAGCACTGATGGGCTTCTCTGATGTTGCTCAGCAGCAGCATTGAGAGCTTCAGTGCAGAAACTCAGTGTCCCCACAGGGATTCAGAGAACTGGTGCCGCTGGTCTGCCTGTGGATTCTTCATAAATCTGATTTGTTGTTTGCATATGTATGGTGTGTGTGCAGTGTGTGTATACATGTTTGTGTGTGCTGGTTCATGTGCCTGTGTGTGCACACATGTATGTGGAGACCTAAGTTCAACATCAGGTGTTTTCCTTAGTCACTGTGCACTTTAATTTTTGAAACAGGATCTCTCAGTGAACCTGGAACTTACCAATTGGGTTGGATTAGCCAGCCATTGAGCCCCAGAGACCCCATCTCCGCCTCACCAGTGCCAGGTCCACGCCACCATGCACAGCATTTATGAGGGTGCTGGGATCCAAACTCAGGCTCTCATGCTTATGCAGCAAACACGTTACCACCCACTAAGACATCTCCCCAGCCCCTGAGCCTCGTTCAGTAAGGACAGGAAACACGTCTCACCCACTAAGACATCTCCCCAGCCCCTGAGCCTCGTTCAGTAAGGACAGGAAACACGTCTCACCCACTAAGACATCTCCCCAGCCCCTGAGCCTCGTTCAGTAAGGACAGGAAACACGTCTCACTTAGAGTTTCAAACACTTACTAACTTGAAACTTTAAGCTGTCATCTATACCTGTAGATACATGTGACCACGTCAGTGACAGTGGCAGGTAATCAATATACCAAATGCCATCAGGTCAGGTGGTTGCTTTTGCTTTTGAGGACCTTACTAGTTAGAGAAGTAAGATAAAGTATAGCCCAGGCAGTTCTTCACCCATTGTGGCCCAGAGAAGCCAACAGCTTGGATACCACTCCTGTGGAAAGCTGAGGAAGTGATAAAGATGGTGAGTAGTGGACAGATTGAATGGTAGGAAGCTGGCATATGAGAGAACCACTTATGGAAGGCAGGTGAGGTCGGTTAGCTTTGAAGGAGAAATTGAAATTGCATCATCATGATTTGGTCCATAAATGGAGGGTGTTCTAGGTGACATGGGATGTGTAAACTGTCGTCACAGCTATGGAAAGAGAACTTCAACCTGTGGAGGGTAAATAATCAGGTTAACACCAAGTGCAAACAGAGGAATTGGGTGAGAGTGATAAGAGAAGAAAGGAGACTGCCAAACATTCTCACCTGGGCATTGAGAAACCGCTGAACAACCCCACACACCCCTAAGTTGAGGCATCAGAGAGAATGTAGTTATGCTTCAGTGACATGCTTTGGCCTGAATTGTCAGCACTTGGTAGGTGGCCAGTTCTCCTTACTAGTATTGGTGTTTCTGTGCAATGCAGCATAGGTGTGAAGTACATATTTATATGTGTCTGTGTATATACATATATGCTTACGTAGGTTTTTACTACTTCTGGTTATCTCGTGTGTGTGTAAGCCAGAAGTCAATTTCAGTGTCTTCCTTGATCACTCTATTAAATTAATTGACATGGGGTCTTTCACTGAACTAAGAGCTCACCGAGTTGGCTAGTCTTGCTAACCAGCTTGCCCTGCGCATCCAAGCTCCGCCTCCCAAGCACTGGGATTTCAGGCACCTCCAACACAACAACAGAGCTGTATTCACATGACGCCAGGCTTCCAAACTCAGACCCTCCCATCTGTGTAGCAAGCTCTTTACTGACTGAGCCATCACCCTTGCCTAGTCCTGATGGTTTCTAACCCTCTCAGCCTGTCAAGCACTAACGACCAATCTGATGGTGGCACAGTGACATGAAAGCTTGTTAATTTGAGGATGCAGGCCTTGGGACATTGTAGTTGTAGTGACCTTGTGCTCCCCACTGTGTGCTTGAACCCCAGACCCCAGACTCCAGTGGCTACAACTCTTTTTGTTTGAAGCCAAACCTAGAAACATGAAAGTTCACTTTTCCTTGGCCTTAGGAGGCTATTGTGGAGTTGAGGAATCGTGTTGGTCCAAGAAAAGAAATTTAATTTTTAAGCGAAGATAAAATGTGCACCTCAAGTGTTTTTCTAGCTAATGGACCACCTGTACCCTGGTACACCTACCTTAAACCCCGAAGGAGCAGTTTGGTGTTTTTTGGAAGCAATCAGGTGAACAGAATCTGGGATTTCAGACTTATTACTGGATATAGGCTTTCTCTATGGCTTGTACCTCAAACGTAGGAGTGTTGGATTAAAAGGCAGAAAACTTATGGCACTATTCCTTTGGCTAGCTGAGGGAGGAATTTAGCTTCAGCTGATGAGCCATGGGGAGTTTGAGGACATTAGTTCAGGTATGTTAGTCCATTTAGCAGTTGATTAGAAGGTAGCAAGGCGGGAGTGTCATTCATGCGCTTCTGTGTCCATTTTCGCTCTGCCTTTCATTCTTCTGACAGCCTTTACAATACTCCTGTTGTTCCATTGGGAGGTTAGGGCCCAGAAAGCTAGAGTTGATGCATTGAGATTGATCTCACCCAATCAGAACGGCTGTCATCAAGAAAACAACCACCGGTGGAAGGCAGGGAAGAATCCTTCCATCCTGTTGATGGACATGAAAATTAATGTAGCCACTATAAAAATGAGGGGGCTCCTCAAAAAACAAAAATAGCATTTTCCTGTGGTTCAACTATCACTGGGGTTTATACCTGAAGAAATCTAAGTGTATATGACTGGAGATAGCCGAATATCCATGTTTATTCCAGCTCTATTCATAATGGCTAAGATGCAGAGTCCACCTAGGTGCCCATCAATAAGTGAATAGAGAAAATGTGGCCACGATAGACTTTCCTTCATCAACAAAGAAAAAACTTTTTAAAAAATTAAAGCTAGGACTGGAGAGATGGCTTAGCGGTGAAGGCGCTTGCCTGTGAAGCCTAAGAACGCCCGTTGGGCCGGGTGTGGTGACACACGCCTTTAATCCCAGCACTCGGGAGGCAGAGGTAGGAGGATCACTGTGAGTTCGAGGCTACCTGAGACTACATAGTGAATTCCAGGTCAGCCTGGGCCAGAGTGAGACCCCACCTTGTTGGAAAAAAAAAAAAAAAAGAACACCCGTTGGAAACTCCAGGTCCCACATTTAGCCAGATGCAAAAGTGACACAAGCGTGCAATGTCGCACATGCACACAAGGGGGTGCACGCGTCTGGAGTTTGTTCACAGTGGCTGAGAGACTGCTGGTGTGCCCATTCTCTCTGTCTCTCAAAAAAAAAAATAATAATAATTAAAGCTAAAGTTTAAAACTTACTGCATACTTGAATCCTAACGCTTGCAAGGCTGAGGTAAAAGGATTTTGAATTTGAGCCCAGCTTGAGCTACATAAAGAGACTCTCAAAAAAAAAAAAAAAAAAAAAAAAAACAGGAATGGGGATGCACCTTCTGGGCCGTGTTCGTGGTGCATAACCCACGCCAGGCATGTGAACTCAGTTGCTCAGTGCTCTACTCTGCCCCTGTACACCTTGTAGTGTAGAGACAAGGTGGGAAAGAATCAACCCACATGTGAAAGTGCAAAGGCCACAGGGATGGAGATCATGAGAGTGAGCTGTGAGGTGTCCACCCTGATTGGCGTGAGAATGTGCAGCCAGGGTCAGCTTCTATATACAGGTCTGCCTGGGCAGGGTGTGAAAGGACACAGAGGAACAAGGAAGATCGAGTAAACACAAGGTTGGGTGGTTTGAGTTGAGGACTCAGAATAGTGGGAGGAAGACTGAGCTGGCCATTCTTTCAGGTTCCTTCAGATGTTGAGCTTGGGCAACTCAGTTCCACCAATAAACTGACTCTTAATTATCCCTGTAGAAGATGTCCAAATCCCTGATCCCTCTCCTTGGCTAGAATGCCTCTTGAAAGTCATATTCCCACTCACTTCAAGAAGCAGATCAGGGCACGTGAAAAGCCCTTAGTCCTTAGACACACAGGTTTGCACAGTGGGTGAAGGGTAAGGCATTTATTTGGTGGGTAGGATTTCTTGTTTTTTTTTTTTTTTTTTTTTTTCTGATTCTAGGAAATCAAGAAGAAAACACAGAAGTGGTAAAAAGGTGTGTTTGCCTATTACAAAACAAGTAAACAGAAGAGAGTGTGGATGGTGAAGTACTTTTAAGTATGGTACCAATGATAAACATGTAAATACAGGACTGGTTGGTAGAGTACTTGCCTAGCATGGATGAAGCCCTGGGTTCAATTCCCGTCCCCAAACTAACCAGGCATGGTGTCATATGCCTGTATTCCCAGCAGTCAAGAGGTAGAGATATGAGAATCAGAAGTTCAAAGCCACCCTGGAATACATGAGACCCTGTCTCCAAAACAATTTCTGTGATTACCAAATGAAAGCAGGGAAAATGTTGCCCACATTTGGCAAATGATTAATTCTTTCATGAGACAACATTCCGATGAGACTGTGAGGTGATGCTAACTGCTAGCCTCAGAGGCCTTGCTGTGGCATATGTGGCCCTGGGAAGGGGCTCTTTGCTTTTTGGAAGGACACTCTGGTGCTATATTTACATATTATGTATTTACATATATTTATAAATAGATATTATATGTCTCATTTACTATATAATTATACTACTATATATTCTAGTATTAAATATATATCTTTCTTTTTATTTCTATTGTCTCTTTTTCATACCATTTATGAATGTTGTTCCTCACTTTCCCATATGCCTTTTTTTTTTTTTTTTTTAGGTTTTTTTGAGGTTAGGTATCACTCTATCCCAGGCTGACCTGGAATTCACTATGTAGTCTCAGGGTGGCCTCAAACTCAAAATGATCCTCCTACCTCTGCCTCCTGAGTGCTGGGTTTAAAGGCGTGTGCCACCACACCCAGCATCTTTTTCCTTTTTGAGAGTAGAGTGGACTGAACTGTGGTTGGGAAAATACGTGTAACTCTAGCATCTGTGGAGACATTCAGCCAAGGAGACAGCTCATTCCCGTGAGGAGCAGTGGAGCCGTGGTTTGGTAACTGGTACAAAGCAGTCTGGGTTTCTGAATTTTCTCCAGAGTGCCCTGCAGTCAGCCTTCTGTCCCAGCCCCCAGTCCTGGAGGGTCGGCTTCTGAGACAAGACACTCCTGGGAACAGCTCAAGAGCGTGAGCCGGTCCTGGCACATCAGACCATGTGCTGAGCAGGCCTTATCATGATGACTTAATAGGAGTGTGGAAGGCCTTACCAGGCTTGGTCTGGAGAGACTTGTTTTAACCTTATCTTTCTCTTTTGCAGCCTCCCAAGGTGAAATGCTTGACCAAGATCTGGCACCCCAACATCACAGAAACAGGGGAGATATGTCTAAGGTGAGTCTCTCCGCTCTTCTGCACATGGGAGCATCAGCTTCTTCACAAACTCTCCAAGAAATCTTGCTTGGCCCTGGTTCAGAAAGATCTGGGCTAAAGTGAAGTAGCTGCCTGCAGACAGCGTCCTCCACCTCCTGTTGTGGCCCAGGCCCTGCTGTCCTCAGTGCACGGTCTGCTTCAGGAACCCTTGTCCTGTTCCTCACCTCCTCTAATGGCAACCACAGGTTCTGACTTGTGACTGCTTTTAGCTAGGATGGAGGAAGGGCTAGTGAAGCCCAAGGGAAACAGTGCAGGTGACAGATGTCCCTGATCTCAGGTGCCTTGCGTGTACGGAAGGGCCCTCTGGAGTAGCAGCTCTGGCCTCTGGGACCTATTGGTACAATGTCAAGGTTAGCAGTTACCACCTTAAAAGGTCAGTAGTCTCCAAGGTGAAAAGCGGGAGAAAATAGGTTTAGTTTTCTTTGAGTAAAGAGCATTTGGACTTTATTTTTCTGATTTGCCCCTCTTTCTCATGAGGCAGTGATGCTAATGGTGGGGCTCTGGTCCAGACCAGCTCGATTTGATGCAGACCTACCTATGCACCTATAGGACTAGGACAGGCTGTTGAAGCACTCTGCCTCACACTCAGCCACTCTGGAGAAACCTGCAGGACACTTGTCATGTTCTGTGTGATGTGACTGGAGCCATTCTCAGGGTCTCCCTCCATTTTCTCCACTCCGCCTCTCTCTAAGCACTGGCCACTTTGTAAGGGAATTCGAGCAGTGCTTCTGGCAAGCAATTGCCATGATTTTCTGCCCCTTGACCTGTTACCTCTTTGTACGTGTGACTTCTTCCTTTCATGTCAGCCTCTTTGTTTTTCTCTGGAGACAGAGTCTTACTCTGCAGCTCAGAGTAAGTGTGGGACTGACTATTGCCAAGGCTGACTTTGCACTTAAGGTAGTCCTGAATGCTAGCATTATAGCAAGAGCCACCACACTCAGCTCTCTTTTTCTTTTCTTTTTATTTTATTTTTTTTGGTTTTTTGAGGTAGGATCTCACTTTAGCCCCAGGCTGAACCTGGAATTCACTATGTAGTCTCAGGGTAGCCTTGAACTCATGGTAATCCTCCTACCTCTGCTTCCCGAGTGCTGGGATTAAAGGTGTGTACCACCACACCTGGCTTCAGCTC
Source organism: Orientallactaga sibirica (assembly GCA_036365145.1). Lineage (NCBI taxonomy): Eukaryota > Metazoa > Chordata > Mammalia > Rodentia > Dipodidae > Orientallactaga > Orientallactaga sibirica. The sequence goes on along the minus strand of JAEOAD010000044.1, from coordinate 17,484,954 downwards.
TCAATTTTTATGGAATAGATTAAAGTGCATTTTATGCAACACATCTATTTTAAAGGCATCTTCCCTTGGAAGTTCATGATCTTTAAGTACTGGAACCTCACTCTCCCAGTTGCAGGTGTGAGTCTTCTCTGTTCCCTGTCTTGGTCATGGGGACCAGTAGGAGAACTCTTTGAGTCATTTTGTCTTCTGAGAAACCAGATACTTAACAGTGTGTGACGGCAATGAGCAGGTGGTGCTCTGGTACAAAGCCATATAAACCTCTTAATGTCCTTGTGTATTCGGGGTCCTCACTGTTCATTAGAGAAAAGATGGGTGCTGGCATTGGATAAAGGAGATCTGGCTGTATGTGGGAGATGCTCAGCCTTACCAGTGGTCAGGAACAGTGTAAGGGTACCATCAGGTGTGGCTTGCCACTCGTTGGACTGGCAGGCATAAAAGCAGGTATGTATATGAGACAGGACCATGCAGGCCTTAGCATTGGCGGGTACAGTGTTTATACGCCTTACGTGGTCTGCATTTGAGTTGTATTTACCCTTGGGTTTGTCAGCTGCACACCTAAACCTAAGTAAGGAAGTCAAGTCACAGGTTCACTCACTAGTGAAGAAGACAGTCTGCCCGCAGCCTCGTGAGAGGCAGAGGAGAGCCCAGCTCCACCCTTCGCCCAGCAGCGTCTTCAGAATGAGCTGCTTCTAGCACAGCACTCACTGGGCTCACATGAGTCTGGAAACTTGTCAGGAAGCCTGCCACCAGTAGTTGTTCAGAAGCAGACTCCACTCACCGGGATTTCCCCTCTGGGCAAATCTTCTCTCAGACAGGGGAATGGCAGCATGCCCTTGAGGGGTGAAATAATTCACACTGTGAGTGTGAGAACACGGTGTTTAGGATGATGCCTGCTGTTGTCATTTTTGTTGCTATCATTGCTGGGATATTAAATTAACAACTATTTTTTGTTATTTTTATGTGTTTTAAAAATGCTCTTCCACTGGGGTACTCACATAATTTCAGCACATGGGAAGTAGAGGCAAGAGGATTATAAATTCAGGGCTAAGCAATATACATAGCATAGCAAGATCCAAGCCAATTAGGACTATATAGGGAGGCCTTGCCTCGCCTCTTCCCCCTATCCCTTGCAAAAAAAAGCATTTCCCTTGGGCTGGAGAGATGGCTTAGCGGTTAAGGCGCCTGCCTCCTAAGCCTAAGAACACTGATTCCAATCTCCAGCGGTTCCAGTCTCCAGGTCCCACGTTTAGCCAGATGCAAAGTGACGCAAGGGCGCAATGCCGCACTTGCCCACAAGGGGGCGCATGCATCTGGATTTCGTTCTCAGCAGCTGAGAGGCTGCTGGCACACCCATCTCTGTCTGTCTTCCTCTCCCTCTCTCTCTGTCTCTCTCTGTGTGTCTCAAAAAAAAAAAAAGCCTTTCACTTGCTTAAAATGTCCTTGTCAAGGACTAAAATTCTGTGTCCCATGAGTAAATTAAAATGACACAAGCTACTGTAAGTGAAGTGGTATGACTGGAGGCTGGTAAGGCTATCTTTGGCAAGATAGAAAACAAACCAGAAAGAAAAGGGAGCTTGTGTGTGGTGAGTGAAGACAAATGTATATGGCTCAGGAACTGTAGGTGGCTCCTTGTTAACACTGCATTTCTGTGTGTTTCAGTTTACTAAGAGAGCATTCGATTGACGGCACTGGCTGGGCTCCCACGAGAACATTAAAGGTGAGATTCAGCAGTCCTCCCTACAGTCCTCACTCAGGCAGCTGGTCTCCTGTGTGTACAAAGTGCGCCTGGGCCCGTCATGCCCCAACAGTGGCTTGTGCATACCGTGCTTTCTTTCTTGTTACAGATTTCAAACCTGCCTGAATATTCATTTGTTTTTTATTTCAGGATGTTGTTTGGGGATTAAACTCTTTATTTACTGTAAGTATATTGATCAAAACCCCTACTTTTTCTTCATTTCTGTCTGCTGAGGTGACACCACCTTACCAATAGCGCAGTGCATTGAGGAGGTGAAGTAAAGTGCTTGACATGCAAGCATGAGGGCCCAAGTTTGGTTCCCCAGCACTCACAAGAGGCCGGGCAGGATAGCATGTACCTGTGATGCCAGTTTGGGGGGGCGGGGCAGAAATACGAGATTGTAGTGGATAACACCTGAGGAAGGACATGGAGGTTGTCTTCTCGTCTCCATATGCACACGCACATGTGTGCACAAAAGATAACAAGGGGATTGAAAGCAGCCCTGTTCTGTTGCTCTTTTATGATCAGAAGTAGAACCATGACATCGGAGGCCTTTGAAGTGGCACGTGGGGAGGTTGTCAGGGGAAGGGCCAGAGCCCCACTTCTGCTTGGCTACGCTAGCTGTCTCTGCCCTTTGGGGTATGAGGGTCATTTCACTGGACCTTGGTTTCTTAAGTGAAATGAAAGCTATTTGGGGGAGCTTCTAGGGCTAAGCATGATTCCAACTCTGCATAACAGTTGGGCTTCACTTCCTGTTGAGCCGGTATACCTTCAGTTTGACTCAGAGCCAAACAGCACAGGAGCTAATCGGACTACTAGGAAATTGATGGAAAGAAATAAACGTTGGCTCCTTGGACTTGTTTTATTTTTAAAATAATGGATTTCATTATTCATTTATTTGCATTTTGTGTGTGGTTATACACCAGGATCTCTCACCACTGCACATGGCACACCAGGCACTTTTTCCACTGGTTTTATGTAGGTGCCTAGAGAATTGAACCTAGGCCAGCAGGCTTTGCATGCAAGCACCTTTAACTGAGCCATCCCCCCCAGCCCCCTTGTGTTTGTTTTGAGACAGGGTCATACTCTGTAGCCCAGGCTAGCCTCAAAAGTCATGGCAATCCTTCTGCCTCACCCTCCCACATTTTACATGGTATGTACCAGTCTGCCGGCCTGCCATGTTCATTCCTATGTATCATTGTGCTTTTCTCATGTTTGCCCCTGTCGTGCCCTCACTGTTCCCCTGCCTCCCCTACAAGGTCCTCTTCTATTTTCTGTGTGTGTGTATGCACACACATCTGGAGATGTCACATGTAGTATTTGTCTTTGCCCCCTTCCCTTAGACTCCTCTTTCCCTTCATAATTCCGTTTTACTCTTATGGTCTCCATATAATTCTATGTGAGAGAGAAAATGTGTTATTTATCTTCTGAGTCTGACTTACGTCACTAATGTGATCTCTAGTGTCATCCGTTTCTCTGGAAAATGGAATGATTCTTCTTCTTCTTCTTTTTTTTTTTTTTTTTTTTTTTTTTGGTTTTTCAAGGTAGGGTCTCACTCTAGCCCAGGTTGACCTGAAATTCACTATGTAGTCTCAGGGTGGCCTTGAGCTCACAGTGATCCTCCTAGCTCTGCCTCCCAAGTGCTGCGATTAAAGGTGTGCACCACCATGCCTGGCTCCTGATTTCATTCTTTTGTTTGTTTGTTTGTTTGTTTGTTTGTTTGTTTGTTTGTTTGTTTTATTTTTGGTTTTGGATTTTCGAGGTAGGGTCTCACTCTAGCCCAGGTTGACCTGAAATTCACTATGTAGTCTCAGGGTGGCCTTGAACTCACAGCGATCCTCCTACCTCTGCCTCCCAAATGCTGGGATTAAAGGTGTGCACCGCCACACCCAGCTCCTGATTTCATTCTTAACAGCAGAATAAAACTCAATTGTGTGTATATATACCACATTTTGTTTGCTATATTTGTGATATAATTGGTTATACACATATTATATATAGTACAAATTAGAAGTGCCGTCATCACATATCCTATAATTCCTTCAGTGTCTGCAGTGATAGAGCACTTTGGGAAAAAGTGTGGCTCATCACAAGAACCAGTTTTGTTGGGCTCAATTTTGGCTTTTTGAGGTAGGGTCTCACTCTAGCCCAGACTGACCTGGAACTCACTATGTAGTCCCAGGTTAGCCTCGTTCCAACTACCTCTGCCTCCTCCTGAGTGCTGGGATTAAAGGTGTGCATCACCACACCCAGCTGATTTTTTTTTTAGTTTTTAATTTATGTATTTATTATTTGTGTACATGTTTGTGGGGGGGGGAGCATATGGGCATGCCAGACTCTCTTGCCACCATAAATGAATGCCTATCTAGCTTTACGTGGGTAATGGGGAATTGAACCTGGGCTGGCAGGCTTTGCAAGCAAGCAGTTTTACTACTGAGCCGTCTCTTTAGCCCCTTCACTGGACTGATTTTTAGAAGACTGGGCAGGTCAGATGTTACTGCAGGCTGCTTCTTGAGACCACAGTGAGCAGGCCAGTGTCTTCTGAGGTAGAAGGTCTGTGCTCCCCTGAGGCTGGGGTTCAGTGAGTGCCTGTGAAGGGACCTTCAGGTATGGTCAGAGGAGACCCATAGCCACCTTGAGGCAGATGTTTTAGAAATTAAAAGAAGGCAATGAATGTGTATTTAAAATCGGAGATGCTGTAGTAAGAACTGTTTTTGCTGTCTATCAAAAAGAAGCATCAAGCCGGGCATGGTGGTGCATGCGTTGAATCCTAGCACTTGGGGGGCCACCCTGTGACTACAAGAGGGAGGGAATTCAGGACAGCCTAAGCTCAAGGGAGACCCTACCCCAAAAAAACAAAAAAAAAAGACGCATCAACGTACTAAATGTGATTACTATTTCTTCAAGTCTAGACAAGTATATGTACGCATGTCCCTGACTCCTTTTACTCAGCTGCTGTTCACTTTTTCGAAAACAGCCACATGCTGTGCACATGGCACTGGGATCTCTGGGAGAGCTCTGTGCTCGGGGTGGCTGTGCCATTCGTTAGCTACGTTTCTGAGGCTGTAAAGCAAGACTTGCAACAGCAAAAAAAGAAGCTCTTTCCCGTGTTCACTGTGGCTTCTCTCTCTCAGGATCTTCTGAATTTCGATGATCCTCTGAACATTGAAGCCGCAGAGCATCATTTGCGGGACAAGGTGAGCCAGTGACAGATTCAGTCCCTCCGGTAAGAAGGTAGCTAGGACTGTCTCTTAATCGGATCAGTAAAATGTTGAGAGTGGTACAGTACAGGACAAAAACTGAAAGCACTTTGTAAATAATCTGTTAGAATAAATGTGTGCTCTTGGGCAAGTGTTTCACTCACAGTCAGAAGTATTTTTCATTAGTGTAATTTTCCAGTAACGTTAAGTGTGAGTGACTTAACCTTTACCGCAGTTTAAGGAGGGCTGGGGCATAGCTGTGTGATAGAGTGCTTGCCTGGTGTGTGCAAGACCCTGGATTCCACTCCCAACATTGCAGCACAGAAGTGAAATGGTATCATCACACCTCTTGCATCCTTCCATACCCTTCACTGCACTCACATGTGTTTGACTTGTTCACTTGACTTTTACCCAAAACATGAGTTTCTGTCATTACTTTTTTTTTTTTTTTTTTTTTTTGGTTTTTCGAGGTAGGGTCTCACTCTGGCCCAGGCTGACCTGGAATTAACTATGTAGTCTCAGGGTGGCCTTGAACTCACGGCAATCCTCCTACCTCTGCCTCCTGGAGTGCTGGGATTAAAGGTGTGCACCACCACGCCCGGCTTTTTTTTTTTTTTTTTTTGGAGTTAGGGTCTCACTCTGGCCCAGGCTGACCTGGAATTCATTATGTAGTCTCAGGGTGGCCTCGAACACACAGTGATCCTCCTACCTCTGCCTCCCGAGTGCTGGGATTAAAGGCGTGCACCACCACGCCCGGCTTTTTTTTTTTTTTTTTTTTGGAGTTAGGGTCTTACTCTGGCCCAGGCTGACCTGGAATTCATTATGTAGTCTCAGGGTGGCCTCGAACACACAGTGATCCTCCTACCTCTGCCTCCCAAGAGCTGGGATTAAAGGCACGTGCCACCATGCCCGGCCCTGTTCATTACTCTTAATCTTCAGTTTTCTCTTTCACATTTTTTTCTCCAACTTAGTTCATAAGTTATCACTCATTAGCTATTTTCTTCTTTGTGATTGTTAAGTTTTTCCAACTAAAAACAAAAATATCCCTTGTACATATACATCTTTATGTACTAATGTTTTATTGATTCCTGGAGCTTGGTCACTAGCTCAAAGACTGCAAGTCTCTAATGTGAATTACTGACAGGCTGCACTTCTATGAGGCCCTTGCTTATGTGGCCAGCCTCCTGGGGAGGTGACTGCTCTACTTGCCCTTTGCCTTCTGAACCCCTGGACAAATGAAGCATTGGTGAAGCATCGCTGATTTATCTGCTCTTGTTTTTGAGCCATTCTCAGTGGATGGTGTGTGTGCATGCACACACACATGCATGCCATGCCTTTTGAGGGTCTGAGCCTATGGCTAGTCACTTTTGCACATGCTCAAGGACAGAGCTCTGTCTTGCTAGACTGTACCCTTGTTTTGTCCATATCAGATGGGGATGAGGTGCTTCTGATAAAATGCCCGTTTAAGAAGACTATTTTAGCTCAAGTAAGTGTCTAAGCCCCTGAGAAGGAACAAGTGTGAAGGTACCAGCTTGGCAGTGTTGCCATCACTGTAGGTGTGGCTTGAGTGGAAAGCTGCAGGGGTGGGGGAGGCTGTGTTTCAGTGGTCCACTAAGAGAGAGCCTCAGAACCTTGGGATAGATGAGGGTGGGAGCCCTGCAAGCCTCCTAACGGAGGAGTGAATGTCCGCCGCCCTGGCAAGAGATTGAAGAGGCTCTTCAGGTGACCAGGGCTGGAATGGCTTAATTGTTCAGCCTAACCAGGCTGAGGGCCCAGCATTACAGCACCTGGGTTGACTGGGCAGGGTAGCAAGTGCAGTGGGACCAAGCAGCCAGAGCAGGCCAGTTCTGGAAGCTGTCAGCCTACTGAGGTCAGACTTGCTAGTTGGCACCAGGTAGCAGAGGTCTTCAGAAATCATGGTTGGTGGTGAGGTGACCCTGCACATGGGCCACTCGTCATCCCTGAATCTCAGTAGTTAACCCCATACCTGCCAGGGTGGTTCTGAGGGGTTTATGACAGGCTGCTCCATTTGCCGGGTTGCTCCCCTCTACTATTGTGACACAGACACGGAGCTAAACCTTGCTGGAGACACTGACAGGTCAAGTGTGTGTGTGTGTGTGTGTGTGTGTGTGTGTGTGTGTGTGTGTGTAATAAAAAGAATGCTCTGCAGGTGATGAGCTTTTTTAGCCTTCATAAAATGAATCCAAAATTTCACCAGACATCCATGTTCACATCTGAATTCTAAGAAGTGTCAGTCCACCAATGGCTTCACTGAACATTGACCATTTTTTAACTTTCCACTTCCTGTATTTTGTATTCATTCATCACAAGGCTGATGACATGCTAGGTAGTGCTTGGGGTAGACTGGAAGTTAACAGTCCCTGTCTACATGAAGCATACATCCTAGTAGGGGTTGAGGCATAGATGGACTCATGTTGGGGAGTGTAGGGTGAAAGCGTTGAGAGGAGACCATGCATGGGGTGCTTAGGGAAGGAAAGAGGCAAGTGTGACTGCAGGGATATGATGGTAAGTTCCAGGTGCCAAGAGTCTTCCAAGCATTTGACACAGAGTACATCATGTGGCACGTTCAAGCTATGAAGAGATTTGCCCTGGTTACCCAACTATAAGCGGCAGGCCCAGGTGTTGGGCTTCACTTTAATGAATCCTGTGTACTGTGTGGTCTCAGAAGTACACAGGGAGTTGGAGGCAGCAGGGACTGCAGCCTAGGGCCTCCTTTGACACAAGGGGCTAAGATGGAGCAGATGGCTTCTTTCCCTGGTTCTAGGTGCCGAGGCTCTGGAGTCTCCATTCGTGTCCTGGCCTTGTGCAGTGGCTCCTGAGCAGCACTACTTGCCTCTGGGCCTGGAAGTGGTGGTTAAGGACATTTTTGTTGGTGGTCACTTAGGGTTTCTGCAAAGTCTCCTCCCAACACAGGGTAAATGACAGCATAGAAGCCTTTGCATACGGCCTGTGTGCAGATGTTGGTGGCAGTAGCAGAGTTGCCTGGAGTGAGATCACAGTCCTGCTCTCACACTCTAGCCTGGAAGCAAGTCACCAGTCTTCCTGACCTTGAAAAGATTGCTGTGCTATTTCAGCATGTGGCAAGAGGCTGGGGGCTGCCCAGAGCTGGCCTTGGGGGTACCTGGCCTGCACTGTGCTCAGTGCTGTGGAGAACATGCCATGAGATTCCTATGCTTGAGGACTTAGCTGGGAAATGGAGCTTTTGCAGCTGTGCCATGTCTCCTGTGCTGTGGGGCTGTATAGCACTGGCCGGACCCAAGCAGAGTGATCTGCGGGACAGTAGTGACCCAGCAGCTGAGGGGTAAGGTGACTGAAAGCTTTAAGACACTAGTAGTGTTTAATTCCATGGGGGTTTTGTCCTAACCTTGGGGAGAACAGGCCAGGGACAAACAGGCGCATCTGAGGAGGCTTTTCCACCCACACTGGCCTTGGCACGTCCTGGGTCCCTATCGTCTTTTGTCACCTGAGGGGCACTTGCTTTTGGACATGTGAGAATGGTCAGCTGTATGGGCCATCTGCTTTCCTCTAGGTAGGGAGGGTGCACTGAGCGTGGGGCTGTGCTGCTCAGGGGTGCTGGGAAGGTAGGCACATTGTAAGTGGGCAGTAAGGTCTTGGAAGTACTCTGGGAAAGTATGTGCAGAAACAGGGGTCTTCTGAAGAGGGGAGTGAGTCATACCACCTGTGAGGCATGATCAGATCACTGTCTTGTGGATTTCATAGGTCCATATGCAGATGAAGGGTCTGTCACGATCCCTCATGTTCACACCCAGGCTCCCCTCCCCCCCCGCACACCCTGTGCACTGCCATCTTCACAGTATCTGCCACTATGCCTCTGACTTGAAGGCTTCTGCTTATTTTGCCACTGGGTGATGGTGACAGCAAGCCAGCCTCTCCACACAGACCTTCACCTTGGAGGAGCTGTCATATCCCTGAAGTGTCACTTTGCCGCTCACTATTCTTTCCCGGTTCCTCTCCCTCCACAGGAGGACTTCCGGAATAAAGTGGAGGACTACATCAAGCGCTATGCCAGATGATAAGAGGAGGTGACTGCGGGCCTGTGGACTGTGTGTCACGGCTTGTCTCTAATGTGGAACAGCACGAGGTAGCCCTCCTCCCCGTCCTCACCCGTGTCCCTGTCAGCCCCTTGGGACTGCCCCAGTCCCTCGACCTGCTGTCCTGAAGACGACCCTCCTCGCAGCTGCCCGCGCTGGGCGGAGCGAACCCGCGCAGCAAGGAAGAGCGTCTGCTTCCCTAACACCTTCTCTCCAAACCGTCCTGTCTGGGCTGTGGGTGAGGTCCTCCGAGCTTGTCATGAGCTCACCGCTGAGGTTGGCGCTTGCTCCCTTTTTTCCCAACAAAATCGGCGTCCTGCACAAGTGATGTATTAACATGTTCAGTGTAAATGGCAGATTGGCAATAAGAAACCCGCTGTAAACTGTGACTGGATGCACACTCTCTTAGCTTCTTCCACGAATGTTGGCCCTGCCTAGATGTGAAGCTTCCCAGAATGCATAGTCATTCACTGTAGATCTTACTGAAATGCGTATTTTATTTAATGTAAGTATATTTTGGAAAGATTTGTAATTTGTACAATTTAATGCTTTAATTATTTTTTTTCTATTCTCACTTAGTTTGTACTTTCATTGTATAGAGCAGACACAAAGATGCTGGGTCAAGCAACTATTGAAGAGAAATACAAAGAAACTATGAAAGACAGTACTGAGTCTCCAAGTGCAGCAGGAACCTGGCTGCTAAACAGCAGTCTTGTTTTCAGGTCCCTATGTGGCAAGGATGTTTCGGAGCCCTTAAGAGCTAGTTCTGATGATAAGAAAAACCAAAGTTAGGGAGTGCTTCCTCACATGCTGCCAGAGAAAGGAAGCTGGGCTCAGGCCAGCCAGGGTTGGCAGTTCTGCAGTGGTCGTTTGAGCATGAGCCTTTGGCTTTATACCAGAGCTGCATCCTTGCTGAAATGCCTTGGGAATCAGCTCAGTGTCTGATGCGACCAACACTGTGCTGTGGCTGCTTTCTGCCTTGGCTATGGTTCTGGGCCCTGGTGGGATGACGCTGGTAGGCATCAGAGAACCAGGAGTCAGCAGCAAAATAAGCCATGCCTTGTCAGGGAGGTCCCTTCAGAGGAAGAGCCCTGAAGAAAGACTAGTGGATTTATTCCAGCATTTACACACTTGAACAGTGAAGTCAACTGCACAATAAATGCCTGGTTCCATTTGCTACCTGCCTAACTTCCCAGTTACCTACAGTCTCTTTACACCTCTGGAGTCTCGGCCATCTTCCACATAGTGGATGTACTTTGCTTTTCTTAATGTATAGTATCTAAGTCTGAGATCCACCAGGGGAGAGGTCTGGACCTTGATTCTTTATTTTGGCTCCAAGAATTGTGCTAGTGAGACTTGAGATGACCCTCACTGGCAAGCCACACATCTAGGTGCACAGAGCAGGAAGGATGGGCTTGATAGAGTAAAGGGCGGCATCCCAGTGGCTCAGGACTTGCCAGGGGACCACAGTGTTCCCACCTCCCAAGGACTAGGAGAGGTGCTGTGACTCTTGCTTTCCTTTTGCTATTGTTGAGGTCACCAGGAGCTCACCCAGCCCAGCATGGAGGCAGCTTGTGCTCACTCTACTGCCCAGCAGAACCAATGTCAGACATGGTCGTGGCCCATCCCACAATAGCTGACCTAGGTGCCGCTGGCATTGACGGTAGGACTTTTCACGAGAATGTTTGATGAAGAAACGATGTCAGTGCCTACTGCTCAGGGGCACGTGTTCAGTGCCAGTGGAAGGTATTGCGCCCAGGCCACCCCGAGAGCAGTGCTGACTCGGGACGCTGCTCACTAGCAGATGTTTGGTGCTGCGCTGAGTGCTTAGGCTTTGTGGGTCTCCCTCCCACTCTCAGGCACAGGAGGAAGCTCACATCTCTGATGTCTCCCTAAACACACCCACCCAGCAAATCACCTCCTCTCTGAGGTCCCAAAGGAACTGATGCAGGATACCACTGAGTCCAGGTCTTGGCTGTACACCCCTGTGCCTTTTTCCTCCCAAGCTCTTGTTCCTTGTCTGTTTGATTCTGCTTATTGCTATGTGGGCCAAGCTGGCCTTGAACTTGATAATCTTCCTGCTTTAGCCTTCCAGGTGCTAGGACTACAGGCAAGTGCCAGTCCACCCACCTCATCTGAGTTTTACCCACTGTTTCAAGAGCTTGCAACCAGGTCCCAAGGAGTAGTCTTGCATTGTGGGTGATCTCACTTTTCTTCATGCCCGAGCACTGACACTGGCTACTCATAGTCTCTTCCAGCTCCAGCTGCACAGTAAGCCAGGCGTGTGCGTGCAGGAGACATCATCTCTGTGGAGACGCTGTGGAGAGACTTCGAGTGAGGCTGTTCCCAGGGCCTGTTCACCTCACTACCATGCACTTGTGTAAAAGTATGATGAAAAGCTCTCATATCAGCTTAGACACAATCAGTTGTTCATTCTCTTCCCCTAAAAAACCTGTGGCATGACACATACATTCTGATACCCTTTGTTTAGCAGAACCTCCCTGTTCCTTAACAGACTTTAAAAATAACTCCCATACTCCTTGGACATTGGACTTTTTGCTGTTAAAAAAACCAAGCAGAATTTTTTCCATATAAAAAAATCCAACAAAAACCTGAATCACCAGTTGTAGTGTGTAAGCTTGCACTTCTTTCCCATTGTCCATTTTGGGTTACTTTCACCTTCATCCACTTACAAATGTTCAGTCTTAGATTGCTTCAGCTTCGTTATATAAAATAAAATGGACTTAGTCAAATGCTGAATGATAGTGTTAACAACACGGGACTAGTTCTTTTGCTAGAGAAGAACCTGAAAAGGTGAAGATGCCCATGACACCTCTCTTTCCTCCCTATGGCTCTGCCTCTAACAAACAGCAGCACGGGAGTGTGACTCAGGAATCCATACTGCCTATCTGTATTTACTGAAAGGATTTCTCATTTTAAAAGAAAGCATTCTTCCAGAAAGCCCATTGTGAAGGCATTTGGGGCCTTGCATTTGTTGAATGTGCATCTGTTCATGTTGAGTGGTATAAAGAACTGAATTAGTTTTTAAAAAGCTGGTCCAAAAAAAAAAAAAAAAAAACTGGGCATTGTGGTGCATGCCTTTAATCCCAGCACTTGGGGGGGCAGAGGTAGGAAGATCGCCATGAGTTCGAGGCCACCCTGAGACTAGAAAGTTAATTCTAGGTCAGCCTGGGCCAGAGTGAGACTCTACCTTGAAAGAAAAAACAAACAAAAAAAAAAGCTTTGAGCTCACTGAGCCAGAGTTCCAGTAAATTCCCTATTTCTGAGATTATGTTGGGTCTGGTTGGAAACAGCGCTTGCCCTCAGGTGCTGGAGGACTGTGAACAGGCCTCTTGCACAGCCTGCAAGGATAAGCACGTGGAGGCAGACAGCAGCGCCAGTAGAGAAGAGCTGTGATAGTTCACATTTCATTCGCTGCATGAAGCATTTTGACGCGCAGTTGACATCCGGGAATGTTGAGTCCTCACTCTACTGACCAGTAGGCAAGCTAGCAGGCCTGATCTGTTTTCTTATGTTTTTATCCTCAGTCTTCCAACTTCACTAAACTTCCTGGCAAATCATGATACCCATGCAGTGTGTGATGCTGAAAGATGACTGATATCAAACCAGCCATTTGTATTATCAAAGATGCTCTTTAAAAAGAGCGATATTCTAATCTTAAGCCTGTGTCCTTCCTTCCCTAACCATGGGAGGTTGAGGAGCCATCACTTGGAACAGTGCCGGGTAATTAGCCTTGTTCCCTCTTCTCAAGAGGCTCTAGCTTCACGTTGACTGAAAGGACAGAACCTGTTCTCCTGGGAGAGCCTGGCAGGAAACACAGGCAGAGGTCCAGTGACTGATCTTGCTGCCCTCATTGTGGGCTTTCCAGACTGTTAATGGTGGTGTGTCGGTGGAGGGAGAGCTAGTTGTCATTCATGCCAAAACCAAGAGGGACAGTAGAGCCTGCCCACCGCCTTTTCCCTTTTCCTATGGGAAATGTTTCTAAAACACCCTTGGCAGCCCATGTCTTCCCTTGCCTCCAGAAGAAGCTCCCATACCTGGCATACAAAGCCCGTTGAGTTTGGGCCTCTCCACTCTGCCAGCCTTGCAGAGAACAGCCAGTGCCTTTTGGGCCCTGGGTTCATGCCCTTAGATGACATCCACTTTACTGCGCTTCCCTGATGGGATCCATCCCAGCTTCAGCTCACATACTGCTAGTGCAAACTCAGCCTGCTCTGACAGGCACTCTGACAGCCTCCATCTTTCCTGGCCATCCAGAAACCCCAAGGGGGGTCTACACTTGCCCTCATATATATTCCTGTCTCTGCTGGGATATAGGCCTCACCTTGGCCATGAACTATAACTAGCTGGCCGTTCAGTGTTGAGCAAATGTAGTCTGGAGGACACACCATACTACAGACAGTGCCTGCCTGAGGAGTCGCCTAGAGGCTGAGTGTGCTGGCCAGCCCGCAGATCACCAAGGGGATCTGCCATCACCCAGTGAGCCTTTGCCAAGTGTCAGGATACCCAGGATAAATGTGACTGGAAATGAAGTGAGGACAGAAATACCTCCCGGAGAAGATGTGGCTGACACCTCAGACTGGGAACGTCAGGAGGCAGCAGGCCATGGTGAGGAGCAGTGGTATTCTAAGAGCTGGAAGAGGACATAAGCCATCCTAACTGAACCACAGTAGTCGGCACAGGACTGACCACAGAGACAGCTGAGGGATTCTCTGAGATGCAGAAGACATAGGCCAAGGAGGCAAGGTGAAGGTGATCTGCTCCTACAGCTTGCCTTGCAAACCCCTGGCCATCTGCATGTCATGAGTTTTTCAGATTCTGGGTGCCCAACCAGTGCATGAAGATGTCACTGAGTGAGACTCACTAAGGCCTGGCTTAAGGAGGATCTAGATGGAAGCCCACGGCTCACTTGCCTGAGAGGGAACTGAGTCTCAGGAAGCTCAAGTCCCGGATGGAGACCTCGCAGGCCCACCGCGTAGAGCTCAAGCAGAGCGCTCCTTTGCCTTCAGCGAAGGGCTTCTGTGTCTGCTCCTGAGAAGAGCTGAGGCTGAGAAGACTGCCCAAGTGAGTGGAGATCACACAGGCCTGGAGAAAAGTCCATGTTCCCATGAACCAGAGTGTACGCCTTCTGAAAGCACCTGAAAAATGAATTCAACCTTTTCTACCTTATGCACCAGTCTGAAACCCCTGGCTTTGGACACTGCTGTCCAGTGACATGGTCACTGCTGGGAGAGCTAGAGGGGAAGAAGCCCACTACACTGGGTCTGCGTCAGGCATAGTTCTTGTTGTCCTTCCTGCAGGCCTGAGGCTGCCCTCTGCAGGGAGAGACACCAGTCAGCCCAGCCAGGGCAAGACCTTTTGTCTCCCCAGGCAGGGCTGACATAGCAGGCTGACCTACACTGTAGCAGCTTGGCTAAGCCCATGCTGACCTGGAGCATGGGATCAGCTCCTAAAACCACAGAAAGTCCGGAACACTATTGAAAGTCACCACCCAGCGAGTAGGACATTAGGTGACAGAGCTGACCAACACTAGAAATGAGGTGAGTCAAATGTTGGAATTGCCTTACAGATTTTTAAAGCACCCGTCATAAAAATGCTCCAGAGGGCTGGAGAGATGGCTTAGGGGTTAAGGCGCCTGCCTCCTAAGCCTAAGAACACTGGTTCCAATCTCCAGCAGTTCCAATCTCCAGGTCCCACGTTTAGCCAGATGCAAAGTGAGGCAAGGGCGCAATGCCGCACTTGACCACAAGGGGGCGCACACATCTGGATTTCGTTGGCAGCAGCTGAGACACTGCTGCCGCGCCCATCTCTGTCTTCCTCTCTGTCTCTCTCTCTGTCTCTCTCTGTGTGTCTCTCTCCAAAAAAATAATAAAAATAAAAACTTTTTTAAAAATGCTCCAGAAACTTACTATGAATTCTAAAGCAGATGAAGAAAATAGAAAGTCTGTATAACCACAGAATTTCAGATTCTGGATGCAATGCAGTTCATGGCAGTATCCCTGAGAGAGGCCTGCTCCTGGATTCAGGGCACCCCATATTAAAGCCAACACTCCCTGGGGTGAGAGCTAAGTCTCAGGAGGTCACAGAAAATAAAATATGCAACAACAGAAACTTGGAAGTTTTTCTGGGTAGGTTCAGTCATAGATGACAAAAGATGGGGCCATTAAATCTGAAGACAGCTGAAGCAGTGCAGTCAAGAAGAGAGCTTACCACGCCTCAGGATCCACGAGATGATTGATTGATTGATTGATAGATCCATTGCTCTATCCACATCTCAGGAGCCATGAGATGACAGACAGATAGCAACAAGAGATCCAGCGTTCATGTGAGACCCAAGTGGAGAGGAGAAAGTAAAGAAACTTCCCCAGTTTGGTGAAAAACACAAAACATACAGGTTCTTGAACAAGATGAACTCAAATCCACACCAAGAGACACTGGCAGTCAATCTTCTCAGCCCCAGAGCAATGTGCTGCCTTAGGGGACACCAACCTGAATGACGGCAGGTTTCTCCTCGGAACCCATGGCCACTAGAAAGCGGCACCATGACCACGTGCTGAAGGAGAAGCATTGTTATTGTGGCCCTGTGCCCAGCAGAACTTTGAGGAGAGAGAAGTTAAACTTGACCTGTGTTCTGTCCTGACTGTCTGTAAAAACTGACTGAAGTTCAGAAGTTCTCCAAACAGGATATGAATCTTCATTGTCGCACATGGTAGTTTGAAAATTCAACCATTTGATGCTTAAACAGTGATATTAAAATGGAAGGATGAGCTGGGGGTATGCCTCAAGGTAGAGTCCTTACCTAGCATGTGTGAGGCTCTGGCTCAATCCCTGGTACTATGTCCCCCAAAAAAAAAAAAGAGAGAAACAGGAAATAAAGGAAAATAAACTCAGTAAGATTTCCTCACTTCGTGGGAAATGGTAAAATATTGGTAGTAACAATGACTTTCCCAGTGCAGGCGCCTGCAGAGAGGGACGCCGACAGCACCTGAGACTATTCTCCATAAAACAGAGCTGGAAAATTAATGAAATTCTTATCACCATTTCCAGAACCAGAGGTTTGCAGCAGTCCATAACACTTACTCAAGAAATGCATATAAATAGTAAGATCGGAGGTCCATGGAAACCCCTCTCTGCAGTTCACCAGTGCTACACGTGCCCAGCCCCTCTCAAAATGAAGATTGCTGCTTGGGTGCCGGCAGAGGGAGCAGGAGTGCAGAGCTCCAGCAGGGCCTCGTTCCCGAGGCTGGTCACTGTCATTTCAGTCTAATAGTTCCCTGGAAGACCACACATGGAGGCTCTGGTTTGAATTAGAACTCAAAGGACAAAAATACTTTCCCCAGGTTGCAGAATATACAGTCAGCACACAAATCACAGTGTGTTTATATCCACTAGCAACGCAAAAAATGAAATCATACCTGGAAGAGTGTATGTTTTCATTAACGTAAAAAATTAAAATAGGCTGGGAAGGTGGTTCAGTGGTTAAAAGCTCTTGCAAAACCTGACAGCCCAGACTTAATTTCCAAGCTTCCTGCAAAAAGTGACATAGCTGGGTGTGGTGACACACGCCTTTAATCCCAGCACTCAGGAGGCAAAGGTAGGATTGCTGAGAGTTCAAGGCCACCCTGAGACTACATAGTTAATTCCAGGTCAGCCTGGACCAGAGTGAGACCAAAAAAAAAAAAAAAAAAAGTGACATAGATGTCTGGTATTTTTGTTTGCTGTGGCAAGAGGCCCTGACACACTCCTCCTACACATACAAATACATTTTAAAAATAAGAGCCATGCGTCCAGCACTCGGGAGGCAGAGGTAGGAGGATTGCCGAGAGTTCAAGGCCACCCTGAGACTACATAGTGAATTCTGGTCAGCCTGAGCCAGAGCGAGATCCTACCTCAGAAAACCAAAAAAAAATAAAATAAAATAAAATAAACAAATAAAGAAAAAGGGGCCAGGCGTAGTGGCGCACATCTTTAAACCCAGCAGCTACCCTGAGACTACATAATGAATTAATTCCAGGTCAGCCTAGACTAGAGTGAAACCCTACCTTGAAAAACAAAACAAAAAGGAAAAAGAAAAAGGGAGCCAGGCATGGTGGCACATGCCTTTAATTCCAGGTCTGCCTGTGCCAAAGTGAGAGACTTACTTGTGCAGATGGCTTAGCGGTTAACACGCTTGCCTGTGAAGTGTAAGGACCCATGTTTAACTCTTCAGGACCCACATAAGCCAGACATACAAAGTGATACATGCCCACTAGGTGGCACAAGCGTCTGGAGTTTGATTGCAGTGGCAAGGTCGGTCTGTTGGGCTTGTCTCAGAAAAACAAAATAGTGATTAATGTGGGAAAAAAAAAAAAAAAAAAACAATGAGGTGAACGGAAGCCACCCTGTGCTCATGGCTTGGGAGATTCATTGTTGAGCTGATAGTAATCCCTCCATGGACCCAACTGGTGCAAAACCAACATTAAGATGCTTTAAAGAGGGCTGGGGAGATGGCTTAGCATATAAAGATGCTTGCTTGCAAAGTCCACTGGCCCAGATTTGATTCCAGATGTCCACATAAAGTCAGATACACAAAGTGGCACATACATCTGAAGTATGTTTGCAGCAGCAGAGGCACTGGTACATCCAAGCTCCTCTCGTATCGATCTCTCAAAACAAACAATCCTGGATAAACAAGTTTGAAGGAATCACACTTCCTTACTCAAAGACTACGAGCCATGGTAGGCTAGCCTGTGTGGTGGTATAGCGTGGAGACAGGTCGGTGTGAGATAGCTGGAGTCTAGAACAAACCTATCCATGGTCAGCTGACAGTGGAAGAAAGAACTGTCTTAAACGTTTCTAAGACAACCTGATTTGGACTCACCTCACACCATGTTTAAAAACTTGTCAAGCTCAACATACTATATATATATACATACATATACATACACACATACATATATATATATATATTCAGGTGAAAGTGTCCTTATGTAACTTAGTACCATGTACAATGAATATATGCAATTGGAAAATTAAAATGTCAACTGAATAAACTTGATATAAAAACACTAATAAAACTACAAAAATAGAGTTCTTGTCTGGCATGCTCAAAGCCCTAGGCTCAATGCCTAGTGCATCAAAAAACAATGGTGTGCTTAAAA
Source organism: Orientallactaga sibirica (assembly GCA_036365145.1). Taxonomy (NCBI): domain Eukaryota; kingdom Metazoa; phylum Chordata; class Mammalia; order Rodentia; family Dipodidae; genus Orientallactaga; species Orientallactaga sibirica. Next base: position 17,466,785 of record JAEOAD010000044.1, on the reverse strand, counting down.
TACTAGAACTAGGCAATACATGTATACACATGATACATTGATTAGAAGTGAATGATTCTGTAGAGTTTAATGTCATCAAAGATTAAAGAGTTGGTGGGTATTATGACCCATGCCTGTAATCCTAACACTCAAGAGTTGCAGCAGGAAAACCACCTGCTTGGTCCTGCCTGGGCTGTAGAGTAAGACCTGGCCTGCTTGGGGAGGGAGTGGCTAAAATAACCCAGACTTGAACAAAACTAAAATTATTAGGCTTCAAAAGTGAAAATGCAACAAATAGAATAAGACCTGGTAAGGATCCAGTGTCTAGGGTGTATAAAGCAGTTCTTACAACTCAACAATATAAAGACAACCTAATAACATTCCTTTTCATGGTGCTGATCAAATGTGCTATCACTGAACTATATCCTGTCAGCCCAAATAGCCTAATTTTATTTACTTAAAATGTTTATTAGAGAGGGAGAGAGAATGGGCACAACAGGGCATCTTGCCACTGCAAACAAACTCCAGATGCATGAGCCACTTTGAGCATTTGGCTTTATGTGGATACTGGGGCATTGAACCCCAGGCCTTCAGCCTTTGCAAGCAAATGCTTTAACTGCTGAATCATCACTCCAGCCCCAAATAACCTAATTTTAAATGGACACAAGATTTTTTTTTTAATCCCACTATATTGCTCAGGCTAGTCTCAAACTTCTGGGCTCAAGTAATCTTCCCACCCTAGCCTTCCAATTACTGGAGCTACAGTTGCAAGCTTCCCATATTTAACTCTGGCAAAAGCATTTCTCAAAAACGAAACAAAACAAAAAAACATTATATTCACACCCACACACAGCTGATAAGCATGTGAAAAGATATTCAGCATCAATTGTGAGTCAAGACTACACTTACCACTTACTAGATGGCCATAACATATACATATATTATTTTGAGAGAGAGACACACACACACAGGGAAAGGGAGACAGAATGTGCGCCAGCAGCCTCTCAGCTGCTGTGAATGAACTCCAGATGCATGCGCCCCCTTGTGGGCAAGTGAGGCATTGCACCCTTGTGTCACTTTGCATCTGGCTAAATGTGAGACCTGGAGCTTGGAACCGGCATTCTTAGGTTTAGCAGGCAGGCACCTTAGCCACTAAGTCATCTCTCCAGTCCCTAGATTTTTCTAAAACAATAGCAGTTCAAGCCTGTAATCAGCACTTTTCCTGTAGGCTTATTGGGGGGCACTCTTTTTTTAAAATTATTTTATTTAATTTTTGGAAAGAGACACAGAGAGAGAGAGGGAGAAGGACACAGAGAATGGGCGCGCCAGCAGTCTCAGCTGCTGCGAACGAAATCCAGATGTGTGCGCCCCCTTGTGGGCAAGTGTGGCATTGCACCCTTGTGTCACTTTGCATCTGGCTAAACGTGGGGCCTGGAGTTGGAACCGGGTTCTTAGGCTTAGCTGGCAGGTGCCTTAACCGCTAAGCCATCTCTCCAACCCGGGGGGGGCACTCTTAAGAACGCGATGCCCATCCTGTGAATAAGTCTCCCCAGTGGTCCCTAAATACCACAGACTTACTTTATAAAGATATCTTTTCCTAGCAAGTTAGGATTGCAAATGTATTCCATTTTTAGAAGACACGTGGTTTTGTTTTTTTTTTTTTTTAAGTTTACTATGGGGGCTGGAGAGATGGCTCAGCAGTTAGGTGTTTATCTGCAAAACCTAATGACCTGCGTTCGATTTCCCAGTACCCACATAAAGCCTGATACACAAAGTGGTGTGGGCATCTGGAGTTTGTTTGCAGTGGCCCTGATATACCTGTTCTTTCTCTGTATCTCTGCTTTCAAATAAATTTTTAAATTATTTTTTATAAATTTACTATGGAACAAAAAAGTATTAATTCCTATGGGAATTCCAGCACTTAGCTGGCCATGGTGGCACATACCTGTAGTCCCAGCACTCAGGAGGCTGAGGAAAGAGAACCACCAAGAGTTAAAGGGCAGCTTGGGCTACAGAATGAGACGCTGTCTCAAAATTAAATTAAAAACAAGAGATATTGACACACAGTGGCAGTGTTGAGATGTTGGAATCTTCATGCGTTGGCATTGGTCATCTGAACGGTACAGCTACTCGGAAGATGAAGTCTTTCAGCATGCCATGCCACCACCAGGATGGCAGCTAGGGAGGCACAGCACAACAGGGAGTATCTGTGAAAACAGTCCACTCACGTGTTGCAGGCAGCACTATTCATAATAGTCAAAACCTCAAATCTTCCCAACTACCCACCAAGTCATGAACAGACTTTTTTTTTTTTTTTTTTTTGGTAGGGTTTCACTCCAGTCCAGGCTGTCCTGGAATTCACTATGTAGTCTTAGGGTGGCCTCAGACTCACGGTGATCCTTCCACCTCTCCCTCCCGGGTGCTGGGATTGAAGGTGTGCGCCACCATGCCCAGCTATAATTTTTTTTAATTTTATTATTTATTATACTTATTTGAGAGAGAGAAGGAGAGAGAGGGAGGGAGGGAATGGGTGCACCAGGGCCTCCAGCCACTGCAAATGAACTCCAGACATGCACCACCTTGTGCATCTGGCTCACGTGGGTCCTGGGGAATCGAACCAAGCTCCTTTGGCTTCGCAGGCAAGCGCCTTAACCACTAAGCCACCTCTCCAGCCACCCCCAGACTTTTTTAAGTGTAGTGTAGCTGCTGTTGGCAGAGAAACAGCTCTTGCCTCAAAGGGTGTAAGTTTTATTCTGGAGCCAAATAGGAGTGATCATGGTATGGGAGCACAGATTTAGGTTATCCCAATTCCATGTTCCGGCACGGTAAACTGCATGGTTTGTATGGTAACAATGAAGAAGATCAAGTCACGTCTGAAGTGCATTGGTGGAAACTAGAAGTAGGCAGAGTCCAGCAGGGCAGGGAAGTCTCTGCTGCAGGCCTCAGATGCTCTCTGATGGCATTGATAGCCTTTGGGTTGGTGGAAGCTAGGGGCCTGTTTGTACATTCCAGAAGGATTTACTCAACAGTCACAAGGATGTTAGGTCACCCACAGAGGTGGGCCATAAATAGTTATTTAGGGGCTAAAGATAACCCAAGATAATTTGGCTGTGGACCTACAACATTCCAACTCTCCACAGTCATTCAGTTTTCCCCAGTCATTTGGTCTTGTAGAATGCTGGTCTTTTCTGGGAACAGTTCCAGCTTGCATGCATGAAGCCTAGATTAAACCCTCAGAATAGCATAAAATTGGATGTGGTGGTACATGTCTATAATCCAGCACTTGGGAGGTGGAGACAGAAGAATCAGAAGTTCAGGATTGTCCTCGGCTACATAATGAGTTCCACATGAGACCCTTTCTAAAAAGAGGGAGGGATAAGCCGGGTGTGGTGGCGCACGCCTTTAATCCCAGCACTCGGGAGGCAGAGGTAGGAGGATCGCTGAGAGTTCGAGGCCACCCTGAGACTACATAGTGAATTCCAGGTCAGCCTGAGCCAGAGTGAGACCCTACCTTGCAAAAACCAAAAAAAAAAAAAAAAAAAAAAAAAAAAGGAGGGAGGGATAGTCCTGAGTGAAAGAAGGTAGAAAAGTCCACATGGGGTTTGATTCCATTTGTGTGAAGTGCCCAGAACAGGGAATAGGTAGAGACAGAAAGTACCTCGGGGATGGAGGAAGGGGGAATGGAAATGGAATGTGAAGCACAGTGTCTCTTGAGGGTGATAAATATTCTAGAATTATTGATAGTTGAACAGGCTTGTGAGTATTCTAACGCGTTGAACTATACTGTTTGAGTATGGGTTTATGGCATGTGAATTACATATTTTTAAGTAATATGTATGAATCAAGATAAGATGCTTTAAAAAAAAAAAAAGTTCCAGGGCTGGAGAAATGGCTTAGCAGTTAAAGCATTTGCCTGCGAAGCCAAAGGACCCAGGTTTGATTCCCCAGGACCCACAGAAGACAGATGTACAAGGGGCACATGCATCTGGAGTTGGTTTGCAGTGGCTAGAAGCCCTGGTGCACCCATTCTCTCTCCGTCTGTCCTCTCTCTCTATCTCTGCTTGCAAATAAATAAATAAACGATTTTTTTTAAGTTCCAGTAACCCACAGGTAAGTAGAGAGGAAGGGTTGAGAATCGGATGGAGCAGACAAAACAAGTACCATGACAGATGTAAGAGCTAACAACCAAGATAGGTGTGGGGAGCCAGGTGTGGTGGCAAACGCCTTTAATCCCAGCACTCAGGAAGTAGAGGTAGGAGGATCACCGTGAGTTCGAGGCCACCCTGAGACTATATAGTGAGTTCCAGGTCAGCCTGGACTAGAGTGAAACCTTACCTTGAAAAAAAAAAAAAAAAAAAAAATGTTGGGCATGCCTGGGACCCTAGCAACAGGAGACTGAGGCAGAACTGTGAGATTGAAGTCAGCTGGGCTACAGATCGATACCCTGTTCCAAAAAGAAGAAATAAGCCCGGCATGGTGGCACACGCCTTTAATCCCAGCACTTGGGAGGCAGAGGTAGAGAATCACCATGAGTTCAAGGACACCCTAAGACTACATAGTGAATTCCATCCAGGTCAGCAAGACCCTATCTCGGAAAAAAAAAAAAAAAAAGATTAACATAGTAATTTTGTCACATAAACGTCTAAATGCATCAAAAGACAAAGATGGACAAAATGGAATAAAAGACACAGGACTGGAGAGATGGCTCAGCAGTTAAATAAAAGTGTTTGCTTGTGAAGCTTGCAGGTCTAGGTTCAGCTCCCTAGTACCCATGAAAAGCCAGATACACAAAGTTGTGTATGTATCTGGAGTTCATTTACAGTGGCAGGAGGCCCTGGTGCACCCATATTCATATTCTCTTGCTTTCTCTCTCCTCTCATAAATTATATATATATATATATTTTAAAAATACATAATTATGTTACTTAGAAAAAACTCCCATTAAATTTAAACATTTATAGGTTGAAATGATGAAAAAAGATATGCAAACTTGGGCTGGAGATACGGCTTAGCGGTTTAGATGCCTGCCTGCTAAGCCTAAGGACGACGGTTCCAATCTCCAGGTCCCATGTTTAGCCAGATGCAAGATGATGCAAGGGCGCAATGCTGCACTTGCCCAAGGGAGCACACGCATCTGGTGTTCGTTCACAGCAGCTGAGAGGCTGTTGGCGCAACCATCTCTATCTGTCTCCCTCTCTCTAAAAAAAAAAAAAGGGCTGGAGAGATGGCTTAGCGGTTAAGACGCCTGCCTGCTAAGCCTAAGAACCCGGTTCCAATCTCCAGGTCCCACATTTAGCCAGATGCAAAGCAACGCAAGGGCTCAATGCCGCATTTGACCACAAGGGGGCGCATGCATCTGGATTTCGTTCACAGCAGTTGAGAGGCTGCTGTCTCTGTCTTCCTCTCCCGCTCTGTCTGTCTGTCTGTGTCTCTCTCCAAAAATAAAAAAGAAAGATATGCAAACTTTTGTTTTTCAAAAACTTAGTTGAATGTTTATCTGTAAGCTTAGTCAACATACATGATTGACCTAAGAACTTAAGTAGGATAAATTTAAAACCCAGTTGGAAGAACAGCCCTATAAAAGGGACTGTCCCAAGCAGTAACCAGATGTCCCCCAGCCAGATACCATCTCAACTGGCACAGGTCCAGTATGGGCCATACTCCTGCTTTACCCATCTAAGTTTACACTAAACTCAAAAGAATGAACCGGGTGGGGGGATACAAACAACCTAGTTAGACCCACCACAAGACAGTGCAGGGTTCACTGACTGCTCTAGGATACCAGCAACAGCCGGTGCTGTTAGGAATAGCTGATTTAGTCCAGAGCTCTCAGGGATACCCCTTGTTACTGCCAAGCCTTGTTTAAGTGTCAGTGAATATGTTGGTGATGGACTGGTTTGAAAGTCAATGTCCCACCTCTGCGCATGCATTTGATCACTTGGTCCACAGCAGATGGCGCTGTAGAAGAGTGTGGAGCCTTTAAGAGGTGGGCATAGCTGGAGGATGTGGTGGCTGGAGGGGGTGGAGCACCTGAAGGGTTATAAAATAGCCTGCTTCTTGTGTTTCCTGACTGCCCAGAGATTTTCAGCCACCACCAAACTGTCATAGCAAAAATAAAAGTAAGTAAACTGGGCGTGGTAGTGCACACCTTTAATCCCAGCACTTGGAAGGCAGAGGTAGGATTGCTGTAAATTCAAGGCCACCATGAGATTACATAATGAATTCCAGGTCAGCCTGGGCTAGAGTGAGACCCTACCTCGGAAAAAAAAAAAAAAAGTCAACTAATACATCTGATAATTTAATCTTCAGAGCAAAAGAAACTGTCAGAGCCAGAGGGATACTTCTTTGTAACAGAAGATGACATCTAGAACCCATCCCAGTCTGGAAAGCTAGCTTAGCGGTTAAGGCGTTTGCTTAGGAAGCCTAAGGACCCAGGTTTGACTCATGAGAACCCATGTAAGCCAAATGCACATAGTAGTGCATGCTTCTGGAGTTCATTTGCAGTGGCTAGAGGCCCTGGTGAGCCCATTCTCCTTCTCTTTCTTTCTCTCTCTAATAAATAAAGTTTTTTAAAATAAAAAAGAATATGTCCTGTGTGCATGCATCAAGCAACTGACCAAATGTCAGAATAATGAAGCAAAAACTGATCAAGCTGCCGGGCGTGGTGGCGCACGCCTTTAATCCCAGCATTCGGGAGGCAAATGTAGGAGGATCACCGTGAGTTCGAGGCCGCCCTGAGATTACATAGTGAAGTCCAAGTCAGCTTGGGCTAGAGTGAGACCCTACCTTGAAAAACCAAAAAATGAAGAAAAAAAAAAAAAACCTGATCAAACTAAAAGAAATAGACAAGTCCCCAATCACTGCATCCCTGGCTACTTTCCCAGAGAGTTTACCTTTACTCCTGGGGCTCACAGCAAAACGTGCAGAATAGCCATAAAATGGAAGCAGGTAGCCATCTCTCAGTGTGTGCAGGTAAATGAACTTGTACGTGCATACCCAGGAATGGTACTTATCAGTGAAAAGCCATGAGAGGCTGGATCTGTGTGTACAGTGATAATACCAGGCAAAGAGCTTACACCGAGAGCACTGTTGAATCTTGACTGGTTGGTGCTGGATACATGAACTTGTGCCAGAAAGTAGAATGTGACTGCACCAGATGACATCAATGTCCTGGTTCTGATCTTAAGCTGAGGTTGTCAAAGGCATGACCATTCTGGAAGTTATGGAAAAGCATGTAAGGGGATCAGGCTGAGGCAGGAGACTTCACTGAAGGCATGACACAAGCATGAAAGGACTGCAGAGTGCTCCTGCAGAGTTCCGGAGCAAGGCGTGTCAGGTGGGGGCAAGGTGAGGACTTCCTGGGTACAAACACTGAAAGAAATCATTCCCGTGGGCTAGAGAGATGGTTTAGCGGTTAAAGCACATGCCTGCAAAGCCCAAGAACTAATGTTCAAATCTTCAGGTCCCATGTGAGTCAGGCACACGGTGATACAAGCATACAATGTCACACATGCGCACGAGGAGGCACACGTGTGTGGAGTTCATTTGCAGTGGCTGAAGGCCCTGATGCCCCCATTCTCTTGCGCGTTCTCTCTCTCACACACACAAACTATTTAAAAATCATATCCTTGTGAACCAAGTCCACAGGAAGTAGTTCTACCAAGTGACATGGGACCACGTGGGGCTCCTCCACTTGGGCAGCATTGACATTTTGGGCCAGTAAGTCATTTGGGGGCACTATGCTGTGCACTGTGGGGTGTTTAGTAGTGTGAATATCTTCTCCCTACAACCCAGATTCACCTCCTTTATAACCACCGCCGACACCGCCACACTGCCAGCCATGCCTGGAGGCAGCACAGCTGCTCTCTGAGCGGCCTCCTAGGCTGGAGCACTTGGACACTGACTACACTGCTCAGCCATCCTGTTCTGCTGTCCAGCCCCATCTCCAGAACTGCGGGGGGTTTTTTGTTGTTGTTTTGTTATTGTTTTTGAGAGAGAGACAGACAGACATAGAGTGAGTGACTATGAGTATGCCAGGGCCTCCTGCCACTGCAAACAAACTAGACGCATATATCACTTTCTGCATCTGGCTTTATGTAGGTACTGAGGAACTGAACCCAGCCAGTTGGGTTTTGCAAGCAAGTGCCTTTAACCTTGAGCCTTCTCTCCAGCCCATCTCTTGATCTTAAGAAAAAAAAATTACTTGAGAAATGAGAATGGGCGTACAAAGGCCCCTTGCAGCTGCAAATGAACTCCAGATATATGCACTACTTTGTGCATCTGGCTTTACGTGGGTGCTGGGGAATCAAACCCAGGCCAGCAGACTTGGCAAACAAGCACCTTTAATGCTGAGCCATTACCCTAATCCCCTCCTGAAGTTTTTAAAAACATGGATGTTAGGGCTAGAGATGTGACTTGGTGGATAAAGCACTTGTAACCCAAATTGAGTATCTGAATTTGGATCCCCAAACCCTACAGAAATAGCCAAAAGTTGTGATGGGCTCTGTAGGAGACAGCTTCAGGTTCGCTGAGATGAACTTCCAGACCAGGCAGTTATGGAGGAAGGGATATTTATTGAAGCTTACAGATCCAGGGGAAGTTCCATAATGACATAATGCTTTCACAGGACCAAACAGAGAGAAAGAAGCCACAAGCCACACAGCACAGCACACCTCAGGAACTCCAGCTAGGCACACTTTGCATATCTTTAGATTGAAATCTCAAACCTGCCACCACACCTTAAGATCTGCCCAGTGACATTGCCTCCAACCAGGTGGATGCAGAACAAACTACAAACTAATAAAACACTGAATATATTGGAGGTCATCTATTCAAACTACCACAGGCCCCTATAATCCTAGCGTGCCTGAACCAACCTGAAAGTTGTCTGACCTCCACACACACCATGGCACACCTGCACACACAAACACAAAATTTAAAAATCTTTTCTTTTTATGAGCAGTTTTAGGTTCACCTTATCAAAGTTGTGTGGTTTCCAACTACCTCTCCCCATTCACACAGACAACCCCACTGTCACCACAGCTGTGCTGTATCTGTTACTACTGCTGAGGCACATTGTCACTGACAATGCACATTTGCATTTGGTGTTGAGCATCTACCATTATAGTGTCAAACAAAACAGTCTGACTGCCTTACAAATTCTGTGCTCTTCTGATCCCTCTTTCAAGTCTAATAGTCAGATTTAACAACAAACACATGATTGCTATTTATTTCTGCAAGGCGAGGGCCCTCTGCCCGTCTTCTGCAGCTCTCTCTCTCTTCTGGAGGCTTGCTTCATGTCGATGATTGACTTTTCCCTACGTGTGTTGTATTGGTTGCTTTTGCAATCCCACTTCCATGGAGACAGCGGTCTCCACGTCCTGGGTCACCTCAGATGTAGGTCTCTAACTAGCCATCCTGACAAGCTGGCTCTTGCTTATCCCTGACCAGGTCTCCTGGGATGGCACTGGCTACTAATGTCTGTCACAACACACTGTGCAGTCAGAGGAGAACAGAGTGTGAGCTTCCTCAGAAATGCCATGTGGGGCGCGGCTTCTAGGATCACCGACGAGTTGCTTCCATCTTTACCCTTACTGCCTCTACCTGGAGACAGTCCTCATTGGTGCCCAGTTGGTCCATGGAGCGTTGGAGATGTCTGTCCTCAGCTGTCCTGGGCTACCTCCAATTCCTAGCCTCCCTCCCTACCTCAGTCCCATCCCTCATCTCCCCAGGACTGTGGGTCTTCAAGTTCCTGTTAGCTGCCTCTCCAGCCAGCACACATGCTCTGTGCATGTCAGGCTTCCTTCCACCTCAGCCCCTCAGGAAGAATGACTATCCCCCCCCCCATTCTTCCATGTCCTGGAATCCGGCCCTCAGTTCTGCAAAGGGCATCCACCCTGCTCCCATTCCTTTCCAGAGGTGACCTGAAGTGGCACACAGCACGCACCACAGCACACAGCTCCTGTGACTTGCCTCCAGGTCCCCTCTCTGGCACAGCTCCTTCCGTGGTGGTGTGTTTGCTGCTATGCACTGAGGGTAGCTAGACGTGCACTGTGTACAAGTGAGAATGAAAGGAAATCCGTGCACACACACAACTTGCCAGACTGGACTACTGGACCCAACAGGGCATAAAACTGTTATCAACCTAGAAAAAAGTGAGTTTAAAGTCAACCTCTTGGCAAAACACTGCTGAATTCAAATTCTGGTTCTACCCTATGTTTATAGTTTTTTTTTTTTTTTTTTTTTTGAAGCAGGGTCCTCTGGTTACACCGTATCTGTGTGAACCTGGAAAAGATACTTAACTTTCCTGTACCTCAGTTTCCTTGTCTGTAAAATGGGGGCACAAGTACCTACCTGCTGGCATGTGCTTGGGCCCAAAGTAAGAAACACACTATGCCCAGAGCTGGGGTGAGAGGTAACTGTTTTCGGTCACAAACCTGCAGCTTTGTCCTCTCGTCCCATCAAGGCTGTCTTTGTGTGTGTACAGGTGCAGGCGCACTGCGCCCAAACGCAGAGGCCAAGGGAAGAGTCCAGTATTCTCCTCTAGCACCCTGGAGCTCCTCGCTTTTCCGTCGGGTTTGCTCGGCCCCCGCCACCCTCCTGTCTCCAACTCTCTGAGCCCTGGAGTCCCAGGCACCTGAGGCCAAGCCTGGCCTTCTACGAGCCAGGGGATCTGGGAATGGAGGTCGGGTCCTCGCGCACACGCAGCATCTCCCCAGCCCACGGACGCCTGCCTTTACCTGAGTCACCGGAGGAGCCTGTCTGCACCCTGCCCCGCTCCTCCGGTGACACCCGGCGCCCGGGCGGCCCTCGCTCCCTCCTGCTTCTCAGCCTCTCCAGGGGCGTCCCCAGGACGCCTGGTTGAGCCCGAACCCCGGCTTGCCCCTTCCCGCACCACTGCTCAGCCAGCGCCTCTACTTGGGATCGCGGGGACTCGCCCGCCACGAGCGGTTCTCATCTCACTCCTCCACTCTCCGGGGCGGTCACACGCCCGGCGTCCACGGAGCGGCGGGGACGGAGACCGCGGGACGAGCCTCCCCCGCCCGGTTGCGGCCTGCGGCCCGGCCTCAGTGACGCGCGCGTCCGCTCGCCGTCACCCGGCGCCGCGCAGCCAATCGGATTTCTGGGCGAGGCCCTGGGCAGCTCGACGATTGGCCGGAGTCGCGGGGCACAGCCAATCGGGACGCGGCCCGGCTCGTGGCCCCGCCTCCCCCGCAGCTCCCGGCACCGCGGAGGGCTTGGGGGGTGCTAGGCCGGCGGGATGGACGGGATGGACGCGGCGCCCAGGAGAGGTTTGCGGGCTCGCGTGGCCACTCAGCCCGGCGGCCGAGAGACGAGCCTGCCCGAGAGGTGCGCCGGGGCCTGCGTGGCCAGAGAAGGGAACCCGAGCGGGACGGGACAGGACATCCGAGACCAGAGTGCCTGAGGCCGTTGGGCCGGGACGTCCCGGGGACAGGGCGGGAAGAGTGCCCAGAGGCCCAGCGGCGGAGGGTGCCTTGGCGCGGGATGGCCGCTGTCCTGCAAGGGGCCTTGGAGGCATGGTCAGCGGAGTCGAGTGGACTCGGTACCGTTTAAAGGCATCCTGGCCGCCTCCTAGGGAGTGAGGCTGGGGAAGAGAGGACTGACCTCTGGGGGTCACTCGAGGCCCAGCTACTGCCCCCCCGGTGAGAGCTGGGCGTGGGGAGGAAGCACCCGGGGAGTAGGATGACCAGCAGGCTCTGAGTGCCCAGTGCTGCGGGAACTTTCTCTCCTGGGGTGGTGGACAGGCGCGCTCTGTGTGCTCGTCTCTCTGCTCTTTGCACTCCAGCAAACTGTCAAACATCACCCCTTCCCTCTCCTGTCGTCATCGTTTCTCTCTTCCTCCTTTCCCAGGCTCCTCCCGTTTCCACTTTGATTACTGCATGGCTTAAACCCCTTCCCCAATGTGCCCATTTATTGACGTCATCTTCCATACCCACACCTTAGACGTCTGCTTGTGCCTCTTTAAAATTTGGATACAGGCTAGTCATGGAGGCACATTCTTGTAATCCCAGCACTCTGGAGGCTTAGATGAGAACATTTTTTTAAAGTTTTTATTTTTATTTACTTATTAGAGACAGAGAAAGGGAGAGAGAAAAAATGGACGCACCAGGGCCTCTAGCCACTGCAAACGAACTCCAGCTGCATGCGCCACCGTGTGCATCTGGCTTACGTGGGTACTGGGGAATGGAACCTGGAACCCGGGTCCTTAGGCTTCAACAGGCAAGTGCTTAACCGCTAAGCCATCTCTCCAGCCCCAGAACATTTTTAATTGGAGGCCAGCCTGGATTACATAGTCTGTCTCAGAAAAGGGGGGAGGGGCAGACCTGAGCTGCACTATGGCTTTCTTTAGGCATTCTGCTTCAGCTGGGAAGGAATCTTGCTTTCCCTATGACTGCTCATGGCACCTGAAGGAAGTGACAGATACTGCTGCCAAGCCATCTGTAGGTCACTAATGTGAAATACAAGCCGGAAGTTAATACACCAGCAACAGACTTGAGAAGTTACAGGAGACACTTGGGATCCTCATTTATGGGAAGGAACACTGTAGTTGTCAAGGGTGTCCCAAAGCCCCAGGGCCTACATGGGTGAGTAATTCTCCCCCACTCAGCATAGACGGTGCTTTGAAACTATTGCACGTTCTGCCTACACTCTTTGACTTCACGGGTATAGTTAATGATTGCATTTGTGTTTGTGTTTGAGTTTACATGTATGTTGGTCTGAGAACCGTTTTGACTTAAAAGTCAAGTAGTTCCTACTGTCAGGCAGTAGGCCTACCCTGTGTTCCTGGCACTGCTAAAAGATACACAAGTAACTTTCCTTAGGGGTCTCTGGGTGTGGTGGTGTGATTCAGGTGTCCCCCATAAACTTAGGTGTTCTGAATGCTAGGTTCCAAGCTGATGGAGAGTTGGGAATTAACATCTCCTGGGGGCAGTGTATTGTTGGGGCTTATGGGTGTTATAGCCAGCGTCCCCTTGCTAGTGTTTGGCACACTCTCCTGTTCCTGTTGTCCACCTGTGTTGGCCAGGGGGTGATGTCCATCCTCTGCTCATGCTATCATTTTCTCTTGCCATCGTGGAGATTCCTCTCGAATCTGTAAGCCAAAATAAACCCTTTTCCCCACAAGCTGCTCTTGGTTGGGTGTTTTCTGGCAGCAATGCAAACCTGAGTGCAACACTGGGGATTGGCATTTTCTGTGGCATTTGTGCTGTTGTAAATGAAGCTCTTGCTGTGTAGCAGCTGTTGGTGACAGGGCAGGGGACAAAGCCTGACACACAAAGCTGCACTTATGTTGCTCTTTTGAGATGCACACTAGACAAGCAATATGTCACAGGGACAGATGATGTCTTACTGCAGAGGGAGGGAGGGAGGGGCATGCAGTGCTGGGTGAGCTGTCAAACCTTGGAGCAAAGATCTGAAAAAAATTAAGGTGGGGATGGGGAGCAAGGTCATTTGAGACAAAGAAACCACAAGCACAAGACCTGCTGCAGGGCACGGACTTTGTGGTGGAAGCCAAGAGGGAAGGGAGAGCAGCAGAAAGAGGCCCTCCCCCTGGGGGCCATGCCAGGAGGAGAGGCAGGTTTTGATGGAGTCAGAAAGCCAACAGGAAACCCTCAGGGGAATGTGGCTTGTGGCAGTCCCCTCCCTCTCCCCCCTGGAGGAGAACTGCAGATCTGCCCTCACAGGGTTGGGTAACCCAGGCCCACAGGCTTGTACTCCTATGGGGCTAAAGGGAGGCTGTGACTGCCTGGTGGAGGTCTCCTGTCAGTTACAAGGGAGCCTACAGGTGCTGTGTTTCTAGGAGGAGGTAGGGAAAGGAGATTGTCCCATGTGCACCCTGGAGGCCTGCACTCTGTGCAAAGGACCTTGGGCATTTGATCCTACTGCTGTGAGGCACAATGGCAGCTGCTTCCACGTCCCACCTTCTTTCGCTTCATGGGCCGCTTCCTTTGTGTCCTCAGGAAGGTTTACATGGACTACAACGCAACCACCCCTCTGGAGCCGGCAGTCATCCAGGCTGTGACCGAGGCCATGCAGGAAGCCTGGGGGAATCCCAGCAGCGCTTATGTGGCAGGTAATTCCAGAAGCAATAATGGGAGCCAGAGGCCACCTAGAGAAAGTGTACACCCACATGCATGGTTTGGTTTGGGTAGATCTTTTCTGAGAAGCCCAAGTTTGTTGATTAAGTCTTGCTGATGTCGTGATCCATAACTTCATGTTTAATCTTTAACATGCTCTCCCGCCACCCTTCTCCAGATGAACAAAGTCTTACTAAGAGCTGTTTGTCGAGCCCTTACCCATTAATAGTCTAGCAACGTCAATCCTGCACATGGTGACAGATAAGACTTTTAAAATGCCAGGCTCACATATAACCCTGGTCTTTTTCAAAAAGGGAAAGTTACCTTTAAACTTATTGTTTTCATTACAGCTATATTCTTATTTTTTTCTGGTTTACCCTTGTAATACAGAGCTTTAAATCTGAACTTTTGAGAAATAATTTGCTTAAAGTCAGTAGTTATAAGACATCAGTACGTTTTTCAGACAGATGAGGCGAAAGTCTCACTTTCCAGTTATTAGCAGTAGAGCACATGATGGACACTCAGCCTTTCATGTTAATTATGATGATTAAGATGACTCAGTTAACTGTAGGTTAGGAATTGAAATGCCCAGCCCGAGGATTTATTAATGCCTATGATCCACTTTGTAGGGCTTAGTTGGTTTCATGTTGGTTCCTTGCTAAAAGTTTCACAGCACTTTGGTAACTGACAGCTTTTTCAAAACCTGATACTAGTCATTTATTAACTTACTGTTGGCTAATTTCTAGACTTTGCCTTCTACCTAACCTCTTCTGTAGCACAGCTGAACTTCCTAATGTGATTGATAAACCTGAGAGAAAGAAGATTCAAAGGCTGACAGAAGTCAGAAGTGACTGTTCTTGGCCTGAGTGACGTGTGCCCATGGCTTCTCGGCCACCATAGCTGCCTTTGCTTCAGGCTAATGATAAGAAAGATGTATACAGTCACTTTCTGTTGACACTCAGGTAGAAATGCAAAATGAAACACCTTTTCAGGAAATGTCTTCATTATTTTTACAATACTATAATTTTACATCTTCTAAAACCTCAGGGAAACATTGAGGCTCTGCAGGGAAGAGTTTAAGTGCCCAAGATGTGTATCACAGCCTAGCTTATAATAGCACAGCAAAAGAGCTGGACGTAAGCTCACACAACCGTGCAGTGTGAGGACGATGCCGTGAACCTCTGCGCGCGGCCACAGTGATGACGTGGGCTTTACGACAGTCATACCGCACTCGAAGAAAAGTGTCTTATAAAACAGGAAGTGTGGGGCTGAGGAGATAGCTAGGTGGATGAAGAGCTAGTCTTCCAAGCATGGAGGTCTGAGCTCAATCCTCAGTGCCCACGTAAAAATGCAGGTGTGGTGGTGACACGCCTGTAATCCCAGTGTTGGCGAGGCAGAGATGAGAGGGTCTCTGCCCAGCTAGTCTAGCCTAATTGGTGAGCCCCAAGCCAGTGAGAGACACTGTAGCAAAAAAGAGGTGGATAGGGTTCCTGACAAAATATCTGAGGTTGCCCCCTGGCCTCCACTTGCATGCATACACATACCCATGCCACACACATGAATGTGCATACATGCATGCATACCACACACATGCTGAAAAAAAAAAAACCAGAGTGTGGCATAACTTCACTGATTCCCTTCCCTTATCCCCAAAAGATTGTGTCTCAGCATGTATGGGAAATGTGCTATGCTTTTGCTATAAGAAACAGAAAACTCAAAATAACAGTCTCTTACAGTTTGTAGTTTTTCTGCTCACAATCCAGAGTCATGAGGAATTCCCCCAGTGTCAGGGGCAGGCACTCCTTGTCTTGTTGCTCCTCTGCCTTCAACAATGACCCTGACCCTTGTGGTAAGATGGCTGCCCCAGCTCAAGCCATCATCTCAGCACTTCTGCTGGAGGAAAGAGAAACGGAAGGAGGACGCTTCTGGAATTTGCTTGAGAGCACTGTGTCCAGAGGCTGATCTTTGACCCCGTGTGCTGTGCTAAGTTGCTCATTGCAGTTTTGGTTCTGCATAGTCCAAAGCCAACTGAGAGGAGGCCCTGTTACCTGGCAGGTTGGGGACTGGCTCCAGACAACAGTCAGCCCTCAGTGCAGGTCGGCCTGCCAGGCAGGTTTGCCTCAGGCATCTCTGAGCAGGCACACTGGAGGAGGTGGTGAGTGGTCTTTCTGTTAATGCCTTAAGTTATCTGCAGTTTTCAAACATAGCATAATGAGTCCATCAGAGCCCAGAAAGTAAATCTCTTTTTTTTGTTGTTGTTTTGTTGTGTTTTTTCAAGATAGGGTCTCGCTCTAGCCTAAACTGACCTGGAATTCACTATGTAGTCTCAGACTGGCCTCAAACTCACAGCTGTCCTCCTACTCAGCCTCCAAAGTGCTGGGATTAAAGATGTGTGCCACCACGCCCAGCAACAAATCTTTCGGAAGGCACATTTTAACATTGTGCACTGTGGCACCTGAGTTCCCTGTGCACTGCTCTTCCTGCCTCCTTGGCTTGCACTGAAGCCATGGCAAGCGTGTGTTTGATTTGCCAAGCTTTGGCATTGCCCTCTTGGCAACTGTGGGTGCTTCTCCAGACTGTGCTGACTGTAGTAGAGCACCCTTAAGTTTGTGGAGGGAGCTCTGTCTGGAGTTCCTTCATGAGCATCTGTGTGTCTCGTCTGTGATGGCAGCAGGGTGGGCTGCTGTTCCCAATTACAGCTGAGCACCTCTCAGCTCTCCAGGAGGCGCAGTCTCACTCCTTTAACTGGGTTCTGGGCATTCCCACCATCTCTCCTCTTCCTGAGGCCACAGTTCCCCAGGGGAGTCTTCTGTTGCTCACACCAACTGACAACAGCAATTATTCTGAGATGTGGGGACAGACCCCCCCTTGGAGTCACCCAAGGCTCCTCAGCAGCTCTTGGGGAAAGAATGGGAGGTGTCAGGTGTGTGGGACTTGAGCGGTCCTCCAAGTGGAGCAAAAAGCGTGTGTCACACAGGCACCTGCCTGAGGCTGTCGGCAGTGTAGTGCAGCACATTGAAGTGACCTGACTTTCCTAAATTCCACTGATTTGTACTGTACTGTAAACAAGTGACAATTGCTTTGCATATTTTTAAATTTTCAAGGTGTTTTTTTTTTCCCCGCTTGTTTGGGGATAGGGCCTTGCTATGTAGCTCTGGCTGGCCTGGTAGTCACTATAAATCCATGTGTGCCTCAAACTCAAGACAGTCCTCCTCCATCAGCATTCTGAGCAGCTGGGGCTCACAACTATGTGAAGGCAGATGCCCCCAACCTTCTTCCTGTATGGAGGCTGACTGCCGTGTGAGGGGAGGCCTGGCTGTCACTTGTGGAGTCACAAGCTCTGCTTCACTTATTTTTGTTGTTTTGCAGTGTGATCTTAAACAATAGTATGTCCTTTCCTTTCCTGTCTTGATGACTGGGAACCAAGTTGATGGCCGCAGCTTCCCCTCCTCTAGCATTGGTAAGAAGAAAGCCATGGCAAAGGGAACTCAGGGTGCCCAGACACCCCGGGTTGTCTAAGCACCTTAGATCTTTGGCGGTCATCACTGACATGTCACTGCTGTCCCTTGAAAGTCATGCTGGGTGGTAGCACCTGGTATGCTCAGAGTGGGAGGATGTGTCAGGTCAGTTCCCATGGGTGTGCTTGTCCTGTTAGATATGTAAGCAATGCTAATGAGCTTGCTTTTTGTCTCTCAAGGTGAAAAGGCCAAGGACATTATAAATATGGCTCGGGAAGCCGTGGCGAAGATGGTAGGGGGGAGGCCTCAAGACATCATCTTCACTTCTGGGGGCACTGAGGTAAAGTTCAAGCCACTGTCTTCTGTGATCAGAGATTTGCAATAGAATATAGAAGGTGGTTTGCTCTTGGTGTTGGTATTATTATTTTTTTTTTCTTTTTCCATTTTGTTCATCTGGCACAAAATCTGGGGATTTTGTTTTGAAATGGTGTTGCTGGCCTTGGAGACTCAAGATCTTCTTGCCTCAGTTTCCAGAGTTTTGGGATTACAGATATGCACCACCATGCCCAGCTGCAAACACTGTTTTTTTTTTTTGTTTTTTTTTTTTGGTTTTTTTGTTTTTGAAGTAGGATCTCACTCTAGCCCAGGTTGACCTGGATTTCACTATGTAGTCTCAGGCTAGCCTCAAACTCACAGTGATCCTCCTACTTCTGCCTCCCTAGTGCTGGGATTTGCCACCACACCAGGCCAGCAGTCTTATTAATAGTAGAATGTCATATTAAAGAGCCAGGTTTGGGCTAGAGAAATGGCTCAGTGGTTAAAAGACATTTGCTTGCAAAGCCTGAATGCTGGGATTTGATTCATCAGCACCTACCATAAAGCCAAATGTACAAAGTGGCGCATGCATTCAGAGTTCGTTTGCAACCGCAGAAGGCCCTAGTGCACCAGTTCTCTCCCTCTCTCTCTCTCTGCCTTGCTCTCAAATAAATAAAATTTGTTTTTATTTATTTTTAAAAAAGAGCCAGGGCTGGGCATTGTGGTACACACCTTTAATCCCAGTACTCAGGAGGCAGAAGTAGGAGAATCACTATGAGTTCAAGGCCATCCTGAGACTACATAGTGAATTCCAGGTCAGCCTGGGCTAGAGTGAGACCCTACCTGGACAAACCAAACAAAATAAATAAATAAATAAAACAAAAAAAAACAGCCAGTCTTGCTGGGCATAGTGGCGCATGTCTGGAATCCCAGCACTTGGGAGGCTGAGACAGGAGGTTCAGGAGCTCAAGGTGAGCCTGAGCTACATGACACTCTGTCTTAAAAAAAAGAAAAAGGAGCCAGGTGTGGTGGTGCACACCTTTAATCCCAGCACTCAGGAGGCAGAGGTAGGAGGATCAGTTTGAGTTACAAGGCCACCCTGAGACTACATAGTGAATTCCAGATTAGCCTGAGACAGAGTGAGATCCTACCTCAGAAAACAAAAAAATAATTAAAAATGAATAAATAAATAAAGAAATAAACAAATAAATAAAAAAAAAGGGGCCAGGCACGATGGCGCATGTCTTTAATCCCAGCAGCTACCCTGAGACTACATAGTGAATTCCAGGTCAGCCTAGACTAGAGTGAAACCCTACCTCGAAAAACAAAACAAAAAGGAAAAAAAGAGAAAAAGGGAGCCAGGCATGGTGGCACATGCCTTTAATCCCAGCACTTGGGAGGCAGAGGTAGGAGGATTGCTGTGAGTTCAAGGCCACCTTGAGACTACATAGTGAATTCCAGATCAGCCTGGGCTAGAGTGATATCCTACCTTGAAAAACCAAAAGAGGGCTGGAGAGATGGCTTAGTGGTTAAGGTGCCTGCCTCCTAAGTCTAAGAACACTGGTTCCAATCTCTAGCGGTTCCAATCTCCAGGTCCCACATTTAGCCAGATGCAAAGTGACGCAAGGGCGCAATACCGCACTTGACCACAAGGGGGTACACGCATCTGGATTTCGTTTGCAACAGCTGAGAGGCTGCTGGCGCCCCCATCTCTATCTGTCTTCCTCTCCCCTCTCTCTGTCTCTGTCTGTGTCTCTCTCCAAAAAAAAAAAAGAAAAGAAAAGGAAAGGAAAAGAAAAGAAAAGAAAAGGGAAAAAAAAAAAAAAAAAGCTGGAGAGATGGCTTAGTGATTAAGGCATTTGCCTGCAAAGCCAAAGGATCCAGGTTTGATTCCCAAGACCCACATAAGCCAGATGCACAGAGTGGCACATGTGTCTACAATTTGTTTACAGTGGCTAGAGGCCCTGGTGTGCCCATTCTCTTCCTCTCCTCCTCTCCCTCCCTATCTCAAATACATAAAAATATTTTTTAAAAAAAGAAAATAGGGCTGGGGTGATGGCTTAGCAGTTAAGGCACTTGCCTGAGAAGCCTAAGAGCATGTGTTCAACTCTCCAGGTCCCACATTAGCGAGACACACAAGGTGACGCAATTGCACAAGGTAACACATGTGCACCTATTTTGTTTTTTTGAGGTAGGGTCTCACTGTAGTCCAGGCTGACCTGGAACTCACTCTGCAGCCCAAGGATGGCCTCGAACTCACAGTGATCCTTCTACCTCTGTCTCCAGAGTGCTGGATTTAAGGCAATGTGCCACCACAGCTGGAGGTATTATTTTAAAATATTTTAGTTAGTTAGTTGCGATGAGGGAGAAAGAGTATATAGGTGCACCAGGCCCTCTTTGCCGTTTTGAACAAACACATGGGTTACTTTTGTGAGTCTTGGGGAATCAAACCCAGACTGGCAGGCTTTGCCGGCAAGCACACTTAACTACTGAGCCATCCCCCCAGCCCAGCTATATTTTTTTTGTTCAAAGAAACAGTGATGCTTGGTCTTATTGTGTGGCACATCACCTTGATACAGTCAACCAGTATTTACGTGTAAAATAGCTTGCTGTGCCACACCCTTGACCCTACCAAGTTGTCTTAAGAGTTTTCGATCTGACTCATCCCTAAGGAACTCATTTTGAAGTTGACAGAAGATACTGAAAAGCAAAAGTTGGAGAAGGCGCTGCAAGGCGCTGTGTGGATGTGGTCTTTGCAGATCGCACGTGTGTCTCGTTTGCTTACATAGAAAACCCAGAGGAATCTTTAGATTGTTATAGATGTAGCAGGTTTTAGATAGAAAAGTAAACTGAGGGCTAGAAAGATGGCTCAGAAGTTAAAGGTGCTTGCAAAAGCCTAATAGCCTACGTTTATTTCCCCAGTGCTCACATAAAGCCAGATACACAAAGTGGCACGTGCATCTGGAATTCGCTTACAGTAGCAAGAGGCCCTGGCATGCCTGTTCTCTCTCTTTCTTCCTCTCTCTCTCTCTCTCTCTCTCTCTCGCTGTCTCTCTCTGTATGTATGTGTTTCTGCTTGCAAATAAACAAACTTAAAAAAATTAATAAAAAAAGAAAAGTAAATTGGATTTTTATATGCCAGCAACAAACAGAAATTTACCAGAACACCAAAATTATCAAATACTTAGAAAACAGATACAGTACAAAGGAACTTGAGAGACTTCTACCAGGAGTTCTGAGAAAGGGGCAGCGTGCCACACACTGAAAGGCTCGCTCTCGTAAATGTGTCAGTCCTTTGCAAATTGATCTCTAGACTCTTCAGCCTCAGTCAGAACCCTGACCCCTGTTCAGTGGAATTTCACAAACTCCTGTGTACGGAAACACAAAGGCCAAAACTAGTCAAGATTTCCAGAAGACTAACTCAGTGCCAGGCTGGCTATAACCAACACCAGGCCAGTGTAAGCTCTGATAATTAGAGCAGATGTTCTGGTGGTTTGAGGTAAAGACAGACTGTCAGAAACAGTGTTCACATGCACACTGGGTGTGTATATTCACTCGCCATGCCACTGCGGTGGCCATGTGTCCTGCCTGCTCCGGATGGTGCCTGGGCAGCCTTTGTCTGCTCTATTGTCCTGTTCTTGAATTTCATGGTTGGCCTAAGATCACCCTGTGACTGAGGGAGTGTCTCAGAGGCAGACAGCACAGACGAGAACAAGAGATATGAGCACACGTGTCACAAGGGTGCCCCGGTGGTCTCTGCCCAGCAGCCGACACCAGAGTCTCAGGTAACGTGTGTGAAAAAAGTGCCACCAAAAGCACAGTGCCCATGCCCACCCAGCATGCTACGGGCATCAGGGTTCAGGTGCCAAGCGTTCATAGAAGATACTGCTGGATGGACATAAATTGTGGAAATTACCTGGTGAAGTTGAAGACTGTGAATGCTGTTGGTCAGCCATTCCACGCAGGTATTCATCCTGGGAAACTGAGGCAGTGTGCCGGGGCACAGGTACAGAAATCTCATGGCTGTGGTATCTAGACCAGCTCACGTCGGGAGCACCTGGATGTCTTCCAGATCTAGAATCCTGTGTCTGTTTCAGGCAAGACAAGCCTGCAGTGAAGTGCCCACAGCTCTGGCAGCAATGAGAGTGACTTACAGGGAAGGATGAAGAAGTCAAATGGGTGATGAGGGAAGAAGGGCGTGCCATTAGGCCCCTGGGCTCCTTGCAGCTCACTGGGATAACCAAGGCCCCTCAGCCCCTGCTGCAGTTTGGCGTTCCTGGTCTTCATCTGGCCCAGGTGCTGTGGAATGAGCTGGCCAACTCTGCAGAAGTGCGTCCGAGAGGTGGGCGTGGTGGCTCATGCTTGTAATCACAGTACTTGGAAGGCTGAGTCAGGAGGATTGCTTTGAGTTTGACACCAACCAGGGCTTCATGCAAGGGCCTTTTCTCAAAAACCATAAAAAGTTAGCTGGCCATGCTTGCTATTTCCGTCATCCCAGCACTTGGGAGGTGAGGCAGCAAGATCATGAGTTCAAGGTCATCCTTGCTGGTATAGAGAGTTCAAAGACAGTCTGGGCTACATGAGACCCTGTCGCATAACACCACCACCACCATTACATCTGACTGTCATCCTGCACCTCTGCCTCCTCATCACTGAATCTGAGACAACCCCACCTTCCCAGGATCCAGGTAAACACGACATCCTCAGCCCTCCCTGGGTATTCTTGTGAAGGCTGCTGGTGGCACTGTCTTCACAGTATAGCCTGTGAAGTGAGTGTGACTCAGCATGTAATGGATAAACTTGGGGTTCTGGGGTGCTTCCTGCAATCCCAAGCCTTGAGTTCATACTTCAAACTACCCAAAGAATTGGAAAATCCAGACTCAAGAAAATTATTTTTTGTTGTTTTTCAAGGTAGGGTCTCGCTCTAGCCCAGGTTGACCTGGAATTCACTATGTAGTCTCAGGGTGGCCTTGAACTCACAGCAGTCCTCCTATCTCAGCCTCCCAAGTGCTGGGATCAAAGGCGTGCACTGCCATGCCTAGCAAAAAAAATGATTTTTTTCCCCTGAGGTAGGGTTTCACTCTAGCCCAGGCTGACCTGGAATGTACTGTGTAGTCTCAGGGTGGCCTTGAACTCACGGTGATCCTCCTACCTCTGCCTTCTGAGTGCTGGGATTAAAGGCGTGTGCCACCACACCCAGCTAAGAATATGATTTTTAAAAACAACATTTTATTCAGATATTGTAAAGACATGGGGAAGGGAGAAATTGAGAGCTAAGGAGGGGAAGTAAAGTGGGGAGAAAGGAGATATGCCACTTGGAACCTAGAGGCCCATGTAAATGAACACTTCCAAAAAGATTAAAAATGGAGACTGTAATGAAGGGTAAAAAGTGTCTCTTCCCACCCCAGCATGGCTGCTTGGGAGGGGGAGGGAGGGAGAGAGAGAAAGAGAGAGAGAAAGGGAGAGAGAGAGAGATACTTTACCAGCGTGAGGACCCAAGAACATGGCTGCCACAGTTATGGTGAGAGCCTGAGTGAGAGCTGGTTTCTGTGGGCCAGGTAAGATATACTTTAGAACTCATGCCAGCCCACCTGGACACACCTACCCCAGGTGTCCCAGCCAATCTGCATGGGCTAGAGGAGAAATCGACCACACCTGGGCAGGGTGTGGCTCAGATCTAACTAGGGGAGGTGGGCAAACCCTGAAGCCAGCAACTGAAGCAGGTGGGGTGAGCTGGGATAGGCGTGGCGAGGGTGTGATGCCCTAAGATCCCTCCCTTTAAGAGTCACCCTGCTCCTGCCTAATTAAGCTGCCTACAGTGGAGCACCCCCCCACACACACACACACATAAGGACAACACAGTATCCAATGGGTTCCTCTGAGATTTTCCTGTACTCAGATAATGCCATCTGTAACTACTGGGCAATTCCATTCATGAAAACAGTTTGGTACAGTGATGCTTAAGTAGGAGGTTGCTATGGTTACCTTCTGTTGCTGGCACAAAGTACCAGCCAAAAGCAGCTTGTAGGAGGAGAGGGTTTATTTTGGCTTACAGATTCAAGGGGAGTACCAAGGTGGCATGAGCAGAGGCTGGACATCGCATTCTGATCAGCATCAGGTGGACAACAGCAGGAGAGCATGCTAAACCATCAAGATCCACCCCCAGCAACACCTCCTCCGGCAGCACACCTCCTCCCAAATTGCCATCAGCTGAGGACCAAGCATTCAAAACACAAGTTGATGGGGGGCCTGACTCAAACCAGACAGAACTGAAAGTTAAGGACACGGACGTGAATCCTGGGAAGACAGCTCTGGGGACACATGATACGGGGTGGATGGGCCCAAGGTGGGGAGGCTCAGTAAGATGAGCATTTATAATTTATACACTTTTCTGCTATATTTAGGGAGGGAAAGTTTTATTATTTATTTTGAGGTAGGGTCTCTAGCCCAGGTTAACCTGGATTCACTATGTAGTCTCAGGCTGGCCTTGAGCTCACAGTGATCCTCCTACCTCAGCCTCCCTAGTGCTGTGATTAAAGGCATGTGACACCATGCCTGGCAGGGTGAGCAAGAATGGGTGTGCCAAGGCCTCTAGCCACTGCATACAAGTTCCAGATGCATGACCCACATTGTGCATCTGGTTTTACATAGGTACTGGGGGATTGAGCTCATTAGGCTTTGCCACAAGAGCCTTAACCACTGAGCCATCTCTCCAGCCCCAATTTATTTATTTATTTATTTTAAGTCCTCCCCCTGCCCATTTCCTGATTTTCCACTTCTGCCCCACAGGAGACACCATCACTTGCTTGGACCCTGCAGGGACAATGTGTAGATTCAAACCTTTTCTTCTTTCTAGCTTCCCTTTTCAAGGAGTTTTTGGGCTTCTTTTATATTTCTTTTTTGTGAATGTGTGTATATCCCCCCCCCATACCAATTGTAACATGCTGTGTGTGAGTATTGATGTGTGTATTTGTGAGCTTTCAGGGTCACAGGGGAGTGCTCCTGGAGTTTCTTCATATGCTTGGGGCTCCACTGAGTGGAGCTGGGAGTCACAGGACAGGTCCTTTTAGTAAGAGACATTTCATTGCTGCTTCAATACAAGTGTGGCCATAGAGGAGGGTCTGGGGGACTGCTGCTGGGACCCAGGCTTCTGCAGCCACAGTGCAGTGGTGACTTGCACAAAGGTTCTCTGTGTATATTCCTCCAGCCAGGGTGCCTGGGGGGGTGGGTCCCCTTTCTGACAGATTTATAAAATTTTGTGATAATTCCCAACAAAACAGGAATATTTGGAAATTTGAAACTCTCAATTAATTTATTATTATTATTATTATTATTATTTATTTTTTTTTTTTTTTGGATTTTCAAGGTAGGGTCTCATTCTGGCCCAGGCTGACCTGGAATTAACTGTAGTCTCAGGGTGACCTTGAACTCACAGCGATCCTCCTACCTCTGCTTCCCAAGTGCTGGGATTAAAGGCATGTGCCACCACGCCTGGCTTTGAAACTTAATTAATTAATTAATTCTTTTTTGGATTTTCAAAGTAGGGTCTCACTCTGGCCCAGGCTGACCAGGAATTAACTATGTAGTCTCAGGGTGGCCTCACACTCACAGCGATCCTACCTCTGCCTCCTGAGTGCTGGGATTAAAGGCGTGCACCACCACGCCCGGCTTTGAAATTTTCAATTAATTTAAAAGGTGCAGCTTGGGGAGAGTGCTTGTTGTTCAAGCATGAAGCCCTGAGTTCCATCCCCAGTACCCATGTAAAAATCCAAGCATGGGGCTGGAGAAATGGCCTAGTGGTTAAGGCACTTGCCTGCAAAACCAAAAGGTCTATGTTTGATTCCCAGGACCCATGTAAGCACAAGGGGGTGTATGGATCTGGAAGCCCTGGTGTACCCATCCTCTCTCTCTTTCCCTCTGCCTCTATCGCTCTCAAATAAATGAATTAATAAAAAATATTTTTTAAAACTCCAAGCATGGCTGCACATGCCTGTAATACCAGAAGTGAGGGTTGTAGAGACAGGAAGATTGGTCAGCCAGTGTAAACCAAAACACAGGGAGCTCCAGGTTCAGTGAGAGACTGTCTCAGGGAAATTTGGTTAAAAATGGTTGAGGAGGCACTGGCATCTGCTGGCCTCACACATGTGAGAGACCATACTTCTCTGTATACATGTGTGTGCATGCAGTGCATGTTCAGAGTCCTGGAAGTTAAAATTCTGGTTGGTTTCTTTTTCTTTCTTTCTTTCTTTCTTTCTTTCTTTCTTTCTTTCTTTTTTTTTTTTTTTTAACTTTTTTCACTTTTTAAAAATTTATTTATTTGAGAGTGAAAGAGAGAGACAGAGAGAGAATGGGAGAGCCAGGGCCTCCAGCTACTGCAAACAAACTCCAGACACATGTGCCCCCTTGTGCGTCTGACTTATGTGGATCCTGGAGACTCGAACCTCAGTCCTTAGGCATCTAGGCAGATATCTTAACCACTAAGCCATCTTTCCAGCCCACTGGTCTGTTTCTTTAAAGACACAAAGTAACACACAAGAAAGTCTATTCTCTGTCTTTCACTAGGACAGTTTCAGTAAGTGCTCTCTCTGCTCTCTCCACAGTCAAATAATTTAGTAATCCATTCTGTGTTGAAAAATTTCTACAAAACTCAAACCTCAAAGGAGGACCCAGCCAAGCAGCACGTCCCTGTGGAAGGGGCCAAGCCCCATTTCATTACTTGCACGGTGGAGCATGACTCTATCCGCCTGCCTCTGGAGCACCTGGTAGAAGAGCAGGTGGCAGGTAAGTGCACATGGGTGCCTGCTGAAGCTCAGAGCCTGGAGGGAGGGACAGAGACCCACACAGAGCACCAACTCACTGCAGTGTGGGGGAGAGCGTCCGCCCTGGATATACGCCGCATTCCCTTGGCCCAGTCGTCAGTTGGTAGACTTGGGAATAATGCTGTGATGAGCAGATTTACGTAGACAGTTGTGCTCCTTTCTCCTGGCTCTATCATGCAGTAACTGTGGGTGACAAATGCTGAGGTACTATGGTCACCTCAACCTTTGCTTCCAAACTGGAGACAGCGTTATGCGGCCATGAGCAGTATATGAGGGTTCCAGTCACTGATCCTCTCCAAAGTCTCTTACCTTTCTTTCTTTCTTTCTTTCTTTCTTTCTTTCTTTCTTTCTTTCTTTCTTTCTTTCTTTCTTTCTTTCTGTCTGTCTGTCTTTCTGTCTGTCTTTCTTTCTTTCTTTCTTTCTCTTTCTGTCTGTCTTTCTTTCTGTCTTTCTTTTATTTTTAAAATTTTTTAAATTTTTATTTATTTGAGAGACAGAAATAGGGCCTTTGCCAGCTGTAAACAAACTCCAGACATGCCCCTTGAGCATTGCCAGCTGGGTCCTGGGAAACAAACTCCAGACAACCATGCCATCTCCTAGCCCCTATCTTTCTGTCATTGTCTAATGGACTTGCCTTCTCATGGTTTGATGGTCCCTGGGAAATCAAACCTAACATTTCTTGGTCCTTTGGCTTTGTGCATCCAAGTGCCATAACTGTTTGTAGCCATCTCTCTGTCCTTCTATCTTTCTGTCATTGTTTCTTTTTTTTTTTTTTTTTTTGGTTTTGCGTCCTGTCTCATGGACCATGCCTTCTCATGGTTTGATGGTACTTCCTGCTGGTGTGACATCCTCTCCAACATTTCTTCCCAAGTGCTTCCTTAAAGGTGTGACATCCTCTCTCACATTTCTTTCATTTCCATTTTGGTTTTTTAGTGGCTGGATCCTGTCTCACATTTCTTGGTACTTCCTGCTGGTGTGACATCCTCTCTCACATTTCTTGGTACTTGAGTTATGGTGTTTTTTTATCCTTTTTACACATTTTTATTTTTTTATGGTTTTCCTGCTGGGTTTCACATCCTCTCCAGGCTTTTGGCCATTTGTAGCTTTGTGGAAATGTCCCTTCAAATCCTTTCATTTTCATTTTGGTTTTTTAGTGGCTGGAAGTTGTCTTCCAGGGCTTTGAGCATGCTAGGCAAGTGCTTTCCTGATAAGGGGCCCCTAGGCTCTTGCCCATACTTTAATTGAATTACTTACCTTTTTATTGAGTTATATGAGTTTTATATGGTTATTCCTGTAAAACAAAAGATTTTTTCTGTTGTTTTGATTTTTTGAGGTAGGGTCTCACTCTAGCCCAGGCTGACCTGGAATTCACTATGTAATCTCAGGCTGGTCTTGAACTCACAACAATCCTTCTACTTCTGCCTCCCCAGTGCTGGGATTAAAGACGTGTGCCACTGTACCAGGTGGAAAACAGAAGTTTTTAATTTTGATGGTCTAATTAAATTTTTTTGCCCTTGCTGAGGTCATGAAGATTGCTTCGTATCTTCAAGGGTCTTCTAGCTTGGATCTTACAGGTGGGTCTCTGGGGCATTTTGAAACATGCGTATAAATTTACTCCTCTGCATTGGATCATCTACTTGTTCCCCCACGTTGTTGACTTCTCTCACGAATGGTTTTGACTCCCATGTCAAAAAACAGTTGACTGTACATGTTTATTTTGTGACTCTCTTCCACTTTTATATATTTCTTTTCTTAATGTTGGCACCACACTGTTTTGATTCTTATGGATTTATAGTAAGTTGAAATTGGGAGGTCACGGCACTTGGGCTGCTGAAGTAGGAGGGTTGCCATGAGTTTGAGGCCAGCCTAAGGCTACAGAGTAAGTTCCAGTCAGCCTGGGCCAGCGTGAGACCCTGCCTGAAGAAGATAAAACAAAACACACAGCAACAAAAAAGATGGACAGCAGCAGGCCAGGGGCCCAGACCAGATATAGGCAAGAGTCAGGTGATCACCTGATGGAAGAGTGTCCGTCTGCAGACCCTTTTCAGATGGGTTCTTCTCCCTTCTTGCTCCTGTATGCCAGCCAAGTCAGTGGGCAGCTTCTTGCATGAAAGGATTCTTGGAAGAGTAATTTTTTTTCTAAATTTTTAAAAATTCTTTATTTATTTATTTGAGAGAGTGAAAGAGAAAAATACAGAGAGAGAGAGAGAGAGAATGGGCACACCAGGGCCTCCAGCTACTGCAAACAAACTCCAAACACATGCATCTGGCTTACATGGGTCCTGGGGAATCAAACCAATGTCCTTTGGCTTTGCAGGCAAATGCCTTAACCACTAAACCATCTCTTGGAGGAGTAATTTTGTTGTTGTTGTTGTTTTAAATATTTTGTTTTTATTTATTTATTTGACAGAGAGAGAGAATGGGTGTGCCCAGGGCCTCCAGCCACTGCAAACAAACTCCAGAAACATGTGCCCCCTTGTACATCTGGCTAACATGGGTTTTGGGGAATCAAACTTGGGTCCTTTGATTTTGCAGGCAAATGCCTTAACCGCTAAGCCATCCCTCCAGCCTGTAATTTTTGATTTAATGGTTCTGAGAGTTGTCTTATACTGAGGCAACTTTGTTCCCTGGAAATCTGTGGACCAGGGTTGGAAATGCCCAGACGAGGTCTCATTACACTAGAGTGACACACACCTTGGTCCTGTGAAAGGTCTGAGTGGACCTTATAGCTAGCCTTAATTTTATGGTCACCATCTATCTCTTAGAGTATACTGTAGCTTGTCAGAATCAGAGATAAAGATTGAAAGCAAAAGACTGGAAAAACGTATTTACACAGTGACAGCAAGAAGGGAGCTTTAAGGTCAAGCCCAAGTTGACTTGGAACTCCCTATGCAGGCCCGGCTGTCCTTGATTGAACTCATGGCAGTCCTCATATCTTAACCTCCAGAATGCTAGAATTAGAGGTGTGAGCCACCATACTCAGCTTTGTTTTCTTGTCTAAGAGTGCCACCAGAATGCACCTTGGTCATTGGGTGTGTAAGATTCAATAAGATCCACCCTTCCATGCACATCAGACTGAAGAAGAAAAGTTGCCCTGGGAAGCTGATGAAATAGGGCAGAAGAACGTGACCGTGTCCCCATGCATGGACAGCCTTGTACTGGGCTCGTTTTGTCTAGTGTTTGTTATCACACAATAGACTGACTACCTCTCATTGCTGACACAGAATACCTGACAAAAGAAACTTGAAGTTTGATTTCCACTTACAACTTGAGTTAGTTTGTCATGGCCACAAGGAGCTGGTCACATCCAGTCCACGTCAGGAAGCAGCAAAGAGTGTCAGGGCTCAGCTCGTTTCTCATTTTCATTCAGTCCAGGAGCACAACTCATGGGATGGTGCCACCCACCATTAGGGTGGGACTTCCTGCCCCAATTAATCCAATCTAGCAAATTTAACTGAAAGGCCTGGAGCTTTGATTCTAAATCCTGTGGGGTTGGCAGTGACGTAAGTCATTCACATCTGATGTTACTATTAATAGAGGTGGATCCAGCTCTACATGTACTTGTACTTGTGTGTCCGTTTGTCTTGTATCCTTTTGTTTCTCTGCCCCTGCTCTGTGCTTTCTGTTGAGTTGATTGAATGCTTTCTAGTGTGACATAGTAACTCTTTTACAGCTTTCTTACTTGTTAAGTTTTAGTTATTTTCTTAGTGGTTGCTGCAGGCCTTACTGGCTACATACTAACTTTCCACTCGAGATTAATACTAATTCATTCCAGTGAGGTGCAGAAATCTTCCTCCTGTGCAAGGATGTGCGGGCCTCTCTTTTGGCTTGTATGTATGTTACATCTATGTAACAGAGCAGACTAAAAGTTGTAGAGAGAAAATAAAGATGAATTTGTACAAAAGGAGCCAGGCCTTCCTCGGAAGGCTTTTCCTTTGCTGGACTTAAATGTCCAGTGTAAAATGCCCCACAGCTGACCTGGACCTGCTGTCATGTTCATTGGGGCCAGGAGGTCCAGGGAGAGACTGTCTGCCTTTGCCAGCACTGGGTCTCATGTGTAGATAGTGTTCATAGGGACACAGGAGGTCAGGCCTCTTTTAGTAGTTTCTGTCTTTATATTCTCTTCTGACTCTGGGAGGTCCTCTCATCTCTGTCTCCCTGGATCTGTCTAGTGATATTCTGACAAGTCCCCATTGTTTAAGAAGCACCTCAAGGTTTCAGCTTGTCCACAATGGATAGTGGCTTACATTACTTTTTGACAGTTTTCTGAACTTTCAGAAATCATTACCTTAAGTCTATTTTTAAAAATGTATTTATTTATTTATTTATTTATTTATTTATTTATTTATTTATTTAAGAAAGCAAGAGAGAAAAGAAACAGACAGAGAATGGGCACACCAGCACCTCCAGGCCCTTGTGAGGTAGGAGGATGGGACCTGGAGAATCAGGCCACCCTGAGACTGTAGTGGCAAGTGCAGTTCAGCCACTAAAGTGAATCTCTACCTCCCAAACCAAAAAACTTAAAAATTTGTAAAATTGGGCTGGAGAGAGATGCAAGAGAGAGAAAGAGCCTGCCTCCTAGACAGAGAATGGGTTCCAATCTCCAGGGTTCCAATCTCAGGTCCCATGTTTAGCCAGATGCAAAGTGAGGCACATGGGACCTGGAGAACAAGGGGGCGCACGCACCTGAATTTCCTTCAGGCTGAGAGACTGCTGGCGCCTTTCTGTCTCCCTCCTCTGTCTATCTCTCTCTGTCTCTCTCTCTCCAAAAATAATAAAAATAATTTTTTTTAATTGTATTTATTTATTTGAGACAAAGAAAGAGGCAGACAGAGAGAAAATAAGAATGGGCATGCCAGGGACTCCTGCCAATGTAAAGGAATTCCAGACGCATGGACTACTTTGTGCAGGTTTTATGTAGGTACTGGAGAATTGAAACTAGGCAGTCAGGCTTTGCAAGCAAGTGCCTTAACTGCTGAGCCATCTATCCAGCCCTCAATAATGCATAACTTTTTCATGACTGTGAAATTACATCATTATGGAGTTGATTTGCATTAACCTCAATACATATGCTTTGTATTTCAGATGTCTCCTTTGTTCCGGTGTCTGAGGTGAGCGGGCGGGCGGAGGTGGATGACATCCTTGCCGCTATCCGCCCCACCACGTGCCTTGTGACCATCATGCTGGCCAATAATGAAACTGGCATCATCATGGTGAGTCCGCCTTTTTCTTTCTAAGAAAATTGCCTGGGGAAGAAGTTGCTTGGACTGCATTCTCCTGTTTCTTTCGTTCTTTATTTTTATTTTTATTTTTATTTTTATTTTTGAAGAGAGACACAGAGAGAGAAAGAGAGAGAGGAAGAGGGAGACAAAGAATGGGCACGCCAGCAGCCTCTCAGCTGCTGTGAATGAACTCCAGATGCATGTGCCCCCTGTGGGCAAGTGAGGCATTGCGCCCTTGCGTCACTTTGCATCTGGCTAAATGTGGAACTTGGAGATTGGAACTGGGTTCTTAGGCTTAGCAGGCAGGTGCCTTAACCGCTAAGCCTTCTCTTCAGCCCCATCTTTCTTTCTTTTTAATATTTATTTTTGAGTGAGAGACAGAGAGAGAGAAAGAGGCAGTGAGAGAGAAAGAAAGAGAGGGAAAGAATTGGCCCACCAGGGCCTTTTAGCCACTGTGAAGGAACTCCAGACACATGTGCCCATATGCAACATTGCATGCTTACGTCACTGTGTGTCTGGCTACCTGGGACCTGGAGATTCGAACATGAGTTCTTAGGCTTCACAGGCAAGCACCATAAGCTCTAAGCTGTCTCTCCAGCCCTCCTATTTCTTATATTGAGCCTTTGCTTTCCCCTGCTGAATGCAATAGCTGTTCTACCCTTAGCTCGTTCCTCAGATGAGGGCTGCACACTCAGCTATGTGTTTTCCACCTCAGCCTATCCCAGAGGTCAGTGAGCGCATTAGAGCCTTGAACCAACAGAGGGCAGCTTCGGGGCTGCCTCGGGTCCTCGTGCATACAGATGCCGCACAGGCACTTGGAAAAAGGCGTGTGGATGTGCAGGAACTGGGCGTGGACTTTCTGACGATTGTGGGGCACAAGGTATGTTGCAGCGTCCACCTTTCCTCATGTAGAGAGATGCTTTCTTCACCTAAAGTCCCTCAAAGAGCAGATCCCTCAGTGCTGCTGTTTTAGCATTTTTCCATCCAGCAAACCCGGGTGTCTGCCGGGGGCAAGGCCCCAAAGACACCATGACAGCATTTCACTCAGATGCTGTAAGTGCCTGTGCACAGGACCCCTCAGCATGGAGGAGCTGGGATGGTCTCAAACTTGATTAAAGCCTGGCTTCTCAGCAGAGGCTTTGCTTCAGCAACTTTTGCCTCTAAGGGAAGTAAGCACGAGTTCACAGAAGAGCTTCAGGGAGGGGCGGTGCTCTGCTTGTCTTTCTGCAGCTAACAAGGACCCAGACATTTGCCACTGTACTTTGCAGCCCAATTCTTAGCCAACCCTTAAAGATGTACAGTGCTGGCCTGAAGTGCCACTTAAAACTTTTGCTTTGTATCATGTGGAAACATGGAGTCCCATGTAGCAGGAGCTTGGCACTATTGGGTTCTGCCCCATCCTGACACAACTTGTTAGAGGATTTGTGGGGCTCCCTGCATGGAGTCTAGCGCTGCCCTGCAGCTGAAGGCTTTTGTGACTCTGATCCCTCAAAGGTGGTGGTGGATAGACAGCTCCGGGCCATGAGGAACACCAGGACTGTGCACACAGAATACTTCTGTGTGCCCCAAGCACTTTGCACACAGACCCAGTGGGCCCTTGGGAAGGAAGTCTCCATCAATAAATCCCTGGCTTTGCCTTCCAGTTCTACGGTCCCAGGATTGGTGCACTGTATGTGCGAGGGCTCGGTAAACTTACCCATCTGTACCCTATGCTGTTCGGAGGTGGACAAGAGCGGAATTTCAGGCCAGGGTAAGACTGATGTTGACCCAGTCTCCCCTACACAGTTGTCAGTGGAGCTGGTGACATTGGGAGAACAGTCCATGTCACCCTAGATCAGAATTGGCACCACTGATTGGTGTCTGCAGGTGGGGCTCAGATCTGCAGTCTTGGGTGATTCAGAGCACGTGAGGGAAAAGTCTGTCCCTCTCTCTTTGAAGTGCTTCAGGGTATCTGGTTCCCTCCTAGTTTTGGCCCAGCTATGAGAGACTGCTATGCCCCGCATGCGGCCATGAACTGCTGCCTTCTCTGGGGCTTGGCAGGCCAGGGAGGCCTGGTCCTCCTATGTGAAGTCTCCTGATCCAGAGATGGGTGTCAGTGCTGTGCTTGGTCAGAAACTTTCTTTGTTTCTTTTAAATATTTATTTATTTGAGAGAGAGAGAGAGATAGAAAGAGGCAGATAGAGAGAAAGAGAGAATGGGTGTGCAAGAGCCTCTAGCCATTGCAAATGAACTCCAGACGCGTGCACCACCTTGTGCATCTGGCTCACGTGGGTCCTGAAGAATTGAACCAGGGTCCTTAGGCTTCGCAGGCAAATACTTTAACAGTTAAGCCGTTTCCCCAGCCCTTGGTCAGAAACTTTCTAACATGAGGGAGAAACAAAGCACATGGTAGGGGTCCCACACATGAACAGAGAGGCAGCTGGAAGGGGAGAAAGGAGTCCCACCTAATGCCTGCTGGCTCACCAAGAAATGAGAAAGAGGAGGAAACTCACAGATCGGACCAGCCTGTGGCCACAGGGCAGCAGTGCTGTCACTGTCCACCAGAAAACACTGAAAGGTCACCTAGACTTCCACCCACAGCCCATCTTGCTGTCAGTAGAGTCCATAAAGGGGCCCTGGACACACATGAGGACAAGGCAAATCCACTTTGAGAGTCAAGACAGGAAAAGTCAGGGACACAGACTCCTTCCTGTCAGTTTGGAGATGGCATGCCCTTCCCCTGCCAGGGCAGAGTCAGAAAGCAAGGAGACATGGGTGAAGTAAAGCCAGACTCACCGCCTGCGGAAGTGTCTAGAAAGAGCTCAGAGGGCAAGGTGATAGACCACACACACAGTGATGTGTCCATGAGTTGTGGAAAAGAAACTAGACTGAAGGATGCAATAGCAGGGATGGAGCTTCTGGGACCTGTGAGACTGTAACAAGTGGTGGAGCATTTATGTCACGGAAGTGCCTGAAGGACAAAAGAGCAACAACAGGAATGGAGAGGGTAACTTGAAGAAAGAGTGGATGACCATCATCCCAGATTTAGCATGGCACACAGACATGGATTCAGGAAGCTGAGAAAAAACTAGGGTTGCCAAAGAAAGTACACCGGACACTCAAACTTCTATAACATAGGATTATCCCAAAGAAAGTACACCCAGACACTCAAACATCTACAACATAGGATTATCCCAAAGAAAGTACACCCAGACACTCAGACTTCTACAACATAGGATTATCCCAAAGAAAGTACACCCAGACACTCAGACTTCTACAACATAGGATTATCCCAAAGAAAGTACACCCGGACACTCAAACTTCTACAACATAGGATTATCCCAAAGAAAGTACACCCGTGCACTCAAACTTCTACAACATAGGATTGTCCCAAAGAAAGTACACCCGGACACTCAAACTTCTACAACATAGGATTATCCCAAAGAAAGTACACTCTTGCACTCAAACTTCTACAACATAGGGTTATCGCAAAGAAAGTACACCCGGACACTCAAACTTCTACAACATAGGATTATCCCAAAGAAAGTACACTCTTGCACTCAAACTTCTACAACATAGGGTTATCGCAAAGAAAGTACACCCGGACACTCAAACTTCTACAACATAGGATTATACCAAAGAAAGTACATCTGGACACTGAAACTTCTACAACATAGGATTATCCCAAAGAAAGTACACCCATGCACTCAAACTTCTACAACATAGGGTTATCCCAAAGAAAGTACACCTGGACACTCAAACTTCTACAACATAGGGTTATCCCAAAGAAAGTACACCAGGACACTCAAACTTCTACAACATAGGGTTATCCCAAAGAAAGTACACCCGGACACTCAAACTTCTACAACATAGGGTTATCCCAAAGAAAGTACACCCGGACACTCAAACTTTTACAACATAGGGTTATCCCAAAGAAAGTACACCCGGACACTCAAACTTCTACAACATAGGATTATACCAAAGAAAGTACACCCGGACACTCAAACTTCTACAACATAGGATTATCCCAAAGAAAGTACACCCGGACACTCAAACTTCTACAACATAGGATTATCCCAAAGAAAGTACACCCGGACACTCAAACTTCTACAACATAGGATTATACCAAAGAAAGTACACCCGGACACTCAAACTTTTACAACATAGGGTTATCCCAAAGAAAGTACACCCGGACACTCAAACTTCTACAACATAGGGTTATCCCAAAGAAAGTACACCCGGACACTCAAACTTCTACAACATAGGGTTATCCCAAAGAAAGTACACCCCTGCACTCAAACTTCTACAACATAGGATTATCCCAAAGAAAGTACACCCCTGCACTCAAACTTCTACAACATAGGGTTATCCCAAAGAAAGTACATCTGGACACTGAAACTTCTACAACATAGGATTATCCCAAAGAAAGTACACCCGGACACTCAGACTTCTACAACATAGGATTATACCAAAGAAAGTACACCCGGACACTCAAACTTTTACAACATAGGGTTATCCCAAAGAAAGTACACCCGGACACTCAAACTTCTACAACATAGGATTATCCCAAAGAAAGTACACCCGGACACTCAAACTTCTACAACATAGGATTATCCCAAAGAAAGTACATCTGGACACTGAAACTTCTACAACATAGGATTAGCCCAAAGAAAGTACACTTGTGCAGTCAAACTTCTACAACATAGGGTTATCCCAAAGAAAGTACACCCGGACACTCAAACTTCCAAAAATGATAGATAAAGTGTTGAAAGCAAATGGAGAGAAATGTCACCTGATTGACAGGGGAAAACAATCTGAGTGACAATGACACTTTTGGCAGACACCACAGAGACTAGAAGGAAGTTGCACAATATTCTTCAGGTGTGGAAAGAAAACTGTCAATGAGATGAAGAGACACTAGGATGAGCTCTTCCAGATACAGCCAGTGCCCCTGCTGTTGAAGTTCCTAAAGGGTGCAGATGGCATAAGCATAAGTCATACCAATGTCTGATGTAGCTACAAAAATGTATGGAGGAACTCATTAAGATAATTGTAACAAGACAAAATTTTCAAAGGAGGTAATATTTATATAATCCAATTCTTTGTATAGTTAGTGTTTTTTTTTTTTTTCAGACAGGGTTTTATGCATCCCAGGTTGACCTCACTCACTGTGTAGATAAGGCTGGCCTTGAGCTCCTGCCTGCACTTCCCAAGCATTGGTTTTATAGGCTCTCTATATTTCTTTGGAACTAGTAAAATGATGACACTAGTAGGCTTAAATGTTTTATTAAGATGTATAATATAATACATAGAGCAGATGCCAAAAACTCCA
Organism: Orientallactaga sibirica; assembly: GCA_036365145.1. NCBI lineage: Eukaryota > Metazoa > Chordata > Mammalia > Rodentia > Dipodidae > Orientallactaga > Orientallactaga sibirica. The sequence continues at coordinate 17,429,585 of JAEOAD010000044.1, read as the reverse complement.
GAGATAAGAAGGTACATCCAGAAAACATGAATCAAATCAAATTCTAAAGAGTGTTCAGTATCTCACAGGAAGTTAAGAAGGTAAGCGAATCTACAAAACTAGAGGTTCCAGGAGTATAGCTCAGTGTTATCATGTTCTGGGCTTGATCCCCAGCACTGTAAGAAGCTCTGCCATATTGGTAATGATGTCAGTAGTGATGTCAGATGTAGATGACTTAAACAGACCATTGAAGGAAAGGGGTGGCTTTATCATGACACAGTATGGGCTGGAGAGATGGTTCAGTGGTTAAAGGCACTTGCTTACAAAGCCTGATGGACTGGGTTCATTTCCCCAGGACCCACATAAAGCCAGATGCACAAAGTGGCCCTGTGTCTGGAATTTGTTAGCAGTGGCAAGAGGCCCTGATGAGCCTGTTCCATCTTATTCTCTCTCCCTCTCTGCTTGCAAATAAATAAATTAATAATAATACAGTAGACTCCAGAGCAGAGACAATTACCAGAAGCAGGACAATCAATATATGTGGAGTAAAACGTGCACTCTCCACAGTGCTGTGGAATGTGCTAAGATCATATGCGTAACAGCAAACCTCAGTACAGTAAAGAACTGAAATAATGCAGCAAACTCAGTGGAGTTGAGCTGGAAGTAAATTACTGACAGTTGGAAATTTTCCAAACAGTTGGGAATAAGAAACATTTTTAAGGAAACATGAGTCAAAGGATGTTGTGAGAAAATTGACCAAATACATTAATACAAGCAGAATGATCCCATAGGACTGGAGAGATGCCTCAGCATGCAGGCACAAAGGCCTGGGGACGCCTGAGAGACCTCACCAGCTTGATCCTCAGGACCAAGTAAATAGCTTAGAGTAACCACTTGTCAATCCCACAGAGGAGGAGAGACCCAGAAATTTCCAGGGCTTGCAGAAATATTAAAACAGAATGGCAAGCCCTTGGATCAGTAAGAGACTCCAGCTCAAGTAAGCATGGAGGAGACCCCCCAAAACACTAAAATATACTACTTTTATTAGAAAGTGCAACAGTCTCAGGTGATAGGGAATGCTTTTGGACTGCATCAGAACTTAAGACTTTGCTTTGTGAGAAAATACTTCCAAACAACAGATCTGACAAAGGACTAGTATCTAAAATGTAAACAGCTCTCACAATTCAGCAAGAAAGGGTTCAAAAACTGGGCAAAGGGCACACACATCTGGATTTCGTTCACAGCAGCTGAGAGACTGCTGGCATGCCCATCCCTACCTGTCTCCCTCTCACACTGTCTGTCTGTCTCTCTCCAAAAATAAATAAAATTTTAAAAAATTAAAATAAAAAAAAACTGGGCAAAAGATGAAAAACGAAAACAGACACTTCATCCAGGAGACTTCCCAGCACCAAGGTGAGGTGTTCAACATGGTCAAGTCCCAGGGAAGCACAAGTGAGAGCTCCAGCATCCGGGATGCAGTGACGTCATGCTGGGCAGGAGGCAGATGGACAGCTCTCAGTCTGCAGCCTGCTCTAGGGGCTTAAGAAAACTATTGAGACTTCTGGTTACGATGGTGACATAGGAAACACGCCAAAACAGCCTAGGGGAGAAAAAAAAAAAAAACAGCAAAATACACTCTTCTGCTAAAAAGTGAGGTGTATAATAAATTGTCAACCACAGCAGAGAAGTAGGAGAAATCCAGAGCGTCTAGAGCCCACAGAAGCAGGCAGAAGGGGCCCCAGTAGTGGCAGCACCACTTCCACACAGCCACAGCTGCCAGGCTCAGCCTGAGCTGCAGGATTTTAAACCAGGTGAGGGGATTCTCCACTCACACCAGTCACCTCACAAACTCAAGAAACATGGGAGGAGGACAGCAGAGACCAGCAGAGCAGCTTGTGAGGAAGAGGATCACAAAGACCAGCAAGCAGGAAGACTTCAGCCACCATCCAGCATCCCCCACTGCCAGCACAAGCACCAGCAAGCACCAGAGACCTGGGGAAGGGAGCTCACCTACACAACACCCCGCACAATCAGAGCAGTGACCCACAGATGCAGCCGGCCTTCCTGAGTGCACAGCACAGCAAAGGGAACCCAAGCAGCCGTGCAGCATAGCCAAGACCAAAGCCATCCCAAAAGATAATGGATTACACCAAGCCAGTAGCCAAATAAGCCTGGTACATAGGCTTGCGGTGGAAGTGCTAATTTTACCTTCCACGTCAGGGTAAATGATATGTAAATCTGATGGATGGTCAGATTTGCCATTCTTAAATAAGCTATATTTTGGGCTGCTCATTTGTTGCTTCCTGATTTATAGTGCCTTTGTTTCCTCTTCTGTCGTTCATTGGGGAAGGGCCTCACTCGGTCACAAGCTGACCTTGGAACCCTCTACAGACCAGAAATCTTAATCTCCCAGATGACAGGATTAAGGGTGTGGGGCAACACACATCCTTAGGGACTGTAACTTTGTTAGAGGATCTATTTTTCATAATACCTACTCTTGCGCAAATACTCTGTGCTGTTTTTCATTGAATGGGTACATTGCTTAGTTAAATTTTTAGAATTTGTATTTTATTCCACTCAGCCTACTTGAATACTCTCATAGCAGGCGAACCCAATACCCAGGGTCACTTTTGAGGTTACTCTGAGAGTCTTAAGAGCCATACCTAGCACTTTAAGCTCCTACCCTGAAGATATATAACATCATATTGATTGATACATCTAATAGTACTGCAGATAATTAGAGAACTCAAGCATTAAATTAATCCAAGATGCAAAAATCTCGACATTATAATACAAGAAACACAAAAATCAAAAGACAATATAAATCCACCAAAAAAGTATTAATGCATCAGAAATGACCTTCAGTGGGACTAATTTAGAGGAAATTCCTGAAAAATATTTCAAAAGAATGATTATAAATGTGTTCAAAGAACTCAAAGAGAAAATCAAAGGAATTAAAGAACATACAGGAAACCAATTTAATGAAATAAGGAGGTCAATACAAGACATAAATAAGGAAATAGAAATAATAAAGAAAAAACAGTCAGAAATACTAGCAATGAAGAACACAGTCAGTGAAATAAAAAAACTCTGTAGAAAATCCCTCCAGCAGAATGGATGAAGGAGAGAACAGAATATCTAAACTAGAGGACCAGGTGGCAGATCTAATATAGTCCAACAAAGAGAAAGACAAACTAATAGGAAGGTATGAATGGGAATTTCAAGATATTCTGCATACTATGAAAAGATCAAAAATAAGAATTCAGGGTATAGTAGAAGGAGATGAATTTCACTCCAAAGGCATAGTAGGTGTTTTCAACAAAATCAAAGAAGAAAACTTCCCAAAATCAGGAAAGAGATGCCAATGCAGATACAGGAAGCCTTTAGAACACCAAACAGACAAAACCTGGAAAGAAACTCTCCCCACCATATTATAATTAAACTACAAAACATGCAAATCAAAGAAAATATACTGAAAGCAGATAGAGAGAAAAATCAAATTATATAAAAGGCAAGCCCATCAGGATCACAGCAGATTACTCAACACAAACTTTTAAAGGGCTTGGAGTGATGTATTCCAAGTTCTGAAAGATAACAACTGTCAACCAAGGTTACTTTATCCTGCAAAGCTATCCATTCAAATAGATGGAGAAATAAGGACATTCCACAACAAAAGCAGGCTGAAGGAATATTTGAAGACAAAACCAGCTATACAGAAAATACTTAAAAGGATCCTCCATGCTGAAGTTAAAGAAAAACACACATATAAGGAACCTGGAAAAAACAAACCATACTCCAATACTAGTTAATACAAGAGAGCAAAGGTAAAACCGGAAGAACTACAAGACAAGAAAAATAGCAAAAATAAATACACACCTTTCAATAATAACTCTTAATATCAACAGCCTGAATGCCCCAACCAAAAGACACAGACTTGCAGACTGGGTTAAAAAGCAGGATCCTTCAATTTGTTGCCTCCAAGAAACTCACCTTTCTACAAAGGATGGACACTATCTTAGGGTGAAAGGCTGGAAAATGGTGTTTCAAGCAAATGGGCCTAGAAAACAAGCAGGGTTCGCTATCCTAATATCTGACAGGGTAGACTTAAGACCAACATTAGTTAGGAAAGATAAGGAAAGTCACTTTATATTGATTAAATGAACACTCCAGCAGTAGGACATTACAATCCTAAACATATGTGCACCTAACACGGGGGCTCCCAATTTCATCAAACAAACACTATTAGAACTAAAGTCACAGGTGACAGCAAACACACTTGTAGTGAGTGACTTCAACACCCCACTCTCACCAATTGACAGGTCATCCCAGCAAAAAATTAACAGAGATGCATCTGGATTAAATGAGGTCATAGAAGAAATGGACCTAACAGATATATACATTTAATCCAAATGCTGAAGAATACAAATTCTTTTTTTTTTTTTTTTTTTTTTTTTTTCGAGGTAGGGTCTCACTCTGGCCCAGGCTGACCTGGAATTAACTATGCAATTCAGGGTGGCCTTGAACTCACCGCAATCCTCCTACCTCTGCCTCCCAAGTGGGGATTACATTCACTAAAATACAAATTCTTTTCAGCAGCACATGGAACATTCACTAAAATAGACCATATATTAGGACACAAAGCAAATCCTAACAAATACAGGAAAACTGAAATAATTCCTTGCACTCTGTCTGATCACAATGGGATCAAACTACAAATCAATAGCAAGAAAAGCAATAGAGCATACACAAAATAATGGAAACTAAACAATACACTACTAAATGATGAATGGGTCAATGAAGAAACCAAAAAGGAAATTTAAAAAATTCATAGTCAAATGATAATGAGAACACAGCATGCTAAAACCTTTGGGACACAATGAAGACAATCCTAAGAGGAAAAATTTATAGGTTTAAGTACCTATGTTAAGAAATTAGAAAGGTTACAAGTAAACAACTTAATGCTTTACCTTAAGGCCTTGCAAAAAGAACAAGGCAAACCAAAAATCAGTAGGCGTGAAGAAATAATAAAGATTAGGGCAGAATTAATGAAATAGAAACAAAAAAGATCCAAAGAATCAAAGAAAGAACGAGTTGGTTCTTTGAAAGAATGAACAAGATTGATAAACCCAGGCTGGAGAGATGGCTTAGTGGTTAAGGCGCCTGCCTCCTAAGGCTAAGAACACTGGTTCCAATCTCCAGCGGTTCCAATCTCCAGCAGTTCCAATCTCCAGGTCCCACATTTAGCCAGATGCAAAGTGACGCAAGGGTGCAATGCTGCACTTGACCACAAGGGGGCGGACGCATGTGGATTTCGTTCTCAACAGCTGAGAGACTGCTGGTGCACTCATCTCTATCTGTCTTCCTCTTCCTCTCTGTCTCTCCCCACAAAAAAAAAAAAAAAAAAAAATAAACCCTTGAAATAAACCAAAACAAAGAGGGAAATCTGAATTAAACAAAGAGGGGCACTGACATAAGATTAATAAAATTAGAAATGAAAATGGCACTGTCACAACAGATACAAGAGAAATTTTAAAAAAAATCACAGGGACAGACTATAATAACATATACTCCACTAAGTTTGAAAATCTGAAAGAAATGGACAATTTCCTTGATTTAGATGACCTACCTAAATTAAATCAAGATGAGATTAACCACTTAAGTAGACCTGTAACAAGTATGGAGATACAAGCTGTTATAAAAAAAATCTCCAACTACAAATGTCCAGGCCCAGATGGATTCACTGGTGAATTTTACCAGACATTCATGGAAGAACTAACACCAATGCTTCTTAAACTTTTCCATAAAATAGAAGAGGAAGGAACCCTACTAAACTCCTTTTACAAAGCCATCATCACCCTGATACCAAAACCAGACAAAGATAGAACAAAAAAAGAAAATTACAGGGGCTGGAGAGATGGCTTAGTGGTTAAGGCACTTGCCTGTGAAGCCAAAGGACTCAGGTGCAATTCCCCAGGACCCACATAAGCCAGGTACACAAGGTGGCACATGCATCTGGAGTTTGTTTACAGTGGCTGAAAGCCCTAGCATGCCCATTCTCTCTCTCTCTCTTTTGCCTGTTTCTCTCTGTGTGTCAAATAAATTAAATTAAAAAAAAAAAAAAAAGGAAACAGTGGTCAGGCCCACTTGCCTACTCTGCTGGATATTTTAAAAAGAAAGAAAGAAAAAAATTACAACCAATCTCCCTCATGAACACAGATGCAAAAATTCTCAACAAAATATTGGCAAACAGAATACAAGAATATATCAGAAAGATCATTCACCCCAACCAAGTAGGCTTTATCCCAGAGATGCAGGGATGGTTCAACATACACAAATCAATAAATTTAATACATTATATAAATGGACTGAAGGACAAAAATCACATCATCTCATTAGATGCAGAAAAAGCATTTGACAAAATCCAATATCCCTTCATGACAAAAGTCCTACAGAAAGTGGGACTAGAAGGAACATATCTCAACATAATAAAGGCTATTTATGACAAACTTACAGCCAACATAACATTAATGGAGAAAAACTTGAAGCTTTTCCACTAAAATCAGGAACAAGACAAGGGAGTCCACTGTCCCTGCTTTTATTTAATATAGTACTAGAAGTCTTAGACGAAGGTATACGAATTGGAAAGGAAGAGATCAAGTTGTCATTATTTGCAAATGATACGATTTTATATATAAAGGACCCTAAAGACTACCAGCAAAATGTTAGAGCTGATAAACACCTATAGCCATGTAGCAGGATACAAAATAAACACACAGAAATCAGTAGCCTTCCTATATGCTAACAACAAACACACAGAGGATGAAATCAGAGAATCATTTCCATTCACAATTGCATTTTAAAAAAGTACCTTAGCCAGGCGTGGTGGCGCATGCCTTTAATCCCAGCACTTGGGAGGCAGAAGTCGGAGGATCGCGTGAGTTTGAGGCCACCCTGAGACTACATAGTGAATTCCAGGAGGTCAGCCTGAGCTAGAGTGAGACCCTACCTCGAAAAACCAAAAAAAAAAAAAAAAAAAAGTACCTTGGGATAAATCTAACCAAGGAAGTAAAGGATCTCTACAATGAAAACCTTAAAACACTTAAAGAGACATTGCAGAAGATACTAGGAAATGGAAAGACATCCCTTGTTCTTGGATTGGAAGAATCAATATTGTAAAAATGGCAGTCTTACCAAAAGCAATCTACACATTCAAGGCAATCCCCATAAAAAATCCAATGGGCCGGGCGTGGTGGCGCACGCCTTTAATCCCAGCACTCGGGAGGCAGAGGTAGGAGGATCGCCGTGAGTTCAAGGCTGCCCTGAGACTACATAGTGAATTCCAGGTCAGCCTGAGCTAGAGCGAGACCCTACTTCAAAATACAAAAAAAAAAAAAAAAAAAAAAAAAAAATCCAGTGGCATTCTTCACGGAAATAGAAAAAACAATCCAAAAATTCATTTGGAAGCACAAACAACCTCGAATATCTAAAACAATTTTGAGCAACAAAAATAAGGCTGGTGGTATCACCATACCTGATTTTAAAGTATGTTACAGAGTCATGGTAACAAAAACAGCATGGTACTGGCACAAAAACAGACATGTAGATCAATGGAACAGAATAGAGGACCCTGATGTAAGTCCGGGTGGCTATAGCCACCTGATCTTTGACATAAACGCCAAAAATACTCATTTAGCAAATGGTGCTGGGATGTAGAATCTGTAGAAGGATGGAAGTAGATCCTTGTCTCTCTCGATGCACAAGAATCAAGTCCAAATGGATCAAAGACCTTAATATCAGACCTGAAACTCTGAAACTGCTAGAGGAAAAAGTAGGGGAAACCCTTCAACATATTGATCTTGGCAAATATAACCCTAATCACTCAAGAAATAAAACCACAGATCAACCGCTGGGACCTCATGAAATTACAAAGCTTTTGTACAGCAAAGGACACTGAATAGAGCAAAGAGACAACCTACACAATGGGAGAAAATCTTTGCCAGCTATACATCTGACAGAGGGTTAATATCTAGGATATACAAAGAACTAAAAAAATTAAATAATAGAAATCAAACAACCCAACTAAAAATTGGCTATGGAAATAAATAGAGAGTTCTCAGAAGAAGAAATACAGATGGCATTTAAACATCTAAAAAAAATGTTCTACAGCCCTAGTCATCAGGGAAATGCAGATTAAAACTACCTTGAGATTTTAGGCCAGGCATGGTGGTGCATGCCTTTAATCCCAGCACTGCGTTGAGATTTCATCTCACTCCTGTCAGATTGGCTACCATCATGAAAACAAACAACCATAAATGCTGCGAGGATGCAGAAAAAGAGGAACCCTTCTACACTGTTGGTGGGAATGCAATTTGGTCCAGCCATTGTGGAGGTGCCTGAGACAGCTAAAAATAGTTCTACCATATAACCCAGCTATGCCACTCCTAGGCATATATACTAAGGACTCATCTCACTACCTTAGAGATACTTGCTCGACCATGTTTATTGCTGCTCTATTCACAATAGCTAGGAAATAGAACCAGCCTAGAAGTCCCTCAACTGATGAGTGGATAATGAAGATGTGGCACATTTACTCAATGGAGTTCTACTCAGCGGTAAAGAAAAATGAAGTTATGAAATTTGCTGGAAAATGGATGGATCTGGGGAGGATTATACTTCATGAGATAACCCAGGCCCAGAAAGCCAAATGTCACATGTTCTCTCATATGTGGATCCTAGCTACAAATGATTGGACTTCTGTGTAAGTAGAAATAAAAGTTCGTAGCAGAAGCCAGTAAGCTAGAAAGGGGATATAAAGGGAATAGAAAGGGAGGGAGAGGGTACTTAACAGGATGTAAGTAGAAGAACAGATTAATGGGGGTGAAAAGGCCTAAGTGAAGTCAGGGGAAGGGATTGAGTAAAGGAAAGGTGGAGGGAGGACTAATCAAAATCTAAGAGGATAAAAATAAGTCATATGGAAACCTACTTTTCTGCACAATGAAACACTCAGAAGCAAAAGATTGTTACTAGAAAATTTTCAGTGCCAAGGATGGGATACCTACCAGTGAGTTGTTGACAGGGAGGTCACAGATAACCTCAAAAGAGTATAAGCCATTGCTGAGGCCCTTGGTTTCCCACCAGGAATAGATGGTAAGACCCTATTGCTGAACACTCCACATATTTGTGCAGCAAGGTCACTGAGAAATCCTGCTGGAGCTGAGCTGAAAGCCTCCTCCATGTGGACCAGCTGACAGAAAGCTAGAAAAAGCTTCGCTGCATTGCAGTTCAGTGGGAGAGAGAGAAAACACCAGTGAAGATACTTAACAGTGGATACTGCAAGCTTTAAATTTGGCCAGCCAGGTCAAATGAACCAATGGGTGCAATAGTGGCATGTCTGTTATGGGGGAAACCAACTGCTCTCTAATTAGACTGGAGGCCCTCTCCATGGGAGGGAATACATTCCTGATACTGAAAACCTACAACAGGGGTAGTCATAAGCCCTAGGGGTATAACATCTGCTGGTGTCTGGCTAAATGTATATACTATGCTCACCAAACTTCCCAGTAAGCACTTCTCTTAATGTCCATACCCATATATTAATGCTACTCTCACTTTTGGTTAGAGAAGCTTCTCTTTTCAGATGGTGGTGACCTTGGGATGACTCAGAAGGCACCATGGTGCTGAGAAGAAGAGACAGAGGAGTGCTCAGCACTGAAACATCTCTAACACACCTTCCAAGGCTCAGGGTCCATTGTGGAAGAGGTAGTAGAAAGAATGTAAGAGCCAAAGGAAGGGTAGGACTCCTTACAATGTGCTCCTCCAGACACAAAATGGCCTGGATATCCATGACCTTGCAGTGCCTGACACTACCTACACAAGACCATCATAATAAGAGGAAAAGATGATGACATAAAAATAAAAGAGAGATTGATTGAGAGGGGGAGGGGATATGATGGAGCGTGGAGTTTCAAAGGGGAAAGTGGGGGGGAGGGAAGTACCATGGGATATTGCCTACAATTAAGGAAGTTGTCAACAAAAAAATTAAAATTAAAAAAACTGTTGAGCCAAAACTTCAAGTGGAAAAATTATTAAGTTCATGTTGGGCTTTCCCATAGCTTGGGGGAAGGCACTTCTGATTTTCAGTTTTGTAGATCACATGAGAACTTCTGGCTTGGGGGATCCTGCTCACACATGTGCACACACATACTCCTGAGTGCTCTAGAATGAGGGGTACACCCCCACACACACAGACACATTACACTAGCGACCAGAGATGTGCTCTGAAGCCAACAGGAAGGACAGGGGCTTTCTGTGTGGGAAAGGGATCCCAAGGAATGTTCACTGTGAACACTGCATGTGAGGCTCATGGGTAGGAAGGACTATAGCATGAGGATTTTCGTGTGGAATATTCTGTGCTGGGACACTTGTTTACTCTGCATGATTTCCTTGTCTCCTACAGAACAGAGAACACCCCCATGATTGCTGGCCTTGGGAAGGTAAGCCTGGTGACCTTGGATTGACCTCATTTGCTTTCCCAACAGTGGCTGTAGCAGGGACTCAGGGTGGGGAGGTCATGACCCCGTGAGGGTAACCCTGGAGTTTCCTTGATCAAGCTTGAGAACCAGAACTGGGCCTGGTGGTTGTAGCAGTCTGCTCTGGGTCCCTGGGATGAAGCTCCAGAGCAGGCACAGTTATGGAGGAAGGGCATTTATTTGAAGCTTACAATTCAGGGGACGTTCCATAATGGCAGAAGAAGCTGGCCCCTTTTCACAGATCCAAGCAGAGAGAAAATCCGCCATCATCACCATAAGCAAGCACATTCCAGGAACTCACAATGGCAGAACTCAGATACTTTGCATATCTTTAGCTGGAAATCAGCTCTTTCCCCAGGGACACCTCCTCCAGCTAGGAAGCTGGAGATCTAAATTACAAGCTTTAATAGACTCCTGAATGTATTGGGGACATTCATTCAAACTACCACAGTGGTTCATCCCTGTAAGCTGGTACTTAGGAAGTAGAAGCAGGACAGTCAGGAGTTCAAGGTCAGCCTTGGATATATAGTGAAGCCAGCCTTGGCTACATGAGTCTCTATATCAAACAGGTGGGGGCTGGGGAAATAGCTGAGTTCAAACCCCAGCCTCCACATAAAAGTGCCAAGTGTGGTGGAGTGCTCCTGTGATCCCAACACTGAGGAGGCAGAGAGACAGGTGGCTCCCTGGGTCTTGCTGGCCAGCCAGTCTAGTTTACTTGGCAAGCTCCAGGTTAGAGCGACCTGGTCTCGGGACATGGAAGGCATTCCTGAGGATGCCAGCGGAGGTGGTCCTCTGGTTTCCACATGCACACACCAGCAAAATCACCATCTTCCTTCAGAAAGCAAGCAGGCTAGAGAGCTGCTCCTCTGACCGACCAGCTCCAGGGCAGGCAGCACTGCTTAGTGAGTAGAAGGAAGAGCCGAGTCTCTTCTGAGAAGAAGCCATGCTGTCCTTACAGAGCCGGGCGGGGGGGGGGGGGGCTTCAGGTCAGCTGGGTGCCACTCTCCACTGGCCCTGCACTTGCTTACTCACCAGGAACTGAGCTCTACCAAGCAAGCAGAGAGACAAACATTGGTGTCAGCTGGCTTTCTCTTTTTGATTCACTTTCTGACCCCAGCCCAGCCCGTGGGATGGTGTTAGCCTCTCTGGAAGCACCCTCGTGCACACACCCAGAGGTGTGTTTCTATGACGATTCTAAGTCCAAATTGACATAAAGATTACCCAGCACACTTGGGGCCCAAACTGCTCACCTGCCTTTTTCATCCTGTTCCCCAAGACTCCCTACCTCTGTCAAGGTCCTCACTCCCATGGCTGGGCGACCTCTTGGGGCCTTCCTGTCCTCCACTCCTGAATCTACCACAGCAGCTGGTGCCACAGTGTCAAGGGTGCCTCTTGTCCATTTCTGTGGTCCCCACCAATAGACCAGGTTGTCCCCATCCCTTGCTGGCCACTGGCCCCCTATAGGTCCACAGCACAGCAGCCAGAGGGACCCTCAGGTGTCATGGGGTCTTTGTGGCCCTCACCAGATCTTACTGCTTGTAAGCTCACCTGGGACCTGTGGAGATCCCCTTCTCCTTCAGAGCCGCAGGACCCACCCCCCAACCCTGACCTTGCTTTGCACACTTGGGCCAGAACACCCTTCTCCCCCTTGATGGCTGTGTCCTTGCTTTCAGGGGCTTTCCTGGTTTTGTCCCTCTCTAGACTGTACATTCCTTAAGGGTTGGGATTGCCTAAGGCTAATGGGACACCTGGGGTATAGAGAGCGGGGAGGTGCCTGGTAATAAACTGCTGAACCTGGGGACAGTGCTGGCCAGGCCACTCAGTGGTCAGAGAAGGCCTTCTGCCTGCTCAGAGCTGTCCTGCTCTCCTCGGCTCCGTCATAGCTTCTCTACTCATATCTGTCCCCAGGCTGCTGAGCTGGTGACTGAAAACTGTGAGGTTTATGAGGCTCACATGAGAGACGTCCGGGATTACCTGGAGGAGAGGCTGGAGGTGAGAGGAATGCAGGTGGCAGGCCCCGTGGCCTCTTCTGCCCACCTCAGGGGTGCCGTCAGGTGGTCTGGACACAAGGCTGTCTGGGGAACTCTGTGAGGACTTGATGAACAAGGGGGGATCAGAAATTTCCAAGAGGGACCCTAGACCACGTAGGACCACCTTCCTCACACTGGATGCTTTCTGATCAGATAGATGCTTGCTGAAATTCTGTTTCCCAGGAAAGTATGGACGGACAGGTGTGGCTGGGGATGGGGCTTTTGGGACTGTCTGTCACTATTTCATTTTGTTGTTGTTGTTGTTTTTTTTAGGCTGAATTTGGTAATAGGATCCATTTGAATAGCCGGTTTCCAGGTGTTGAGCGTCTTCCCAACACCTGCAACTTTTCCATCCTGGGGTCCAAACTTCAAGGTGACGGTCTGTCTTGCCCTGGTTCCTCCGCATGGCAGGGGTTCATGGAAGCCGGTCCAAGCCTGTGCCTGCCCCAGCCCTTGGCTGCTCCCAGCACAATGCAGGACATTTTCTGGGGTGACTGGTCAGCTCAGACCAACACTGAAAGCAGACTGTCCTGTGGGCCAGCTGGTGTTAGGAGACATAAAATCAAGTGACGCTGAGACAAGCTTGTCCATTTTTACTTTGAGTTTTATGCAGACAGGCAGAGGAGAAAGACACGTGTTCCCTGGATGCTGCACTTCCTTAGCACTGGGGTCCAGTGGGTGCTGGACAAGATGGAAGTGACAGCCCATATGGGAATGAGGGGGTTCTCCCCTTACCTTGGCGTGTCTGGGCCAGATGAGAGAAACTTCCCAGAACCTCGAAGTTCAGGAGAGAGCTTGTCCCCTGGCACACATCTTCTTGTAACCTTATTGTGATGGGCTTCACTTTCCGGCTCGGGTGAGCCTGAGACAGCTGATTGGTCTGGGCTAGAGGCCGGCTCAGGAAGAGGCCAGCCAGAACACCAAGTTCTAGGGGCTGGACTTGACCAACCACAATGTAAGGAGTAGATCTGAATTCTAGGAAAGGAGACCTCCGTCCCAGGAGGGGCTCAGGATGTTTGTGGAAAAACAGATCTAGATACCGTCCTTTGATCTGTAACAAAGTGCAGACTGCAAGGGCAAACATGCTTGCCTTTACTTTTGGGGCCCAGTCACCCTAAACTACCTAAGAGCTGGGAGGGTATGGAGGAGCAGGTGGAAAGGTGGCTCAAGCCTGGGTCTCAGACACTTGCTGTCTTTGCAGGCTGCATGGTGCTCGCACAGTGCAAGACGCTGCTGGCCAGTGTGGGGGCTTCATGCCACTCAGACCAGAATGACCGGTGAGTGCTCTTGGCTATGCCCAGCTCTCAGGTGGCAGCTATGGGGACCCAAGGCCTTGCCCCTGAGCTGAAGATGTCCTACTGGGGAGAGTTTCTGCCTCTGGATGGTGCAGGTGTGGGCACCTGTGGGCCGAAGTGAAAGCTGGTGAAGGAGCCGAGACTCCAGGACAGCAGGGCTGCGAGCAGCATTAGGTGGCCATGGGCCAGCTGGCAGAATGGCATGGTGGGTACATGAAGTGCAGATGTGTCAGCCAGTGGAGGACAGAGCTTTAGCTTGCAGAAGAGAGAGGGTCCGTGGAGGCCAGGCCAGGCCTTGAAACAGGGTTCAATGGCTGCTCCCAGGGGGAAACGCCTTAAAGGTGGGAGACGTGTGCAGCCCTCATACAGAGCACAAGAACCCTGACGAGAGTGACTTTTCGGCGATCTTAACTATGGGTTAAGGTCCTTAACCATGGATTGGAAGAATGTCTAGTGTGGGGAGTTCAAGGGTGGGAAGATGCCCCAGAGCTGAGGTGGGGAGGGGGCAGGACACACAACCCTGGCCAAGAGGAGTCCCAGCACAACCCTGACTTAGCCAAACGGAGAGGATCACAAAGGAAAATGGTTCCCCAGCAGCAGCAGACACTGTCCCCAGTGCTGCTGACGCTGTCCCCACACCCACAGGCCGTCCCCAGTGCTGCTGAGCTGTGGCATCCCTGTGGATGTGGCCCGGAATGCACTCCGACTCAGCGTGGGCCGCAGCACCACCAAGGCCGAAGTGGACCTCATCATACAAGACCTGAAGCAGTCTGTGGCCCAGCTGGAGGGCCAGGCCTAGGCTGGGCGTGGCCCTTGCCCTCTATGGCTGCATGTCATCTTGGCCACCCACTGCAGGAAGCCGCTTACCAAGGCACCTGGTGCCCACGCTGTCCCTTGGCAGGAGCTGCTCCAAGGTGACTGTCTAACCGGGGGTGCTGGGTGTCCATGTGCTTCCTCTTCTGGACTCAGGTCTCCCCTGTGCACGAACACTGCCCAGCCCCGTCCTTACAGGACACCAGCACCTACATAGGACTTCCTGTCACCCTCGCCGAAGGCTGCACATAGGAAAGTGGAAATGCTCCCTTCTAGGAGTTGGGCAGCCTGTCAGGATCACCCAGTCTCAGAAGAAATTTCTACTGGACGAGAAAGTCCAATGTTTGTAACCCTCCTCATTAAGCCGCGGTCATTGTCATGAAATAGGAGACGTGATGATTTTCTTTGCCCACAGCCTTCCTGCACACCTGCAGGGTATTCTCCCAGGTTCCCTCATGAGCCTTTTCCAAACACTGCCTCCATCAGACCTCCATGTGCAGCCAGGGACTGCCAGGTGGTGACCTCTGCCCCTGCCTCCCTGGCTTGACAGCCCTCAGCCCTCCCATTGAGGCCCTGGGCCCAGCAGTGTCTCCCTGGCAGACCTTCCACCGTCCTTGTCCTCGAGGCCACTGCTCTTCTGTCTGCTCACTAACTCGGGACCTGACTCCCACGTCACAGCTCAGCCTGTGCTTCTGCTTCTGGGTCATTCCCGAGACCAGGGCAAGGATCATTCCTCACTCAGCTTTAATTTTATTTGCAAAATGTTTCTTTTTTCTTACAGCCTATCTGGCACACACATCACATGCCAGCACTTACATAGGAATGGTTTGGGGAGTAATTTTGACGTGTGATTTAAAATACAAAGGACTACATGGCAGTGTTGAGTGATCTGTTGTCAGAGGTAAATGAACTAATAAAACTGTGCTTGCCTGGCCGTCTTGGGGTCTCACTGGTGGTCAGGACAGGTTCTCCACCTTGCTGCTCACAGGGCCAAAATCTGTCTCTTTCTGAGCTGGAGGGGAAGGGCTCCCTGGTGTATCATTGGGAAATACCACTGGCCCATGTGTGACCTGGAGTGGGACTGTAAGAGCCCAAGAGGGGTCTCCAGCGGGCACCTTCCCATGGCACCAGGAGGCCATGATGATCCTGACATCCCCAGCCAAGGGCCGCAGAGGGTCCAGACCCTGAAGAGAATCTGCAGAGATGCCGTGGCTGGTGAGGGCGGAGTTGGGGCTATGTAACCCTCATTCTCGCTGGAGAGATCCAGCCACCAGCACGCATAGTCAATGTCAGGGCTAAGGACGGCCAAGGGCCAGACTCTAGATGCATAGTCCCTAGAGCTACAGCATCCCCTCTTTGGGTGATAGCACTTAGACCCCAAGAATCCCTACAGTGAGTCCACCTTCAGTGAGAATTGAGATGTCTCCTGAGCGGCCTCCTACAGTCCCTCACCCCAGTACCCTGCTCTGCCTGTAGCTACAAAAGCGAGCCGGGCGTGGTGTGGTGGCGCACACCTTTAATCCCAGCACTCGGGAGGCAGAGGTAGGAGGATCGCCGAGAGTTCAAGGCCACCCTGAGACTACATAGTTAATTCCAGGTCAGCCTGGACCAGAGTGAGACCCTACCTTGCAAAACCAAAAAAAAAAAAAAATGCTCTCCACACATGGAGGACCTGTTTCAGGCCCAGACCTGCTGAGAGCCACTCGTAGCTCACTCTGCAGGTGACAGGGCTCGGGCTGCTGGACAGTGCCAGCTTCCCCTCCTGTGACCTAGCCTGTGCAGCCCTTCCCCCAGGACCTGTGCTCTCCAAGGCCCGCAGCTCCACACATTCAGCTGCCGAAGGCTGTAGGAGTAGCCTCAGCAGGACTGTGAGGGCCTGCCCCCCTGTTGCCGCCTCCCATCTGCCCTGTGTGTAGCTTATCAGGTAACCAGAGCCCGCAGCTGCGTCCACGCCTGAAACAGGAAGCCTGGCTGAGCCTGTGCACAAGCCACCAGGAGCTGGGCCTGAGGATGGAGGAACAGCAGGCATTGGTGGCCTCCAAGGACGGGGATGTAGCCACCTTGGAGAGGCTGCTTGAGGCTGGTGCCTTGGGCCTGGGCTTCACTGACTCCTTGGGGGCCGGCCTGGTGCACCATGCCGCCCGGGCTGGCCACTTGGACTGCGTCAAGTTCCTGGTGCAGCGGGCCAAGCTACCCGGCAACCAGCGGGCCCACAATGGGGCCACACCAGTGCACGATGCTGCAGCCACTGGCAACCTGGCAGAGCTGTGCTGGCTGGTCCGCGATGGGGGCTGTGGGCTGCAGGTGAGTGAAAATGGGACAATCCTGCACCTTCCCTCCGTGAGGTTAGCTGCTGATATGGGCCCATAAGACGGTGAGCCTGGAAGATCCCACCTCTGGGTGCCCTGAGCTCTGCCTCAGAGGTGTGCCTACCTCCTGACCATCCCTGCACTCACACAAATCCCTGAGTGAGTGCCAAGGCCACGGCATGAACACGCTCCTGCTGTCAGTGGTAGGCATGGAAGAGCCACTTGGGCTCCCATCATCCTTCCCCCAGCAGGGGTCCTGGCATTGCCAGTGGTGGTCTCACCTATGTTCAGGACCCCTTGTCTGATCAGGCCTGTTCCACAGAGGGTTGAGACCCTGAACCTATGGAGAGGCACCAGAGGGAGTCAGGTTCCAAATCTGCACCGAGGACACAGGACAAGCTGGGCAGGGCAGGAGAGCTGTCCAGCGAGAAGGCTCCCAGTTCTCAGTGACTGACCTGTCCAGGGCCTCAGTGCCAGGGCCACCAGCCTCCCCCTTGCCTGTGTGCCCAGGCCTGCTTGGTACAGGGCAAGGACGTCAGCTGTTGTCAGTCCTATCTACACTCTCGGGAGCACATTGAGCAAGCCGTCAGCATTGGCTGGAGTCAGAGCATGATGTCCAAGCAGCTAGGCATGCTGCGACCGCTGAGTCCTGTTCTCATTTGCTTTTCTAATGACCTTGAGGTCAGCAGGCGGTGCTGGTCATTTCCAGACTCACTCTGGGTCACTGGACCCTCAGGGAATTCCCAGGTCTGCCAGATGCTTGCCACCTATAATGGAAACATTCTCTGGCCTCAGGGACCTGTGGCCAGCCGAGGGACAAGGGGCAGGTGTCCCAGGACACTCACAGCAGGCGTCACTGGGCTAGAAGAAGCCTTTCTGGTCATAAGCAGAGTAGGCAGGGTTGCAGCATCTCAGCTGAGCAGGAAGGGGGCCAGCCTGGAGTGGAGCAGGATCCCCAAGACCTGGACGTAGGTCCTATCTTTGCTTCTTTCCCAGGCAGCATGTCCCCTCAGTCCAGCAGGGTGTTCCCTCCTCGGTGGTGTGGGGAGCCACAGGCAACAAAGTGCTCTCTGCCAGTGCATCCTCCGACAGCTGCCTCCGGTCAGGTTGGCACTGCCCAGCAGGACTGTGTTGGGCCCTGCCATATAGTTCTCTGGCCTTGATTGTATGTTGGTAGGACCAAGATGCCTCAGGTGTCTCCCCACTGCACCTGGCCGCCCGCTTTGGACACCCAGCACTGGTGGAATGGCTGCTGCAAGAGGGCCACACTGCCACTCTGGAGACACTAGAGGGGGCCTTGCCACTGCACCACGCTGCTGTCAGTGGGGATCTGACCTGCCTGAAACTCCTGACAGCGGCCCACAGCAGGTGAGAGTCCAGACCTTGCCTTTGGGGGCGTCTAGGTACGGGGTGGCTGCTGGGAGAGACTTCATGTAGGAAGGCTTGAGGTGGGCAGGGCCTGGCGGCTCTAACCTGAGCAGGAGGCCCAGGCAAGGGCTCAGCATGGGGTGGGGAGGGCCTTTCTCCCACAGGTGCAGTTTGGCATGGGGAGGGGCAGAGAGAACAGCTGAGCTCTTCCCTTGAAATGAGAAACATCAACTAGTGGGCTTGGGACAGCAAGACCCACAGCCACATTGGCCCAGATTTGTCCTCCACAGAATACCTCAAGCTAGGGACTTGCCTCATCAAGTCCAAGGCTCTGTGCCCCGGGCTTGGTGGGTGGGTGGGAGAAGAAAGGCCACGCCCCAAGGCAGGCGGCCTTGGGACTTCCCTCCCTCACGCACTGTGCTCTGGTCCTCATCCTGCATAAAGATGGCCTCGCTGTAGCAGAGGGAGCCAGAGCGCTGGTCTTGACAGGGCTTTTCGAGGGCCAAACCCTTCATCCTCCAGCCCAAGTTCCCCCTTCTGCCAGTTGAAGCCTATGATCGCCTCGTCACAATGGACCCTCTGGGGTGGGCCCTAGGTCACTGGGTGAGTGTGGGATGTCCTTATTCACCAGTCTCCTCCACCTGAGCCACACCCAGCTCAAGGCCCCCGAGGTAAGACTACAGCGTGAGGCAGGAGCGTAGTCAGCAGCCTCAAGGGCCAAGCATACTTGAATCAAGAGAGGTCAGGAGTCAGGTCTTATCGTGGGAGCAGGAGGGCACTGTCACCATAGCACCATAGCACTAAGGTGACACAAGTGGCCCACTCAGGTGGCACAGGCCTACGTGCCCCACAGAACTATTCTGGGGCAGCAACAGATATAGTGGCCACAGCTCAGATGTAGAGAGGAATCTTGAGACTTAGGGGTCAATTCAGAATCAGTCAAGATTGTGACTGTCTGCCCAACCTGGACTTAGACAAGGACGGAAGCAGCATGCCCAGCCCCCACGGAGCCCCACTGGAGCAGCAGCTGGAAAGAAATTGGAAAACTCAGTCTATAATGGTCAGGGGTCAAGGAGGAGTCTGTGTCGCCTGAGGATGGGGTCAGCGTTGGGTACAGGACCGGCCCTGCCTGCAGCTGGCCACTGGAGACCAAGGACTCACTTGGGCCCAACAGCCACCTGCAGGCAGGCACAGCAGGAAACACCCACACTGTTCCCAGTCATTCTCACTGGGAGTGATCCCGATGGAGCTCACTGACCCTCCCTCCCCTGCAGTGGTGTGAACCAGCGGACCCGCAGTGGAGCCTCTCCACTCTATCTGGCCTGCCAGGAAGGCCACCTGCACCTGGCGCAGTTTCTGGTGAAGGACTGTGGGGCCGATGTGCACCTGCGCGCCCTCGATGGCATGAGTGCTCTGCACGCCGCAGCTGCCCGTGGCCACTACTCACTGGTCGTCTGGCTGGTAAGGGAGGGTTGCAAGGGGGACGGATGTCTGGGAACTTTGGATTCTGAAGTCAGCAGGTCACGAGGAACAGCTGGTGTGTCAGGCAGGGCTCCGTGGCTCTTACAGAGCCCTGTGAATTTGAGCCTTGTGGCACTTCCCCATGTGGCTCTCTGGACCCCTTTCCAGGACTTAGTGCATGTTCTGGGCTCTTCCAAGTGACCCGTCACCAGTCCTCATGAGGTGGCACCTGACCTGAGCTGTTGGTCACATTCAGGCTCTGCTGTCTTGGAGCCCTGGGCCAGTCTGGCACCTCTTCCAGGAAGGAAGCGGCAGGACTCCCGAGTCTGTGTGGTGGGGTGGGAAGCAGCTTCTTACAGAACGGGGAGGGGACTCCCCAATGGAAAACCAACTCTGGAAGCCCCAGGGCTCCATAAGAGACTCAATGGTGTCTAAGTAGAGGACTGCCTCCTGGAGGAGGAGGTGGAGTGGGCAGAGCTAAGGACGGGCAGGAGTTGGCTGGACAGGGGCAGGGCCCAGCGCACTTTCCAGGAGGAGGACACAGCAAGCTCAAAAGCAGGAAAGTGTGGCCTGGGCACCTGGAGGTATAGTGGCAGACAGATGAGTCCCTGGAAGGCTCTTTCCTCAGAGACCTGGAGAATCTGCCAGGAGGTGTCTACTAGCAGGGAAAGGAGAGTCGTTCCCAGTCCAGGCCTCCCTGCCACCCTTGCTGGGAGTGGGCCTTTCTCACCCTCCTCCCAGCTGGCAGCTGTTCTCCCACTACCCTCAGGGCTTTTGTACATGCTGCCCCTCATCCACGGCACCAACACCCAACCAGGGCACATTTGGATCTTACCATGGGGATTGTCTCCATCCACTCATGGAGTGAAAGCTCCAGGAGCCCTGCCTGCAGAGCTCACCAGTTACTTCAGGAGCCCTGCCTGCAGAGCTCACCCGTTACTCCAGGAGCCCTGCCTGCAGAGCTCACCCGTTACTCCAGGCCATGCACCCCCAATCTGTGCCTTGGTCCTGAACCTTGGTGCTAGCCTACTGGTCCCCTAGTTGCGAGCCAGAGGAGTGTGAGGGGAGAGACAGCAGCAGAGGCACGCGGGGCAGGTGAGCACATACACAGCACACCACAGCCTGCAGACTGTGCTGAGCGGAGAGCAGCTGTCCACGGGAAGAAGTAGCTGGAGCCACAGGGTCCCAGGTCCAAAGAGGCCATGTTGGTGGGGAATCCTGGCAGCCGTCCCGTCCTGTCCCTTGAGGACACCCTCATTGCGATCCTGACAAGCCTATAGGGTGGGAGTTGCTTCAGGAAGGCTTGGGGTGCAGGATATTCCCCTTCACAACAGGGAAACCTCCTTCATGGGTGACATTGACCCCAGAGGAGGAAGGCAGAGGAAGAGGAGACACCACATAGATTTCCCCCCCTGCCACCTCTCCCCAAAACTTGGCCAGTGGCTGTGCTAGGTGTACATGTTTTAGTATGCTGCCCATGAAAGATGGCTCTTGGATGGATAACCTGAGATGTCCCCAGCTGGGTGTGTGGACCAGAACCCACACTGTCCTCATGGGGCCGATAAGGCCAAAGAAGAGGCTTGGTCTGGAGATACTCTGCTGGCCCACAGGAAAGGTCCCAGAACATGTCACCAGCTCTGAGCCAGGCTGTGGAGGAAAGTGTCATAGTGTCCACAGATCCAACAGCACCTCCTGAGGAGCCCAGAGATGCCCAAGGGTCATGGCACCACCTGGTGCCACCGTCCCACTCGTCCCCTAGCTGTCAGGCATGATCCATTCTCATGTTCTGTGGTTTAAGATTTGGGACTGTGGAGTCTCCAGTGCACTCATGTCACTGACCCTGATGTCCACGTGGATCTCGGAGCACGTGGGGTGAACCAGCTCTGTCCCAGAGATTCCTGGAGATGGTGCCCTTCAAGGGTCACGGCCGGGGATCATCTCCAAGTACAGCTCCGAGCTCCCTGCCCCTCCTCCCTGGGAGTGATGACCCCAGGACCAGCCTTAGCTGACAGTGTCCCCCTGGGCTCCTTGCTCCCCAGGTCACATTCACCGACATCAGCCTGGCGGCGCGGGATTGTGAAGGGGCCACAGCTCTGCACTTTGCAGCTCGAGGTGGCCACATGCCCATTCTAGACCGACTTCTGCTGATGGGTTCCCCCATCATGAGAGACTCTTGGGGTGGGACCCCCCTCCACGATGCAGCTGAGAACGGGCACCTGGAGGTACGTGGCTGGGGTGGGAGGGCTGGGATCAGGAGATGCGTGGCGAGTGGTCAGGAGCGTCCTGTTAATACTTCCTCCGCGTGCCTTGGAGCTCTCACAGCAGCCTGGTGGGACAGGTGTCGGTGCTGCCCTTTCAGAGAGGGTAAACTGAGGCATATCAGGCAGAGCACACGCCCAAGGTCACAAAGTAGGACCAAGCTCTACGCCTCCTGTGCATGTGTCCTTAGCCCTGGCTCAGAAACCTGCTCCGGCTGGATTTGTCCTCCTCACCCCTCAGGGTTCACTTGGCCCATTTTCCAGGAAACAACCTCAAAAACCAGTATGGGCAGGGTGAGGCCGAATGTGAGGTCAGGATGGCGCTTAGCTCCGAGGGCCAGGGAAGCTGGGGCCCCTTCCTGGGCCTCTGCCTCCCTCGCTAAGGTTCCCTGCCTCCTGTCTTGAGCATGCGGTCACAGGGCCATCTGTTCTCTGCTCTCTGCCCAGATGCTACATAGGCTTCTGTGTTTTTCCAAAGCCCCGCAGCTTCTGGCATAGGCCAGGCTCATCTTGGGCGCTGTCACTGAATGCCACAGTCCCAGCAGGAACCTAAACTCTATGGGAGGGGCGTCTCACCTGCGTCAGTGACAGACCTTGTGCAAAGCAGCTGTGAGCCATGAAAGGGCCACGCACAGAGCTGCCTCTCTAAAGGATGTGCAGCAGTTTCTGGCCCAGCCCAAAGCATGCCAGCAGGGGCGGCCCTTTACCTACACACCCTCCACATCAGTGCTGCACTTCTCAACCTCTTCAGTCCTCCTCAAGGGGAACTTGCCTAACTCTCTCCAGCTCTGACCCTACCTGGACAGGGTGGGACTGGAGAAAGGAGAAAAACCTATCACAGCCCGTGGTGGCCCTCTCTGTCCTGCCTCAGAAGGGTTGCTGAGCATAGTGACAGGGTGTTCCGAGGCACCAGAGGAGGGACACACCACGGCCCCACACAGTGGGGCTCCAGCCCAGGGCAGTTGAGCCAGGTCCATGTCCCATCAGGCATCCGGGGACAGGGCTCTGTACTGTCCTGTGGCCAGCAGGCCACCAGCAGACCCAGGCTTCTCCTTAAGAGTCCAGGACTAAGTAAGAGCCCACAAGCTCCTGGAGATAGGCAGGAAGCCTTGGAGCAGGGAGTTGTTTTTTTTTTTAATTATTATTTTTTTATTGACAACTTCTATACTTACATACAAAAAGTGCATGGTATTTCCCTCCCCTCTCCCCATTACCCTTTAGAACTCCACTCTCCATCATATCCCCTCCCTCTCTCCATTAGTCATCATCTTTTACTTCTATTTTGAGGGTCTTGCGAAGGTATTGCTAGGCACTGCAAGGTCATGGATATCGAGGCCAATTTCTGTCTGGGCAGTGGTATTGTAAGAGGTCATATCCTTCCTTTGGCTCTTCCATTCTATCCACCCCCTCTTCTGCAATGGTCCCTGAGCCTTGGAGGGTGTGATAGAGGTGTTTCAGTGCTGGGCACTCCTCCATCCCTTCTTCTCAGCACTATGTTGCCTTTTGGGTCATCCCAGTGGTCATCGCCATCTGAAAAGAGAAGCTTCTCTAACCAGAAGTGAGAGTAGCATTAATATGTGAATATGAGCATTAAGTGTAGTATTTTCAGGGCAGCTTGGTGGGAATAACATATACATTTAGTCAGACAAGAGCAGGCTTTATACCCCTAAGGCTCATGACCTCACCTGCCATAGACTTTTGCTTAGGTTTTTCAGTACCAGGTATGTATTCCCTCCCGTAGAGAGGGCCTTCAGTCCAATTATGGAGCAGTTGGTTTCCCCAAAAGTAGACATGCCACTATCGCACCCATTCAGTCCTTGGGCCTGTCTGGCCAAATTTGAATATTCAGTGTCCACTGTTTTCACTGCTGATGACTTCTGTCTCCCATACGCTGCATGCAGTGCAGCTTTTTCCAGCTTTCAGTTGGCTGGTCTACAGGGAGAAGGTTTTCTGCTCAGCACCAGCTTGCTTTCTCAGTGACCTTGCCTCTCAGGCAAGAGATGTCTTCAGCAATAGGATCTTACTATCTGTTTCTCAAGGGAAACCAAGGGCTTTGGCAAAAGCCTTTAATGTTTTGGAAGCTACCAGGACCTCCTTGGCCAACAATTCACTGGAAGGTATCCCATCCCAGGTACTGAAAATTTTCTAGTAATGGTCTACAGCTTCTAGATGTGCCATTATTCAGAAAAGTAATTTTACATAAGTCTTATTCACAATATCTTGAAATTAGATTGACCCTCCCCCTGCCCTTCTTTTATGCATTCTCTACCCATGGCCATTCCCCTCCCTGAAATCAGTTCTTCCACTTACATATGTGCACTACCATACACTTAAGTCCTTCCCTTTCCTCCCTCCCTTATAGCCTTTTACCAGCTTACTGGTTTCTGGTACCTATTTTTGGTTCCAGTTCACACACAAGTCTATATATTTGTAGCTAGGATCCACATATGAGAGAGAACATGTGACGTTTGGCTTTCTGAGCAGGGAGTTTTTAAGTCCTTGTTCTCCAGCATTATGTCCTACTGCCTGCACAGCACAGCACAGCACAGCACAGGAAAGCAAACCAAGGGCTGGGGTGTGGCTCAGGGGTAGCTTACTTTCCCAGCATGCACAGGGCCCTGGGTTCCATCCCCAGCACATGAAGAAAACAATAGAAAAAATACATAAAGCAAAACTACAGTCTGAGTGCCAAGTCAGCCTGGGCTAGAGTGAGACCTTGAGAAACCAAAAAGGAAAAAAAAAAAAAAAATCATTCCATTGCTGACCATGTTCTCACACACCTAGCTTCCCAGTACCCTGGCGCTGAGGCAGGAGGACTGAGAGTTGGAAGCCAGTCTGAAGTATATAGCAAGATGTTGTCTCAAACACACACGTACATGCACGCACACCCCTAAATTGTATAGTTGAAAAGCAGGAACTTGAAATAGTACAAATGGGAAGGGTGTTTGGACTTGATGGGCAGAGGCCCGCACCTCCTCCCTCTGCGGCCCTGGAACCTGGTGCTCCGAGCTGTCCGTGGTTGCTCTACAGTTGCAACGTGAACCTCTAACTTACCCAAACCTAAGGTGAGTGGATCCGTCCCCTCTCCTCTCAGTACAAGCTACTGCAATAGCCGAAGCTGTAGAATCATATGCTTTGCGGGTTCATATGTGTTTTTTGTTTGTAATATAATTGATATACCACGAGATTATCCATGTTAAGGTGAACGGTTAGTGTATCTGCTCCGCTGTGTGGCTGCTGCCTCTGTCCGGCCTCAAACATGTCTACAATCCACTATGCAGGCTGTGTTCGTTCCCCTCAGCTCCAACCCTGGCCAACCTTCTAGATGGATTTACTCATTCTAATGTTTCCCATGAACGGACTCATCTCTTGCATCTAGTTTTCACATACTACAGTGTCGTGGCATGTGGCAGAATTTTATACTTGTGGTGGCTCTATTATTTTATCGGTGTTGTAGTCTGGATATAAAATGTCCCCCATCATATGCATTGAAGGTGTAGTGGGAGAGCACAGCTGCCTTCCAGATTGTCCCCCATCACATCAATGTCTGTGGGGTGTTTTGTTTTGGTTTGGTTTTGGTTTTTTGAGGTAGATACTCTAGCTCAGGCTGACCTGGAATTCACTATGTACTCTCAGGGTGGCCTCGAACTCACAGAGATCCTCCTACCTCTGCCTCCTGAGTGCTGGGATTAAAGGCGTGCACCACCACACCCGGCTTTTGTTTTGTTTTTGTTTTTCAAGGTAGGTTTCAACTCTAGCCCAGGCTGACCTGGAATTCACTATGTATTCTCAGGGTGGCCTTGAACTCACAGAGATCCTCCCACCTCTGCCTCCTGAGTGCTGGGATTCAAGGCACGCACCACCATGCCTGGCTTTATTTATTTTTTATTTTTTTATTTATTTTTATTTATTTTATTTTTTTTTTTTGGTCAATGTTTGTGATTAAGCTTCATTCTTGGTCTCCAGCTGGTGGCGCCTTGGGAAGGTGGAGCCTTGCTGGACGACATGTGTCACTGGGGGAGGGGGGGCTCATTAGCTCAGCCCACGGGACATTCACTCAGACTCCTGCTGCTGGGACAGGATGTGACACCCTGGCTGTCTGCTGTGCCATGCTTCCCACCATGATGAGACTTCCCCTTGAAACTGAGCCGACGTAAACTCTTTCCGCCCATAAACTGCTTCTGGTCAGGTGCTTGTCCCAGCAATGGGAAAGGAACTACTACAGTGCGTTTGGCACCATTATCCATTCATGCTGGTGTTTTTGTTGCCTGTGGGAATGGTCACGCACGAACATTTGCACACCAGCTGTTGGATGTGGAGATCAAACAGGTCCTCTGCTTCTGGTCTGGCAGTTCCCAGAGGAGTGAATGCTGGGTCACGTGGTAATGTTTTGAGCGATGCCCAAGCTGTCTGGCGCAGTGGCTGTGCCATTTCTCATCCCCACAAGCAACGTAAAAGAGTTCCAGTCCCTCCAGCGCTTATCTCTCTTTATTCCTGAAGCCATCAGAGAGGGTGTACAGTGGAACCTTGTCGTTTTGATTTGCTGTCATCTTTTATTAAATCATGTATTTACCCAAGGCCACACATCCTCAGAGCAGTCCAGAAGAGATAAAGAAATGCCCTTCCCTTCTTCCTGCCCTGTAGTTCAGAGCTTCATGGAATTTGCATCAGGTAACATGGAAATATTAGACTGAAGTGAGGGATGCAATCTCAGGCCACCCCAGGACTCTGATATTTGGATGCATGTGACAGGTGCTGAGGTACAGAGTGTCCGTTCCCCTGAGCATGGAGAGAATGAGGGGTGTGACATGGAGCACAGGCTTCATAAGACACAGGCATGGTGCGTGACATGCAGATGGCTCGAGTGAGCAGTGTTTCTCCAACTTGGCTTGGCCTCAGGATAGCTTCAGCAAGTGTCCGGGCCCTGTTCCACCCCCATTTCCTTTAATTGGTCCTGGATGGGGCTCGAGCAGGGCTGTTCCAGACTCCGGGGTGATTCTCAGGCGTGGCAGAAGGGAGGACTGCGTGTGAACCGCTGTAGTACGCTAACGTAAAGAAGTCACAAAGACGCGGGATCCTGGGGCAGAGATGCGAGGCATGGGTGGGAAGGAGCTCGGAGACCAGGTGTGGTCCATGAGGCTGGACGGCAACAGCGGCCCCAGGAGAGCTCATGGTGGGAGAACCAGAAAGGACGCCTGGACCTGGTCAAACATGCAGTCGTAAAGCCATGGGACTCTGCTGTAGATGTGAGGACGGTCACGGTCATGCTGCATGGAGGATGGCACGTGAGGCACCCAAAGCTTCCATGTGACAGGGTGTGGTAGGGGCTTTTAAGAGGAGGTGGAAACATTCCCAAGAACAGGGTGTGAGGGAGGCCGCCTCGCGGTAGATTTGTGGCTATAACTCGCCGGCAGCTTTCTACCCGCTGATTCAAGCAGGGGAGCACCTCCAACTTCCTGGCCTAGAGTGCTGGGTCCTGCGGAGACCAACGCGCACAGCGCGGCTCACGCTCACACCTTCCTGCATTCTGGCGTCACTCACAGGACAGATGACTGAACACTCAGCGTCTTCCAGAGAACACTTCAGAACCAGAAGTGTGTGTCTGCATCAGCAGGCTTGCCAGGAGTGATTGTTCCTGTGGGATCTTGGAAACTGAGTAAGCTCAGGCAGTTCTGCTGGCTGGGGTGCATGCTCGTGGTGGAGGATAGGAATGTCAGCTGGCGTGCTCAGGGCAGTCCTCTCACCCCTCGTGGTAGGTTTTAGCTATTTAAAAGTTATGTGAAGCCAGGTGTGGTGGCACACACCTTTAATCCCAGCACTCAGGAGGCAGAGGTAGGAGGATCGCCGTGAGTTTGAGGCCACCCTGAGAATACATAGTGAATTCCAGGTCAGCCTGGGCCAGAGTGAGACCCTACCTTGAAAAACCAAAAAAAAAAAAAAAAAGTAATGTGAAAGGGTTGGGAATATGGCTCAGTGGTAAAGTGCTTGCCTAAAAGCTATGTGTAAACTAGGCATGGTGGCTGCCTTTCATCCCAGCACTCAGGAGGCCGAGACAGGAGGATCACCATGAGTTTGAGGCTAGTCTGAGCGACACAGTGAGTCACAGGTCAGCCTGGGCTAAAGTGAGCTCCTGCCTCAAACAAAAACAAAAGTTATGTGTGCAGGTAGATGCAATTACCATTGGGTTTGTGTTCGAATAGTGAGTAAAGTATTGGGAAGTTTGTTCTGGGGCTAAGGATCCTGGACTGCCATCTGCCGTGACCTGACACGGTGCTGCTGTGAACCATCAGCGTGATGGAGGCCTGCCCCACCTCCTCCTCCCTGAGACCTTGGGGAGCATTCTTACACTTCCTTCACCCCTTTCTTAAGCCCAGAGTGGCTGCGAGGACCAGAAATGTCCTCAGGGAGCTGGTGTCAGTGAGCTCCTGAGAAGGGCTCTCATGCTCCCCCCATCCCAGCTCAGACACAGAGCTCCAGGTGATGATACAGTATCTTGGCAGTTTCAGAGTTTAAAGCATGAATTAAAATGTTTAAAAAGAACTCACTGGGCCAGGCATGGTGGCGCATGCCTTTAATCCCAGCACCCTACCTCAAAAAACAAACAAACAGGGCTGGAGAGATGGCAGAGGTGCCTGCCTCCTAGGAGGGTTGCCAGGTGAGTTTGAGATGCAAATGATGCAAGGGCAATAGTGACTTCCAGGACAGCCTGGGCTGAGAGTGAGACCTGTCTTCCTCCTCAAAAAAATAAACAAACAAAAAAAAAAAAAACAAACAAACAAAAAACAAACAGACTTGGGCTGGGGAGATGGCTCAGTTGGTAAAAGCATGAGGACCTGAGTTTGGACCCCCAGTACCTATGTAAAAGCCAGGTGCAGTATTGGGCTCCTATAACCCAGCTGGTCTGACAGAACTGATGGGCTCCGGGTTCAGTAAGATACTGTCTGGGAGAACATGGTAGAGAGCAATGAGGAAGACACCCAAGACTGGCCTCCACACACACACAGGAACACATGTGCACAAGCACCCGAGGGCCCATACATATGCATGTACACATACACATACACATGGCAAAAAATCACAGACATTGCATTTTAAATAAAAGACTATTATATATATTGTCTTATATGCATATATGTATATACATGTGTGTATCATGTATATATGTATATTCGTATATATGTATATAAGACTATAAGCTCATCCACAAATTTGCCTTTCTTCCCACTCCTTCAGATCATGGCTCCCACACATTCTTTTAGGCTGTTTGTCTCCAAATACCTTTATTTTCATCATCAGTACTAAAGAATATCTTTGCTAGAAACAGAATGGTAGCTTGAAGCCAAGCATGGTGGTACACACCTGTGAGGTGGGCACATGAGGATCCGTTCAGGGCTAGTCCCCAAGAAAGAAAGAAAAAAAGGGGTGGCTTGGTAACTGCCCATCATTCTCTCTGGTGTTTGGGAAAAGTCCAGAATTGCCTTCCAGCCCTTACCAGCGAGGGTTAGGGTGTGTATTCTGAGGCACTTCGTTTCCTGCAGTTTACTGTGAGGGTGTGGGGTGGCGCCCCACTTATCCTCCCTGGGATTCCCTGGAGTTCCGGGATTTGTGCTTTGGCTCAGCCATCTGTTCCCATTGGTTTGTAAGATTGTGACCCATTTCCATGCAGGTCCCACCCTGCCCCACCCTGCTTCTTCTGTCCTGGGACTCATAGTATCCGTACACTGGGCCATGCACTGTGGTGTTAGGCACCTTCCCACCCTGCAGCAAAGCCCCTGAGACCATCCTCGCTTATTAGAGGAAAGGGTCACTTGGGCTCACTGATCTCAGAGCTAGTCCATGGGTCCCTGGGCCTGCTGCTTTGGGCCCGTGGCATGTATAGTTCATTGAGGCAGGAACACTCAGTGACACAGCTTGTCCCCCTCAGCTCTGGTCAACTCATGATGGCAGGAAAAAGAGAAGAGGGATGGAGGTCCCAATATTCCTTCCAGACACAGCCCAGTGATCTAACTCCCTTCCACTAGGCCCTACCTCCCAAATGTTCCACTGTGTCCCAATAGTGCCACAGACTAGGGGTGACACCTGTGACCCAGGGGCCTTTGGAAGACCTTCATCCAAACTACAGTGTGTGTCTACTGACTGCTAGTTCTCTGTTCTATCTACTCTCTCTGTATCTCTCTCTCTCCCATATTTCTGGGTGCTTTCTTCTAATTTTCTCATTACGCATTAATCAGCCTCAATTTTTTTTTTTTTTTTTTTTTTTTTTTTTTTTTGGTTTTTCAAGGTAGGGTTTCATTCTAGTCCAGGCTGACCTGAAATTTACTATGTAGTCTCAGGGGTGACCTCGAACTCACAATGATCCTCCTATAATCACCTCAATTTTTAAATTTTTTTTTAATTGAGAGAGACAGAGACAGAGAGTGAGCGCACCAGCAGCCTCTCAGCCGCTATGAACGAACTCCAGATGCATGCACCCCCTTGTGGGCATGTGCAACATTGTGCACTTGCATCACTTTTGCATCTGGCTAAATGTGGGACCTGGAGAATCGAACAGGTGATCTTAGGCTTTATAGGCAGGCTCCTTAATCGCTAAGCCATCTCTCCAGTCCATCAGCCTCAATTATAATGGTGTAATATTTTTATGTTTCAAACATAGTCATTGTTCAATCTACCATATCTTTTTTTTTAATAGAATCTCATATATTCCAGGCTGACCTTGAACTCACTGTATAGCTGGGGTTTACCCAGAACTTCTCACCCTCCTGCTCACACATCCTGAGTACTGGATTTCAGACATGTACCACCACACTCAGTTTATGCATTGCTGGAATCAAGTCCAGAACTTTGTGCATACGAAGCAAAGTCCATATTACTTATTACAGTCTATAACTCCATGCCTTAACTTTCTGCCCACTTGAGTTTTTCTTCTTTGAAAGTCACGGGCACAGTGACTTACGGTCTGTCAGTTCTCAGGTCTCTCTGGACCCATTTTTTTGGTGGGTGGATTGGACCTTCCAGTTCTCTTTTGTGCTGTCTTATTTGCTTTTATTCCTGACTTTCTAAAAATATATTTTATGTTTGTTTATTTATTTATTTATTTGAGAGAAAGAGAGAGAGAGAGAGAGAGAATGGACATGTGAGGTCCTCTAGCCACTGCACACAAACACCAGACACATGTGCCACCATGTGTAGCTGGCTCACATGGGTTCTGGGGAATCGAACCTGGGTCCTTAGACTTTGCAGGTGAGCACCACAACCACTAAGCCATCTCTCCAGCCCTTATTCCTGGCTGTTACTGACCGCATGCCTCTGCCCCTGCAGACTCAGTGACTTCCCCTCCCCAGAGTCAGCCTAGCCAGAACCTGCCCCCCCGCCAAGCCCTTGCCCACCCCAGGAGTCTCCTGCACCCAGAGCCTGGTGACCTTCTCCCAGGAGCTGACTTCAGAGTTCCTGGGCAGGCTGGACCTCCTTGCACACCTGGCAGTGGGGCCTGCTCTGACAGCCACACCAGACCATGGGCCCAAGAACCCTCAGGCCATCATCCCATGCCTGCCACCCGCTAGGCTGGGTACACACTGCACCTGCCAGCTATTCCTACCCACCATCCGGTTTTCTCTGGCCCTGTAAGGTAAAAAGTAGTTCTCACTGCAAATAGCCGGGGGAAAAAACAAAGAGGAATAATGCTTCCAGATATTTAAGAGTGAGATACAGTTAAAATCTTAGTGTCCGTAAATAAGGCTTTCTGGCACACAGCCCTACCCTGCCTCGTTTGCCTGTCACCTGAGGCTGCTTTTGTCCAAGGCCGATGGTCTAAGCTGGGCTCTGCCCTCCGCTAAGCCTCACATCAGCCTTGAGATGCTGAGGAACTGCCCAGGCTGGCCTGGGAAGATGCTTTCCGGAAGGAGGCATATTGCCAGTGACTAAGCCTAGAGCCAGGTAAGAGGCCTGAACTGTCCTCATTGGTGCCCTGTGAGCCACGTGGGTTATGATACCCCATTCTCCACAGTGCTGCCAGACGCTGCTGTCCCACCACGTGGACCCCTTTCTTCGGGATGAAGATGGGTACACAGCGATGGACCTGGCTGAGTACCACGGACACCGGGACTGTGCCCAGTACTTGAGAGAGATGGCCCGGCCGGTAAGGCCTCGGGGACCCCACCTATCCTGAAGGCCTCACTGCATACATTTCACCCACCTGCCAGGGGCTAGGGTCTGAGGCAGCACCAGACCAGTGACACAGCCGGTGGAGAAGGCCTGGCTGTCCCAGGGGCTCAGATGGCAGTATGCACATGGGGGTGGGGTGGGGGGATTCTGGCAATGACTGGGACTGGACTTGGCCAAGCAATGCCTGATGTGGACCACAGGAGCCATGTCTGTGCCTTGGGGATGTTTCATCAGGCTAAGTGAACTCAGAGGTGGAGGCGGCCTGAGTCCTAGCAGACGAGACCTGAAGGCAGCCTGCCACACCCAGAAGCAGCAGGTCCCACTTTACTGCATGTGTGGGTGGCCTTTGCCTCCTTGCCTCTCACAGCCAAGCTTGGCTGTCTTGCTGGTCCCCTACCCCCAGAACATGACAGCACCACGCAAGGATTTGCTGAGTGGACAGATGAACCAAGGAGGGGTCGGGGTGGAGGACAACTGTGAGTGGGCTGCCCAGAGCAGGCTGAAGGAGGAAGTTGGAACATGCTGCTAGGTTGGTGGCCTGGAGCCAACTCTTCCCTGGTGACCCTCCCTCCCTCCGTTCTCTCTCCCTCCTTGTCCAGTCAGCTCTTCCCCTAGTGACTCACCCTCTTTCTGTCACTGTCCGGCCAGCCCTCCACCGGTGACCCTCCCTCCTGCCCTCTCAGCTCACGGTGGTGGCTCGGCTCTGTCAGTCCCAGCCTGCCCGTTCTCACCAGGTTTCTGTAGGGCCACCTTACAGAAAGGTGCTCTAGGTTCACCTAGCCCCCCACCCCATGATCAGTGAAAGCAGTGAGACCCAGAAGGTAAGCCCCCCAGGGCTCACCCCGGGGCTGATGTGTTTCTTCTTCCTTAGGGTCTCCCCTCAGAATGTATAGGACCAACTGAGGCAGAGTCTTCTCTAGCCTGCCATAGGTTCCTCACGTGGCCATGATCCTGTTGTCACTGCCTAAAAGCTGCCCTGAGCTATCCCAGGGACTTGCATGCCTGGGGTTTGTCCTGGGGTCGTGCTTCTGGCCTTTGCTTCGCCTGCTCTTGAAATGCACAGCACCTGACTGGTTATATTTAGTGCAAGGGCCTAGCTCTGTCTGGGGCTGGGGGGGGGGCATGCAGCTGGTTTCTAGGATGTAGACTGCTCATTCTGGGCGCAAGGGTGCCCCAGCCACTGGACAGCAACCAAGGTGGGAGGGTGAGGAGATGGATTGTGTGCTGGCATCCCTTTCCCCAAACACCTGCTGCCAGGTCCCTTTGCCTGACTTCCCAGGGTCCCTGACTTGTTCCCGTCCCTGGCACACTGCACAGGTAAGTTCTCACTTCCATCCCCAGACCCTGGCACTGCCAGGCCCTCCTGGACACCTCACCCCACCTCTTGGGTGTGGGGCACTGCATGCTCCTCTGTGCTGCTAAGCTGAGGGAACCGCCCCCTCTCGACCACCTGTGGGTCCTTTGGTCTGGGCTATGTCCTTGGGGTCACATGGGATCTCAAGCAGTACTCTCCTTCCAGCCTGGGAACTGCAGAGCATGGCACCACTGGGCCCACAGCATGCCCCCACTGTGGCCTCCATTTCATGCTGTCGGGGTCCCGCAAGCCTGAACCTTCGCCCTGGAGCTCAGTGGGGTGCAGTCCCGGAGCTGCCGGAGACCTCAGGCTTCCAGCTGGAGCTAGGTGTGCTCCTCTGGTCTTCTCCCTCAGGAGTGACTGGTGATAACAAGGGTGCCCAGCTCTGCCACTGGCTGGAGTTGCCCCTGAGGCCTCCCACCTCCTGTCTATGGATGCTACCTCTGCTCAGAGGAGGGCAGGCTGTCAGCTGCAGGCCGCTGCTGATGCAATATTGATGGACATGTGATATGCAGAGGTCGCCTGCATTGGCTCTCCTCATGTCGGCCCGAGGAGGTGGTGAAATCCATCATTTCCCCTGACACCACAGCCCTGAGCTGTCCCTGGAGGACTTTTAGGTCCCCAAAGAAGCAGCCGGCTCAGCTGTCAGTGCAAGAGCTGCCTGGGTCTGTGTAAGCGAAACCGTGGTAACCCACTGCTGAGCATGGGGCTGCCCAGGACCTTGGGGAAAGCCAGGCCTTGCCCTCCGTGGGCCTTGGTGCCAGTGAGCACAATGAGGGCTTGAGCCTTCTCTCCTGGATCGGGCAGAGGTCAGAGGCCATGGAAGCAAGCCCCTGCGGCCCACCCCTTCCCTCAATTGGCCAGTAGCCTGGTTCTCAGCTGTGGGAAGCTGGACACTATCCCAGGGCCGTTGTTAGCATGTGCACAGGCTGCCAAGCCCAGGAAGCCAAACCCCTCGCCCCCACAGTCCAAGGTGTCCTGACCAACTCACCCTGTACCCACCAGGGTGGGGCCATCTCCTGCTGCATGCCACGAGCCTCGATGTGCTCATCTGTGAAGTGACACAGAACTTGTTGGGGGCAGAGGTGACGCTCCTTCCTGCTCGGCCATCATGGCCTCAGCCCAGTTCCCCATCCCCTCAGCACAGACACCCCAGGAGCCCCTTCACTAGCCAGATGGCAAACAGGGGTCCCAAGATGGCCAGGGACTCCCCTGAACAATGTTCCTGCCCCAGGGCAGAGCCAGGCCTGGCCACCTGGCAGTAACTGAATCTCAGCTGTGGTGACTAATGTCCAGTGTCTGTCTGCAGGTCATGATTTTCTCAGCCCGGGTGGCATTACAGGCCTGTAACCCAGCTCGCCACAGCTGCCCTCGATGTATAATGCATGGCAAGCTCGGTGATGCTCAAATCTCACCAAAACCACAGAAGAAGATGGCAGACCACAGGGCCTGCACTACTGCCACCCTTGGAGCAGCTGCCCCAGGCAGTGCATGCCAGCTGTTAGAATGGGAACTTACTCCCCCACCCCTGGGATTCACCCAGGGGTGTGACAGCTTCCCACCACTAGGAAGGGCCACAGCTAGGCTTCTCCTGTCCCAGTTTAAGGGGTCCCAATGCCAGTGGTGTCTGTGGCCAAGTGCTGCCCACAGCTCCTTGCTTTCGACAGCTGACCTACAGGCAGGACACAGGTTCACAGTGACTTCCCAGGGCTCGGTGGTGCGGAGGGTGGCAGGGCTTAGCCAAGGAACCTGAGGTGCCCAGGCTCCATGGGGCTGTTCTGAAGCCAGATTCCATTCTCCTGAGCAAGACCAGTTTCCTGTCTTGTCCTCTCAGCCTGAGGGACCCTTCTGGTGCCCTTCCCCACCCTGCCCCCTCGTTCTTTGCTAGGGTGAGGTAGGGAAGGGACAAATTAAATATCAGAGAGGGCACTGAGACTAGCAGGCAGGGGTGCCTCGCTGCCAGATGGCAGGTGATGTGCTGAGAGCCCAGGGGGCTGCTGAGTTTCCAGTGGGCTTGCGTCTCAGCTGAGGAATCCCCAGCCCCTCACTTCAGAGTGAACACTACTCATGCCTGCTTCTGTTCCTGAGAGGTCTGGCGGGCCAGGGTTAGCATCTGTGGAGGGAGTGCGTGAGGCCCAAAGCCCGCTCCTCAGACATGCGCCCACAGCTGCCTACATGGAGTGCCTGGACCTGCCCTGCTGTGCTCCAGCTGCAGGACCCTGGGAAACCTCCTGGTCCCCGCCTGTGTGCTGGAGACTGAGTGGTCTGTGTCCTTGCAGGCTTAGGACACTTGAGACCCCATCTCCCAGAGGGTCCACACCCTGCCCTTTCACCGTGGAGGGCTAAGGCTCCATGGTAAAGGCTCCCACACCCGGCCCTACCTGCTGGCCACCTGACACCTCAGCCCTGAAATGTTAATCCGACACCTCCCACTACGGGGATGGCTTCACCAGCCCCCGACAGCTGGCACTGGGGCGGCCGCAGCTCCCAGTGCTCGACTGCCCAGCTTCTGAGGTCCCCCCGGGCTGCACCTCACAGGGCTCCCGGGCTCTCTGCAGATTCCTGGGAGGAGCCAGGTGCGCAGGGTGGGCTGATGGGGTTTCAGGCTCTGTTCTCTTCCTTCCCTGTAGCCTGGTGGGCTGAGGGTGCTGGGTGGCATGGGACTGAGGGTCAGGATGGGCCTGCTTTGGCTATGAGCAAGGGGTGACTTGGAGGGGTTGAGCGTTGGCCTGGGCAGTGCAGGCTGCAACACCGCTGGGTGTTGCAGATGGAAAAGTCCGCTTCTTCTGAAGTAAGGACTGGAAGGCAGGCACAGCAGAGCATTGATGGCAACATGGCTCTGGTCCCATGTTCCTGACACAAGCCCTGACCTCACACAGGCCACACGTCCTGAATTAGGGCTGGTCCAAGCCAGGCCTTTGCCTGCTCAGGCTTTCACCTGTGCCATTCTGGGCCCTGACGGCTGTGGGAGGGGCTGGGGCTTGGGCGGGTACTCCAAGGAAATGTTGCGTGGACCCCGCTAGCTGAAGTAGGAGCTGGGCATCCGTGTGCCCGACAGGCACTGAGGCCATGCTGACCCATGAAGCCAGGGTGCCCACCATCAGAGATAGAGTCATGCTGTCTTCCACCCTCAACTCTGAACCAAAAGGCTGACTCAGAGGGCCTGAGAGCACAGGGGCAGGCGGGGCAGCGTGTCTTCACATCCCTGCGCCACGGCCTGAGCTAGCTGGGAAGCTTCAAGCTCTAAAAACCTTGGCTTTCTGGATGAGGTGCCACCATTGGGCTAAGCAAGCCCAGCTGGCCAGCAGCCTCGGAGCAGGGGACCTGCCTAAGACCTCAGTGTCTGAGGGCAGGGAGGTGGCCAAGGCTAGGGGGGTGCTCTTCCCAAACATGAGGGGCTGCTTTTGATGGTAGCCTGGACACTGTGCAGTCCTGAGTATGACGCCTCCACCTTGAGGTGGTCCTAGCACAGCCCCCCCGCAAGTTGGCCGAGCTTATCTCTGCCCAGCAAGCTACCACTATTGTAGGAGCTGGGCAGGCCTGCCAACACCCAGCAGTTTGGGACAGATGGGGCAGCTGGGCTCTGAGGCCAGGCTCCATGAGAAGGCAGCTTGGTCCTAGGCATGATCCAGTAATGGGGAACCCCCTCTTGTACCCAGCTCTCACTGAGCCACCCACCCCAGTTACCATAGGCCCGTGTCATACCATAGCTCAGGTGGTTCTCAGCAAGAGTCAAGGACGTGTGCACATAGTTACGTGCCTGCTCCCATCTGTACCAGGCCCCAGAGAGGTGAGTGGAACTGGACCCGGGCCCTAAGATACAGTCAGCGGAGCACACAGCATGGCATAGATGGGAGACAGGGAGACAGAGGGACAGGGTCCTGGCCCTCCCTCGCTCCCATACACTTCTCTCCAGGTCCCTCTGAGCTATCGAGGCCCTAGGAGTCCCCCACATCCACCTGGAAGAG
This sequence comes from Orientallactaga sibirica, assembly GCA_036365145.1. NCBI lineage: Eukaryota > Metazoa > Chordata > Mammalia > Rodentia > Dipodidae > Orientallactaga > Orientallactaga sibirica. Next base: position 17,392,060 of record JAEOAD010000044.1, on the reverse strand, counting down.
CTGGAATGAACCCAAGTCCAGGCCTCCCCAAGTCTCTGCTAACCAAGCTGGTTCACCCTCCAGGTGCCAGTCCTGATGACGCCCCCACCCCCACCATTCCCACCCCCACCGCTGTCAGCAGCGAGGCTCTCCCTGGAGGAAGGAAGAAGAGGAACATCAGGGCTTGAAAACCCCCCATGTGAGTACTGGCCTGGGCAGGGTGTGCAGTGCCACAGCCCCATTCAGAGGACCTCCTGGGGCAGCTGAGCACATGAGGGTCACCCCTTCCTGTCACTCCATTCTTCTAGGTTTCCTTTGTTGTCTGTGTTGCTTTTTTAAAATTTTTTTAAATTTTTATTTATTTATTTACAAGCACACACACACACAGAGAGAGAGAGAGAGAGAGAAAGAGAAGAGAGACAGAGCATGGGCACACCAGGGCCTCTAGCCACTGCAAATGAATTCCAGATGCATGTGTCCCTTGTGTATCTGGCTTACGTGGGTCCTGGGAAATCGAACCTGGGTCCTTTGGCTTCACAGGCAAATGCCTTAACCACTAAGCCATTTCTCCAGCCCGTGTTGCTTTTTAACACTGAGGCAGACATCCTCTAACCCAAATACCATTACTACAGTAATGAGCAGAGATGAGACCAAGTCGGCTCGGCCTGTCCAGGTGTTCTTGGGGGCAAACAAGAGTGCTCAGGCAGCAGAGGACAGGAAGGGCCCTCCAAGTGCAGGTCACCACTGGGAGAGGACTATGACTAGCTTTTAGCAGAATGACACGGGATGGCAGGACATAGCAGTAAGTACCACCCAGCGAGGTTTCACACGTTCATATGTGGGAGGGTGTGTGTACAAGAGTGTCTTGTGTTGTCTATGCATTTGCACACGTATAAGGTGTCTCAGTGTCTGTGTCTGTGTGTGTATGGAAATGCATCTGTCTCTGAGTGTATGTGTGTCTGTATGTTGTATAAATGGGTGTGTCTGTGAGTTTCTGTATGTGTATGTCTGTTTGTGTGTATAAGTGTGTCTACCTGTGTATGAGTGTGTTTGTGTCTCTATCTATGGATGTGCGTGTGTGTAAGTGTATGTGTCAGTGTTTACTTGCAAGAGTGTCTACCTGTGAGTGTGTGTCTGCCTGGGCTATGACACAGATGTCTCTTGCTCGGATTGTGACACTGACATCCGTTTGTGGCGACAAGGATGGGAGCAGGGGCAGTAAGAGGAAAGGTTCCTGCAAAGTTCCTGGACTTTCAGGCTTTCTACTTTCCTGGCTCTGCCCTGACTACAGAGGGGCCATGGTCGGCAGTGTGGGGTAAAATGTAGGCTGTCTGAGGCTGTAGGCTGCCTTGATGTCCCAGTGAGAAGCCTGGAGGTGAAGTTTGCCCTAGATCCCAGGGGGCACTTGGTGGCAGGGCTGTGGGGTTTTTGACTCAAAGCCCAGTGCTCTTGGTTGGGGAGGGGCAGTTCTGTCTTGGGTCCAGGAACACCAGGCTTGATGCCTCTTTCTTTCTTTCTTTCTTTCTTTCTTTCTTTCTTTCTTTCTTTCTTTCTTTTTCTGAGGTAGGGTCTCACTCTAGCCCAGGCTGAGCTGGAATTCACTATGTAGTCTCAGAGTGGCCTTGAACTCATGGTGATCCTCCTACCTCTGCCTCCCAAGTGCTGGGATTAAAGGCGTGCGCCACCACGCCTGGCTTTGATGCCTGTTTCTATACCCCTGCCTCTTCGATACTCCTTTGACGCCAGTTCTCCTCTACAGCTGCAACGCTCAGCCCAGCCTGGCCTGGCCAGCCTGTCCCAAGGGAGCCAGTAGCCTGCACATCCCCACCAAGGGTCATCACCAGTGCTCTGACTGCCTCCAAGGTGTGTCCCCTGCCCTTTACTTCCTACCTCTCCTCCCTGCAGCAAACACCAGAGCCCAGTTGGCCTGGACAGCTGGTTCTGTACACCCAAGTTCTGAGGGGACGGGAATTTCAGGACATCTTACCACCCCATCAAAGAAAAAGTAGGACCCTTCTTAGTTTTCCCAGGATCCCACCTCCCAGCCCATCACCCTAACCTCCAAACTCAGGGAGCGTGGGCGGGGGCCACCTGGAAGATGCTGACACAGATGGACATGGGCAGGGTGGCCTGGTGCTCTTCTTCCAGAGTTCCCAGCCAGCCCCCCCCACACCCCGCCCTGCACACTTTCCCACTTTCCCATCCTCTCCTTTCTATGAATGGGTGCTTACAGAGCCTGAGAAATGCCATGTGGTGCCAGCCCTCTTGGGAAGTCAGAGTACAAATGTGTATTAAAGGCTCTGACACGTCCTGAGCTCTAGATTTGGTGACTAGGCTGCACCTCTGTCCAGAACTAGCCTGGCCCTCCAAATGGCAGGCTCTGGGCAAAGGCATCCAGGTCCTATGTGAGGGGAAGATTCCCTAGATGCTTCTCTGAGCCCCAAACCTCTCCTACAAACTCGGGTCCCACCTTGTCCTAAGGGCTGGCCACTGGAGGGGGCATGGTGGTGGTCTGTGGCCCCATACTCTCACTCCTAGGGTATCCTGTTTGCCACCAGGGCCCTTCCTCTGATCCCCCAGAAGGGCAGATCTTACCTTGCTCAGTGCATGTGACCTGCCTGTGTCTAAAGGAGCCAGAGATGGAGGTGGTGGACTCCTCTGGCAGCCTGGCCAGTCTGAAGCTGGATGAGCTGCCTGCAGGGGACCTCGACGGGCTGGTGCCCATGCAGGACGAGCAGGGGCGGCCCATCCCCGAGTGGAAGCGGCAGGTGATGGTGCGGAAGCTGCAGGCACGCCTGGGGGCAGACCACCCTCCAGAGGCCCAGGTGTGGTGAGGCAGGAGAGGGGCGGGCCCAGGGGGAGTCTGGGACCAGAGGGAGGAGCCAGCCGGAGCAGGGATACGGATGGAGATGGTGTGGGTCAAAGTAATATGTATAGTCAGGTGGGAGCTGGAGGTGGGGCCAATCCACCTGTTATGGAGAAATTACAAAGCAGAGTGAAGTGAGGAGATGTAGGGGGGTGCTCAGGAGTGCCCCCCCCAGAAACTGACCTTGAGTTTAAGAGAAAGAAGTGAGGGAGGAGACCTTGGGAATGCAGTCAAGTGCATTCTAGGTGGAGCGAACAGGAAATGCAAGAGGAAGAGTCTGTCCGCGAGGCCTCTGCTGCTGGAGGGGATGAAAAGACGGTGGGGAAGCATGAGGGGAGGTGGCAGACAGAACCAAGCTTCTGTAAGCAGACTGGGAGCCACTGGAACTGAGCAGAGAAGGGGCTGTAATTTGACTTGGGTTTGAACAGGTTTCCAGCTGCTGTGTGAACAAGCAGTTCTCAAGTCTAGAATCATGCCCTAGAGCCTACAGTTTATTTGGCTTGTCCTGAGTAGTGAAAAGCTGGCAAATATGGGGACCCTCCTTTGTACTAGTCACATCCTCTGCTGACCGCTGGCCTCATCTGCCAGCTGGGGCTGAGCACAGCAAGGTGCAATGGAAGAGCAGCCAGGAAGTCTCTTGGTGTCTGAGGGGTGGGCCCAGGGACTTTCAGAGCTGGAGACTCGGGGAAGTGGGGGAGGATTGGCTGAAGAGACTTGTGGTGACGCCTGGCTTGCCACCGGGCTAGCAAGGTGACAGGCAGAGCAGAGTTTTGGATACTGCTGACCAAACAGAAGGCTCAGGGCTGGGCCAGGGGACAGTGAGCCCCAGGCAGGTTAAGAGGAGGCACAGTCCTTGTCTGTTCCCTGGGGGAGTCTGCATCCAGCCTTCCACTCTGAACTGGTGTTAGCACCCCTAGCCAGCTACGCGGTTACTTTGCAAAGCAAGGTGTCTGGAGGCTGGGCTCCTCAGAGAGCCTGGCCACCTAGAGAAGCTCGTATCTGCCCAGAACGTACCTTCTTCCTGCTGACCGGGCCTTCCTATGCACAGGATGACCACGGGAACTCAGGCCCTAACCCTGCGGAGCAGGCTGCCTGGCGCTACTCACAGACACACCAGGCCATCTTGGGCCCGTTTGGGGAGCTGCTGACGGAGGATGATCTGGTCTACCTGGAGAAGCAGATCTCTGACCTGCAGCTGCGGCGCCGCTGCCAGGAGTATGAGTGCGAGCTGGGCCGACTGGCCGCTCAGCTGCAGGCCCTGCTGCCGGAGCCCCTGGTCAGCATCACCGTCAACAGCCACTTCCTGCCTAGGGCTCAAGCCCTGGAGGATGAGGAGGCTCCGGCCCAGGCAGCTGAGCCCGAGGCCCCTGCAGAGACTGGCAAGGCCGAGCCCAGCGGGCAGCCCCTGCCCTTCTGGTGCAGCCACATTGGCCGCCTGGTGCGCAGTATGTCCCTGCTGCTGAAGGGCATGAATGGGCTGGCACAGGCCGAGGAGAAGCCCACCGCTCAGGTCTCACAGGACACTGACAGGAAGGCCCCAGCCAGGCCCCCCCGGAGCGAGGCCCAGAGGGAGATCCAGGAATGGGGGGTGTCCGTGCGGACACTGCGTGGCAACTTCGAGTCAGTCCCCAGCCTGCACGGCAACTCAAATCCAAGCCCCTGTGAAGCGGGCATGCGGCCTGGGCAGTGCCCGAGAGGCTGCTGGTCGGCACCCCCACAGCCCCAAGGCAGCCCAGTGGGTGGAGAGCCTGGACTGGGTGACACCGAGGAGGCCAGTGACTCTGGCATCAGCTGCGAGGAGGCCCCGTCGGAGGCCGGCGCGGGGATGGGGACAGGCCTGGACCTGGGCAGCCTGCGCAAGGAGCGCATTGTCATGCTCTTCCTCAGCCACTGGAAGAAGTCTGCCTACACGCCTGCCCTCAAGACGGCCGCCTGCAGGACCCTGGAGGCCCGCCACACCAGCACCAGGGGCCCGGAGGCCGCCAGGAGCCCTGAGCCAGCCTCCCCGCCCAGTGAGGGTGCCCGGCTCGGCCACCTGTGGCAGCAGCGCAGCATTATCGCCCACTTGCTGGGCAACTGGAAAGCCATCATGGCTCACGTGCCGGCCCGGCAGCTGCGGAGGCTGAGTCGGAGGCCCTGTGGGCCCCTGTCTCCAGAGCAGTTCCTGCCCCATGTGGATGGGGCACCGGTGCCCTATGGCAGCCTCTCACTGGACCTTTTCATGCTGGGCTACTTCCAGCTCCTGGAGTGTGACCTGCCTGCTGAGGAGCGCAAGATGCGCCACCTCCTCTGCTTTGAGGTCTTCGAGCACCTGGGCAGCCATGGCTGGGAGGCTGTGCGTGCCTTCCACAAGGCTGTGACGGATGAGGTGGCCGCTGGCCGCCGGGCCTGGACCGATGGCTTTGAGGACATCAAAGCCCGCTTCTTCGGCTCCAGCCAAGGTCCTGCCTGGGATGCAGAGCCAGGCCGTAAGTCAGGCTTGACCCCACTTGGGCCCCTGCCGCATGCCACCTTTCCTGGCAGCATCGCAGTACCCATAGCCCCTAGGCTGGGATCTGGCTCCCAGCGGGGCAGCTTCAACAGTGAGGACATCTGTGGCTACATTGACCGGAGTTTTGCCTTCTGGAAGGAGAAGGAAGCTGAGATGTTCAACTTCGGAGAGTAATGGGCTAGCAGCAGCCTGGTGGAATGGGGCTCTGTAGAAGCCTGGAGTTCCATTCCTCTCTTTCTTTTCCTGACCCAGAAATTTCTGTTCCTTGACAGCCAGGTGAGCCTGACATGGTGGTAGATACTGGCTTACCAGCACCGGCCTCCATTCTGCCCCCATAGAGGTCTATCCAGCCTGGTGCCCTTCTCTGAGTGGTAACATGGCTTCAGAATCCTTCTCACCAGTGGACACAGGAGCCCTCAGGCCCTCTGGTGGCCCTTCCATCAGACAGCCCTGAAGCTGGGTGACTGGCCGTCCTGCCCCTGTGGCCCCCTACCATCCTATTTCTGGTAGTCACTGGGTGTCCTGTCCCTCAGCTTCCCTGGTGCAGGTGGTCTCAGGCACACCCACAGTCCACGCCTACCTTCCTTGGGGCCTCAGGTACCAAACCCAGGTCCCAGCCCTGTTCTGTTTCTTCTGGCAACCTACCGTCTGTGAAAGGGAGGGGAGCCTGGGCTTGGAGAGTGGCCTCCATGGTGAAAGGACTTCCATCTGAGAGACTTCCAGGGGGTTCTCTGGGCCCAACCCTGATTCACCTGCTGGTCACTCACAGCTGCCCACTCCTGGTGCTGCAGAGGACCTAGTCACCAACAACGCTTTCTGTGAGGCCCCTGTCTTCCAGCTAACCTGCTCCTCCCAGGGCTGGAGGCAGTGGCAGAGCCACAGGAGCCATGAGAGCAGACACCAGGAATGTCCATAGGAGAATGCCAGAACCATCCTCAGAACAGGGGATCCAGCACACTCTGAAGACAAGCTGAGCTGCTGGGCCCAGAGAGAGCCCACGGCAAGAGTGGAACATGCCGGGGGTGTTTACTCATGGGGCACTGCTTCTCCATGTGGATGCAGGGGCAGGGAGAGAAGTTGTACACCCTTGGGGCCTCCAGGCACTTGGGATGGCTGACTGTGGGGTGTGGCTTGTCCCCGCTCCTCATGGCCATCAAAAGAATGGACTCAGTTGGAGCCTGCAAGGACTTTGGGACAGGGCCTTTATGAGATGTCCCTGGTAGGTCAAGGGAAGGGTTCAGGATTCCCACAGTGGCTGTCACTTTTTGTAGCCAGACTCCTTGGGGGAAAGGCAAGTACAAGGGTGACAGGCCACCTTCAGAGGTCTCTTGCAGCCTCCTCACGATGTTTCCCACCTCACTTCTGGGGGTGGGGAGCCTTATCCTGGGACACTTCGAGGGCAGTAGAAAGTTGGCTGGAACAGAGCCAGCTGACCATTGGGGTCCTGTGGAAAGGGACCTTCAGGGAGATGCAAAGTTGATGTGGGTGAAGGGTGGCCAGTGCTGACAGAGCCACAAAGGGCAGAAGCCCAGGCCTTGGTTCCAGGCTGCCTGCAGCTCTCTGTGGGGTGGCTTCTTCTAAGGCCAAAGAACCTCAGCTGGCCCTGAAACTGGATCCGTGTTTGCTAATAAAGTCCCTGTCCTTGTCTGGTGCTCACTCTGTGGCTATTGTCCCCGACCCTTGGGAGAGCCACCTGTGCCCACAGAGACACAGCTCAGTGCAACAACAGCACCAGGACAGGACTTCGGCCCCACACAGACCTCAGCTCTTCCACAGCATCAAGGGCCTAGAGGTGCAGAGCTGACAATGGCCTGCCCATGGGAGGGTGGGGGAGAAGGTAGGGGAGGGGCTCTGCTCAGAGGGTCACCATCAGCTCAGACACCTTGCTCCTTTAGAGAGCGAGCCCAGAAATCCCTGTGCCCTGGACTGGGTAGAACAGGAAGCTGATCTTTCGTTCTAATGGCAGCAGGCTGGGGGACCTCCACATAGGCAGCGGCCAACCTCGCAGGCCATGTTTGCCACTGTCCAGGCCTGCTGGCTACCTGTAAATCTGTCATCCCGCTGGCAAGAACCGACTAATGACATAGGTGGCCAGATGCATAACAAAGCTTCCTGGTGAGTTAAAAATGTAGGATACGAGCCGGGCGTGGTGGCGCACGCCTTTAATCCCAGCACTTGGGAGGCAGAGGTAGGAGCATCGCCGAGAGTTCGAGGCCACCCTGAGACTACATAATGAATTCCAGGTCAGCCTGGGCTAGAGCGAGACCCTACCTCGAAAAACCAAAAAAGAAAAAAATGTAGGATACAGGGCCCTTCCCCTAGCCCATAAATGTAAGCAGAAAAAGAGGAACTTATGTCAAGGGACAGTGCCACCGTTTCCTGTGACCAGGTGAGCATGGTAAGATGCTGGTGCTCCCCAGCCCAGCATGTGGGCTCAATGCAAAAGTGACACTAGGGCTGGGGAGATGGCTTAGCAGTTAAGGCACTTGCTTTTCCATTCTCCAGGACCCACATAGGCCAGATGCACAAGGTGGCACATGTGTCTGGAGTTCATTTGCAGTGGCGTGCCCACTCTGTATCTGCTTCTCTCTGTCTCTCTTCCTCTCACTTGCTCTCTCTTTCTCTCACTCTCAAATAAATAAATAACTTTTTTTTTTTTTTTGGTTTTTCGAGGTAGCCTCAGGGTGGCCTCGAACTCATGGTGATCCTCCTACCTCTGCCTCCCAAGTGCTGGGACTAAAGGCGTGCACCACCACGCCCAGCTTATCAATAACAATTTTAAAAATGACTCTCAGGCTGATTTGAAAGAAATCATGAACAAAAGATGCTATTGGGAGCCAGGCATGCGTGGCGCACACCTTTAATTCCAGCACTAGGAAGGCAGAGCTAGGATGGTCTCTGTGAGTTCAAGGCCAGCCTGGGATTATAGAGTGAGTTCCAGTGGGCTATAGGGCTATAGTAAGACCATACCTCAAAAAGGAAAAAAGGAAGGAGGAGAAGAAGAAGAGTAGTGTGAAATTAACCCCTCCAGGCTCTTGGGTTTGAACACTTGGTCCCTCTTGGTAGCACATGAAGGTTGTGGACCTTTCAGTAGGTGAAACCTTGCTGGAGGAAGTAGGTCATCTGGAGCCAGCCTTGAGGCTTTATAGCCTGGCCCCACTTCCTGTCTGCCCTCTGCTGCTTCCTGACTCAGGAGGCAATGTGACCAGCTTCCTTATTCTCCCGCCTCCATGCCTTTCTGGAAAACCCTCGCTTAAGCTGCTTCTTGTAAGGTAATTTGGTCACAGCAAAGAGAAAAGTTACTCACACAGCAGCTGTGAGGTCAGCCTCCAAGAAGGGCCCCGTGACCCTGTCCCCTGGTAGTCACAACATATATATCAGAATAGGACAGATGCTAGGGGTGTCACTTCTGACCAGACACTGTGGCTCCAGCTCCGTGGCTTTCTCTACACCCCAGGGAAGCAGCCTACCAGCTGGGATGCTGGTCTGTGGAGACCCAGGCAGGGATGCCTCAACTGTCCCCGTGACACAGCAGGACCTGGCTTAGGGCACAGTTTGGTGGCCCCTTGATATAGTCTAATGAGGCACTCTTAGAGGACCATCCCCAAGAGGCATCCTATGACACGACACTCTTCTGAGGAACTAGATATCGGGACAAACTGTTACACATCAACAGATGACCGTTACACTAGAATACCGAAGGGGAGGTTGATTCTGACCCGCAGGCATCACAAGCACAGAGCACTGGTCACTAGGTCAGCTGGCCAGCGCAGAGAAGGCTGACCCCGCACTCAGCAAACGCAGCCTCAGAGATTCACATAACCTGTCCTCAGCTGGCTAACTGCTGCAAGAGCAAGGAGTGAGTTAGCACCCCACACCCCAAAACAGCCTCCCATGGAAGCAGAGGCACCTTGAGCCCACTGAGCCACGAAACCTGACGAGGAGGCCAGCGTGCCTTGCCCGACCCTGTCCGGGGCCGGCCTCCCAGCCGTACATCTGCAGAGCAAGCGTGCACCTCCCCTCATCCACGCTGGGTTCCTCGGGTCTACGCCTTGCCTTTTAGAGATGAGCGCTTGCGGATCCCACACTCAGAATCTATTCTGGGGGAATAATCACACGGTCCCCGATGGAAAACAACCAGAATGGCCATGGATAGGAGCTGGTCTCAGATGTTACTTCCAACTTTGGGAAGTGAGGCGTCTCCCTGGCGAGATGAAATTTAAACCCTTGTTTTCAAAGGGATCTCAGCAATGCTCCTGATGCAGCGTCAAGCAGTCAAGATGGATGGACACGTGGCCACTCCAACGTCCATGCCAGTGCCGATGGGAGGGGAGGGACAGCACAGGAGGGGTATTGTCACCTGACACTTGTTTTCTGAAATGAACCTGTGGGTTTTTTTTTTTTTTTTTAATCATCACAGCTGGAAGCAAACAGCATGTTTTTTTGTTTTGTTTTGTTTTTGGTTTTTTTTTGGTTTTGCGAGGTAGGGTTTCACTCTGGTCCAGGCTGACCTGGAATTAACTATGTAGTCTCGGGTGGCCTCGAACTCTTGGTGATCCTCCTACCTCTGCCTCCTGAGTGCTGGGATTAAAGGCGGGCACCACCACGCCCGGCAAACAGCATGTTTCAAAGGTGCATCTCTGGGGAGCACCAGGTCTCCCTGCAGGTACGCCATGGAAGGTTCCGGGTCCCCATGGGGTCTGCAGGGAGGCCTGCTCTCTGGGCATAGCCAGCCCTCTGTGATAGCAGCCTGGCGCCACAATCCCCATCTCTTGTTCCCTCCAGGCCACACAAGCAGTCACTGAGCCTGTGTGCTCTCCTACAAACAGGACCTTGTTCCCCCACTGCCTCCCCATGGTGGTCCTGGATGGACGGTAGGTGGGAACACCCACCAGACTACTCACACCACATGAGACTGAAGACCACTGTGGGGCAGAAGGAGGAGGAGCAGGGCTGGGCTCTGACTGGACTGCGCTGGGCCAAGCTGGGGAGAGAATCGTGTGAGGATCCTACCTGGGGGAGCTGTAAAGTGCCGAGGAGCTTGGCAGGTCCTGCAGGGCTCTGGGGGCGGTGGGCTCCCTCATTCTAGGACTTCTGCTCACATACTTCCTCAGTAGCCATGCTAGCCAGGCAGGTCTATGAGCACCAGCTCTGGCTATCAGGATGCCCCAGCACCCCAAGAAATTCCTAACTCTGCCAGGGGGGGCTGTTGCTCTGGGCCACCTGTGCCCCTCTGTCGGTGAGAGCATCAAGCCACTTCGGAGGCCGCTGTCCAGCTTGCCCACTCCCTGACATTCCTACGCTTCAGCACCCCTAGGTCCTACTTGTAAGGCTCACATGGAAGAAGGAATAAGAGAGCAGATGGTAAGGCCTGCCCTGTCTGTGCCAGGCCAAGGGCTGAAGCACCCATCCTGTGCCCTGAAGACCTTCACCAAGCTTGGCTCTGACCTTCCCTTAGCTCCTGGCTCAACCTCCTGACCTTGGCAGACATCAGCCCTGTCTGTGAGGGACACCCCTGTGACCCAGATACTGCATGGGAAGCTGCATGCTTCTGCTACTATATTTTTAGATGACCCCATTACACACTCAGGGTGAAGGGAGACACCAGGACAGGCCAAGACCGAGGCCAGTGTGATGGCGTTTTCCATCCCTGCACCTGTAGGTTATGTCCTGCAGAGCTTTCTCACGGCCATGGGCACCTTCTTTGCCACCAAAGCCCCTCCCACTATCACTGCAAGTCCCAGGCTTTGAGAGAGACTGGGGTGACCGGAGCAGGAGGGTGGCCTCCAGGGGGGGCCCCGCCTGTGTTGTTTACTCATAATGCCACTTTCCCACCTGTCAGAGGAACTGAGGCCACTTGGGTCCCCATTGGTACAAGATTGGAGCCAGCTCTCTGCATCCCTCCCCCCAAGCTGTAGCATGGCTTCTGTGGTGGTTTGAATCACACGTCCCTCATAAACCCATGTATGCTAACAATTGGTCTCAGCTGGTGGCAAGTTGGGACATGGAGCCTGGCTGGACGAGGTGACCCTGGGTTGTGCTTACGGTTGCTGTCCAGCTGCCCCTGGCCAGAGCTCAGCTCACTCTCCTGCTGCCGTTTTTCCACCTGCTATAGCGCAGGGCAACGTCCAGTCTCTGATCACGCCCTGCCACCATAAAGCTTTCCCTTGACACTGTAAACCAAAATAAAAACTTTCCTCCCAGGCTGGAGAAATGGCTTAGTGGGTAAGGTGTTGCCTGCAAAGCCAAAGGACCCAGGTTCTACCCCCCCCCCCAGGACCCATATAAGTCAGATGTACAAGGGGGCACAAGCATCTGGAGTTCATTTGCAGTGGCTGGAAGCCCTATTCTCTCCCTCTCCCTCTCTCTCTCCCTCTTCCTGCCTATTTCTGTATCTTTCTCTCTCAAATAAATAAATTAAACTAAAACCTTCTTCCCATTAGCTGCTTTGGGCCTGGTGTTTTGTCCCAGCAACACAAAGGTGACTACAACAGGTTCCCACTTTTCCCATCCTGTGATGTCCTTGCTTCGCATTCTCCACGCCCCAAGTCAGCTGAACTGCCCAGGAGGGGTGAAAGTGCCTGCTTGTCCAGGAAGCTCCCTACTTACTATCTAACCTGGCCCTCATATGACCAGAGGTCTTGGACCAGTGTGGGCTTTTAGAGGGGACAATCTTTGAGGAGATGTCCCCTGGCTCCTTCCCCCACCAGCTCATCTCTCCCGCCCTCCCTCCAATGCAGACAGAGGCTAAAAATACCTCCTTCTCCCCACGTGGCCAGCCCAGCCCAGCCCAGCCCAGCCCAGCCCAGCAGACCTCCATATCCCCACTGCAGCTAGAGTCCTGTCCTGTCCTCCAGTCTCATCAAGGGGTCCTGGAGAGAGTCTACGGAAAGGTAGGGCCAGGGGCTCTGGGGGAGGAAGCCTTGGGCAGGGAGCAGTGGGCACCCATACTCTGATCAGAGGGCTCCTCAGGCCAGGTTGGCTCCTGGGATGGGCTGTGCTCAGAGAGTAGGCTGAACCCCACAGTTCCAGCTAGGGCCACACCAGCCTGTCCCCAGCCAGATTGAGTTATGGCCCTTTGCTGTCCTGCCTGCTAACCCTGTCTTTCTGGGCAGCCTGGGGTGAGAATCTAAGAGCCCCTTCCTGGGGGCCACCCTCCTGCTCAGAGACTATAAGGCGGCAGGTGTCAGCAGACTCCCCTGAGGCCCTGGGGCCAGCCATGACTGGAATGCAAGTTCTGTGGCCAGTGGCTTGGGAACAGCCCTCCCTACTTGGGCTCCAGCTAATCTGTTCTCACCACTGCTAGAGGCCTTCCAGAGAGGTCAGGCAGGGTGGACACCCAGTGTTAGGGTCTTGAGTCCACCAGCCTCCAGAGCTGTCCTGTCTGGGTTTGAGTCCAGGCTGTGCCTGGAAAGGCCTGGGTAGGTCCTTGGGACTGGGTGGGGTGGGAGAAGAAGGAAGGCCGAAAGCTCCAGCCCCATCCCCTGCCACAGATCCCCGGGGGGGGGGGGGTGAGGATTCACCTGATATGGCTTTGTCCTTTGACCTGCCTGTTTCTCAGGAGGTCTGCCCCTCTGCACTAGCCACACCTCCTGCCCTGCGGTGGCTGTGTGAGGTGCCCCCTGGTGGGTGGCATGCTTCTGTGCAGCTTTCTGCTGTGGGGACTCTGGATGGACCCTTTTACACAGTCCTACTCTCCTTCTCTACTTCCCACCCTCCCTCCCTTCTTCCCTCCTTCCTTCCAACATTACTCTTTTTCTTCTACATTTTTTTGACAAGGTCTCATTATGCAGTCTAAGCAAGCCTTGAACTTATTGGTAATGCTGTTCAGCACACTGCCTGCTCACCCTCAGCCTCCCAAGTGCTGAGACTGTTTCTTTCCCAAGTGGGACTGTTTCTTTCCTTCTTTTAAATAATTTTAGTTAGGGCTGGAGAGATGGCTTAGCCATTAAGGCGCCTGCCTCCTAAGCCTAAGAACGCTGGTTCCAATCTCCAGCGGTTCCAATCTCCAGGTCCCACGTTTAGCCAGATGCAAGGGCTAAATGACGCAAGGGTGCAATGCCGCACTTGACCACAATGAGGCGCACGCATCTAGATTTCGTTCGCAGCAGCTGAGAAGCTGCTGGCGTGCCCATCTCTATCTGTCTTCCTCTCCCTCTCTCTGTCTCTCTCCAAAAAAAAAAAATTAGTTAATGAATTGGAGGGAAAGAGAGGGGAGAGGGGGGAGTATGTATGAGTAGGTGTAGCAAGAATTCTTGGTGTGGCAAACTCCAGATGTTTGCACCACTTTGTGCATCTGACTTTATGTGAGTGCTGGGGGATTGAACCTGGACTGGTGGCCTTTGTAAGCACTCCATTCACTAACCACCATCTCCCCAGCCCTCAATTCTTTCTTTAACGGTTTTCTTAATGCAAAAGACCAGAAGTAAAGCACATAGTTGAACCAGCCCAGAGCAGGTCTGCTGACTAGGGTGGAGCTGTCTTCCAGAGACCACCTTGGGCTGTGTCTTTAGCAACCTGCCCTTGGACAGGGCTTCAAGCCTGGCTCTGAGCTCAAGTCCAAGCTCCCCCCATTTCCTAGCTCTGTGCCCGTTGGCAGGTAACTCATGCCCTCTGTGTGTCCATTTCCCAGCTGTAAAGTGACAGCACTGACAGGGTGATTATGAGCTGAGTGATCCATGCAGGGTGGAGTGTCATGAATGCAGGAGCCACCTCAAGAGGATGGTGACTGGAGGTCCTTTCACCCTCTTCCTTAGCCTCTCCATTAACAGATGGAGGGCCGAGACCAGAGTAGGGCCAGGCTCACCTAAGGTCACCCAGCAAGGTCATGCAAGCAGACAGTAAAATCCAGTGGGGCACCGATTATAACAACACCTCCCAATGCCTGCTCAGAAATGTGGAATCAAGACAGAGGAAGCTTCTTGGGGACTCATAGCATGAGGGTTCCCATGCTCTGGGGGCGGGGGGGGGGGAGGGAGGGGAGTCTATGCTGTGTAGCCTGGAGCTGTGGAGGAGAGATGGCCCAGGGCTTGGGTTCTCCCATGGCCTTGTCCTGCCCTGAGTATCTGGACCAAGGGAGGTCTGGCCCCTCTGGGCCTCAATTTCTCCCTGTAAAGTGGAGGCAGGGGTTGGCAGGCCTGGCTGGCATGGGCTGGGTACATGGGTACTCAGAGTGGTCTGTGTGCTAGGAAAGCTTAAAGTCTGGAAAGCAGGGTGGCTCACCCCCAAATGGTCAGATGATGGGTCACAGGTGGATGGTACCGTGGCCCTCGTGGCTAACCCTGCTTCCTCATTAGGAGCTCAGGCAAGTCCCAGGTACTTCTTCCTGAAGAGGTGGTCACAAGGGCCTCAGGTGGGCACATGCCATGGTGAAGAATGTGGATGACCTGGACTTCCAGCTGCCCTCACATGCCCAGGACATGCTGGATGGCCTGCAGCGGCTGCGCTCCCTGCCCAAGCTGGCCGATGTCACGCTGCTAGTAGGTGGTCAAGAGCTGCCCTGCCACCGAGGCCTCCTGGCACTGAGCAGCCCCTACTTCCACGCCATGTTTGCTGGTGACTTTGCCGAGAGCTTCTCCGCGCGTGTGGAGCTGCAGGACGTGGAGCCGGCCGCCGTGGGGCAGCTGGTGGACTTCGTGTACACAGGCCGGCTGACCATCACACAAGCCAACGTGGAGGCACTAACACGCACGGCTTCACACCTCCACTTCCCTGCCGTGCAGAAGGTCTGCGGCCGCTACCTCCAGCAACAGCTGGATGCCACCAACTGCCTGGGCATCTGTGAGTTTGGAGAGCAGCAGGGGCTGTTGGGTGTGGCAGCCAAGGCCTGGGCCTTCCTGCGGGAGAATTTCGAGGCGGTGGTACAGGAGGACGAGTTCCTGCAGCTTCCCCGAGACCGGCTGGCCACCTGTCTGGCCAGTGACCTGCTACAGGTGCAGCCAGAGCAGAGCCGGCTGGAAGCCCTGCTGCGCTGGGTACGCTATGACCCCCAGGCCCGGGCTGCCCATCTTCCTGAGCTGCTCAGCCTGGTGCATCTGGATGCTGTGCCCAGGCCCTGCGTGCAGCAGCTGCTGGACACAGAGCCACTGATTCAGGAGTCAGAAGCATGCCAGGAAGCCCTGTCCCAGGGTCACAGTGGGGTAAGTAAGATGAGGATCCCCTGAGCCCCTATCTGCATGATGGGGAAGAAAAGGAAATGGACAGTCCTAATGGTCCCCTGACCTTGCATCGTTCCCACCCTGGGCTGGTCCCCTGGGAGGGCATCACTGTTCATTCCTCAAGTGTGCCATGCTTGAGTGCTAGGGGAGGAGACCTAGAAGTGTCCCTGTCCTGAAGGGACCCACGGTTGAGTAGGCAGACCCAAGGCACAATGTAAAGGCCAGTGATGGGCAGGCACCCACTCAGGAGTGTTAAGTAAGGACTGATAAGTCAGGGAGGGCTCCCTGGGGGAGGCAGCATCAGAACTGGGCCTTAGAGGAAAGAATAGGCACTGGACCAGGGAAGCATGGGTGTTTCTACCCAGATGGGGGCACAGCTGCACACAGGTAGAGGCACAGACGGTCCTGGCAGCTGTCACCACCCAATCCTGAACATGCTGATGGAGCCTCGGTGGCATTCCATACGTGTGCTTTTCCATGGCTGTGTTTACAACGGGCAGGCGCTGGCAGGTCCTGAAGTGACAGGCTCAGCTGTGCTGAGACCAGGAGCTCATGAAGGGCCTGTAGCCTCAGCCTGTTCAGGGCCTGTGGTGGGTAAAGACGAGGCTCGGCTTGATGGTCCCAGCTCAGGGCGCAGTGCGTCGGAGCAAAGCCCTAACCTCGCCACTGCTGGCCGGTCACAGGGCCTGGCGTCCTGCTGGAGCTATCCAAGGGCTCACTGGGGGCTGTGACTTTGTAGTTGCTAGTGGTGAGCAGTGTGGCTGTCCTGGAGAAGCATTCTGGCAGCCTTGGGTGCTGGCCGCTTACCTACAGCTCTGCATGGGAGTGCCTCAGTGTTTTGCTGGGGCTCCCAGAGGCAGGGGTTGATTTGGGCAACTAGGGATAGGCCCTGGGGTTCACCCAAGGGAGGTGTATGAGTGGGGTCACCCCAAGGTTGGTACAGAGCACCTAGGAAAGCATGCTGTGACTGTTGGGAGGCAATAGCTCTGCATGGGGTGCACAGGCCTGGCCCCCCTATGGCCACACCCACCACCATCTCCAGCCCATGGAAATATGCCCACACATGCATGTTTGTTCCCATGCCAAGTTCCTCAAGGCCCCACATAGGGGCTCTGACACAGGGTGACACCCATAGGCCTCTGGGCTAAGGAGGTAGTGGCCAGCTGCTCTGACCCAGCACCTGCCCACAGGAGCTGCCCAGCCTCCCGGAGAAGCTGCAGGAGGTGCTGGTGGTGGTGGGTGGGCGAGCACTGGAGGAAGATGAGGAGGTTGTGGAGGAGCCCACCCCTCACCCTGGAAACTTCACCTTCTACAACACCAAGGCCAGTAAGTTCCTGCTGCACCCATCCTGGCCATGAGCCCCATGCCACCTTGGGGGGAGCCACTGGGGTGCCCCAAGAACAGGGGCTCTACCCAAGACCCCTGTCTAGGAAGGTGAGGGAGCCTCACTAGGACTGAGCAGTAGTCCAGGGAGGTGGGAGGTGAAGCCGGGTTGGGACCCCTTCGGTCTACTCTCTGTCTGGAATCCCACCTTTATTAGGTCAAGGGTGCTGTGGTAGAGGGCTCTATGGCCCAGTTAGTGCTGCTTGGGGGGGTGTCCTGGCCCGCTGCTTCCTCTTGGGGTCCCTGCCCTGTCCACTCAATGGAGGAATCAAGGCCCCAGGGAGAAGGTGGGGGATAAAGGGGTGCAAGCAGCCCAGGAGTGAGTGATCAAGTTTTGGATCAGACCAAGCAGGACTCCCATCTGGACTTTGAGCAGATCACATGATCTGCCTGGCCAGGCCTCTGTTCCTCAGCTGTGAAATGGGTACCCAATGTCCCCTCCCACAGTTGAAAGGGGGACTGGATATGGGGGAGGGTTTGGGGGACCCTAGAAGGTGTTCTGGAGGGCTTGTTGGCCCAGGTAAGCTCTTGGGAAAGTGTTGGTGTGGGCTGGTGGCACCAGGGCCAAAAGGCAAGTTGCCAGCCCCCACAGAGTCAGTGGCTAGCAGGCTGGAAGAAGTCCGAGGCCAGCAGTCCAGGTCAGGGGCTGATGAGTAGGGATTTGGGGCTGACGTCAGGAGGGAGCAGCTGGCTGGCAGCAATGGCCCGCTGACTGCTGAGCCATCCTAACCCTGGAGTGACACAGATATGAGTCAGGGGACACTCAGTCCCTGCCCAAGTGTCAGGCTCTATTCACCAAAAGGCATGGGATCTCACATGTCCTGAAAGTGCTGCAAACAGTAAACAGAGTATTCCAGGGACTTGGCCAGGGTCTGGCCTCTCCCACTACCTCCCATCCCCACCCATACCAGTCCTTTTGTAAGACTTTAACATTCCCATGTCTATGATTTTGTGTTGGTTTTTTTTCAAAGCATTTCTCATCTTTTGCCTCAGTTTACCCTACAGCTGCACAAGGACAGATCTGACTTGGCACATTGCTCTGTCCCTCACAACAATGGCAATAATCCAAAGAGCCACTATGAGCTGGGCAGTTCTCAAGTGCCACATAGGTCATCTCATGTCTCCTCCCGTCCCGAGAGGCAGGGATTCTCTTCATTCTAAGGACAGGGAAACTGAGGCTGGGCTTTGTCTAAAGCCACACATCTGGTACATTAGAGCCAGGGCTTGGGCCCTACTCTGCCTGCTGCAAGGTTGGTGTCTGATTCCTGCAGACTCCTGGTGCCTCATGAACACGGAAGGAGCTGAGGACGGATGAATGAATGAATGAGTGAATGAGTGAATGACATATGGGTTATAAACTTCTACTGATGCCCACAAATCAGAATGCTTACCACATACCCCATATGATTGAGGTGGCCTTGCCAATGGGGAATAAGCTGCCAGTCAGAATGGGGTCCCTGTTTGCAAACCTGGGCTGCCTCTTGTCTCACTCTGGGATACCATCCTGTTCCAGGCAATGAAGCGTGCTGTGGGGAGGGCATGAGCTGGGGCACCTCAGGCTGGCACTGACTCCACCCCTCTGTTTGTCCCCCCCTTGCCACTGGGAAGGGGGACATGGCCAATGCCTGGAAGAGACATTCAGGGATGTGGGAAGAACAGAGGGCTTCCAGGGAGCCTGGCCACCCTGACCCTTTGCCTCTGTTCCCACCAGGGCGGTGGATGGCGCTCCCGGACTTCCCTGACTACCACAAGTGGGGCTTCTCCCTGGCAGCTCTCAACAACGACATCTATGTCACAGGTGGGCATCCCAAAGCTTCCTCCCGGGTACCCTGCCCAGCCAGGCACAACAAGGGCACCTGAAAATAGTGTCCCACTTGAGTAGACCCCTAATGGTCTACTCAAAACCTTCTAAACCTTTCCACAGATGTGAAAATGAGAACATTTAAATCCAACGTAGAAACAGGAGGATCAGGAGTTCAAGGTCATCCTCAGCTACATAGAAGTTTGAGGCCAGTCTGGGCTACATGAGACCCTGTCTCAAAAAATGAATTAGGGCTGGAGAGATGGCTTAGCAGTTAAGGCGCTTGCCTGGGAAGCCTAAGGACCCAAGTTTGAGTCCCCAGTACCCAGGTAAAGCCAGATGCACAAGGGGGTGCATGTGTCTAGAGTTTGTTTGCACTGGCCCTAGATCATCACCCTCTCTCTCTCTCTCTCAAATAAAATAAATTTTTTTTTTTTTTTGGTTTTTCAAAATAGGGTTTCACTCTAGCCCAGGCTGGCCTGGAATTTACTATGTAGTTTCAGGGTGGCCTTGAACTCATGGCGATCTTCCTACCTCTGCCTCTCAAGTCTGGGATTAAAGGCGTGCGCCACCATGCCTGGCAAATAAAACATTTTTTAAAAATTAAACGAACAAACAAGCCCAAGGCCCACTGACAGGTTCTGGGAACCACTTCACATACATGGTCTAATGACCCAGGCCAGCTCTGCCATGACCCTGTAGCCAGGGCGTCCCCAGTGGACACTCTCCATATCTCAGGAGTCAGGGCTCCCGGGAAGGTGTGTTTGAGGGAGAAAGCATCTCTGATGTTAGGAACCACGATCCCATTGGCTTGTTTATGGCAATGCCACCAGGGACCTGGCCCTAGCCTAGGGTCTGACAGTGCAAAGGCTTGGCATGTTGTCAGTCATGTTGTCAGTCACAGTCTGACATGGGGGATGGGGGTGACATTGGGACCTCAGGCTGGTGGCAGCCATGTGGACACATCCTCTCTGTAGGTGGCTCACGAGGCACCAAGACAGACACCTGGTCAACCACCCAGGCCTGGTGCTTCCCGTTAAAGGAAGCTGTCTGGAAGCCGGTGGCACCCATGCTGAAGGCGCGCACGAACCACGCCAGCTCCGCGCTCAACGGGGAGCTCTATGCCATCGGTGGTGAGCTCTCCCTCTGGTCCTCGCCTCCCACTCCCCACAGCCCAGTTCCCTCCACCTGTCACCAATGATAGTGCTGCCCTGGGGAGCTCAGTCCGTTGGGGTCAGTGAGCCCCAAACCAGGACAACCAGCAGGCAGCCCTCAGAACACCCTTCCTGGATGAACTGGGTAGCTGGCCTCTGGTGCTCCTGCTGCCCTTGGGATCCGAAGAAGCAGGCAGTGGCTTGGAGAAGCTGGGGGCTCGGGGCCAGCAGGCATGACCGCACATTCCAGAACCTGGGGCTTGGCTCTCCGCTCAGGATCAGTAGGAAGCACTGGGAGAAGGGCTCCACAATGGCCTCTCTCTGCTGTGATTTCCACCAAGCCCCTGGCCTGGCATGGGGGTACCTCATCATCCAGGTACCTCAATACCACAGCAAACAGTTGTCCCAGGAGCCAGAGGGCTTCCCAGTTAGATGAATATTGAAAATGAGATTCAGGTGGCCCCAAAGCACCACAGGTAACAGCCTGGCCTAAGGCCACTCCTGATGCCCCACTGTCCCGAGCATCTTCTTTTCTTGCAAAGCTACTGTGTCCCTGGCCAGAGAACAGAGAGCACCCACAGTCCCTGAGTCCTGGACATCTTGGGGTCCCCAGGGTCTCAGAGGCCCAGGCCAGGCCCCCAGAAGAGCAAGGCATGCCTCCCAAAATGAGCCCCAGCATTGTCACATCCACTCTGTTGGTTCTGGGGAGGAGGACCATCAACCACTCCAGGATTTTATGCCTTACAAGCTCCCCTGCCAGTGCTGGCCCTGGACCCCCTCCTGCGTCCAAGTGCCCACCCCTCACCCCGCTCTGGGTGATGTGGTCTTGGGTGAGCCCTGCCTGTCAAGTGGGCACAGGTCATTCCCCTCCAGACCATGCCTCTTTCATTCGCCTTCCCCTCTCCGGGCACCGGAGCCACCCCTGCCACCTTTGAAAGCCCAGATTCCAGTTTGCAGGACCCTTCCCTCCTCTCTGGCCCCCAGTGCCCAGCCCCATTCAGCTGAGCCCCCGCCTCCCCCACAGGCACCACCCTGGATGTGGTGGAGGTAGAGCGCTATGACCCGTACACAAATGGCTGGACGCCTGTCAGTCCAGCCCTCAAGTATGTCAGCAACTTCTCGGCTGCCAGCTGCCAGGGCCGGCTCTACCTGGTGGGATCCAGTGCCTGCAAGTACAATGCACTGGCCTTACAGTGCTACAACCCCGTCACAGGTGAGTGCGCTACTGGGCCTTCCCTGCAGGCCAGTAGCTCCAAAAGGAGACAGGGCCCAATGGCTCCAGGGTCCTGGTTTTCAGACCCAGTGGAGACAGGCAGTGTGGGAAGATGGGCTGGGACAAAGGCAGAAGCCCAGGGGCTCCCAGAAGCTCCATGAAGGTGGGGTGGAGGAGTGACCAGGACAAAGCCCTCCTAAAGATGAGCTCCGGAGGGGCTGAATCTCCCCATGGCTTAGTGGGAAGCAGTCAAGGCCTGCCACTTCACAGCTTCACAGCACACCACTCTATTGGCAGTCAGTAAGTATGCTGAGGACCCGTTCTGGCTCCTTCCATGTGTCTCCCTTCATGACCTTCTCTGTGGAGAAGCCACCCCTGCCTCGCTGGTGAAGGTACCTTTGTACCCCACAGATACGTGGACTGTGATCGCCTCCCCCTTCCTGCCCAAGTACCTCTCGTCACCACGCTGTGCTGCTCTGCACGGTGCACTCTACCTCATCGGTGACAACACCAAAAAGGTTTACGTGTATGACCCGGGGGCCAACCTGTGGCAAAAGGTGGGTGTCCCCTGAGCTCCTACTAACATGCTCCCAGTGGAGCCTTGGCCGGCTCCTGACACCCTAGACAGTGGCCTGGAGGCAACAAGATACGAGGTCGGGGTCCCCTCAGAGTACAGCAGAGACTCAGGGAAGACCTGGGTCTTCATCAGAGCCCATGGCAGCAGGAACACAGCCAAGGCTGCTGGTCGCCACCGGGATCTCCCGAGTGCCTGGCTTCCTGCTGTGGGGTGGCCTTCTTTCCTTCTTGGGGAGCAAATGCATTCTCAGAGGTGATTCTCTGGGGCAGCCACCACTCAAAGGAAGCTCTGTCTTGTGTCTAAACGAGAATTGGTGAGCCTCCCACCGCCCCACCCTGGGAGAATTTAATTGGGCAGGAAGTCCCTGAGCAGAGTGTGGGGAGCAGCCAGTGCATGGTCCCCCACACTCCCAGAGTTGGCTCACCTCGTCCTTTGTCTTTGACCACTAGGCCCAGGGCAGGGTGGGAGGTGACATGTCCAGAGGTCAGCCTGGGCACATGGAACCATGCCTGTGCTTTCTCCTTGGTCCTGGGATGGATGCTCTGGGCCTCCTGATTCTCAGTTCAGGAGTCTTAGGTGGTGGCTCCCCTTCCTGCAGCTGCCAGCCTGGTCATTATGTTTTGCTCCCCACAGCTGTCCCCTCTGCTGACCCATGGCCCCTATTATGGTGGTGAAGCAGGTGCAGGGTGGGACCTGCCAAGGCACTTCTCCATGGGCCTCCCAGCTGGGCCACAGCCGGGCCTCCCTCAGCTTACACCACCATTCTGGACAGGGCTCCCAGCAATGCAGGCTTCACTTTGCCCCCTCTGAGTGCAGGAGCGGGACCGCCACATGCTACCATCTTTACATAAAGACCACACAGGTCTTTCCCAGCCATCTTGGGTTCTCCAGGAAGTGCCCACATCTCTGTGGCCTCTTGAAAGCTGCTGGCCTTGCCCCAACCTCTCTGCAGGGCACTCTTGATGCCATGGGCTACAGCAGGGGGTCCAGGGGTGGCTATGGACCCCATGGTAGACTCAAACACTTCCTGAGCATGTGTCAAGGCTGAACTACATCAATCCTCTTGGATCCTCCTACTCCAGAGGAGCAGGCCTCACAGCTCAAGGGAGTCTGAGGTTGCTACAGGGGCAGTGTGTAAGCCACTGCCACTGTGCCCTGCCCTGCCCTGCCCTGCCCTGCTGAGGGCATCTCTTGCTTCCACCTTGGGCCACCTGCAGGCCCCTGATGGCTGATCACCCACAGGTGCAGTCTCAACACAGCCTGCATGAGAATGGCGCGTTGGTACCGTTGGGTGATGCACTGTATGTGACAGGCGGCCGCTGGCAGGGCATGGATGGCGACTACCACGTGGAGATGGAAGCCTATGACACTGTGCAGGATGCCTGGGCCCGCCATGGCGCCCTGCCCCGCCTCTGGCTCTACCATGGGGCCTCTACCATCTTCCTGGACGTCTCTAAGTGGATACAGCCCTTCAGCCCTCCAGCCTCCCAGGAGCGCTAGCTGGGGAGGGTCCTGTGACAGTGCCTCACTGCTGTGCAGAAAGGGCCCTTTCCTTTTCCTTGTTTGTCCTCTTGGAACAGCATGCTGTCCCCTCAAGAGCTCGGGCTGGGCCCCAGCTACCAGCAGACAACAGCTGGCATAGCTCAAAGGACACAGCCCTGGTCTTTGGAGCTACCAGTGGCAAGGGTCTGGACCCCGATGCCCACATGATAGGGAGGAGGGCTGGGGTACCCCGAGGGCTGTCCTAAGGGAAAGGAGCCCAGGTGTCCAGGTTGGTACCCTCAGAGTGTATGGCTCCCTAGTATCACCTCTTCCTGCCTCTGCCCACCATGGTTTTGGAGAGTTTCACACATGAGGAGTTAACAGGGTAACCCAGGAGGCTGAGGAGGCCCTTGGGCTGGGGTTCCCACCAGGCTGTAGCTTGTGGGCCTACTTCCTCCACTTACAGCCTTCCCTCCCACACTCAGCCTCATTGACTCTACATGGGGTGGCTCAGAAGGCACCAGGCTCTTCCCACTGCCTCCGCCCCACACCCCGCCTCTGCATTTTGGTGCTATTTCCAGACCTGCCTCTGGGCTGACAGAGGCCCTGCTCAACACTTTCTCTGTCCCCCGACACCGGGAAGGCAGTCTCTAAGGTAACACTAGGAAGGACCCAAGACTTCTTGGAGCAATCTGCACCTAAACAGACTCTTCCTCAGAATGAAATTCCCAAGTTGAGATCCACCTCAGGATGCAGGGAAGCCCCTTGGGTGCATTGGTGACTTGGTCCCAACGTCCTTCTGAGAAGGGCTGTGGGTAGGGCGACATAGGGTCTCCTGCCAGCCACTGTATGACTCAGGGTGGTTCAGACACGATTCTCACTGGGTCCCACTCATCCTTCTCTCTCCCTCCCCCTCCTCCCTCCATCTCTCTGTCTCTCTTTCATTCACTGTGTTTGTAAACAAAGAGTCAATAAAGGACTCACTGTGTGTGCGTGGCATGTCCAATCTGTCACAGGATATCAGAAGATTTGAGATTGTAAGTCAGAAATCCAGTCTGGCCAACACCAGCCTCAGATTTCTCCAGGGTCAGCTCATGGGCACCAGAGTGGCCTCTGATCTCCCTGGGTCCCAACCCACCTCTGCAGGTTAGGAGACTTTTCACGCCCAGACCTGATGTCACACCCTTTTCTTGTGGGTCAGCTATGCTGAATCTGAGACTAAACAAAACAAACAGGACCTCTGGGTGTCTACTGTCATGGGAAAAGAACCCCGGGCCTGGGGAATCCACTTGGCTGGTGGGTTGGGTGAAAATGGAGTGAAGATTCTGGGATCCTGTCCCTGTCCCATGTGAAGGTTCTGTAGTGCTTTCTTAGCAATGTGGAAGGTCAGGCAGGGCTGGTCAGGCAAAGGCTGAGGGGCCAGGGAGAAAGCTCAGTCAGTCAGGTGCCTGCCCAGGTGGCAATACCTATAATCCCAGCACTGGAGAACAAGCAGTCTCGGATTAGAAATGGGTGATTGGATGGGCAGTGCATCTCTGGGTTCCTGGAAGGGTACAGTCCTGGGGTGGGAGCATATGCCACCCAGGGACTGGCTCTTGGATTTGTGCCGAATTGTGCTTCATCTGACCAGTGGGGCCACTGCATTCTGGGGATAGCTGCACACTCAGTGCCACAGAGGAAGCAAATGGCCTTCATGCTGTGATGCTAAGACTCTAATGAAGGACTGCTCCAGGTCAGAGGTGGGTAGCAGGGATTCCACGAAGAACTGGCAATGGTGGAGAGCCCTGACCCCTCTAGACACTGGGGATCAGGAAAGCTGCAGATACACACCTAAGATGGTGCCAAGAGGGCCACCAAGGGTGAAGCCATGGCCACCATGACACCTCAGGAGGACATGGCACAGCACATGCCCCATACTCTGCTGACCTTCATCTCCTACTAACGCCACGCAAAACCAACTGTGAGGTAGAGGAGAGAAAGGCCTCTGGCTCAGTCCACCGAGGTCGCCCTGGGGCGCACAGTATGTAGGAAGAGAGAAATCAGACCCACATGTATTCATCCACGGAGGGAAGGCTGTGAGGCAGCCCAGGGAACCTAGTCAACGTCCTCAGGAAAACAAGGACTCAGAAGGTTTGAAGTCCCGAAGGAGAGGAAACACATGGATAGCTTGGTGAGTGCTACTTGCACAAAAGAGTCAACTTCTGGGGCTGGGGAGATGGCTTAGTGGTTAAGGCATTTGCCTGTGAAGCCTAAGAACCCTGGTTCAATTCCCCAGGACCCACGTAAGCCAGATGCACAAGGGGTCATATGTGTCTGGAGTTCGTTTGCAGGGGCTAGAGGCCCTGGTGTTGTGCCCATTCTCTCTTTTTGTCTGCTTCTTTCTCTCTCTCACTCTCTCTCAAATATATATATGTATATATATATTAAAAAGAGTCAACTTTTCAGCAGAGGAAAATGCAAGGAAGTGAAACACGTGCCCCCCAAAGCCTCAGAAAGCCCATGTGAATAGAGTAGGGACAGGATGTCGTCCATGAAGTACTGCATGAAGCACTGAGGCTGCTGGTAGACAGTGGTCTCGGTAGCTCGGAGGCCCTCACTAAACACTAGGAGCCCTTAGTGAGGACACGGGGCTCTCAGGGAACACGTGGAGCACTCAGTGAGCACTCACAGGAGCTCTCAGAGCCCACAGTGAGTATTCAGGGCCTCAGTAAGAACATGGAGTGAGTGCTCAGATTGCCCAGGAGCACGTGAAGCCCACATAAATACCTGGAGCCCTCAGCAGGACAGAGGAGCACTCAGGAGCACTCCACTCCATCACCTCTGTGAGGACACTCCACTCTCAAGATCCAGGCCCACCCTGACCAGTTCAGCTGAGCTTCTGACTTCCCTGTGAGCACGGAGCCAGGGCTCTTGGTCTGAGGTTTCCAGGAGCTCCCGATGCTACTGAGCATCTTCCTGTAGTAGCAGGGACAGGCATTGCTGGAGCCATGCTGTTGATATCCTAGAGTAAGTAGTTCAAAGATGTGGCCAACCCGAAGCTCTCTGGAGACTTGCACTCACCATGGCTGGTCCACTAGTTGACCAAGGTGGAGAGAGTAGTCTGTGGGACTGAGGAGAGCAAGAGCAGTACTCGGCGGTTCACACCTGCAGTTTCTCCTTGTGCAGTTTCCCCAGTGTCTGGTGCCATGCCGGACTCCAGCCTCTCTTGTAACTGCTGTTTGTGCACCTGCTTCTCCCTGTCCCCAGAGCCTGCTTTGCAGGACTGGCAGGGTGATGCTGACTTCCCTGTTGGGGAACAAAAGGGACCATGGCAAGGATCTTCCTGGGAAAAGAATCTGAAGCTAAAGATTAGTCCTTTAGTCTACCGAGAATAGAAAGACAAGTGTTGAGGTGACGCACACACCCTTGGGTAGATGTGAGAAAGGGCTTGTTCCCTAGTGGACAGCTGTGACCCCTCACGCCTGTCCAGGACAACTTCAGTCCTGTGTCCAGCTTTTAGCAAGAACAGAGTCAACATCTGCTTATTTTTATTTTTATTATTTTGAGAGAGAGAGGAAGAGACAGAGAGAGAATGGGAGTGTCACGGCCTTTTCAGGCACTGTGAATGAACTCCAGATGCGTGCGCCCCCTTGTGCATATGTGCAACATTGTGTGCTTGCGTCACTTTTGTGTCTGGCTAAACGTGGGACCTGGAGATTTTAACAAGCTTTCTTAGGCTTCGCAGGCAGGCGTCTTAACCACTAAGCCATCTCTCCAGCCCAAGAGTCAACATCTATTGATGTCATCAGCTGACACCAACTGAACATGTTATAAGTCCTGAATGACTGGTGCCAAGGAACTGGGCTGAGACTTAAGAGACTCAACAAAACCAGACGACTCCAGACTATGCTGCCCAGGTGTTTGTAATGACTGGAGAGCTAGAGGAGCAAGATTGCACAAAGGCCAAAGAGATGGCTTAGTGATTAAGATGCTTGCCTACAAAGCCTAAGGCCCAGGTTGGATTCCCCATTACCCATGTAAGCCAGATGCACAAAGTGGTGCGTGTGTCTGGAGTTTTTCAGTGGCTAGAGGCCCTGACACGCCCATTCTCTATCTGCCTCCCTCTCTCTCTCTCAAGTAAATAAGTAAAATATTTTAAAAGACTTTAAAATTTCCTTCCATTGCTGCATCCTCAGAGTGCCCTACAGAAGTAGCCAGTAACAGTTTTTATCTATACATTTAGAAAACTCATTTTAAAAATCCTGTAAATTAAATTCAATCTGTGGGTCCCTCAGAGCTGGCTGCAAGGTGTTGGGGCTGGACCTGGGCATGCTTTTATTCTTTCATTTGGGCCACTCCCAAGATCTATGTTTCACTTTCTTCTCTGTGTTGGGGACAATCAAGTGACTTGGGCATTGATGACCCCTGTGTGGGACAAGACTGATGACGCCATGACAGTCTGCAGGTGTTCCAGAGGCCACACAGACTCAGGCCCCCACTGTCTGTGGGTCAAGGGAGCTTTCATTCCCATGACCTCATCAGCAAGGGCCTTCCACAAGAGGAAGTGAGCGCTGGGAAGCCAGACGGAGGCCATGACATGAGGCTGTAAGAATGAAGAATAGATTTCTGCCAGGCGAGAAGGCATGTGGGAGGCACCCCAGCCTCTGCCCTCTGCTCTTTCCTGTGGCCATTTATTCAGCTCTTGCACTGGCTGCGTGGACTCTGCCCACAAAGGCCCTGCTTCTGAAAATGGGGGATGCTAGTCCTGTGGGGCACCCAGGCCACGGGCCCTAGGTCTAGTACTGCATGAGCTGTGGGGTCCTTTGCTATGTTTTTCTGTCCTCTAGGGGAACTGCTGACAAATGGGATCCCAAAAACACGCCAGGGACTCTCCTGGAGACCCAGTGTTCTGGGTCCTCGCCTCTGGGCCAGGCTACGTCATTACCTTGGGCTAGTGTTCCAGAAGGCCACGCCAGCACCAGAACCGATTGGATCTGGGAGCCTCTGACAAAGTCCATTACATCATCAGGACAGACTACTGTTTGGGAAAATAACTGCTTTCACACGGCAACAACTCCCATCCTCAACTTGACAGCTGGGATGCCTCCCTGTAATGGGGAATAAAGTCACTTGACCCTCAGGATCACACTCCCTAGATGAAGACCCCTCAGCCCTGCCTGGGCCCAGGCTGCCAAAGGTGACAGAGCCAGAGTTTCACTTTCCTGGGCAGACCTGAGCCACAACTACAGTCCCCTGGGGGAGCCTGGCAAGTGAGAGAGACCCACTTCCAGAGGGAAAAGACGGGCCCTGTTTCCACTCAAAACCTGATGGAGAGAACTCACAGTCCACATCAACTGGAGTGGGAAGACTCCACTGGGATCTGTGAAGTGACTGTGCCAGGCAGCAAGATGGGCCTGTCACCTGCCTTGTGCCCGGCTCTGCTTGTGGACCGGGTGTCCCACGGGGCCTGGAAAAGCCAAATGAGGGGTCAGTGTGGACATGCTTTTCCAAAGGCAACACAAGGCTGTGTCTAAAGCTGCCCCGGGCAAGTGCCTCTGGGTACCAGCCCACTGCAGGTTTCAATGTGGATACCCTAACCTGCTTCTGGGGCCCACAGTCTCCCAGAGTAAGGGAAACAGCAGACTCTCACACCCAGGCGGGCCATGGCTGAGTTCCACACGCCAGCCTCCTCAGGACACATCCCAATGCACCAAAACAAACCGAGCCAGGTTCTGTTCTCTGAGGGCTGAGCTGCCACATCATCCCTCAGCTGCCTGGACCTGGGAACGACTGTCCTCCATGGGACAAATCTGATGAGCACTTCCAGATAAGTTCAGTTTGTTGAATGTGTGTCCAAAAGATGGTATTTCTCCAATCTGTTTTCAGAGAGCTACAATTCATTAATTAATTATTGAATTATTTATTAAGTCTAGATCTAATGTAGCCTAGGCTGGCCTTGAACTCACTATGTAGCTTAAGATAACCTTGAACTTCTGATCTTCCTGCTTCTAACTCCTGACGGTCAACAGTTATAGGCATGTACCATCACACCATTATATGTGGTACTGGAGAGTGAAGCCAGGGCTTCATGCGTGCCAGACCAGCATTCTACCAACCAAGCCACATCAACGGCACTATTTATTTAGAAACAGGGTCTCTCACTGAAGCCCAGGGTGGCCTCAAAATTACAGTCCTGGGCTGGAGAGATGGCTTAGCAATTAAGGCGCATGCCTGCTAAAGCCTAAGGACTCAGGTTCGATTCTCCAGGTCCCACGTAAGCCAGATGCATATGGTGGCACATGTGTCTGGGGTTCGTCTGCATTGGCTAGAAGCCACTGGTGTGCCCATTCTCTCTCTGACTCTAATAAATAAATGAGAATAAAACCTTTAACTACAGTAGTCCTTCTATTTCAGCCTCCTGAGTGCTGGGATTTCAGATATGCGTCACCAAGGACGCTGACAGTTCAAATTCTTATAGGCCATAGCACTTTTCATTCCCATGGTAATCGTTTTCTTTTTAAAATCAGGTGTCAGCCTTTAAAGACAGAACTGCTTTACAGTTCCAACTTGCTGGGAAAGGACATGTTTATAAAGTAAGTGTGTTATGGAGGGACCACTGGGGAGAGTAGCTCTCAGGATGGCAGAGACCACCGGGGAAGAGGAGCTCTCAGGATGGCAGGGTATTTTTCTTTGAGCCCCCCTCAAAGCACCCGCCAGCAGCCCCATGGCCTCCAGGAAAAGGGGTAGAATCCGGGAGCGAGTCACAGCCGACACCACACTCCTAAGGCCTGAGAAGGCACCTTCCGCTGTACCTGTCCCCCTGCCGCTTCAGTCAGGCAGAGGAAGAGTCCGAGTCCAAGGGCTCATCTTGGCCCCTTCGCCAAGGTGGAATTGGCACCACCGGCCCGCACCTGGGAGTGAAGGAAGCCAGCCAGCCCAAGCCCAGCTGGGACTCCTCCTGCTCCGACACTGGGCACTGTGTGCCCACCTGGAGTAGCTGGCACAGGAGCCAGGTCGAGTGAGGCAGGTGTTCTTATCTGAGCCAAACAGGATGTGCAGACAGCAGCCTAGTGTAGGGTGGGCTGCCTCTTTGGGGAGGGACCCCCAGAGTGCACCTTCTCCTAGGCCAGACTGGCTGCACCAATCCTGGCTGGGTGTCCTGGACTGCCTCTGACGGATGGTGGACTGCCAGCGCGTGGTAAGTGTCTGCCCTCACAGCCCAGGCCTCATCCGTGCTGGGCAGCCACTGGTGTTGATTCACTCCAGGGCGAAGGGAAGCACAGAACATCGCACCGGGGTTCAGAACATCCCAATTTGGGGAAGGAGATGGCTCTCTGGAAAGAAATGGTCTTAGGGGCTGGAGACATGGCTTAGCGGTTAAGTGCTTGCCTATGAAGCCTAAGGACCGGGGTTTGAGGCTCAATTCCCCAGGACCCACGTAAGCCAGATGCACAAGGTGGCGCATGCTTCTGGAGTTCGTTTGCAGTGGCTGGAGGCCCTGGCATGCCCATTCCCTCCCTCCCTCCCTCCCTTCCTCTCTTCCTCTCTCTCTGCTTCTTTCTCTGTCTGTCGCTCTCAAATAAATAAATAAATAAATACAAATAAAAAATTTAAAAAAGAAAGAAAGAAAGAAAGAAAGGGTCCTGGAGAGGGGCCATCAGGGCCTCTCTGCTGCTCGACCTCATAGCCAAGGCCTGGGCTAGGAGGACCGGAGGGCGACTGGCTGCAGAGGTGTGCGGGACAGTAGCGGAGAGTGGGGATGCGTTCCTGCGGCGGAAGGAGCGCGGGGTGTGTGTGGGGGGACCGAGAGGACGCGCGGGTCTGCGCTGGCGGCGGGCGGCGCGAGGGGGCGCTGGCGCGCGGCGGGGGATTCGAGCGCGTATAAGGCGCAGCCCGAGCCCCGCGCGCCGCGCCCCGAGCCGCCCGAGCCGCCGGAGCCGCTGCCCGCATGGCGCCCGCCCGCCGCCCCGCCGCCGCCGCGCGCCTGCTCCTCTTCTGCGCGGGCCTGCTGGCCGCAGCCGCGGGCCTCGGCGCCCCGGAGCCCGCAGGGAGCAGCGAGCCGCCCGCCGAGAGCCCGCCGGTAAGACGCGGCCCGAGGGGGCGCGGGCAGGGAGCCGGGCCGCCGGGTGTCCTGTGTGTGGACGCCCAGCTCGGGACTGCAGTGGGACACCGGGTCGTGCACACGTGCTCTCTGCCTTGACTTTGACTTTCCGGGGAGTTCTCCGGCTTAAAGCAAAACTGCTAGGACAGTCCTAGAAGGTGGGAAAGAAAGCGAAAGTGGATGGGTCGTGCAAGGATGTATGTGCACGTGCAAATTGCTGAGCCCTGGGACGTGGGGAAGGGGTTCAGGACCCGGAGGGACCTGGCTCCTGTTTTTGTCAGGTGACTGCTGGCTGGGCCTTGCCCCTCCCTTCCCAGGGTCTCCACCCGAAATGAAATGCTGGGGTGGGGACGCTGGTCTTTGAGGTGTGATCACTGGCCTGGGGAGGGAGGATTGGCCACCCCTTGGAGGAGACATCTGGGTAGGTGAGGGCGCAGGGTAGGGTCTGTGGGTCTCCTTGTTCTGAAGACACCGTGAGCCAGGCACAGGGAAGTCCCAGGCCAGAGCCCCTCTGTCCTCAGCACT
Source organism: Orientallactaga sibirica (assembly GCA_036365145.1). Lineage (NCBI taxonomy): Eukaryota > Metazoa > Chordata > Mammalia > Rodentia > Dipodidae > Orientallactaga > Orientallactaga sibirica. The sequence goes on along the minus strand of JAEOAD010000044.1, from coordinate 17,360,352 downwards.
CACTTGGAACCACAGAGGCACAGAAGATGCCAGAAGAGAATATTGCTGTCCTGGCTGCCCCTCTGCAAAGCTTCCCAGAGTCCTTCCCCAACCCATCCCTGCCTGCCTGGCTGCTTTCGTTGGACTGAGGCCAGCCAGATTCCCCAGCAATCAACCAAATCCTCCACGCGGTCAGGACATGGTCACCAGGAAGCAGAGGGTGGGCTGGGGTTCCCCCTTTCACCCTCTTTGAAGAGCCAAGGTGTCACTGGAGGCCCCCTGGTGGCTGGAATCCTGGGGCCCTAGACAGATAAGGCTTCATGCATTTTGGTACTCTCCCCAAGGGTCTGAATCCATTCAACAGGCAGCTGGTCCAGCTAGGAGGGCCGGCACCCCTGTCCTGACCTCCTGAGAATGCACCATGCATTTCCCACCAGGGGTGCCATGGGCTTGAGACTTGGAATCACCAGACACTGTGCCTGTGTCTACAGCACCCTACAAAAGGCACAGAGCCTCATCCTCCTAGCACAGCAGCCTGGCCTGCATCTCCATGGGCTCCCAGAGGAAGGTCATGGGTCCTGCAGAGCTAGAACCTGCAACGTTAAGGCTTGGTGGCCAGTGGGACTACAAGGTCTGGCCAGTTATAAGATCTTGGGTCCTTCGAGGCATCAGCTGCTGGGGTTTGTGCCTATGACCTTGTCCATGGCCTTTTGACCATTGCTGGGAGCTCATACCATCTGAGGCCCACTGATCCCCATGCCAAAGGCCTCTTACAGGAAACAGGCTCCTCAAAGCTGGCAGATTCAGGATGTGCAGAAGTGGGTCTTGAGTCAGGACATCTCAGTGCCCCCCCCCCGCCATGGCCCTGAGGCTGAGGTCTTCTTGCTCACACTTGGTGGCGGGAAGGGACAGGAGGGCCTGCTGGCAGCTGGGGTGCCCCATGATAGATCACTTCCTGCTGGCAGCTTGGGTGCCAGTGCTCTGGTCCTCCAGAGACTGTCAGGGTGGTGTGATTATCCCCCTGTATCCCGAGGAAGGACAGGAAGAGCAGGTAGCCCAGCCTTGTGGGGCTCCCACCTGCTGCAGAGCCTCTCCCTGTCCCATCTTCCTCAAGAGCTCAGAGTCCAAGCTGTGGTGTGACCTTTCTCCAGGCATGGTGCTCCATGGGCGGGGGTGGGGTGCTGCCTCTGACAGCACAGGTAACAGGCTAGGCCTGGAAAGAGGCCTTCCCCAAAGCTCCTGAGCAGTGCCATGGGTGAACCAGCATGTGGCGGCTGTGTTGCAGGTGCCCAGCACTGAGCGTGCCCGCAGCATTGACCCCCGAGATGCCTGGATGCTCTTCGTCAGGCACAGTGACAAGGGTGTCAACAGCAAGAGGAGGAGCAGGACCAAGACCAGGAGGCTGAAGGTGAGTGGCCACCACCCTCCACCATCTCCAGCAGGGCACTGGCAGAGGGAACACCGCCGCAGGCCAGGACCCAGTGCCTGAGCCTCCACTTAGGGCTTAGTACCAGCCATTCACCTTTTACCTCTGGGAAGTCAAGTCCCCCTTTCCCTCCCCTGACCATGGACAGAGAGGGAAGCTTTCCCAGTCCATGCTGGGGGTGGGTGGCTCCAGGCAAGCTGGAGTGATGCAAGGGGGTCCTGGAAGCTGTGGATTCCTGCTCCCAGCTTGGGCCTGGCTTGAGTGGGGAGTGGCACTTGTTTCTGATGGCTGACCCCTACTTTGGGCTCTAGATCAGGGCTGTACTGTCCACTACTGGGTTTTGGGCTTCTCTGTCCAAACTTTATCTGCCTGGTCTCTAACCCAATGATGGAATACCAGCCCTGAGCCCAGGAAGTGGGTGGGCTTGCTGGGCGGCACTGTGACCTTGCTCACTACTGGGCCCACTGAGCTGTCTGGTCTTGCCCATGCTTCTCCATGCGGGGACTTACATCCCTTCTGTGTCGGGTATTGTTCCAACTTAGCATGGGGCTCCTTCAGGGTCCCAGCACCCAGTGCTGGACCAGGGGCACAGGAGACTTGCTTAGGTTTGTGGACTTGGCTTTATGCCAGATAGATAGGAACATGCCGAGCTGGAAAACCCTCTCTGTAGGAATAGCAGCCGCAGGGGCCTTCTGCTCCCCCCACAGAGCACACCCTGTCTGAGTGAGCCAGCCCCACACCTGCACAGAGTGGTCCTTACAATTTCCCAGTTCTCAGTGACTGCTTGGTGATACTCAAAGGAGTTCAGAGCCCAAGGGACCTCCAGGATTGGAGTCCAGGATCACTGGGCGCCCTCCTGCTTGCCCTCAGTGACAGTACTTGGCAAGGAGCTAGCTCCCCGCGCTTCCTAGCTGCCTCCTCAGAGGTCCTCAAAGCCAAGCTTCCCTTTCAGCTTGGTCTGCCAGGGCCTCCAGGACCGCCCGGTCCCCAAGGCCCCCCAGGCCCACTCATCCAGCCTGAGGCTCTGCTGAAGGAGTTCCAGCTAATGCTGAAAGGTAAGGGTGCCCCCTTGGTGGGCACATGCTCCAGTGTGGGCAAGGGTCCAGACCGTGGCACCCAGCGAGCATCTGTGGAGGCACTCTCTAGCTGGTTGGTGGAACAGGGCTGGGGTGGGAGAAAGCCTGTGGGTGGAAGGTGAGCTGCCATTCCTCAGCACGACTCTGCCCCGCCCACCCCCGCTAAGGAGTTCTGCCCTATGGCCTGCGGAGTCTGGGATGCCTACTGAACACAGTCGAGGCTCTTTCCCCTCCCATCCCCCAGTCTGTTCCTTTAAAAACGTTCCCAAACTACAGGTGTGTCAGAGAGGTGAGTGTGGAAGGCAGGAGTTGCGTGTGCACAGGTAGACAGGCGGGATCCCCAGGGGTGTCCCCGTGGACCCTCGGCCCCCACCCCGGGCGGACGGGCCGCGGGGTCAGCGGTCCACCGATCGCTCTGTGCCAGGCGCCGTGCGGCAGCGGCAGCGCGCGGAGCCCGAGCCCTGCACGCGCGGCCCGGCGAGCGCCGCGGACGACGACGAGGACGCGGGCGCTGTGCTGGCGCTGCTGGCCGCGCCCCTCGCCCCGGGCCCGCGCGTGGAGGCCGCTTTCCTCGGCCGCCTGCGGCAGGACGCGCGCGTGGAGCGGCGCGCGCTGCGCGAGCTCGGGCCCTACGACCCGGTGAGGGCCGCGGGCGGGCGGGGGCCGGGGTGGCCGTCCCTGCACCGCGGACGCCCGGTGACCGTCCCTGCGTCCCGCAGCCCGACGCCGAGGGCGCCTTCCGCCGTGGGCCGGGCCTGAACCTGACCAGCGGCCAGTACACGGCGCCCGTGGCCGGCTTCTACGCGCTCGCCGCCACGCTGCACGTGGGTGAGGCCCGGGGCGAGGGGGAGCCCCGCCCGGCCCCGCGCGCCCCTCCGCCCGCGTGACCGCCGCCCGCCTCCCCGCAGCGCTCGCGGAGCCACCGAAGCGCGGGACGCCTCGACCCCGGGACCGCCTGCGCCTGCTCATCTGCCTCCAGTCCCGCTGCCAGCACAACGCGTGAGTGGGGCCTGCCGCACGCGCGCGGGCACCCGGGCCGTGCCCCTCCCCGCCGCCACGGGGCCTGGGAGACCCCCATACCGTCCTGCCCTAGGTCCTAAGGGCTACCTCCAGCTTCCTTCCTACCTCCTTCCTGTCCCCGCATTCAGGGTGCCACCTACAGAGAGGCCTCACTGGCGAGCACCAGAAGCCCCCTTGTCAGCAATCTCCCACCCTCACCTGTGAACTTTTTTCCCCTAATGACTTCCATTGCTCACCACACGCACACGCACGCCTTTTTCCCCTAATGACTTCCATTGCTCACCACGCACACGCGCACGCACGCCTTTTTCCCCTGATGACTTCCATTGCTCACTGGTTGCACCCGTACACCCTTGTACGCTACACATACACACACCACCCACCTACCTGCCCCACACACAGACTGTTGAAATCCCGTCTGCCTGGCACCTGGAATAGGGAGGGGCTGGTGCTCCACATATTTGGAGGAGGTGTGTATGATTGGGAGAACTCATAATTAAGATAGCCTGGCTTTGAATGGCCTGGATTTGTTGGCTTTCTGTGTTAGCCGCTGCCACACGCTCATCTCCATCTGCACCTGTTCCCCACCAGAGCCAGGCCTCCCTCCACTGACCCTTGCATGGTTCTGGTCTGACCTATCCTGGCACTGGAGGTAGCCCTTTCCTGAACTTCCTGAGGACACAGTTCAAACATCACGTGCACTGGAAGATGGGCCAGGACTGGGCATTGTGTTGGGCACAGTGTCAGTGAGCCAATGACTGTGCAGTGAGTGCAGCTGGCGAGGCCTGGAGGTAGGCTGATCCTCTTTCTCTTGGCCGCAGTTCCCTGGAGACAGTCACGGGGCTGGAGAACAGTGGTGAGCTTTTCACCGTCTCAGTAAATGGCATCCTCTACCTGCAGGTGGGTAGGGCAGTGAGGCAGAGCTAGAGGGATGCTGGCAGGTGCTCAGGGCCCTCAGACAGTGCTGGTGGTGCCCCCTGGCAGAGGCAGGCTTCAGTTCCCATTCTCCTCCCAATGCCTGCTCTTCCCCTAGGAGGCCCAGCTTGCAGACTTCCTAAGCATCCTGTACTTGGTTGGGCACTCCCAGCTACACAGGCCTTTCATGTGAAGCTGGGTACAGAACTTGGTGACATCTGGGTCACTGCAGCTGGGAAGCCCGTCATAATTTTCCCACATGAAACCCAAGTGATGGTTTTTGGCTGCAATGGGGATTTGGGTAGTGACAGGGATATTGGTGTAAAGGGGGTGTTCCTGGAAAGTGAAGTGCAGGTGTGTGAAATAAGTGGGTGCTGGCATTGCCCCAACTTCTGCAGCTCCAAGCTAAGTGCATGGTTCAAAGTGCCAGCTGTGGTACTAGACGCGTGAAGTCTTGTGAACTCACAGGGTGCACGCTCCACCTAGATCCTCAGATGCAGGATGCCTAGGTGGATGCCCAGCCCTACATTCTGGGTTTGCAGGGAACGTGACACTCCTGGCTCATGAACTACACTGGGCAGTCAGGCCACAGCACCACTATCGGGACGGCTCTGCAGGGCTCCGGGCAGATCTGTGAGACAAGCCCTTGCAGCAGGGAAAGCTACTGGCCTCTTGAACCACACGCTGGCCCTGAGTGTGATTTGCTTCCCCACTAAACTGTGGGACACTGGGGAGAAAGCACTGAAATAAATGCCAAAATGCTGGGTTTCAGTACAGGCCGTTGAGCACTCTCTCTCTAGGACTAGTCTGGTCCCTTCTCCCATGTGGGACAGAGTGGGTCAAAGTATGGATGCTGACCCCTGGGGTGCACTGCAGGCTATGGGGGCCTCTGCTACAAGGCCAGCCTGATGCCTGACACTCTTCCCCTGCAGACAGGGCAGTACACTTCTGTCTTCTTGGACAACGCCAGCGGCTCCTCCCTCACCGTGCGCAAAGGTTCCAGCTTCAGTGCTGTGCTCCTGGGAGTGTGAGCAGTGACTGCAGGCTCTTAGCCTCACAGGCAAATGGAGTTGGGGGTCAGCGTCTACAGTGTTGAGTGACAGTGGCCCTGTACAGAAGGAAACCCACCTGGAACTGTGCCCACACTGGTGACTGTGATGCCTGTCAGAGCAGCCAGCACTCATAGAGGTGATGAAAGGAGGCTGTCCCAGAAGCAGGAGGACACTTCAGGATGTCATGAGCCCTGCACAGTTGTCTGGAGCCATCCAGCAAGCCTGGAAACCCTGCTGTGTCCCCAGCTGCAGAGCTGCCTCCTTTATGGCCCCAACACAGCCTCTAATTCCTTCCTGTGGCCCAGCCTTTCCCAACATCCTTAGCTTTCTCATGTACTGTGGGGAAGTCTGGGCCAAGGGAAAGCGGCTGCATGTCCTTAGTGCTCAGAGGGGAGCCTGGGCCATCTGGGTCTTTGGTCCTGCACACCCCACTGCCTCTTGCTGTGCTGCAACTTCAGGGACCTGAGGGTGCTGGACAGGAACTTCACTGGGGGGGGGGGTGGCTAGTGAACTCAGGCCTGGCTTCCAGCAGCTATTTCCATACCAGTGTAGGTAAAATGAACCACACGTCCTCTAGTAAGTGGGAACTACCCTCCCCACCATCTCTTTCAGACAAGGCTGACCTTACCCTCCAGAAGTATCAGGCATGAGACCCCTTCCACATCCTCTGAGGCAAAAGCTGGAGATGCAGGGCTGCTGGCCTGCAGCTGGCTTCAATGCAGCTCCCACTTGCTAACAGAGCAACAAGGACAAGGCCCTTCAAGACCCCACTGCCTACAGAGACAGCCTCGGGCTTCAGGGGACCTGGTACCTGAGAACCTCCAGGCATCAACCTGGCCTGGTGGGAGTGTCCAAGGCTAGGAAAGAAGGGGACAATGCCCACAATCACTTCAACCGCACAGCTGGCCTTCAGATGACATGGCCATAGCCAGGCTGAATGATGCTAGCTTCCTTGTGCAGTCTACAACCAAACTTCTCCCTGGGCGAGGCACCCAGGCAGTGGCAGGTACGCCCAGGGCCCGATTCTCAGTAGGGCTGGTACCCACCCTACCAGGAAGCAACAGGCTGGCCTGAGTCCCAACTCCCGGGCACTGTGATAAGGGTGTGGAGTGCCCACACCCTTCTCTGGATTTCATGTTGTACCTAGTGGGCAAAGACATTTTAGAGAAGTTATCTTTTACCCTTGAAGAGGCTGCATACACACATCTCATCTTTTCAACACAAGTGTGTTCGCAGCAATTTACTCAAGTATTTATTTGCATAGTACTGCTGGATAGGATGTATTTATGTAACTGACTTTGAGGTGGTCTTTTCACAGAGGGGTAAAACAAAGGCAGACCTGAGATTTTTTTTTTTTTAAGACCAGGCTCAGCAAGAGCAGTGAGGGGCGAACTCTGGAAGGTGAGGCAGAGGTGCCTCTGATCTTGGTGCCCCTTAGAGGTGGCAGGGTCTGGAGACCATAGTGCCCAGCCCATCTCAGAAGGGCTAAGTGGGCATTAGGAACATGAGCCTTTGGTGCAATGAATGACTCCTTGCTTTGCCAAATAAATTGTCATGCTTCCAGAATGGGGTGCTGTCTTCTCTGGTGCCAGGCTGTTCCTATTCTCAGTTCCCAAGCAGGACTAGACACCTCGTTATTTATTTATTTATTATTTATTGAGGCAGGGTCTCACATACCCCTGGTTGGCCTCCAGCTTGCTAAGTAGCTGAGGATAACACTGAACCTCTGATCCTGCTTCCACCTGGTGATGGTGTGCTCCACCACACCTAGTTTGCGCAGTGCTGGGAATCAACCCCAAGGCCTTGTGCATGCTAGGCGCTATTCTGAACTCCAGCTCCAGCCTTCCTTTGACCTGTGAGGCAGAGTCTCACCGCCCAAACTATCCTCCTGAGGGGTGTAGGTGTGCACCCCATGCCTCTTCAGTTTTGACTTATGGCTTCTCCACAAGAGAGCTTCAGGAGTCATCCAAGGTTTACACAAAACGTTCAGAGGTCTTTGTGGCCCCCATAGCAAATTCCCCAACTGGACTGACTGTTGGTGTGGCTGAGCTGGTAGGCAGGGAATGCTACAAAGCAGGTCCTCGAGAAGCTCCTATTGTCCTGGGCCAAATATTTACACAACAGGATCCAAGAGCTGCTTTACTAAAATAGCTATAGCAATGAGGTTTCATAGCCATTACCAAGTGTTCCGCTAGACATCTCATACAGAAGGTTCCCCTCCAAAGTGTTATTTCCACCTAGGCCAGCAGAGCCCACCACTCACACTGTGTTGAGATATATGACAGTGGATTTCAGAGACCACAGTGGTTCCAGACTCAAGACCTGTGAAACCCAGTGTCCTCCCAAATTCTTCCTAAAGAGCCACACTGACCTTAAAATATATAATTAAAATTGTGGCTACTACTGGTCTTAAAATATCCAGAAGAATATATAACCAAAGAATAAAATAATTTGTAATAAACAAAGATTAGTGGCAAACTCATTTTAACTGATTAAAATAGATTAAAAGGCCCTTGGCCTTTCCCAAGTAACTACATGAAATTGTGTATTTTTTTCTTCAGTATTTCTACTAATGTCTTATTTGCTTTAAATTAGATTCAAGTCATGTCAGACACCACTTTTGGTGAACAATTTTGAAAATTATAGTCCTAGATCTTTATGACAAAAATGGGTTTTAGCTATTGTATCTTAACAGTAACATATATCTTGGTAGTGCCCCTACTAATCTTCAGACTTTGTAATTTCATCTCTCCTTTATAGTTAGTCTACCCTCAGATGGTCCTGTAAGTCAGCAAGAGTAGAGATCCTAAACTCTCTAACTCCCCCCCCCCATGAAGAAGCTACATTGAATCAACAACTGCCTGATTAATGACTATAGGGTCTGGATTTTATTATTTATTTACTTATTTATTAGAGACACAGAGAGGGAGAATGGGCGTGCCAGGGCCTCTAGCCACTGCAAACAAACTCCAGATGCATGCCCCTCCTTGTGCATCTGGCTTACATGGGACCTAGAGAATCAAACCGGGGCTTCGCAGGCATGTGCCTTAACCACTAAGCCATCTCTATAGCCTGACTGTAGGGTCTTTTGAAAGGGAATGCTGTAGGTAGACAGACATTAAGTTTGGAGGTCACTGAAGGACAGACCTCACCTCCTGCTTTCCTGTTAACATTAGAAAGGGAAGAGCCACTTTCTCCTGACCAGAGGAGATGGAGCCCATCAATCACACCCCTGGTCAAGGGACTGGCCCTCACCTACAAACATGCTAAAGAGGTGAAGGAGTTAATGTACTTAAACCTGCAGAAAGAAGTCCTTCCCTCAGTGTTCACAGATCCTTGTGAACTTTTCTAAGTTCTAACTCCCCCACCCCCATTCTTTTCTTAGGATGCCAGCTGAAAGCCTAAGCATGCTTGCCTGACACTTTGGGGCTTTTCCATCTTCTCTCAATTTCTTTTTGCCTTACTCATGTCTGTGCCTTAATGCTTCATGGCCAGGAGACAATGTGACAGTATGAAACTGCAATACTTGAAGGTCCCAAGTCCTTCGGCAGGCTCGCCTCTTACTGGGGAATGAGAATGAGTCCATTCCAGGGCAAACAGCTAACCTCAGGATAAATTACTTCAAGAAAAATAAGTGAACTCAAAGACTAGGAAAAAAGAAAGAAACCTTTATTTACAACCATGGGAGTCCCACAGACGCACACAAGCTGTGTACACACAACACGAGCCCAGTTAAGATGACAGGCAGGCCCTCAGTGCCCTATCCGCACCACCATCACCGTGACGTTGTCTGCTGAGCCCCGCTGCACTGCCTTGTTGGCCAGCCTGTTGCATGCAGCTTCATAGCGGGCATCCACAGCGGACTTCCCTTCCCGGCTCTGGATCTTTTCATCCTACCAGAGAGGAAAGGGGCCTGAGTGGACACTGACCTCTCACCTTATCCAAGCAATACAGCTAGTGCGAGAACCTGCTAAGTCCACGATAAAGGCTGGCAGAACAGAGTGACTAGTAAGCCCTCTGGGCAGTTCATGTTGAGAGAGAGTTCACGGGCTGCACCTGATGCAGGAAACAGGCCTCAGGAAGTGAAAGTAGTTGAGACAAGCAACGCCTGTCAGGAGACGGGTTTTGGGAAGTGAAGAGCAAACTGGGGTAAGTAGCACTTCTCAGATTTCTTACCTCCAGGCAGGATAGGATGAAGTTCACAGCTTCCTCTGGGGTGAAGACTTTGAAGAGCCCATCACAGGCCAGCAATATAAACCTACAATACCAGGAAGAAAGACAAACAGATTTTAGCAGTAAGCTTTTCAACAAAATGGCTGGCTGGGATATAGCTCAGTGGTACAATTGCCTAGCATAGGTAAGGAAGGTCCTGGGTTCAATTCCCAGTATCACAAAAGCAAACAAGGTCTATGCTCAGGCTCATCAGGGACAATCATGAGAGCAGCAGGTGTGATGGTTAACACACCTGGACTCTAGCACCACAGGCCCAAGGACAGACCACTGAGCATGAGTTCAGATCTAGTGAGGCACCCTTGGGCATGTCACACCTGAGGACCCAAGACCCCAGAGGGGACAGACACACTTTCTCTATCAGGGCCGTCTCTGATCTGAGATGACCCAAAGAAGCCTCTCCACTACTGAGTCCATAGGCAGCAGCTGTTTCCTCCTGGCAGTTTGTTTTTGGTTTTTCAAGGTAGGGTCTTGCTCTAGCCCAGGCTGACCTGGAATTCACTACGTCCTGTCAGGGTGGCCTCACCTCAACAGTGATCCTCCTACCTCTGCCTCCTGAGTGCTGGGATTAAAGGTGTGCACCACCATGCCCGGCTTCTCCTGGCAGTTTTAAGGTGGCTGCCTTCCTTTTCTCACTACCATGCTCACGTGTCGTTCCCTCCTATGACAGGGCATCCACTCAGACCCAGGATAATCAACCACACAGACAAGTGTTCATAATGCAGAAAAGGCAGCCATGAAAGCAAAGCAAGGTGTGCTGAGCAGACAGGATGATTAGAAAACCTGTCCCTGGTGACTAGGGTGGACAACAAAGCACATGAAGGCTAAGGTGGAGAGAGAGGAGAGGAGTTGGAGATAAAGCCAAGAGAGGCAGGTTACTGATGCCAGGTGTGGGCTCTTCCTCTGAAGGCCTACAGAGGACTGGGAGCTGTGTCTGGAAGGCTGCAGGCCCACAGTGTGGCCACCCATTCTCTCCACTCGCCCTTCAACTCAGTCCTTTGAGTCCTGTTTTCCTGGGCTTCTCCACCCCTTCCCTTCCTGGCTCTGTAACCCAATCTTGAGCCATTACTTGTTGAGGGCTGCTCTGGGTGAGGCATATCCTTGCCTTTAAGTACCTAGGAAAGGAGGCATCCAAACAGCAATCTCTTTCTCATCTATCTCGGCTCTGCTTCACTGAAAACCTTCCATGATTCTCTACCACTTATGAACTAACATACAAACTCCTCAGGAGCAACTAGGACCTTACAGTCTGTCCCAGAAACATCTTACCGTGACTGTTCCACCCCTCTCCTCTCCCACCCTCCAGGTTCCTCGCTGTCATTATTGGTACCTACACTTTGCTGTGCCTCAAACTTCTAACTTGAATGTGGCGGTGTGGGGACATCCTCTCAGCCCAGGAAGCCCTGCTCCCTCCCTTCCCCAACAGGGATACTCCACTGCTACCACTGCTAAAGCTTCCCAGAGCACTTCACAATCTTGCAGCATACTGGATTACAACTACCCATGACCGCATATGGTCCCTGACTGTGGATTCCATGAAACCAGAGGTCATAATCTATGTCTGTGCACCCCAGAGCCCAAGACTCCTACCACCCACTGTCCCAGCAAAATATGAATGCAAACTGGAAAGTCAGAAGAAAAGCAAATCCATGGACGTGCACACCCATGCCTCTGGCAACCAGGTGATTTTACCTGTCATTGTGGGTCAGCTGGCAGCGTCTGATATCAGGCACAGATGTGACCCCACAACGCTTGTACTGCCCATCCCCAATGGAGCGGGACACCTCCAGCACGCCCAAGACACGCCCATCTCTAAAATGAGGGAAAACAGTGTCAGAGCCTGACCCTGAGAGCAGAAAGTCTAGTCCAGACTGTAAGATCTACATTAGTTGCTCTTTCTTAATTTCTAATAATAGGCAGATCCATATCTAGACAATTCACATTTTGCTGCCTTGGGACCGGGACTCAGAGCCTCACACTGGAACGAACAGCTCCCTCTGTGGCAGTTGTATTGCATTTCCCAGCCTCACCACAGTGCCACTCCCCAAGCCCTGTTGAACTGAGCCAGGATGGGCACCTGAGCATACAGCCAGCATTAAGATGGCTGGGAGAAGGATGGCTTGTATTACAGTCTCACTAGGCTAAGGATACCTGCAGTGACTAATCCTTGATCCTGAATCACTTCCTTTACATCAGGTGTGATTTAATGTTAATGTAAACTTAACATTACCCTCTGAGCCATGCTGCATTTTGTGAGTGGTAGTAAAGAGATGGGAGATGTCCTGGAAATAGAAGATACACACACGGCAGACTCTATGACCAAAGAGAACCATGGTGAGCCCACTGCTCATAAGAACAATGCTGGCCTAGGCTCTACCACTTCCTTGCTGTGAACTCAAAGGTCTTTCATTGATAAGACCAGGCTACAGAATATACACTCAACAGTATGTGAGCATACTCAGCAAATACCAAAGCTGTACGTGGTGGATCAGTGTCACCATGAGGCTTCTAAATCACAAACAGACTCCCAGGACACAGAAGATGGACAGGTGTGGTACCAAGTCCAGCCCCTCAAATGATCCAGGGCTCACAGTTCAGCCACCGCTAATGAAGACTTCTGATTGCATAGTAAAAAGCTGAGCAACCTTCTGGGACACTAGTAAGCAGCAACTGGAACACAAGTGCGCACCCAGCCCAGGAACAACACTGAAGAGATGAGTGGCGCTGCTTGCTCAGCTTAGGAGTACCAGCACAGGCAGCGCAACATAAAAGAACTGTGAGAAGCTGCTCTCACAAGAAAGGCAAGAGCCACTGAGGCTGCCCCTGACCCTGTTTGTTGAGCAAAGTCCAGAGTGGGAATCTCACTTCTGGTGCTTGGAGAGAAGTAGAAAGCAACACTGGGCTGACTGAGGCTGAGAGAAGCTGCCTATGGAAACCTGCCATTTCATAGCTGGTTTTGCTCACACCAAGTACCGAAAACTCATTTGCTGCCCCTCCCCCTCAGAATTGCAATACTTAGGGGGAATAGGTTTTTCCAAAATTTTAAAATATATTTATTTGCAAGGAGAGAGAAAGGGGAGAATGGGCATGTGAGGGCCTAGCTCACCACAAACAAACTGTAGACACATGCACCACTTTGTGCATCTGGCTTTCCGTGGGTACTGGGGAATCAAACCCAGGCTTGAGGCTGTGAAATCTTTAACTGCTGAGCCATCTCTCCAGCCCCTAGTTTTTTAAACTCAACCTGCCACGCCTGTCTCCTCGTCCTCTGGTACTGCCACCTTCCTTTAGCATGAGGCTCTGCCCTTTCAAACACTGAGCTTTCAAGCTGTGCAGACTTCTGCTGTTCACCATAACCAAGCAGCAGGGAGCAGCTTCCAATGTGCACAGCCCTCAGATCTCTGCCCTACTCTGCAGTCACAGACAGAAACCCCCTAGTCCTTGTGCGTTTTAGGTTCATCTGCTTTACTCTGCAGTCACAGACAGAAACTCCCTACTCCTTGTGTGTTTTAGGCTCATCTGGCTGCTAAAGAAGGCAACAGGTTGCTCTGACCTCAGTACCCTACCCAAGGCTGCCATTTGTGCAGCTCAGGCTGGGAGACAGCTCTGTCCTGGGCCTGAAAAGCAGCAAACACTCATACACATTAAGCGTGATACTACCACAGAGAGCCCAGAGCTGCAGTCCTTAAGAACCACAAGACCAGTATTTGGCCCAGTTCCAGGCACATGGCACCAAAAGACAGAAATGTGAATGCTTCTCCCCATCTGTTTAGGTCCCTTCCTTGTAAAATTGGAAGAGAACTGTCTTTACCTTCTCAGAGGCACCCCTGCTGCCTGGACGGAGAAGGAATAGGTATAGATGTAGATTTACTTAGTTCTGTAAGAAATGCCAGAATAACCAGCAAACGAACAGAGATGAAAACAAGATTTATGTTTTTGGGGTTTTTTTTTGTTTGTTTGTTTTTTGTTTTTTTGTTTTTTGAGGTAGGGTCTCACTGTAGCCTAGGCTGACCTGGAATTCACTATGAAGTCTTCAGTGTGGCCTCGAACTCACAGTGATCCTACCTCTGCCTCCCAAGTGCTGGGATTAAACGTGTGTGCCACCATGCCCAGCTTTGGGGTTTTTTTTAGAGGTAGGGTCTCCTCTAGCCCAGATTGACCTGGAATTCACTGTGTAGTCTTAGCCTGGAACTCACAGTGATCCTCCTACTTCTGCCCCAAGTGCTGGGACTAAAGGCGTGTGACACCAACTTGTTAATCATGTAAAAGAGGCTTTCCATTTTTAATTGTAGTGAATACATAACAAAGTTAACCACATCAACCTTTTTAAGTGCACTTTGGTGGCATTATGTCCATTCACCACCCGCCTTCCCAATGTTCTCATCTTCCCAAAGGGAACCTCTGTAGCAATTAAGCACTAGCTCCTATCCCTCCTCCCACCAGAACCTGGATTCTCCCATCTTTAGTACTGCTGACTTCTCTAGGGACTTTAGATGAGATAGACTCATACAGTGTTTGTTCTACGTTGACTGGCTGATTTCACATAGCATAATGTCCTCAGGGTCATTCATGTGGCAACTGTGAGGACTTCCATGTTAAAGCTGGCACTATCATGTCTATGTGTATGTATTTTGCTTAACCATCTCTCACTGGGTGGACACACTTCTTCCCCTTGTGGCCACTGTGAGCAATGCTGCATGAACATGGTGTACAGCTATCTGCTGGAATCCCAGTTTTAATTCTTTTGACGACACTCAGATGTGGAATTACTGAATCATGTGATAATTCTATATTTAATTTTTGAGGAACCAGCAGTTCTCCACACTACAGTATAATTTTACATTCTCACTAGAAATGCACAAGGACTCCAAATTTTTCTATGCAACTTGTAACAAAGGACAAAAAATAATCTAAAATTGAAAACTGAAACTTAAGATCACAATAACCAAGGTGTTGACAAAGCAAATGAAAGCTGTCCCTTTGCACTGCTCTGCACTGTACAGAACAGTAATCTGTGAAGTTTATCCCGAGGATAACAAAACAGCAAGGAACATGTCAACTTCTGTAACAGGGGTAATCTTTATACCATGATGCTATTCTGACAAGGAAATACACTGGTATCATCAGGAACCAAGATTTTCAGCATAAAAAGCTATAAATATTCAATCAAAGAAAATTCTGCAGTATGAATTTGATCAAGAAACAGCTATCTAAGCTCATAATTTTAAAAGTGTGTTCCTGCCAGGCATGGTGGCACACGCCTTTAATCCCAGCACTCGGAAGGTAGAGGTAGGAGGATCACCGTGAGTTCAAGGCCACCCTGACACTACATAGTGAATTCCAGGTCTGGACTAGAGTGAAACCTTACCTCAAAAAACAAAACAAAACAAGTACTATGTTCCTTAGCTCTACCTGAGAATTAATGACACTCTGTTGAAAGGAGTACTCCCAGCCAGAACATGCAATTTGCCTTTTCAAGATTAGGACAAATGTGAAAAGGACATAGGAGCCAGCTGGAGGGAACTTCCACCAGCTGTACCTGAGGTACCAGAAGCAGCAGAAAGCACAAGTGACAGAATCAATCCCACAGTACACAGAGATCAGTCTCAATTTACAAACTGGTGACTAGAAAAGAATTAAGCCTTCCCCTATGTCCCCTATGGAAGGAACTACACATCACAGACATCTGCTAATACCATGTGTGGTAGTTTGAATATATGGCCCCCCAATATATTCAGTGTTTTATTAGTTTATAGTTTGCATCTGCAATCACCTTGCTAGAGGCAATGTCACTGGGGGCGGATCTTAAGGTGTGGTGGTGGGTTTGACATTCCATTGTAAAGATATGCAAAGTGTGCCTAATACGACTTCCTAAAATGTGCTATGGCTTTTGGCTGTAGCTTTGCTCTGTGTGCTGTGTGCCTGGTTGGCTTTTCGCTCTCTTGCCTGGTCCTGTGAAGAGCAGGCTGCTTCTTCTGCCATTATGGAACTTCCCCTGGATCTGTGAGCTTCAATAAATAATATCCCTTCCTCCATAACTGTGCCTGGTCTGGAAGTTCATCTCAGTGAATCTGAAGCTGTCTGCTACACCATGAGAGGACTCTTGGGATAATAAAATGGTAACCTGTACAAAGAACACTAAGATGCTAAAATTGTCAGGGGACAACAGTATTCACCAGGAACCACAATATACCTCTGCAAACCACCTGCTAATTATACAAGGAAACACGGTGCAGCACCAGAACTAAGTACTGGGGTTGTCTCCCTATGGACACTCTGGGCCTCATAAGGCACAGGATGGTCAACTACAGAGTGCTTCTGTAACTTTTCTTTTTCAGTGCTGGAAATCAAACCCAGGACACCTCGTGTATGATAGGCAAACACTCTACTAAGACACACCCCAAACCCACCATATAATTCTTTTGCAAAGCCAGGCATGGTAGCACATGCCTTTAATCCCAGCACTCAGGAGGCAGAGGCAGGAGGATTGCTGTGAGTTTGAGACACCCTGAGACTACATAGTAAATTCTAGGTCAGCCTGGACTAGAGTGAAACCCTACCTCGAAAAAGCCAAAAAAAAAAAAAAAAAAAAAAAAAGTTTTGCTAAACAATTTGAATTTAAAGACTAAATCAAGCCGGGCATGGTGGCGCACGCCTTTAATCCCAGCACTCAGGAGGCAGAGGTAGGAGGATCGCCGAGAGTTCGAGGCCACCCTGAGACTACACAGTATAGTTAATTCCAGGTCAGCCTGGACCAGAGTGAGACCCTACCTTGCAAAACCAAAAAATAAGAATAAAAATAAAGACTAAATCAGGGACTGGAGAGATGGGTCAGTGGTTAAGGCACTTGCCTGCAATGCATAACAACCCAGGTTCAATTCCCCAGTACTCATGTAAAGCCAGATGCACAAAGGGATGAAGTGGTACAAGCATGTGGACTTTAAATAAAACTTCAAAGGCAGAGGTAGGAAGATCACTGTGAATTCAAGGCTAGCCTGAGACTACATAATGAATTCCAGGTCAGCCTGGGCTAGAGCAAGACCCTACCTCGAAAAACTTTAAAAAAGGGGGGGGGGGTTGAGGGGGCTGGAGAGAGGGCTCAGCAGTTAAGGTGTTTGCCAGCAAAGCCTAATGATCTGGGTTCAATTCTCGGGTACCCACATAGAGCCACATGCACAAAGCAGCACATGAATCTGGAGTTTGCAACAGCTGGAGTCCCTGACATGTCCATTCATTCTCTCTGCTTGCAAATAAATAAATAAAAATATATTCTTTTAAATAGGGTTAGACTGAAGAGAGGGCTTAGCGGTTAAGGCACCTGCCTGCAAAACCAAATGATCAAGGTTTGATTCTCCAGGACCCACACAAGCCAGATGCACAAGGTGGCACATGCATCTGGAGTTCTTTTGCAGCGGCGGAAGGCCCTGGCGTGCCCGTTCTCTCTCTCAAATAAATAGAAATAGGGTTGGGGCTGAAGAGACAGCAGTTAAGGTGCATGCCTACAAAGCCTAAGGACCCAGGTTTGATTCTCTAGGACCCACATAAGCCAGATATACCAATTCTCTCTCTCAAATAAATAAAACATTTACAAAATTACCAGGCATGGTGGCGCATGCCTTTAATTCTAGCACTTGGGAGGCAGAGGTAGGAGGATTGCCCCAAGTTCAAGGCCACCCTGAGACTACACAGTGAATTCCAGGTCTGCTTGTGCTAGAGTGAGACTCTGCCTCAAAAAACCAAAAACAAAACAAAAAATTTAAAATATTATTTTAGGGCTGAAGAGATGGCTTAGTGGTTAAGGTGCTTGCCTGTGAAGCCTAATAACTCATTTTGAATGTCCAGGTCCCACGTAGACAGATGCACAGTGATGCAAACATGCAACGTCACATATGCGCCACAAGGGGGCACATATATCTGGAGTTCATCTGCAGTGGCTGAAGGCCCTGGTGCCCCGATTCTCTCTCAAAATAAAAAAAATATTTAAGAAAGGGTTAGGGAGATGGTTCAGTGGTTAAAGGCACTTGCTTGTAAAGCCTACTGAACTGGAATGGCACAGGTTTGATTCCTCACTACCCCTGTGAAACCAGATGAACAAAATAGTACATGTGTCTAGAGTTCATCTGCAGAATGGCATGCCATTCATTCTTATTCTCGCTCTGCTCACAAACAATTAAAAAACAACAACAACTCAAGTTCAGGGCTGGAGAGATGGCTCAGTAGGTACTTCCTGTACAAGCATGAGGGCCTGTGGTGACCTGAGGCTGAGTTCATTCTCTAGTTCCTACCTAAACAGCTGGGTGTGACCATTCATGCCTGTAATCCCAGTCCCACACAGGGGCAGACCTGCAAATCTTGGGAGCCCCAGCAAGCTCCCAAATTAATAAAAGGAAACTGGCTCAAAAACAAGACCAGGCAGAAGAATGATGGAGCAGTTCACCCCATGTTCCACTCTGGCCTCCGAAAGCGAGTGTATAGAGTGCCTTAAGTGGGAATGTGCGTGTTAGGTGGGAAAAAGGTCACTGCTGTCTTTTGGCGATGCACACTTGTCAACATCTTGTCCCCATCTTCACAGCTCACTTTCATACATATCAGTCTTACACACAGAGAAAGAAAGCAAACATGACAGAATGTTAACCACTGAATCTAGGGGTAAATATTGAAATCTGCTCTAAGTATTTTTTGGTTCTCTTATATGTGTACTAGCATGTCTGTGGAGTATTCACACGTAGGTTGCCCTTGTGGCGCCTCATATGCCTGCCTGTGTTGTTGGAGCAAAACATCCGGTCCTCTGCTGCGTTGTTCCTCCACCTAGTCTTGAGCCTGAGGCTCAATCTTTTACTCATTCTGGGGCTTGCGGGGGAATCTCTGCTTTCCCACAGGACTGAGGTAAAAGGTATGTATGGCCATAACCACTTAACTTCCAGTGCCAGGCCTTCATATGCTTGTGCAGAATGCACACTTAACCATTGGGCCATCTCGTTAGCCCTGTTTTTAAAGTATTTTTTCCAGTTATGTTTGAAAAGGATAATAAAAGCTGGAGGAAGGGGAAAGCCAGCCTTGGTCTCAGATGAGAAAGCAGGCTACAACAGGGTTCTACCACTCCCATCCCACTTCTCTAAAAGGAACAGTGTCTCTGCTAAGGCACCTCAGCATTGCTCTGAAATTAAGTGGGTGTTGGGAAACTGACAGTACAGTTGATCCTTCAGTCACAGGACTGTCAATGCCAAACTATTCTCCAGGAATTTAACCAAGCAGACTTTTATAGTTTCCAGGAAGGACAGAAGTGGTGCTGACAGTGCTTTGGGGGTCACATCTGCAGGCACTACATGCCATAGTAGTTACCAAAGTAGCAGTCACAGCACAAAGACCAACACAGCAGTGCTCAAGGTCTGAAACAGGCCTGACTCCACCCTGGCTCATCACACTGCAGAAGTCATGATCCAAGTCTCCACTCTCTACCATCTTGCTTGCTGCAGCTAAGGGTGCAACTTCTCTCCAGGGGTGTCCTCTGTACCTTGGGCTCAACTCCCTATGGTGATAACAAACAGGAAACTACCCTGGGAAGAAGGCCATTGTGTGCCTTTTTTTTTTTTTTTTTTTTTTTTTTTGGTTTTGCGAGGTAGGGTCTCACTCTGGTCCAGGCTGACCTGGAATTAACTATGTAGTCTCAGGGTGGCCTCGAACTCTCGGCGATCCTCCTACCTCTGCCTCCCGAGTGCTGGGATTAAAGGCGTGCGCCACCACGCCCGGCTGCCTTCTTTTTCTTAAAACTTTTATTTTTATATGTGCGCACACACCAGGGTCTTTTGCTACTGCAAATGGAATACCACAAGCCCGTGCCACTTTTTACATCAGGCTTTACGTGAGTAGTTGGGGAACTGAACCTGGGCCAGCACAGAGAAAATACTGAACATCAACTTGAGACAAGTTTTGGCTTTTTGCAAATTAAAGGAGGCATATTTCTTACATACATTTTGCTTCCACCTTGACATATACCGCTGTTAGGCTTGAGACAGTGTTCCAAAATGTTTAATCTTGTATACCTCTGAAGTTCTCAAAAGGGCTCGGGGCCTCCTTCCCTAGTGCTCCCATAGGTCCCTTGGATACCTGACATTTCCTCCAGCCTTCTGTATTCTCATGCGTTCTTCATACTGAGTTGGGTTATGCTCTTTGCTGAGGCTTAAGGCTGCATGTTTGTGACTCTCCTCATTATACCGACACAGGATGGCCTGGGGAGACAGAGATCGCAAATCATGAAAGCCGATGAGCCAGCATCTAAAGTCATCAGTCAATAGAGCTTCATACTCAGCTGCTTACTAACGCACAGAGTGCATCCAGCATCAAAGACACATCTAATAGTAAAGTCACTAAGACACAAGCACGGTGAGACACCTCTGGTTCTAGTGTCATCTCAGACACAAGCTTCACTTAATGACAACAGCCAATCATTTGCCTTATACCATCACATCAGTGACACCAAAGGGAGGAATCTGACTAGTGTCAGGGTCAAAGTCACAAGTATGAGGCAATGACAGGCATCTGCATACACATGGACACCACTGGGGTTACTGTGCCAGTTTCACAGGAGGACACAGGCCCAGAGGGTAGTAGTATGCCTAAAGTCAGATGCAAAATCAGGATTCAAATTGGGTCTGAGTCCAGAGGAAATTTTGGGGGGGGGGGAGCCATAAATAAACAAATGCACTAGAGCTAGTCCACCGGAGGGTCACAAGGACATAAGCTCCCAAATGAGGGACTGCGCCCTAGTGACAACCAGTTGGACAGCATCAGGGGTGGGGGTCTAAAGAGGCGGCTCAACTGGATGACAACTGAAGGAGCACAGAGGCTGAATGGAAAACAGCTGTGACAGTGAACATGAGGTCATTCCCCACTCACTGAGCTGAGAAACACCACTGCACTGGAGTTCTTGGGCCAGGTGGGCTTTATGATACATTCTTCGAACCACAGCTTTCCAGTGCCTCTGAAGCCACGGTGACATGGAGAGGCAGCGATTAATCTTTTCTTATTGAATGCCACCTTTGGTCACAGCCACGAACACCCAAGCACCCAGATTTCATTCTAAACCACCCTCAGAATCCACAGGCTTAGGTCTCCCAGAAAACAAGACAAGCAGCTCTGCTGCTCCTCCCTTCTCAGAGGTCACATTGGGGCAGAACCTTCAACAGCAATCCACCAGAAAGTCCAACTAGCCACAAGCACTTGAACCTTATCCAGCCAGGACTTGCTAAGATCTTCTTCGTAAGACATGTAGTGACAAAAGTGGGCGGCTCAGAACCACATACCCGACTATCTCCGAGGTTGGCAATATACAGGATGTTGTCCACAGCCAGGACGCATGTGGCAGTGGACCCGTCCTTCCAGGCAGGCTTCCTGGGGAAACACATCAGAAACGTAGTCACCACCACTAATGAGTGCCTAGAGACTAACTCCCAGAGCTGAGCAGAGTCTTTCGGGCCACAACAGGGAATGAGTGCTCCATACTCACTGCATGATTGAACATGGGCATGTCTCAAATATCAGGGTGTTAAAGGCTTGGCTCCCAACGTGGTCCAACTAAAGGTGTGCTTTTTAGGAGGTGGGCTCTATAGATGTCTTCAAAGGAGGTTGTAGGGCTGGAGAGATAGCTTAGTGATTAAGTCACTTGCCTGGGAAGCCTAAGGACCCAGGTCTGACTCTCCAGATCCCACATAAGCCAGACACACAAAGTAATGCATGCACACAAGGTGGCGCATGCATCTGGAGTTTGGCTGCTGTGGCTAAAGGTCCTGGAGTGCTAATTCTCTCACAGATAAAAATAAGTAAAAAATAAAATAAAATTTAAAAATGGTGGTTGCAGGACCTCACTGTAGGCATGCCTCTGAAAGGAACACTCTGTGACTCTAGCCTGTTTTCCTTAAGACATGAGCACTCATTCTCATGGTCACTCTGGCCAGTGGCTCAAACCAATGAAGCTTCCCTAAATTAGACTTGAAGTCCAGAACCATGAGCTAAAGCAAAGCCCATTTGACTTCATCAAATAGCCTGGGTCAGGCATTTCATTAGTGATATAGAGCTAACACACTTTCTTAGATTTTTTTTTTTTTTTTTTTTTTTTTGGTTTTCCGAGGTAGGGTCTCACTCTAGCTCAGGCTGACCTGTAATTCACTATGTAGTCTCAGGACAGTCTCAAACTCACAGCGATCCTCCTACCTCTGCCTCCCAAATGCTGGGATTAAAGGCGTGCACCACCACGCCCAGCACTTTCTTAGATTTTAAGAGCTTTTGAAATAGGAAGAATTAGTGCTTAACTACATACAAAGACCTGAAAACAGTTCAGCAAAACAGCATGCACCTATTGCTCTGTATGAAGTAATACTCACTGGCTGGAAGCCTGTTTGAGGAACTCTTCATCTGTGTGCTTGAATGTATCTAAAAGGCATCTCTTCACAGTTTTCTCTACGCTGATAACATCTCCTGTTAGAAGGACCAAAGAATACAACCTCTTAAGGAGAGAAGGCTCATCCCACTGTTGCTCTAGTTCTGATTTCTGTTTTTATTTATTTGAGAGAGAGATAAAGTGGAAGAGACAGAATGGGCGCACCAGGGCCTCTAGCCACTGCAAGCAAACTCCACATGCATGTGCCACCTTGTACATCTGGCTTACGTGGGTACTGGGGAATCAAACCTGGTTCCTTAAGCTTCGCAGGCAAGCATTTTAACTGCTAAGCCATCTCTCTAGCCCTAGTTCTGATTTCTAAACATGACCAGGGATAACCTCCATTTCCTCAACTATTAGAGCACCATGTGAGTTTGGACCTACTGGCTTCCCCAGTGTGGAAGCATGTAGATCCCTTGCCTCAGAATCTACCCATGGTCAACCCTTTAAAAAGAATCAATGACTTTGTTTTCCATTGAGACAGTGTTTCATGTATTTCAGACTGGCCTTGAACTCACTGTGCAGCCAAGGGTAACTGAACTTCTGATCCTCTTGCCTCCACCTCCAAGTACCATCACATTTTTTTTGTTTTTAATATTTTATTTTTATGTATTTGACAGAGAAAGAGGGAAAGAATGAATGGGTACACCAGGGCCTCCAGCCTGCAAATGAACTCCAGATGCATGTGCACCCTTGTGCATCTGGCTAATGGGGTCCTGGGAAATCAAACCTGGGTCTTTTGTTTTTGCAGGCAAATGCCTTAACCGCTAAGCCATCCCTCCAGCCCTTTTGTTTTACTGAGATAGGATCATGCTTTAGCCCAGGCTGACTTGGAATTCAGGCTGGCCTTGAACTCACAGCAATTGTCCTACCTCTGCCTCCTGAGTGCCAAGATTAAAGGTGTACACTACCACCCCAGCAAAACTTCAGATTTTTTTTTTTTTTTTTTTGAGGTATTGTCTCACCTTAGCCCAGGCTGACCTGGAACTCATTCTGTAGTCTCAGGCTGGCCTCGAACTCACAGTGATTCTCCTACTCCTGCTACTGGGATTAAAAGTGTTTGCCACTATGCCCGGCTTACATATTGTTTATGTAGTGGTGGGAAACAAACCCAGGACATTGCACATGCTAAGCCCACCTGAGCCACATCGCCAGCTCCATTAATGACTCTGCCAAAGCAAAACAACATAATCAACCAAGTCAGCCACCCAAAGAGCCAAGCCAAACTGTTAACTTAGTTCTCAGTCTCACCTTTAGGAAACTTCCTGATTAAATTCTGATGCAAATTCTGTGCAGCAAACTTCGAGGCTCGAATTCCTCCATGCCCATCAAAAACAGCGAAGTATGAAACCCGAGTGCTGGACGAGATTGAAGACCAATGAATTCCTCACAGCAAAGACACTCCTCTTTAGTAAAGCTTTCTGTTTTTTTTTTTTTTAAAGACAAGAACTTACAATTTGGCCCAGCCTGGCCTCCAAATATAGATTCTCTTGCCTTAACATCTGAAAGCTGGGATTATAGCAGGTACTGCCACACCTACTTCATTAAAACTCTCTCATCTCAGAGGTAGTCACACTGGTAAGATACCAGTCACACTGACACAGAGGGAAAAACAGGTGGTAACATTTAAGAAACTTTTAAAGAAACTTTCATGGGCATTTTAACCTGAAATTCCACATTTCACCTGGGTGTGGTGGCTTAGGAAGTTAGCAGGAGGATCACTGTAAGTATGTGGCCAGCCTGGGCGACACAGTGAGTTCCAGAACTAGAGTGAGACCCTGCCTCAGAACAAAACAGCAAAACCATACTTGCTTCTGACATTAAGATGTTCTCTTTCAGACAATGAAATTAAAATTTGGAATTTTTATCCTATTTATTTTAAATATCCTAGAGAGACAGCTTAGTGACTAAAGGTGCTTGCTTGCAAAGCCTGCTGGTCCAGGTTCAGCTCCCAAGCACCCACATAAAGTTCGTTTGTGGTGGCAAGAGACTCTGGCATGCACACCTACCAACCCCAACCCACAAATAAATTTGTTTTAAAAGGTGGACGTGGTGGCGCATGCCTTTAATCCCAGCACTTGGGAGGCAGAGGTAGGTGCTGTGAGTTCAAGGCCACAGAGTGAAGTCCAGGTCAGCCTGGACTACAGTGAGACCCTATCTCAAAAAGCCAAAAAAAAAAAAAAAAAAAAAAAGATACTGCAGCTGGAGAAATGGCTTAGCAGGTGCATGCCTGTGAAGCCTAAGGACACAGGTTGATTCTCCAGGTCCCATGTAAGCCAGATGCACATGGTGGCTCATGTGTCTGGAGTTCATTTGCAGTGGTTACAGGCCCTGACATACCCATTCTCCCTCACCCCTCCCAATCTCTTAATAAATAAATAAAAATAAATCTTTTTTTTTTTTTTTTTTTTAAGGATACTGTTCCAAGCCTATCAAAAACAAAAGCAGGGGGCTGGAGAGATGGCTTAGCGGTTAAGCACTTGCTTGTGAAGCCCAAGGGTCCTGGTTCGAGGCTCGATTTCCCAGTACCCATGTAAACCAGATTCATAAGGGACACATGCATCTGGAGTTCATTTGCAGTGGGTGGAGGCTCTGGTGCGCCCATTCTCTCCCTCTCTCTCTCTCTCTGCCTCTTTCTCTCTCTGTCGCTCTCAAATAAATAAAAACAAAAAATTAGTGGCACACGCCTTTAATCCCAGCACTCAGGAGGCAGAGGTAGGAGTATCGCCATGAGTTTGAGGCCACCCTGAGACTACATAGTGAGTTCCAGGTCAGCCTGGGCAAGACCCTACCTCAAAAATAAAAAAAGTCTGTGATGAATATTTACTCTACAGAATGGCTTATCTTCTAAACTTTTTGGAATTCCTTTGCAACGCAAGACACCATGAGCAATGAGAAAACAAGTCTGTCCCATATGGTTTACAGGTCAGAACTTCTCATCATACAGCCTGGCATTTTCTAGGGTGGCCATGTTGGCCTCTTCCCCAACACCTTTCTTGGCTCTGAAAACAATGAATGTGTTTCTCACCTCTGTCATGATCACCTCCTCATCTTCATGATCAGCTAGACAAAAGCCGTTAGCACACTGTATGTTAATGACCAACTAGTGTCAGCTAAGTGCATAGTGTATACTTACACAATTCTGGATTGTGCAAGCCACAGATAAAATATATGTAATTGCATGATTATTCAGTCTATATTATTATGTATGGAATACAATGTAAGTAACAGCCATGTGATGTTCTATTGTCTGGCTGCCTTTTCTGAGTCGGGAGCTGACCAGACGTTGTTCCACATGGACTGCACAGGAAGCACTGCTCTCTTCTATGTCATTTGGCTTTTTTGGTCTTCTTGGGCCCTAAGTATTTGGACTGCTTCTCCCAATACTTTGGGTTTGGTAGCTTTGTTTGTTTTCTGTTTTGGAGACAGGAGCTCAATGTGTAGCCTTAGTCTGGCCCAGAACTCAAGATCTTCCTGTTTCTGGGTGCTGGGATTACAGGCATGTGTCCACATCCAGCTCACCTTTAGACTCATCAGTGGCTGTGCGAACATCCCTCCAGGACAGACAGTAAGAATGCTCTGCTTCAAGCTGTTCCATTACTCATGCAATTAAGACACCTTGGAGTCTGTGGCATGGGAGTTACTTCCCATTTAGTGGCACTCAGCTGCAGCATGCCAATGTTTCAAATCTGGGTGATATTTTGTTGAAGGCTAGCCCATGCTTGGAAGATGTTTAGCAACATCCTGGTCTCTACCCACCAGACAGATGCCAATGGTAACTCCATTCCCCACTGTGACAACAATGTCACCAGACACTGACAAATGTCCCTTGGGAGACAAAAAAATCCCAGCTGAGAACCACTGATGCCAAAAGCAAGCAACTCAAAACACATCAGTCTTTCTAATAAAGACAACCTTCAGAGTCCAGAACTCCATCAGAACAGAGAGCACTCACATGAGAGACGAAGGGGGCCTGCATTCCTCGGTGATGTCATTCAGGATGACATGGGCATCCTGCATCTCCTCCCTCTCACCCTTCCGCTCTGCCACGTAGCCTTTCAGACCAAAGATCACCGAAGACACTAAAGAAAGAGAACAAAAAGCCAATACAAACTGTGCCCTGTCTTGCAGAACCCTAGTCCCAGAGCAAATGAGAGGAACTACAGCTGCTTGGCTCAGCAAAGCCCTAATGGTACACATAAGCAATAGCTTCAAGGCATCTCCCGGCTGCCAGTGTGGCCAGTTAGGGCTCTGCTGCCAGCTGGGCTCCGAGGTGGAGCTGGGCAGACATGCATGGTTAGCCAGGGAGCACAGAAGAGCTCTGCCTAAGGAAGCAGTCAGAGACAGGTTGCTATGCACAGGTGGGACTCTCCTCAGGGAAGAGATCCCATGCAAATCACCTTGTGCTAATTTAATGAGGACAGAAAAACTCCACTTCTGAGAAATCTAGGTCAGCAGAGTCTGTCCCAAACGCCCTGTTAAGAGACCCTGAAAATATGATTTTTATGCTCCAAGCTTAATGAATGGTAAGACCTGCTTTTACTCCAACTGCAAAAGCAAAGGAATAAGGAGTCAGTGGATCACAGAAAGTGGTTAAAGGCTAGTTTACCAGGAGTCATATAAACAATAAAGCCAACACTTTTAGAAGAGCTGTCACTTTGGGGAGTTACAGGCTAAACTGGTGACCATGTCTTCCTGGCAGAGCTGTAACAAGGTCTATTAACACACTTCCACATGCATTCATCCCTACAGCCTTCACTGAGGATAAAGTGTTCAGCATAGCAATGACAATCCACAGTTACTTTTCAGTCAGAGCTAATCAAGAGTTGTAAAATAAAGACTCAAGAGGGGTGGTCCATCCAGCAGCCACTCACTGTGGAAGGCTAAGTTAAACTATCTGTGTTTCTCAAAGCTTACAGAACAAATGGAAACCTAAGGTAGGGTCAGACAAGTAGTACATGAGAAGTCAAAGGAGAGAAAGCAAATGAGAAACCATTTGCAAAAAAGGGAGCCGTACCTATGCCTTACGTCCAGACACAAATGGAAGAATTAGTTAGAAAGCTGAGACTGTTTTTGCTCTGGGTTGTTCTAAAATAAAATCTAATACATTTGTTTTCAAAGTGTCTGAAAACCTTTACAAACTTTCTTTTCCACAAGCTCTTCACTGCCATTCTTTTCTTCCTCGCAGGTTTTCCTCTTTGCTCCTTTCCCTTCATTCTTTACCACCTGGGAAATTGGCGAACCAAGAGAACCTAGAAATGAAATAAAAGTCAGACAGAAACACAGCTGTAGACTGCCAGTAAAAGTCACTCCATCCAACCCAGCCCTAGAAACACAATGGCATGTCAGGCAAGGGCCAGCACCCACCCATGGTATAGGGCTCCAGTTAGGGGAGGCAGGAATGAACCTACCCCAATGGGAGAACACTGGGCAACACCCAGACCCTGAAAATCTTTGTCTGAAATACTTCTCAGTGAAGAATTTCACAAACTTTTAGAAACAGTAACACATTCATGACATTAGAGAGACATTATCCTTGCTGACAAACAGGGAAGTTTATCAAATCTGTAAACAAACTTAACCCATCCTGAACAGTTCAAAAAAGTAATAAAGGAAAAAAAAATAGTAGGTGTTCAAAAAGGCTCAAAATGAGCTGAAGGCAGGCTCTGGAGCTGTTCTTACTGGCAGAGGGATGGAGCTGTACTCAAAGCCACACCTAAGGGCCCCAGCAGTGCTCATGTGTTTGGAATGTGTAAAGTGAGCTTCAGAGCTGTGTCTGTTAGGCAAGCTACTCAATCTTCCAGCCTCAGTTTCTTCATTTATAACATGCTAAAAAGACACCATCATTTTAATGATGATGGGAACAAGGACTATAAACTATGGTTGTGGTCCTGTCCTACCAGATGTCCAAAAATAGCAGCTGTATCCTAGTAAGCGGCTCTGTATTCTCTTCATTTAAGTGTGAAAGCATGCTGCCATTCACACAACCTAGTCTTTTCTGCAAAGAAGAAAACATCCCTGTGCTAAGATTCAGGGTTTACTTGCATGAGGACAGGTTTCTGCAGTAATATCACAAAATACATGTCACCCCTACATAATAAAGCAAATTAATAAGAAAATGTCATGGATGTTTCCAAAACAATCTCTCCCAGTGTCAGTTTGGAGAGATGGTTTAGCAGTTAAGGGTCATGCCTGCGAAGCCTAAGGACCCCAGTTCGATTCTCCAGGTCACATGTAAGCCAGATGCACATGGTGACACATGCATCTAGAGTTTGTTTGCAGTGGCTGGAGGTCCTGGCGTGACCATTCTCTGTCTCTCTCCACGCCCCCTTCTCTGTCTCAAATAAATAAGTAAAAATTAAAAAACAATAACAACAACAAAAAAGAGAACACTGTTTTTAGCCGTGGTGGCACACTCAGGAGGCAGAGGTAGGAGGATCACCATGAGTTCCAGGCCACCCTGAGACTACATAGTGAATTCCAGGTCAGTTTGGGCTAGAGTAAGATCCTACTTCAAAACCCCACCCCCACCTCCCAAAAAAGAATCTCTCCCAGTGTCTTTCCACCAGCATTATGTTGTATACTTTCTCAATGTGTGTATGAAGTTACACTCTTTTCCTCTGAATTTCAAAACGGAAACTTTACAGCTTTGTTCCTGACTTCTAAGCCAATTACATGTTAGCCATAGAACATGTCTGTATATAATAGATTCTTTACTGGGACTAGTACATGGCATTTTATAAATGGTTCTTGTCTGCTTGGAAAGAATGTGTGGCCTTCAATAAAGTAAAAATATAGGATACAAGACCATACACATACACACACACACACACACACACACACACACACCTATCAGGCTTAATGGTGGTAAGGCTTCTATATCTTTACTAGCTTGTCTTTTGGCCTAAAAATTGCTAAGAAATAGCTAAATTGATCCTTCATTTTTAAAAAATAATAAAATCCATAAGAACCTTGTTTTCACATAATTATTCTGATTAAAAAGGATTTAAAGCCTAAATGGTATAAGCATGCTATAGGTTTGAGGGTATTTTTGGTAAAAGTCTATAATTCTAAAAACTTGGGAAATTTTATATGACTATAATACTTTTTTTTTTGTTTTTTGAGGTAGGGTCTTGCTAGCCCAGGCTGACCACCTGGAATTCACTATGTAGTCTCAGGCTGGCCTCGAACTAACAGCGATCCTCCTACCTATGCCTCCCTAGTGCTTGGATTAAAGGCGTGCATCACCACATCCGGCTATAATACGTTTTCTAAGTCATCTCTCTGATTTCATGGTAATAAAGTAAAAATACAAAACCCATTCAGAAAAGTAGTAAGTATTCTACCTGACAATAGAAGGGAAGTTTGAACCAGAAGGGTAAGTGCACACAACATAAGGACTACCGACATCTTCCCGCCCCAGGCTCCCACCAGAGCAACTCCCAGCAAGAAGTTCTCATGGGTTTGTGTCTCTGGCAACACAATGGAATATGTTCTACCTAACAGAACACACAAGGGAAGACCACTGTCAAGGGCAGGAGGAGGCAGTGTTAATAATATCCTTGATATATCAGGACCACAAGGCAAATCACAATAACAGACTGGAAAAAAAAATTAAAAGGTTAATATCAAAGATCAGAATAGTGAATTGCTGAATTATTTCATTATTTTGTCTTATTTAAGACAAGGTCTCACTTATGCAGCCCAGGCTGGCCTGAAACTCATGATACACCTGCTTCAGCCCTGAGTGCTGGGGGTACAGGCAACTGCCACCATGCCTGGCTCTTAATTTTCTTTTCTTTTCTTTCTTTTTCTTTTTTCTTTTTTTTTGTTTTTTTTTTGTTTTGTTTTGTTTTGTTTTTTGAGGTAGGGTCTCACTCTAGCCCAGGCTGACCTGGAACTGACTATGTAGTGTCAGGCTGGCCTTGAACTCAGGGTGATCCACCTACCTCTTATTTTCCAAGTGCTGGGATTAAAGGCATGCACCACCACACCTGGGCTTTAATTTTTTTAATGTTTTATTTGTTTTTGTGTATGGGGGGGGGTATGCCAGGGACTCTTGTTGCTGCAAATGCATGCCAGATGTATGTGCCACTTTTTGAACATGGTTATATTTGGGTTCTGGGGAATCAGAACTGGATGGGCAGGCTTTGCAAGCAAACACCGTTAACCACTGAGCAAGCCCTCACCCCTGTCTCTTAATTCCTTTTTTTTTTTTTTTCGAGGGAGGGTCTCATTCTAGTTCAGGCTGACCTTGAACTCTTGGCAATCCTCCTACCTCTGACCCCCAAGTGCTGGGATTAAAGGCATGCGCCACCACGCCTGGCTTGGCTCGTAATTCTTTTGGGGAGGGGCGGGGTTTGAGGTAGGGTCTCACTCTAGCTCAGACTGATCTGGAATTCACTATGTAGTCTCGGGGTGGCCTCAAACTTGCAGCAATCCTCCTACCTCTGCCTCCCGAGAGCTGGGATTAAAGATGTGCGCCACCACACCTGGCTTTGGTTCTTATTCTTAAACGCCAATTCTAGCAGATAAACCCAAAGAAGTTAAGGATAAGTAAACACAAAACAGTGATGTCATATAAAGCATCTAATCCTTCAGCTTCCACCTGACAGTGCGCCTGTTCAATGTAAGTAAAGCACATGCTGTACTGTAAGTGAATGTCACTGAAAACCCTGTTAGAACACAAGAACACCTACCTGAATCGCCACTGCCAGCAGGTGGGAGATCGTCAAAGAGCAAAGGTCCCCCGGATCCTGAAACACAGAACCCCACTTAGTGAGCCCGCAAAGAACAGTCAGGCCTACACTCAGAATCCATCCCACCAGGACACCTATGCAGGTTAATGAGACAAACTCAAACTCTGGCGTCAATCCAGTGGAACTCCTACTGCAGTGGATAGTGGATAGTATCCTGAGCCTATTAAGTCCTATGACTTCAATGAAATAAAAACCCTGTCTTATAAAGGTGAGTTTATGTCAGCTAGTGAAGTACTGAATAAACTGAGAAAACTGCTCCACATGACTGTGCAGTGCTTCTCAGAGCTAGTCACTAGCAGGTCTTCCTGTCTTACCTGAGACCAGGGGTTCAAAACTTAAGACAGCCAACACCTAAACCATCTGTGTGTTGAAACGGGGGAAAGGGAAAAATATTGAGACAACTACAATCCCAGGATGAGTAGAGACGTTGACACACACCTGGGAGAGCCTGCAGACTGTACCTGAGTCAGTACTGCTGGCCGGGGGAAGGTCATCAAAGAGCAGGGGTCCTTTTTGAGCTTCTTTGCCTAAAACACAGAAAACTTGCTTAGAAAGCAAATGGTCATCTTAGATGGCCTTCCACAGGGGAAGACAGCTGTGGTCTCCCTACTCTGAGACATTTACTATTAGCTTCAAACTTTCTCCTGACTGTTGGGCAGTACTCAGAGATCTTTGTCTCCAGTAGTTACAGTCAACATAGCAGCCATGCATGATGCCCATGAGGTATTAGAATCTGAAAATGGGACAGAACCCACGGTAAGGATGTACCACTAAGTTTCACATATACACACCTGTCCCTCAAATTTTAAGAGAATCCTTCAGCGAAAAAAAAGTGATTTCTGGAGAAGAAAATACTACTTTTGCATCTCAACAAAGGCCTGACAAACAGGGAGCCTTCAAAGACTTAGGGGTTTTCAAGTCCTAGTTGGACAGCATGCTGCAGTTGGAGAGAGATGTGTTAGAACTTGGTGTCACCAGCACTGAGACAACAACAAGGGAGAAAATGAGGAGTTTCAGCTAGTTGAAAATGTTTCTTTTTAATTAAAAACTCTAAAGATTTAAACTCCAAAAGAATGTCTTAAACGTTAACAACTCATTATCCCTTTCCAAATAAAATTTACTGCTCTACTCTCCAGTTTTTCTCTCAAATTCTATTTAAGCTATTAAATATCTAACTGACACAGGGGAGTCTGGGGAAAACAAAGGGCCGAAAAAGAGAGGAGAATGGTCCCCTGCACTTTTGATTTCACTCTCCAGTTTCAGTTACCTAATGTCAACTGCAGTCCAAAAGTATTAAACTGAAAATTACCAAATAAACAACTCATTTTCAGTTGCATATAACTCTGAATTTAGTATGGTGAAACCTTGTGCCTGGCCTACTCCTTCCCTAAGATATAATTCATCCCTTTACCAAGAAGATTCTTGCTCTGCATACCACTAGTCTGCTACATTCACTTAATAGCCTCTGGCCCCTTAATAACCATGTTGGTTATCAGATCTACTGTCATAGCAGTATACTACCTGTGTTCAAGCAACCTTTATTTTACTTAAGAATGCTCCCAAAGTAAAAGCTTTTATTGAAGCATAGTACTGTGATTATTTTATTATTAGTTGTTAATCCCTTTCTATGCCCGAGTTATAAGGTCACTTGTTATCACACATGTATTGTACAAAGGAGAGGTTCTTGGAATGCATATCCTGGGATGGGGGGGGTTACTGTATAGCACTACCTCCTATGAAGTTCAGTATACATCCAAAACACAAAGGCTTGTTCCACTTCTTCTTCTTAGAGATCAAGTGGGAAAACAGCCTTTTAAAAACCAAGTAACAAGCCGTGCGTGGTGGCGCACGCCTTTAATCCCAGCACTTGGGAGGCAGAGCTAGGAGGATCACCATGAGTTTGAGACCACCCTGCAACTACACAGTGAGTTCCAGGTCAGCCTGGACTAGAATGAAACCCTACCTCAAAAAAAAAAAAAAAAAAAAACAAGTAACAGGGCTGGAGATGGCTTAGCGGTTAAGGTGCTTGCCTGCGAAGCCTAAGGCCCAGGTTCAATTCCCCAGTACCCATGTAAGCCAGATACACAAGGTGGCACATGCATCTGGAATTCTTTTGCAGTGGCTAGAGGCCCTGGTGCATCTATTCATTCTCTTTCTCTCTGCCTTTCTCCCACTCACTCGCTCTCTCTCTCAAATGAATATTAAAAAAAAAAAAATCAACCACCTGACTTGAACGTGCATCTGTGGGTGCTTTGTGTAATGTATTGTATACTAAATTACACTTTTCACTCCCCCCCCAAAAAAACCAAGTAACAACAAAAACCTCAAATCAACCTCAAATCACTTAAAGCTGTAAATGCTTATTGCTCAATAACCTCATCCATATCACCTTTCTGCTCACAGAAATGAAATGGGTACTGACTCTTCTCTTTTAAAAATAAGTTATAGGCTGGAGAGATAGATGGCTTAGCGGTTAAGGCATTTGCCTGTAAAACCAAAGGATCCCACTTCGACTCTCCAGAACCCATATAAGCCAGATGCACAAGGGAGTGTGTGCATCTGGAGTTTGTTTGCAGTGGATGGAGGCCCTGGTGTGCCCATTCTCTCTCTCTCAAATGAATAAAAATAAGAAAGTTACAGCCGGATGTGGTGATTCATGCCTTTAATCCCAGCACTCAGGAGGCAGACATAGGAGGATGGCTGTGAGTTCCAGACCAAACTGAAACTACATAGGGAATTCCAGGTCAGCCTGGACTAGAGTAAGACCCTAACTTGAGAAAACAAAAACAAACAACAAAAAAAAGTTAAGGACTCTCTTTAGCAGTTAAGGCATTTGCCTGTAAAGCCTAAGGACTCATGTTTGACTCTTCAGATCCCACATAAGCCAGATGCACAAGGTCACAGTCGCACAAGGTAGTATACACATCTAGAGTTCAACTGCAGTGGCTGGAGGCCCTGGTGCACCAATACTCTCCCTCTGTCACACTCTTGCTCTCTCACATAAAAAAAAAAAGACCAGTCTGTTGCGCTTTCCTCAAAAAAAAAAAAAAAGTTAAAATAAAACATAAACTAAGGAAGGAAATGTTTTGAAAGCGTTTAAGTCAAAAGTACCAAGAAATCCTCAAATTAACAGAAATAACTCTTGCTTTATACTTATATTACAATTGAGAAAATGTACTCTAACCCTCAGGATGACAGTGCACAAATTGAGGCATCGCAAGTGCTTTCATTTTTCTCACAAGTGATATCAAACTATATATAAAATGTAAAGCAAAGATGTCCCTTGGGATTCATGAAGAACTGGTTCTAGGTGTCCCTCTTGCCAAATACCAAAATCCAAGTTTGTTAAAGTCTTTTATCTAATTCTGTTGCATTTAAATATAACCTGCAAACATTCTCCTTTTTTTTTTTTTTTTTTTGTTTTTTGCAAGGTAGGGTCTCACTCTGTCACTCTGGTCCAGGCTGACCTGGAATTAACTATGTAGTCTCATTTTGGTGGCCTTGAACTCTCGGCGATCCTACCTCTCTCTGCCTCCCGAGTGCTGGGATTAAAGGCGTGCACCACCACACCCGGCCAAATATTCTCCTTTTAAACATCTCTAGAAATCCTACACTTAATATGCTGTAAATACTATGTAAATGGATGCTATATACTTAGGGCATAACCAGAAACAAGTCTACACATTTCAGATGAAAATTTGGGGGGAGGGGGAATGGCTGGAGAGATGGCTTAGTGGTTAAGGCACTGGCCTGCAAAGCCTAAGGAACCAGGTTCAATTCCCCAGTACCCACATAAGCCAAATGTACAAGGTGGAGTTTTGCAGTGGCTGGAGGCCCTGGTATGCCCATTCTCTCTCTCAAATAAGTATTTTTTTTAAAAAAGAAACATTTCTTTGCATGGGTGCATGTGCATAAGGAGGCTAGAGACTGACGTCTTCTTCAGTTCTCTCCACCTTATTT
The DNA here is from genome assembly GCA_036365145.1 of Orientallactaga sibirica. NCBI lineage: Eukaryota > Metazoa > Chordata > Mammalia > Rodentia > Dipodidae > Orientallactaga > Orientallactaga sibirica. The sequence goes on along the minus strand of JAEOAD010000044.1, from coordinate 17,325,499 downwards.
TTTTTTTAAAAGTTATTTATTTGAGCTCTCCTCCTGTCTCCAGCTCCTCACTGAAGGGATTACAGAAGCACATCACCATGCCTGGCATTTTATGTGGGTACTAGGAATCAAAATCAGATCTACATACTTACAATGCAAGCTCTTTACCCAGTGAGCTGTCACCCCAGCTTTTTTCTTCTTTTTAAAAAAATTTTGATTTATTTGAGAGAGATAAAGAGGCAGAGAGAATGAGCACGCCAGGGCCTTTAGCTACTGCAAACAAACTCCAGATGCATGTGCCACCTTGTGCATCTGGCTTACATGGGTCCTAGAGAAATGAACCTGGGTCCTTTAGCTTTTCAGACAAGTGCCCTAACTGCTAAGCTATATCCCCAGCCCTATGTTTTCTTTTAATATTGTAATCTTTATTTTATGTTTGCCTTTGCAATAATTTTGCTTATACACTTTTTTTCCCTTAAGACAGAGTCTAATTTGGCCCTGGCTGGCCTTACACTTGTAGCCAAGGCTGGCCTTGAACTCTCCTGAACCTCCAGACTCCACTTCCCAAGTATTGGGATTATAAGCATGTGACACCACACTTAACTTGCAATATTCTTTTTTGAGAGGGAGAATGGGTGCACCAAGGCCTTTCAGCTGCTGTGAACTAACTCCAGATGTATGCTCCCCCTTGTGTGTTTGTGCGATATTGTATGCTTGCATCACTGTGTATCTGGCTACATGGGACCTAGAGATTCAAACAGGAGTTCTTAGGCTTCATAGGCAAGCACCTTAACCACTAAATCATCTCTCCATCTCAACTTGCAATATTTTTTAAATAAATAATTTTAAGACAGTCTGTCAAGCAAACAGTCCTTGGCAGTGAACCAATAATTTATTTTGAGGTGCTGGGAATTGAACTCAGGAGCTCTCATGCTAAATACATGATCTACTACTTAGCACCCCCTGACCTTCAAGTTTTTTTTTTTCTGTTTTTCTGTATTATAAAGTCAAGTATGGTATACTAATTAACGTTCACTCATGCAAACAAGTGCTCTAACAGTGAATTTATCCCTAGCCTGTACTGGTGTAATCATCAAATAAGTGGAACACCCTATAAAACTGAAGCCAGACTTACACAGAACCCTCATGATAGGAGGAAAAGATGACGACATCAAAATAAAAGAGACTAATTGAGAGCAGGAGGGGATATGAGGGAGAGTGGGTTTGTGAAGGGCAAAGTGGAGGAGGGAATTATCATGGTTTATTGTCTATAATTATGGAAATTGTCAATTTTAAAAAGTTAAAAAATAATTTAAAAAACAAAGCCAATTTACTCCCAAAGCAACCCCAAGTCAGCATTTTATGTGTATAACAGAAAAGTTCCATCTCTGTTATAAATGAATGTAATTGTTTTACATTTTTTTCTTTATTTGAGAGAGACAAAGAGACAGAGAGCGAGTATGGGCTTTCTCGGGCCTCCTGCCACTACAAACAAATCCCAGATGCACATACCACTATGGGCATTTGGTTTTACATGGGTCCTAGGGAATCCAACCAGGGTCATCAGGCTTTGCAAGCAAGCAGCTGACTAACAGCTGAGCCAGCTCCCCAGCCCTAAGCATATTCTTTTAGGCAAAAATCAATCTTTGAGGCCGGAGAGATAGCTTAGCAGTTAAGGCACTTGCCTACGCAAAGCCTAACAACCAGGGTTTGATTCCCCAGTACCCACATAAAGCCAGATGCACACAGTGGCGCAGGCACCTGGAGTTTATTTTCAGCAGCTGGAGGCCCTGGAGCACACACCCATTCTCTCTCTGTGTCTTTCTGTTTGCAATAAGATAATGAAAAAAAAAACCCACAAAATTAAAAATATCTTTTAAAAAATGATTTAGGAGCCGGGTGTGGTGGCGCACGCCTTTAATCCCAGCACTCGGGAGGCAGAGGTAGGAGGATTGCCGTGAGTTCGAGGCCACCCTGAGACTACATAGTTAATTCCAGGTCAGCCTGGGCCAGAGTGAGACCCTACCTCGAAAAACAAAAAAACAAAAGCAAAAAAAAGATTTAGTCCAATAAAAATCTTTTTGTACAGAAGTAAAACCTACTAATACTTGAAAACATTTAACATTCTTTCTACACTTTCTTCAGATCATAAAATTGTAAGCCTTGTGGGTATGACTGTTAGATGTGATACTGAAAACAAAAACAAAAGAACAGAATATTCCTGGTATGATCTGAGAAGTGAATCTTCTGTCTCTGCACACCTGGTGCTTCTTTCAAATCCAATGCATTTCCTACTTTTTAGAGCTGTTAAAGTTAACAAGTCATAGATGTGGACGGTAAACAGAATATATTCCAACCTGCGCTGTGTGTAGTGAAGAACTCTAATGACACACTGACAGGAAGGGGCATCACTAGTGTACAGTAGTCACGGAAGGCAAGGACTAGAAAGTGAGAAGCTGAGTTTGAATCGAGCCTCACTACATTTCCCATACAACTCTTTGGGGAAGGTGAAAAATGACTAATCTTGCTCTCGGTATTCACATGAAAATTCAAAGCACCAGGACATCATGTGTGCACATATGCTTGACAAAGGTGTGGTGTACCAGTCATGTTTTTAACCACAGTCTTTTCACAGGCCTGCGAAATCTGGTTCTTTTCTCCTTCAAACTAGATTTGTTAGGTTCCAATCTCATCTTGTTAGCTTTTTTTTGTTGTTACTGTTACTATTTTCAAGACAAAGTCTCACTATGTAGCCCCGTCTGCCTGGAACTCAGGATCCTCTTGCCTTAGCCTCCCACCTGCTTTGTATTTCAGATGTGGGACAAAAGGCTGGGCTCACCTTGTTGCTTTTTAACTGTTTGCTAAGCTAACTTTGGATACTGAGTATGTCAGTTATTCTGGGCATGCCAGCTTCTTGTCACCTAATTCTGAAAGCAGGTCTTCTTTGTTTTAAAGCTTTTTTAAAAAAAATACACTGTGAGCACGGTTAAAGGTACTTGCTTGCAAATATTACTAGGCTGGGTTAGATTCTCCAGTACCGGGGTAAAGCCAGATGCACAAAGTGGTGTCTGCGTTTGGAGTGATTTTGCAATGGCAGGAAGCCCTGGCATGCCCAAACTCACTAGCTCTGCCTGTGTCTATCTGACTCTAACAAATAAATTATAATGTAATGTAACGTAAAACACACACGTGTGCCAGAACCCTCCTGGTAAGCAGGAACAGTTCCCCAGCACACTCTTAGGGGCAGAGGAACTTAGGCACCATGCAACCTCTCTGCAGGTGAGCAGCACGGCTGGGCGCTGTGTTCAGAAAACGCAGGGGCCAGCGGGCCCCTCCTCACTGCATCTAAATGCCAACTTTTAAGAAGACTGTCAGTTTTGTATCATGTCAAGGTAGCCCTGCCCTTGAAGCAGACACAAATTAATTTCGGGTAAAAAGCAACAGAGACTAAAAAGACGGTGGGTTACAGGCACACCTGGGACTTCAAACTCTACCCTAAGCACATTCACACACGCGCGCGCGCGATGCTCCACTGCCTACATTTACCAGCATCTACCCGCCAATCTAACAGCAGTCACCTAGAAAAAGAGCGGCTGGGTCAAGTTCACCGACCCGAGAGCCGCAGCTAAGAGTGGGGCGTGTGCGTGCAGAAGAGTTACGGTGCCATCACCAGGAGCAAGGGCGAGAGACGAGGCTTCGGACGGGGCCGATCACGGACGGCAGGGCGCAGGGGGGGAATGAGACGCAGGGGCCCGGCCCCAGGAGAGCCGCGCGTCCTCCCCGGCGGGCGGGCGGGCAGCACAGACCGTCTCCGCATCCGGGAGAAGCGCCGCGCCGCGCCCGCCTGCCGCGCTCAGCCCGGGGCGCCGGCCTCGGGACGCGGGCGGGCGGGCGCAGGCAGGGAGGCACAAAGGGCGGGCAGCCAGAGCGCCGAGGCCCGGCCGGCTCGGGGCGGCGCGGAGGCGGACACGCTTCGGCCGGCCCGTCCTTCCTGCGCGGCGAAGATGGCGGAGGCCGGGCGCCAGGAGCAGGCCGCCCGCGCCGCCCACCCGCGCGCCCCGGGCCGCCGCCCTCCTTCTCCGCGCCGCTTACCGGCAGGCGGGCGCGGCGCGCGCTCGGGCTCCGGCAGGTCCCCGAACAGGTCCATGGCGGCGGCAGACGCGCAGCGGCCCGGAGGCTCCGCGGGACACCAGGGCGGCGGCGGCGGCGGCGCCGTCAGTCACCCGCGCGGGACGCCACCAATCGGCACGCGAGGACGCCGCGGCCCCAGAGTGCCTCGCGCGCGGAGGGGCGGGGCGGCGCGTGCGCACTTCCCCTCACGCGCGCCTGCGCCTCGGGGTTCGGCCGCGGTCCTGGGGGTGTTCCTGGGCCCGAGTCTCCACGTACGCTTCCTGGCCGACTCGGGCAGTCCTGGGGAAGTGGTGAGCGCCCGGGCGATGACTCCGACCTCTGCCGTCTAGCAGCGCCAGGGCACGACGGAGAACCGAGGCTTGCGTGGGGTGGCCCCAGTGTTAGGGACAGAGTAGTGAGGTGCTGGAGGAGATGGAGACGTCCGCCTCCACCGACGGCTTCCGCATTGCGAGGTCACGCTGTGCCATAGATCCCGAGGAAACATGAACTCTATCCTAGACACCAGCGTACCAGGCGTCCCCAGTTCAGCTGACTGCTGCTGCTTTGCCAGCTACACGTGTAGCATTTATCTCCCTGCTCTCTAGGAAAGATCAATGGAGAAATTGCCTCTTCCTGACATTCAATCCAGAGCAAAGCCCCGCTTCCTTAAACGTGCCCCCAAATCAACTAGCACACACCCAAATCCAACAAGGCCTTGCCAGCACCCCCTTACCCGGGTGTGCAGTGTAGTGTCACCGCCCTTACTCCATGCAGCTAGTAATCTACTCCACTGCGGATGTGGTCCTGGTGGTATTCTGCTGGAGAAGGGGGAAGGATCCTGTCCAGCAAGCCTGCAGGCCACTGGTCGACCCGACTGCCCAAGTCTTTGGAGTCCACTGCTGTCCAACTGCAGCACACCTTCTACAGCAGGATTCTGAAATAATACTGTATCCGTTTCCTCCTTTCTCATCTACTCCTCTCCCCCCACACACAATTTAGCATCACCCATCTTCTCCAAAACAGTGCTTGCTGGGCTGGAGAGATGGCTTAGCGGTTAAGGCGCCTGCCTGCTAAGCCTAAGAACACCAGTTCCAATCTCCAGGTACCAGATGCAAAGTGACGCAAGGGCGCAATGCCGCACTTGACCACAAGGGGGTGCACACATCTAGATTTCGTTCACAGCGGCTGAGACGCTGCTGGCGCGCCCATTCTCTATCTGTCTCCCTCTCCCTCTCTGTCTGTTTCTCTCTGTGTCTCTCTCAAAAAAAGAAAAAAAAGTGCTTGCTAAGCTCTCCCGTGACTTCCCGTTGGTGCTGAATGTACTTTTCAGTCATCATCTCACAGGACCCCAGCAATGTTCATCACTTGGCCTCTTTTCTTTACATGGGTGGACCCCCTCAACTCTCCAGGTTTTATCCTGTTCTCTGGCTACTCTGGCTGCGTCTTCTTTACAAGTGCGCCTTCTGGCTGTTAATTGATCGGAATACATTTTCTTTTTAGACAAGGTCTCCTCATTGTAGCCCTAGGCAGATCAGACTGGTTTTGAACTCACCCAATCCTCTAGAATCATAGGTGTATGTCCCCATGCCTGGCATTTGATGGAATTCTTTTTGACTTGACCCTGGGTCCTTTCCCATACTCTTACCCTTGGTAATCTCCCTCTATGACTATTGTGAATTACTACCCATCTGGACATGATTTGTTAACTGACTTTTCCTACCAGCTTCTGTGTGTTCCAGTAAGTCCCTAGGGTAGGTAGATCCTGGGTGATCAGAGTACCTCAACAAGTCCCAGATTCTGTTTACCCTGCAGCCTTCCCGGGGAATACCTCCTTAAATTCATACTCTAAGGTGGCAAGAAAGCCCCATCTCCTAGTATTAACTCTTGTGTGGTCCCCTTCATTTGAATGTAGACAGGACAACGTGTGAATTGCTCTGACCAATGTCCATGTGCAGGTGTTTGTGTGGACATGTTTTCTGCTTCATTGGATAAATAACAAGGAGCACATTTATTGTTGTGTGATATGATTAAACTATATTTATTTAGTTTTGGAAGAAATCACCAGGGTTCCAGTATCACTGTCCCATCTTGCATTCCCACCAGTAGGGAATGACAATTCTTGCTGCATTTTATGTTCCCAAGAGTTCTGGATTTTGACCATTCTAACAGGTATATAGTAAGCTTTGAAATCAAACTACACTTAGAGAAACATGCATGAGTCAGAAATATAAAACACACCCTCCAAGGCTCGAGGGGGAAGGTCCATGATGGCAGGGAAAATGGTGGCATGAACAGAGGATGTACATCACCCCCTGGCCAACATCAGGTGGACAACAGGAACAGGAGAGTGTGCCAAACATTAGCAAGGGGGAGCTGGCTATAACACCCATAAGCCTGCCCCCAACAATACACTGCCTCCTGGAGGTGTTAATTCCCAAATCACCATCAGCTGGGAACCTAGCATTCCGAACACTTAAGTTTATGGGGGACACCTGAATCAAACCACCACATTTACCTATGCTGTTGGTCTTTGTGCTTCATTTATTTCACTCGGTGGGGTTTCAAGATTAATTTCTGAGTAGCATGTGTCTGACCTTCACTCCTCTTTGTTGGTCACATCGTTTTTGTTTAAAGATTCGCACTGATGTGTTCATTCCTGGCTGCTGTGATTGGGCTATCAGAGGCCCTGGTGGTGAAGAAACTGCTGGAGTTACAGCTTTCATTCTTTTTTGGGGGGGTCGGTGTTAAGATTATTTATTTATTTATTTATTAGAGACAGAGAGAGTGGGGAGAGAGAGAGAGAACGGACACAGCAAGGCCTCTAACCACTGCAAACGAACTCCAGATGCAAGCCCCACCATGTTCATCTGCTTACATGGAACCTGGAGAATCGAACCAGGGTCCTTAGGCAAACGCCTTAACTGCTAAGCCATCTCTCCAGCCCCTTTTTTGGTTTTGTGACGTAGGGTCTCACTCTAGCCCAGGTTGACCTGGAATTCACTATGTAGTCTCAGGGTGGCCTTGAACTCATGGCGTTCCTCCTACCTCTGCCTCCCGAGTGCTGGGATTAACGGGGTGCACCACCACGCCCAGCACAGCTTTCCATTCTTGTGGGTGTACAGCTAGGGCTGGAATTGCTGAGACACATGGTAAGTCTGTGTAGTTTTTTGAGAAACCACTGAATTGCTGCCCACAATGACTATGATTTTACAATTCTAGACACAAGTGATTGCCATATATGTGTGTGTGTGTGTGTGTGTGTGTGTGTGTGTGTATGTATATGTTTTCAATACTGGAGATGGAACTCAAAGCTTCACATATGCTAGGCAAGTTCTCTGACATTGGGCTGCATTACCAGTCAATTCCTAGTTTTTTGTTTGTTTGTTTGTTTGTTTGTTTGTTTGTTTGTTTGAGGCAGGGTCTTGCTCTAGCTCAGGCAGACCTAGAATTCACTATGTAGTCTCAGGGTGGTCTAGAACTAACAGCGATCCTCCTAACTCTGCCTCCTGAGTGCTGGGATTAAAGGTGTGCGCCACCATGCCTGGCTTAATTCTTGTATTTTTCATACAAAATATTATGTTTACCTTTCTATTAAAGACTATAATTCATGTTAATGTAAATAAATATATCTTGTATAATTAATTATTATATGAAAATAAATATATATTAAAATTTGGGCTGGAGAGATGGCTTAGCAGTTAAGGCATTTGCCTGCAAAGCCAAAGGACCAACGTTCGGTTCTCCAGGATCCATGTGAACCAGATGCACAAGGTGGTGCAAGCATCTGGAGTTTGTTTACAGTGGCTGAAGGCCCTGGTGCACCCATTTGCTCTTTCTCTCTCTCTCTGAGTCTCCATATCCTCTCTGATTTATGAGTGTTTTTGCTTTATGAGTGGCTTATTGCTATAGCTACAACTTCCAGTTCTATATTAAATAAAAGTGGGGACAGTGGACACCCTTGTCTTATTCCTGAATTTAGTGGAAACGCTTCAAGTTTTTTCCCATTTAGTATTATGTTGGCTATAGGTTTGTCATAAATAGCTTTTATTATGTTGAGATATGTTCCTTAGATTCCCAGTTTCTATAATACTTTTACCATGAAGGTATGTTGGATTTTGTCGAATGCCTTTTCTGCATCTATTGAGATGACCATGTGATTTTTGTCTTTCAGACCATTTATATGGTGTATTACATTTATCGATTTGTGTATGTTGAACCATCCCTGCATCTCTGGAATAAAGCCTACTTGGTCAGGGTGAATAATCTTTCTGATATATTCTTGAATTCTGTTTGCCAGTATTTTGTTGATAATTTTTGCATCTATGTTCATGAAGGAGATTGGTCTGTAATTTTCTTTTTTTGTTCTGTCTTTGTCGTGTAGAGGATGAAATCAGGGAATCTCTCCCATTCATAATTGCCTCAAAAAAAAAAAAAAAAACCTTGGAATAAAATTAACCAAGGAAGTGAAGGATCTCTACAATGAGAACTTTAAAACACTTAAGCAAGAAATTTCAGAAGACACAAGGAAATGGAAAGACATCCCATATTCTTGGATTGGAAGAATCAATATTGTGAAAATGTCAATCTTACCAAAAGCAATCTACACATTTAATGCAATCCCCATTAAAATTCCAATGGCATTCTTCACAGAAATAGAAAAAACAATCCTAAAATCCATCTGGAAGCACAAAAAAAACTCAAATATCCAAAACAATTTTGGGTAACAAAAATCAGGCTGGTGGTATTACCATACCCAATTTTAAGTTATATTACAAAGCCATAGTAACAAAAACAGCATGGTACTGGCACACAGACAGACATGTAGATCAATGGAACAGAATAGAGGACCCAGATATTAATCCAGGCAGTGGCAGCCACTTGATTTTTGACAAAAATGCCAAAAATATTCATTGGAGAAAAGATAGCCTCTTCAACAAGTGGTGCTGGGAAAACTGGATATCTATAAGTAGAAAGATGAAAATAGATCCTTGTCTCTCTCCATGCACAAGAATCAAGTCCAAGTGGATCAGGGACCTTAATATCAGACCTGAAACTCTGAAACTACTAGAGAAAAAAGTAGGGGAAACCCTTCAACATGTTGGCAAAGGCAATGACTTTCTGAATATAACCCCAATTGCTTAGGAAATAAAACCACTAATCAACCACTGGGATCTCATGAAATTACAAAGCTTTTGTACAGCAAAAGGACACTGTGAATAGAACAGAGAGACAACCTACAGAATGGGAGAAAATCTTTGCATTCTATACATCTGACAGAGGATTAATATCCAGAATATACAAAAACTCAAAAAACAGAACAATAAGAATTCAAACAACCCAGTTAAAAAATGGGCTATGGAACGAAATAGAGTTCTCAGAAGAAGAAATACAGATGGCATATAAACATCTAAAAAGTGTTCTCCATGCTTAGCCATCAGGGAAATGCAAATTAAAACTACTTTGAGATTCCATCTCACTCCTGTCAGAATGGCTACCATCAAGAAAACAAATGACAATAAGTGCTGGCGTGGATACGGAAAAAGAGGAACACTTCTACACTGTTGGTGGGAATGTAATCTGGTCTAGCCATTGTGGAAATCAGTGTGGAGGTTCTTGAGACAGCTAAAAATAGATTTACCATATGATCCAGCTATAGCACTCCTAGGCATATATCCAAAGGACTCTTCTCACTACCTTAGAGATACTTGCACAACCATGTTTATTGCTGCTCTATTCACAATAGCTAGGAAATGGAACCAGCCTAGATGTCCCTCTACAGATGAATGGATAATAAAGATGTGGTACATTTACACAATGGAGTTCTATTCAGTGGTAAAGAAAAATGAAATTTTCTTGGAAATGGAGGGATCTGGAAAGGATTATACTAAGTGAGGTAACCCAGGCTCAGAAAGCCAAATGTCACATGTTCTTTCTCATATGTGAGCTGGAATGAACCAAAAATTAGTAGCAGAGGCCAGTAAGCTAGAAAAAGTTTATAAGGGAGGGAGGAGAGGGAGGAGAACTTAAGGGGATGGTATTGTATATATGAAAGTAAAAGAATAGATTATAGGCAGGAGAAAGGCCTAAGTGAGGCCAAGGGAAGAGAATGTGTAAAAGAAGGGTGGCTGGGGGAGGGTCAATCAAAATTCAAGATATTCTGAATAAGACTTATGTAAACCTAGTTTTTTGAATAACGGCACATCCAGAAACCATAGATTGTTACTAGAAAATTTTCAGTGCCGGGGATGGGATACCTTCCAGTGAGTTGTTGGCCAGGGAGGTCCCTGTTACCTCCAAAACATTACAGGCTATTGCCAAGACCCTTGGTTTCCCTTGAGAAACAGATGGTAAAACCCTATTGCTGAAGACCTCACTTGCCTGAGCGGCAAGGTCACTGAGAAAGCAAGCTGGTGCTAAGCAGAGAACCTTCTCCCTGTAGACCAGCCAACTGAAAGCTGGAAAAAGCTGCACTGCATGCACCCTATGGGAGACAGAAGTCATCAGCAGTGAAAACAGTGGACACTGAAAATCTCAAGTTTGGCCAGACAGGCCCAATGACCGAATGGGTGCAATAGTGGCATGTTTGCTCTGGAGAAACCCAACTGCTCTCTAATTGAACTGAAGGTCCTGTCTATGGGAGGGATTACATGCCTGGTACTGAAAAACCTAATCAAAAGACTATGGCAGGTGAGGTCATGAGCCTTAGGTATAAAGAAGTACAAATGGAGACTTAGGTATAAAGTCTGCTTTTGTCTGGCTAAATGCGTATATTATTCCCACCAAACTGCACTGAAAGAATTACACTTAATGTTCATATTCATATATTAATGCTACTCTCATTTCTGGTTAGAGAAGCTTCTCTTTTCAGATGGTGATGACTACTGGGATGACCCAAAAGGTAACATAGTGCCGAGAAGAAGGGACAGAGGAGTGCCCAGCACTGAAACATCCCTATCACACCCTCCAAGGCTCAGGGTCCATTGTGGAAGAGGTGGCAGGAAGAATGTAAGAGCCAAAGGAAGGGTACAACTCCCTACAAAGCAACTGTCCAGACAGAAATTGGCCTCAATATCCATGACCTTCAGTGCCTAGCAATACCTTCACAAGACCCTCATAATAGGAGAAAAAGATGCTGACATCAAATTAAAAGAGAGACTAATGGAGAGAGGGAGGGGATATGATGGAGAGTGGAGTTCTGAAGGGGAATGGGGGAGGGGAGGGAAATATTATGGTTTATTGTCTGTAAGTATAGAAGTTGTCAATAAAAAAGGGGGGAGCTGGAAAGATTGCTTAATGGTTAGGGCGTTTGCTTGCAAAACCAAAGGATCCTGGTTCGATTCTCCAGAACCCACATAAGCCAGATGCACAAGAGGACGCATGCATCTGGAGTTCGTTTTCAATGGCTGGAGGCCCTGGCGCACCCATTCATTCTCTCTTTCTCTCTCTCAAATAAATAAATAAATTAAATATATTTTTAAAAAAGGAAATATCTGCTAATAGAATCAGGATCATATGGAATCATGCCTACAATTTGGTTTCTGCTTCAATTGGTTCAATAAAATGAAAGCACTTAAAACTTTTTTAAAAATCTTGTAAGAAGTCCCCATCTCTTCACAGCAACCTGGCATGCACCCATTATGCTGGGGCCAGGATTCTGAGATTCCCTGTACCTGTAGCCCCCTGGCTCTGCAAGGCAGGGTAGCTAAGAAAAAGCCATTAGGGATTTTCCTGGGGCACTTTACGATTTTTTTCAATGGTTTTTCACTACTTGAATTCCTCAGGAAAAAAAATCATTAAAAAGTATATTTAAAAAATATATTTATTTATTTATTTATTTGAGAGAGAGAAAGAGGGAGAGAGAGGGAGGGAGAGAGAGAGAGATTGAATGGGTGCACCAGGGCCTCCAGCCACTGCAAAGGAACTCTACATGCATACGCTTCCTTGTGCTTATGTGGGTCTTGGAGAGTCGAACAGGGATCCTTTGGCTTTGCAGGCAAATGCCTTAACCACTAAGCCATCTCTCCAGCCTAAAAAGTACATTTTTGTCAGGCATGGTGGTGTATACCTTTAGTCCCAGCACTCAACAGGCTGAGGTTGAAGAATTGCTGTGAGTTCAAGGCCAGCCTGGGCTACAATGGTTTCTGGTCAGTCTGGGCTAGAATGAGACCCTGCCTTAAAAAAATAAAAAAGGACATTTCACCAGGCATAGTAGTTTATGCATGGAATCCGAATACTTGGGAGGCCAAGGCCAAATTGCCATGAATTTGAGATCAGGCCAGCCTGGGCTACATAATGAGTTACAGGCCAGCCTGGGCTATAGCTCTGACTCCAAAATAGCAAACCTAAAAGGATATTTCCCTTTTTTTTTTTGTTTTTTTTTGTTTTTCGAGGTAGGGTCTCACTCTGGTCCAGGCTGACCTGGAATTAACTATGAAGTCTCAGGGTGGCCTCGAACTCATGGTAATACTCCTACCTCTGCCTCCCAAGTGCTGGGATTAAAGGCATGAGCCACCAAGCCCGGCTGGATATTTCCCTTTGCCTTAGGTTTCATTGTTCACAGGGTCCCGAGTTGCTCAGCCTGGAGCTGAGGATGGACTTGAAGTGTGAAGGAACCTTTTGGAGTGATGGAAAGATCCAGTACTCTGAGATGGTCTGAATTGCAAAGGAGCATCTGTGAAAACTCAGCCAATGTGTACTTGTTTTCCATCAAAAGATAAATACTGAAAAATGAATTCTTTTTTTTTTTTTGGTTTTTCGAGGTAGGGTCTCACTCTAGCTCAGGCTGACCTGGAATTCACTATGTACTCTCAGGGTGGCCTCGAACTCACAGTGATTCTCCTACCTCTGCCTCCTGAGTGCTGGGATTAAAGGCACGAGCCACCATGCCAGGCTTCAAAAAATGAATTCTTGATATGCATGCCAGTGTCTCTAAGAGAAAGCATGTACTCATAATTTAAAATACATCTAAAGTAGGGGCTGGAGGGCTGACTTAGCAGTTAAGGTGCTTGCCTGCAAAGCCAAAGGACACAGGTTTGATTCCCCAGGACCCATGTAAGCCAGATGCACAAGGTAGCACATGCTCCTGGAGCTTGTTTGCAGTGGCTGAAGGCCTTGGTATGCCCATCCTCTCTCTCTCTCAAAAAAAAAATTAAATTAATACAAAAATATTTTAAAATAGGGGCTGGAGAGATGGCTTAGCAGTTAAGGCGCTTGCCTGTGAAGCCTAAGGACTCAGGTTCAATTCCCCAGAACCCACATAAGCCAGATGCACATGGTGGCACATGTGTCTGGAGTTTGTTTGCAGTGGCTAGAGGCCCTGGTACACCCATCCTCTTTCCGTCTCTCTATACCTCTCTCTCTCTAATAAATAAATAAAAGACTTTAAAAAATAAATAAAACATATCTAAGATAAATGGATCTGGGTCTAGGGATGTAGCTCAGTTGGTAGAATGCTTGCCTAGCATGTATGGGGCCCTGAGTTCAATCCTCAGCACAGTGAAAAAACTGATGGATTAATGGAAATTGACTATGTAGTGCAGTGTCAAATTTGGCAAGTGTGAAATGGAACACTCAGGAGGCAGGCATGCAGGTGGGCAATACGGGTCAATTTTGCGGTGTGCTGGGCCGTCTACGTTGACAGGATTGAGGAAGGTGACCTCAGGCTCATGCAAATGTGGGATGGGAGACTCAGGAGGTAGACACGCAGGTGTGAGATGTAGGTCAACTTTGCTGCGCGCTGGGTACTTTACATAGAAACTAGTGAGGCCTCAGGGTCTACTGCAAACATTGATGCACCTGGGAGCTGGTCAGGGCCAAGATGAGTTCCCATAAGCCTACTGAGTTTCTCTAGGTGGGTGGCCAGAGTCCATCTGATTCAAATAACTGAAGGAGCAAGCATGGAGGACAGAGGGGCAGAAAGGATTTTGGCACTGGGCAAGGGCAGGTATGGAGTACACTCTAAAACTAGGGTGGGCCTGGTCCAGTCCCTTTTCCCTGTTGCCTGGTTTCCCTTCCATTTTGTCAAGTACAGGGCAAGGCTAAGGCTAAGATTCACAGTAAAGAAATATGAGGGCTGGAGAAGATGGCTTAGCAGTTAGGTCATTTGCCTGCAAAGCCAAAGGACCCCGGTTCAATTCCCCAGGACCCACGTAAGCCAGATGCACAAGGAAGCACGTGCATCTGGAGTTCATTTACAGTGGCTGGAGGTCCTGGCACACCCATTCTCTCTCTCCACCTCTTTCTCTCTCTCTCAAATAAATAAATAGCATATATTTAAAAAGAAGAAACGAAAGAAATATGAGCCCAGAGCTGGCACGTAGCTCAGTGAGAATAAGTTCTGTTTCTCATCTGCAATGACCCGGTTTCCGTCCTCAGTACTAAGCCAAACAAACAAACAAACAAGACTGTCAGATTCAGTTTATTACTTACAGTACAGATGGCAAGAGAGGCCAAAGAGGTAATCGCCTATGGATTTTGAGCAGGGAGACATTAAAACAAAGTGACTAGAGATTGCCATGGGCTGACAGCAGAGCTGATGGCACTAGGGAGGTTCAGAGGAAACCTGCACCCTTGGCAGAGCTGGGGGGAGGGTCTGAGGGGGCATATGGAGGGGAGTGAGCGTAGTCTTCTTCAGGAGGGATGAGAGGTTCTCTAGCAAGCTCTGAGCCCCGCTGTGCTTCAAGTGTGCTTATATGTGTGGCTCGTGTGAATATAGGCAATAGCACCAGAGTGATGCTCTCCCCCTGTGCTCCTCCAGTTCAGGGGCCTCGGAAGTACTGACAAGGGACCCAAGCTTGCTCTGACAGAAAGATTAGGAACTCAAAATGATCTGTGTCACTCAGGAGAATCAGCTGTCTTGGAAAGAAGTCAACAGGGACAAGGGGCGGCTGTCTTTTAACAGGCAGCCTGTGACTCCCTGGGTACATCTATCTCAGGATATGACACTGGGGTTTCAATGTTTAGAGAAGTAAAACACAGGGCCGGGCGTGGTGGCTCACGCCTCCAATCCCAGCACTTGGGAGGCAGAAGTAGGAGGATCATTGTGAGTGAGTTCAAGGCCCCCCTGAGACTACATAGTGAGTTCCAGGTCAGCCCGGCTAGAGCAAGACCCTACCTTGAAAAACTAAAATTAAAAAAAGGAAGGAGGAGGAGAGAACAGAGAGGAGACAGACATTGCCTAATCAGGTGGTGGTGGTGGCGTGTTTCTGTAACCCAGCACTTAAAGCACAAGTTCCAGGCTAGCCTGGGTTACATAACAGGACCCTATCTTAATATATATATCTTGTTTATTTATTTCACAGAGGGAAAGAGGGAGAGAGAGAGAGAGAGAGAATGGGCACACTAGGGCCTCCAGCCACTGCAAACGAACTCCAAATGCATGCACTCCCTTGTGCAACTGGCTAACGTGGGTCCTGGGGAATTAAACCTGGGTCCTTTGTCTCTGCAGGCAAACACCTTCACCACTATGCCATCCCTCCAGTCCTAAAAATATTTTTTAAATTATTTGCAGAGAGACACAGAGAGAGAATAAATGAATATGGGCATGCCAAGGCCTCTTGTCACTGCAAACACATTCCAGATGCATCCACCACTCTGGCTTTATGTGGGTAGTAAAGATTTGAACCTGACGTGGATCTCAGCAGGCAGGCTTGTGCAAGCAAGTGCCTTTAATCACTGAGTCATCTCCCCAACAAGACCTTATCTTAAAATAAACAAAACTATGCAAATGTAAAAGACAAGAAGAATTTAGTTGTACCTCTGAAGACATTTGGAAACACCACAGCAGAACTTCCATTTGAACTGTTGTAAACACGGAGGATGAAAGCCAGGCTCTCAACTATTTCATAAAGACAACAAAACAAAATAAAACACCGACATTAAACCACTAAAGAGCAAGCCACAGAAATATGCAACAAAGCCCCCTGGAAATGTGATGGAAAATTCCTACCCAATGTTATGGAAAAGACAAAACTATGGAGACTATGGCGATAAAAGATCAGTGGCTGCTGGGGGCTGGGCACAAAGTGGAAGAAAAGGGCAGAACACAGCAGTTTTATTTTTTGTTTTTATTTTTTTGGTGTGGTTCTTTTTTTCTTTCTTTCTTTTTTGGAGAGAGACAGAAAGAGACAGAGAGAGAGGGAGAGGAAGACAGATAGAGATGGGCGCACCAGCTGCCTCTCAGCTGTTGTGAACAAAATCCAGATGCATGTGCCCCCTTGTGGTCAAGTGAGGCATTGCACCCTTGTGTCACTTTGCATCTGGCTAAACGTGGGACCTGAAGATTGGAACCACTGGAGATTGGAACCAGCTTAGGAGGCAAGTGCCTTAACCGCTAAGCCATCTCTCCAGCCCTTTTTTTGGTTTTTTGAGGTAGGGTCTCACTGTAGCCCAGGATGTCCTGGAATTCATTGTGCAATCTCAGTGAGGCCTCAAACTCATGATGATCCTCTGACCTCTGCCTCCCCGAGTGCTGGGATCAAAGGCGTGCACCACCACACCAAGCTCATAGCACCTTTTCGACAGCAGAACTGTTTGTTATGACCAATTTCATACATCTGTCCAGGTCCGTATGATGAACCCAACATTGTGAGTGAACCCTAATATAGCGGCTGGAGAGATGGCTCAGCAGCTAAAGGCACTTACTTGCAAAACTTGCCCTGAATTCCCCAACTATCCATGTAAAGCCAGAAGTGGGTTCATTTGTAACTGCAAGAGACCCTAAGCTGGGTGTGGTGGTGCACACCTCTAGCTCCAGCATGGGGAGGCAGAGGTAGGAGGATCACTGTGAGTTCGAGTCCAGAGTGGTACTGACTTCTACTTCAGCCTGGGTTAGAATGAGACCTTACCTCAAAGAGAGAGAGACAGAGAGAGACCCTAGTGCACACATACACAAGCATGCACGAGCAATAAAGAAGTAATTTTTAAAAAATTATATTTTATTTATTTGAGAGAGTTAAAGAGGCAGTGAGTGAGAGAGAGAGAGAGATAGAGAGAGAGGGCGTACCAGGGCCTCCAGCCACGGCAAATGAACTCTAGATGCATATGCCCCTTGTGCATCTGGCTTATGTGGGTCCTGGAGAATCGAACCAGGATCCCTTGGCTTTGCAGGCAAATGCCTTAACCACTAAACCATCTCTCCAGCCCAGAAGTAATTTTTTTTTAATTTTTTTTTATTTTTAGTTTTTTGGTTTTTTATTTTTAATTTTATTTATTTGCAAGCAGAGAGAGAGATAGAAGAGAGGCAGACAGAGAGAGAATGGGCACGTCAGGGCCTCTAGCCATTGCAAACGAACTCCAGACGCATGTGCCCCTTGTGCATCTGGCTTACGTGGGTCTTGGAGAATCGAACCGGGATCCTTTGGCTTCGCAGGCAAACGCCTTAACCGCTAAGCCATTTCTCCAGCCCAGAAGTAATTTTTTTAAGTGAACACTGAACTGTGGATAACAATGGTGTATCATGCAGGCTTATCAGCTGTGAGGAGTGTATCTTCTGGTAGGGGATACTGATAATGGGGAAGACAGTGGGTGTGGGGAAGAAAACTACTGGAGGAGCCATCTTTGATCAGCTTCATTGGAAGGGCACCTGATTCCGCATCAGTACTTTCTGACACTTCTTCCTAGCTTGTACACATGCCTACCATATTATACGTCTATTATGTTTCCCTACATTACAGTAGAAGCCTGAGAAAAAACATTTAAACTTAACTAGAATAATGCTTGACTATAAATAATTATGGAATAAAAAACATTACTTTAACTAGGCCATCAGACAAGTAAAATGAACCTCAGAAACTACACAGAGCCGGGGTGACCTCTAGGAACAGCTTTCCACAGCAGGTGCTCTCTGAGCATGCCCCGAAGGCCAGCAGAACAGGTGGCTGGCAATGAACCAAAACAAAAGCCTAGCAAGGGCTGGGGACAAACAGCAGGGAAGGTGCAGCAGCAAGCTAAGAGGTTCTGAGTTGGCCACAGAAGAGCTGAGCCTAACTGAATTGGCAATGGTGGGCTTTGGAAAGGGCCACAGCTCAGGAGGTGCCTCTCTATTCCCTGAGTGAGCAGTAAAACATAAGACAGGGGGTGGAGAGGGGCCTTAGCAGTTAAGGTGCTTAGCTATGAAGCCTAAGGACCCAAGTTCAATTTCCCAGAATTCACATAAGCCAGATGCACAAGGTGGCACATGTGTCTGGAGTTCATTTGCAGTGGCTGGAGGACCTGACGTGCCCATTCTCTCTATCTGCTTTTCTCTCTCTCTCTCTCAAATAAATAAATAAATAAATAAATAAATAAATAAATAAATAAATATTAGGGGCTGGAGAGATGGCTTAGGAGCATTTGCTTGCAAAGCCAAAGGATCCTGGTTCGATTGTCCAGGACCCACGTAAACCAGATGCAGAAGGGGATGCATGCATCTGGAGTTTGTTTGCAGTGGCTGGAGGCCCTGGCGCGCCCATCCTCTCCCTCCCTCCGTCTCTCTCTCTCTGCCTCTTTCTTTCTCTCAAATAAATAAATAAAATATAGATAAAAAATAAATATTAAAAAGAACATGAGAAGGTGGCAGCAGGGTAAGTAGGAAGGGACAAGGGGCAAACACTTGTTTGTTTGTTCATTTGCCTGGCTAAGGAGAACAGTTCCTGGCACCCTTGCAGGGTAAGGCTCATGAGAGGATTTAGGGAGGGGCTTCTGTGGAATGTGAGGACAGTCATGTCACTTTCCAGGATCCAGAACAAAAAGGACATGGAGAGTTTGCCAGAGACCTGAGCTTGGCTCTGCATGTAAGTTTTTAGAACCTGAGGGATACCAGAGAACTGACATTAATTAATTAATCAATCAGGGGCATTAATTAAGACAAGTCCAATGAGAGCATCATAGAGGACTAGGCTGGGAGCAGTACTGGGAGTCAGTGACCAAGCTGTAAAGATCATGCCCTTTACAGCCTAAAGACCGGCTGGGCAAGAAATGTGGGACAGCAAACATTTCCAGGGAAAAAGACTTCATGCCTAGCTGACAAGGGTATGGAGGGGAATGGCTGAGGAGGAAGCAGGAACGATTGTTCCTGTTGGCAGTCAGTGTTCCAAGCCGGAATGTTTAGGTAAGATGAGAATGGAAGGGCCTGCTTAGCAAGGAGGCGTTCACTGGAGCGGTTGCCAGCAGTTTTCAGTAGGTTAACAGGAAATCTGCGATTTGGGGCAAGCCGATGGTGAGGAAATGAATAAAGAAAAACAGAGGGTCTGGGGAGATGGCTCAGCAGCTAAAGGCACTTGCTTTGCAAAACTTGGCCTGAGTTCGATTCCCCAGAACCCACGAAAAGCCAGATACACACAATGCGGAGCGTTGGGAGTTCGTTTGCAGCAGCGAAGAGGCCCTGAAAGCACCCATCCTCATTCTTTCTCAAATAAACAATAAAAAATTGTGAAAAAGATAGTTTTTAAGGATGAAGGTTGTTTTTAAGAATCTTGCTCGTGAGAAACGGTAGGACAAGGAGCGACTTGGGTGGGGCTTGAGAACAAGGTTCCCCCAACAGTGAGGACAGACAAGGGGGTGGTGTGGCAGGGAAGGAGGGGGGCGTGGCAGACCCGGGCAGTAGGCGGGCGCTCACCCATCACGACGTCTTCCAGGGGTGGATGGCAGGGCTTCCACACCGCCTCCCCCGGCTCCCTGCACGAGCCCCGAGCCCGGCTCCGGGGCGGGGCGGGGTGCAGCCGGGGTCGCCGGGGTGGGGGAGGGGCCTCTGGGAGTGCGCGGGAACCGTATCTCCCAGGAGGCTCCGCGGCTGCCCCCCGCCCCGCCCGGCAACCCTCCCCGTCGCGGGCTCTCCTGCGGGTGGAGCTCCGGCTCCTTCACCCCCAATCCTCTGGGTTCCCCGATTCTCCCGGCAGGCCTGGCCGGTCAGCAGCGCGGAAGAGACGAGGGTGGGGACCCTAAGCCTGCTTGGATTCATCGGTGACACGAAGGGAGACGGGGTTTAGAAGCAAGTAGTGCCCCTGATTGAAAGAGAAAGACATCGAGGCTGACTTCACGATATTTTTGTTATTTATTTATTTATTTAGAGAGAGAGAGAGAATGGGCGTGCCAGGGCTTCCAGCCACTGTAAAGGAACTCCAGACTCATTCGCCCTCTTGTGCATCTGGCTTACATGGGACCTGGAGAATCGAACCTGGGTCCTTAAGCTTCACAGGCATGTGCCTTAACCGCTAAGGCGTTTCCTCAGCCCCTGACTTCAAGCTCTATTTTGTCCCAATCAGTACCTTTCAGGGGTGAGTCAGTGGTATTGACGCCGTTCCATTTGCAGCGCTGGTTTGGACCGTGGTGGACAGGATATGGACAGCTAGGCTGGGACAGATAGATGGGACTCCTGGGGGAAGGAGCAGCCGGGAGGAGAGCTGAGGTCACACTCCTGGGGCCAATATGCAGGAGACTGGTGACCAGTGAGGTAGGATAGTAGGAAATGTGGCTCTGGAGGTTGAAAGAAGTTTCCGGATAGAGGGAGTGGGTAATCCAGGAGAGGCTGCGTACATTGCAGGTGAGTTATAACTGCCACGCTGGGAAGCAGGGCCTGAGGAAGGAGGCTGGGGTCCTTGCCAGGGTGATGCCAGTGAGGGAGTGGGGCCACACTTGACTGTTGAGAAATGAGAGAACGAAGCAGAGCTGGAGAGCTGCTGTCAAGGAAGTTTGCTTTTGAGCAGAGCAAGGTTAACGTATCAGGGCCCGGAAGTTTTATCTTCTCTTCTTTTAGATGAAGTATTACAGCTTGTTTGTGGGCTGAGGAGGAGGAGGGATGCAGTGAGAGAGAGAGCCACCACCGGGCACACACAGGTAAGAAGGGATGAGACCCAGCTTCTTTGAGAAGCTGGCACCACAGTGCCTCGGAAGGGAAGGCAGAGGGTCTGCTCTACGTGCCAGTGGCGTAATCCCTCCCCCAACCTGCAAATGTTACTTCCCATGGCCAGACTCCCAGAGCTGAAACTGTAGTTCACAGGTAGAGCGCTTGCTTAGCATGCTGAAAGCCCTGGGTTCCCTGTTTCTGAAGAAAAAAGAAATTGCAGATGTGACACAGATTAAGTTAAAGGCCCAGAAATTAGGGAGATTACCCAGGTGATCCCAATGCATTGGCAAGGGTCCTTAAAAAGTAGGTGGCAGGAGAGACAGGAGATGGCATAATGGAGGAAAGGTCAGATAGGTGCAGCATGTCACTGGCTCTGAAGATGATGAAAAGGAACCAGGAGCCCAGCACTGTGGGGAGACAGTCCTACAGGAAGAGACAAGGAACTGAATTACTCTCAAGCTTCCAGAAAGGAACAGCTTGGCCTACTGACATGATTCAAGCCCCCCAGTGAGTCCTGTGTTGGACTCTTTTTAAAATTTTTTATTTATTTATTAGAGACAGAAGGAAAGAGATAGAGGGAGAATGACTATGCCAGGGTCTACAGCCACTGCAAATGAACTCCAGACTCATGTGCCACCATGTGCATCTGGTTTATGAGACCTGGAGAATCAAACCTTGATCCTTAGGCTTCGCAAGCATGTGCTTTAACCGCTAAGCCATCTCTCCAGCCCCAGTGTTGGATTCTTAACTTACCTTTTTGTTACTGGGGCAAAACATCTGACAGAAACAGCTTATGGGAGAAGGATTTATTTCATCTTACAGTTTTTTTTCAAGTATTTTTATTTATTTGAGAGAGAAAGAGGCAGAGAGAGAAAGAGAGAATGGGCACGCCAGGGCCTCTAGCCACTGCAAACGAACTCCAGATGCATGTGCCCCCTTGTGCATCTGGCTTATGTGGGTCCTGGAGAGTCAAACCAGGATCCTTTGGCTTTGCAGGCAAATGCTTTAACTGCTAAACCATCTCTCCAGCCCTTTAAAAAATTTTTTAAATTTATTTATTTATTTGACAGAGAGGGAGGGAGAGAGAGAGAGAATAGGTGTGCCAGGGTCTCCAGCCACTGCAAATGAACTCCAGATGCATGCACCTCCTTGTGCATCTGGCTAACGTGGGTCCTGGGGAATTGAACCCAGGTCCTTTGGCTTTGCAGGTAAGTGCCTTAACCGCTAAACCATCCCTCCAGTCCTGGCGCGTCCATTCTCTCTCTCTGCCTCTTACTCTCAAATAAATAAGGTATGTTTTTAAAAAAGAAAGAAAAAATGTCTGTCAAGAAAGAAAGAAAGAAAGAAAGAAAGAAAGAGAGAGAGAGAGAGAGAAAGAAAGAAAGAAAGAAAGAAAGAAAGAAAGAAAGAAAGAGAAAGGAAGAAAGAGAAAGAGAAAGGAAGAAAAAGACTGTCAAAGGCTCGGATTAGGATCCATGAGTTTGTCAGGGAAGGTATGACAGGCAGACAGGTTGGAGTCAAATCTCCACAGCAATAGGGAAGGACAGAGCCAGTCTATCTTCTGGGCTGTATCATTCTAACTTCAGCCCCAGCAACACATCTCCTCCAGCAAGGCCCCACTTCCCAAAGTTCCAACAACCTTCCCATATTTGCTACCAGCTAGGAACCAAGAATACAGAACACATGAGCCTACGGAGGACATTTTCATTTAAACCACCAACAGACTGCAGATAATGTATGCTTTTTTTTTTTTTTTTTTTTTTTTTGCGAGGTAGGGTCTCACTCTGGTTCAGGCTGACCTGGAATTAACTATGTAATCTTAGGGTGGCCTCGAACTCTCGGCGATCCTCCTACCTCTGCCTCCCGAGTACTGGGATAAAAGGCGTGCGCCACCACGCCCGGCTAATGTATGCTCTTTTAAGCCAAGTTCATGTTCATTTTTGTGGCTTCCATAAGGAAATGTGAAAGGTCAAGGATTTGGCGCAAAGTGAAAATTCTCAGGGAGGGATAAAGCCAGGCCATTGAATGCCTACAGGAAAGCCTGCAATTGAGCCTATGGGGTCCGTAGTGAGAAGAAGCGGAGGAATAGTGGTGTGTGGCAGAGAGAGAAGCCAATGGTCCCCAACTATATCCTGGGCAAAAGCAGCTCTCACCTGAGGCCGACAGTGGTCACTGCTTTAAAAGCCATTTCCTGAGAGTTAGAGAAAGGCTGGCTCTGGGTTGGAGGGGTCTGGAGCTCAAGTTTGGAGTCAGAGGCTTCTGCCCTTGGGCAGGTCCTGGTTCAGCAGTGCCTTTACTCCAGGCCAGCCTCCTGCCCCTTGTAAAAGGAGCTAGGGCTCCTCTTGACCTCATCTCAGAGCCCCAGGGAGGATGTGGGAGCAGAGGTGTTCTTTCAACGCAGGCCCTAGCTAATGTTCCCCAAACAGCATCAGAGCTTATTCCTTTGGCCTCTGTACATTGCTAGGAGGCTCACAAGAGAGGGCTCCCAGGAGAACCCACGATCTCTGTCCCTATGGATACTACACAGTTGGGTTGATGAAAACAACCCAAGAGTAACATCTCCATTCCTCCAGCCTTGTGGGACTGGACCTGCCCTGCAGCTAGGCCCTTTCTGCTAAGATTGAGCTGCATCTGGCTCTAACACAACACAGAAGTAAGACTATGTATCAGGATGCCAGATGAATCCCAAATGCTGAAACAGCTCTGGGGCCAGGACCTGCTGGATGAGCTTTTGGGAAGGTGCTCTTGAAGCAAGGGCACATGACCCAAGAGGAGACCCAGCCTGTCTATGCTGAGTCGTCACATCTCAGCCCACCTGGGTGCTGGCAACCCAGTGAGAACAGGTTGCTTTGGGAGCTGGAGAAGGCTCACTAGGTGTGGCGGTGATTGCTGGCAACTGACCATGTCTGTCTGCAGGCCTGTTCCAGCCGGAGAGTCCCTGCTCCAGCACTGCAGCTGACCGTCCCATTACCCTCTCCTCTGAAGGACCTGACCTCCCAGGAGGGCCTGACCTCAGGTCCAAGCTGCTGGAGGCCATGTCGCTTTCTGGTCAGACCAACAACTGGTGGCTCTCCTTGTCCCTCAAGTCAGTAGTATCAGGGGAAGCCTCTTCTGTCAAGTGCTTACACAAGTAGATGGTATCCATATCAAATTCATGGATCCTAATCCAAGCCTTTGACAGACACTTTCTTCTTTTTTTGACACTTTTCCTTTCTTTTTTTTTTTTTAAACATACTTTATTTGAGAATAAGAGGCAGAGAGAAAGAGAGAGAGAGAATGGATGCACCAGGGCCTCCAGCCACTGCAAACAAACTCCAGATGCATGCACCCCCTTGTGCATCTGGCTTATATGGGTCCTGGAGAATCAAACCAGGATCCTCTGGCTTTGCAGGCAAAATGCCTTAACTGCTAAACCATCTCTCCAGCCCATTGACAGACACTTTTAAGGCAAAGGACCGGCAGCTAATTAATCATTCGTGCTGTTACAGTGGAAGCCCGTGACAGAGCATGTTGCAGGGACAAACACTTCCCTGAGGCTTAATTATCCTGGAGACAAACTCCAAGTGGAATCATCCAGGGCACACACTTTCCAGGGAGAGCAGGCCAGGTCCAGTAATGGGACCTCTGACCAGGGCCATACTAACTCACTTTTCTGGCAAAGGGTGAAGGATCTTAAAAGACATTCACTAGTGGTGGATAAAGGAAAAATGTGCTTAGCTGGGCATTCACACAGCTGACACGTCAATGACAGCACACCAGAGGTAACTAACTCTAAGGTTCTTTATTTAATTCAATTGCAGCATTTGATGACAACCAAACACACAAACTCTTGTGCTGCAAACATGTACAGTGAGCAGCTCCATCTAACGCTGTAATGTACCTGCCTCTCCTGGTCTTCTGGTTAAAGTGGCAAATTTGAACTTCTGTTCAGATCTCGGCAGCTACGACTGGAATGTTCCTGCCCAAATACCAGTGCTCAGCCCCAAGAGAGGCTTGGTACACCCTGACACCTCTGCTCCTAGGTCTGGGCAGGGGACAGATGAATGTGGGGGAGCACTGGTAGTTCTATAGGTGTCTTCCTCTTTTCTGGAACTGTCTCCCTCCCCCCAACCTGTAGGGTCCAGGAAATTGATTCCCTCAAGAAATAGGGCTAGGAGCCTGTTTAGGCTGTACACCAAGGACTGCCCTACAAACCATCCACTGGAGAAGAGGAGAGGGCAGACCTGGGGGACATCCGGGACCCTCTCCACCTTATCTGATACCCAGAGAGGGAGAACCCAGAGCCTGGGAAGGCCCAGCCCAATCCCCACGGGTTCCTGGCTAGTGCTGGTCACCAAGGCCGCCAGACATTCTGGGCTATTCGAGCTGCAGTCAGGCTGCCCAGGGCTGTGGGCACCAAGTCTGGTCCCTCAGCAGGCACCCGACTTAGTTCGACTTCTGGGACCTCCTCTAGGTCAGAGCACAGGTCCTCCCCAGGACCTGAAGGGCTGGGGAGTGGGGACCCCGGGATCCCTCCCATGGGCCAGCTACCCCGCCCTGGGCCTCCAGGCAGCCCAGCAAGGGAGTCTCCCAGCAGGTCCCGGAAGCTGCTACCCTCTCGCAGTGGCATGGACTCCAGCAGGTGATTCAGGAGCTCAGCTGAGACTGTGGCGTCGATCGCCTGGCACGTGGACACGAACGTGTGCACCTCGTGCATGCACTGGATGTAGCCAGCAGCAAAGCGCTCGCTCGCTTCCGCCTCCAGCTGCTCCCGTTCTGCGTGCATCCGACCGTCCATCCGAGGGTGCGAAGAAGAAAGCAGCGACCAGTACCGTGAGCGTGGTGACAGCTACGGCCAGGTCCACCCGCTCCGCGGGGTCGGGGTTCACCCAGGAGATACATCAGCATGCCCAGCGTGGACAGCCCTCCCTGCGAACAAGATCCGGACGCCGGAGACCGACACCCTCCTTCCAGGCGAAGGCCAGGCTGGCGGCCGCGTCCAGGATGGGTGCCAGGCGTGGGCGGCCCGGGACCCCGCCCCACCCCCGTCGTCACTCACCGCGCGCGCGGCTCCGCAGAGCTCCCTGCACTCGCCGCACCGTCAGCTCCAGCACCTCGGCGTTCTCCAGCTTGGCCTGCACCTGCGCCGCCGTGGGGAAGGACGTGAGCAGGGCGGAGCGCTGCGGGGCCCACCGCACCCCGGCCTCCGCCCGCCCGCCCGCCGGCCGACCGGCCGCACCTCGGAGCCTGCCAGCAGCAGCCGCAGCTCCTGCAGACTCTCGTTGATCCGCGCGCGCCGCTTCTTCTCCACCAGCGGCTTCCGGGCCTGTGGGAAGCGGGCCACTGAGCCCCGGGCCCGCGCAGCCTCCCGCAAGCCCGTCCGCCCGCGCCCCCGGCCCGCACCTTGCGGTCCCCCCGTGCGTCCCAGCCGTCCTCATCCTCGCGGCCCGCACGGTCCCGGTCCCGGGTGGCCGCCAGGGCCGGAGCCATGGCCCGCAGCCGCGCCAGGAGCGCGTGGGGGCGGTGAGCGCGCGCGTCCCCGGCTGCCCGCGCCAACACCGCCGCCCCACTCGCGCCCTCACGCCTTCCGGCTCGCCGGGCCCCGCCCATTTTATAGGGACTTATTTGCATGTCGATGCGCCGATTGGCTGTGCGGGGCCAGAGCTGCGGGCCGCAAGGGGGCGGCGGCCAATGGGAGCGGTTCACTTTGTCAGGCCGCGCGGGGCCCGCGGTCTGGCAGCTGGCGGGGCGGGGCGGGACTCGCAGCCGTGACCCTGGCAGCGCCCCGCTTTTTCCCTACGACTGAACGAGTTCCCGGGTGCCAAGAGAACCGGGCTCAGCAAACCGTCCACCGTCCATCTCACCTAATGCCCCTCCAAGCCCCGGACCCGGCGCGCTTCAGGAGAGAGGTCTCCACACCTGGCGGGGGCCTAAACCCGGGAGAAGTGGGGACCAACTGGGCAGCAGGGGTAGGGATGGTTTCCATCCCCATCCCCTTGCATTTCTTTTCTTCTTTTAAAAAAATTGTTATTTATTTGAAGGAGAGATAGAGAGTGGGCACACCAGGGCCTCCAGCCACGGCAAATGAACTCCAGACGCATGCGCCACCTTGTGCACCTGGCTTACGGGGGTCCTGATAAAGCGAACCTGCGTCCTTTGCTTCGCAGGCAAACGCCTTAACCTCTAAGCCATCTCTGCAGCCCACCCCTTGCATTTCTTGCGGACTCGTGTGGACACCCACAACTCTCCACTCGCACCACCTTTTCGGCTCGCCAGCCCATCCACGCCCCTTGTCGCCCACCCTGTTTCCCAGCTCCGCTCATTCCCTCCGGTCCCCCCTCCAGCGCTGCGTTGACACACACCCCCCGCGCCGTGCTCCCCCCTCCCTGCTGAGGCCTTTGTGCCTCCTTCCCTCCCAGCCCCCCCCCCCGGCGGCCGGGGCTGCCGTCTGGTCCTCGTAACTTGACGCCCGTGACAGTTGGCAGCTGCAGCCCCTTGGGCGGAGACAAGCGGCGGCCGGGCCAAGAGCGACAGGTGTTGGCCGCGCCTTTGTCTCGCGCGCTTTGTCCCGCGGGCGGCGGCGGGCGCTCTGGTGTCGGCCAGACGCTGGGACCCGCGTCACTGGCGGTCCATCTGCCCGGCGCTCTCCGCAGGGGGTGCGAAGGCGGCAGGACGGGGGGGGGGAGGAGGCGGGCAATGCCCTCGGGCACCATGGCACTGCACCTCGTCCTCCCCGCCTGGGTCTCTGCTGCTTCCCCAGAACTGGTATGCACGCCAAGATGTCTTTCCCACAACAGGCCTTTGCCCACAACCACCCAACCTTCGCCTTGAGCACCTCTGGGTCCCTCTTAAGTGGCTGCCTCCTCTCCATTCAGGTCTCAGTGCACTAGCTATCAGCCACTGGCCACACACTGGTCCACAGCAGCACCTTCTTCACCCAGTCTAGCACTACCCTCCTGGGGTTGGCTGAGTGTTCTCAAACCCTCACTCTTTGTGTGTCCTTGGTTGATGCCCCCTCACCACCGGAGGGGCCTCCAAAACTTCAGGCAGGAAGATTGGATGAGAAGTTTGAAGGTCCCCAGAGTCACCTCACTGACTTCTCTGACCCTTTTGTGTCCACATTCATCTTTTCCCATTCTGCCTCTGGGGTTACTCCTTTGCAGTATGTCTCTAAGAACCCCCCCTGGGTGTGAGCCTACCTTTTACTTCACACACACCCTGTTACGCTCAGACTCCTCCACAAAGCTTAAAAGCTTGGCTGTCTTCCACCACCCTTCAGGGGCTGGTCAAAACAGCCTCCCACGCCTAGTGGGGAAACTGACAGGCCAGGAGCAGGCAGTTGGGATTCTAATGGAGTCACTGTCCATAAGGAGGCTGTGATTTTACAACTTAGACTATCACCTTCTCCCAGGAAGAGAGACTTTCAAGTGATTACAGTTAAGCTTCTACTACTTTGAGATAGGACGAAATATCCTCAATAGAAGGTTCTCCTACTGCCAAGTTTGCACAGTGTTTCACACTTCTCCCCTTACCTGTGTGAACCAGGCCAAACATGTTCAGAATGCTCTCCATGAAAAGCAGTTCATATGGGTATAGCAATCAAAAGGACACCTGCTTGGCCAGGGAATTAGTGTGAGGGACAACGAGGACATGATACAGGCAAATGATGTGCGTAAAAGGCAACTAGCAACTCTAGGAAAAACAAAGAGCTGCTCAAGAAAAGGAATGTAATCTGAGCAAAAGACTCAGTTCAAGGACTTACACTTCTTCAACTGTTCTTGGAACTGGCCACTGCAAAGTCAGCTTGGGCTGACTGCAAAGAAGTTGCAACAACCTACACTGTTCATAGGATCTCAAGACTCTGAAACCATCATCTACAGAGAATCAAGAAAGGCTTGTTGTGGCTATAGAGCATGATGTAAGATGACTTTATAAAGACACAAAAACAGGTGACAAGTGTTGCGAAAGGGAACTTTGCTGAAGCAAGACTTATGGACCTCCAAAGCTTTGTTCCACACAGTGGGGGAGGGGTGTGGGTTGAAGAGAGCTGTCTAGAATTAAGGGAAAGATGAAACCCTGGGACATGTCTCCCTATAGCCAGGCATTCTTCCTAAGTGGAGAGCATAGAACAGGGTATAAAAGGCACCAAACCCCTTCTTAGGTGGACTACAAGTTGCTGAAGTCTTTTCCACAAAGTCAGCTTCAATTTTCTTACTGGACTCATTGGCTAAGTGGCTTAGAATTTTTGTCCTAGAAGCCTGGCTGTTGCATCTTAGGGCCACCAAGCGTGCCCTCCCTCCTGTTGATCACCCTTAGACGGACCCACTTCCTGCCATTTGTCCCTTGGAACCTATCTTGCCTTCAAAGTTTGCCTGTGCACAGACTTCCTGAGCATTTGGGCCCTTTGATCCCCCTGAAGCCAGGGACAGAGGACAGCAGAGGCTGGGCAGGGCCATGGTGGCCATAGGGGGACTGGTTAGCAGCAGGAATGGCAGGCCATAAATCCCCAGAGAAACAAAGACAGCGGCCAGCCTACAGACAGACGTCCAGGCCCTTTGTGGGCAATCTGCCCAGCAGACATAATATTTCCTTCTGGTCTGGAAATAAACTGAGGGGCTGCCTCTTGGGTTACACGATAAAATACAATGAAGCGCCCCCCAAAGGCACTCAGTTTCATGAAACAGCCATTCTGCCAGGAGAACTCTGCAGCAGCTCTTGGAGCCAGGCAGTAAGCTCAGAGCTCTTGGCAGCTAGGAATGGGGCCCAGTGTCTCTTTGTCCCTCTGCTCTGGTCCCCAGGGCCCTGGTTTGTAAAATGGGAGGAAGGGAAAGTAGGCCTCTTTGTGTTGGGTAGGTCTCACAAGGCTGTATGGATGCAAAAGGGCCTGGGTGGAAAGACAGTGCTAGCGAAGTGATTCCTGTCTTGTCCCTAATGGATATCCAAAGCTACCCAGCATGGCAATCCTTCTGACTCCTTTGGTTTCCACCCAGTGGCCAACATGTAGGCAATCAGTCCAGGTGGACCAGAGGAAGATGGGATTGAAGGGATAGTGGATGCCTGGTGCAGGCCAATAGGAGATGTCACCCTAGAGCTCTCTATCAGCAAGTTTGAAAAGACAGCGGGAGGAAGGGGTCAGGGATTATAGGACTAGACATGCATGATGGGGAATCCTGCGGGACCTGTGCTGAACAGGGCCAGGGTCAGTGAGCATGAGAGAACCGACAGGAACAAACCTGAGCCTGTGAGGGAAATGATGGGCTGGACTGAAGATTTCCTAATGAAGATTTCATTAACACTGACTTGGGATTTGAAGAATGAAGAGTTATTTTCTAAAATGTCTTTTGGTTTTTATTTTTGTTTTGAGGTAGCATCTCTAGCCCAGGCTGGCCTGGGACTTCCACTGTAGCCTAGTCTGGCCTTGAATTCTTGGTGATCTTTCTACCTCAGTATCCTGTGTGCTGGGATTAAAGCATGCACCATGACACCTGGCCTAAAATGTCTTTTGATAATTTCAGTCTCTTCAGGTTTTTTTTCCTGTGCTATATTAAAAAACGTGCAGGCTGAAGAGATGGTTTAGCGGAGAAGGCACTTGCCTGCGAAGCCTAAGGACACAGGTTCGATTCCCCAGTACACACAGCCAACTGCAGAAGGTGACACATGCATCTGGAGTTCATTTGCAATGGCTAGTGGCCATGGCACGCTCATCCTCTCTATCTGCCTCTCTCTTCCCACCCTCAAATAAATAAATAAATAAATAAATAAATAAATAAATAAATAAATAATTTAAAAATACATGCAGGGTTTGGGTGTAGCTTAATGTGCACAAGGCCCTGGGTTTGATCTCCAGCAGCACAACAAATAAACAAAACACAATGCAAAGGAAAACAAAACAGCACAAACTGAAAATAAAAATATACTTGCTTTATTTACCAATTTTCTAAAAGGCAAAAAAGTCTTAAAAAGACACAAGCAGTCACACAAATATTGCACTGGGTGAAGAAAGTTTGGTTTGTGCTTGAACAAACCACTTGTCCGGCAAGGCTCACAATCATCACAAACTGACAGCGTATTGACAGGTCTTGTCAAGAATATATTAAAAAGAAGGCTCAGTTTAAAGTAGAAAGTCTTATGACACCCGTGTAAGCACACACACTAAGGAAACAAGACTGGATGCTTGGCATCATGTAAACAGATCACAAAATTGCCCTAGTAAGTCAACTTCTTAGCAGTTAACAATCAGTGAGCATATATTAAATAATAATTAATAAAATAATGCTGATGGTAAACATTCATAATAGTAGAGAGAAGGTTTTGGCAGTTTTGGTTTAGGTAATGTAAGCACAGCCTTAGACCACCACCTGCCTTTAGGCTCTGGCTGGTAGAGGAGGCAGAAGTCTGGAGCATCTAATTTCCATTAAAACATGGACCTTGTCTTAGGTGTTGGAAGGTGATGTTTTAATTTTAAAGATGTAGAGTCTTTGGGTTTATGAAAAATAGGGTTAATATTCAGGCATCAGGTGGTCTTACTGTGAGAAGACATGGCAGTAACCCACCATGTTTCCAGTGGTCGCTTCTGCCAAGAACAAGGAAAACTCTGCTTTCAGCCTCACAGATTGCAGTCCATGGATTCATTAGTGATGACTTCTCCCTCATACCAGGGGCCACGACTAAACTTGTACAAACCATCTGTGGGATATCTGGTGCAGTGTAAGGTTTGTGGAGCTGGGCAGAGAGGTTTCATTCTGCCCAAGTGTTCCAACGACCTCAGAATGCCAGCAACACAGCAGATGTGGTGACAGACCTGAAGCCACACCAAACCTAGTCTGGAAAGCCAGTGTGAAAGGGGGGCACCAAGCTCCCTGCAACCTGGCAGACAGTGCTGCTGGGGGGGAGGGGACAGCAGCATGGTCACTGGCTCCCAGAGGCCAGGATCCAACGTCTAGGATGCTCCAACTAAAGGACAAAGATGACTGGGTCCCCAGAGTGGTGGTCAGAGGCCACCATGAGAACAGAGAGATGTGGCTGATACCGTAGTTCTCCATGCAAACTGGCTGTGATGGTCTAGAGGGAACAGAACAAGACACTGACATGTTCAGAGGTCAGGGGAGGGGATGTCAGTCTGATGGTGTTGGTCACAAACCACCAGGCTCCGTTGGGCCAGAGCAGGCATTGCAACTTTGCTTACTACACACAAAAGCCACAGCAGTCTGGAACCTTGGCCACTACAGTACCTGAAACCCAAGCTTCACACCACAGACTGCAGGACACTGAGGACTTGGGGCGAGGCGCCTCGCCTCTAGACAGGCGAACAAATACCCAGCTGGACTATGTGATCATTTAAATAAATAAAAAGCAGCCCCCAGAGGGGACAGAATTTGATCTGGTCCAAACACCTGGGAAGGCTCCAGAAAGCCAGGCATTCAGCTAAGAGCTGAACATGGTTTCCTTCCACATCAGAGCCTGGTGTGATGTCTCAGAACAACTCATAGGGACCAGTGGACAGTGGTGCGCTGGGTCAAAGTCTCATCAGGATCAAGGGATTTCTGAGGACCCTGCGGCAACTTCTTGGATACACACAGATGTCTCAGTCTTCCACATGTTCACTGGCAACACAAGTACCAGCCTATCCCCAAACCCTATGTTTATATTTAAAATACAAAAACGTATTTCTCTTAAACTTTCCCACAGTTTTAAGTTACCCTTCAGAAAACTGTTTTTTTTTTCTAAAACAAAAAAGCAACATAAGTATATGTGTCCATTTCATTAGAAACAAATTTGAAGCTCCTCCCTCTCCCGAGCACCATCTAATGTAGATCACTGGCATTGGGCGGGTAGGGTTACGTCTGCTCTTCCTTCCTGGGACTTGAGGGGTATCCGCTTCCCTCCTCTCTGGTGTCAGCCATGTCACTTAGTCCCAAGGATGGACTTTCTTCTTCATCTGGCAGGCAGATGTTGCCTTTCCCCTTACTTTCACAGTAAACACACTCCTTAGAAGAAGAAATGAACATCAGAAAGAGGCACGAGAGCTGAAATCACACGATGCGAGGCATGGGGCAGAGGCCGGCTATGCACCTAGAGGATGCTAGCCATATGTAACCCCGGACCCAGTCTATCAGACTTTGCAAGCAAGTGCCTTTAACATCGAAGCCAATTTTACAGCCCCCTTCTCTTCTCTTCTCTCTCTCTCTTTTTTTAAAGACAGGATCTCCATGTATCCCAGTATTACACTTTAGCCTTCCAAGTGCCGTGGCTATGGGTATGTGCCACCACACCTGACTCCTTTTCTTCTTTCAAATACACTTCAAGTTTTAAGCAAGTTCAATTTACAAAAAAGCTAGGAAAATAGCAGAGAGTCCGACTTAATAAATTTTGTTGTTTTTTTCTTGCTCTGTAGTTATGGCTGGCCTTGAACTTTCCATCCCCCTGCCTCAGCCTCCCAAGTGGTGAGATAACAGGTATGCCATCAAGTCTGTCCCTGTTAGTGAACTTTTTTTTTTAACTTTCTCCTTTTTAATTTTTAATTTTTTAAAAATTTATTTGACAGAAAGAGAGAGAGAGAGAGAGAGAGAGAATGAGCATGCCAGGGCCTCTAGCCACTGTAAACGAACTCCAGATGCATATGTCACCTTGTGCATCTAGCTTACATGGGTCCTGGGGAGTCAAACCTGGGTCCTTAAGCTTTGCAGGCAAGTGCCTTAACCATTAAGCCATATCTCCAGCGCTGTTAGTGAACTTTAAAAAAAAATTTATTTATTTGAGCAGGGAAGGGAGAGAATGGGTACTCCAGAGCCTCCAGCCACTGTAAACAAACTCTAGATGCATGTACCACCTTGTGCATCTGCCTCATGTGATAATCAAACCTGGAGAATCAAACCTGGGTCCTTAGGCTTTGCAGGAAGTGCCTTAACCACTAAGCCATTTTCCATCCCCCATTAGTGAACTTTTAATGCTATGCTAGAAGGCAGGTTCTATAAACTTACTGCCACGTCGATGGCTGCTGGCAGGCCACCGGTCTGGACCCACGGGTGGACCTCTCGCAGCTCCTGCCTCTGGCCCTCTGTGAATCGGGGCTGGGACTTCTGCAGCAGCTTTAGCTTCTCGCGGTCCTCCTTTAAGACTGCCTTGATATCCCTTCATGAAGAGTCAGAAATAGCTGAGCTGGAGTGGCCAAAGGGACTTCTTTTCGTTTCAATAATTCTCAGCATCTTCTACCAATTCTTTTAATATTAATGATGTGGTTTCAGACAATTACCCTCTCACTTAAGATAATTTTTTTTTTGTTTGAGTCAGTTTGATCTCCTTACCAAATACTCTGTAGTGTTTCTGTCAAAATGACAACCCAGGTCAAGATTTCCGCTTTCCTTTAGCCCAGTTATGGGGACCAGGCGTCTCAGGCACTACTTGGAGCCCTGGAGGGGCTCTCACTGTGTGCTTGCCTGGAAGGATTTTCGCCACATACTGTCCCCTTTCCTGACCAACACTGGCCCTGATTATGGTTGCCTCTAAGCTGGAGACTATGGATCCTCTCAGTTCCCCTGACCCACTGACCAGAGGCCCACTGTTCCCAGGAGCCCACCTGGGCTACTTTGGAAGGGCAGGAACCATGTCCAGCACTACAGGGCAGCCTGACCTGGATTCAGAGCCTGGGCACAGACTCAGGGTCACCTCAGCTGTGGGCTGGTCACCTACCTTGGTTTTCATTTCCATCAACTCTCATTCTATTTATCCCAGAGTGGGCAAGGTAAAATAGT
The DNA here is from genome assembly GCA_036365145.1 of Orientallactaga sibirica. Classification (NCBI taxonomy): domain Eukaryota; kingdom Metazoa; phylum Chordata; class Mammalia; order Rodentia; family Dipodidae; genus Orientallactaga; species Orientallactaga sibirica. Next base: position 17,290,858 of record JAEOAD010000044.1, on the reverse strand, counting down.
GCCCAGGACACAATGCTGGCCCAATGTGTGACAGAAACTGAGCATGGCTCCTAGCAGGAGGCTAGTCCTTAGGGTTCCTGCTGACCCAGACACTGTGTGACCCAGCAGTCACCTGCAGGGAGCCTCACTTCTCTCTGCTGCCCTTGCTTAATCTCAATGGCTTTCCCTGGGCACTCTGCCCTGCCCTGTCTGCATGACCTTGCATAGGGTCCCATAGGCCCCATTCTCTGGGATTCTCAGACAGCCGAGTGGTTACCGGGAAGGCAGCTGGTAGCTCATCATGACGCTGTCATCTGTGTTGGCCAGCAGCAGCCAGATGGGGTCCTGTAGGACGGACTTAATGAAACGCTCACTCTCCTCTGCATCTGTGTTCATGTTTGCTTTGTGATTATTCTCTGAAGAATCAATGCTTCCAAAGTATTTGCTGGTATGACTTGTGTCACTACTGCCTTTAAAAACATGGAACACAATGGTTACAATCTTGGAATATGTACTATGTAGGTGAAGTCCTAACAGTGCTGGGGAGCTGGAGCTCGCGAGATAAAACCACTCTGTGGTGGAGGAAGTCTGTGCTGCAGCAGCTTCCGTTCACTTTCCAAGGCTCCAATGATCTGATGATTTGAACACGCACATCTGCGTGCACCGTGGAGGTGAGCTCAGCCAGAGTCTTGCCTTAGAACCCTGCCCTCTGCCCTATTCTCCCTGTCTGTTGACTCTGGCAACAGACATATCTCTGGAAACCCACAGGAAAGTGTGCTAAGAGGGGAGGAGCTGGTCTGTACCCTAAGCCAGAGCCCTGGACAGAGACATGTGAGCTGCATGAGGGAAAGCCCACTTCAGGGCAGGAGGGTGACATGTACAATCTGCCCTGGTGGTTGTAAGGCATGCATAGACTCTCCCCGTCAGAAAAGGCTTGCAGGGGCCAGGTGTGGTAGTGCACGCCTTTAATCCCAGCACTTGGGAGGCAGAGATAGGAGGATCACTGAGTTCAAGGCCACCCTGAGACTACAGAGTGAACCTGAGCTACAGTGAGACCCTACCTCGAAAAACCAAAAAAAAGGCTTGCAGGCAGACACGCGCTCATAGGCACAAGTGTGACTTACCCAGAAGGTTAAACCACTACCTGGGCAGCCCAGTAACGGGCTGGCAGAGGTGTAAGGCCTGCAATGAAATGAAAACCAGAAGCCTACAGGCAGGACACAGAATTCTGACCAATAGGAGCCTGCCATGTTGCCAGGCAGGAGTTGTGTCTTCATGGCGTGGCTCTGAGAGCCACGAGGGAAGTAGCAAGGTGACACTAGCTCTGAGCACTGAAAGTGATCTTGGACTCTGGGGCAGACATCCTGGGAGTCCTCCAGGTACATGCGTCCCTGTGCTGGCCAACATACCCTGGCCCTCAGCGCCAACCTACCTGCCCTACTCTGTGATGCACCACAGCCCAGGGAGCTGGAGCCCAGAGAGTCGGAGGTGGCTGAGGCCCCGCTCCCAGAGCGAGCCGAGCCTGTGGCCGAGCAGAGGTCCTCATTCAGCAGGAGGTTGAGCAGATCACTGGATGTGGAGAGGGCATCACTGTTCTGGGTGTCTAAGGGCTCATTGTGCTTTAGGGAGAAGAGAAGACACCACTGTTCACAGGAGCTCAGTGACAACAGGGAACATAGAGAGGTCAGGATGCGGGGAGAGAGCTGGTGGCCTGTCTTTCTGGAGCGCCAGCTCTCCTTCACGTCAGATGAGCAGATCCCGCAATCAGGGGACTGCAGGGACAGGGTCACTGATGCTCTATGGATGCTAGCCAAGGAACTATGACTTCAGGGTCACGGCCAACTTCAGGGCTTAGGGTCTAGGCACAAGAGTCCTATCTGTTCCTCAGCCTTGTGGGCACCAAGCCCTACCGTGACTGAGGTTCTGCATTCCAGTAGGGAAGCCTGGCAGTGAGAGTGGGAACTGGTTTAGGGAGCATCCTGGGGTTTAAGGTTCAAGACCCTAGAAGCAGAAGTCAGGAGGACAGAGGGGTGCTGAGAGACGCATTTATATGGACCTTTTTCCCTGAACAGGAGCCTCAGATAGTCCCCTCCAGACAGTCCCCTGACAGAATACAACTGGCTGTGCTACACTATGCACACCCAGCCCATCTGGAAGCACACTGACTGGGCAAGTGCACCATCCCCGAGCCCTTAAGGCAATGTTACCAAAGGCAGGAAATCCTTCCCTGTTCCTCATCAGCCATGGCACTCTACCAGGAGTTTTGGGACCCATGCCCTACCAGCAGGCTCTTTAGCACCACCTGCCTAAGCCTGAGGTCTGGCCTTTCATCTGGCTGTGCTTTATCTGAGATTTACTGAAAATTTTGAGGTCCGGAAATGCTGTCAAAATTCACGATGCATCATTTATCCTCAATTCAAAGCTCCGACTAACTGTTGTGATGGAATCACATAACTGGGCAACACTAATTCTGGTAGATTTCCTTGTCTCACCTAGGTGGCAGGAACCTGTGCTGCCTGCTGGGAGGAGGGACAGCAGAGAACCCTTACTGTGGGAGGTGCCTTCGGCTGTCGGTCCAGGTCCCGGTCCCAGTCCTGGTCCTGAGAAGTGCTTGGTGTGCAGTCTGGCCCAGCAGCCACTGCTCCTGTGGTCCCTGAGAGCCCCAAGGTCCCAGTACTGCCCTCAGGTGTCTCTTCCAGCTGCAGCAGATTGAGCTGCAGGGGACTGCTGCCGCGGGACTGGAAGAGCGGAGGGGAGGCTCTGCCTGTGGCCACTGTGCCTGATGGTGGGGTGGCTGGACAAGTGCATGGCTGTCTGAGGAGCGAAGTCTGACTGGGAAACTCAGCCTGTGAGACAGGGCTCATCTCAGAGGCGAGTGTGGGATGGCCTGAAAACTGAGGCTGGCTGGAGAAGAAGGCCTGGGGCAGGCTTGGGGTCGCTGCTGAGAAGGGATAGCTGGGTATCATGAAGGCCATGGCTGGGGCCACAGGAGCAGGGAGGGGCAGGGGCTGCCCTGAGAACTCATGCTGGGTGCCCACAGGCACGACAGGCACTGTGAAGTTCACATGGGAAGCTGCAGGTGCTGCTGCCACAGGAGCAGGGAGGGGCAGGGTCCGCACTGCGAACTCATGCTGGGTACCCACGGGCACGACAGGCACTGTGAAGTTCACATGGGAAGCTGCAGGTGCTGCTGCCACAGGCCCTGGTGCAGACACTATTCCTGGTGCCTGGAACATGGGCAGAGAGTAAGTTGGCACTGGGGGAGGGAAGGGTGCGGCAGGGCAACTAGACTGGGATGTGTCCGAAGGTGACCAGGCTGTGGTGTTCAGGCCCACGAGTGGGGGCCGTTGGGTCACTGGTCCCCCTGACCCTGTGCTCTCGGAGGAGTCCCGAGGCTTGACCCGCTTGGACTTAAGTTTTCTGTTCTTTCCAGTTTTTTTCCAAGATGAATCTATCCCACAAGTATTTCTTAGTCCAGGAACAGCTGAAATATGGGAAAATGACCAGAGTTAAAATTGAAAAATGCACATGAGTCCCACCTTGTCAGCTCACAGACTATAGAAGCTAGTCTCTTGATTCAGCAGTCCTGTGAGCCCATGTGCCAACTCACTGCATCCAACATGGGGTATTCCCTCACCCACAGTGCCAGCCTACTGCATCCAACATGAGGTTTTCCCTGAACCCACAGCCAAATCAAAGAAACAGAGGTGAAACATTAGGTTTTCACAAAACCAAATTCTATCAAATTGAAGAGGCACCTTTAACTGCAAGATCACATTCCTTCCTTCCTTCTCATAGTTCCGTGTCCTCTCTCTTAAGTGGCATTAAAGGTTCTAATTATGCAAAATAAAATTAAAGAAAAAAAAATCTGACTACTTACTCTCTGCTATTCCTCAGTATTTAAAACATATATATTGGTGTGTGAAAGTCTGAGGCAGAATGGCAGACTTCGCCCAAGCACCTTACTTTTCAGTCTATCACTTCTGCTTGCTCGAGAGACACTCCTACTCTACCATGCAGCTGGAGGCACAGCCCAAGGAAGGGGGGAGGGGTCAGTGCTCCCCTCAGGCCTGCTTGCTGGCTAGCCCAAGGGTTGAGGTGGTGGTACCTTTATGAGGTGGGCATGGCTGGGAGGAAGTCAGACTCCTAGGAAGGTGTGCTGAATGACTATGGGACCCAGGCCCCTCCCCTTTCTCTTTGCCTCCTGGCCACCTTGAGGAAAGCAGCTCCTCAGCTAGACTGCCCTGCTGTGATGTGATGCTCTGCCACAGTCGCAAAGCAACAGGGCCAAGTACCTATGGACCAAGACCCTGGAACTTGATTCTCTCGGGTGCTTCGTCACAGTGATGGAAAACTGACCTACACGGCCACATTTGCCCTGAACTCATTCCTCCTTCCCAGTGACACACACTGAGCTGATGCTTTCTGCAGGAGGGAGAGGGGTGCAACTGTGACGGGAGGAACTATGGGTACCCCAGTGCCTCCCTGGGGGGGGGGGCTGTATTCCAGGAACACATTTTCCTCCTACTTCAGGCATCTTAACTTGGAGTTAAGGTAGTAAGGACATTTCTCAGCCATGACCAGGGGGTCCAACACTTTTATCGCATGCCAAGACAACAGGCTCAAGCACACTGCTTCATGAGGAAGGTTTCAGGAGTCAGCTCTCTTTGCTGTTTTTCTTACTAGGTATCTTTTCTCTGGAGGGAACAGTGTTGAACCACTAGGCTCCGAGGATGTTGCACAGTTCATGTATTGTATGAACTGTTGGGTCTGGGCTGTGTGGGAGATGAAGATGAACATCTGCTCAGGGTCTGGAGGGCACCTTTCCCTCATTTCCATACAAGGTGTCCACAGGTGGCCATGCCCCTGAGCGTGGGAAGAGGGTGAGAAAATGAATGGAAAGGGCATAATCCTGGCAGGGTGTAGCTCACTGGAAAAGCAACATGCTTGCTGAAGACCCCAGTTCAAACCCTAGCACCAAAAGGAAAAGATATAGAGACAGAAAAAGAATAGAACAGGGAGTCCCAGCTGGTGCTGGAAGTGTGCTGGCCAGAGACACATGGGGCTGGTTCTGGTCAGTACAGGTCCCACCCATGGGGTACAGAAGGTGGCTGGGGTAGGAGTGGGAGGAGCAAGGGCCCGTCATAGTGAAAGCAGGTGGCTAGGCTCAGGCTCCTGGTACAGAAAGCAGTGAAAAATCAAGTGACTCTACTTTGTCACTTGAATACCAAGCATCCTGCTACGGACGAGGTCACACGAGTTCACCTGCACTGTCAGTGTCTACAGAGCACTTCATCACGAGCAGAGCTGTCTTTCTCATGAATGCATGAATGCAGACCAGGCCCAGCTCACAGTCTGAGCTCAGCGCTGGACTCGCTCCCCTCAAGAACAAACATCGGGCTGTGTCTGGTAGTGCAGACCTGTAACTCTGGGACTAGAGACACTGAGAGAGGAGGACTGCTCTAGGTTCAAAGCAAGCCTAGGCTACATAGTGAGTAAACTATATAGCAAGACCCTGGCTCAATAAAACAAAAAGAAAACGTTTGAGAAAAACAAAGGGTTTAAAAATAGATGCTTGCCTTGGCTGTCACTACTTACCCCGTTCACTCGCCTGGGCTCTGGATCTCTCTTGTAGATAGTTCTGGCAGTGGGCCTGCAGTGCACCAAGCCTGCTCACCTCCCTGAACCTCTGTAGGAAGCCCTGCTCCTCCCTCTGCGTATGCGCAGCCAGCACTTCCTTGGTGAGGCCCAGCTTCTGCAGGGGCCCCTTCTCCTGGATGAAGCCACCAGGTAGGCCATCTAAGGACTCCGGCCAGCTCGCTGTGTCTTCTACTGTCTCTGTAACAAGAAAGCTCTGATCTGCATGGGCCCCTATTGTAACCCAAATCATAGACCACTCACATTTGGTTACTTCCTGATGACCATGGCCAGAGGGTGACATGCTCCATGCCTGCTTTAGCTTTCCCAGACAGTCCAAGCAACAGCCAGAGCCCGGCCGGCTCTGGTGGCTCAGGAAATAGCCTGAGAACTAGAAGTCATGGGTTTTGGTCCTAGAGCTGAACACATTCCAAGGCTGTCCTCAGTTTCTGGTATATGGTGGGCAAAGTCAAGGTGCCAAGTCTTCCAGGATTTAGGACTAAGTGTGGTGACAGTTGTGACCATACACCTCATGGGATGAGGAGAGCAGGCATGTCGGCAGGTCGGGGGCTGAATCTCTGATGGGTCCTCCTCTTCTTGTCATGTCCTTCCCAGTGAAGACCGAGCTTGGGATTCAGTTTAATCTCAGTACTCTAAGTCTGGTTACCATATGTTCTGGCTCCTATCCCCAAGTAGCTGGGGTCGCTGACTGCCCTTTCGCCAGAGGCAAGGCTGGGCAGAGTAGGGAACTGGGGCCTACACTATGAGGCCTGACAGCAGAGCAGACAGCTGACACCAGGTGGCACCATAGCCCAGAATGGGCCAGGGTAGGCAGCTTTGACCTACCTTACCCGAGCAGTAGAAGCAACTGAATTTCTTAGAATGCCCCTTACTAGACCATCGTAGGATTCTTTTGGTGCTTCTTAAAAACAAACGCTTAAGATGGCAGTCAAACTTCCTATTGTTAAATCAAATTTCTCTTTTAAGATTAGATTGTTGGGCTGGAGAGATGGCTTAACAGTTAACGCGCTTGCCTGCGAAGCCTAAAGACCCATGTTTGATTCTCCAGATCCCACGTTATGCCAGATGCACAATGTGATGCAAGCCCACAAGGTCGCACATGCACACAAGATGGTACACATGGCAGGAGTTCAAGTACAGTGACTGGAGGTCCTGGCACACCAATTCTCTCACTCTCTCATAAAAATACTAAAAAAGGGCTGGAGAGATGGCTTAGTAGTTAAGGTGCCTGCCTGCTAAGCCTAAGAACGGGATTCCAATCTCTAGGTCCCACATTTAGCAAGATGCAGTGATGCAAGGGTGCAATGCCACACTTGACCACAAGGGGGCGCACACATCTGGATTTCATTTGCAGCAGCTGAGACACTGCTGGCGCGCCCATCTCTGTCTTCCTCTCCCTCTCTCTCTCTCTGTCTCTCTCCAAAAATAAATAAAAAATAAAAAAAATTTTAAAAAGATTAGATTGTTGCTGATATTTCAAAAAGCCTCCCCAGCATACCTAACTCAGGTTGTGGCTTTTTGTCCCCCACGTGGACGATGGTACTGCTGTAGCTGCACTGGCTGGTGAGGGACACCACGCTCTCAGCCTTGCCGGGCAACGTCAGGGAGCTCAAGTGTGCGCTAACCTCTGTGTGGCTGTTCACCTTGGAGGGCGGTGCTGCTTCTGGAGAAGAGAAACAAGCAAACACAGAGACAGGACTAAAGCCAACTGCTCAGGTGAGGAGTGAGACCAGGGACCACCAACCCCTACGGGCTGCACACTTAGCCACAGACACTTGGGCCTGAATGTGGGACAATGTGTCCTTGGGGTTCACAGAAGATGAGGAAATGACAAAGTGGGGGACAACATCTAGGCGCAGTAGGTGGCCCTGAGCCAAGGCCCTCTGGTGGCCTGTAGGGAGGGCTCCCCAATAGACAGGAGATGGGAGGCACCTGGACAGCATCAGGAAGAGTCTACTCCATGTGACTCACTGTTCACTCCCGTGTGTTCAGTCTACTGTGGGATACTCCATACCTTTTCTTTCTGTACTTTTTTCTAAGGTAGGGTCTTACTCTAGCCCAGGCTGACCTGGAATTCACTCGGCAGTCTCTGGGTGGCCTTGAATTCAAGGTGATCCCCCTACCTCTGCATCCCGAGTGCTGCGATTAAAGGCGTGTGCCACCATTCCTGGCTTCTGTATTTTATTATTATTTTTTTTAGATAAAATGTTACTACATAGCCCAGTTGGCCTCGAATATGCCATTCTCCTGCCTCTGCCTCCCAAATCCTGAGATTATAGGCCATGAGCCACCATACCAGGATACCCTATTTCTAATCCTGATCCTGATCATCACAACACCCACTTAACTGCACTTAAGTCACCCAAACCTCCAGCTGGCTATGGGTGTGCTAACATTCACAGACAAGGGTTCCTCTGAAACACTGCAAAGCATCAGCCCCAGGACCACAGAGACTAGTGCAGCTGCAGGAGGGAACCGAGCTCAAGGGCAGTCCCCAGGTCACCAGCAGCCTTCACAGGTTCCAGAAACATCCTGACCCATACATAGTTCATAAGAAGGGTACTAACTTTTCAGCTACTTTTATTATTTTAAAATAGCCTACACACTAATACTGTATCCAAAGCTATTCAGAGTTAATTCAGAAGAGAAGAAGGGGCACAATAGGGTAAAACGACTTCTAATTCCTCTGGGGGAGGCTTAAGATGTTGACCATTTAACAGCTCAGAATGGATCAGATACCTCCAGAATGCAGCCCTGGGCTGACTGTGGCCTTGCGCGATGGAATGTTGGCTGGGAACTCACACTTCCTCTTCAGGGTGGCAGCTTCACTGCAGCTCTCCAGGTACCTGTGTGAGGTGGCAGGGCTTCATGTAAGTGGGGAAGGTGTGCATGGTGAAAAAGACCCGGATGTCAGGAAGGTCAGAAATGCCTGTGTACCTGATGACACTGTCCAGGCAGCTGATCTGCTGGTAGGAGCAGGCAGGCTGGTTCTTGTAGGCTAGTTCCTCAGGGAAGCCAGGCTTGGGTAAGCTGGCCCCTGAGCTACCCTTTTCCATAGCAGGGATAGCTTCTACCTGAGCTGGGGGATGACTTTGCATTTCTGGAAAAAAAATGACAAAATGTTCTCTCATTACTACTTTAAGAATACATCCCAGATTTATGAAGAACTTGACACTGCCCAAAAGACAGTCTTCACAGAGAGAGATAGACAGACACAGACAGACCCCAGTGACAGCCTGACACCTGACAACCCTGCAGGCAAAAGTGCTGTGGTGCTTTGCAGAGGACATTTGGAACGGGTTATGGCCAGGCAGGAACCCGCTTCTCCCTGGGCTGAGCAAGAGCTGTCTGGGCTGCCCCAGGGGTCACAGCTCAGGGTGGGAGAGGCCAAGCCTTGAACTCCTTAACTTTGGGGTCAGTGAGTTCCCACCTGCTTTATGCTCCTCCTGGGCAGGGCAGACTACACTGAGCTCAGGGTTTTGTGTGTGCTGGCAAGTGCTCTGCCACCGAGCTATAGCTGTAGCTCACCCTTGTAAGGTTTTGTCATTTTTGAGACATGGTCCTCAATACATTACTCAGACCAAGATGGCCTTAAATCTGCTATGTAGCCCTGGATGGCCTTCAGTCTGTGATCTTCCTGCCTGAGTTTCTCAGATAGCTGGGATTACAGTTCTGTTCCACTAGGACTGATTTTCAAATGTGATCTGTGGCTAAAACAATTCCGTAGCAATGGTTGCCTAGGCATCAGGCTGTGGGTCTATGTTTGTGTTCACCAGAGCTATCACACACCTCTCCTCGCCTGCAGGTGGCTGGGCATAGATGTGTGTGCATGTGCCAATCTGTGCAGGCATTAAGTGTGACCACATGCTCTTCAGAGAGGAAAGACAAGCCCTTAAGGGCACAGCTCCCAGTGCACTCAGCAGGCAGGGCCTGGTATGGGGGAAGCAATGTCATACTCCACATTTAACATGCACATGCCTGCAAAGTGATAGTCCACTGGACACTAGCATCTATACTTGTTGATTAAACATGGCTGGGAATCTTTCTTCTGTGCCAAGCAAGGAGCTGACTTCCCTGGCCCCCAGACTGAGCAATAACCCAGGACCTTCGCTCTACCATCCTGAGGTGCTAACAAGGGACTGTCGTTTCTTTTACCTATAACAGATGTTTCCTTTTGTTCTCCAGACTCATGAGGAAAGTGACTTGTGGTTTGGTTCTTGCTGCCATTCTTAGACATTCCCTTGAAGAACAACAAAATGAACGTTATTCATTCTAGGAGACCTTCTGTCTTTCCTACCTGGTGAAAGCAGAAACTAGCTGGAATCAGACAGCAATATACGGAGAATGATGCAGGAAACCTGCCCAGGGCCTAACCTGCTGGGCAAGTGCTCACCATGGAGCCACACCCCAGCCCAGGTTCAGGAACTTCTGAAGATGTCAGGGATACCGAGCTGGATAAAAATTCATGTGATGCTGGGCGTAGTGGCGTACACCTTTAATCCCAGCACTCGGGAGGCAGAGTAGGAGGACTGCCATGAGTTTGAGGCCAGCCTGAGACTACGTAGTGAATTCTAGGTCAGCCTGAGCTAGAGTGAGACTCTACCTCAGGGGAAAAAAATGACAATGAAGGGGACTAAGATGTAGAAAATGACATAATGCCACCTTTCTTCTTTCTTCCAGGTAAGGCTTCACCTCTGCTTCTTTTGCCTGCTGTAAATAATTTTCCTTCAAACATTCACCTGTGAGCATTCCCTGCTTCAGCTTGAAATTACAAAGGAAATCCAAAGGGAACAAAGCTGAGAATAAACAACAGCCAAGGCCATACTGGCCACAGTGGCTATGGTCACTATCAGGGCTTCTTCCTGTGAACTTCTCATTGTGATGTTAACTCGTGACAGGCACTGATAGGCGGTACTCAGGGGAAAACAGAAGGGACGTACGGATCTCCTCTGGTGGGACTCCTCGTGACCATTGCTGTCGCTGGATGACGTCTGGCTCATGAGGTGTTCATGGGACCCATTGCTGCCAAGGCTCCCATAGCCACTGGAGCCACTGTGGGGGACAGGCTGGGGAAAAGCCAACAGTGTGTTAAGGACATGGTGAAGGGCACAGCAGAGGCTAGCACAAGCAAACTCAAAGAGTGGTGTTGGCCTGCCTAAGGTCACACAGAGAAGTCAAGGGGATGGCTGGGGCTTGAATCCCAGGCCAGGCTCCAGTGGTGGTTTTCCTGGTCTCCACCCAAGGTGTTGTGATCCCAGGCATGCCTCCAACGAGGACACCCCACTGGAAGGGAACTTGTTCAACCTACTTATTTCTGCAGAGCTGGGGGCCTTTCAAGTCATGGCTTAGCGGTTAAGGCCTGTGCCTATTGGCACATGCATTTGGAGTTCATTTGCAGTGGCTAGAGGCCCTGAAGTGCTCATTCTCTTTCAGATAAATAAATAAAATATTTCAAAAACTTAAAAAATGAAAGAAAAAAAGAACCCAGAAACTGAGCTGAAGTGGTGGTGCATGCCTTTAGTCCCAGCACTTGGGAGGCAGAGGTAGGAGAATCACTGTGAGTTCAAGGCCAGCCTGAGACTACAGAGTGAATTCCAGGTCAGCCTGGGCTAGAGGGAGACCCTACCTTGACCGCCACCCCCCCCCAAAAACCCCAGAAAGTGATTCACTTCCACAACTTCAACTCTGCAACCACAACCAAGAAGGAAAAGCTGCTCAGTTGTGGGCTGACTGGGGTTGCGCTGGCTTTGCTGAAGGGTGTCCCTAAGTTCCAGGGCTGGTGACCAGTGTTTAGAGAGGGAATGAGGCTTACACCGGAAGAGGTCACGTGGGGATTGTATGGCGGCTGGGAACTATGGGCAGCTTTCAACTGCTTACATGAAGCCCTGGCTCAGACACAAGGGAACCTCCTCAAGGTTAGGAGGACCTAAAGGCGCTTGGGAATACCTTAGGCTGGCCCGACTGTGCAAAATTTGGCCCCGTGGGGAAGTTCTGATTCTGACACAGGAAACATGCGAGCAGAGCTTCCAGGTGAGGGAGAATAGACAGTGGCACTGGTGTGGCACAAGGGTCATGAACTGTAGGGCAAGGCTGCCCATGCAAACACCACAGGAGGGAGCTATAGGCACGGCACCCACCTGCATCAGCAGCCGGTGGATCTGCTCGGTGAGCTCCTGCACACTGGGGTGCGGGGTCTTCTCCTCTGGGCATGGGGAGGCTGTAAACACATCCTCATTCAAAGGGCCCCTGTGTGTTTTCATTTGTTTTGTCAGAAGGGCCTTCCCAGCCTGTGTGTACCGAGGCACACACACTGCCTGCTGGGGCTCAGCCCTCCACCCCCACCCTGCAGACCCCAGCTACCCTGCCAATCCCTGCTTTTCATGAATGAGGCCCTCCCACCTGGGTCAGGTCACCCCTTGCCAGCCTATCTGGCCTCAGGGTCCCCGCAGGGACCTGTCTTTAGACTTGCCTTTGCCATCTGCTGGCAGGAAGTGAGAATGGGCCAGATCTCCCCACCCAAGGAGTACTCACACCCTGACTTTGTGCCTCCCAATGATGAAGGAGATTTTCCTGCTCCAGGGGTTGATGAAGCTGGACCAGCTTGTGTCCAATGTGATGTACTCTCCATTGCGGGCGCGGAACCGAATGGGGGAGTAGTCAAAAGGCTGTCCACCAGCCTGCAGGACTAGGGGAGGGCAATGGTGGTCAGGTGGGAAGGGAAGCAAACTGTGGTAGCAGCAGAGAACAAACTGTCAACACAAGCAGACAAAGTCCTCAAAGTCGCTGCTTTGACCCCCATGTCTACACTGGGGGCTGTTTCCTGCAGAGGCCATTTCAGCTCCTGCTTCAGGACAAGTGTCTCTGCAGGGTTCTGCCTGTGTCTGCTGGGCTAAGCGGAGCTGGGCTGGGCTTGGTGAGGCTGTGTGCCACCCACTCCCCTGGCTGGTCAGTCACAGCTCAGCTGGTCTCTCCTCCCCCATCTCCACAAATGCCAACACTGATTCAAGATGTCATTGACTCAAGACCACAGCCAAAGGATATGTGGCCACAAAGGACCCTGTGAGGTTTTCTCTCTCCCTACTCTCCCCAGAGCTGACCGTGCCAGGCCTTAGTGACATGTGCCAGAGCTCAACATCCTTAGTGGAACTGAGGACGCACCCTCAGAGCATCAGAGGGTGCTGGTCTCAGAAAGAAGCCTGTGTGCACTCCCATCCTCCCCACAGGGTTTAGGCAAAGGGGACCTACTCTTCTTATGGACAGCGAGCATCAAGGGCCTGTCACTGGGGTGGAGCTGCACGAGCACGGGCGTCTCAATCAGGTCCTGAGGTAGATAGCCCAGGAGAGGGACTGCCCTGCAAGGCAAGGAACACAGCAGTCAGCATGCAGAACTCCAATGCCAGGTAGATGGCAAACAGGGATTCTCAGAGTACTGCCTCATTCATGGGAGAGGGACAGGCTCCAATGCCCTCAGAATGGAAATGCAGGGCCAACAGAACCAGTGAGTCTTTTAGTTGAGGAGTAAGTGAGGCCTCTGGTGTCCCTGACGGTATGCAAATAACAAGGCTCTGTCAGCTATGGCCGGGGCACTGAGCGTGGTGTCTAATCTGAGACAGCACATCATGATGTTTTCTTTTGTGTGTGTCTGTGCAGGTGACCATGTGTGGAAGTCAGAGGCCAACTTCAGGTGCCAGGTGCTGTTCCTCGCCCACCACCTTGTTTGAGGCAGGGTCTGTCTGTTTCTGTTGAGCTTGACAGGTTAGCTGGCTAGTGAGTTTCCAATTTTTTTTTGTTGTTTGTTTTTTTGAGGTAGGGTCTCACTTTAGCCCAGGCTGACCTGGAATTCACTCTATTCTCAGGGTAGCCTCGAACTCATGGCAGTCCTCCTACTTGTGTCTCCCGAGTGCTGGGATTAAAGGCATGCGCCACCACGCCCGGCTTTGAGTTTCCAATTTTGTCTCTACCTCTCATCTTACCACTGACACAGCGGGATTTACAGACATGTCAAACTTCAGGTGGGTACTGGGGTGATTCAAATTTGTCATGCTTGCATAGCAGGCACTTTATCCAATGAACCATCTCTAGAGTCTTGTGTTTCTTTTTAATATATTTTTTTTCATGTAACCCATTAGTCTGATAAGATGTGTCCTGGTATGGGTCTCTTTTAAACAGGGTTTGCTCAGAAACCCTTTCTTATGCAGCTTTTCTAGCTCAGAGAGCCTTCCTTCTCCTCTCACTGTTGTAGCTCAGAGAGCCCTCCTTCTCCTCTCACTGTTCTAGCTCAGAGAGCCCTCCTTCTCCTCTCTCCATTCTAGCTCAGAGAGCCCTCCTTCTCCTCTCTCCGTTCTAGCTCAGAGAGCCCTCCTTCTCCTCTCACTGTTCTAGCTCAGAGAGCCCTCCTTCTCCTCTCACTGTTCTAGCTCAGAGAGCCCTCCTTCTCCTCTCACTGTTCCAGCTCAGAGAGCCTTCCTTCTCCTCTCACTGTTCCAGCTCAGAGAGCCTTCCTTCTCCTCTCACTTTGCCCACTGTGGCAGGAGGCTTGCCAGGTGTTTCCATGACCAGCTGAGGCCTTTGCTCAGTGCCTGTCCAGGCTTCTCTAGAGTGGTCCCTTTGTGTTCTGGGATGACACTTGGTCACTGGAGCGGTGGAGCCACAGTGTCCTTAGCTTGTTTCTGTCCTGTTCAGTCCCTGCTGCTCAGCCTCCGTCAGGCATCCTAGCAGATGTTTCCTCCAACGCTTCCTCTGCTCATGGGGAAGGCCATTCTGAGTCCTTAGATGGACATGCCCGCCCCTCCTTTCAGACCCATTTCCCTTTGTTCAGTGTGTGCAGAATGTCCCTGGCATCATCCCAGATCCAGGCTGAAGGAACAGGAGTTGGGGGTGAGAGGGGAGGAGTAGGGAAGGAAGAGGGGGAGGAGAGGAAAGGAAGGGGAGGGAAGGGAGGAGGGGGAGAGGACAGAAGGGCTCTGTGAAGGAGCCTGTCGACTTCACCAGGCAGAGCTTTGCAGACTCTCCCACTGTCTGCTCCTGTACAGGCTGGAGAAGACACCCGGAGTTTGTACACAGTCCTTAGACCTCTGAAGTGATGCAGCCGCCTGGGGTGGATTCATACACACAGCCCCAGGCCCCCACCCTCCAAGGTCCTGGTCAAGGCAAGGTACAGCCTAGGGACCTGCATCTGGAAACTCTCTCCCTGGGCCTTCAGTGGTTTGCAGAACACACAGGACAAGCAGCCTGGGGCTGGAGGATATGGGTCACTGGCTATCCAGAGCAGAATGTCCCTGAAGGCAGTGCAACCTGACTCAAGCAAAGTGGACCTTCTGTCCCTCTCTGGGTAGACACTGGGAAGACCTCGTCTCCCACAGGATCCAGGAGGTGACCCAGTCTGTTTCGCCCACTTCCTGTGGTGTTTTCTGAGACACACTTCTCTCCAATCACTGCCTGCAGCTCAATCAATTTCTATCTCTGTTCACCTGCACAAGGCACAGGGGCCAGAACCCACTAAGACCCAGATCACTAGTCCAAGCTATAGCACTCACGGTGGCAGGCTCACGGAGAGACCTAAGGGGGCTCTGAGGAGAGGTGTGGAGGCTCCTGCTAAGGGCATGCCAACTGTGTCTTGACACGGGCCTCGCACCCATTCCTGATTGTATCACAATTGTGTCTTGACACGGGCTTCCCCATTCCTGCTTGTATCACAATTGTGTTGTGACACGGGCTTCCCCATTCCTGCTTGTATCACAATTGTGTCTTGACACAGGCCTTGCACCCATTCCTGCTTGTATCACAATTGTGTCTTGACATGGGCCTCACACCCATTCCTGCTTGTATCACAATTGTGTCTTGACACGGCCCTCACACCCATTCCTGCTTTATCACAATTGTGTCTTGACACGGCCCTCACACCCATTCCTGCTTTATCACAATTGTGTCTTGACACGGCCCTCACACTCACTCCTGCTTTATCACAATTGTGTCTTGACACGGCCCTCATACCCACTCCTGCTTTATCACAATTGTGTCTTGACACGGCCCTCACACCCATTCCTGCTTTATCACAATTGTGTCTTGACACGGCCCTCACACCCATTCCTGCTTTATCACAATTGTGTCTTGACACGGCCCTCACACCCATTCCTGCTTTATCACAATTGTGTCTTGACACGGCCCTCACACCCATTCCTGCTTGTATCACAATTGTGTCTTGACACGGCCCTCACACCCATTCCTGCTTTATCACAATTGTGTCTTGACATGGCCCTCACACCCATTCCTGCTTTATCACAATTGTGTCTTGACACGGCCCTCACACCCATTCCTGCTTTATCACAATTGTGTCTTGACATGGGCCTCACACCCATTCCTGCTTTATCACAATTGTGTCTTGACATGGCCCTCACACCCATTCCTGCTTTATCACAATTGTGTCTTGACACGGCCCTCACACCCATTCCTGCTTTATCACAATTGTGTCTTGACATGGCCCTCACACCCATTCCTGCTTTATCACAATTGTGTCTTGACACGGCCCTCACACCCATTCCTGCTTGTATCACAATTGTGTCTTGACACGGCCCTCACACCCATTCCTGCTTGTATCACAATTGTGTCTTGACACGGCCCTCACACCCATTCCTGCTTGTATCACAATTGTGTCATGACACGGCCCTCACACCCATTCCTGCTTGTATCACAATTGTGTCATGACACGGCCCTCACACCCATTCCTGCTTGTATCACATCTGTGTCTTGACACAGCCCTCACACCCACTCCTGCTTCTATCACGGTTTGCTCAGAGCTTACACAGGAGATAAAGAGCTCAGTAGTAACAATCCCCTTCACAAGTCTGCTCCACAGACTCCCCGTCACACCTTTCATTTCTGGTGAACTTTTGTTGTTATTTTCTTGCTTTGTTTTTTCAAGGTAGTGTTTTTCTATACAGCTTAGGCTGGTCTTGAACTCACAATCCCCCTGTCTCAGCCTCCTAAGTGCTGGGATCACAGGTGTGTGCCACCACAATTAGCTCTTATGAAAACTGTAGTATACTTTCAAAATTATCCTATTGCCTATACAGTAAGTAATGTATTCCTTAGTAATGGGAAGATAGTCTGAGAAATGTGTTATTAGGTGACTGCATTATATAAAGTAAACACACAGATGTAGGTGGCCCTGGTCAGGCACCAGGCATGATGGTTGATGTGCTCAAGAAACACAGGCCATATGCAGCATGAGGCTGCAGCCAGTGTGACATGGTGGAGTATGTTATGGCAATAAGAAAGTCTACACTGAGTTACGATAAACTGTAAATACACAAACCAGTAGCACAGTGGTTAGTTATTAGCAAATGCGATGTACTATTACAGCTCTATTTTCCTCTACCTTTACACAGTGGCATTATGATGGCTGTGATATCACTCGGCAATAAGAAGTTTCCTGTTCTGTCATCATCTTATGGTGTCTCTGTATGTGTGGTCCATCGTTGTTTGGTGTGACTGCACATCACTAACATTTTTGTTGATTAACATGTAGGTAAAGCACCACGCAGCCTGGGCTTTAGCATTAATGCCAAAGACAAGAGAGGTCATCTGATTTCTATAGTTGCCACTGTGTAGCTATAAGGGTGATGAAGAAACACTGAATGAAGAATACAAGTTTGATTCTCAGACAAGGGACAATGGGAAGGGATGGTGTGACACCACATACCTTTCGTCCACATCCTGGAACAAGCAATTTGGTGTATGTGTAGTTGTAAAAATTCTCTTCTCAGGAGGAATTCTAGGGGCTGAAAGAAAAGAACCCAGTACAAGTGCCTTAGTCTGAAAAATACACATTTGATGTAGACATTAGAGTAGCTACAAGATGCAACACAGATTCAGAGATAGTGGCTGGATGGCTAGGCAGAGAAGGGCAGGGTGAAGGCTGAGAGTGAAGGCATGTGCCTACAAACTCAGTGTCTGAAGAAGCCCAACAGGCCAGGAGGAAGGCAGCCCTGATGGAAGTCAGAATGGGCCAAGGTGGGAGAGAAGGACCCCCTGCACTGAAAGCTGAGGGGCTGTGTGGGGTTCTGGAGGGTGCTGAGGTGTCATGAGGCCAAGACAAATGGACCAAGGATGAGAGGGACCTTCCAGGGCTGATACTACTTTGTGGAGAGACGGCTGTACGTGAGGGGAAGGGGAGAGGGAACACAGCAATGACTGTGTTGGGCTTCTTCATCTGCTGTGGGGACCAGATGGCACGGAAGAATGCCCTAGGTCTCCCGGAAGATGGAGACTAACCAGACTGAGGGAAGGCCAACATGGACAAGCAGCTGGGGGAGGGCATTCTAGATGTTACATGCAGACTTCGGGATGATGGAGGGGCTGACGTAGGTGTTTCCTGGCCAGGTCATGACCATACCTTCATAGCCTGAGTGTACCCTCTCTGCCAGCAGCAGGCAACAGAGCTGACTCTCGCCACCCTGTGGCTCCTGCACCTTCACCAGGTAGGGCGTCATGCGGAACGGATGGTAGCGAATCTCGTGTTCGTGTTGTTTCCCGACACTGTGGAGAGGACCAGGTCAAATGCAGAGTCATGTCAAAGGAAGGCCTTGTCCTGCCAGCCAGCCCTTCCCCTAGCTGTTTAGTGCTGCTCAGTTCTTTCATCTGCTGTACCAGAGGCTCAGAGTGTCGAGCCAGGCTACCACACTACTGCTCTGGTGAGGTCCCAGGCCATGCTGGAGGCAGCAGCTACCTGTGTTCACTGGAAGATCTGGCCAGTGCTCACCCTTGAGCCCTCTCCATCGGACTCACATTGAAAGGTCAATGGTCAGAGTCCACAGTGTGGCCAGTGGGAGGTCTTCCAGCCCTCCTCTTGAGCAACTTCCAGTTACAGCAAGGCAGAGCAAATGGGAGAGGAAAGTTGCTCCCTCAAAGAGATCCTGGCCAGAGTCTGACCCAGGGTCACTCCTGACACCACACAGGATGTTCAAGTAGTCACAAGAGTTTGCTGGAACAACTCACTCTACCAAAAGACAAGCCTGTGCAAACCAACCATGAGATGCACTTCCGGGTCCCTGTGGGCCTTGGGAATACACGAGTGTGGCGGGGCAGGTTAACTCACTGTGTATGTGCACATTAACTCTGGAGTATACTCAAGTGTGTTTGCATGTAGGCTCTGCAAGTAGAGCCTTGCCTCTCAGGTGGGGGGGAACATGCACAACCCTTCCACAGTTGCTGATGGTGGGATGTTCGCACTATTTTCTGAGTTACAAAAACTGGAAGCAGGCCGGGCGTGGTGGTGCACGCCTTTAATCCCAGCACTAGGGAGGCAGAGGTAGGAGGATCGCCGAGAGTTCGAGGCCACCCTGAGACTACATAGTCAATTCCAGGTCAGCCTGGACCATAGTGAGACCCTACCTTGAAACACCAAAAAAAAAAAAAAAAAAAAAAAAAACTGGAAGCAGGACTTACCTGACACGGCAGAAGAAAGATTTTTCCTCCATGTACTCCTGAGTAAAAGAATCTAAGAGAAAAAAATCCAAAGTCACTTAACCAAGTAAACAACTAAGCAGACTGTGTATTGTTTCTTAAGGAGAAGCCACAGGACAGAACTGAGGTGTAAACTGCAAATTTACCCAAACGCGACAAGTCCTGTAATTAGAGATCTTTTATATTGAATATATGGCCAATTATGCAGTTTTGACATTTTTCATCCAGTAGTTTAAACACCTTTGAGATGGTTTGAAATGGTGCAGAACTCTGCACCAAGCAAGCCCTGCTTAACTCTGGAAGACACACTGATGGTTGCAGATAACTCCCTAAGCATTTCAAATAAACACTTCTGGAATATTCAGTCCTAATAGAAACAACTCAGGGTATCTAAAAACTTACACCAATACTCTGTAAGATATTAACTTACTTTAAAATCTGAAATGTCTTGGAAAAACACCAGCTCCACCTCTCAACACTCTACTACAGTGATCAGACTTTAGCATGAGTGGTAGAGACAAACCATGCTCAAAGCACAGCGTTCCCTGTCAGCCAAGCTTCATGTTCTTCTCACAATGTGAAAAGAAAAAGGTTGCTTCATCCCATAGCCCCCAAAGTCTTAACTTGTTCCAGCTCCAACTTAAAAGTCCAGCTGTGAGCCTGAGGTTAAATCCAGCCATCGACTTCCAAACCTTGGCAACAATGACATGAGGTAGATGTGCCAGCTCCAAAATGAAGGATAGGCCAGAAGGAAGGAGTGGTGAGCCTCAAGCAAGTTAGTCTGAAACTCTGGACGCAGATCTCGAGTCCCCAAGCTGGAGGGTCATATTTTCTTTTGCGCCACCTCTAGGAACTCCGAGACAGGAAGGCTGGGTCCCCAAAGCTCCAGGCAGTCCACCCACAGCTTTGCTGAATTTGGTCAGTTTGGCTCTTGGGATTGGGCAGCACACTGCTGCCTGTGGCTTTCCCAGGAGGGCAGTGTACTACTGGTGGCTCTACTGTTGCAGCTTTCCAGGGTAGTGGCTTTTCTGACAGTTCCTCCTTAGACTTCACGAAGCCTTCTATGGTGGCCCTGGGCCTCTGGAAGCCGTGTAGAGGAAGCCTGGCCCTTGGCCTCCTGTACTGGGCAGGTCTGTGGAATCAGCACTGCATGGACGCCGCCAGGACTTAGGGCTTGCACACCCTGGAACAGTGGGACTGTGCCAGTACTCCTGCACTGCTGAGAGCACCAGGTGAACGTTATGCAGGAGCAGAGGCACAAGGCGGCCCTAACGGTCCTAATGTCCTTGAAGATCTCCTTGGATCTGTCCCCCTTGCTGTGAGGAGCTCTTCACCTCCCATTGTTGAATCCCCAGAACAATCTCTGGCTGCTAGGGTACACCCTCACAGCTTTCTCACTCTGTGTGGCCAGGCTGCCATTATTCCTCAGAATAGCCGTCAACACACTACCATCGGCATGCTGATCATGGCCACTTGTGCAATCTCAAAGAAGCGCCCAGCCTTGCCTGGTCTTCCTGTCTCCTGAGCCTGTGCCAGAATCACTTGGGCACTCAGGCTTTTTCAGCTTTCACTTCACAAGCAGCCCATCCTGCTACGCATTCTAGGTTTCAAAGCTGTGTCCATATTTTCAGGTAGTGCTACTACAACCCAGTTCTTGGCACCAATTTTCTGTTTTAGTCCATTTTCTGTTGCTATAACAAGCTGTCACAGAAAAGTGACTTAAAAAGGAATAGAGGTTTATTTAGCTCATGGTTCTAAAGGCTGAGAAGTTCAAGAGCAAGGTGCTGGCATCTGCTCTGCTGCTGGGGAGGGCCACATGCTGCTTCAACTCATGGCAGGAAGTGGAAGGGAGGGGCATGTGCAGAAGCACAGTATACAAGTCATGACCCAACCCTGAGGCACAGTCTGGTCCTGAGAGAGTGGGAACACTCTCCCAGGAGAAAGGCATGAATCCCTCTTCCTGACCCCCACTTCTTAAAGGAGCCACCTCAGTACTGCCATTATGGCAAGTTGCAAGAGTTTTAGAGGGGGCAGCTCATATTCAGACCATAGCAGGAGAGGAGGGGAGAAAGGGCATGAGGAGGGCTCAAGGAAAGCGAGCTACCTCAGTAGTAGGCCCACAGGCCAGGAGACAGCCACTGCTGGCTCCAGGGAGGGAGGACAAGGATGGCTGGGCAAGGGCAAGAAGTTGGCCATGAGGTGGATCACAGTATAGGTCCGTATATAGGCCAGGCAGGTGCCACCCACTGGGCAGACTGACTTGGGCTTGAGGTGCCTATCAAGTCCCAAGGGCTTCACATCTTTTACTCATGAATCTGCCTCTAGTCAAGGTGAAGAGCCCTGGGAAGTCCTTCTTGTATGTATCACACCTGTCCATTATGGCTGCCTGAGCTAGCACCTGCTTACCATCCCCCACAGCCTTGCAAGATGCAGTCCCAGGTCCGCACACTCTGTGTTCATGTCAAGATGCAGTCCCAGGTCCGCACACTCTGTGTTCATGTCACGATTCCAACTCAGCAGAATAGCTTCACTTCTGAAGTGCCTAACAGTTTTTGAAATCTTCTCTTTGAAGTTTACAAAGAGGCTATTTTTTCCCTAAATTTCCTTTAAATTTATTTTGAAGAGACAGACAACTCTTTATAGCCCTTCAGGAGGGTTCTGTGGGCCATTCTCTCTAGCAGAGCTGAGGTGGGGAGCCAGCTTCCAATCTCCACCCTTGCCACCAGTCCTCGCCACTCCCCTTCAGACAGGGTCAAAGCACTGCAGCCAGGACCTTACCTATCCCACCGCACATGCTCCAGGGTGGAAGCTTGTAAGGGGTTGTGGAGCTGTGGAACACGCTGACATCATGAGGTGCCAAGAACTCCACGAACTTGGCATCGTTGAAGGCATCCTTCTTACAGTGAAATATGGAGGCAACCTGGTTAGAGATGTATAAGATTTTTCCAGAAACCAGAGACACAGCCACAGCAAACATATCCTGGAGAGGAAGAATGTGACCAGGTGAGTGACAACCAGCAAAGCTCGAGGGAGCAGCTGCTGCAAGAACCATGTGGGGCCCAGGCCTCCCAAGGCTGACCTGGACAACTCCTGTCCTATCGAGTGCCAGGTCTTACATGATGACAGCAGGAATGGCCTATTAGGACAGCCCTTCTTGGCACTCCTGCTGTCCCAGTCTGGCCTGGTGACCTTCCGGCTCTTCTTCGGGGCTCTGGGGGCAGTGTGAAGGGTAGCCTAACCCTCTGAGTATAGAGCCAAGCCCCTCCCCACCCCCAGGGCTGAGCAGGAGAAAAAAGATAGGAAAGGTCAGAAGGCCTGTGTTGAGGCCAGTGGCTCCCCAGTTCCAGAGCAATATTGGATCCTCACAGGTCACCATGTCTGTTGTCACTGACAGAGAACACAGTAGGTGGGGTATCCCTTCCCACTCCAGCTCACCTCTACAGGGCACTTAAAAAACATGTAAGCTAGGCCAGGCGTGGTGACACACGCCTTTAATCCCAGCACTCGGGAGGCAGAGGTAGGAGGATCGCTGTGAGTTCAAGGCCACCCTGAGACTACATAGTTAATTCCAGGTCAGCCTGGACCAGAGTGAGACCCTATCAAAAAAAAAAAAAAAAAAACAAACATGTAAGCTTAAACTGGGCGTGGTGGCACACGCCTTTAATCCCAGCACTTGGGAGGCAGAGGTAGGAGGATCATTGTGAGTTCAAGGCCACCCTGAGACTCCATAGTGAATTCCAGGTCAGCCTGGGCTAGAGTGAGACCCTACCTCGAAAAACAAAAAAAAGAGTAGGCTTCAGGGTCTTTACTCCCACCCAACCCCCATCACAACCAAGTCTGTCTCCTCACCCTGGGGCTATGAAAAGCTGGAGCCCCCCAACTCTGTCACAGCTGGGCTTCTCTGGCACCTGGGAAGGATGAAACGAAGTTGGCTAGGGCTGAGGAGGCCATTCTCCCAGAAAATGACAGAAGTCTAGAATGTGACTGTCCCCAGAGGAATAGACTCATTTCCTGACACTCCACTCTGAGAAGCCACTGGATGCAGTAGACGAGCCTGCTTGCCTAAGAGAGGGCGTGTGCCATGTCCAGACACTCACCGCATTCTTAACAATGTACTCGGACGTGATGCCCTCCACCTGCTCCACAGTGTAGGCGGGCACGTCCATGCTGCAGGGCTGGCTCTCGCTGGACATTAGCAGCTGGTAATACTCCTCGTTAGCTGTGAGAAAAATAATATTCATGCTCAGCTGATGAAGCCAGAGTGATGGCACACTGTCACTGAGGCCTGCAGGTTGTGGGCACGGCTTTTCTCAATGAACAAGTGAGATGGGATGGTGTCTTTTAGAACACAGAGAACTCACAGACATGGCCTAAGAGTGAAGAGCAAACCTCTGGTGTCTTCTCTGAAATGTCAGACCTCTGCTCAAGAATTTAAAAACTGACAAATGTATTATTTTCAGCCATACAGGTGTGGAGTCCTATCTCCAGAAGGGCCCTGAAGCCTAACCCAACCTCTACACTCCTCTCAGGCCCGTGGCCCCTGATCCCTGGGAGGCCCCAGCAGATTCTTCCATCCAGGAGGAATGGAATGCTTGAAAGAATGGGAGGCACCAGAAGTCACATTTGAAGGAGTTGAGAATAGAATCTGCAGATGTGACCACTCATCTGAGGACCCACCTCACCTGGGGCTCATCTGGAAAGGCTTTGGGGTAACCGAGCCTGTCAGGGGCAGTGTGCTCATTAGCATAGTGGCTGTCACCACACCCAGAAGCAGCAGAGCCAGCTCCTCCCCCGAAGGCCCTCAGATGGATAGAGCCAGGACTGAGTCCTGAGTTTGACCCAGGATCCAGCCAAGCGAGTGCTTCCTGCAGCAGGTGGTGGTGAGACCTTTGGACCCTTGGCTGGGTCTTATCTGATGTAGATTTCTCCACCTTCACAGGCTGGTACATTTTTGAACACACTCTCAAATCAAGACATGAACTGCTGTACAGCGTAGGAAAGTTCTTGATTTGGCAAAGTTCCCAAGTTCTAAGATTACTTAGAAACCAAGCCAAAGCCCTAAGCACCAGTCTTGGGAGCAGCGCTGCCATCTGGCCAGACATGCATTTTCACCAGCTGCTCCCTGTTCCTCAGGCCCAGGCCCCAGACCTGCAGCCTGCACTGTGAGGTCAGGTCCTGGGGCAGCATGTACCCAAGTGGCACCTTTGGCTTGACCAGCACTAGTCAGCAGCTATGGCACCCCAGGTCGACCACATCAATCCTCACAAAAGACTCAAGAGCATGCAAAAGCTTCATGCTAGAGAAGGCACCCCAAAACATGAGCACAGGCCAGCACATGGCAGAATGACACATATACATCTGGTCCAGTGACCCAAGACCAGCACCAGCGCCCTTTTTGTCACTGATGAACAATGTATAAACACTTAGAAATGGGAAGACTGGAGAGCAGGCTCATCTCCAGATCACTAGTCACAAGCCTGCCTGCATGCTGCATGCTGAGCCTTGAAATGCGCAGCACTGTGGACAGCAAAGCCCTGCTCTGCACATGCCTGTGATGGACACAGCACATGCACATGTCTGCCTGCAGGATGGGGTAAACAGGGAAGCCCTGCTCTGCACACGTGTGTGATGGACACAAGCACATGCACATGTCTGCCTGCAGGATGGGATGAACAGGGAAGCCCTGCTCTGCACACGTGTGTGATGGACACAAGCACATGCACATGTCTGCCTGCAGGATGGGGTGAACAGGGAAGCCCTGCTCTGCACACGTGTGATGGACACAAGCACATGCACATGTCTGCCTGCAGGATGGGGTGAACAGGGAAGCCCTGCTCTGCACACGCGTGTGATGGACACAGCACATGCACATGTCTGCCTGGATGGGATGGGGGAGCCCTGCTCTGCAACAGGATGGAAGCCATGCACATGTCTGCCTGCAGGATGGGGTGAACAGGAAGCCCTGCTCTGCACACGTGTGATGGACACAAGCACATGCACATGTCTGCCTGCAGGATGGGGTGAACAGGGAAGCCCTGCTCTGCACACGCGTGTGATGGACACAAGCACATGCACATGTCTGCCTGCAGGATGGGGTGAACAGGAAGCCCTGCTCTGCACACGCCTGTGATGGACACAAGCACATGCACATGTCTGCCTGCAGGATGGGGTGAACAGGAAGCCCTGCTCTGCACACGTGTGTGATGGACACAAGCACATGCACATGTCTGCCTGCAGGATGGGGTGAACAGGGAAGCCCTGCTCTGCACACGCCTGTGATGGACACAAGCACATGCACATGTCTGCCTGCAGGATGGGGTGAACAGGGAAGCCCTGCTCTGCACACGTGTGTGATGGACACAAGCACATGCACATGTCTGCCTGCAGGATGGGGTGAACAGGGAAGCCCTGCTCTGCACAAGCGTGTGATGGACACAAGCACATGCACATGTCTGCCTGCAGGATGGGGTGAACAGGGAAGCCCTGCTCTGCACACGCGTGTGATGGACACAAGCACATGCACATGTCTGCCTGCAGGATGGGGTGAACAGGGAAGCCCTGCTCTGCACACGCGTGTGATGGACACAAGCACATGCACATGTCTGCCTGCAGGATGGGGTGAACAGGGAAGCCCTGCTCTGCACATGCAGGATGGGGTGAACAGTGTGATGGACACAAGCACATGCACATGTCTGCCTGCAGGATGGGGTGAACAGGGAAGCCCTGCTGGGGTGAACAGGAAGCCCTGCTCTGCACATGTGATGGACACAAGCACATGCACATGTCTGCCTGCAGGATGGGGTGAACAGGGAAGCCCTGCTCTGCACACGTGTGTGATGGACACAAGCACATGCACATGTCTGCCTGCAGGATGGGGTGAACAGGGAAGCCCTGCTCTGCACACGTGTGTGATGGACACAAGCACATACACATGTCTGCCTGCAGGATGGGGTGGAACAGGAAGCCCTGCTCTGCACACGTGTGTGATGGACACAAGCACATACACATGTCTGCCTGCAGGATGGGGTGAACAGGGAAGCCCTGCTCTGCACACGCGTGTGATGGACACAAGCACATGCACATGTCTGCCTGCAGGATGGGGTGAACAGGGAAGCCCTGCTCTGCACACGCCTGTGATGGACACAAGCACATGCACATGTCTGCCTGCAGGATGGGGTGAACAGGGAAGCCCTGCTCTGCACACGCGTGTGATGGACACAAGCACATGCACATGTCTGCCTGCAGGATGGGGTGAACAGGGAAGCCCTGCTCTGCACACGCCTGTGATGGACACAAGCACATGCACATGTCTGCCTGCAGGATGGGGTGAACAGGGAAGCCCTGCTCTGCACACGCCTGTGATGGACACAAGCACATGCACATGTCTGCCTGCAGGATGGGGTGAACAGGGAAGCCCTGCTCTGCACACGTGTGATGGACACAAGCACATGCACATGTCTGCCTGCAGGATGGGGTGAACAGGGAAGCTCTGCCTGCAGGATGGGGTGAACAGGGAAGCACAATGGACACATGCACATGTCTGCCTGCAGGATGGGGTGAACAGGGAAGCCCTGCTCTGCACATGCGTGTGATGGACACAAGCACATGCACATGTCTGCCTGCAGGATGGGGTGAACAGGGAAGCCCTGCTCTGCACACGTGTGTGATGGACACAAGCACATGCACATGTCTGCCTGCAGGATGGGGTGAACAGGGAAGCCCTGCTCTGCAAGCCCTGATGGACACAGCACATGCACATGTCTGCCTGCAGGATGGGGTGAACAGGGAAGCCCTGCTCTGCACACGTGTGTGATGGACACAAGCACATGCACATGTCTGCCTGCAGGATGGGGTGAACAGGGAAGCCCTGCTCTGCACACGCGTGTGATGGACACAGCACATGCACATGTCTGCCTGCAGGATGGAGTGAACAGAGAATCCCTGCCTGCTCACAAGCACATGCACATGTCTGTGTGGGGTGATGGACCCTGCAGCACATGCCATGATGGACACAGCACATGCTAGTCTGATGGGGGATGGGGTGAACAGAGAATCCCTGCTCTGCACACGTGTGTGATGGACACAGCACATGCTATGTCTGCCTGCAGGATGGGGTGATGGACACATGGACACAGCACATGCCATGTCTGCCTGCAGGATGGGGTAGCGTTCAGGAGGTCACATTCCCTGTCCCTGAAGGCTCCTTCCTTCCCTGCTCCAGTAGGATACTGGTCTCTGCCTGCTCAGCACAAGGGAGCACACAGTAGGTGACTTCCTCCACAGCTGGGGGCTGGGCAGAGAAGGGTGTCCAAGTACACAGTGCCTTGAGGCCGGGCTGCAAAGGAGACTTCTGCCACATCGGTGCACTCGTGAAGCTCATCCGCCTGCACCCAGCAACTGTCTAAAGGCTTTTGGGCCTTTCTGACAAACACATATGGCCAGGCCAGCCTTGGATAACCCAACCAGGGGTCTCAGGCCTGAGCTCCAAGGACCGGCTGTTGGCTGGCAGCTCAGTCAGGGCACACTGACACAGGCCAGCATTCCCTACCTGTCCTGGAGAGAAGCACACCTAAGTTGCCTGAGACCCAGCAGATGAGGAGCTGTCCCGGGGAAGGTCCTGGGTGGGAGTCACTGAAGGAGGGCTGAGTCTACAGGGGACATTTGCTCGGCTCCGTCCCACGTCCTCAAAGTCTTAGTCTTACTCCTCACTGGCCAACTCTGAGTGCTGTCACATTCTGCCTTCTAGTAAGAGTCCAACTCTGAGTGCTGTCACATTCTACCGTCTAGTAAGACTCCAACTCTGAGTGCTGTCACATTCTGCCTTCTAGTAAGAGTCCAACTCTGAGTGCTGTCACATTCTGCCTTCTAGTAAGACTCCAACTCTGAGTGCTGTCACATTCTGCCTTCTAGTAAGAGTCCAACTCTGAGTGCTGTCACATTCTGCCTTCTAGTAAGAGTCCAACTCTGAGTGCTGTCACATTCTGCCTTCTAGTAAGACTCTAACTCTGAGTGCTCTCACATTCTGCCTTCTAGTAAGACTCCAACTCTGAGTGCTGTCACATTCTGCCTTCTAGTAAGACTCCAACTCTGAGTGCTGTCACATTCTGCCTTCTAGTAAGACTCCAACTCTGAGTGCTGTCACATTCTGCCTTCTAGTAAGACTCCAACTCTGAGTGCTGTCACATTCTGCCTTCTAGTAAGACTCCAACTCTGAGTGCTCTCACATTCTGCCTTCTAGTAAGAGTCCAACTCTGAGTGCTGTCACATTCTGCCTTCTAGTAAGACTCCAACTCTGAGTGCTCTCACATTCTGCCTTCTAGTAAGACTCCAACTCTGAGTACTCTCACATTCTGCCTTCTAGTAAGACTCCAACTCTGAGTGCTGTCACATTCTACCGTCTAGTAAGAGTCCAGACAAACAAATGGGGCGGATCTGCATTCTAAAGACTCCAAGACTACAAATGCCTGATGACAGGGGCTGTTGTCCCCTTACACTATACCAACAATGGACAGGGTTGCTGTGTCTTGTCTCCTTCCTTCTGGGCCAAAATGACCACCAGGGACGATAAATTTTGGGGGGTAAATGTATTTAGATAAATAGAAAATGAACTTTCTGAGTTCATAAATTAAGAAGAGGCTGGGGACAAGGCTCAGCAGTTAAAAGCACTTGTTTGCAAAGCCTGTGGACCTGGGGTTCAATCCCCAAGTGCCCACATAAAGCCAGATGCACAAAGTGGTGCATGTGCCTGGAATTCAACTGCAGTGGCAAGAGATCCTAGCATGTATTCTCTCTCTCTCTCCCTCTTTTTCTCTGTCTTCCTCAAATAAATAAAAACCTTTTTTAAATAGAAGGGCTGGGATGTAGCTCAGTTCGTAGAGTGCTTGCATGATACCACAAAGGCCTCTAATTCCATCACTCAGGAGGTGGAGGAGATGGGAGTATCAGAACTTTAAGGCCATCAATAGCAACAGTTTCAGGCCAGCCTGGACTACAAAAGAAGTGCTGAGAGCTGGCAAAACCTTCCTGTCTCTCCCGTCAGGCTACAGGTTAGAGGAGGGCAAGGCCGAGGCATAAAGCTCAGGGATATTTTGCTTCAGTTCTGTTCTGATCTACTACAGCTCACAGGGTCTGATCATCTTCCTGGACTCAGGGTCGCTGTTCCAAACAGCAGTCTCCTGCCAGAGTCTGAACATGACTTCTCTCTCTCTTGCTCTGTCACATTAAAAAAAAAAAGCCAGTCTGTGGGGCTTGCCTCAAAATAAATAAATAAATAAAATAAAAAAGAATGAGTCTTAGAAGGTCCACAAATCTAAGCTGTAATTTGGAGCTAAAACCTGTTTCCATGGGTCTGAACAGATGTGGGAGGTGGGCATACCCTTTACTTGTTTCACGCTCCTCAGGGCGTACTTCAAGGTTGCCAGCGTACTAGCCTTCCCCTTGGCCTTCTTGTCTGCAGGGAGGTGAACTTTCAGCTCCCTCAGCGTTCGTATCAGTTCTTTGTGGGTGTCGGCTTTGGCAGACTGCTCGCTACTGTGGAATTCAAGAAAGAAGAGGCGATCAGAGGTGAGCTTCCTAGGTGCCTGG
The DNA here is from genome assembly GCA_036365145.1 of Orientallactaga sibirica. Taxonomy (NCBI): domain Eukaryota; kingdom Metazoa; phylum Chordata; class Mammalia; order Rodentia; family Dipodidae; genus Orientallactaga; species Orientallactaga sibirica. The sequence continues at coordinate 17,261,173 of JAEOAD010000044.1, read as the reverse complement.
TCCTGAAGTGTGGGGCCTGAGGGTCTAGCAGCCTCACTCACTGAGCACACTTGTCAGCTGTGGCCACCAATGAGGTGTGAAGACATGGTCAAATGCCTCCTACCAGAAGACCACTGCCTGGATGAGAATCCTGCTCTAACGCAGGAAGTGCTGGAGAAGCCTTCCACCCAGGCTGTTCTCATTCAGGAAGGGCTGCAGATGTCTCACAGAGACTGCATTGCTGAGCTGGGCCTCCTTCCCTGCCCCGTGCAAAGGGACAAGGACAAAGGACTGTGGAGAGAGCGTCAAAATGGCGTCTGGAGACATGAGCATGGATCATGAGCTCAGAGGAGAGGAAAGAGCAGTTTTGAAAAGGTTTTCCAATGAAGGGAAGAGACCAGAGGAAGACAGAACAACAGGAAGCTGCTGATGGAGATGGCTCTGTGTAGAGCAGAGGGTACCTAGTGAATGATGGGCCAGGTCCTGAGGTCAAGTGTCTGCATGCTGGGGACTACGAGTGGACTTTATTAAGGGTGATAGAGAATGTTTGTGGGCATACAGATAACCTGTTACAAACCCACAAAGGGTTAGAAAGTTCCTGGTAAGCATGCCCAGGACCCAGGCAAGGTTGGCCTAGAGTGAAGCTGAGAGGAGCCCCAGGTACCCAAGAACAGCTGGGGCTCAGAGCAAGCATAGAGCCAGCAAGGTATGTGACAAGCCAGGTGTCACCAGTCACACTGACCTGGGGATACAGACCAACAGTCTGAGCAGAGCTTGGAGAAAGTCCCATCACCCCAAAGCCAACATGAGACCAAGTTGCACCACTCCTGGAGAGCATGAGGGGTTGGGGGACTCACCTGCAGCCGCTCGTGGACGGGTTGTGTTCATGCGCTGACATCATCAGCCTGAAGGCATCAGGGCTGTAGAAGTGAAGCACAGGCACTCAGCATCAGCATGCCACATGTTCTCTCCACACCCAGCCAGGGACAACAGGCCCTGGACATCATGGCAAGAGACTTTTTATTATTTAATTATTTATTTGACAGAGAAAGTGGGAGAGAGACAGAGAATGGGCACGTTAGGGCCTCCAGCCACTGCAAACGAACTCCAGATGCGTACGTCCCTTGTGCATCTGGTTAACGTGGGTCCTGGGGAATTAAATCTGGGTCCTTTGGCTTTGCAGGCAAACGCCTTAACTGCTAAACTATCCCTCCAGCTCAAGGCAAGATACTTTTAAGAAAATACCAGATTGGAAAGGGGTGTGTTTTGGGGGCAAAGCACTTGCCTAACATGCCTAAAGCCCTTGGTATGACAAACCAAGAAAGAAAAGGAAGAAAAAAAATGAGGTTAAGGTAAAACTGAAACATAACAACTAAGTACTAGGACATGGAAATGCAAAACAAAGGGAACACGTTCATGTTCTGTAACCTGCCCACATGTGTGTCAGCAGCTGCCCCTAGGATCTCACTGGACAGAGTGTCTTATCAGCACCAGACACACTGAACAATGACAACAGTGACACTGTTACAATGATGGGCCCTGATCTTTGTTACTGAGTTAAGAAACTCAGAACTCTTCAGAGTCTTGGTAATTACGACTTGAAGATGCAAAAGCAATCCACCGTGGGGGAAACAGGACACACAGGGTCGTATCTGACCCAAGGCTGAGCCTACCTCTGGTGGGTGTCTGACGGTTCCACCAGCATCCTCAGCTCCTTGCTGTTGTCATCACAGTCGCTGCCCTGCGAGTCCCGTCCTGTGGAGCAGTTCTCATTGGTCTCGTTTCCACTGGAGCCACTGCTCATGTCCACATCTTCCTGGAGTGAAGTCTGGCTGGGCTGGGGCTCCACCGGCTCCTTGGTGGAGCTGGGGGCAAAGTCTGCGTATCCATTCATGTCAGGCTCTGGAATGGGGCTGACATAGGAGAAGAGTGGTCAGACATTCAAAGGAGCCGGCTGATGTAACAGTGGAGCTGGGGGTCAATGGCGCATCACTACTTCATATGAGCTCATGTGTTCCTGCTTCCCAAGCTCCTGCCTGTCCTGGGTCAGGACGACAGCTAATTGAAATGGCAGCCTCAACTGGACATGGCAGTGCTTGACAGTATGGACAGAAGACAGACAAGGTCACTGCCAGCCACCTACCCAGTGTTGGGAACTTTGGGAAAAATACAGTCATGCTAAGCAGGAGGCAGGGCCAGGGAATCTACTTTCCACCATCTCCCCAAGTGACATGGAGCAGGAGAGTTTTCAGCAGTCATGTCGTCACAGCATGGTAAAACTGGAGGTGGTGGAGCCTGCAGAGAGGTGGGGCTGCTGAGTGAGTGGTGAAGAGGCCATTATGAGACCAGGCCAGCAGGGGTGGCGTCCTCTAGCTGCTGGGAGCTCCAGGCACTGGGATAAGGCAGAATGGGGCGGGCCTCAGATTCACCATGGACAGTCTGGAGCCACCGAAGTGCCTAACCACCAAAACCATGAGCCGATAGGATAAGACACCTGCCCAGGGACACACAGGAACAGGTAACCCTGGACTCAGCTGGCTTAGCCCAAGGTCCCAGAATTGTTTGTTGCCAAGTGAAGGCACTTTCTTTCAGTTGTAAGTGAAACAGAAACAGAAGTAAGCCTCCGCCCTCTCCAGAGGAGGACACCAGTGCTACAGAACCGATCCCCACCATATCTGGACAGACAGAGAATGCAGCGAATGGGGCACTAGTGGACATGCTGTGGAGAGGAACAACCTGTGGCCCCCAGCCAGACATCACTGAGCAGATATGAAACCATCAGCAACGTTCACAGACCACACAAACAGGTGACTGCACCACACCCCAACCTAACCCTTTACCCAGGACCTCTGCAGTGCCATCCACAGGGCACCATGGAGGGAGAGGAGAGACAAGGAGAATCAGAGGCACAGGCACACCCGAGCAGACTCTCAAGAAGATGCAGTGAGGATGAGCAGAGGCACTGGCACACCCGAGCAGACTCTCAAGAAGATGCAGTGAGGATGAGCAGGGGCACAGGCACACCTGAGCAGACTCTCAAGAAGATGCAGTGAGGTTGAGCAGAGTCACTGGCACACCAGAGCAGACTCTCAAGATGCAGTGAGGATGAGCAGAGGCACAGGCACACCCGAGCAGACTCTCAAGAAGATGCAGTGAGGTTCAGCAGAGGCACCGGCACACCCAACCAGACTCTCAAGAAGATGCAGTGAGGTTCAGCAGAGGCACCGGCACACCCAAGCAGACTCTCAAGAAGATGCAGTGAGGTTGAGCAGAGGCACTGGCACACCCGAGCAGACTCTCAAGAAGATGCAGTGAGGATGAGCAGAGGCACAGGCACACCCGAGCAGACTCTCAAGAAGATGCAGTGAGGTTCAGCAGAGGCACTGGCACACCCAAGCAGACTCTCAAGAAGATGCAGTGAGGTTGAGCAGAGGCACTGGCACACCCGAGCAGACTCTCAAGAAGATGCAGTGAGGATGAGCAGAGGCACAGGCACACCCGGAAGATGCAGTGAGGTTGAGCAGAGGCACTGGCACACCCGAGCAGACTCTCAAGAAGATGCAGTGAGGATGAGCAGAGTCACTGGCACACCTGAGCAGACTCTCAAGAAGATGCAGTGAGGATGAGCAGAGGCACTGGCACACCCGAGCAGATTCTCAAGAAGATGCAGTGAGGATGAGCAGAGTCACTGGCACACCAGAGCAGACTCTCAAGATGCAGTGAGGATGAGCAGAGGCACTGGCACACCCGAGCAGACTCTCAAGAAGATGCAGTGAGGTTGAGCAGAGGCACCAGCACACCCTAGCAGACTCTCAAGAAGATGCAGTGACTTGAAGAAGATGCACTGAGCACAGCAGAGCAGACTCTCAAGAAGATGCAGTGAGGTTGAGCAGAGGCAGACTCTCAAGAAGATGCAGTGAGGATGAGCAGAGGCACAGGCACACCCGAGCAGACTCTCAAGAAGATGCAGTGAGGTTGAGCAGACTCTCAACCAGAGATGCAAGATGCAGTGAGGATGAGCAGAGGCACAGGCACACCCGAGCAGACTCTCAAGAAGATGCAGTGAGGATGAGCAGGGGCACAGGCACACCTGAGCAGACTCTCAAGAAGATGCAGTGAGGTTGAGCAGAGTCACTGGCACACCAGAGCAGATGCAGTGAGGATGAGCAGAGGCACAGGCACACCCGAGACTCTCAAGAAGATGCAGTGAGGTTCAGCAGAGGCACCGGCACACCCAACCAGACTCTCAAGAAGATGCAGTGAGGTTCAGCAGAGGCACCCGCACACACCCAAGCAGACTCTCAAGAAGATGCAGTGAGGTTGAGCAGAGGCACTGGCACACCCGAGCAGACTCTCAAGAAGATGCAGTGAGGATGAGCAGAGGCACAGGCACACCCCGAGCAGACTCTCAAGAAGATGCAGTGAGGTTCAGCAGAGGCAGACACCCGGCAGACTCTCAAGAAGATGCAGTGAGGTTGAGCAGAGGCACTGGCACACCCGAGCAGACTCTCAAGAAGATGCAGTGAGGTTGAGCAGAGGCACTGAGGCAGACTCTCAAGAAGATGCAGTGAGGTTGAGCAGAGGCACTGGCACACCCGAGCAGACTCTCAAGAAGATGCAGTGAGGTTCAGCAGAGGCACGGCACTCTCAAGCAGACTCTCAAGAAGATGCAGTGAGGTTGAGCAGAGGCACTGGCACACCCGAGCAGACTCTCAAGAAGATGCAGTGAGGATGAGCAGAGGCACAGGCACACCCGCAGACTCTCAAGAAGATGCAGTGAGGTTGAGCAGAGGCACTGGCACACCCGAGCAGACTCTCAAGAAGATGCAGTGAGGATGAGCAGAGTCACTGGCACACCAGAGCAGACTCTCAAGAAGATGCAGTGAGGATAAGCAGAGTCACTGGCACACCCGAGCAGACTCTCAAGAAGATGCAGTGAGGTTGAGCAGAGTCACTGGCACCAGAGCAGACTCTCAAGATGCAGACAGAGGCACTGGCAAGACTCTCAAGAAGATGCAGTGAGGTTGAGCAGAGGCACCAGCACACCCTAGCAGACTCTCAAGAAGATGCAGTGAGGATGAGCAGAGGCACAGGCACACCCGCAGACTCAAGAAGATGCAGTGAGGTTGAGCAGAGGCACTGGCACACCCGTCTCAGAAGATGCAGTGAGGTTGAGCAGAGGCACCGGCACACCCAAGCAGACTCTCAAGAAGATGCAGTGAGGATGAGCAGAGGCACAGGCACACCCGAGCAGACTCTCAAGAAGATGCAGTGAAGACACGCACAGGCACCGGCACACCCGAGCAGAGCTTGCTTCTCACGAACTAAAATTCCAAAGCACACTAGGCAGTGGAACAAACATGGGTGCAGAATGGCTTCAGTGACAGGAGATAGGTGTTTGGTTTTGTTCTTGGTGAGGCCAAGTCTCTCCATGTGGCCTGCGCTGGCCTTGAACTTGTGATCCTCCTGTCTCAGTCTCCTGAGAGCTGGGTTTACAGGTGTGCACAGTACACCTGACTGAGAAAGTTTTCTTCTTTTTTTTTTAATATGAAGGGCAAGGCTCTGCATTATGTCGTAGGAAAGTGGTACTCTTCCCAGGAACAAGAGCTTTCTGGAAAAGTCTGATAACATTGAGCTGAAGGCAGGCTTGATCTGCCCATCTACAGATACCCTGGGCACCAGGCAGAATTCCATAATGGACACCTAGCGCATCTTGATGAAAGTTATGTTTTTGAGAACAAAGAAAGTCCTATCAGCATTCCAAACAAAAAGCAAACAAGTGGCCTACTGGGGAGGAGGCCATGCTGGCTGGGACGCCTCTTCTTGGTACTACATGCTCAGAAGCTACCGCCCCTCCCCAGCTCTGAAAGGAAGTGACACTTGAGGAAGGGGACATTTCAGGGAGGCAAGGACTGGCTTGCTGTGGTGCTGATAGCAGAAGTCTGTCAGTACCACAGTCACAGAAGACCCAAATGCCAGCACCACTCCAGCAACAGCCAGGAGGCAAAATGCACAAGTGGTTCTTCTGGCCTTTTCAGCAGTTTGGGAAGCTGTACCCAATGCACTGAAAGGAGACGACTTTGGGGGAAGAGCCAAAGCAGAGGCACTGAGAGACCACTTCTTCTAGGATGCAGAAACCTGTGGGGAGATGTGCATCCTATCTGCATCATGAATGCCGAGGAGGCGGTGTTTGGCTCATTAGGTCACCATACATCAGGACTGACTGCATACCACTGGGAAGGTGGGGGACAGATAGCTTCTGGGGGGAGTAGATGACCCTCCATACGTCTAGAAACCCAAGACAGAAATGCCTGTTCACATTAAAAAACGGTGAGAGCTTTGATACATGGATGGCAGAACATGGACAGTGCCATCAGAAGGGAAGCTATCCTTGACCTGCTCAGGATACCATCTACACAGCCATCCTGCTCAGGTGGGTGCCAGCCTCAACTTGCAAACTGGATTCCTGCCTCCACGTAGCCAGTGCAGAAGGAAGAATGACCCTAGTCACACAGGACGGTGCTCATAACCTCATTAAGAGGACAGCCCTTGATCTGCACAAGGGACTATGGGAAATCCAGCCGCCTCTGTGTTCTGAAACTTGGTCCCTAGCTGGTGGCAATTTGGGAAAGTTGTGGAGCCTTTGAGAGGTGGAGCCTTGCTGGAGGAGGTGTGTCATGGGGTGGGCCCTGGGATATTTTAGTCCAGTCTACTTGCCAGTATTCACTCAGCTCACACTCTGTGCTAATTTTCTACTAACATAAGCTGACATGAGCCAGGTTCCCACTCACGCCATACCTCCACCATGATGAAACTTTTGCTTATAAATGCAAGCTGAAATAACCCTTTTCCTTCAATAAGCTGCTTCTGGTTGGGTATTAGGTCCCAGCAATGAGAACACATAACTGCACCTCCTGACTTCACCCTGGGATAGCCCCAAGAATCTTCATGAAGGTACTTACTGATTGCAAGGGTTTTCTGGTCCCCAACACCCCCAACCCCACCCATCTCATCCTGTCAGCTCTCCCGCAGACAAGTGGTCCCCAACACCTGACATCACCCACCTTATGCCGTCAGCCCTCCGCAGACAAGTGGTCCCCAACACTCCTGACCCCACCCACCTCATCCCGTCAGCCCTCCCGCAGACAAGTGGTCCCCAACACTCCTGACCCCACCCATCTCGTATTTCATCACTCCCACAGATGAGCAGCCCATCCTTTCTGCTGTGAGTGGGTTTGGGGGGCAAGCAGCAGCAGTGGCAGAGTGGTGAAATGAACAGGCCCAGAAGGGATTCGGGTGTATGCCGCCCCTTCCTGCTTAGGTGATCTTGGATAGGCGAAGAGCGGCTCCTGCCTCTCACTGGCAGTTGAGAGGATTAAATGACCTGATCAGTGTAAGCTACCTGAAATTGACAAGGGTCCAGCAAATGCCAGCTTTCATCCTCAGCCCTAGAAACCACAGGGGGGAAAAAAAAACAACCCAGAGAGCTCACTGGCAGAGCTGGGAGGAGCTACCTGTGTACAGAAGACTCAGCCCCTCATCCAGCCCCACAGCGCAGGGAGTGGGGAATGATTCTGTCTGAGAGCTCCAGGCTCCCGGTTTGTACCTCACAGTTCCAGCCCTGGGGATCTGTGTGAATGAAGCCACTGCTACCACAGGTTATCTTAGAGGGAAGATAAACTTTCTTGCAAAGCTGGTGGGAAGGCACAGCAGGACTATGAAACAAACGGATCCACATGGCCTAAAACCTCTTTATTTCAGAAAACGCACTGCTCAGCACAAGCAGCCCTCATGAACCAACCTCATTTGCCGAGTTGGCAGAAGTGGCTGCTGGTCAAAGCAGACTTTGTCTCCTGTACTCAGGGCCATGCACCCTGCACTGGCTGCCAGGGCCGGCTGAGGGTGGGTAGTTGTCCCTGGAAGACTTGGTTCTGGGGGGAGGAACATAAATTTGGGGAAACCCCTCTGTACCTGAGCCTGGCCCACCCTATGTCTGCCTGCTGGTCCTGCCCCTGTACAGTGACCAGCCTGAGGACAGGAGTTAGGCTCGGGCTCCTGACCTGGTCACTCAGCTGGTCTCTGCTTGTCTTGGCCAGACAGAGGCATACTGGAAAAGTGCAGTGGGTGATGAGATCATGAGTCTGGGAGGGGGAGGTGCCTGAGGTTGGTTGCTGGGCTGGGGAATTCAGTGTGCCCTCTCTACCTTCATGGCTGTTCACACCTTTCTTAGTAAACACTTTAAAAAAATATAGGAACTGGAGCCAAAGCACAGCCTGGGCCATAGCTCCAGCCTACACTGCTACCAGGGACATAGAGTCCTCCAGCCCTTAGGGTGGTGGTGGTGGAGGGTGGAAACCAGCAAAGGTTTCATTAACTTATGGGGTCTTTTTTTTAGAGGGAAGTATAGATGAGGGACGTATAGATGCATAAATTGTAAGGTCACAGCCTGATGCATGTCCCTGAACTGAACACACTCTTGCGACTAGCTCCCATGAGCCTAGCTCCTCACAGCCTGGCTCACTCTGCCTGTTTTCCAACTTTATATAACAGGGATCAGACAGCCTGGACTTCTGCAAGCCCCGTGGTATTTTACAACCCCAAATATTATAACATGTTTTCTACTTCCTGGTAGGAGCCAACTCCCTGGGGCCTGCCTGCTGTAATCCACAGAAAATGTTTGTCCTGCTAAACAAACAGTCATGCTCGCCATGGTGACGGTGACGGTTGGGTAACGGAGGAAAATGTGGCCAGGGCTGTCCAAATAAGGAGGAAAAGGAGGTGCACAGCCTCACTCAGATTCTCCCACATGAGTTTCAGTCCTTAACTTTGCCAGGGTACAAGGTTTTAGACTCATAAATGCGGAGATGGTAGCCCCTGACCACCTAGGTTAACAAACTGCTCTGCATGCTGGCAGGTTCCAGGAAGCACAGGCCTGGGCTTCTCCTGTACCTGAGCTGATCTCATTTGACCAGACATCACAGCCAGCAGGACCTGGTTTCTCAGGAGGCCCACTCTTGTTCTGTCCCCAGCAGTGCTGCTCACTTCCTGCTTCTAACTTGTCCTAGACTTGCAGTGACCAGCTTGTTACGTGAGCATAGAGATCTGGCACAAACATCAGGTCCTCAGAGAGAAGTGCCCTGGCTCTGGGGAACAGGCTAGTAGAGACCACGGTCTGTCTACATTTACTGATTTTCCTCAGGGTCTAAGAAGGCATCTTCCCACAAGGGCAGGGTGCCCAGGGTCTATGAAATGGACAGCTTTATGTTTCTAGTCACTTTCACTACATGTGGTTACTTCCCACCAATCACTCATTGCTTCCAGAGCTGGAGCCTAGGATATGTACATGGCCAGTAAAGCGACATTTAAGAACAGGCCTGCACACTTCACAAAGTTTTTCAGAAAGTTCACTGCTTGAGCAGTACATTTAACAGTACCATCCTTACATCCTTTAAGCACAGAGGACTTGCCTCGCATGGTGATGCTATGTGACACCAAGGCAGGAGTTTCAGAAACTTCTCACCTCGAGGTGCCTGGGAAAATCATCTCAAAGCTGCAAACCTGGAAATGGCCTAATCTGAGCCGCTCCATCCACAAGAGGAAACTGATGCCCAGGGCAGCATCAAGTCATCAGTAGCAGCCAGCAGCCTGGCACAGGCCTCTCCCTCCCCAGCGCACCAGCCTCCACAGAAAAGCAGGGCCACATCATTTCTGTACAAATGAATCACACTGAGATGACAGCGACAGAGAGCTTCATACACCCACAGTGCCATTCCTGCGTTGGCACACCAACTAGCTGCCATTTAAGTAAGAAAAGAAGGAAAAAAAAAAAAAAAGAGCCGCTTGCTTCATCACACTTACAACTTAACAAAACGTGATTCGCTCTGTATTTAACAACCTAATGTTCAATTAAAGTCTTCTTTAGGAAGAATCCTGATCCCTTCTCAGCCAAACCCAGCCTAGCCCAGGAACCTCAGGTAGGGATAAGGTGGGTGTCTCCTCTCCAATGTCAAGGACACACAAGGAGCTGAGTTATAGGGAGAGCTCTCCTGCCATGGCACTAGGGCATGAACATTGAGGGGACCTGAGGCCCTTCCTCCCAAATGCCAGCACCCCATCTGAGGCCTTCCTTGCACTTCTGGAGTACATGCTGACCCAGAGGAATGGAAGGACCCTGAAATAACTAGGCCTAGTGTTGCAGTGACGTGGGCTGTCAACCTGTGTCTGTACCTCTTCATCTGTCAAGTCTAGGGGTTACCCTGGGTGATTTCCAGGGAGCCTTCTAGCTCTGTATGAATCAGCTTTCCAAACTGGTTCCTTCTGTGTATGTTACAGAAACCCTAGCAACCAGTTATCATCCTGCACCCTGGCTTTCCTGCAGGGGAATCAGGCCACTGCCCACCTCCTGGTCCAGGTCTGCGCTTGGCAGCCAAGGTATGTCCCAAAACATGAGACTGCTTCAACTTAAAGTGGTCTCCCTGCCCTCAGGGTTCCCAGACCTGGCTTGATCCAGGGATTTTCTTGTCCCGTGGGGGACTCCTGGGCTCGTGTCCAAGTAGAGTTGTTCGGCCAGTACTCATCAATGGTCGTTTCTCAAGTTCAGACTGGCCTCTGACCTCAGAGCAGGAAGCCAACTGCTTAAGAGGCCCTCTGTGTCCCAGGGACAGTTTGTACTGACCCCTGGTTCCCTTGGGCATCTGGGTGGGGAGCTGGTAAAAGAAACTGCTTAAAGAACGGTAGCATGATGTGGTGGTCACTCAATAAGGTCTGTGCTCTTGGACAAACTGACTAACCTCTCCCACCTCAGTTTCTTGATCTGCAAAATAGGACCAGCAGAACTGGCTTCGCAGAGTTTCCAAGCGCGGCACTGACGTCGTTTGCATTCTGGGCAAGGCTGGCGTGTGCACACGCCCGCATGCTACCTGCGGGCCTCCAGGGCGCCAGGCCGCGCGGGAGCTCCGCAACCCGCCGCGGGACCCCGGGCCCAGCCGCCCGCCCGCCCGTCCGCGCCGGTTACGTAAGCGGCGAGCTGCCGCCCGGCTCCCCGCACCCGCCCAGCGGCACGCCACTCACCGCCCTGCCGCGTCCGCCCGCACCTCGGTCCCTCAGACGGCTCGGCCCGCCTGTCGGTCCGCCAGGCCCGAGTCGCCGCCGCCGCCCCGAGCCGCGAGTCCCCGCAGCGCCGTCGTCGCCGCAGCCGCGTCGACCGCCGCTGTCACATAGTGGAAAACGTGACCGCGCGCGCTGCGCCCGCCCCCGGCGCCCGCTATTGGTCGTGGTGCTGCCTCATCTGCATACCCGAGGGGCCGGGCCTGAGAGCTCCGCACGCCCATTGGAGGCGGCGCCCGTCACTCTCTTTACATAAGACGCACATGGAACTCCATGTTCGCTGCTCCGGTTCCTCAATGAAGACGCGTCGCGCTCGAACGCCCCCTCTCGGCCTTCCGAGTGGTCCCTTCCACTTCCGGCCTGGGTACGTTCCATTCACTTCTGGCGATGGCGGTGGCTCGCGGAGCGCGGAGTGGCGCGTACCACTGCGGAGCGGGGGAGCTGGCGCGGGCTCCCGGCTTCTGCGCACCTCGTCCCGGCCGGAGCTCAGGCCACCGGCCTGCCACCCGCGGGGACCTGACTGGCCCGCGGCTCGTTGGCGGACAGGGAACCCCTCCTGCGCACACCCTTCATGCTCTTTCTCCCATTCATTCATTTACTCTCTCCAGTTCATTCATTCCCCGCTGGGCGCTGGTACTGCCTGACCGAGCAGGGCGGCCTCGCTAGAGCAACTGGTACTCGCTCACCCAGGCCATGGGCGCCCGAGATTGACACTTGTCCCAGATGGACAAGGACAGCTCGATTCCAAGTAGCCTTTCCTATTTCTGAAACCATGCGTTGCAAGTTTTGGTTCAGGAAATAAGGTTATTGTAGCAATGAAGAGATAGAAAGGAAATGAATGGTATCTTCCCTGTCTCCCAAGCACATCGTTAGGGAAGACATACTACCTTCTAGAAAAGGAAACTTAATCAAAAACTAACTGGGTGGTGGGAGGTTATAGATTAACCAGGGCCAGAGCTAATCTCAGGCTCCATGGAGACAGAGCACTGGATGTGGAAAAGGACCTTTCCAAAGTGCAAGCCACAGAAACACACCAGTCAGAGCAGGGACACTCCCTGGGGACAGGACAATGCTGCCACTCTGCCACCTTGGCTTAGACCACGTGTTCTTTTTGTTTGTTTGTTTGTTTGTTTTTGTTTTTCGAGACAGTGTCTCACTCTAGCCCAGGCTAACCTGGAACTCACTATGTGGTCTCAGTGTGGCCTTGAACTCTTCCTACCTCTGCCTCCCAAGTGCTGGGATTAAAGGCGTGAGCCACCACACCTGGCCCATGTGTTCTCTGAGCGGCCCCTGTTGGAGGCATATAAAGCGCCAGGCTCCTGTCCAAAGTGTCAGAGAGATTGGTTGAAGCTTAGGACTTACTTGTGCGACTTCAAACAATTTTTCGACTCTGAAAATGCAGGGTGTGATGGGGAAGGCCAGGCTGCCTTGCCTTGTCCAAGAAGGGGGCTGGCGGCATCTACCTCCACTCCTCCTGATATTCCCTGGGCCCTCCTACAGTGCAGGGGTGGGAGGGAACAAAACGTTATGAACAGTAGCCTGTAGACAAACTGACCTGCTGTGTCACAGCCAGCTAACCCACATTCTGGAATTCCTATGTCTGAGCCACTTCTTTCCCTCTACCTGACAAGATGTGCATACAATTCCTCAGATGCATATGGTGAAGGCAAATACCAAGTTCATCTGAGCCATCCTTCCCAAAGAAGCCCTGGGAAGCCTGGTGCTGGCTCACACTGTAGGGGTCAGAGTGGGTCCTCCTGTTCGGATGACAGTGACACCTCACCATACTCCCTAACACACACACAAACCAAGCAGAGCTGGGCCAAGCTGCACCCTGCACACACCCAAAGGGCCTTTTGTTTCCTCACTTACATTGACGTCAATGGTGGCTACATTGTTCTGGAAACAAGAGTAAACAGCTTATCCACACCTCAGAATCTCCTTCGTGCTCAGCCTTTTCTTGGTCTTGCTCCATATTCAGCCTGCAACATGTCACACTTCCTCTGTAAATTAGCCTTTTCTATTTCCAACAGTCTTGTAGAAAGACATAAAAATCAATTCTTATACTACTTCTTCTTCTCCTCCTTCTTTTTCTTTTTTGGTTTTTCAAGGTAGTGTCTCACTCTAGCTCAGACTGACCTGGAATTCACTATGTACTTTCAGGGTGGCCTTGAACTCCTGGTGATCGTCCTACCTCTGCTTCCCAAGTGCTGGGACTAAAGGAATGCGCCACCATGCCTGGCTAGAAATCAATTCTTTTAGATAGTTTCAAGTGCCATGGGACTCTAGAACTCTTTGGAATCTAATTTATTTTCAGTGTCTCTCAGCTGGTTTCTTCCTTCTTTTTTAATTTCCTGTTTTGGCTTCTTCATTCTTGTTATTGGAAACTTTAACTCCAAAAATATTTTTTGGGAGGAATACAAAATTGTATTTCATTGGTATTGTTTGTTTGTTACAGGGGTCTTACTCTGTATCCAAGGCTAGCCCAGAGCTCACTATGTAGCATTGTCTGACCTCAGACTCCTGATCTTCCTTTCTGCCTCTGCCTCTTCAGTGCTGGGATCAGAGGTGCATGCCACACCACACTCAACTTGAATGCCTCTCATTGTAACCTTGCTCAATAAGGGCTTGTGATGTAGAAGTGTTGAGGCAGGCTCAGAAACAGTGCAGTCTAAGACCAGAGTGTAAGTCCCAAGAATGGACCCAGGCAGAAACTCCCACCCTAGCTCCAACAGAGGCCAACACTGTAGTTTTTAAAATTCATTTATTTTAATAGACCCTAGTTTTTAAAATTCATTTATTTTAGTAAACAACAATGAAGTCTATACAGAATATTGAGTAGCAGACACAAAGCCATGGTCATTTAAATTATTTATAGTTGTGCAAACCATAGATTATGCCCATGTGAAAGAGACATTTAAGGAGGAATAATAACTGCCATGGATTAAAAGTCCACTGCAGGCCGGGCGTGGTGGCGCACGCCTTTAATCCCAGCACTCGGGAGGCAGAGGTAGGAGGATCGCTGTGAGTTCGAGGCCACCCTGAGACTACATTGTGAATTCCAGGTCAGCCTGAGCCAGAGTGAGACCCTACCTCGAAAAACCAAAAAAAAAAAAAAAAAAGTCCACTGCATCTAGGTGTGACAAAACAAAGCAAATAAAGCCTTCTAGCAAATTGCAATAGGAGGAAGCCATCTTTGTAAGGACATGGATGAAACACAAAAAATCCTAGGGTCACACCCAGTCCATGGGCACCATTTCTGCTCAGTCCAGATGAAGTGTGTTGGGCAGTCAGGCTGGAGCAGAGAACATGATCTTCTCCCAGCCAGGCCATGCTAACTAGCTGTCACTTCTAGTGCAGATCTCTTGGCTAAGTAAATCAGCACTGTAGGAAGCAGGCTGGCAAAAGAAAAGCAGCCCTTTAGTTGGGAGCTGAGGTGGAGTGATGAGCAAGGCATGTTGGCTGCCTGGAGGGTGCTGTCTATGAAAGGAACTGGCCTCTGGTCTCAGCTTTCAGCCCGCGACCCAGCCAAAGGATCAATGCCACTAGGCTGTTGCCACAATTTCAGCTCTGCTTCTCCATGCCTGAGCCCTCCATGGCTCACTGGCTCATGCATTTAGTCAGCTAGCCATGTACTAAGCACCTACTATGTACTAGACTCTGTGATGGCCTCCAATCCTTATGGATTCTATTGTTTATGGATGGGTTGGTCAGCTGGGGCATGAGGTGGGAAGGCAAAGGAAGGAGGCTAGGAAGAGAACTATCACTGTAGAAGGAAGTAGAAGGAGGGAGAAGGAAGAGGAGGAGAGATGAAGGTGGACATCTTCCTCTGTTCCATCCTGAGGGAGAGAGGATTCAGTATTTCACATCATGTATGCTGAGACTTGGATGTTTTGTGTTTCATCCATGTCCCTGCAAAGATGGCTTCCTCCTATTGCAATTTGCTAGAAGGCTTTATTTGCTTTATTTTGTCATACCTAGATGCAATGGACTTTTAATCCATGGCAGTTATTATTACTCCTTAAATGTCTCCTTCACATGGGCATAATCTATTTTTTGCACAACTATAAATAATTTAAATTACCATGACTTTGTCTCTACTATTCAATATTCTGTATAGACTTCATTGTTGTTTATTAAAATAAATGAATTAAAAAACTAGCACTGCAAGACTGTCTTTTTATGTTGTACATCTCTTCTTCATTGCTATAGGAACCTAATTGTTAAATGAATAGCCAACTGCCTTTCCAAATTATCGATTATGCAACTAAAAGACACAGAACTTTGTCCTGTTTATTATTTATTATTTGATCAGGTACTTAGTCTCGTCCCCACTCCCTGGTCCCCTACCGCTGGACCCCTTCTACTTTCCAACTAGTCCATCTTCTTCAACTTTGATAGTTTTAAAATATTTTATTTATTTATTTGCAAGGAGAGAGAGAATGAATATGGGTGCACCAGGGCCTCCAGCCACTGCAAACAAATTCCAGATGCATGATCCACTTTGTTCATCTGGCATTACATGGGTACTGGGGAATCAAACCTGGATCATTAGGCTTTACAGGCAAGTACTTTAACCACTGAACTATCTCTCCAGCCAACTTTGATAGCTTTTTTTTTGTTTGTTTGTTTGTTTGTTTGTTTGTTTGGGCCTTGGAGGGGGTGATATAGATGTTTTAGTGCTGAGCCCTCATCAGTCACTTATTTGTAGCATTTTGATGAGTCTCTATCTCCCCTAGTAGTCACTACCAACTGCAAACAGAAGTTTCTGAAACCTCAGGTGCAGCAATACTCATCTATGAACACAGACATATTTAGAGAACGACATAGTGGTCACAACACATCCTTTGACCACACAACAGTAGTAGCTTCCCCGCTAGGGCCCAACACCTCCCCAGCTATAACCTTTCAACTAGGTTTTCAGTCCCAGGCTTGAATTCCCTCCCATAGAGTGGCCTCAAATCTAATTAGAGAGTAGTTGGTTACCCCCCATAACAGTAACACCACTGTTACACTATAGGCATGCCTTCCTGCCTGGTCAGTTATATAGATTGCAGGATCCATTGCAGGTTAGAGTGTGGATGACTTTTCTCCCCCAGCACCTTCCAGCACTATAACAGCTCGCCAGCAGGCAGGATCTTCTAGCCCAGTTCCAGCTTGATTTCTCTGTGTCCTGCAACGGAAGCATGCTGTGAAAGACAGGTTTAACAGAAGCCATGAAACTATTGCTGGCATTTCACTCAAGACAAGATTAAAAGTTCAACCTCAGTGGTCATAAGGCCATTATAAGGAAACCCAGTGGTTTGAGTGAGTTGAGCAGAGTGATTGAGGGAGATGGTTAGCAAGAGCAGGTGGCAACCTCTGGCCCTCAGGGTTTGAATTGCATATTTTTTTGGTCTGTGGAGGCTTGACACTTTTCCCAGGGTTTGGTGGCTACCCACACCCCTCACTGTTTTGGAGGGGCCAAGGAAAGGCAGCTTGCCAGCGAGGCATCTTTGCTCAAGGTGATGTTCACCTCTCATATATTCCCTGTGTCTGAGGCAACACCCTATGTTGGAGGCAATGCCCTGTGTTAGCTTCATTCCTGGTCACTCTGACAAAATACCCAATAGAAACAGCATAAGGGAAAAAGACTTATTTTGGCTCATAGTTCCAGAGCAGTTTCACTCTATCCAGGTGACAAGAGTCGCTCAGTTCACGCCAGTGTGGGTGTGTGGCAGAGCTCCTCATGTGCCAGCAGCCAGGAAGCAGATAAATCAGTTCCATACCAGAAGTAGGCAGCCTTCAAGACTTATCCCTAATGGCCTACCTGCGAGGCCCCACATCCCAAAGATCCCACAGCCTCTCAAAACAGTACTATCAACTGCTGACCAAGTATTCAAATGCATGAGCTGGTGGGTGACATTTCACATTCAAACTGTGACACGCCCCATGTCTGTGATGATCCCTGTATCTGGAGTGGTTTCCACATTCACAGTGATTCCCCTACTATATCCAAGGTAACACTCTAATATAATTTGGATCTTTAATGTCCTCAAATGCCCTTGTGTTAAAGACTTGGTCACCAATGAGGTGCTACTGGGAGATTGTGAAACCTTAAACCTTAAACATTCCTCCTCATTGAAAGCAGTGAACAACTATTGCCACCCTTATCAAAAGCAGTTTGGTCAACTCATGAGAGAAGGACTGAGGAGGGTCATCCGATCCCCACCTGAGATCTCAGGTGCCCCGGTCCCAGCTGTTTGCAATAACACATGAGGTCTTGTAAGCTTACGGGAGATGGCATGCACAGAGATGCACAGAGGGTGAAAGGCCAAGGAACAACGAGCTCCACCTGCGTGGCTTCTTTGGCGTCTCTGTTCTCTGTAAGTAAACTCTCCTCCTGAGGCTGAGGGAGGAGCATCCACGGGGGTAATCTTGACCTAGTGAACTCCACTGAAGTACTGCTTGGGGTATCCATACTCTGGGACAGGGACAAAGAGCTTCTGGAGGTGGCAAGCCGTCCTTCAGCAGCTGCGGGGCTCCTGATGCTCCGTAGGCAAGCCCTCTCCCTGAGGTGGAGGGAGGAGCATCCGAGGAGAATCCACCATCCTGTAAATAACCCCTCTCCATGCTCTGAAAGTGACCCCAATAAACTCATCGGTTCACTGAACTGGTATTGGTGTCATCGTATTTTGGTCTGCAATCTGAGCCCCATTTGGGGTGAAGGTGTGTCTTTCCATCTCCCCAACATTAGGCCTAATTTCCCACAACAGGCCTAAGGTAAGGTTTTAGGTCATTGGAAATGTGCCTTGAAGGGAACTGTGAGACCCTTTTCTTTTCACACTAACTCTGAAGTGAACCATTTTGCCAGATTCTGGCACTAGGATCAATGTTTCTCTGCTACAGGCCTCAAAGCAATGGTGCCAGCCAATTATGCACAGAAATCTACACAGCTGGGCTGGAGCCTTAGCAGTTAAAAGGCACTTGCCTGCAAAGCCAAAGGACCTTGGTTCGATTCCCCAGGACCCATGTAAGCCAGATGTACATGCATCTGGAGTTCATTTGCAGTGCCTGGAAGCCCTGGCAAGCCCATGCTCGCTCTTGCTCTCTCTCTCTCTTAAATAAATAAATAAATAAATAAATAAATAAATAAATAAATAAAATATATTTAAAAAAAGAAGCCGGGCATGGTGGTGCATGCCTTTAATCCCAGCACTCGGGAGGCAGAGGTAGGAGGATCACTCTGAGTTCAATTCCAGGTCAGTCTGGGCTAGAGTGAGACCCTACCTCAAAATAACCAAAAAAAGAAAAAAGAAAAAAAAGTCTCCACAACTGTGAGCCAAGATTAACCTTTTCTCTTTATAAGCTGGTCATCTCATCTATTTATTACAGTAATGAAGATCTAACACACACCCTGTATGCAATGTGATTCCCTATGTCTGAGGAGACCTGTATGTCTGAAATGGTCCTCCAAGTCTGAGGTGATTTTGTCTGGTGTGAGTCTGGTGTCTGAGGTGATCCCCATGCCTGAGAGTCCCTTCCTTCACAAGGTGGAAGGCTCTGAGCCGTGGACCTCTGCCAGAAGGCTCTGAAGCATTCCTGATACTCTACCCATCTCTGAAAGTGTGTGTCCCCAAGTATGTCAGTGGCCCTGAGTTGTGGCCCAGCTGGCAACTTCCCAGCCATGGATGTCCTGCAGTGGTATCAGGAAACAAGGCCCTGTGTGTCCTGGGGACGATCAAAGCCCATCACCATCAGGATCTTTGATCTTGGGTGACACAAAGAGGGGAGCAGGAGGCCAAGGATGGGGATTCGTGTTCATGGTTGGTGTGGCCCTTTGGATTAATCTTGCCTATGCCCAGCCCATGACTGACCCTGCTCAAGGAGGCCCAGGAGTCAAGCCCAGCACCACACGCATTCTCTTACTTAGTCCTCACAGCTGGAGGAGGTACAGGCTGCCTCCCTTTGCTCCTCTGCAAAAGGCATTCTCAACTTATGTCACAGAGCAGGAGGGGGAGGGATAACCTTTGTCTGTGGCATGATCTCATGGTCACCCCCTGACCCCTCCCTACAGAGCCTGGGAAAGAGCTGGCTCAGGAGGGAAGGCCACAAGTCATGAATGACCAAAGTCCAAACTCCAACAGTCTCTCTTTTCCTAGAACATTCTCTGCACCCAAAAGCTCCTGTGTGACATGGCTAGCCAGATGTCCCCTGCATTCTCCTCATTCCCTACTAAGCCTATAAAGGCTAGGGTGGGACCCTTCTGTGGATTACCACCCACCACATATCCATCTTGTTGTGCCAGGCTCACATGCCTCTCCTTGGGGGATGAGAGATCAAGGGTGCTGTGGGTCCTGCTGGGTTCTCTGTCTACAAGGCTACCTTGCAGCAAATGTGCCCCAGACACTGAGTGTTTCAGGCTAGGAGTTTGTCCTCACTGCTGGCTTCTCTTTGATACCTAACATGGGAAGACCTCCACTTGTTCCAAGATCAAGGCTTTCCAGAGGCAATAAATGGGCATGACTGGACCACCCTTAGGAACCCAGAGACGCTGAAGATGGGAAGGATTCTGTAAATCTATCCTCAATAGGAATTTCACTTTGGGATTAAACTGCTCACTACTACTAATCTAGTTTTCATTTCTATAATGAAATATCTGAGGAGGCTACTTTATAAAGAGAAGTTTATTTAACCTAGTTTTGGGGTCTGAAAGCCCAAGATTGAGTGGCCCACTGGCTTGGTTTTTGGTGATGGCATCCTGGAAGAAGCAGGCAGGAGAAGGAGGTCACATCACTAGCAGACAGGAAGCCCAGGAGAGGGGGAGGAGCCAGGCTCCCTGCTTTCAGAGCAGTCCTTTCTCCTGAACTAAGCAAGGTGTCCCACCTTCAGAGGCGGCCCCCTCCATGGCCTAAGAACCTTCTGCTAGCCCTGCCTCTCAGCACATCAGCATGCTGAGGACCAGGCTCTCAGCACACGGACCTCTGGGTAGACAAAACACATCCAAACCAGAGCACCCCCAGGTTGCAGCCACAGGGTCCCCATGCCTAGTCCTGTGTGGGACTGCAATGACCAGTCATTAAACAAGGGCCTGCAGGTCAAATGTGGCCCAAAGTTTATTTTTGCATGTCTGTGAACTAGAGGGAAAGAAAAGCCCTAAATGCAACTGTGATTATACAAAGCCAATAAGCCCAAGTTGTGTACTAACTGGTCCTTTACAGAAGAGGTTTGCTGACCCCTGGCCAATAGCTTTCCCTCTGGTGGCATTATGATTACTGAAGTTTCACCTGCAGACAGCTGTGGTGGAAGCAAGCGAGTGGCTGGGAGGCAGTGATAGTGGAGAAGGATGGCTGGTGATGTTGGATCTGGACATCTGCAAAAGGGAATGCAATGGGCTTAGGACAGTTAACTGCCCACTTAAAACAAATTTTGAAAGTCTGAACTCCTGGCAGCTCAGGGCATCTCCGTCTCCTACAGAGACTATTGAAAATCAGGCTGGAACCTGATAACAAGGGTCAGAGAGCTGCCAAGGAGATTGAAATCACAGCCTGACAGGCCCTTCATGCCCAGTTAGGGCATGGCCCTGAGACCTGGATGTGGATAGTTGGGTAGAACTTGAAACCCCCACGTCCCTTGGACCCTCAAAGCTGGTAGGAGTAATTACTTCCCCAAGAGCAGACTGTTCTTCAGGGGTCCCTGTCTGGTTTGGAGGGTGGAGGGGTGCTGGGTGGTGGTTGATGTCATTCCCCACCCTTGGTAGGCTGCAGATCTTCAGCCAGAGTCAGTTCTTAGTGACTCTAGCAGGAGCCTGTCCCCTTCCACAGTACCTGCAGACCTGGCTGGCACATGCCAAGAAGGCAAGCCTGGAGGCCCATGCAGGACAGTGGGTCTTTGTTGAGTCACTGGAGATGGAGGACAAGACTGCCCCATGCTAGAGAGTCCTTGGCAGCAGCTCTCCTCTGATGTGGCACTGTGTCTGGCACAAGAACCAGGAACTACTTCCGCTTATTTATGGGAATGACTCCAGCAGAGTGCCAGTCAATGCTGAACCACTGTAATTAAGAGAGAGAGAAAGAAATAAGACAGAAAGCCAAAGCTTTGTGCTATGTGCCCATTCCTGTGATGCAAAGAATCCCACAATGGCCAAGTCCACACTGCAGCCATGACCCTATTAACAAAGTGTGATTCCAACCAAGGTCCACATGCATGGAGAAAGGTCCAGTCCCGAGCCTGGCTCAGGCCATCATGGCCACCAAGACATTCCTCAGGAAACAGTTGGCTCTGCCCAGTCTCAAGGAGGAACGGGCCCTGAAAGCTCCACAGCTGGAAGAGTATCTTCCCATGCTGCTTAGAAGATTTAAAGTGTGGTCATTGTCACCAAGTATCCTTAGTGTTCACCATAAGCCACCTCACAAGGTTATTGAAACCTCCAGTTCCTCGGATGAGGAGTTTTCTGGATGTTACCTACAAAATGTTCACTGTGCACTTAATAGTTGCTGTCGTGACAATGTCTGTGCCAGGAACTGGATCTTGAGATTGCACACTCCTGCTCTTTGTGGACATCAAATGTAATGTCTCAAAGGAGACTGCTGGATAGGAGTCTGAGGCATGAGGGTCCTGCCCAGGGCACTGCGGCATGAGGGTCCTGCCCAGGTCACAGTGGCGTGAGGGTCCTGCCCAGGGCAATGTGGCGTGAGGGTCCTGCTCAGGTCACAGAGGCATGAGGGTCCTGCCCAGGGCGATGTGGCATGAGGTTCCTAGCCAGGGCACTGTGGTGTGAGGGTCCTGCCCAGGTCTCGGTGGCATGAGGGTCCTGCCCAGGTCTCGTGGCATGAAGGTCCTGCCCAGGTCATGGTGGCGTGAGGGTCCTGCCCAGGGCAGCGCTGCTCTTCTGTGTTTCAGTTTGGATGGAAGTCATCCAGGTTCTTCTGGAAATGACCTTGCCTGCTTGGGATGCTTCCTTTATTACCCTCCCTCACCCCCACCCCCTTTTTTTGTGGTAGGGTCTCACTCTAGCCCAGGCTGACCTGGCATTCACTATGTAGTCTCAGGGTGGTCTCAAACTCATGGCGATCCCCCTACCTTGGCTTCTTTGATTCAGGCTCTGTCTGCCCATGCAGAGAGACACGTCTGTCCTGATCTTCCCACCTTGGTCCCAAACCTGTTCCAGCCCTTGAGGTTAGAGGCCAGGAGAATCTTGGCGAATTCTCAGGATGTTTTGTTCTGTTCCTGTCAGATTGTAGATGACAGGGGCAAACATGGTCATGACCAGCTGGTGAACTCTGCTCAACGCCCCTGTTCTTCATATCAAATATTTGACTGAGAAATCCAGATTTACAAGTTTCTCTTTTTGTTTGTTTATTTGTTTGTTTATTTTGTTTTTTCAAGATAGGGTCTCACTATAATTTAGGCTGACCTGGAATTCACTAAGTAGTCTCAGGGTGGTCTCAAACTCATGGTGATCCTCCTACCTCTGTCTCCCGAGTGCTGGGATTAAAGGCGTGCGCCACCACGCCCAGCACAAGTTATTTCTTTTAAATGAACTTAGCTTACAGATGAGGTGCATGAGTTTACCTTATATTCTTTAAAATATATTTTGTTTATTTATTTGAGAGAAAGAGGCAGAGAGATAGAGAGGGAGAGGGAGAGGGAGAGAGAGAATGGGCATGCCAGGGCCTCTGCAAACGAACTCCAGATGCATGTGCCCTTTGTGCATCTGGCTCACGTGGGTCCTGGAGAGTCAAGTTGGGATCCTTTGGCTTTGCAGGCAAATACCTTCACTGCTAAGCCATCTCTCCAGCCCAACCTTGTGTATTTTTAATAGAGTGCTTGTATGGATATATACTTACAAGAAAACCACAGAAGGGCACTGGGGAGATGGCTCAGTGGATTAAGTGCTTGCAGTGCAAGCATGAGGACCTGAAAACAGATACCCAGTGCCAAAAGCTGAGTGTGGTGGCACGTGCCTGTAGTCCCAGTGCAGGGGAGGCAGACAGGAAAATCCCTAGGGCACACTGGCTAGTTAGTCTAGCTGAACTGGTGAGCTCTAGGTTCAGTGAGAGCCAAAAAGTAAGGTGGAGTGACTGAGGAAGATGCCCAACATGAGGCCTCCCAAGATGCCATACATACATACATACATACATGGCCTCCCATACACACATACATAAACATACAATACATTCATAGAACATGGACATCAGTTTACATTTTTCAGTACATAAATCATTTATTTTTTTGTTTTTCGAGGTAGGGGCTCATATACCTGGACACATTCTCAGGGTGGCACTGAACTCATGGCATCCTTCTATCTCTACCTCCTGAGTGCTCTTTAAAGGAGTTCCACTATAGAACCATTTTAAGGATATAACATATGAGTGATAAATTGCATATAATATAGTAATATCATCATTTAAGTATTTTTAAAATATATCCTATATAAATCCTAGAGGAATTTTGTTTTTTGGTTTGTTTGTTTGTTTGTTTTTCGAGGTAGGGGCTCACTCTAGCCCGGGCTGACCTGGAATTCACTCTGTATTCTCAGGGTGGCACTGAACTCATGGCGATCCTTCTATCTCTACCTCCTGAGTGCTGGGATTAAAGGCCTGCGCCACCAAGCCCGGCTAATATTTTTTAATTTTTATTTATTATAGAGAGAGAGAAAGAGAAGGAGAGAAGGGCGTGGTGGCGCACGCCTTTAATCCCAGCACTCGGGAGGCAGAGGTAGGAGGATCACCGGAGTTGAGTGAATTCCAGGTCAGCCTGGGCTAAAACCCTACCTTGAAAACCAAAAACAAAGAAAAAAAAAAAGAGAAGGAGAGAGAGGAAGAGAGAGAGAATGGGCACACCAGGGCCTCTAGCCACTACAAACAAACTCCATGCATCTGATTTATGTGGGTTCTGGGGAATTGAACTTAGGTCCTTAGGCTTTGCAGGCAAGGGCCTCAACTGCTAACCCATCTCTCCAGCCCCATAATAAGTATTTCTAAATATTTTTATTTAAGAGAAAGATAAAATGGCAGAGAGAGAGAATGGGTGTGGCCTCCTGCCACTGCAATGAACTCCAGATGCATGTGCCTCTTTGTGCGTCTGCCTTCATGTGGGTACTGGGTAACTGGCTGTCAGGCTTTGCAAGCAAGTGCCTTTAACTGCTGAGTCATCTCTCCAGCCTGTATTTTTATAACTAGAAAAAAAGTTTGGTTTTAAAAATTGTAAACTCTTGAATATAAAATAGAACTAGTTTCTTTTTTCAAAAACATTTTTAAAATTTATTTTTTATATTTATTTTTATTTTGGAGAGAGACACAGAGAGATAGGGAGAGGAAGACAGAGATGGGCGCACCAGCAGCCTCTCAGCTGCTGCGAATGAAATCCAGATGTGTGCGCCCTCTTGTGGGCAAGTGTGGCATTGTGCCCTTGTGTCACCTTGCATCTGGCTAAACGTGGGACCTGGAGATTGGAACTGACGTTCTTAGGCTTAGCGGGCAGGCGCCTTAACCACTAAGCCATCTCTCCAGCCCTAAAATTTATATTTATTTATTTGACAGAGAGAAAGAGGGGGTGGGGAGACAGAGAGAGAGAGGGAGAGAATGGGTGCACCAGGGCCTCCAGCCACTGCAAATGAACTCCAGATGCATGTGCATCCTTGTGCATCTGGCTAATGTGGGTCCTGGGGAATTGAACCTGGGTCCTTTGGCTTTTCAGGCAAACACTTTAACCTCTAAGCCATCCTCCAGCCCTCAAAAACATTTTTTGAGGAGCCAGGAAGATGCTCAATGGTTAAGGCACTTGCTTGTAAAGTCAGCCTGCCTGGGTTCAGTTCCCCACTATCCACAGAAAGCCAGAAGTACAAAGGGAACACATGTGTTTGGAGTTCATTTGGTGCTCTGGTGCACCCATTCCTCTCTTCCTCATAATAAAATAGATTTTAACATAACTCTTATGATAGTTTTCATACATGTGTGTAATATATGATCATAGCCCCCCCCATTACTTTCTTTGTCCCCTCCCTCACCCTTTTCCATTAAATAGGACATCTGTTTTGAACATGATGTTTAGTGCTGGTCTAAAATGGCTTGCCATGTGACCCTGGCTGTGTTAACAGAAATGAAATGTTGGAGCAGAGCAGTACCAAGCAGAAGCACAGAATTCCTGGTATTTTTATTTGACTTCAATTCCTGCCCCAGGTTTCTGGACAGTAATTAGGTAACTCTGAGCTGCGTGCTATTTGGAGCAACCACTGCTGGCGATTCCTGTGTGCATTCATTGTCCAGGCCTTCATGGGCTTTATAAACAAAACACAGCCTGGAGACCAAAAGGTAGAGAATCAAAACAAATAAACCACAGAAGCAATTTTGGTGTGCAGGGAACACAAACAGCCAAAACCAGAGAGCCAAGAGAGGGGCTGTCAGTGAGACTCGTTAGGTTGTAGCTTCTGTGAGACAAAATCAGAAGTGACAGTATTGCTGAATGATGAAGCAAACCGTGTCTTTCGTCAGGATGTATTGATGTGAACAGCCCTATAGAAGGCCCGTGCTGGCAGAGGGCAGGGGAGGGAAGAGTAGAAGTGGGCATTTCCATCAAGGTAGTGGAACAGGCACATCCTGTGGCTTGTTTCCAGGTTCCCCAAGTGGTCATCATATTTTGCCTCTAGAGTGTGTGGTCCCTCCCTTATCTGAGATTTTGCTTTCTACCTAAGTTCAGCTCTGGCTTTAAAACATGACATGAGGTCTGGAGAGATGGCTTAGTGATTAAGGAACTTGCCTGCAAAGCCAAAGGACCCAGGTTCTACTCCCAAGGTCCTACATGAGCACATGCATCTGGAGTTCATGTGCAGTGGCTAGAGGCCCTGGCGTGCCTATTCTCTCCCTCTTTCTCTCCCTGTCTCTAATAAATAAAATAAATTTTTTAAAAAGACATGAGAAATCCAGAAATAAACACATAATAAATTTAAAATTGTGCTCCAGGGGTTCAGGAGAAGGCTTTAGCTGTTAAAGGCACTTGCTTATAAAACCTGCTGGCCTGGGTTTGATTCCCTGTATACACATAAAACTAGATACTCTGGAGTTGACTTGTGGCAGCACAAGTCATTGGCAAATCCATTCCCCCCTCCCAAATAAATAAAATAAAATGAAGTAAAATAAATAAGGACTGGAAAGATGGGTTAGCAGTTAAGGCACTGGCTGGCAAAGCCAAAGGACCCAGGTTTATTTTCTGCTTAGATGATCTGTCTGTGTCATTAGTAGGGTATTAAAGTCTCCTACTATTATTGTATTGTATTTATTTCTAATTTGCTATTTAATAGCTTTTGCTTTATAATACTTTGTGCATCTTTTTGGGATGCATATAAGCTTATGATTATAATGTCCTCTTGTTGACTAGTTCCTTTAATGAGTATGAAGTGGTCTTATTTATCTCTTTTTGTTGTATTTTCCAGGTAGGGTCTCACTCTAGCTCAGGATGACCTGGAATTCACTATGTAGTCTCAGGTTGGCCTTGAACTCAAGGTGATCCTCCTACCTCTGTCTCCCGAGTGCTGGGACTAAAGGCGTGTGCCACCCCTCTGCCCCAGGCTTATTTATTTATTTTTTATTTATTTTTTTTTTTTTTTTTTTTTTGGTTTTGCAAGGTAGGGTCTCACTCTGGTCCAAGCTGACCTGGAATTCACTATGTAGTCTCAGGGTGGCCTCGAACTCTCGGCGATCCTCCTACCTCTGCCTCCCGAGTGCTGGGATTAAAGGCGTGCGCCACCACACCCGGCTTCTATTTCTTTTGATTACTTTTGGTTTAAAGTCTATTTTGTCAGATATTAGTACAGTCACACCTGTTTTTTTCTCATTCCCATTTGCTTGGAATAGCTTTTTCCAACCTTTCTCCCTAAGGTAGTTTCTGTCTTTAATGGTAGGATGGGTTTCTTGAACGCAGAAAATGGATGGGTCCAGCTTCTGATCCGACCTGTTAACCTGTGTTTTTTTTATTGGGGAGATGAATCCATTGATGTTCAGGTTTATGACTGTGAAATATGAATTAACTGCTATCATGTTGAACGCTTTGTGGAGTCTGATGTTTTTTCTTAGTCTGTATATAATTTAATATCCATACTAGTTTTGATTATTTCTTTTTTGAGGCAAGCCCAACAGATTGGCCATTTTTTTTATGCAAAAGAGTGAGAGTGATTGTGAGAGTGAGAGAGCCTCCAGCCACTGCAATCCAACTCCAGACACATGTGCCACCTGTGTGCATGTGCAGTATTGCACATTTGCATCACTTCGTGCGTCTTGCTTACGTGGGAGCTGGAGAGTCAAACATGGGTCCTTAGGCTTTGCAGGCAAGTGCCTTAACCTCTAAGCCATCTCTCCAGCCCTTGATTATTTCTTTTTATCTCTTGTAGCCACATGTGAATGATTGCTCATCTCTTCAAAGTGAAGTATTTCACACAGCAGGCTCTGTAGGGCTGGCTTAGTGTTCATATATTCATAAACCTGGCTTATATTGCAGAAAGGTTTTCTTTTACTGGCTATTATGAAAGATAGTTTTGCTGGGTATAGTAGTTTGGGTTGGTACCATGTTCTTTCAATTCTTGAAATATGTCAACCCAAGCTCTTCTGGCTTTTAGAGTTTCCATTGAAAAATATGAACTGATTCTAATGTGTTTACCTTTGTACGTAATGGGATGTTTTTCTCTTGCAGTTTTTAGTACTCTCTCATTGTTTTCTGTGTTTAGTGTTCTAATTATAATGTGATATGGGGAATCTTTTCTCTGGTCTTGTCTATTTGGTGATTGTACTCAGCTCCATATTGCTAAGATGAACTTCCAAGCAGACACAGTTTATGGGAGGAATGGGATTTATTTCAGGTTTACCAATTTAGGGGAAGTTTCATAATGGCAGAAGAGGATGGACCCCTTTCACAGATCCAAGCAGAGAGAAGCCACCACCAGCCAGCACCACAAGCAATCACAAGTAGACAGCAAATAGCAGGGGCCCAGGCAGATGTCAGACTGCTCTGCACACCTTTGGGCTAAAAATTAGATCTGCCACTAGTGACGCCTTAGGGCTGGACACCAGAATCAGCTACCAATGACACTTCTTCCAGCCAGGCAGCTGGAGATAAGATAAAACATCTGAGTCTATTGGGGAACATAAATTTAAACTACCACTTTCTGCCCCTACCTCCCAAGAGACTCATGACCATCTCACATTGCAAACTTCATTCAGTCCAAATTCAAAGGTCTCCATAGTCTTTACCAACTTAAGATTGTTCTAAAGACTCAAGTCTCATTTGAGATTTAACACTGTCTCTTAACTGTGAGTCCTGTAAAATCAAACAAGTTATATACTTTCAACATATAATGGCACCTAGTAAACATTTCTATTGCTATGAGTCATAACATAGAGAGACTAGACCAGAGCAAAATAATAACCATTAGACAAACATGAAACATCTGCAGTTCAAGTCAAATATCCATAACCAGTGATGACAGTCTGCATTTTAAAATTCCACCCCTCTAGCAGGGATGAGTCACCAGGGAAAACTTCCATCCTGAGCCAACAGCCTCCATGGTAGCCCTTGCACAGTCCTGGTATATCCAAAATATATTTGGGTCTCCACTGCAAACCATGGTCTGTCTTCAACTCCATATATTGGCCTTTCCACCTTTTAAAACAAGAATATCTTGTTTCCCATGCCTCATCTCAGCAGACTCCTGGAACCCTGTGCAATCATGACCCAACTTTCATGAACTTCATGCTTCCAAAATCAATACCAGGTGTGCAGGACACAGCCATATTGTTAATCCAAGGACAAAATAAATCTTGACCTTGAAGAGCAGGTTCCTTCCTTACAAAAGAGTTTGCATTTCTATCATTCAGTCTTTTCTGGTTGGAATCACCCCAGGCATTTTCCCCATGGTTTCAATGTAAAGTAATTGAGGCATCCTGAATGGTGGTCATATCCTCAAAAATAGCAGCATTAGTAACATAAAACCAGTCTCTGTGTCTGTAACTTTAAACTTGTATAAATTTTCCCAACTTTAAATCTTATATGTCTCAGTTTTATATTTTCTGCCAAGTACATCCAGTTACTTTCAAATTCAACCTTGATCAAATTCTTAGGGGGTGGACAGAAGAACACAGCCAGCATTTATGCCAGTTGTCCAGTTCCAAGAAAGTTCTCTGCTGTCTTTCCTTCCCCTTTGAGAGTTCATAAGCAAAGCCTCCAAATACAATTCTCTCTTTACTTAGCATTTTCAAACTCTCACCGGAATAGTCCATAAAACTTGGCTTACCACTCTGAAAGGTATCTTCAGTCCTAAGTCCTAATTCCATACATATTCCTCTAACACATAAGTTCCAAAAGACTAAAATCCACATGGTCAGATTGATTTCAGCAACATACCCCACTTCCTGTAACAAATTTCTGTCATAGTCAACTCCATGTTGCTGGGATGAATTTCCAAATAGACATAGTTTATGGGAGGAATGGGATTTATTTTGGGCTTACAGATTCAAGGGAAGTGCTATAATGTCAAAAGAGACTGACCTCCTTTCACAGTTCCAAGCAGAGAGAAATCACCACCAACAAGCACAAGCGGACAACAAACAACAGGGACCTCAGCACAGCTGACTCCTCGGCACATCTTTGGGCTAAAAATTGGATCTGCCCCCAGTGACACCTTAGGGCTGGACTCCAGAATCTGCTCCCAGTGACACCTCCAGCCAGGAAGCTGGAGACAAACTTTAATGAAGCACTTGAGTCTATTGAGGGGCATACATTCAAGCTACCACATTGGTGTTCTCTGTACCTCTGGAACTTGGATGAGTCGCTCTTTTGTAAGGTTGGTATGGTAGTTTGAATATATGGCCCCCAATATATTCAATGTTTTATTAGTTCATAGTTTGCATCTGCAATCACCTTGCTAGAGGCAATGTCACTGGGGGCTGGTCTTAAGGTGTGGTGGTGGGTTTGAGATTCCATTGTAAAGATATGCAAAGTGTGCCTAATAGGAGTTCCTGAAGTGTGCTGTGGTTTTTTGGGCTGTAGTTTTGCTCTGTGTGCTGTGTTGCTGGTTGGTTTTTCTCTCTTGCTTGGCCCTGTGAAGGTAGGCCAGCTTCTTCTGCCATTATGGAACTTCCCCTGGATCTGTAAGCTTCAATAAATAATATTCCTTCCTCCATAACTGTGCCTGGTCTGGAAGTTCATCTCAGCAAACCTGAAACTGTCTGCTACAGTTGGGAAAGTTTTCTTTGATGATTGTGTTGAAAACATTCTCTAGGCTCTTGGTCTTTATTTCTTTGCTTTCCTATATGCCTGTGATCTGAAAATTTGGACTTTTGAACTGTCCCACACTTTCATTATGTTCTGTTTATAGAATTTTTTTGAGCTTGGCATTATTTTTGTAGTCTCAATATATTTCTTCTGTCTTGTCCTGAAGTTCTGATATTCTGTCCTCCATGTAGTCAGTTCTGTTGCTGGTTTTCTTGGGAGCCTTTGAAGAGGGATAGTTCCTTTTTGTTTTCCACTGTTTTTCTTCAGCTTCTCAATTTCTTGCTTGAATTCCATTTTCATGTCCTGGCTTGACCTTCTGATTGTCTCTTGGAATTCATTTCTGCATTTTAACATTTCCTCATTGAGTTTATTCCATTGATCTATGAGCTCTTTATTTGTTGATTCTCATTGGGTTCTCTTGAGCTCTTTTTGGTTGTCTTCTACTTTATTAAGCCATTTAGTAAAAACCATTTCCTGGTTCTCATTGATTTCATTCACCAGCAATTGAGTTCCTCTTGTCACATTTCTTCCATTTCATGAAACATCCTTTGAGTTGTATTTTGAATTCCTTTTGATGATTTTCTTCCATTTCCTTCAGCTGTTCTTGGAGTTCTTGTTTGATTACTCTGTCAGTTTTCTTCAGCTGCATTGAGCCATTTGTTCATTATGTGTGCTTATCATGTATTCATTTTGGGGTTCTGTGTCTTGGGCTTCCTCTGAGCTTTCTTTGGAGGCTTGCCCAGTGATACTAGGTAATCTTGGTGGGGATCCCTTTGCTAGGTGTCATGCATTCTGTGTTTTGCATTAGAGTTTTCTCATCTTGAGATCACCCTGTTGTCTTTCTGAGAATATAGCAATAGCCACTCTTGTATAGCTTGTGGTTGGGTGGCCTGGTCTGGTTAGATCAAGGTGTGTGTGGAATGGTAGTCTACCCACTGGATTAGGAGAGGGGCTCTTAAGCTCTGTTGCAGTCAGGTTCTCATTGCTGGTAGAAATCACCCAACCAAGAGCAGCTTGTGGGAAAAAAGAGGTTTATTTTGGCTTACAGGCTTGAGGGGGAAGCTCCATGATGGCAGGGAAAATGAAGGCATGAGCAGAGGGTGGACATCATCCCTTGGCCAACATAAGTTGGACAATAGCAACAGGAGAGTGTGCTCAGCATTGGCAAGGGGAAGCTGGCTATAATACCCATGAGCCTGCCCCCAACAATACTCTATCTCCAGGAGGTGTTAATTCCCAAATCTCCATCAGCTGGGAACCTAACATTCAGGACACCTAAGTTTATGGGGGACACCTGAATCAAACCACCACATTCTGCCCCTGGCTTCATAAACTGTTAACCATACAGGTAAAATGCAATGCAATCATCCAACTTTAAAAGTCCCCATAGTTTTTATCAATTCCAATGTTGTTCATACATCCCCATAATTTGAGCCATAATACCAAAAAAAAAAAAAAAATCCCCCCAAAACCCATAATGGCACAGAATACACAGTCACACTGCAAAAGATGGCACTGGGCATAGCAAAGAAATATTCAACCAATACAAGATTTAAAACAACCAGGGTAAACATCAAACTCTGTAGCTCCAAGTCCAACAACTCTAGTCAGTGACAAATCTCCAAGTCCAGTAATTCTAACTGGCAACAAGTCTCTGGAGTTCCAATTCCGCCCCACCAGCTAGGCTACTCACAATCCTGGAAAACTTCATCGGGGCCAGCAGCTCTCCTTAGCAGCCATCTCATGGTCCTGGCATCTCCACTGGGTCTCCACTGCAACCCATTGTCCATCCTCATGGCCCCATGGGATCTCCATGCAGGCAACCAGCAAACCTGCTTCACACTGCCCATAACCATCTCCAAAACACAAGACCACGTTGCAAACTCAATGACCCTCTCTTTCTTGCATTTCTTATATTCCATAATACCAGGGAGAGTGCCAATTTGTTAATCCAGGGGGGAATAAAGCAGACTTTGAAGAACAGGACACTCCTTTGAGCACTCAGGCTCCTTAAAAAGAGTCTCCATTCTTCCTGTTGCCCCAGTGCAGGTCAATTAGCCCAGTCTCAATGGTTGTAATCTCTCAAACAATTTGCAGGTGAATGGGCAGCAGTTTAGGCCCAAAGATTTCATTTTTTTCTGCATCATATCCCTCTGCTCACACCAGTTCATTTCTACGCAAAGCAACCCTGCACATCTTCTCAGGACACTGGCATAACAGCAAGCTTCTCACACCAACTGCTAGCCCAGTCCAAGCAAAGCTCTTGCTCACTCTCATAAGCCAAACCTCACAGTACTTAGTTCTTACTGCATTCAGGTCTTTCAACTCTGACTAGAATAGTCCATCAAGCTGTACTTAAAGCACTGCAAGGCATCTCTAAGGCCAAGGTTTCAAATCCTTCCACATTCCTCTTGAAAATCAGCTCCAAAAGGCCAAAGCCATACAGTTAGGTGTATAGTAGCAATCCCACTCCTGGTACCACTTTAGGTTCGCATTGCTGGTAGAAATAACCTGACCCAGAGCAGCTTGTGGGAAAAAAGAGGTTTATTTTGGCTTACAGGCTTGAGGGGGAAGCTCCATGATGGCAGGGAAAACGATGGCATGAACAGAAAGTGGACATCACCCCCTGGCCAACATAAGGTGGACAATAGCAACAGGAGAGTGTGCTCAACACTGGCAAGGGGGAGCTGGCTATAACACCCATAAGCCCAGTCGAAGCACTTCCCTCTGGCTGAGAGTTCTGATTTCTCTGTCCCTTTGTGCTCCTCTCTGCCCACTGGCGATTGATTTTCCCACCCCTTCAAGGTTACCCACCATGGGCTGCTCCTCTCTTGATATTCCTCCGGTTCCTTGAGCATTTACTAAAAGCCCTGCTTGGGGTCTTCTGAGGTGGCAGCTTCCCTCAAATGAAGGTCGCAGTTCCCAGAAGCCTGCAATGTCAGATGGGGAGCAAGCCCTCTCTCTTGACCTTGTTATCATACTTGCCCACTGGCCCACTTGCCAGTTGTCATTTCCCCTAAGCTGTACTTCCCAATAGCAGCAGCTGCTGCCACCAAATGGAAACCGGGCCCTGGAAATCGGACCTTCTCACACCCTTGTCTTCTGGGATTTTCCCACAGTGCCTTGCATCACCTCTGCTGCAGCCGCTGGGAGGAAGCTTGAGAGGGTGTCAGGTAACTTTGTTAGGCAGTTAGGGAGACTGAGCCCCTAAAAGTAAGAAGCAGGAACATCTTTGGGTTTATCCTTGCAGTCTCTGCTTTGCTGGAGATCAAAGTATGATCTGACTCCTTATCTCTTCCCTAAAGGAGATCTGTTTTTTTTTTTTTTTTTTTTTTTTTGGTTTTGCAAGGTAGGGTCTCACTCTGGTCCAGGCTGACCTGGAATTAACTATGTAGTCTCAGGGTGGCCTCGAACTCTCGGCGATCCTCCTACCTCTGCCTCCCGAGTGCTGGGATTAAAGGCGTGCGCCACCACGCCCGGCAGGAGATCTGTTTTTTCCATAAACAACCTGGACCTCTCCTGTGAAGGAGGTCATTCCTAGGATTTAAATCTAATTCTCACATTGTGGTTGGTCAAGCTTACCTCTTCCTGAGCCAGCCTCTAGCCCAGACCACTCAACGGACTCTCTGTGGCTCACCTGAGCCAGAAGATGAAACCCACCTCCATACGATTATAAATACATTTTTCCAGGGAAGGGAAATCTCTCTCTCTCTCTGCCCTTCCTGACCCCTGGTGAACCTCCAGTTTTGGGGAGTTTCTTCTTATCTCAGCCTGGCTGGGCAGAGGTGAGAGGAGAACCCCCAACCCCCACTCCCACGCGGGCTCTTTACCGCCCCGCCCCCCACATGGCAGGAGCTCTCTGTACTTTCTTTTCTGTCCTCTCCATGGTTTTTCCAGGCCCTCCACGAGGGCTCTCAAGCCATGTGGGTGCATTCATTTTCCCTTCCCTTGGTTTTTAACTTCCCTAAATGAATATAATAATTTAATAATTATTTCTCTTAGTCTTATTTTGTTCAATTCTTTGGTTAAAAGTAGACACGAATCTAGGGTTTGTGGTTCAAGGATTTTCCTGAACCCCTGACACCCTGTTTCAAGCTGAGCTCCAAAAGTTGGATCCCTAGAGCTCTTGCTCTGTGGGCTTCCTCCAGCAGAGCCCTGAAGGTTGGTCTCGCTGGTACCTTTGCTCTCTGGAACTTCTCCTAGCCTGCCCTGGGCCATTGCCACAGGGACAGAGCCGGGCTCCCAAAGTTTGACCTGCTTGTGCCCTCACCCTGTGAGCTTTTCCCTAGGCTGCCCTGTACCCTTGCCACCACTGGGAGAGAGCCAAACCCTGTAAATTAGTCCTGCTTGCACCCTGCTCCCTGCAATGTCCCCTAGGCTACCCTGGGCCACTGCAACCACTGGGAGGGAGTCAAGCCCCAAACTGCAGGCTGTGCAGTTGCTGAAAACTCCTTGTTTGTCTGCCTGGGACTCCCCTGTGTTGCTAGCTAAGTACAGACTTTTAATTTGTTGAGATGAATGGTGTATTGTGGGATTCTTTCCTCTGGCTTCCCTCCCAGTTACAGTGGTGTGGCTCTTATTCTGCCATCTTGACTGGAAGCCCAATTTATTAACTTTTTCAAATTCCATTAAGCTCTTAGAGCAAGTGATGGATACCAGGTGTGGTGGGGCATGCCTTTAATGCCAGGCAGAGGTAGGAGGATTGCTGTGAGTTTGAGGCCACTGTGAGACTACATAGTGAATTCCAGGTCAGCCTGGGCTAGAGTGAGACCCTACCTCAGCAAAACAAAAGAAGAAGGAGGAGGAGGAGAAGAGGAGGAGGAAGAAGAAGAAGTGATGGTAACATTTAATAATTAAAGGTCTGTGAGAATACTTCAACATGACAATATTTAGCCATTTTCAGAGACCTTAATGATTTCAGTTGTCCTTAAGGCTGCATTCTATAGGCTGAGGTCCAGGACTATATAAAAGAAGAGGGGCTGGAGAGATGGCTTAGAGGTTAAGACGCTTGCCAGCAAAGCCAAAGGACCCAGGTTTCATTCCCCAGGACACACATTAGCCAGATGCACAAGGGGGCACACACATCTGGAGTTTGTTTGCAGTAGCTGGAGGCCCTGATGGCCAATTCTCTGTTTCTCTTCTCTTTCTGTTCTCCCTCTCCCTCTCTCTCTCTCTCTCTGTTTATAAATAAATAAATGAATAATACTAAAGAAGAAGAAGAAGGAAGGAAGGAGCTGGCTGAGCTGTTATTATTCTTCACTTCCTGACTGTGGCCTGAATATGACCAGCTGCCCTAAACACCTGTCACCATGCCCTCCCTGTTGTGATGGACTGCAACCTGGAACTACTGTAAGCTCAAATAAATACTTCCTCCCCTAAAGTGAGTTTTGTTAACTATTTTGTCCCAACAATGAAAAGATAACTAATACAGAACTTTGGTACTGAGAAGTGGGATCTTTGCTGTGATAAACATAGTTTTTGGGAGTAATATGGAAGATTTTATAATGCTGTAAAGCAGAGCTTAATGGGTCATTGTTTTTTGTTTTTTTTTTCGAGGTAGGGTCTCATTCTAGCCCAGGCTGACCTGGAATTCACTATATAGTCTCAGGGTGGCCTTGAACTCATGGTGATCCTCCTACCTGTGCTTCCCAAGTGCTGGGATTAAAGGCATGTGCCACCACACCTGGCTTAATGGGTCATTTTGGTAGGAGTTTGAAAGACAGAAGGCTGAGAAAAATGTGGACAATGGATGCCCAATTAATAAGGTTCCAGAGAGAAAAAAGGACTTAAACAGGAAATGGGCTAGAGATAGATCATAAGATATTCTGGAAAAGAAACTGGCTGTAAAAAAGTCCTGAGAACTTTAAAGAAGTTGAATTTGAAAGTAATGGACAAATAGTATTGGTGGAGGAATTATCAAGGCAGAAAAGCATTGAGCAGTTTCTCTTTGCTGGCCTGATTCAGATACATAATGAATAAAAGGAAAATACAGAGCAGAAAGTCATGAAAATTATAAAGCTCAACACAGAAAGAAATGTGAACAAATTTAAAGTCCCAGGTCTAGAGACTGTAGTTGCTTTGGCTGTAATTGATAAAGAGATGGAAATCTACAGTTCTGCACTGGGACAATAGGAAAAGTGTCCTGAAGGCAAGACCCAACCCACTGAAGGATCGAGCTAGGAAGAATGGAAATTCTTTCAGAAGTAAAAGGCCAGCAGGAAGACTGCTGAACGTGTCTCTACTCCCCAAGGTCAGTATGATAGTTTGAACCAGTCGTTCCTCTTAAACTCATGTGTTTTGAATGCTTGGTCTCCAGCTGGTGACAATTTTGGGAAATGGACCCTTGCTGGATGCAGTGTGTTTCTGGGGGTGAGCTTGGGGACATTTTAACCAGCTCCCCCTTGCCTAACTCTGGCTCATTCTCCTGCTGTTGGTTTCCATCTGCTGTATGAAAGAGGTGACCCCTCTGACCATGCCATGCTTTCCCCTGCTACCATGAAGCCTCCCCTTGAGATTGAAAGCCAAAATAAAACCTTTCCTCCCGTCAGGTACTTTGGGGGCAGTTCTCTGTCCCAGCAACAAGAAGGTAAGTGCAACGTTCAGCATTCCAAGGCTGCCCCAACTCCATGCTTCATGGGCACCAGGCTTCATCCCAGTTGATGGCAGAACATGGCAGCACTGCCCACATGGTAACGGTTTTGGAAGAATGAAAGATGTAAGATGGAGGGGTTCATGGAATATTTTACCACAGTTCCAGAGAGCCGCTGAGGCTAAGTGATGTGAAGCAGAGTGAGACCGTCTGCATGGGTTCCACAAGATAACACTGTGTGAATCTGTAAAATGGACTGTAAGTTGCAATGGAGACCCCAGAATGTCAGAGATTCCAGGATCATGGGACATCAAGAGAAACGGTAGGCTTGGGGTGGAGCCAGCCCAGGAGAGAGCCTACAGGTAGCACAACTGAAGAGGCAGAGCTACCCCAGACTTCTAGAGGCTGGATCATTTGATCACAAGTCCCAGGTAGCAGACAGAGATCTGCAGGATGTGTGTTTGCGCTATTGGATTTTGTTCTAGTCTTTCTCTGATATGTCCTCATTCCTTCTTTTAGGGATGGGAATGCTTATTCTATGTATTTAAACGTTATAAGTATGTAACCTGGGCTCACTGTTGAGAGACTTCCTTTAGTCTCAGATGAGACTTTAGACCCTTGAACAATGTTGGCATTGTTGAAGACTATGGGGACTTAAAAAAATTATTATTTTATTTTTGGAGAGAGACACAGAGAGAGATAGACAGGGAGAGGGAGACAGAGATGGACGTGCCAGCAGTCTCAGCTGCTGTGAACGAAATCCAGATGTGTGCGCCCCCTTGTGGCCAAGTGCGGCATTGCGCCCTTGCATCTCTGCATCTGGCAAATGTGGGCCCTGGAGATTGGAACCGCTGAAGATTGGAACCAGCGTTCTTAGGCTTAGCAGGCAGGTGCCTTAACTGCTAAGCCATCTCTCCAGCCCAGACTATGGGGACTTTTGAAGTTGATGGAAATATTAGCTTTATCAGATGGCCATTAACCTATGGAGACAAGAGGTAGAAGGTTTTGATTGAATGTGATATGTTTGGGTTTCAGGTTGACAAAGTGGATTTCTGATGGTTTATGTTGATTATCAACTTGTCAGGACCTGTGAGGGATGGTGTAGATTGGGTTAATCTCTGAACATGTTTGTGAGGGATTTTTTTTTTCCTTTTTGTTTTTTTCAGGTAGGGTCTCACTCTAGCCCAGGCTAGGTAGTCTCAGGGTAGCCTTGAACTCATGGTGATCCTCCTACCTCTGTCTCCCAAGTGCTGGGATTAAAGGCATGTGCCACCTCGCCCGGCTGGGATTGTCTTAATTTGGTTAATTAAGGTAGAAGACTGTGGATGGCACCATTCCATGGGTTGGGGTCCCAAAGTGTGTAACAAGAAGAATTCTGGCTGAGCAGAGGTGTTTATCACTTTTAGCTGCCTCATTGTGGACTGCATGTGACCAGCTGCCTCAAGCTCCTGCTGCCATGCCCTCTCTGCTATGAAAGACTGTAGCTTGGAACTGTAAGCTGAAATAAACCCTTCTTCCCCTGTAGCAGTAAATTCCTTATTCAGGAACAAAACAACTGACCACAAGGAACTGATGAGAGGAAAGAGTTTATTTCAGCTTATAGTTTTTTTTATTTGTATTTATTTTTGAGAGAGAGAAGACAGAGATAGAGAGAGAAAGAGGGAGAGAGGGAGAAAGAGAGAGAATAGGCACGCCAGAGCCTCCAGCTCCTGCAAATGAACTCCAGACACAGGCACCACCTTGTGCATCTGGCTTATGTGGGTCTTGGGGAATTGAACCTGGGTCCTTCAGCTTTGCAGGCAAGTGCCTTAGCCACGAAGCCAGCTCTCCAGCCCTCAGCTTGCAGTTTTGAGGGAAGCATAGCATAGCAGGCAATAGGCTCACATTTTCATATGTCAGCAGCAGGTGGGAACAGCAACAGTCAGCTAGCTAGTGAACACCCAGTAGCCTTGGACAATAAACCCCAAGGTCCAGCCCCAGCGATACCTCCTCCAGCAAGACTCCACCTTCCAAAGGCTCCACCAGCCGGAGACTGACTTTGAGACTTAATTACAAACACATGAGACTATGAGAGACCTTTCACATTCAAACTGCCACATTCTTGAAACTTTAAAAAAGTATTTTATTTATTTATTTGAGAGAGAAAGGGTAAAGCAGAGAGTGAGAGAGAGGTAAATAGAGAATGGATGTGCCAGGACCTCCAGCCACTGCAAATTAACTCTAGACGCATGTGCCACTTTGTGCATCTGGCTTATGTGGGTCCTGGGGATTTGAACCTGGGTCCTTTGGCTTTGCAGGCTAGTACCTTAACCACTAAGCTATCTCTCTAGCCCTTGAAACTGATTTTTTTAATTTAAAATTTTATTTATTTATGTATTTATTTGAGAGAGAGAGAGAAAAAATGGGCATGCTAGGGCCTCTAGCCACTGCAAATGAACTCTTGATGCATGCACTACCTTGTGAATCTGGCTTACGTGGGTACTGGGGAATCAAATGTAGGTCCCTAGTCTTCTCAGGCAAGCACCCTAACCGCTAAGCCAATTCTCCAGTCCCCAAAACCATTTTTTGTCAGACATTTTGTGTCAGCAACAAGAAGGTAACTAATACAGGAATCTTTTTCAAATCAATTCGGGACTCATTCAAATTAAGAATTAGTTCCATCTTCCCAAAAAGGCCAGCTTTACCCCACCTCAGAGCTCACAGTGTGAGTACCTGAAGGTGCAGGCAGCATGCCCCAGCTCTGGTGAGGCCTCCCTGTCTATGTTACATTATGGCAGATGGCACTGTGGCAGCTGCATGTCAGAGGGAAAGATCACATGGTGAGACAGGAAGCCAGAGAGAGGGGAGTGTTCAATCTTATTCTTTAAAATAACAACTCTCTAGAGGGAACTCACTTAAAGTCTGTTGAGAACAACCTTAATTCCTTTCAAGGACCTAAGGATCGGCCACTAGGCCCCAACCCCTTAAGTGTCCACCACCTCCCATCATCACCACTCCCATGACCAGGCTTCCAACTCATGAGCTCTTGGGGGACACATTCAAACCACAGAACCAAACCACAGAACCTTTGCACAGGAACTTTTTTCTTCCCTTCCCTTCCCTTCCCTTCCTTTCCCTTCCCTTCCCTTCCCTTCCCTTCCCTTCCCTTCCCTTCCCTTCCCTTCCCTTCCCTCTTTCCTCTTCTCCCTTCCCTCCCTCCTCCCTCCCTCCCTTCTCCATTCCTTTCTCCCCATGTCTCCTATCTCTCCCGGGTGCTGAGGTCATCAGGACATTATGTAATAGTTATGTAAACACAGAGGTGAACTTTCCCTTCAAATGTCCTGTGCTGGCTGGGACTGTGCAGCCACCTTGGCGCCTTGCATCAAGAGGCATCACTGAGGGCCCGTGGGTAAGGCTTCTCGTTCCAAGAACTGTGCTTCCCTGGCTGGAGAATGCTCAGGCCGACTGCCCATGTGACACAAGAGCCTTGTCTGTGTCTTGTCTCTGGCAGCTCTGGGCCGCCAGGTGTATTGCCCAGTGTGTGTGTGTGTGTGTGTGTGTGTGAGAGAGAGAGAGAGAGAGAGAGAGAGAGAGAGAGAGAGAGGGGGGGTGGAGGAGACCGACCAGGGTCCCTCATCTTCACTGGCATCAAAAGACTGACCCATTTTCTACCTCATTGTTTTGCAACAGACCGATTCTTTGTTGAGTTTGTATTGGAGAGCTGCGGCTTGTCATCTCCAGCTGTGCAGGGTGTGTCTGAGAGACAAGGTGGAGTCTTAGCAGGTTGGAAGAAAGCTCTGGTATGGCTCTCCAGTGACATCTCACCTCTTTTCTTTCTGGAAAAATTTGAAGACCACAGTTTTCTTTTTCTCTGTCAAGCTTTCAGCTCTGCAGAGACAAAGTCAACAGCAGACAATGGGATGGTTGGAAGCACAGACCCCAGCTGGTAATGGGTTCATTGGAGCCAGCAGGAAACCCACTCCTGCCCTGCCCCATCCCCGGTGCAGTCACCATGCAGACGGCAGGCTCAGCTCTTGTGCCAGGTGTACCCCACACTGACTTCAAGGCACCAAATTAGCGTAGCCCCAGTGCTTGTTGAACACCTCCAAGTCTAAGCACATTGGATTAATTTCTTACTTTTATTTTTTATTATATTTATTTATTTATTTATTTATTTATTTATTTATTTATTTGAGAGAGAGAAAGAGGCAGAGACAGGGAGAGAATGGGTGCGCCAGGGCCTCCAGCCACTGCAAACAACCAGATGCATGCACCCCCATGTGTATCTGGCTTACGTGGGTCCTGGAGAATTGAACTGGGATCCTTTGGTCTTGCAGGCAAACGCCTTAGCTGCTAAGCCATCTCTCCAGCCCCTTATTAATAAAAATTATTAATAAGTTAATTAAATTAATAAAAAATATTTTTTGTTTATAAGATTTCACTACACTCACAATAAATGCAGCCACTTAACTCTTACAATGTCCATGCCTCCTCCAGGCATCCGGGGTGAGCCTGGCCTTGTTCCTGAGCTTCCTGCAATGATGCAGCTTTGCTTCCATCCCAGCGCCAGCATAATACCTTGAGCATCTGTCCTAAATGTGTGACAGTTGTCAGGCACATGTAAAATTCATCTATTTGGGCTGAGCAAAGAGAATGACCTATATTGTTAGATAAATACTGAAGAAACATGCCTGGATCTCTGTCACAGAAAGGAAATGGACATATTCTCCCTCTTGTGTGTGGGGGGGTGTCATCTAAGGAGTAATGCGCCCCCAAACATCACTGCCAGTGATTAGCCATATGACCTGTGTTCTCCTCCACCAAAATGGAATTGGTAATGGTACCTCTCCTAAAGTTGGTTGTTTTTAAATATTTATTTATTTATTTATTTAAGAAAGACAGAGAGAAGAAGAGCACAGAGAGAGAGAGAATGGGCACATCAGGGCCTCCAGCCATGACAAACAAACTCCAGACGCATGTGCCCCCATGTGCATCTGGCTTACGTAGGTCCTGGGGAATCACCAAGGTCCTTAGGCTTCGCAGGCAAATGCCTTAACCACTGAGCCATTTCCCCAGCCCCCCCTTTTTATATCTTTTTTTAGATTTTATTTTTATTTATTTTTTTATTAGAGACAGAGAGAAGGAGAGAGAGAGGGAGAGGGAGAGTGAGCATGCCAGGGTCTCTAGCCACTGCAAACGAACTCCAGACGCATGTGCCACTATGTGCATCTGGCTTACGTGGGACCTGAAGATTAGAACCAGGATCCTTAGGCTTCACAGGTAGGTGCCTTAATTGCTAAGCCATCCCTCCAGCCCTGGTTTGTTTTTTTAACTTAAAAAACTCAGTTGTATGGGCTGGAGGGATGGCTTAGTGGTTAAGGCACCTGCCTGCTAATCCTCAGAACGCTGGTTCCAATCTCCAGCGGTTCCCATCTCCAGGTCCCATGTTTAGCCAGATGCAAAGTGACGCAAGGGTGCAATGCCGCACTTGCCCACAAGGGGGCGGACACATCTGGCTTTCGTTCACAGCAGCTGAGAGACTGCTGGCGCGCCCATCTCTGTCTTCCTCTCCCTCTCTGTCTGTCTGTCTCTCTCTGTCTCTCCCCCAAAATAAATAAGATTAAAAAAAACTTTTTTAAACTGAGTTGTAGGGCTGGAGGGATGGCTTAGTGGTTAAGGCATTTGCCTGCAAAGCCAAAGGACCCAGGTTCGATTCCCCAGGACCCACTTTAGTCAGATGCACAAGGGGTTTCACGCGTCTGGAGTTCGTTTGCAGTGGCTGGAGGCTCTGGTGCACACATTCTCTCTCTGTCTCTCTCCCTCTCTCTCTGTCAAATAAATAAATAAATAAATAAAAATATTTTTAAAAACTCAGTTGTAGCCAGGCGTGATGGTGCACGCCTTTAATCCCAGCACCAGGAGGCAGAGGTAGGAGGATCGCTGAGAATACATAGTGAATTCCAGGTCAGCCTGAGCTAGAGTGAGACCCTACCTTGAAAAACCAAAACAAACCAAAACAAATCAAAACAAAAAATCTCAGTTGTGGTAAAATACATGTAACACAAAATTTACCATATTCATTATTTTTTGTGTTGTGTATATAGTGTGCAGGTGTGTGTATATGGGTGTTTATATGTGTGTGGGTGCATGTGAGTGTGCTTGTGCACATTTTCACGTGTGTGTGGATGCCAGAGGTTGACATCAAGTGCCCTCTTCTGTCACCTTCCATCTTACTTTCTGAGGTCGGCCTCTCACTGAGAGACAATTTAGTTAGACTAGCTAGCCAGTAAGCCCAAGGAATCTTCCTGCCTCTGCCTCTCCAGGGCCCAAATCACAGGTGTGTGCTAGCACTCCTGCACTTTTGCATGTGCGCTCATGGTGGTGTGACGGGTCATATTGTAGTAATGATCTCATTGCTGGAACACAACACCCAACCCAAAGCAGCTGATGGGAGGAAAGAGTTACCTGGTTTACAGTTTCTAAGAGAGGCTTCATCATGGCAGGAGGAGCCTGGCATGAGCAAGACAGTAGTCCCAGCGAGCTAGCTCTGGCAAGTGCAGCTATGACACCCCAAAGCCCACTCCCTGCTACTCACGTCCTCCAACAAGGCTCTGTCCCACC
Source organism: Orientallactaga sibirica (assembly GCA_036365145.1). Taxonomy (NCBI): domain Eukaryota; kingdom Metazoa; phylum Chordata; class Mammalia; order Rodentia; family Dipodidae; genus Orientallactaga; species Orientallactaga sibirica. The sequence goes on along the minus strand of JAEOAD010000044.1, from coordinate 17,217,657 downwards.
AAATGCCACCAGCTGGGGAACAAGGATTCAAAACACATGAAGCTATGGGGTTGTCAAATTGAAAGAGTCTAGATCACCACGGAAGCAAGCTTTTGGGCATGTTTGTGAAGGATTATCTAGATTAGATTAACTGAGGTGGGAAGGCCCACTCTATGAGCAGCAGCACCCATGGGCTGGGGTCCCAGACTGAATAAGACAGAGACGGTGAACCAAGCCAGTGTTCATCGCTTTTTGTTTCCTAACTGTGGACGCAGTGTGACTGCCTGCTTTATTCTTCTGCCACCATACTTTCCTCACTAAGATGTGCTGTGACCTCAAAATAAATATTTCCTTCCTTAAGTTGCTTTTGTCAGTACTTTGTCACAGCAATGAGAAAAGTCATACGCGTGGAGATCACTTTCCCCAGCGAGCCGTCGCCTCAGCCTCATATGTGCTATTTTAAGAACACAGTGTAGTGTTAAAATCCACATCACTGTGCTCTTATCACCACCCACCCACCCACCCACCCAGAACTCTTCATCTTGCACCACAGAGATTCTGCACGTAGCAATCAATATCTCCCTGTTGGCTCTCCGCCAGCCCCTGACACGAACCATCTCCTTTCTGCCTCTAGGAGCGTGAAAACTCCAAGGACGTCTATGGGTGAAATCCTGTCACATTTGTCTTTTTGTGTGACTGTTTCCTCTTAATCAGCATAATGTCCTCAGAGATCACCCGTGCTGCAGCATACATTAGAATTCCTTCCCTGTGGTGGCTAAGTGACATCTCATCGTATGGAAGAGCCACATTTTGTTTATCCACTCATCCACTGATGGGCACTTGCTGTGGTGGTTTGAATGTAGGGTATGCTCATAGGCCTCATGCGTTTGAGATTAGGCTTTGTACTTGATCCCCGCTGATGGAGCCTTTAATAGGCTGAGCCTTGCTGGAGGAGGTGTGTCACTCCACCACCAAGGTGCAGCGGACCTCGGGATTTTATAACTCAGACACCCCCAACCCTTTACAGAGCTACGAGCTCACTCTTTCTACTCTCCAATATGTGACCTATGTGAATCAGCTGTCTGTTACTGTTGTGTTTTCCCCTCAAAACTGTCAGCTGAAATAAACCGTCTCCTTCTAGAAGCTGCTTCTGGTCAGATGTTTTGTCCCAGCAAGGAGAAAGTAACTGCTACACTTGGCTTGTTTCCACCCCAGGATACTGTGACAGACACTGGGAATGGAACTTACAAACACCCCTCTGAAATTCTGTTTTCAGTTCTTGGGGGTTAATCCAAGTAGAAGTTGCCAGGCCACACACTCAAGGTTTGGAGGAACCACCGCTCCGTTGGCCACAGAGGCTGTACCTCTTTCCATTCCAGCAACAAGGCACAAGGGCTCTGGCCTCTCCACATCTGACAACACTTGGAGTTTCTGTTTAGTTTTGCTGTGATGAGAGACATCTGTATTAGTTACTGCTATCACTGCTGTACCAGGTACTTGAAGAGAAACAATGTAAGGGGGAAGAGCTTGGCTTGCGGTTTGAGAGGAGAGCAAAGCAAAGCTAAGTGAGAAGTTGCTGGTCACACTGTGTCCCCAGTCAGAAAGCAGGGAGTGGACAGGACAAGGGCCAGGCTCTCAAACCTCAAGGCCCACCCCCAGTGACTCACTTCTTCCAGCAAGGCTTTACTTCTGAACGGTTCCACAACCTTTCCAAACAGCACCACCAGATGGACTAAATATTCACACACACGAGCCTATGGGAGACATTTTACATCCAAAACACAACATTGCACCCTGGGCCCCATGTAGCCATCTCATAATGCAAAATGATTCATTCCAACTTCAAAAGTCCCCACAGGGCTGGAGAGATGGCTTAGCAGTTAAGGCGCCTGCCTCCTAAGCCTAAGAACGCTGGTTCCAATCTCCAGTGGTTCCAATCTCCAGGTCCCACATTTAGCCAGATGCAAAGTGACACAAGGGTGCAATGCCTCACTTGCCCACAAGGGGATGCACGCATCTGGATTTCTTTTGCAGCCACTGAGGCTGTTGGCGCGCCCATCTCTATCTGTCTTCCTCTCCCTCTCTCTCTCTGTCTCTCTCTGTGTCTCTCTCCAAAAAAAAAAAAAAAGTCCCCATCTTCTTTAACAGTCCCATCACCACTTTTGTGTGAGGAGTGTGCACGCATGCTTAAGTGTTCGTGTGTGGGTAAATGTGTGTGTGCAGACAAGAGGTTAACACTGGGTGTCTTCCTCAATCACTGCCCACATTTTTTCTTTTTCTTTTAGTTTTTTTCCCATTATTTTTTGAGACAGGATCTCACATTGAAGGTAGAGCTCACCAATTCAGCTGCACAAACTGGCCAGCAAGTGCCAAGAATCCCTGTCCTGCAGCCACAGATTATGGGTATGTGCTGTTATGTCCAACTTTTATGTGCTTGGGATAAGAACCCACATCCTCGTGTTCACTTTACTGCCTGAACCAACTCCCCAGCTCTAACAAAATTTTTAAATTTTTATTTTGTTTTATTTATTTATTTATTTTGATTTTTTGAGGTAGGGTCTTGCTCTAGCCTAGGCTGACCTGGAATTCACTATATAGTCTCAGGGTGGCCTTGAACTCAGGGCAATCCTCCTCCTCTGCCTTCCAAGTGCTGGGATTAAAGGCATGTGCCACCACAACTGGCTTAAATTTATTTTTATTTTTATTTTTATTTTTGGTTTTTTCGAGGTAGGGTCTCACTCTAGCTCAGGCTGACCTGGAATTCAGTATGTAGTCTCAGATGTCCTCGAACTCATGGTGATACTCCTACCTCTGCCTCCCGAGTTCTGGGATTAAAGGCGTGCGCCACCATGCCCGGCTTAAATTTTATCTTTTAATTTTTGTGTGTGTGCATGTGTTTGCATACATGCTCATGTTTATGACAGTGCATGCATGTGTGTCAGCTGGAAGCTAACCTCAAGTGTGGTGCTGCTCAGGCTCTATCCACTTTCTTTGAAACAGGAACTTGCCAATTAGTCTAGACTGGCTGACCAGTGAACCCCAGGAGTCCTCCTGTCTCCACGTCCCCAGCTCTGGGATTACAAAGCCACCACATCTGGCATTTTGACTCTAGTTCTCATGCTTGCCAGGCAAGCACTCTGCTATTGAGTAATCTCCCTAGCACCCGCTGACATTTCAAAATCCAAAGACAGGCTGAGGAGATGGCCCAGTGGGTAACGTGCTCACCAAGCAAGTGTGAGGACCTGAGTTTGGATCTCCAGAACCCACCTGAAGCTGGATGCAGTAGCATGGTCATCTGTACTCCCAGTGCTTCCATGGTGCAATGGGAGGCAGAGAGAGGAGAATCTCCCAGAAGCCTGTGGGGCAGCTAGCCTGGCAAATGCAGCCCATGGTCAACAGAGACATTGCCCCAAACAAGGTGGAAAGTAAGGCCCGACACTCCGTGTTGTCCTATGACTTTCCTATGTGTGCTGTGACACACACACACACACATCCCAAAGCCATGATGATAGAGAATAAACATTCTCATTCCACAAAGAAGGAAGGAGGCACAGCGAGGAAAGACCAACCAAGCAGGTCTGGAACCCAGATCCTTCAGCTCCGTGTCCAGCACCCGGGGTTCATGTTGGGATCATCTGGGCTCCAACGCCTGGGGAAGCTTCATTCTCTACACCTGTCACTCTAACCTAGCAAAGCACATAGTCTTTCTTTTAGGCTGGCTCCATTCCATGCCAACAGCATTCCTCGATAGACATCTCATGGTCCTGGCATCTCCAACAACCTAAGGTATCCTTCAACTTGGGTTTCACCACCCAGGCTCCATGCAGTGGCTTCTTAGAACCTCTTTGCAGGGAATCTGACACGGTCACACATTTCCTAGCCTTAGTGGCTAGGAATTGGCAAAAGCCTCCATGGGGCTGGAGAGATGGCTTAACAGTTAAGGCACGTGCCTGCACAGCCAAAGGACCAAGGTTCAATTCCCCAGAACCCATGTAAGCCAGCTGCAGAAGGGGGCGCATGCATCTGTAGTTCATTTGCAGCAGCTGGAGGCCCTGGTGTGCCCATTCTCTCTCTCTCTGCCTCTTTCTCTCTGCTTCTTTCTCTCTCTCAAATAAATAAATAATAATAAAAGCCTCCATGGCCCCCCATCTTTTACTTTGTATGTCTGCAAACCAGCGTCATGTAAATCATTCCATGTTTTGCTGCCAGCTCGATGTGTAGGCCACGTGACTGCAGCTAGTGGCCCCTGTGCACCTTGGTGGCCAATCTGCCAACGTTTTGTTAGGCAGTTGTTTTCAAGCAGGGATCCCCTTCTTCTCAAACCAGGCTTTCTCCTTTCAAATGAATTTGCACTGTCACAAGTTGGAGTCTTTCATGAGTAAAATCTTCCCCTCAGGATACCTTTCAAATTGTCCCAGTATGTAGAACCAGGTTTCTCTTTTTAAAAATATTTTTATTTATTTATTTATTTATTTATTTATTTATTTATTTATTTATTTGACAGAGAGAGAGAATGGAGAGAGAATGAATGGGTGCGCCAGGGCCTCCAGCCACTCCAAACGAACTCCAGATGCATGCATTCCCTTGTGCATCTGGCTAACATGGGTCCTGGGGAATTGAACCTAGGTCCTTTGGCTTTGCAGGCAAATGCCTTAACTGCTAAGCCATCCCTCCCCCCAGGTTTCTCTTTAGTGATGCTATTATTTACTTATTTAGAGAGAGAGACACCAGGGTCTCTCACCATTGCCAAGGACTCCAGACAATGTGTCACTTTGTGCATCTGGCTTTATGTTGGTTGGAGAAGTGAGCCTGGACAGCGAGCTTCACTAGCTCATGTGCTGGGTGACTGTCATAAGCTCACCCTTAGTGTCATAATTAGTAGCATTGAGTGTCCTTAATGGTAGCAGATCTATGTAATCAAAGGAGTTGCAAAGGAATTTTTCACTGGTTGGAGGGTAACATTACCATAAGAGGCATTAATAAGCAAAAAAAGGCAAAGGTGTGGCTAAGGAGAAGTACATGCTTGAAGGGGGAGGAATACAGCACAATAGAGTGGCTAAAATAAAGCCTAGGAAAAGCGTGGGAATCTAGGCCCACCAAACTAAACAAGTATGGACTAAGAAGAATTGTCCAAAATGGTTTCTGGGAAGTGGTAGTAGGGAGAAAAGGAGGAAAAGGGGGAATAAGTTTAAAGTCCCATATCTGGCCTCAGGGGGTTGGCATCATACTCTTCATCAAGGTTGATCCCTGAGTCAGTGGCTGGATGGATGTTTCTGGCAGGGATCCAGATTGTGATCTGTGAAGTTTCTGGAAAGACACAAGCATACCCTCAGCCCTGTGTTAAAAGAGGGTAGGGTCCCTTCCAGATATTAGTAAGAGGATCCTTCCAGTGGACTAAGGGTAAGGGCGTTGTGGTTGGTTGGTGTCTCCAATGTTTGTAGGCTGGGGAGAGTCCTGCCTCGTCAAAAGTGAGAAAATTGAGGGTGAAGAGAGCTTCCACCAGGGCCAAGTGGGGATCCTTGGGTGACATAGTGGACTTTTGTTTTATAATTAGTTCATTTAGGGTTTGGTTAGTTCTCTCCACAATGGCTTGTCCTTGTAGGTTGTAGGGGATGCCAAGGAAGTGTTTGATTCCCCAAGATTCCACGAAGGATGTGAATTGGGCAGATGTGTATGCAGGGCCATTATCAGTTTTAATTGATTAGGGTACGCCCATGACCAACATGGAGGTTTTTGTCGCCTTAATGACATGGGATGCCTTCTCCCCTGAGAGAGCAATAGCAAAAGTAAGCTTAGAGTAAGTGTCCACAATGACATGGACATATTTGAGGTTACCAAAGGAAGGTATGTGGGTAACATCCATCTGCCAGATAGAATTTGGGGTAAGGCCTCTAGAATTGACTCCTTGAGGCTGTAGGGGGCCCAAGGGGGATAGGGGGGTGCATGCCTTACAGGTACTGGTTAAATGTTTGCATTGGCTAAGCGAGAGCTCAAGGTATAGTGTTTTTAGATTAGTGGGGGATAGACGGAACCTTTGGTATAAATGTCTAGCTTGTTCTAAAGGTGGCAAGGAGGAGACAGCAATAAATTTGTCTACCTGGGAATTCCCATCAGCAATAAAGCCAGGCAGACCAGTGTGCGAGCGAACATGCTCAGTAAACCAAGGGTATGATCTGTTTTCCATCTGTAATTGTAAAGTGGAAATGGCAATGTCTATGGGATGATGAGAGGCCCTGGGATTGGCTAAGGACAGTAACTTTGTCACTTGAATGGCCTAACTCCTGTCAGAGAAGATGTTGACGGGCTCTTGTTGACAGACTCTAAGACTCTGATGATGGCATATAGTTCTAACTGGACTGAATGGGGGTTAGGGAACTTAAGGGCCTCATCTGGTCGATTGGCTCTCTTAATAATTAGTCCATAAGTATATTTATTGGCATCTGTAAAGGCTGAGCCTGCTAAGGGTATTGGCTGACCAGAAGGCCTGGAGAAATAGTCTTGATGGACAAAGTCGTTAGGGATTGAAGTAGTTTTTGAGCAGGGAGGTGATTGTCTATCTCATTGGGGAATCCCACCATTAGGATGTGGAAAAGGGGGTCCTCCCTAAAAAGAGTTTGCAGTTCCGACATGGGGATGGGCAGAATTATTTTGGAGGGTTCCATATTACAGATTTTGTTAGTGTAGGTCTGAGCCTTAATTGTCATGAGCAACATTGCTTGTAGGTTGGTGGTGAATTTATGGGCCTGTGCCCATGAGGGATGTACCCAGTTAAGGGGCGATTGGTTTAGCCAGATGACTCCCAAAGGCACCCCTTCTGTCCAAAGGATCACATTTAGGATTGGAGCAGATGGGTCATATCTTGTGAGGGTCATTGAAAAGAGGTAGTGTGATATTTTATGTAACAAATTTTTGGAGTGATCATTTAGAGGAATTTTCCTTGAAGTTTTATCAGTAACTCTAAGGAGGTCATAAAGTGGTAGGAGTTCACTAGGAGGGATGGGCAAGAAAGGTTTGAGCCAGTTAACTTGGCCACAGAGGTTTTGGAGATCATTGAGGGAATAATGGTCCTTTATTAGAAGGTGAGGGGTAAGTGGATGTATGGTAGTAGAAATTTTGTACCCTAAAAATCCAAAAGGGGGCACTGTTTGAGTTTTTTCATTTGCTATGGCAAACCCAAGTTTTTTGAGGTCCTCAATGAGTACTTTAATAAGGTCCAAAAGGGCAGTTCTTGAGGTATGTGCAATCAAAAGATCATCCATGTAATGAACAAGAAGGCATTTAGATTGTATTCTTGCTGTGGCGAAGGATATAAACATTTGGCAAATAGAAGGACTCTTTTTCATGCCCTGTGGGAGAACTCTCCATTTATATCTTTTAGCTGGGATAGAATGGTTGGTCTCCCAGACAGTAAAGGCAAAATAGAGCCTGTCCTCTGCTGCTAAAGGGATAGAGAAAAAGCAATCTTTAATATCTAAGATAACTATATGGTGATTAGTAGGGATGGCTCCAGGGTGGGGGAGGCCAGTCTGAAAGGAGCCCATTTTTAACATATGTTTATTAACCTGGCGAAGGTCTTGGAGCAGTCTATGTTTACCAGTTTTCTTTTTAATGACAAAGATGGGGGAATTATGGGGGCTAATAGAGGGCTCAATGTGGCCAAGAGCAAGCTGTTCTTGAATAAGGCATTTGAGAATAGGCAATTTAGGTTCTAGTATAAGCCACTGTTCGACCCAAATGGGTTCCGTGGTATCCCACTCGAGGCTTATGGGAGTGGTAGGGGATCAGACAGTGGCCTCTAGAATTGGGGGTGATGACGAGTGGTGGGTGGTTTGGTGGGGTTGGGTCACCTGAGAGGCCAATGGTATCATGGGTGATAACATCATCATAAAAGGCCTGGGCATCCATTGTTATGACAACACCCATGTCAGTAAGGAGGTCTGCCCCAGAGGGTATTGGGGACATTTTCCACCAAGGGGAGAAATTCTCCTGTGCCATCATTATAATCTTTCCATGTAACTGGTCTTCTAACCTGTCTAGTAGTCTGTTGTCCCCCAACTCCCTTAGTATTGGGACCATCTTTATAGGTCCAATTGTGCATGTGGAGTGCATCATTGGTAGAGATAATAGTGGCATCTACAACTGTGATATCTTTGTAGCTACAATCCATTTATGGAGATCCTCATTGCGCATGGCAGCAATAGCATTACGCGCTTTCGTGGCTGCTCCCTCCCATGCCAGTTGTTTAACTAAAGCATCCCTGGTGGGGTCAGGGGGAGTGCGTCAGTCCACAGACTCCATCACATGAGAGAGGAAATCCATGAAGCCCTCGGATGTCCCCTGGACCAGGTTACAAAAATATGTATCTGGCCTCTGTGGGAGGCAGGCCTTAAGCCCTTGGAGGGATAAAGATTTTACTTGGTCAAAGTAGGCATGTATGCCCACTGTGGCTTGTGATACAGGGACTGTATAAGGTCCTGTGCCAAGGAGTATGTCCAGGGTAATTGGAATTCCACTGCTAAGATTTTGGCAGGCCTGGGATTCAGCCAGGTCACTATAGGCGGCTTTCCATTGGAGGAATTCAGGGGGGAGAAGGACCGCCTTGAGGAGTACCAGTCATAGTAAGTCTGAAGGTGGATAGCCCATTATAAAAGGACTTGTTCAAAGTAGAAGGAGTCAATGCCAGATTCCTGGGCCACCTTGCAGATGAGGGCCAGATCAGAGAGAGGGGTGGGGGTACCATGGCCTGGCTGTTGCATCTGGCCCTGAGTTAATGGGGAAGGCGGTGAAGGGGTGTGTCAGGGAACTGGCAGTCACCTGGGTGTGTCCAGGACTGAGTGGGGGGTGGGGGGAGAGGGGAGGTCCTTGAAAGGGTAAAGAGGGTGAGGGGTGGTTGTGAGTGTGGCTGTAGTAGGAGGGGGTTGGGATGGCAGTCTATTATCATTTAAAGGTTTGACTGCCTCCTCATCCGAGTTATCATAAGAGGGAGCTGGGAGGGATGAGCTTTGAAGAGCCAGTTTAGGTTCCTCTGTATAGCATTCCTTATGGGCAGAAATGACTTCCTCCACAGTGCAGCCTTTAAGGCCTGCAATTATGGCAAGGAGGATAGTAAAGAATGGGGCAGGAGATGTGTGCCCTTTGTAAACCTCCTGTTTCTTCGCGAGGAAGAGAACCCGGGACCAAATGGAAGTGTCCCAGATGTTCTCTGGACTAATCCATGGGGCTAAAACAATAGTTTCATCCCAAAAGCTATGGAGGTCCTTTTGTTTTACTTTTAAGCCACATTGCAGGAGGAGGGCCTTAAGAGCCTGCAATTGTGGAGTCCTCTGGTGGGGAGGGAGGTTGCCCATTATGGCATGGTGTTGTTTGGGGGGGGGGGGCTAGGCTGGGACACTCCTAATTCAAAGAGATTGAGAAAATAATAACCCAGATCAAAAATGATAGCCCAAAGGATAATCATGCAAACCACAAGTTCTAATGCTGCGGCCAGCTGAGATATACGGATAGAATGTTTAGGACCCACGTGTCTTGTGTTTAGTGGGGGACTTCCATGGGTCATTACTCCATGGCCATATGCCCACACGGTGTCTCTGGGGAGGCTCAGCCAAAAGCCTTGCCTTGGTTCTGAAATTCGGCTGGTCAAACCCTATGTGATTTTGCCAGGGTGAACCAAATAAAGGAGGGGCCAAAATGGGCTTCAGGGCCATGCGGCGATGTGTGCCTTCCTACCGGGGGGGAAAAGGACGAACAAAGGAAAAGGGGGGAGGAATGGGCAGCCTGCTCACCCTTGGGCAACCGTCAGCACACAGAACAGCAAGGGGCTTTTCTCACCAACGATCAAGAAGGGGGCATCTTGCCAACACTGGGGGGCATCTTGCCAATGCTGATGGGGCAGAGGGTCCCTGTTCAGGCTCCAGATGTTGGGGTTCCCCCCCAGGCCAGCCCAGGAGGGACAGCAGGGTCTCTGCCAAGTTGGGGGTTAGCAGTGTGGAATCATGACATAGACTCCGGGAGTTGGGTGAAAGCAGGCAGAGGGTGAGCTGCAACAAAATCATTTATTCGAGGAAGTGCAGCGGGTTTTAAGGGGCTTGGCTCCCTTTTTGTGACCAATGACAGCCTGTCTCTGGACAGGTCATCTCGTAGCAGGTTTCTTGTGAGCATGGGACTGTAGCTGTTGTCACATCAGGCCTGCGCAGAACGTCATGTTCACAGAAGCCACTTCCTGGTTTCTTCTGCCATGCGGTCTGGCTAGGGCCAGACCTGCATTGTGCCATACAAGCCCTGATGATGCTTACTTCTTGAACAGATGTAGCTGCTCTCACAGCACCTGCCTCACTTTCAACTTTCAACTTGCTCCAGTTCCTTTCCTTGCCAACCTACACAGTTTTCATCTCCTCCTGCATCATCTGCTGCTCTTTTCCTGTGGATCTCTACAAGAGCAGTGAGCCGTCCCCATGACACAGCCTGAATGCACACTGTCTTGATGTTTACCCCATCAAACCATGAGTCCATTACTTTTGAATTCAGCCTCTCTCAAGTTCACAGGGCATGGGCAGATTGTAGCCAGAATTTTTGCCAGAATGTAACAGGAATGGCTAAATTCCCAATAAAGTCCTTATTCTGTCCCCAAATCTCATGAGCCAGGCCTCTATTGTTCACATTTCTTTACACATTCTGTTCTTCCATACTCCCATCGGGATAGCCCGTTATGCTGTGCTTACTGTATTCTAGGGCTTATGCAGCCTGCAGCTCCAAACTCTTCCACATTCTTCCGGTAACCCCAGTCCAGAGGCCTATGACCCCCACATTTAGGTTTATCACAGCAACAGCCCAGAATCAATTTTTCTCAGCACCAGTTTTCTGTATCAGTTACTTGTTGCTGTGACCAAATACTCAACAAGAAGCAGTTCATAGAGGAGGGATTTGTTTGGGCTTATGGTTTGAGAAGATACAGTTCATCATGGTAGAAAAGACATGGCCGTGGGAAGGTAAGGTGTGTGGTCACATTATATCTGAAGTCAGGAAGCAGACAGAGGGCAGGAAGTAGGGCTGGGCTATTGAATCTCAAGGCTGGTCCCAGTGACCCACTTCCTCCAGTGAGACTCCACCTCGGCAATGTTTTACAACAGTGCCACCAGCTGGGAACACAGTGTTTAAGCCGCTGAGTCCATGGGAGACATCACACATTCAAGCCGTAACACCATCCTAATGGATGTGCAGTGGACTCTCACTATGGCCTAGGTTCGCATCTTTCTAATTACTGGTGGTGAATAAGCCTGCGTGGTGGCGCATGCTTTTAATCCCAGCACTCAGGAGGCAGAGGTAGGTGGATTACTGTGAGCTTGACGCCACCCTGCGACTACACAGTGACTTGCAGGTCAGTCTGGGCTAGAGAGTGAGAACCTACCTCAGCCAACCAACCAACCAAATAAACAAACAAAAAACTAATGGTGAACATCATGTCAGGGACATGTCGGCTATTTGTCTATGTTCTTTGGAGAAACGCCCGTTCAAGTTCTTTGCCCATTTTCAGCTAAGTTGCTTGTTTTCTTGTTGTGTTGTCTTGGGGTTGTTTCAAGGAGTAGATGAGAAAGTTTCTGAAATGCTTAGTGTAGCTTCTGGAACACAGCCAGTGCCCACTGCTTGCCAGTTGTCACAGTTAGTGAGATATGAAACTGCCCTGTGGGAAACACTGCTCAACAGAAAATGGAAGAAAGATTTCTAGCCGGCTCCTTGCCCTGCACTCACCACCACCTTCCCAGGTCTCAAAGGCCACACTCAGCTCACGTCACTTTCCATTCTTGCTCTGGTGCCTGCTAGGCCTAGGTGGCTTAGCCCCCAATACAGCTGGTACTGGTGGGAGTATGGTGTCCCACCCTAAGGTCTCATTTGCCCAATTCAAAACAAATAGGGTCACCTGGAAACAGTTAAACTCTGCTCCTGGGTGAGTCTCTGAGCCTCCCAAACAAGCCTGCTTCCCACTTTTTTTTTTTTTTTTTTTTTTTTTTTTTTTTCGAGGTAGGGTCTCACTCTGGTCCAGGCTGACCTGGAATTAGTCTCAGGGTGGCCTTGAACTCACGGCAATCCTCCTACCTCTGCCTCCCGAGTGCTGGGATTAAAGGCGTGCGCCACCACACCCGGCTGCTTCCCACTTTTTAAACCAACTCAGAATTTGTCTTCTCTCTTTGTGTGTGTGTGTGTGATGTGAATGAGTATATGCATGTTCATATGTGTATGAATGCTCGTGCATGTATAGGTGTACATGCATGTGTATGTTCGTACAGGTGTGTACCACCATGACCAACTTTTATGTGGGTATTAGGGAACTGAACTCAGGTCCTCATGTTTGCATGGCAAGCCTTTACCCATTGAGCCATCTCCCTAGGCCCTCAGAATTTGCTTTCTCAGTTTGACTGTCCTTGAAATCAAATTAGCACTGCAGAACAGAAACAACACAGGCAGACGCAGGAAAGAGCGTCCGCTCACACTTGCAGTGTTAAGCAACAAGGCAAACTGGGAGCCTCTACCCCGAAGAGAAAGATCAAGTCCTTGTCTTGTTCACCGTGGGCCATCTGGGAGTGTTGTGTCCCCACGATCAGGTTCGGTCTCCTTGAGCTGCCAGGTCTGGAATCCTGCATGGGAAAGCTGCGGCTCTGCCCTTCATCCAGCTCCCACTCCTGCTCCTGCTCCTCCTCTCGGGATCAGGCAGCCTTGGAGGCCACCCTGGGTGCTGCTCACCTGGCTCGTCTCTGCTTCCTGTTGTCTGTGCTGAAGGACTGCAGCTCCTTGGAGTATTGGGCCTCTCTCTTGGTGGGCACAGGAGGTCCCAGCGAGGTCCCACTGTGGCTAAATATTAGTGGTGTTTGTTGTCTGAGAAAGGAGTGTGTGCTGGTCAGCAGTGGGCTGTACTGTAGAACTGGGGCATCTGTTTCACTGTCCCCATCTCAGTCTCAGGGTCCCATTGCTTCTCAATCAGGAGGGTGACCTTGGCATGGTCAACGTTCTGGAGATGAGAATTATGCCCTCTCTGGAGCTCCATTACTCTGGTAATGAATTTGGATCTAGCCCTCAGTCATTTCTGTTCTTTGGCTACCAGAAGTGGGAATTTCTTTCTATGCTACTATGAAGGTCCCCAGCCTTGCATTCATTCTCTGCCTCTGTGAACCCCAAAGAACCTTGATTTCCAAAGTCCTTCCAAATGTTGGAGATGGCGCCTCCTACCGATATGCCATCCCACATCCCCACAGTAAAGGTGTCAGCCGTGGAGGACAGTCAGCGCTCCCTCTCATGACAACCTTAGAACTTTAGTTCACCTACTTAGAGCCATTCAGCTCCCAAACCTCAGCTTAGTGCTCCTCAGAACACTTCTGATAGAAACATCAGGAAAACTGGAATTTTGCCCCTGAATCCTTGAGTATAGTCTGCCCTGGGGGTGGTACTGAGGTAGCTGCCTTTGACTAAGTAAGTTTCCTCACAGAGGCTCCTGCATGGGGTGGAGATCACAGTGTGCTTCTGAGCTACTGCACATCCTTCATGCCTGGTGAAGTGACTGGGGACTATCAAGGCCAGACCCACCTAAAGCTGCATGGCTGAAGTGACCTCTCTGATGAAAGCTGCACCCCATCCCAGGGCTTCCTGCAGGGGTAGCGTATACTTTATCTCATAAGTGATCCTACAAGAAAGACAGTCATACAAAAGGGAGACCAAAGGGCATACGTTTACCACCAAGGTTCCAATTCAGGCTGGGAATGTGGCTTGGTTGGTAGCAGGCTTACTTGGTATGCAGGAAGCTCTGGGCTGGTTTGCTAGTAGTTCATAAACCAGGGCTGGTGAGATGGTTGATTTCCATGTCAACCTAATTGGAGGAGGACTCTTAGGACTGAGTGGGGAAGACTTCTAGAGTGAGCAGCCCTTCTGGCGGTGGCCTATACATAAAGAGGATCAGGCAAAAGTAGCCCTGCTGCCTTGCCTGCCTTTGCCCTTGCTGGTGAGCGCATCTACCCTGTTGCTGCTGCCATTCACTGACATCAGACTGCAACTTCTTTGGTCTTCCAGTGTAGACTGAAAACTAAAGGCTCCCCAAGGAACCCTTGGGCCTTCAGCAGCAGACTGGGACTACTGAGGGACACCGCCTCAGGGACTGAGCAACTACTGTGTCAGACCCTCCAGCCTGCAGACAGCCATAGTCAGACTGCCCAACCCTTATTGCGTAAGCCAAGATAATCAATCCCCTTTGTAGTATTCGATCATTTTATTGCCTCTGTTCCTCTAGAGAGCTCTGACTAATACACATGGTGACACAAACCCATCATCTTAGTACTCAGTAGGTAGAGGCAGGAGGATTAGAAGTTCAAGGTCTTCTTAGGCTGCATAGTTCAAGGCCAGCTTAGGAGACATGAAACCTTGTCTTAAAAAAAAAAAAAAAGAAAAGAAAAAAAATAACATCCCAATTCCATCGGCCCCTCTGACCTATTCATTATGAAACAAATTTAGCCAAGTATGGTGGCACACGCCTTTAATCCCAGCACTCAGGAGGCAGAGGTAGGAGAATTGCTATAAGTTCAAGGCCACCTTGAGACTACAGAGTGAATTTCAGCTTAGCCTGAGCTAGAGTGAGACCTACCTTAAAAAACAAACAAACAAACAAACAAACAAACAAACAAACAAACAAACAAAAAATCTAGGGCTGGAGAGTGGGTTAGTGCCTGAGAAGCCTGAGGACCTAGGTTTTACTCCCCAGATCCCACATAAGCTAGATGCACAAGGTGGCTCATGTGTCTGGAGTTTGATTACAGTGGCTGGAGGCCCTGGCATGCCAATTCTCTCTCTCTCTCTCTCTCTCTCATAAAAAGACCAGTCTATTGGGCTTGCCTCAAAAAATTTTTTAAAAAGAAACAAATCTAAATTATAATGAAGTATAAAGAATTAGAAAAACTATCTCATGATCTCATAAAACACTGAAATGGATGACTCATTTTCAAGAAGATTTTATATCTATCTATCTATCTATCTATCTATCTATCTATCTATATCTATCTATCTATCTATCTATCTATATCTATATCTATCTGCAAAAGCCTCTTACTACTGCAAACAAACACCTGCCCAGCATTATGTGGGTAGCTGGGGAATTAAATGTAGACCAGCAGGTTTTGCAAGTAGGTGCCTGTAACCACTGAGCAATCTTGCTAGCCCTTGGACTTACTTATCTTTGTATGTTTATGATGCATGAGAGTGAGTGTGGGCCACATGCCACGGCACATGTGTAAAGGTCAGAGGATGACCTCAGTTGTTGGGCCTTGCCTTCTGCCTTGTTTGAGGGTCACTTGATGTTTGCTGACACATATGCAAAGCCAGTTGACCCACTCACTTCCAGGGATTGTCGGGTAGTCACCTCCCTTCCCACTGCAGGAGTGCTGGGATTACAGATGTGAGAAACTGAATATGTGGGTTCTGGGCAGCCACACTCAGGTCCTCACGCATGCATGGCAAACGCCCTATGTGCTAAGCCATCTCTCAGCCCTGGAATTAACTTTCAGAGACACACACGTGCACACACACCATTACTGAGATCGTACTTCCTGGGCAACATCACAGCTTTCTTTTTTCATCTAAAATGTGGCACAAGCAAGGTCGGGTGACTGTGAGCCCTTTGGAAGGAGAATTTCTCATAAGAACACCATCTAGTTAGTGTTTTGCAAATAGTTTGGGGTGAAGGTGGAGGGACTTGGGGTGAACAAATCAGCTGGCTCTGTTCTCATGGAGTTCACTTTCTGGGGTCATTGAGGGGAGACAAAGGGCAAATGTGTCACGAGTTTCATACTTTCAGAGAGTAATAAGTATTTGATCAAAATAATGTAATATTGGGGAGCTGGGCGTGGTGGTGCATGCCTTTAATCCCAGCACTCGGGAGGCAGAGGAGGAGGATCGCCGTGAGTTTGAGACCACCCTGAGAATACAGAATGAATTCCAGGTCAGCCTGGGCTAGAGTGAGACCCTACTTCAATAAATTTTTAAAAAAGTAATATTGGGCTAGAGAGATGGCTTAGCAGTTTAGGCGCTTGCCTGTAAAGGCAAAGGAAGCAGGTTCAATTCCCCAGGACCCACATAAGCCTGACACACAAGGTGGTGCATGCATCTGCAGTCTGTAGTAGCTGGAGGCCCTGGCACACACATTCTCTCTCTCTCAAATAAATAAATAAAATTAAAATATAAACAAATAGTATAAGGTCACAGATGGGAGAGTTCAGATGTGGTCTGCTTTTGATGCTCTGAGGATGGCAAGGGTGTGTCATGTGGAGTCTGAGAGAAGAGTGTTCTAGTTAGGGGCCCAGCAAGGGCAAAGGCCCCGAGGCAGAAATGATCTGAGAATGCTTCGGACCAGGCAGGAGGCTGTGTCCTCCTGCCCTCTGACTCCCTGGAGGGGCATGGACAAGGATTCTGAAGCTGTCAGGTGTCACACTGGTGATGGAACCCACGGATCAGCCCATGGCTCTTCTAAGCTCTGTTGGGAAGTCTCGTCTTGCATCTATTCCCGCTCAGCTGCTGTTGAATGTGGACGGAAGTGGGTGGAAGGTTACTGAACAATACTGCCTCTTATCTGAACCAGCACATTGTCAAGACCAGAGCAACTGGGTTGTCCTGGGGCTGGGCTGCTGATCTCAGCTCAACACTGCCTGCTCCACGAGCTGCAAAAGGCAAAACCTGGTGAGTCCAGGTGAGGACATCCAGACCAGTGGAGGCTGAAAAGTTACTTGAGGAGACTAGCCGTGAATCACCAGGTGCAGTGTCTGCTGAGAGAGACACTGCCTGGGGCACAGGAGGGACAACCACTGGTGTCTGTATTTCTTGGGGTGCTGTGTCCTGAGCATCAACAAGTTCATAGGATTTTCATTTCTGTCTCTGAGGCCCAGCTCTCTCCTGCTGTAGAAGGGGAATGTAGAGGTGGAAGCCCATGTTTCGCATCTTATTGGCTTAGAAGGCTTCAGAAAGAGAACTGCCCCTTTCTGCATTCCTTAATAGTTAATCACAGAAAAGGCTGCTTGGCCTTCCATGCCCTGAAGTAATCACTATGCCCGGGAAAGCGTGTTATGATTGACCTGGAACAGATCCTATGCCCTCTTTGGTGGCTGGGGAGGAGAACATGGTTAATGGTAACCTTACCAGGACCATGCTGTCCACAGTGAAAAGAAAGAAGGCCACCAGGAGCACAGAGATGGGAACACTTGCTGAATAGAACAACAGTAATCAGAACCTAAGTACTGGCATCCATGTGAGTCTTGTCAGTTCAAGAATCTTATGGATCGTTTGAATATCCAGTCAGCATGGGGAGACTACAGGAGAGAGGCTCGTGTTGTACAGCACCCCTGGTGTTACCTCAACTGATCAAGGTTTGTGAGGGCTGCTGTCTTCCATCTTTTGCCCTCATGAATCCAGAAAATAACTCTGGCCACCATCAAGTCTTGTTTCATGCCATTTCCTCTGGCCAACCCTGCAGTGGTCACTGAATTTTACTGTGGTATGCATTGGTTCCTTTTCTTCTTTCTGTGATAAACTATGCAACAAAAGACACTTCAAGGGTCTGGAGAGATGGCTTAGCAGTTAAGAGGCATGCCTGTAAGCCTAAGGACCCAGGTTCGATTCTCCAGGTCCCATGTAAGCCTGGTGACACATGGTGACACATGAGTGTGTTTGCAGTGGCTAGAGGCCTTGGCATGCCCATTCTCACTCTGTCTCTCTCTCTCTCCCCCTCTCTCCCCCTCTCTGTGTCTCTAGTAAATAGATAAATAAAAATAAAATCTTAAAAAAATGACACTTCAAGAAGGGTTTATTGTGACTCACAGTGAGACCGTGCAGTCCACCACAATGAGAAGACATAGAGCAGGAATGCAGAGCAGAGCTGGTCACTTTTTTTTTTCAGTGTTTCAAGGTAGGGTCTCGCTCTAGCCCAGGCTGACCTGGAATTCACTCTGTAGTCTCAGGTGGCCTTGAACTCACGGCGATCCTCCTACCTCTGCCTCCTGAGTGCTGGGATTTAAGGTGTGTGCCACCACGCCCGGCTTGCTGGTCACATTTTATCTATAGTCAGGAAACAGAGTGATGAATGCTGGGGCTCAGCTTACTTTCTCTCTCTCTCTCTCTCTCTCTCTCTTTATTTTTATTTATTTATTTATTTATTTTGGTTTTTCAAGGCAGGGTCTCACTCTGGCCCAGGCTGACCTGGAATTAACTATGTAGTCTCAGGGTGGCCTTTAACTCACTGCGATCCTCCTACCTCTGCCTCCCGAGTGCTGAGATTAAAGGCGTGCGCCACCACGCCCGGCCTCTCTTTTTTTTTTTTTTTTAACTTTCCCTTTTTTATCCAGTTTAGGAACCCAGTCCATGGACCGGTGTTAAACACAGTTAGAATGGGTCTTCCCAACTGAATTAACTTAATCTAAAAACTCCCTCACAGATATGCCCAGAGTTAGTCTCCTAGGTGGCTGTAGATCCAATCCTGTTGACAATAGAGATTACAGGCCTGCCTAGACTCTTTTCATCTTTTTCCCTTCTCTTCCTCTCCAGCCATGTGGGTCTCACTGCTCCTCTAACAGCCCTGGCTTCTCAAATGCCCTTTGAACTCATTTTAACATCAGACTGGTTTCCACATTACTTAAATGCATTAGATGCAATCTTTCACATGTGTTCCTTTTATGTTTACAGAGGAATCATGTTTTTGCATTTTGAAAATTGCATTTTAGCAATTTCACAGTTTCCTCAGAGATGCCCTTGTGGCTCCACTTGCCAGGACAAAGACAGAGTATAATTGGGAAAACACACATCCCAGGCCCTTTCATCCAAAGCATTTCTAGTTTTTCTCCTAAAGAATTTCAAGCAGGTAAGGAACTTGAAATTCACCAATTTTTTTTCCCTAATTTTCCATTTATTTCTTTTTCTGGTTGGCTGAAGAGTAAGGTCCCAGGCAATGGAGCTGAGTCCTGCACATTTTGTCCCTGCTGGGTGATCAGGAGAGTCTACTCTCCATGATAAGTGACACATGAGATTCCAGTTTGTTGGTTTGCTTGTTTATCTGACCATTTATTTATGAGTCGAATTGACTGAGGTTTCACACCCACCGGGAAGGACAGCCTCACTCCTTGAAATCTGCCTGGTGAGTTTTCTGGCCAGTCTGTGGCTGAAGTTGTAGAATTAAGATTATGAGCCCTACGTGTGACTTTGTTCACAAAGGACTTTTCATTTCATTAGATGTATACAAAAGTATGTTAAAGCTGGGCATAGTGGCACTTGCCTTTAATCCCAGCACTCGGGAGGCAGAGGTAGGAGGATCACCATGAGTTCAAGGCCACCCTGAGACTACAGAGTGAATTCCAGGTCAGCCTGGGCTAGAGCGAGACCCTACCTCGAAAAACAAAACAACAAAACAAAACAAACAAAAACAAAAAGGATGTTAACCAACTGGATAGGTATGCCTCATAGTAAAGGAGCTTTAGAAATAAATAAGCACTTCTACAAATAGAATATTGTAAAATTTTGTAGAAAATAGAGCAACTGAACTTTAAGTAACTGAAATGTGCTAGGAGTTTTAGGTAAAAAATTTTCTCACAGAAATAACTGGCTTGGGGGCTGGAGAGATGGCTTAGCAGTTAAGGCATTTGCTTGCAAAGCCAAAGGATCCCGGTCAATTCTCCAGGACCCATGTAAGCCAGATGCACAAGGGGCACATGCATCTGGAGTTCATTTGCAGTAACTGGTGTGCCCATTCTCTCTCTCCCACTTTCTCTCTCTCAAATATATATATATGAATGAAATAATGGGCTTGTAAATTCCACAGGGAGTATGAATGAGTTGAACTTAAAAATTGTGCATCTTGGCCTGGAGGGATGGCTTAGTAGTTAAGGTGTTTGCCTGCAAAGCCAAAGGACCCAGGTTCGATTTCCCAGGACCCACGTTAGCCAGTGCTCAAGAGAGCGCCCACATCTGGAATTCAATTGCAGTGGCTAGAGGCCCTGGTGTGCCTATTCTCTCTCCCTCCCTCTTTCTCTGTCAAATACATAAATAAAAATAAAATATTTTTTAAAATTGTGCATCTTGAGCTGGGGAAGGAGCTCCGTGGATAAAGCGCTTATCAAACAAGTGCGAGGACTTGAGTTTGGATTCCCAGTACCCACATAAAAACTTCTGGGCATGGTGACACACACCTGTGATCCCAGTGTTCCCGAGGTGGACACAGGGAATCCCTGGGGCTCGCTGGCTAGCTAGTTTAGCTGGATCAGTGAGCTTTAGGTTCAGCAAGAGACCCTGTCTCAAAGAATAAAGTGGAATGACTGAGAAATACCTCTCACCTCCACACCCACTTGCATGTATATGAACATGCACACAGAGAAAGCCCGTACACCTTGTTAACTCAAATAGGTTATGCTCCAGTGATTTGTCTGCTCTTGGCCTCGGATACCATGATAGCATGATTGATTTAAGTTGGGACAGTGTCTTTCTAGCACCCCAGCATTTGAGCCCACCTGGGCTCCTGCTGGCCAAGGTTGATTCATGACCAAAGAGAGCAGTGGGGCTGTGGGTGCTACCCTTTGAGGCTGTGGGTGGAGTTTGTTTGCTTCTGTAGATCAGCCCGTGAGTAGATCCTGCTGTCCTGACTGGCTTCCACAATGAGCATGTGCAATGAAACAGCCCTGTGACCTTGAAACATGATCTGGAACATGTAGGGGTGGGCTCTGCATTGGCAGGTTTGGACAAGTCTCAGAGAGTGAGGATGCATGGGCCCTGCACACCGCAAAGGCCCACTAAATGGCAGGTGTTCCTTATGCAGGATTCACTCAGGCATGCAGCACTGTACAAATATTTGTCCGGTTTTTGTGACAAGTGTCAAGACAATCCATCAAGGTGATTCTGGGTCCTGTCAAGTTGACGATCCGTACAAGCCATCATAGCTGGCATACCCTCCATAGGTTGGAGCATCCTATGGGCTTTGCAGGGCCCGTGGTCTCTAGTCTGTAGCTTGCTGCATCAACAGACGCAAGGGGGCACCCACCTGCTCCAGAGCACAGGATGAGACCATGCCAGGAACCTGATCAAAGGCAGACCTTCAGAGGGCAATGGAAAACCTAACCCTTGAGGATCTTGGAGCTTAGGACAAGATGCCCCGCCCACACACTTATCACATGAACTGGACAAATATTTGTGGAGATCCTAAGCTGAGGTGGCTCCCTATTCAGATGTAATTACCTAGGAAAAAGTCTCACTAAGGTGAGCCTGGAAGGCCAGCTATGGTCTGAGGAACCAGGCTTCATCCCACGCTGGCAGCAGAAGTTGGCAGCATTATCTACATGGCAATAGCTTTGGAAACATGAAGTATGCAAGATGGCGGGGGGGGGGTGGCCGGGGCGGGTAATAGAGTTTTATACCATGGTTCCAGAGAGCTTCTGATCAGGCAATGTGAGGTCAGCTTGGAGTCCCTGCAAGGAGTCTCTGAGAGGCCACTGCATGAAGTTATGTAGGTAAACCACGAGTTGCAATGGAGACCCCAGGATGTAAGAGACACCAGAACCAGAGGACATCTGCAGAGGAAGGCTACAGATTTGAAATGGATGCCTCAAGAGAGCCATAGCCAGAGGGGACAAGCCTTTGGAGCAGTGAAGAGGCATAGCTGGAGAGGAGGAGCTAGGCAAATCCTTTGGAGCCCAGATGATCCCATCGTGTTTCAGATGCCAGACATGGAGCTGCAAGGTCTGGAGCTTTCCCTGTTGGGTTCTGTTCTTGCTTTGGTCTGATTATTCCTTGCCACGGCTCTGCTCTCCTCATTTTGGAATGGGAGCGTTCACTCTGTGTCAGTGCACGTTTGAAGTGAGTAGCTTGTTTGTGATGTTATAGGCGCTCACAGATAAGAATTTGAGGCTCAGAAGTGATTCTCCACTTATACTTCTAAAACTACTTTTATTTATTTGATATAAGTAGAGAGACACAGAGAATGAGCACACCAGGTCCTCTTGCCATTTGTGATGGTTAAGTTTGTGTCAACTTGATTTGTTTAGGAATCCACAGACATTCCTCATAAGTGTGTCTCTGAGGCTGCCTCTAGGAAGGATTAACTAAAGGAAGAATCCTTCCCCCAGGGGTAAGCTCTTCCCCCAGAATGGGCGGCCCAGAGTGGGCGGCCCCTCTTGGAGGAGGGGGCTGGTTGATAAAAAGGAGCTCTGGGAAGAAAGGCTCTCTCTCCCACCTGGCTGCCAGTGCTGCTAGCTGCTTGCCACTGGGTGCTTGCTGCTTGGTGTTTTCCGCTTGGTACTTGCTGCTTGGTGTTGCTGCTCTCCAGTGTGGACTGAAGACCAGGGTGGACTGAAGAGCAGCGTCTCTCCAGGACGCCTCCAGGCCTTCAGTGCTGGATTGGGACTGCTGAGGCCTCCAGCCTCGTGGACTGAGCAGCTACCGGGTTTCTTGACTCTCGGACCTGCAACCTGCTATTGCTGGACTGTGTAAGCTAATCCAATAAATTCCCTTTTAATACAATTCATTCTATCCATTCTGTTCCTCTAGAGAACCCTGACTAATACACCATTGCATATGAATTCCAGATGCATGTATCAGTTTGTGCATCTGGCTTTACTTGGGTACTAGAGAATTGAACTCAGATTGGCAGGCTTTGCAAACAAGTGCCTGTAACTGCTGAGCCATCTTCCCTCCACTTACACTTTCAAAGAGTGTTTGAACTGTTAAAAACACTGAGAACTATGTGTGTGCATGCATGCGCACATGTGTGCACATGTGTCCACAGTGTATATGTCCAGGTCAGAGGACAACTTTTCAGGTTGTTCCTCACCTGCCCACTCCACTTGAGGCAAGGTTTCTCACTCTGCTGTTTTCTGTGCTTACCATAAGCTTCCAGAAAATTCTTCTATTTTTGCTTCCCATCTTGCCAGTTACATGTCAGCTTCCAAACTGTTACCTGGGATCTGGAGATCACACTTCAGTATCTTAGCTTGAATATCAAGCACTTTATACACTGAGCTGTCTCCCGAACCCCATAATGAGGACTTTTGAAGTTGGATTGAATAAATTTTTCATTATAAGATGACCGTGAACCTATGGGGACAAAGGGTAAAAGATTAGGATTTGAATGTGATATGTGTGGGTGCAAAGTTGAAAAGAGGTGGGTTTGTGATGGTTTATATGGATTGTGAACTTGACAGATCCTCAAATCACCTGTGAGGGATTAGCTAGATTAGGCTAGCCTCTGGGCACACCTGTGAGGGATGGATTACATTAACTGAGGTGGGAAGACACACCTTAACTGTGGGTGGCACTGTTTGGTGTCCTGGGGTCCTGGACTGCATCAGAAGGAGAGAGCTAGCTGAACACTCATTTTTCTCTGCTTCCTCACAGAACTGAATAACCAGTTCTGCTTTAAGCTCCTGCCACGATGCCTTCCCACTATGACGAACTGTAACCTGGAACTTTAAGCTGAAATAACCCCTTCTTCCCTTGATCTGATATTTGTCTGACTGTCTATAGCAGCACTAGCCTGGACACATCCCCTCTCGTGCCATATCTGTCAGGTATTTTGTCCCGTCAACAACTACACACTACACACTACACACTAGGGACTTAATGACTACAGTATATTTCCGCTCAGCTCTGGAGATTAGAAATTTAAAACCAAGGTTTCAGAAAGATTTGTTTTGTTCTCTCCTTGGGTTGCAGATGGCAGGAGACATAGAGTTCTTTCGTAGTCAGCCCTCTGTGCCTGTCTGTGTCTTAAGCTCTTCTCAGGAGGACAGCAGTTAGAGTGGATTAGGACCCACCCTAGTGACCTCATTTAATGTTAATCACCTCTTTAAAGTCCAATATCCAAATAAAGTCACTTTCCAAGGTACTGGGGGCTAGGATATCAGCCTAGGTATTTTAGGAGACACAACCCAGCCCATTACAATGGCTTGTCAGCAAGTGGCAGAAGATGAGTCAGGAAGGAAGCTGAGCAAGAAGGTCTTCTGCAGAGCAGGTTAGAAATAAACTGTCAGCCGGGTGTGGTGGCGCACGCCTTTAATCCCTGCACTAGGGAGGCAAAGGTAGGAGGATTTGCCATGAGTTCGAGGTCACCCTGAGACTACATAGCTAATTCCAGGTCATCCTGGACCAGAGTGAGACCCTACCTTGAAAAAAAAAAAAAAAAAGAAAGAAATAAACTGTCTAGGACACATGAGATGGAGGTGGTTTACACTCCATTCTACTGTACCACGTCTTGCCCCTGCTTCTGCACACACACACACACACACACACACACACACACACACGCACGCACGCGCGCGCTGGCGATGCCAAATTACCAAAGCATTTTTTGAACAAAAAGAACAAAATTGGAAGGGCAGGGAAGATGGCTCAGTAGTTAATGGTGCTTGCTTGCAAAGTCTGCCAGTCCAATACCTCAAGATCCACATAAAGCCAGATGCACAAAGTGGTTCATGTGTTTGGATTTTGTTTGCAACATTAGGAAGCACTGGCATGCCCACATTCTTTCTATCTAAATTTATATATATATATATATATATATATATATATATATATTATATATATTTTATATAATTATTATCACTTTTGAGCCTAGGCTGACTTGAAACTCACTACATAGTCTCAGGGTGGCCTTGAACTTAAGACAATCCTCCTACCTCTGCCTCCCGAGAAGGCATGCACCACCACGCCTGGGCTTTTTTTCTTTTTCTTTAAAATAATTTTTTTTTTTAAAGAACAAGCTTTAACCCAGGTGTGGTGGTGCACGCCTTTAATCTCAGCACTTGGGAGGCAGAGGTAGGAGTATCCCTGTGAGTTTGAGGTCACCTAGGACTACAGAGTGAATTCCGGATCAGCCTGGGCTAGAGTGAGACCCTACCTTGAAAAACCAAAACAAACAATAATAATAATAATAATAAAAATAATAATAATAATAATAACTAAACTGGGCTGGAGAGATGGTTTAGTGGTTAAGGAGCTTGGCTGCAAAACCAAAGGGCCCAGGTTCAATTCTCCAGGACCCATGTAATCCAGATGTACAAAGTGGTGCACATGTCTGGAGTTAGTTTAGTGTCTGGAGGCCCTGGAATGTTCATTCTCTCTATATATCTGCCTCTCTCTATCTCTCTCAAATAAATAAATAAAAATAAGAAAAAATTAAACCAAAACAAAACAATCTTGGAGCTATCATACTAACTTATTTCAAAATATAAAGTGAATCAAAATAGTATGGTACTGGTTTAAACACGGAATATAGACCAATGGAGCAGAACAGAGCACCTCGAGGGACGTCCATGTATTTATATCAATTGACCTTCCAGGAAGGTGTCAAGAACACATAATGGGGACTGATTCGTCTCTTCAATAAATGTTGATAAAACTGGATATCCATGTACAGTAGGATGAAATTGGACCATATCTCACACCACACAAAAATGTTTGTATAAAAAGTCAGTTCAGCCGGGCGTGGTGGCGCACGCCTTTAATCCCAGCACTTGGGAGGCAGAGGTAGGAGGATTGCCATGAGTTCGAGGCCACCCTGAGACTACATAGTTAATTCCAGGTCAGCCTGGACCAGAGTGAAATCCTACCTTGAAATATATATATACAAAAAAATAAAAATAAAAAATAATAAAGATAACCTTTACAACCAGGCATGGTGGAACACACCTTTAATCCCAGCACTCAGGAGACAGAGGTGAGAGGACTGGTGTGAATTCAAGGCAATCTTGAGACTACTTAGTAAATTCTAGGTCAGCCTGAGCTACTGTTAAGACCCTACCTCAAAAAAACCAAACATAATAAAACAACAAAAAAGAAGAGACCAGCCAGGCCTGGTGGTGCATGCTTTTAATCCCAGCACTCGGGAGGGAGAGGTAGGAGGATTGCCATGAGTTCATGGCCACCCTGAGACTACATAGTTAATTCCAGGTCAGCCTGGACCAGAGTGAAACCCTACCTCAAAAAACCAAAAAAAAAAAAAAAAAAGTTCAAAATGAGTTGTATTTATATCAAGACTCACACTGCATACCATAAAGATACATTGCTTTTGCCAAATATAACCTAGTAAAGCTGGAAGCAGGAAAGGAAAAAGAAAAGTATAATAGGACAAACACACAATAAAACTTGCTGGAGAGATGGTTTAGCAATTAAGACACTTGCCTGCAAAGCCTAACAATACAAGTTTGATTCCCCAGTACCCACGTAAAGCCAGATGCACAAAGTAGCTCATGCATCTGGAGTCTATTTGCAGTGGTTGGAGGCCCTGGTGTGCCCACTCTGTCTTTTTCCTCTTCTATCTCTCTCTGCTTGCAAATAAATAAATAAATAAATAAATAAATAAATAAATAAATAGTCAAAAAATAAAACTTGCTTTGCATAACCTGCACACAGGGGAGACTACAAGGAGCATGCCAGGAGCTCTGTGTGCCTGAGCCTCACACATGCTAGGCAAGTGTTCTACCACCCAGCTGCCTTCTTCCACTCCAGCCCCCTTAGGGACATTTGAAAGTCTGCTCCTTAACTGGCTCTGGCCCCTCAGAAGTGGGCAGGGCCTGTGGCATACGGGACCCGCACTTGGACTTATTTGGTGATATCCTTGACACTGACCCTGTGTGCCTGGGGAGGAGAACCTTCCCTGTCACTGAAGAAGCCATGGCCAGCAGAGCTTGTGTTGGGAAATCGTAGGCTGGGGAGGTGGTTCAGTCCGTAAAGTGCTTGCCTACAAGTATGAGGATCTGCGCTTGACTTCTGGGACCCAGGTAAAATGCACGGCATGGTGGCAGATGCTTGTAAACCCGGGCTGGGGAGGTGGACACAGGGGGCTCCTGGGACTTGCTGAACAGGCTGTCTAGCCTACTTGGCAAGGTCCAAACTAGTGAGAGACCTTGTTTCCTGAGGAATGACACCGAGGTTGCCCTCTGACCTCAACATGCAGACATACACATGTGCATGCACTCTCCACCACCACACACACAGAAAGATGTTGGGAGATTGTCATGAGCCACTTAGAGGCTTTTTAGAGGTGTAAGATCCAGACCTCGACTCTTTCAAAGTCTTGCAAATCTTCTGGTAGGACCCCATGGGACAGTGAATCCTGGCAAGGACAGTGGCCAGAGGGTGCTCCAAGCAAATCTGCTGTGTCTCTCTCCCAACTTTGTCACATGCAAGGCTCTCCAGCTTGCAGCTTGCACAGAATGAAACAGTGATGGGAGTGAGCATGTCTGGGCTGGGTTCAGCCAAGAGGAGACACTGTTTTGTTACCCAGCTGGGAAAGCAGAAGCAACAGTGAGAGGCAAGGCAGCCTGCCTGTGGAAGGGGCCTGCTCGTGGGAGGGGCCTGCTCGTGGGAGGGGCTACATAGTTAATTCAGGTCAGCCTGGACCAGAGTGAACCCTACAACCTAGGTTCAGTTCCCCAGTACCCACAGGAAGCCAGATGCACAGGTTGCCCCACGTGTCTGGTGTTCCGTTTGCAGTGGCTCGAGGCCCTAGTGTGACTGTTCTCTCTATCTGCCTCTGTCTCTTAAATATAAATATAAATATCTGTATTCAAGGAACTTGAGATTTCTTGAGCTCTGCTCTGGGGAGCGATGTAACTTTCTGCCTTAATTTCCAGGAGGTGGTAGGATAGTCGCCAGGTCTCAGAGGTCGGGTGGGAAGGAGACACCCAGTGTATTCTTAAGAAATTCCTCTGCAATATGAGGCAGGAAAGGAAGATGGAAATATAAAGGACATGAGAAGGGAAAAGAGCCCCACCCCAGAGACTGCGAATGCCAGCCCAATTCACAAAATTCACCATGAAGATGGCCAACATGGAGGAACGTTTCTTTTCTTCCATAGAGATATTTCAGGGCTGAAATAGGAATGAATCTGCGCTTACAAAGTGCTTGCCTTCAAGTATGAGGATCTGGCGCTTGACTTCTGGGACCCAGGTAAAATGCACGGCATGGTGGCAGATGCTTGTAAACCCGGGCTGGGAGGTGGACACAGGGGCTCCCCTGGGACTTGCTGAACAGGCTGTCTAGCCTGGCACGGCAAGGTCCAAACTAGTGAGAGACCTTGTTTCCTGAGGAATGACACCGAGGTTGCCCTCTGACCTCAACATGCAGACATACACATGTGCATGCACTCTCCACCACCACACACACAGAAAGATGTTGGGAGATTGTCATGAGCCACTTAGGAGGCTTTTTAGAGCAGAAATCCAGACCTCGACTCTTTCAAAGTCTTGCAAATCTTCTGGTAGGACCCCATGGGACAGTGAATCCTGGCAAGGACAGTGGCCAGAGGGTGCTCCAAGCAAATCTGCTGTGTCTCTCCCAACTTTGTCACATGCAAGGCTCTCCAGCTTGCAGCTTGCACAGACAGAATGAAACAGTGAAAAAAAGTTCAAAATGAGTTGTATTTATATCAAGACTCACATTGCATACCATAAAGATACATTGCTTTTGCCAAATATAACCTAGTAAAGCTGGAAGCAGGAAAGGAAAAAGAAAAGTATAATAGGACAAACACACAATAAAACTTGCTGGAGAGATGGTTTAGCAATTAAGACACTTGCCTGCAAAGCCTAACAATACAAGTTTGATTCCCCAGTACCCACGTAAAGCCAGATGCACAAAGTAGCTCATGCATCTGGAGTCTATTTGCAGTGGTTGGAGGCCCTGGTGTGCCCACTCTGTCTTTTTCCTCTTCTATCTCTCTCTGCTTGCAAATAAATAAATAAATAAATAGTCAAAAAATAAAACTTGCTTTGCATAACCTGCACACAGGGGAGACTACAAGGAGCATGCCAGGAGCTCTGTGTGCCTGAGCCTCACACATGCTAGGCAAGTGTTCTACCACCCAGCTGCCTTCTTCCACTCCAGCCCCCTTAGGGACATTTGAAAGTCTGCTCCTTAACTGGCTCTGGCTCCTCAGAAGTGGGCAGGGCCTGTGGCATACGGGACCCGCACTTGGACTTATTTGGTGATATCCTTGACACTGACCCTGTGTGCCTGGGGAGGAGAACCTTCCCTGTCACTGAAGAAGCCATGGCCAGCAGAGCTTGTGTTGGGAAATCGTAGGCTGGGGAGGTGGTTCAGTCCGTAAAGTGCTTGCCTTCAAGTATGAGGATCTGCGCTTGACTTCTGGGACCCAGGTAAAATGCACGGCATGGTGGCAGATGCTTGTAAACCCGGGGCTGGGGAGGTGGACACAGGGGGCTCCCTGGGACTTGCTGAACAGGCTGTCTAGCCTACTTGGCAAGGTCCAAACTAGTGAGAGACCTTGTTTCCTGAGGAATGACACCGAGGTTGCCCTCTGACCTCAACATGCAGACATACACATGTGCATGCACTCTCCACCACCACACACACAGAAAGATGTTGGGAGATTGTCATGAGCCACTTAGAGGCTTTTTAGAGGTGTAAAATCCAGACCTCGACTCTTTCAAAGTCTTGCAAATCTTCTGGTAGGACCCCATGGGACAGTGAATCCTGGCAAGGACAGTGGCCAGAGGGTGCTCCAAGCAAATCTGCTGTGTCTCTCTCCCAACTTTGTCACATGCAAGGCTCTCCAGCTTGCAGCTTGCACAGACAGAATGAAACAGTGATGGGAGTGAACATGTCTGGGCTGGGTTCAGCCAAGAGGAGACACTGTTTTGTTACCCAGCTGGGAAAGCAGAAGCAACAGTGAGAGGCAAGGCAGCCTGCCTGTGGAAGGGGCCTGCTCGTGGGAGGGGCCTGCTCGTGGGAGGGGCCTGCTTCTAAGGCCTTTGGCTGTGCACACATGGCACTCAGTCACAGGCCTCCTTTGCCCAGTCTGGGCTGTGCTTTAGCACATCAAAAAGCAGGATGCTCAGTTAAGTTTGTTTCAAATGAAAGGACAAAAAAATACTTCAGCCTACGAATATCCCAAAATAAAAAAGCTTAAAAAAAAAAAAAAGCAGCCAGGGGCGTGGTGGCGCACGCCTTTAATCCCAGCACTCGGGAGGCAGAGGTAGGAGGATCGCAGAGAGTTCGAGGCCACCCTGAGACTACATAGTTAATTCCAGGTCAGCCTGGACCAGAGTGAGACCCTACCTCAAAAAAAAAAACAAAACAAAAAAAAAAAAAAAAAAAAAAAAACACAGAATGTCCTAAATAGTGACAGGACTGTATTTACATTAAAAATGTTTTTTTCTGGGGCTGGAGAGATGGCTTAGTTGTTAAGGCATTTGCCTACAAAGCCTAAGGATCCAGGTTCGATTCTCCACGTCCCACATAAGCCAGATGTACAAGGGGCACATGCATCTGGAATTCATTTGCAGTAGCTAACGGCCCTGGCGCACCCATTCTCACTCTCCCTCTGTCCCTGTCCCTCTCTTTGTCTCTAAAATAAATAAATAAATAAATAAATAAATAAAAAATATTAGGTTGGAGAGATGGCTTAGTGGTTGAGGTGTTTCCCTGAGAAGCCAAAGGATCCCGGTTTGATTCTCCAGGACCCATGTAAGCCAGATGCACAAGAGGGTACATGCATCTGGAGTTCGTTTATGGTGACTGGAGGCCCTGGCATGTCCATTTTCTCTCTCTCTGCCTCTTTCTCTCAAATAAATAAATAAATAAATAAATAAATAAATAAATAAATAAATAAATAAGATGTTTTTTTCTGGGCTGGAGAGATGGCTTAGCAGTTAAAGAATTTGCCTGCAAAGCCAAAAGATCCAGGTTCAATTCCCCAGGACCCACGTAAGCCAGATGTACAAGGTGGCACATATGTCTGGAGTTCATTTGCAGTGGCTGGAGGCCCTGGTGCATCCATTCTCTATTCACGCCCCAATAAACAAAAATAAAATATAAAAAATGTTTTTTCAGAAATTCAAATAGAAAGGACACTCCATATTGTATCTGTGGGTTTAGGCTTGTTAAGCCAATTGGTGGCTCTGAGTGACTTCTCCCCACACTTGACACCTGCCCCCCAGCCCTTCCCCAAGCCTGACCCACATCCTGGCCTCTTGCTGATGTGAAGCCTTTGTCTCTGAGAATGTTTGCCTCCTAGCTAAAGAAGCCAGGGGCTGGGAGCCACCTTGTTTTGTGGTTTCTTTCTTCTGGGCTGAGTCACGGCCATGGTTACCTCATTCATTCACCACTTGAAAAGCCTCTCCTGCCAGCCTTTTGTATTCTAAACCCGTTCTTTGCTGTCATTTTCTATGGTTATTAATCAACCTTTTTATGAATGACTTGGACATGCTCTGTCTTTTCCTCCAGGGCTTTGCTTTCATGGCTGAGGAGCTCAGGGGTACTTCAGGCTAGTGGGTCCCCATTTGGCTGATCCAGGCTCTACACCCTCTCCTTGCGGAGGTCCTGATTCTAGAGCTCTTTCTTTCTTTTCTTTCAAAAATATTTTATTTATCTATTAGAGAGAGAGAAAAAATGGGGGCACCAGGGCCATCAGCTGCTGCAAATGAACTACGGACACTGAAGGTACCAAACTGACGCCATGACAGGCTTCAGTAAGGTGCTGCCCTAGCTAGGCCTAAGTTTCAATTTCTCGGAGGGGCGGGCTCTGGGGGCTGAGTCAGTTCCTGGAGACATGTCCCTTTCGCCCCAACCAATCAAAGATGTACAAATGTAACTGCTGCTTGCTTAGCCAATCATGTTAAAAGATTACCTAACCAGCCTGGAATTCCCCCAGCTGTGTTTAAAAGGGACCTGCGTGCTCCTCTGGGGGTCGCCATTTTGTAGGAATGGTTGACCCCTGCATGCTGGCTAATTCTGAAAAATAAACGCTCTTTGCCTTTACATACTATTTGACTCTGGGGTCTTTCTTCAGTGATTTTCGGACCCTTACAGACATACATGCCACCTTATGCATCTAGCTTACGTGGGTCCTGGGGAATTGAACCTGGGTCCTTTGGCTTTGCAGACAAGCATCTAAACTGCTAAGCCATCTCTCCATCCCATAGGGCTCTTTTTTAAAAAACAATTATTTTTATTTATTTATTTGAGAGAGGGAAAGAGGCAGAGTGAGAGAGAGAGAGAGAATGGGCGTGCCAGGGCTTCCAGCCACTGCAAACGAGCTATAGATACATGTGCCACCTTGTGCATCTGGCTTATGTAGGTCCTGGGGAATCAAACCGAGGTCCTTTGGCTTTGCAGGCAAGTGCTTTAACCACTAAGCCATATCTCCAGCCCCATAGGGCTCCTTCTTCAGGGTAGGTTATAGCTCTGGGACCTGCTTTTCCAGGGTTAAGAATGCTGTCTGTCTTCTCTTTGGTGTGAAGTGTGGGCAGGGTTGAGGCCTTTGGAGGGGGAAAACATGTTCCTCAAAGGCCGTGATGTCCAAGGACAAGTCCACCTCCCTCATGTCAGTCCTCCGAGGAGTTGGATGACATGACTTTCTGTTCCAGATCCTCTCAGAGACCCACACAAGCCAGTGGTTTCCTGACAGCTAGCGCCCCAAAGGACAGGGCATGACCTGGTTTTCCCAGGGCTTCTACAGGCCTCGTGGGCCAGTAGGCTTGACACAGGCTATAGGAATCCTTCCCCCCTTTTGTGTGACTGAGACTCTGGGTTCCTGGTGGAACCTCCAGGCCCAGTGGGTTTTCTAGCTCATACCTTTGTCCCCTCCGCCCAGGCTAGCCTCCCACAGACAAGCTGGTTGCCAGCTTTAGATCTTCCCTAACCCTGTGCCCAGAGCAGTATTCTGTCCAGGGTAAACTTTCTGGGGCAGGGGCTTGGTGTGACTGCTCTGGAGGACAATGTTCAGAAGCAGGACCTTTGGGAAGGTCTGAGCTCTGTCCAACCTGAGGCCAATCCCAGCCAGGCTCTTGTAGGAGTGACCACGGTGGGCATATCAGAGACAACATGCCAGCCACATTCCCCCAGCTTGGAGGAGCCAGAGCTCTCAGGCACAGCAGCAGCATCTGCACTTGATGTGGGGTCCCCCAGAGCCCCAACTTGTCCACCCTGTTAGAAGGACAGCCCTCTCTGACTGCTTCAAAGCTTTGCTCATGGGCTGGAGAGATGGCTTAGTGGTTAAGGCATTTGCCTGCAAAACCTAAGGATCTGGGTTCGACACCCCAGAACCCACTTAAGCCATGCACAAGGTGGCGCATGTGTCTGAAGTTCGTTTGCAGTGGCTAGAGGCCCTGGTGCACCTATTCTTTTTCTTTCTCTCCCTCTCGCTCCCTCTGTAATAAATAAATAAAAATAAAAGAAAAGAAAAGCTTTGCACAAGCCCTTGTGAAGTAAGTATCCAGCAGTGTGAAAGCACACAGTCTTTCCATGTTCCTCCCCTTTATAAGCACACAGCTGGGCTCCCCGTGCCCCTCCTCCTCACAACCTTTCTCAAGGAGACCCAAACAGGAATCAGGTGCTAGGCAGGGAGGGAATGAAATGAGGTAAGGCTGTCCTCCATGTAAATGTGAATTTTCACTGATGTTAAATAGTCTCCAGATGGGCATGTGTTGAAGCCAGGCATGAAGGCACATGCTCATAACTCCAATACTCTGAAGGGGAAATGGAGACAGGAGGACTAAGGCCAGTCTTGGCTACATAGCAAGTTTGAGGCTATCCTGGACTATCAAAGACCCAGTTTCAAAAAGCAACGACAACAACAACCAAACAAAAACAAACAAACATAATCAGCACAAAAGCTCATGTGTTGAAGGCTTGGTCTCAGCTGGTGATGTTATCTGGAAACTTCAGGAGGTGGGGCCTACCTAGAGGAAGCAGGTCAGTGGGGGTGTGTCCTTGAAGGGTCTATTTTCTCCCCAGCCCCTTCCTCTGTCTCTGTGCTCATGGCTGCCATGAAGAGAGCAGCTTTCCTCTGTCACGTCTTCCCTGCATAATGCTCTGCCTCATCAAGACCAGAAACAATGGGGCCAAATGACCACAGACTGAAACTTCTGAAACTGTGAGCCAAAATACATCTTTCTTTCTATAAGTTGCTTTTCTCAGGTATTTTGGCACAGCAGCAGAAATCTGACTAACCCAGTAGGGAGTGTTTGAAAATGGTGGGGCAGTTGGAAAACTATTTTATTCTTCTTTATAGGACTTGGTGGACTGTTTGAGAATTACTGTTCTTGGGAAGCAGGATGTGTGCAGAAGTCTCTCTCTCTCTCACTATGTGTATGTGTGTGTGTATGTGTGTGTGTGAGAGAGAGAGAGAAGAAAGAAAGAGACAGAGAGAGAGGGAGAGAGAGGGTGAGAGGGAGAGAGGGAGAGAGAGGAAGAGATCAGGAGAGTGATGGGATTCTGGGAGTCTTGAAAGGATCCTGGAGCTTGGTCCACCAGTCCCATATCACCTGGGACTGTTCCAAGGACTGCAGTGTGAAAAGCCACAGTGGGCCGTCTTGCAGAGTCACTTGTGAGAGTCTGGACTATAGACCCCAGACTTGGGACAAGTAGGACAGAGAGAAAGGACCCAGTAGAAAGACACCAAGGCCCCTGTGGTGGAGAGTGGAGCTTCCAGAATGTGAGGAGGTTTGTTTTTATATTTTTATTTACTTATTTGAGAGATAGAGAGAGAGAGAGGGAGAGAGAGAAAGAGAGGGAATGGATTGCCAGGGCCTCCAGTCACTCCAAACAAACTCCAGATGCATGTGCTACCTTGTGCATCTTGGCTTACGTGGGTCCTGGGGAATCGAACGTGGGTCCTCTGGCTTTGCAGGTAAGTGCCTTAACCATTAAGCCATTTCTCCATCCCTGTGAGGAGGTTTTGACAAGACAGGGTCAGAGGCTGGAAGTCTCTGGCCAAGGAGGTCAAATGGAGGCTAGAGAACAACTGGAGGCCAGCAGGACAGATCCCTATAAGTACTATAAATACACAAATTCTTAAGGAATTTCCCTCTATGGACCATGGGATGGTGCTTAGCTGTGAGTGCTATTAAATTGTTTCTCTCATGGTTGGTCATTCTGTTAAGTTTCTCTCAAGCAGTCAGGTCTCATGTAGACAGTGCACCTGCAGGCAGTGTGGAAGGAAGTGAGCTGAACACCACTAGATGCTGGTACTCCTGACACTACTCAGTTTCCCTCCTTCTTTCCCTCTCTCCCTTCCTTCTTTCCGTTCTTTTTTCTTTCATTGTTTTGAAACATTGTCTTTCTATCTAGCCCAGGCTTGCCTGGAACTCAAGATTCTCCTGTGCAGCCTCCGGAGTGTTTGGATTACAACCATAAACCATGATACTTGGCCACTTCTAGGTCACCAAAGTGCACACGATCCTGGATGCAGCATGGAAAATGATGTCCCAGCAGCAAAGGGTTGCAGCTGGCGGGATGGATGTTGCTTTCTAGATGGTATGTGGCTGCCCATTGGATCCTCAGCACCTAGACAGTGCTTTGTACATAGCACTGGTTTAATAAATGCATGAGGGGCTGGAGAGACAGCTTAGCAGTCAAGAGTGGTCACTTGCAAAGCCTGCTGGGCAAAGACTGAGTCCCCAGGACCCACATAAAGCCAGATGTCCAAAGTGGCACATGCATCTGGAGTTTGTTTGTAGTAGCTATAGGCCCTAATATGCCCCTTCTCCCATCAACCAATAAATGTTTTTTAAAAAATTCTTGAATGACACCTAACAGGCTAGCTTTGCTGAAGATGAGTATGAATATCCAATAAGAACAGAAAATGATGCACAAAGCCACTAATCACTGCATCAGTGCCAAATATAACAAGGCATCGTTGTGCACATGCTAGAAGGACAGTTAAAAAAGTGAGACTGACAGCCAGGCATGGCGGCACACGCCTTTAATCTCAGCACTCGGGAGGCAGAGGTAGGAGAATCACCGTGAGTTTGAGGCCACCCTGAGACGCCATAGTGAATTCCAGGTCAGCCTAGACTAGAGTGAGACCCTTCCTCGAAACCTCCCCCCCAAAAAAAAAGGAGACTGGGGACTGGAGAGATGGCTTAGCAGTTAAAGGCATTTGCTTGCAAAGCCAAAGGACCCAGGTTCAATTCCTCAAGACCCACATAAGGAAGCTGCACAAAGTGGTGCATGCATCTGGAGTTCGTTTGCATTGGCTAGAGGCCCTGTTGCGCCCATTCTATCTGCCTCTTTCTCTCTCTCAAATAATAGTTAAAAAAAAAGTGAGATTGGAATTGTGTGTGCAGTTCCTGCTGCCACCACTAACGCCAGCACAGCCTCTAGCCTAAACTCCAGCAGGAGAAGGCAGGTGGGTAAGGAGGTCTCTATCCCATGGCTCCTGCAAAGCAGACTGCCTGCAAGTCCATGGGAAACAGGAAACAGTTGGCTACAGAAGCGGCTGGCAAGAGTGCGCCCTCTTCTGGGAGATGAAGAAACCTCACAGTCGCAGGCCTGGTGTTTTATGAACTTCCCATTCACAAAGTGATGTTCCAGCCTCTTGTGCGAGAAATTCCTCAGGACTTAAAACAGATCTGCACTTTCTCCGTGCAGTTATTGGTGCTTTGCAGGAGGCAGGCAAGACCTATCTGGTTGGCATATTGTTATCAGTAGTTCTAAATGTCATTATTATTTTTCCTCATGAGGTCAGAAGGTACCTAAGTATATGATTGTGGGGGAAACTAGGGGACAGGAATCATTTGTGTGTGGAGTTTTAATATAAATGCAGGGATGTAAAGCATTAATGCAAGTCAAAATGTTTCAGTGAACACGTTTCAACAGTTCAACTTTATACCAGTGATAAAGAAACCAGTTAATCAATGGCTCTTCTAATTAACTGTAAAAAAAAATAAGAAGAAGAAAAAGAAAAACATGTGGGCTGGAGAGATGGATTAGTGGTTAAGGTGCTTGCCTGTGAAGCCTAAGGGACCCATGATCAATTCCCCAATACCCATGTAAGCCAGGAGTACAAGGTGGCACATGCATCTAGAGTTCATTTGTGGTGGCTGGAGGCCCTGGCATGCCCATTCTCTCTGTCTCTATCTGTCTCATTTGCTCTCTCTCAAATAAATATAATATATTTTTTAAAAAAAGAAAAAAAAAGAAACCTGTTAATTTTTTTTTCTAGAAAATGCCACCAGCATTTGTATATTTTTAAAAAGATAATTAAATTTCCTATAAATGGCAAAAGTGGGATAATATCAGGTGCTGGAAGAGACATGGAACAACCAGGAATTGCGCACATGTCTGGTGGGTATGGATTATGGTGCAGCCACTTTGAAACCAGTTTGGCTGATCTTGTAAAGTTATGTGTACTCTTATCATACAACCCAGAAACTCCAACGCAAGAGAGAAAACAGCTTCAATGAGGACTTTATGTAAATGGTAAAATCAAGATTATTCACAAATAATCCCAAACTGAAAGCAACTCAAATGTCCATCTACTAATGGGTCAATAAGCAAATTGCACTACGGATTACTATTCAGACCAAAAAGGAATGACACCTGAATATCTGCAAAAACATTCACAAGAGAAAGAATACAAACAAAGCACTAGATACTGTGTGTTTCCATTTTATAAAACTCAGAAAAAGATAAAGTTATACTGACAGAAACCAGACCAATGTTTGCCTGGGATTAAGAGTTGACAGTACAAGAAGACATGAACTTAAATGATCAGAAAGAAATGTTTCTGGGGTGGAAACTCTTCTATATCTTGATTAGGTGGTGGTAGTGTAAGGAAAATGTAAAAGAAAAGCAAAAGAGAATACTGGACTTTGATCTCAGCAGACAAGACTGTTTATTAAGAGACAAACCGTGAGGGACCTCAGCTTTCCATGGATGAAGGCTGAAGTATTGGGCCAGGCTGGGGTGCAAACTTATAAGGGGGACCCTAAGAAAAACAGACTGTACCAGCTGCAGGTCCAAGGGAAGTAGATAAGGAACTGTAGTTATCTGTGTCCTGCTCAGAATAAGCTTTTTAGCCAAATTGTCTAGGGAGGATAACCCACCAGACAGTTTCTGTTCCCTCAAGGTTTTCTGAGCTAAGGGAAGTTTAGTTTATCATTTGGGAGTAGACAAGCCTGTCAAGGCCATGCTTCTGAAGATTTTATTGCTTGCTGGTCTTAGGGATGGCCATTAACTCTTTAGTTCCCTTTAGTTTTCAAGGAAGGCTATTAACCCTTCAGGTAGCATAATTGGACATAATAGAATACATCAACCTGAACACGTAAAAATTGTGAATTTTATTGTATGTGAATCATAATAAAAATCATAATCATATATAAATTTTAGGTTTAAAAAAACTGCACATAGCTGAGCATGGTGGCACACGCCTTTTTAGTCCTAGCACTTGGGAGGCAGAGGTAGGAGGGTCGCCATAAGTTTGAGGCTACCCTGAGACTACACACTTAATTCCAGGCCAGTGTGGGCCAGTGTGAGACCCTACCTCGAAAAAAAAAAAAAAACTGCACATAAGCCAGGCACAATGGCATATGCCTATAATACCAGCTACTCAGGATGCTGAGGCAGGAGGATCTCAAATTCCAGGACAGCCTGGACACCACAGTAAGACCCTCAGTAAAAACATCCACAATACTCTCCTGTGCCAAAAGTCCAACTCCAGATCTGTATACAGCAGACAGACTTCTGACAGACCAATGATAAAGGCAAACATGGAAAGGCAGACCAAAGATGAGAATTACAGAAGACTTTTCTTCAGAAACTATGCAAGCTCGAAGCCAATGGAGTAAAGCCTCACAGCACTGCAGGGAAAAGACCACCTCCACTACAATAGGGTGGAATTATGGAGGTGGTTGTAGAGGGTCTGACAGGAAAGTGCAGTTTCATATTGGCTGATAAGCCACACAGCCTGTCTTGAAATTTAGTGCCTGTAACTCCCCCACTTAATGATGGCAAATTCTTTTTTTCCTATTAAAAATTTATTTTATTGACAACTTCCTTAATTGTAGACCATATCCCATGATACTTCCCTCCCTCCCCCAACCTTCCCCTTTGAAACTCTACTCTCCATCATACCCCCTCCCCCTCCATTGGTCTCGAACTTGGGGCGAAAGCCACCCCCTGTCTTGCTTTCCAGTAGATGGAGCCAGCAGTGGGCCTGCGGGGCTTTACTGCGGACTTAGGTCTTCTCAGGCACTTCATTCATCAATGACTGCTCCTTTTCTCCCTCCAGGACCCCCAGCACCGGCTACTCCACAATGGAGGCCTGGGCAGCCCTGGGAGGCGGGGCGGCGGGCGCGGGGCGTGGCATCGAGGGCGTGGCGCGGCGGCGAGGGGCGGGCATGGCAGCGAGGGGCGTGGCGCGGCGGTAAGGGGCGTGGCGCGGCGCGCGTCCGTTGCCAAGGCCGCGCGGCCCTAGCGACCGGGCTCCCGTGGCGCGCGCAGGCGCAGTGGCGGGCTGCGGTGCACTGTGGGATGGGAGCCCGCGCCGCGGGAGAAGGCCGTCGGCGGGCGGCGGGCGGCCGGGCTCGGGCGGCGGGCGGCGCCATGAACGCGGCGGTGGTGCGGCGGACGCAGGAGGCGCTGGGCAAGGTGATTCGGAGGCCGCCGCTCACGGAGAAGCTGCTGAGCAAGCCCCCGTTCCGCTACCTGCACGACATCATCACCGAGGTGCGCGCCGGCCCGGCCGGGATGCAGGGGTGCGGGCCGGGCGGGGGCCGGGCGGCCTTGGCGCGGAGCCTGCTGAAGGCCAGGGTGGAGCCCCGCTTGTCGATCCCGTAGGGGTCTGAGGCTAGTTCAGGGTCAGGGTGCGGCTCTGAGGCCCGGTTCAGTTCGGGGTCCGGTGTCCAGGGTCAGGATTGGGGTCTGAGGGCTGGTTCAAGGTCGATGTCCAGTGTCCAGGGTAGGGCTGCGGGTCTGAAGGCTGGTTCAGGTTGGAGTCCAGTGTCCAGGGTTTGGGTGCTGGGGCTGAGGCCTGCTTCAAGTCGAGGTCCACTGCCCAGGGTCAGGATGCGGAACGGAGGCCTGGAGTCCAGGGTCTAGGATGAGGCTTTGGGTCAGAGGGCTCAGGCTAGCTAGGGGCTGGAGATCAAGGCTAGGACCAGTATCCAAAGCTGTGGCCGTGTTGGGGTTG
Source organism: Orientallactaga sibirica (assembly GCA_036365145.1). Taxonomy (NCBI): domain Eukaryota; kingdom Metazoa; phylum Chordata; class Mammalia; order Rodentia; family Dipodidae; genus Orientallactaga; species Orientallactaga sibirica. The sequence continues at coordinate 17,177,750 of JAEOAD010000044.1, read as the reverse complement.
GGATAGAGACCTGGGCCAGGGTCAGGCCAGAGGTCCAGCATCAGGGTGCTGGGCGGGGGTTGTTTGTCAGAGGTCTAAAGCTGGGTTGTGGTTGGAGTTGTTGCCCCGCAGTGTCTAAGTGCTTGTCTGCGGCCTTGGTAAAGAGTTGGACTAGGTGGGGTTCCGAGTCATAGACCCAGATTTGTGATCAGTAGGTCCAGGGCCACTCTCTGCAGGAGCCTGGCCTGTGCTGCCTCTTACAAGGAGGCTCCTGGCCCCCTAACACTTTGCCACCTGCTGCTGTGTGTGGAACATTGCTTCCATCCTGCCTGCCAGAGCCCATTCTGTCCTTCTACCTCCCATAACCCCATTACATTCCTCCTGCTGACCCTGTGCTAATGTAGCCTCCAGGAAGGCTAGTGAATCCTGGGAGAATGGGAGGGTTCTTTTCTAGTGGTGTCCATTCCTTCCTCCTGCCAAGTTTTCATGCTGTTAGTTGCAGTGGTCCCCAGTTTGAGTTCTTAGTAAATACGTGGAGGTGAATATCCTGGTTGTAGAGGGGCCCGAGAGAGAAGTGTTAAAGTGCAGTTTGGTATTTGTTGATAAACTCTATGGGCTGCCTTGAGATTGGTTGTGTGACTTTCCCGCTTGAGCATGGTGGATTCCTACCAGAACTGATTTGTTGGCGGATCTCCAGTGAGCTGCACTGGGTAAGGCACACAGCAATTGCACAGCAAACATTCATTGTAGAATGGAGTCTGTCAGAGCTCCTGGTAACTTGGAGTATCGCTGCAGGGGGTGGCAGTGTTATTGCATGGTGCACCTGAGGGCACTGGAACATGGCTTCTGGGTGTGGTTGGGACTTAGGAGTCAGGTTGAACTCGCTGGCTCCAGAGCTCAGTATCTTGCCTAGTGTTGGTTCTCAGATTTTGTTTCTCCTTTCAACAGGTTGAGTACCTTACTATTCTAACAGTGTTGTGTTACTCATTTTGGACCTCCTACATTAGATTGTAATGTCCTGGAATGTTAAAAACCCTGAACATACTCCAGACATCTACTCATGTCCCAAGGGGCTCTCTTGACGGGCATTCTCCTCCTTCCAGACTGTTGGGATGGTGTTTGGGGAACTGACCTGCTATGTGGAGATCCAATGGTAGCTGGGCACTCCATCACTACTACTGTCCTGTGAAGTAGGCAGCTGCCATCTTCTGATCTGAGGGAGCAAGGCAGAATCAGCCAGGATGTGAGCTGCCCATCACAGCCAAGGCTGCCAAAGCCTGTGCTTTTCTTCTGTTAGTCTTGTTTGCCCCTGGTTTACAGGGAGTGCATCTCATTGAGCCGACACTCAGCTTCTGTGGGGATGGGTGGGAAGACGTCTTCACGGCAGGGAGGAGGAACATTGAATCAGGTATGGACTCTTGCTGGGTAGACAGATGAGGGGTGATCTGTGTGCGCCCTGTTAAAGGTAGGTAGACACATGAGGGATAAGGTGTGTGCGCTGAGACAGGAGCAGGTAGACACACGAGGGATAAGGTGTGTGCTCCCAGACAGGAGCAGGTAGACACACGAGGGATAAGGTGTGTGTGCCAGACAGGAGCAGGTAGACATACGAGGGATAAGGTGTGTGTGCCAGACAGGAGCAGGTAGACAAACGAGGGATAAGGTGTGTGTGCCAGACAGGAGCAGGTAGACACACGAGGGATAAGGTGTGTGTCCAGACAGGAGCAGGTAGACACACGAGGGATAAGGTGTGCGCCCAGACAGGAGCAGGTAGACACACGAGGGATAAGGTGTGTGCCCAGACAGGAGCAGGTAGACACACGAGGGATAAGGTGTGTGTCCAGACAGGAGCAGGTAGACACACGAGGGATAAGGTGTGCGTACAGACAGGAGCAGGTAGACACACGAGGGATAAGGTGTGTGTCCAGACAGGAGCAGGTAGACACATGAGGGATAAGGTGTGTTTCCAGACAGGAGCAGGTAGACACACGAGGGATAAGATGTGTGTCCAGTCAGGAGCAGGTAGACACACGAGGGATAAGGTGTGTGTCCAGTCAGGAGCAGGTAGACACATGAGGGATAAGGTGTGCGTACAGACAGGAGCAGGTAGACACATGAGGGATAAGGTGTGTTTCCAGACAGGAGCAGGTAGACACACGAGGGATAAGGTGTGTGTCCAGACAGGAGCAGGTAGACACACGAGGGATAAGGTGTGTTTCCAGACAGGAGCAGGTAGACTCACGAGGGATAAGATGTGTGTCCAGTCAGGAGCAGGTAGACACACGAGGGATAAGGTGTGTGTCCAGTCAGGAGCAGGTAGACACATGAGGGATAAGGTGTGTTTCCAGACAGGAGCAGGTAGACACACGAGGGATAAGGTGTGTGCACCCAGTCAGGAGCAGGTAGACACACGAGGGATAAGGTGTGTGTGCCAGACAGGAGCAGGTAGACACACGAGGGATAAGGTGTGTGCCCAGACAGGAGCAGGTAGACACACGAGGGATAAGGTGTGTGTACAGACAGGAGCAGGTAGACACACGAGGGATAAGGTGTGTGCCCAGACAGGAGCAGGTAGACTCACGAGGGATAAGGTGTGTGTGCCAGACAGGAGCAGGTAGACTCACGAGGGATAAGGTGTGTGTGCCCAGACAGGAGCAGGTAGACACACGAGGGATAAGGTGTGTGCCCAGACAGGAGCAGGTAGACTCACGAGGGATAAGGTGTGTGTGCCCAGACAGGAGCAGGTAGACACACGAGGGATAAGGTGTGTGCCCAGACAGGAGCAGGTAGACACACGAGGGATAAGGTGTGTGTGCCAGACAGGAGCAGGTAGACACATGAGGGATAAGGTGTGTGCCAGACAGGAGCAGGTAGACACACGAGGGATAAGGTGTGTGTCCAGACAGGAGCAGGTAGACACACGAGGGATAAGGTGTGTGCCCAGACAGGAGCAGGTAGACACACGAGGGATAAGGTGTGTGTGCCAGACAGGAGCAGGTAGACACACGAGGGATAAGGTGTGTGTGCCCAGACAGGAGCAGGTAGACACACGAGGGATAAGGTGTGTGTACAGACAGGAGCAGGTAGACACACGAGGGATAAGGTGTGTGTACAGACAGGAGCAGGTAGACACACGAGGGATAAGGTGTGTGTGCCCAGACAGGAGCAGGTAGACACACGAGGGATAAGGTGTGTGTGCCAGACAGGAGCAGGTAGACACATGAGGGATAAGGTGTGTGTGCCAGACAGGAGCAGGTAGACACACGAGGGATAAGGTGTGTGTACAGACAGGAGCAGGTAGACACACGAGGGATAAGGTGTGTGTCCAGACAGGAGCAGGTAGACACACGAGGGATAAGGTGTGTGTGCCAGACAGGAGCAGGTAGACACACGAGGGATAAGGTGTGTGCCCAGACAGGAGCAGGTAGACACATGAGGGATAAGGTGTGTGTCCAGACAGGAGCAGGTAGACTCACGAGGGATAAGGTGTGTGTGCCAGACAGGAGCAGGTAGACACACGAGGGATAAGGTGTGTGTCCAGACAGGAGCAGGTAGACACACGAGGGATAAGGTGTGAGCCCAGACAGGAGCAGGTAGACACACGAGGGATAAGGTGTGTGTGCCAGACAGGAGCAGGTAGACACACGAGAGATAAGGTGTGTGTCCAGACAGGAGCAGGTTGACACACGAGGGATAAGGTGTGTGCCCAGACAGGAGCAGGTAGACACACGAGGGATAAGGTGTGCGCCCAGACAGGAGCAGGTAGACACACGAGGGATAAGGTGTGTGCCCAGACAGGAGCAGGTAGACACACGAGGGATAAGGTGTGTGCCCAGACAGGAGCAGGTAGACTCACGAGGGATAAGGTGTGTGTGCCCAGACAGGAGCAGGTAGACACACGAGGGATAAGGTGTGTGTGCCAGACAGGAGCAGGTAGACACACGAGGGATAAGGTGTGTGTCCAGACAGGAGCAGGTAGACACACGAGGGATAAGGTGTGTGCCCAGACAGGAGCAGGTAGACTCACGAGGGATAAGGTGTGTGTGCCAGACAGGAGCAGGTAGACACACGAGGGATAAGGTGTGTGTGCCAGACAGGAGCAGGTAGACTCACGAGGGATAAGGTGTGTGTGCCAGACAGGAGCAGGTAGACACACGAGGGATAAGGTGTGTGTGCCAGACAGGAGCAGGTAGACACACGAGGGATAAGGTGTGTGTCCAGACAGGAGCAGGTAGACACACGAGGGATAAGGTGTGTGTGCCCAGACAGGAGCAGGTAGACACACGAGGGATAAGGTGCGTGTCCAGACAGGAGCAGGTTGACACACGAGGGATAAGGTGTGTGTGCCAGACAGGAGCAGGTAGACACACGAGGGATAAGGTGTGTGTCCAGACAGGAGCAGGTAGACACACGAGGGATAAGGTGTGTGCCCAGACAGGAGCAGGTAGACACACGAGGGATAAGGTGTGTGCCCAGACAGGAGCAGGTAGACTCACGAGGGATAAGGTGTGTGTGCCAGACAGGAGCAGGTAGACACACGAGGGATAAGGTGTGTGTGCCAGACAGGAGCAGGTAGACACACGAGGGATAAGGTGTGTGTCCAGACAGGAGCAGGTAGACACACGAGGGATAAGGTGTGTGCCCAGACAGGAGCAGGTAGACACACGAGGGATAAGGTGTGTGTCCAGACAGGAGCAGGTAGACACACGAGGGATAAGGTGTGTGCCCAGACAGGAGCAGGTAGACACACGAGGGATAAGGTGTGTGCCCAGACAGGAGCAGGTAGACACACGAGGGATAAGGTGTGTGCCCAGACAGGAGCAGGTAGACACACGAGGGATAAGGTGTGTGTTTCCAGTCAGGAGCAGGTAGACACACGAGGGATAAGGTGTGTGCCCCCAGTCAGGGGCAGGACTGCTTTTCCTTGCAGACTTTTCCTAATCTAATGCTGAAATTATTCTCTACTGGTATAAAGCTAAGTCCATAATGGATCACATCTTTGATAAGTGTATTAGAGCAGTTGGCCATTTGAACATATTTTAAGATTGTAGGAGAGTCTCCTGGAAAGTTCTGCATTGGTAGTTTAGATACACTAACTGGGATTCTGTGATTTTAATGTCTCTATCACAATTTATTGCTCACAGTTTAACTGCTAGCATCCTGGAATACCCTCAACAGGGACAAACTGAGCAGGTTCCAGGAATGTGAATTATAGGCTGCTGAGTACACTTTTCAGCAGTCTTCTTAAACAATACCGCATCCAGAAGCATGACCCGATGATGGCTTGGTGTGAGGTGAAACCTTCTGGATTAGTTAATAACTAACATTATGTTGCCTACATAGTTACAGCCTGACTCCAGCTTTAGCACGGGGTTGTGTGGTTGCTGTTGTTTCTAAAACTTGCCATATATATATATCTCCTATATATATATACATATATATGTATATACACACATGTATGTATGTATGTGTACGTGTGTGTGTAACACATGTAGTGGCATACATTATGACACATGTAGAAGCATACATATCCCCACTATGTATGTGTATATGACACATATAGAGGCATACATATCCACACTATGTACTGTACATGACACAAATGGTGGCATACATATCCATACTATGTATGTATATATGACACACGTAGAGGCATACGTATCCACACTATGTATATGACATGCATAGAGGCATACATATCCATACTATGTACGGATATATGACACACGTAGAGGCATACATATCCACACTATGTATATGTATATGACACACGTAGAGGCATATATATCCACACTATGCACTGTATATGACACACGTAGAGGCATACATTTCCACACTATGTATGTGTATATGACACATGTAGAGGCATACATATCCACACTATGTATATGTATATGTATATGTATATGTATATGACACATGTAGAGGCATACATATCCACACTATGCACTGTATATGACACACGTAGAGGCATACATTTCCACACTATGTATGTGTATATGACACATGTAGAGGCATACATATACACACTATGCACTGTATATGACACACGTAGAGGCATACATTTCCACACTATGTATGTGTATATGACACACGTAGAGGCATACATATCCTTATTATGTATATGTATATGTATATGTATATGTATATGTATGTGACACACGTAGAGGCATACATATCCACACTATGTATATGTATATGACAAACATAGAGGCATATATGTCTACATCTTGTATATGACACACATAGAGGCATACATATCCATACTATGTATATGTATGTGACACACATAGAGGCATACATGTCTACACCTTGTATATGACACACTTAGAGGCATACATATCTACACTATGTATATATATATATGACACACATAGAGGCATACATATCCACACTATGTATGTGTATATGACACACATAGAGGCATACATATCCACACTATGTATATGTATATGACAAACATAGAGGCATATATGTCTACACCTTGTATATGACACACGTAGAGGCATACATATCCATACTATGTATATGTATGTGACACACATTGAGGCATACATGTCTACACCTTGTATATGACACACATAGAGGCATACATATCCACACTATGTATGTGTATATGACACACGTAGAGGCATACATATCCACACTATATATGTGTATATGACACGTAGAGGCATACATATCCACACTATGTATGTGTATATGACACACGTAGAGGCATACATATCCACACTATGTATGTGTATATGACACACGTAGAGGCATACATATACATATACATATGTATATGATACACATAGAAGCATACATGCCCAGCTGACCTGGAACACACATGTAGAGGCATACATGTCCAACTGACATGGGACACACATGTAGAGGCTTATATGTCCAGTTGACATGGGACACACACATAGAGACATACATGTCCAGCTGACTTGGGACACATACATAGAGGCAAACACCCTCAGCTGATCTGGGACACATGTAGAGGAATAGAATACATACTCAACTGACTTGGGACGCACACATAGAGGCATATATGTCCCCACTACATAGCATGCACCTTGTATCTTTTCTTTTCTTTCTTTCTTTTGGAAAATGCTGTTGCTACCCATTTTGTTGATTTTATAGAATCATACACTTATTGAGAACCCAGGACACTGACTGGGTATGGGAGTGGGGAGGCTTTAGGGATAACCAGGGGTATAGGTTGCTGGTGGGGGCAGCAGGTAGGGAGAGAGCCAAGATGATAAACCGGAGAACACTCCCCATCATAAGAAGTGAGGAGAAGGCTCCTTCTGGAACTCTTAGTTTTAGATACCCAAGCTATGTAGTTCCTCTTCTTCTGGACAGAGTCCCTTGGCTATATCCAAGTGATACTGATGAAAGGCTGTGTGTTCAGGGCCTTTGCTACATTGATCTGTTCAAGGTCTTAGGTTTGTGGTCCCGAATGGCTGCAAAGGACCTTCAGCTCAGACTCCTGTCCTCCATCTTTGAAGATCATTGAGTAGGACTCTGCTAGCCTGGACTTGTTTGTTTTGTTGGGTACACTCTTCCCCTGCTAGAGTCTGCTCCTAAGAAGCCACTCCCCTCTTCTTTCCTCAGTGAGTACCGCTTCGTGTGTGGTCTTTGCGGTTATTCTCAAGTCTGGACCTTACATGTAGTAGATGTGGAGGGAGTGGTGAATCATGGGTGTGGCTGGTTCTGACCACTCCCAAGAGAGGTTTCAGTGCGGGCTCCTGTGAGGTGTCTGTGACGGCCTTGCTCTGTCTTTCCAAGGTGATCAGGATGACTGGCTTCTTGAAAGGTCTCTACACAGACACAGAGATGAAGTCAGATAATGTCAAGGTAAGTTTGGGTGGGGGTTCCTTCTCGCCACATCCCTCCCTTTATGAAAGGAGCTGGTGTTACTGGTTGTGCTCTGTTGAATGGATCATTTCTGTGGTGATGGATAGTGGAATTCAAGGCAGATTAGTTTTACTTGATATGCACTCTCTCTCATCTCCTTTACCCTTTTGTGGCACCTGCATACCATACTACGTTTATCCACCTGAAAGCAAAGCTAGAACCAGGCCTGGGGTTGCATGCCTCTAATCCCAGGACTCAGAGGTTGAGTCAGGAAGAGTGACACAAGTTTGAGGCCAGCCAAAGCTGTAACAAGGCCCTATTTAAAAAAGAAAAGAAAAACAGAATTAGTATCCAGGTGTGGGAGCAGTACATGCCAGTACATGGAAGGCTGAGTCAGGAGGATCACGAGTTTTGAAGCCAGCCTTAGCAAGACAGGAGGAGCCTATGTCTCTTAAAAACCCAAATCAGAATTAGTGTTTCAAAGGGTAATGCTAGCCCATCACCTACATTAAAAGCTTTAATGAGGGCTGGAGAGATGGCTTAGTGGTTAAGGCGCCTGCCTGGAACCCGGTTCCAATCTTCAGGTCCCACGTTTAGCCAGATGCAAAGTGATGCAAGGGTGCAATGCTGCACTTGACCACAAGGGGGCGCACACATCTGGATTTCCTTCACAGCAGCTGAGAGACTGCTGGCATGCCCATCTCTATCTGTCTCCCTCTCTGTCTGTCTCTCTCTGTCTCTCTCCAAAAATAAAATAATAAAAAAATTTTTTAAAAAAGCTTTAATGAATGTTTTTTGTGTATATAATAAAAGATTATACAGGGCTATGAAAGATCAATTTCTACATTTTTAAAATCCTTTTTTTAAAATATATTTTTATTTTTGGTTTTCCAAGGTAGGGTCTCACTCTAGCCCAGGCTGACCTGGAATTTGCTATGTAGTCTCAGGGTGGCCTCAAACTCATGGTGATCCTCCTACCTCTGCCTCCCAAGTGCTGGGATTAAAGGCATGTGCCACCATGCCTGGCTGAATTTCTACATTTTTATGTAAAGAGGCTACATCCTTACTGTTGAACATGCTGGTGATAGTGCAAACTCTTGGAAGTATTTATTTTCACATTTGTATTTTAAATGGAAACATTTCAGGATAAAGATGCAAAAATTAGCTTCCTACAGAAGGCCATCGATGTGGTTGTGTTGGTGTCAGGAGAGCCCTTGTCGGCAAAACCAGCCCGAATCGTGGCTGGGCATGAGCCTGAAAAAACCAATGAGCTGCTTCAGACAATTGGCAAGTGTTGTCTCAACAAGGTATGTGGTGGGGCTGAGGAGGGGGCTGTGTGGACAGGAGCAACTCCAGCATGGGTGTCTTTAAGGAGGAGATTTTTTCAACATCTATAGCTGTGATATAAAACAGGCCACACTGTGCCCAGGACCTGCAAGTGTCAGAACATGGGCCTTCACAGTCTTTGCTCTCAGCCCAATGGCAGGGCAGGCCAGGCCAGGCCAGGTCAAGACTGGCCCCTCCATGGCAAGGCATCTAATCTACAGGAGCCTCTGCTCCCCCTCCTTCTCTTCCTTTATTCTTCCCTCCCTCCTTCTGTTCCTCTCTCCCTGGTTGCTATCTGAAGAGCCATGCTCCCTTTGAAGGAAGACTGTCCTGATGTTCGGGGAGTGGATTTGTGCTTCCTGTGCTCCTTGCTGTGGCCGGAATACTGGGTGTTGGGCATCATTTTCTCTTTTTCCAGCCTGGGTCTCATTAGCCTGCACATTGGAGGAGGTCACTTTCAGGGCTTTCCATCCTTGCACAAGCCAAGTAGCCTCCCATGGTGGAGTAGAGTGGGTCTTTTATCAACAGTGTGGCTAAGGCAGGCTGGCTGGTACTAGCCCTAGATGTTGCCCAAATATAGGCAGGTGGGGTCAGCCCACAGGGCAGCATGGTGGTGTCGTGCCATTTCTAGGAGGGATTGGTCCAGCACTCAGGCTTAATTAAATTTGCTAGCATACTGCCTTTTGTCCCCAGCCTTTTACGTTGCTCCTCTTTCTGAAGTGCATTTCTGGTTTTCGTCCTGCATCTTGCTGTTTCCCACTGCCTGGGGCATAGCTAGCTTGGCCTGGGAGCCTGCTGCTTCTTCCCTTCAGGGTCTGTCTGTGTCCCTCTCTGAGGTATGCTGTGCTTCTGATGTGTGCACTGGACTCTCCTTCGCTTTGCTTCCTTGTCTCAGTGCTTGATGGAAGTAACATGACCATCTTAACCAGGTTACCATACACAGATCCAAGCAATGTCCCTGTCTTAACCAGGTTGCTATGTGTCGTAGTTAGCTTCACCTTGCTGGGATGAACTGCGGAACCAGGCATAAGTTATGGGAGGGAGGGATTTATTTGAAGCTTACAGATTCAGGGGAAGCTCTGGTGGAAGAAGTTGGCCCCTTTTCACAGGTCCATGCAGAGAGAAATACCACCAGCGGCACTGTAAACAAACACACGCCAGGCACCCAGGTGGAGCTCAAGCATTCTGCATGCCTTTAGAACTGGAATTCTAGATCCACCCCACACCCTAGGATCCACCCATAGTGACACCAAGTTACAAGCTTGAATAAACCCTTGACTTTATTGGGGACATCCATTTAAACTACCACACTGTGCACTGTTTATGGAATGAGTTAGTGTGACCATCACTATCATCCACTCTGCCTTTCTCAAAACTGACAGTCTGTACCCACCAAACAAAGTAAGAACTTCCTCTCTCCCTCCCTCACCCCTGGTAACTAACTACTGTTCCCCTTGCTGTGAATTTGACTATCCTCATTACCTCAGATGGGTGGTAGTGTTTCTCTTTTTATAGCCATTTTATTTCACTAATATAACATCCCCAAAGACCACCCATGTTGCACCATGGGTCAGAATTTCCTCCTTTTGGATGGACTACATTTTGTTTACCCATTCATCTCTCAAAGGACGCTTGGGCTGTCATAAATAATGTTTCTCTGAATGTGATGTTGCACTGTCTTCAAGGCCAGTTGTTTTGGGTGTGAACCTAGAAGAGAAGTTGCTGGATTGCACTGAGAATTCTGTGTCTGATATTTTGAAGACCTACCATAGCGTTTCCCCTAGGGACTGCAACATTTTACATTCCCTTCAGCTTTCTCCAGGGTTCCACGTTTCCTCACTGGCGCATTATTTTTGTTTATTTGTTTTTGTTGCAGCTGTACTAATGAGTGTAAGGTTAGATCATACCTAACCTTTGAGCTGGGATTCTGTGATCTCATTCACAGACATTTGTAGGGCTCTGCAGTCAGCTCTACTGGAGCCACATACGCACGTTCACACCTATGGCCTAGGTAGAATCAAGCTAGAAGTCATGAGCTTAGGTGGGTCCTACTGTTAATGGTTATCAGGAAATGCTGTGCTTTGTGTCACACTGATTTGACTGTTTTGCTCTCTAATGCTCACTGGTAGATGGAAAGGTTTGGTGAAGTGGCCTGGATTGCTGCTTTGTTGGCTGTGCTAATGCATCTTCCCCTTTCCTGACATGTGATGCCAAGCTGTCCAGCGATGAGGCGGTGAAGAGAGTCTTAGCTGGGGAGAAGGGTGATGCGAGGGCAAGGGCTTCACGGACCTCTAAAGCTCACGAGTTCGACAATAAGAACGCAAAGGAAGAAGAGTCCAGGACTCACAAAGAGGTGAGTTGCAAATTGTAAGTCTTTGAAAACCAGAGTGGATCTGTGATTTAAGTGAAAGCATTAGTAGGTGATTATGTGTGTATACGCATATTTTTCTTAGGATAAAAGAAACTCTGAAATAAAGGAGAGAAGTACAAGCAGAGAGCGAAAACAGAAGGAAGAACTGAAAGAAGAAAGCAAACCAAGAGAAAAAGAAAGGGACAAGGAGAAAACAAAGGAGGGTGACCGAGACCGGCATAAAGACTTGGACAGAGACAAACACCGCGAGGGAGAGCGGGAGCGGGACAGAGCCAAAACGAGGACCAAGCCAGAGAGGGAGCGGGACAGAGATGCCGAGCGGGACAAGGAAAGGGAGAGAGAGAGGAAAAGCGAGGGTGGGAAAGACAAAGAGAGGGTGAGAGACAGGGACCGGGAGCGCGACAAGGGAAAAGACCGGGAACGGCGCAGAGGGAAAAATGGGGAGCACGCCAGGGACCCCGACAGGGAGAAGAGCAGAGAACCAGACAAGCTGGAGAAAAAGGTACATTCATGTTTGAACTTTGGTTGAGAAAGCCCATGTGGCCCTCAGACTGTCTGTCCTTATAGTGTGCGTCAGAAGCTGGTTTTCCTTTAAAAATCTGACTTGTGGTAGACTTTGGTTCCCAGAAGTAACCCAATAAGATGCTGTTTCTTGCAGGGTGTCTTTTTTTTTTTTTTTCCTTCTTTCCTAAAAAAGAACTCATACCTTTATTCCCAGCACTTGGGATGCAGAGGTAGGAGAATCTCAGTGAGTTCGAGGCCACCCTGAGATTACAGAGTGAATTCTAGGTCAGCCTGGGCTAGAGTGAGACCCTACCTTGAAAAACCAAAAAAAAAAAGAAAAAGAAATCAGCAGCTTTACCTAAGCTTGGTGCTTCCACAGGTGTAATCCCAGCATTCAGCAGCTGAGGTAGGATTGCAGTGAATTTCAAGGCTGGCCTAAAGTAAGACCCTGCCTAAAAATAATGCAGCTTTATTGAAATACAATTCACATAACATACACTTCAGTGGTGTTTAAAGTATATTCATATTCATAAAGTCATGGAACGACCACTACCATTGCATTAATTTTAGAACATTTTCAGTACCTCCAAAAGGATCCAGGGGCAGTTGCTCCCCTCTTTCCTTTCTTAGCCCAGCTCCTATCAACCCTGACAAGCTTTCTCCTTTGCTTGTTTGCCCTTTTTTTTTTTTTTTTTTTTTTTTTTTTTTTTCGAGGTACAGTCTCACTCTGGTTCAAGCTGACCTGGGATTCACTATGTAGTCTTAGGGTGGCTTCGAACTCTCTGTGATCCTCCTGCCTCTGCCTCCCGAGTGCTGGGATTAAAGTCGTGCGCCACCATGCCTGGCTTGTTTGCCCATTTTACATTGACGTAACCATGTGGCACTGGGTCCTTTGTTCTGCTTTTACTTTAGTGTCTTCAAGGTTTGTTTGTGTTGTAGCATGAAGTAGAAGATTTTTAAATTTGTATTTTGATCTCAATTCCCTCTCATTACCTTTTTGTTCCCCCCTCCACCTCTCACTGAACCCCTTCTTTCCAACTAGTCACTCTACTACTTTTATTTCATTTATTCATTTATTTATTTATCTTTGGTTTTTTTGAGGTAGGGTCTCATTCTAGCCCAGGCTGACCTGGAACTCACTATGTAGTCTCAGGGTGGCCTCAAACTCATGGTGATTCTCCTACCTCTGCCTCCTAAGTGCTGGGATTAAAGGCATGAGTCACTTACACCCAGCTTGTTTTATTTTTTAAATATTTTTATTTATTTGCAAAGAGAAGGAGTGGGGGAGAAAGAGAGAAAGAGGGAGAGAGAATTGGCATGCCAGGGCCTCTTGCTGCTGCAAATGAACTCCAGATGTATGTACCACTTTGTGCATCTGGCTCTATGTGGGTACTGGAGAATCAAACCCAGACCATCAGGCTTTGCAAGCAAACACCTTAACTGTTGAGCCATCTTTCCAGCCCTCACTCTACTATTTTTAAAAAATATTATTTATTTATTTATTTATTTATTTATTTATTTATTTTATGAGACAGAGAGGGAGAGAATGGGCATGCCAGGGCCTCTAGCTTCTGCAAATGAACTCTAGACATGAGTGCCACCATGTGCACCTGACTTATGTGGGTTTTGGGGAATTGAACCTGGGTCTTCAGTCTTCATAGGTAAGTACCTTAATCACTGAGCCCTCATTCTACTATTATTATTTTGTTTGTTTGTTTTTTTTTGAGGTAGGATCCCACTCTGCTCCAGGCTGACCTGGAATTAACTATGTAGTCTCAGGGTGGCCTTTAGCTCATGGCAATCCTCCTACCTCTGCCTCCCAAGTGCTGGGATTAAAGGCATGTGCCACCATGCCAGCTATCAGTCTGTTTTTCTTTTTTGTTGTTGTTTTTTTGTTTTGTTTTGTTTTGTTTTGTTTTTTCGAGATAGGGTCTCACTCTGGCCCAGGCTGACCTGGAATTAACTATGTATTCTCAGGGTGGCCTCAGACTCACGGCGATCCTCCTACCTCTGCCTCCTGAGTGCTGGGATTAAAGGCGTGTGCCACCACACCTGGCTCACTCTACTGTTTTTGATGGCTTTCTTTTGTTGTTTGTGTTGCTCTCCATCATCCACTACAAAATGTTAAGGAGTCCAGTCTTGTGCAGGTCTTGTGTAGTAACAACAGTTGCTGTGAGGTCATGAATATAATGGCCACTTCATGTCAAGAAGAGAGTGTTACAAAGTGCTCCTCCCCATCCTCTGGCTCCTACATTCTTTTTAAAAAATGGGAGAGAGTGACTGAGAGGGAATGCGAATGGGCATGCCAGGGCCTAGTGTCATTGCTAAAGAACCCTAGACACATGTGCCACTTTGTGCATCTGGCTTTATATGGGTACTGGGGAATTGAACCCAGGCCTCTGGGCTTTGCAAGCAAGTTCCTTTAACCACTGAACCATCCTCCCAGCCCTGTTACATTGCTTTCACCCTCTCTTCCACGGTGTTCTCTGAGCCTTAGAAGGGGCAATTTTTCTTAATGTTTTTGTCATTCATTAATACTATTTTATGGTTTAACTATTTATCAAATCATTATTCCATAAGCTTTAAATCAGTTTCCACTTCATAGCTGTAAGAGCGGTATGCTGGATATTACGTGTATGTTCACTGTTGAATTTCAAGCCCAGAAGAATGTCTGGCACATAGTAGTTCGACAGTAAATGGTGAAGGAGTGAATGGAGAATCTAGGCAAGGGATGAAAGATTTTGCAGACCTTTATGCGTAGGCTAGAGTAGATCAGTTGATAGTGGTTTACAAGGCCTCTGTGTACAGAGGGCTGTGAGACAATGTGGAAGAGGAAGTTGGAGGGAATATCCTCAGAGCTGGTGACTCCCTACCAGGTGGTAGAGAAAGAAAGCAGCACTTGAGAGTTTGAGCTGATTTTCCCAAGTTGGCCTTACCTGCATCATGGCAGAGGATGAGAAAAGGGCTCTTTCCAGTGGTTTGCATGTATCAGGTCTGAGGACATGAATGGTGGCTGTCAACCATTGTCTGTGTGTGCCAGGTCTGAGGGTGTGAACAGGGCCCTCTCACCATTTGCTGGTGTGAACGGGGCTCTCACCTGTTGTCTGTGTGTGCCGGGTCTGAGGGTGTGAACAGGGCTGTTGCAGTGAGAAAAGGGGTACCCATCCAAGGAGGCCTGTGACTTTGTTAGTAATTGTGTTTAGTGTTTGGCATTTTACTATTTAAAGTCACTTGTTAACCTTGCATGCACGTTCTGGAGTAATGTGTCTTGTGATTTGTGTTGTGAAAGCTGAGTTCTTTTGTGAGTTTTGAATCAGAGAGGGATTTACCTTTGCTTCCTTTTAGTGGTCTAAGAGAAAATATTTTTCATTGTCTTGCTCTTTGAGAATGACTGTGTATTCTGGTGTATTCTACTCTGAGTGAGGCAGCCCTGGATGGGTTAACCTTCCCCAGCTCTCTAGGACTCCTGATCAACTGAGAATCCCCACGTTATGCTCACTAAAGCTGCTGGTGCTGTGACTAGTTTTTTTTTTTTTTTCCTAAAATATTTATTTATTTGAGAGAGAGTGAAATAGGCAGAGAGAAAGAGAGAGAGAGAGAGAGAAACAGTGAGAGGGAGAGAATGGGCGCACCAGGAGATCCAGCCACTGTAAACAAACTCCAGATGCATGCACCTCCTTGTGCATCTGGCTTATGTGGGTCTGGGAGAATCGAACCGGGATCCTTTGTCTTTGTAGGCAAATGCCTTAACTGCTAAGCCATCTCTCCAGCCTCTGTGATTAGTTTTTAAATGGACAAAAAGACAGTTTCAGAGAGAAGCCTTTGCCACTGATGTTGGGAAATAGATCAGAGCCAAGTGTGATTGTGAACAAAGGTTCTGTTCAAAGGACCTAAGAGTAGTGAAGCAGTCTCACGGTGTGAGAGAGAGTGGTGGAGCAGTCTCACGGTGTGAGAGAGAGTGGTGGGGCAGTCTCACGGTGTGAGAGAGAGCGGTGGGGCAGTGTCACGGTGTGAGAGAGAGTGGTGGGGCAGTGTCACGGTGTGAGAGAGAGTGGTGGGGCAGACTCACGGTGTGAGAGTGGTGGGGCAGACTCACGGTGTGAGAGAGAGTGGTGGGGCAGTGTCACGGTGTGAGAGAGAGCGGTGGGGCAGACTCACGGTGTGAGAGAGAGTGGTGGGGCAGACTCACGGTGCAGTGTGGTGGGGCAGTGTCACGGTGTGAGAGTGGTGGTGGGGCAGTGTCACGGTGTGAGAGAGTGGTGGGGCAGTGTCACGGTGCAGTGTCACGGTGTGAGAGAGAGCGGTGGGGCAGTGTCACGGTGTGAGAGAGAGCGGTGGGGCAGTGTCACGGTGTGAGAGAGAGTGGTGGGGCAGTGTCACGGTGTGAGAGAGAGTGGTGGGGCAGTGTCACGGTGTGAGAGAGAGTGGTGGGGCAGACTCACGGTGTGAGAGAGAGTGGTGGGGCAGACTCACGGTGTGAGAGAGTGGTGGGGCAGTGTCAGAGTGAGAGTGGTGGGGCAGACTCACGGTGTGAGAGAGTGGTGGGGCAGTGTCACGGTGAGAGGGCAGTGTCACGGTGTGAGAGAGAGTGGTGGGGCAGTCTCATGGCGTGAGAGAGAGTGGTGGGGCAGTGTCACGGTGTGAGAGAGAGTGGTGGGGCAGTCTCACGGTGTGAGAGTGGTGGGGCAGTGTCACGGTGTGAGAGAGTGGTGGGGCAGTCTCACGGTGTGAGAGAGAGTGGTGGGGCAGTGTCATGGTGTGAGAGAGAGTGGTGGGGCAGACTCACGGTGTGAGAGAGAGTGGTGGGGCAATGTCATGGTGTGAGAGTGGTGGGGCAATGTCACGGTGTGAGAGAAAGTGGTGGGGCAGTGTCACGGTGTGAGAGTGGTGGGGCAGTGTCACGGTGGTGGGGGCAGTGTCACGGTGTGAGAGAGAGTGGTGGGGCAGTCTCACGGTGTGAGAGTGGTGGGGCAGTCTGTCTGTCTCATGGCGGTTTAGCCTGGGCTGCTCTGGTGCAGAACTGCAGGGTGTCCTCATTGAGCTGTGTGATCTGGGAAACAGCAGTTGCCTGTGGTCAGAAGTACATGGAAGTGTGGCTGCTGTGAGACATCTAAATGACCCCACCTCGGGGACCTGTGAAACGGTTTTGGGGTGGCATCTCTCAGTGGAGCAAGAGAATCAAGCTCTAAGTAGCTTTGCCAAAGCCACTTGCTTTTGGCTTCCTCCCACCCCGCTTCACCATTCCTTTCCTCTAGGTGGAGGTGAGGTATCCTCACACTCCTTATAGGTGCTCATAAGAAGTGTGGAACATGTGTAGTCAGCAGGGTTACAGGGTGACACTGGAGCCAGGCACTGTTTCATACTTCTGTGGGGCCTGGCCACCCTCAAACTACCTCTTAAAGGGCAGGACCTTGATGGCCACGAGGCTGTGGGAGTAACATGGATCAGGCTCACCTGCGCTGAAGCCCATCTAATACCTTTCCCATTAGTTTATATGCAGGCTTCATTGCTCAGATATTGAACAGACATCCTTTGACATCTCACTGATGACAGGATGTCCCCTTGTGTACAGATGTGTCTAAGGAGTTGAATAGTATTAACTGTCTGCATGTATTGTCTGCACTGTAGTCTTCACTCTGAAGTCATTCCATTATGAAGTTACTCCACTAGCAGGAGACAGGAGTGGATTTGTGATCACTTTACCCCCCACCTCTGGGTCCCCTGTCTCCCTGGGTATGCTTCCTGGATTGGCAGGTATGTCATGGTGTTCCCTTGCCCTGCAGGAGTCTCCTGACCTCCTGCACTTTCTTAGGAGACTCTCAGCACTCATAAGCAGAGGAACAGCAGCTGATCGATGTGGAGTGGCAGGTCCGCCCCCCTGCGAGATGTTACCTCATCTGTCACTCAGTGTTATGGAGGGACCCTTTAAACCCTGCCTGATGAATCTGGGGGCCTGTAATGTGTCTCCTGGGCTGAGGTACAGTCATGACCCGCCATCCCTATGGAGAGTAGATTCATCCCAAGTAGTGGGGACCACTGAAGTGTTAAAGTCAACTTCCATAACCCAACCTGAAGTATTCATAGTGGGAGATTAAGAAGGCTGGATAAACCATATCTTGTGTTATCTTGTGTTTTGTTTCTTTAAATGTTAGATCTTCTAGATTTCAAATAATTCTCAAGCTTGAAGATAATAATATATATATTTTTTATAGTCAACAAGCTCAGGAGAGACTTCTAGAAAGGTGTTGGATGGATCTTTCAAAGACTCCAAAGCAGATGCAGAGGTAAAATTTAAGGAATAGTCCGCTGTTGGGATGTCACAGCGCATGCTTGTCTGCTGGGCCTGCTGGGGAGAGAGCACCTCTTAGACAGGTGGGGTGCTGTTCTGTGGGCCCTTTTAGGTTTGCCTCCACCTCTGCTTGACCAATGTGCCATGTGGAGTACACATGGATGAGGGGTCACCTGGGAGACAGGGTAGAGGTGGCATCTGGAGGAGGGGGGGAATCCCATCACTCAGCTGGTGGGAAAGAGCCAATTGGAGGGACCTTCTAAGACCTGCTTGATGAATCTGGGGACTGGACTGTGTCTCCTGGGCTATGGTACAGTCATGACCCACCATCCCTATGGAGGGGACCACTGAAGAGTTCAAGTCAACTTCCATAACTCAATGTGAAGTCTTCACAGTGGGAGATGAAGAAGGCTGAAGCAGGGACAAGGAGGCCTTGGGGCTGCTCAGGGAGGGGAGACTAGAACTCTGCCAACAGAGGGAGGCAGGAAGGCTGCACTGCTCTCTGACTTCTATGCTGTTGGAACACAGTGTGAGTGTGGACTTGCAGAGCTCTGTAGAATTGTGTTTTGCAGTAAAGGACAGTCATGTGCCATGTAGACACATGTCTCTGTCTGTGATGGACTGCATATATGATGGTGGTCCTATAAGACTGTCTCACCTACTGGCCCTGTTGCATCTTAGTTTGTGCACATGCACTGTAGGTTGTTGGTGTGTGAGGATGTCACCTACTGACGCAGCATAGTTCTCCAAATGTATTGTGTCCTTAAGCCACACAACTGTATAGCTGCAGAGGTGGAGTCCTCATAAGCACATCTGAGAGACTGTTTGTCCAGGTGGGGTCAGATGATGGCCTACCTGGAGCTGTAGAAGCAGATGTAAGTTTCCGGTGAAGGATGTGGGTCTTCCTTCTGGTTCTCACTCAGTCTTGAGGGCTTAGCCTCATTGTATTGGTAGGTCTCCCAAGGACTTGTTTCTGTTCCTGTCTACTCTGATAAGCAAGGGTGAGCGTAGATCTGTTGGCACTGCTGGGTAAATGCATTGCTTAATCGTTGTCCTTTCTCTTCTTTAAGGCTGAGAGTTCCATGGGAACATCCAGGTCATTGACATCAAAATCATCAAAACGGCGATCCAAGAATTCTGTGGAAGGTACTGCAAAGCTCATTCTGTGTGTAGCTAAGATATGGGCCTTCATTTCTTTGCCTTAGGCAGTGTCTAGTAGCAGAGAACTCCTGGCAAGAACACAGGCCTGTCCCATTGGGAATGAGCAGGCTAGAAATAGTGGGGCTTTGTGGCTTCTACACATGTGTACACCCTTCAGGGTGTGTGCATATGTGTACAAGCTCATACCACCAGAGATTTGTATTGACCAAAATGTGTGAGAGTTTTTATCTCAGAAGTGTTTGTCATTATCATGACGTCATCAGCTCCTGCTTTTTGCCTCTGTAGATAGTGTGCATGCAGGTAGCCACTATGTGTGCATTTACCGATGGGGTCATGCTGAGAGGGCAGCTCACAGGCCTGGTCTGGGCTTGCTCACCAGGCCAGCAAACAGGCTGAGAGAGTCACAGGGAAGTGCTGGTGACTTAACTTCTGGTTGAGGTGTGAGTGCCATGGAGCTGTGGTGTGGAGACTACCTCTGGTTGAGGGATTCAGTGGCTTTGAACAAGAGTCCCTGTTGAATCACGTCCTTCCTAAACTATGTAGGTAAACAGTAACAGGGATACAGTAGTGGGAATTTTCACCTAGCAAAGTGATGAAACTTGTTTTGTAAGTGTGACTCTTCATGCTAGTTGTGAGCCTTTTCCCTCTCTGCTGTTTGTGGAAGAAACTCCCAGAGGAGCAGCCTGTGGCATGAGGAGCTCCATGTGTGTGGTGCCTGCTATCCCATTCTTTCCCATCAAGTGTGGTACCTGCCTCCCCGCTCCCATCACTAGATGTGGTGCCCTCTTCCCCAGCCTCCCCTGCTACATGTGGTACCCACCATCCTGCTGCTGCCCACCATGAATGGTGTTTGCCTCCTCTCCATCCCTACCACGTGTGGTACCCACCATCCTGCCGCTCCCCGCCGTGCGTGGTGTTTGCCTCCTCTCCATCCCTACCACGTGTGGTACCCACCATCCTGCCGCTCCCCGCCGTGCGTGGTGTTTGCCTCCTCTCCATCCCTACCACGTGTGGTACCCACCATCCTGCCTCTCCCCGCCGTGTGTGGTGTTTGCCTCCTCTCCATCCCTACCACGTGTGGTACCCACCATCCTGCCGCTCCCGCCATGGGTGGTGTTTGCCTCCTCTCCATCCCAACCACGTGTGGTACCCACCATCCTGCCGCTCCCCGCCGTGTGTGGTGTTTGCCTCCTCTCCATCCCTACCACGTGTGGTACCCACCATCCTGCCGCTCCCCGCCGTGCGTGGTGTTTGCCTCCTCTCCATCCCTACCACGTGTGGTACCCACCATCCTGCCGCTCCCCGCCGTGCGTGGTGTTTGCCTCTCTCCATCCCTACCACGTGTGGTACCCACCATCCTGCCGCTCCCGCCCGTGCGTGGTGTTTGCCTCCTCTCCATCCCTACCACGTGTGGTACCCACCATCCTGCCGCTCCCCGCCATGCGTGGTGTTTGCCTCCTCTCCATCCCTACCACGTGTGGTACCCACCATCCTGCCGCTCCCCGCCGTGCGTGGTGTTTGCCTCCTCTCCATCCCTACCACGTGTGGTACCCACCATCCTACCGCTCCCTGCCATGTGTGGTGTTTGCCTCCTCTCCATTCCCTACCACGTGTGGTACCACCTTGCCCTTTCCCACTATGCATGGTGCTTCCCACCCTGCCCTTCTCCAGTGTTTTAAAGGCTAACTGGATTTGGTAGATGAACGTGGGACACACAGTTCCTGGAGAGACTGCAGTTTTCTTGTGTGTGTAGGGTTGGTTGGGGTCTCCAGCTTGCCTCTCTCTCGTTAGCCTGATATTTCACCTCTTCTGGAATCTAGTTGTGTTAATTTGCATGCATCCCAGTATGTTAGAATATCTCACAACTTTCAAATATTCATTGCTTGTATTTTTTTAAAGCTTGTTTCTACTAATTATGCTTGGTTTAGTTTCTGACTTGCCTGAGAGCTTTATATTTTGTGTACATGCAGTTTTTGGAAATTTGTCCAGAGATTTGAGACTTGAAGATTCATGTTTTATCAGACATTTTTTTTGTATAATCTTCTATATGAATCTTTTCTTTTAACCCATGGCACTGCGTGAGGCCCTGGACTTGCTTGCTGTAGAATAACTCACCTCCTAGTTGCCGCTCCCTGTCTCTGGATGCCTTCTGAGTGTGCTTCTTTACTGCACTCTGTCTCCCAGCAGCTCCCTGTCTGCATTCTGAGAGGAACAAGGCATTTTAAGCTATGCTGTTTTATTTGCTTATTCAAAATTTAAAATTACTTTATTAGGGCTGGAGATATGGCTTAGCGGTTAAGGCGTTTGCCTGCAAAGCCAAAGGATCCCGGTTCGATTCTCCAGAACCCACGTAAGCCAGATGCACAAAGGGCACATGCATCTGGAGTTCGTTTGCAGTGGCCAGAGGCCCTGGCATGCCCATTCTCTCTGTGTCTGCCTCTCTTCTATATCTCTCTCTTCTTGCAAATAAATAAATAAAAATTAAAAAAAAATTACTTTATTACTCAAACCATCCCACCTCCCATAAAAAAACAAAACAGACTGACTTGTCAAGATTCAGCTGACTGATGTCCACAGTTTTCCTTAGCTTGGGAAGCTGGTAGGATGTCTCCTGTCTTCTGGGAGATGTGTGGTATGTGCCGAGGTGTCTGCAGTCAGTCAGGGTGATTGTTGATAACCTTGTGTTGTTTTTAACTGTTTGGGGAAATGATACTTTTTCTTTAGGAAGAGAGAGAGAGAGCGTGTGCGTGTGTGCGTGCATGTGCTATGATAGGGTTTCACAATGTAGGCCAAGCTGACCTCTAACTCAAAGGTAGACTTCATTATAACCGTCCTGCCTTCGTTCCTGAGTGCCGGGCTGCAAATGCATCACTTCTTCCCAGCTCTGCTTCATTGCTTTTCTGATGTACTCGTCAGTCTGTAGATACTTACTGTTGTTGTTTGGTTGGTTTTTGGTTTTTCAAGGTAGGGTCTTGCTCTAGCTCAGGCTAACCTGGAATTACCTCAGCACCCTGAGTGCTGGGATTAAAGGTGTCCGCCACCACACCTGACACTTACTAGTTTTTAACAGTGTCTCACATCAGCCATGTTGCTTAGTCACTGCCCAGCAGTTCCTTATGGTTTCTGAGTACAGTGTATCATCTCCTCTTCTTCTCCTTTCCCCTACTCTCCTGCTCCTCGCTCTCTTCTCTTCTGTGATCTTTAAGAGATTTACTATCAGAGATGTGTAGGCTTTATGACAGTGAGCTTCACCAAGCTGGCAGCACTCTCCTTTTCCCTGCCTTGCTGGCTGGACAGTGACCCCATAGGCCTGTTGCCAGCACAGCTGACATGGCTGCACATTCTGCCTTGCTTGAGTAGGTCAGTATTTGAGCAAATACCCAGACCCAGAGGTGTTGAAGGAATGGGCCCTCTGTGTTTGGTTCAGAGTTTAAGGTGTTGTAGGTGCCATGTTAACATGTTAGACATGCATGGACTCTTAATGCCACTCTACAATCCCTGTAGAATTCAAAACACATCCTGCCTAACAATACAGTTGTTTTTCCTGCATTGCATTGCAGTCATGCATTGCAGCAGAGTGGGCAGTGAGTCCATCATAGCTCATGACTCTATTAACTGTGCAGCATTTCATGTTGAGTGTGACACCTGTTTTCAGGGTACAGTTGTATGTCAGGAAGAAGGGGCTCTAGAGCCGCTGAGAACAGTCTTCCCCTGGGAAGGAACATGATGCTTTCTTCCATAGAGCTAAGGAGGAGCATGCCGAGGGGCAGCTTGCTAAAGTGGTGAGCTGCAGTGAGGCTGAGTGGGTGTCTGTGTCAGCGTTACCCACTGCCTGGACCTTTGCTTCTGGATAGTTACTGGCCATGGAGCTCCACAGGTGGTCACACAGGGCCCTACATGACATGGAGCCTGTGCCCATAGTGGATGGGGCAAGAGGACGCAGGGCTGCTACCAGCTAGCTGAGGATGTCCCACTCTTAAGTCAGCCCTGGACTGAACCTTCCTTTCTTTACTGTGTGGAATTCAAATCGTGAGGAAAACACCTTAGTCAGTAATGGTTCTTCTGAAGGAAAGTGAAGCCAAGCGAAGCAAGGAGGGGAGGCATAGGCAGGAAGGACCTCACTGAGCCAGGAACATCTATTCAGAGCTTACCAGGGAACAGAGGACTGGTAGCTGTCTTGGGGACCCCAAGCAGAGACCTTGAGTTGATGCCAGCTTGCTTGTGTGCATAGTGGAATCCCAGCCATGGGCAGGAGTAGTTAGAGAACGGGCTGCAGAGTTCTGGGGGATTTTACACAAGAAAGAGCTAGGATTTAGCTTGTATCTTGTTTTTTTGAGGCAAGCCCAACAGACTGGCTTTTTTTTTTTTTTTAATGAAAGAGAGAGAATATTGGTGAGCCAGGCCCTCCAGCCACTGTAGTTAAACTCCAGACATGTGTGCCATTGTGCACATGTGCAACCTTGCACCTGTATCACCTTGTGCGTCTGGCTTACGTGGCATCTGGGGAGGCTTTGCAGTCAAGCGCCTGAACCACTAAGCCATCTCTCCAGCCCTAACTTGTATCTTATAAGGATCTCTTTTTGATCTTGGAGGGAAGCAATGAAGGCTGGAAGGCAGTAAGGAGCTTGGTATTGGGATGAGAAGGGTGGTGAGTTGGCATGAGAAATATTGCTGACTCAGTCCCAGAGCCATGGAAGGAGCAGGTGGTTTAGGGTGATAATATGGCTCTGATAAGGAGAGCGGCTGAGGTAGGGTCCCGTGGGCACTCTTGGCACTGAGGCGGTGCTGCTTATTGGAATGAAAGGCTTGGGGAAACTGGTTGGTAGGTTTGGTGGCAGGGCCAGGATCTCTGGGACACATCAAATCTGAAGTATTGGAAACACCCAAGTAGAGATTTGTACAGATGCGTGCAAGACCACAGGATGTGGATAGTGAGGGAGAGTCAAAAGAACCCAGAGGTGAGATGAACCCTGAGCACTTTAGCTTCCGGTGATCGTCAGAGTGTGGCCTTGGTGTTGTGTGTTGTTGTAGTGTATATGTGAAAGAAGCTGTGAGCTGCACAGACTCACAAGTTGGAGGATCAGGATCTGGTAATGGAAACATGCTCACCACACTAGAGGAAGGCTTGGAGAGTGGGTGTCCTAAATGCCAAGGGACGGACATGTTGGGGAGGGGAGAGGGCATGTTGTGTAGTCTTTTGGGGGTGGCCTGTGATCCCTGAGAGGTGACCATTGACTGGACAAGGCAGCTTATTGGTGACCCTGGCAATAGACCCTGTAAATCCCACTAAACCAACCAAATACAACAATCTTTATAGGATTTTAATCTGCTCTTAACTATTTTATGTCAGGAAGGAAGGAGGATAATATTTCAACTAAAATTTTAGACTCCATAGTGTCTGGATTAAATAATGAGCCAGATCAGGAAACTACAGCTCCAGAAGTAGGTAAGAAAAATGTATCCTTCAGTTTAAATCCTCACTATGTTGATATGAAATGTGTATATCTCAAGGTAGTTATGAATTCTTTTTTAGTCTATTTTAATACCAAATTTTTAAAAAACATGCTGAAGATTTGATATGACTTGATGTTCAGTTTGACTTAATTGTTAAATGATATGATAATTTTATTAAGTTAGTTTGAAGTTAATCTTTTCATGCTCTCTCTCTCTTTTTTTTTTTTTTTTGAGAAATGGGGTCTTATCTGTAGCATAGACTGGTCTCAAATTTGTAGCGATCCTTCTGCCTCGACTTCCCAGATCTTGGGATGACAGGCATGAGACCGAACACTCAGCTACATACTTCTTTATGTATAACATGTACATAACATGTTTAATGTGTACACTGGGTGTACATAGTGTGTAACATTAAAGTCAAGACACTTGATCTTGATACTGGAATTTTATAAAGTGATGTCAGTAGTCCCATAGAAACATTACTCTTTATATCTTTATCTGGATTACTTTGTTCCATTAAGAGTCCTCCACAATAAAGGCCTTCAAAAGCATTCTGTGGCCTACTGGGGGTGCTGTGCTTCACTTGCCAGCTTATGTTTCAGGATGGCGGTGTGGTGTGGTGTGGTGTGGCATGGCGTGGTTTGGCGTGGCACGGCATAGCACGCAGATGGGGTAGTGTTCAGCATCTCCAGTCTGCAGTGATTTTTAAACCACACCCTTCAGAAGCAGAATTCTTGACTGTACTCAAGGGAAAAAAAACAGTGCCAGTTTTGGTTATAGAAGATAAACAATTTCTGGGCTTCATTTGCCTTGTATCTTCCCTGTTTTTTCTTTTTTCTTTTTCTTTTTAACTTATTTTCCTGATTTATTTTTATTTATTTATTTATTGGAGACAGAGAGAGGGAAAGGGAGAGTGAGTGAGAATGGGCGTGCTAGGGCCTCTAGCCACTACAAATGAACTCCAGATGCATGCACCACCATGTGCATCTGGCTTACATGGGACCTGGAGAATCGAACCTGGGTCCTTAGACTTCACAGGCAAGTGCCTTAACTACTAAACCATCTCTCCAGCCTTCTTCCCTTTTTTTTGTAAAAGTGTAGCAGGAGTGATGGTGAGCACACCTATGTGCCTGGATCCCTTTAGAACCCACATCTTGGAAAGGGGAAGAATGGCCCAAGTGCCCCTCATTTATGCAGAGGTACAGTGGGAAGGTACAGTAGGGTGACTGTATGTGCTTCTCAGCAGTTTGGGATGGCTGAATATGGAGCTGACTGATTCTTACTGGTGAGAACTCTCTACCATGGGCCTGTGTGTTTCCCTTTGATCCCATGTTATGATAGTATATTTTATTTCATGGGGAGCTTTTCTCATCTGTGGCTCCTGTGGGTGGAGGGAGGACACCCTCAAGAGAGGGGAGTGGGTGGTGGTGAAAGCTTTAGAAGGAGCCCCTGCCAATACAGCTAAGATAGGCAAGGACCCCACATCTAAGAGCAATAGATAATTCCCACCTCTCCAGCTTCCCACTCCCTGGCCTTGATCAAGCTTGTGGGCGGTTCTCTGAGCCACATTCAGTGTGTTCCTCCTCGCACTGTGCAGTAGCTGCTGTCCGCTCACTCAGTGCCTGGACTGCAGGTTGCGTATGAATGTCGTCTACTTTGCTGGCAGCCACAGCTCAGTCTGAGGTGGGACCAGGGATTGAAATGCATCGGAACTGTTCTTTCTGCACATATTGAGCACTTTATAGGTCTTATCTACAGGTGTGAAAATAATGTAAGCTCGGTCCTTAAGAAGAGCAGTGGCCCTGTCGTGCTGGCTGACCAGGCCCTGCAAGCCCCATGCCACTGCCCGCCTGACTGGTGCTGCCAAGTGGGTCGTTGGAAGAGAGCTTGTGGGTTTTGTTACCATCTTGCTTTTTCAGGTGAATTGAAGAGCTCAATGAGGAGTTCATCCATTTCTGTTTCAAACCACGACAGTCTCTTCCTGCATTCTTTGTCGTTTTTGTTTGAGACCAGGTCTCACTCTAGCCCAGGCTGACCTGGAACTCACTCTGTAGCCAGGCCGGCCTCAAACTCACAGGGATCCTCCAGCCTCAGCCTGCTGGGTGCTGGGATTGTAGGTGTGAACCAACATGTCCAGCTGCATTCCTTGTTGCAGTGCTCACATGACATGCATTGTCTGTGTAGCTATTAGGCATTTGTAAGCTTTTGTGGAACATTAAGCCATGCCTTTATTTTGCCTACTTTGCCTCATTTTTTTTGTTTCCTTGCTTAAGCTTTTAAAAATATTTTTATTTATTTATTTGAAAGAGAGAGAAAGAGGCAGTTAGAGAGAGAGTGAATGAGCATGCCAGGTCTGCCTGCTGAAAATGAACTCCAGATGCGTGCACTGTCTTGTGCATCTGGCTTTACGTGGGTCCTGGGGAATCAAACCTGGGTTCTTTGACTTTGCAGGCAAGTGCCTAAGCTGCTAAGCTGTTGCAGTTAGGATCACATTGCTGGCAGAAATCACCCCACCAAGAGTGGCTTGTGGGGGAAAAAAGGTTTATTTTGGCTTATGACTCAAGGGGAAGCTCCACAATGGCAGGGGAAAATGATGGCATGAGCAGAGGGTGGACATCACCCCTGGCCAATATTAGGAAGACAACAGGAACAGGAGAGTGTGCCAAACACTAGCAAGGGGACACTGGGTATAACACCCATAAGCCCACCCCCAACAATACACTGCCTCCAGGAGGTGTTAATTCCCAAATCTCCATCAGCTGGGAACCTATCATTCAGTATACCTAAGATTATGGGGGTCACCTGAATCAAACCACCACATAAGCCATCACTTCAGTGAGCTTAAGCTTTTCATTATGAGAAAGAGAAGCAGAATAGAGTGAACGATGCAGTTAGCACCTGCGCACCTCCCACTGAGAGTAAGTAATTCAAACACTGCCATGTTTACTTCACCTTAGCTATGTGTTTTTATGAGTGATTTCAAAATTTTTTAAAACCCTAATAATTTGTCTCTAAATACTTCAACATTCTGCCCCAAAACACAGTACAATAAAACAGACATTTCTCCTACATAGTCAAAAATTGTCTTATTCAATAATGGTCATCTAAAATTGAAGCTTTTTTTAATTATTTCAAAATTTTTCTGTGTTGTAAAAGCATATGACCACATTTAACAGCTCCTCAGCACAGCTGAAATTTATGCAGAATGCTAGTAGTGTCTGCGAGCTTGCAGTGGTGCTGTGGGCAGCTGCCCACTTGGTGTCTGTCAGTAACTAGCTGGGCTGGAATCTGCAAGCCAGGCACCTCCTCTCTGGTTTCTTGTTTCACACACGTATTCCTGTTGAATCTTACACAGCTCTGTGAGATAGGGCACACTGCAGCTCAGGATAGGTGAGGAACCTGCAAGTGTAAGTGCAGGAATTTTTGACTGTGGAGCTCACATCCTTGCCTGAAACCATGTAGTTATGGGCAGCAGAGGGCAATACCTTTTTTGTCAAGTCAGATGGTAGTAATTTCAATTTTTTAATAAGTGCATTACTTAGTCTTAAAAAAATGCTCTTCAGGGCTGGAGAGATGTCTTGGTGGTTAAGGTGCTTGCCTGCAAAGCCAAAAGACCTTGGTTCAATTCCTCAGGACCCATGTAAGCCAGAAGCACAAGGTGGCACATGCATCTGGAGTTTGTTTGCAGTGGCTGGAAGCCCTGGCATGCCCATTCTGTCTCTCTCTCTTTTTCTCTCTCTTTCTCACTTTGCCCTTTTTCCCCTCTCTCAAAAAAATAGACAAAAATAAAATATTTTTAAAAATGCTCCTCAACAAATTGGTTAATCAGCCCTGTGTGATTGAGAATTGATTATAATGTCACTAGTGAACACGTACTTTTTATGTTCTTTCCATTTACGTGAACTTGGAGTTCACTAAAGACTACTTAAGAATGCTAGTAGAGGCTAGAGAGATTGCTCAGTAGTTATGGCACTTTTGTCTGTGAAACCTAAGGACCTGTTCTCCAGGTCCCACATGACCCAGATGCACGAGGTGACACAAGCTCAAGGTCACACATGTGTTACAAAGTGGTGCATTTGTCTGGAATTCAATTGCAGTGGCTGTAGGCCCTGGTATGCCAATTCTTTATCTCTCATGCTCCAAAACAATAATAATATAAGTGTGAAGGGGCACACCTGTAATTCCATTACTTGGAAGATGTAGGCAGAGGATCAGGAGTTAAAGGGCCTGGGCTACATGAGCCCTTGTCTGGAAAAAAAGAAAAAAGAAAGGATGCTAGTATTGGAGCTTTGAAAAGATAAAATATGGCCGGGGGCTTGGCTCAGGAATAGGATGCTTGCCTTTCATTGCAAAAAGGAAGCAGTGTCCCAGTGGCCTCTGACTACAGACAGACCATAGTGTATCTGCATCTGCGTGTTGTGACAACTTGAGATGGCTAGGGTGTTGTCAATCTGTGGTTGCCAGGAGTGTGCTCAGCTTTAAATCGTACTGTTTCATGCTCGTTCTTCACTAGTTGATTCATACTGCATAAGTCAACATTCTTGCACTTTGAGGAGAATTGCCTTTCAAACCCATACACATCTATTTTATATAGTTGTACATGAGTGAAGCAGCAAGGAGATGGCTAATGGTAGGCTGATTCTGATGTCAGCTATTTCTTTGGATAACTTTAAGAAATTATAAGGCTAGGTTTCAGGAAAGACAATATTTTCCAGTATTATTTTCTCTCCTGGAGAGTGGAGGGTCCTCTGACGGGTCTGTGCCTCTGTGCATGGCATTGGGTCCTCCATGATTCAAAGCCTCTTCTGCAAGCACCTCCCTTGCCCTTTTTGCTTTTAATAAGAAAATATTTCATTTCTCACATATTTGGTTTTATTTGGTCATTTTTGTAAACTCCAGAGCATCAGTTAGTAATTGATAGACAAGTATTTGGGGCTTATTATGTAGAGGACTGTGCACTGTGACAAAAATACTTTTGTTTACCTCCTGCTTTCATGAAGTAGCCAGCTCTATGCAGCTTAGTTCCCAGGTCTTGTTTCTGGGAGCAAATGGCAGTGGGGGTTGGGTGCCAGTCTGCTTTGGATGGGGAATGCCCCAAGATTCCAACTAGGTTTGAGTGGATCGAGCTAGAGCCTGCTTACTGTCTGTGCCCTCTCCTTTGTGCCAGTCCCAGAGCCACATGTGGGGGAGGAACACTGTGGATTTACATTTTTGAAAGCTGCCTTTGTCAGTCCTTGATATAACTTGCAGAGGGGAGACCATGGATGAGGAAGTGTGTTCTGTGCCAGCCTGGCCATTGCTCACCAGCCCTCCATGCACAGCCCTGGTGACCAGTTAAAACTATTTTGTGTGAAGAAGTGAATACTCACTGAACTAGTATTTCAGATGACAGCTCAGTTAGTCTGTGGCATGGGAACTCTGAGGCAGACCCAGCAGCAAAGCAGGAAGGTAAGAATGCCCCCCCCCCTTGCATGCCTGGTCAGAAGGAGGAGACTGAGCACTGCAGAGGAAGCTAGTTGTCAGCGTGCAGCCAGGGCTGAGGCATCCCCTGGAGTCGGACCTGGCAAGGGAGTCACTCTTGTGACTTTTGTGTAAGTTAGGGTCATTGCTTGGTAGTACAGACAAGACATTCCTATGCTGGAGTGGGCTTTCTGACAGCAGAAATGTCAGGAATCATCCTGAAGCAGGTTCCAGAAGCACTTCTCAGAGTCCTGTGGGCCACTTCTGTTTGTAGGCCCTAACCAGCCAGACTGCATGCTGCCTGGTCTTTGATCTGTGATGCCCTTCAGCAGCATTTTCCTCAGTTCAAGAAGACTTGTGGTAAAATACACACAAGCCTGTTTTTAAAGCCTGGGAACCTCCAAGCTGGGCTTGTGCTGCTGGGTCTAGCATTGGTGGATGTGGCCAGGTGCCGCCTGATGTTTGCCTGCTAGTTCAAACACACAATATTTGTGTGAGGGCTATAGAGTGTTAGGCAAGCGTAGGGAGTATATTGGAAAGCAGGGTCATACTGGCCTCTGCCCTACCCTGTGCTGGTGTCAGCACAGGAGCTGAGCTGAGGTTGCAAAGACAGAATGAATAAGGCACTCAACAGGAGTTCCTGGGAGAGGGTGGATGGGAAGGACCTGAAGGTGACTTGGGGACCAGAAAAGCCTGCCAGCCTGTGGGCCAGTCAGGTTCTGCCATTTTGAAGAGGGAGCTAGACTTCACTGTAGAGCAGTGGAGGCAGGTGATATTTTTATCAAGAATGACTTAGTGTGGTTTGATTCAGGTGTCCCCCATAAACTTAGGTGTTCTGAATGCTAATCTTCCCAGTTGATGGCAATTGGAAATTAAAGCCTCCTGGAGGCGGTGTATTGTTGGGGGCGGGCTTATGGATGTTATAGCCAGTGCCCCCTGGCCACACTCTCCTGTTGCTACTGTCCATTTTATGTTGGCCAGGACGTGATGTCCACCCTTTGCTCATGCCGTCATTTCCCCCTGCTACTGTGAAGCTTCCCCTCAAGCCTGTAAGCCAAAGTAAACCTCTTTTTTTTTTTTTTTTCTCACAAGCTGCTCTTGGTTGGGTGATTGCTACCAGCAATGTGAACCTGACTGCAACACTTAGTCACATAAGGATTTAAAGAGCTGAGTTAATTTGTCAAAGTGTAGGAAAGAGGTCTCATCTTTTAGACACCGGAGGGGAGCCAAGTGCTGTCCCATGTGTATGTCTGGCACTTCTTGTTCTCAGCAGTCAAATCCCTGTTTGGAGCAGAGTCCCTTCTCCCTGCTGCTCATTTCTGGGCCCCAAATGGCCCTGCCAGTGGTCCCACTGCTGTCCTGCCTGGAGCCCTTGTTTTGGTCCTCTCCACTGCCTCCTCAAGAGCTCCTTAGTTGCAGAGTCCCAGAGCACCTCCCTTGCCTCTGCCCCACAAACTCCTACCTCCTCCAAAGCCCCTTGTCCACAAGCTATCTTCCATGGTGCTCATCGGAAAACCATGTGAGGGAGACAGACCCCAGGGGCCGAGGGCACTGATGCTCATTCATGTCTAGAACGTGTGTGTGTAGGTATTACTCCCTGTTCCCCATCATAGTGTCCTTGGCTCCCATGGGAATTCATTTAGTGGTGGCCCTTCTACAGATGTATTCCTGTGTGTTAGGTGTGACAAAGCTAGGAATAGAATCTAGGGCCTGTGCATGCTTAGCTAACTCTACTACAGGCCACATTCCCAGCCTTTACCTTTGTTGACTCCACCTCTCCTTCTTGGTTCTGCCACTCACCCACTTGTGACTGCATAGGCCATGCTTGTCCCTGCGGCACTGCACTTGAGAAAGGACCCTGGGAAAGTGCATGGTTTTTTTCTCTCAGAGCTGGTGGGGGATTGCTCTCAGTTATATAGGTAGGACTGAGCTTATTGCTTCCACCCAAGTCTTGGAAGTATTTGGAAGTTTAGCCCTGCTAGGCTCAGTGCTGTCATAGCAGTCCCTGTACTGAGTCTCTTGTGGCTCTATGGCTCCTCCAGCTGCCCTCTTGTGCATTTGCTTCATCTGTCTCTGTGAAACATTTTCTTTACAGTCCTGTTTCCACTTTTAATATGAAGGTGTTTGTGATGTCAAGTTAAAAATAGTACACAGTGGGGCTTGAAAGATGGCTTAGCAGTTAAGATCTTACCTGTGAAGCCTAAGGACCCATGTTCAACTGTCCAGATCCCAAATTAGTCAGACGCAAAGGTGAGGCAAGTGCAAGGCTGCACATGCCCACTAGGTGTCACAAGCGTCCGAAATTCAATTGCAGTGGCTAAGGCTCTGGCACACCAATTCTCTTTATCTCTCTCTAAAAATAAAATAAAAAAAAGAGGGCTGTAGAGATGGCTTAGCGGTTACGGCGCCTGCCTCCTAAGCCTAAGAACGCTGGTTCCAATCTCCAGGTCCCACGTTTAGCCAGATGCAGTGACGCAAGGGCGCAATGCTGCACTTGACCACAAGGGGCGCATGCATCTGGATTTCATTCGCAGCAGCTGAGAGACTGCTGGCGCACCCATCTCTATCTGTCTTCCTCTCCCTCTCTCTCTGTCTCCAAAAAAAAAAAAAAATAGTACACAGTGGTGATAAGATAGTAGAAAAAGAGGTTCCAGAGAAACCTTCTTTTCCTACTAGACATCCCAAATTATTCATGGTGTATTTTCTCTAATTCTGTCCAGATGATTTACTAACATAAAAGTTAATTTTCTGATTTTTTTTTTTTAGGTGACTCTCCCAGTGATACAGGTGAGATAGCGCTAATGTGTGGTGTGATCATGCGTGCCAGTGTCATTGTGTGAGAGCATTTCTATGTTTCATAAGTGTGCTACTTAAAGTCCTTTGTTTTAAGGAAATATACTATGTAAATTTAAGAGTTAACATAAGTTCTAAATGTGCATATTGATTATACATATGCTTATATTGTTTTAATCTTGAAAAGATTATATTTTATAGATTTTATATTTTATAAGATTCTCAAAAATGCTTATTTCTAATGTTCAGATTCTGATTTAATTTTACTATTTTATAAAGTATAAATTTTTCAGTTTAAACATTTTCATACATATATATATATTGGTTTTTTGAGGTAGGGTCTCACTGTAGCTCATGGTGACCTGGAATTCACTATGTAGTCTCAGGGTGGCCTTGAACTCATGGTGATCATCGTACCTCTGCCTCCCAAGTGTTGGGATTAAAGGCATGTGCCACCACGCCCAGCTTATATATATTTGTTACTTATTTGAGAGAGAAATAGGCAGAGAGGGAGGGAGAGGGAGAGAATGGGTGTGCCAGGGCCTCCAGCCATTGTAAATGAACTCCAGATGCATGTGCCCCCTTGTGCATCTGGCTTACGTGGGTCCTGAGAGTTGAACCAGAATTCTTTGGCTTTGCAGGCAAACGCCTTAACCTCTAAGCCATCTCTCCAGCCCCCAATTTTTCACTTTAAATAGTGGGATATGGGACTAGGGAGATTGTTCAGTGGTTAAAGGTGTTTGCTTATAAAGCCTTCCAGCCAAGGTTCAATTCCACAGCCACCCACATACAGCTGGATGTGCATTTAAATGTTTGCAGTGGCAAAAGACACTGGCATGCCCATGTACACATGCACACATACACACATGTAAATAAGTAAATAAAAATTTTTAAATGTGATAAATTCTAATGTCTTTAATAGTTTGGTTTATAATTTGTGAGGTAAATCTTTTTATCAAAGTGGAAAAAAAACTATGTCCTGGGGCTGGAGAGATGGCTTAGCGGTTAAGGCGCTTGCCTCCTAAGCCTAAGCACGCTGGTTCCAATCTCCAGCGGTTCCAATCTCCAGGTCCCACGTTTATCCAGATGCGAAGTGACGCAAGGGCGCAATGCCACACTTGACCACAAGGGGGCGCACACATCTGGATTTTGTTCGCAGCAGCTGAGAGGCTGCTGGCGCACCCATCTCTATCTGTCTTCCTCTTTCTCTCTCTCTCTCCAAAAAAAAAACTAAGTCCTGATTATAAATATTATATAATATGTCACATATCCAATGCACATAGTGTAGAGATACAGACAAGTGTGAAGAAAATGAAAGCACTACTTATAACTTCAGTGAGCTGCTTCTGAGATTGTCATATGTAATGACATATGTAATTACTCATATTACTGTACCTTCTTGTGAAGTATATGTTAGAATGATGAGTAGCATGTGAGTAGACTGCAGTGTACTTAGCCACTAGCTTCACTCCCATGTGTGCTGATGGGTGAGCATCTTCTCGGCAGTGCAGCTGCACGTGCCCATTGCTTTCTTAGGTTCACTTCCTTTAAGGAAAAGTGCTGAGTTGATGCACCTGTTCTTTGACTTTTATTTTGAGTAGTTGAACCACTTTGAATTAACAGGGTTTGAGTGCCCCCACTCCCCAAATATAAACTTGTTTATATTTACAATCATTTGACTGATGTCTCTTCAAATATACATATATTTTAGTTTTTTAAGTTAGGGTCTCACTCTGCCCCAGGCTGACCTGGAATTCACTATGTAATCTCAGAGTGGCTTTGAACTCACAGCAATCCTCCTGCCTCTGCCTCCTGAGTGCTGGAATTAAAGGCATGCACCACCATGCCCAGCTTTCTTCAAATATTTATATTTAAATTAATTGACATTTATATTTGAATCAAGCATAAGTTACCATTGGATTCAGTATTGTTTATGTTTTTCTGTGAATTGCTGACTGGATTGTCACCCTCTTAGAAGGAGAAGCTCGACCTACTGGCCAAGAGAAGCCCGAGGTGCCGGAGAACTCAGAAGTCCCTAGTGAGCTCTCCTCCAGCCTCAGGTGTGTGTGCTTTTCCAGGGCCCAGGCAGCATGCTGCGCCTGGCACTGCCATGTGCTTCCTGCCATGACATTTGCTGCTTATTCAATGCAGTTGCTAAATTATGACAAATCATTTGTACAAAGAAATCAAGACTACATAATAACTTTCCTGTGCCTGAGTTATGTAACGGTGTCTGGAGCAGTACACCAGTCTTGCTCAGAGCAGCTAAGGTCTGTCTTGTGTTGGTGGGTGGCAGTTGTGTCATGTTATTGACATGTAGAATGTGTCCTAACTAGCATGTTGTTGAAGGCATGGGAATTAGTGCTACCATTAGCTGGGGCTTCTTTTGTTCACTCAAGATGTGTGAGCTTCATATCATTTTTCTGCTTTTCCAATATTTGGGTTTAGAAGAATACCTCGGCCTGGGAGTGCAAGACCAGCACCTCCCCGGGTCAGACGACAAGAGAGCTCAGAGACACTGGTGGTGGACAGGTAAGGTTATCCTGGCTGGGAGGCTCCCATCACATAGGCCACATGTTCTCTTCAGTGTGTGGGACAATGTGATGCAGTGGTGGGGGTGCAGCAGGTAGTACTGGGAAAACTTGCTGTTGGAGAAAAATGGGGCTCTGCTCTTGCCTCGAACCATAGAGCAGCGTGCATTCCATGGGAGAAGTCGGTGTGCATGTATGCAAGTGCACTCAAAGTGTGGGCCCTATCTCTGTTGTCTGCATAGAAGACTCTCTAAGCATAAAAACCATGAGGGGAAAAAAGGAACAAAAGAGTGACAGGCAAAAGCCAGGCGTGGTGGCTCACACTTTTAATCCCAGAACTCAGAATGCTGAGGTAGGAGGATTGCCATGATTTTTAGACCAGCCTGGGCTACAGAGAGTTCCAGGTCAACCTGGGTTAGAGTGAGACCCTGCCTCAACAAACAACTACAACAACCCCCCCCAAAAAAACTGCACAAACTAATACTAAAATAATAACAAGCAAGCATCTTTAATTGCTTAGCTATCTCCAAAACAATAACAAAAGTTAAAGGTTTAATTCCACAAAAACATAAAAAGTTATTCAACAGTTATGCAAAGTCATACAAATTACAAAGACAACAGAAAGCTGATCGTGATGGGTTCTGATGGGATATGAAGCAGGAACTAGAGCCAGCAAGCAAAGACATGTTTTTTCAGAAGTTTTGCTGCAAATGAAATCAGAGGAAGGGAGTATATATGTGTGTACATACATGTGTATACATTTACATATGTGTGCATAAATGCTATAGGGTGATAGTTGGGCATGGGATTGAGAAGGCTTAAAGCATGAACATGTTAAGTTATATAAGCAAATCTCATGTAGTGGCACATACTTCTTCTCTAGCATTTGGGAGGTAGAGGCAGGAAGAACATGAGTTCAAACCCAGCCCCAACCAAATAGTGAGTTTGAGGCCAACCTGGGCTACATGTGATCTAAAAAAAAAAAGTTGCATGAGAAGAAAGCAAGAAGGGCTGACTGGGTGGAGAATGTATGAGTCTGAGGCCTGTGACCAAGACCCAGGCGCAGTAGCTGTAAGTGCCTCTGAAGGGGGAAGCTGAAATCAGTTTGGAGTGGGGACATCAGGTAAGACCATGCCATGAGAGTTCTGTAGGACACAAGAGGTTCTTAGTTAGAGGTCATTGGTCACCAGGTCAGGGGCTTATGTGTCACACTGTTGGGTATTGGCTCGCCCAGAAGGCCTACAGGACCTGGGGTAGAGAAGTAAGTAAGGTGCTGGGCAGAGAGAGAGACTGGGCCATCATGTGAACTAGTGACCAGTGAGGGGCCTGGAGAAGCTGCTTTTACACAGGTGAGGTCTGTGGACAGCCCTGGTCTTCAGACCATCTGTGGCACTCCTGGCCAGAGGTTTGTACCTGGAGAAGGAGCCGTCTGGTAGGGGTGGTAGGTGAAGGAGGTTGGCTCTCTTACGGAACTGGAAGGCAGTGAGGCTTTTGTGGAGCAGAGGGCACAGCAAGGCTGGAACAGAGTGGGACGGCTGTGGCCAGGAGCTCAGAGTCATGGAGTGTGTGGCATGGTAGTGGAGGGTAGGCCCCAGCAGTTTCCCTCTTCTCATCCCTGTTTGGTGGTTCAGTTTTTTCCAAATGATTGTTGGTATTCTAGATGTGTGGGGCTGATGAAATCCTGTGGATGGTACACGCTGCAAATGTAAACTTTCTTATTTAGGTCAGGGAGTGGCAAAACTGTCTCCAACGTGATCATAGACTCTCAGAACTCGGACAATGAGGATGATGAGCAGTTCGTGGTGGAAGCTGCCCCCCCACTCTCAGAGATGTCTGAGATTGAAATGGTCAGTTCACTGCAGGTCGGTGTTCTTGGACTCACACTCAGACAACACTGGGCTAGGAATCATGTAGACACAGTTTCTTTCTCTTTCAGTCAGTTTACCTACTTTAATGTTTTCGAGGTCCACTAAAGCATGATTTTGAGAGTTGGGCATTCCTCTCTCTCTTCCTTTCCTGCTCAGGTGCCGGCCGTGGAGCTGGAGGACGAGGAGAAGCACGGTGAGTCCTGTGAGGGTGCTCACAGGT
The DNA here is from genome assembly GCA_036365145.1 of Orientallactaga sibirica. Classification (NCBI taxonomy): domain Eukaryota; kingdom Metazoa; phylum Chordata; class Mammalia; order Rodentia; family Dipodidae; genus Orientallactaga; species Orientallactaga sibirica. Next base: position 17,139,946 of record JAEOAD010000044.1, on the reverse strand, counting down.
TTGCGGGCGTGTGTGTCTACTGTGTGTGCACCAAAGTCTGCTGCAAGTGACCATCATGTGCTTGGTTCCCGTCAGGTGAGAACAGCCCTAATGCAGGACTCAACTGTCTGACGTGCTGCAACAGAGGCACAGGCGTCGTCTTCTCACCTCTCCCTTAGTGTTCTAGTGTCAGTTGGAAATTCTTCAGTCTATTTATTACTTTCATTTTCATACATTGATGTGTATGTATACACACATTTGGTTTGGGTTTTGATTTTCTTCAGATCGGAGTCAGCTGTTTGGCCTAGGCTGGCTTAGAAATCTCTTTCTGACACAGGCTCCCAGGTTACTGGCATGCCCCACACATAGCTCACCTTCGGTTTTATTTATATAATATAATTAAATGGCTGCAAGGTCAAGTGGAAACAAGGTACATTAGGAGGTGTGAGGTTTGTTGTTTTTGAGACAGAGTGTAGCTGTGTAACCCTCGTTGGCTTGGGACTTACTGTGTAAACCAGGCGGCCCTCAAACTTGTGTCGATCCTCCTGCCTCTGCCTCCCAAGTGCTGGAATTTCCGGTGTGATCATGGTGCCCACTTATAAGAGTGCTGAGCCCCTGTACTAATAACCGCCTTCTACACTTAATGGTAAAAATGTGATTCTAGGTTTTATTTTAAACCGTGCATGCATGAGCACATACCTGTCCTTTTCTGCTTGCCTTTTACTCCTCAACATGACAGGTTTCTGGCTTTCATTTCACCTGCACATAGTTGTCATCCCTCTCTCCCTGCCTGGCCCTCACTCATCATGTGCATATGCACAGTCATTGTCCCTCTTTCCATGCCTGGCCCTCACTCACCATGTACATATGCACAGTCATCTTTGCTCTCTCACTGCCTGGCCCTCACTCACCATGTGCATATGCAAAGTCATCGCCCTCTCTCCCTGCCTGGCCCTCACTCACCCTGTGCATATGCACATTCATCGCCCTCTCTCCCTGCCTGGCACTCACTCACCATGTGCATATGCACAGTCTTCGCCCTCTCTCCCTGCCTGGCCCTCACTCACCGTGTGCATATGCACAGTCTTCGCCATCTCTCCCTGCCTGGCCCTCACTCACCGTGTGTATATGCACAGTCATCTTTCCTCTCTCACTGCCTGGCCCTCACTCACCGTGTGTATATGCAGTTATCGCCCTCACTCCCTGCCTGGCACTCACTCACCGTGTGCATATGCACAGTCATCGTCCCTCTCTCACTGCCTGGCCCTCACTGCCTGGCATCACCCTCTCTCCCTGCCTGGCGCTCACTCACCGTGTGCATATGCACAGTCATCGCCCTCTCTCCCTGCCTGGCCCTCATTCACCGTGTGCATATGCACAGTCATTGCCCTCTCTCCCTGCCTGGCCCTCACTCACTCACAGTGATCGCCCTCTCTCCCTGCCTGGCCCTCACTGCATATGCACAGTCATTGCCCTCTCTCCCTGCCTGGCCCACTCACTGTGCCTGGCTTTCCTCTCTCACTGCCTGGCCCTCACTCACCGTGTGCATATGCACAGTCATCGCCCTCTCTCCCTGCCTGGGCCTCACTCATCATGTGCATATGCACAGTCATCGCCCTCTCTCCCTGCCTGGCCCTCACTCACCGTGTGCATATGCACATTCATCGCCCTCTCTCCCTGCCTGGCCCTCACTCACCGTGTGCATATGCACAGTCATCGCCTGGCCCTCACTCACCATGTGCATATGCACAGTCATCTTTCCTCTTTCACTGCCTGGCCCTCACTCACCGTGTGTATATGCAGTTATCCTCACTCACCGTGTGCATATGCACAGTCATCGCCCTCTCTCCCTGCCTGGCCCTCACTCACCGTGTGCATATGCACAGTCATCGCCCTCTCTCCCTGCCTGGCGCTCACTCTCTCCCTGCCTGGCCCTCACTCATATGCACAGTCATCGCCCTCTCTCCCTGCCTGGCCCTCACTCACCGTGTGCATATGCACAGTCATCGCCCTCTCTCCCTGCCTGGCCCTCACTCACCGTGTGCATATGCACAGTCGTCTTTCCTCTCTCACTGCCTGGCCCTCACTCACCGTGTGTATATGCCCTCTCTCCCTGCCTGGCCCTCACTCAGTGTATATATACACAGTCATCGCCCTCTCTCCTGCCTGGCCCTCACTCACCGTGTGCATATGCATCTCACTGCCTGGCCCAGTCATTGCCCCCTCTCTCCCTGCCTGGCCCACTCACTCACATATGCACAGTCATCGCCCTCTCTCCTGCCTGGCCCTCACTATGCATATGCACAGTCATCGCCCTCTCCTGCCTGGCCCTCCTGGCCCCCTGCCTGGCCCTCACCACCGTGTGCATATGCACAGTCATCGCCCCTCTCTCCTGCCTGCACTCACCGTGTGCATATGCACAGTCATCGCCCTCTCTCACTGCCTGGCCCTCACTGCCTGGCCCTCACTCACCGTGTGCATATGCACAGTGATCGCCCTCTCTCCCTGCCTGGCCCTCACTCACCGTGTGCATATGCACAGTGATCGCCCTCGATCCCTGCCTGGCCCTCACTCACCGGCCACAGTGATCGCCCTCTCTCCCTGCCTGGCCCTCACTCACCGTGTGCATATGCACAGTGATCGCCCTCTCTCCCTGCCTGGCCCTCACTCACCGTGTGCATATGCACAGTCATCGCCCTCTCTCCCTGCCTGGCCCTCACTCATCGTGTGCATATGCACAGTCATTGCCCTTTCTCACTGCCTGGCCCTCACTCACCGTGTGCATATGCACAGTCATCGCCCTCTCTCTCTGCCTGGCCCTCACTCACCATGTGCATATGCATAGTTATCGCCCTCTCTCCCTGCCTGGCCCTCACTCATTGTGTGCATATGCACAGTCATTGCCCTTTCTCACTGCCTGGCCCTCACTCACCGTGTGTATATGCACAGTGATCGCCCTCTCTCCCTGCCTGGCCCTCACTCACCGTGTGCATATGCACAGTCATGCCTGGCCCTCATTCAACGTCATATACACAGTCATCCCCTCTCACTGCCTGGCCCTCACTCACCGTGTGCATATGCACAGTCATCGTCCCTCTCTCACTGCCTGGCCCTCACTCACCGTGTGCATATGCACAGTCATCGCCCTCTCTCCCTGCCTGGCCCTCACTCACCGTGTGCATATGCACAGTCATTGTCCGTCCCTCTTATGCCTGGCCTTCACTGTGAGTATATACCAGCCTCTGTTCAGTTGCCCTCATAGTGAGAAATGTCTGAGAAAATCAATGTTTAAAGAAAATCTTTTTTTTGTATGACATTTACCCTATGGATAATTCTTTTTCTTTTTTTTTTTTTTTTTTTTTTTTTTTTTTGAGGTAGGGTCTCACTTTGGCCCAGGCTGACCTGGAATTAACTATGTAGTCTCAGGGTGGCCTTGAACTCACAGCGATCCTCCTACCTCTGCCTCCCGAGTGCTGGGATTAAAGGTGTGCGTCACCATGCCCGGTTCTGTATGGATACTTCTAAAGAAATGTAAGAAGCACAATAAATAGATACAACACAAGATTGTTCTGATTGTAGGAGGCACTTGTATTTTGGGCATTGATTCCCACCAGTCGCTGTTGCATGACTGTTACAGTTGGTCTTTACTAAATAAAGTTATTAAGCTGTTTGCAGTGTAGAGAGACAAAAGATCAGAATGCAGTATTTCTCCGACCCTACTGCTCTTTGAAAGTAGCTTCTTGTCTCAGAGGCTAAGCTTTAACAAAATTACACTGATTTTTTTTTTTTTTTTTTTGGTTTTTTCAAGGTAGGGTCTCACTCTGGCCCAGGCTGACCTGGAATTAACTATGTAGTCTCAGGGTGGCCTTGAACTCAGGGCGATCCTCCTACCTCTGCTTCCCGAGTGCTGGGATTAAAGGCGTGTGCCACCACGCCCGGCTTAAAATTACACTGATTTTTAACAGGTGGACTTGTGAAAAAAATTTTGGAGACTAAGAAGGATTATGAGAAGTTACAGCAGTCACCCAAACCTGGAGAGAAGGTAAGGCTCAGCTCCATAAATCACACACTCGGCAAATGTTAGGATTGGTTTTATCTTTTTAAATTGCTAATGCCTACTTACGTGTTTAAATGTTGTTCTCCCTGTCCCAGTTAGGGGCTGGGAAACATGGGTCTCTGTCCTTTCTGGCTGGGCATTCAGGGGCCAAAGGCCTGTTGTGCTTCTGTTCCACTGTTCTTCTTCCTGCCCTGCCCAGCCCCTCTTCACTGCCTTGTTGCAGAGTGGGCACGCTAGTCCCCAGCACTGGCTCATCACAAAAATAAGAGCTGGGGGATTGGCAAGTCTGGCTATAATTATGAGTTGTGTCTGGATCTCAGCTATTGGGTCTTCCTCAGAGATGGGTGATGTGGTTTTGTTGGGGCCCAGGGCTTTCTTTCAGCTGCTGACCTTTCCTTGGGCATGTGCTGTCCTTTGCATGCCACTCATGAATATAAGTGCCTTTTGTAGTTGCTAGAAGTAGTAAGAAAAAATATATATGTATTTATTTGATGTGTGTGTGTGCACATGTGTGTACAGATATGCGTACCTGTGGGCCAGAGTGAGAATGAGCCTGAGGAGAGTTGTGGCTCTCCTTCCATTGCTCAACCACACATTTCCTTGAAATGGAGTCTGTCACTGAAAGCTGCTGTTTTCAGTCAGAATGGCTGACCAATGAGTCCTCGTGATCTCCACTGTCCACCTCCTGTAGGACTCGGATTACAGACATATGTGGTCATGTCAGCTGTGCGTGTGGGTGCTGGGGATTGAGCTTGAGTGATCTCAGGCTCCCTCGGGCACATACTTGCACTAAGCCATCGACCCAGCCTGAATAAATAAGTAAATGTATCTAACAGAAGAAGTTTCTTGGAGAGTTACCTTTATTGGCTAACAATTCCAAAAGTTTTGTATGTGATACCGTATGTACACACGCCAGCTGAACTGGTGGTTATTTATTTTAGATAACTCGTGTAAAATGTTCCCTGCCCTTTTGTAAAGACAGGGCCCGAAGTAGCCCAGGAGAACTGTGCTGTTGAGACTAACCTTAGAAGGGGCTCTGCTGACAGCCTCACAACCTATTCACCTCAAGAAGAAATGTTTGCTGTGGTCTCTTGTGTCTTGCTGTGGTACTTTAGCCTATCTTGTGTTTATAAGTGTGAGGGCTTCTCCTGGTATGCCCAGTAATCCTTTGAGAGCCCCGTCAGAACCCCTGAGCATTTCCCTCCAGGTAACTGATCTAGTTAACCTTAAATGTCACAGCTATGTTTTCAGGTGTGTGTGTTGTGCAAACATGTGTATATGCACGTGCGCGCGACACACACACACACACACATAATAGGCATGAAAGTATGTGGGTGTGTGTGCATGTGGATGCCAGAGATACAGTTCTAAAGTCTTTTGATCACTCTCTACCTTGCTTTTTTTTTAAGTTTCTTTTCAACTTAGATACTGCCCACATCCTTATCCATCTTTTTTTTTTTTTTTTTTTTTTTTTTTGAGGTAGGGTGTCCCTCTAGCCCAGGCTGACCTGGAATCCACTATGTAGTTTCAGGGTGGCCTTGAACTCATGGCAATCCTCCTACCTCTGCCTCCAAAGTGCTGGGATTAAAGGTGTGTGCCACCACACCTGGCCCTATCCATCTTTTTAAGTTTTATTTATTTAATTATTTGAGAGAGCGAGAGAGAAAAGAGGCAGGGAGAGAGAGAATGGGTGCGCCATGGCCTCTAGCCACTGCAAACGAACTCCAGATGCATGTGCCACCTTGTGCATCTGGCTTATGTGGGTCCTGGAGAGTCAAACCAGGATCCTTTGGCTTTGCAGGCAAGTGCCTTAACTGCTAAGCCATCTCTCTAGCCCTCTACTTTGCTTTTTGAGACAGGGTCTCTCACTGGGCCTGGAGCTTACTGATTTGGCTAGACTAACTGGCCACAACCCTAGGGATCCAATGTCTTTGCCTCCTGAGCACTAGGGAATCTAAACTGAGGTCCTCATGCTTGTGTGCAAACACTTGACCCACTAAGCCATCTCCCTTGCCCCCAAAGCTATTTTCTTTAATGCAGAGTATACTGGGACAGTGTTTCAAACTTTCCTCTGTGGAGGACATTTCAAGTTGGTAAACCTTTTGACTTCAGAAGACGAAAGGAGACATGTTCTTTATTGCTTTATACCAGCTCATTCCCTGAGTGTATGTGCTTCATGCCAGGGTGACATGCATTGTGCTTGGGCTCAGAAGCATCAGCAACTGTCACGGGTTTTCTTAAGTTATTGATAAACAGCAAATTTAGTTTAAACTTATTGGTCTTCTTAAAAATTTTTAGCTAGATTTTGTAAAACAAAAGGAAAAAAATGTCCAGGAAAGGCAGTGTCCAGCTGGAGATGCCTCAGTGGTCAGGTACACTTCCTAGGCAAGGATGAGGGTCTGAGGCAAATCTCCAGAATTTGTGTAAACAGGTGGGTTTGGCCACATACTCCTGAAATCCCAGTCCTGTGGGGAGCAAAGACCAGAGAATCCATAGGGCTCCTGAATGGCAAGCTCCAGACTCCATAAGAGACATTTTCGTAAGGAAAAATAGGCAGGTGACTTGATGGAGGGGACACCCAATGAATGCTCTTCTCTGTCCACTGCAGGCAAGCACACGAGGCCACGCATGTGTATACACTACCCACACCATACCACACCACATACTGTATACACACCAAGAAGGAGAGAGAGAGAGAGAAAAGAAGAAAAGCAGGAATGTTTCCGTCCCTGCTTCAAGGGCAGCTGTTGAGGAGTGTGACCTGTGCCCTTGCTTTGACGTGTGTAGCATTTCCTTCACTTCCTCGGTGATGTGTTCTGGTTCCCTGTTTTCAGCCCTACGTGTCAGGAGTGTTCATTTCCATTGAAGACTCCAGTCACAGCTCTCCTCTTCTTCAGTGATGATGTGTCCATATGTCTTTACAAGCTATGAAAAGAGCAGCTGGGAGCAGTCAGTTTAGGGCTGTTTAGATGCTTCTGTTTTCCTTTCATTACCTTTCTTTAAAATTTCCTTGAGTGTTTAATTTTCCTAGCACTTAGGTAAGACAGCCCACTCACTCTCTTTTTTTTTTTTTAAATTTTTTTAATTATTTTATTTATTTTTGGAGAGAGACACAGAGAGAAACAGATAGAAAGGGAGAGGAAGACAGATAGAGATGGATGCGCCAGCAGTCTCTCAGCTTCTGTGAACGAAATCCAGATGTGTGCGCCCCCTTGTGGTCAAGTGCGGCATTGCGCCCTTGCGCCACTGCATCTGGCTAAACGTGGGAACTGGAGATTGGAACCGCTGGAGATTGGAACCAGTGTTCTTAGGCTTAGGAGGCAGGCGCCTTAACCACTAAGCCATCTCTCCAGCCCCTCACTTTATATTTTGTACTTTTACTTTTGTGTGGGTATGTTCATGTTCATGTGTGTGTGAGTGTACATGTGTCCCTACAAGGGCAGAGACCATTCTTGAGTGTTGTTTCTCAGGAACACCGTCCATCTTTTTTGAGACAGGGTCTACTTTGGTCTAGTTGAGTAGCCAAGATTAACCAGCCATTGAGCCCTGGAATCCTCCTGTCTCTGCCCCTCTGACTCTGCATTACAAGTGTGTGCCACCAGCACTTTTTTTTTTTTTTTTTTTTTTTGGGCTTTTCGAGGTAGGGTTTCACTCTAGCCCAGGCTGACCTGGAACTCACTATGTAGTCTCAGAGTGGCCTCAAACTCATGGTAATCCTCCTACCTCTGCCTCCTGAGTGCTGGGATCAAAGGCGTGTGCCACCACCCCTGACTTAAGCTCTTCAAAAAAATTTTTTTCCAAATTAAAAATATATATATTTTATTTATTTGAGAGCGAGAGAGATAGTGAGTAAGAATGGATGCACCAGGGCCTGTAGCCACTGCATATGAACTCCAGACACATGTGCCACCATGTGCATCTGGCTTACATGGGACCTGGAGAATTGAACCAAGATCCTTAGGCTTCACAGGCATGTGCCTTAATTGCTAAGCCATCTCTCCAGCCCCCTTCTACCTTATTTTCGAGGCAAGGTGTCTCTCACTGATTGTAGAGCTCACAAAGTTGGCTAGATGGCTAGACTAGCTTAGCCAGCAAGCCCCAAGGATTCTGTTTCTCCCTCCCAGTGCTGGGATTGCTGCTGTGCTGGGCTTTTATGTGAGTGCTGGGGACCTCAACTTAAAATGGCAAGCATTTTACCCACTGATCCCTCTCCCCAACTCCTTAAGTGCAGTTTTTAAAAAGTTCTTTTTATTGACAACATCTAACATGACAATTATTAGTTACTAGGAACTGATGAGACTTCCTTGTGTAGTTTGTGGTCAGTTTCTATGAATGGTTCAAGTGCAAGAGTGTGGTTCCTCTCTAGGTCTTTTTGAGTTCAGGACTCAGCCAGTGAGAAGATCTCAGCACATAGGTCGTGTCGGCCACCATGGGACACACTCACTCACCACACTCATTCTCCTCCTCTCTGCCTCATTTACACATCCAAACAGGCATTTCTCTGCCAGGTGCCTACATTGTGCGTGCCTCTTGTCCCGGTGGTTCTTTTTCTTTTTTTGGAAGTACTTTAAAAATTTTTTGTTTGTTTGCTTTTTCGAGGTAGGATCTCTCTCTAGCCCAGGCTAGGCTCAAACTCACAGCGACTCTCCTACCTCTGCCTCCTGAGCACTGGGATTAAAGGCACGCAGTTCTACTTCTAATTTTTTTCATTGCCAGGAGATACATATTTGTAGTCTGGCCATCTCTCCAGCCTGTCTTTGAAGTTCCATTCAAGAAAAGGTCTTTCTTACTGTGGTAATGGATTTGAACAACATTGCAGGATAAATGTGTGGGTCAGATGCTTTGAGCATTTTCCCTTATCCTGACTTACGTACTTGATTTTCAAGAGGAAATATAAACTTTGTTAAGAGTAAGCCTGCCAGCATTTTTTCTTAATTTAGGTTTATGAAGAACTTTGAAAAACAATAAAAAGTGCAGCCTTAACAGTGTTCCTTATGCTATAAAAATTCTTGCTTTGCAAAGCTTTATAAATAAAGATGCTTTAGAGGCATGGCTTCAGAGATCACTCATTCACTTTACAGCACGAGTTAAGTCCTCTGCCTCCTAATGTTTCACTCTCCTCTTTGTTACCACTTGTTGCTTGGTTAGTTTATGACGGAATGAACGCCAGCTGCTCTTCCTTTCAACTTCAGTGCTTAACTTGGGGGCAGGCTGTTGGAGTAACCCTTTTTGTAGATTTCTGTCTTCATGAAGTTTTGGTGGTTTGCTTTCTTCTCACCATGAAATGTGCCCTGTTGTGGGTGCTGGCAGTCACAGCACCATGTGCAGGTGGGAACTGGGCGTGTTGTGTCACCTTTGTACGTGATTTCATTGAGCTTTTGAAGGAAAGGCTTTTTAAGGGTGCGGTGCATGACTGTGAAAAGGTTCTGGACAGCTGTTGCACAGAAGAATCTTTTTGCAAATGTAAGAACCTGCTGTGGCCGGGCATGGTGGCACACGCCTTTAATTCCAGCACTCTGGAAGCAGAGGTAGGAGGATCACCGTGAGTTCAAGGCCACCCTGAGACTACATAGTTTATTCCAGGTCAGCCTGGGCCAGAATGAGACCCTTCCTTGAAAAACCAAAAAAAAAAAAAAAAAAAAAAGAAGCTGCTGTGTCCTGAAACCCCTCTTGGAGATTAAATCAGTGACCTTGACCACTATTTTATGTGGGGAGTCCACTCCGCCAAGTCTGCGTGTAGTTTAGCTTCTTGGCCGCTAGGTGGTGCAGTGCCACCACAGATGCTTTAGCCCTCCTAAAAAATGGCATCCAGACCCTGCTCTGAAGTCTACCCAGGCGAACGGATTTTTATCTGGCTTAGTTTATTTGTGGCTCTACTATTACTGGAGTCTATTATTTCCTTTGAAATTTCTGTGAAAGAAATAAGAGGCCTAGTGTGGTGACTCACGCCTTTAATCCCGGCACTTGGCAGGTAGAGGTAGGGGGATTGCTGTGAGTTTGAGGCCAGCCGGGGACTACCTTGTGAGTTCCAGGTTATCTTGGGCTAAAGTGAGGCCCTATTTCAAATAAACAAAACAATAACGAAAAAAGTAAAAAAAGAGGCATATGCTATGGTCATTTCCTTTTTATTTTATTTTATTTTATTTTATTTTTTTGAGACTAAGTCTCTTTCTAGCCCAGCTGACCTGGAATTCACTCTGTAGACCAGGCTGGCCTCGAGCTCACAGTGATCCTCTTATCTGGGCATCATGAGAACTGAATTAAAGGTGTGTACCACCACACCTGGCTTTCTGTGGTAGCTCTTCATTGACTAGCAGCTACATTGGGAACTGTTGGAGTTGATTTCAGTCATGAATGGTTAAGGAGGAGGTTTGTGAGTTTGTGGGAGTGTGTACATGCGCGTGACGTGTACGTGTGGATGTGCGGAGGCCAGAGGAGGTCAGGTGTCCTCCTCTATTGGCCTTCTGCTCTATTTCCTCGAGAAAGAGTCCCTCGTTGACTTTGGAGTGGCTGCTTGTTAGTCAGACTGGCTGACCAATGAACCCCAGCAATCCTGTCTCCACTGCTCCAGGACTGGGGTTATAGGTGTGTGTGGCCATGCCTGGTTTTTTATGTTTTTTTTGGTTTTTTGAGGTAGGGTTGAGCTCAGGCTGACCTGGAATTAACATGCTGGGTGGCCTTGAACTCATGATCCTCCTATCTTCCCAAGTGCTCTTAAAGGCGTGCGCCACCACGCCCGGCCCCAGGTTTTTTTTTATTCAGGTCCTCATATTTTTTTTTTTTTTTTTCTCCCCTTTTTTTGGGGGTAGGGTCTCACTCTGGTCCAGGCTGACCTGGAATTCACTATGTAGTCTCAGGGTGGCCTCGAACTCTCGGCGATCCTCCTACCTCTGCCTCCCGAGTGCTGGGATTAAAGGCGTGCACCACCACGCCCAGCTTCCCCGTTTTTTTTTTCCCCCAGGAAGTAAGATGGTAGTTTTGTGTCTCCAAGTCATATATCTCTTTTTTTATTCCCCTTGTCTCTAAGACTATTGTAATGGGAGGAAGAAAGAGAGAGAAAGGAGGAATAGAGAAGGAAAGAGGGAAGAAAGAAGGGAAGAGTGCACACACCTGGAGCAGGAAGCTGCAAGAGAACAAGTCATGTCTCTTCATGTCATATCTTCTACCACGCAGAGTGGGGATCTTAAGTTTTGGGTATAAAATCCATTGTTACCATCACCTTATCCTGCAAAAATTAAACACTGACAATATCACTTAAAATATTTATGCAGTAGGTATATTGGGGACCAAATGAATGGTGTGGAAGCCATTTGAATATTACATGTGTTTGAATTTTATGAAGATAATTAAGAAGTATTAGGTCTTCTGTATATAAATAAAGCTCATGATAAAGATACAATATTAGAATATTTGAAAAATAACTGACACACAGATGGCCTGAGAAAATTCGAGATGGCTTGTGGTCAAGGCACTTACCTGCAAAGCCAAAGAACCCAGGTTCAATTCCCCAGGACCCACGTAAGCCAGCTGCACAAGGCGGTGCATGTGCATGGAGTTTACAGTGGCTGGAGGCCCTGGCACACCCATTCTTTCTCTCTTGTCTCTCTCTATCAAATAAATAAAATTTAAAAAGGTAATCAGCTATATTCTTACAAGTATTCCAAATTGAAATAAGTCATCTTTTATCTGTTGTGTTTGCTCAGGCAATGACAATGTGCAGAGTAAAGGTTTCAGCTTTCCTTGGAATGTCTGTTTGAAACCCAAAAAAAACTCGGTTTCCGGGTTTTTAGTTGACTGTGCCCTCATTCCCTCAGTACTCATGCTGTGCACTACAGTCTACAGTTGAGTGGGTGTGGCTGTCAGTCAAGCCACCAAGTAGTCTGGGCCTGGTGTTGAATCCACTCACAGCAGCATGGTGCCTGTGTGCAGGGAGGGGAGGTGACATGTTGGTGCCAGGTGCATCTGTTGGTGAGGGTTAGAACTCACCTTGAAGGCAGGTGGATTGACCATGAAGAACAGGTGAACTCTGGAGGAAGCTTAGGAGGCGTGTGGAGAAGTGTGTAGGAGGTTGGAGGGATTTGGTCTCCAGTCAGGAAGTCCACAGGGTGAGTCCTCGGGACTGAGGACTCTGTCTCACTGATTTCGTCACTAACAGCCAGCTCTCAATCCCCGTGGATCTCGAATGGGCAAAACTCCCCAAGCGCTGGCAGCTCTGCGCTCTGAGTCCCAAAGCTTGTGGTGGGGCCAGGGCTTGCAGACCAGAGGTGGATAGCTCTATCCCTGAGAGCAAGGGGCCTATGGCCCCGGGCGTACAGCTCTAGGTGGTCAGGTTGGAGCACCTCTGGGCTTTCAAAGCCCGAAGTTTACTTGGAGCTGTGCAGCCTTGAACTACAGGGTTACTGCTCACGACCAGAGACTGCTAGCTCCGGGTGCTCAAGTCAGGTTTGTGCTTAGCATGGAGTGCCAGCAGCCCAACACCCAGCAGTGTTTTAGCCCCATGGCACCCTTAGCATTTGATAGTCTGATGGCTCTCAGGAACCCTTCTGGCAACCAGGGCTTGAAGTTCTTGCCTTTGGCTCTCTCCTCAGCAGTCCAGTTTCTGCACAGAGCTGCTTTCTGGAACTCTAGCCACCTTGTAGCTGCGAGGTGGGTCTGGGCTAACACCCCCAGAGCACTTATGGTTTTTGTGCAGACAGCTCACCCCTGCTCACCCCTGGTACATACCACACACAGGCAGTGAAAGACCACTGGGCCTAATGTTGCTTCCTGGGGTAGGAGTGGGACACACAATAGAGAAACCTTCCAGACTAAACCCAAAAAGAGTGGCAAATAGCTGCTCTGTATGCCAGAAGCGGGGCATGCATACCTGTACTTGAGCTGTCATTCCACCAGTCATCGTCGTGCATGAGCCTGACTTCCAGTCCCACCAGTCCCAACCTTACACAAGGAAGGACGGCCTCCCACAAGGCACTGGTCACGAGCTTTGTTGTCACTGCCCGAATGGCTGTGGCTGTGGCTGTGGAGTGAGCTGGGTCCTCTCTAGACTCGTTTCCAAAGTTGTTGCCAAGTTGTCTAGAGACTGGTGCATTCTCTTGAGAGTTTCCAGTGGTCCTTGCGGCTGGCATGGAGTTTCCTTAGCATCATTGTGGGGATTTGAAACAGCTGGGCTGCCACGCTGTTAGCATAGGGGAAGGCCATGTCAGCGGCCATTTACAGGGCTGAATGGCTGTTCTAACAGCTTAGTTTATTTAAACAAGTATCTCTAAACAGTGCTCACCATAAAGTTTTACCTGGCATGCTAACATCCTCAGAGTATTGAACAGTGCCTAACTCTGGCCAGACACTCTGGGGAGCTCAGTTTTAAGAGGTAGAGTGACTTTAGAGAACTGTGAAACTAATTCAGGATAAAAGTACCCAAAATTAGGATTTTAAAGGAATGGTCTAGCTGGGCATGGTATCACATGCCTTTAATCCCAGCACTTGGGAGGCAGAGGTAGGAACACCGTGAGTTTGAGGCCACCCTGAGGCTAAATAGTGAATTCTAGAGCTAGAGCAAGCCCCTACCTCAAAAAAAAATTTTTTTCCTTGGAGAAATGGTCTAGAAATGCTGTCCCTGAGAAGTGTATGTTTCTGGAGTGTTTAGCTGACTCGGGTCTCCATGGCTGAGGTTTCTCTGCATGATCTTCACTTTGAGAGTGATTCAACCAGATTGGCTTGTGACGTTGATCCTGACTTTGCCTTATAAGACTGGAGACTGGAGACATGGATCTGGGTTCCCATAACTGGCTCCCCTTGCAGTGTGCTGCTGAGGCTCCTCTGGGTGCACGAGCCTTGGCTTACCAGCACGTGCTGCCAGATAGCACTTGTGCCCACAGCACACCCTGACTGTGGCCAGCCTTCAACACACTGGCAGCCATGTGTATGCTGCAGGGTGAGCCCTGGGGTTCCAGGGTTGCTTTAATTCTAATGTCCCAATGTCCCACACTTATGTGGCTTCACTGTACTTAGCTATCCCAAGTATTATGGGATAAATCTTGTTTATTTTTATCCTTTCTTTTTAAAAAATATTTTATTTTTATTTATTTAATAGTGTGTGTGTGAGAGAGAGAGAGAGAAAAATAGGCAGAGAGATAGAGAGAATGGGTGCACCATGGCCTCCAGCCACTGCAGACGAACTCCAGATGTGTGTGTCCCCTTGTGTATCTGGCTTACGTGAGTCCTGGGGAATTGAACCTGGGTCCTTTGGCTTTGAAGACAAGTGCCTTTACCACTAAGCCATTTCCCCAACCCCTCCTTTCTTTTTTTTAAATTGCAGAATTCAGTTTTTTTTAATTGACAACTTCTATAATAATAAATAAATCATGGTAATTCCCTCCCCCACTTTCCCGTTCTCAACTCCACTCTCCATCATATCCCCTTCTCCTCTCAATCAGCCTCTCTTTTATTTTAATGTCATGATCTTTTCCTCCTATTATGATGGTCTTGTGTAGGTAGTGTCAGACACTGTAAGTCATGGATATCCAGGCCATTTTGTGTCTGCAAAAGTGCATTGTAAGGAGTCCTACCCTTCTTTTGGCTCTTCCATTGTTTCCTCTTTCTGCAGTGGACCCTGAGCTTTGGAAGGTGTGTTAGAGATATCTCAGTGCTGAGTACTCTGTCACTTCTCAGCACCATGGCGCCTTCTGAGTCATCCCAAAGTCACCACCATCTGAAAAGGGAAGCTTCTCTAACCAAAAGTGAGAGTAGCATTAACATCTGGGTATGAACAGTAAGAGAAGTGCTTACTGGGTAGTTTGGAATATATGCATTTAGCCAGACACCAGCAGGCATTACATCCCTAGGGCTCATGCCCCCCCACCCCCATCATAGGTTTTCAGTATCAGGCATGTGTTCCTTCCCATGGAGCAGACCTCTAGTTTGATTAGAGAGCTGTTGGTTACTCCCATAACAGACATGACACTATTGCACCTGTTGGCTCATTTGGCCTGGCTGACCAAATTTAAGGCTTGCAGTGTCCACTGTTGTTTATGTCCACTGTTGACTTCTCTCTTTCTCCCATGGTGCTGCATGCACCGTAGCTTTTTCCTGCTTTCTGTCAGCTAGTCTACATGGAGGAGGTTTTCAGCTCAGCTCCAGCATGTGGAGTCTTAAGCAATAGGGTCTTACCATCTATTCCTGGTAGGAAACCAAGAGCCTCTGCAATGGCCTGTAATGTTTGGGGGTGCGTTCAGGACCTCCCTGGCAATCCTTCTACCTCATTCTCCCCAGTGCTGGCATCAAAAGCATAAGCCACCATGTCTGGTTCACAGGCTAGTGTTATTTATGTTAAGTTTTATTCTATGTAAGCCTAAAACTTGGGGGAATTGTCTTAAATCCTTTTTAAAAAAAGGAAAGTAGAAATAAAATTGAAATGTTTAAGCATTATCAATAATTGGTAGCTGCCCTTTGCCACATCTTGTGGGAAAATGAAGACTGCTTTCAGAAGTCAGACTGTTGACATTGCAGAAGATTTTGCTATCACTCTGCAAGGATATAGTTATTGTGAAGGGCCCCAAAGGGATCCCTTGGAAGGACTTCAGTCACATCCATGTAGAGCTCAGCATCTGGCTAATGCTCACACTGTCTGCTGTCATGTACAGAACGCGATCAGTACCTTACACTGGGCTGTCACCAGATGAGGTGTGTGTGGGCTCAGGTCATCATGAGTGTCGTTCAGGAGAACGGGCCTCTCGTTGAGATCTGAAGATAGGATTCAGGCGAGGACAGGTGTTGCTTATCCAGTATCTCAAGCCCAGAAAGATGACTTAGCCCTGAGGAAAATGATGCTCAATTTGTTTCAAATTCAGCTGTTTTGAATTCAGCAAGCCACAAAAGTTAAAAACAAGGATAGAGCTGGAGAGATGGCTTAGCGGTTAGGGCACTTGCCTGCAAAGCCAAAGGACCTTGGTTTGATTCCCCAGTACCCATGTAAGCCAGCTGCACAAGGTGGCACATGCATCTGGAGTTCGTTTGTAGTGGCTAGAAGCCCTGGCGTGCCCATTCTCTTCCTCTCCTTCTCTCTCTGTCTCTTTGCCTCAAATAAATAAAATAAAATGTTAAAACCTGTGGAAAAACAAGGATATCTGGAAAATGTGCATGGTATCTGTCTCTGATACGGGAGTAGTGCAGTAGTCAGATGAAGGGGATTGGAGTTATCCAGCTACAGAAACAAGATCCTCAGTTAGGGGCTAGAAAGATGGCTCGGCAGTTAAAGGCACTTACTTGCAAAGCCTGCCCACCTGGGTTCAATTCCTCAGTACCCATATAATGCCAGGTGCACAAAGTGGCATATGCATATGGAATTTGTTTGCAGAAGTGAGAGACCCAAGCTTTCCCATTCTTATTCTCATTCCCTCCCTTCCCCCCTCTCTTTCCCTTTGCAAGTAATTTTTTTTAATTTAATTATTTACTTATGTATTTATTAAAGAATGAGAGAGAGAGAGAGAGAGAGAGAGAGAGAGAGAGAGAGAGAAAGAAAGAGCATGCCAGAGCCTTCAGCTACTGCAAATAAAATCCAGACATATGCTCCACCCTGTGCATGGGCTTACATAGGTACTGAGGAATTGAACCTGGGTCCTCAGCTTCACAGGCAAGCACCTTAACTGCTCAGCCATCACTACAAGTCCCAATAAAAATATTTTTAAAGAAGATCCAGGATTGTAAAACCAATCTGGGGGCTAGGAATGTAACTCAGTGATAGAGTGCTTGCCTTGCATATGTGAGGCCATAGGTTCAAATATCAGCTTTACCAAAAAAAAAAAAAAAAAAAAAAGGAGGAGGAGGGAGGAGAAGGAGGGAGAGGAAGGAGAAGAAATAACCAAAAACAAAAGCACAAGTATATGAGTTAGTGCATGCCACAGCATGCGTGTGTGCATGTGGAGTCAGAGCACAACCTTGGGCTGTTGGTCCTCGCTCTCTTCCTTATTGTAGCAGGGTCTCTTGTTGTTGGCTGCTGGAAGGCCAGACTAGCCAGCCTACAGGAGTCTTTTGATTCTGCCTCTCCTTGTAGATGCATTGGGATTACAGACACATGTACCACTTTGCATCTGGCTTTTTTCATGGGTGCTGGGAACCCAAAATTGGATTGACAGGCTTGAAGAGCATGTACCTTCTTCCTGGCCTCCAATCTGTTATCTATTAATAATGCAATCATTAAAACATAAAACACGGGACTAAAAGTATTTCTTTTCTTTTCCTTTTCCTTTTCTTTTCTTTCTTTTTTCTTTTTTTTCTTTCTTTCTTTCTTTCTTTCTTTCTTTTTTTTTTGAGGTAGTGTCTTGCTCTAACCCTGGCTGACCTGGAATTAATTTTGTAGTCTCAGGCTGTCCTCAAACTCATAGTGATCCTCCTACCTCTGCCTCTCAAGTGCTGGGATTAAAGGTGTGTACCACCATGTCCGGCGACTGAAAGATTTATAACTAAAATACACCATGTCTTAAGTCAGGTTTGATGGCACATGCCTATAATCTCAGCACTCAGAGGTGGAGGCAGGAGGATAAGGAATTCAAGGTCATTCTCAGCTACATAGCAAGTTTGAGCCAGCCTGGGTTACGTGAGACGCTGTCTCAAAACCAGCAGTGAGCTGGAGAGATGGTTCAGCAGTTAACGCACTTGCCTGCAAAGCCTAACAACCCGTGTTCTATTCCCTGGCACCCACATAAAGCCAGATGCATAATGGTGAATGCATATGCAGTTCCTTTGCAGTGTGTAGAGGCAATGGTGCACCTATTCTCTACCTCTCTCTCTGCTTGCAAATAAATAAACAGAAGTTTTAAAAAAAGGAACAACTAAAAAACACCATAGGCAGATAAACAAAACACCCCATCTTAATACTCTTTTGTAGCACTCCACGTTTTGTTAGTTCTTAAAGCTTAGGAGTGCTTTTTATTTGCTTGTATCTTGGGAATCGACTGGCTTTCCAGGTAGCGTAACAAAGCTTTTACTGTACGAGAATTCCTCTCCAGTCAAGTAAATGTGAAAGGCGATTTAGGAGCAAGTAGAACATTTAAGGCCAGGAAAGGCACTTGTGGTAACTTTTCCAGTATTTCGGAGGCTGACACCTGTGATGTTTTACTGTCAGGCCTGCCTGAGGAGTGCAGGGCTTTTCTGTTGGGTTAAGTTTCCACTTCTAGTACCTCAGCCTCAGAGGACACCCTAGCCAGAGGTAGAGAGGTGCGGGCAGTGTGGATCAATGTGTGGGACTGAGCTCTGGCAGCCATATTTACAGGCAGGCAAATGTGAATTTTGTATAGAATCATAAAATACCATTCAGAAACATTTTCACAACTGTTTATAAGTGTGAAAACTATTCCTTGTTTGTGGGCTATACAGGGATAGTTTCCACCGTTCCACTCACCCTGCATGACACCAGCCTGCTCCAGACACTAAAGTTTTGTGGCAGGACCTCATATCCTCTTCTCTGCCATCCCTTGGCAACTACTAGTCCTTTCATTTCCATATAAATACGAAAACCAGTTTATATAGTGTATTATAATGACCCTCTTGGGGTTTTAGTTGGCCTACTCACCAACTAGACTCCTTCCTTGTTCAGGCCTTTGTCCAGGAAGCAATTGTCATTTCCTGTGGCTCAGGTGCCCTGGGCTACTGTGACAGGAGATGCAACTGGCAAACCCAATCCTGCTAGAGCCACAGGGGTTGTGTCACTTGCGGCCAACTGTCCCAGGTGTGTCACTGTGGCCGACTCTCTCAAGATGTGTCACTTGTGGGTGGTTGTCTTAGGTTGTGGTGACTTGTGGTCAACTGTCCCAGGTTGTGATAACTGTGACCAACTGTCCCAGGTTGGCTGACTTGTGGCTGGTTGTCTCAGGCTGTGGTGACTTGTGGCTGGTTGTCCCAGGATGTGGTGACTTGTGGCTGGTTGTCTCAGGTTGTGGTGACTTGGGCTGGTTGTCTCAGGATGTGGTGACTTGTGGCTGATTGTCTCAGGATTTGGTGACTTGTGGCTGGTTGTCTCAGGATGTGGTGATTGTGGCTGGTTGTCTCAGGATGTGGTGACTTGTGGCTGGTTGTCTCAGGATGTGGTGACTTGTGGCTGGTTGTCTCAGGATGTGGTGACTTGTGGCTGGTTGTCTCAGGATGTGGTGATTGTGGCTGGTTGTCTCAGGTTGTGGTGACTTGTGGCTGGTTGTCTCAGGATGTGGTGACTTGTGGTGGTTGTCTCAGGATGTGGTGACGTGTGGCTGGTTGTCTCAGGTTGTGGTGACGTGTGGCTGGTTGTCTCAGGTTGTGGTGATTGTGGCTGGTTGTCTCAGGATGTGGTGACTTGTGGCTGGTTGTCTCAGGTTGTGGTGATTGTGGCTGGTTGTCTCAGTATGTGGTGACTTGTGGCTGGTTGTCTCAGGATGTGGTGACTTGTGGCTGGTTGTCTCAGGTTGTGGCGATTGTGGCTGATTGTCTCAGGATGTGGTGACTTGTGGCTGGTTGTCTCAGGATGTGGTGACTTGTGGCTGGTTGTCTCAGGTTGTGGTGATTGTGGCTGGTTGTCTCAGGATGTGGTGACTTGTGGTGGTTGTCTCAGGATGTGGTGATTGTGGCTGGTTGTCTCAGTATGTGGTGACTTGTGGCTGGTTGTCTCAGGATGTGGTGACTTGTGGCTGGTTGTCTCAGGTTGTGGCGATTGTGGCTGATTGTCTCAGGATGTGGTGACTTGTGGCTGGTTGTCTCAGGATGTGGTGACTTGTGGCTGGTTGTCTCAGGTTGTGGTGATTGTGGCTGATTGTCTCAGGATGTGGTGACTTGTGGCTGGTTGTCTCAGGTTGTGGCGATTGTGGCTGGTTGTCTCAGGTTGTAGTGACTTGTGGCTGGTTGTCTCAGGCTGTGGTGACTTGTGGCTGGTTGTCACAGGATGTGGTGACTTGTGGCTGGTTGTCTCAGGATGTGGTGACTTGTGGCTGGTTGTCTCAGGATGTGGTGACTTGTGGTGGTTGTCTCAGGATGTGGTGATTGTGGCTGGTTGTCTCAGGATGTGGTGACTTGTGGCTGGTTGTCTCAGGATGTGGTGACTTGTGGCTGGTTGTCTCAGGATGTGGTGACTTGTGGCTGGTTGTCTCAGGTTGTGGTGACTTGTGGCTGGTTGTCTCAGGATGTGGTGACTTGTGGCTGGTTGTCTCAGTATGTGGTGACTTGTGGCTGGTTGTCTCAGGTTGTGGCGATTGTGGCTGGTTGTCTCAGGTTGTGGTGATTGTGGCTGATTGTCTCAGGATGTGGTGACTTGTGGCTGGTTGTCCTAGGTTGTGGTGACTTGTGGCTGGTTGTCTCAGGTTGTGGTGACTTGTGGCTGGTTGTCTCAGGTTGTGGCGATTGTGGCTGGTTGTCTCAGGTTGTGGTGATTGTGGCTGATTGTCTCAGGATGTGGTGACTTGTGGCTGGTTGTCTCAGGTTGTGGTGACTTGTGGCTGGTTGTCTCAGGTTGTGGTGACTTGTGGCTGGTTGTCTCAGGATGTGGTGACTTGTGGTGGTTGTCCTAGGTTGTGGTGACTTGTGGCTGGTTGTCCTAGGTTGTGGTGACTTGTGGCTGGTTGTCCCAGGATGTGGTGACTTGTGGCTGGTTGTCCCAGGTTGTGGTGACTTGTGGTGGTTGTCTCAGGATGTGGTGACTTGTGGCTGGTTGTCTCAGGTTGTGGTGACTTGTGGCTGGTTGTCTCAGGATGTGGTGACTTGTGGCTGGTTGTCTCAGGTTGTGGTGACTTGTGGTGGTTGTCTCAGGATGTGGTGACTTGTGGCTGGTTGTCTCAGGTTGTGGTGATTGTGGCTGATTGTCTCAGGATGTGGTGACTTGTGGCTGGTTGTCTCAGGTTGTGGCGATTGTGGCTGGTTGTCTCAGGTTGTGGCGATTGTGGCTGGTTGTCTCAGGTTGTGGTGATTGTGGCTGATTGTCTCAGGATTTGGTGACTTGTGGCTGGTTGTCTCAGGTTGTGGTGACTTGTGGCTGGTTGTCTCAGGTTGTGGTGATTGTGGCTGGTTGTCTCAGGTTGTGGTGATTGTGGCTGGTTGTCTCAGGATGTGGTGACTTGTGGCTGGTTGTCTCAGGTTGTGGCGATTGTGGCTGGTTGTCTCAGGTTGTGGCGATTGTGGCTGTTTGTCTCAGGTTGTAGTGACTTGTGGCTGGTTGTCTCAGGATGTGGTGACTTGTGGCTGGTTGTCTCAGGTTGTGGTGATTGTGGCTGGTTGTCTCAGTATGTGGTGACTTGTGGCTGGTTGTCTCAGGATGTGGTGACTTGTGGCTGGTTGTCTCAGGATGTGGTGACTTGTGGCTGGTTGTCTCAGGTTTTGGTGACTTGTGGCTGGTTGTCTCAGGTTGTAGTGACTTGTGGCTGGTTGTCTCAGGATTTGGTGACTTGTGGCTGGTTGTCTCAGGTTGTGGTGACTTGTGGCTGGTTGTCTCAGGATGTGGTGACTTGTGGCTGGTTGTCTCAGGATGTGGTGACTTGTGGCTGGTTGTCTCAGGATGTGGTGACTTGTGGCTGGTTGTCTCAGGTTGTGGTGACTTGTGGCTGGTTGTCACAGGTTGTGGTGACTTGTGGCTGGTTGTCTCAGGTTGTGGTGACTTGTGGCTGGTTGTCTCAGGATGTGGTGACTTGTGGCTGGTTGTCTCAGGTTGTGGCGATTGTGGCTGGTTGTCTCAGGATGTGGTGACTTGTGGCTGGTTGTCTCAGTATGTGGTGACTTGTGGCTGGTTGTCTCAGGATGTGGTGACTTGTGGCTGGTTGTCTCAGTATGTGGTGACTTGTGGCTGGTTGTCACAGGATGTGGTGACTTGTGGCTGGTTGTCTCAGGATGTGGTGACTTGTGGCTGGTTGTCTCAGGTTGTGGTGACTTGTGGCTGGTTGTCTCAGGATGTGGTGACTTGTGGCTGGTTGTCTCAGGTTGTGGTGACTTGTGGCTGGTTGTCTCAGGTTGTGGTGACTTGTGGCTGGTTGTCTCAGGTTGTGGTGACTTGTGGCTGGTTGTCTCAGGATGTGGTGACTTGTGGCTGGTTGTCTCAGGATGTGGTGACTTGTGGCTGGTTGTCTCAGGTTGTGGTGACTTGTGGCTGGTTGTCTCAGGATGTGGTGACTTGTGGCTGGTTGTCTCAGTATGTGGTGACTTGTGGCTGGTTGTCACAGGATGTGGTGACTTGTGGCTGGTTGTCTCAGTATGTGGTGACTTGTGGCTGGTTGTCTCAGGTTGTGGCGATTGTGGCTGGTTGTCTCAGGATGTGGTGACTTGTGGCTGGTTGTCTCAGGATGTGGTGACTTGTGGCTGGTTGTCTCAGGTTGTGGTGACTTGTGGCTGGTTGTCTCAGGTTGTGGTGACTTGTGGCTGGTTGTCTCAGGATGTGGTGACTTGTGGCTGGTTGTCTCAGGATGTGGTGACTTGTGGCTGGTTGTCTCAGGTTGTGGTGACTTGTGGCTGGTTGTCTCAGGATGTGGTGACTTGTGGTTGGTTGTCTCAGGATGTGGTGACTTGTGGCTGGTTGTCTCAGGATGTGGTGACTTGTGGTTGGTTGTCTCAGGATGTGGTGACTTGTGGCTGGTTGTCTCAGGATGTGGTGACTTGTGGCTGGTTGTCTCAGCATGTGGTGACTTGTGGCTGGTTGTCTCAGGTTGTGGTGACTTGTGGCTGGTTGTCTCAGGTTGTGGCGATTGTGGCTGGTTGTCTCAGGATGTGGTGACTTGTGGCTGGTTGTCTCAGTATGTGGTGACTTGTGGCTGGTTGTCACAGGATGTGGTGACTTGTGGCTGGTTGTCTCAGGATGTGGTGACTTGTGGCTGGTTGTCTCAGGATGTGGTGACTTGTGGTTGGTTGTCTCAGGTTGTGGTGACTTGTGGCTGGTTGTCTCAGGTTGTGGTGATTGTGGCTGGTTGTCTCAGGATGTGGTGACTTGTGGCTGGTTGTCACAGGATGTGGTGACTTGTGGCTGGTTGTCTCAGGATGTGGTGATTGTGGCTGGTTGTCTCAGGATGTGGTGACTTGTGGCTGGTTGTCTCAGGATGTGGTGACTTGTGGCTGGTTGTCTCAGGATTTGGTGACTTGTGGCTGGTTGTCTCAGGTTGTAGTGACTTGTGGTGGTTGTCTCAGGATGTGGTGACTTGTGGCTGGTTGTCTCAGGTTGTAGTGACTTGTGGCTGGTTGTCTCAGGATTTGGTGACTTGTGGCTGGTTGTCCTCAGGTTGTGGTGACTTGTGGCTGGTTGTCCCAGGTTTTGGTGACTTGTGGCTGGTTGTCCCAGGTTGTGGCGATTGTGGCCGTCTGTCCCAGCTTGAGCTGTTTCTCTTTCCCCTAGTGTGAAGACAAGTGGGTTTATTTTGAAATTGGTTTTATTTGAGAGAGAGAATATGAGAATGGGCATACCAGGGCCTCTTGTTTCTATAAATTAACTCCACATACATGTACCACATTGTGTATTTGGCTTTATGTGGGTACTAGGGAATCAAATCTAGGTAGGCAGTCTTTGCAAGCAAGATCCTTTAACTGCTGAGCCATTGCCCTGTTTTTGTTTTTGTTTTTAACTCATAATGAATTAGGTTTCTTTGCTACTTAAATCCCATTCGTGACTTTTTATTGCTTTCAGGATCGAATCCCAAGCCCTCATCCTGCCTGGCTCCTGCCACCTCCCACATCCCATCCATCACGCTCACTGCTCTCCAGCCTATAGTTTTCTCTATGCATCAGCAACCTGCTGGTTCCCGGGGGATCTGCACCTACTCTCCCCTCTTTCTAGAACCCTGGCCCAGACAAATCTGTCCCTGATGCATTGCACAGGACCCAAGTCACCTTCCTTCCCCAGTGTCTGGCATTGGCTTCTATTAGGTAGTAAGGGTCTGGTGGGGAGCAGGCCTGAGCCCTGCCACCCAGGAGCGGTTCAGTGGTGCTGTGTGAGAGAGACTATTACACACATGCTGTTGGAAAGTTGCCTGTCACTCAGCTTCTGAAACAGGTCCAGTCACCATCCACCAGTTGAAGCTCATGTCCCACTGCACAGTGCACTGTGACATTCTGTCAGGCCCCACCTGGGGGATGTTGGGAAGGGGCCAGGTCAGCTGTGATAAGGAATGCTGAGGTGCAAATTCTTGCCCGTGTTTTGGATCCCTATCCCTGTCTCCAAGAGTGGCCCAGAAGTGGCAGTCTCGGTCGTCAGGATTGTTGACACCTCTCTGTCCCTGTTGGCTCATGTCCTAATGAGATTGGCCTCTCTTCCCCTTGCTGGCAGCTGCACTCAAGGTCATGTGCCCTGCCCTGCATCCTGCCTGAGCCCAGGATGACAGAGGGTCAAAGCTCTCCTATGGCTTGGGCTCCTCTTCTGTTTCCCTTCTGCCATCTTTGGGGCTCACTGACTGATTTTTTTAAAGGTTCTATTGTAATTTCTTTACTGGTTCATTGTGTCCACCCAGCCTTGGCTTGCAGAGTCCCACTTAGCCACGTTACCTGCCTCATGAGGTCATGGCACCTCAGCTCATGCTCCTCAGCTGTCCGTGATGGTCAGGACCCTGGTCTCATGCAAGAGTAAAGGGTGCCAGAGGCCCTCCTGCCCGTCCACCAGTGCCTCAGCCTCAGGTGCCTTGGCCCCTACTGGGAAGAGCCACTCTGTTGCTGGTGTCTGTGTGATGTTGCTCTCTAGGTGCTGTCTACTTGTGACATTCCTGCAAGATCGACTTGGATCTTGAAAGTCTAGTAGAGCTGGACTGGGTTTAGAGATTTCAACTCAGCAGAGATGAAGAAATTTGGTCAAAGTTAGGAATTACAAATCATTGTTCTCCAACACGTGTACTTGGCAATAGTGAAGCAGTATTCTAGGATTCAAGCTCTGTCAGCAGTTGGGAAGAAGAGGACCAGTGGAAAGGGGTGAGGAAGCAGACAGAGGGAAGTAATGGGAGGGGATTATGATCAAACTACATTGTGTATGCACACAAAAACTCAAAAATGTTTGGAGTTTTGTCAGTCACCTGTCACTTTTCCCTGTATGGCAGTCCTTGTCTTGGAGTCAGCATTTTACCCTACCGTCTGCAGATGTAAGATTGCAGACGTGACATGGGACTAGATGTGATGGCTCCATATATGTTTGACATACAGTCATGAGAATGTTTGTGGACATGCTAAAGCCATTTTAGAAAGCAAGCATGATGTGATAAAGCTGAAGCCACCCTTTAGCCCAGCCATGCCACTTCCTTCTGCATTCCCCAGGCATCATGCAGTCTTCTCTGTACTGAGTGTCCATTTTATTCACATAAAGAAAGACTGTCCAGCCGGGCATGGTGGCACATGCCTTTAATCCCAGCACTCAGGAGGCAGAGGTAGGAGGATTGCCGTGAGTTTGAGGCCACCCTGAGACTACATAGTGAGTTCCAGGTCAGCCTGGGCTAAAGTGAAACTCTACCTTGAAAAACCAAAAACAAAGAAAAAAGAAAGTCAGTCCAGCAATGCAGGGACTCAAATACAGATCACATGGCTGATTGAGAGCTGAAATGTTAAACAAAGGAGGCAAACCTGAAAGAATGTGTGCTTCCTGATTCTGTCTGTTCTCAGCAGACAAGCACAGAAGCACAGCCTAGGTCTGGATTACATGGGGGCACGTGAGTGACACAGGAAGGGCACCTGTGGGGACTGGTGATGTGGGCTTGTTCTTTTTTGGTCCAGGTGATAGGCAAAGTTGTCCACATCAAGTGTTTTGTTCTACAACTGCAGGCTTATCTTATCTCTTACGTACTTTTCTGTATGTTCAATGAATTCAAAGGCTACAGTATGTGCTAGGAGTGTTTTATTTGTGTGTTGGAGGACTGTAACTTGACGTGCACTGGAAAAGAATGTGTTGCTCACCAAGGTGTTTGGTGGTAGACAGGACACTGGGAATAGCTGTCCTGCCGGACTGTGCTTTTCATCTGTAACTTGAAAGCAGGTATCCCTGGATTGATGACAGGAAGCTTTTCTGGGTTGTGTAGAGCCGTTCCTGAGGTCTCAGGAGAGCATCTAATCAGGCTTGTGTTTATTGGGCTTGCTTAATAATGAAGGGGAGAGCTGTGCCCAAGTGTCTCAGCAAAGTGGGCAGTAGTGGGAGATGCCAGCAGGTTGCAGTGAGCACATACCTCAGCCCTCCCTTATGGCTATCTGCTGTTTCTGGGAGGGACTTCTGCCAGTGCTTAAGGGCCATTAAGACATTATTTTTTTAAGTGGTGTTTCTTTTCTTGAAACATTGCAACTGAAGTTTAAATACACAAATTTCTAAAGCCAGTAACTTATTTGTGTTACTTAAATTAAATAATTAGAAATTTGGGCTGGAGAGATGGCTTAGTGGTTAAGGTGCTTGCCTACAAAGTGAAAGGACTCAGGTTCAATTCCTCAGGACCCATGTAAGCCAGATGCACGAGGTGGCACATGCATCTGGAATTTGTTTCCAGCAGCTGGAGACCCTGGCATGCCCATTCTCTCCCTCTCTCCCTCTCTCTGTCTCCTTCTTTCAAATATATAAATAAAATAAATAATAGAAATTTAAAATCACTATAAACACAAATGCCCACATTTCTGAGGACAAATGTGTGCTTAGGAAAATACACATAACAGAAAGTATCAGAAATAACTATCTGTAAAATCTTGAAAGCATGAGAGAGAGTGGGAAAGACAGGGGAAGAGAGAGAGTGAATGAGAGTGTGTGTGCACTTGTGTGTGCTGTGTACACACTCATGATGGTTTGCATGGAGCAGCCAAACACGGAAATACTGTCGGGGCCTACCTGCTGGAAGACAGCTGAGTAAAAAGTCTCCAACATGCAATAAAAGTCAGGAACAAGTAGGGTAGATTTGTATCCCCGAAACACACAGCTGCCACTCTTTAAATAACCTGTGCTGACCATGGCAAGGTGTGCCAGAAGGTGTACCCAGGGAGTTCTGCATAGTTCTGAGTTTAGGATTACAAATCTCTCAGGAGAAAGAGGGCTTGGGGATTAATTTTGTAGCCAGGGTTAGTTGTACATTTAAAATGGAGATGGGATAGGGAACATGTCACTAACAACCCTGATTCAAAAAAAAAAAATTACCTTTATCACTCTAGCCCCGGCTAACTTAGAATTTACTCTGTAGGCCAGGCTGGCTTTGAACTCATGACAGTGCTTTTACCTCAGCCTCCGCAGTGCTGGGATTAAAGCCATGGGCCACAATGCTTAGTGGTAAATTATTTTTAGTGAAGGAACTTGTCTACCTGAAGCTGCACATAGCAGCTTGCTAGTTGGAGTTAACACCTTATATAAATTGTTTGTCATTATACTCCAGACTACTCCAGATGAGCTTGACAAGACTCTTGTAGCCCACAGGGACAAGGTGAAGTAGCTACATTGGTGTACTGAAGAAAGTGCCTGGGGCTTCATTCTGTCTGAGGATAGAGTGTACCACTTTGTGTGTCTGGCTTTATGTGGTGGGTACTGGCAAATCAAACTCAGGCCAGAAGGCTTTATACAAGTTCTTTTAACTGTTGAGCCATCTTCCCAGCCTGAATTTCATTCTTTTGTATGTGTGCACATGTGAGTGTGAGTGCATGTAGAGGCCAGAGGTAAACTTTAGTGTCATTCTTCAGGGGCCATCCACCATGTGTGTGTGTGTGTGTGTGTGTGTGTGTGTGTGTGTGTGTGTGTGTGTGTGCACGCGCGCGCACAGGTGCACGTGTTCTCAAGTGCATGTGGAGGCCCGAGGACAACCTTGGGTGTTTTTCCTTAGGAGCTGTCCACCTTTTTTCCAGACAGGCTGTCTTGGCCTGGAACTCACCATATCGGCTAAAGTGGCTGGTTAGTCAGCATCAGAGATCCATCTCTGCCTGCACAGTGTGTGCCACCATGCTAAGCATGACCCAGACATGGGGTCTTGCCCTCCTGGAGCCTAAGGTCTGAGGCAGATTTAGAAGTACAGCACATGGTCACATTGCATTGATTCCTCAGCTTGCAGCTTGATGCATTGATTCGTCCTGTGAGTGGTGAACGTGTGAGATGTCGAGGGCTTCCTAAAGAAGTGGTGCTAGGGGCTGGACAGATGGCTCAGTGGTTTAAAGGTACTTGTTTGCAAAGCCTGACAGCTGGGGTTCAGTTCCCCAGTACCCACGTAAAGCCAGACACACAAAGTGGCACATATGTCTGGAGTTCATTTGCAGTGTCAGGAAACCCTGGCATGCCCATTCTTCTCCACCCCACCTCCCCACAGACATTCTCGCTTCTTTATCTGCTTGAAAATAAATATTTTTTAAACAAAAAAGTAATGTTAGTTTTCCAAGAAATGTTTCCTTGGCCAGCATGCCTGTTGTTTCTCTTCTGTTTATGTTAAGCTTTTAAAAATTACTTATTTGCAGGTATGTGTGTATGTATGTATGCATGCACGTGTATATGGGTGTACCAGGGTCTCTTGCTGCAGATGAATATCCATCCTGATTTACATGGGTGGCTGGGGAATTGAATCTGGGCCAGCAGGCTTTTCAGGCAAGTGTCTTCAACTGCTGACCCATCTCGCCAAACCCCTACATCTAATTTGGAAGTTTAGAGGTTATGTGATTATAAAAGCTCATTCGAAGAGAATTCCAAATTGTTCATCCAAGAGTATCCACTGATAAAGACAATCTCTGTGTCCGCACCTGCTGCTGCACAGGTGCCATGCCTACCCTGTACCACTGGTTCTCACCAAGCTGGTCACCTCAGATCAGCCAGTGGTCTCCCCTCTGCCCGTACTGCTGTTGACTGTGCCCTCCTGTAACTTCCCTGCTTCCTCATCACATCACCACTTTCCTCCCTCCTGACATGATGCAGGGTCTGGTCTCCTCTCTGTTGGCTGTTTGGGAAAATCCCATCACTAAGCTTTTTGAACAGCAATTATGTTTCTGTCCGTTGGGAGCTAAAACCTTACTATATAGAACTTTGGCTTTGTAACAGATTTCTTTCTTTTTCTTTCTTTTTTTTTTTTTTATTGACAACTTCTATACTTACATACAAAAAACGTATGATATTTCCCTCCCCTCCCCCTATTCCCCTTTAGAACTCCAATCTCCATCATATCCCCTCCCTCTCTCCATAAGTCTCTCTTTTAATTTGATGGCATTATCTTTTTCTTCTATTATGAGGGTCTTGTGAAGGTATTGCTAGGCACTGCAAGGTCATGGATATCGAGGCCAATTTCTGTCTGGGCAGTTGCATTGTAAGGAGTCATACCCTTTCTTTGGCTCTTCCATTCTATCCACCCCTCTTCTGCAATGGTCCCTGAGCCTTGGAGGGTGTGACAGAGGTGTTTCAGTGCTGGGCACTTCATCCCTTCTTCTCAGCACTATGTTGCCTTTTGGGTCATCCCAGTGGTCATCCCCATCTGAAAAGAGAAGCTTCTCTAACCAGAAGTGAGAGTAGCATTAATATGTGAATATGAACATTAAGTGTAGTGCTTTCAGGGTAGCTTGGTGGGAATAATATATACATTTAACCAGACAAGCGCAGGCTTTATACCCCTAAGGCTCATGACCTCACCTGCCATAGACTTTTGCTTAGGTTTTTCAGTACCAGGTATGTATTCCCTCCCGTAGAGAGGGCCTTCAGTCCAATTATGGAGCAGTTGGTTACCCCAAGAGCAGATATGTCACTATTGCACCCATTCAGTCATTGGGCCTGTATAGCCAAACTTGAATATTCAGTGTCCACTGTTTTCACTGCTGATGACTTCTGTCTCCCATAGGGCTGCATGCAGTGCAGCTTTTTCCAGCTTTCAGTTGGCTGGTCTACAGTGAGAAGGTTTTCTGCTCAGCACCAGCTTGCTTTCTCAGTGACCTTGCCTCTCAGGCAAGAGATGTCTTCAGCAATAGGGTCTTATCATCTGTTTCTCAAGGGCAACCAAGGGCTTTGGCAATAGCCTTTAATGTTTTAGAGGCTACCGGGACCTCCTTGGTCAACAACTCACTGGAAGGTATCCCATCCCAGGCACTGAAAATTTTCTAGTAACAGTCTACAGCTTCTGGATATGCCATTATTCAAAAAAGTAGGTTTAATAAGTCTTATTCACACTATCTTGAATTTTGATTTACCCTCCCCCTGCCCTTCTTTTACGAATTCTCTTCTCATGGCCTCGCTTAGGCCATTCCCTCCCTGTAATCTGTTCTTCTACTTACATATGTGCAATACCATACACTTAAATCTTTCCCTCTCCTGCCTCCCTTCTAGCCTTTTCCCAGCTTAGTGGTTTCTAGTACCTAGTTTTGGTTCCAGTTCACACATAAGTCTATACATTTGTAACTAGGATCCACACATGAGAGAGAATATGTGACGTTTGGCTTTCTGAACCTGGGTTACCTCACTTAGTATAATCCTTTCCAGATCCATCCATTTCCCTGCAAAGTTCATAATTTCATTTTTCTTTACCGCTGAGTAGAACTTCATTGTGTAAATGTACCACATCTTTATTATCCATTCATCTGTGGAGGGACATCTAGGCTGGTTCCATTTCTTAGCTATTATGAATAGAGCTGCAATAAACATGGTTGTGCAAGTATCTCTAAGGTAGCGAAAAGAGTCCTCTGGATATATGCCTTCTAACAGATTTCTTGATAAGGACAGGTTTCAAAGCCCCTCTCTTTGGGAAGGGAAGGTCTAACCCTCCCATGATGTCCAGCACCTCCCACCTACCCTGGTAGGCATGTTGCCCAGCCAGCACTGTCCCTTCCCCACGCCTGACCTCAGGACTAAGGCTCTTCTCTGTCCTCCTGCCTTCCTGACTGAAGGAGAGATTGCTAGTGTTTGAGTCAGCGTGGAAGAAGGAAAAGGACATCGTGTGTAAGGAGATGGAGAAGCTCCGTGTGTCCATTCAGACCCTGTGCAAGAGCGCCCTTCCCCTGGGGAAGATCATGGACTACATCCAGGAGGACGTGGATGCCATGCAGAACGAGCTGCAGCTGTGGCACATGGAGAACAGGCAGCATGCGGAGGCCCTGCATAAGGAGCAGAGGTGGGAGCAGAGGAGGGTAAATGGTGTCTCTGCAGAAGGAGGAGTGGTGGTGAGAGGGCTGTGAGGAGAAGAGGTGTGTGTGTGTGTGTGTGTGTGTGTGTACATATACATGTGGGGGGCTGAGACAGACTGGGGAGGCAGAGGCTACAGGAGAAATCTCCCTCTACGTCACTTTTTCTTTTCCTTTACTATTTCCTCCCGTCCAGAGGAGAATTTGTTTTTTCTCATGCCTCACCACAGTAAACTTGTCTTCACAGCCTTAGAAAAGACAGGGAGTTTGGGTTCATAGATGAGATATTGAAAGACACAAAGAACCTTGCTTTGTGAACACTTCTCAGTGTGTCCCCCACCTTTTTGTTGTTGTGTTTTATTTTATTTTGTGGTGTTGAGGATTGAACCTATGGGCTTCTACATACTTGGTAAGCACTATACCACTGAGCAATGTTCCAGCTATTTTATTTTGAGATAAGGCCTCACTCAGTTGCCCTGGCTGTCCTTGAACTTGTGCTCCTTCTGCCTCAGCTTCCAAGTAGCTGGGACTATAGGCATGCACCATCATACTTGGCAACAGTCCCCAAAGTTTTCTGTTTATGATTTGAAAGTGTTTTAAGTTTTTACTCTAAAAGAAATGCTGATAAATCCATTTAAAATTGTGCCTTCAAAGGAAATATAAAAGCCACCAAAAAGTGAGATTTATTTTAGGTAAATGTTTATCATCCTGTATTCATAGTCAGTGAACCTAAAAGAATGGAACTATATCAACTTGTGCTTTCAGGAATTAAGGTTTGACAGATAATACACCTGTCATCCATATGATAAGAAGTGACATGGTAATGCAGTCCTACTGTCTCCTGTTAGTCTGTTTATTCTTTAAAAAGTCTGCTAAGGAGGGTTGGAGAGATGGCTTAGTGGTTAAGGTGCGTGCCTGTGAAGCCTAAGGACCCAGGTTCGGTTCCCCAAAATCCATGTAAGCCAGATGCACTTGGTGGTGAATGTGTCTGGAGTTCATTGCAGTGGCTAGAGACTCTGGTGCACCCTTTCTCTTTCCCTGACTCTCTCTCTCTCTCTCTTGCTCTGCAAATAAATAAATAAAAACACTTTTTTAAAAGTCTGTTAAGGTTTGAGCTATGCAAATCAAGGAAGCAAGAAAATCACCAGGGCTTGGTGTCTGTCTGCACAGTAACTGGCTGGCCTGACTGGCTTCCATTTTGATTGATAGCATTGAAGAGTATTATCAAGCCAGTTGTGGTGGCTCATATCTGTAATCCAAGTGCTTGGGAAGCTGTCCCTGCTAACCGGTGAGCTGGTTGCCTGAGCAGTAAGCAGACCCTCCCGGTCTAGTGAGCCTCGTTCTGTGGAGCGGTGTCCTGTGCCACGGAGGGGCTGGACTTTGGTTCCTGCTCACTTGGGGCTTGCTGTTTCACACATAATTTAAGGACTTCAAGCCTGTCACTGAGAAACACTAACCCCTTTTTAATCTTACTTTCTTTGTGTAAGTCTCGGGCTGGGCATACAGCTCAGTGGCAGCACACCTGGCCTCAGGAAGTTCATAGTAAATACCTTAGGCACTCCCGTGTTTGACTTCCTGTTAGGCTGTGTCGGGTGTGAGTGGTGGCCATTTCTGCATTCCTATCGAAGACTTAGTTTCCCCTTTTTCTTGGGATGAAACCAGTCCTTTGCTTCCACTGTCTTTTGGTGCTTGAGTGAGAGGCACAGACAGAGCCGACAGGAGGCTGATGGCCACTGGTTGTGTTTCCGTCAGCATCACGGACTGTGCCGTGGAGCCCCTGAAGGCAGAGTTGGTGGAGCTGGAGCAGCTGATCAAAGACCAGCAAGACAAGATCTGTGCCGTGAAGGCCAACATCCTAAAGAATGAGGAGAAGATTCAGAGGATGGTGCATAGCATCAACTTGACCTCACGGAGGTGAATACCCCACCCCACCCTTCAAAGACTTGAAAAGTCCTCTTGGTTCAGGATGGCAAGGAAGACAGGAAATCGACTCTAAGTTCCAGTTTGCTGAGAAAAATGGACTGTTTATTATGTCATGATCCAGCCAAGTTTCAGAGCGCTAAAACCTTGATACATTAACTACATTAAAAGGCCATGTTTTCTTACCTCCTTCCAGACACAGTGCTTGCTAGTTATAAATAGCTCTCCAAAATGCCTGTGGGATGTTGATTTTAGCCCTCTTGTTCTCTGTGTTTCTGCTGCAGTCTGTTTAACCCTGTACCAGAATTGTCTAGCAGGTAAGTAATGTCAGCCCACCAGGGAAACAGCAACCCTTTTTTTTTGTTTTAGTCTACTGAAAGGACTTCATGCCGGCCTCAAGCTCAGCATGGCTGTGTATACTTTCTAGTAGGTCATTTATAAATGGAATGAGTCCTGAAATAGTTAAATCATATTTTTAATCTGTTTCAAAGTGCTTATAAGGTACACATCAAGTATGTGAGGTTCCCCCCTTTATTCATTGCATACACTTTTTTATGCAGTTATCTCATTGGCCCATCCCCTTCTGAGTCCCTGCAGTTCATGCACTTACAGGAGAGTCAGTCTGACTTCAGGGGCATGGTGTGACATGATACTGTCACAGACTGGCCTCCGTGCAGCCCTCAGCATCTTGCTGGGCCTTCTCCAAGTGGCGCTGTGGAGCACCTAGCCTCCATGATGTGTCGCCCTTCTTCCCTTGTGCACAGGGACAAGAAGCCCAGGAGGACTATGGAAGAAAAGGGATCCACTGGGTTACAATCTTTTTTTAATTTTTTTTCATTTTTTAAATTGTTTTTTAAAGCAAAGTTATTTTTAAAGTGGTTTATATTTAGTTTTTTACTTATATATAATATTGCGAATACTTATTAAAGTCTTAAGTTATTGTATAAAGGAGTTCACTGTGTTTGGAGACATACTGATGGGCTTAAAGGTCTTGGTCCTAATCCTTACATTCTAGACATTGTATTTATTATGTAACCCAAGGAGAGCCATGTTAAGTGTGAAGATTTGCCTGATGGAGTTTTGTTTCTTTGAGAATCAGCACACGTGCTTGGTTTTTCTTTCTGCAGTTCCAGAATGAGTGTTAGTAAGGGAGTGGTGTGACCTCTTGGATCTTAATGACGTTAGAACACTGATCCGCTCTCTCAAGTGCACCACACACCTTTGCTCATGGGATTACACTGAAAACTGTTTAGGTGAGGGGGTGTTGGTTAACTAGTCCTTTGTGTGTTTATAATCTCTTTTCTACTGAATTGAATGTCATAGCCATAACCCCAAATGGACCCCATTTTGCTTCAAGTTGAGATATATGCCTTTTATGAATTTGTATATATGAATAGAATTTTTATGTTGCAAAAAATTACATACATTGTATGTGAGTAAAATTTTGTATGATGTAGTCTATGAAATTGTATCATAAAGTTTATTTTCTTTTATATGTAAATCATTAAAACAATCACCTATTTTTTCCTATGAGTGTGGATTGTGCAATTCAGTTGAGACAGGAACAAATAAGCATTTGTAGTTTCAATTTTATAGATGTGTGCGGGGAAATATGTCTTTTCATTTATTCTGTGATCTGTATTCCTTTCCTGTGTTAATTGAAGTTTCATGAGATAGATAATCATTTACCAGAAAATTTAATATCATTTACAAAATATGTGAAGGCCTCTACCTGTGCTTATTACTGCATCATATAATATACAAGTAATTTTGTCCAAACCTTTCTTAATATTTTGAGAAAATATAGAGATTTTTAAAAATTTCCCTTGCCATGGTTTATAAGCTTCCATGGAGTGCTAGAGCCCCACTGGAAGAATTTGACTTACAGCTTCAGCTGACAGTCATCTGTGTTCAGAAGAGGGATGGAAGTCTCTGGAAAAAAAATCTGAGGAATGATATTCAGACTTTCTATGTGATGTTCACACTTATTTTTTTTCCCAGTAATCAACTTTTCAAAAAGAGTAGTGATGAAATCTGTGAAGACACAAGGTGCTCAGTGTGACCTGAGTGCATTGGAGGCTTGGGGTTGGCTGGATCACCAGCCCAGCTAGCCGCCCTGTCCAACTGTCTGTCTTCTGTTTGCTGATGGTGCACAGTGTCATGACACTGGTTCAGGGGGACTATGGCCATGGTGTTCCCTGGCTCTTGAGCAAGTAGCTGATGTCAGGCAGCAGCAGGCCCAGAGCCACCAGCTTCCTGAGCTTCCACAAGAATCTGCTTCAGGCCAGGCCTGGTGGCCCACTCGGGAGGTTGAGTTAGGAGGATCACTGAGTTTGAGGCCAGCCTAGGCTTGATTGAGACCCTGCCTTAAAAAAACAAAACAAAGCCGGGTGTGGTGGCGCACACCTTTAGTCCCAGCACTCAGGAGGCAGAGGTAGGAGGATCACTGTGAGTTCAAGGCCACCCTGACACTACATAGTGAATTCCAAGTCAGCCTGGGCTAGAGTGAAACCCAACCTCAAAAAAAAAAAAAAAAAAAGAATCTGCTTTGATGAGGTTCTGTGTGGACAGAATCGTGCTCAGAGTCATGTGTCACCGTCAAGGAAGAAATTCAACTGCAGTCTGGACTCAGTGCCCTCTCTGAGAACTACTTTCCACACCTGAAAGTGAGAGATTGGTTACTTTGTTTGAAGACTGCTATGGTCTCTCGGGGGACCCAAAGTCTACCAGGCAAAGAAAAAGTGTGACGGTGTCACAGGGACCACTTGCACATGTGAGTATGAGTGAGAATGCAGGAGTGAACTGCTTGCCTGCTGTACTTGGGCTCTGAGAGGTCACTTGTTAGCAGAGAATGCTCAGTGTTTCAGAAGATACTCTGGTAACTTGTTAGGCAGAAGCAAATCCCTGTTTGTCACAAGTTCTGTTGCAGGAGGCTAGGGAACGTCTGTTTTGTTTTTGTTTTTGTTTTTGAGAGAGAGAGAGACAGAAACAGAGGAAGAAGCAGAGAGAGAGAGAATGGGTGTGCCACAGCCACTGTGAACGAATTCCAGATGCATGCAGAGATTGATCACTGTGTCTGGCTAAACATGGGACCTGGAGAATTGAAGGGGCGGGTGTGCCAGGCAGGTGTCTTAACCAGTAAGCCATCTCTCCAGCACTGTTTTTTTTTTTTGCCTTCTTTTTTTATAATTATTTTTTTGTATTGACAACAAAATGTACTCATACAAAAAGTGCATGATATTTCCTCCCCTCCCCATTCCCTTTAGAACCCCACTCTCCATCATATCCTCCTCTCTCCATTAGTCTCTTTTAATTTGATGTCATCATCTTTTTTTTTTTTTTTTTTTTTTGGTTTTGCGAGGTAGAGTCTCACTCTGGTCCAGGCTGACCTGGAATTAACATGGGACCCTCCTTCTGCCTCCCAAGTGCTGCTGGATTAAAGACGCGTTGATGTCATCATCTTTTACTTCTATTATGAGGGTCTTGACTGCTAGGCACAGCTAGGTCATGGATATCCAGGTCAATTTCTCCTGGGCAGTTGCCCAACTTCCTTTGGCTCTTCCATTATCCTTTTTTTGACATTTTTTTAATTCTTTAAGAAAAATGTTTAAGGCTGAGAATCCCAGCACTTTCGGGAGGCAGTGCATGCCCTGAGACTAATAGTTAATTCCAGGTCAGCCTGGACCAGAGTGGGACCTCACCTCGCAAAAAAAAAAAAAAAAAAAAAAAAAAGTGTAGGATGGCAGCACATGCCTAATCCCAGCAATTGGGAGGCCACCCTGAGATCTACATAAATTGGAGGCCACCCTGAGACTACATAGTGAATTCCAGTTTATTCTGAGGTAGAGTGAGACCCTACCTCAAGAAAACAAAAAACAAACAAAATGTTTAAATGACTTTTTTCACCATAAAGCATGTTTTGATTTACAACTGAGTTCCAAGCCCATGACTGAGTAAATCAATTGTTCTGCTAAGAAAAAGGAGTCCAAAAGAAAGCTGAAATACAAATATTCTGGAAGGTTATGGACTTGTGACACTCTGTGAGTAATGTGGAGGCTGTGGTTTGGAAGATGGGCCTGGAGGCCTGTGTCAGCGACAGCATCAGACTTGTTCTTCCTCTTATTCTGTTCTTAGCAAAAACTTTAAAGATTGCTGCCACCATGACATTGCAAGAAATCATCAGACATTCAAGGCTGTACTTGAAATCTCAGGGCCAATATTGTGCTGCTTATTAACTATTTGACATACACTGGGCTCCCTGGCAGGGGCCCTGCTGCAAGTGTCCTCCTGGGTTACAGCCCAGTGCTGCACAGGCAGTGGCCCTTATGCCTTCTGGTACATCATAATTCATAGCATCTCTTTCTGCTTCTGGAAGGGTAGAAGGGCCCTGGTTTGATGGCTAATCAATGTGGTCCCCTTCCCGTTGTGAAACCCGAACTGAGGGGCTGTGGCTGTGAACGAACAACGAAGCTCTGAGCACGAGATGCCCGCTGAGAGCCTTGTTGGTGTTCTGGTCATGGTAGGTCTGCCAGATCCCATTTTTTGACCTCAGTCACACTTACGGATTTTGAGGGTGGCCTCCCTTCTCTGTTCAGCAGGCTCCAGCACACCAGGTATTAAAGTGCCCTCAGTTTGACTAAGATCTGTGGTCCCAGAATCCAAGCAAGCCAAAGGACCTGGGGAGGGAGGGAGGGAGTTCGGGGAGATGATCAATGATGGGGCCTGGCCCATCCCTATCCAGGGCTCTGGTAAGGTAGAGCAGGGGTTTCTGGTGGTCTTCTGGTTTCTGTGTGGTTTGTTTCAGGAGGAGCTTTAGACTTGCAGCAGCACTGGACAACCCAAGAGTGGATCCACCTTCGACCTTCACTCTAATCACCTTGATTAAAACAGCGAGAAGTAGTACATGAACCAGGTGAGCCACCTCCACAGTTAGCTAGCTGCTGGGTGATCTGTCTCTGTCTTTTGTGTATGTAAACACATGATCTGTCTGTCTCTGTGTATGTAAACACATGATCTGCCTCTCTGTCTTCTGTGTATGTAAACACATGCTCACAGGTGCTCACCCTTGGGAAGATTCTGCTTGCCTTGCTTTGCAATGTCCACTTCTGTTTTCAGTTAACAGTTTCACAGGTCACTAAATGATACTCCTTTAACCAATCCATCCATCTATCATCCATCCATCCATCCATCCATCCATCCATCCATCCATCCATCCATCAATATATCTGAAGTGAACTGGGAGTGGAATTCAGGGCCTATGTGGTAGGCAAACCTTCTACCACTGAGCTATAACCTTATTTAAAAAAATTTTTTTGAGGCAAGCTCAACTGACTGGACTTTTTTTTGTTGTTTTGTTTTTGGTTTTGTTTTTCTGAGGTAGGGTCTCACTCTAGCCCAGGCTAACCTGGAATTCACTGTGTAGTCTCAGGGTGGCTTTGAACTCACTATGTAGTCTCAGGGTGGCCTTGAACTCACGGTGATCCTCCTACCTCTGCCTCCTGAGTGCTAGGATTTAAGGTGTGTGCTGCCACGCCTGGCTTAGACTGGCCGTTTTTTTTTTTTTTTTATAAGAGAGAGAATTGGCACACCAGCGCCTCCAGCCACTGTAATTGAACTCCAGATGCATATGCCACCTTGTGCGTTTGGCTTGTGTGGATCTGGATAGTCAAACACAGGTCATTAGGCTTCACAGATAAGCACCTTAACCACTAAGCCATCTTCCAGCCCTTATTTTTAATTTTTTGTGGTGTTAGGGATCAGAACCAGTGTCATCTTTTTCTTTTTCTTTTCTTTTTTTTAATATATGTTTTTAGGGCTGGAGAGATGGCTTAGCAGTTAAAGTGTTTGCCTGTGAAGCCAAAAGATCCTGGTTCGATTCTCCAGAACCCACGTAAACCAGATGCACAAAGTGGCGTATGTGTCTGGAGTTCAATTACAGTGGCTGGAGGCCCTAGCATACCCATTCTCTCTCTATCTCTCTCTGCTTGCAAAAATAAATAAATAAAATATATGTTTTGAAATTTATTTAAGAGAGAGGGAGACAGAGAGAGAAAGAGTGGGCGCACCAGAGCCTCCAGCCACTGCAAACAAAATCCAGATACATGTGCCACCTTATGCATCTGGCTTACATGAGTACTGGGGAATCAAATTTGGGTCCTCTGGTTTTGCAGGCAAGTGCCTTTACCATTAAGCCATCCCTCCAGCCCAAATAAAATATATTTTATTTTCATTTATTACAGAGAGGGGGGAAGAGAATGGGTGCACTAGGGCCTCTAGCCCCTGCAAACAACTCCAGACGCATGTGCCACCATATGCACCTGGCTTACATGGGATCTGGGGAATCAAACCTGGGTCCTTAGGCTTCAAAGGCAACTGCTTTAACTGCAGGGATCTCTCTCTCAGCAACCACCTCTCTCCTTTTTTTTTTTTTCAAAGATAGGGTCTCACTCTAGCCCAGGCTGACCTGGAATTCACTATGTAGTCTCAGGGTGCCCTTGAACACATGGCAATCATCCTATCTCTGCTGGGATTGAAGACATGTGCCATCACGCCCGGCTCTATCTGCCTTTTGTCACTATGTTTAATTGACAAATAGTAATAAGCCACTGAGATAAGGAACTCTACCCCAGAACTTGGGCAAATGAATCAGGAGGATCACAGTCCTAGCCCAGCCTGGGCTACAAAGAGGGAAGGATAATCTGAGTAGGATCACATTTGTTGGTGTGGCATAGACAGGGTGACATCTTAGAGTAAACTGCTTGGGTGACATGACAATGGCAGGACCACTTGGGACAAGGGTATGTTGTGAGGCCCTATGCCTGCTGCTATCCTGACAGGAAATCAATCAGGTCTGCAGAGATAGCTTAGCACCTAACCTTAGAAACCTAACCTCAGAAAAACCAAAAAGGAAAAAAAGGAAAAGTAAAAGACATTTGAAGACACCTTTTTTTAAAAAAATATTTTGAGAGAGTATGGGAGCATCAGGACCTCCTGCACTGCAGATGAACTCCAGCCACGTGCACCACTTTGTGCATTTGACTTTATGTGGTTCCTGAGGAAACAAACCCAGGCCGTCAGGCTTTGCAAGTGCCTTTAACCACTGAGCCATCTCTGCAGCTCCCAAACAAAATTATTTTATTGACAACTTCTATACTTACATACAAAAAATGCATGATATTTCCCTCCCCTGCCCCCATTCCCCTTTAGAACTCAATCTCCATCATATCCCTTCCCACTCTCCATTAGTCTCTCTTTTAATTTGATGTCATCATCTTTTTCTTCTATTATGAGGGTCTTGCGAAGGTATTGCTAGGCACTGCAAGGTCATGGATATCAAGGCCAATTTCTGTCTGGACAGTTGCATTGTAAGGAGTCATACCCTTCCTTTGGCTCTTCCATTCTATCGCCCCCTCTTCCGCAATGGGCCCTGAGCCTTGGAGGTGACAGAGATATTTCAGTGCTGGGCACTCCTCCATCCCTTCTTCTCAGCACT
This sequence comes from Orientallactaga sibirica, assembly GCA_036365145.1. Taxonomy (NCBI): domain Eukaryota; kingdom Metazoa; phylum Chordata; class Mammalia; order Rodentia; family Dipodidae; genus Orientallactaga; species Orientallactaga sibirica. The sequence continues at coordinate 17,099,501 of JAEOAD010000044.1, read as the reverse complement.
ATGTTGCCTTTTGGATCATCCCAGTGGTCATCGCCATCTGAAAAGAGAAGCTTCTCTAACCATAAGAGAGAGTAGCATTAATATGTGAATATGAACATTAAGTGTAGTGCTTTCAGGACAGCTTGGTGGGAATAATATATACATTTAGCCAGACGAGAGCAGGCTTTATACCCCTAAGACTCATGACCTCACCTGCCATAGACTTTTGCTTAGGTTTTTCAGTACCAGGTATGTATTCCCTCCCATAGAGAGGGCCTTCAGTCCAATTATGGAGCAGTTGGTTACCCCAAGAGCAGATATGCCACTATTGCAGCTGTTCAGTCACAGGGCCTGTATAGCCAAACTTGAATATTCAGTGTTCACTGTTTTCACTGCTGATGACTTCTGTGTCCCATACACTGCGCGCAGTGCAGCTTTTTCCAGCTTTGAGTTGGCTGGTCTACAGGGAGAAGGTTTTGTGCTCAATACCAGCTTGTTTTCTCAGTGACCTTGCCTCTCAGGCAAGAGATGTCTTCAGCAATAGGGTCTTACTATCTGTTTCTCAAGGGCAACCAAGGGCTTTGGCAATAGCCTTTAATGTTTTGCAGGCTTCCAGTACCTCCTTGGCCAACAACTCACTGGAAGGTATCCCATCCCAGGCACTGAAAATTTTCTAGTAATAGTCTACAGCTTCTAGATGTGCCATTATTCAAAAGAGTAGGTTTACATAAGTCTTATTCACAATATCTTGAATTTTGATTGACCCTCCCCCTGCCCTTCTTTTATGCATTCTCTTCCCATGGCCTCATTTAGGCCATTCCCCTCCCTGTAATCTGTTCTTCTACTTACATATGTGCAATACTATATATACACTTAAGTCCTTCCCTCCTCTCCCTCTCTTATAGCCTTTTACTAGTTTACTGGTTTCTGGTACCAATTTTTGGTTCCAGTTCACACACAAGTCTATACATTTGTAGCTAGGATCCACATATGAGAGAGAACATGTGACGTTTGGCTTTCTGAGCCTGGGTTACCTCACTTAGAATAATCCTTTCCAGATCCATCCATTTCCCTGCAAATTTCATAATTTCATTTTTCTTTACCGCTGAATAGAACTCCATTGTGTAAATGTACCACATCTTTATTATCCATTCATCTGTGGAGGGACATCTAGGCTGGTTCCATTACCTAGCTATTGTGAATAGAGCAGCAATAAACATGGTTGTGCAAGTATCTCTAAGGTAGTGAGAAGAGTCCTTTGGATATATGCCTAGGAGTGCTATAGCTGGATCATATGGTAAATCTATTTTTAGCTGTCTCAAGAACCTCCACACTGATTTCCACAATGGCTGGACCAGATTACATTCCCACCAACAGTGTAGAAGTGTTCCTCTTTTTCCATATCCACGCCAGCACTTATTGTCATTTGTTTTCTTGATGATAGCCATTCTGACAGGAGTGAAATGGAATCTCAAAGTGGTTTTAATTTGCATTTCCCTGATGGCTAAGGATGTGGAACACTTTTTTAGATGTTTATATACTATCTGTATTTCATCTTCTGAGACTTCTCTATTTAGTTCCATAGCCCATTTTTAAAATTATTTTTAAATTATTTTTTATTTTTTATTTATTTTTGGAGAGAGAGAGAGAGAGAAAGACAGAGAGGGAGACAGAAATGGGCCAGCAGTCTTTCAGCTGCTGTGAACAAAATCCAGATGTGTGCACCCCCTTGTGGGCAAGTGTGGCATTGCACCTTTGTGTCACTGCATCTGGCTAAACGTGGGACCTGGAGATTGGAACCACTGGACATTGGAACCAGCATTCTTAGGCTTAGCAGGCAGGCGCCTTAGCCGCTAAGCCATCTCTCCAGCCCCATAGCCCATTTTTTAACTGGGTTGTTTGAATTCTTACTATTCTGTTTTTTAAGTTCTTTGTATATTCTGGATATTAATCCTCTGTCAGATGTATAGCTGGCAAAGGTTTTCTCCCATTCTGTAGGTTGTCTCTTTGCCCTATTCACAGTGTCCTTTGATGTAAAAAAGCTTTGTAATGTCATGAGGTCCTAATGGTTGATTAGTGGTTTTATTCTCTGAGCAATTGGGGTTATATTCAGAAAGTCCTTGCCTATGCCAATATGTTGAAGGGTTTCCCCTACCTTTTCCTCCAGCAGTTTCAGAGTTTCAGGTCTGATATTCAGGTCCCTGATCCATTTGGACTTGACTTTTGTGCATGGAGAGAGACAAGGATCTATTTTTATCCTTTTACATACAGATATCCAGTTCTCCCAGCACCACTTGTTAAAGAGGCTGTCTTTTCTCCAATGAATATTTTTGGCATTTTTGTCAAAAATCAGGTGGCTGTAACTGCCTGGATTAATATTTGGGTCTTCTATTCTGTTCCATTGATCTACCTGTCTGTCCTTGTGCCAGTACCATGCTGTTTTTGTTAATATGGCTTTGTAATATAACTTAAAATCGGGTATGGTGATACCACCAGCCTGATTTTTATTGTGCAAAATTGTTTTGGCCATTCAAGGTTTTTTGTGTTTCCAGATGAATTTTAGGATTGTTTTTTCTATTTCTGTGAAGAAATAGATTTTAATGGGGATTGCATTGAATGTGTAGATTGCTTTTGGTAAGATTGATATTTTCACAATATTAATTCTTCCAATCCAGGAGCATGGGATGTCTTTCCATTTCCCTGTGTCTTTTGCAATTTGTCTCTCGAGTTTTTTAAAGTTCTCATTGTAGAGATCCTTCATTTCCTTGATTAAGTTTAAAGTTTTTTTTTTTTTTTTGAGGCACTTGTGAATGGGAGAGATTCCCTGATTTCATCCTCTGCATGTTTGTTGTTAGTGTATAGAAAAGCTACTGATTTCTGTGTGTTTATTTTGTATCCTGCTACATTGCTAAAAGTGTTTATTAGCTCTAACAGTTTGCTGGTGGAGTCTTTAGGGTCTTATGTATAGAATCATATCATCTGCAATTAATGATAATTTGATCTCTTCCCTTCTAATTTGTATCCCATTTTGAGTGTCTCTTGCCTTATTGCTGTAGCTAAGACTTCCAGTACTATATTAAATAGAAGTGGGGAAAGTGGACACCCTTGTCTTGTTCCTGAATTTAGAGGAAAAGCTTCAAGTTTTTCCCCATGTAGTATTATGTTGGCTGTAGGTTTGTCATAAATAGCTTTTATTATGTTGAGATATGTTCCTTCTATTCCCAGTTTCTGTAATACTTTCACCATGAAGAGGTGTTGGATTTTGTCAAATGCCTTTTCTGCATCTATTGAGATGACCATGTGATTTTTGTCCTTCAGACCATTTATATGGTGTATTACATTTATGGATTTGCATATGTTGAACCATCCCTGCATCTCTGGGATAAAGCCTACTTGGTCAGGGTGAATAATCTTTCTGATATATTCTTGTATTTGCTAGTATTTTGTTGAGAATTTTTGCATCTATGTTCATGAGGGAGATTGGTCTGTAATTTTCTTTTTTTGATCTGTCTTTGTCCGGTTTGGGTATCAGGGTGATGCTGGCTTCATAGAAGGATTTTGGTAGAATTCCTCCTTCCTTTTCTATTTTATGGAAAAGTTTGAGAAGCATTGGTGTTAGATCTTCCAGGAATGTCTGGTAAAATTCAGCAGTGAATCCATCTGGGCCTGGGCTTTTTTTAGTTGGGAGACTTTTTATAACTGCTTGGACCTCTGTAGTTGTTATAGGTCTATTTAAATGGTTTATCTCATCTTGATTTAAATTTGGTAGGTCATATGAATCAAGGAAATCATCCATTTCTTTCAGGTTTTCAAACATAGAGGCATATATGTTCTTAAAGTATGTCTGTATGATTTTCTGATTTCTTTGGTATCTGTTGTGATGTTGCCTTTTTCATCTCTAATTTTATCAATTTTTGTCTCTTCTCTCTTTCTTTTGGTCAGATTTGCTAAGGGTTTATCAATCTTGTTTATCCTTTCAAAGAACCAACTCTTCGTTTCATTGATTTTTTTTTTTTTTTTTTTTTTTTTTTTTGCAAGGTAGGGTCTCACTGTGGTCCAGGCTGACCTGGAATTAACTATGTAGTCTCAGGGTGGCCTCAAACTCTTGGCAATCCTCCTACCTCTGCCTCCCGAGTGCTGGGATTAAAGGCGTGCGCCACCATGCCCGGCTCTGATTGTTTTTTTGGTTTCCATTTTGTTAATTTCTGCCCTGACCTTTATTATTTCTTCCCATCTACTGATTTTTGGTTTGCCTTGTTCTTTTTCCAAGGCCTTAAGGTGAAGCATTAAATTGTTTAGTTGTGAACTCTCTAATTTCTTAATATAGGCACTTAGAGCTATAAATTTCCCTCATAGGACTGCCTTCATTGTGTCCCAAAGGTTTTGGTATGTTGTATTCTCATCATCATTTGATTCTGTGAATTTCTTGATTTCCTTTTTAATTTCTTCAATGACCCATACATCGTTCAATAACATACTGTTTAGTCTCCATGAATTTCTGTATACTCTGTAGTTTTTCTTGTTGCTGATTTGCAGTTTAATCCCATTGTGGTCAGATAGCATACAAGGGATTATTTTAGTTTTCCTGTATTTGTTAAGATTTGATTTGTAGCCAGGCGTGATGGCGCACACCTTTAATCCCAGCACTCAGGAGGCAGAGGTAGGAGGATCGCCATGAGTTCGAGGCCATCCTGAGACTACAGAGTTAATTCCAGGTCAGCCTGGGCCGGAGTGAGACCCTACCAAAAAAAAAAAAAAAAAAAAAAAAAAAAAAAAAGATTTGATTTGTGTCCTATTATATGATCTATTTTAGAGAATGTCCCATGTGCTGCTGAGAAAAATGTATATTCTGCAGCATTTGGATGGAATATTCTGTATATATCTTATAGGTCCATTTGTTCCATGATATCACTTAATGCAGAGTCTCTCTGTTTATTTTTTGCTGGGTAGATCTGTCAAGTGATGAGAGTGGGGTATTGAGGTCACCCAGTACTATTGTGTTAGGAGTTATCTCTGACCTTAAGTCTAATAGTGTTTGTTTGATGAAATTGGGAGCCCCCGTGTTAGGAGCATATATGTTTAGGATTGTAATGTCATCCTGTTGGAGTGTTTCTTTAATCAGTATAAAGTGACCTTCTTTATCTTTCCTCACTAATGTTGGTTTGAAGTCTATCCTGTCAGAAATTATGTTAGCAACCCTGCTTGTTTCCTAGGCCCATTTGTTTGAAATACCTTTTTCCAACCTTTCACCCTAAGGTTTCTATCTTTTATTGAGAGATGAGTTTCCTGGAGGCAACAGATGGTAGGATCCTGCTTTTTAATCCAGTCTGCAAGTCTGTGTCTTTTCGTTGGGGCATTGAGGCCATTGATATTAAGAGTTATTATTGAAAGATATGTATTTGCTCTCACCATTCTTCTTGTTTTGTAGTTCTTCCTGTTTTCACTTTACTCACTTGTTTTAACTGTTATTGAGTATGGTTTATTTTTTCCTATTTCCTGCTGTGTGTGTTTTGCTTTCTCTTCAGCATGAATGATTCCTGCAAGTATTTTCTGTAGAGCTGGTTAGTTGCCATAAATTCCTTTAGCCTGTCTTTGTTGTGGAATGTCCTTATTTCTCCATCAATTTGGATAGATAGCTTTGCATGATAAAGTAATCTTTGTTGACAGTTTTTATCTTTCGGAACTTGGAATGCATCACTCCAAGTCCTTCTGGCTTTTAAAGTTTGTGTTGAATAATCTGCTGTGATTCTGATGGGCTTGCCTTTGTAGGTGACTTGATTTTTCTCTCTAGCTGCTTTCAATATATTTTCTTTGGTTTGTATGTCTGGTAGTTTAATTATAATATGGCGGGGAGAGGTTCTTTCCAGGTTTTGTCTGTTTGGTGTTCTAAAGGCTTCCTGTGTCTGCATTGGCATCTCTTTCCCAATTTGGGGGAAGTTTTCTTCTGTGATTTTGTTGAAATCACCTACTATGCCTTTGGAGTGAGATTCTTCTCCTTCTACTATCCCTTGAATTCTTATGTTTGATCTTTTCATAGTGTCCTGAATATCTTGAAATTCCCATTCATACCTTCCTATTATTTTGTCTTTCTCTTTGTTGGACTGTATTAGATCTGCCACCTGGTCTTCTAGTTTAGATATTCTGTTCTCTCCTTCATCCATTCTACTAGAGAGATTTTTCTACAGAGTTCTTTATTTCACTGCCTGTGTTCTTTATTGCTAGTATTTCTGACTGGGTTTTCTTTATTCTTTCTATTTCCATATTTATGTCTAGTATTGACCTCCTTATTTCATTAAATTGGTTTTCTGTGTTTTCTTTGAATTCATTTCCTCTTTGAGTTCTTTGAACCCTTGCATTTCCTCTTTGAGTTCTTTGAACATATTTATAATCATTCTTTTGAAATCTTTCTCAGGTATTTCCTCTAATTTAGTCTCACTGAAGGTCATTTCTGATACAGTCATACTTTTTGGTGGATTTATATTGTCTTGATTTTTTGTGTTTCTTGTATTATAATGTAGAGATTTTTGCATCTTGGATTAATTTAATGCTTGGGTTTTCTAATTATCTGCAGTAATATTAGATGTATCAATCAATCTGATATTATATATCTTCAGGGTAGGAGGTTAAGATGCTATGTATGGCTCTTAAGACTCTCAGAGTAACCAGAAAAGTGACCCTAGGTGTTGGGTTTGCCTGCTATGAGAGTATTCAAGTAGGCTGAATGGAACAGAATACAGTCAAATTCTAAAAATTTAACTAAACAATTTACCCATTCAATGAAATACAGCACAGAGTATTTGTGCAAAAGTAGGTGTTATGACCAACAGATCCTTAAAACCGTACTGTCCCTAAAGATGTGTGTTGCCCCACACCCTTAATCCTGTCAACTGGGAGGCTAAGATTTCTGGTCTGTAGAGGGATCCAAGGTCAACTTGTGACCAAGTGAGACCCTTTCCCAAAGATTGACAGAAGAGGAAACAAAGGCACTATAAATCAGGAAGCAACAAATGAGCAGCCCAAAATATAGCTTATTTATGAATGTCAGATCTGACCATCCATCAGGTTTAACATATAATTTACCCTGACATGTAAGGGGCAATTAGCCCTTCCAATGCAAACCTACACACTGGGCTTATTTGTGGGTACTGACCTGGTGTAATCCAAGTTACCTTTTGGGATGGTTTTGGTCTCAGCTATGCTGCACGGCTGCTTGGGTCCTTCTTTGCTGTGTTTTGGGCTCAGGAAGGCCGGCTGCATCTGTGGGCCACTGCTTTAACCGCTGGATGCTGGGTAGGTGAGCTTTCTTCCCCCGGTCTCTGGTTCTTGCCAGTGCTTGTGCTGGTGGTGGGGGAGGGGAGGCTGTGGATGATGGCTGAAATCCGTCTGTGAACCTCTTCCTCACAAGCTGCTCCGTTGGTCTCTGCCGTCCTACTTCCATGTTTCTTGAGTTTGCAAGGAGGCCTGTGTGATTGGAAAATCCCCTCACCTGGCTTTAAAATCCTGTGGCTCAGGTGGAGCCTGGTGGCTGCCACCGCATGGAACTCACCGCTGCTGCTGGAGCCACTTCTGCCCACCTCTGTGGGCTCTAGACACTCTGGATCTCTCCTACTTCTCTGCTGCAGTTTGTAATTTACTATACACCTCACTTTTTAGTAGAAGAGTGTATTTTGTTGGTTTTTTTTTTTTTTTTTTTTTTTTTTTTTTTTTTTTCCCCTAGCCTGTTTTGGTGTGGTTCCTATGCCACCATCTTAACCAGAAGTCCCATCTTTTTCTTTTTCTCCAGTTAGAGTCACACTCTAGTCCAGGATGACCTGGAATTCACTATGTAGTCTCAGGCTGGCCTGGAACTCATAGTGATCCTCCTGAGTGCTGGGATTAAAGGCATGCACCACCATGCCTGGATTAGTGCCTTTTTAAATTGTATGTTTGTGGATTGATGGTGTATGCATGTATATGTGACCATGTGGCTTCCTGTGTGCTCCCTTCTGCAGTGGGTGTGCTTGCCTGCTGTGGCCAGAGAGGAACACTGGGAGTCTCACTCTGTAGCTCTTCTACCATTCTCCCTTCTGCAGTGGGTGTGCTTTCCTACTGTGGCCAGAGGGGAATGTCGGGAATCTCACTCCGTAGCTCTTCTACCATTCTTTATTTTTATTTTTATTGGAGAGAAACACAGAGACAGACAGAGGGAGAGGCAGACAGATAGAGAATGGGTGCACCAGCAGTTTCTCAGCTGCTGTGAATGAAATCCAGATGCGTGCACCCCCTTGTGGGCAAGTGCAGCATTGCACCCTTGCATCACTTTGCATCTAGCTAAATGTGGGACCTGGAGATTGGAACTGGGTTCTTAGGCTTATCAGGTGGGCGCCTTAACCGCTAAGCCATCTCTCCAGCCCTCTTCTACCATTCTTACTTGAGCTGGAGTCTTACTGATCTGGGAGTGGGCACCTCTTACTAGCCCTGACGATTCTTCAGTCTCTGCTTTCCACAGGACTGAGGTCACAGACCCACATGGTCACACTGAACTGTGTATGTGGGTCCTGGGAGTTGGACTTAAGTGGTCTCTCAGAACTCAGGTCCTCATGCTTGCACAGGAAATGCTTTTAACCACTGAGCCATCTCTAGCCTCCTGTGCCTTATTAACCATAATTTTCATGGCTGCATACTATTGGGTTCCTTATTTTGTTTCAGTTGTGTTTACTAATCTCCATAATAATTTCTTCTATGGTGCTGTGGTGGTTTAAATGTGAAATGTCCCCCATAGACTCCTGTGTTTGTGATGAATCCTCCTACTCAAACCCCAGCTGGTGGAGCCTTGCTGGAGCAGGCCCTGGGATGTTCTTGTCCTGTCCCCTTGCCAGTGCTAGCTAGCTCACCCTTGCTGCTTCCTCCCAGCTGGTGTGACAACATGTGACGCTTAGTTTTCTGCTCTGCTGTGCTTTACTCACAATGATAAAACTTGAGCAAAGTTGACTTTAAAAGTAATGGACTGTTTTTTTCTTCTTCTTTTGGACAGAGGAAAGTACAGGGCAGAAGGATTTGAAATCACAAAGTTCAGCACAGGAGGAAACTTGAATGGGCTTCTGGGCCCACCAGACTGCAGCTGCTTCAGCTGCAATTGTTTGTGAGATGGATACCATCAGGATGGGCAGCTTCCCTGCACTGGGCAACAGGAGTGCTGCGAACTCACGGCTGTCCTCCTACTTCTGCCTCCAGTGAGAGCGCTGCTGCTTTTGAAAGGAGGGAGACTGAAGGAAGAAGGCTGAGGAGCTTCTTGCTCCTCAGAGTCTGGCTTTATCCACCATGGATTAACAAATTTGTTAGCCCACCTGGTGCTAGTTTTGGAAGCATTAAGATGAATGAATTTTGCATCATAGAAGGCCATGAGTCTATGGGGGCCAGGGACAGAACATGATGTAAAATGTCCCCCATAACCTCATGTGTTTGTGATTAATCCCCTTACTTGATCCCTGGTAGAGGTTTTGGGAGGTGGACTCTTGTTTGGAGAAAGTATGTCACTGGCAGCAGACATTGGGATTTTATTCCCAGTGCTGGCTAGCTCACTCTTACTGCTTTCACCCAGCTGGACCCCAGGATCTGCCCCTTCCCCTCCTCAGTGACACCTTTTCCAGCCAAGCGGCTGCAGATCCAAGTTACAAGTTTAATTTTAACATCTGAATCAATGGGGGACTTACATTCAAACTACCACATTCATTTCCTGCATCCTCACCAACATTTGTCTGTATTTTTTTTTTCTTGAGATAGGGTCTCGCTCTAGCTCAGGCTGACCTGGAATTCACTATGTAGTCTCAGGGTGGCCTCGAACTCATGGGGATCCTCCTACCTCTGCCTCCCGAGTGCTGGGATTAAAGGCGTGTGCCACTACGCCTGGCTGTTTGTTGGTATTCTTGATGATAGCTATTCTGACTGATAAAAAATTTCTAAAGCTTTTTTTGTTTGTTTGTTTGTTTTTCAAGGTAGAGTCTCTCGCTGTAGCTCAGGCTGACCTGGAATTCATTCTGTATTCTCAGGGTGGACTCGAATGCTCAGCAATCCTGAGTGCTGGGATTAAAGGCGTGCACCACCATGCCTGGATTCTAAAGATGTTTTGATTTGCATTTCCCTGTTGGCCACTTATGTCCTCCCCCCTCCATGAACTGCCTGTTCATTTTATTAGCCCACTCAGTGTTTGGCAAATTCATTTCTGGAGTTTACTTTTTGCAGCTGTTTGTAAACTCTGGTTATTAGCTCTCTGCCTGAAGCAGAGCTGTCAAAGACGTTCCACTCTGCAGGCTGTTTGCTTTCATGATGGTTCTTTTGCTGTACAGAAAACTTAGTTTCATGTAGTCACATTTGTTGATTTTGGGGGCTTTTCCTGTGTCATTAGAGTCCTGTTCAGAAAGTTCTTGTCTATGCCTATGGGGTGTGGTCCATGTTTTTAAGCCTAGCACTTCCTGTATTTTGAGTTTTAGATTGAAGCCTTTTATCCAGTTTGACTTGGTATTTGCACAAGGAGAGAGAGAGAGATAGATAGATCTACTTTTATTCTTCTGCAGATGGACATCTGGTTTTGAAACCAGCACCACTTGTTGAATAAACTTTTTTTTCCCCTCACTGAATATTTTTGGCCCTTTTGTCAAAGAGTAGGGACCAAAGTACTGTGCATTGACTTCTGAGTTCTCTGTTCTGCTCCTTTGCTCGCTATGTCTGTTTTGGCTCCAGTGCCATGAAGTCTGTATTCCTGTTGCCCTGTAATAAGTGAGGTCAGGCACTGTGATAACTCCTGCCATGTGCTTCCTCTTTAGGGTGACTTTGGCTATTCATGGGCTTTTGTGGTTACATGTGAGCTCCTGGGTGATGTTTTCTAGCTCTGAGGGATGTCACTGGAGTACTGATGGGTATTGCATTTGAATCTGTAGATTACTTTTGAAAACTTATGTTCCAAAAAGTTGGAAAATCTAGAAGAAATGGACAAATTTCAAAACACTTATAACTTCCCCAAACTAAAAGTGGATGACATCAATAACTTAAACAAACGCATTATAGGCAATGAGATTGAAGCTGTAATTAAATTCTCCCCACAAAGAAAAGCCCAGGACCAGATGGAGTCACAGTGGAATCCTGTCAAACTTTTATAGTGGACCAAATACCTACATTTCTCAAGTGTTCCACAAGGTAGAAAGGGAAGGAACACTTCCAATTCATTCTATGAAGCCAACATTCCTAAGCCTGATTCCTAAGCCATATTAAGACAAACACACAGAAGAAACTACAGACCAAATATCCCTGATGACTATAGATGCAAAAATTCTCAGGCTGGAGAGATGGCTTAGTGACCAAAGCACTTGCCTGCAAAGCTTAAGGACCTGGATTTGATTCCCTAGTGTCCATGTAAGCCAGATACACAAGGCACATGTGTCTGGAGTTTATTTGTAGTGGCTAGAGGCCTTGTCATGCCTGTTCACTCTCTATCTGCCTTTCCATCTCTCCCTCTCTCTAAAATTAAATAAATAAAAAAAATATGTTTTTAAAGTTCTCAGCAAGATTCTTGCAAACTGAATCAAAGAACACATTAAGAAGATTACCCATCATGACCAAGTGGGTTTCATACCAGGGATGCAAGGTTGGTTCAATATGCACAAATCAATAAATGTAACACACTATATAAATAAACCTAAGGAGAGAAATCATATGATGATTCAGAAAAGGCTTTTGATGAAAGTCCTGGAAAAAACAGGAATAGAAGAAAATATCTCAAAATAGTAAAGGCCACATGCACCCAACCTACAAACAACATATTAAACAGGAAAAAAAAAAAAAAAAAAACAGACCATTTCCTTTAAAATCAGGAATAAGACAAGGATGCCCATCCTCACCACTTCTGTTCAATGTTGTGCTTGAAGTCCTAGCTAGAACAATTACACAAAAAGATATAAAAGGAATAAAACTAGGAAAGGAAAAGCCAGGTGTGGTGGCGCATGCCTTTAATCCCAGCACTTGGGAGGCTGAGGTAGGACTGATGTGAGTTTGAAGCCAACCTAAGTTAGAGTGAGACTCTATCTCAAAAAAAAAAAAAAAAAAAAAGAAAGTCAAACTACCTTTTTTTCAGATTACATTCTACACTTAAAAGACCCAATAGAATCTATAGAAAAAAAACAACCTTCTAGAGTTAAATATCTTCAGTAAAGTTGCCAGATACACAATCAACACACAAAAATCAGTATCTTTCATATACACCAATAATGAATTTGCAGAGAAAGAAGAAAAACATCCCATTTACAAGAGTTACAAAAAAATTACCTCGGGATAAACCTAGTCAAAAGTGTGAAAGTTTTTTACAATGAAAACTTCAAACCCATTGAACCTATGCTCAGTCTCTTTGGAGAATCTGTTTTTCTTTTTCAGAAGGCAGCTAGAACGAGGAGATGACCACCCCTCACCCAGCCAGGGCCCAGGTGAAAGCAGAGGGACTGGCGAGATGAGCAAGTGCTGCTTCAATAGCAAGGCTGTCAGCCAGCACCAGGGTCAGGAGACAGACACTGAAGATATTCAAAATGCACCAAGCAGAAATCCAGAACCTGCTGAGCATAACACTAAAGTAGACTTAAAACACACCCATCACAGCTCAGGGAATTCTTGCTGGGGGGTGGTGGTGGAAAGAATGTAAGAGGGAATGTCCAGAGGGACTGCCCCACCCCTTAAAATGACTGATGCTCTCTCATGTATACCCTGCAAACCTAGGGGGAAATACCAGCATTCCTACGGAGGAGGGCCATCAGTGGAATGGGGGCAGGAAGGAGGGAAATGATGGCACTAATATATGTATCCATACAACTTTCTACTTAATAAAAAATTTTAAAATTTATTTTTATTATTATTTGGTTTGAAGACAGAGAAAGAGGCAGTGAGAAAGAGATAATGGGCACACCAGGGTTTTCAGCTGTTGTGAACGAACTCTAGAAGTGTGCACCCCCTTGTGGCACATGTGCAATATTGCACACTTGCGTCACTGTGTGTCTGGCTACATGGTACCTGGAGATTTGAACATGATTTCTTAGGCTTCACAGGCAAGCACCTTAACCCTTAAGCTATCTCTCCAACCCTTAATAAAGTTTCGAAAATGACAAAACTTCAAGACACTAAAAAAAGAAATCAGGGGCTAGAGAAATGGCTTAGTGGTTAAGGTGCTTGCTTGGCAAGCCTAAGGACCCAGGTTCAATTCCTCAGTACCCACATAATTCAAATGCACAAGGTGGCGCCGGCTTATGCATCTGGAGTTCATTTGCAGTGGCTAAAGGCCTTGGTGCACCCATATCTCTTTCTGTCTGTCTCTTCCCCACTCTACCCTCAAATAAATAAATACAATATTAAAAAAAAAAGAGAATTCAAAGAGGACCTTCCATGCTCCTGGATCGGTAGATTAACATTGTAAAAGTGTTTACTTTTTCTTTGAGGAATCCCAATACTAGTTTCCACAATGGCTGCACTATGTTACATTCCCCTCACCATTTACAGGAGTTCTCATTTCTCGATATCCTTACCACAGTTCCTATTTTCATATTTCCTGCAGTCTTGGAAAGAGTCAGCTTGCAGACTGTTGAGTGTGATGTCACATTGTCTTGCTCAGGCCCATGTCTTTGACATGACCGTTCTGCTTGAGCATCACGTGCATTCATCCTATGCTGCTGGGATTCTTATGTTCTGACCGTGTCTCTTAGTGAACACATAGTCCTTGTTTTTACCTGGAGAGCTTATTCCATGTAGGTTCTATGAAGTATACTCTATTTTTACCACTTTTGTTTTGTTTCATCTTGGCCTCATTTTGGGGTCTTTTCCAAAGGAAAAATTTTTATTCTCTTTTTCTGATTCAGCTTTCCTAGTTCTGTTTAGTTTGGAAACCATGTTTTAAATATTACCTACTAGAGGTTCTACTTTAACACTGGTCCTTGGGCTGGATCGATGTCTCAGTGGTTAAAAGCACTAGCTTGCAAAACCTGACAGCCCTGGTTTGATTCCCCAGTACCCACATAAAGCCAAACACACAAAGCGGCACATACGGGGCTGGAAAGATGGCTTAGTGGTTAAACGCTTGCCTGTGAAGCCCAAGGACCCTGGTTCGAGGCTCGATTCTCCAGGACCCACGTAAGCCAGATGCACAAGGGGGCACACGCATCTGGAGTTCGTTTATTAAAAAAAAAAAAAAACAGCACATACATTTGGAGTTTGTTTGAAGTGGCAGGAGGTCCTCGTGCTCAGTTCTCTGTTTCTCTTATTTACTTCTTTCTATCTGTCCCTTTCTCAAATAAAATTATTTTAAAAACTATACAGTCAAGTCCCTTCTTCCAGTTGTTTTGGAAATACCTAGAAGTGACTCCTCAGATTACCAGGTGACTCTATTGGGAAACTGTTGCACGTCATTCCACGTAGCCTCATCATTCTACTCTCCCAGCACTGTACGTACACGGGTTCAACATGTTCACATCCCAGAAATACATGTCTCTGCATGTGTGTGTATCCAGCAGTGGGTTTACAAGTGCACACCAACATTTTACGTGGGCACCGGGGATGCAGCTGGGTTCTTATGCGGTCAAGGTTGGCACTTCCCTGACTGGGGCATCTCCCCAGCCCCATGCATCTTTCAAATATCGCCCATCCCAGTGGGTGGAAGTGGCACCTCACTGCACCTGGGTGTGTTGTTCCCTAAGATCAGTAATGCTGACTGCTTCATCAGGTCTCATTTTTGCTGATACAAGTGCTTTACAGAAATATTTATTCAAGTTCTTTGGATATTTAAAAAATATTTTATTTATCTATTTGAGGGAGAGAGAGGGGAAGATATAGAGAGAGAACAGGTGTGTCAGGGCCTCTAGCCGCTGCAAACGAACTCCAAGATGCATGTGTCCCCTTGTGCATCAGGCTTACATGTGTAATTGAATTGAATCTGCGTCTTTAGCTTCGCAGGCAAGTGCCTGAACAGCTAAGCCAGCTCTCCAGCCCCAGTTCTTTGGATATTTTAAAACCATGTGTGTTCACTGTGTCATTTGCATTGCTGTTATGTTGGTGTGACGCTCTGTGGGCCCCAGCTCTGCTCAGGGGCTGTGGTGAGCTTCCTGAAGGCCTGGCCCTATGCTGGCCTTTCACCCTGTGCAGCGAGTAGGGCTCAAATTCAATCTCTAGGTAGACTGGCTCCTGCCTTCTCTTTGCTTCTGGCCTCTGGCAGCCCTGGCTATCCTGGCTACCCTGGGAGGTGTGTAGACAAAGTGTGTTTTCCATCCAGAGGACATTTCAGGTACCTAAGCCACCATATGCCAACAACCATAGTTTTTGTTTTTGTTTTTGTTTTTGTTTTTGTTTTTGGTTTTTTCGAGGGTCTCACTCTGGTCCAGGCTGACCTGGAATTAGCTATGTAGTCTCAGGGTAGCCTCGAACTCACGGCAATCCTCCTACCTCTGCCTCCCGAGTGCTGGGATTAAAGGCGTGCGCCACCACGCCCAGCTGAACCATAGTTTTTGGACATCTGTTTTCTTACCTGGTCTTGATCTTTCTGTGACATCAGCGGTACTTGGCTGTGTCAGAGTGAGCAAAGGAAACTGTATAGACAAAGGTAGCAGTAAACACGATGCAGAGGAAAGCAAGGGGTGTAGGCATGTCACTGTGACCACAGTCCCATAGCAAGTTCACGTGCATGTGAATAAGGACACGAGAAAGGAAGCAGCTGCTCTGATCAGAGTGATACTGTAGGCAGTTTAAGTCTAGATCGAGTCTTAGGCCTGTCCTCGAAGCTGCAGATCCAAGGGTGCCAGAGAGTAGAACTTGGTCCATAGTCATTGTGTCCACGGTGTTAGCTGTGTGACACGTGAGGAGAAACATACAAGGAAGGGTGGTTAATGATTAGCATTGGCGTATGTCCTAAAAGTAACTTGAAAAGCGTAAGTTGTAGGTAGGGGACTGGCTCTCAAACAGATGACTGAGCTGCATACAAGAATGATTGGAAAAGGGTTTGAATTTGTGAGTTCTGTTAGATAATAGGAATCCAGGGGCTAGGAAAATTGCTTGGTGGGTAAATGCACTTGATATGCAAGCATGAGGGCATGAATTTGATCTCCAGCGCCCACATTAAAAAAAAAAAAAGGTGTGTCTGGAGAGATGGCTTTAGTGCTTAAGGCACTTGCCTGTGAAGCCTAAGGACCCAGGTTCGATTCCCCAGTACCCACATAAGCCAGATGCCCATGGTGGCGCATGCATCTGGAGTTCATCTTCAGTGGCTAGAGGCCCATTTTCTCTCTCTCTCTCTCTCTTTCTCTCATGCTCCTTCTCTCAAATAAATAAATATTTTTTTAAAAGTGGGTTGGAGGGGCTGGAGAGATGGCTTAGCGGTTAAGCGCTTGCCTGTGAAGCCTAAGGACCCTGGTTCGAGGCTCGATTCCCCAGTACCCACATAAGCCAGATGCACAAGAGGGCACATGCATCTGGAGTTCGTTTGCAGTGACTGGAGGCCCTGGCACGCCCATTCTCTCTCTCTCTCTCTCTCTCTCCTTGCCTATTTCTGTATCTCTCTCTTTCTCTCTCTCTCAAATACATAAATAAATAAATTTTTTTTTTAAGTGGGTTGGAGAGGTGGTTCAGCACTTAAGGCACTTGTCTGCAAAGCATAATGATCTGGGTTCAGTTCCCCAGTTCCCATGTAAGCCAGATGGACAAAGTGGCTTATGCATCTGGAGTTTGTTTACAGTGGCTAGAAGCCCTGGTGTGCCCATCCCCACCCCTTTGTATTTCTCTGCTTGCAAATAAAGAAATAAAATACTTTTTTTTTTAAGTTTAAAAAAAAAGTTGGGAGCTGGGTGTGGTGGCGCACGCCTTTAATCCCAGCACTGGGCATGCAGAGGTAGGAGGATCGCTGTGAGTTTGAGGCCGGCCTGGGACTACAGAGTGAGTTCCAGGTCAGCCTGGACTCGAGGGAGACTCTGCCTTGAAAACAACATGCCTGTTAGCCCAGTGCTGGGGGAAGCTGGATGGGAGGCCCTTGGGGCACCCTGGTCTAACTGAAGAGTGGGAAGCTCCACGTTCTGTAAGAGATGCTGTTTCAGGGAAGTAAGACAGAAGACTCATAGAAAAGCATACCTCATACCCTGCTGTAGCCGCTGCATGCATACTCAGTGTATGGATCTGGGAGCGCGAGCGCACACACACACACACACACACACCAAACAAAATAGGATTTCATTTTCAAAACTCCTTTTCTCCCCACTGAGAACCGCCAGTGCACAGAAGGGTTCTTGGCTGGGAACAGTGACAGCAAGTGTCCAATGGCTGAAGACAGAACAGCCAGCCTCCTTGTTCTCCTAAGAGCAATTCAGAATTCCTATGTGGAAAATTAGGCTCCCAGAGGATGCAGGGCAGAGCAGCCTGGGGACTTCTCCATTACCACACTGCCCCCTTCAGGCTGTTGGCAGGCTGCTCTGGGTCCCCTGTCTATCTACAATGTGGCGCTCACAAGCTGGGACTTAAACTAAACAGATTTCCTATAGGAAACACACAGAATCACACTCCACTAACATTGCTTTTATGGACATTCCCCCAGAAATATTTCTCCCTGGAAAAATAAATTCACAGGATGTAATTAAACCCATTATGTGTATGTTGGCAGGGGCTGCTCTTAAGTGCTTCACCAAATGGGCCACTAAAGAAAGAAATGAAGGCTGGCTTTGTTCCTGCCTATCAACAGTGATGTTCCTAATTGTGACACAGGGCGCTCTGTTGCTTTGTGACTTCAGAAATAGCCTTCCACTTGTTCCTTGCCCAAGGCAATGCCATTGCGTCTGATTCCAGTGTGACCTCTGCAAAGAAACAGGACAGCCTGGTGGCAGCTGGGTGGCGGCAGCAGCCTCAGCTTCCATGACAGTCCCGCTTGAGCATGTGTTCTCTGGCTTAGGGCCCGTGAGGAGAGAAATCCAAGCATGTGAACTGACTTCTGAGAGGAAAAGTCCAATGAAACAATGTGTTTTGGGGGAACACGGCTAGAAGGAGTTGTGTAGCCGGGCGTGGTGGCACATGCCTTTAATCCCACCACTTGGGAGTCAGGTAGGAGGATCACCGTGAGTTCGAGATCACCCTGAGAATATGTAGCGAATTCCAGGTCAGCCTGAGCTAGAGTGAAACCCTACCTCAAAAAACAAAAAAAAACAAACAAAAAAAGGAGTTGTGTGCTGTGCCTTCTTTCCCCCTTCTCCTCTCTTCCGGGTGTTTTGGGGAACTTCTCCCTTAACTCCAGCAGGGATGTCACTGGCTTTGCCCCTGACTTGTAGTGGCCATGTGACCCATGAGGGAAAACAGGGTTGCTCGCTGGGTCTGGGTAGGCACATGGGGAGAACTGACTCTCCTGTGATTGCTGAGCTTGGAGCTTGATAACCCACAACAGGCCACAGAACAGACTGTCACAGCAGTGGAGCCTGCGGCAAGACTGCACCTCATAGGAGGATGTGGTGGAGCAAAGTACTCACTTCACGGACAGGAGGAAGGAAGGGGCCAGGTCCCACATTTCCCCCAGTCATCACGTTGTGCCACTAGGCCTCCTACCTCCAAAGGGTTTCACCACCTTCCAGTTACACAAGTTGAGGTCCAAGCCTTCACTGACCTGGGCCTTTACGGGATAAATCATAACGAAGAGTTATGCTACCTCCAGGGTGACTTCATCCTGAGATCCTTAACTGACATCGACAAAGATCCCATTTCCAAGTTAGCTTGCATCCACAGGGTAGATTGTGGGCTGTCTGTTTTGAGAGGCCACTCTTTTACCCTACTATAGGTTTTTTTTTTTTTATTTATTTATTTGCAAGCAGAGAGAGAGAGAAGAGAGGCAGACACAGAGAGAATGGGCATGCCAGGACCTCCAGCCACTGCAAACTCCAGATGCGTGCACCCCCTTGTGCATCTGGCTTAGTGGGTCCTGGAGAATCTAACTGGGATCCTTTGGCTTTGCAGGCAAACGCTTTAACTGCCCCTAACCCACTGTTTCTCCACTCTGGTCCAGGCTGACCTGGAACCCAGGGTGGCTATAGCCTCCCGTTTTAAGGGACAACATTCAACATTCTACTTTGCTTGTTGCAGTATGTTTGGACCCCAGTGCCTAGAAGAGATTTGTCAGTTCTGGCTGATGAGTGACCCTGATCCAATAACAGGTTCCTGTGAGAGAAACAAGTGCTGGCCTCAACAGAGGAAGCTGCGTGTCTTCAGGAGATAGTCGGCTTCAGGGGCAGCTGGGAAGCAAGGAGAGCAGATAAGTGCCATGGGAGAGCGCGTGGGTGGAGCAAGGCTGTGAATCTTAGGTCTTGTTTGTTGGGCCCTGGGTGGGTGTGGGTGACAGCTGGGATGATGTGGGGAGGGAAGGAACTGTGTGTGTGTGTGTGTGTGTGTGTGTGTGTGTGTGTGCGCACACACACACACGGGAGCTGGAGGAGGGGTGAGTGGCTGGGTTATCTTGTCAAGAGCCTCAGATACCCAGCTAAGGAACATAGCCTTGGGCCTTCCAAGGGTCTGCAAGGGATCTGTGAGTCAGAGTGACAGAGACCCACTGTTGGAGGAGGAAAACTTTGCCTGGCATCCAGAAGGACTCCTGTGCTGTGGGGACAAGCATGTAGGCTGCAGAGGGGACAGGAGAATGGCTGTCCTGCATTCTGGAGCCTGTCGGTCTAGGGCTAATGGCTGTGCCTTATCTGGGGTGGGGGTCACATTCAGATCCATTGCCTATGCCTGAGTTATTATTCCTGGGGTCCTGTGGGCTTCTTCCCACCTCAGGCTGAGGTTTCTTCAGTTCCAAGTCTCCCCACAGTGTACCGTAGGCCCCACACACAGGCAAGAGTGAGATTGCAGAAGCCAGATTCCTCGCTGCAGAAGAGAATGTCAGACAATTTAGTATAAAGCAAAGTTGGGTGTTTATTAAGAAAACGCTTAACAGTTAAAGGGGCTTGATTGCAAAGTCTGATGGCCTGGTTCAGCTCCCCAGTACACATGTAAAGCCAATTGCACAAAGTGGCATATGTGTCTGCAGTTCCTTTGCAGTGACAGCACTCCCATTCTCCTCCACAATAAATAAATAGACAGGGGCTGGAGAGATGGCTTAGTGGTTAATGGTCTTACCTGCAAAGCCAAAGAACCTAGGTTTGATTCCCCAGGACCCACGTAAGCCAGATGCAGAAGATGGCACATGCATCTGGAGTTCGTTTGCAGTGGCTGGATGATGACGCACCCCTTCTCTCTCTCTCTGTCTGACTCTGTCTCTCTCAAATAAATAAATAAAAATAAAATATTTAAATAAATAAACAATAAAAAGAAAGAGTTTCTTTTTTCCATATTAAGCACAGACGTTAAGAGAGGTATGTAGGGGGGACGTTAATATAGCCCTGAAGTGGATGTGGGCTTCTCAAGAGAGTCCCATTTCAGTGTCTTAACCATAGTTTTAAAGATAGATTTTGGTGACTTTTGAAGTTATATTTTTCAAAGGGGTTAAAAGATTGAGTGAAAATGTTTTAGGGCTGAGGAGACGGGTACAATGCTTGCTGTTCAAGCTGGAGTACCCGAGTGATCCCAAACACATGGGAAAAGCTGGAAGTCATGACAGGCTTCTGCAATCCAGCACCTGATGCAAGCAGCTTCCCTCATCTTTGCAGCAAGTGCAGCAGAAAACAGAGAGCAGAGTGAGAAACCCTGTCTCAAGGGAGGTGGGCAGGCAAGGATGGGCACAGTTGTTCTCTGGCCTCTACTCATGCCCATATTCATGGGAACATGTGAACATATAGACCTACATGCAAGAACACAAATGGGTACAGAGAGAGAGAGAAAGAGAGCGAGAGAGAGAGGAATAATATTTTTAAAGTTTAAAATGTTTTAGCCAGCCATAGTGGCTCATACCTATAACCAAGCACATGAGGAGGCCGAGGCTGGAGGATCAGGAGTCCAAATTCATTCTTGGCTACATAGTGAGTTTGAGGCCATCCTAGGCTACCTATATCAAGAAAACTAAGAATAGAACAAAACAAAAATTCTTATCTAAAGAATTTGTCTTTAGTTAGTGAAACCATAAGGTGATTTTTGCTTTGCTTTAAGAAATGTTTTTGTTATGTATTTGCATGTGTATGGGGTGGGGGTGCTTCAGAGTCTCTTGCTACTGTAAGTGAATGCCAGGTACTTGCACCACTTTTTGTTTCTGCTCTTATGTGGATGCTGGGGAACTGAACCCGGGTTGGCAAGCTTTGCAAGCAAGCAATTTACCACTGAACCATTTCTCTAACTGTCCCCACCAGCTGTTTTTTTTTTTTTTTGAACTTGTTATATAGCCCAAACAGACCCTGAAGTTCTGATGACTCAGTGTCTCTTAAATTGAGATTATAGGTACAAGCCACTACACACAGCCCACAAGGGGATTTCTGAGGTCAAAAGGCCAAAGGAATCCATCCTTACTACAGGGATGTCTCAAGGAAGTTAGGACATGTAAACATGACTATAACACGGCTGTCATCTTGTTTGTGATATTCTCTCCCTCCTTAGCCAGGAGGGGGCTGCTTATTTGACAACTTATCACTCTTGGCATAAGGGAAGGCCTGACAGCTGTCAATCAAAGGGTCCAAACCACCTGACCTCTAACAGCTTAGCTTATTTGAAAAGAAATAAACATTAAGGAGTGCTTATGATAAAGACCTATCCTTTCCTCCCAAGTCTGCTAGTTTCCTCTATTTTCTCTCCTGCCTCAAGATAGATAGGCCTTACTAGGGACACATGACCTCAGGGAGCTCTGTGACTTCCTGACACCCCCTTAGTCACTCCAGGAAGACAACAGCGCACCTTGAGGGACATTTAGAGAGGCCCTTGTTTAACAGCACTCCCCAGCAGCATTGGCTGACCTGGCTGGTGGAGGGTGGGTGTGCAGGAGGCTTCAAGAATGACAAAGAACACACCACTGCCCTCCTCTTCCCCTTTTCCTGTCAGCTGTGGGGACTGAGAGCTTTTAGGACAAGCAGTCAGCGAACGGTGGGATCAGTTGAGGAAGGGTGTGGAGGAGGCCAGCTGGCCCCCAGTGAGCAGAGCTGTGCTGTCCTGATAGGAATGAGAAAAGTCAGAGGGACCCAAGCTAAGGGTGTCTGGCTACAAGTTAAGCACTGTTAGGAGTGTTAACGTCATGATGGGTCTTTATTGTCAGCACCCTTTAATGTTGATTTTTCTTCAAATGAACTAAACTGTGAAGATCAGCTGGTTTTGACTCTGACGACTGTCAGACCTTCCTTTATGCTTGTAGGCCCTGATGAGAAACTGTCTGCCAAGCAGCTGTCTGGGCTATTGTCTCAGCAGCCTCAAGGAATGCTGTAGACATACCTCTGCTCCAGGAGGCTCTGCTCCAGTCACGCCTGCTCCAGGAGACTTCCAGCACCCTGCAACAAACCTCAGTGAACGCTACATGATCACAACCACCTGGCAGATATTCCCAAGACGGATGGAAGGGGAGCACCTTGGCATCTCAGCAAAAATGCTACTGACGGGTCCTCATGTTTAGTTTCTACTGGGCACACTGGAAGCCATGTGCAAGTATGCCACACTTCTCTTCTGGCTACATAATCAGGCTGTCTTCCACATTCTAGGACTGTCCAGTGGATTTCCCCAACCACCTCATGCTGCAACACTAGGCCCCAAGAAAGGCTTCGACAGAGTGGTCTTGTATTGCCTACTTGGGAGTTTTTTTTTTTTTTTTTTTTTTTTTTTTCGAGGTAGGGTCTCACTCTGGCCCAGGCTGACCTGGAATTAACTATGTAGTCTCAGGGTGGCCTCGAACTCTCGGCGATCCTCCTACCTCTGCCTCCCGAGTGCTGGGATTAAAGGCGTGCGCCACCACGCCCGGCTTACTTGGGAGTTTTATCATGGGCAGAGCCCAGAGCAGCTGAGCACTGACACTGGGAGCAGACCATACCGTTTTCAGTTGCTGCAGCAGCTAAAAGGCACCTGGGGAGTGACTCCTGTCGCTCTGAGCTCTGATCGCTCCACAGCTAACAGAGATGGCTGAAGGGTCCCCAGAGAGTGGCCGGGAGCAGAGACTGCCAAGGACAGTGGAAGTCTGCCAAGATTATAGAAGGCAAGAGGCAACGAAGAGCCAAGAAATATGGTTTCTGGAAGAATTCCAACTAAGAGCCAGTGTGGAACGGTGTACCAGAGACCCTAAAGAGTTAAGCAAGTGCTTTTAACCACTGAGCCTTCTTTCTAGCCCCTTCCCTGAAGAATTAAGATTTCTAGCCAAGTGTGATGGATGTAATCCCAGGGCTCTGGGAGGCCAAGTCAACAGACTGCCATGGGCTGGAGGCTAGCCTGGGCTACAGAATGAAACCATATCTCAGAGACAGGAGAGAGGGAGTACATGAAAAGTTCTCCAGGAATCCCTTGTCATGGCTGAGGATAAACTGAAGCCCCAGAGGAAGGACTGCTGCTACATAACTTCCTAGGAAAAGACAAATCTCACAACTGATAATTCAACTCAAAATCTGTCTTCATAGGCATATTTCTTGATGTTTGTTTCATTTTTCTTTCTTTCTTTCTTTTTTTTGGTTTTTGCAAGGTAGGGTCTCACTCTGGTCCAGGCTGACCTGGAATTAATTATGTAGTCTCAGGGTGGCCTCGAACTCTCAGTGATCCTCCTACCTCTGCCTCCGGAGTGCTGGGATTAAAGGCGTGCGCCACCATGCCCTGCTTGTTTCATTTTTTTCTACAAATTATAACAGTGCTATAGCAAGGTGGACAACAGCTGAGTTTTTTTTTTCTCCCAGTTCCAGCTGAAACTATTTTCTTTTTTACTTTTTTTGGGGGGGGATTGTTTGTTTTTTGAGGTAGGGTTTCACTATAGCTCAGGCTGACCTAGAATTCACTATGTAGTCTCAGGGTGGTCTTGAACTCACAGCAATCCTCCTACCTCTGCCTCTCAAGTGCTGGGTCTTTTTAAAAAATTTTATTTATTTGCAAGCAGAGAGAGATAGAGAGGCAGAGAAAGCATGGGCACACCAGGGCCTTTAGCCACTACAAACGAACTCCAGATGCATGTGACCTTTGTGCAGCTGGCTTATGTGGGTCCTGGAGAATCGAACAAGGATCCTTTGGCTTTGCAGGCAAATGCCTTAACCGATAAGCCATTTTTTCCAGCCCCAAGTGCTGGGTCTTTTTGACAATTCTTGTGTCCTGGGTTCTTGGTAAAGTGAGCCCCAGATTTAACAGAAGGTTCAAGCACCCACATCTGGGGCTGTAACACAAGCTACTATTGGAAGTAGAGGCCCCTGCCACCCACAGCTTAGAGGTTATAACACTAGCTGCTGTTAGGTCTTGACACCCACAGCTCAGGAAGTGCAGCACTAGCGGCTGGATGTAGAACCAAGCCCACTGGTTTTGAAGGCCCAGAGCTTACTGTAACTTAAGCTCCCAGAGGTCTAGGTCTCTACTTCTCAGGCCCTATATCTATAAGCCTGTGAAGTTTGAAAGCCTTGGTTGAAAGGTTGGAATGTCAGGTCTAACACTGAAGCAGCTACCTACCATGACTTCTTTGTGACTGGAGCAAACCCACCCTCAGCCAGGCTTTTGTGGCAGCAGCTGTTCACACAGCTCTGTGCTTCTCTATGTCATCCAGTGTGTGGTACTTCCTGTGTGAGTTTTTGACTTTCTAACCCACTTGGGGAGGTGTTCCTCACCATCCATATGGTGGGGAGGGAGCTGATGCTTGGGGGAGTTGCCCTGTCTGGGGTTCCCCTGCAGGGTGTGGGCTGTGCCTCCCAGATGCAGAGGCTGTTGCTTTCCTGGAGTGACCCCAGTGCTCCACAGGTGAGGCTTGGCTAGCAGAGTCTGTGGAACAGGGGCTGGTAAAAATGTTCTTGGGGCAAAGCCCAGACTCCTGGCCTACTGGAAAAGCCTGAAGAATCTTTCTCCTCTTCTAAGGGTGGACAATGGCAAAGGTGACCCTCCAGAAGTGAAAAGGGGTCTCCTGCCTACTTCCAGGGAGAGCTGTGGGCAACAACTGGCCTAGGGCAACATCCTACCCTGCATGTGGCTGTGGGGCACAACCTTATGGCTTATGTCCCTGCTGTGTTTCTGTAAGGGTCTGTGGATGCCTGCAATGGGGCAGGACAGGCTCCCAAGCAGGAGACATCCTAGCCCCTTCCTGGGCTACAGAAGCAGAAAACCTTCTGCAGAAGCTTGACATAGCTAAATCCCTCCCGTATCTGAGGAGTCCTTAGGACCTAAACTTCAAAGCTTCTGACCACGTTGCTGTGCCTTAGACATACTGCTTCATGATGCCCCAAACAGGGCTAGGCTTCAGGGAGGGCCTATCTGGGGACACTGGATTTTTCTTCAGCATTGGAAATGAGAGGAACTGAGGCACAGCTCCATTCCACTTCCACGGCAGCCTGAAGTGTTCTCTTTTCCCTTAAGGCAGAACTGGGATTCATGGCTTTGACCAAGAAAGGAACTTCAGGCTGAGCCAATATGAAGCAAAGCTGTATTTATTAGAAACAGAAAAAAGGTGGAGAGAGGCAAGGAGGGAAGACAGGTGATAAGCGTGGGATCTCCAGGGATAGCCACAGTTAAATGTCTTGTAGTAGGCAGACAGAGGGGTTTGGTGGCTTTCCACTTACATCTCTAAAGATTGCTAAGAAACTGTCCCTACCCTCTTTTTTTTTTTTGGAGAGAGAGGAAGACAGAGATGGGTGTGCCAGCAGCCTCTCAGCTGCTGCTAACAAAATCCAGATACGTGCGCCCCCTTGTGGTCAAGTGCGGCATTGCGCCCTTGCATCACTTTGCATCTGGCTAAACGTGGGACCTGGAGATTGGAACCAGCATTCTTAGGCTTAGCAGGCAGGCGCCTTAACCACTAAGCCATTTCTCCAGCCCCCTACCCCTCTTTTTTTTTTGTTTTTTTCGAGGTAGGGTCTCACTCTGGCTCAGGCTGACCTGGAATTAACTATGTAATCTCAGGGTGGCCTTGAACTCATGGCGATCCTCCTACCTCTGCCTCCCGAGTGCTGGGATTAAAGGCGTGCGCCACCATGCCCGGCCCTACCCCTCTTTTTAACATTGCCCAGAGAATGCAGTTTGCAACAAAATTAAACGTTATTTTCTTTGTAAACACAGCTCTAAGTGGATTTATGAGAGGTATTGTCCAGACAGGTTTAGGAAAGAGCAATGCACACTTGAGCCTAAGCATCGCTTTGCCCCTAAGCAAGCAGTTTAATTCCTGTCCTTGACTCCCTGATGGAGGTGTCTTTACAAACGCATGATCTTGCCTTTTGGAAAGCCCACCTGTGTGCCATCTGGAATTTCATTAGAGCTGCCCGAAGTGTCCTGCCTCTCCCAGCAGAAGCAGCAGAACAGATCCCCACAGCACAGCCTCCTCCTTCTCGCCTGCTTCTCTTCCCAAGCCACCACAATTCCTTATCTTTCTGTCTTGCCTCTAAAGGGATGGGCAGCTGTGGGGGAGGCCTGAGCCACCAGCTGGCAACAGGGCATCTGGTGATTTTTATGGTGGGAGGAGGTGCTGGTGGTGAGAGAGAGGGTGCTACTGGCTTGGAGGGAGGCAGAGACAGCCTGAGGTAGAGCAGATACAAGCTCTTGAGTTAATTCAGTCTCCAGCATTCACTGAGTGACTTCTGCGGCCAGACCTTTGGAATCAGAGGACCTAGAGAGAGTGGAAGCCTTGGAGAGGATAGGTGATGGGGATGGATGCTCCTTGGGGAAAAGCCTGACTCAGCTACCTGACAGCCACGAGGTCTTGGGCACAGTACTGCGGACTTGACTCCCTGACCTTGGGATTCTGCAAATAAGAGTAATGCTAGATTGTGGGCCAGTGAGAACACGACCTTCTACTTGCACGACTGCCGGCACTGAGAATGCTGCCATGGGCTGAGCAAGTGTGGGAATGGGTGATGCCCTAAGGGGGGCCTCAACTCTTCACAAGAGCCAGCAGAGACCTCCAGGGAGCAGGAGACGCAGATGGGGGTTGCCAAAGTGCAGGAGTGAGGCGCTGTTTGAGCCACTAAATGCCTGGCTACAAAGGCTGAGGACAAGCAGGGTGGCCATTGGGGCTCACTGGAACCCTATAGGGAAGGCTGCACAGCTGACCTGGATGGGGACACTGGCTCTCAAGCTGTCTGCACAGTAAAGTCACCAGGAGCTTGAAAGTCCAACACCACATCACATTCCAGACAGATCCACCTCATCAGAATCTCTTAAAAATTACGGTAAAATATATACAAAGTTAACCATTTTAACTTTTCTACAAGGCACAGTTCTGTGACGGTTAAGTAAATCCACATCATGTGGGCTGGGCATGCAGCTCAATTGGTAGAGTGCCTGCTCAACATGCCTGAAGCCTAGGTTCCATATCTAGACCACATGAAGCAGGCATGGTGGAACACGTATGTAATCCCAACACTCAGGAGGTGAAGGCGGGGAGTCTGGAGTTCAAAATCCTCCTCAGCTACGAAGGGAGTCTGAATACAATCTGGGCCACATGAGACTGTAAAATCCCAGCACTGGGGAGGGAGGCAAAGGTGGGCGGATGGCTGGGCAAGAGTGCGCGACCTGAAGCCCGGAGCGCGCCAGGCGGGTAACGGGTCAGGCACTGGGCTGTCATCAGAGACACGCCTTCCAGCATGGTGCCCCCAACACCGCCTTAAAACACTCCCAGCCGAAGGCTCCCTACCACAGCCCATGCTGCGGGGGACAGGCGAGGAGCCCCGGCGCTCGGAGTCCGGCTCCTCCAGCTCTGCGAGGCGGCCCCGCCCACGCCCGGCAGGCCCCGCCCCTCCGTGACGGGACGACCTATCGGAGATGTCAGGGCGTGCCAATCAGGCTCCGCCCCTAGGGGAAACGCGTTTTCCCAGACTCCTCTGCGGGACACCTAGCACCCGTTCAGGTCCGACCGCGAGGCCGGAAGTGGAGACTCGGGCGACCCGTGCTCCGCGCCGGAAGTGTGAGGGAGGCCTGGGCCCACCGGAAGTCGCCGCCCCGACGCGGTCCAGCTGCCCTCAGCGCCGGAAGTGTTCGCGGAGTGCTGCGCCGCGCTCTGTGGGCGTCGCCGGGGAGGTGGACGGGGCTCGGAGGACCTGGCCGGAGCTGAGAGACGGAGTCCGCATGGCGGAGGGCGGTGGCCCCGACGGGCGGGCAGGCCCGGGGCCCGCAGGTAACGTGCGCGACCGCGGGGCCCCGGCGTCCTGCTCCGTCCCTGGCCTCGCGTGGACGGCCGTGTAACTGCCGTGCCCCGGGCCGGGCCGGTGCTGGCGAGGACGGGCGCGTCCCGGAAGCCGCCCCGCCGCCCTGCGCGCTCGCCGGTGACCGGCGGGGAGGCCGAGTGGGCGGGACGCGCGCGTGGAAGCGTCCACTCCTCGGTGTCCTCTTAGGGAGCCCGTGCGAGCTGCCTGCCACGTGTGCGAGAGGGGCGAGTGCCCGTGTCCGCCCGCGCCCGCGCGCTCCGTCTGCAGACCAGTCTCGAGCCTCTGCGCGGCAGCGAGTCCAGCCGAGCCGGCCAGGCTGCACCGAGGCTCGCTCCCTCCCTCCATCCGTCCCTCCCTCCTCCTGTCCCTCCCTCTATCTCTGCCTCCATCCCACCTCCTTTCCTCTCTCCCTCCTTCCCTCCCTCCCTCCTACCCCGTCCCTCCTTCTGTCCCTCCCTCTGCTTGTGTGGCCTTCGGAGTCAGGAACAGCGAGGACATAGAGCTTGCGGTGTCCTGTCATGCAGGCGTGAGACAGAGGAACCAGGGAACCAGAGGTGTTCAGCTGGGTCCTGTGGAAGGAACTTGGGGTTGCCCTACACAAGAGTCTCCTTTTTGTCCCTCTTTCATTGGTGTTTCTGGCTTAGGGTGGACGGGCAAGGTTAAGTGGTGTCACTGGCGTGGCTGAGGAGAAAAATGCCAACTTGACATTGTTTTTCCATCTGGAGTTCGCTGGGGAAGATTGCAAGGAGGCATTGAGCTGGCCTGGGGTGTTGAGAAGAGAGGGTAAAGGGAGCTTCAGTGGACTGGGTGTCAAGTACTGTGGCTCCCACTGACCCGACAGGTAATACCTACATCTGAACCTTCCCGCTTCTGCTGTGAGCATCTCACCCTACAGTGACTGCATCTCTGCAATCTCCGGTGTAAGTGGAGGGTAGATAGCAAGAGGACTGGATAGATGACGCCTTTCAGGCTTGCTCCAGGCCTGATGCCTGCCTGTTGATCCGCTGTAGTCTGGCTGGGCATTCAGGGAACAGCCTGTGTAGCGTGAACCTTGCTGTTGCTAATTTGGTCTCTTACTGATGTCAGGTCCTGCAGGGCAAGGATGCTTACTCATTGCCCCACTCATCGCCTCCATTGCATCTGAGACTGGGTCTTGGATACAATAAATACTCAGAGGGGGTTTTATAGGAACAGTAAAAAACAACTTGGACATTTGCAAAAAGCCTACTTGTGGAGGGACATGCTTGTTCACATGCTAGGGGAGCATGGCAGGACATTGACTTGAATCCAGGTAGTCTGCGTTCATGCTCTGTGCTTACCTACTGTGCAAAGCTCTTCCAGCTGCTGGAGTTTATTTTGGACTAGTGTGAGTGCAGACCCAGGTATTTCCAAGTGGGTATTTAATTGCACAAATACCCTTCGTTGATTACTTTTCATCCCTGATGTCCATTTCTTACAAACCAAGTTGTTTGTACAGAGGTCTTTATGGGCAGTTCAGTTTCATTTATTTATTTTTTTCATTCTGTTGAGAGTTCTTTTGTGTAGTAGGGTGTATCTTTTTTTCATTATTCTGGCTAAAAAGAGGAATAAAACTGTTCTCCCTTACATATTTCCAGATAAGCTAGAATATTTTTGGTATATCTGATATCAAAACCCCAAAAAGATTGATTAAAATTCATTTATGTTGAATCTTCCGATCCCAATACATGGTGTGGTTTTTCTACTTTACTGTTTTTGTTTCTGTTTGTTGCCTGTTTTAGTCCTTTTTCATTGCTATAGTGAAGTACCCGAGGCAACTTTATAAAGAAAAGAGATTTATTTAGCTCACAGTCTTGGAGGCTGAATTGCTTGGTGCCTGCAGGCTCTGATGTGGGTCTCTCTTATCTGAAGTACTTCATGGCAGATAACTATGGTGGGAACATGTGATCACACATCTTTAAACAGAAAGCCAGTCACTGGGTGTGGCCAGGCTTAGGTTCTGACAACAACCCTTTGGGGAGAACTAGCTAGGCTCCCAGTGAAACTGGAGGAAGGCCCTTTCCCACTGACCCTGCAGCTTCTCCCAAGTCCACGTCTCCTAAAGGTCTGCACTGTCTTCCAGGACTGCCACACTGGTGACCAAGCGTCTAACACATGACTTTGTGGGGACAGTAGCACCCTTGTGAGTTGTTTCTTACCTGACACTTCTGTGGCTGTTTCCCAGAGCAGCCTGATAGGGGACTTACCCTGTTCCAAGTAGTAACCCTCACTTGCCTTTTGCCTGCCTAATCAGGTATCTTTGTAAGAAGGAGGTGGCTCTCATTCTCCCTTAGATTTCGCCAGTTTTAAGATGTTTTACAAATATTTTTACTATTTATTTGTGTGTGTGAGGAGAGAGAGGGAGAAAACACATGGGCATGCCAGGGCCTCTTGACACTGCAAATGAACTCCAGGTGCATGTGCTCACCAGTTTGTACATGGGTACTGGGGGATCAAACCCCAGTCAGCAGGCTTTGCAAGGCAAGCAGCTTTAACTGCTGAGCCATCTCCTCATCCCCAATTTAAAGATATTTGTAGTAATTGTATGCTAGATTTTTTGGAATAATATTTTGATTTCAGCTTGATATAACACTCAAGATTTTGCCTCTGTATTCTGAAGTAGTTTCAATTCCATGTGTTGTTTCCCAGTCCATCACCGTTTTTAAAAGGTTATTTATTTATTTATTATTTTTTAATTTGAGAGAGACCAACAGAATGGGCATGCGAGCAGAGGCCACTGTGAAGAACTCCAGATGCGTGCACCCCCTTGTGCACATGTGCAACATTGTGCGCTTGCGTCACTTTTGCATCTGTCTAAACATGGGACCTAGAGATTCTAATAGGCATTCTTAGGCTTTGCAGGCAGGTGCCTTAACCGCTAAGCCATCTCTCCAGCCTTTATTTTGGTTTTTTGAGGTAGGGTCTCACTGTAGCTCAGGCTGACCTGGAATTCACTATGTAGTCTCCATGGCCTCAAACTCACAGTAATCTTCCTACCTCTGCCTCCCAAGTGCTGGGATTAAAGGTGTGCACCACCATGCCTGGCTGTTAAAATGTATTTATTTATGTGGTGTGTGGGGGTGTGCACATGCCAGGGTCTCTTGGCACTGCAAGAGGATGCTCTGCTTTTTCCATCTGGCTTTATGTGGGTGACTGGGCAACTGAACCTGGGCTGGCAGGCTTTGCAAGCAGGAGCCTTTAGTCCACTTGTTTATTTTTTGCTATATGTATGTGGTAATATTGTGGTGTATATAGGTATGCATGTGGTGTATGCATGTGTGTGTGTGTGTGTGTGTGTGTGTAAACATGTGCACACAGGCTGAGGCCAGAGGAATCTTCTTTCTTTTCCATTTTATTTCCAGTCTCTACTTGGAGCTACCTTTGTTTCGGTAAGAATGGCTGGCTGGTGAGTCCCAGCAATTCTCCTGTGTTTGTCCCCTCTTCAGCATTGGGGTTACAGTTGTGCATGGCCACACTCGGCTTTTTCTGTGGGTGCTGGGGATTGAATTCAGGTCCTTATGCTTTACAGTGAGTTCTCTCATTCACTTATTCAGCACTTTTTAAAATTCTTAGGCTTGGTGTCAGGAATGTACTAGTTTGATATGGGAAACTCTAGCCATGTGATTTATTTGTTAGGAGTGTGAAAGTTCCCTGTGGCTGGATAAGAAGAGCCTATTGCAGATGGTGCCCCATTTGCTTGCCTTGCTAAGGTTTCCTTGCGTTGATAGGAGTCTTCTCTTCAGTGCAGGTCCTAATCTGAAGGAGTGGCTGAGGGAGCAGTTTTGTGACCACCCCTTGGAGCACTGTGAAGATACGAGGCTCCATGATGCGGCCTATGTGGGAGACCTTCAGACCCTCAGGAACCTTTTGCAAGAGGAGAGCTACAGGAGGTGAGCATCGCTGTCAGGTGGGTACGGGTATTGCTTTGTGGGTCTGCACAAGGCCAAGACTCACAGTTTAGATTGCAGATTAAGACCCTAATGCTCACAAAAGTGCATTCTAATTTTAGAGGCTGAGCAAAAGGGGAGGCTAAAGGAGATGGACAGATAGTATGAGCAGGGGACCTAGGTTTCAAGTCCAGCTTTGTCATTGACCTTTTTGTTTTCTGGCAACTGCTGGCCTTCTCTGGACGTCAGCTTCCTCAGTGTTAATTCTGAATCCAGCACTGCTAGCATCTTCAGCTGTGGCCCTGCCCCTTGCCAGTCCCCCATGGCACTTCATCCCAGGTAGTTCTCTGTGTCCACAACCACCTTACTTTACCTTGGGACCCTCTTCTCCCTTGTTTCTCAGGCTTGTACTTGTTGGCCATAGGCCATATGACCCCCTGTCCTATGGACTAGAGGTCATCCTGTTCTGTCTGTAGCATCTTGCCTCTTGATTACCAGTCTCACATTAGCCCAACTCTCACTTCATAGCAGGGAATCGTGCTCATTCACCTTCCCTGTGCAGGACACTAGGAGAGGACCTGTCCTCTCTGGAGTGTCCTTGATTGTTCTGTGTAACTGAGCCAGAGTCCCAGCGAGATTTTAAAGACAACTGCAACTGGAAACTTTTCCATGTCTTTTTAAAAAAATTTTTTTATTGACAACTTCCATAATTGTAGATAATAACACATGGTAATTCCCCCCCTCCCCCACTTTCTCCTTTGCAACTCTACTCTCCATCATACCCCTTCCCATTTCTGTGTTCCTTGTGGATAGGAATAGAAGTGAAATATCTACAGGTCCACGGAGAAAGAAATACCATTTTTTGTGTAGGTTTTCACAGGTCAAGAGAATCTTGTCCTCCTGATGTCTTAGCACAGTTTCATCAAGCATATGTCAGTATTCTAAACATCCACTTTAAGTTTGTTTATGTGACTCAAATCCCTAAAAGCTTGCAACTTGCAAATGTAATAGTAGAATGACAGTTCATTGAGTCCCTCTTGTGCTCTATGTCCCATCCCCCTTTTTTATTTCTTTTTTATTTTGAGGCAAAGGCTCAGGATGCCAGGCCTTTGAACTCACTGTGTAGCCACAACTGGCTTTGAAATCCTGATCCTCCTGCCTCTACCCTCCTGGTTGCTGGGAGTATAGGTGTATTCAACCATGCTGGTTCTCCTTTTTCTTAAACTCAGATTTAGCTAGTATCCCATTTCTTTAAGGCCTTTTCTTTTGCTCTTCATTTCTCTAGTGATGAGTTCTGGAGGGTCCTACATTGTCTTCAACCCATGTGCAGCTGAGGAGGAGAAGGCTGAGGTCTGGTTAGTGAGATGTTACCTGGCGCAGTCTGCTTTACATTGCTGGGATGAACCTGCAAACCAGACACAGCTTATGGGAGGAATGGGATTTATTGAAGCTTACAGATCCAGAGGAAGTTCCATAATGGTGAAAGAAGCTGCCCCTCCCCTTTCCTAAGCCTATGCAGAGAGAAAGACCACCACCAGCATCACAAACACACACACTCCAGGAACCTCAGGCAGAGTTCAAGCACTCTGCATATCTTTAGACTGGAATTCTTCCCGCCCCCTAGGTAGGGTTTCACTGGAGCTCAGGCTGACCTGGAATTTACTCTGTAGTCTCAGGGTGGCCTCAAACTCATGGTGATCCTCCTACCTCTGCCTCCTGAGTGCTGGGATTAAAGACATGCGCCACCACACCTGGCTAGACTGGAATTCTTATCTGCCCCCAAACATATCTTAGGGCTGGACATCAAATTACAAGCTTGAATAAAACTCCAGAATTTTTGGGGGGACATCCATTCAAACTACCACACTGCCCACTGTATGTTCCTGAGTCCCCGCTTCAGTGGACTGAACCACACCTTGGTTACTGACCAAGGAGGACCAGATGATGGCACAGCATGTTACTCAATGGTCACATTCCCTGAGAACAATGTGGATAGTTTGTCAGTGCTGTTGCCCAGGAGTGCAACCCTATGCCACCCTAGAGAATACTAGCCTCTCAGACATGCTGGCCAGGGTTGGGGACATAGTGACCTCAAAGGCCTTCATGAGTGGTCACTGGTGAGAAGGGGATACAGGACCCTGACAGATTTCCAGGCCCTCTTCCTGGTGGACCTCTGCTTTGTAGAACAGGCTTGGGAATGTGGCTCAGAAAATCTTAAGAACTAGAACTTTGAGTTTTTGTGCTTATCATTCTGCCTCAGCCTCAGGTTTCCTCGTCTCTAGAAGGGGTTGTTACTGCCTGCCCTGCCCAGGCCCAGGACAAGAAAGCCATGACATTTCAGGAAGCAGAACACCAGAGGCTAGAGATAAGGCTCAGAGGTAGAATGCTTGTCTATCATGTGAAAAGTCTTGGGCTGTTTCAAACATTGTAAGAAAGAAAATAAATCACAAGTGGAGGCATTTTTAAACCCAAGGATTGGCTGCCTAAGTGACCGATCTCCTCGGGAGCATCTGAGTTATGCTGCAGTGTGAGACAAGGCAGAGTGGCCTGCCTGTTGAAGTGCCTCTTACAAGCTTCCTGTGTCCCCCATAGCCGCATCAACGAGAAGTCTGTCTGGTGTTGTGGCTGGCTGCCCTGTACACCACTGCGAATCGCAGCCACTGCAGGCCATGGGAACTGTGTGGACTTCCTGATACGCAAGGGGGCTGAGGTAGACCTGGTGGATGTCAAGGGACAGACTGCACTGTATGTAGCTGTGGTGAATGGGCACCTGGAGAGCGCTGAGATCCTTCTGGAAGCTGGTGCTGACCCCAACGGAAGCCGGCATCACCGCAGCACCCCTGTTTACCATGCCTCTCGCGTGGGCAGGGCTGATATCCTGAGGGCTCTCATCAGGTCAGTACTGGTGGGGGGTGTGCTCTAGCTGTCTTGGAGAGCAGGTGGCTGCCTCCCTGCCCAGCCCTGAGCCACTTTCTCCCATCTCGTTTCTTTCTTTGTTTTTCCTCTGCCTTCAAGATTATACTTGGTAGAGAACGTGGTTATTTGGCTATCTTGAAAAGATTCATTTATAGGTGGTTTTAGCATTATTTTCCTAACTTCTTGAATTGTATACTTATCCATGCTTTTGATTAATAATGTCAACTTTCAGTGTAACTAACCTTTGTTTACAGCTTTGGCTCTATCTTCAGAAGAGCCTGAGTTTTAAAAAAAATTTTTATTTTTATTTATTTATTTGACAGGGAGAGGGGGAGAGATTCAGAATGGGCGTGCCAGGGCCTCCAGCCATGGCAAATGAACTCCAGACACATGAGCTCCCTTGTGCCTCTGGCTAACGTGGGTCCTAGGAATCAAACCTGAGTCCTTTGAGCCTTAGTTTTTCAATAGTTGAACTTGCAATGAATATCTTCTGTGGCCTGACAGTGAAGGAAGAGAGCCACAATAGAGCTTTCTGTGAATTTCTAATTTTATTGTATTGTGCGCAGATAATTTTAGAAATTAGGGTTTTTATTATTTGTTAATATCAGGCTACATTGTTGTGAGTGCTTGAGATAAAGCACATGATGTTCATTGTGTTGTACACTGTGAGCATAAGTTACTCTTTTCAGAGTCCCTCCTGCTCTTCTTTACATTTTTGCCATCAAACTTGAAAAACTGAGAAGAATCTTTGCATCTAAGTACTGTTTCCTCTTTTTGGCATTTCCCTGTATATTTCCATTGGGTTTTGCTTTGACTGGTTGTTATTTGGGTGCGTACAAGTTGTTGCTCATGGATTGCGCCCATTATCCAGATGAGCCCTGCTGGTTCCTTTAAGGTACTTTGTAGAATTCTGCAGTGAAGTAGTTTTGTGTGTGCTTAACATTTCTTTGGAATTTGGTTTGTTCTGATGTTGGGTATATTCTTTTTTTTTTAATTTTTAAAAAATTTATTTATTTGAGAGAAGAGGCAGATAGAGAATGGGCATGCCAGGACCTTTAGCCACTGCTAACAAACTTCAGACACATGTGCTACCTTGTGCATCTGGCTTATGTGAGTACTGGGGAATTGAACCTGGGTCCTTAATGCTTTGCTAACTACTAAGCCATCTCTCTAGCCTGAGTGTATTCTTTTTATCAGTCTGTGTCTTGGCTATTTTCTTTATTTGGTATCTTCTGTACCTCTTTCGTTGCTTAAAAGGGTTACATTACAGTCTTATTTTAAGCATACTAACAGTTACCTTTGTTTTTGCTTGAACTGTTTTCCTTTTCATGAGCAGTGACTTCTTTCTCTGATAGATGCCTTTTTCTTCCCTTAATCTAGAGGCTAATGGTTCTGGGGTGTGCTGTTCCAGCTTAGGGAGCTAGTTGTTGGTGAGATTGTTTCTTATAGAAAAGGAGCAGGTAAGGGGTTCATTGTTGTAGGCTGCAGTCAGTAGGGTCAAATGAGCAAACACGCTCCTTGCCTGGTGCAGAAGATGGTCTCTGAGCCATGTTCTGAGAATGTATTTATTCTTTCAAAAGGCTGATGTTCTATGACGGGTGTGGTCCTAGCACTCCGGAGGCAGAGGTAGGAGGATGGCCGTGAGTTCGAGGCCACCCTGAGAATACATAGTGAATTCCAGGTCATCCTGAGCTAGAGTGAAAACCTACCTCAAAACACCAAAAAAAAAAAAAAAAAAAAAAAAAAAGGCTGATGTTCTAGGGAAAGTGAAAGCGAGAAGGTTTTATATATGTAGCAGCGGTGGTTAAGCTCTGAAGTTTCTTTTTATCTTCTCAAAGGTTCTACACTGACAAATCAAGCTACCTCAGTTCATGTCTTTGTGTCTTGGAGAATGTTAAGGTGCTAATGTGGAACATTTTGAGTAGGATTAATCAGTGAAATTCTAGTTTGGTTCCAGAAATCCTTTTCAAGTATCCAGTCAGTACATCCTGTTTTCTATGAAACAGGACAGTATACAAGACAGTACCAGGAACATGTGTTATTCCCTGAAGAATTCTAGAGTCTAAATTCCATCATGATTGACTTTTGGAAAATGGCAGTGATACTGCTCAGTTACTAAATAGGTGATTCTATCTCGGTGTCGCTTAAACTTGCCTGCCTGTGTGTGAGGCTTTTCATCTTTCACTATTGTAATTTCCTAACTCTGTAAGTAACCTTTGTTTTGCTGTTGCTTTATATTATTGACGTTTTAGAATGAAAGGTGATGTTTCTGTGTGTGTAAAAGTTATGTTGATGGATTGCCTTGTCCCAGTGGTTCCTTGCCAGAGACATTAAAAGCAGTTAGGGAATTAAATTTAACTGGATCCCATCCAGAATATTTTTATGAGTGGTTCAAGGGCTGTCTTTCCCACAGCTCAGTTAGTACAAGATGATCACATTGCCCACAGCTATAAATGCTTTGGAAGACATGTTCCTACGAATGAGGACGAAGGTAATTACTATATGAAATAAATCTATTTTTCTTAGTGAATATGTGAAGTGGGTCATGAGCTTCTGGTTGGTTTCACGTGGATGTTTTGGAGTATTCTCATTCTTAGAGCATCTTGGAGGATGGGAGGCTTGCATTTGTAGTGGAAGTGTGGCATCCTGAGGGAAAGATGGCCTGTGTGCAGGCTGTGCTGCCCCAAAGAAGTGCTTTTGGTGAAAGTTCCTTTGACCCTTGGAATGCTGAGGAGACATTATAAAACAGGATTGCTGGCTGTGATTTTTGGTCAGCTGTTAGCAAGGCATCTTCCCTGGACTCCTCTCCTCATTCTCGCTGTTGCTGTTTCCTATTTGAGATGAAATACTCAGGTGATGACACAGCTTGTGTGACATCACAGGGCTGGTGGCTGGGGCTAAGAAGACTCAAGGAAACAGGTGCCAGCTGGCTAATGTTAGTTTCTTTAGAGCCAGGGATCTTGTCTATCTCATGAGCTTCTATCAGGTTGCACCTGATTTCAGTTTGTCCCATTACTGCAGCGTTTCCTTTGATGTTTTGGTTATGGTGCATCTGCCAGGTTTCCCTTGTAAAGTGACTCTTCTGTGAGTAGTGTGTGTGAAGAAGCAGCCTGTCTGCTTCCTATGCATCATTCATGTAGACTGTGGTGTTTATGATAATGTGGAGTTTCTTACCTTGTCCTGGGAGTGAAAATCCACCATTAATTAATTACTGATCAAGTTGTCTTATATTTGGCTTTGAACCAGCTCTGTGTCACTTTGACATGTCCCCATCATTCTTTGAGGAGTTTCTCATATAACAAAGTGGTCAGGTTTGTCATAGACTTTGCCTGTATTAGTCCTGGAATTAGCTCTATCCCAATTAGTCCTGGTTTCTTTCAGTGAACCTAAAGTGAAGCTGGGCCTGGTGCTGGAATCCAGGCAGCTTGGGAGGTTGTTGCCAGCCTGGGTGAGTTCCAGAATGTGCTTTAATGAATTGCTTTATGCACACATCTGTTTTAGTGTTGCAAATGTATCTTGGGACTAGGTCCCAAAAAGGGTGAGTGCATCTGCAATTCTGGTTAGAATTGCCAAATTCTCCGTAGTGATCGCTTTGTTTCACATTGCCTCAGCAGTGCATGAGACTCCTTTCTCCTTACGGCCTTGCCAATAAACCTGGAGTTTTTCCTAGTCTTGTAGGTGAGAAGAGGTAGGATCTTAGGGTGTTTGCATTTATTTGTGTTAATAGCTGTCCATTTCCCTAGTTTATTTTCTAAATAACACAGTTGATTTTGTTTTGAAAGCTTACTTTATTTAAAATTGTGTGTGTGTGTGTGTGTGTGTGGATGCATACACTCCATGCCCATGCATGGGGAGACCAGGAGAGAAGGTCGGGTGTCCTCTATCACTCTTCATTTTCCTTGAGCCAAAGTCTCTCACTGAACCTGGAACTGCTCTTTTTTGAGTAGACTGGCTTGCCAGTGAGTCCCAGTGATTCTGTTTCTTTCTCCCCACCCCAGGACTATTACAGCATTTGTAGCCATGCTTGGCTTTTCATGTGAGTTGTAGAGATTGAACTCAGGTCCTCAGTCTTGGGCAACAAGCACTCTGACCCTCTGAGCTGCTCCCAGCGCTACATGGTTGAATTTTGTTGTTTATTAGCACTACATATGAAGGTATTAACCTATTACACTTCCTCCATAGAGCTTACTTGTTTATTTGAGGCAAGGTCTCATGTAGCCCAGGCTGGCTTCAAACTCTATGTAGCAGAGACTGGCCTTGATCCTCCTGCCTCTAGTCTGTGTGCTGGGATAAGAAGTGTTTATCAACACCAGAGTTTATTATTTGACTCAGATTGTATTGCCTTTTTTTGTTTTCTTTTGTGGGATTGATGTGTTTTTAATTTTCATGTTAAAGTTTCTTCCAGCTGGGTATGGTGAATCACACTTGTAGTCCTCACATTTGAGAGGCTGAGACCGAATTCCAGTGAATTAAGGCTAGTGCAGCCTGTAGTGACAGTCAAAGAAAAAACCCAAAACAAATCCCAAGAACAACAAAAAAATATTTTTTTTGTGACTAGGTGACAGATTTACTTGGAGTTTTTTTTTTCCTACTAGTTTCTATATTCTTTCATATTTTACATTTTAAATCCTGATCTATTTGGAATTGATCCTGGTGTGTGCTATGATAAGTGAGTTGAACTATCTTTTCCCATGTGATATCTAATTATCTGAAAAACCTTACTGAACAGTTTATATCCCCTCCCCCTATACACTTAAGATGCTATCTTAATGTATACTGAATTTCTGCATGCTGTTTGGTCTACTTCTGATTTTTTTGTGAAGTTTCGTGGGTCTGATGGTTTGTCCACATGCTGTTGCCATATTGTTACAGACCTTTATAACCATCTTCATTTATGGGAGGGCTGGGCTGTCTCCCCAGAACTGTTGTTTTGCTTTTCCACCTTGTTTGATATTCCCAGTGAACTTTATACAGGGATACTGTGTATTAGTTCAGGGATGACATTTCTTTTATATAAACAGGGATAATTGCTGTTAAAATATGTTGAGTCTTCTCCAATATTTGGTGTCTGTTTTCATAGCTGTCACTTGTAATTTTTCATTTTCCTCATTCATTGTTATGTTAATGCTTAGATAGGCCATTTGTTGCTGTCATAATGGGTGTCTTCTAATTTATCTTTACACTTGGCTTTGTTTGAACATAGAAGAAGGCAGTCAATCTTACAAGCTACTGCACTGGTAAATTCTTTTACCGCTGTTTTCTGGTTTAGGCATTTCTAGACTGAGAGACTGTTTCCGGTGAGGGTGGGAAGTGCTCTTTCTGTTCATCGGATTGCCTTCCTTTGCTTACTTGCACTTCTCATGGCTTTGGCAATGTTGTGCAGAGGCCAGAATGTGTGGGCCTGGGTTGTGCTCCTCTGTAACAAAAGCATCTCTAGCACTTACTAGTGAAGTGAGAAGATGCCTTCTGGGCTGAGGAAATGTATTTTATCATTCTGAGGATACAGCCATCATTATTTTATAGTTTTTAAACATTCATGTTAAGTTTTGTAATATGCCCCCTTCTGCATTTGTAGTGGATAATTGGGATTTTTCCTTTAGTTCTGTTCATATGCTAGATTATGTTAATGAGATTTCTAATACTGGAACTTTTTATTCTTAGAATAATCCCCACGAGGTCATGGTATATTGCTTTCTAAATATATGCTCAGATTTTCTTTGCTAGTTTCTATGCTTGTTAAGATTACTAAATTTGAATCTGGTTATTGTGCTAATTTCATAAGATGAATTTGAAAGTTTTCCTTCTCTTTCTTTACTCTGAAGTACTTCAAATAGCCCTGGGGTTATTCTATCTTTAAAGATCTACAACTCTTCCCTTAGGAATTTGTGTACATGAGTGGATTCCGTGTTCTTACCTGCTTCCTTCTCTTGCTAGAAGTACTGATGCTTCAGTGGTCCCTTAGTATCTGTATGGGATAGGTTCCAGGATCCTTTCCTGATGACCAGAATCTGAGGATGCCCAAGTTCTTCTATAAGATGCTCTAGTTTCTGCATGTGGCCTCTGTGCACCCTGTTTCTTGCTCTGAGTGGTCTCTAGGATGGGATTTCTGCAGTACCGACTATACTGTGCTATGTGAACAGTGGTTCTTCACTCTTGTTTAGGTAGTAATGGCAGAATGACTGTGGGTTCACTATTGTAATGACAGAGTGATTGGGTGTTCACTGTATGCTCAGTGTTTTGTTTTTTGTTCCAGATATGTTTGATCCTCTGTTGAGGTCTTTTATACGGAACCTGCAGATGCAGAAGGCTGGCTGTGTTTGTGACCTATGGAGTCTCCAGGAGCTCCCTGTGTCACTGCAGCAAAACCTCCCCCAGGGTAGCTGGGCTGTCTTTGTGGAGGTTGACTCTCTCTACATGGCTTCATTTTCCTCTCTGCTGTAGGTATGGGGCAGACGTTGATGTCAACCACCACCTGACTGCTGACACTCAGCCCCCTTTCTCACGGCGGCTCACCTCATTGGTGGTCTGCCCCCTGTACATCAGTGCAGCCTACCACAACCTGCAGTGTTTCAGGCTGCTGCTGCAGGCTGGGGCAAACCCCGACTTCAATTGCAATGGCCCTGTCAACACCCAGGAGTTCTACAGGGGCTCCCCTGGCTGTGTCATGGACGCTGTCCTACGCCATGGCTGTGAGGCTGCCTTTGTGAGCCTGCTGGTCGAGTTTGGAGCCAACCTGAATCTGGTGAAGTGGGAATCGTTGGGCCCAGAAGCGAGAGGCAGAAGGAAGGTGGATCCCGAGGCTTTGCAGGTCTTCAGAGAGGCCAGAAGTGAGTGGCCCGAGTTCAGCTCTGACTTATAGTTGATTGAATCAATGAGATGTAGTAGTAATCAGAAACCAGCCAAAATGAGCTCCAGCTGAGCACTCGACCCCAGTCTCAGGACCAGTAAGTAGTTTCCAGGATGGCCATTCAGACAGATTTCTGCTAAACACCAACAGCTGTTCCAGAAGAGCCATAAAAGTACACGTCCCTTCCAGAGTTTTTAGAATTATGTTCTCTTCACCTCTGCTCTGCTTCGTGGCTCCATGTTCTTAGATCCTGGCTCCTTTTTTAGTTTTAAAATCTTTAAAATTTGTATACAAAATAATGGGATTCATTATGACATTTTTATACAAACATGTCATTATACTTTGTTCATTCCCCCTTTCTTCTCCCTCTTTACATGGTGTTTAAATGAGCAGAGTTGTAAGCCCATTTTTCTAGGGTTCCTCACTTTCTTCCCTTTAGTACCACTCAAATATCATTAGCTTTGGTGGTGTGATTAAGTCCAGTTTTTGTCAGAGTAATGTCCACAGTTGCTTATTTGTATAGAAAGATTTTGCTAAGGAGTTAATAAATTGATGGCCAAAAAGTTTGGAATGATCTGTGGCTTGGCCTTGCTATCTCATGGACCTTGTGTGTCCCCTGCGTCTCCTGCCTGTATGCCACCCCCATCCTGCCTTCCTGTCAGAGGACCTTTGACCTCTCAGAGCACTCACTGCAGTGTTCCATTAGTGGAAACCTGCTCTTGTTTATGCTCTGGGTCAGGTGGGAGCCATGCGGGAGCATAAAGCTGCTGTGTCCCTGTTTTACTTGTTACCCTGTTCAACAA
Source organism: Orientallactaga sibirica (assembly GCA_036365145.1). Lineage (NCBI taxonomy): Eukaryota > Metazoa > Chordata > Mammalia > Rodentia > Dipodidae > Orientallactaga > Orientallactaga sibirica. Next base: position 17,056,825 of record JAEOAD010000044.1, on the reverse strand, counting down.
GTGATCTAGGCCAGGAGTGTCAGCCTGTTCCCCTCAAGTACTGCATACTGTGTGCCCTGGGCCGTTCTGGACTTTCCAAGACAGACTGAGCATTGGGAACTTTTGGTGGAGACCCTTATTTATTTAGGGCACTCACGGTAGCAGAGCAGGAGATGCTCAGACAAGCAGATGCCCTTGGTTAAGGAGACTGTGGAGGCAAGCAGATAACAAGGCCTTGCTCCCAGGGGCCCATCTTTCTGATTCTGAGATTAGGAAGCTGGTGTGCAGCATAGCCAGCCTTGGGCCTTCAGAAGTAGAATGGAATTAACCTCCTCCCTTTCTCTTTTGCAGGTATTCCCAGGACCTTGCTGAGTTTGTGCCGAGTGGCTGTGAGAAGAGCACTTGGCAAATACCGGCTGCATCTGGTTCCCTTGCTGCCTCTGCCAGACCCCATAAAGAAGTTTCTACTTTATGAGTAGAGTTGAGTGGCAGCATTGACTACAGTGAGGAACAAGGTGTCTTCCGTGAGCGCTCACACTGACCCTCGCATCCTGTGAACCGTATCCTGTGCTGCCAACTTTCCCTTGGCTCTTGGTGAACAAGGAACGGCCTTGTTTTCATGGACTGTGATTTCATCTCAGGTGCTTGGGCCATTGAACACTCCTGGGGTCATTGTTAACCAAGAGGCACATACAAAACTCAATTTTGTTCTTCCTAAATATCTGTTTTGGATTTTTGTGGTTGCATATTAGTGAACTAACTGGGCTGTGGAATGTGTGCAGTGAGGGCTGAGGTTTGGGGCTGCTGGTACCCCCAGAAAGGAAGACTACTTGCATTTTCCAGAACTCTGCTTCTGTTTTTTTCCTACTTTGAAACTTAATTGTTTTTTAAGGCCTGATATCAAGGGATAAGGGAGTTTGGTAACAAGTAAGGAGCAGAAATACAGTTCACAAACTTGCTAGCCTGTTTTCCTGCTCTCGGGGTTCAGTGTTGTGTGTGGAGCGCACACATTCCTTCCTGCTGCTGCATTCTCTGTTGGGAGTTGTTGTCATCCCAGGATGGCTTCCTGGCTGCTCACACTGCTGCCGCCTCAGTGTATGGAGATCCCAGTGCAGAGTCCACAGTGCTGCACCTGCTTTTATCTCCCGTGCCTTGAATCATGCCGGCAGGTAGAAGGAGTTTTCTGCCATGTCACCCTAGAGAACTTCCAGACAGGGATTATCTTTAGGAGGCCCACACAGAGTTTTGCCAGTAAGTGACTGCCCACATTTAGACCATCCCAACAGCACTCACTGCCAGTCCCCACAGAAGATGATGCCCTATGCCCTCCCTTCAGACCCTCATGTATCAGAACTTAGGAATGCCATTGGTCCTCTGAGTGGCTCCAGCTACACTTACTTGGGCACAGACAGAATGTTTGATAAGTGCTTGCTTGAGCCTCCCTCTTTGGACCTGATGCCTCGGTAGGTGCTCCTAGAGTGTGAAAACGAGTGGTAGGGAGGCTGGAACTCTTTTGCTGTCATGCCTAGGCTTGGTGGGTGAGAGAGGTAAGCTGTCATTGCTGGTGCCTTTGGCTGTGTGGGCAGGACTTGCTATCCTGCCCTGGGCTGTGCAGCTAGGTGAGTCATGGGCAGCTGGGCCAGGGACTTTGGCTTTGAGCTTTCCCTGCTGCGGCTTCCAGGGAAGTTGTGTCAAGTCATTTGAAGCCTTTGAGGACCATTGTGTGGAGCTGTGGTAATTCCAAAGTTTAGAAGATTTAAAAAATCTGTTTAGATTTTTACTCACAAGGTACATCTAACCTTCAGTAATCACCATTACTGAATATTTAGGGACAAGCAGGGTTTAAGTCTGTTTAGATTTTCAGCCATAAGAGAAATCTAACCTATCATCATCATCATCATCACTATGTGATCACCTGACCAGATGAGCAGTGAATGTCCTTTGTGTTCTGTGGCTTTGAGAGTCTCAGGTGGGCTCTGCAGGAAGACCTAGTGCCACATGCAGTTCTGGGGAAGAAAAGCCACCAGCTGAGTCAGAGGGGCACACACTCAGCTGCAGTTATATGGTTGGAGCAGGGACTGCATGTAAGTGTAGGCTGGTTGCTGAGGCTCAACAACACTCTGTGCTGCTCCTGTGGGTGAAGTCAGGGAGCCTTCCTCAGAGGCGAGAAGCAGTGGGTGGTATGTGAAGGCATGGCGGCTGGAGCCTAGTGCTGCAAGAGCAGTCCAGGAGAGAGACAGGTTCCATGTGTCCTTTGTGACGTTCCAGGTGGGACAAGAACCAAAGCTGGACTGTGGTCAGGCAGTAGCTCCAGGGAGTGAAGAATCATTACATGGAAGTTTGGGCTACTTAGAGGTGGACAGGTCATCCTGTAGGACCCTCATCACTTGAGATGGGCCAGCTATGGCTTGTCATGTTGGTAGAGCTGAGACTGGGCCTTCAGAACTGGGTAGTTAATGAACTATACTTTGAGAGCTTTACTGTTATTTTTTATTTCAATTTTTTCTTATTTTTTAAGTATTTTTGAGGTAGGGTCTCACTCTGTCCCAAGCTGACCTGGGTTTCACTCTAGTTCCAAGCTGGCCTCAAACTCATAGTGATCCTCCTATCTCTGCTTCCCGAGTGCTGGGATTAAAGGCACATATGGGCACATGTGCTACCATGCCCAGCCTTTTATTTTTTTATTTTTTATTTTTTTATTTTTTGGTTTTTTGAGGTAGGGTCTTACTCTAGCTCAGGCTGACCTGGAATTCACCTTTGATGTTTTTGAAAATATCTTTTTATTTATTAACATTTTTCATATATGTACATAATATAATGTATTTTGATCATAATCCCATTCCATTACTTTGTTTTGTCCCCTTTCCCCATCCCTTTTTGGCTGATTCCCCTTCTTTTTAGTTAGCCTCTCCTTTTTTTTTTTTTTTTTTTTTGGTTTTTCAAGGTAGGGTCTCACTCTAGTTCAGGCTTACCTGGAATTCACTATGTAGTTTCAGTGTGGCCTCGAACTCACAGCATCTCCTACTTCTGCCTCCCGAGTGCTGGGATTAAAGGCGTGTGCCACCACACCCAGCTAGCCTCTCCTTTTTTTTACATTTGTTTGTTCTGGGAGGAGGGGGGTTGAGGGAGCATGCCAGGGCATCTTGCCATTGCAAAAGGCTTGTACTACTTTTTGGGTCCAGCTTTATGTGGTTGACTGGAGAATGGAATCCAGCAGGATTTGCAAGCAAGCACCTTTAACCACTGAGCCATCTCCCCATCCTCCTCCCTTGTCGACTTTGATGTCTTTCTTTCTTCTTTCTCTTTTTCTTGCCTTCCACCATCATGTATGAGAGAATGTTGATGGGTTAAGCAATGTGCCCAATGTTATTCAGGTCTTGTGTAGGTAATGACAGTCACTATGTAAGTAAGGAAGACAGCATTCCTCCTCATCTTCTGGTTCTTACATTCTGTCTGTCCTCTCTGCGGTGTTCCCTGAGCCTCGGAGGGAATGATATAGGTATGTCATTTAGTGCTCAGCATAGAGCAGTCACTTATTCTCAGCACTTGCTGAGTTTTGAGTCTCTTCACTCACTGATTCTTGATAAGGACCTCTGCCCCTGCTGTGCAGACCACGAGGAGAGGGCAGGCCTTTCTCTAGGTGGTCCATGTGCCAGCCTCAGCCCAGAGGCTGCCCTGCTGCCTGCTCTCTGCAGGGTCTGCCCCTGATAAGAAGGTCATTCTGTTCTCAGGCCTGCAAAGGCACAGAAAGGCACTCTGCTGCCTGCGCAGAAGCCCCAGAGCATGCTCACACGACCTGCAGGCTAAACAGAGGATGGGATCCAGGTATGTCAGAGTGGGTGTCATGCTCCTTCACTCAACTCTGGGTTTGCTTTGGGTTATCCTGTGGTTTCTACAAGAGTAATTAGAAATGACTTACTGTTGGACCTTGCTTAGGACTAGCCAAGGAGGAATGTATGTGGGGTCGGGGGTAGAGGGGATGAACTGTTTCTGTCTTTCAGCACCCACCTTGTGTGGTACCCCAGCTAGTTTTAGGTGGCCTGGGTCACACAGCTCTTCACTTGCAGAGTTCATGATCAGCTTCCCCTATGCTAGGTTTTTCAGAATCTCTTGTTTGGAACTTCATAGCTGCTCAACCTGAATATGGAACAGCGTTTGTAGGTGACTAGGGTTATTTCTCCTGTTTCCGGTGACATTCTTCTAGTGTGCTACATTTCCTTTGATGTCAAGGATAAGATATGGGTTAGAAAAGAGCAACCCTTGGCATCCATGTCTTACATAGCAAAGAACTGTGGTAGGGCTTAAAGCTGTTGCTTCCTGGCCCAGGGCTGTCCCTGGCAGAGGGGCTCAGTGGCTTCAGAGGGGAAGAGCCTGAACAGTGTCAGCTCATCCCAGGAGTGTCTGTGTCACTGTTACTACTCCTGGGATAGCCACCAGCCTTGAACAGAGCCATGCTCCTTGCATCTTGGCTGCTGTGAATAGATGGGCCAGGCAGACTGGGATAGAGGCAGCACTGATGGCTCAGAATTCAGCTTTGCTGTCCTGGGTTAAGATGTATTTCCACAAACCTGCTAATGTCACACATTCTTTGACTGTTTCACATTTATCTGTTTGTTTGTTTGTTTGTTTGTTCGTTTATTTATTCATTCATTCATTTATACTCTGCCTTATTCCAAAAGAGGGCTTAAAGCAGCATTTTTTGGTCTTTGGATGTTTTGTTTTGATATTAGGTAAGGATAGGCAAAATGTACTCATTAAGCAGGTAATTAGTAAATTCCTAACACTGTTTCTGTTACCAGGCTTGAGTGTCATTGTTTTAAGTTTTATTCCCACTTCTTTCATGCATGGATTCTTAAAAAAAAGTTCATGAAAGAAAAAAGCAATGGAATAAAAGCATGTGCCTGAGCTGGCTCAGCTCTGTCCTGAGACTACAAGCTCTTCCTACGGGGTCTTTGCTGGGCTCCAGTGAGCTGGTGTGAGAGCTCACATGCACAGCACTTTGCATGGTCTCTGGTGAGTGGGTGTGAGCTCATGGGCACAGCACTTTGCATGGGCTGTGGTGAGCGGGTGTGAGAGCTCTGTAGGCAGGCAGAGGCTGAGGATGGTGTGTCGTATGTCGTACTTGGGGAAGATTATCCTTTTCTGGGTCCAATGTTCCCAGTGAGACAACACACTAAACAAGTTCATGACATAGGATGGTGCTTTTGCTTTCTGCAATGCTCCTGACTGAAGAACAGAATGTTGGCTAGCCCTTGTCAATCTCCAGAATTAATTAATTAATTAATTAATTTATTTATTTATTTATTTATTTATTGGTTTTGCGAGGTAGGGTCTCACTCTGGTCCAGGCTGACCTGGAATTCACTATGTAGTCTCAGGGTGGCCTTGAACTCTCGGCGATTCTCCTACCTCTGCCTCCCAAGTGCCGGGATTAAAGGCGTGCGCCACCATGCCCGGCCAGAATTTATTTTTGAGTTAAGATTGAGCTTATTGCTGGAATCCTTAAGTTAGGGAGCCACAGTTCAATCGTAGTGGATGTTTACGTATTAGGGAGAAAGTCTCTGGATCTTCAATGCATGCCGGTGAAGGACACTAAAGCTTTCCCACTACCTGTGTTCCAACAATAAATCCTGGGATCACTGACTGGTCTGAGATGTATAGACATCTCTGATGGACCTCCAGCCACTCCAAATTATGGGAATTGGTGTGGTCTTGGTGAGGATTGCCTCTTCACTGAAGACCTGGGAGCTTGCGGTGGGATGCTGATGATGGCATCAGAGGAGGCTCTGCTTGTGCCTCTGCCTCCTCGCCTGTCAGCCCATCAGGCACTCGGTAACCGTTGTGGCCTACAGGGATCTAGACTTTCCACCAGTTCAGACAGGCTCCTGGAAGCGCGTCTTGATTACAGGAGCGCCTTTCTCGTCCTTACTTACTTTTACCTTGCTTCCCTACCTCTGCTCCCTTGGGGTGCAGTAAAGTATTTGAAAGTATTTGATAGGCATGCATAAATGGATGCTAGGATGTACCTTCCATCCCAGGACAGTCCCACAGAGGGGAGCATGTAGGCTTTGAAGTAGATGCTGGTGCATGGAACATATACTATACATTCTAGAGATGGGGTCGAGATATAACCAAGACACAAGGGGGTCATAGAGGTTGGGGAGATAGCTCAGCAGTTTAAGGGGTTGGCTTACTAGGGGGGGTGTAGGTTGTCTTAACTTGTATTGCTCAGTGTCAGAAATGCATGGATCTCCCCCTTTCAGCCCCCAGTACTAGGGATGGGACCCAGGGCCTGTGAAGAATAGGCAAGATAACCTTCCAGTGACTATTCTTTTATTAAATTGCTTTAATGTCATGCCTCTTAGCTATACAAAGTAATGGGGAAATGCGCTTAAATCTGACTTGAGATTGGCATTTAAGAAGGTAGCTGTCTCGTACATACAGTGTGTATCTGACATTTAACCAGCAGTGCCTGCTCTGTCCTGCAGTGTGGGCACAGTTCCCACTGCTTCTATTGCAGTTGGGCATGTGAAATATGGCCTGCCCTGGGGACTGTGTGCCTGGTGATTTGCTGGCGGTAATGCTCATCACCAACCCTCTTGTTTCCATTTCTGCTCTGAGACTGAGCATGAGCTTGTCTACAGTGTCCACAACTGACTGTTTTTGCCCTTGTGCCTAGTTCAGAGCTCTCAAAAGTATGATGGACTTTTGGTGTTATAACTTGAATAAATGCTTTATTTCAAATGCTTGCATCCCCCCCCCCAAATGCCTTAATTTTGTAGACTGTGTCTTGGGTAGACATTTTAGCTGTGTGAAATCTTGGTGTGCACAGTCCAAGCAGAAGAGACTCTCTGGGCACTTTCCAGGGACTGAAGAGAAGGCTCTGAAGTAGGTGTTGGCCACTGTCCAAGGACCTTGGGGTTACAAGGAGGAGTCCAAATGCAGCATGGTCATAAACTGCCTGACAGCCTGATGGACTTATTAGCTATGGTTCCTTGGATTGAGTTGTGCCCTTGAAAGTATTTGCAGCCCACAGCTTTCCAGCTAGTACACTATGCCTTCTGTGGTCTGGGGAGGCCATGGACACTCATTTGTGGCCCCTGTTCCATATGACTTACTCTGTCAGTGGGATGGTGAGGATGGGAGATGTGGGATGAACGTGGGATGATGAACTGAATAAAGGTATTTTTCACCTCCAGCCTCTTCCTTTCTTGGCATCTGCACTTTAGGTGTTTTCTGCATTCCTTACACTGAAGTCCCCCACTGCCTGTTCCACTGCACTACTGAAGGGAAGGCAGGTCCCCTTGCAGATGGCTTCAGTCCCTGTCTCCCACCAGTTACTTCTGTGAGGAAGATTGACAATTCCCACTTGCCATCCATCTTCTCCATCTGCCACAATGGAACTCTACGCTTAGGGCTGAATGCTTGGAGTCACACGATAAGGGCTGCGTATCCAACCATCTGTATGGCTAAATGGCCATTCACCATTGCTCCTTCTTAATGCCCTTGAAATAAATTTCGACAGGACACTTTTTAGAGAAGCGTAAACTCATTAAGATGACTAAAATTATCAATGAAATTTAGAACTTTTAAAGAAGTAGAAGAATGGTGACTTATTTAGAAATCCCCAAGAATATGACATTGTAAGGAAAACATGGAAATAGAACCTGAGCTCCTGAAGCTTTGGAAATAGTTGAGGAAGGCTGAAGCCCTGAGGCTTGGCTGCCGGCCTGAGAGACAGGCAGCCACTCCCACACGGTCGACAGTTAGCCTGCTTCAACCCAGTGGCAGCACATTTAGCATTAGGGTACAAAATCCTTAGCACTGTTCTCCAGGCCCCAAGAGACAGAAAGACTTCTATGGGGACTCACAGCAGCCCAGAGGAAATGGCGCAGAAATGACCTCACACTTCTTGTGGTGGATTCTGACAGGTAAGAGAATACTGAGAACGAGGGCTTGAAGTTTCCAAGCTACCAGACCAAACCCAGTACTGTAATCTTGGGAAAGGGCAAGGAGCCCTCTGTCAAGAACACCAAGGAACTGTGAAGAGTACATACAGTGCCCGTACAAAGCATCAGGAGTCAGCAGTTTGGAAGTTCTCAGATGCCACAGTGGAAAGGAGACAGTGTGGACCTTTACTTCCAGATTCTGAAGGAAAATTATTTCCAGGTCAATTTAAAGTCTTGCTTGTGAGGTGGCTCATCAGGTAAGAGGGCCTGAATTCAGTCCCTAGCGCCCATGTAAAAGTGGGGTATGATTCTGCACACCTGTAACGCTAGTCCTTTGGGGAACATGGATGAGAATTGCTGGGGCTTGCTGCTCATCCAGTGGGGTCAGAAAATGGTTGCTCCAGATTCAGTGAGACAAGCAATAGAGGAGGATGCCCAACATCCTCTGCCTTCTACGTGCACGTGCATACACCATGCATGCTTCATATACAAAGTCATGTTGACAGACTGGGTGCTGTCAGCTTAGGAAGTTGCTGGAGGTGAATCAGGGGAAGAGAAGGCTGTGGAGACGAAATGGAGGAGCCAGCAGAAAGGCCAGTGCCAGGCATGGGCAGTCTGTCTAGTTTAGGCATTTGCTGAGATTCATCAGGGAGTCTTCACCTGCTGCCTCTGCATGTGCTGACAAAGAAGCTGCGGTGCTAGTCAAATGCACAGAATATTATTTCTCATGCCCATGGGCTTTTAACTTCATAGTGAGTTTTTTCCTCAGCTGGGGTTGAATTAATAAGTATAGAAAAATAAGGAACATGACTAAGGAAAAGTAGTCAGGTAAGAAAGAAAACGTCATACACTGAAGGAGGGAGAACAGCACCCAGGGGAGAGTGCAGAGCCTGACTGTCAGCATGGAGGGTGGGCGGAGGACCTAGGGGAAGTGAGGGTGAGGGGTAAGGGACACACCTAAAGAACAGTGACAGCAGTGAAGAGTGAAGATTCATAAACACTCCAGATGTGTAGTGAAACCCACAGTTACTGCTTCAGGAAAACAGGCTTTCAGTTAGGTTAGTAGACACTGTTAAACTGGGTTTTTTGTTTTGTTTTTGTTTTTTGTTTTGCTAATTTTAAAAAAAAGATTTTTATGAGTGAAAATTGCCTCTGTCATTGCAGTTGAACTCCAGACATGTGCACCATCTTGTGCACATGTATAACCTTGCGTGCTTGCATCATCATGTGTGTCGGGCTTACATGGGATCTGGAGAGTCAAACATGGGTCCTTAGACTATGCAGGCATGCACCTTAACCTCTAAGCCATTTCTCCAGCCCTAAACCTTGTTTTATGAGACAGGGCCTTATGCATCCCAGGCTGTCCTTGAACTTACTATGTAGCTGAGGATGACCTTGAACTCCTCCTACCTCCCAAGTGCTGAGATTGTAGGCATGTGCTGCCATGGCTGGCTATTCCTACTAAACATTTTTAAAGGTTTTTCTTTTTAAATCATTTATTACTTTTATTTGGACAACATATATACATATGTACAAAATACTGACTGAATCTTATTATAATTTCATTTGATTTACAAAATAGGACAGCAAAATAACTCAGGTCACTAATACTGTACAAAAATAAAACTGATTTAAACAGTCTTAAAGATCAGTAACTAAATGGTACAGACCATTCATCCGTAGTGAAAGAACACCTTGATCTATCCAGAGTGTCATATACTGTACTAAATCTATCAGCAGTCTGACAAACTAACTGGTTTCTGTAATTATAACTACCAGATGTAATTCTCAAAAGAAGCATGATGTGGAGCTGAAAGCCAGGGCATCATTCCACAGTGGTGAAGGGTTTTCTTCCCTAACCAAGGGAGGAGGTATCTTAACTCTAAAACTGTTACATTTTCTATGAGTGACAATGACTTTACAATATTAGATAAAACAGCTATGCTTTCTTTTTTCTTTTCTTTTTTTTTTTTTTTTTTTTTCAAGGTAGGGTCTCACTGTGGCCCAGGCTGACCTGGAATTCACTATGTAGTCTCAGGGTAGCCTTGAACTCCTGGCGATCCTCCTACCTCTGCCTCCCGAGTGCTGGGATTAAAGGTGTGTGCCACCACGCCTGGCTCAGCTATGCTTTTTTTTTTTTTTTAAACATAATATATTGTCTACAATTAAGGAAGTTGTCAATAAAAATAAATTACAAATTCAGTTTGGCTAAAAAAGTAAACCAAAAATACTGTCTTGTGTTTGGGTTTTCATAAGTCAAATCCATGGTCTTTTAAATATAAAAAATAGTTGTTTCATAGCTTTAGTGTTCAATGAACTCTGTTAGTCCTATTTGAACCATATCTCCACATAGTAAATCTAATCAGAATGCTGGTTCCTATTTTGTGACATCGTAAAACACGATTTATCACAAAGATAAAAAGCCTTGACATGCTACATCACTACAACATGTAAGAGGTTATCAAATGTATGTTTGTCAACAACATGAAAAGACAAGTAGCAACATTTTGGGAAGTAAATTAATGCATTTTTAAAAAGTTGTTGCCTTTATGTCCATCCAAGTGCAAAGGCTTTTCTTTTTATTTCTTTTTTTAATTTAATTTTTATTTATTTATTTATTTATTTATTTATTTTTTGGTTTTTCGAGGTAGGGTCTCACTCTGGCCCAGGCTGACCTGGAATTAACTATGTAGTCTCAGGGTGGCCTTGAACTCATGGCGATCCTCCTACCTCTGCCTCCTGAGTGCTGGGATTAAAGGCGTGCGCTACCACGCCCAGCTTAATTTTATTTTTAAAATTTTTAAATTTATTTTTGGAGAGAGACACAGAGAGAGAGGGAGACAGGTAGAGAATGGGCACACCAGCAGTCTCTCAGCTGTTGTGAACAAAATCCAGATGCGTGTGCCCCCTTGTGGTCAAGTGCAGCATTGCGCCCTTGCGTCACTTTGCATCTGGCTAAACGTGGGACCTGGAGATTGGAACCAGGTTCTTAGGCTTAGCAGGCAGGTGCCTTAACTGCTAAGCCATCTCTCCAGCCCATGCAAAGGTTTTTCTTAAACATGGAGATATGAAAATTTAGGGAAAAAAGACTTGGAATTTGTCATAAAATTTTTCAGAAGGAATGGGTAAGTTATGTAGCTTACAGACTTAAGGTTGTATTCTGACTGACCATGAGATCACTGTTCTGGTGTTCAGTGGCATTTAGCATTTGAGTATTTGTCATAGAACTGAAGCTGCACCCTCTGAGGAAAATGCCATTTCTCAGGGTTCACTGATGTGGGCTGTGCCCATACCCATAGGGGGTGCTGTGGATTTGAGGGTGTCCCTCAGCCTCATGGGAGAAGTGGGCTGTGAGGATTCTGCTTTTCTGAATGGACTAGTGCTGTCTCATGGGTGAGTTTGCATTCTTCTGGGACTGATTTAGTTACCCCAGGAGTGGGGCAAGGCTGCCCTCAACTGCCTGCTGTGCTGAGTGCCCCCACTCCGCTTCAGGCCATGAGGGCAGCACATCGCCCTTCCTGACGGGGCTCCCTGTCTTGCATATCCCAGCCTCCAGAAGTGCACCGAGTCAAAGGAAATCACCCCTTCTCAGGTTTCCTTACAGCAACCAGTCAGAGTCAAGACATTCACAATCGTTCAGTAAGTGTCCTGTGAGCTTGGCATGTACAGAAACACGACCCAGACCTGTGTCTTGTGTAGCCATACTCTCTCAGAGCAAATAATCTAAGGCTTCATACCGGCTGCAGCCTACTCCAAGCTGTGAATTATACTGGGTTGTCCTGGGCCAGTGGTTAATTGGGGGCCAGAGCAAAGCTGGTCAAGAAAGCACTTGCTGGGGAGGAGGGAGGGCATACCTTGAACTTGTTGGGAAGCAGGGTGGGCTGCCTGGGAATGCTCTGAGGGTATATGTGGCCAGGAAAGCCAGCATAGGGCCATTTGGGGAAGCCAGCTAGGATCCCTGTAGAATGCAACCAGTGGTGGGTGCTGTAAAACTTAAAGTTGGAGATAGGTGAGGTGGGTGGGTGTCCAGCATCCAGTCACATACTAGGAAGCAAGATAAGAAAGGATAGTGAAGTGGAACCAGGAAGACAGACCGTATCTCTCCCAGTGCACGTCCAGTGCACCCTACTGATAAGCTCACCTCATACCCACTGTCAGAAGTGCCAGGGCCCAGACAGATGGGAAATGGAGAGGTTGGTGTTGTGCTTGCTGGAGGCAGGGTGGCAGGATTCTTTCTCTGAGGGAGATATTACTAATCTTGTATACTTCGGAGTACCATGTTCAATCAGCCAGATTCCTGTGGACCACGGCATTTTGGCTACCAGCATGTATTTGGTGCCCTCCTGTGGTGGGTGCACATTCTTGCCTTTGACTCATTTGACCTTTGCCCCAGAATCCCATCATCATCCATCCCTGCTGCCTCATTCTGGAGCTTTCCAAGGGCGCAAGTGTGCGCTCGGGCGAACCTCAGTGCCTTAGTGGAATGGGTGCTTCTGGACCTCTCTGAAGCTTGCCACTGGGAGGTTGGCATGCAGGCGACATGTATGAACGACAGTTCAGCATCCCCAGCAGCCTGTCTGTCCTCTTCTCTGTGCACTGCAATCGTAGTAAATGCCATTTCTGAGTTCGCTGTCAGGGCCTCTCCAGCTGCTCAAGTGGAACCATTGGTCTAGACTCCCTAGCAACTACCTGCAGCAGGACGCTGAGCCTGTGTTGGTTTTACCTTGTTTCCTTGGTCTAGAAGTCACTACCGCACGTTTCTCTGATAACTAAGAAAATCTTGCTCATTTTCTAGGTGCCTGGGCTATGCCTGGGGCGTAGTGTGTATTTGACTCTAGAGCTTATTTTGGGTTGACTCTGGTAGCTACAGATCTAAGCCCTTCCTATCAGGGATGGAAACCTGTTTAGAGAGTATGTGTGGTTTCAGCTCAGCTGATGGCGGAGAAGTTGGCTGGTTTACCTGGACCAGAAATGGTCCATGTTTGTGTGACCAGGGTGGGTGAGCAAGGGACTGTGAGCTGACACAGGAGGCAGCCACTCCCCAGCACACTCTGGGAGGTGCCCACACTGCTCATGAGGAAGTTTCCCATGGCAGATGGAAGCTGCTGCCAAACTTGTTGAAACCTGCTGGGGCCCAGCTGGGCTGGTAGGCTAGCTGGTGAGAAGCCCTCCATGGGGTTGGCCTTAACCCTCCATGGGGCTGCAGGATGTGCACAGAGGAGACAGGAAGGGAGGCTGCATCTTCCTCCAGTGTCCCTCTGGCGACCTCTGCTGGTTGAAAGAGCCTAATCTTGAGGGAGAAGGACCCAGGATCCCAGCAGGACAATGCTGAGATGTGGTGCCCTGACCACTGTGGGCAGGGAACTCCTCATGTAATGGTACAGCCTTGGTGCTAAAACCCGCGAAGACAGCAGGACAAAGGGCCTCATACCAGCCTATCTTGTGGTAAGCATAGATGCTAAATTCTAAGGAAAACACACCCAGTGGGTGAGCATTTGCAGTGTGCATAATCTTATGCATTGGGACTACTGAGGGTTTATTTTGTCAGCTAGCCCTCCACCAAAAATGGCGCTCTGCTTTCCCCTACCTGTGGCGCTGTCCACTTCTTACCAGTGGAATGCTGCTGCAGGCTGTTGGCAGCTAGTATGCTTGCCTGGACACAGACGATAAAAGCTCCCTAGGTATGGAGTTGTGAGATGTTAGATCAAATACAGAAGAGGTCCAGTGGGGTGGGGACAGGAGGAAGAGGACAAAAGAGGTGCTGGGAGGGGATTGTGATCAGTGTGCATCGCGTGTGTAAATGAGGTTGTCAGTAAAATTTAAAAACTGTTCACTAGGATAGCTGTCCTGGAAGCTTTCAGGAAATTCTCCCGACCAGCCTCCCTTCTGGGAGCGATTATAGACACCTGTCAAAGGATCTGCTTTGATGTGTGTTCTAGGGATATGAACTCAGGTGCTCAAGCTTGCATGGCAAGTGCTTTATCCGCTGAGCCATCTTCCCAGGTTCTAATTTTTGAGGTGGTATTTGTGTTCCCCATGGGATCAGCCAATTTTGAGGCCCATTTCTTGCTCTCCCTGCCCCTATGTCCTTTCCCCTCCCACAGACCAGAATGGATACATCCTTAGGAGTGTCTGAGGCCCCCAGCTTGCCTCCCCCCTTGTTTTCTCTCTGAAACCCCAGTAAGTTAAAAAAAATGACAACCTAGAGGCCCTTTTCAGCCCCAGCTACCCCCTGCTCTGAGCCCTGAGGTCTATTGTTCTGTGCTTTGTGGCAGGCTCTGAAGCTGGCCTGCTGGGCTTAAGTTCTAACTTGACCACTCACTGTCTGACCACAAGGCCTTGAGGCAGCTTCCAAGACCCCTGTGGTGTCAGTTTTTCATCTGCAAAGTGTAGAACACAATAGAGCCCATTTGATAGGGTTGTTAGGAAAACTGGGTGGGAGCCAGGCATGGTGGCTCATATCTGCAATCCCAGTACTTGGGAATCTGAGGCAGGATGATATCCTGGGCTACATAAGACCCTGTGTAAAAGAAATGGAGAAAAGAAGAGAGAGGAAGAGAAAAAGAGGAAGGAAGGAATGGAAAGAAAGGATAGAGAGGGAGGGAGGGAAAGCAGGTGAACAGCTTCTTTCTGGCTTCACCTCTTGTCACACCTTCAGCTGTTTGAGGGTGGTGCTGAGCTGGGACTACAGAGCTCTGAGCTCTGACACAACAGTGTGTGGGACCTTGGGAGAGCCATAGACCCACTGAGCTTGTTTCTGAAGTTACATGATGGGCCTCCATGGTGATGCACAGTCATCCCTCAGTATCCATGAGAAACAGAACCTCAAACCAGTGTGCCAAATCCTGCCACAGAAGAGGGTACTACTTTATTATTTCATGTTATTTTACTTTAAAAAAATGTTATTGACAGCCTCCATATATGCAATGTACCCTGATCACAAGTCCCTTCTACCACCTCTTTTGTTCTTCTCCTGTCCCCCTACCCCTTTTTTCCAACTGGTCTCTCCTATTTTTTTAAAATTTTAAAATATTGTTATTTATTTGAGAGAAAAACAGAGAGAGGGAGAGAATGGGAGCACCAGAGCCTCTAGCCACTGCAGACAAACTCCAGACACATGCGCCACCTTGTGTATCTAGCTTATGTGGGTCTTGGGGAATTGAACTAGGATCCTTTGGCTTTGCAGGCAAACACCTTAACCACTAACCCATCCATCCAGCCCTCTCCTATTTTGATGTCATCCTTTTCTTAAACTTTTTTTATTGACAACTTCCAAAATTATAGGCAATAAACTATGATAATTTCCTCTCCCCGCTTTTCCCTTCACAAATCCACCCTCCACTATGTCCCAGTGCCAGGGATGGGATACCGTCCAGCGAGATGTTGTTGGCCAGGGAGGTTCCCAGTGCCCCCAAAACATTACAGGTCACTGCCAAGGCTCTTGTTTTCCCACAAGAAATGGATGGTAAGACCCTATTGCTGAAGACTCTACATGCGTGGGCTGCAAGGTCACTAAGAGATCCTGCTAGAGCTGAGCTAAAAACTTCCTCCCTATAGTCCAGCTGACAGAAAGCTGGGAAAAGTCAAGCTGCATGCAGCCCTATGGGAGAGAGAAGTCATCAGTGATGAAAACAATGGATACTTCAAGCCTTAAATTTGACCAGAACCAGGCGTGGTGGCTCCTGCTTTTAATCCCAGCACTCGGGCAACATAGATAGGAGGATCACCGTGAGTTCGAGGTTATCCTGAGACTACATAGTGAATTCCAGGTCAGCCTGGGCCAGAGTGAGACCCTAGCTCAAAAATAAAAAAAAAAAAGTTTGGCCAGCCAGGCCAAATGACCAAACAGGTGCAGTAGCGGCATGTCTGCTATGGGGGAAACCAACTGCTCTCTAATTGGACTGGAGGCCTGCTCCATGGGAGGAAATACATGCTTGGTACTGAAAACCTAATCAAAACCTATGGTAGGGGAGGTCATGAGCCCTAGGACTATAACACCTGCTCTTGTCTTACTAAATGCATATATTATGCCCACCAAACTACCCAGTAAGCACTTTTCTTAATGTCCATACCCATATATTAATGCTACTCTCACTTTTAGTTAGAGAAGCTTCTTTTCAGATGGCAGTGACCTTAGGATGACCTAAAAGGCACCACAGTGCTGAGAAGAAGGGATGGAGGAGTGTTCAACACCGAGTCATCTCTATCACACCCTCCAAGGTTCAGGGTCCATTGCAGAGGAGGTGGCAGAAAGAACATAAGAGCCAAAGGAAGAGTAGGACTGCTTCCAATGGGTTTCAGGTTGACAAAGTGGATTTCTGATGGTTTATGTTGACTGTCAACTTGTCAGGACCTGTGAGGGATGGTGTAGATTGGGTTAATCTCTGAGCATGTTTGTGAGGGATTGTCTTTTTTTTTTCTTTTTGGTTTTTTTAAGGCAGGGTCTCATTCTAGCTCAGGCTGAACTGTAATTCACTATGTAGTCTCAGGGTGGCCTTGAACTCAAGGCGATCCTCCTACCTTTGCCTCCCAAGCACTGGGATTAAAGGTGTTCATCACCATGCCTGGCCTCTTGAATTTTATTTATTTATTTATTTTTTATTTTTTATTTTTTTAGTTTGAGACAGAGAGAAAGAGATACAGAGAGGCAGATAGAGAGAATGGGCATGCCAGGGCTTCCAGCCACTGCAAGTGAACTCTAGACACATATGGCATCTTGTGCATCTGGCTTATGTGAGTTCTGGGGAATTGAACCTAGGTTCTTTGGCTTTGCAGGCAAGGGCCTTAACCACTAAGCCATCTCTCCAGCCCACATCTTGAATTTTTTTTTTTTTTTTTTTTTTTGGTTTTTCAAGGTAGGGACTTGCTCTAGCCCAGGCTGACCTGGAATTCACTATGTAGTCTCAGAGTGGCCTCAAACTCATGATGATCCTCCTACCTCTGCCTCCCTAGTGCTGGAATTAAAGGCGTGCACCACCATGCCCAGCTCCACATCTTGAATTCTGATTAACCCTCCCCCACCCTTCTTTTCCTCAGTCTGTTACCATGACCTCACTTAGGTCATCGCACCCTCCAGTAATCTGTTCATCTACTTACATATATACAATACCATCCTCTTAAATCCTCTCCTCTTCTCCCTCACTTACAGCCCTTTTCTAGCTTACTGGCATCTGATACTGATTTTTACTGCAACTCACATACAAGTTTAAACATTTGTAGCTAGCATCCACATATAAGATAGAACGTGTGACATTTGGCTCTTCTATTTTGATGTCATCACTTAAAAATATTTAATTTATTTTGTAAGGAGAAGGAGCAGGGAGAGAGAGAGGGATAGGGGCAATGGGCACACCAGGGCCTCTAGCCACTGCAAACCATTCCAGATGCATGCACCACCTTGTGCATCTGGCTTTATGTTGGTGTACTGAGGAACTGAACCTGGGTAATTAGGCTTTGCAGGCAAGCACCTTAACTGCTGAGCCATCTCCCCAGCCCCAATGTCATTATTTCTTGCCCTCATATTATGTGAGTCTTGTGTAGATAACCACAGTTGAGCCCGCAGACTATACAGCTAGCTGGCCAGCCAGGCAAGATATGCCAACTGGTGACATGTCAGTTATGGGGAGAACTAACTGCTCTCTAATTGGATTTGAGGTCCCCTCGATGAGAGGGAATTCATACCAGGTACTGAAAATCTAATCAGAAGCTTATGGCTGGGTGCTGGAAAGCTGGCTCAACAGTCAAGGTGCTTGCTTGTAAAGGCTAAGGACCCAAGTTTGATTCCCCAGTACCCACAAAATGCCAGATGTACAAGGGAGCATATGCATCTGGAGTTTGTTTTCAATGGCTAGAAGCCCTGGCATGCTCATTCTCTCTCTGTCATAAATAAATAAATAAATAAATAAATAAATAAATAAATAAATAAATAAATTTTTAAAAACAAGCTATGGAGGAAGCCTCATTCACTGCTGGTGGGAGTGCAAACTTGTATAATAAACAGTATGGAAATCAATATGGGGACTGCTGAAAAAGATAAAAATAAAGCTACCAACGGACCCAGCCACTCCTCCACTGGCCTCCTCTCTTCACTGCAGAGAAATTTGCTCAACCATGTTCATAGCTGCTCAATTCACAATAGCTAAGAACTGGAATCAACCCAGATGCCCATCATTTGTCAAGTGGATAATAAAGATGTGGTACATATGCATAGTGGAATTCTCTTCAGCAGTAAGGAAAAATGATAGTAAGTTTGTAGGCAAATGGATAGACTTGGAACAGATCATACTAAGTAAACTCACACAAGCACAGAAAGACAAACATCTCATGTTCACCCTCATGTGTAGTTCCTAACCTGGAACAGCTTGAGTTGCAGACATACCTGACAGGCAACTTGAGGGACAGATAATAGGGATGAAAGGGTTTTGGGGGAGAGGAATGGGAAGGCAGGGGAGATATACACAAAAATAAATCCAAAATGAATTGGTACAATAGAAACCTTCCTCCTGAATAGCAGACTAAAAGATAGAACCCTCAACAGGAGTATGGGGGGACTGACTGGTAAGAAGGGCCTTGGAGAGGATGGGAGGAAGCTGAACCCTGAAACATTTAGCTCTGGCTTGTAACTCCCAGTATCAGAAATTGGTTACAATCCATAGTGAACTATTGATCAGAGAGACCTACAAGGTCCCCAAAACAAGACAGGCTTCTGTCAAAACTCTTGGTTACCCACCTGAGGTCAAAGGTAGGACCCTATTGCTGAAAACACCACATGCTGTTGACACAGAACACTGAGAGATCTGGCTGGGATCTGGAAGGAAGCCAGTTCCCAGATGGTTAGCCCATATAGTGTTGGAAAGTACTTCTGGGGTAAAATGGCCAACAATGTCGTGAGCAAGCAGGGGACACTGATATACAAAAGCAACCAGCCTGACAAGATGTACACACCTGTGCAATGTGGCACCCAGGTGGGTAACCAATGGCTTTCTGACTGGCTGAGAGATCTGCTCAGTGGAAAGGAACCCATAGCTGGAACAGGGAACTGAGTCAGAATCCCATGGAGACCAAGAATACGGACTCCAACGAGAAGCTCCCATTAGTCTTTGGCCAAAAGAGAGGCTCCACCCATCAAAATATCTTTAACAATGCCTATCCCCTTTAACCTATGCTTATCACCCTCTGTTGGAGAATCTTTCTTTTCCAGAAGGCAGTGAGAACCAAGGACAAATAAAATCTACCAAGACAAGAAAAGATAGCTGATCCCTGACAGGAGATGAACCACCCCTGGCACAGCAGCCAGGGCCCAGGTGAAACCACAGAGGAAATGGCTAAATGAGCAAGAGGGCTGCTTCCATGTTGAGCCTGACAACCTGCGCCAGGGTGTGGAGACAGACACTGAGGAGACTCAAATGCCCCAAAGCAGAAATCAGAAGCTGCTGAGAGCTGAACACTAAAGTTGACTTAAACTACTGGGCTGTAGAGATGGCTTAGTGGTTAAGGTGTTTGCCTGCAAAGCCAAAGGATCCCAGTTCGACTCTCCAGGACCCATGTAAGCCAGATACACAAGGGGTGCATGCATCTGGAGTTTGTTTGCAGTGGCTGGAGGCTCTGGTGTGTGCCCATTCTCTCCCTTTCTCTCTCTCAAATAAATAAATAAATAAAATTATATATATCTACCACTCAGGGACATTTTGGAAGGGAGGGACTATCCAGAGACATCTCCCCCCACCCACCCAATGACTGACTGCTGCTCTCACAACTCATAATGCATAAGCCCATGGTGAATCCCAGCAATCCCATTCAGGAGGGCCCTCAGTGGAATGCAGGCAGGGAGGAGGAAAATAGTGGCAGCAACACATGATGTGTCCATACAAAATTTCTACTTAATTAAAAAAAAAAAAAAATGGCTGGAGAGGTCAAAAACCCTGTTTGTGGGGGAGCTACTACTGTGGTTTGGCTAAATGGATATAGTATGCCCCACCACTTTCCCTCAAGTATTTTGCTTTTTGAGACAAGGGCTCTCAGTGAGCCTGAGCTTACTGGATTCAGCTGGCTTAGCCAGCCAATGAGCCTCGAAGAGCCTTGTCTTCTCCTCCCCGCAGTGCTGGGATCACAGGTGTGCCGGCAGGCCCAGCATTTTACATGGTGACCAGGGGCTGAAGTTAGGTCCTCATGCTTTTGAGGCGAGAACTTTAACCGAGCCACCTCCCCAGTCCTTTTTTGTTGTTTGTTTTGTTTTTGTTTCTTGAGGCTAGGTCTCACTATGTAACCTTGACTGGCCTGGAACTTGCAGTGATCCTCCTGCCTCTGTCTCCTGAGTGTCTCCCCAGGTCATAGGTGTGAACTACCACATCCAGCTTAAAAGAGGGCAGTATTTGCCTGTAAACTCCACCTCCATGACCTTTAAATCCCTCCAGTTACTTATAATACCCAAAGCAAGGCGAACAACATGCAAACAGCTGTTGTACTTTGTTGTGTAGGGAGTAATGACATGAAAACCCCCTGCACATGTTCAGTAAAGATGAAGCTTTATTTTCTGGAAGTTTTAAAAATTTATTCTTATGTTGAGAGAGAGAGAGAGAGAGAGGGAGAGAGAGAGAGACTTGGTGCTCCAGGGCCGCAGCCACTATAATCGTACTCCAGACGCTTGTGCCACCCAGTGGGCATGTATGGCGACCTTGCACTTGCCTTGCCATTGTGCATGTGGCTTATGTGGGATCTGGAGAGTCAAACATGGGTCCTTAGGCTTTGCTGGCAAGTGCCTTAACTGCTAAGCCATCTCCCCAGCCCATATGTTTTTTGAATATTTTGGACCCATAGTTGATTGAACCCACAGATGTGGAGCCCATGGGTAGGGATGGCTGACTGTATTTTGTGGTGCATTGGGAAGGATCAATGGCACAGTGCTGGTCCCCTGTTCAGCAGGATGTGTGGGCATGTTCACCCACACAGAACACATGTGCTGACAGAGGAACTGAACATGCCAGTCACAGTGGAGTACCTCCTCTCACTGCCATGCTTCCTGGCACCCTGTGGTGGCAGAATGTGGACAGTGGTGTCTGCTGAGTTGAAAAAACAAATGTGGCGCTTCTGTTATTGAGTGGCCTGTTCTGTGTAATGATGGCATGCAAGCCTTTCCTGTGTGGCTTGCTGTCACATAGTGCTTTTACAGATCTGGAGAGCTGCCGTGGTGACTTGGAAGTGCTCCAATATATGCTGGTGAGCTGGATGGGGACACAGGCCTGACAGAATCAAGCACCAGGGCTTTAACTGCTCCTAATTCCGTTCTTGGTTTCCCACAGAAAGCTCCCATGCACAAGGTGGGCCTCCTGAGCCCTAATTACAGAGCACAGGATCCACCAGTAGGCCTGTGGTTTGATCTCTGAATCAAATTCCACACGTGCTGTTGACATGAGTCTCCTGGTCCCCGTATTCTGATGTTAGGCCTGCAGTTTCTCTTCCTTCACCTTTTTGCATGGAGGCGCAGACTGAGCATCCCAGTGGGAAAGCCCGGCATCTGAATGCTCCAAAGCCTGAGCATCAACACAGTGCCACAAGTGGAAAATTCCACCTTAAAACTGCTTCTTGCACAGTCTTAAAAATGCATCTGGGCTGGAGAGATGGCTTAGCGGCTAAGGCACCTGCCTTCTAAGCCTAAGAACGCTGGTTCCAATCTCCAGAGGTTCCAATCTCCAGGTCCCACATTTAGCCAGATGCAAAGTGACGCAAGGGCGCAATGCCGCACTTGACCACAAGGGGGTGCATGCGTCTGGATTTCTGGCGTGCCCATCTCTATCTGTCTTCCTCTCCCTCTCTCTCTGTCTCTCTCCAAAAAAAAAAAAAAAAAAATGCATCTAGGGCTGGAGAGATGGCTTAGCGGTTAAAGCACTTGCCTGCAAAACCAAAGGACCCCAGTTCTATTCCCCAGGACCCACATAAGCCAGATATGCAAGAGGGTGCATGCATCTGGAGTTCATTTGCAGTGACTGGGGGCCCTGGCGCGCCCATTCTCTCTCTCTGCCTCTTTCTCTCTCTCAAATAAATAAATAAAAATAAAATATTAAAAAATGCATCTAAAACTACCTTCAAACCATATCTAAGGTGCTTATGGAATACAAAATGAACTTCACATTTAGATGGGTTCAACTCTAACTCTAAGAAAAATTGAAAGTCCACCCACCCTCCTCTCCTGGCACTCTCAGGCTGTGCTGTCCTCACGTGGCTCCCTCACAACCTCTGCGCAGGTGCAGCCTCCACAGAGGCGGAAGACAGAGCACTGGGCCTCCTTGGCTTAGACAAGCGAGCATTGGGGTGGTGTTGAGGTGGCAGCAGCAGTGGTGGCGAGTCAGACACAGCCCTGATGACCAGGAGAGTGCAGCTTGGTTCTTGTGAGGTGGAGGCACGGGCAGGGCTGGAGCTGCTGCTAGAATTAGTTCACTCTGCTACCTGGTCATGCCAGACATGCCAGAGCCTCCCCACACCACACCCCACCCCAGGTGCTTGGAGACAAGGCTGTTCTTTGGGGGAATGTCAGGGTGAGTTAG
This sequence comes from Orientallactaga sibirica, assembly GCA_036365145.1. NCBI lineage: Eukaryota > Metazoa > Chordata > Mammalia > Rodentia > Dipodidae > Orientallactaga > Orientallactaga sibirica. Next base: position 17,034,358 of record JAEOAD010000044.1, on the reverse strand, counting down.
AATGGCATCTGCGGTTTCTCCCAGAAACAGGTGCCTGTGGCTGGGGAAGGAGTAGCCCACTCCCTTCCCAGGTATCCTTGCTCTCTCCTGTAGGCAGGGGTGCTTCATAAATTTTGGTTGGTTGAATGAATGAATGAATGAATGAATGAATGAATGAATGGGTGGGTAAATGTTCTGGCAAGAATGAATTCATTTTGTAGGCTGAACTTGTTTTTGTAGAACCCACTTCAAAACCCCTGACATGCCATCATCTTGTCTTGGGCTCCCTGTGGCTGTGAGGCACCTTCTTCCTGGCTCCTGGATTGGGGGTGTCTGACCTCACATCCAGCAGCCTGAGAAGGGAGCTCTTGGAACATGTGCTTTATGCTTTTGAAATCCCGAGTGGGCTGTCCATGTTGTTTTTGAAGGAGTGGCTGTGGCCCTGAGCCAAGCTGTGGTGAGCTGTGGGCTCTGGGGTGGCTCTGGGGACCATGGGGCTGGCCAGAAGGGGGTCCTGCTTCACCAAAGAGCTCGCATTTCATGGCTTGTAAAACCCAATCGGAATTCCAGGTGTGCAAGAAAGCTGCATTTGATGTGCTTGACTTTGAAGGTCCTGGACAAATGCTGCCAAGTCCAGCTCCCTCCTTGCTTCCCACCACTGCTGTGGCAGCTTGGGAAGGTGTCCAGTCCTGTGCCCAGCAGACATACCTCTAGGCAGGGCCTTGCTCATTCCTATAGCTGTGCTTTCTAAGAGTTGCCCCCTTTCAGATGCCCTTTCTGCTGAGACTTCCCACCCCTCCAGATGTGAAAGAGCCCATCTCTATGGCTCCCACCAGATCTGTGATCTTGGGCAAGTCCTAGCTGAGTGTTTGTCGTGAGGACTGACCTGCAGGTTGGTCATTCTCCCGCACTGAGGGGTGGAATAGTTTTCAAGATCAAGGTGCCAGCAGATCTGGTGTCCAGTGAGGGCTGGTCTCTGTTTTTATGACAGCTTTAAGGCCGTGTCTTCACATGGTGGAAGTACAGAAAGGCAAAAAGCCTGGCTACTTCCCTGAAGCGCCACTAAAAACAAATACTTGGGCCGGGCGAGGTGGCGAACACCTTTAATCCCAGCACTTGGGAGGCAGAAGTTGAAGGATCACTGTGAGTTTGAGGCCAGCCTGGAGCTACATAGTGAATTCCAGGACAGCCTGGGCTAGAGTGAGACCCTACATCAAAAAGCAAAACAAAACAAAAAAACCTTTTTATTTGCAAGGGGAGAGAGGGTGGGGAGAGAGGGAGAGAAAAAGAGGACCAGGGCCTCTTGTCACTGCACATGAACTCCAGACGCATGCATTCTTTGTGTATCTGGCTTTACATGGGTACTGGGAAATGGGGACTGGTCCAGCAGGCATTGCAAGCAAGAGCCTTTAACTGCTGAGCCCAAGCTCCATTTTTTGATGTGTGTGCATAGGTGAATGTATGTTTGTATGCACGTGGCACATGTGAGTGTGCATCACAGATTGATGTCACGTATCTTCTCAAAGGCTGTCCACTTTGTTTTTTCTTTTTTTCTGATATTTATTTATTTATTTATTTATTTATTAGAGAGAGGGGAAGACAGAGAGAGAGAGAGAGAGAGGAAGAGAGTGGGCACGTCAGGGCCTCTAGCCACTGCAAATGAACTCCAGACGCATGTGCCACCTTTTGCATCTGGCTTATGTGGGACCTGGAGAATTAAACTGTGATCATTTGGCTTTGCATGCAAACACCTTAACCACTAAGCCATCTCTCCAGCCCTGTCCACTTTATTTTTGAGACAGTATTCTCTCATTGAACCGATAGCTCCTGGATTCAGCTACACTAGCTAACCAACAAGCCCTAGGGATCCTCCTGCCTCTTCCTCCCCAATGCTGGGGTTACAGGTGTGCACTACCATACCTGGCTTTTATGTGGGTGCTGGATATCTGAACTCAGGTCCACCACTTACTGCCTAAGCCATCTACATTCTACCACTGCACCATGGAGACAGGACACTTCTGAGGAAGAACTCCTTACTGTCCAGGGCTGGTGAATTGAGATGGTTCAGGTTCCTGAAGAGCTGTTTGTTTTGACTGGGAAGAGCCCCTGTTCACAGACTCTGGGGACTTACAACCCATACGGTTACGAGTCTGTATACAGGAGGCCCACTTCAGTTTGAATATCAAGTAAGCAGTGAGCAGTTTTTAGTATAACTATGTCCCATGCAATATTTAAATTTAACTGAGCTTTTACATTTTTATTGGTTAACTCTGGTAACTTCATTTGGTATAAACCTGAGATTGCAATTCAAGATTTTATGAGTGTGTAATGCTCCCTGTGGGAAATCTGACATAAATAAGGACAGGGAATATTTTGAAAAGCAGAGTGATAAGACATCATTTTTCCTTTGTGGAATCTGAATTTATCTCTTTAAATTAGCTTCCAACAACCAGAGGATAATCAGTATGTTCCTGCTGCTCACCCATCCACATACCTGAGTGAGGACCTCAAAAATGCTGACACCTTTACTCTTTTGGCTGTTGTTTTTCTGCAGATATTCCAAGATTCCTTCTGCATCATTTATTTTTCTTCCTTTAGCCATTCTTTGAAGATGGGTCAGCTGGAGATAGATTCTCCTAGAGACTTACTTCTTGAGAATGTATTACTTCCTCTTAAGAGAGAGAATTGGCATGCCAGGGCCTCTAGCCACTGCAGTCGAATGTGTGCTGCCTTGTACATAAGTGTCACCTTGTGCTTATGTGGGTTCTGGGGAGTCAAACCTGGATCCTTAGGCTTTGCAGGCATGAAGTCATCTCTCCAGCCCTCTTCTTCATTTGTTTTTTTTTAAATTTTTTTAATTTGTGATAGAGAAAGAGAGATAGAGAGAGAGAATGGGCGTGCCAGTGGCCTCTCAGCCACTGTGAACGAACTCCAGATGTGTGTGCTCCCTTGTGGGCAAGTGTGGCATTGTGCCCTTGCGTCACTTTTTGTGTCTGGCTAAACGTGGGACCTGGAGATTGGAACTGGTGTTCTTAGGCTTGGCAGGCAGGCGCCTTAACTGCCAAGCCATCTCTCCAGCCCTTCTCTTTTCTCTTCTTTTCTTTTCTTTTTAAAAATTTTTTATTTGCGATAAAGAGTTCATTTGTTTAAAAATCTTTTTTATAAGACATAAAACATTTATAAAACTTTTTAAAATAAAAACAATTTTTATACATGTGCATAATATATTTTGATCATAGTCCCCTCACATTACTGTCTTTTGTCCCCACCCATCACCTCCCTTCTTCTGGATCTCTTTTTTCCATCTTGTTCTTCATGTCTTTTTTTTTGTGTGTGTGTGTGTTTTGCCTCCCTCCATCATTCATGACGACATGTTGATGCCAATGTTGTTCTGCTGTGAGGTCATGAGTGCCACAGCTACCCCATGTCTGGAATCCTTTTCATTTCTGAAGGATATCTTCACTGACACTTCTTTTATTCAGCACTGAAAAAATGTTGTGCCACTTTCTTCTGGCCCGTGTAGTTTGGGGAGAAAATCTGCCATTATTGGAATGGTTTCTCTCATAGGGCAGGTGGTGTTTCTGTCATGGGTGAGGCGGTATTTCTCTCCGTGTTTTCAGGACTGTTTCCTTTGGGGTAGAAATACAGTGTACACAGTGTAGTAACCCAGCATTTGCTTAGCAGAGTGGGGCCCAGCTTCAACCCCAAGACCATAAAACAAACAAACAGACTTTTCCTTTATCCTTAGTTCTTAGGCTTGCAGTGTGATCAGTTGTGTGGGGGGGTGTTTCTTGGGGTTATCCAGTTTGATATTCACATAGCTTCTTGAATCTATAGATTTGCTATTTTTACTCGACTTGGAAAATTTTAGCCATTTCTTTTTTTAGTTTCTTCCTCATTTTCTTTTCTCCTCAGAATCCAGATGGTCTGGATACAGCATTTTTCTTACAGTCTCACAAGTCTTTGAGGCTCTGTTCATTTTCCTGCCAGTCTGTTGTTTGTTTGTTTTCCCTTTGTTGCTCACACTTCTCTCTTCTCATCACTCTTTCTTCTTCTCGTCTCTCTGATTCTACGAAGCAGATCCAGTGGTTTCTCCTGGTTTTGGCTATTGCACTTTTTAGTTGTAGCGTTTCTAGTTGTTTCTTTCTCATATCTTCCATTTCTTTTGAAGCACTGTATTTTTTCACTTGTGTGTCTCCAGTTCCTTGTGGAAGCATTTTAATTTTTTTTTAAATATTTTATTTATTATTTATTTATTTATTTGAGAGAGAGAGAGAGAGAGAGAGAGATACAGAAATAGGCAGGTAGAGAGAGAAAGTGTGTCCAGCCAGTTCCAGATTGGAGAATGGAAGGCTCATTTTGACCACTGATCTCTCCAGCCCCTTGTGGAAGCATTTTGATGACTGCTACCCTGGAGTCCTCATCATGGAACTCCAGTGTCAGTGTGTATTGACTGTCTTTGCTCACTCAGGCCGAGAAGCTCTTGTCTCTTGGTTGTAATGACTGATGTCCAGTTGTTTCTGGACATTCTGATCTTGACTCTGCTGTTTCAGGAGGCAGGATGCCTCTCCACTTGTGAGGGGAGTGTCAGCAGAGGTGGAAGCCCAGGAGCTGACATTCAGGGCAGGGAGGAGGTCCCATGATTGCTGGGTTCTCTGCCTTGCTCAGGGGAAGCCTTATACCCAACATTGCCTTGTCATCAATACTCAAAGGACCAAAGGTTTCAAGTTTTATATCTTAATTGCCCTAGAGAACTGTGTAAGAAATGCAAGAGCTTTGTAGAGTCAGAAAGACAAGGTGGAGGCGTAGCAGCTGTGGCCTGGCTATAGCAGACCCTGCAGAAGGAACTGGCCACGCTGGCCTAAGCAAGACAAGCCTTCTGTGGATGCAGAACACGGGGGGAGGGCACCGGGGCTTTGGGTCTGGTGCTGGCTGAACCTGTGCTTTGGGACCTATTTTCCTCCTTTGCAAATAAAGGGGACAGGCTCTGGAGAGTGACTTAAGTCCAAGTGCTTTTGACTTTCCTGTCCCTGTCTGTGCTGACAATCAGGGCTTGGTAAGGCACACAGCAACTGGGAGACTGGACTTCCTCCGAATGCTAGGTCAGTGTGGGGAATTTGAATGTGGTTGTCCTGAGTAATGTAACAGAAGGAGGTTTTGGGGACCAGTACATCACAGGGACAGTGCCTGTCTTGTGCAGTTCTAGAAAACATTACTACTCCCCCCACCCCAAAGCCAACATTCAAACCAGCTTTGCTACCATTCAGCTCCCAGAAGGCTGAGGCAATATCTCACTGGTGTCAAGGGCTATCTTAGGGACAGGCTGGCCCTGGAGAAGGGTGCAGGCTGGGAAGTGCTGTGGCTCCACAGACCCAGAGTGGGTGCCATGCATTTAGAGGCTCGGAGGGAATTGGGCTGGGTCTTCTGATGTCACGAGAGCCCAGGGGCGCTGTTGTTACAAACAACACTGGTGTTGGACCAAAGGATGATTCTATTTACTTCGGGAGAGGAATTCAGTTCCCCCACACCTAAATGATATAGTTTTTCCACCTGTAATCCCAGCACCCAGGAAGTTGAAGCAGAAGATCTGAGTTGAAGGGCAGTCTGGGCTATAGAACGAGAGCCTATCACTCTCCCCCAAAGTGGGGTTGAGCTGCCCTGAAGAGAAAGGACAACAACGGGCCCCATGCTGGATGTCTGGACCACAGGCTCTGCCCAGCCTGGTACAGTCAGATGGAGACTGGCTCAGGCTGTCCCAGTTGACCTGGCAGAGCTGGCCTGTCTGGGGCATGCCTGGCGGCAACCCTCCCTTTAGTTCAGCAGGTAGGGAGCCCAGCACAGACTAGGAAGGGGTGTCTCCTGCTGCCATCCCACAGAGGCACTCAGAGTAGGCATGGGGCAGACTGTGGTTCTGGCAAAAACAATTTCTCAGTCAAATTCAGGGAGAGCCACAGACACCTCTCTATGGTCCATAGGGCCTGGTGGGGCAGGTTGAGAGGAGGTTGTGAAGGGCCAAGCAGATTTGTCTCATAGCTGAAAAGCCTTAGACAATGAAAACTTTCACTACAACCTCTGAGTGCTTTAATTCTGATCTTAACCAGGAGTCTAGGAAGTTCAAGGTGACCCTCCCCTGAGTTTTATTATTCAGACGTTAGCCCTTATGTGTAATTTGGCCTGATACAGGGCTGAGAAAATGCATTGTCTTAGTTCACCCTTGACATTTTTATTGTGAGGAATGTTCAAATCTGTGGGAAAGACTGCTCAGTCTGCTTCCTTGAGAACCACTTGCAGGAATGCCTGTAGCTACTGCAGGGAGAGCAGAGTGGGCAGCATGGGGGTGGGGCACCGCGGAGGAAGGACCCTGACCATCCCAGCCTTTGGTTTCTCATACATACCTTTTCTCCATCAATCAGTTGAGAATTGAGCCTCTTCTTCCTTCTCAGAGAGCAGGGCCTGCCACCAGCTCTGAGACCCTAGCCTTTTCTCTTTTCTACAGAGCAAGGCTGTATTTGTTACTTTCTCATTGCTGTGACGAAATACCTGGCCCTTATAGTTTTAGGTTACAGTCCATCATAGCGCAGAAGGCATGGTGGCAGGAGCTGGAGGCAACTGGTCACAACCGAGCCAACAGTGAGGAAGCAGAGAGAGAGAGAGAGAGAAAGAGAGAGAGAGAGAGAGAGAGAGAGAGATGGATGAATGCTGCTGCTCAGACAATGCTCTCCTTTTTACTTAGTCCAGGACCCCAGCCTGTAGAACGGAGCCATCCACAGTTAAGGTGGGTCTTCCCACCTCTATCACCTAATCAAGATGCTCCCTTACAGGCATGCCCAGAGGCTAGTCGAATCTAGATAGTTCTGGTGAATCTAGGTCTGGTCAAGTTGACAATGACCAGGAACCATCACAGAGGCTCAGGTTTGTTTCAAGGGTGACATGCGGGTCACCTGCTCCTGTGTCAGGTGTTTCTGGAGCGTCTTTACGTATTGGGCACGCTGGGAGTTGGCCCCTGCTCTCCTGAGGTTTTGGTGCCCAAAGACCACTTGCTGGCAAGCCACGCCTCCAGGGAAAGGGCTTTGATGGGAGGCTGCACTTAGCTCAAGTCTGACATCTGAGAGGAACTCCCAATGGAAGAGGCAGGTTTGAGGAGGCCAGTGGGGACAGACCCCTGGAGGTCAGAGGTCAGCAGGCGGAGGTCATGGAGTGTCTGCATGACAGTGTGGTAGGGATGGTCACAGCAGTCCTAAGGGGAGCTGCACTTGGAAAAGAGCAACTGATAGAGGGAGTGACCTGATGCAAGGGAAGCCCACAGCGTGGCTGGTATCGAGCTTTAGAGCTGGCCATGTGGACTGTGGTGGAGGGCAGGGCAGGACGAGGTCAGTTCCGTTCAGGAAGGGGGTAGCCAGGGCCTGGGATAGTCAGTAATGGTAGCCAGAAGAGGGTGGTGTAAAGAGGAGACCTGGATTCTGCCTCATGCAACTGGAGAGCATCTTGTCATCAGCTGAGCGCAGAGCTACCAGGTGGCCTGGCCTCGGGACTGCTTGATTTTGAGGTACCATGAGCCACCCAGGGGAAATGTGGCATAGGGTTAGTGAGATCTGGCCCCACTTTTCAGCCATCCCGAGATCCAGAGATCCATTCTCCTGATTCCAGAACCTCCCAGGAGACCGAGAGTACCTTTCCTGACTCTTACCTAGAGGCCAAATCTCTTCCTTAAAAACCTTGACCTCAAACCCCTTTGCGACACTTTAAATGCTTTGCCACCCCAAAATCCCGCCATTCCCTTGCTTCAGTATGAATATTTGCGTCACTCCAACATGCACATGTTGAACTCTTAGCTGGCATGCAAATGGTACTCAGAGGCAGGCCTCTGGGATGAGGCCATGAGGTAGATGAGTACCTGGTGAGAGACCCAAGGAAGCTGTGTGCTACCCCTCCCCAACCCCTTTTCATGGCTGCTGTGCCCTGCCTGGGCCACTACTGCACGTGAGCGTAGGGTAGGTAGGCAGTGACTTTTGCTTCAAAGGCACGAACGTGGACAGGACCTAGACTCCCCAAACCGCATCATGGGGACAGCAAACTTGGAGACGTGAACAACGATTGGGAAGAAAGGGAAAGCCACATAGTTACAGGGGTGTTTGTGCTGTTACAAGTGCCACAATACGGGTGGCCTGTAAGCTGCAGGAGTTTACGTCTCCCAGTTCTGCATGCTGGAAGTCCAAGAGCAAGGTGCAGGCAGTTTTGGCATCTGGTGAGGAGTCACCTGGCTCACAGACCCGGCCTTCTGGTTGTGAGCAGCAAGCCCATCATCCGCATGCCACATCTTATTTGTTGAGTCTACTGTTGCCGGACATTTGTTTCCAGTGCAGTTCATTCTCTTGTGACTGTTTTTTCTTTTGGAGGTGTGTAAATGTGTGCATGTATGTGTGTATGTATGTGCGTGTGTGTGTCTGCGTGTGTCTGGTGATTTTGATGCCATGTCGGACATTGCTATGATTTGGCAGATCTCATGATATTTTCTTCCTTTAGAAAAGGTTTACTGTTGCTCATGACACACCGATTGAGGTAGATGGTTTTCATCCAAGCAGGTGGTGAGCTGAGGGGGTGAGCTCGCTCACTGCAAGGCCACCTCTATGTCTAGGTCATCCTTATTCCTACTGGCTGCTCCCTGCTGCACGCTGAACTCCACACAGCAGAGTCAATTTCCAGAGCTCTAGAGGGGTTTTTAGACACTTGACTTTTGCCCTCTCCAGGGCCAATCAGTCACGACCTTGAGGAGAGAATGATTCAGGGCTTTTCTTATCCCTTCAGGGTCCCAGATGTGGGCTGCGTTGATAGACATGAACTCCACTTTGGTTCTCGTAGCACTCACGTCCCTCTCAGTGGCCTCGGCCTGTGGCTTCTCCTCCTGACACCCTGACGTGCTGCTCAGGAGTGCTCCAGCTCCTGGAGGTGAAAGCTGCATATGGCAGCAGCTGGCCTAGGGACGGCTCCCCTCCCCTGGGCTTTTAGGGCTGGAGCAGGTAGTTTGGTCTGATACATCCCGTTCTTTTGAGCCAGAGGCTGATGGACGTAAGTCTAGCACTGTTGGTCTCAGCAGAACTTGCAGTTCACAGAGTATCATCAGGTGATTTGAGGACTGTGGTTATCATAATAACCTGTGAGGTTGTTAGCAAAGTGTCCATCCCCACCTTACAGATCAGGACATTGTGTTGAGTGATTGACAGATTTACATATCCAGGCTACAGGACACTATCTTAATGCTTGCCTGATGCCTCGTGAGGTCATCTGATGGAATCCAAACTGGGGAGACAGGAACCTGGTAAGTGGTAGCCCAGTCAGCCAGTCAAAGGGAAGGCCCTCCATGAAATAAGTGAAATCCTCGGTGCACAATTATTTTAGTGCTAAGTGACTGAGAATTCAGCAGTGAATAAACCTTCTTTACTCACAGCAAAGTGGGGCCATCGCCACCTCCCCTAAGCTGTGGCCCTGAGAGGCAGAGCTGAGAACCATCGTGATGGGAGGTGCAGGCTTGTGTGGGGCCCCCTGGTGGTGGCGACTGCTTCTGACATACTTCTAATGCCAGGACCTCACGGGACCCCCCCCCCTGCATTTGAATCATGAACACTTGGCTGTATTGACAGTTTGCGAAGTGATGTCACTACCAGGACACCACTCAGTCTACCTTTTCTGAGAGAAAGCAATGGACAGCTGAAGGTGGTCCATGCACGGGATGACCCCTCCCACCCTCAGACCCAGACCCAGACAGCCTTTCTGGGACCTGAGCCTCAAGAAAGGGTCCCTTTTCTGGGTCTCACTGACAGAGTGAAGGCCCCACATCCCCATCTGTCCGGGGGTGTGGTCCTCCCTAAGGGGCTTCCCTGAGAGTCCACTGAACTTTTCAGGGTGTGTGTGTGAGGACCCCCAGAATGGGTCCCCCTTGTGGGATTGTCTGCGAGACCCGAAGACACTCACACGGGAAACTCTCAATGCAAGCAGCAAGAGGTTTTTATTGAAACCGATGCATCGGGGCTCGACACGGAGTCCTCACGCAGGAGGGGTGAAGAGCCCCGAGGGGCAGTTAGGCAGAACTTTTATAGGAAAAACCATATGTATGAGGAAATACCACAAATATGTTGTAGCTTAGGGGCTTTCCAGATAAGGTTGATGCCTCCAGGTGGTGAGGCGCTATCAGGGACCAGAGTTATCTGTTAACTTTAGTTCCTGGAACAGGGGCTCTGTTTCAGCCCCAAGGACACAGGGTGTTTCAACAGGATAAAGCCCCAGCTGCAGAACCATAAGATAACGACTTCTTCATTCTCTGTGGGTTACATTGTTCTTTTTCTGTGCATGGGTTAACAACTGCAAACTTTGTAACTTTTCAGAACAGACAACTTATGTTTCGTTCAGAAAGTCACGTCCTCATGGGTGCATTTGTTACAGACTGTTTGTCTTTAGAAAATGGCTGTCTTTCTTTTGTGCGAGCAAACAGGCAATTGTATAGAAACCAGTGAAACACATCAGTTATGTTTCCCACCAAGCAAGCGATTATACAGAAGCTAAAGAAGATTAGATTAGTTATATTTTTCTTAATCTTTCATTTCCCCCTTTTCTTTGTCATAATTCCAATCATGGAATTACAGATTCATCTTCTACCAGGGTCAACTGCTGATATTGCTGTTTGAGCACCATCACCTGTACAGTACTAATTCTTTCTCTAATAAAAGTGAATAATCTGTTTAAAATATAAGGGCCAAGGTGAGAAGCAAAAGTAATATTAGGAGAGGTCCAAGCAGGGTAGAAATTAGGTGGTCATCCAGGGGTTTGGAAAACCAAGATTCATACCATGACTATTGTTGCTGTCTTTCTCTTTTACGTTGTTCTAAGCTTTTTCGTACTCGTTTTAGACTATCTTCAACTAAACCCGTTTTGTCTGCATAAAAACAGCATTCTTCTTTTAAGGCTGCACATAGCCCTCCTTGCTGTAGAAACAGTAAGTCTAATCCTCTTCTATTTTGTAAAACTACCTCAGATAAGGAAGAGACTGAGTCCTTCAAATTCTGCATGCCTGATTGTAACTCTTGTAAGTCTCTGTCTATTGCTGCACTGAGGGTAGCATAATGTTGGTTAGAGGTGACCAAGGAAGCTATTCCTGTTCCTGCTCCCGCTGCCCCGAGACCCATCACCAATGCCAGAGTTAAAGTGGTGATGGGTTCTCTCTTAAGTCAGGGAGAGGCTGCTAAAAGTGAGTGGGGTAGCAACAAAAACATTGATATTAACCAAACCTTACAGTGAGCCATTATGATTCAAGACAGTAGCAGGAATACGGTGGAGACGCAACTTGAGGGGGTTATTAGTCTTTTCCAGTTGCCAGCAGGGGTCAGGTGAGGGGGCTGGTTTGACGTGAGAGGCGTGGATCCAGGCAGCGATTCCGTCCACTTTCACGGCCGTTGGTGTTGTCAGGAGTACAGTGAAGGGTCCCTTCCAGCGAGGTTCGAGGTTTGTGGGTCGGTGTCGCCTCACGTAGACTGAGTCTCCGGGCTGGTACGGGTGTGGAGTCAGATCCTTAGCAGGCTGGTAGGCTTCTTTCAACTTAGGCCACAAATCACTCTGGAGAAGGTGTAGCGCTTGTAGCCTGCTGTTTAAATCAGAGTTAGAGATTGTATCTGGACTTTTCTGAGTCAGCAATATACTGAGTGGAGTTGGGACTCCAAAGAGTATTTCAAAGGGGGTGAGATTGAATTTATAGGGGGTATTACGGACCCTGAAAAGGGCCCAGGGAAGGAGCATCGTCCAGTCTGTACAGCCAGTCTCCATGGACAATTTAGTTATGGTCTCTTTTAATGTTCTATTTATTTTTTCTACCTGCCCTGAGCTCTGGGGTCTATATGCACAGTGTAATTTTCAATTAATCCCCAGTATTCTGGCCACCTCCTGACTTACCTGGGCAAAAAAGGCTGGACCGTTGTCAGAGCCTATTACCTGTGGGATTTCATATCTGGGAATAATTTCTTCTAGAAGTTTCTTGGTTACCATGGCCGCAGTTTCCTTCTTAGTGGGATAGGCTTCTACCCATCCTGAAAAAGTATCTTCAAGTAGATAGCTGCTGCCGTCCGTAAACAAGGTCATTTGAGCATCTGGCAGGGGCTGGTCCATGAGGTTGGGTCTGATTCCGGTGACCTCAGCCAGGACTTCCCCACAGTTGTGTAACACGGTGGGATCCGTGTCCGGCCAGAGGGTAGCGGGATTCAGCTGGGTGGGGGGAGCAAACTTAACCCGGTCTGAGTTAAGGAGGAGACTCTGATAGTGGGTGATCCTGGCATTTGAGAGCCAGCGGTCTGGAGGTTGGCGGATGACGCTCTCCAGTGCATGTGAAGCTATGATAGTGACAGTCTGTCCCAAAGTCAATTTGTCTGCATCCTTTAGAAGCAGCGCTACAGCTGCAATAATCTTGAGGCAAGGGGGCCATCCAGCGGCCACAGGATCCAATTTCTTGGATAAATAGGCTACTGGCTTTCTCAAGGTCCTAATTTCTGAAAGTATCCCCTTAGCAATGCCTCTTTGCTCATGCACATATAGGTAGAAGGGCTTGGTAGTGTCAGGAAGTGAGAGAGCGGGCGCCTTCAAAAGGGCAAGCTTGATATCATCAAAAGCCTGCTGTTGTTCTTTTCCCCATTGAAAAACTGCATTTGTCTTAGTCAAAGGGTAAAGGGGAGCAGCCAGGGAGGCAAACCCAGGTATCCACAGTCTACAGAACCCGAAGATCCCAGGAATTCTCGAACTTGTTTGGCGTTTGTTGGTACTGGGATTTGTTCCAAATGGTTTACGAGCCTCTGTTAGCCATCTCCGTCCTCCCTTCAAGGAATACCCCAGGTAAGTAACTTGCCTTTTGCAGATTTGAGCCTTCTTTGCTGATGTACGGTATCCTAGGTGGGCCAGTTCCTCCAGCAATGCATTCGTTCCCTTCTCACATTCAGTCTGGCTGCTAGCTGCAAGAAGGAGGTCATCAACATATTGGAGGAGAGTTACCTGGGGTTTGAGGCCCGGAAGGGGCTGGGCCCCTGAAGTGCTTCATCAAAGATGGTGGGTGAATTCTTGAAGCCTTGTGGCAGCCTGGTCCACGTCAGTTGTCCAGAGATTCCGAGTCGGGGTCTCTCCATTCAAAGGCAAAGATAGGTTGACTTTTCTCATTTAATGGCAAAGAGAAAAAGGCATCTTTTAAGTCCAAAACTGTATACCAGTCCCGGTCCGGAGGGAGTGAACTCAAGAGGTTATAAGGGTTAGGCACAGTTGGATGTAAATCTTCAACCCTTCTGTTTACTTCTCTCAAGTCCTGGACTGGACGGTAATCATTAGTATTGGGTTTCAGTGGGAGTATTCCAAGGCGATTGACATTGCCTTAGGACTCCCAGTTTTAAAAGTCTCAGTATGTGAGGTCTTATTTCTTCCCTGGCTTCTTGGCTCATGGGGTACTGGCGTACTGAGACAGGCACAGCGGAGGCTTTTAGGTTAACAATTATTGGTGGCTGGTGGGAGGCTAGTCCCATCCCAGCAGTTTCAGCCCAGGCTCCAGGAACTCTAGTGAGCCATTTATCAAGTTCTATATTAGCCCGAGGTTTCTCAAATAGTCTATGTTCATCTTCTAATTTCATGGTCAATACCTGGATAAGTTTTCCTTGTTGATCAGTTACATGGGGGCCTTCTTTGGTGAAGGTAATTTGGGCCCCCATTTTGGTTAATAAGTCCCATCCTAATAAGGGGGCTGGGCAACCTGGGATTACTAGAAACGAGTGGGATACCCGGCCCACGCCTAGGTCCACCGTTCTTCGGGTAGTCCATGAAAATTGTTGGTTCCCGGTGGCCCCGAGAACCCAAGACTTTTTGTCTGATGATGGTCCTTCTGGTTTTAGCAGGACTGAATGTTGGGCCCCCGTGTCCACTAGGAATTTAATGGGTTTCCCCTCCACCTTAAGGGTTACCCTAGGCTCGGGGAGGGGATCTGAGCCCCGTCCTCCCTATTCGTCGTCTTCCTCCAAAGCCAAGATTTCTTTTGGTTTCTTTTTAGGGCAGTTTTTTATCCAGTGTCCCTTCTCCTTGCAATAGGCACATTGGTCCTTATCTAATTGCCGTCTGTTGCCCTGGTTTTGTCTCTGCCTAGGATCTCTACGCTTTTCTTTGTCTAGGTTCTTCCTGTCCTGAATTACAGCGGCCAGAATTTTAGTCATATTTTTCTCATGTCTCTTATCTTGTCTGTGGTCCCTTTCCTCCTGCTCTATCGCTCTTCTTTGCTCCCTTTTTTCCTCTGTTTCTCTCTTATTATAGACTTTTTCAGCTTCCTTAACTAAGTCCGACAGCGTATACCTACTTAGGCCATCTAATCTCTGTAATTTCTTCCTGATATCTGGTGCTGACTGATTAACAAAGCTCATTTGAACTGACACCCTTTGTTCCTCTGGCCAATCAAATGGTGTATATCTCTGATGTAGGCCTCCATGAGGCGCTCCAGGAAAACAGAGGGTAGTTCAGGTCCCTGAATAATCTCTCTTACCTTGGCCAAATTAGTGGGACCCTCGATCCCCGGAGACCAGCCACTAGAGTCTGGCGGTAGACATGATGCTCCCTACCTTCAGGAGTGTTGAAATCCCAGTTGGGTCGGGTCAAGGGAAACCCATCATCTATCACGTTTTGGAGTTGTGTGGGACGTCCATCATCCCCAGGAACGTTTTTCCTGGCTTCCAACAGGATGTGTTCCCTTTCCTCTGTTGTAAAGAGGGTTTGGAGTAACTGTTGGCAATCATCCCAAGTGGGCTGATGAGAGAAAACTAGAGATTCCATGAGAGCAGTTAGTTTAGAGGGGTCCTCTGAGAAAGGGGGGTGATTAGCCTTCCAATTATATAGGTCTGCGGAAGAGAAAGGCCAATACTGAAGTGGTGGTAGGGGTCTTTGGTTTGGGTCATCTCCTGGTCCTGGGGGAGGGGGAGGACCTATGGCCCTAAGGGGCAGGGAGATAGTGGTATCTGGAGTCTGAGCCCGCCTACTTCTAGTCTCCGCCGTCGGCCCCCCCGGTGCTCCCCCTGGTAAGGGGTTAGGTGGAGCTGTGGGGGCAAGGGATGGCGGGTAGGGCGGTGGGGTTTCTGACAGAAGAAAATCCATCTGGGTGTCCGGATAAATCTTTTTTTCTTTTGGTCCTGCAACGAGAACGGTGGTGGATCCCAAGGAATCCTTGTTAGTGAGTTTAGGAGGGATCCATGGTCTCAGCCAGGGGGGAGGGTCCTGGATCAAGTCCTGCCACGTGAAGATGTAGGGCAACTGATCAGGGTGGCCTCCGGGTTCCTGCAAAATAATTTTCTTAACAGCTTGAATGATGCCTAGGTCAAAAGTTCCCTCCTGAGGCCATCCTACATTAAATGAATTCCATTCTCTATGGCATAAAGTTTGCCATTTCCCTTTCTTAATTTCTACTGATAAATTATGAGCTCTTGTCTTAACGTCAGTCCAATGTGCTAAAGTCAAGTCCAGAGGGGTAGAAACAGTCTGTCCCATATTGGGAGGGGAATAAGAAAAATAGAAGAACAAAATAAACAGGAAAACACAGAGAACAAAAAGACTGAGTTGGCCTGCTGCCAGTCAAAGGGAAGCAAAAACAAAAGCGATTCAGATGGCGGAGGCGAGACCCAGATGATGCCTTGCGACAGATAAGAACTGACTGGAGTTCTTCAGATAGGAGACAGAAAATGGATCTGTCTCCTCCGGGCAATCAAGAGCGTCCTCCAGATTGCTTGGGTGGTGGTCCTCAGACCCGTCAGCCCCGACCTGCCTCACCCTCAAACAAGGCACCCAGATTGAGAATTCTCAATATCAGACAAAACTAGACAGAGACAGTGGAGGACATTTACAGACATAACAGGAGGCGCCTCTTACCTCTGAGGGGCCCGGGGTGAGGTTGGGGTCTGCTTCCTGGACGAGCCCCCAAATGTGAGACCCCAGAATGGGTCCCCCTTGTGGGATTGTCAGACCTGAAGACACTCACACACCTCTCAATGCAAGCAGCAAGAGGTTTTTATTGAAACCGATGCATCACTTGGCTGTATTGACAGTCCTCACGCAGGAGGGTGTGAAGAGCCCCAGGGGCAGTTAGGCAGAACTTTTATAGGAAAAAACCATATGTATGAGGAAATACCACAAATATGTTGTAGCTTAGGGGCTTTCCAGATAAGGTTGATGCCTCCAGGTGGTGAGGCGCTATCAGGGACCAGAGTTATCTGTTAACTTTAGTTCCTGGAACAGGGGCTCTGTTTCAGCCCCAAGGACACAGGGTGTTTCAACAGGATAAAGCCCCAGCTGCAGAACCATAAGATAACGACTTCTTCATTCTCTGTGGGTTACATTGTTCTTTTTCTGTGCATGGGTTAACAACTGCAAACTTTGTAACTTTTCAGAACAGACAACTTATGTTTCGTTCAGAAAGTCACGTCCTCATGGGTGCATTTGTTACAGACTGTTTGTCTTTAGAAAATGGCTGTCTTTCTTTTGTGCGAGCAAGCAGGCAATTGTATAGAAACCAGTGAAACACATCAGTTATGTTTCCCACCAAGCAAGCGATTATACAGAAGCTAAAGAAGCAGATTAGTTATATTTTTCTTAATCTTTCATGTGAAGAGGAGGACATGGAGGTGGAGGGTCTAACACTGCACAGCGCTGGCTCCAGGGTGGGTCTGGGAGAACAGGTGGGGGCCAGCCACCCATATGCTGCTCCTAAGGCTGTCTTTTATATTTGTGGTGTGAGGGCTTTTTTGTAGGATCCCTGATACACTTAAGTCAGGTGGTGTTAGGATCCCTGTCACTGTTCCTTAAGCCCAGAACGTCCTCAGCTCAGCTTCCAGGAGTTTTTGCATAATCTCCCAACAGTCCTCCTTTAGAGCATCAAGGGTGCTGGGAAGGAGACCTGGCAGTTGTTCCTGTAAGATGCGCTCTTTTCTCTTCCTGTTGTTCCTGTGGGATGGGCTCTTTTCTCTCCCTGTTGTTCCTGTGAGATCTTTTCTCTTCCTGTTGTTCCTGTGAGATGCGCTCTTTTCTCTTCCTGTTGTTCCTGTGAGATGGGCTCTTTTCTCTTCCTGTTGTTCCTGTGAGATGGGCTCTTTTCTCTTCCTGTTGTTCTGTGAGATGTGCTCTTTTCTCTTCCTGTTGTTCTGTGGGATGGGCTCTTTTCACTTCCTGTTGTTCCTGTAAGATGGGCTCTTTTTGCTTCCTGTTCTTTGGGATGGGCTCTTTTCTCTTCCTGTTGTTCCTGTGAGATGTGCTCTTTTCGCTTCCTGTTGTTCCTGTGAGATGGGCTCTTTTCTCTTCCTGTTGTTCTGTGAGATGGGCTCTTTTCTCTTCCTGTTGTTCTGTGAGATGTGCTCTTTTCTCTTCCTGTTGTTCCTGTGAGATGCGCTCTTTTCTCTTCCTGTTGTTCTGTGAGATGGGCTCTTTTCTCTTCCTGTTGTTCCTGTAAGATGCGCTCTTTTCTCTTCCTGTTGTTCCTGTGAGATGCGCTCTTTTCTCTTCCTGTTGTTCTGTGAGATGGGCTCTTTTCTCTTCCTGTTGTTCCTGTGAGATGGGCTCTTTTCTCTTCCTGTTGTTCCTGTGAGATGGGCTCTTTTCTCTTCCTGTTGTTCCTGTGAGATGGGCTCTTTTCTCTTCCTGTTGTTCCTGTGAGATGGGCTCTTTTCTCTTCCTGTTGTTCCTGTGAGATGGGCTCTTTTTATTTCCTGTTGTTCCTGTGAGATGGGCTCTTTTCTCTTCCTGTTGTTCCTGTGAGATGCGCTCTTTTCTCTTCCTGTTGTTCCTGTGAGATGCGCTCTTTTCTCTTCCTGTTGTTCCTGTGAGATGCGCTCTTTTCTCTTCCTGTTGTTCCTGTGAGATGCGTTCTTTTCTCTTCCTCTTGTTCCTGTGAGATGGGCTCTTTTCTCTTCCTGTTGTTCCTGTGAGACGGGCTCTTTTCTCTTCCTGTTGTTCCTGTGAGACGGGCTCTTTTCTCTTCCTGTTGTTCTGTGAGATGCGCTCTTTTTATTTCCTGTTGTTCTGTGAGATGGGCTCTTTTCTCTTCCTGTTGTTCTGCGAGATGGGCTCTTTTCTCTTCCTGTTGTTCCTGTGAGATGGGCTCTTTTCTCTTCCTGTTGTTCCTGTGAGATGGGCTCTTTTCCTGTTGTTCCTGTGAGATGCACTCTTTTCTCTTCCTGTTTTCCTGTGAGATGGGCTCTTTTCTCTTCCTGTTGTTCCTGTGAGATGGGCTCTTTTCTCTTCCTGTTGTTCCTGTGAGATGGGCTCTTTTCTCTTCCTGTTGTTCCTGTGAGATGGGCTCTTTTTATTTCCTGTTGTTCCTGTTGTTTTTCTCTTCCTGTTGTTCCTGTGAGATGGGCTCTTTTCTCTTCCTGTTGTTCCTGTGAGATGGGTTCCTGTGAGATGGGCTTTTTCTCTTCCTGTTGTTCCTGTGAGATGGGCTCTTTTCTCTTCCTGTTGTTCCTGTGAGATGGGCTCTTTTCTCTTCCTGTTGTTCCTCTTTTCTTTCCTGTTGTTCTGTGAGATGGGCTCTTTTTATTTCCTGTTGTTCTGTGAGATGGGCTCTTTTCTCTTCCTGTTGTTCCTGTGAGATGGGCTCTTTTCTCTTCCTGTTGTTCCTGTGAGATGGGCTCTTTTCTGTTGTTCCTGTGAGATGCATGGGCTCTTTTCCTGTTTTCCTGTGAGATGGGCTCTTTTCTCTTCCTGTTGTTCCTGTGAGATGGGCTCTTTTCTCTTCCTGTTGTTCCTGTGAGATGGGCTCTTTTCTCTTCCTGTTGTTCCTGAGAGATGGGCTCTTTTCTCTTCCTGTTGTTCCTGAGAGATGGGCTCTTTTCTCTTCCTGTTGTTCCTGTGAGATGGGCTCTTTTCTCTTCCTGTTGTTCCTGTGAGATGGGCTCTTTTCTCTTCCTGTTGTTCCTGTGAGATGGGCTCTTTTCTTTCCTCCCTGTGAGATGGGCTCTTTTCTCTTCCTGTTGTTCCTGTGAGATGGGCTCTTTTCTTTCCTGTTGTTCTGTGAGATGGGCTCTTTTGTTTCCTGTTGTTCTGTGAGATGGGCTCTTTTTATTTCCTGTTGTTCCTGTGAGATGGGCTCTTTTCTTTCCTGTTGTTCCTGTGGGATGGGCTCTTTTCTCTTCCTGTTGTTCCTGTGAGATGGGCTCTTTTCTCTTCCTGTTGTTCTGTGAGATGGGCTCTTTTCTCTTCCTGTTGTTCCTGTGAGATGGGCTCTTTTCTCTTCCTGTTGTTCCTGTGAGATGGGCTCTTTTCTCTTCCTGTTTTTCCCTGTTGTTCCTGTGGGATGGGCTCTTTTCTCTTCCTGTTGTTCCTGTGAGATGGGCTCTTTTCTCTTCCTGTTGTTCCTGTGAGATGGGCTCTTTTCTCTTCCTGTTGTTCCTGTGAGATGGGCTCTTTTCTCTTCCTGTTGTTCCTGTGAGATGGGCTCTTTTCTCTTCCTGTTGTTCCTGAGAGATGGGCTCTTTTCTCTTCCTGTTGTTCTGTGAGATGGGCTCTTTTCTCTTCCTGTTGTTCCTGTGAGATGGGCTCTTTTCTCTTCCTGTTGTTCCTGTGAGATGGGCTCTTTTCTCTTCCTGTTGTTCCTGTGAGATGGGCTCTTTTCTCTTCCTGTTGTTCCTGTGAGATGGGCTCTTTTCTCTTCCTGTTGTTCCTGTGAGATGGGCTCTTTTCTCTTCCTGTTGTTCCTGTGAGATGCGCTCTTTTTATTTCCTGTTGTTCCTGTGAGATGGGCTCTTTTCTCTTTTCTTTCCTGTTGTTCCTGTTCTTTTCTCTTCCTGTTGTTCCTGTGAGATGGGCTCTTTTCTCTTCCTGTTGTTCCTGTGAGATGGGCTCTTTTCTCTTCCTGTTGTTCCTGTGAGATGGGCTCTTTTCTCTTCCTGTTGTTCCTGTGAGATGGGCTCTTTTCTCTTCCTGTTGTTCCTGTGAGATGGGCTCTTTTCTCTTCCTGTTGTTCCTGTGAGATGGGCTCTTTTCTCTTCCTGTTGTTCCTGTGAGATGGGCTCTTTTCCTGTTGTTCCTGTGAGATGCACTCTTTTCTCTTCCTGTTTTCCTGTTGTTTTCCCTGTTGTTCCTGTGAGATGGGCTCTTTTCTCTTCCTGTTGTTCCTGTGAGATGGGCTCTTTTCTCTTCCTGTTGTTCTGTGAGATGGGCTCTTTTCTCTTCCTGTTGTTCCTGTGAGATGCGCTCTTTTCTCTTCCTGTTGTTCTGTGAGATGGGCTCTTTTCTCTTCCTGTTGTTCCTGTGAGATGGGCTCTTTTCACTTCCTGTTGTTCCTGTGAGATGGGCTCTTTTCACTTCCTGTTGTTCCTGTGAGATGGGCTCTTTTTATTTCCTGTTGTTCCTGTGAGATGGGCTCTTTTTATTTCCTGTTGTTCCTGTGAGATGGGCTCTTTTCTCTTCCTGTTGTTCTGTGAGATGGGCTCTTTTCTCTTCCTGTTGTTCCTGTGAGATGGGCTCTTTTCTCTTCCTGTTGTTCCTGTGAGATGGGCTCTTTTTATTTCCTGTTGTTCCTGTGAGATGGGCTCTTTTTATTTCCTGTTGTTCCTGTGAGATGGGCTCTTTTCTCTTCCTGTTGTTCCTGTGAGATGGGCTCTTTTCTCTTCCTGTTGTTCTGTGAGATGGGCTCTTTTCTCTTCCTGTTGTTCCTGTGAGATGCGCTCTTTTCTCTTCCTGTTGTTCCTGTGAGATGGGCTCTTTTCTCTTCCTGTTGTTCCTGTGAGATGGGCTCTTTTCTCTTCTGTTGCTCCTGTGAGATGGGCTCTTTTCTCTTCCTTTTGTTCTGTGAGATAGGCTTTTTTCTCTTCCTGTTGGTCCTGTGAGATGCGCTCTTTTCGCTTCCTATTGTTCCTGTGAGATGCGCTCTTTTCATTTCCTGTTGTTTCTGTGAGATGCGCTCTTTTCATTTCCTGTTGTTCCTGTGGGATGGGCTCTTTTCATTTCCTGTTTTTCTGTGGGATGGGCTCTTTTCATTTCCTGTTGTTTTGTGGGATGGGCTCTTTTTTCTTCCTGTTGTTCCTGTGAGATGCGCTCTTTTCGCTTCCTGTTGTTCCTGTGAGATGGGCTCTTTTCTCTTCCTTTTGTTCCTGTGAGATGGACTCTTTTCACTTCGTGTTGTTCCTGTGTGATGCGCTCTTTTCTCTTCCTGTTGTTCTGTTAGATGTGCTCTTTTCTCTTCCTGTTGTTCCTGTGGGATGGTCTCTTTTCTCTTCCTGTTGTTCCTGTGAGATGGGCTCTTTTCTTTTCCTGTGAGTGTGGGTCCAGGTTACACTTCCACAGCCTCCCATGACTCCCATAGAGCCATCGCTGAACTGATCATATGCCCACCTCCTGCCTTAGCCTCCAGGAAAGAAGACGGGCTGTGTTCTGTTCTTTCTCAGCGTAACTCAGGTGTCCTTTCTCCTGCCAGCCTTAAGGAGAAACAACCTTGATATCTCTCTCCCCAGATCACCTTTTACTATAGCCTGAATTGGGTCACCTGCCAACTCTCATGCAGAAGTCCTAGCCCTCAGAATGTCTAAACTTGGAGATGGGCCCTTTAAAGGGTTGATTAAGCTTAAGTGAGGTCATAGGCTGGAACGTGATGCACAGGACTAAATATAAGAAAAGAAGAGGAAAAGGAAAAGGAAAAGGAAGGTCTTTCTTTTTCCTGTATGCAGTGGAAATGCTGTGCGAGGACACAATGGGAAGTAAGCAAAGCCCTCTCCAAACACCAAGCCAGACAGCATGCTGGCTTTGCACTTCCAGCCCCAGAAATTCATGCTATGCTAGTTACCAGTTTGCAGAGAGCTTTGTTATGGCAGCCTGAGCTGGCCAGCACTTCTCATTTAGCACTGATCCTGTCCTGAAACAGAGCTTCTTTATACTGGGGAAGCCACACAATTTTCCTGGTTTATTGTGTGTGTTTAAGTATTTTATTTATTAAAAAACAAAGAAACAGGACTGGAGGGATGGCTTAGCAGTTAAGGTGTTTGCCTGCAAAGCCAAAGGACCCAAGTTCGATTCCCCAGGACCCACATTAGCCAGATGCACAAGGGGTGCATGCACCTGTAGTTCATTTGCAGTGGCTGGAGGCCCTGGCGTGCCCATTCTCTCTCTCCCCCTCTTTCTCTGTCAAATAAATAAATATAAATAAAAAACAAAACAAAAAAGCCAAGCGTAATGGCACATGTGTTTAGTCTCTGTACTTGGGAGGCTGAGACAGGAGGATCACCATGAATTCAAGGCCATCTTGGGCCTACAGAGTAAGTCCCAGGTTAGCCTGGGTAGAGTGAAACCCTACCTCAAAAAAATTCTATTTATTTATTTATGAAAGAGAGAGAGAGAGAGAGAGAGAGAGAGAGAGAGAGAGAGAAGAGAAAGAAAGAACACACTCCAGAGCCTCCTGCTACTGCAAATAAATTCCAGGTGCATGCAACCTGGACCACAGGCTTTGTAAAGCACCTTTATGGCTGAACCATCTCCCCAGCCCTCTTCTAGGTTTATTTTTACTTTTCAAAAATATTTTTATTTATGTGCAAGGAAAGAGAGAGAAAAAGAGAGAATAGGCACAAGGCATACATAATGCCACTGCAAACAAACTTTAGATGCATGGGCCACTTTGTGTATCTGGCTCTATGAGTACTAGGGAATCAAACCCAGGTAGTTAGGCTTTGCAGGCAAGCGCCTCAACCACTGAGCTATCTCCCCAGCCCTTGATTTATTTTATTTAAAAAAACCCCACAACTTTTTTGGTTACTGCTGGAACTTAGTGCTTATACATACTAGGGAAGGTCTACTACCAAGCTACAACCTCAACTCTTTTTGCTTTTAATTTTGACATAGAGTCTCACTAAGTTGCCCAAGCTGGCCTCGAAGGTGCAGTCCTCTATCCTCAGCCTCCCGAGTAGCTAGAATTATAAGCATGTGCCACCACACCCAACTCTCTTGGCTTCTTAAAGATATTCTCTTAGACAGCACATCTAGTCCTCTGCCTACAATGTCTACTAAGGAGAACAAAGAACTGCAACCTTCCTGCCTGTCCTCCACACCCACCATCTCCACCTCATGCCCCACCCTTCCACACACACTTCACCCCCACAGCCACATTCATCATATCCTACACTCTCCATGTGCCCCATGTGTATAGCCTACACAAACAACCTCCACACCATATACTATGTACCATATATTGCACATACATCCAAATATACCACACATGGAGTTGACCATCAACTCTGTACTATACGCCCCACGTCACACACACAACATACATCATAATCACATATACCATATTGTGGGTCTGTCTTTTTGTTTCTGACATGACCAAGGGTTGTTTGCATTCCTGTTCCACTCCCATTTCTGAAACGTTCCAGGTGAGGGAGGGAGGAGTTAAACAACAGGATAGGAGAATGTAAACAACAGGGGGGAATAAACAACAGGGTCCATCCTGGAGCAGAGGGTGAGACTATATATATGACAATGATGGGCAGTGAACATCTCTTCAATCCTCGCACCGGGAGACTGTCTGATGGACAGCACTCAGACCATCAACTCATTCATTCAAAGGGGTCTTGGGGGGTTTATCAACACTTCTGGGAATGTTGGGATGGGAGACTGTCTGATGGACATACAGACTTATATGGTGATTGGATTGGATGCATAGTTTATGGGTTGCTATCTAAGAAGCGGAAGAACTAGTAACTTCAAAGCTGTGAGGCAGGAGCTGAGAGATAGCTACTGTGACTTCAAAACTGTGGGCGAGGAGCTGTGGGAGAGATGGAAAGATTACATGACTTCAGCCACATAAGGGTCTCTTGGGCAGCTAGCCACAAGGTCAGGAACTGTGTGTGTGTGGGGTGGGGGGGAAAGGCTGACTTATGGAGTTGGTCAGAGCTTTTTGGGACCCAGGGGGAGGACCTTGCCAGTTCTACCCACTCTGGGCAATGACAGGGCACACTACAACCTACAACCAAGTGTAGGGAAGGCCAGTCACTGTCGCCAGGGTTGGTTTCCGATGATAGGGCCAGCTGCAACTGCACAGCCCAAGGTCCCCAGCTATGTCCAACAGTTCAGGCCAGCCTCCTCACAGTCCCAGCCCTTTTTAGCAATGCCCAACACTGTATATACCACACACACATTATACCATATCACATACCCCAAAGGCCTATCCATATGCCATATATACTATAAAAATCACCCCCACTCCCCCATGTTATATCATATATACCTCCCACATGCACACATACCACATGCCACATATGTATCACATACACTACATACTACACTTGGAAAATATCACAAACACCATATAGTATATATACACCCAATACAGCCATACAGCCCCACATCACATATACCATATATTATACTTCACCTACACACCACACACCTTACATACCATATATACCACATATATCACCACACATGGGACACACTACATGCAAATGCAATACATGGAATGTACCATACACACACACCATGTCATACAGCACAGACTTCCCACCATCATACTCCCATTACATGCATAAGCACATCCAATCTCATGTATATTCCCATAACTGTGGCTTGGCATGTGTGTTTGGGATCACTGTAAATTTGCTTTCCATGTTTGGGTCCCAGGCATGGGATCTGGTTGCTCAAGGAGGCCCCTGACAGCCCCTGGTGTCCAGCACTGAGCTTTCTGTGCAGGAAAGTTCACCACTGAAGGACTTGGCAGAGTCAGTGAGCCGGAGCACTTGAGAAACCTCTGTCCAGGGCCAGAGTCTGTCCCTTCCTCTTGTGGTGCATTGGTGACATCCTCCAAACAATGTCCTGGTGAGAACCTGGGTTACCTGTGAGTGTGGCCAGTGTGACAAGTCAAGATGAGGTCATCCTGGGTTGCTGCCCAAGGAGAGAAATGAGAGGGAGAGAAAGCTGCGTAAGACTGAGGCAGGATTCACTGGAGAAGGACCCAGGGGACACCCAGGGCTGCTGGCAGGAAAGGGGCCTGGAACAATGTCCCTCACAGCCTCTGGTAGAAACCAAACCACAGACATCTTTCTTCTGGACTTCTGGCTCCAGAACAGGGAAAGGAAACTTTATTTCTTTTATGCCACTACAGTGTGTCCTGAGTGCCAGCCACCAGCCATTGTGTTTGGCACAGGGTGAAAGGGCCAGTGCTGTCCTATCCACGTGGACATTTAGCCCAGTGGCCTTTGCACAGATAACAGAATCATGCTGGGCTGTCATGTGGGTCCCTAAGAAGGAACCCTGGCCACAACCCCAAGGATTCTGGCTCCCTCAGGATGTCAGTGTTCTGGAGCCTGTGGACCTTGAGAGCAGCCTGAGCCTAACAGTGGAGGTGACCTTGATGCTAGGATTTTTCTGTAACAGTCTAGAAGATTGGGGCTGGAGAAGGGCAGACAGATGTGGCCTGTTTCAGAGCCCATGGTTTACAGTTCAAGTCTAATGATATCATCCTGGACAAGATCTGAGCCAGCTTCGGCTGGAGCGCTGTCCCTAAGTGCTCCTCAGGGGCTGGAGTCTCCCTGCAACGCTGCACCACATCCTACACTCCACACTCGCCAGGCCTTTCCCAGAGTTGCTTCTAATTAGCCTCACCTTTGGCCTACATGGCTGAGGCTGGGGGTGGGGTCCACATTCTTACAAAGTGTTGAGAGTTATTTAGAAGTGGGAGAGGCCGCTCTTTGATCACGGGTTGAGCAGTTCTTGTATTCTGGCCATGATCATCTTGACAAACTTCTTTCCCTCCCAGCCCTCTTCCCCTTGGCTCTGTGGCCTACCTCCCCCAGGAAGGCCTGAAGCAAGGCTTGAGTGACCTGGGCTTTGCATCCTCCTGAGGTTGTGGGCCACATGCCTCCTGTCATGGGCTGTGCCCAGGTTGACACAGCATTTGTGGCCACTAGCCATTGGGAAGGGAATGTTGGTTCGCCCTGGCCTGCCTTCCCTCTAGCATCTCCTGTCCCCTAGAGGGAGTGAGTAAAGCCACTCTGGCTCCTTTCAAAGGAAAACCACAAATTGCCAGCAGCACTTTGTTGAAGGGCTTTGCAATGAGGAATTCCTCTGCCACAGCTGAAGGGGGCCTTGACCCCCCCCCACTCCAGGGGCCAATTCAGCCCTGGGAATTGCATGTGGAAGCTGGAGCCTTGGAATGATGTGTGATTGCAGTGATTAGTTTATGCCTCTGTGGGACCAGTAAGCAGATGTGTGTGTGTGTGTGTGTGTGTGTGTGTGTGTGTGTGTGTGCGCGCGCGCGCACAAAGGACAGAATGAGTGAATGATGTATAACAGGCAAGGAAGGAAGCTGTGGCAGTTTGATTGAAGTGTCCCCCATATACATATGTGTTCTGAATGCTAGGTCCTCAGCTGGTAGCAATTTGGGAATTGAAGCCTCCTGGAGGCAGTGTATTGTTGTGTGAGGGATTATGGGTGTTATAGCCAGCTTCCTCTTGCCAGTGTTTGGCACACTCTCCTGTTGCTATTGTCCATCTGATGTTGGCCAACATGTTCACCCTCTGCTCATGCCATTGTTTCCCTCTGCCATCATGGAGCTTCCCCTTGAGTCTGTAAGCCAAAATAAACCCTTTCTTCCCACAAGCTGCTCTTGGTTGAGTGCTTTCTGCCAGCAATGTGACCCTGACTGTGACAGTTAAAATTGGTTCTGAGAAGTGGGATTATTGTTATTAAAAACCTGACTCTGGCTGTTGGCCATTTGGAGCTGATTTTTGAGGAAGGAATGTGTAAGAATTTGAAATCTTGGTCTAAGAGACACCTTGCAGTGCTATAAGTACAGCTTGATGGATTATTCCAGTCAGAGTTGGAAGACCTGAATGCAGTAAAACCTAAGGACTGTGAGGTTTGGCTTGTGAGGCTGGGAAAGAGCTTTGCCCAGTCTGGGATAGAAGCAGTTTGTGTGAGAGGTTTGCTGTTATGCCTGTGTCCTGAGAACTTGTGCAGGGTTGCATTGCATAGAAATGAGCTGGTGTGAGCAGATGGATATGGCACAGAAATGAAATCTTTGGGCTGAAATTTCTGCCCATTCAGCTGTAATTGTATGAGAGATTACAACCTTTGAGATTGAGCCAGTTCATCTGCATCGGGACTATAAGAAGAATGCAGACTCTTTGGAAGGGGACTTAATGCTGAAGCAGTGTCCTGTTTTTCAAAGTCTGCTGTATTTCCCCTGATTAACAAGTTGGCAGCCCACCTGGCATTATGGAGTCATTGAATTTGTAACACAGTTTTGTATTTTGGAAATGGCCAAGGGCAGTGTGAAGCAGGCTTGTTGGCTTACCTGTGTAGAGGCTCAACGGAGCCATGAGGATGAACTGTGGGTTGCAGTAGAGACCCAGTGGAGATGCCAGGACTATGAGATGGCTGCCAAGGAGGGCTGCTGGCACTGGATGAAGTTTTCTGGGACTGTGAGTAGCTGGACTGGAGGGTCGGAATTGGAACTTTAGAGATCCTTCACTGATTAGAATTATCAGACTTGGAGATTTGTCACTGGTTAGAGTTGTTGGACTTGGAGCTATAGAGTTTGATGTTTGCCCTGTTTAAATCTTGTATTGGTTGAATATTTCTTTGCTACACCCACTGCCATATTTTGCAATGTGAATGTTTATTCTGTGCCATTATGGGTTTTTTTGGATATATATGTTTGGTATTATGGCTCAGACCTTGGTTTATGGGGATGTTTGAACATCATTGGGATTGATAAAAACTATGGAGACTTTCAAAGTTGGACTGAATGCATTGTATTCTACCTCATGTATGTTATCAGTTTATGGGGGCCAGGGGCAGAATGTGGTGGTTTGGTTCAGAACACTTAGGTGTTCTGAATGCTACATCCTCAGCTGGTGGCAATTTAGGAGTTGAAGCCTCCCGGAGGCTGTATATTGTTGGGGGTGGGCTTATGGGTGTTATACCCAGCTTCCTCTTGCCAGTGTTTGGCACACGCTCCTGTTGCTGTTGTCCATTTGATGTTGGCCAGGAGATGATGTCCACCCTCTGCTCATGCCATCATTTTCCCCTCAAGTCTGCAAGCAAAATAAACCCTTTTCTCCCACAAGCTGCTCTTGGTGAGGTGTTTTCTGCCAGCAACGTGTACCCGACTGCAACAGCAGCCTTTCTTCTTAGGCTTGAACCACGTTGCTTTGAAACTATTAACCCAGGCATTGGGCACCGGCAAGTCTCTCCCGTGCCCTTTCACACCTGGAAGCAGGCTGGTTACTTTGAACAGCATGGTTCTCTAAATGTCTCCAACCCCTTGGCTGAGGAGACTTGTGGGACAGAAAGGAAGAAATGCAGTGTGGTCAGCTGCTTAGTGCTGTGCTCCTAGATTGAGACTGGCTGGCAGTCTGCACTCCCCACTCCTGAAAGGAGTGATGCCTAGCCACTAGGCCACCTGCCTGGCTGGCCCTTGACCCTCCACAAGTCCTAGTGCCACACTCATTCCCACCCAGACTTCTTGGCTCTGCTGATGGGCTCCCCTGCTCTGAGGTTGACCTCAGGATAGCTGAGTTCTCTTCAGCCTTCTCTCCTTCCTCAGTCGTTGTCCTCCTCCTCCTCTTCCTCTTCTTTTTGAGAGAAAGAGAGAGACAGAGAGAGAGACAGAGAGACAGATGCAATGGGTGTGCCAGGGCTTCTCAGCTGCTGTGAAGGAACTCCAGATGCGTGTGCCCCCTTGTGGGCATGTACAACATTGCATGCTTGTGTCACTTTTGCGTCTGGCTAAACATGGGACCTGGAGATTCATACGGGTGTTCTTAGGCTTTGCAGGCAGATGCCTTAACAGCTAAGGCACCTCTGTAGCCCCCAGTCATCTACTTCTGACCATAGGTGGTCTTAGGGGCCTGTGTGTGCCCGGCACTGAAGACATAGCACAGCTTTCAGGGATTCTGCAGTCTGGTGGGGACTTCATACCTGATGTCTGTGGTACAGAGCCCTTTTTCCTGGTGATCACTGGAAGATGAGAGCCTCTTAGATCTGTTGTGCCTTATAAGTAGTTCCTCCAAGCTGACACTGAGGGAGGAATGTAATGGGATACTAGAGGTTCAGGAAAGTCCTTGAACCCCAAACCATAATATTGATCAAAGGATTGAATAAAATTAGACTGAGAAGGATAATTATTATTATTATGTTTATTTAGGGAAGTACAAAACCAAGGAAAGGGAATAAATACACTCACATGGACTTGAGAGCCCATATGGTGGGCCTGGAAAACCTATGGGGATGCCAGAAAAGAAAGAACAGAGAGCTCCTGCATGTGGAAAGCAGGAGGGGAAGGAGCAGTGTGGAGAGTAAGGGCCGGGTGGGGGGCTCTCCCCTCGGCTCAGCCCAATTGGGTTGAGCAGAGGAGGAACTCGTCAGCAGCTAGAAGTTCAGGGGAGGTCAGGCAGCACAGAGAGCGTGTCCTCCCCCAGCAAATGTATTTATAGCCTTATGGTGGAGGGCCCTACCTTCCAGCTCAGGTGAGCCAGAGGGCCAGTTGATTGGTTAGGGTCCAACTCAAGAAGAGGCCAGCCAAATTCTGGGGTCTCAGCTTGACCAACCACAACGTTAGGATTAGATTTAAATCCTAGGAGAGACCTTCCTCCCAGGAAGGGTGCAGGTTGTTTGTGGAAAAACAGGTCTAGGGAACCAGGCAAGAGATAAGAAGTCAGATCATCCTTTGATTTCCAGCAAGTGCAGACCTTCCTGCCTTTTCACTTTCAGGGGTCACCCTAACTGCCTGAAAGAGCTCCCTGACTCCCTCTCAGGAGGGCATCTTCCACCCTAGAAGCTCTCCAGTGGCTCTAGGGGAACCCCTACTGCAGCTGCCACAGGGCCTCCTGAGGAACCTACATGATAGGAACTCAAGGGCCCTGCAGGCCACAAGCAGTGAGTCGGCCTGGGTGGGAAGGCTCTGGCCCCTGAGCATGAAGAGCCCATATGAATGTAGCTCGAGTTCTCCTTGGTGCCTGCCCACCCTACTTGCTGAGTGGATCCCAGGCTCTGGCTGACTGCTGCCCAACAGAGCTCTTGGTTAT
Source organism: Orientallactaga sibirica (assembly GCA_036365145.1). Classification (NCBI taxonomy): domain Eukaryota; kingdom Metazoa; phylum Chordata; class Mammalia; order Rodentia; family Dipodidae; genus Orientallactaga; species Orientallactaga sibirica. The sequence goes on along the minus strand of JAEOAD010000044.1, from coordinate 17,004,329 downwards.
GTTCTGGGATATTTGCTCATTTGTACCTCTTGGAAGTTGGTCTTTGTGTGTATATTATTCTATGTGATTAAAAAAATTAGGGCTGGAGAGATGGCTTAGCGGTTAAACGCTTGCCTATGAAGCCTAAGGACCCCGGTTCGAGGCTTGATGCTCCAGGACCCACGTAAGCCAGATGCACAAGGGGGTGCATGCATCTGGAGTGCATTTGCAGTGGCTGGAGGCCCTGGCGCACCCATTCTCTCTCTCTCTCTCCCTGCCGATTTCTGTATCTCTCTCTCAAATAAATAAATAAAAAATAAAATATTAAAAAAAATTAACCCTCTCCCACATCCCCACACACCCCCCAAAAAAATCCAAACAAAAGTGAAGAAAGGAAAGTAGTTGAACACAAGATCCAAGCCATCCTAGAGCAGGGGTCTCATGCTCCCCCCAGCCCCTTCCCTCCCTCCTTCCTTCCTCCTGCCCTTCCTCAGCTTCCTCTTCTCTTCCCTCCCTTCTCCCTTCCCTCCTTTCTTTTCCTTTCCCTTCCCTTTCCTTCTTTTCTTTCTTTTCCTTCTTTTTTATGAGATGGTCTCATGTAGTCCTGGCTTGCCTAGAACTTGCTATGTTGCTGAGGATGGCCTTGAACTCCTGATCCTCCTGTATCCACCTCCCAAGTGCTGGGATTACAGGCGTGAACCACCACAGCTAGCTTCAATGGTTGAACTTTTTTTTTTTTTTTTTTTTTGAGGTAGGGACTCATTGTAGCTCAGGCTGACCTGGAATTCACTCTGTAGTCTCAGGGTGGCCTCAAACTCATGGTGATCCTCCTACCTCTGCCTCCCAAGTGCTGGGATTAAAGGCGTGTGCCTCCACACTTGGCTAATTGTACTTTTAATTATTAATTTTCACTTGAAACTTAACTAGTTTCTTCCCTAAGGCTTTAATCCTGGGGGTCCTGGCTCAGTTATGGAATGCTCCGGGGAGCATTTTTATCATGGTCAAGCCTTTTAAGCCAGCCCTGGCTCTGTCATCTGTGTGATCCTTGTGTCCCTGTGCTCACATAGACCCTCATATCAGCGAGTGTCCAATGCCAGCCTGTCCAGGCTTCGTGTGAGACGCTCTTCTGTACTGCAAGTGAGAGCTACGTGGGTGAAAAGAGATTTCTCACCTGTTCTCTCCTCATTGTCAGAAGGACAACTTCTGCTTGTCTATAAGTGAAAAAGCATTTTAGACTCACGGATGTACACACTATAGTCATTCATTCATTCATTCATTCATTCATCAGACATGGACAGGGTGCTGAAACAATGTACTGTGCAGAGTTTCATGCAATCCTCCTCTCAGCTTTGTCTCTCTGGTGACATTCTTTTGGGAAAACACACAATTTCTCACTTGATTACACAGTAGGCTCTTCCATAATCTGGTGGTCAAAATGAGACATGGATTATATATAGCAATATGCAAAGACCAAACATTCCTCGGCTGGGCTACATGGGGACACTCGTTGTTCACTGGCACAGCAGAGTTCTAGGAGTTAATGCACTGCTCCTTCCCAAACGGCAAGGGAGCGTGTGCGTGGCCAACCCACCACGCATATTTGTGTAAACTAAGGAACTGGCTCTTCTTGGCACCGTGTCTCCACCCCTTCCCCACTGTCTCCCACTCTTCCAAGCATAACCAAATGTGTTCATTTCATGTTGCAGCTACTTTCAGTCTTCTTTGTACCAATATTTCTCAAACCTTGGTTGTCCCACCTATCCTGCCATGAACCAGCTGTGCTGCCTTGGAGAGCCATCCCCTCTAACCTGGAACTCGCTCTGTAGTGCACTGGCCTTGAACTCATGGCAATCCTCCTACCCCGGCCTTTTGAGTGCTGGGATGGAAGGCTCATCATCCTCTCTCGAGTTTTATTTCTTCCACCACTGACAAGAGCTGGATCTTTCAGAACTGCACCTGAAGGCTCCATGACGGGCGTCGGCCACATTCTGCTCTCTTTTACCAAGACTTGGAGCAAAAAGCTAAAAGCACCTTTTCTGGTGCTTAGAGTATCTTATTTTTTTTTAAATGGAGAACTTTTTTTTTTTAATTTTTGTTTATTTTTATTTATTTGAGAGCAACAGCCAGAGAAAGAAAGAGGCAGAGAGGGAGGGAGGGAGGGAGGGAGGGAGGGAGGGAGAGAGAGAGAGAGAGAGAGAGAGAGAGAGAGAGAGAGAGAGAGAATGGGTGCACCAGGGCCTCCAGCCACTGCAAAGTAACTCCAGATGCATGCGCCACCTTGTGCATCTGGCTTACATGGGTTCTGGGGAATTGAGCCTCGAACTGTGGTCCTTAGGCTTCACAGGCAAGTGCTTAACCACTAAGCCATCTTTCTAGCCCCCGTAAATGGAGAACTTTTTATATGAACGTTTTTCAAATTGGTCATATGCCTGTCAGGTTCCCTTGTCCCCTGCTCCTGGATGAGGGTCTGGCCACTTCTGAAGGCTCAGCACACATCTTGGGAAGTAGCTGCTTCTTGCTTTGTCCCACAGTGGCAGAGAAGGGACGAGGGGCTAGTGATGAAGTGGGCTGTTGGAGCCATGGACCTGCTAGTCACAGGGTCACTGAACTGCCCACCATCCTACTTCCACAATGCTGGCTACCACTGGAATGGTTATTTGGCCATTCAGATGGAATAAGCATGTTGAGAGTGGCTGCTTTCCTGCCAAGAGCCAGCTTGTGCCCCACCATGTGCTCTGTGGCAGTCTTATGCTCCATCTTCAAGTGCCCTGTGCAGTCTTTGGTACACCCTCTCTGTAAAAGTGGACTTGTAAATCTCTTGTGAAAGCCAAACTTCTTTTCTTGATATTTTGCCTCTGTGTCATCTACTGGGAGGGCTGAGACAGGTCTGAGCACCCGCCCCAACAGTGTCAGCACGCTGGACAGACATGCTATAGGGTCTGGGGAGACTTGACCAATGGGTGCATGCCCCATCTCATGGGTCTTGGGGAGTCCTAACCCTGGGTATCGGGGTGGTCTTGTTTTTCTTTCCATGGGATGAGGTTCTTCAGGGTCATCCTGTGACTGGATGGCCAGCCTGGTCTGGATGCAGAGGGTACCTCAGCCCAGACCCCCTGCAGTCCCCTGACCAAGCTCACTTGGGTCTGGAGGTTGAAGCAGCTCTGGGAAGTGGGATCGTCCATCCTCTAGGGGCCCCCAGGGCCTGGTGAATGGGCCGTTTGTGTTTTATGAACAGCCCAGGATTGCAGGAATGTGGCTCAGCCCACAGTGGGTAGGAAGGAGTTGGAGCTGAGAAGTCATAATAAAACACCCTTCCCGGGAGAGAGGCCGTCCCATGAATCACAGTGAAGGTGATAACAACCCTTTTGGCAAATGCATTTTCTCTACCCCAGCCAAACCATGGGCAGCTATACAAAGGGGCCTGTGACAGCAGAGCTGCCTGCCAAGTGGATGCTGTCACGGTCCTTAAGAGCCGATGTTTGTGCAGGGCTGGCTCTGACCAGGAATTTAGAGGACCCGGATGCTTAATGAAATGTTCTGTGGCTGGACTTGGGAAACAGATACTTACATTTCTTAGCAACCCTGTTCGAGCAAAGTAAACCTTTAAAACCTGTCTTGGAGCTGGGAGATGTTTGATGAATAAAGTACTTGCTGCACAAGCATAGGGCCTGAGTTCTGATCTCCAGGACCCACGTAAGAAAGCCAGGGTATGGGCTGGAGAGATGGCTTAGCGGTTAAGGCGCCTGCCTGCTAAGCCTAAGGACACCGGTTCCAATCTCCAGGTCCTACGTTTAGCCAGATGCAAAGTGACAAAAGGGCGCAATGCCGCACTTGACCACAAAGGGGCGCACACATCTGGATTTCTTTCGCAGCAACTGAGAGGCTGCTGGCGCACCCATTCTCTATCTGTATTCCTCTCCCTCTCTCTCTGTTTCTCTCTGTGTCTCCCCCCCCACCCCCACAAAAAAACAAGCCAGGGTATGGTGACGCATGCCTGACTGTAATCATAGCACTGGAGATGAGGAGACAGGGTTCCTGGGGCTTGCACGACAGCTAGTCTAATTATGAGCTCTAGGTTCAGCGAGGAACCCTGTCTTAAAAACTAAGATTGACAAAGAAATAAGATTGAGAGCAGTTGGAGAAGACACCTTTGAACTTTGGCCTACCTATGCTCACACCCAAACATATGAACATACATACACACAGGCACATACACCACAAACATACACATACACATGAGAAACCCCTATCCTGATGTTAATCTCTTGTCATTTCATATTAGGCCAATTCTTTTTTTTTTTTTTTTTTTTTTTTTTTTTTCGAGGTAGGGTCTCACTCTGGTCCAGGCTGACCTGGAATTAACTATGTATCTCAGGGTGGCCTCGAACTCACGGTGATCCTCCTACCTCTGCCTCCCGAGTGCTGGGATTAAAGGCGTGCGCCACCACGCCCGGCTCCAATTCTTATTTATGTGTATAAGCAGGTGTAAATGTGTCCATGTGTGTGTGTGTGTGTGTGTGTGTGTGTGTGTGTGCATGCACGCAGGTACACATGTGCCATACTGCACATGTGGTGGTCAGAGGGCACAGATTTTCAGTTTGTCCATGCCATCGCGCCTCATTTAAGGTGGGGCTTTGCTTCATCTTGCTCTGCGGCTGGTCGTTTTGCTGGGCTTGCTGGGAGCTTCTGGGAAATTCTTCTGTCTCCACTTTCTGTCTTGTCTGCAGAGTGCTGGGACCACTTTTTACTTGGCATCTGAGGAGGGTGGAACTCAGCTACTCAGCCTGGAATGGGAGTGCTTTACCCGCTGAATCACCTTCACAGCCCCTTGTTTTGTTTTCGTTTATGCATGTTTGTGCATGCATGTGAAGGCCAGAGGTCGACTTTAGGTGTCTCCCTCAATGGCTCCACCCTTATTTACTGAGGCAGGGTCTCTCATGGGAACCCAGGACCCTGCTTTCCCTGTCTTGCTAGCCAGCTTGCCCCAGGATGCCCTGTGCTGACTTCCCCAGTCCTGGGGTTCCAGGTGGACTACCATGCCTGCCCAGAATCTCTGTGGATTGTCGGGATTTGAACTGTGGTCCTCATGCTTGTGCAGTAAGTGCTTTATCCACTGAGGCGTCCAACTGTTGTTTTGTGTTTTGAGCAAGAAGGTGGAAAAATTCTCAGCAGAACCGCTGGCAGCTTGAGCAGGTGGGGGGTGCTGAAAGGGAGTGTGTACATCTCGTGTTTACATTGGCCTCCACACACATGCTGCTGGCTTCGAGCCTCAGGCTGTCTATTAAATGAGAGACATTGAAAGGAAATAGAAGTGCATACGTGAGTTTCAGATAAGCTGAAGGACGCATGTAGCATGTAGGACAAGAATCAGCTCAGCTGGGGACTCACCAGGAGAAGTGAACTAATTCTTCATTTGTTCATCTGATTTGTTGTTATGATGTTCAAAGGCCTCCTCTGGGCTTTATGTGGAGTAAGCATGGATAGTGCTCACTGGGAGGGGTGTGTGCATATGTGTGTGTGTGCATGGGCATGTGTACATATGTGTGTGCACATGTGTGCGTGCCTGTGTGGAGAGAGGAGTTGGTTGTGTTTAGAGCCTGGGCCAGACCTAGGTGTAGCTCCTTCTCAGAAGCTGGGCATCTGTCACCTGGTTTCTAGATGAGGAAACCGAGGCACTGAGATGTGGGGACATTCCCCTGTGGTCATGCAGGAAGTGGTTCAGCCAGACATGGCGCCTCTCGTCTGCCACACGACACCCAGCTTCACACGCCCCATTTCATCCCAGTGACTGGACAGAAGCAAGACTCTGCTGGGTGTCTGTGAGAAGGACCAAGGGAGGGTGATGTGGGAGGACTTTGCAGAACCCCAAGCTCACCATGGTCTGGCTCCCTGGTTACGGCTCCTCTGACTTCGCTCTCCATGTGCCGGCTGCATGGGCTCCCTTTCTGGCCCTTGATGCCCTGTTCCCAACAGAGGTGTTGTTTTGTGGTACTGGGATTGAACCCATGTTCTGGCACATGCTGGGCAAGCACACTGCCTTACATCCTCAGCTCTCTTTTCACTTTAAATTTTTTTTTAAAAAATTTTATTTTGAGAGAGAGAGAGAGAGAGAATGGGTGCACCAGAGCCTGCAAACAAACTCCAGATGCATGTGCCTCCCTGTGCAACTGACTTATGTGGGTCCTAGGGAATCAAACCAGGGTCCTTAGGCTTCTCAGGCAAATGCATTAACTGCCGACCCATCTCTTTAGCCCCCTTTTTACTTTTTATTGTGAGACAGGGTCTCACTGTGCTGCTGGTCTGGAACATGTGATCATCCTGCTGAGTAGCTGGCATGACAGATCTGCACCACCAGATCTGGCTCAGATGAGCTTTTTTTTTTTTTTTTTTTTTTTTTTTTTTTGCGCTCAGGTTGGATCCAGGTTGTTAGCCTGGCTGTCTATGTAACTTGTGGGGCTCAGTGAAGATGAAAAGACAAAGGCAGTTCAGGAAGCAAAAAGCCAGTTTTTCCTGGGCTTTCTCTCTTGATGGTCACTGTCATGGTGTTTTCAATTTGTCTATTTAATGCCACACAGGTGCAGGTGCATACCTACAGGATCTCAGGCTGGACACAGGTGACTGGACACAGGTAGCAGGTGTGGAGGACTGCACCTAACTCCTGTCCCCCCCGCCCCCCCGGCCTCTATCATGCAGGTGTTTGATGACTTGGCCCTGGGAGGCAGTGGCTGCCTTATCCCACTGGACTTTAAGGTGTCAAGGTCGTGGCTATAGAGGCTCTTTCTGAGCCTGGAGTGACTGCTGTGGGCTCAGGCTGTAGACGTGGAGACAGACTCCTTGTGGACACTCAAGGCAAACTTCTGTCCTTTCCCTGAGGCACCATCAAAGGGCATGGCAGAGAAGCAGTTTCTCCAAAACATGTAGGTTTACCTGGCGATATTTATTTATTTATTTATTTATTTATTTATTTATTTATTTATTTGAGGTAGGGTCTCACTCTAGTCCAGGTTGACCTGGAATTCACTATGTAGACTCAGAGTGGCCTTGAACTCACGGCAATCCTCTTACCTTTGCCTCCCAAGTGCTGGGATTAAAGGCGTGCACTACCACACCTGGTATTATTTATTTATTTTGAGAGAGAGAGAGAGAGAGAGAGAGAGAATGGGCATGCCAGGGCCTCCAGCCACTGCAAATGAACTTCAGACGCATGTACCACCTTATGCATCTGGCTGATGTGGGTCCTGGGGAATCAAACCTGGCAAGTCACCACTAAGCCGTCTCTCCAGCTCTACATGGTCATCTTTTGTTGTGCTGTTGCTGAAGGGTGGGTGGGTTTATGTGTAAATCTTCTCCCTTACAAGGTAGCTTGTTGTCTGGGAGCTGAGAGGGGAGGGGCTGTCACAGAGCTGTTTAGAATGTGACCTGTGTTCGTCTTGCCCTGCTTGAGAGGAGAGAGTGTGGCTGCCGAGCAAGCGCAGAGGAGGAGCAGATGAGAAACACCTGTGCTCCCGTGGCACCTGGCCAGGCATTGTTGCAGATTTACGTGTTTTCTTTTCAATTCATTCAAACTCGATATAGTGGCAAAATTAAGTACATCGTCAGCTAAAGCTACCAAACCTGATACACAAATGGTGGGATTTGAAAAACGTGTAACAGCCGGGGTGAGACTGGCCCCTGGCCAGCCAGGCTGGTCTTACAATGGAGTAGTGTGTGCTCTGGTCCCTGTGCACACCCAGACCACAGCCATGAGGGACGTTGCCGCCCTGGGGTGGCCCACATATCCAACTCACCCCGAGGAAGAGTTCCATGAGGACTTGAGCAGGGGGTTGTGGAGGGGCCAACATGCAGACATGAGCCCCTGAAGCGGGCTGTCATCAGGTGGGCCGCAGAGAGAGCCAGGCATTGTGGGAAGCTGGGGCAGCCGGGATTCCGAGGGGGAAGGTGTGGAAATTTGACACAAACGCCAATGTTTTACCTTCTAAATCACCTTGGTCTTTGCAGTTGAAATTTACACTGAACTTCCCACCCCAGTGTCTCCTGGGGTGGAGTGGGAGCTGCTTCTCGCTTTCCAAGGTCACAAGTCATAATTCTTCCCCGTGTTGTTGCCCGTGCAGGCTGAATGTGCTGCTGAGATGGTGTGAAAAGCTTCACTGCCTCTGGACCTTCCCTCTCCACCCAGGGTCCTGAGAGGGGTTTCCAAGCCTGTGCTGCTCGGGATTTGCTTCTTCTGGAAACTCCGGTGGCCATGAGAGCCAGCCTCATTCCACCTGCGTGGTATTCAGTGCCGCTTAAATGACAGACCAAGGCCACAAGCTCCTCTCTCTGCCATCCTCTGGGCTCTGTAATGCCTCTGCTGTCCTGGGCAAGGACATTGACTTCTGACTTCTGCCTCCAGAACCCACGACGCTTTGACAGACACTCCTGGGGGATGCAGGCATGGGGACAAGAGTACAGCTTGGCTGAGTGATTGCTGGGGTGACTTGGGTCCTCTGGGGCTCAGGGACAGAGCCATTCCAGGCTCATGGGTCCCACACACCCTCTCTCTTGTATTCTCTCTTCTCTTTCCCTTCTTCCACCTTCTACCCACTTCAAGTTGTGTCCTCAGAGCTGCTGTTGCAAACAACCTCAGACTTTCTGGCTTGTAACAGCACACGTGTTCTTTGTTTTAAACAAATATTTTTATTTATTTGAGGGTGGGAGAGAAGGAGGGATGGAGGGAAGAAGAGACAGAGAAGACACATCAGGGCCTCTTGTTACTGCAAGCAAACTCCAGATGCATGGCCCACTTTGTGTGTTTGGCTGTATGTCCATACCGCGGAATTGATCTCACACCGACCGGCTTTGCAAGCAAGGGCCTTAAACCACTGAGCCATCTCTTCAGCCCACATGTGTTCTCATATAGGTATGGGGTCAGTAGTACCCAATGAATCCTTCTGGGACTCAGAGAAAGTTCTTCTTTTTGTTGATTCCAGCATCCAGAGTCACCTGCAGCCCTTGGTTCTGGGCCCCATCTTCACATAGCTCTGTCCCTGACTTCCTCAGAGAGTCTCTGAAAGGCTCAGTGATGGCAGCTGATGTTCACAACCCCATCCCCAGAGCCTGTAACCATCACCTTGTGGCAGTCCATTGCAGCCGCGGCTGTGGCAAAGCACCACAAGCTGGGTGCCAACATGCAGCAGGCAGTTGTTGCTCACAGGGCTGGCCACTTGAACCTTCTGCTTCACAGGGGACACCTTCTCATGGTATCCTCAAATGCAGGAGGGATGCACTAGTCAGAGTGTGAGGGCTCTGCCCCAGTGGCTTCATCACTTCCTAAAAGCCCTACCTCCTATACCTTCACATTGGGGTTAGGAATGTAGGGTCATCTAAAAGGGAAAGGACTGGGCTGGAGACATGGCTTAGCAGTTAATGTGCTTATGTGCAAAGCCTAAGGACCCAGAATCGATCCCCCAGGGCCCACTTATAACCAGATGCATAAGGTGGCGCATGTGTCTGGAGTTCATTTGCAGTGGCCTGGTGTGCTCATTCTTTCTCTTTATCTGCCTCTGTCTTTCTCTCAAAATAAGTAAATAAGTAAAATAAAAGGGAAAGGAGCTAGCTCTGTCAATACCCCATTTAGCCAGGCAAGATGGACTTTGGATGTCTGATTTCTAGAGGGTAATATGATAAATTCTTACTATTTTTTTTATGAATGAGTGAGTGAGAGAGAGACAGAGAGAGGGAGGAGAGAATTGGTGTGCCAAGGCCTCCAGCCACTGCAGCCGAACTCTAGACATGTGTGCCACCTTGTGTACATATGTGACCTGTGTGCTTGTGTCACCTTGTGCATCTGGCTTATGTGGGATCTGGAGAGTTGAACATGAGTCCTTAGGCTTTGTAGACAAGTGCCTTAACTGCTAAGCCATATCTCCAGACCTGCAAATTCTTACTATTTTTGAAAAATATTTTTTTTTAAATATTTTATTATTTATTTATTTGAGAGAGAGATACAGAAATAGGCAGGTAGAGAGAGAGAGAGAGAGAGAGAGAGATGGGTGCTCCAGGGCCTCCAGCCACTGCAAACGAACTCCAGATGCATGCACCCCCTTGTGCATCTGGCTTACGTGGGTCTGGAGAATCGAGCCTTGAACCGGGGTCCTTAGGCTTCATAGGCAAGCGTTTAACCGCTAAGCCATCTCTCCAGCCCGAAAAATATTTTTTTATTTGTGAGCACAGAGAGAGAGAGAGAGAGAGAGAGAGAGAGAGAGAGAGAGAGGGAGGGAGAGAGAGAGAGAGATACAGAGAAGAAAGACAGAGAGAATGGATGCATGGATGCACCAGGGCCTCCAGCTGCTGCAAACGGACTCCAGATGCATGCACCATTTTGTGCATCTGGCCTTTACATGGGTACTGGGATATCAAACCCAGGTCATTTGGCTTTACAGGCAAGTGCCTTAACTGCTGAGCCATCTCTTCAGCCCAGTTCCTACTATTTTAAAGCCACTAAATTTGTAGTAGGGGCTGAGGAGATAATTCAGGATTAGTCACTTGCTTTCAAAGCCTGCCAGCCTGGGTTAAATCTCCATGTGACAGTAACCTCATAAAGCCAGATGCACAAAGGTGCATGCGTGTGGAGTTCATTTGCAGTGACAAGAGGCCCTGGCACACCCATTCTCACTCTCTGTCTCTCTGTGTGTCTGCTTGCAAATAAAATAAATGTATTTTTAAAAGTTTTTTTGTGAGGCAAAGGAGATTTATTGAGAAAAAGGTGGAAAACCCCCCAAAAGTGTCTGGGCAAGCATGCCTCAGACTCCAGCCAGCACCCACAGCCGAGGAAGAACAGCAAAGTTATGTTTCTTAAGTCAGAGTCAGGAATTTTTATTGTGATTCTAGCTTTGCACTTCCTTAAAATTTTAATTGACTCCTTAAAAAATTTATTTGTTCCTTTTGTCAATAAGACATGCGAAGGTTTGAAGATTCAAGTTGGTCAGGAGCAGGGCTCCCCGCATTTTCCTCTGTCTGGAGGCAACACTTCTCCTCTTTGAGCTAGTAATCTTTTGGTCTTTAGTCTAAGACCACTGAATAGTGTGTTTGTTCCCAATTCCTGACCCTTCACTCCAGGCCCTGCTGTGGTTTGTCCCTGAGTGGTGCATGTGGAAGCTTAGTCCCCAATGCGACAAAGTTAGGAGGCAGTGGGACCTTTAAGAGGGGGAGCTCAGTGAGAGGAACTTAGGTCGCTGAGGTGCGTTCTTGGCGAAGGATTAATGTGGCCCTGTGGGATCCTGTTAGTTCTCCTCTGGAGCATGATTTCCTTTATAAAGAGGAAAAGAGAAATAAGGCACTGCCTCTGGCTGCCTGCCTCACCATGAGGTCTCTTTACACCCTTTCACCTGACTGTGATGCCAGTGCCATGTTCTTAAACCTCCAAAACTGTGAGCCAAGTAAGTCCCGCCCCTTAGTGAAGGACTATTTTAGGCATATTGCCATAGCAACACACATGGTAAGACAGGCATCATGCTCTGTCTCATGGGGCTACAGCTGACTCCTTCACATCCTGTTCTCTCCTCATATATGTCCTGTCCACGCAGTGTTCTAATATGGCTCCCCTTGTATATGTATTGTCCACGCAGTGCTCTATATTTATTTTTATTTTGGAGAGAGACACAGAAATACACAGAGAGAGAGGGAGAGGAAGACAGAGAATGGGCGCGCCAGCAGCCTCTTAGCTGCTCAGAACAAAATCCAGATGTGTGCGCCCCCTTGTGGTCAAGTGCGGCATTGCGCCCTTGCGTCACTTTGCATCTGGCTAAACGTGGGACCTGGAGATTGGAACTGGCATTCTTAGGCTTAGGAGGCAGGCGCCTTAACCGCTAAGCCATCTCTCCAGCCCCACGCAGTGTTCTAATACGGCTCCCCTCGTATATGTCCTGCCTGTGCAGTGTTCTCATACGGCTCCCCTCGTATATGTCCTGCCCATGCAGTGTTCTTATACGGCTCCCCTCGTATATGTCCTGCCCACGCAGTGTTCTCATACAGCTGCTATAATTTCACTGAAATGAAGAGAGTCAGTGTTTACTAGTCACAGGTGAGCCACCCAGAATAAGAACACTACTGTGTGAGTGCTGCTGGCAAAACGAGCTCCCCCTGCAGAAGAATGAATTTAGGTCCACAGCTCTCATCATGCATATAAATCAATTCAAAGTGGATCCAAACCCTAATTTAAAACCAGGCATGTGGGGTTGGGGATCTAGCTCAGTGGATGAGCGCTTGCCTAGCAAGCACAAGGCCCTGGGTTTGGTCCTCTGCACCAAAAAAAAAAAAAAAAACCCAAAAACAAACAAACAAAAAAACAACTTAAAACCAGGAATGCTGAAGCCACTAGAGAAAACACAGGGAACTCAATGGAAGCTCCAGGTGTAAGTGAGAATGTTCTGAGGGCCGGGCGTGGTAGCTCACACCTTTAATCCCAGCACTCGGGAGGCAGAGGTAGGAGGATTGCCATGAGTTCAAGGCCACCCTGAGACTACAGAGTGAGTTCCAGGTCAGCCTGAGCTAGAGTGAGACCCTGCCTCGAAAAACAAAAAAAAAAAAAAAAAAAAAAAAAAAAAAAAAAAAAAAAGAAAAAGAAAAAGAAAAAGAAAAAGAAAAAGAAAGAATGTTCTGGAATGAACTCCAGTAGCACAGGAAGGAGTCCCAAGAATCACCAAGTGAGACTGACCATGCGATCAAAGTTTCTCCACAGTAAAGGGAACTATAAGCAGAGAAAGTGAAGCACCACAGAATGGTAGAAAACATCGTCAGCTATGCCTCAGAAGTGGGTTTGATATCAAGAACACATTAAGAACCACAAAAATTAAAAACCAGCCTCCCCTCAAATCTGCCAGTCAATAGATGGGTTAATGAAAGCAACAGTTAATTCTCAAGAAAAGAAACACAAATGGCCATTATGTATATATTCTTAATATTTTTATTTTTTTGGCAAGCAGAGAGAGAAAGAGAAAGAGAGGGGGGAGGCAGATAGAAAGAATGGCTGTGCCAGGGCCTCCAGTCACTGTAAATGAACTCCAGATGCATGCACCACTCTGCATCTGACTTTACATGGGAATAGAACCCAAGTCTTTAGGCTTTATAGGCAAGCATCTTAAGTGCTAAGCCATTTCTCTGGCTCCCAATAAATATTTTTAAGTGTTCAACCTCCTTATCCATCAGAGAAATGAAAATTAGAACTGTTTTTTTTTTTTTTTTTTTGGTTTTTCGAGGTAGGGTCTCACTCTGGTCCAGGCTGACCTGGAATTTACTATGTAGTCTCAGGGTGGCCTCAAACTCACGGCGATCCTCCTACCTCTCATGGCGATCCTCCCACCTCTGCCTCCCAATTGTTTTTTGCTTTGTTTTTTCGAGGTAGTATCTCTAGTCCAGGCTCACTATGTAGTCTCAGGCTGGCCTTGAACTCACAGTGATCCTCCTACCTCTGCCTCCCGATTAAAGGCGTGTGCCACCACGCCCGGCTCTTAAAACTGTTTTGAGATTCCATCTTACTCTCATCAGAATAGCTATCATTAAGAAAACAAATGACCGCAAATGATGGTGAGGATGCTGGGAAAGAGGGACCCTTAGTCACTGTGGTACTACAAGCTGGTGCAACCACTATGGAAATCAGTGTGGAGGTTTCTCAAAAAGCTAAAAAGCAGATCAGAATTAGATAGATACTACTTCATAGTCATATGCCTAGACTTAGGCCAGTGAGCACATGGGGAAATCAGAACCCGTATGCAATACTTGGGGGAAAATAAGATGGTGCAGTCTCTTTAGAAAAGAGTCTAGAAGTTCTTCAAATGATGAAACATATTTACCATATGACTTTATAATTCATATATATATATATATATACATACATATATTTATATATTATATATGCATATAATCTTCAAGACAAATGAAACTTCTCTACCCAATGACTTTCAGTGTTGGAAGAAGTATTATTCATAATAGCCAAGAGGTAGAAACAACCCAAGTTCCTTCCAACTGATGAACAAATAAGAAAACTGAGGTACATCCATAGGATGGAAAACTCTTCAGCCACATAATGGAATGGAGCAGTGACATGAACTAACCATGGATAAACCTCAAAAGCACAATGGTAAGGAAAATGAGCTGGTCATAAAAGCACACATGTTGTATGGTTCCATTCACAGCAAGTATCTACAATAGGAAAATCTCTAGGGACAGAGCATAGATGAGTCTTTGTTTAGATGCAGGGATGATAGAAGGACAGGCATTAATAACAAATCACATATCTGTGAGTACATAAAATACAATGAATTGAATTGAACTATCTGTGCAGTTTACATGGATGAATTGTGTAACATGTGAATTATATACCAGTCAAGCTGTTAAAAACAATAAATTATCTTGATCATTAAAAAAACCCTAAAAATTGAATGATCATATGAATGACCAAGCTATACCACTCCCAGGAATATACCACAGAGACCCTTGCTCATCCATGTTCATTGCTGCCCTCTTCACAATAGCTAGGAAATGGAAGCAGCCTACATCTTCCTCAACTGATGAATGGATAATGAAAATGTGTTCCATATACAAAGTAGAATTTTACTCAGCTGTAGAGAAAAATGTCATTTTTCCAGGAAAATGGATGGAATTGGAAAAGTGTGAGATAACCTATGCTCAGAAAGAAAAATTGATGTTCTCTCTCATAGTGGGCACCCTAACTTTGTTTGTGTGCCCGTGTGTAAGAAGAGGTGAGAAAGGGGAGAGGCGATGACGCTGGGCAGGAGACCATGAGAGGGGAGAGGTATGAGAGAGGAGAAAGGACAGAAGGTCACACGTGATATTAAAGTGAAGAGACACTATGAGGGAAGGTTACAAGGAAGAAAGGGGAGGGGAGGAGAGGATAAGGAAGGGAACAACATTTATCTGAAAACAACTATATGCTTGTATGTTATAAAAATAAAAGAAAGAAAACAAGGATAGAAAACCAGACTATATTACCATTAAAAACAAGAGGGCAAGGGCTGGAGAGATGGTTTAGCCGTTAAGGCACTTACCTGCAAAGCCAAAGGACCCCCGTTCAATTCTCCAGGACCCACATAAGCCAGATGCACAAGGTGACGCATGCATCCATCTGGAGTTTGTTTGCAATGGCTAGAAAAACTGGCATGCCCATTCTCTCTCTCTCTCTCTCGCTTCCTGCCTATTTCTGTATCTCTCTCTTTCTCTCTCTCAAACAAACAAATAAACAAACAAACAAACCAAGAGGGCAAGAAACCAAAAAAAAAAAAAAAAAAAAAAAACCAAGAAAGCCATTAGGTTTAGATTTCAGGTGAAAGAGGACTTTTTAGTAAGTAAGTGTGTCCCTGATATTATAGGGGAGCCACATGCACTTATACCAGGAAAGATCTGAAGTCTAAGTGGGACCAGGCGTCCTGGGGGGTGGGGCTTAGCGGATCCAGTGGGGTGTTCTGGCC
Organism: Orientallactaga sibirica; assembly: GCA_036365145.1. Lineage (NCBI taxonomy): Eukaryota > Metazoa > Chordata > Mammalia > Rodentia > Dipodidae > Orientallactaga > Orientallactaga sibirica. The sequence continues at coordinate 16,988,886 of JAEOAD010000044.1, read as the reverse complement.
ACAGGGCGGTGTCTGTAGGTTTTCTCAGTCTGATAGGTGAGTCTGCTGCTCAAAGCCCCAGACCCAGGCTTAGTGGGCACAGAGTTTGTAAGATGATTGCCCTCTCCCTTGCAGTGCCCCTTGATTTCCCCTCTCCAGGGAAAGAAACACCCACCTCTTCCGGGTACCTTCCAAACCTGACCACCGGCCACTTTGCTCCTGGCTGAGGACTCAGTTCCCAGATCTGCTGAGCCAGTCTCCCTTGTCCATACTGTCTTGCCTCTTCCAGCTCTTGGGGGACGATTAAAGCTTTGTTCATTCTGTCTTCTGTCACGGGCTCGCTCCAGTCTCTGATATAAAGGAGGAAGACATATGCTGGGCATTCAGGGGAGCCCTTGGGATTCAGCAGTCTTGCTCTGCCCCCTTGGCTGCAGGTCAGCTACTCCTGGGCATAATTTGGCTGTTGTCCTTGCCTTGAGAATGCAATGGCTAAAGTGGCGGTTAGGGTTTAATAGCAAAGTGGAGAATGCTGGAGAAGAATGAGAACACCTGCAGCTGGTGTGAGGTAACTAAGCCGAGCAGATGCTAGGGAGGACAGGGCTCTGCAGAAACAGCGCCAGTCTCTGCAGGCTCCGTGAACTTTGCCCTGCCTTGAGATGCCCCTGTGAGTCTGTTCTCTTCTCCCTGAGCCCCCAGCCAATCACAACCCTCCACAGACCTTTCAGCTTAACCAACAAAGTTCATCCCAACTTGATGTCTAATTTCCACGCAGGCTAAGGGCAGGCTCTTCCCTCAGCACATACGTGCCTGGGCTCCAGAGTGCTCCATGACAACCTGCTCAGGTCCCTTCCCTGCAACAAGAACTATTTTATTTTATTTTATTATTTTATTTTATTTTATTATTTTATTTTATTATTTTATTTATTTGAGGGAGAGAGAGAGAGAGAGAGAGAGAGAGAGAGAGAGAGAGAGAGAGAGAGAGAATGGGCACATCAGGGCATCCAGCCTCTGTAAATGAACTCCAGCCGCATGCGCTCCCTTGTGCATCTGAGGAATCAAACCTGAGTCCTTTGGCTTTTCAGGCAGGCACCTTAACCGCTTAGCCCAGCCTTTTACTTTTGCTATTCTATGTAATAAAGTTTGTAACAAGCTTTTCTTTTTTTTTTTTCTCTAAACTTGCCTTTTCTCTGTATTCAAGTTTCTTGTTTTAAATTCATCCTTTGTTGTGCATGAGATTGAGAGACAGAACCAGAGCCTGTGGCTCAGCAGACTTTGGACGCCCACTGAGAGTGCAGCACTCTTGTTCCTGAGGTAAGCCCACCTGAGAGCTGAGCTAAGTCCGTGTTGCTCTCCAAGAGATCTGTTACATCACCACTGAATAAGCTTTGCATCTTCTCACTATTTACTGCTGTGGGTGAAATTTTTAGAGAAAAACCTCTAGGGCTGGAGGGATGGCTTAGCGGTTAAGGTGTTTGCCTGCAAAGCCAAAGGACCAAGGTTTGATTTCCCAGGACCCACATAAGCCAGATGCACAAAGGGTGACACACATCTGGAATTTGTTTGCAGTGGCTGGAGGCCCTGGTGTGCCCATTCTTTCTCTCTCCCTCTTTCTCTGTCAAATAAATAAAAATAAAATATTTTTTAAAAAAGAGAAAAACCTGTACACACTAGAGCTTCATCTGCACAATAGGGAGACTGATTTCAAAACTGAGTGGGACATTGGTGTGTGTTGTTTGGTGGGTGTGTATGCGTGTTTGTATGTATGTGGGTGTATGAGTGTGTGTGGGTATACATGCATGTGTGCTATAATTTCACTGAAATGAAGAGAGTCAGTGTTTACTAGTCACAGGTGAGCCACCCAGAATAAGAACACTACTGTGTGAGTGCTGCTGGCAAAACGAGCTCCCCCTGCAGAAGAATGAATTTAGGTCCACAGCTCTCATCATGCATATAAATCAATTCAAAGTGGATCCAAACCCTAATTTAAAACCAGGCATGTGGGGTTGGGGATCTAGCTCAGTGGATGAGCACTTGCCTAGCAAGCACAAGGCCCTGGGTTTGGTCCTCTGCACCAAAAAAAAAAAAAAAAAAAAAAAACCCAAAAACAAACAAACAAAAAAACAACTTAAAACCAGGAATGCTGAAGCCACTAGAGAAAACACAGGGAACTCAATGGAAGCTCCAGGTGTAAGTGAGAATGTTCTGAGGGCCGGGCGTGGTGGCTCACACCTTTAATCCCAGCACTCGGGAGGCAGAGGTAGGAGGATTGCCATGAGTTCAAGGCCACCCTGAGACTACAGAGTGAGTTCCAGGTCAGCCTGAGCTAGAGTGAGACCCTGCCTCGAAAAACAAACAAAAAAAAAAAACAAAACAAAAAAAAAAAAAAAAAAAAAAAGAAAAAAGAAAAAGAAAGAATGTTCTGGAATGAACTCCAGTAGCACAGGAAGGAGTCCCAAGAATCACCAAGTGAGACTGACCATGCGATCAAAGTTTCTCCACAGTAAAGGGAACTATAAGCAGAGAAAGTGAAGCACCACAGAATGGTAGAAAACATCGTCAGCTATGCCTCAGAAGTGGGTTTGATATCAAGAACACATTAAGAACCACAAAAATTAAAAACCAGCCTCCCCAAAATCTGCCAGTCAATAGATGGGTTAATGAAAGCAACAGTTAATTCTCAAGAAAAGAAACACAAATGGCCATTATGTATATATTCTTAATATTTTTATTTTTTGGCAAGCAGAGAGAGAAAAGAAAGAGGGGGGAGATAGAAAGAATGGCTGTGCCAGGGCCTCCAGTCACTGTAAATGAACTCCAGATGCATGCACCACTCTGCATCTGACTTTACATGGGAATAGAACCCAAGTCTTTAGGCTTTATAGGCAAGCATCTTAAGTGCTAAGCCATTTCTCTGGCTCCCAATAAATATTTTTAAGTGTTCAACCTCCTTATCCATCAGAGAAATGAAAATTAGAACTGTTTTTTTTTTTTTTTTTTTTTTTTTTTTTTGGTTTTTCGAGGTAGGGTCTCACTCTGGTCCAGGCTGACCTGGAATTTACTATGTAGTCTCAGGGTGGCCTCAAACTCACGGGCGATCCTTCTACCTCTCATGGCGATCCTCCCACCTCTGCCTCCCAATTTTTTTTTGCTTTGTTTTTTCGAGGTAGTATCTCTAGTCCAGGCTCACTATGTAGTCTCAGGCTGGCCTTGAACTCACAGTGATCCTCCTACCTCTGCCTCCCGATTAAAGGCGTGTGCCACCACGCCCGGCTCTTAAAACTGTTTTGAGATTCCATCTTACTCTCATCAGAATAGCTATCATTAAGAAAACAAATGACCGCAAATGATGGTGAGGATGCTGGGAAAGAGGGACCCTTAGTCACTGTGGTACTACAAGCTGGTGCAACCACTATGGAAATCAGCGTGGAGGTTTCTCAAAAAGCTAAAAAGCAGATCAGAATTAGATAGATACTACTTCGTAGTCATATGCCTAGACTTAGGCCAGTGAGCACATGGGGAAATCAGAACCTGTATGCAATACTTGGGGGAAAATAAGATGGTGCAGTCTCTTTAGAAAAGAGTCTAGAAGTTCTTCAAATGATGAAACATATTTACCATATGACTTTCCAATTCATATTTATACATATATTTATATATTATATATGCATATAATCTTCAAGACAAATGAAACTTCTCTACCCAATGACTTTCAGTGTTGGAAGAAGTATTATTCATAATACCTAAGAGGTAGACAACCCAAGTTCCTTCCAACTGATGAACAAATAAGAAAACTGAGGTACATCCATAGGATGGAAAACTCTTCAACCACATAATGGAATAGAGCAGTGACATGAACTAACCATGGATAAATTTCAAAAGCACAATGGTAAGAAAAATGAGCTGGTCATAAAAGCACACATGGTGTATGGTTCCATTCACAGCAAGTATCTACAATAGGAAAATCTCTAGGGACAGAGCATGGATGAGTCTTTGTTTAGATGCAGGGATGATAGAAGGACAGGCATTAATAACAAATCACATATCTGTGAGTACATAAAATACAATGAATTGAATTGAACTATCTGTGCAGTTTACATGGATGAATTGTGTAACATGTGAATTATATACCAGTCAAGCTGTTAAAAACAATAAATTATCTTGATCATTAAAAAAACCCTAAAAATTGAATGATCATATGAATGACCAAGCTATACCACTCCCAGGAATATACCACAGAGACCCTTGCTCATCCATGTTCATTGCTGCCCTCTTCACAATAGCTAGGAAATGGAAGCAGCCTACATCTTCCTCAACTGATGAATGGATAATGAAAATGTGTTCCATATACAAAGTAGAATTTTACTCAGCTGTAGAGAAAAATGTCATTTTTCCAGGAAAATGGATGGAATTGGAAAAGTGTGAGATAACCTATGCTCAGAAAGAAAAATTGATGTTCTCTCTCATAGTGGGCACCCTAACTTTGTTTGTGTGCCCGTGTGTAAGAAGAGGTGAGAAAGGGGAGAGGCGATGACGCTGGGCAGGAGACCATGAGAGGGGAGAGGTATGAGAGAGGAGAAAGGACAGAAGGTCACACGTGATATTAAAGTGAAGAGACACTATGAGGGAAGGTTACAAGGAAGAAAGGGGAGGGGAGGAGAGGATAAGGAAGGGAACAACATTTATCTGAAAACAACTATATGCTTGTATGTTATAAAAATAAAAGAAAGAAAACAAGGATAGAAAACCAGACTATATTACCATTAAAAACAAGAGGGCAAGGGCTGGAGAGATGGTTTAGCCGTTAAGGCACTTACCTGCAAAGCCAAAGGACCCCCGTTCAATTCTCCAGGACCCACATAAGCCAGATGCACAAGGTGACGCATGCATCCATCTGGAGTTTGTTTGCAATGGCTAGAAAAACTGGCATGCCCATTCTCTCTCTCTCTCTCTCGCTTCCTGCCTATTTCTGTATCTCTCTCTTTCTCTCTCTCAAACAAACAAATAAACAAACAAACAAACCAAGAGGGCAAGAAACCAAAAAAAAAAACAAAAAAAAAAAAACCAAGAAAGCCATTAGGTTTAGATTTCAGGTGAAAGAGGACTTTTTAGTAAGTAAGTGTGTCCCTGATATTATAGGGGAGCCACATGCACTTATACCAGGAAAGATCTGAAGTCTAAGTGGGACCAGGCGTCCTGGGGGGTGGGGCTTAGCGGATCCAGTGGGGTGTTCTGGCCACAGGGCGGTGTCTGTAGGTTTTCTCAGTCTGATAGGGTGAGTCTGCTGCTCAAAGCCCCCAGACCCAGGCTTAGTGGGCACAGAGTTTGTAAGATGATTGCCCTCTCCCTTGCAGTGCCCCTTGATTTCCCCTCTCCAGGGAAAGAAACACCCACCTCTTCCGGGTACCTTCCAAACCTGACCACCGGCCACTTTGCTCCTGGCTGAGGACTCAGTTCCCAGATCTGCTGAGCCAGTCTCCCTTGTCCATACTGTGTTGCCTCTTCCAGCTCTTGGGGGACGATTAAAGCTTTGTTCATTCTGTCTTCTGTCACGGGCTCGCTCCAGTCTCTGATATAAAGGAGGAAGACATATGCTGGGCATTCAGGGGAGCCCTTGGGATTCAGCAGTCTTGCTCTGCCCCCTTGGCTGCAGGTCAGCTACTCCTGGGCATAATTTGGCTGTTGTCCTTGCCTTGAGAATGCAATGGCTAAAGTGGCGGTTAGGGTTTAATAGCAAAGTGGAGAATGCTGGAGAAGAATGAGAACACCTGCAGCTGGTGTGAGGTAACTAAGCCGAGCAGATGCTAGGGAGGACAGGGCTCTGCAGAAACAGCGCCAGTCTCTGCAGGCTCCGTGAACTTTGCCCTGCCTTGAGATGCCCCTGTGAGTCTGTTCTCTTCTCCCTGAGCCCCCAGCCAATCACAACCCTCCACAGACCTTTCAGCTTAACCAACAAAGTTCATCCCAACTTGATGTCTAATTTCCACGCAGGCTAAGGGCAGGCTCTTCCTCAGCACATACGTGCCTGGGCTCCAGAGTGCTCCATGACAACCTGCTCAGGTCCCTTCCCTGCAACAAGAACTATTTTATTTTATTTTATTATTTTATTTTATTTTATTATTTTATTTTATTATTTTATTTATTTGATTTGAGAGAGAGAGAGAGAGAGAGAGAGAGAGAGAGAGAGAGAGAGAGAGAGAATGGGCACATCAGGGCATCCAGCCTCTGTAAATGAACTCCAGCCGCATGCGCTCCCTTGTGCATCTGAGGAATCAAACCTGAGTCCTTTGGCTTTTCAGGCAGGCACCTTAACCGCTTAGCCCAGCCTTTTACTTTTGCTATTCTATGTAATAAAGTTTGTAACAAGCTTTTCTTTTTTTTCTCTAAACTTGCCTTTTCTCTGTATTCAAGTTTCTTGTTTTAAATTCATCCTTTGTTGTGCATGAGATTGAGAGACAGAACCAGAGCCTGTGGCTCAGCAGACTTTGACGCCCACTGAGAGTGCAGCACTCTTGTTCCTGAGGTAAGCCCACCTGAGAGCTGAGCTAAGTCCGTGTTGCTCTCCAAGAGATCTGTTACATCACCACTGAATAAGCTTTGCATCTTCTCACTATTTACTGCTGTGGGTGAAATTTTTAGAGAAAAACCTCTAGGGCTGGAGGGATGGCTTAGCGGTTAAGGTGTTTGCCTGCAAAGCCAAAGGACCAAGGTTTGATTTCCCAGGACCCACATAAGCCAGATGCACAAAGGGTGACACACATCTGGAATTTGTTTGCAGTGGCTGGAGGCCCTGGTGTGCCCATTCTTTCTCTCTCCCTCTTTCTCTGTCAAATAAATAAAAATAAAATATTTTTTAAAAAAGAGAAAAAACCTGTACACACTAGAGCTTCATCTGCACAATAGGGAGACTGATTTCAAAACTGAGTGGGACATTGGTGTGTGTTGTTTGGTGGGTGTGTATGCGTGTTTGTATGTATGTGGGTGTATGAGTGTGTGTGGGTATACATGCATGTGTGTGCATGTAGAGGTCAGAGGTCAATATTGGGTGTCTTCCTCAATTGCTTTTTCACCTTACTTTTCTTTGAGAGACGGATGAGAGAGAGAGAGAGGGAGAGAGAGAGAGAGACAGAGACAGAGACAGAGAATGGGCGCACTAGCGGTTTCTCAGCCACTGTGAACGAACTCCAGATGCGTGCGCCCCACCCATCTGGCTAAGCGTGGGACCTGGAGAATCAAATGGGCATTCTTAGGCTTGTCAGGCAGGCGCCTTAACCGCTAAGCTATCTCTCCAGCTCCACCTTACTTTTTTTAAAAAATAAAAAAATATAAATAAACTTAGTTATTATTGGTATGTATGGGCATGTGGACATTGGAGGGCAGCTTTGAGGTATCTGCACGTCACCTTTGAACCTTAGACTAGCTCCCTGCAGGCTTCAGTCTTTCCTGGCTCCTCCTCCTGTTGTTGTTGTCATAGCACTGGATCACAGATGTGTGCACCGTATCGCATTCACTTCATGTGGGTGCTGAGGAATTTGAACCCGAGCTGGTAAGCTTTGCAAACAAGCACCTTTAACCATGGAGCTAATCTACCCAGCCCCCATCTTGTTTTTTGAGACAGGGTTTCTCACTGACCCTGGAGCTCACTGAGTTAGACTAGCCAGCCAGCGAGCCCTGAAGCTCTTCCTGCGTACATCCCCAGCACTGGAATGAGGGGTGTGTCACCATGCCTGGCTTGTACGTGGGTGTTGGGGATCTGTCCTTAGTCCTCATGCTTGTGTAGCAAACATTTTACCCACCGAGCCAGTCCCTGGAGCAGAAGATTTCTATGTGTGCACTTCCTATACGCAAACTGAACAACGGGAGCAAGTCCTGGTGCCCTCTCCTTCACAGCTGCATGTCGACCTGAGGCGGACTGCTGCATTTTACAATTCTGAACACCCCATGTAATGAAGTCTTATTTATTGCACTGGGTATTAACACCCATAGCTTATTAAGGTCTTTGCTTAAGATCCTGCTGAACTGAGGGATGTGAAGGGATACCTTAGCATTTGGAGGGGAAGGCATAATAAACTCCAACTGTGCAGCAGGGAACAAAACATTCCTGGGATTCCCAGGGATGTCTTAGCTCCTGGGTCCACAGTTCCCATCCTGACAGCTCTCACCTCCCCAATGTTGAACCCTGAGGTGACAACAACATTTCCCAGCCTACAGCGTGAGGGGTGCTGCATAGCTGGTGTTTTCTGTCTGTGGTCAGTGCAGGGTGAGGGGTGCTGCATAGCTGGTGTTTTCTGTCTGTCTGGGTGGGCCGCATAGCTGGTGTTTTCAGTGCAGTGGTGGGGAGGGGTGCCGCATAGCTGGTGTTTTCTGTCTGTCTGTGAGGGGTGCCGCATAGCAGTGCAGGGTAGCTGGTGTGCTGTGGGCAATAAAGGGTGATAGGGTGCCGCATAGCTGGTGTTTTCTGTCTGTGGGCAGTGCAGGGTGAGGGGTGCTAGAGCATAGCTGGTGTTTTCTGTCTGTGGGCAGTGCAGGGTGAGGGGTGCTGCATATGTGCATAGCTGGTGTTTTCTGTCTGTGGGCAGTGCAGGGTGAGGGGTGCCGCATAGCTGGTGTTTTCTGTCTGTGGGCAGTGCAGGGTAGCTGGTGTTTTCTGTCTGTGGGCAGTGCAGGGTGAGGGGTGACGCATAGCTGGTGTTTTCTGTCTGTGGGCAGTGCAGGGTGAGGGGTGCTTTCTGCCTGTGGGCTGTGCAGGGGAGGGGTACCTGGTGCTTTCTGTCTGTGGGCAAAGGCCTTGGGTCTGTGGGCAGTGCAGGGTGAGGGGTGCTGAGCTGTCCTGGGAGCTCTTCGGGAAAGGCCTTGGGGTAAGCTGAGGCCCCAGGACAGAGGCTTTCACAGCCTATGTTCAGGGGACACAAAATAAGAGGGAACCAAACCCAGGCCTGGCTCCAAGGGGTGGGTCTAAAGAAGGCTGGCAGAATAGCTTCACAGTGGGCTAGGGTGGACCCAAATCCAGAGGTAAATGTCCTTATAAGACACAGAAGAGGGTCACAGACACGCAGAGACAGCCATGTCCAGATGTCCAGATAGTGGAAGAAGGCAGCCCCTAAAGCCAGCCATCGCCACAAGCAGGAAGGGTGGCGAGGATCCTTCAGAACTCCCAGGAAGTGCACTCTGTTGGGTTTTGCTCTTTGGGATCCAGAACTGTGAGAGTAACTTTATGTAGTTTTCACAGTGGCTGCAGGAAACAGGCAGGAGGGGCCCCAATGTGGACTTGCAGTGCACCAGGTGGTATTGATAGCACATGTACTCATGTGTGCATGTGTGCATATGTGTGGGTAGGGACTGGGAAGCCAGGATCCAGGGTGTCTGGGTGATTTGGGGGAAGGGTGGTGCCACTGTGGTGGTCTTGACTTAAGCTGCAGTTGGATGTTCAGGAGCAGGTGATGTATAACATGTAGTGGGTTTAGGACTCTTAGAAATAGCTCTGAGCCATGGATCCCTGAGTCACTCAGATTCCTGCTGGCCTCATCCTGTCCAAGACCAACAGCAAGGCCACAGAGGACTCTTGCACCCCATGTGACTCTCCACAGACTTGGATGCTGGGCTCTGAGTAGGTAAGTGTGGTTAGTTAAGAGGGGGATAACATATCCTGCTGTGTACTGCATGATGTGAGGGTCCCTTATTGAGTCTCGGAGGGGAACCTTAATGTGTTGGGCCCAGTAGATGAGCCCGGGCCAGTGTGAGGCCGCTCAAGACACCACTCGGACAGACTGGAAGACGTGTAGTGGCTACAGGTCCACTATTCCTCCCCTTTTAATTTACATTTCACAGTTTTGTACATGTTGTTAGGGGTTACTCCTTCCCCCCACTTTCCCTTTGCAACTCCACTCTCCATCATATCTCCCCTCTCTCTCAATCAGTCTCTCTTTTGTTTTGATGTCATTGTCTTTTCCTCCTATTATGATGGTCTTGTGTAGGTAGTGTCAGGCACTGCAAGGTCATGGATATCCAGGCTATTTTGTGTCTTGAGGAGCACGTTGTAAGGAGTCCTACCCTTCCTTTGGCTCTTACATTCTTTCTGCCCTCTCTTCCACAATGGACCCTGAGCCTTGGAAGGTGTGATAGAGATGTTTCAGTGCTGAGCACTCCTCTGTCCCTTCTTCTCAGCACCATGGTGCCTTCTGAGTCATCTCAAGGTTGCTGCCATCTGAAAAGAGAAGCTTCTCTAACCAAAAGTGAGAGTAGCATTAATATATGGGTTTGGACTTTAAGAGAAGTGCTTGCTAGGCAGTTTGGTGAGCATAGTATATGCATTTAGCCAGACACCAGCAGACATTAACCCCCTAGGGCTCTTCTACATGTGATTAACCAATTTCTCCATCACCATTTGTTGAAGAGGCTGTCTTTTCTCCAGGGTGTATTTTTGGCCCCTTTGTCAAAGATGAGATAGCTGTATTTGCTTGGATTTAGATGTGGGTCTTCTATTCTACTTAATTGATCTGCATTTCTGTTTTTGTGCCAGTACCATGCTGTTTTAGTTACTATGACTTTGTAGTATATCTTGAAATCAGGTAGGGTGACATCTCTAGACAGGTTTCTTTAGTTGAGGGTATTTTTGGCTATCTGGGGCCTTCTGTTCTTCCATATGAATTTTGAGACTTTTTTAATATCTCTGTGAACAATCTTTCTGGGATTTCTACTGGAATTACACTGAATCTATATAATAGTTTTGGCAGGGTGGCTGTTTTCACAATATTAATTCTTCCAATCCACGAGCATGGGAGAGGTTCCATCTTCTCTCGTCCTCCTCAGTTTCTTCCCTCAGTGGTTTCATGTTTTCGTTGTGCAGGGCTTTCACTTCCTTGGTTAATGATATTCCAAGGTATTTATTTTTGTGACTATTGACACTGGATAGTATCATTTATCTTTTTCTCCATATGTTTATCTTTGGCATATAGGAAGGCTGCTGATTTTTGTATAGTGATTTTTTATTCTGCCACTTTACTGAAAGGATTTATTACTTTTAGAAGTTTTTTAGTGGAATCTTTTGAGTTACTTATATATAAAACCATGTCATCTGCAAACAGGGTTAGTTTGAGTTCTTCCTTAACAATTTGTAGCCCTTTTATTTGTTTCACTTGTCTTATTGCTTGAGCTAAAATTTCAAGTACTATGTTGAAAAGCAGTGGTGAGAGTGGGCATCTCTGTCTTGTTCCAGACCTTAATGGGAACACTTCAAGTTTCTCTCATTTAGTGTGATCTGGCCTTAGGTGTTTTATAAATAATCTTTGTTATGTTGAGATGTGGTCCCTCCATACCAAGTCTCTTCAGTGTTTTGATTATGAAGAGGTGTAGTATTTTGTCAAAAGCCTTTTCCGCATCTATTAAATTAAACATGTGATTCTTGTGTTTACGTTTATTTATGTGATGAATTACATTACTCAATTTGCATATGTTGAATCTATATCCCTGGGATGAAACTTCCTTGATCTAGGTGGATGATGCTTTTGAAGTGTTCTGGAATTTGGCTTGCAAGGGTTTTATTGAGCATTTTTGTATCTAAGCTCATTAGGGATATTGGTCTATAATTTTCTACTATTTTAAAAAAATTATTGTATTTATTTATTTATTTGACAGAGAAAGAGGGAGAGAGAGAGAATGTGTGTGCCAGGGCCTACAGCCACTGCAAATGAACTCCAGATGCATGCGCCCCCTTGTGCATCTGGCTAACATGGGTCCTGGGAAATTGAACCTGGGTCCTTTGGCTTTGCAAGCAAACACCTTAACCAATAAGCTATCCCTCCAGCCCTAATTTTCTATTTTTGTTGGTACTCTGTTTGGTTTAGGTATTGGAGTAATACTGGATTCATAGAAAGAGTTTGGGAACATTTCTTCTTTTCTTTCTTTCTTTCTTTCTTTCTTTCTTTCTTTCTTTCTTTTTTCTTTCTTTCTTTCTTCTTATTATAATAACTTTTTTATTGACAGCTTTCATATTTACAGACAATAAACCATGATAATTCCCTCCCCTACTTTCCCCTTTACAAGTCCACTCTCCATCATATCTCCTCCCTCTCTCTGTCTTTTATTTTGATGTCATCGTCTTTTCCTCCTATTATGAGGGTCTTGTGAAGGTGGTGCTAGGCACTGTGAGGTCATGGATATCAAGGCCAATTTCTGTCTGGACCATTGCATTGTAAGCAGTCCTACCCTTCCTTTGGCTCTTACATTCTTTCTGTCACCTCTTCTGCAATGTACCCTGAGCTTTGGAAGATATGATAGAGATATTTCAGTGCTGAATACTCCTCTGTCAGCACTATGGTGCCTTTTGGGTCATCCCAAGTTCACTGCCATCTGAAAAGAGAAGCTCCTCTAACCAAAAGTGAGAGCAACATTAATATATGGGTATGAACATTAAGTGTAGTGTTTATAGGGCAGTTTGGTGAGCATAATACATACATTTAGCCAGACAAGGGCAGGCGTTACACTCCTAAGACTCATGACCTCCGCCACCATAGGCTTTTGATTAGGTTTTCAGTACCAGTATGTATTCCCTCCCATAGAGTGGGCTTCCAGTCCAATTAGAGAAAAGTTGTTTTCCCCCATAACAGACATGCCACCATTGCTCCTGTTTGGTCATTTGGCCTGGCTGGCAAAACTTGAGGCTTGCAGTGTCCACTGTTTTCACTGCTGATGGCTTCTGTCTCCCACATGGCTGCATGCAATACAGCTTTTTCCAGCTTTCTGTCAGCTGGTCTGCAGGGAGGAAGTTCTCAGCTCAGCCCCAGTTTGATTTCTCAGTGACCTTGCAGCCCAGACACGTGGAGTCTTCAGCAAAAGAGTCTTACTATCTGTTTCTGGTGGGAAACCAAGAGCCGTGGTAAGGCATGTAATGTTTTGGAGGCACCAGGGGCCTCCCCTGGCCAACAACTCATTGGAAGGTATCCCATCCCTGGCATTGAAATATTTCTAGTAACAGTCTATGGCTTCTGGGTGTACCATTATCCAAAAAGGTAGGTTATCATATGGCTTATTCATAATATTCTGAATTTTGATTAACCCTCCCCCACCCTTCTTTTACTCGATCTCTTTCCTTGACCTCACGTAGGTCATTCCACCCCCAGTAGTCTGTTCATTCCTTCTTTTCAACTGTCAGAAATGATTTGAGAAGTGGTTTTAGTTCTTGATTGAATGTTTGGTAGAACTTAGTGGTGACTCTATCAGAACCTGGACTTTTTTTGCTGGGAGATTTTAAATTATTTTTTCAATTTCATTGGAAATAATAGGTTTGATTATGGTGTATATCTGTTCTGGATTCAGTTTTGGAAGGTGGTAAGAGCCAAGGAATTTATCCATTTCTACCAGGTTTTCCAATTTTGTGGAATAATAGGTTTTTGTCCTCAAGTTCTAAAATTCTGTCCTCCTTGTTGTCTATTCTGCTGGTGAGGCTTTCTTCGGAGCCTTTTAAGAGGGTCATTGCATTTCTGTTATGTTTTCTTCAGTATTTCCATTTTTTGCTTGGATTCTATTTTTATTTCTTTTTTATTATTTATTTGTGTGTGTGTGTGTGAAAGAGAGAGAGAGAGAGAGAGACAGAGAGAGACAGAGAAAGAGTGGGTGCACCAGGGCCTTCAGCAGCTGCGCAAGAACTCCAGACACATGGACTCCGTTGTGTGGATGTTTAACATTGCATGCTTGCATCACTGTGTGTCTGGCTATGTGGGACCTGGAGATTCGAACATGAGTTCTTAGGCTTCTCAGGCAAGTGCCTTAACTGCTAAGCTCTCATTTCATTAAAAAAATATTTTTATTTATTTATTTGCAAGAAGAGAAAGAGAATGAGAATGTTCACGACAGGGTCTTTTGCTGCTATAAACAAAACTCCAGATTCATGCTCTACTTTGTGCATTGGGCTCTACATGGGCACTGGGGAATTGAACCTGGGTTATTAGGTTTTGTAGGCAAGCTATTTAACTGCTGAGCCATCTCTCCAGCCCATTTTCATTTCTTGATTTGACTTTTTTATTGTCTCATTTGGTTTTTTTGATTATAGCCTGACTATCTTTTGGTAGGATGGCTGTTTCCATATATTAATTCTTGCAATCCATGAGCATGGGAGATCTTTCTATCTTCTCATGTCTTCCTCAATTTCTTTCTTCAGTGCTTTAATATTTTCATTGTAGAGGTCTTTTACTTCCTTGGTTAGGGATATTTAAGTTTTCTGTGGCTAGTATAAATGGGACTGCTTCCCTGATTTCTTTCTTTATATGTTTGTCATTGGTATATATGAAGGCTACTGAGTTTTGTGTAGTGATTTTATATCTTGCCAGTTTGCTGAAAGCATTTATCAGCTCTAGGAGAGTTTTTAGTTGAGTCTTTTTTTTTTTTTTTTGAGAGAGAGAGACAGAGAGAGAGGGAGAGGAAGACAGATAGAGATGGGCACGCTAGCAGCCTCTCAGCTGTTGCGAACGAAATCCAGATGCGTGCACCTCCTTGTGGTCAAGTGTGGCATTGCACCCTTGCGTCACTTTGCATCTGGCTAAACGTGGGACCTGGAGATTGGAACCGCTGGAGATTGGAACCTGCATTCTTAGGCTTAGGAGGCAGACGCCTTAACCGCTAAGCCATCTCTCCAGCCCTCGTTGAGTCTTTTGGATCACTTAAGTATAGAATCATGTCAATCTGCAAATAGGGCTAGTTTGACTTTTTCCCTTCCAGTTTGTATCCCTTTTATTTCTTTATCTTGTTTTATTGCTTGAGCTAACATTTGAAATACTATGTTAAATAGCAGTGGGGAGAATGCATACCGCTATCCTGTTCCAGACCTTAGCGGGAATGCTTCAAATTTTCCTAATTTAGTATGATGTGGACCTTATTTCTGTTATATATAGTCCTTATTATGTTGACATCTGATCCTCCATCCCTAGTCTCTCTAGTATTTTAATCATGAAGGGATGTTGTAGTTTGTCGAAGGCCTTTTCTGTATCTACTGAAATGATCATGTGATTTCTGTCCTTAAGTCTATTTACATGATGTATTACATTTATTGATTTTTTAATGAGAGAGAGAGACAATTGGCACACCAGGACCTCCAGTCACTACAATCAAACTTCAGACACATGCACCACCTTGTGTGTATGTGCAACCTTGCGCAGCTTGTGTCACTTTGTGAGTCTGGCTTATGTGGGATCTGGAGAGTCAAACATGGGTTCTTAGGCTTTGCAGGCAAGCACCTTAACCACTAAGCCATCTCTCCAGCCCATGTTTATTGATTTTTATATGTTGAATCACCACTGCATCCCTGGGATGAAACCTACTTGTTTGAGGTAGATGCTACTTTTGACATGTTCTTAGATTTAATTTTCAAGAGTTTTATTAAGAAGTTTTGTGTCTAAGTTAATTAGGGATATTGGTCTATAATTTTCTTGTTTCATGTCTGTCTGGTTTTGGTATTACTGTAATGTTGGCTTCACAGAAGGGTTCAGGAAACATTCCTACCTTTTCAATTTTATGAAATAACTCGAGAAGAAGTGGTTTTAATTCTTCTATAAAGATTTGGTAGAATTTGTCAGTGAATTCATTCGTGCCTGGGCTTTTTTTCATTGGGAGGCTTTTAATTACTTCTTCAATTTCACTAGATGTAATAACTTTATTAAGATCTCTTCTGGGGTTAGCTTTGGTAGGTCATATATGTCAAGAAATTCATCCATGTCTTCCAGATTTTCCAATTTAGTGGAATATAGATTTTTGAAATATGTTCTGATAATTCTCACATTTTAATTGGCATCTCTTATAACATATCATTTTTCATCTTTAATTTTGTTATTAGAGTCTTACCTCTTATTTTGATTTTGCCAGGGGTTTATAAATCTTGTTTTTTTTTTTTTTTTTGTTGAAGAATCAGCTATTTGTTTTCATTAAATTTTAAAATTGTTTTCTTCATTTCCAGTTTACTGATTTCTTTCCTGATCTTGATTACTTCTTTCCATCTGCTAGTTTTGGGTTTAGATTGTTTTTGTTTTTCAAAAGCTTTCAGAGGGATTGTTAAGTTATTTATTTGAGCTTTCTCTATAGAGATATTCCTTCTTAGGACTGCCTTCATTGTGTCTTGAAAGTTTTGGTATGTTGTGTTTTCAGTGTCATTCAGTTCTAGGAATTTTTTTTTTTTGAGATAGCCAAACTGACCACATAAAAGAAAGGACAATGGAGCTGGGAGATGGCCCAGTGGTTAAAGGTACTTGCTTTTAAAGCCTGCTGACCCAGGTTCCATTCCCCAGGACCCATACAAAGCAAGACACACAAGGTGTTGCATGAGTCTGGAATTCATATTCAGTGGTTGGAAGCCCTGGTATACCCATATGCTGTCACTGTTTCTCTAACAAATAAATTTTAAAAATTTTAAAAAGGACAGGGATTTGGTGGTGGTGTGTGTGGGGGGGACAAGAAAGCCAGTCTTGGGCCAGCCTCCATGAAGCCCCCTTGTATTTAAATTTTTTAAAATTATAATTTACTTATTAGAGAGTGAGAAAGAAAGAGGCAGACAGAGAGAGAGTTCTAGGTATTTTTGATTTCCTTTCTTCAATTACCCATTCATTATTCAATAGTGGTTATTTAATTTCTAGGGAGTTGGTACATTTTCTATTGTTTCTCTTGTTGATTTCTAGCTTTATTGCATTGTGGCCAGATATACTGCAGGGAGCCATGCCAATTTTAATGAATTTGTGGAGACCTACTTTATGCTTAATATATGATCTATTTTAGAGAAGGTTCTATGAGCTATTCTATGAGGTTCTGTAGAGTTTGGATGGAATGTTCTACAGATGTCTGTTATGTCCATTTGATCTTCATTCTTTATTTTTATTTAGATGATCTGTCATTGGTGACAGTGGAGTATTAAAGTCTCCTACTATTATTGTGTTGGGATTTATTTCTGATGTAATGCCTAGTAGATTTTGCTTTGGAAAATTTATATGCACCTGTGTTTGGTGCATATAAGTTTAAGATTATAATATCTTCTTGCTGAATTGTTCCCTTGATGAATGTAAACTGGCTTTCTTTATCTTTTTTGGTTACTTTTGTTTCAAAGTCCCTTTTGTCAGATATTAGTATAGCCACACCTGCTTTTTTCCTATTTCTATTTACTCATAATATCTTATTTTTATCATTTCATCCTAAGATGGTGTCTGCCTTTCATAGTATCATGTGTTTCTTCAGGACAGCCGATCAATGGATCTGGTTTTCTGATTCAGCCTGTTCACCACTGTTTTTGGATTGGAGAATTGAATATATTGATGTTCAGAGTTATAATTGATAAGTGTGAGTTAACCCTGGTCAAGTTGAAGATTTTGTGGAGCTGGGTGTTTTCTTTCTCTCTCTTTCTCTCTCTCTCTCCCTTTCTTTCTTTCTTTCTTTCTTTCTTTCTTTCTTTCTTCCTTCCTTCCTTCCTTCCTTCCTTCCTTCCTTCCTTCCTTCCTTCCTTCCTTCCTTCCTTCTCCTCCTCTTTCTTTCTTTCTTTCTTTCTTTCTTTCTTTCTTTCTTTCTTTCTTTCTTTCTTTCTTTCTTTCTTTTGACAACTTCTATACTTACAGACAATAAACCATGACATTTCCCTTCCCTCCCCCCATTCCCCTTCAGAACTCTACTCTCCATCATACCCCCTCCCTCTCTCCCTTAGTCTCTCTTTTAATTTGATGTAATCATCTTTTTCTCCTATTATGAGGGTCTTGTGAAGATATTGCTAAGCACTGTGAGGTCATGGATATCGAGGCCAATTTCTGTCTGGACAGTTTCATTGTAAGGAGTCGTACCCTTCCTTTGGCTCCTACATTATTTCCGCCACTTCTTCCGCAATGGTCCCTGAGCCTTGGAGGGTGTGACAGAGATGTTTTAGTGCTGGACACTCCTCCATCCTTTCTTCTCAGCACTATGTTGCCTTTTGGGTCATCCCAGTGGTCATCGCCATCTGAAAAGAGAAGCTTCTCTAACCAGAAGTGAGAGTAGCATTAATATGTGAATATGAACATTAAGTGTAGTGCTTTCAGGGCAGTTTTTGTTCTTCATTTACCTTCATGTCTGTTCTAGTTTTGATTGTTGTTTTCCCCCCTCTTATAGCCTTTGAATGTTTCTTCTGTGTGAAGTATTGTATACAGTATTCTCTGTAGGGCTGGCTTAGAGCTCATATATTCATAAAGCTGGCTTTTATCAATGAAAGTTTTTTCACTTTCTATTATAAAAGAGAATTTTGTTGCATATAGTAGCAGCAGTCTTTCAAAATTTGAAATACTATCTTCCAAGCCCATCTGGATTGAGTTTCCATTAAAAATCAGATGTAATTCTGATGGGCTTCCCTTTGTAAATGATGAGCTGTTTTTCTCATACAATTTTTCGTACTCTCTCTTTGCTTGTTGTTTAGTATTTTGACTATAATGACCCGGGGAATTTCTTCTCTATTTGATGTTCTGTGTGCCTCTTGTACCTGGAGAAGCCTTTCTTTTGTAAGATTTGGAAACATTTCATCTATAATTTTATCAATGATATCCTCTCATCCCTTAGCTTCTAGTTCTTCCCCTTCTTGTTTGCTATGATCTGACTGTACCCACCTTTCTCTCATGTTTATTTTATTTTTAAATTTATTTATTTGCAAGCAAAGAGAGGCAGAGAAAAGAGAGACTGATAGAGAAAATGGGTGTACCAGGGACTTCAGCCGCTGCAAATGAACTCCAGATGCATGCACCACTTTGTGCATTTGGCTTTGTATGGGTAATGAGGAATCAAACCTGGGTCATGAGGCTTTGTAGGCAAGTGCCTTAATCACTTAGCCATCTCTCTATCCCTCTCTCATGTTTTGTTCATATTTTTTTAAACTTGTCATTGATTTTGACATCCCAATCTATTTCCTCTGTCTTGTCCTCAAGCTCAGATAGTTTGTCCTCCATATGACCTATTCTGTTGGTGAGACTTTCTTGAGAGCCTTGAGAATAAGTTATTTCTTTTTAAATTTATTTTATTTTATTTTTACGAGAGTGAGCAAGTGAGCGAGAGACAGAGAATGAGAATTGGCATGCCAGGGCCTCCAGCCACTGCAATTGAACTCTAGATGCATGTGCTACCTTGTGTGTGTGCATGACCTTACACATGCATCACCTTGTGCATCCAGCTTATGTGGGATATGGGGAGTCAAACATGGGTTCTTAGTTTTGCAGGCAAGTGCCTTAACTGTTAAGTCATTTCTCCAGCCCATAAATAAATTATTTTATTTTGTTTTTCATTAGGTTTTTCTTCAGCATTCCTCTCTTCCTATTGAAGTCCATTTTAATTTTTGGTTTTACTTGTATTTATTTATTTATTAGAGACTGAAAGAGGGGTAGAGAAAGAGAAAGAGAGAGAGAATGGCTGCACCAGGGCCTCTAACCACAGCAAAAGAACTCCAGATGCATGCACCACCATGTGGATCTGCTTATGTGGGACCCGGAGAATTGAACCTGGGTCCTTAGGTTTCACAGGCAAATGCCTTAACCACTAAGCAATCTCTCCAGCCCAGTTTTACTTTTTTATTGTTACTTATAATTCATTCTTGCATTTTATCATGTCCCCTTTGAGTTCATCCCAATGTCCATTGAATTTTTTTTTTATTCTCTTCTGTTTCATTCTGCCATTTGTTCATGGTGTCATTAAGTTTGTTGAATATGCTTATCTTTAATTGTATTTTGGAATTCTATGTTTGGAGTTTCCTCTAAGTAGTTTTCAGTGGGCTTTCACTACTGGACTGGGCATCTTTGTTGGGTGTATCTTGCCTTGTTTTCTCATGTTATTTGTATTGCGTGGGTGTTTGTCCATCTGGAGATAGTCCTTTTGTCCTGCTGAGAATGCAGTGACAGTGGGTCTTGTGGAGTCCATGTTGAGTGGCCTGGCCAGCTTTGATCTGGGTGGTGTGGAATTACAGTCTATCTACAGGTCTGGCTGGGCACACTGGTCCGTTAGAAGCCCCCTCCTCTCTGCTGGTCTGGTCTGGGAAGTGTGACCAGCTTGGGCCTTCTCTAGTCAGGATGGTGCAGGAGGGCAGGCTGGTGAGTGAAGTCTGTGCCAAATGGGACCAATTTGGGCCTGGCTTGTCCCGGTGATTCTGAATGAGCAGGAGGGCGGGCTCACCTGGATCCTGCACCCTACCCAGTGCCCAGGGCTGGGGACTGATCAAGCTGGGTGTCAGAGCCGTGTAGACGGGCAGGGTGTGCCAGGTTCACTTGCCCATTTCTCAGTTGATACATTTTTGGTTTGTCCAAAGGATAGCCGCCTTCTGGCTACTATGACCAATGCTGCTAAAAGTGTTTATGCACAAGTTTTTAAGTGATCATATTCATTTCTTCTGGGAATACATACCCAGGCATGGAGTTGTTGGATCATGTGGTGACTCTCCGTGTAGTCATTTGGGAGCTTGCCAGACTGTTTTCCAACGTGGCTGCATCATTTTATGTTCCTGTCATCAAAGGATGGGGCTTCACGTTCTCCACATCCTTGCCAGCACTTATTATCAGGCTTCAGGTTCAGCGGGGTGGAGGGTGACGAGGCAACTTGCTGTGGTTTGGATTTGTGTTTCTCTTGTGATCACAGACACTGAGTATCTTTTCATGTACTTGTTGGCCATTTGTTTGTCTTTCTTGAAAAATATCTGTTCATCTTCTTGCCTATTTTTAAAAATTTTTTCAAATTTATTTGCAAGCAGAGATAGAGAGAGATAGAGGAGAGACAGACAGAGAGAGAATGGCACGCCAGGGCTTCTAGCCACTGCAAATAAATTCCAGATGCATGCACCCCTTGTACAACTGGCTTATGTGGGTCCTGGGGAATCGAACCTGAGTCCTTTGGCTTCGCAGGCAAATGCCTTAACTGCTAAGCCATCTCTCCAGCCCCTTCTTGCTTATTTTTAAGTTGGGCTATTTGTTTTCTTTTTAACAATTGAGTTGTAAGAATTTTTGATATTTTCTGAATAGTCTGCTATAGTTTGGATCGGAAATGTCCCAAAAGAAGTGAATATGACTAAAGTTAACTGCCTCCATGTGTGAGGATGATGCAGCAAAACCATCATTTTGTAGAGCTAACGTACACTAAAGAAATGTTCCTAAAGGCCCGTGTGTTACAGATTGAGTACAGGGAAGCACTACTGAAAGTTGCTAGAATGTTTTAGATGAGGTTTGGCCTTCAAATCACTAGGATCATAGAACACTAGCTTTTCTTCTGAGGTGACCAGTTTTCTCTCACGTACCAGTGCTGGGCCTCACACCGACTCTAAAGCAGCACCAACTAATCCATGAAACTAAGAACCAAGATGTGGGGGTTGAATGTGAAACGTCCCCCATGACCTCATGTATTTTGAATACTTGGTCTACAGCTGGTGGCAATCTGGGAAAGTTGTGGGGCCCTTGGGAGGTGGAACCTTGCTGGAGGAGGTCTGCTGCTGAGGGTGGGCTCGGGGTGATACAGGCCAGCTCCAAGCCCAGTACTTAGACTGCTTCCATCTGGGTGATGTGACAAGATGTGACACCCTGCAGCCTTGCCATACTTTCTCTGCCATGACGAAGCTCCCCGTCAGAACTGTAAGTTAATACAAACCCCTTCCTCCCACGAGCTGCTTCTAGTTAGGTGTTTTGTTCTAGCAAAGTGCAACACGAGGTAACCCTTTCTCCTTACAAGCCGACGCACCAAGGTGTTGTCAGAGTGGCAGAAGGCAATGAAAATCCCCTTATCAGGTTCGTGATTGTAATGCTTCTTCTCACTCTGTGAGCCTTACGTCTGAATGAGGCCCTGTGACGCCCACAAGGTTTTAATTTTGATGAAGTGCAATTGATCTGCTCTTTCTTTTGTTGCATATGCTTTTCCTTCTAAATCAAAGGTTATGAAAGTTCATGTTTTCTTTTAAATATTCCTAGTTTTAAAAGGTATTTTTAAAAAAGCTGGGCATGGTGGCACACACCTTTAATCCCAGCACTTGGGGAGGCAGAGGTAGAAGGATCACCATGAATTCAAGGCCACTGTGAGACTACAGAGTGAGTTCCAGATCAGCTTGACCTAGAGTAAGACCCTAAAAAAGTATTTTTATTCATTTACTTGCGTGTGTATGTGTGTGTGTGTGTGTGTGTGTGTGTGTGTGGACATGCCAGGGTTTCTTTCTGGAGCAACCAAATGCCAGGTGCTTGTATCATGTTTTGCCTCTGGCTTTATGTGGGTGCTGGGGGACAATTTTAGGCCTACAGGCTTTGCAAGCAAAGCAGCTTTAACCATTGAGAAATCTCCCCACCCTCTCCCACCAGATTTTGTAGCTTTCTTTCTTACACTGAGATATGTGATCCTCTTGAGTTCATCTCTGTATGCAATGTGTGACAGAGGTCTAGCTTCCTTTTTTTTCACATGGCTACTCAGTTGTCCCAGTGCCACCTCTTGAGAAGACTGCCCTTCCCTCATTGGATGGTCTGATACCCTTGTCAAAAATCAGCTCACCATGGATTATTTCTGAAATCCAGTCCATCATCATTCTGATTCTACACTGTCTTTAAAAATATCTTTTGAGTGAGAGAGAGAGAGAAAGACAGAGAGAGAGAGAGAGAGAGAGAGAGAGAGAGAGAGAGAGGGGAACAGGAACAGATAGAGAATGGGTGCACCAATGGCCTTTCAGCCGCTGTGAACGAACTCCAGTGTGCTCCCCTGTGGGCAAGTGTGGTATTGCACCCTTGCATCACTGTGTCGGGCTAAATATGGGACATGGAGAATTGAACCGGCATTCTTAGGCTCGGCAGGCAGGTGCCTTAACCTCTAAGCCATCTCTCCAGCCCTGAAAGTATTTTTAATGTTTATTTATTTATGAGAGAGAGAGAGAGAGAGACAGAGACCAGAGACAGAGAATGGGCATGCCAGGTCCTCCAGCTGCTGCAAACGAACTCCAGATGCATGTGCCACCTGTGCATCGGGCTTACCTGGGTCCTGGGGAAATCAAACCTGAGTCCTTTGGTTTCTCAGAAAGTGTCTTAACTGCTAAGCCATTCCTCCAGCCCTTGATTCTACACTTTTGATGACTGTCACTTTGAAATAAAAAAATGTGAGCGGTTCTATTTTTTTGCACACATGCTTGTGTGTAGTTTATGTGGCTTGTGTTGTGTGTGTGTAGATGCATGTACCTCATGTGTGTGCATGAGTAGGCCAGAGGAGAACATCAGGTGCCCTTCTCTTTGCTCATTCATGAGTTTCGTTTTTTGAGATGAGGTCTCCTACTCAACATAGAGCTGCTGTGCTTCTGTGAGCCCCAGTGATTCTCTAGTCTCTGCATCCTGTGGACTGCAAGCACAATTGAATGTAGCCACACCCAGCTTTTAAAACATATTTATTTATTTATTACTCATTTGGGAGAAAGAGAAAGAGAGAGAGAGAGAATGAATGAGAACTCCAGAGACAAATGCACTGCTTTGTGCATCTGGCTTTACATTGGAACTTATGAATTGAACCTGGGCCATTAGGCTTTGCAAGCAAGTGCTTTTAACTGCTGAGCCATTTCGCCAGCCCCACATCCAGCTTTTTATGTGGGTCCTGGGGAGTTGAACTTGGTGGTCTCTGGTCCAAGAGGACTTCATGCTTAAGCTACAAGTGCTTTTAACTGCTGAGCTATCTTTCCAGTCCCTTAAATTGTTCTTAAAAATATGCTGTGGCTTCTCTGGATCCCCTGTGATCCCAAAAGATAAAATATTTTGTGTGTGTGTGTGTGTGTGTGTGTGTAATGGGTGTGTTTGGGGGAGTGCTTGCTACGGTGCCCAGGTGGAGGTCTGAGGGCAACCTTGGGGTGTTGTCCTCACTTTCTGCTTTCTTGAGACAGCATACCTTGTTTTATGTCTTGGTGCCTCATGTGCACCAATCTAGCTGGACCATAAGCTTCCAGATATCTCCTGGTTCTGCCTTTCCCTGTTATAAGCATGTGATCACAACCACACTCACCACTTTGCTTCTGAGTCTCTGTGGGTGCTGGGGACTTGAAGGCTGGCCAGCAGGCTTATGTGCAAGCGACCTTAACCACACAACAATTTCCTAGCTCTCTAAATGAAGTTCAGAGTCAGCCTGTCAGATTCTATAGAAGGGTCAGCTGGCTTCTAAAGGGGGTGTGCTGGTCTCCAGGTCAGGTTGGGGAGGAGCGCACCTGCATGTGGCTGTCTTCCCATCCATGAACACTGATGATTTCCCAGTTATTTCAATTTTTAAAAAACTTTTAAATTTTTATTTTATTTATTTATTTGAGGGGGGGGGAATGGGCATGCCAGGGCCTCCAGCCACTGCAAACGAACACCAGATGCATGTGTCACCTTGTGTATCTGGCTTACGTGGGTCCTGGAGAGTTGAACCAGGATCCTTTGGCTTTGTAGGCAAACACTTTAACTGCTAAGCCATCCCTCCAGCCCTATTTCAATCTTTTTCTTTAATTTCTTTTAGCAATATTTCATGGCCTTCAAAATATGTTTGTCCTTCTGTTACCATCATTCCAAAGTTTTCCTTTTCATAGCATCATACATGAAATTGCTTTCACGTTTTGGTTTCTTAAGGATTTCCGACATAAAAGATCATATTAACTGTGAAAAGAGATATTTCACTTTCTCCTCTCTAATTGTGATGCCTTTTTATTTATTTTTCTTGCCTAATTGCCTTGACTAGCACCTCCAGTGCAGTGATGGGCAGATGAGTCATAGTGAGTTGTTATGGTCTGAGGGAAAGCACCCAGTTTTTGGTCATCATGTGTATATTGACTTGTAAGTTTTTGGTGAATGCCCTTTATCAAATGATTTTTTTTTTTGAGGCAAGCCCAACGGACTGGCCTTTTTATTATGCGAGAAGGAGAGAGTAGAAAGAATAGGTGCTGCAGGGCCTTCAGCCACTGCAATCGAACTCCAGAAACGTGTGCCCCCTTGTGCATGTGCAACCTTGTGTGCTTGTGTCACTGTGCATCTGGCTTATGTGGGATCTAGAGAATTGAACATGAGTCCTTAGGGTTTGCAGGCAAGCCTTAACTGCTAAGCCATCTCTCTAGCCTGAAAAATGTGTCGGATTTTATCAAAAGCCTTTTCTGTCTCTCATGAGGTGATCATATAGTTTAAAAACATTTTACTGACATGTTATATTAATTTTCAGATGTTTAACTGAATTTATATTCCTAGAACAAATCCCACCTGTTTTGTGTGTGTGTGTGTGTGTACACGTGCACATGTGTGCATGCATGTGTGTGTTTCGTTTCCTATGCTGTAGATTCAGTTTGCTTGCACTTTCCTGATAACTTTTTGACCATGTTAATAAGAGGTATTGGTCTGTATCTTCTTTCCTCCTAATACTTCCCCATGGTTTTGTAGGAGAGTGATGCTGTCCTCATAGATGAACTCTTTTCTGTTTTGTGAAAAATTCTGTGACCACTTGGTGTTGGTAGGACTTGGAGGTGAAATCTTCTGGGTTTTTCTCTGAGTGTAACTTGTTGATGACTATTCAGATTGCAGTTTCACGGTCAAGGACTTATCCATTTCATCTATTATATAATTTTCTGTAGTGCACTTTCCTGTATAGTATTCCTTTATAAAGCTTCTTATTTCTTCACTGTCAGTATTGACGTCTCCTCTCATTATGACTTTTGCAATGGAGATGTTCCTCTGTTTTCTTCTCAGTCTACTTGAAGGCTTATTCGTTTTGTTGGTTTTTTTCAATGAATCATCTTTTGACTTCATTGATTTTTCTCTTTCTTTCCCATTTTTAATTTCACTAAATATCTGTTCTAATCTTTTTCATTTCATTCTTTATGATTGGTTTAAATTTAGTTTGCTTTTATTTTTCCAGTGTCTTCAGGTGGAAGATTAGGTTATTTGCTTGTTTTGTTTTTGTTTTTTAGAGGTGGGGTTTTGTCTTTCCAGGATGACCTGGAACTCACTCTAGTTCTAGGCTGGCCTCGAACTCCCAGCAATCCTCTTACCTTTGCCTCCCCAGTGCTGCGATTAAAGGTGTGCGCCACCACACCTGGCTAGGTTAGGGTATTAATTTGAAATTCCCTCAGTTATAGTTTTCTCCCAGAGTTGCCATCCACGTCAGTGAGGACAGCACAGCATTCTGAATTTCTCTTTAGTGTCCCATCTCTCCATGTAGGGTTTGTGAGTTGGTTGTTCTTTTGTTTGCATCAAGGTGGACATGACTAACATCCCACGTGCTTCCTTCTCTAAACCACTTGGAGTGCAGGTGCCATTTTCCAAAGCATCAGACTGGACTCATCCTTTGACCATTTTTTTCCAGGCAATGCTGGCTGGTTAAAGATGGCCACAGTGTTGACATTCCTCTTGTCAAGAGCTCAGCCCTTCCCTTGAACAGAGGCTGTTTCTGGCTGGTTCAATGCTGGTGACTTTTAATTGAAATAAATTTGGCTGGTTCTCTTTGATAGCTTAAAAGGGTCGGGTGGGCAGTCAGTTTGCACTAAGCACAGAGACCACAATATCATGAGGAAGGACAAGCTGGCCGCCTGGAAAAGCCCCTTGAGAGGGAGGGTTGACCAGCCCCCAACTCTTCCAGCCACTCCCCTTTAGACACTCCCTGGGGAGGGGCTAGCCATCGAAGCCATTCAGGTAATCATGGCGCCACAGTGAGGCCCATACGGTGGGGTCATCCCTGCCTTGTGCTGCTGTGTGAACACGGTGAGTCTGCAGGCAATGGGGGAAGAGGCAAGCTATCTTGTGACCATCCCCATCCCTGACCAACAGAATGATGGGCCTAGTGATATGCCCTGATGACATCAAGTTTTGGGGTGGCTGCTACACAGCAAGTAAGACCTGAAGCAATGAATCGCTCTCACTTATATTTAGAGTTATAATTATCAGTGAACTTCTTTGGGCTTTATTTTTCCACATTTGTAGAATGGAAATGTGCAGTGTGGACTTTACACAGTGACATACAGAAAGCACTTAAAAAGTGAGCCAGAAGAACGAGGTACTTTGAGCATGTTTTTCACCAACTTGTGAATACGTGATCACTTTTAATTTCTTTCAGTATTTTGAGGTGTTAGCTTTATCAGCTTTTTAAACTTGATATTTATGTAATTTTTTTATTGATTGATTTATTTATTAGAGAGAGCAAGAGAAAGGGGGAGAGAATGGACACACTAGGGCCAATTGCCACTACAAATGAACTCCAGGTGCATGTACCACTTTGTGCATCTGACTTTTCATGGGTCCTGGGGAATTAAACTGGAGCTGGCAGACTTTGCAAGCAATCTCCTTTAACCACTAAGCAATCTCCCCAGCCCACTTTAATAATTTTATTTTTTTTCTTATTCAAAAAATGAAACAATAAAGCTTATCAAAACATTAAGCCATGTGGGCTACATGGTGAGTTTCCTGAAATCTTTTCCCCTCAAGGATCATCTAATGAACAATTCATATAGCATTCTAGATCTACACATAAAAATATTTTCAGGCTGGGGCCTGGAGAGATGCTTAGTGGTTAAGAGCTTGCCTGTGAAGCCCAAGGACCCCAAAGATAGATTCCCCAGGCCCTACATAAGCCAGATGCACAAGGTGGCACATGGATCTGGAGTTTCTTTGCAGTGGTTGGAGGCCCTTGTGTGCCCATTCTCTCTCTCTCTCTCTGCCTCTTTCTATGTCTGTCACTCTCAAATAAATAAATAAATAATAAACAAAAAAATATTTTCAGGCTGGAGAAATAACTCAGCAGTTAAGGTGCTCACTTGCAAAGCCTAATTCCCCAGAACCCACATGTTATAGTTAAGTTTTGTGTCAACTTGATCTGTTTAGGAATCATAGACATTCCTCCTAAGTGGGTCTCTGAGGTTGCTTCCAGAGAGGATTAACTAAAGAAGAAATCCTTCCCCCAGAGTGGGTGGGCCCTCTCGGAGTGGTTGTGGGGGCGCTTTATCTAAAGAAGCTCTGGGGGGCATGGTGGCACACGCCTGTAATCCCAGCAGTCGGAGGCAGAAGTAGGAGGATTGCCATGAGTTCTAGGCCACCCTGAGAATACATAGTGAATTCCAGGTCAGCCTGGACCAGAGTGAGACCCTACCTTGAAAAAACAAACAAACAAACAAACAAAAATAAAAATAAAGAAGCTCTGGGAAAGAAAGGATCCCCTCCTTCCTCCTGGCTGCCGGTGCCGCTTGCTGTTCACTGCTTGCTGGTTGCTGCTTTCCAGTGTGGACTGAAGACCAGCATGGACTGAAGAGCAGCGTCTCTCCAGGATGCCTCCAGGACTTTAGTGCCGGATGGGGACTGCTGAGGCATCCAGCCTCGTGGACTGAGTAGCTACCAGGTTCCTTGACTCTCAGGCCTGTAAACTGTTATTGTTGGACTGTTGTAAGCTAATCCAATAAATTCCCCTTTAATACAATTCATTCTATCGGTTCTGTTCCTCTAGAGAACCCTGACTAATACACTACAGAAAGCCAGATGCACAAAGTGGCCTTTCCCTCATCTGGGGTTCCAAACACCATCTTGTGGGGGCCCTGATGTGAGGTTCTCTGTGTGTCTTACTGTGCTTGCAAATGAATAAATAAATAAATAAAATTTTCATCATGTATTTGTAAAAATGGGACCATACTGCAGACTATTCCTTGCCTATTTTAACATAAGAATACTATGGACAGGGCTGGAGAGATGTCTTAGCGACACACACACACACAAAGACAAAGGATCCCACATTTGACTTCCCAGGACTCATGGAAGTGCCAGATGGTTGAGGGGGCCTCATTATCTGAGTTTGTTTGCCAGTGCCCTGCTGGAGGCATTAGTGAAGCCCATCCTCTCTCTCTGGCATGGCGTGGACGGGAAGCCAGCTCTCTGGTGGTCACACCCTCCCTACTTTTTGTATCTCTCTCTCAAATAAATAAATAAATAAAAATAAAATATTTTTAAAAAGGAACAGTATGGACATTTTCTGATATTTTATACAAATAGGTACAATGTTACCCTTTTAAATAGTGGAATGATTTCTGTTTTTGCTAATTTTTGCTGTGTGACAAATTACCTCAAACTTAATGATTTGAGACAACAATTTTTTTTTTTTTTTTTTTTTTATTTATTTATTTGAGAGAGAGGGAATGGACATGCCAGGGCCTCCAGCCACTGCATATGAACTCCAGACACATCCACCCCCTTGTGCCCTCCCTCCCATGGGTCTGGGAGAGTCCCTCCCTCTCTTCCCTTCCTTCCATACCTCTCTGCTTGCTGCCATCTCTCCAGCCCTGAATTGGAGCTCACTGGTTCTGCCCTTGGCAAGGAATTATGGGCATGGCTTAGCTGGATTCTCCATGTCTGAACACATCCCACTGGCTGCCAGCAAACCTCTCAAAGCATTCCCTTCTAAAATCTCAGCTGGTGACAGATGTGCTGTCAAGCTTAGTTGTGGACTTAATCTAGCTCCTTTGGTTTGCTGTACTGAGTGCCACGATGGCTGAGGGCTGTTGGAGCTTGTTGGCCTCAGATCTTCTCCAGAACCAGGCCAGTCCTGTTTGTTTCATCAAATTCAGCAAGAACCATTTGGGGAAAATGAGACTCAGATGTCCCTGATACTGACTCAATCTGACTGATCTTATTGGTCTAAAATCCACCTCATTTAACTGCCCACACTCAACCCTATGTTTCAAAAGTCACAAAGCAGGGACTTGATGTCACACTGGGACACATCCTCTGCTCTGTTATAGAGGGACTGGGGAATTCTCCTACTGTCCAACACCTTGCTTGATTTGTAGATTTTTTTTTGTCAATGAATTATAGACAACCTCTAACAACCTGGAAGTTGCATTTTATTTAATTTTATATTTTAGTTTTTTTTGGGGGGGTGGCTTTTTTGCTTTTTATTTTATTATTTTATTATTTTTAGTGTATGCATGCATGTGTGTGTACAAAAAATACATGATATTTCCAAGGCCAGAGGACAACATTGGGTATCCTTTTAAAGCTCATCCGTGTATTTCTTCCCCTCCCCCCTGGGTTGCTCCATTAACCCCTCTTTTGCATTTGATGTCAATCTTTTTCTTCTATTTTGAGGTCTCTGTTCTTCCCCTGGCGGGTTGCAGATGTGCAAGGTCATGGATATTGAGGCCAATTTCTGTCTGGGCAGAGGCTCTCACGTAAGCAGTCATACTCTTTATTTTTAAAATTTTTATTCATGTGCCCATCTTCCACAATGGTCCCTGAGCCTTAAATGAATGCCAGAGGTGGTTGGTGAATGGGCACTCCTCCATCCCTTCTTCTCAAGCACTATCTCCCAGCCCAAGATTGTATCTTCATGAACTGCTTCAAAATTTTCTTAGGAAAATTCTTCAGAGTGAAATTTCACATGCTAATATGAAATTAATTCCTGTGAGTGCTTTCAGGGCAGGTGGACTAAATGTAATATATACATTTATAACCGTGTGATATAGACATTCTCCATAAAGTCTTTATACCCCTGAGGCATTTACCTCATCTTTCCATATTTTGTCAATTTTGAAAGTACCAGGTATGAATTCCCCTTTAGTGTGCAATTCCTTCTCAGTAAAGTTCAGAACATTTTTTTTTTTTTTATCTTATCAGCACTTGTTTTGTTCAAGAGTTTTTGGTTGGCAAGTCATTGGGCCTGTCTGGCCAAACTTGAATTTTTTTTTTCAAGGTAGGGTCTCACTCTAGCCCAGGCTGACCTGGCACTCACTGTGTAGTCTCTGGGTGGCCTCAATCTTACAATGATCCTCCTACCTCTGCCACCTGAGTGCTGGGAGTAAAGGCGTGCACCACCATACCTGGCCACAATCTCATCTTTAAATTGAGTCCAGAAGGATGGAAACAGTTACTCACACTGCATTTGGGACAAACACTGACCAGCCCCAGTTTATGGGAGGAATGGGCTTAAATAATGCCTGAGGTGGTACAACCACTCTTGTGTGTGTGTGTGTTGGGGGGGGCCTGAGAAATGGGGTGGGGGCATCTCATCTGCATAGCAGGAGGTAAGTAGTCTGTCTAGGGGGCTTGGAGCTGGCCTATATCATCCCTAAAACCCACCACCAGCAACACACTTCCTCCAGCAAAGCTCCACTTCCCTAAGGCCCCACAACTGTGGACCAATTGCCACCAGCTATGGATTAAGTATGAGGCTTAATCACAAACACATGAGGCTGTAGGAGGTATTTTACAATTCTTTTGTAAGAACTCGGAGCAACTTGATAAAAATGGAATGAGGATGCTGACTCCTGTCAACAGGAGAGGCTTCTGGAAGTAGGTGATTCACTGGGATGCTCAGGACCCAGGAGGCCTGATTTCTGGTGATGATGGCTGATGGTTAAAGGCTTGATGCTGTGCTAAAATACCTGACAAAAATCAGTGTAAGAGAGGAAGGGTTTATCTCACATAAAACCAGAAATTATAAAGTGGTGCTTGTTTCTGGAGTTTGTTTGCAGAGCTAAAATGCAGTTGGTCACATTGTATCTGCAGTCAGGAAACAGAGAGCTATGAATGCTTTCTCTCAAGTAAATAAAAAAATTTAAAGTGAAGGACCCCAGCCCTTTCTTTGGTGCTGTTCAAGGTAAAATATATTTGTCCCACCTTAATTACCCCAATCAAAATAACCCCTCATAGGCATGGCTGAGGCTAACATAATCTACATAATCCCTCAAAAGTGATTCTAGATTGTCAAATAAAAGCCGTCACAAATAGTGATGATGGTGGCGATGATGGTGCTGTTGATAACTGCAGTGGTGATGATGGTGGTGATGGTGATGGTGATGGTGGTGATGATGGTGGTGATTGTGATGTTGATAACTGGTGGTGATGGTGATGGTGATGGTGGTGATGTTGATAACTGCAGTGGTGATGATGTTGGTGATGATGGTGATGTTGGTGCTGTTGATAACTGCAGTGGTGATGATGGTGATGATGGTGGTGATGGTGGTGATGATGATGATGATGGTGATGATGGTGATGATGGTGATGGTGATGATGGTGATGATGGTGGTGATGATGGTGATGATGATGTGGTGATGATGTGATGATGGTGATGTTGATAACTGATGGTGATGGTGATGTTGATGGTGATGATGGTGGTGATGATGGTGTTGATGGTGATGTTGATGGTGATGGTGATGATGGTGATGATGGTGGTGATGGTGATGGTGGTGATGATGGTGATGATGGTGGTGATGGTGATGTTGATAACTGTAGTGGTGATGATGGTGATGATGGTGGTGATGGTGGTGATGGTGATGGTGGTGATGATGGTGGTGATGGTGGTGATGGTGATGGTGGTGATGATGGTGGTGATGGTGGTGATGGTGATGGTGGTGATGATGGTGGTGATGGTGATGATGGTGGTGATGGTGATGGTGGTGATGATGATGGTGATGATGGTGATGATGGTGGTGATGGTGATGGTGGTGGTGATGGTGATGTTGGGTGATGGTGATGATGGTGATGGTGATGGTGGTGATGATGGTGATGATGGTGGTGATGGTGATGTTGATAACTGCAGTGGTGATGATGGTGATGGTGATGTTGATAACTGCAGTGGTGATGATGGTGATGGTGGTGATGGTGATGGTGGTGATGATAATGGTGATGATGGTGATGATGGTGGTGATGGTGATGGTGGTGATGATAATGGTGGTGATGGTGATGTGGATAACTGTAGTGGTGATGGTGCTGATGGTGCTGATGGTGGTGATGGTGATGGTGATGATGGTGGTGATAGTGATGTTGATAACTGCAGTGGTGATGATGGTGATGGTGGTGGTGATGGTGATATGGATAACTGTAGTGGTGATGGTGATGATGGTGGTGATGGTGATGATGGTGGTGATGATGGTGGTGATGGTGATATTGATAACTGCAGTGGTGATGATGGTGATGGTGGTGATGATGGTGATGATGGTGATGATGATAACTGTAGTGGTGATGGTGATGGTGATGATGGTGGTGATGGTGATGGTGATGGTGGTGATGATGGTGATGGTGATGATGGTGGTGATGGTGATGGTGGTGATGATGGTGATGTGGATAACTGATGGTGATGGTGATGATGGTGGTGATGGTGATGGTGGTGATGATGGTGATGTTGATAACTGTAATGTTGATGGTGATGGCAGTGATGGTGGTGATGGTGGCGGTGATGATAATTTCAGTGGTGATGGTGATGATAATGATGCTGAGAGAAGATGTGATTTCTGTAGGCCAGAGGGCTATCTGAGCTAGGACTTGATCTTTTCCTTCCTTCTCAGCCTCTTGGCTTGAAGGGGCAGCACTTTGTGTATATCAAAGATGCTTAGGCATTTTCTGTGGACCCCACCATGCAGAACCCTGGTCTGGGATGATATGGGGTGAGGAGCGGTTTATAGCACTGAGATGGGAGTGCTTCTGTGGAGATGCCCATGGATCTTGAGGACTTCCTCTCATAGCAGTTTCCTCAGGGCCACTGCTGGCCTTCACTGGCCTTTCCCAGTTCTCAGCCTGGCCCAGGGTTGTGGACACTGCTCTGGATCTTTTGGTTTCAGGCTCTGCTGGTCCCTATGTGCTGTGGCTCCATACCTTGTGCAGCTTCTTGCCCAGATTGGCAAACTATGGTCAGACACCACACTCCCCTGCCTGCTCATCCATTCCTGCCCACATTTCAGTCACGGAATCCAGAACATAGTCGAAGCAGATCTCCTCCCGGACGGAGGCTATTCCCACCCTGGTGCCTTGATCTAGAGGAACTCTACCATCACCCAAGACGGGACAACCAGCCCTCAGGGAATCTCTTATTGTGCACCACAGTCCCTGGCTGCTGTCTGCACTGGTGCGTGCTGCCACCTCTCGTGAGCATCTTGCCCTTTGCAGGCATTCCCTGTCCCTGCCATGAGCACTTTCAGGCTTCTGGGCTCTCAGGATCCCATCTCTCCTTCTCCAGCGCCTCTACCATTCTTTGGCACATCCTCACCCCTGGCTCTGAATTTTTGAGTTCTGATTCCCAAGCACCCCAGGCTCTGTCCTCTGCATGGATGGGGTTTCCCTTTCCATCATAGAGCATTCTCTCTCCTTCCTTCTAGGGCAGGAAGGGTGCTGGCTGGCAAGAAGTCTGCCAAAGTCTTCTTTTGGGTGGGATGCCCCTGCTTGCCCTTCTCTGGGGAGTCTCAGTTGCAGCCTTGTTACACGAGGAACCAGAGGATCTCAGGGTGCTTGCTGGGTGTACATAGAGGAGAGAGTGTCCAGTGGTTCCTCACAGCAGAGCTGGAGTTTCCGTCACCCAGCAGTGTCCCCTGTATTCAGACCCCAAACCTGAAGACAAATGGCACGAAGCCTGAGGCTCCTTCCTCAGAGCTCCCCCAACCATGCTGCGGAAGAATGGAAGGCTTACATGTTGCAGGGGATTCTGCACCTTCAGCTGCAGTGACTGAAGTGTGGCCAAGGGCCTGCCGCCCCAGCTGCTTACCCACGCACCCTGCTCAGCTGCTGCACTGGCATGCTGAGGACACCACAGGGTTGGCAGGGCCAGGGCCTCACCCCTGTTGGCAGCAGCCGCTGTGAGAAGAGCATGGTAGAGGCTGAGCAGTGCCCTTGGTGTGGGCTGAGGTGTGTGGGGACAGGAGAGGGAGCTGCTGAGCCTCTCTTGATGCAGGACTTGCTCCCATCAAAGGCGCGGCTGGGCAGTGAGGGCCCAGAGCGTCACATGAAGGCCGCCGAACGAAGCCAGCATCGCTATTAAGCAACAGCCCCAGATCTCTTTGTTTCCCTGCCTCTTCCAAAGTGGCAAAAGATCAAGGCCCCAAGCTTGAAATAACACAGGGGAAATAGCTTGCAGACCCTGCATGTGGAGGCCAGAAGGACGGCAGTGGCTCTTCTCAGAGGATGGGGGAGGGGCAGACTGGCCTGATTCCGAAACTTCCCTGCGGCCTCCATGGCTTCCACGGCCCAGCAAGACAGGCTGAGGCTGGCATGGTGCAACTCTCTCTGCTGGCAGTGGGGGCAGGGTGGTGACACCTTACCCTTTGATCTGTGCAGCCCAGCAACCTGTTGTGTCTCTCTGTAGGTTATGGCCCTGTCATCTGTCCTGTCACTGCCAATAACACTCAGGTCTAGCACGCTTGACTTGGGTCACATCCTAGGGATTTAGGTTAATGAGGATCTACTGTAGGGTCGCGAGCCTAGCTGGTGACATGTACAAACACCTGTCTGTGATTACTGGGGGCTGAGGAAAGCCAGCTCATACAGCGCCGAGGACTTCCTCACAGACAGAAGGCAGTAGTGCTGTGCAAGGCATCGCACCTGGGCCCCATCAGAGCGTGGGCTCCCTGGGGACTGACTTCAGAGAATGGAGCCTGTACCCTTGTCTGTCCTGTGGTTGAGGACTTCCAGAGGACTTCACACAGCACAGCGGCCTCACACACACAGGGCTAGAGTCTCTGCTGCAGAGCCAACGGGAAGGGAGCCTGAGTTCTAGAGATGTGAGGGTTGTGGGGTCTTCTGTTTTCTACACCCCGCACCCAGGACCACCCCAAAGACATCAACTCACGTGGTTGTTGGACACATTTATGACTGGATGGCAGTGGTCGCCAACATCATGCTGCTGCTAATGGAACCTTGGCTCCAGGCTATGGCTCGCTGGTCACATTCTGTGCCTATCCAGGTGTTCTTCCCGGCCCCATGACACAGCAGAAGCAGCTGGTGTTTGGAGAGGGTTGGCAGGTTGTCCGAGGTCACACAGCTTGTCAGTTAGAACTGGGATTCAAATCCAAACCTCCTTGACAACCAACCCCCACATTTTCCAGAATCCTCATTCCCGGAGAGCTTAAGAGACCGGGGCCCAGACGGTGCAAAGCCTTGCTCAGACAGCTTATTTTCAAAAAGTCAGTTTGGGTCTCATCACATCCACCTCAAAACCTGGCAGCAGCTTCTTTCCTGGGAGGTTGTCTTGGATACTGGGGTGACTGGTGACCAGGGGCAGGAGGTGTTCATGGAGCAGGCCACCTGTGAGGAGGGCCTGTGGTAGACAGAGGCAGGTGAAGTAATTGGGTGTGCATGCCTTGTCGGCTGTCCATCGTCCAGGCATCTGCCTGAGCCTCATTGCCGGGTGAGCCCTCGCTGTGCTGGGCCCTGACCATCCTACCTCCAGGTGGAGGTGCTTCTATGGGGCCATCAGCACTTGTGACTGTGTGCCGTGGGGTGCCCTGGGCTCCCCTGAGCAAGGTGGGAACGGGATGTAGCAGAAAAAGGCTGCAGTAAGGCAACTAGGGGGAGGAAACAGCATCCATAACTTGACTATGTCACAGCTGGGTGTGTGGCTGTAACTCGGGCCCCAGGAGCAGTTTTGGGGATTCGCATCTGAGAGCTGGTTCTGCATGGTATTTTCTGGCTACCCCAGGGGTATGTGTGTGCTCTCTCCCATCTAGCACCAGAGAATGTGCCTGCTCAGGAGGTAGGCAGAAATGTCAAGGGGGTAACCTGCTTGCCCTGTGAGCCCCCTGGTACCTGGACTATGTATCTTGTGTCAAATTTCACTTAGTGACATTACTGGAAGATTCTAGGTGTCTCTTTGTTCCAGGGAGGCCTTACTCTGGATAACATGGCCACTTCCAAGCTCAAGTGTCTAACCTGTGACCTACCCATGTGCGTGCTTATGTGTGCATGTGTGTGTATGTTTGTGTAGAGGCCATAGACAGCCTTGCGTGTTGTCCCTAATGCCAGGCATGCAGTAAAGCAACCTCAGGGGCTCTAGGGGAGCAGGCGGGTGAGGGTGTGGCCAACCCACCCTGCTCTCCAGTTCTTTTTTTTAATTATTATTTTTTTATTGACAACTTTTATACTTACATACAAAAAAACCCACCTGATATTTCCTTCCCCTCCCCCATTCCACTTTAGAACTCCAATCTCCATCATATCCCCTCCCTCTCTCCATTAGTCTCTCTTTTAATTTGATGTCATCATCTTTTTCTTCTATCTTGAGGGTCTTGTGGAGGTATTGCTAGGCACTGCAAGGTCATGGATATTGAGGCCAATTTCTGTCTGGGCAGTTGCATTGTAAGAAGTCATACCCTTCCTTTGGCTCTTCCATTCTATCCGCCCCCTCTTCCACAATGGTCCCGGAGCCTTGGAGGGTGTGACAGAGGTGTTTCAGTGCTGGGTACTCCTCCATCCCTTCTTCTCAGCATTATGTTGCCTTTTGGGTCATCCCAGTGGTCATTGCCATCTGAAAAGAGAAGCTTCTCTAACCAGAAGTGAGAGTAGCGTTAATATGTGAATATAAACATTAAGTGTAGTGCTTTCAGGGCAGCTTGGTGGGAATAATATATACATTTAGTCAGACAAGAGCAGGCTTTATACCCCTAAGGATCATGACCTCACCTACCATAGACTTTTGCTTAGGTTTTTCAGTACCAGGTATGTATTCCCTCCTGTAGAGAGGGCCTTCAGTCTAATTATGGAGCATTTGGTTACCCCAAGAGTTGACATGCCACTATTGCACCCGTTCAGTCATTGGGCCTGTCTGGCCAAACTTGAATATTCAGCGTCCACTGTTTTCAGTGCTTGAAAATCTAGGGAGCATATGCTCAGGCCCAGTCCCTTCTGCCACGGAAGCTGGTTCCTAAGAACTGTCTTCCTAGCAGACTAAAGCAACAGAAAAGAGGAGATCCCCCACAAAGCAAGTGGGGTGCTGTTACAGGAGAGACAGGGTGCTCAGGAGCCAGAGAAGAACTAAAACAGGAGAGAGACACCCATAGACCTGAGGCTGTGGAAGATAGAGGCCTAGGGGTGCATACCAGTGATCCCAACTACTTGGAAGGCTGAGAGGCAGAGGGATTGCAAGGCCAGCCTGGGCTACATAGCAAGTCACTGTTCACTGTGTCAAAAAGAAAGATAGGTTGGAGAGATGGCTCAGCTGTTAAGACACTTGCCTGCAAACCTAAAGATCTGAATTCGATTCCCCAGTACGCACATAAAGATAGATGTACAAAGTGGTGCATGCACCTGGAATTCATTTGCAGTGGCTAGAGGCCCTGGCACACCCATTCTCTCTCCCTCTCTCTTTCTCTCTCTCTCCTTACAAGTAAATAAATAAATAGGAAGGGAAATAGACCTTGTATAGAAATGAATATATTTATTTATTTTTATTTTATTTTTTTGAGAAATAGAGTGAGTGAGGACACCAGGGCCTCCTGGAACCACAAATGAACCCCAGATGCTTACACCATAATGTGCATCTGGCTTTATGTGGGGGATCAAACCTTTAACTGTTGAGCCCAAAATGCATCTATTTTAAGCATTGAGTCCTAGTCTTTTGCTTGGAGGCACGTGCTGTGTTGGGTAGGCCCTGTCTGCATTGTCATGGCACCACGGACACTCATTTCCATGCTGAGAACCCTTGACTCTGAGGCCTTGATAGCTGAGCTTGGCTATGCAGGAATAGACAGCATATTCCAAAGATAGAAATGGGCACACTGGGTGGGAAGGTGAGGGTCCGTTGTGCAGGGGATCCGGAGAAAGTCACATGATCAAGGATGGCAGAGAACAGAAGTTCTGAAAGGTTAGGAGTGCGTTGTGGATCCTCTTCACCGGAGCTTGAAGCATCATCTTTTTCCCTCCTGGCATGGGGTACCAGAGGGGCCCTCGTTGGTAGACAGCTCTCTCTTGGAGCTGGCTCAACAGTACTGCACTTTCTTTACAAAAAATAGCCCTGGGCTCTTAATGGTGAGACACGGTCAGTCTTTTCATTCCATCTCTGTTCTCAGAGCCTTTGTGACCTCAACACTATTCTACTGAAGACACGAAGGAGAGAGGGGCGGTGAATACAGAAAAAATTCCTGTTCAGGGCAGGAAAGAAGCAGGTGACTGTGAAAACAGATTGTGCAAACTCAGTCAGCAGTGCCCCATGAACCAGAGGCTCTTGACATGTCCAATGCAGAGCTAGGTCAACACTGGCACTTCTTGTCTGGCTTGAGATGGAGCTGTCTGCAAGCGTGCTGGGAACCTATGGCAGGGAGCATTCCAAACGCAAGTGGTGCTTCTGAGGTTGTTCATTCGTCTCAATTTATCCCAGTTACATTTGAGCATGGCGAGATTACACATCTCCACTGAATGAAGCCTGTGGCCTGTGTGGTGGGGGTGCAGCAAGGGGAGAAAAGTGCTTTCTAGTGCCACCTAATCTAAAGCACCTTTAGCTGAGTGGTGCAATGAAGAGGGGAGGGCGTGGCTAAAACAAATAAAACTCATTGCAGGATCAAAGCACACATACAAATCCATTCCTTCTGGAAGCAGTGTCCCTCCATTTCTTCTGTATCTTCCCCTCACGGGTCCCAGTTATCCTTAGGTGGCACAATGCCAGGATGTCCTGTGCTCCGTGGAGTGCGAGCAGTTTCATCTCTGATGGGATGAAGGCACTGCACAGCAGGTTTGAAGGAGATCTGAGACCGTCCTAATTTCACGGTGGGCAATGATGTGCCATGTTAATTGTGCTCTTTGTGAGTAGTTCAAAGACACACAGAGAGGTTGGTAGGGACTTGCTTGAGCACAGAGCTCTGGGAATTCAGGATTTGATCAGCAACTGTAGCTTTCCTCCCCTCCCCAGCATACGCTTCCCTAGCTACTGACGATGGAATTTTCCAGGAGGGTCCTGCAGAGCTAGGGGAACATAGAATGCTGCGAGGGCTAACCTACACTTTATATATGCATCCATGTGGCTGGAGAAGTCACCTTTTTCATGTGGGCTTCCAGAGCACAGTAGATCTGGTCTGGAGGCAGTGTGTGTCTCAAGTCCCTTTTTTGCTGCTGACAACTTCATTGGGATCCAGAAATTGGGGGGCATGTTAATGTCAAAGAAAGGAAGCCAGGGAGGCTAGGGGTCAGACCTGGGTTAAAACCAATGTTTGCCCCTTTCTGCCCGTGGAGAGCAGCGTGAGATGGAGAGCAGCGTGAGATGGAGAGCAGCGTGTGATGGAGAGCAGGGTGTGATGGAGAGCAGCGTGTGAAGGACAGCAGCGTGAGATGGAGAGCAGGGTGTGATGGAGAGCAGTGTGAGATGGAGAGCAGCGTGAGATGGAGAGCAGCGTGAGATGGAGAGCAGGGTGTGATGGAGAGCAGCGTGTGATGGAGAGCACCATGTGATGGAGAGCAGCGTGTGATGGAGAGCAGAGTGTGATGGAGAGTAGGGTGAGATGGAGAGCAGCGTGTGATGGAGAGCAGCGTGAGATGGAGAGTAGGGTGAGATGGAGAGCAGCGTGAGATGGGGAGCAGGGTGAGATGGAGAGCAGCGTGAGATGGAGAGCAGCGTGAGATGGAGAGTAGGGTGAGATGGAGAGCAGCGTGAGATGGGGAGCAGGGTGAGATGGAGAGCAGCGTTTGATGGAGAGCAGCGTGAGATGGAGAGCAGTGTGAGATGGAGAGCAGGGTGAGATGGAGAGCAGGGTGAGATGGAGAGCAGCGTGAGATGGAGAGCAGGGTGTGATGGAGAGCAGTGTGAGATGGAGAGCAGGTGTGATGGAGAGCAGGGTGTGAAGGAGAGCAGCGTGAGATGGAGAGCAGCGTGAGATGGAGAGTAGGGTGAGATGGAGAGCAGCGTGAGATGGAGAGCAGCGTGAGATGGAGAGCAGCGTGTGATGGAGAGCAGTGTGAGATGGAGAGCAGGGTGTGATGGAGAGCAGCGTGTGATGGAGAGCAGCGTGTGATGGAGAGCAGCGTGAGATGGAGAGCAGCGTGAGATGGAGAGCAGCGTGTGATGGAGAGCAGTGTGAGATGGAGAGCAGGGTGTGATGGAGAGTAGCGTGTGATGGAGAGCAGCGTGAGATGGAGAGCAGCGTGAGATGGAGAGCAGGGTGTGATGGAGAGCAGTGTGAGATGGAGAGCAGCGTGAGATGGAGAGCAGCGTGAGATGGAGAGCAGCGTGTGATGGAGAGCAGCGTGTGATGGAGAGCAGCGTGTGATGGAGAGCAGCGTGAGATGGAGAGCAGGGTGTGATGGAGAGTAGGGTGTGATGGAGAGTAGGGTGAGATGGAGAGCAGCGTGTGATGGAGAGCAGCGTGAGATGGAGAGTAGGGTGAGATGGAGAGCAGCGTGAGATGGGGAGCAGGGTGAGATGGAGAGCAGCGTGTGATGGAGAGCAGCGTGAGATGGAGAGTAGGGTGAGATGGAGAGCAGCGTGAGATGGGGAGCAGGGTGAGATGGAGAGCAGCGTGAGATGGAGAGCAGCGTGAGATGGAGAGTAGGGTGAGATGGAGAGCAGCGTGAGATGGGGAGCAGGGTGAGATGGAGAGCAGCGTGTGATGGAGAGCAGCGTGAGATGGAGAGTAGGGTGAGATGGAGAGCAGCGTGAGATGGAGAGCAGCGTGTGATGGAGAGCAGTGTGAGATGGAGAGCAGGGTGTGATGGAGAGCAGGGTGTGAAGGAGAGCAGCGTGAGATGGAGAGCAGCGTGAGATGGAGAGTAGGGTGAGATGGAGAGCAGCGTGAGATGGAGAGCAGCGTGAGATGGAGAGCAGCGTGTGATGGAGAGCAGTGTGAGATGGAGAGCAGGGTGTGATGGAGAGCAGCGTGAGATGGAGAGCAGCGTGAGATGGAGAGCAGTGTGAGATGGAGAGCAGTGTGAGATGGAGAGCAGGTGTGATGGAGAGCAGGGTGTGAAGGAGAGCAGCGTGAGATGGAGAGCAGCGTGTGATGGAGAGCAGGGTGAGATGGAGAGCAGGTGAGATGGAGAGCAGCGTGAGATGGAGAGCAGGGTGAGATGGAGAGCAGTGTGTGATGGAGAGCAGGTGAGATGGAGAGCAGGGTGAGATGGAGAGCAGGTGTGAAGGAGAGCAGCGTGAGATGGAGAGCAGGGTGAGATGGAGAGCAGGGTGTGATGGAGAGCAGCGTGAGATGGAGAGCAGGGTGTGATGGAGAGCAGTGTGAGATGGAGAGCAGGGTGAGATGGAGAGCAGGGTGTGATGGAGAGCAGCGTGAGATGGAGAGCAGCGTGTGATGGAGAGCAGCGTGTGATGGAGAGCAGCGTGAGATGGAGAGCAGTGTGTGATGGAGAGCAGCGTGAGATGGAGAGCATGGTGTGATGGAGAGCAGTGTGAGATGGAGAGCAGGGTGAGATGGAGAGCAGGGTGAGATGGAGAGCAGCGTGAGATGGAGAGCAGTGTGTGATGGAGAACAGTGTGAGATTGAGAGCAGGGTGTGATGGAGAGCAGCGTGAGATGGAGAGCAGCGTTTGATGGAGAGCAGAGTGAGATGGAGAGCAGTGTGAGATGGAGAGCAGGGTGTGATGGAGAGCAGGGTGTGAAGGAGAGCAGCGTGAGATGGAGAGCAGCGTGTGATGGAGAGCAGGGTGAGATGGAGAGCAGCGTGTGATGGAGAGTAGCGTGTGATGGAGAGCAGCGTGAGATGGAGAGCAGCGTGAGATGGAGAGCAGGGTGTGATGGAGAGCAGTGTGAGATGGAGAGCAGCGTGAGATGGAGAGCAGCGTGAGATGGAGAGCAGCGTGTGATGGAGAGCAGCGTGTGATGGAGAGCAGCGTGTGATGGAGAGCAGCTTGAGATGGAGAGCAGGGTGTGATGGAGAGTAGGTGTGATGGAGAGTAGGGTGAGATGGAGAGCAGCGTGTGATGGAGAGCAGCGTGAGATGGAGAGTAGGTGAGATGGAGAGCAGCGTGAGATGGGGAGCAGGGTGAGATGGAGAGCAGCGTGTGATGGAGAGCAGCGTGAGATGGAGAGTAGGGTGAGATGGAGAGCAGCGTGAGATGGGGAGCAGGGTGAGATGGAGAGCAGCGTGAGATGGAGAGCAGCGTGAGATGGAGAGTAGGGTGAGATGGAGAGCAGCGTGAGATGGGGAGCAGGGGTGAGATGGAGAGCAGCGTGTGATGGAGAGCAGCGTGAGATGGAGAGTAGGGTGAGATGGAGAGCAGCGTGAGATGGAGAGCAGCGTGTGATGGAGAGCAGTGTGAGATGGAGAGCAGGGTGTGATGG
Source organism: Orientallactaga sibirica (assembly GCA_036365145.1). NCBI lineage: Eukaryota > Metazoa > Chordata > Mammalia > Rodentia > Dipodidae > Orientallactaga > Orientallactaga sibirica. Next base: position 16,945,977 of record JAEOAD010000044.1, on the reverse strand, counting down.
AGAGCAGGGTGTGAAGGAGAGCAGCGTGAGATGGAGAGCAGCGTGAGATGGAGAATAGGGTGAGATGGAGAGCAGCGTGAGATGGAGAGCAGCGTGAGATGGAGAGCAGCGTGTGATGGAGAGCAGTGTGAGATGGAGAGCAGGGTGTGATGGAGAGCAGCGTGAGATGGAGAGCAGCGTGTGATGGAGAGCAGTGTGAGATGGAGAGCAGTGTGAGATGGAGAGCAGGGTGTGATGGAGAGCAGGGTGTGAAGGAGAGCAGCGTGAGATGGAGAGCAGCGTGTGATGGAGAGCAGGGTGAGATGGAGAGCAGGGTGAGATGGAGAGCAGCGTGAGATGGAGAGCAGGGTGAGATGGAGAGCAGTGTGTGATGGAGAGCAGGGTGAGATGGAGAGCAGGGTGAGATGGAGAGCAGGGTGTGAAGGAGAGCAGCGTGAGATGGAGAGCAGGGTGAGATGGAGAGCAGGGTGTGAAGGAGAGCAGCGTGAGATGGAGAGCAGGGTGTGATGGAGAGCAGTGTGAGATGGAGAGCAGGGTGAGATGGAGAGCAGGGTGAGATGGAGAGCAGCGTGAGATGGAGAGCAGCGTGTGATGGAGAGCAGCGTGTGATGGAGAGCAGCGTGAGATGGAGAGCAGTGTGTGATGGAGAGCAGCGTGAGATGGAGAGCATGGTGTGATGGAGAGCAGTGTGAGATGGAGAGCAGGGTGAGATGGAGAGCAGGGTGAGATGGAGAGCAGCGTGAGATGGAGAGCAGTGTGTGATGGAGAACAGTGTGAGATTGAGAGCAGGGTGTGATGGAGAGCAGCGTGAGATGGAGAGCAGCGTTTGATGGAGAGCAGTGTGAGATGGAGAGCAGTGTGAGATGGAGAGCAGGGTGTGATGGAGAGCAGGGTGTGAAGGAGAGCAGCGTGAGATGGAGAGCAGCGTGTGATGGAGAGCAGGGTGAGATGGAGAGCAGCGTGTGAAGGACAGCAGCGTGAGATGGAGAGCAGGGTGTGATGGAGAGCAGTGTGAGATGGAGAGCAGCGTGAGATGGAGAGCAGCGTGAGATGGAGAGCAGGGTGTGATGGAGAGCAGCGTGTGATGGAGAGCAGCGTGTGATGGAGAGCAGGGTGTGATGGAGAGTAGGGTGAGATGGAGATGGAGAGCAGCGGAGATGGAGAGTAGGGTGAGATGGAGAGCAGCGTGAGATGGAGAGCAGCGTGAGATGGAGAGCAGCGTGACTCTGGAGACTCACACTGGATGGAGAGCAGCAGTGACTGATGGAGACTCAGTGGATGGAGAGCAGCGGACTCTGGAGAGCACACTGGATGGAGAGCAGCGGGACTCTCAGATGTACTCACACTGGATGGAGATGGCGGACTCTCAGCGTGTGGATGGAGAGCAGCGGACTCTCAGCGCACTCACACTGGATGGAGAGCAGCGTGAGACTGGAGAGCAGCGTGGATGGAGAGCAGCGGGACTCTCAGCGTACTCACACTGGATGGAGAGCAGCGGGACTCTCAGCGTACTCACACTGGATGGAGAGCAGCGTGGACTCTGGAGAGTGTGGATGAGAGCAGCACTGGATGGAGAGCAGCGGGACTCTCAGCGTACTCACACTGGATGGAGAGCAGCGTGGACTCTCAGGACTCACACTCAGCAGCGTACTCACACTGATGGAGAGCAGCGGGACTCTCAGCGTACTCACACTGGATGGAGAGCAGCGTGACTCTCAGCGCACTCACACACTGGATGGAGAGCAGCGGGACTCTCAGCGACTCACACTGGATGGAGAGCAGCGGGACTGGGATGGAGAGCAGCGGGACTCTCAGCGACTCACACTGGATGGAGAGCAGCGGGACTCTCAGCGTACTCACACTGGATGGAGAGCAGGACTCTCAGCGGGATGGAGAGCAGCGGGACTCTCAGCGTACTCACACTGGATGGAGAGCAGCGGGACTCTCAGCGTACTCACACTGGATGGAGAGCAGCGGGACTCTCAGTGTACTCACACTGGATGGAGAGCAGCGGGACTCTCAGCGTACTCACACTGGATGGAGAGCAGCGGGACTCTCAGTGTACTCACACTGGATGGAGAGCAGCGGGACTCTCAGCGTACTCACACTGGATGGAGAGCAGCGGGACTCTCAGCGTACTCACACTGGATGGAGAGCAGCGGCGACTCACACTGGATGGAGAGCAGCGGGACTCTCAGCGTACTCACACTGGATGGAGAGCAGCGGGACTCTCAGCGTACTCACACTGGATGGAGAGCAGCGGGACTCTCAGCGTACTCACACTGGATGGAGAGCAGCGGACTCAGTGTACACTGGATGGAGAGCAGCGGGACTCTCAGCGTACTCACACTGGATGGAGAGCAGCGGGACTCTCAGCAGGATGGAGAGCAGCGGGACTCTCAGCGTACTCACACTGGATGGAGAGAGAGGGGATGGAGCAGCGGCTCTCAGTACTCACACTGTATGGAGAGCACCGGGACTCTCAGTGTACTCACACTGGATGGAGAGCAGCGGGACTCTCAGTGTACTCACACTGGATGGAGAGCAGCGGGACTCTCAGTGTACTCACACTGGATGGAGAGCAGCGGGACTGGAGCGTACTCACACTGGATGGAGAGCAGCTCTCAGCGACTCACTGGATGGAGAGCAGCGGGACTCTCAGCGTACTCACACTGGATGGAGAGCAGCGGGACTCTCAGAGTACTCACACTAAATGGAGAGCAGCGGGACTCTCAGCGTACACTGGATGGAGAGCACTGGATGGAGATGGAGAGAGCTCTCAGTGTACTCACACTGGATGGAGAGCAGCGGGACTCTCAGATGTACTCACACTGGATGGAGAGATGGAGACTCTCAGCGTGACACTGATGGAGAGCAGGGGACTCTCAGTGGACTCACACTGGATGGAGAGCAGCGGGACTCTCAGCGTACTCACACTGGATGGAGAGCAGGGGGACTCTCAGCGTACTCACACTGGATGGAGAGCAGCGGACTCTCAGATGGACTCACACTGGATGGAGAGCAGCGGGACTCTCAGATCACACTGATGGAGCAGCACACTGGATGGGGAGCAGGGGAGATCAGCGTACTCACACTGGATGGAGAGCAGCGTGACATGGATGGAGAGCAGCGGGACTCTCAGCGTACTCAGAGGAGAGCAGCGAGACTCTCAGCGTACTCACACTGGATGGAGAGCAGCGGGACTCTCAGTGACTGGACACTGGATGGAGAGATGGAGAGCAGCGGGACTCAGGGTGACTGATGGAGAGCAGCGGGACTCTCAGTGACACTGATGGAGAGCACTCTCGTGTGATGGAGCAGCACTGGATGGAGAGCAGCGGGACTCTGGAGAGCACACTGGATGGAGAGCAGCGGACTCTCAGCGTGAGATGGACTCTGGAGCAGCGTGGATGGAGGAGCGGGACTCTCAGGTCACACTGGATGGAGAGCAGCGGACTCTGGAGACTCAGCGTGGATGGAGAGCAGCGGGACGTGTGATGGAGAGCACTGAGATGGAGAGCAGGACTCTGTGATGGATGGAGAGCAGCGTGAGATGGATGGAGAGCAGCGTGTGATGGAGAGCAGGAGCAGTGTGAGATGGAGAGCAGGGTGTGATGGAGAGCAGGGTGTGAAGGAGAGCAGCGTGAGATGGAGAGCAGCGTGTGATGGAGAGCAGGGTGAGATGGAGAGCAGGGTGAGATGGAGAGCAGCGTGAGATGGAGAGCAGGGTGAGATGGAGAGCAGCGTGTGATGGAGAGCAGCGTGAGATGGAGAGCAGGGTGTGATGGAGAGCAGTGTGAGATGGAGAGCAGGGTGAGATGGAGAGCAGGGTGAGATGGAGAGCAGCGTGAGATGGAGAGCAGCGTGTGATGGAGAGCAGCGTGTGATGGAGAGCAGCGTGAGATGGAGAGCAGTGTGTGATGGAGAGCAGCGTGAGATGGAGAGCATGGTGTGATGGAGAGCAGTGTGAGATGGAGAGCAGGGTGAGATGGAGAGCAGGGTGAGATGGAGAGCAGCGTGAGATGGAGAGCAGCATGTGATGGAGAACAGTGTGAGATTGAGAGCAGGGTGTGATGGAGAGCAGCGTGAGATGGAGAGCAGCGTGTGATGGAGAGCAGTGTGAGATGGAGAGCAGTGTGAGATGGAGAGCAGGGTGTGATGGAGAGCAGGGTGTGAAGGAGAGCAGCGTGAGATGGAGAGCAGCGTGTGATGGAGAGCAGGGTGAGATGGAGAGCAGGGTGAGATGGAGAGCAGGGTGAGATGGAGAGCAGGGTGTGATGGAGAGCAGTGTGAGATGGAGAGCAGGGTGAGATGGAGAGCAGGGTGAGATAGAGAGCAGCGTGAGATGGAGAGCAGCGTGTGATGGAGAGCAGTGTGTGATGGAGAGCAGCGTGAGATGGAGAGCAGTGTGTGATGGAGAGCAGCGTGAGATGGAGAGCAGGGTGTGATGGAGAGCAGTGTGAGATGAAGAGCAGGGTGAGATGGAGAGCAGGGTGAGATGGAGAGCAGCGTGAGATGGAGAGCAGTGTGTGATGGAGAGCAGTGTGTGATGGAGAGCAGTGTGAGATGGAGAGCAGGGTGTGATGGAGAGCAGCGTGAGATGGAGAGTAGGGTGAGATGGAGAGCAGCGTGAGATGGAGAGCAGCGTGAGATGGAGAGCAGCGTGTGATGGAGAGCAGTGTGAGATGGAGAGCAGGGTGTGATGGAGAGCAGCGTGAGATGGAGAGCAGCGTGAGATGGAGAGCAGCGTGTGATGGAGAGCAGTGTGTGATGGAGAGCAGTGTGAGATGGAGAGCAGGGTGTGATGGAGAGCAGCGTGAGATGGAGAGTAGGGTGAGATGGAGAGCAGCGTGAGATGGAGAGCAGCGTGAGATGGAGAGCAGCGTGTGATGGAGAGCAGGGTGTGATGGAGAGCAGCGTGTGATGGAGAGCAGTGTGAGATGGAGAGCAGGGTGTGATGGAGAGCAGCGTGAGATGGAGAGCAGCGTGAGATGGAGAGCAGCGTGAGATGGAGAGCAGCGTGAGATGGAGAGCAGCGTGTGATGGAGAGCAGTGTGAGATGGAGAGCAGGGTGTGATGGAGAGCAGCGTGAGATGGAGAGCAGCGTGTGATGGAGAGCAGTGTGAGATGGAGAGCAGTGTGAGATGGAGAGCAGGGTGTGATGGAGAGCAGGGTGTGAAGGAGAGCAGCGTGAGATGGAGAGCAGCGTGTGATGGAGAGCAGGGTGAGATGGAGAGCAGGGTGAGATGGAGAGCAGCGTGAGATGGAGAGCAGGGTGAGATGGAGAGCAGTGTGTGATGGAGAGCAGCGTGAGATGGAGAGCAGTGTGAGATGGAGAGCAGCGTGTGATGGAGAGCAGGGTGTGAAGGAGAGCAGCGTGAGATGGAGAGCAGCGTGTGATGGAGAGCAGTGTGAGATGGAGAGCAGGGTGTGATGGAGAGCAGGGTGAGATGGAGAGCAGTGTGAGATGGAGAGCAGTGTGAGATGGAGAGCAGGGTGTGATGGAGAGCAGCGTGTGATGGAGAGCAGTGTGAGATGGAGAGCAGTGTGAGATGGGGAGCAGGGTGAGATGGAGAGCAGCGTGTGATGGAGAGCAGTGTGAGATGGAGAGCAGGGTGTGATGGAGAGCAGTGTGAGATGGAGAGCAGGGTGTGATGGAGAGCAGGGTGTGAAGGAGAGCAGCGTGAGATGGAGAGCAGCGTGTGATGGAGAGCAGTGTGAGATGGAGAGCAGGGTGTGATGGAGAGCAGGGTGAGATGGAGAGCAGTGTGAGATGGAGAGCAGTGTGAGATGGAGAGCAGGGTGTGATGGAGAGCAGGGTGTGAAGGAGAGCAGTGTGAGATGGAGAGCAGGGTGAGATGGAGAGCAGCGTGTGATGGAGAGCAGTGTGTGATGGAGAGCAGGGTGAGATGGAGAGCAGGGTGAGATGGAGAGCAGGGTGAGATGGAGAGCAGCGTGTGATGGAGAGCAGTGTGTGATGGAGAGCAGGGTGAGATGGAGAGCAGGGTGAGATGGAGAGCAGGGTGTGATGGAGAGCAGCGTGTGATGGAGAGCAGTGTGTGATGGAGAGCAGCGTGAGATGGAGAGCAGCGTGTGATGGAGAGCAGTGTGAGATGGAGAGCAGTGTGAGATGGAGAGCAGGGTGTGATGGAGAGCAGGGTGTGAAGGAGAGCAGCGTGAGATGGAGAGCAGCGTGTGATGGAGAGCAGGGTGAGATGGAGAGCAGGGTGAGATGGAGAGCAGCGTGAGATGGAGAGCAGGGTGAGATGGAGAGCAGTGTGTGATGGAGAGCAGCGTGAGATGGAGAGCAGTGTGAGATGGAGAGCAGGGTGAGATGGAGAGCAGGGTGTGATGGAGAGCAGGGTGTGAAGGAGAGCAGCGTGAGATGGAGAGCAGCGTGTGATGGAGAGCAGGGTGAGATGGAGAGCAGGGTGAGATGGAGAGCAGCGTGAGATGGAGAGCAGGGTGAGATGGAGAGCAGTGTGTGATGGAGAGCAGCGTGAGATGGAGAGCAGTGTGAGATGGAGAGCAGGGTGAGATGGAGAGCAGGGTGAGATGGAGAGCAGCGTGAGATGGAGAGCAGCGTGTGATGGAGAGCAGTGTGTGATGGAGAGCAGTGTGTGATGGAGAGCAGTGTGAGATGGAGAGCAGGGTGTGATGGAGAGCAGTGTGAGATGGAGAGCAGGGTGAGATGGAAAGCAGGGTAAGATGGAGAGCAGCGTGAGATGGAGAGCAGGGTGAGATGGAAAGCAGGGTGAGATGGAGAGCAGTGTGAGATGGAGAGCAGGGTGAGATGGAAAGCAGGGTGAGATGGAGAGCAGTGTGAGATGGAGAGCAGCGTGTGATGGAGAGCAGGGTGTGATGGAGAGCAGCGTGTGATGGAGAGCAGCGTGAGATGGAAAGCAGGGTGAGATGGAGAGCAGCGTGAGATGGAGAGCAGCGTGAGATGGAGAGCAGCGTGTGATGGAGAGCAGCGTGTGATGGAGAGCAGCGTGAGATGGAGAGCAGCGTGAGATGGAGAGCAGTGTGAGATGGAGAGCAGGGTGAGATGGAGAGCAGTGTGAGATGGAGAGCAGCGTGAGATGGAGAGCAGCGTGAGATGGAGAGCAGTGTGAGATGGAGAGCAGCGTGAGATGGAGAGCAGTGTGAGATGGAGAGCAGGGTGAGATGGAGAGCAGCGTGAGATGGAGAGCAGCGTGAGATGGAGAGCAGTGTGAGATGGAGAGCAGGGTGAGATGGAGAGCAGTGTGAGATGGAGAGCAGCGTGAGATGGAGAGCAGGGTGAGATGGAGAGCAGGGTGAGATGGAGAGCAGCGTGAGATGGAGAGCAGCGTGTGATGGAGAGCAGCGTGAGATGGAGTGCGTTGTGGTGATTGAGTGTAGCCCTGTAGGCAATCATCTGACAGTGGTGGCTTCTTACCTAACGGTGTCCCCGACATAGAAGGATGGAAATGCGATATTCCTTGACTACATACATGCTTCAAAGTCACACCTTAGTGACCTCCTTGCTCCATCCAGTCTCCAGCTACTCATAGTGTGGTCAGCTATGACTGCATTGACAGGCTCGTCCATGGATAGAATTAGTGTCTCCAGGCTCCAGTCATCTCTCAACAGCGCCACCCGCTGGCACCAAGCCTTCAACACAGGCATCTCTTTTGTGAACAATCAAACTATAATACTAAGAATGTTTCCCATATTTATTGAATCAAGATTCCTTTTCTGTCTATGGAACACCAGGATGGAAAATGAGCCTTCTGGGTACTTTTTATCAGGTTTGAGCACACTCTAAAATCAATGACCTGGAAGATTCTAGAAAAGCCTACCCAAACAGGCACAGTGGTTCCTTAGTTCTGCCCAGCTCTGCAGTCTATTTTCCTGTCATGGGCTGTCCGTGCTGTGATCTGACCTGCTCTGGTCTCTATGCTTGGAATCCTGTCTCCTCTTGTCCCACTGACTCTTTATGGGCAGCTCTACCTGACCTCATGCTCAGTGGAGAGGTGTACCCTGCGTGCCAGAGCACAGCCCCTGGTGCATGTTTGAAGAGCACTGCCTACCAGACCTCCAGTCGGCCGTGGACTGCCCCATTCATCCTCCACTCTTCTAGATTGAGTGTTCTCAGATGTGCTACCATCAGGTAACAGGGCCTAGAAATCAATACCAGGATGCGTCTCCAGAGTAAATACTAATCGTCTTAGTAGCATTAAAATACTAAATACTAAATAAAGACCGCACCTTTAATCCCAGTACTCAGGAGGCAGAGGTAGGAGGACTGCTGTGAGTTTGAGGTCCGCCTGAGACTACATAGTGAATTCCAGGTCAGCCTGGGCTAGATCAAGACCTTACCTTGGAATAAAATCCTAACAGCTTGTCTAAAATGACCAGATGATTTTTCAGAGCATCCCAATACAAATGGGTGGATGGGGAAGTGGAATATATAGTTATGGAAAGTTCTTCATGTCTTGTTTCAGAAGACCATTATCACAACTAGAACAATCTACTTAAAATCATAAAAATAGTTACAGCTAAAACAACAGTGGCTATATTCTTCAAATGTATGTAATAGGACAGAGGAAGAAAAGACAATGTAGCAAAACAGAAATCCACAATAATAAGCAAACTCCAGAGAAAACGAAAATAAGATCATAGCAGGAATTACCAAGTATATCAATTGAAATAATATACATGTAAGTGAAGTAAATTACCCATTGTAAGACAGAGACTCTTAAGATGATATGTAAAACAAAGACGATTTGTGTAGTAACTCTAAGAAAAATGGACGTGTATAGTATTAGCAAGTTACCAAGTCAGTGAAAAATAAAATAGAAACAAAAATAAAGCAGGAGCCACAGTGTTAATGCCAGAGAAACTGAGTTTCAAGCAAGAATGTATAACTGTGTAAAGAGGGGCTCTTTTCATTGATGAACTAACTGCTCAACCCACAACGAATTTAGGAATTTTCATAAAATTATATCTGGCATGTAATCCAAAGTCAATATGTCACTGAGAAAGGATTGGCTATACAAGGAGAAGCCCACTCTGGCCCTCTCCACCCTCCATGGCTGTTGCTGGCAGTGTGGCTCATTCCACACTGCTACATGTGCAGACAATGCTGTGCTAAGGATTTTCCCCAAGTGAGTGAGACACAGTGGGAACCATCTTCTGCCCAGACTGCTGTGAGCAGGCCTGACAGCAAGCTGATTATAGATGAAGCTGTGCCCCCTTGAATATGAGGGCCAGGCCTGCTCCTGGGAAACTTAAACAATCACCTTGTGGATAATAGAAACAAAGCCAGTAATGACAAAATATTTAGAAAAGAACAAAAACTGAGAAGCTACATGTTGGAACTCATTGTCCACATCTCACACTATTGTGAGAAAACAAGTCTGCAGTTTTAAAACTTCAAAGGAACTCAATCTAGAAATTACCAACAGGAGACAGAGGAGTGAGTGAGAGCTAAGGGAGCTAAGGAAGACACTAATGTGGGAGGGGGCAGGGGACTGAATTGTGGAGTGAATGCTGTGAGCAGAGACTGAATGGTGGAGTGAGTCCTGTGAGCAGAGACTGAATGGTGGAGTGAGTGCTGTGAGCAGGGACTGAATGGTGGAGTGAGTGCTGTGAGCAGAGACTGAATGGTGGAGTGAGTGCTGTGAGCAGAGACTGAATGGTGGAGTGAGTGCTGTGAGCAGAGACTGAATGGTGGAGTGAGTGCTGTGAGCAGAGACTGAATGGTGGAGTGAATGCTGTGAGCAGAGACTGAATGGTGGAGTGAATGCTGTGAACAGGGACTGAATGGTGGAGTGCTGTGAGCAGAGACTGAATGGTGGAGTGAGTGCTGTGAGCAGGGACTGAATGGTGGAGTGAGTGCTGTGAGCAGGGACTGAATGGTGGAGTGAATGCTGTGAGCAGAGACTGAATGGTGGAGTGAATGCTGTGAACAGGGACTGAATGGTGGAGTGAGTGCTGTGAGCAGAGACTGAATGGTGGAGTGAGTGCTGTGAGCAGGGACTGAATGGTGGAGTGAGTGCTGTGAGCAGGGACTGAATGGTGGAGTGAGTGCTGTGAGCAGGGACTGAATGGTGGGAGTGAGTGCTGTGAGCAGGGACTGAATGGTGGAGTGAGTGCTATGAGCAGGGACTGAATGGTGGAGTGAATGCTGTGAGCAGGGACTGAATGGTGGAGTGAGTGCTGTGAGCAGGGACTGAATGGTGGAGTGAGTGCTGTGAGCAGGGACTGAATGGTGGAGTGAATGCTGTGAGCAGGGACTGAATGGTGGAGTGAGTGCTGTGAGCAGAGACTGAATGGTGGGGTGAGTGCTGTGAGCAGGGAGTGAATGGTGGGGTGAGTGCTGTGAGCAGAGACTGAATGGTGGAGTGAATGCTGTGAACAGGGACTGAATGGTGGAGTGCTGTGAGCAGAGACTGAATGGTGGAGTGAGTGCTGTGAGCAGGGACTGAATGGTGGAGTGAGTGCTGTGAGCAGAGACTGAATGGTGGAGTGAGTGCTGTGAGCAGAGACTGAATGGTGGAGTGAATGCTGTGAGCAGAGACTGAATGGTGGAGTGAATGCTGTGAGCAGGGACTGAATGGTGGAGTGAGTGCTGTGAGCAGAGACTGAATTGTGGAGTGAGTGCTGTGAGCAGGGACTGAATGGTGGGGTGAATGCTGTGAACAGGGACTGAATGGTGGAGTGCTGTGAGCAGAGACTGAATGGTGGAGTGAGTGCTGTGAGCAGGGACTGAATGGTGGAGTGAGTGCTGTGAGCAGAGACTGAATGGTGGAGTGAATGCTGTGAACAGGGACTGAATGGTGGAGTGCTGTGAGCAGAGACTGAATGGTGGAGTGAGTGCTGTGAGCAGGGACTGAATGGTGGAGTGAGTGCTGTGAGCAGAGACTGAATGGTGGAGTGAATGCTGTGAGCAGGGACTGAATGGTGGAGTGAATGCTGTGAGCAAGGACTGAATGGTGGAGTGAATGCTGTGAGCAGGGACTGAATGGTGGAGTGAGTGCTGTGAGCAGAGACTGAATGGTGGAGTGAATGCTGTGAGCAGGGACTGAATGGTGGAGTGAATGCTGTGAACAGGGACTGAATGGTGGAGTGCTGTGAGCAGGGGACTGAATGGTGGAGTGAGTGCTGTGAGCAGGGACTGAATGGTGGAGTGCTGTGAGCAGGGGACTGAATGGTGGAGTGAATGCTGTGAGCAGGGACTGAATGGTGGAGTGAGTGCTGTGAGCAGGGGACTGAATGGTGGGGTGAGTGTTGTGAGCAGGGACTGAATGGTGGGGTGAGTGCTGTGAGCAGAGACTGAATGGTGGAGTGAATGCTGTGAGCAGAGACTGAATGGTGGAGTGAGTGCTGTGAGCAGGGACTGAATGGTGGAGTGAGTGCTGTGAGCAGGGACTGAATGGTGGAGTGAGTGCTGTGAGCAGAGACTGAATGGTGGAGTGAATGCTGTGAGCAGGGACTGAATGGTGGAGTGAGTGCTGTGAGCAGGGACTGAATGGTGGAGTGAGTGCTGTGAGCAGGGACTGAATGGTGGGGTGAGTGCTGTGAGCAGGGACTGAATGGTGGAGTGCTGTGAGCAGGGACTGAATGGTGGAGTGAGTGCTGTGAGCAGGGACTGAATGGTGGAGTGAGTGCTGTGAGCAGGGACTGAATGGTGGAGTGAGTGCTGTGAGCAGAGACTGAATGGTGGAGTGAGTGCTGTGAGCAGAGACTGAATGGTGGAGTGAGTGCTGTGAGCAGGGACTGAATGGTGGAGTGAGTGCTGTGAGCAGGGACTGAATGGTGGAGTGAGTGCTGTGAGCAGGGACTGAATGGTGGAGTGAGTGCTGTGAGCAGGGATTCAACGGTGGAATGAGTGCTGTGAGCAGGGACTGAATGGTGGAGTGATATGAGCAGGGACTGAATGGTGGAGTGGTGTGAGCAGGGTCTAAGTAGTGGAGTGAGTGCTGTGAGCAAAGCTGACTTTAGGAAAGCAGAGTCAGTGACCAGCTCATCAAGGGACATGTGAACCTGAGTGTGGTGGCACATGCCTACAATCCTAGTTCTTGGAGGCTAAGGCAGGAGGATTGTGGAGAGTTACAGACCAGCCTGGGCTGTTCTCAACAAACAAAACACAAAGCAAAACAAAACAACAAGCAAGAAAACAAGAATACAGGGCTGGGGAGATAGCTTAGCAGTTACGGCTCTTGCCTACGAAGCCTAAGGACTCAGGTTCAATACCCCAGTACTCATGTAAGCCAGATGCACCAGGTGGAATTTGCAGTAGCTAGAGGCTCTGGCGCACCCGTTCTCTCTCTTTATCTCTCTCTCTCTCCCTTCAATAAATAAATAAATAAATAAATAAACAAACGATATTACAAAAAAAGAATACAACAAATATACCATCTAGGACTAACTTTAGATCACTGGAATTTGAAGAGACTCATTTGTGCGTGCGTGCGTGCATGCGTGTGTGTGTGTGTGTGTGCTCATGTGTGTTAGTGTGGACACCTGCCTGCCAGGGTGTGAGTGTGGTGATCAGAGGACAGCGCTGGGTGTTGGTCCTCTCCTACTACCTGGTTTGAAGCAGGGTCTCAGCTGCTCACTCACTGTTGCATTTGCCAGGCCAGCGGGCCGATGAGCTTCTGGGAGATTCTCCAGTCTTCAACTTCCTTCTAGCTTTGGCGTGCTGGTGCCTGCTGCAGCATCGGATTTACGTGGGTTGTGGGGATCTGGAATTGCACCATCACACATGGGCTAAGTGCTTTACCCTCTGAGCCATCTCCCCAGCCTAATGACAATGGTTCTTAAAGCTTTATGCTAAAGAGCTTGAAACATAGCTGAAGAGGATAATTTTCTAGTAAAGCATGTATCATTAAAATAAGCTGGAGCAGTGAGCGCTGTGTGTGCCCACGTCTGTAGAAACCACACATGACAGCGTACTCATGGGTACCTACATCTGTAGGAAGCATGAGGAGTAAGTGCTGGTGTATGCCTATGAGTGTAGAAAACATGTAACAGAGCTCTAGAAGTATGTGTGTGTGTGTGCACATGTATGCATAATATATGTACACAGAGTGTGTGCATATGTGCATGACCCTGGTGTGTGTGAGCATGTACATGGGGTACATGTGTTCTGTGCATGGGGTTGGAAGAGCATCAGCCCATTGGAATCTCTGTCATGATCCCCAGCTTCCCCCACATAGGACTGATCCCCTGAGGTGAGGGGACAGCCAGGCTGTGTGGGTGGACGCCCTGGATCTGATGTCTGGTCCTCCCCTTCCTGCCATGTTGCAGGGAGGGCTGCACTGACCACACCGTTTTGCTCTTGCTTTGCATTAGGTTGGCAGCTGGGGAGGGACTGGGAAATGGGGACAGGGACAGGGTGAGTGCACTTGGCTCCTGCTGTATCTGTTGCCATCAGTGGACTTCTGCTTACACCCTGAACTTTGTCTGAGCCTCTACCCTTCCACTGAGGTCTCAGCTCTTCTCTGCTGCTTCAGCAGACTCAAGGAAGCCAGCCTAAGGGCTGCTGGCTCCCAGCTGCAAAACGTGGCTTCCATCCGACAGTCCTTCAGGGTCTGCCTGGTGAGGAGCCACCTGGCCTGGGTAGAGCTCTTGGTGCATTCCCCATGACACCATCTCTGAGAGGCAGTAGATGAAGACCAGGATGTCTTTGCCCAAAGTGGGACAGAGACCGAAGAGCTGAGGCTCTGCCAGGACTGTGTCAGTTTTACTTCTCCCTCTGCCCAGCTCACGTCCTCCCTTACTGGAGAAGTGCTGGTGCCGTACACTGTGTCTCACACCTTGACCTTCAGCTCACCCTCTGTTTCTGAAGAAGCCATGCAACAGGCACGTGCTCTCTGTCCATGTTCTCTACTGGTGCGGCTTTCTCTCTCTCTCTTTCTTTCTCTCTCTCTCTCTCCCTCTTTCTTTCTTTCTTTCTTTCTTTCTTTCTTTCTTTCTTTCTTTCTTTCTTTCTTTCTCTTTCTCTCTCTCTCTCTCTCCATATATATATGTATGTATGTATGCCTCAGATAGACATGGACCAGGGGCATGAAATATCCTCCTGATGGGTTGGGGAAGAAGGCTTCGGGGGAGGAAGCATGGTCTTAGCTCTCAGGAGGGCTGCCGGTGACCCTCCTGACTGAAGCTGACCTCATTACACATCAAGGAATCCAGGTCAGTGTTTCGCTGTTTACCCTGGCATAGAGTTTAGCTCACACTTGCAGCTTCCCACTTCTTGTTTTTCTGTGCCCCCTTTGGCCCTGAAAAGTTTGGCCTGGGATGGCTCTGTCTTGGGGTGTGGAACCCAGACAGCCTCATTTCCATTGAGAATTAAGGGTGGGCTTTGCCACTCTGTACCTTGTAAAGTGGGTGCTAGCTTCTGCTCTCCAAGGCCCTGTGCAGAACAACAGTCCCTCTGGGGTGACCCTGCCCATATCTGTTGTTCCATCATCACCTTAGAGGGACTTCATCATGGTTGTGGACAGCTTGGTCCCCACCTGTACAGCCCACCTGTACAGCCTGGGGGCCAGTCTGGCTGCTTTTTTTTTTTCTTTTCTTTTTTTTTTTTTTTTTTTGGTTTTTCGAGGTAGGGTCTCACTCTGGCCCAGGCTGACCTGGAATTAACTAAGTAGTCTCAGGGTGGCCTTGAACTCATGGCGATCCTCCTACCTCTGCCTCCCGAGTGCTGGGATTAAAGGTGTGCGCCACCATGCCCGGCCTTTGCTTTTTTTTTTTCTTCGAGGTAGGGTCTCACTCTAGCTCAGGCTGACCTGGAATTCACTATGTAATCTCAGGGTGGCCTTGAACTCATGGCGATCCTCCTACCTCTGCCTCCCGAGTGCTGGGATTAAAGACGTGCACCACCATGCCCGGCTCTGGCTGCTATTTTTGTGTGTTCAAGCTGCTCCTTTGACCTTGGTCCAAGTACTATGATACCTCTTCTTGTTTTTAGTTCAGGCCTGCCTTAGTCCCCCACTTGTCCCCACACTCCCTCAGGGAGTGAGACCCTTATACCCCTCCAGTGCTCTGTCCTGCCCTGTCCCCTGCTGCAGCTCATCACCCTGCGTGATCACAGGCCTCTTGGGAGGATGGCATCCTGTAGTCCACACGCTCTGTGTCCCCGGGGACCAGTCCCAGCCCCAGATAAGTGAGGATGTAAACTTGGGGGTTTGCTGTGCTTTTAGTCATGGTTTTAAGTTCAGGACAAACATTTAAAATAATGTAAGATTTTGGGGCTGTGAATAAGGCTCAGTTGATAAAATGCCTGCTGTTCAAGCATGAGGACCTGAGTTTGGATTCCCAGCATCCCTACAGAAGTCAAACTCAGTGGCACATACCTGTAATCCCAGTGCCGGGCAGTGGAGACCAGAGGATCCCTAGGGCTTGCTGGTAGCTAGTCTAGTTGAATTGGTGAGCTTCGCATTCAGTGAGAGACCCTGTCTCAAAAATAAAGTTCAGACACATACCAAAAGGTCTCTCAAACAACTACACATACCCCCTTCAATCCAAACTGCTCTTACCCTTGGTTGGCGAATCTGTTTTCTTTTATAGATGGCAGAGAAAACTCAGGAAATCCAATATCCATCAATATGACAAGAAAAGATAGCCGACTGCCTACCATAAGACATGCCGCCTCTACCACATCTCATGGGGCTCATGAGAAATTGCAGAGGAAGTGTCGATACCAATGCAGTTCTCTCCCCGAGACTACATAGTGAATTCTATGTCAGCCTGGATGAGAGTGAGATCCTACCTCAAAAAGAAACGAAAAATCTAAGTGAAAAAAATACGAGGGGTCACCACCATCTAAAAAGAGAAGCTTCTCTAACCAGAAGTGAGAGTAGCATTAATATATGAATATGAACATTAAGTATAGTGCTTACTGGGCAGTTTGATGAGAATATATATGCATTTAACCGGACAAGAGCAGGCTTTATACCCCTAAGGCTCATGACCTCCCCTGCCGTAGGCTTTTGATTAGGTTTTCAGTACCAGGCATGTATTCACTCCCAAAAGGCATCATAGTGCCAAGAAGAAGTGATGGAGGAGTGTCTGGTACAGAAACATCTCTATCACACCCTCCAAGGCTCAGAGTCCATTGCAGAAGAGGGGGCGGATAGAATGGAAGAGCCAAAGGAAGGGTACATCTCCTTACAATGCAACTGTCCAGACAGAAATTGGCCTCGATATCCACAGCCTCACAGTGCCTAGCAAGACCTTCACAAGACCCTCATAATAGGAGAAAAAGACGATGACATCAAAATAAAAGAGACACTAACAGAGAGAGGGAGGGGATATGATGGAGAGTGGAGTTGTGAAGAGGAAGTAGAGGAGGGAAGGAAATTATGGTTTACTGTCTGTAAGGGTAGAAGTTGTCAATAATAAAATTATATATTAAAAAATATGAGGGGACTTCCTGGTAAGGTGTTGGCATAATAGCCATGCCAAAGCAGCCTAGGGAGGGAAATAAGCAGAAAAACAGCAAAATACATTCCTCTACTGAAAAGTGAAGATATATAAGTTATTATGAACCACAGCAGAGAAGCAGGAGAGACTAAGATCTTCCAAAAGGAGGAAACCGGCCAGAATCCCACCAAAGCACTAGGGACCTTGGTCCATGTGCCCACCTGCACAGCTGGTGCAGGGCAGCAGGAGAAGAATCCTGTCAAGAAAGTCAAGAAACCTGAAGGGGAAGACAGCAGGGACCAGCTGAGCAGCTGCTGAAGGAAAACACAAACAGGACCAGCTGAGCAGCTCCAGTATGGTTCCAGGCAGCCTGCACAGCCTCCCATCCCCCAACTGTCAGGGCCGTGAACCTCCAGAGAACTCATCCACACCCGGCTGCATAGCATCCAGCACAGCGGATCCACAGCACAGCAGAGGGATAGAGGTGGGCACTCAGTATTGGTGAGATTGGAAGCTGTGGTAGTTTGAATAGATGGCCCCCAATATATTCAGGTTTTATTAGTTTGTTTGTTTGCATCTGCAGCCACCTGGCTGGAAGCAGAGTCACTGGGCGGATCTTAGGGTCTAGCCCTAAGGTGTGGTGGTGGGTTTAGGATTTCAATCTAAAGATAGACAAAGTATGCCTAGCTGGAGTTCCTGAGGTGTGCTGTGCTGTGTGGCTTTTGGCTTGTGGCTTTGATCTCTGTGTTTGGTCCTGTGAAGGCAGGTAAGCTTCTTCTGCCATTATGGAACTTCCCCTGGATCTGTAAGCTCCAATAAATATCCCTTCCTGCATAACCGTGCCTGGTCTGGAAGTTCATCTCAGAGAACCTGAAGCTGTCTGATACAGAAGCCATCCCCAAAGCTTCTCTTTCAGATGGCGGTGACCTCTGGGATGACTCAGAAGGCACCATAGTGCTGAGAAGAAGGAACAGAGGAGTGTTCAGCACTGAAACATCTCTATCATACCTTCCGAGGCTCAGGGTCCATTGTGGAAGAGGTGTCGGAAAGAATGTAAGATCTAAAGGAAGGGTAGGACTCCTTACAATGTAATCTTCCAGACACAAAATGGCCTGGATATCCATGACCTCACAGTGCCTGGTACTACCTACACAAGACCATCATAATAGGAGGAAAAGATGATGACATCAAAATAAAAGAGAGGGAGGGGATATGATGGAAAGTGGAGTTGTGAAGGGGAAAGTGAGGGGGGAGGGAATTATCATGGTTTATTGTCTGTAATTATGGAAGTCATCAATCAAAATATGAACACTGTAAGAAAAAGTAGAAAAGAAAAAAATTTCATCAACCAAAAAAAGATAAGGGTGTGTAGTTTATGTGATGTGGTGAATTATTGTGACATAACTTTCTGAAAGTTTTTCATAAGTGACTTCGATGTCTGTGTACAAGGCCATCATGTGGCCAGACACACTCCTCTTATTCCTTAACTGCTCTGTGGTTAGGATATGTGCTTCATTTCATTTTTTTCACCTTTGTGAATACAGATTTTGGTGCATAAAGCATTTTAAAAATATTTATTTACTAGGGCTGGAGAGCTGGCTTAGGGGTTAAGGCGCCTGCCTCCTAAGCCTAACACTGGTTCCAATCTCCAGCGGTTCCAATCTCCAGGTCCCACGTTTAGCCAGATGCAAAGTGATGCAAGGGTGCAATGCCGCACTTGCCCACAAGGGGGCGCACACACCTGGATTTCGTTCACAGCAGCTGAGAGACTGCTGGCGCGCCCATTCTCTATCTGTCTCCCTCTCCCTCTCGCTCTGTCTGTCTCTGTGTCTCTCTCCAAAAATAAAAAATAAAAATAAAAAAATATTTATTTACTAATGTGTGTGTGACACACAGAGAGAGACAGAGAGAAATAAGAAAAAGACACAAAGAGAGAGTGTATGTGAGTGTGGATGCTCCAGGGTCTCTTACCACTGCAATCAAACTCCAGATGAATGTGCCACTTTGTGCATCTGGCTTTGTGGGTACTAGAGAATTGAACCTGGGTCAGCAGGCTTTGCAAGCAAGTACCTTTAACCACCGAGCCTACATGAAGCTTTTCACTTAAAAAATATAGCTCTCACTGCTAGCCCGACAATCAGCTCCAGGGGAAAGGTGAAAGACCTTCTGGTCAATCAAAACACATAGAACCAGAAACTTAGAGGTTACAGAGCCCTCATCCCTAAACCAGACTGCTAACAGACCCACTAAGGCTCAGGGACCATCGTGGAAGAGGGAGCAGGAAGGTTAGAAGAGCCACAGGGTGGGTATAACATCCTGAGACATAGCATAGCCCTTTTCCCAGAGACTGACTGAGCCTCAGTTACCCAACACCGAATACCAACAGCCCCACCGGGGAGAGCCCTCAGGGAAAGTGGGATGGGGAGGGGGCATAAGAGGACAACCTTTGTAAAAAATTAATTAACTAAGGGCTGGAGAGATGGCTGAGCAGTTTACGCATTTGCCTGCAAAGCCAAAGGATCCTGGTTCGACTCTCCAGGCCCCACATAAGCCAGATGCACAAGGGGGCGCATTCGTCTGGAGTTCGTTTGCAGTGGCTGGAGGCCCTGGCCTGCCCATTCTCTCTCTCTCTCAAATAAATAAATAAAATACATTAAAAATGAATTAACTAATTATAAAATAAAAAAATTAAGTTCAGAGCAATAAAAGAAGATACCTGACAGACTTCTGGCATCCACATGCATGTGATCCCATGTCCCCATGCTCTAGCACACACATGTGCTTCTATACACATATAAAGACACATATGCACTTTGCACTCACAGGCAAACTATCAATTTTTATCTATTGGCTGAGGTTGCCCTGGGATCTGGAGAGTGAATGATTAGATCTGCCCTGTGAGCCCCCCTTCCTTGGATCCATCCAACATCCTGTCCCATGATATTAGTTACCTTTTTGTTGCTGTAACAAAATGCTTGACAAAAGCAACATAAAGAAGGAAGGGTTGGCAGGGTGTTGTGATGCACGCCTGTAATCCTAGTACTAGGGAGTCAGAGGCAGGAGGATCACCATGAGTTCAAGGCTACCCTGAGACCACATGATGTATTCCAGGTCAGCCTGGACTAGAGTGAGACTCTATCTCAAAAAACTAAAAAAAAAAAAAAAAAAGAAAAAAGAAAGAAGAAGAAGAAGAAGGAAGGAAGGGTTCCCTGTTCAAAAGCACAGTCCATCACGGTGGGGAAAGAGAAAGCCGCTCTGGCGGCAGGAGCTTGAGGCAGCTGCTCACAGCGCGTCCACAGTCAGCAGGGAGAGAAGAATGCTGGCGCTCAACTTGCTCGCTCGCTCCTTTTCATTCAGTCTGGGACCCTCAGTCTTCAGGATGTACCTTTCCTCCTCCTTTTATCCTCACTGGAAATGCCCAGGCGTATCTCCCAGGGGATTCCAAATCCAGTCAAGTTGACGACAAAGACAAACGATCACATGTGGTCAGGGAGAGTGTGAGGGGCTTCAGACGCAGGAGAGAGCCTGCGAATGAGCCTCAGACCCCACCACCCCAACCCCAGCCCAGCCATGGACATGGAA
The DNA here is from genome assembly GCA_036365145.1 of Orientallactaga sibirica. Taxonomy (NCBI): domain Eukaryota; kingdom Metazoa; phylum Chordata; class Mammalia; order Rodentia; family Dipodidae; genus Orientallactaga; species Orientallactaga sibirica. The sequence goes on along the minus strand of JAEOAD010000044.1, from coordinate 16,926,000 downwards.
ACCAGGGTGCAGACAGTGGGGTGCCTGGTTTGCCATGTTTTACAGTACAACATGCCAACATTCGGGGGGGGGGGCGGCATCCTTGCCATGAGGGGAAGTCATACAAATGCAGCAGCCGGCTGCCATCAACCCGAGTATTCAGGGCTGCTGAGAAACAAACCAGAAAAGACCTTGGGGAGGGAACCCATGTCCACTTAACTTTGGGGAGATTAGGCCTGGAACCAGCCCTGTGTTGCTTAAATCCATTGTGCTAAGTGGCTTGTGCTTTATATGGTCTGGGACTCTCAGGCAGGGAAGAAACCTTTTAATAAGTCATTAGTGAAGCCATTTGCCTTTCAACTGTTTGCATATACGATCTTGAAATATCTGTTTCCTAATTCTCCAGGATGCTGAGAGCGAGCAGCGTTCTCTCCCCGCCGAGGCCCATCACTCCATCGCCAAGCTGCTGTGTGAGTTGTGGGGTTCGAGCAGGCGAAGGCTGGGGCCCATCCTCCACCACCAGAGCCCACCCGGGTGGGAGGGGAGAGGCATTTCTGTCCTCCTGCCAAACCCAGAGGTCCAGGAGCTGTAAAGTATTCACATAAAGTTGGAGAGAGAGTTCCTGGAATGCCTGGGCTTCCCATAGCAGTGCTGGGAGGGTGTGGGAGCTGGGCTGCTTCTGTAGCCCTAGCCCTGGTCAATACCCATGAGCCTGAGCAGCCTGGCTGGGCCTGGGGAGGGGCCTCTTGAGGGAGATGTTACCAGGCCTGGACAAGTGAGATCTCTTCTTCTACAATTTTTTTTTTTGAGGTAGGGTCTCACTCTAGCCCAGGCTGACCTGGAATTCACTCTGAGGTCTCAGGGTGGCCTTGAACTAGTGGAGATCCTCCTACTTCTACCTCCTAAGTGCTGGGATTAAAGGTGTGTGCCACCACGCCTGGCTTACAATCATTTTCTTTGAAAAAAAAAATATATTTGGTTTTGCAAGGTAGGGTCTCACTCTGGTCCAGGCTGACCTGGAATTAACTATGTAGTCTCAGGGTGGCCTTGAACTCTCGGCAATCCTCCTACCTCTGCCTCCCAAGTGCTGGGATTAAAGGTGTGTGCCACCACGCCCGGCTGAAAAATATTTTTATTAATTTGTTTGCAAGCAGGAGAGACAGAGAGGAGAGAGAAAAAGAGAGAGAGGGAGGGAGAGAAATGAGAATGAGAATGGGTGTGTCAGGGCCTCTAGTCACTGCAAACTCTAGATGCATGTGCTACAAACACGCATCTGGCTTTACGTGGATACTGGGGAATTGAACCTAGGTCATTAGGCTTTGCAGGCAAGCCTCTGAGCTATTTTAACCTCTGAGCTATTTCCCCAGCCCTTCTACAATCTTTATACTCTCCACATGGCCCTGTGGGACTGTCCAGGTGGCACACCCTTGTGTCACTGTCACTGTACAACCCCTTCCCACCCTACTTTTTGGGTTAGGAGGAAGCAAGGTCGCTGGCTCTGTTGTCAGTGTCAGTGCTGGGCCGAGACGGAGACCGGCTGACTCCAGATGGAGCCCGGCTCTGTGAAGTGTTCTCCGGGAGTGTGGGAGGGCCTGCTGGGGTGATGTACTGTCAGCGTGGAAAGCCCAGGAGTCTTGCCTCTGTGCCTTTCATGCCCAGGTGCATCAGCGTCGCTGTTACCAGCACTTTCTGTCTGTGGAGCTGGGAATTTGAGCTGCCCGAGGGCAGGAGCCAACCAGGCACCAGCTGTAGTCCCAGCTTAGCCTTCCTGGTGTTGGACACAGATGGGAGCTGGGCGCAGTGATGAGGGAGATGGTTAGTCCCAGCTCCAGAGAGCCACCATCTCCCAGGAGGGGACATAAATATGCTATATGCCCCTTCAAACTGTTGGCAGTTGCTTTGTAGGGCTCAGTTTTCAGTCCACTTTGGAGCATGGTTAGGGGTGAGTTCTAGGTCGAGTCAGCCTCCCCTGCCCCCGCAAGCCTTTCTGACACTTAGTTGAAGATGGGTCTCTCACACCTGCAATGCTCAGTTACTGTGTGTTTGGTCTCTGCAGTCTTGGCATTGTGGGGTGCAGCCCACACCTTGTTAATTATTATTGTGGTTCTCTCCCCAGCTTCCTCTTGATCCTGTTGCAGTCTCCCATGTTTCCATGTCACCAAAGGCAAAGCACCTTCCTTGCTGTGTTCTTCCAGCGTGTTTAGTGAATCTTGTCTTTGCTCCTAGACTATCTTTTTAGTCACTTAGTCTATGTTTAAACTCACCCCATTTGTGGAACTGAGATTTCTTTACGGGATAGCTTTTCAGAAGCACAGCCGGCCACTACTCATCTTGTTTGAGGGACTCTCAGTCTCCTCTGGCTGGGACACCTCTGTCCCTCTCTTCTCTCCTCCTGTCCTTCCCTCCCTCTCTCTTCTCCCTCTATCCTTCTCTCCCTCTCTTTTCTCCCCCTGTCCTTCTCTCTCTCTCTCTCTCCTCTCCCTCTCTCCTCTCTTACTCTCTTCCCCTGTCTCTCTCTCCCCTGAGGGTTGTTAGTGTTTGCGTAGAAAGGCAAGATCACGTGAGATATTTTTTATCCTAAGAACCCGTGTGGTGTGCAGATTGCTCTTCCCACTCTGGTGTGGATTCACACAGACTGGAACCCTCCCTTTGGGAGGTTGGGCATTTTACCTTGTGGTGAGAGAGTCCTTGGGGCTCTGGACTGCATTTTGCAGATTGCAGTTTGACGAGACGCTCTGGCTTGCTGAGGGGTAAGAGGGGGCTCTGGGCTCCTTCAGCCAGAAAAGCCACTTTCTGTATTCAGAAATTAAGTGGCTGTGTAAGATTGCATTTTACGAATGGCTCTTCTGTTTGCACACAGCCTGGGAGCAAAGGACCCACCTCCAGCCATTGGACTGAGCCCTCAGCTCCCAGGGATGGAGGATTGGAAGTCTGGGAATTTTTCTGGCAACCTCAACTTCCCAACACGTGGGTGGCCTTCCGATACACTTACACATAAAACTGAGGCAAATGTCTAGCTCTTTTAAAGGGGAAGGGGAGTGATGGGGGTGGAACTGATCATGAAGTGTCTCTTTCATCCAGAACATTCCATTCAGCAGTCTTAGTGTTTTGAGGAGAAGGTCGCAGGAAGCAATGGTGGATGGATAGAAGGCCATTTGGTGCCACAGTTGATGTAGGTGGAGAAATGACCCCTCCCCCTCAAAACAGGGGATGGGGGTGTATCCTTCCTGCCTTCCTTCCCCCCCCCGTCTTCCTTCCTTCCCTCCCTGCCTCCCTCTCTTTCTCCCTCCCGTGTTCCTTCCTTCCTCCTTCCTTCTTTCCCTTTCTCCTTTCTGTCCTTCCTCCTTCCCTCTTTTCCTTCTTCCCTTTTCCTTCTTGAGACAGGGTTTGCTACATAGCCTGGCAGACATCTAACTCATAGCAATCCTCCTGCCTCAGCTTCCTCCATGCTGGGATTACAGGTAGGCACCATGCCCAGCTGTAGGGTCCTCTTTCTTGTGGCTTCAGGGAATACCTAGGTGCTCATGTCCTGCCCAGGACCCCCAGGATAGGCTCCCTCCACCTGCAGTTGGGGGAGTTTGCATTCTGTCACTTCTTGGGGGCGGAATGGGACATGGTCTCCTTCCCTCCTAATGGGTCTTGCTAGGGGGAGAATAGCCCTTCTCTCCAGTCCTCCGACCCACACTGATAGTCATTGGCTGTTGCCTATGATTTCCCCACAGAAATGGAAATAGCAGCTCAGAGTCTTAAAACAATGTCCTTTGATCTGAAAGTTCCAGGAAATAAAACACCTTCACAGTTGTGGCGTCCAGACAGGACTGCGTTTTGCAGAGGGCCCAGGGCCCCTGGAGACGGCCGCCTCAGCCCTGCAGACCTCAGTGCAGTCTGATACCCTCACACTCACACCTCAGCATGTCCTGATGGGACACCGGCACTGGGAGACAGCCTCTGTAGGCCTGCTTTTCCTGCCTCCCCTGGGGCTAGGCCATTCTGAGTGATGTGTGGGTCATCAGGGTGGGCCCCAGTCGAACATGACTGGTGTCCCTAATAAAAGAGGAGACTAGGACACAGGCACATGGAGGGACGAGTATGTGAGGACACAGGGAGGCTATGGTGTCTACAAGCCAAGATGGAGTATCTCAGGTGGAACAAACCCTGAGACTTCTGGCCTCAAGACTGACAGTGGATGTGTGGTGCTGCCTAAGATATAGCTGGGGACCTTTCCTGGTCTCCATCATAGAGTCTTCTGGGTGCTCCCCTCAGAGGCCATGGGACCTCCCCAGCAGAGTGCCTCTGTGGGGGCTCAGCAAATGGATTAAAAGCCTGTTGGCAGGAAGGCTCATTTCCTCTGCAGTGGGAACAATATTCTTCAAGGCCACACGCAAAGTTTAAAAAGCAGCTATTTTTTTAATGGCGCTTCCAGTTTGGAAGATATTCACTGAGCCCCCTGGCTGTGCATGACTGTGTGCACTCTTTTTTGTACATCACACTGGAGTGAAAAGTTTCAAGAGAAGATTGGTATTTTTCCATAGCTGAGCTTCCTTTAGAATCAAGGCTTTATGGAGTCCGATAATGTGCTCACACTTGAATACCTCCTCCTAGGCCTGTTGTTGAAACTGCCAGGTCAGGGTTCCCTCTGACCCTCTGGGATGGACTGAGGTGCTGCCAGCTGGGCCCCTGCCTGGCATGGATGGGGACATGTCAGCTCTGGCTCCCCTAGCCTTGGCTGGTCTTTGCATGATTGTAGCCAGTTAGAGTTGGTCTGGTTGAGTAGTAATTTTGTAGGTGTCTGGAACCCACTCAGCCTGGGTGTCCAGTCTGTGCATTTCCACAGGGAATGGGGCCGAGGGCTGAGTGGGGCAGATAGAACTGAATTCAGAAAGCACCCCTCAAGGAAAAAGCAGGAAAGACAGAGGGTTGTGCAAGAAGTGGGTGTGATCGAGATGTCTCAGTGTTGTTACACCTTCCAAGGCTCAGGGACCGTTGAGGAAGATGTGGAGGAAGGAATGTCAGAGCCAAAGGAAGGGAAGGAGTTCTTATAATGCTGTCTTCCAGACCAAAGTGGCCTTGACATTCATGACCTCACAGTGGCTGATAGTACCTATACAAGACCTGCATAATAGGAGAAAAAATGATATCAAAATAAAAGACAGACTAGTTGGAAAGAAGCAGGGATTCAGTGGAGGGGGAATTTGGGAGGGGACTATGATTATGGTAGATTGTCTATATTTGCAGAAGTTGTCAGTATAAGTTGGGTGGGTGACTTCTGCAGTGTGGTATCGGCTAGGCAGTGCTGCCCATGACAAGAGTGGGGAAACCAGCTCACCACCCCCTCAGGGAATCATGCTCCCGGGGAGGAGAGGGGCTACAGCTAGAGAAGAGGTGAAGGGTGGGCGCTGAGGTTCGGCCCCTCTGCTCTGCTGGGTGAGGACTTTGTGGTCGGGTCTGGATGAGAAGTTGAAGTTATAACTTAGCTCTGAGTGGCTACAGTGTGGACAGTTGGGTTCTACCCTTCTGGGTCCGCACACTTGATACCCAGTGGCATCTGACTCTCTGGGCTGGGCATTGTCCAGATCCCATGGTTGGTAGTCTGGAAATCTGTGAACTCTCTGACTGTACAGCCTCTGGCGGTTTAGAGTTCCTGGATCCCTGGGCCCACGGGGTTTGTCTCCCCATGTTCTGCCTCCAAGCTTGACATTGAACCCTGTGGCACAGATGTGGACCTGGTACCTCCTCATCCTCCAGCATGAGCCATAGTATGCATGCTGGGCCCATGCACGCTAATGGAGGGCTTCTGCGAGCCAATCCACCGTGGTTCTCTCCCGGTGTCCTCCTCACCCTGGCTGTCTTGCTAAGGTTATGGTAAAAAGCCCTGTGGGCACAGACACTATGCTGCAAGCAGGCTGTGGCTCCTGTGGGCAAGCTTGGCCAGTGGGTGTGTGAGGGTGGTCTCCCTCTTCTGGCACTGTCTGGTCTGAGGCCCTGTCTGCACAGGGCCCAGCTGTCTCGTGACACTCACAGTCTCCTTTGCTCTCTGACCTTCATCTCTCCTGGGTCGTAGTTCTCAGTCAAGCCAGTCCCATGAGCTCTGCCTCGGGCTTTGCTTTCAGACAGACGCTGGGACAGCAGCTCTGTGGCCCACAGGCCACCATGCCTGGTTCTGGGTGTGCCCCCCACACTGTGAATCTCTGGGGCTCACCTGTCCTCTGGAGCCAACCAGGGTGGCAGCTTGCCACTGCACTGTCCCAGCCTCCCTGTGGTATAGGACCAGCGGGTCCCCTCGGGGTAGGGGCTTGTCGGTGAGCCAAGGCTGTCAGCAGAGCTGTGCATTTTTACGTTGCCTTTCATCTCTGTTAAGTGACTCAAAACACAAAATCAACACAGTCTTCATAACTTCCACAAAGTAGCAAAGGTGAGAGGAAACAGACTTTGGAGCCATGAGAATTGACATGTAATCCCTCAACCTTCTTGCTGTGTGGCTTGGCGTAAGTTACTTGGTCTTTCTGAGCGTTCCTGTGTATTATTATTATTATTTATTTGCATGTGTGTGTGTGTGTGTGTGTGTAGTAGGTATGATGTGGTGTGTACGGTGTATATGGTGGTGTGTACATGTGTGCACAGATGAAGTGCCCCATGCATACACAGAGGCTAGGTTCTCCTCCATTGTTTATCTGCTTATTTCCTTACGAAACAATCTCTTTATTGGCTCCAGAGCTTTGGTGGTTTTGAGTGCTCAAGCTGTTCTTGGCCTCTGCTCCCTTGGGCGTGGGGTTACAGATATGTGTGGCCTGGGGCTGGAGAGATGGCTTAGCAGTTAAGACACTTGCCTGGAAAGCCAAAGGACCCAGGTTTGATTCCCCTGAACCCACGTAATCCAGATGCACAATGTGGCACATGCGACTGGTGTTTGTTTGCAGTGGCTGAAGGCCCTAGCACACCCATTTTCTCCCTCACTCACTCAAATAAATAAATAAAAATTTAAAAAATATGTGTGGCTTGTGCCTAGCTATTCACAGGGGTTCTAGGGATGGAGCTCCAGGGTCACAGGCCCTCTGCTGATGTGGGAAGTGCTCCTCACAGCTGAGCCACGTCTCTAGCTCTACCTGGGTATTTAAAAAAATATTTTTATTTATTTGTTTGTAATGAGAGAGGGTGGGGGAGGGAGAGAAGAGGAGAGAGAGAGAGAGAGAGATGGGGAGAATGCTCACATCAGGGCCTCCATCCCTTGCAAATGAACTCTGGATGCATGTGCCACTTTGTGCATCTGGCTTTATAAGGGTTCTGGGGAGTCAAATCAGAGTTGTCAGGCTTTGCAGAAAAGTGCATTAACTGATGAGCCATCTTTCCGGTTCCCTGCCTGTTCATTTTTAAAAATGTATTTTATTTATTTATTTTGAGAGAGAAAAAGAGAGACAATGGGTGTGCCAGGGCATCCATCCACTGCAAACGAATTTCAGATGCACGTGCCACCTTGTGCATCTGGCTTATGTGGGTACTGGGGAACCAAACCGGGATCCTCTGACTTTGCAGGCAAATGCCTTCACCACTGAGCCATCTCTCCAGCCCCCTGCCTGTGTATTTTTAAGGCAGATAAGATGACTTGCCCTATGGTGTAGCTGCAAGGATTAAGATGGTAAGATGTCCAGAGTGCCTGGCACAGGATATGGCCATAAACTGAGGCAGTTATGGTGTCGTGTTGGCACCAGAAGTGCTGAGCCCCAAGCATGCACTGGGGAACTAAGGTCAGCCAGAAATTCTTTAAGGAACATCACCACGTGGAGCCTGTAGGTCTTGTGGGTAATTTCTTTTGAGCAGAAACAGTGTGAAGCCACAGGAGTGGGGGGAAGTGCCTTTTCCAGAAGCAGGTACTGAATCCCATCCCCATTAGGGTTCCTGTACACCAGCGCCCCACTTCTCCACCCACCACTCACCCTCAGCCCGCTGGGAGGAAGGCAATGCTGTTGTAAAACTTGCTTTTTGGAAAACTAAGAATTATGGGGAATGACATTAATTTAAAAGCTTTTAAGAAGCCAGTTCACCTGTGAAAGTGCTCCCCAGGTGCCGGCCTTCCTGTGCGGAAAGCCACGGGTCTTTAAGAGGATTTTAATTAATGTTTCTGGGAAACACTCCGATGGCATTTAAGGCTGAAGCCAGGGAGCCAAGGCACCAGCCAACAGTTTTACTGCATGGAGTGAGTTTCTTAAAGGCGGTTGAAATAATATTCCCATGCACTTAGCTTCACCACTCAGCTCCCGTCACAGCCAAGAATAAGCAGGGAACGCTGGACCGCCTCCCTCCCACCCTCAGGATGGATGGAGCAGGCCACCTTGTCTAGGACCTACGTCATTGCATTTCAGAGGTCTTTTAGGAACTGGGCACCTTCTCACCTTTTTCTCTGTGCGCACCTTGCTGGGTGGCAGCCTTCTCAACGCCCGCCCAGCGTGCTGCAAACTGAACTTGAACTGCACTGTCCTTGAGTGAATGCCAAAGCCTGAGGGGGGCAGGGAGGGTGGGTGAAGAGCAACAGGGCAGGTGACCTGGACAGATCCACTTGGAAAGTGATCTCAGCCACAGACGCTTGCTGTCCTGGCTGGCTGGCTGGCTGGCCAGCTGGCACTGAGTGTCCCACAGTGTGGCCAGGTAGCAGGGTGTCTCCTGAGATGCCCTATCTTCCTTGGCCCTGTGCACGCCCATCCTGCACAGCTCCCCTGGAGACCCCACCTCCATCTTTCTGATTTTATATTTTGGGTCTCTTCAGATCTCATTTCTTAGCCTGATCAGCTGTATTTAAGTCCAGCCTCGCTGGGTTGGTCCTTTCCCAGCAAGGCTGTCAGAACCGTCTGCTGTTTAGCGGCACGCTGTCTGACCTCGCAAGAGGACAGGAGACTCGTGCAGGGCACGGTCCAGTGAAGGGAGGCTGCAGGTGCTCTTGGACACTGCACACTGGCCAGCAGATGGGCAGGCTTTAAGAAGCCATGGAGGTGCTGATGAAACCCCAGCAGGATGGGCTGTGGAAAACCAGGTCCTCCCAAGGGCAGCATTATTCGAAAGAACCAAGAAGAGGCCTGGGGAAGGAGCTCTCTGTGGGCAAAGTGCGTGCTTTGCAGCATGAGGACCCACATCAGATCCCAGTGCCCATGACCTCTGGCCTATTTCCTTGCCCCTGCTGGAAGGACGAGGGAGCTTTTCTGCAGCTTCCTCAGGGAGAAGCTGATGGGCAAAATCTCGGAGGAGCATCAGGGCTCCCATGAGTGGTCCGAGGTTTTTCTCTCCAAGGCGTCCACGCAGAGCCTCCAGCAAGCTTGTCAACTCTGCGCAGACGCTCCCAGCGTGGTGCCCATCCCCGCCCAGGGGTCTGACTCTCTGGCTTCGTGTGGTGTCTCTCCAGCAATGGCAGCTTGTCCTGTGATGTGCCTCTACGCTGCTGACGGAACTCAGAGTAGCTGCCGATTCTTGCTCAGGTTTTCACTCGGTGGGATCCAACAATGACCCTACTTCCCTCACATGTGGAAACAGAAATCTGAATTTTGAACTGTATTAAAACTTAAGTCCTTTTTCTGTGGCAAGGTTGCACGTTTCCTATAACAAAATCATTATTTAAAATATTTGAGGTGGGGCTCCTACTTACACTTTTATGTCACGAAAGATGAGCTCTGTGAACAAAGATGTTCGTGGCATTTGCAGAATGGTCTGGAAGGAGTACAAGCACATGGCAGTAGGAGAAAGAGTGCACGCATTAGGTATATGCAGAATAAGGCAGCACAAGAGTTTGAAAGCACTATGGAAAAGCGTGCTTTGAGCTTGGAAAGTCAGTGTTCCAAATGTTTTACAGATTCCAAATTTTCTATAATATAAACGTTTATTCCATTTATATTTAGAAGCCATGCTATGAAATGCCACTTGGTGGAGGCCCTCCTAGTTGTCCTGCCCTCCCCTGGGGTCTCCCCACCATACTTCTTGTGGCCAGGCCCCGCCCTGAGGTCCTGGCTGGGCTGAGCTTCCCTGGGGAGGCCTCTCTGTGGACTTCCAGCAGAGCCACAGGCAGCTGCTGGTTGATTTCTTGGCCAGGCCTGTCTGTCTCAGGGACCGTGGCTAACTTGTGGCTTCCACAACTTAGTTCAGCAAGGTTTCTAATTTCCTGCCACTGTCCTGTCAGCCCAGACTTCCGCTCAACCCACGACACTCACCTCCTTCCCATAGGAACCAACAATGGTGATAGGCTGGTCTTTCGAATGACCTAGCAGTCACAAGGATCTCTTAGCCAAGACAAACAGGCAGAAGGAGACTCTGATCTCACAATGGCTCCCCTGGGACATCCAGGGCAGGGTCAACAGTGATGGATGCTGGGAGTTGTCCAGTGGTGGGCCAGGGAGACTGGTGATCTTGAGGTTATGCCCACTGGCTGGCACAGCCCTCTTCCTTTTCCCATGGGGATCCAAGGCACTCTGGGGCACTGCTCTTGCCCACAGCATGTTCCCAGGTAGACCAGAATTAAGTCCTGGGAACTCGCCTGTGACCATCTGCTCTGGGCCCAGGTGCTTCAAAGCAGCCTGAGCCTGGTTCTCTTGGTGGATCAGGAGCCTAAAAGCTGTCTCTGTGAACCCCTTCAAACAAGTAAGACCCCCATTGGCCCCTGGCTTGAGTTTCTGAGCTTTGAACTAACTGTGACCTGCAAAGAACGTGTGTGGAGAGGCCGCTCTGCATGGCAGGGGCAGCTTCAGGGCTTCCAAGGCTGGATCCCCACCAGAAAAGCTGAAGAGCCAGGTGAGGGTAGAAAAAAATCCTTCCAGACTTGATTGAGGTCCCATGTTGCAAGCATGGGGCATACGTGTGTCTGGGATACCCCTCTCTGCCCAGGAGTGTGAGGTGGGCGACAGACACTGCAGTAGCACTGGTTACTTGCTGAGTGTGTTTTGGGGTCTAGTGAACAACAAGGAACAAGAGACAAGACCCCCACCCTCGTGAAGCTTCCATCCAGAGCACAACAAATGTGGGAAACAGCACAGGGGATATTGTGGGAGCGACAGGAGGATGGGATGGGGGCTCCTGAGCTAGGTCTTGAAGAGCCCATCACAGGTCGAAGGCCATTTGGGTTGTTGTGGGTCATGAGTGACATGTCCTGGGCAGTTTAGAACTACCTGCCAGTCACACCAGAGCTCCCTGCAACAGGTGGGCTCCTGCCCAGGGGACCAGCCAGGACTTGGACATGGAGCCTCTTCCTGCTGGAAGACTTGTCTCTCACTGACCCTTTTCTGGAACTCGAATCATAGCAGAGTTCAGAGAACACAACAGGTCATGCTTGGATAGGTCAAGTGTGGGTCAGGCAGGGGACAGTCACGTGTGGGAGGTTGTACATGGACCCACAGGTGGCAATCTGCTGCACCATTGGGAACTGTCCACTGGGTCATTCTCTTCAGCCCAAGTTCATGGCTTACTGCCCCAGGCCTCCTGTAGCCAATGACCACAAGTCCCGCTGGCTTGGAATAATAGAAACTTTTAGTTCTCTTTCAGCTATAGAGGTCACAGGTCCAAGATCAAGGTGTCCATAGAGCCACGCTCGTCTGGAAACCTCTGGGAGAGGGCATTCCTCTAAGCCAATTGTTGCTTTTGTTTGATGTTCTGTTCCAGTGGTCATCATGTGTTGGGGTTCACTTAGTGCATCCCAATGTGGGTTTCTGTGGGAAAGAGAGTCCAAAGCACAGTTAAATTAGCAGGACTTTCACACCAACTAAGTCCATTGGAGTGGACGGTCCCCGCCAACAGCCTGAGGACCCATTCTGAGTTAGCTCTGGTTCTTTTGGGCACTGGTTTCTGCAGACCTTACTTTGAGTCGCTGCCAAAGGAGAAGGGCCATGGCATCTTCCCCTGTGGTGGGCATTCCAAGCAGCCCACCCTAGGCTCCAGCTTACCAGGAAGGGTACCTGTTCTGAATGTGCTCCAGAGCTGTTTGGTTCCAAAGCAGCAGGCTGCTGGCTAGGTTCTGCACAGTCTTTGCTGGGAAGCTCCAGGCAGTTAGGGAGGCCCTCTGAGACCCCACAGGTGGCATCTGACCTTGCACAGGCCACCAGAGAGTTGAGAACCTGCCTTTACCTCTGCTCACTGTGGCACCAGGGCTCTCAGAAGGAGGAGCGGGCAGCTGCTCCACCCCAGAGCAGTGGTGTATGGAGGAGCTTGATGCGTGGAGGGCAGGGAAAGGCCTGGAATGAACGATCTGGGTAATAATCCACCAGATCTGCTCACCATGGGCCTTGGATGACCCTGTGGGTAGAGGGTTACTAGAGGTCGGAGTCCCCGCTGGCTGAGCTCTGTGAAGCTCCTCCTCTGTACGTGGGTATTGGGGTGACACCACTGGAGGGCATGTTTGGCAGACCCACCCAGCTAGGGGAACAAAGATAGGCTTCTGGGGGGTTCAGTCCCGAGAGGAGGGTCAGCCATTCCTCCACCCATTTCCACAAGGCCTTCACCCCATGCTCACCAACCCAGGCTGGGGATGCTCCCTTCCTTCTGCCAGCAACCTGGAGGTCTGAATGTTTCCTCCAGCTTGCTTCTGAGTGGAAATGGAACTCAGGAAAGAAAGCTTAGAAGCAAAACCACAGTCTCCATTCCAGCAGACCAGCCCCACCTCCCTCTCTGTACCTCAGTTTCCCCATCTGTAAGTGGAGATCACATCTCTGCTTTCCCTACTCTGTGGTGGATATGATAACATCATGGGGAGCTGTAACGCGTTGTTGACAGTTCTCTCTCTCTCAAATAAAATAAATAAATAAATAAATAAATAAATAAATAAATAAAATATTTTGATTAAAAAAGGGCTGGAGAGATGGCTTAGCAGTTAAGGCACTTGCCTATGAACCTAAGGAACCAGGTTCGATTCCCTAATACCTACATAAGCCACAAGCCAGATGCACAAGGTAGCACGTGCGTCTGGAGTTCGTTTGCAGTGACTGGAGGCCCTGGTGGGTCCATTCTATCTGCTTCTTCCCTCCTCTCTCAAGTAAATAAATAAATGAAACATTAAAATAAAATGTTATCAGGGCTGGAGAGATGGCTTAGCGGTTAAGGCGCCTGCCTGCTAAGCCTAAGAACCCTGTTCCAATCTCCAGGTCCCACGTTTAGCCAGATGCAAAGTGACACAAGGGTGCAATGCTGCACTTGACCCCAAGGGGGTGCACGCATCTGGATTTCGTTGGCAGCAGCTGAGAGGCTTCTGGCGCGCCCACCTGTCTTCCTCTCCCTCTCTCTCTGTCTCTCTCTGTCTCTCTCTGTGTCTCTCTCCAAAATAATAAAAAATAAAAAATATTTAAAATAAAATGTTATCAATGGGGAACCAAACCTTGAGATTAAGGCTGTTTAAAATCAGAAACAACGAAGTTTAGTCATTAACTCTTTGATGGTTAAATATAACAACTGTGTGACAGTCCTGACATATTGTGGGTGCTTAGGAAATCACTTATGATAATGCTTCAGAAACTGTCACATCTTCAGCACAACGTTTTGACTTATAAAATTTTAACTATTATATGTATGTATATGTGTGTGTATGTGTGTGTGTGTAAGGGAAAAAGCATAAAATTCACATTAAAGCAAAATTTAAAAAATACATTAGGCATTAGGCTCCTGAGGAGATAGCTCAGTGGGTAAAGCACTTGCTGTGTGTTAGTACCAGAGTTTAGAATCCCAGGCCCCATGCGACAGCTGGACGTGGTATGTGTCTGTGATCTCAGTCCTGTGGTGAAATGTAAGATGGAGACTGGAGAACTGAAAGCTTGTGCGCCAGCTAGCTGGTGCATGCAGGGTGGAACAACAGAGACTCTGAATAAACAAGGTGGAAGGCAAGGAAGTTGTCCTCTGATCTTGACATGCCTTGTGTACACACCTGCACTCACGCACACGTACATTTAAAAATTTTAAATTACATTAGTTATATTACATAGGTAATATACAATTGTTATTTTATTATAGATCTTTTCCATATTTACAATCACAGATATTTTTATAAAAACCAGATCCACAAATGTATTTTTTGCCCCATTTTAAGCCTTTTTTATTTAATAGGTAAAGGCTTATTTTATTTCAATGATCTGTGCCACTATGTACAGGCACGAGAGAGAAGCTTTGCTTCTGGTCTCTTCCCTCCTCGGACAGTCTTGATGGTCTCTTCCTTCTCAGCCTGGAGGCGCTCCTCACGGTGCTTGCGGGCTTCCTTGGTCTTAGGCCTGTGGGCTTCAGCCTGGGCAGCCAGGAGCTCCTTGCAGCCTTGTCTGCCTTCAGCCCATGGATGTGCTCTGTGTGAACGTGCTTATTTTTGAATGCATTCCCTGTACCTTCAGGTACAGCCTGTGGTATGTGTGGCGGTTAATCTTCTGAGATTCATGGTATCTCCTGAGCAGCCTGCACAGGATCTGCACCCTCCTCATCCAGGTCACCTTCTGGGGCATTTGAGTATTGACAGTACCCTTCACTGACCTATGCTTATGTGCCTGCCCTTCCTGTGTGCCAAGGTGTTTTCCAAGCACTGAGCCCAGGAATGGACAGTTACAGGCTTAAGGCTGATCAGCCCATCTTTTTTTCCCCATTTTTTTGAGAGACACAGAGAGAGAGAGAGAGAGAGAGAGAGAGAGAGAGAGAGAGAGAGAGAGAGAGAATGGGTGCGCCAGGGCCTTTCAGGCACTGTGAATGAACTCCAGATGTGTGCACCCCCTTGTGCGCATGTGCGACATTGCGTGCTTGCTTCACTTTTGTGTCTGGCTAAATGTGGGACCTGGAGATTTGAAAAAGCATTCTTAGGTTTCGCAGGCAGGCACCTTAACCTCTAAGCCATCTCTCCACCCCATGATCAACCCATCTTTGATCAGCTTCTGGATCTGCTGACAAGAGTGGGTATTGGCAATTTCATTGGTCTCATTGGGGTCCAACAAGACCTTCTTTTTGCTACAGCAGAGGACACAAGAGGCAAGCTCTTCTGAAGCCCAAGCATCCTCATGGCTCTCCATTTTTTTTTATCTTTGTGTGTGTGAATACATATGATGTGCTTGGGTGAGTGCAGAGGCATGCATGCCAGGGCACACCTGTAGAGGGCAGTGGGCAACCTTGGGTGTTGGTCCTCACCTTATGACTCATTTGAGGCAGAGTCTCAGTTGTTCAGCAGCCCCATCTCACCATGGACGCACTGGGATTACACTGGGATGCCCTGCTGGGACAGTGGGTTCTGTGGCAAACACTTTGTCCACTGGGCCATCTCCTCAGTCCTGCATGTCATTTAACACATGCCCAGAATTTGTGTATTATTTAACATTTAGGTTGTTTAAATTTCTTTTTCTTTTTCTTTTTTTTTGGCTGAGTGTGATATTGAATGCTGTCATCCCAGCATGTGGGATGCTAAGGCACAGGGGTCATGAGTTCAAGGCCAGCCTGGACTACATACTTAGTAAGACCCTACCTAAAAAGAACATTTGTGAAGCTAAATACCTGTAGTTGAAGATTAATTGGGTGAAAGAAAAAGCTAGAAGTAGAAATGTTAGGTCAAGTGCTATTCACATTTTATAAGTTGTAAAATACACAGAATATAATTCACTCTCATAATCATTTCTAAGTGCACAGTCCAGTGGCATTAAGCACACCCACGGTGATGCGTGGTTGTCCCTACCCTCCACCCACAGAACCCTTCACCCTGCAGTGCTGAGATTATGAAACCTGTTGAGCAGTATGCCCCCCCTCCAGCCCCTGGTACCCCACCCCATTCCACAGTCTGTCTCCTGTGCTACAGAGCTCATATGAAAGGACTCTTACAGTGATGTTTTATTTATTTATTTAGTGATTGCCTCTGTGTGGCTGGCTTCTTTGAGCATCATGCCCTCAAGGTTGTGTTGGCATTTCCTAATTTTAAAGGCTGAGTGATATTCCAAGATGTGCGCCTACCACATTATGTTTATCCACCCGTCCACAATGGTTGCGAGGGTTACTTCCACCTTTGTGCAGTTGTAAACAGTGCTTCCATGAACATGCTGTACAAATATCCCAAGACCCTGCTTGCATACTTTTGGCATCTATCCAGAAGTGGGGTTTCTGGGTCATACGGTGATCCGGGAGCTGCCCCACCATTTTCCACAGTTACACTGATTTCATCCCCACTGGCAGAGCACATGCTTCTGTGGCCCTGCACCCTCCCCAACATGCTGTTTCCCATGTTTTGATAAGCAGCCACCCTAATTTGTGGGCAGGGTGCACATGTTTTCTTCTCTTTGAGATGTGTGGTGAAACAAATTGCTGATCAGTAGAAAAGTTGCCACACTCTACATTCTTGTCAGCATGAGGTCGAGGAACTAATTGTTCCCACTGTCCCAGGATCCAGGGAGCATCCTGGCCACCATTCTGATGAGTGTTTGCAGGAGGGAGTGTGGACATGCGCAGAGGAGCCTAAAGGACGCGCTAACCTGCTCCAGAGGGAGACTGACCTGGAGGGGACCTCATGCCAGCAGACTGGGTCTCAAGTTAACACTCCTGCATTTAGACCCAGCTGTCCTCTGAAAGCTCCAGACTGCTGTGGAGTTTCTTTCTGATGTGGTCACTGACTCTTCACAGGAGGTGGAAATCTCCCAGGGAACAAACCTGGGTTCAAAATCTGGTCTTGGTATTGAGGGGGGAATAGAAGAAATCAGTTCCTTTCTTTCCCTTTGTTTCAGCTTGAAGCTTGAGTGAGCATTATCTGGCTCTGGGCTCACCCTCTCAAACCAAGCACGACACAGCATAGCGTACAGTGAGCCGTCTCCTGTCTCCAGCCCCCTGGGAATCCAGCTTGAACAAATGAACAAAGGGGGATATGCCATGGTCACAGAAGCAGGAAGCAGGGAGACACATGCCAGCATTGCCACCAGAAGCCTGAAGAATCCCCACTTCAGGCAAAGTTGACGCTTGACTGCTCTGCAGAAAAGAATTTCAGGAAGACCAAGAGTGAAGCAAAGCTAGAGAGTTTATGAAGTAGTGTGATGTCAGATTCAAGCACACACACACACACACACACACACACACACACACACACACGAGAGAGAGAGAGAGAGAGAGATCAATAAAGTGACAGGTAGACAAGTCTAGGACGCAGAAGGTATGCATCTAAGATACGTGTGTAGATATCTTATGGCTGTATAAGTGATCCTGTGATTTTCTTAGTTACATAGCTCAAGGGGTGCCATTTTATAACAAGGTTTAAAGAATAAGCAAAGCTCAAATTTTATGTAAATTTAATGATTAAGTAAAAGCCATGAGCTGGCTTATTTTTCTATATATAGATATGTATTGGTTTTTCGAGGTAGAGTCTCACTCTGTCCCAGGTTGACCTGGAATTAACTTTGTAGTTTCAGGGTGGCCTTAGACTCTCTGTGATCCTCCTACCTCTACCTCCCGAGTGCTGGGATTAAAGGCGTGCGCCACCACGCCCAGCTCTATCTTAAAATATTTTATGTATTTATTTATTTAGGAGAGAGAGAGAGATTGATAATGGGCATGCCAGGGCCTCTAGCCAGTGCAAATGAACTCCAGACATAGGTGCCACCTAGTGCATCTGGCTTACCTGGGTAGTGGGGAATTGAACCTGGGTCCTTAGGCTTCGTAGGCAAGCTAAGCCATCTCTCCAGCCCTATTTTCCTATCTTCAATCATTTCCTTTAGTGAATGAAATTGTCATGTTGTTTCATGGGGTGTATTCTTCAGATTTAGAGATGAGAGAGGAGTGCTCACAGAGGTCAACTCAAGGTTGCAAACATCCTGCCCTATGCAAGCACTGTTCTCTTGAGTACATACTTTAGGCAAGCGTGCATTATCTCTGTATTGCATTTCTTATTTCAGCACCTCCTACTTGTAAATAACTCCTAGGAAGAGCAGCTTCTTTCCCTTTTCGCTGCCTTTAATTGTCCATCTCCGTTGCCTCGTGACCAGAGGCTTGTAGTTACCTCAGCTTGTTTGCGTCCCCTCAGGGCAATGGCTCTGTCTTCACTAAATCAGTATCAGGGTGACTTTGTTGATTCTTTACCTCCACAGCCCAGGGGAATCACTGCGTGTTACCTGTATCACCAAAATTCATCCTGGCGTGGCTGAACAAGGCAGAGCCAGCATTCCACTGTTCAAGTGGTTGCAGTATTTCTGCTACACAGGGCCTGTCTTGTAACGGTTTGACCAACATTTTTTTTTCTGCAGCCCAGGCTTTTTTCAGTGGGGGGAGGATTGAACCTGGGGCCTCACACATGCTAAACAAGTGTTCCTTCATTGAACTATTAAACCACAGGGCATAGAGGGGGTTGTGGTGGTTGATGTGTTATTAATACAACCCCCCTCCCCTCTAAGGACCTGAAGTGTCAGCAACAAAAGGATGGAGCCCCTTGGGGGCGGGGCACTGCCA
Organism: Orientallactaga sibirica; assembly: GCA_036365145.1. Classification (NCBI taxonomy): domain Eukaryota; kingdom Metazoa; phylum Chordata; class Mammalia; order Rodentia; family Dipodidae; genus Orientallactaga; species Orientallactaga sibirica. The sequence continues at coordinate 16,907,631 of JAEOAD010000044.1, read as the reverse complement.
CAAGCTGGAGAGTCTTCTTGAATGTTTTTCTCTAACTCTGGCAGCTTGGGTTTGTTCACTGTGATATTAATTAGAGATAGAAACTGTGGCCAACAGCCCAGGGCCAGGAAAAGGCTCATGTTGGCTGCTTCTTCATTACCTGACTGTGCCCACAATGGCAGGTGGAGTGCCCATGTCCTTTGACATCTTCCTGCTCCCACAGTGTGCAGGGCACACTCGTGTTGGTCAGCTGTCTGGAAGTATTGGTGCTGAGGCCCCAGATGAAGGTCCTTGGAACCTGCAGAGGGCAGGCCTCCTTCATCCTGCTTGTTGGTTCTGGCTGATCCTCCCGGCAAACCCACTGGGGCTGCTTTCCTACTGAGAGGTCAGCTGGGCATCCTGGCTGCCTCCCCAAGCACAAAGCTTTCCTGTTTAAGGAACCAGGTTTTCAGTGTTCTTCATAAAATGCTATATATAGCATGCAGGGTGCAAATAAATATTTTAATGCAGTTGGAAGAATGCAGAGAATTGTTAAAAGTTGTGAAGTTGGCCCAGGCTGTGAGGCGCTAGTGTGCTCTCACTTGAGGCTGTGGAATGAGGTGCTTCCTGCTGCACTGAGGGTTAACAGCCCACAAAGGAACTTCCTGGCGCCTTCCATATCCAGAAAGCTGCTGTTGGGCTGGGAGACCTGCTGTGCCCCCCAGTGGTAAAGGTTAGCGGGGATACTTGGGGTGTGTGCAGGGCATTGGGCTCCCCTGGGGCCAGGTGAAGAGCCGGGGGAACCTGCTACTTTTCTCTCCCCCTGGCTTCTAAATGTGAAATTTCTCGCTGAAATAACAAGGATCACGTCTAGTAGACACCAACATGTGCATGGCTTTGTTCACCCATGGAAACCGCTTGTAGACTCTGTCTTTTCCCTCCAAAATGCACATGGGGTTAGAGGCACATCTTCCTGACAGTTCAACCCTAGTAGAGGCCAGGAAAGCTTTTCCCTGTTTGTTGGGTTTAGCTGGATACACCCCCCCCCCCACATACCATGCCCCTATATGCCCTGAGGAGCAATCCAGAATGGAGAAGGACTTTTGTGTGTGTTACCCCCCGCCCCGTGTCTTGGTATGAGTACTGCCTGGTGCCTGGTTCCCTGGCAAGATAACCCAGGCAGACCCGGGGTTTGTTTATAAGCTCTCCCCAACGCCAGGGCCCGGGAACAAGCCATTCTCTCCATGCAAAGGAACATATTTTCAGCATAACTCACTACTTTGAAGATGGCTCCAAACTTTTGTTCACGTTTATTGACAGGAAGTTGTTTTTCAAAGCTGCAGTCGGCAGGCAGGCTGTGTGCCAAGTGGCACCTTTTCGGGCTGGCGCAGTTCTGGGGACCATAAATCGGTCTGCCCTTTACCCACCTCTCCTTTTTCCTACAGAATTTTCTCAGAGGTTGAACATTCCTCCTTCCTTTCATAAAGTTTCTTCCTGTAAATTTTTTCTGAAGAGAAAAAAATCACTTATTGAAAGTGTAAGAGCTTCCTTTATTTTCTCTGAGATTCTTCTCATGAGGATTCAGGGGACAGCTGGGTCTTGTTGCACACAGGCTTTGGGGTGGGCAGGGAGACAGGAGTCCCCTATACCACTCTGAGGCTCAGGCCTCCCTAGACCCTTTTCCTGAGAGGTAGGGATAAGGGAATCCATGGTGTGCTTGTGCTGGGGAAGGCTCCTATGGCCTCTGCTCCTTCTCAGCTGCAGGCCTCCTGTGGGCCCAGGCCTTGATGCTTGATCTTAGGTAGACAGCTAGGAGGCAGTTCACTCTATGCCCCCGTCACTTCTGCCAGGAATCCCCTCCCCCACTCTCTGTAGTCTCCTTCCTCCAGTTCTGAGCTGGCCCACTGACCTGATGGGGGACCCAAGCTTCCCCCTGCTCCGCCATGCCTACTCTCTTCTGGCTGGTCTTTGGCCAGAGGTGGTGCGTTACTACCTTGAAGGCTCCAGTACTTTGTAGACTGGGAGGCGGTGGCCATTCACGAGTCCACTTCTGAGAAGTGCTCAGAGGACAGCTGGGTGTCTTAGGTGCTAGACCAGCCGGGGGCTGCTGTTGGTTTCCGTGGACTCTGAGCCTCTACCCAGTCTGTGCCTCAGCACCCCATCCCCTGGGACCTGTCACTCCTGTACTGGCTCTCACTCTCCTCACCCATGGATACCCCACCCTTGGCCAATTGGTCTACAGCTCTTGGTGTTGGCCTTGCTCTCCTCTCCCTCTGGTCATCCATTCTGTCTTCCCTGGAGTCACCCTGGGGTCTTCTTCACTCTTACCCCTTCCCGCGCAGGTCCTTTTCCAGGCAGCTGCTTTGGTATCTATGAGCCGGTCGTAGGTGTGGTGTGAAGACAGGCTTTGGAGGCAGGCTGTGTTGCATCACCTGGACACCCAAGAAGGAGCCTGGGTTGTAGACAAAGTCTGGGCTCAGCTACAGTGCCCCAATGACCATGAACTGGGATGCTTGAGTGACCCTGGGCTCACAGGTATGCCCATTGTCATGGCACCCCTTAGAGAGCTCTGATTCTGTCTAGTCATGGTTGTTTGATTCAGGTGTCCCTCATAAACTTAGGTGTTCTGAATGCTAAGTTAATATCTCCTTGAGGCAGTGTATTGTTGGGAGCAGGCCTATGGAAGCTATTATAGGAAGTTATTATAGTTATTATAGGAAGTTTATTCATTGCCAGTGTTTAGCACACTCTCCTGTTGCTGTTGTCCATCTGATTTTAGTGAGGAGGTGATGTCCACTCTCTGTTCGTGCCATAGTTTTCCCCTGCCATCATGGAACTTCCCATCAAGTCTGTAAACCAAAATAACCCCCTCCCCAAGCTGCTCTTGGTCGGGTGCTTTCTGCCAGCAATGTGAGCCTGATTGCAACAGTAAAGTTGGTACTGAGGAGTGGGGTCATTGCTGCCAGAAACCTGACTGTGTAGATTTGGCCTTTTGGAGCTGATTTTCAAGAGGAATGTGGGAAGATTTGAAACCTTGGCCTAAGAGATGCCTTGCAATGCTGTAAGTGCAGCTTGATGGACTATTCTGGATGGAGTTGAAAGACCTGAATGTAGCAAGAACTATGGACTGTGAAGTTTGGCTTATGAGGGTGAGAAAAAGATTTGCCTGGACTATAAGCAGTTTGTGTGAGAGGCTTGCTGTTATGCCCATGTTCTGAGAATTTGTGCAGGGTTGCATTGCGTACAAATGGGTTGGTGTGAGTGGAGGGATATGGCACAGAAATGAAATCTTTGGGCTGAAACTGCTACCTGTTCATCTGCAATTATATGAGAGGTCACAACCTTTGAGAGTGGCCAGCTGACCTGTGTTGAAACGACAGAAGAATGTAGACTCTTTTGAAGGGATCTGAATGCTGAAGGAGTATCCTGTTCTTCAAAGTCTGCTTTATTCCCCCCCCAGATTAACAAATTGGCATCCCACCTGGCATATAAGAACTGTAGGAAAGAGAGGGTCATTGAGTTTGCAACATGGTCCTGTGTTTTGGAAATGGCCATGGGCAGTGTGAAGCAGGTTTGCTGGATGCCTACATGGAGACCCAATGGAGCCATAAAGAAGGACCATGAGTTTCAGTGGAGACCCAGTGGAGGTGCTGGGACCTCGACATGGCTGCCAAGGAGGGCTGCAGTCCCCCATGAAGTTTTCTGGGACTGTGAGTAGCTTAGCTACAAGGGCAGATTTGGAACTCCAGAGACTTGTTGCAGGTTAGAATTATCAGACTTGGAGATTTGTCACTGACTAGAGTTGTTGGACTTGGAGCTACAGAGTTTGATGTTTGCCCTGTTTAAATTTTATATTGGTTGGATATTTCTTTGCTATGCCCAATGCCATCTTTTGCAGTATCAAAGTTTATTCTGTGCCATTGTTTTTTTTTTTTTTTTTTTTGTATTATGGCTGAGTTAAAAGATCTCAGAATATGGGAATGTTTGAACATCATTAGTATTGATAAAAGCTATGGGGACTTTTAAAGTTGGACTGAATGCATTGTAATTATAGTTCATAAACTGATAGTTATAAATTAATGGGGGCCGGGGTGGAATGTGGTGGCTTGATTGAGGTGTCCCCCATAAACTTAGGTATTTTGAATGCTAGGTTCCCAGCTGATGGAGATTTGGGAATTAAAGCCTCCTGGAGGCAGTGTATTGTTGAGAGCGGGCTTATTATAGCCAGTTTCCCCTTGCCAGTGTTTGGCACACTCTCCTGTTGCTGTTGTCCACCTGATATTGGTCAGGATGTGATGTCCACTCTCTGCTCATGCCATTATTTCCCCCTGCCATTATGGAGCTTCCCCTTGAGTCTGTAAGCCAAAATAAACCTTTTTTTTTCCCCACAAGCTTCTCTTGGTCGGGTAATTTCTGCCAGCAATGTGAACCTGACTGCAACAAGGAGTGATAATTATAAATAAACCAATTGAGCTTGATGTGGTGGCACACACCATTAACCCCAACACTGGGATGGCAGAAGCACGAGGTTTTCTGTGAATTGAAAGCTGGCCAGAGATTACATAGTGAGTTCCAGGTCAGCATGGGCTAGAGTGAGACCTTACCTTGAAAAACCAAAAATAAATAATTGAACATATTATTAAAACTGCCTGAAGCTTTCACCTTCCATAGCCTATATATGACCAGTAGTTTTTTTAAATATTGTTTTAAAATTTTTATTAATTTATTGACAACTTCCTTAATTGTAGACAATATCCCATGGTATTACCCTCTCTCCCCCCACTTTGAAACTCCACTCACCATCATATCCCCTCCCCCTCTCAATCAGTCTCTCTTTTCATTTTGATGTTGACCAGTTAGTTTAAAAAAAAAAAAACTACTATAAAACATTTTTGGAAAACATCTATTATCTCCTGATGAAAATAGTGAATATTGTTTGAAAATTAGGGATAGCACATGTAAGAGCCCTGTCTCTTAAGAGACACACACTGTTATCAAGGGCTTTGTATCATGAATGGTAAAATTCAGAATTGGTTACAAAACTTTTCCACAAGGAGCTTTTAAAAAATATTTTATTTTTATTTATTTATTTGAAAGAGAGAGAGAAAGGGCACAACAGGGCTTCCAGCCACTGCAAACGAACTACAGATACATGCGCCACCTTGTGCATCAGGCTTACGTGGGTCCTGGGGAATTTAACCGAGGTCCTTTGGCTTTGCAGGCAAACGCCTTAACGGCTAAACCATCTCTCTTGCCCCCACAAGGACGTTTTGAGAATGAAAAACCTATAGAAAAAAGTCCAAGACCAGGTGGATTCATCAGTTGAAAAGATGACATCATAGCAAAGACTCCCTTCAACATGGATACAAAGGATGCTGTCTGGTGCTTCCTGTGCTACGACATTAGAAGGGAGCTACTCTGAGATTCATGCGTCTCAGAAGTTGTTCTGCTTTTTGCTGAAAACAAATTGTGAACAAGTCGGTCCCAGAGCAAAAGAAAACAACTATGTATGTACTAACCTTAGCCTGGAATGGGCCAGTAGTTAGGAATTTTCTGAAGCAACCCAATAGTATGCTGCCATGTAGGTGAGACAAAAAGGGGCTGAAAGGTACGGAAACCATAACTGTGGCTATAAACATAAAATCCCACTGCCTTCTGGGATATACTGATTTGCCAGTGCAGACTGTGGTTGAGAGTCTGTCTTGTACAGAGGCAATGAGATCAAAGGACAACTAAGATCGACCAACAATTCAAGAGAAGGTTCCTGAGCCCCTATCAAAAGATGAGCCAAGATGCCCACGTTACATATGACCAAGGACACAGCAGAGAGGAATTGGTAGATGATCAACAGTGGTGCTTCCAAGGAGAGTTTGACAACCTCACCAGTGGACAGGGAAATACACAAAACATACCCACGCAGAAATACAGAAGTTGCTAAGCACTCAATATTAGAATAGACTTAAAACACAGCCACCCATGCTCAGAGAATTTTGCGGAAGAGAAGGCAGAAGAGCCACAGGGCACATGTGACTATCCCCATTGACTGCTGTTCCCCAAACTTATAAACCATAACAACATGGTGAATACCCACAATCCCACAGATATGGGCCCTCAGTTGAATGGGACAAGGGAAGAGGGGCATGATGGTACCAACATATGATGTGTCCTTACAAAATTTCATCTGAAATAAAATAAAAAAATAAAAATGATAAATACATGAATAAACAAATATGAAATTAAAATCCCCAATGTGATTGGGGCTCAACCTATGAATATAAATCCTACTGGCCCATGTCTGTAGCACAAATAAACACTGATCCTTGTAAGTCCTGGAGTCTTGCCTCTCTTTCAAGAATCCTGAACCAACATCCTTGTGGGCTTAAGAAAAGTTGAGTGATTCTCATCAACTACAATGACAATCACGTACTCCATGTAGCTGAACTCACACCTCCTCTAAGATTTTAAAATCTCTGTCATTTTCTAATATTTGAGGCAGGGTCTCACTCTCTGCCAGCTGGCTTAGAACTCCTGGTGATCCTCCTACCTCAGCCTTACATCCATCTGCTTTGTCGGGCTGTGTTATTCCTATGGAACGCACCCTTTGTAGTCTGTTCACGCATATTTCAGACACCTCCATTACAGCATAACGATGGGACAAATTCTAAGATATTGCTCTATTACAAAAAAAAATGATTCAGCCTAACACATGGTCATGATTCAGCAGTCTATTTTCAGTCAACCCAACAATTTATCTGTAAAGATCAGATTCTATAACCTAGAACTCTCATCCTAGGTTAGAGAATCGGTAACTTCCAGCTGAAAGCAAATACAAAGAAGATCCAGGGAATCTCTGTGTGATAGAAAAATGAGGCCCCTGACAAGCATGTGAGTCGTCTTGTCACATCTGTCTGGGACCTGCAGACCTTACAGAGGACTTGGGACATTATAGAGGAGTGTTGGGCTCCCTTCCTACCTGATGACCTCCCTCCAGGTGATGCTGTAGACATGGAGGAGACTCCTAACTTCTCACAGGAGAAAATACGAGCAGCGTAAGCCTGTATACAAATATCGACATTCCTTTTGCCTTACAAGCTCAGGGAAACTTGCTGAAGTCTGGACAGAAAGAATGAAGAGTCTCAGGGTCTGAAAGTGTATCCTGAGGGATGGTGTCCCCACGCAGACACTCTCAAGGACCTTCGTGACCCCACAGTGGATGCAGGTGTGGTGAAGGACCACAAGAAGAGTAAGCAAGTGGAAAATCACCAATATGCATGTGTTCATATAGTAACATTCACAATTCTTAATGAGAAAATGGTAAGTACAGAACACAATGACCACCATTAACACAGTTAGAATTTGGTGGCATTACTTTAGCCACAAAATAATAAACAATGTGAACCTGACTGCAACATGGGCCAATCTGCTTTTGGGGTTTTCCAAGGTCTATGAGAGCCCAAACCCGTAAATAATCTTTGTGCACTAGCTGGATTCTAACTTTTAAAAAATTGTATTATTTATTTGAGAGGGAGAAAGGTAGAGAGAGAGAGAGAGAGAGAGAGAGAGAGAGAGAGAGAGAGAGAGAGAATTGGTGTGCCAGGGCCTCTAGCCACTGCAAAGGAACTCCAGACGTGTGTGCCACCTTGTGCATCTGGATTTTGTAGTTTCTGGGGACTCAGACCTGGGCTCTTTGGCTTTGCAGGCAAGCACCTTAACTGCTAAGCCATTTTTCCAGCCCAGATTCTAGAATTTTCGCAAGCTTGGTTTGTGCTGGGCTGTGTAGGAGGGTGTGTGGGGTTGCGGGGTGAGGGGAGGGCGTGTGGGGGTTGCGGGGTGAGGGGAGGGTGTGTGGGGGTTGCAGAGTGAGAGTGTGTGGGGGTTGCGGGGTGAGGGGAGGGTGTGTGGGGGTTGCGGGGTGAGGGGAGGGTGTGTGGGGTTGCGGGGTGAGGGGAGGGTGTGTGGGGGTTGCGGAGGGAGGGTGTGTGGGCGTTGCGGGGTGAGGGGAGGGTGTGACGTAGTGAGCCTTATGCTTCGACCTGAGCAAAACAACTCTCTGGTGGGCTCAGACTTTTGTGACCTGCACCCTGGAGAGGAAGTGCTGTGGCTGCTGGCTGATAGTCACATGGAACCACCCATCTGTACTTTGGCTTCTGGTCAAGGTCACGTGGGTGGAGGCACCATGCCTGCGGAGGCTGAGCCATGTGGGCGCACCCTTGTGAGCGGCATGCTCTACTGAGGGGCTGCCATGCAGGTTTCTTCCTCTGCCAGGAGGAGAGTCAGGGGTCTGCTACCCTGCACGTCTTTGGGTCAGACTCGCATGTACAAACCCAGAGTGGAAAGAACGTGCTGTGGGTTAGCCATGTACCCAGTTTTCCTGTCCCCTCTGCCCCCTGATGGCCTCTTGCTGGGGGGTCTCTGGGCTCATCTCTAGTCTCCTCCTTGCGTCCCCACATCAGGGGCTTCTCTCCCCCTCTTTCTAGCATGTGCAGTCCCATTCTGCAGTCCCTTTCATCACTTTGGGGGGTGTTCCCTCCACATTCTCAGGTGGAAATGTTTAAGGCCGGTCCCATCACCCACCCCTTTGGATTTGCTACCCCGGCACAGTGCCCCTGCAAATGGGGCCCACATGTACAGTGATGCTGGAGGGAGACAGGCAGGCCTGCCAGGAATGTGGCAGGAGCCTCAGGGTGTGGGGACACATTGAAGGGAATGATGCTGTGAGCCCACAGGGAAGAGCTGCTTCCTCTGCTAGAAACACTGGGGGAGACCTCCTCTGAGTGGGAGGGTCTGCCCCGCGACCAGATGCTGGGAGGTGGTGCTGGGATGAGAGGGGGTGGTGGGAGCTGGTGGTGCTGAGACCGGCTGCTGGATGTCCCTGTCCCAGGACTGCTAGAGTCTCTCACCCTAGTGGTTTTATCTTGGCCTCAACAAAATCTGAGTTGGTGTCACCTGACTGCCATCTCCCAGGCCTTCCCAGAGACACCACAGTGGTCCCTGTGGAACTGAGTGTGACAGTGACATCTCCCTCCTTCCTGCCTTACTCCTCAGCTCTCCTGAAGTCCATATAAAAATATACAACCTCGAGAATTTTCCTACTCACATCCACTTGAGTCTTGAAATCACTGCACAGAATGTGTGTTACCTCTGTGGAGTGGCTCCTGAGGGGAGGATGGTTTTACATGATGTGTTGGAGACCACAGTGGGACTGGCACCCGGCTGGCACTCCATAGCCATGCTTTGCTTATTTCTCTGTTTCTATATACCCTGGCTTGCCTCAGCTACCTCCTCGAGCTGTCGATTGTCACTAGTGTGTCTAGATTTGAGAGCAGGGGTCACTGAGGTGGGTATAAAAATCTGCTGAGCTGCACTTAAACTCCATGGAGGCAGGAGGCTCTCAGCTTGGGCAGTTGGGCAGTCTGCTCATTCTTGCCAATGGCCAAGGGTTTGTGGGCTGGCTAAAGTCCAGTCAACATTATGGTCTGCTCAGTAGCACTCCAAGCCCTTGCTGCATGAAAGATGCATAGTGGTTGAATTCATGTGGGAACAGATCAGAGGTGGAATTTAGATGAAAGTCAGGGTTGGGGCAGCCTGCAGACTTACCATAACATCTTCTAGCCCCCATTTAAAATTTTATTTATTTGAGAGGGAGAGGGAGAGAGGCAGGGAGAGGGTATGGGTGCTCCAGGGCTACCTGCCACTGCAAACAAACTCCAGATGCATGCACCACTTAATGCATCCGGCTTTACATGGGCACTGGGGAATTGAGCCTGGTCCTTAGGCTTTGCAGGGAAGTGCCTTAACTGCTGACCCATCTCTGAAGCCCTTCCAGTCCCTTTTGAAGGAACATGTGACCTAGTAGGAGGAAGACTGGCACACACCTCTGGTGCTCATTCTGGCTTCTCCCATGCCCCACCTAGGAGCTGCCTGCCTGATACATAATCCTCAGCCCCACTGTGGTCCAGATGCTGCAATATTCAAAGAAGCCCCAGCAGCACCCAGAGGCAGTTCTCAGGAACCTCCCAGATGTGGCCCTCACCGGCTTCAGCTTCACTCTCTGTAGACCTGTGAGCCTGTTCCCAAGTGTCCCTATCTTGTCTGGCTCCCTGGTCAGGTGTCTTGGGCCTCCAGTGCTCTGTGGAATCTGTCTTGCTGCTATGTTACGCTATGTGATGGTGACGCGCTGCAGAGAAGTTCCTTACTTGGGTTAGTGACGGGGAGGTGGCCATCAAGCACCGTGCCTGTGGACTAAGACTTCTGGATTTCCTTGGGAGAACCCAGGAAGCCGACACTCACACAGTTAAAACCTCTGTTTCATGCCTGTCTTAGGGTCCCCTCCCGGAGGAGCAGTTTCAGTCAGTACTTTAATTCAAATACGTCCGGCAACTCTAAGTTCATGGTTTAATGAAAACCATCTTAGCCAAGGGCAAAAATAGGAGGAAGGTGGGGTGAGCTGCACATTCCCCATGGCAGTGACACACCCCGTGTGGCACCCGAGACGCTTGTGCTTCAGTCCTTAGCACATGGCCTGGGACTGTCCTCTGGGATCTACTTCCCTACCTGGACACTGGGCCATCCATGATTCAGGAGCCAGCCCTTGCCAGCAGTGCTCAGAGACCTGCAGCTGCCCTTCTGGGACGTGCTGTAAGAGCTGTGGGAGTCAGCATTCCGTGTGGGCCCAGTGCCTCATGGCACTGTCATAGGATGGGACAGCCAAGGTAAACAGATTGAGCTCTTGCTATTGCAATGAATGGCATTTTCTGCTATAAATAGCCAGCTCTCGTTCTGCTGCGGATGGAAGCTGACCAGGGCAGGTCCTTGCTAAATCTCTGAGCTTCGTCCACTTTACCAGTATTGTGTGGACTCTAAACTTGCATGGATTAAGTGGCCTTTTGAGCTGTGGAGATAGAGCTGATTTCAACGCCATCTGTTCTGACCTCTGCTGGAAAGCCGTCTTGTTCTGATGTGGTGGCTGTGCAGGTGCTAACTACTGGTGTCTTAAGAATGGCTGAACAGCAGCATTGTGAGGGAGTCAGGTAAACCCGACCTTCTTAGCACCCCATCTGCTCAGTGGTGCACATGCACAGAGACAGTCCTCATACCTGTTTTACTGGAGGAGGGTCTTGGGGTGTAGCATGATGCAATGTCTAGGTGCTTGATGTCTCAAACAGTGAGTTGGACAAGACAAAGAGTAGTAGTGGTGAGAGCAAAAGCATGGGCTGTACTCCCCAAGGCAGGGGCATGCTGGAGCGGGCATGTCACTCAAGAGCCTAGGTTTTCTTTCTGGACTTCTTTTGATGAGTCGAGATAGAGGAAGGCATTGATCCCCAGGGCAGGAAGGGTGTGAATCTTACTGGATTGGCAGATAGATTATTATGTAACTTGGACTAACCTCACATACATGGGCTGTACATTCTATACTATTAAGTACATGTATGCCCCGTCATGCACACACATGATATAGTAAGTGGAGTTTTTCCTGAATGAACACATCAAGGCCTTCACTGCACTTGTGCCCAACACCAGTTTAAACTGGCCTTTATTTTCTCCTACTCAGATGTGCTGACCACAGATTACCCACAGAAGGGGGGGGTGCTGGGTGCTGTCCTACTGAGAAAGAGGCAGACAAGGGGAGGTGTCCTGGGTCACCAGGCCCTCTCTCTGCTTACTTACCTCAAAATTTGTAGCAAAATCTTAAAAGCAGCCTATGTGACAGAGGGCTGGAGAAGGGAGAAGGAAGTCTCCTCACAAGACAGGAGTCATGCATTTGTGAATGAACTAGGGGAGAATTAGTTTACATACCGGAGCTAGCTCTGCAGTTTTTAAAACAGTGTCATTGCACATTTTAAACCTCTGTTTCCAATGGTCTGATGAATCAGATAACATCAAGACCTCTTTTTCAAAATACGGGAATGTTAGCTAAAACATAACAAATGTAATAAACATTACTCATGAGAAGATAAGGGAACTCCCTGAGGGGTCCAAACCTAAGAGAAAGCAGAAACTAGAAACACAAGGGAGAGCCATGCTATGACGAGCCAGGGCTGTCTGGAGCCACAGGTGGGAGTTGAGGTCACCTCGCCTTCATTGCGATGCCATGCTGAGCTGTGGCTGCCTGATGGCACAGGTGGGAGTTGAGGTCACCCTGCATGTCTTTGTAGCTAAGGAGTTTCTGGGATTAATGATCATGCAGAAACAGGAAACTGATCTAATGACCCTATGAAAAGTCTGGATGTTAGAACTGAGGTCCTTATACAACAGTCACTTTGTTTCTCTAAGGAATCACACTCTCAGAGTGAAGGTGGACCTGAATAAAACAAACACCACCACCATCACAAAACCTACTGTGGGCGCAGGGAAGTAACAGAAAGCCTGTCAGCTCCAGCCTGATTCTGGTAGAAAAGAGATTGCTTGTGGGAACCATTAGAATCTGTGCCCAGTGTTATCTTCAAGCATATTTGGGTTTGAATAGATACTATTGTATTTACTTTTCTCATTACCATGATAAAATACCTGTCAAAAGTACCTTTAGGAAGGAAAGGTGTGTTTAACTTATTCATTTATTTTTAAATAGTTTTTATTTATATACCTGTAAGCAGAGAGAGAGAGAAAATGAATATGGGCATGGGCATGCCAGGGCCTCTAGCTGCTGCAAGTGAATTCCAGATGCATGTGCCATTTTCTGTATCTGGCTTTACATGAATACTGGAGAATCAAGCCTGGGTTGTTAGGCTTTGCAGGCAAGTGCCTTAACTGCTGAGCCATCTCTCCAGGCTGAAAGGTGTGTTGTGAAGTTACAGTTAATCATGATGAGAAGTTATGGCAGCACTAGCAGGAAGCAGAGCTGGTCACATCATACCTATAGTCAGGAAGCAGAGAGCAATGAATACTGGTGCTCAGATTGTTCTCTCTATTTTATCAAGTCCAGGACCCTAGCCCATGGAATGGTGCCACCCACAGTAAAGGTAGGTCTAGCTATCTCAACAAATCCTAGTCTAGACACTCCCGTACAGATATGTCCAAATATTTGTCTCCTAGAGGATTCTAGAGCCGAGTGATCAAGTTGGCAATTGAAATTAACCATCTAATGTCTACTCCTTGTCAAACTGACATCCAAACTTACCACTTTAAAGCCATGACCTTCCTTCCGTCTCTGTCCTCATAGGCTCATGGACATCTTACAGGTGAAAAATGTTTTCAGACCAAGTTCAAGAGGCCCAATACTCTTGCAGTTCCAACATTGTTAAAAATATAAGCAGAAAATCTTTTTTTGAGACTCAGGCAATCTCTTAACTGTAAGCACCTATCACACCAAGAAAACTCAAACAGGTTATATACTTCCAATGGCACAAGTAAAAACTCCTATTTCATTGGGGCACAGCAAGGAAATACTGGACCCAAACAAAACTGAAACCCATTAGGGCAAGTACCAAATTCTGAAGCTCCACGCCCAGCATCTGGGACTTGTGAAGGAATCATCTGAATTCTAAAGGGCTTGGTAGCTCAAGTCCCCTAGTTCTGCTGCCTGTTTGAGTCACCCCTGCCCTCCAGCTCTGCTACCTAAAGCACTCATGGCCTCTTTCTTGGGCCAGCTTCACTCTGCACATACAGCTTTCCATGGTGAACATCTCATGATTTCCATAGTGGACATCTCATGATTTCCATGGTGGACATCTCATGTTTTCCATAGTGGACATCTCATGTTTCCCATAGTGGACATCTCATGATTTCCATAGTGGACATCTCATGTTTCCCATAGTGGACATCTCATGATTTCCATAGTGGACATCTCATGTTTCCCATAGTGGACATCTCATGATTTCCATAGTGGACATCTCATGTTTTCCATAGTGGACATCTCATGTTTTCCATAGTGGACATCTCATGATTTCCATAGTGGACATCTCATGTTTTCCATAGTGGACATCTCATGATTTCCATAGTGGACATCTCATGTTTCCCATAGTGGACATCTCATGATTTCCATAGTGGACATCTCATGTTTTCCATAGTGGACATCTCATGATTTCCATAGTGGACATCTCATGTTTTCCATAGTGGACATCTCATGATTTCCATAGTGGACATCTCATGATTTCCATAGTGGACATCTCATGTTTTCCATAGTGGACATCTCATGATTTCCATAGTGGACATCTCATTATTTCCATAGTGGACATCTCATGATTTCCATAGTGGACATCTCATGGTCTTGGTATCTTTAACATCCTGGGGTCTCCATGACAACTTAGGCTTCACATGCCATCCTCTCATGGCCTTTTTGTAGGAACTCTGACCATGTCTCACACTGTCTACTTCAGCGGCTCTCTGGAGCCACCATGAAAGACTCCATGACCCACTGTCATAGTTACTGTTGTGTTTCTGGGACAAAACACCCAACCAAAAGCAGTTGTTTGGAGGAAAGAATTTATTCTGGCTTACAGTTTGAGGTCCCAGTCTATCATAAATGGCAGCAGGAACATGAAACAGCTTGTCAGATTGTGTCCACAGCCAGGAAGCAAAGAGTGATGAATGCTAAGGTTCAGCCCACTCTCTCCTTTTATTTAGTCTGGGACTCCAGCCCATGGAATTGTATATCTACAGCTATGGTGGGTCTTCCCACCTCCATTAATCTAATCTGGAAAATTCCTCATAGACATGCCCAGAGATTTGTCTCCTAGGTGAATCTAGAGATTATCAACTATCAAGTTCATAGCAATGGGAAAATAATGAGCACACAAGCCAAGTACAGTAAGAGAAAGAGAAGGAGTCCAATGTAAAAAGGAGAGAAAAGAGTAAGAGATAAAAACCTAGCTACAGGGCTGGAGAGATGGCTTAGCGATTAAGGCACCTGCCTGTGAAGCCTAAGAACACCTATTTGACTCTCCAGGTCCCATATTTAGCCAGACACAAAAGTGATGCAAGCACACAATGTCACACATGAGCACAGGGGGGCGCACGTGTCTGGAGTTTGTTCACAGTGGCTGAGAGACCAGTGGTACGCTTATTCTCTCTCTCTCTGTCTCTATCTCTTTATCTCTGTCTCAAATTAAAAAAAACTAGCTACATAACAAAGAAAAATACATAAGTGAGAAGAGGAAAATATTAAATCATAGAAGCCTTTAAAATGAAATAATGTGAAGACTACTAAAAACATATTAAAAATTAAACAGGGAAAATAAACTGGGTGTGGTTGCACACATCTTTAATCCCAACACTCGAAGGCTGATGTGGAAGGATTGCCATGAGTTTGAGGCCAGCCTGAACTACAGAGTGAGTTCTAGGTCATCCAGGGATAGAGTGGGAGAAGGAGACCTTGCCTTGCAAAAACGAAAAACAAAACAAAACAAAAAAAAAGGGTGGGGAATAAAATAAGAAAACGTTAAAGAAATGACAAAGAATTGGAGCAGGGCTGGAAAGATGGCTTAGTGGTTAAGGTACCTGCCTGCTAAGCCTAAGAACCCGGTTCCAATCTCCAGGTCCCACGTTTAGCCAGATGCAAAATGACACAAGGGCTCAATGCCGCAATTGACCACAAGGGGGCGCACACATCTGGATTTCGTTCACAGCAGCTGAGAGACTGCTGGCGTGCCCATTCTCTATCTGTCTTCTTCTCCCTCTCTCTCTCTTTGTCTCTCTCTTTGTCTCTCTCCAAAAATAAATAAAATAAAATAAAATAAAATAAAAAGAATTGGAGCAGGTTCTTACGTTGGAATCGACCAGATGTGAGGAGAGCTGAGGGAACATGGTGCTGCCTGGCAGTCTCAGCACTTGGGGAACTTCTCCATCAGTGAGGCTCTGCAGAAGGGAGGAGGAGCCACAGAAATCTCATGGTCTCCTCGTCATGGCCTTGGAGGTCTCTGTCCCTCCTGCTGGTAGCCAACCATATGTGGCAGGAAGGTGGTCCTGCAGGCTGAGTATCCTTGGTTACGGGCCGGGGCTGTCAGTACCACTGTTGCCATCAGGCAATGGGATCTGCTCCTTGCCATAGGGTGAGCTCACTGACCACCGTGCTCTTCACAGCCTGAGACTCCTGCTGCCTAAACTTCTTGTCATGTCCACATGTGAGCTTCTTCTCTACAACTGCCTCATCTGGCCTTCTTCACCCAGGACCTGTGGCAGGGCCTCCCCAGGCTTCCTAACTTGTGATTGTTGCTGTTTTCAGTCTCAAACAGTAGGTTCCCACTAAGGACGGGCCCCTGGCTGTAGCCTTATGAGAAGTGGGAGGGGCGACCAATGGGATTTCTCCAGTGCTGGCCTGCCATTCAGGAGGGGTCACCATCACCTCAGCCCCGCTCCTGGATCTAAGGAACACGAGAACTGTGGGCCCTTCTGAGGCCGGGACTGCTGCTCTCATTGGCTTTTTTTGTTTGTTTTTTAAAATAATTTATTTTTTATTTATATTATTCTGATTTTACATTCATAATGGTAACTCCCTTATCCTCCTCCCTGTCCTCCCTCTTCCAAAGGGACCCTCACAATGGGAAATGTGGGTCATGCATTGTTGGGGTAGTCAAGAGTTCAAGGCCAAGTCTCTGCATAATGCCCCAACTTGTGGCTCTAACATTCTTTCCGCCCCCTCTTCCACAAATTTCCCTGAGCCACATTGGGGTCATTTTAGTTCTACTTCAGTGATGAGGTTTTGGGAGCCTCTGTGTCTCTGGATATCTGGCTTAGTTGGAGTTGGATGTTCTCTGTGTTTGTCTCTTTCAGCCTTTTTCTGGTGTCGTGATCACCAAGAATGCTGTATTCTTGCCCTTCCCCTGCATTACTCTATGGTTTCAGCTGGGGCCCTGGTGAGGTGTGATTGGCTGATCCTCCCTTCAGGTTCATCGTCCATCTGAAAAAGATAAGCAAATTCTCCAATGGAGAGAGAAGTTAGTACTAGATAGATGGAATGGCCATAGTTATTTTGGAGAGAATTTTATATGCATAGACCCTCTTCTAGCCCACATTTGGTGGGAGCTTGATATTGGAGAATGGGCTCACTTTTTGTACATGGTTTTGACTCATTTCCCAGTTCCAGCAATGAGTTCCATTCCACTGAGTGGACCTATTAGCCAAATCAAGAGCAGTTGGTTACCCACCATGGCTGTGTGCCACTATTGCACTTGTTTGAGCATTACGTCAGGTTGTTTCCTGCTGGGTATCTTAGACTGCAAGTTGTTTGGACAGATACCCTAAAGGCTCCAAGCCTCATATCAGAGACATTTGTTCAACCATGTTCATAGCTGCTCAATTCATAATAGCGAAGAGCTGGAATCAACCCAGGTGTCCATCACTAGATGAATGGATAACAAAGATGTGGTATATCTATACTATGGAATTCTACATAGCAATAAGGAAAGATGAAATAAGGAAATTTGAAAAAAATGGTCAAACATGGAACAGATCATCCTCAGTGAGCTCACCCAATCACAAAAAGATAATCATCGCATGGTCTCGTTTATCTGTTGCTCCTAACCTGAATCCACCCGAGATATTGCCAAACCTAATAAGCACTCTGAGGACCAGACAATAGGGAGGGTGGGATGGAGGGAGGGTAAGGGTGGGAGGAATGAGAGGGCGGGAGGGAGGACAAGGGTGGGGGCATACAAATAGGGACCCAAAAGGAAATGATACTATAAAACCCTTTATTCTGAACAACAGGCTAAAATATTGATCCTTCAGCAGGCCTGCAGAGGGAACACCCGAACCACAGGAACCTGGATAGAACATCATGAAGACCAACCTTAATCTTTTCCTGCTTCTCTTTCTCTTCTCTCTCCCTCTCTCTCTCCCTCTCCTCTCTATACTCACTTTCTCTTTTATATTATCTATCTTTTTCCTCCCTCACCTTCCTAGGTGCTGACTTATAACTCCCAGTGCCAGCATGGGGTTAATTTCCACAATGAGCTGTTGATCCAAGACACCTACAAGTTTTCCCAAAAAAGACAGACTTCTGTCAGAGTTCTTGATGACCCACCAAAGGTTAATGGTAAGACCCTACTGTCGAAGACACATATGTGTGTGAGACCAAACATGGAGAGACCTGGCCAGAATCGGGAAGAGGGTCAGTCCCCAGACAGCTAGTCTACTGCCAGAGGGTGCCACACAAGCAACAGGGGGATAATGGCCAACATCGTTGGCTTCTTTTCTCCAGAGATGCCTGGCTTACCTGTGGCTGTGGCTCCCAGGTTCCCTGTGGCTGGGAAGTTGGGGCTGGATGGCTGGGGTTCACTGCTTCTTCATCTGCACGCTTTCCAGCTACCCTGTCACTTTTGTGAGTCCCAAATTTTTATTGATTTTTAATCTTACATACCAAAAAAATCCCCATCTGATATTTCCCTCCCAAAAAAACCCCACCTGATCCCCATTCCACTTTAGAACTCCAGTCTCCATCATATCCCCTCCCTTTCTCCATTAGTCTCTCTCTAATTTGATGACATCATCTTTCTCTTCTATTTTGAGGTCTTGCAAAGGTATTGCTAGGCACTGCAAGATCATGGATATCGAGGCCAATTTCTGTCTGGGCAGCTGCATGATAAGAGGTCATATCCTTCCTTTGGCTCTTCCATTCTATCCGCCCCCTCTTCCGCAAATGGTCCCTGAGCCACTGGAGGATGTGACAGAGGTGTTTCAGTGCTAGGCACTCCTCCATCCCTTCTTCTCAGCACTATGTTGCCTTTTTGTGTCATCCCAGTGGTCATCACCATCTGAAAAGAGAAGCTTCTCTAGCCAGAAGTGAGAATAGCGTTAATATGTGGACATGAACATTTAGTGTAGTGTCCCCAGGGCAGCTTGGTGGGGAATAATATATACATTTAGTCAGACATGAGCAGGCTTATACCCCCAAGGCTCATGACCTCACCTACCATAGACTTTTACTTAGGTTTTTCAGTACCGGGTATGTATTCCCTCCCGTGAGAGGGCCTTCAGTCAATTATGGAGCAGTTGGTTACCCCAAGAGTAGACACGCCACTATTGCACCCGTTCAGTCATTGGGCCTGTCTGGCCAAGCTTGAATATTCAGCATCCACTATTTTCACTGTTGATGGCTTCTGTCTCCCATACGCTGCGTGCAGTGCAGCTTTTCCAGCTTTCAGTTGGCTGGTCTACAGGGAGAAGGTTTTCTGCTCAGCACCAGCTTGCTTTCTCAGTGTCCTTGCCTCTCAGGCATGAGATGTCTTCAGCAATAGGGTCTTACTATCTATTTCTCTAGGGAAACCAAGGGCTTTGGCAAAAGCCTTAATGTTTTGGAGGCTACCGGGACCTCCTTGGCCAACATCTCACTGGAAGGAGTTCCATCCCAGGTACTGAAAATTTTCTAGTAACAGTCTACATCTTCTAGACGTGACCTTAATCAAAAAGTAGTTTTACATATGTCTTATTGATAATATCTTGAGTTTAGATTGTCCCTCCCCTGCCCTTTTTGTATGCATTCTCTTCCCATGGCCTCGCTTAGGCCATTCCCCTCCCTGTACTCAGTTCTTCTACTTACATATGTGTATTACCATACATAAGTCCTTCCCTTTCTTCCCTCCCTTATAGCCTTTTACCCGCTTACTGGTTTCTGGTACCTATTTTTGGTTCCAGTTCATACACAAGTCTATACATTGGTAGCTAGGATCCACATATGAGAGAAACATGTGACGTTTGGCTTTCTGAGCCTGGGTTACCTCACTAAGTATAATCCTTTCCAGATCCATCCATTTCCCTGCAAATTTCATAATTTCATTTTCTTTACTGCTGAATAGAACTCCATTGTGTAAATGTACCACAACTTTATTATCCACTCATCTGTGGACGGACATCTAGGCTGCTTCCATTTCTTAGCTATTGTGAATAGAGCAGCAATAAACATGGTTTTGCAAGTATCTCTAAGGAAGTGAGAAGAGTCCTCTGGATATATGCCTAGGAGTGCTATAGCTGGATCATATGGTAAATCTATTTCTAGCTGTCTCAAGAACCTCCACACTGATTTCCACAGTGGCTGGACCAGCTTACATTCCCACCAACAGTGTAGAAGTGTTCCTGTTTTTCCGCATCCACGCCAACACTTATTGTCATTTGTTTTCTTGATGGCAGCCATTCTGACAGGAGTGATATGGAATCTCAAAGTGGTTTTAATTTGCATTTCCCTGATGGCTAAGGATGTAGAACATTTTTTTAGATGTTTATATGCCATCTGTATTTCATCTTCCGTGAATTCTCTATTTAGTTCCGTAGCCCATTTTTAACTGGGTTGTTTGAATTCTTGTTATTCTGTTTTTGAGTTCTTTGTATATTCTGGATATTAATCCTCTGTCAGATGAATAACTGGCAAAGATTTTCTCCCATTCTGTAGGTTGTCTTTTGCTCTATTCACAGTGTCCTTTGCTGTACAAAAGCTTTGTAATTTTATAAGGTCCCAGTGGTTGATTAGTGCTTTTATTCTCTGAGCAATTGGAGTTATATTCAGAAAGTCCTTGCCTATTCAATATGTTGAAGAGTTTCCCCTACTTTTCCTCTAGCATTTTCAGAGTTTCAGGTCTGATATTAAGGTCCCTGATCCATTTGGACTTGATTCTTGTGCAAGGAGAGAGACAAGGATCTATGTTTATCCTTTTACAAACAGATGTCCAATTTTCCCAGCACCACTTGTTAAAGAGGCTATCTTTTCTCAATGAGTATTTTTGGCGTTTTTGTCAAAAATCAGGTAGCTGTAGCTGTCTGGATTAATATTTGGGTCTTCTATTCTGTTCCATTGATCTACCTGTCTGTCCTTGTGCCAGTACCATGCTGTTTTTGTTACTATGGCTTTGTAGTATAACTTAAAATCGGGTATGGTTATACCACCTGCCTGATTTTTGTTATGCAAAATTGTTTTAGCTATTCGAGGTTTTTGTGTTTCCAGATGAATTTTAGTATTGTTTTTCTATTTCTGTGAAGAATGCTATTGGGATTTTAATGGGGATCGCATTAAATGTGTAGATTGCTTTTGGTAAGATTGACATTTTCACTATATTGATTCTTCAATCCAGGAGCATGGAATGTCTTTCCATTTCCTTGTGTCTTCTGCAATTTGTCGCTCGAGTTTTTATAGTTCTCATTGTAGAGATCCTTCACTTCCTTGGTTAAGTTTATTCCAAGGTATTTTATTTTTTTTTGAGGCAATTGTGAATGGGAGAGATTCCCTGATTTCATCCTCTGCATGTTTGTTGTTAGTGTATAGAAAAGCTACTGATTTCTGTGTGTTTATTTTGTATCCTGCTACATTGCTAAAAGTGTTTATCAGCTCTAATAATTTGCTGGTAGAGTCCTTAGGATCTGTTATGTATAGAATCATATCATCTGCAAATAATGATAATTTGACCTCTTCCTTTCCGATTTGTATCCCCTTTATGAGTGCCTCTTGCCTTATTGCTATGGCTAAGACTTCCAATACTATATTAAATAATAGTGGAGAAAGTGGACACCCTTGTCTTGTTCCTGAATTTAGAGGAAAAGCTTCAAGTTTTTCCCCATTAAGTATTATGTTGGCTGTAGGTTTGTCATAAATAGCTTTTATTATGTTGAGATATGTACCTTCTATTCCAAGTTTCTGTAGTACTTTCACCATGAAGGGGTGTTGGATTTTGTCAAATGCCTTTTCTGCATCTATTGAGATGACCATGTGATTTTTGTCCTTCAGACCATTTATATGGTGTATTACATTTATGGATTTGCGTATGTTGAACCATCCCTGCATCTCTGGGATAAAGCCTACTTGGTCAGGGTGAATAATCTTTCTGATATATTCTTGTATTCTGTTTGCCAGTATTTTGTTGAGAATTTTTGCATCTATGTTCATGAGGAGATTGGTCTATAGTTTTCTTTTTTGATCTGTCTTTGTCGGTTTGGGTATCAGGGTGATGCTGGCTTCATAGAAGGATTTTGGTAGAATTCCTTCCTCTTCTATTTTATGGAAAAGTTTGAGAAGCATTGGTGTTAGATCTTCCAGGAATGTCTGGTAAAATTCAGTAGTGAATCCATCTGGGCCTGGGCTTTTTTTAATTGGGAGACTTTTTATGACTGCTTGGATCTCTGTGGTTGTTATAGGTCTATTTAAATGGTTTATCTCATCTTGATTTAATTTTGGTAGGTCATATAAATCAAGGAAATCATCCATTTCTTTCAGGTTTTCAAACTTAGAGGCATATATATTCTTAAAGTATGTCCGTATGATTTTCTGAATTTCTTTGGTATCTGTTGTGATGTTGCCTTTTTCATCTCTAATTTTATCAATTTTTGTCTCTTCTCTCTTTCTTTTGGTCAGATTTGCTAAGGGTTTGTCAATCTTGTTAATCCTTTCAAAGAACCAACTCTTTGTTTCATTGATTTTTTTGATTGTTTTTTTGGTTTCCATTTCATTAATTTCTGCCCTAACCTTTATTATTTCTTCCGTCTACTGATTTTTGGTTTGCCTTGTTCTTCTCTTTCCAAGGCCTTAAGGTGAAGCATTAAATTGTTTAGTTGTGAACTCTCTAGTTTCTTAATATAGGCACTTAGAGCTATAAATTTCCCTCGTAGGACTGCCTTCATTGTGTCCCACAGGTTTTGGTATGTTGTATTCTCATCATCATTTGATTCTATGAATTTCTTGATTTCCTTCTTAATTTCTTCAATGACCCATCGTCATTCAATAATGTACTGTTTAGTCTCCATGAATTTCTGTATGCTCTGTAGTTTTTCTTGTTGTTGATTTGCAGTTTAATCCCATTGTGGTCAGATAGCATACAAGGGATTATTTCAATTTTCCTGTATTTGTTGAGATTTGATTTGTGTCCTATCATATGGTCTATTTTAGAGAATGACCCATGTGCCGCTGAGAAGAATGTATATTCTGCAGTATTTGGATGGAATATTCTGTATATATCTGTTAGGTCCATTTGTTCCATGATATCATTTAATGCAGTTGTTTCTCTGTTTATTTTTGTTGGGTAGACCTGTCAAGTGATGAGAGCGGGGTATTGAAGTCACCCACTACTATTGTGTTAGGTGTTATTTCTGACCTTAAGTCCGATAGTGTTTGTTTGATGTAATTGGGGGCCCCGTGTTGGGAGCATAAATGTTTAGGATTGTGATATCCTCCTGTTGGAGTGTTCCTTTAATCAGTATAAAGTGACCTGCTTTATCTCTCCTCACTAATGTTGGTTTGAAGTCTATCCTGTCAGAAATTAGAATGGCAACCCCTGCTTGTTTTCTGGGTCCATTTGCTTGATATATCTTTTTCCAGCCTTTCACCCTAGAATGTTTCTATCTTTTATTCGGATGTGAGTTTCCTGAAGGCAACAGATGGTAGGATCCTGCTTTTTAATCCAGTCTGCAAGTCTATGTCTTTTGATTGGGGCATTGAGGCCATTGATATTAAGAGTTATTATTGAAAGATATGTATTTGATCTGTCCATTTTCTTGTTTTGTAGTTCTTCCTGGTTTTCTTTTTACTCACTTGTTCTAACTGTTGAATATGATTTCTTTTTCCTATTTCCTGCTGTGTGTGTTTTGCTTTTTCTTCAGCATGAATGATTCCTGCAAGTATTTTCTGTAGAGCTGGCTTAGTTGTCATAAATTCCTTTAGCCTGTCTTTGTTGTGGAATGTCCTTATTTCTCCATCAATTTGGATAGAAAGCTTTGCAGGATAAAGTAATCTTGGTTGACAGTTTTTATCTTTCAGAACTTGGAATACATCACTCCAGGCCCTCCTGGCTTTTAGGGTTTGTGTTGAGTAATCTGCTGTGACCCTGATGGGTTTCCCCTTAAATGTCATTTGCTTTTTCTCTCTAACTGCTTTCAGTATACTTTCTTTGGTTTGTGTATTTAGTAGTTTAATTATAACATGGCGAGAAGAGGTTCTTTCTAGGTTTTGTCTGTTTGGTGTTCTAAATGCTTCTTGTATCTGCATTGGCATTTCTTTCCCAATTTGGGGAAAATTTTCTTCTATGATTTTATGGAAAACACCTACTAAGCCTCTGGATTGAAATTCTTCCCCTTCTGCTATACTTTGAATTCTTATGTTTGATCTTTTCATAGTGTCCCTCATGTCTTGGAGTTCCCATTCATACCTTTCTATTAGCTTGTCTTTCTCTTTGTTGGACTGTGATAGATCTGCCACCTCGTCTTCTAGCTTGGATATTCTGTCCTCTCCTTCATCCATTCTACTAGTGAGACTTTCCACAGAGTTTTTATTTCACTGACTGTGTTCTTCAATGTTAAGATTTCAGCCTGGTTTTTCTTCAGTAGTTCTATTTCCTTGTTCATGTCCTCTAATGACCTTTTTATTTCATTAAACTGTTTCTC
Organism: Orientallactaga sibirica; assembly: GCA_036365145.1. NCBI lineage: Eukaryota > Metazoa > Chordata > Mammalia > Rodentia > Dipodidae > Orientallactaga > Orientallactaga sibirica. Next base: position 16,883,382 of record JAEOAD010000044.1, on the reverse strand, counting down.
TGTAATCTCCTTCAACAGTTTGTTTTCTTCTCTAATTCCTTTGTTTTCTTCTCGGATTGCTTTCATTTCTTCTTTCATTTCTTTGAGCATAGATATCATCATTCCCTTGAAATCTTTGTCAGAATTTCATCTAAAACAGTCTCATTGTTGGACCTATCTGATGGATTTGCAATTTTTGGTGGAATTGCATTGTCTTGATTCTTTGTGTTTCTTGTATTATAATGTAGTGACTTTTGCATCCTGGATTGCTTTGATGCTTAGGTTTCCTATTTATCTTCAGTGTTCTTAGGTGTTGTGATCCACCTTTATATTATTTTAGGATATGGGTTTAAGGTGTCAAGTGTAGCACTTGTACTTAAGTAGAAGTACTCTAGCTGTTGAGTTTGCTTGTTAAGCAATTATTGTAGTGGACTGGTGGAACAATTTCGATGCAAGTTCTAAACTTCAACAGAGCAAAATACACATTCAATTGACATGAACACAGAGTATACAAGTGTGAGAATTGAGACAACCAGTCCTATAGGGTTAAAATCCCTAAGGGCATGTGATGGTCCACTCCCTTAGTCCTGTCAGCTTGGGAATCAGACCCTGTCCTCAATAATAACTGAAGCAAAAGATAAAGGCCCTTTAAATCTATAAGTAGTACAGATAGCAATATTCAACCCCTCACATTCAGCTTATTTGAAAATGGTAAAGCCACCCACAAATATGTAATACATACCCTGCCTTGACCTGGAAAGAGTGGTTAGCACTTCCAATGCAGGCCTTTGTTATCTTTTGGTGTGGCTTTTAAACTCACCAATGCTGGGTGCCCACCTCGTTACCTGGGCTGTGGAGCTTGGGTCAGGTCAGCTGGGGCCAGTGTTGACGATGTGGTTCAAATTTGCCACTGGTTGTTGTTCGATTCTACCAATTCCCTGGGGAGCTGATGAATGGGGATGGGCGAATTCAGGAAGCCTGCAGCAACTCACGGTGTGTGTCTCTTTCAGTAGCTCCATGAGATTTTTCTTTGATTTCTGGGCTCTGTGAGGAGACTGATGAGGTTGAAAAGTCCCTTTTTTTTGTTTGTTTGTTCAGGCGGCGTTTGCAGCGGAAGCTCAGCGGGGCTTAGCTGACCTGGTTGGAAGCTTTGGATCGAGAGTTGGAGTCTTGGTGCCGATCCGTTGGGGAACCGGCTGAGTGAAGTGAAGTTGCTGGGGTGTCTTGGGGTGGAGCGAAGCCGCTGGGAGCCCACGGATGGGGAGCCCGCGGATGGGGAGCCCGCGCGGCTGGGGAGCCCGCGGCTGGGGAGCCCGCGGCTGGGGAGCGTTGGGGAGCGGCTGGGGGCCGGCTCTCCACAGTGGGTTTCTGGCTGTCTTTTGCTTTTCCGCCCGGAGAAAATATTCTGGGAGTGTAGCTTGAGCTGCCTGATCCGGGGGCTCCTATGCCACTCTCACAGTGGGTTTCTGGCTGTCTTTTGCTTTTCCGCTATTTCCCTTGGAGAAAATATTCTGCTCTCTTCCTCAGATGAGTGTAGTTGCGCAAGGGTCTCCAGCCACTGCAAACAAACTATGGGTTCATGTGTCACCCTGTGCATCTGGCTTATGTGGGTTCTGGGGACCCTAGGCTTCACAGGCAAGTGCACCAGCTGCTAAGCCATCCCTCCAGACCGCCCATAAACTTTTTTTTTCTGGTTCAGAGAATCCAGAAATTTCTTATTTTTTTATTAACAACTTCTATACTTACATACAAAAAATGCATGATATTTCCCTCCCCTGCCCCATACCCCTTTAGAGCTCCAATCCCTATCATATCCCTTCCCTCTCTCCATTAGTCTCTCTTTTAATTTGATGTCATCATCTTTTACTTCTATTATGAGGGTCTTGCAAAGGTATTGATAGGCACTGTAAGGTCATGGATATCAAAGCCAATTTCTGTCTGGACAGTTGCATTGTATGGGGTCATACCCTTCCTTTGGCTCTTCCATTCTATCCACCCATAAACTGTTGTGTTTTGAAAGTTTGGTCACTAGCTGGTGGCAATTTTGGAGGTGGAGCCTTGCTAGTGGAGGTGTATTTCTGGGGGTGGACTTAGGGGTGTTAGAGCCACTTCCCCCTTGCCAGAGCCCAGCTCAAGGTCTTGTTGCTATTTTCTACCTGCTATGGCAAGAAGTGATGTCCAGTCTCTGCTCCACCATCCTGTCCCTGCCATCATGAAGCTTCCCCTTGAGACTGGAAGCCAAAGTATACCCTTTCCTCCCGTCAGCTGCTTTGGGCCGGGTATTTTGTCACAGGAACGTGTTGGTAACTACAACAGGGGACTATCTTCCAAAGGGATTGTACTAGTCACTTCTCACTGCTATAACAAAATACCTGGCCAGAAGCAGCTTTGGGAAGCATTTATTTCAGCGTACAGTTTGAAGCTGCAGTCTATCACTGTGGGGAAAGAAGCATGCTGGCAGGAGCACGAGGAGCTCAAGTGAGGAAGCAGAGGGCAATGAATGCTGCTGCCCAGCCAGCACTCTCCTTTGTCTGGTCCAGGACCCCAGCCTATAGAATGGAGCCACCCACAGTTAAGGTGGGTCTTCCCACTTCCATTCACCTAATCAAGATGATCCCTCACAAGCACGCCCAGAGACTCCTCTGCTAGGTGATTCCAGGTCCCATCACACTGGTAATCGATAGAAACCATCACGTGGATCAATATAGCTCTTGTGAGATCCCAGTTATCTCCTGTGATGGAAGCTGTTACAAAACAGCAAGGTTGGCCCCAACCCTCTCTCTGGCTTCCTGTCTCACCATGTGCTCAGTCCCTCTTACATGCTTCCATCAGGATGCCCTCTGCCATGATGTAATGCAGCAAAGGGGCCCTCACCCGCAGCCTGGCAGATGGTGCCATTTTCTTGGCCTTCAAAACTATGAGCTAAATTAACACTTGTTTAATTTGAGAGAGATAGAGAGAGCTAGAGAGAGAGAGAGAATGGCACGCCAGCGCCCTCTCAGCCACTGTGAACAAACTCCAGACGTGTGTGCCCCTTTCTGGGCAAGTGTAGCATTGCGCCCTTGAGTCACTTTTTGTGTCTGGCTAATCACGGGACCTAGAGATTGGAACCAGCGTTCTTAGGCTTGACAGGCAGGCGCCTTAACCGCCAAGCCATCTCTCCAGCCCAACACCTTTTTTTATACACTATTCAGCCTCAGGGAGAGGGAGAGAGAGAGAAAGAGAGAGAGAGAGAGAATTAGCATGCCAGGGCCTCAGCCAGTGCAAACTCCAGACGCTTGTGCCATCTAGAGGGCATGTGCGACCTTGTGCTTGCCTCACCTTTGTGCATCTGGCTTATGTGGGATCTGGAGAGTCGAACATGGGTCCTTAGGCAAGCATCTTAACTGTTAAGCCATCTCTCCAGCCCAGGGTTTTAACACATGGCAATGAAAATTAATTAATATAACTTCTTCATAGGATTTCCAGATCCAGCAAATAAAAAATACAAGATAATATGAGTTATATTTAAATTTCAGATAAATTTACATTTCTTAGTGTAGGTCCGATTCAATATTTGGGATTTAGGTATAGTCGAAATAGGTATTGTCTGGCTGAAATTAAAAGTTAAATGAGGGTTGGAGAGATAGCTCAACTGCTAAAAGTACTTCCTGTGCAAGCAAGAGGGACTGAGGAGACCTGAGAGACCACTGCACAGAGCCCACACAAACACCTGGGATGGACCATGCACATCTGTAACCCCAGCTCCATACAGGAGCAGAGGCCCGAATTGCCTGTGCTCATGAAAAAAAATAATAATAAAATGGCAAGCTCCAGGAACACTAAGAGACTCTGGCTCAAATAGGACTGGGGGGGGGGAACTGATGTAGTAGAACACCTGAGTTCTGTTCCAGCCCCTGCAGGTGAGCACATCCACTGCAGGCAAGCATATGGGTGCTGCATGGGCACGCACACATGTATATAGTACACACACACATGCACACATGCATGCACACATGCACAAAAGGTTAACTCGCTGTGCTCTGTTGTCTCTGGCAATCTCACCTCTTCTAGTCTCTTTCCAGCAGGTTCCCATGTGCGTGAACCCTGGCAAGACGGCTCCTTACCTGGAAGGGTCAGGTTCTTGCTGCGCTCCCCCAGGGCAGGATTCTACCACCTGCAGCACTCTTCACTCTGAAGAGTGTGAGGAGAGCAGTCCAGCACAGCTTGAACAGTATCGTATCCAGGGAATAAGTTGTGGTCTTCTCTGCTTGCTCACAGGTACCCCCAGTCCTAACATGCATGAATGTGTGTGCATGTGTGTGTACACATGTACAAAAGATGAATAACACAAGCTGACTTTAAAAATTTTTTTAAAAATTATTTTATTTATTTTTGGAGAGAGACACAGAGAGAGACAGACAGAGAGGGAGAGGGAGAGGGAGACAGATAGAGATGGGCGCGCCAGCATTCTCTCAGCTGCTGTGAACGAAATCCAGATGTGTGCGCCCCCTTGTGGTCAAGTGTGGCATTGCGCCCTTGCGTCACTTTGCATCTGGCTAAATGTGGGACCTGGAGATTTGAATTGGGTTCTTAGGCTTAGGAGGCAGGCGCCTTAACTGCTAAGCCATCTCTCCAGTCCCACAAGCTGACTTTTATCAAAAGCTTTTTTGGCATCAGTTGAGGTGATCATATGGTTCTTATCCCCTTGCCAGTTGACATGATTTATATCCGCAGCTTTCCTGGGCCACATTCCTTGCATAACCTCACGTGGTGATAGTGTATTTTTTCTTTGTCGACTTCTGGTCTAGCTGTGTGCAGAGGAATTTGCTCTGAATGCTCATAAGAGAAATCTGGAGGAAGGATTGTGCTTGATTCTAAAGTGAACTATAAACATTCCTATTTCATCCTCAATTATTTTTATTTTTTTTACTGTGCCCTGGAAACTTTACTTAGCTTAGGAGTTCCATGCTATTTGACAGCTCAGAGTAATTTGCCAGTGACATCATCTTACAAGATGTCCTTTTCCCTCCAGTCTTCATTGTTCTATGCAAATCCCCTGGGGGGACAGTCTTGGCCCAGGCTTCTGTCCCCACACAAGACTCTTCCTCCTCATGGTTCTCTACAGAGGAGAGATTCTGGCAGGAGGGTGGAGGTACACTTTGCTCCTCTGAATTGCCAGGCTGCAAGCCTTGGGGGTTTATTTCCTATTCTTCCCTCTTCCTGGGTGAGGATCAGCTGACATCTGGGTGACAGCCCTTTAGCTGGGCACCAAAGGCTTGCTTTGCAGGGTGGCAAGTGGAGAGGATGCTGGGAAGCCTTTCTGGCCACACAGGTGCCATATCTGATGGTCAGTATTGAGGCTGAACCTGTACCACATCTACACTGTCTCTGTGTCCTCATCATTGTAGCTGTTACCACTCATGTTGGGACAAAAAACCAACCGGAAGCAGCTTACAGAAAGAAAAGGCTTATTTCTGGCTTACAGTTTTGAAGGGTAAGTTTCATCTTATTGGGGAAAGTATAGCAAAAGCAGGAAGCTGGCCCACATCGTCATATATCACCAGAGAAGTAGAGTGAGCGCTGGTGAGTGGGGCTGCAGTATAAAATTCCAAGGCCCACTCGCAGGAAAACAACTCCTCCAGCAAGGCTCCACCTCCCAAGTTCTCCACCAGCTGAGGACTAAGACAGAAGCTTAATCGCAAACACACGAGATTAAGGGGGACATTTTACATTCAAACTACCACAGCTGTATCTCCCCATCTCTGTCTTCACCATACCTCCCCGTCTCTGCGTCTTCACCACATCTCCCCATCTCTGTCTTCACCACATCTCCCCATTTCTACATATTTACCACATCCCCCTGTCTCTATGTATTCAGCACATCTCCCCATTTCTACCTATAACCCCATCTCCCTGTCTCTGTATATTCACCACACCTCCCCATTTCTACATATCTCTCTATGTATTCACCACCCCTCCCCGTCTCTATGTATTCCTCACCCCTCCCTGTCTCTTTGTTTTACTTCCTGCGGAGCTGAACTCAGGAGGAACATGACAGTGTGTTCATTAAGCTCCCGAACCTTCCAAACCCGCTGCTTTCAGAAACAGGGTTGGCAATTTGGTATCTAGAGAACCTTCTGTTTTGAGATCCTGAGCCACTGGGCTTAAAGTAATTTATAATCTACAGACAACAAAGAAATAAATGGAAAGAGAAAAAAAAGAAAGAAAGAAATATTACATAAAAATATAGAAAATTATCAGCCAACTTGATTTCAGTAAAAAATGTAAACAACCTCTAGTTCTTCCTAAAATATATACTGAGTTAAATAATAAAGTTAAGTATATTTTTATATGTATTTGTAACAGACACACTAAGTAGTGATGTAGTATCATTTCACAATATTGTTACCTTTCACGTGTTTATATTTGAACAGGACTTTTACATTATATTCATAAACACACATACTGTAGGTTTTAATGTTTATTTCTCATTATTTCCCCACGTGAATTTTAATATTGAGCTCGGTTGCTGTTATAAAACAAGAACAGATGAAATTCGGTGATAGAAAATGTGTTATTTTCAGAAGATAATAAAAATTTCATGGCTGAAATGACCTACATAAATTTCTCCTAGTTGTTAATAGCTATTGTATGTAGTCATGGGTCCTCTATAATTATCTTCCTCTTCACATTCCAGTTAAGAATTCTGTTTTCTTTCTCACCTGGCTGTATACTTCTATATTTTACAATCCTGCTTTTGTCATTCCTGTGGCATGTCCATCGTCTCAGTACCTTTCCACTTACCTTCTTGAATTGAGTGTACTTTAAAAATTTGACCCAAGTTGGACACCTTATTCATTAATGTTTCTGTCTGCCATTTCTATAAACCTCCGGAGAAACATGTTAGCTGCCTTTCCAGCTAATGGTGTTTTATTTATTAGTTAGTTTCACATGTTTCTGTTCCCAGCATGATTTATGTTTTGACACAATGCTTGAAAATATATTTTTCTTAATGTGTGGGCCTTCATGAATATACTTGTTTCTTGCTTGATTTCAGTATCTGTTGGTCATATGATCCATATAGTGATATGTCTTGAAATTGGCTGAAGCTTGCTATACAGTCTAAAACTCCTCCAAGAGGGTGGCTCATAGATTTTAATGACTGTCAGGTTCTCGAGTGTGCATGCTTGCATGTGTATGTGTGTGTGTAAGAGGACCCACCATCTTGTTTTGGAGGAAGTGTGATAATTAGGTGCACACTAACTATGGAATAAGAACATTCTTTTAAGTCAGCACCAAGGAAGGTGAAGGAAGAAAAAGAGAGGCAATATAAAAGAGAAAGAGAGTATAGAGAGGTGAGGGAGGGGGAGAGAGAGAGAGGGGAGAGAGAGAAGGAGAGAAAGAAACAGGAAAAGATTAAGGTTGGTCTCCAGGGCCCTGTGGTTCAGGTGTTCCCTCTGTGGGCCTGCTGAAGGATCAATGTTTTAGCCTGTTGTCAGAATATAGGATTTTATGGTACCATTTCCATTTGGGTCCCTATTTATGTCCCTCCCACCCTTTCACTTCCCCACCCCCACCCTCCCCCCCTCCCCATTGTCTGGTCCTCAGGGTACTTATTAGGTATGACAGCATCTCAGGTAGATTCAGGTTAGGAGCCACAGATGAATGGGACCATGCAACGATTATCTTTGTGAACTCACTGAGACTGATCTGTTCTATGTTCGACCATTTTTTTTTCAAATTTCATTGTTTCATTTTTCCTTACTGCTGTGTAGAATTCCATAGTGTAGATATACAACATCTTTGTTATCCATTCATCTAATGATGGACATCTGGGTTGATTCCAGCTCTTAGCTAATATGAATTGAGCAGCTATAAACATGGTTGAGCAAATGTCTCTGATCTGAGGCTTGGAGCCTTTAGGGTAAATGCCCAGTAAGGGAATAACTGGATCTGTTGGCAGGTCTATGGTCATCCTTTTCAGGAGTTTCCATATAGCTTTCCATAGTCGTTGTACCATTTTACATTCCCACCAACAGTGAATGAGTGTTCCTATTTCTCTACAGCCTCACCAGCATTTGTTTTCATTGTTTTTTTTTTTTTTTTAATGTTAGCCATCCTTACTGGGGTAAGGTGGAATCTCATAGTTGTTTTAATTTGCATTTCCCTGATGATTAGGGGTGTTGAACATTTTCTTCAGTGTGTGTTTGCCATTTGTATTTCTTCCTCTGAGAATTCCCTGTGCAGTTCTCTGCCGCATTTTGTGAGTGGGTTGTTTGACAATTTATTGTTTAGGCTTTGGAGTTATCTGTAAATTCTAGAAATTAGGCCTCTTTCAGTTGTATAGCTGGCAAAAATTTTCTCCCATTCTGTGGATAATCTGCTGGCTTTGGTTATAGTATATTTGTCAGTGAAAAAGCTTTTCAGCTTCATGAGATCCCAATCGTTGAGTGATTGTTTAATTTCCTGAGCTGCTGAGGTTTTGTTCAGGAAGTCTTTTCTCACTCCTGTGTCATAGAAGGTCCAGCATGGGTTAACTTTCACGATGAGCTGTTGATCAGAGGGACCTACAAGATTTCCCCCCCAAAAAGACAGATTTCTGTCGTCGTCCATCTGAATTAACCAAAGGTTAATGGTAAAACCCTACTGCTGAAGACATCGTATGCAGTTGAGAAGAAACATGGAGAGACCTGGTCGGAATCTGGAAGAGGGTCAGTCTCCAGACAGTTAGCTAATCTAGTACCAGAGGGTGCTACATGAACAACTGGGGGAAAATGACAGACATCTGTCCAAACAACTTGCAGTCTAAGCTATCCAGCAGGAAACAACCTGATGTGATGCTCAAACAAGTGCAATAGTGGCACACAGCCATGGTGGGTAACCAACTGCTCTTGAATTGGCTAATAGATCCACTCAGTGGAATGGAACTCATTGCTGGAACTGGGAAATAAGTCAAAACCATGTCCAAAAAATGAGCCCATTCTCCAATATCAAGCTCCCACCAAATGTGGGCTAGAAGAAGGGCCTATGCATATAAAATTCTCTCTAAAACAACTATGGCCATTCCATCTATCTAGTACTAACTTCTCTCTCTGTTGGAGAAGTTGCTTATCTTTTTCAGATGGACAATGAACCTGAAGGGAGGATCAGCCTATCACACTTCACCTGGGCCCCAGCTGAAACCATAGAGTAATGGGGGAAATGGGCAAGAGTGCAGCTTTCTTGGTGAACCCGACACCAGAATAATGCTGAAGGAGATAAACACAGAGAACATTCAACTCCTACTAAGCCAGATATCCAGAGACACAGAGGCTCCCAAGACCTCATCACTGAAGTAGAACTAAAATGATCCCGACAGGCTCAGGAAAATTTGCGGAAGAGGGGGCGGAAAGAGTGTTAGAGCCACAAGTTGGGTCATTATGCACAGAGACTTTGCCTCTCCCCCATAACTACCCCCATAATTCACAACCCACATTCCCCAATGAGGAGGGTCCCTTTGGAAGGGGGAGGACAGGGAGGAGGCTGCCGGAGGCACCGAAATGAATGTAAAATTAGCATAATATAAATAAAAAAGAACATTCTTTTATTATTGCAGACTGATTTCTACTTGTATCCATTAAGTTAATTTTATTAATTATGTTTTTGTCTATGTTTTCACCAACTTATTTTTATGTGGCCTACTAATTTTTATTATTCCCAAAATGATTGTGGATTTATCCCAGTCTTGTTTCATATTATCAAGCTAATTTTCCATATTTGCACAAATTGACTATATTAGTCATTTTTCTCTGAACTTTTTTTCCTGATGACTCAAACATTTTATTGTTCCATTGTGACCATTTCTATCCTGGTGCCAAAGCTCTCAGACCTGCTGTGAGTACTGGTTTGCCTGTGACATCATTGTTTTTTTCTCAGGCTTTCTATAGCCCCCTGCACAGCCCTGTACCATCCTACTGTGGGGCACTGCCTTGTTGTCTCCTGCTCCTGGGACATTGTCCCTCCACTCCCCAGCCATCACCCCGCACTCAGCATTCATCTAGCTCAAGTGCCCTGTGTCCCTTTGTGCTGATGATGCTCTGGATAGTCATAGACCCTCCTGGTCTCTGTTCATGCATGGCCCTAGATGAGGGCTCCCATGAGTGGCATATTCTCATTTATGAGGTCAGTTAATTGACATCTACCTCCCCCATTAGACTTGTAGGTATCTAAAAGGCATGAAGGAGATCACTGTGGCTAAGTGTAGAGAATAGACAAAGGTCTAGGAAGGGATGTGGAATCTTAGTCCAGTTGGGGAAGGCTTGTCCAGTAGTGAGCCAGTGATGGCTGGAGCAGGAGGCCAGTCTGTGCTGTGTACACTCATGACCAGCATGGGCACAGAGGATTGATGGGCTGAGTGGCCTGAGATCCAACTGAGGATGCCTGGGCAGGACTGTAGTTGCCTCTGGCCTCTAGCTTCACAGGGAAGGTCATGAACAGACACTGGCGGGGAACCATGGGGAGTGGTGAGCTGGGGTGGTAGCCAGACAAGGCACTTGAGGTGGGCTCTGCAGGGCAGGTCTGGGTCTGGGTCAGGTCCTGGGGGACCACCTACTCAAGTACATCTCTGAAGCTGCTTTTCAGAGACTGGCCTGGCTGGTGACAGGGGTGGGGCTCAGGATAAGTGACTTCCCACAGGAGCCTACCTACTGGGGACCGCCCACAGGGACTTGAGGTAAGAGGAATGGAGATGGCAGGTGTAATCCAAGTGGATAGTCCATGTCTCTTGATTGAAGGCTGCTGGCCTGGGCAGCTGGAGGCAGCAAGTGGGGCACTGTGGTGGCGTGATTCAGGGGTCCCCCATAAACTTAGGTGTTCTGAACGCTAGTTTCCCCAGCTAATGGCAACTGGAAATTAAAGCCTCCTGGAGGCAGTGTATTGTTGGGGGCGGGCTTATGGGTGTTATACCCAGTCTCCTCTTACCAGTGTTTGACACACTCTCCTATTGCTATTGTCCACCTTACATTGGCCAGGGGGTGATGTCCACCCTCTGCTCATGCCATCATTTCCCCTGCCATCATGGAGCTTCTTGTAGAGTCTGTAAGCCAAAATAATCCTTTTGCCCACAAGCTGCTCGTGGTTGGGTGATTTCTGCCAGCCATGCGAACCTGACAGCAGCAGGCACCCTGTGTGTCTGAGGGCCTATCTAGAGTGCTCTGGTCCTCCTGAGTTGGAAGTGAAGCAAAGTGAGCACAGCTTCCCATCCTGACACTCTGAGCCACCACAGAGACTGTGGGCCTGAGTTCTACTGTCACTGCCCACCCGTCATCCATCTGTGTATTCTGTTCCTGTGTGAACTGCCATCGTCTGTGCTTGGACAGGTGCAGGAGCATGCTGTGAGATCCTCATCCTCATGGTGTTGGGTCGTTTTGCTAGAGTTGTCTACTGGGAAGGTGCTGATGGAGAGCTCCCTGATGGAGGGAATGCTCCTGCAGAAAACTTTAAGTAGGATTTCCACGCTTGCAGTTTGCATCAGATACTTGGCCTCAAGCCATACTTTTGTACGAATGCACATCCAAAGCCCTGAGAAAGCAGAGCTTCCTAGTGCTCTGGAATGTTCTCCACATGTAGAAAGATGCTTAGGGTTATTTCACGAAGCAATAGTGAGGGAGAAAAGCACTCCTGTACCCAGACCTCCATTACTGGAGCGTTTCTAGATGCTTCCTCGTTTTGTTGACCAGTAAGAGGAAATCCCTCCCTGACCTTCTTCCTGAATGTTCTTTGAAATCCTTTCTGAATGTGGTCGTGATTACAGACAGACGTCCTGGGCAAAACCTGCAGAGATCAGTGAAGGTTAAGGAGAGTAATTCGTGCTTGTAAAACCCCAAAGGACGCTCACTGGAGCCAGAGAGTCACTGAACATTCTGACAGACACGCCAGCATCACACCTAACAGAGTCGCCAACTGGGACCCACTGGCCAAATCCAACTCACTGCCAATTTCTGGAAGTTTTATAGTTCAGAGCCACGTGAATGGATTTACATCCATTTACACAATCTGCAGCTGCTTCCTTATAGTCAGACAGAACTGCATAGTTGTTGAAGAGGACCATGTCTATTAACTTTACATGCTAACTCTGTGAAGAGGACCATGTCTATTAACTTTACATCTTAACTCCGTGAAGAGGACCATGTCTATTAACTTTACATCTTAACTCCGTGAAGAGGACCATGTATATTAACTTTACATGCTAACTCTGTGAACAGGACCGTGTCTATTAACTTTACATGCTAACTCTGTGAAGAAGACCGTGTCTATTAACTTTACATGCTAACTCTGTGAAGAGGACCATGTCTTTTAATGTTACATGCTAACTCCGTGAAGAGGACCATGTCTATTAACTTTACATGCTAACTCTGTGAAGAGGACCGTGTCTATTAACTTTACATGTTAACTCGTGAAGAGGACCGTGTCTATCAACTTTACATGCTAACTCCATGAAGAGGACCATGTCTATTAACTTTACACACTAACTCTGTGAAGAGGACCGTGTCTATTAACTTTACATCTTAACTCCGTGAAGAGGACCATGTCTATTAACTTTACATGCTAACTCTGTGAAGAGGACCATGTCTATTAACTTTACATGCTAACTCTGTGAAGAGGACCGTGTCTATTAACTTTACATGCTAACTCTGTGAAGAGGACCATGTCTATTAACTTTACATGCTAACTCTGTGAAGAGGACCATGTCTATTAACTTTACATGCTAACTCTGTGAAGAGGACCATGTCTATTAACTTTACATGCTAACTCTGTGAAGAGGACCATGTCTATTAACTTTACATGCTAACTCTGTGAAGAGGACCGTGTCTATTAACTTTACACGCTAACTCTGTGAAGAGGACCATGTCTATTAACTTTATATGCTAACTCTGTGAAGAGGACCATGTCTATTAACTTTACATGCTAACTCTGTGAAGAGGACCGTGTCTATCAACTTTACATGCTAACTCTGTGAAGAGGACCGTGTCTATTAACTTTACATGCTAACTCCATGAAGAGGACCGTGTCTATTAATGTTACATGCTAACTCTGTGAAGAGGACCATGTGTATTAACTTTACACACTAACTCTGTGAAGAGGACCATGTGTATTAACTTTACACACTAACTCTGTGAAGAGGACCATGTCTATTAACTTTACATGCTAACTCCATGAAGAGGACCGTGTCTATTAATGTTACATGCTAACTCTGTGAAGAGGACCATGTCTATTAACTCTACATGCTAACTCTGTAAAGAGGACTGTGTCTATCAACTTACATGCTAACTCCATGAAGAGAACCGTGTCTATTAACTGTACATGCTAACTCCATGAAGAGGACCGTGTCTATCAACTTTACATGCTAACACCATGAAGAGGACTGCGTCTATCAACTTTACATGCTAATTCCATGAAGAGGACCGTGTCTATTAACTTTACATGTTAATTCCATGAAGAGGACCATGTCTATCAACTTAACATGCTAACTCCATGAAGAACATGTCTATTAACTTTACATGCTAACTCCGTGAAGCGACCATGTCTATTAACTTTACATGTTAACTCCATGAAGAGGACCATGTCTAATAACTTTACATGTTAACTCCATGAAGAGGACTGTGTCTATTAATGTTACATGCTAACTCTGTGAAGAGGACCGTGTCTATTAACTTTACATGCTAACTCCGTGAAGACGACCGTGTCTATTAACTTTACATGCTAACTCCGTGAAGAGGACCGTGTCTATTAACTTTACATCTTAACTCCATGAAGAGGACCGTGTCTATCAACTTTACATGTTAACTCTGTGAAGAGGACCATGTCTATTAACTTTACATCTTAACTCCATGAAGAGGACCATGTCTATTAACTTAACATGTTAACTCTGTGAAGAGGACCATGTCTATTAACTTTACATGCTAACTCCGTGAAGAGGACCATGTCTATTAACATTACATGTTAACTCCATGAAGAGGACCATGTCTATTAACATTACATGCTAACTCTGTGAAGAGGACCATGTCTATAACTTTACACTCTAACTCTGTGAAGAGGACCGTGTCTATTAATGTTACATGCTAACTCTGTGAAGAGGACCGTGTCTATTAACTTTACATGCTAACTCCATGAAGACGACCGTGTCTATTAACTTTACATGCTAACTCCGTGAAGAGGACAGTGTCTATCAACTTTACATGCTAACTCCATGAAGAGGACCGTGTCTATTAACTTTACATCTTAACTCCATGAAGAGGAACATGTCTATTAACTTTGCATGTTAACTCTGTGAAGAGGACCGTGTCTATTAACTTTAAATGCTAATCCATGAAGAGGACTGTGTCTATTAACTTTACATGTTAACTCTGTGAAGAGGACCTCGTCTATTAACATTACATGCTAATTCCATGAAGACGACCGTGTCTATTAACTTTACATGCTAACTCCATGAAGAGGACCGTGTCTATTAACTTTACATCTTAACTCCATGAAGAGGACCATGTCTATTAACTTTACATGTTAACTCTGTGAAGAGGACCATGTCTATTAACTTTACATCTTAACTCCATGAAGAGGACCATGTCTATTAACTTTACATGTTAACTCCATGAAGAGGACCGCGTCTATTCACTTTACATCTTAACTCCATGAAGTGGACTGTGTCTATTAACTTTACATGTTAACGCCATGAAGAGGACCATGTCTATTATCTTTACATGCTAACCCTGTGAAGAGGACTATGTCTATTAACTTTACACGCTAACTCTGCGAAGAGGACCATGTCTATTAATGTTACTTGCTAACTCCGTGAAGAGGACCGTGTCTATTAACATTACATGCTAACTCCATGAAGACGACCGTGTCTATTAACTTTACATGCTAACTCCATGAAGAGGACCGTGTCTATCAACTTTACATGCTAACTCCATGACGAGGACCATGTCTATTAACTTTACATCTTAACTCCATGAAGAGGACCATGTCTATTAACTTTAAATGCTAACTGCATGAAGAAGACCATGTCTATGAATGTTACATGTTAACTCTGTGAAGAGGACCATGTCTATATACTTTACATGCTAACTCCATGAAGAGGACTGTGTCTATCAACTTAACATGCTAACTCCATGAAGAGGACCGTGTCTATTAACTTTACTTGTTAACTCTATGAAGAGGACTGTGTCTTTCAACTTTACATGTTAACTCTGTGAAGCAACCATGTCTATTAACTTTACATGTTAACTCCATGAAGAGGACCATGTCTAATAACTTTACATGTTAACTCCATGAAGAGGACCGTGTCTACCAACTTAAACTCCATGAAGAGGACTACGTCTATTAACTTTATATGCTAACTCCATGAAGAGGACCGTGTCTATTAACTTTACATGTTAACTCCGTGAAGAGGACCGTGTCTATTAACTTTACATGTTAACTCCATGAAGAGGACCATGTCTATTAACTTTACATGATAACTCTATGAAGAGGACCATGTCTATTAACATTACATGCTAACTCTGTGAAGAGGACCATGTCTATTAACTTTACACGCTAACTCTGTGAAGAGGACCGTGTCTATGAACTTTACATGTTAACTCTGTGAAGAGGACCATGTCTATTAACTTTACATGCTAACTCTGTGAAGAGGACCGTGTCTATTAACTTTACATGCTAACTCTGTGAAGAAGACCGTGTCTATTAACTTTACATGCTAACTCTGTGAAGAGTACCATGTCTATTAATGTTACATGCTAACTCCGTGAAGAGGACCATGTCTATTAACATTACATGTTAACTCCATGAAGAGGACCATGTCTATTAACTTTACACACTAACTCTGTGAAGAGGACCATGTCTATTAACATTACATGCTAACTCTGTGAAGAGGACCATGTCTATTAACTTTACACACTAACTCTGTGAAGAGGACCATGTCTATTAACTTTACACGCTAACTCTGCAAAGAGGACCATGTCTATTAATGTTACATGCTAACTCCGTGAAGAGGACCATGTCTATTAACATTACATGCTAACTCCATGAAGACGACCGTGTCTATTAACTTTACATGCTAACTCCATGAAGAGGACCGTGTCTATCAACTTTACATCTTAACTCCATGAAGAGGACCATGTCTATTAACTTTACATCTTAACTACATGAAGAGGACCATGTCTATGAATGTTACATGTTAACTCTGTGAAGAGGACCATGTCTATATACTTTACATGCTAACTCCATGAAGAGGACTGTGTCTATCAACTTAACATGCTAACTCCATGAAGAGGACCGTGTCTATTAACTTTACATGCTAACTCCATGAAGAGGACCGTGTCTATCAACTTTACATGCTAACTCCATGAAGAGGACCATGTCTATTAACTTTACATCTTAACTCCATGAAGAGGACCATGTCTATTAACTTTAAATGCTAACTGCATGAAGAGGACCATGTCTATGAATGTTACATGTTAACTCTGTGAAGAGGACCATGTCTATATACTTTACATGCTAACTCCATGAAGAGGACTGTGTCTATCAACTTAACATGCTAACTCCATGAAGAGGACCGTGTCTATTAACTTTACTTGTTAACTCTATGAAGAGGACTGTGTCTATCAACTTTACATGTTAACTCCGTGAAGCGACCATGTCTATTAACTTTACATGTTAACTCCATGAAGAGGACCATGTCTAATAACTTTACATGTTAACTCCATGAAGAGGACCGTGTCTACCAACTTTACATGTTAACTCCATGAAGAGGACTACGTCTATTAACTTTATATGCTAACTCCGTGAAGAGGACCGTGTCTATTAACTTTACATGTTAACTCCGTGAAGAGGACCGTGTCTATTAACTTTACATGTTAACTCCGTGAAGAGGACCGTGTCTATTAACTTTACATGTTAACTCCATGAAGAGGACCATGTCTATTAACTTTACATGATAACTCTATGAAGAGGACCATGTCTATTAACATTACATGCTAACTCCGTGAAGAGGACCGTGTCTATTAACTTTACACGCTAACTCTGTGAAGAGGACCGTGTCTATTAACTTTACATGTTAACTCTGTGAAGAGGACCATGTCTATTAACTTTACATGCTAACTCTGTGAAGAGGACCATGTCTATTAACTTTACATGCTAACTCTGTGAAGAGGACCATGTCTATTAACTTTACACACTAACTCTGTGAAGAGGACCATGTCTATTAACTTTACATGCTAACTCTTGTCTATTAATGTTACATGCTAACTCCGTGAAGAGGAACATGTCTATTAACATTACATGCTAACTCCATGAAGACGACCGTGTCTATTAACTTTACATCTTAACTACATGAAGAGGACCATGTCTATGAATGTTACATGTTAACTCTGTGAAGAGGACCATGTCTATATACTTTACATGCTAACTCCATGAAGAGGACCATGTCTATTAACTTTACATGTTAACTCCATGAAGAGGACTGTGTCTATCAACTTTACATGTTAGCTCCATGAAGAGGACCGCGTCTATTCACTTTACATCTTAACTCCCTGAAGAGGACCTCGTCTATTAACTTTACTTGTTAACTCCGTGAAGAGGACCGCGTCTATTAACTTTATATGTTAACTCCGTGAAGAGGACCGTGTCTATTAATGTCGCGACCACCTCGACCAGCAAGGAAGACGCAACGCTCGGACTCTTCTTTCAACAGTTTATTCAGGAACCTTGAACAATCTTCTGACCCGGGGAAAAGCCCTATTCAAACTTAAGAAGCCTTTGAACAGCCAACCCTGAAGAGGGTGAATGCAGATAGGTCCACATATGCGGAAGCAAGCCTTCACATAAGGACTTAATTATCCAGGAGAGCACTCACCATCGAAAGAGCGCCATCTTTAAGGCACCTGTCTCTACATATTAACTTTACATGTTAACTCCGTGAAGAGGACCATGTCTATTAACTTTACATGCTAACTCTATGAAGAGGACCATGTCTATTAACATTACATGCTAACTTCGTGAAGAGGACCGTGTCTATCAACTTTACATGCTAACTCCGTGAAGAGGACCGTGTCTATCAACTTTACATGCTAACTCTGTGAAGAGGACCGTGTCTATTAACTTTACATGCTAACTCCATGAAGAGGACTGTATCTATTAACTTTACATGCTTACTCCATGAAGAGGACCGTGTCTATTAACTTTACATCTTAACTCCCTGAAGAGGACCGTGTCTATTAACATTACATGCTAACTTCGTGAAGAGGACCGTGTCTATTAACTTTACATGCTAACTCCGTGAAGAGGACTGTGTCTATCAACTTTACATGCTAACTCCATGAAGAGGAACATGTCTATTAACTTTACATGCTAACTCCATGAAGAGGACCGTGTCTATTAACTTTACATGCTAACTCCATGAAGAGGAACATGTCTATTAACTTTACATGCTAACTCCGTGAAGAGGACCGTGTCTATTAACTTTACATCTTAACTCCATGAAGAGGACCATGTCTATTAACTTTACATGCTAACTCCATGAAGAGGAACATGTCTATTAACTTTACATGCTAACTCCATGAAGAGGACCGTGTCTATTAACTTTACATGCTAACTCCATGAAGAGGAACATGTCTATTAACTTTACATGCTAACTCCGTGAAGAGGACCATGTCTATTAACTTTACATGCTAACTCTGTGAAGAGGACCATGTCTATTAACTTTACATGCTAACTCTGTGAAGAGGACCATGTCTATTAACTTTACATGCTAACTCTGTGAAGAGGACCGTGTCTATTAACTTTACATCTTAACTCCATGAAGAGGACCATGTCTATTAACTTTACATGCTAACTCCATGAAGAGGACCATGTCTATTAACTTTACATGCTAACTCTGTGAAGAGGACCATGTCTATTAACTTTACATGCTAACTCTGTGAAGAGGACCATGTCTATTAACTTTACATGCTAACTCCATGAAGAGGACCATGTCTATTAACTTTACATGCTAACTCCATGAAGAGGACTGTATCTATTAACTTTACATGCTAATTCCATGAAGAGGACCGTGTCTATTAACTTTACATCTTAACTCCCTGAAGAGGACCGTGTCTATTAACTTTACTTGTTAACTCCGTGAAGAGGACCATGTCTATTAACTTTACATGCTCACTCCATGAAGAGGACCATGTCTATGAATGTTACATGTTAACTCTGTGAAGAGGACCGTGTCTATTAACTTTACATGCTAACTCCATGAAGAGGACCATGTCTATGAATGTTACATGTTAACTCTGTGAAGAGGACCGTGTCTATTAACTTTACATGCTAACTCCATGAAGAGGACCATGTCTATCAATTTACATGCTAACTCCATGAAGAGGACCATGTCTATTAATGTTACATGTTAACTCTGTGAAGAGGACCGTGTCTGTTAACTTTACATGCTAAGTCCCTGTGCTACAAGGTGCCCACATGGCTAGTTAAGCATTATTTGATTTGTGTCTTGTATTATTTGTATTGTATTCACAGAAGAGATTAATGTTTCAATTTGTAGACTGAGTGTGGCAGATGGACCACCCCCATGTGGGTATCATCCCATCCTTCTATCCCCTAAAGAATACAAATAAGGGAGGGGAGCTGGGTGTGGTGGAGCATGCCTTTAATCCCAGCACTCAGGAGGCAGGCAGAGGTTTGAGTATTGCCCAGAGTTCAAGGCCACCCTGAGACTACATAGTGGTTTCCAGGTCAGCCTGGGCTAATGTGATGCCTTGCCTGGACCCCCCAAAAAAAAAAAAAAAGTAAAATAAGGAAGAGGGTGTGCTGGGCTGGGGATGGCTGAGCAGGTAAAAGGGTTTGCTGTGCAAGTGTCGTGAGCAGAGTTTGGACCCCAGAGCCTTGGTGAAAGCTGCATGCGGTAGTGAGTGTCATCATCTCAGACCTACTGCGGGGAACTCAGGGCGGAAACAGGAGTTACTGATCTCAGGGGCCAGCCAGCCTGCTGTATTTAGCAGTGACTAACAACAGCGTCAGGCAAGATGGAAGGTAGTCCTCTGACATCCACATGTGCATCTTGATGTGTGTATGTCAGTATTCACACACATGCGCGTGCGCACACACACACACAAAAGTGAAAATAAAGGGAGGGAATGTTGCCTTTGTCTTCTCCCTAACTTCCTGGGCCAGGATAGCCTTCAGTTACTCCAGGACTCCAGGCTTTCAAAACTTCACCCCTGGACTGGGATCCAGTGGCCGTCTAGCTTGCAGACAGGGAATCACGGGAGCTCTCAGCCTCCATAATTGTGTGGACCAAGTCCTCTTGGTAAATTATATGAACATACATGTTCATACATGTGGCCGTGCCACCCCGAATGCACCTGACCTCATCTGAAAGTGCGCCGTATTTCTTTCCTCTAGAAAACCTTGACTAAGTCCATGATGGAACCTGCAAAGTGGGAGTGTTCTCTGTCCGGTCCTTCACAGAAAGCTCCCATCCCCACTCTGCCCAGCATGGAGTCACAGTTATCTTCAGCCCTGAGAAACGCAGCTGGGGATGGATGAGGGTGGCAAGAGCGAAGTCCTCTGCTCCCAGCAAGAGAAAACAAACACCCAGAAACAGAGCTCCGGTGGCCCCAGAGATTCTCTGCTGTTGTTTACCCTTCTGCTGAGTTTTTCCACAAGCACGTGACGAGGATTACAAGTCAGACGTCTGAGGAGGAGGAAGTTTTCCATAAACAGTCTGCTGGGATCAACTGGAGTCCGTGTGAACTGTGGGTGTCACACTGGAACCCTCCTTAACCTCCGCCTGTGATCTTGTTTCCATGCATGTAGCATGAATTCATGCAAGTAGTATAGTTTCCTAGGTTCATGTACAGGAAATGGCCCAGCCCTATGGCCACAGGCGAGGTTTATCTTCCCCTGACCTCCATCCCCCCTCTGTACTGTGGACTCTTTGGAGAAGTGGGATTCTTGTGTCCCCTCCCCCCTCAAAGCTGCTTCCTTGGGGGAAGAATCTTCTGACTCATGAAAACATGGTGAAATCACCTCAATAAGAAACCTCCAAACACAAAATCCCCCAATGCAATGCTGCACCCCATTTTTGAAGAAGTTATTCAGTAAGCAGCTGAGTGAGTGGATGTGACATTTGGAGTTCATTGCTCAAGATTGCTTGGCAGCAGCTCCCTACCCTGGGGCTGGGCAGGAGGGGCGGCTGACTTGTAGATATGAACAGGAAGATGTGTCCTGGAATCTGCTTCGTGTCTAGGAAAACATTTGTGGGAACACGGCGTTACTTATAACATACCCACTGCTGAGCGGAGCTGTTTGTAAATGTCATTAAGTCTCAACACTTCTCCAACCTCCAGTGCAGTTGTGTGCTGAGAGATGTGACAATTAGTGTTGCTCATCTCACTGTCCAGAGGCCTAGGACAGGTGGAATGTGGAGGTGGTGGTGGCAGTGAGGTGACTCAGCCAGAAAGTATCCAACACAGCACTGTAGTTCTATTCCTGTGAGTAAGCAGACACAATCGATAGAGCACATTTCATGTAGCACCTGCCTTCAGCTATGATGGCTCTGAAGTCATCCATATAAGAGCATTTATGGTGTTCAGCCAGTAGCCGAAGGCAGTAAGCGCTCAGGGACAGATGGATATCCTGCAGCAGGGAAAGTTGCTGAGGATCAGACGTGTCCAGCTATATGTGGGTATTCACATTTACCTTAATTAGGATTTATACTGTATGTGCAAGGTGTGGTGAAACTTCAGGATGCCGAGCTGCCGGGTTTGGGTTCTGGGAGCCAGAAAATTTAAGTGGCTTTTTATTATTTTTTTTGGTTTTTTCATTTTTCAGTTTTTCAAGGTAGGGTCTCACTCTAGCCCAGGCTGACCTGGAATTCACTATGTAGTCTCAAGGTGGCCTCGAACTCATGGTGATCCTCCTACCTCTGCGTCCCGAGTGCTGGGATTAAAGGCGTGCGCCACCACGCCCAGCTAGAATGTATTTTTTTTTTTTTGAGAGAGAGAGAGAGGGAGAGGGAGACAGAGATGGGCACACCAGCAGTCTCTCAGCTGCTGTGAACGAAATCCAGATGCGTGCGCCCCCTTGTGGTCAAGTGCGGCATTGTGCCCTTGTGTCACTTTGCATCTGGCTAAATGTGGGACCTGGAGATTGGAACCGCTGGAGATTGGAACCAGTGTTCTTAGGCTTAGGAGGTAGGCGCCTTAACCGCTAAGCCATCTCTCCAGTCCTAGAATGTAATTTTTAAAGTCAGAAAAACATGAATTTCACCAGAGATTTTCCCCAGCAAGATCTGGAGTATTAACAAAACCTTTCTCACACTCCTACCCTCTGAAGGTTGAAATACCAGTTCCTGCCCAGCAGCTTTATCAAGGGAATGAAACACTCACATGCTACAGCCGTGGGCATGGTGATGATGATGGTGATGGGAGACCCGGTGCATAACATCCACAGTGTGCCTATGATGGCTGTGCTGCTTGCCTGGCCCGCTTGCTCCCAGACAGGGCCTGAGATGAGTGAGGAGCCAAGGCTGAGCTGCTTCTAAAGAGACCAGTGACCCATGGGAGCCAGATGCTTGCCTTCCCCTGCTCTTGGGCTGAGTAAGGCAGAAGGCTCGGCTAGTTAGGAGATCTCTAGGCCTGGGCATGGCCCCAGTCTCTGGATTTTCTCGTGTGCTGGTGTCTAAAATGGCTTGGAAGTCACCCCAGTTTGAGTATGTTTGGCAGGGTCTATTGAAAGGGGCAGGCACTGCTGGTGGAATGGCAGCTTGTCTTGGGCATGCCAAAGTTCGTGGGAGAGCACTGGCAACTTCCTTTGCAGAGGACTTGAGGCTCTGGTCTTGGTAGCAGATTGTCACATGCCAGCAATTTGCAGAGCCAGGGTTTAACCCAACCTGGGGAAGGTTCAAAATTCAGGATTGGCCACTGTCCCTGGTCCACAACCTCGAGGTTTTGAGCTTTGTAGGTACTGGCCACACCGGTCACTGTGCCCTTCCAGGTGAAGTGGTAGTGCCTAGATGCTGAAGTAATGAGGTGGAACCAGACCATCAGCCCAGCCAATGGTGGGGCACAGAGCTACTGTCAGAGACACAGGCCTGGGGAGCTCAGAAGCCCATTCAAGTCACGGGAGTGCAGAGACCCCTGCGTGCTCCACAGGGATGGGTCCCAAGTAGCCTGACTGTCCTTTGACCTTGAGCCCCCATTTAAAGTTCAGACTTCAGCTGGGGCAGTTGGGTGACCACAAAGCCATCTAAATTTGTGTTACCAAGCTCTAAAGCAGGACCCGGGTTTGAGAGTCTGGTGGAGGCTGCCAGAGGAGAAATGACCCCAGGTCACTTCTGCATTGAAGGGCATGCTAGGTTCTTGACGTTTTCCATTTTCTCTGATCGTGGGCAGTTCCTGAGTGCTGTGTGTGTGTCTCAGACTCTTTTATCCCATGAAATACAGACAGACAGGACATATTTTAAAGATCTAGCTCAAGAGCAGAGAGTTCAGATGTGCGTGTGGCTTTTCAAGTTGACGGATTGATCCCTTTGGACTAAAGGGCTTCCGTGGGCCTGAAATGCACTTGGAGGCAGATGGGTTCAAGCACGGTGAGAGGATTTGTGATGGATGAGCAGGAAGCAGCTGCCAGGGGTCCTGGGCCCAGTGGGATGGAGGTCTAGCTGGGGCAATAGTCTATTTGCTTTTAAACTTTGTTAGTTTGAAAATTTTCATACTGTACATAGTTTATTTTGATGATAATCTCCCATTTATTTCTGTCCCCTCAGCCACCCTCATGTCCTCCTCCCATTGAACCTCTTCTTTCCAGCTAGTTCCTCTTGTATTTTGACTGGCTTTTATTTATGGGGGTTTCAAGGTAGGGTCTGACTCTAGCCCAGGCTGACCTAGAACTCACTCTGTAGTCTCAGGCTAGCCTGAGAATCACAGCAGTCCTCCTACCTCTGCCTCCTGAGTGCTGGGATTAAAAGGTGTGTGCCACCACACCTGGCTGATGTTTCTTTGTTTTAAAAATTGTCTTCCTCCACCATCCATGGCAGAATGTCGATGGGCTCAAAATTGTACAGGTTTTGTGCAGGTCATGAATGCAACGGCCTCTTCATGTCCAGGAAACAGCATTGCACATCATGCCTCCTCACCCCCCTGCTATTCTACCTTTCCAGCCCCACCTCCCAGCGTTCCCTGAGCCTTGGAGGGAACACTCACATTGAGTGTATTCTCATTAACACTGAACACACAACAGGTACTTATTCTCAGTACTTTCATGAAGTTTGAGTACTCCCAGCAGACACTGCCACCTGTGAAAAGAAGCTTCTCTGACCAAAGGTGAAACATTACTAATCTATGGGTGTGGTGGTTCGATTCAAGTGTCCCCCATAAACCTAGGTGTTCTGAATGCTAGGTCCCCAGCTGATGGCAATTTGGCAATTAAAGCCTCCTGGAGGCAGTGTATTGTTGGGGGCGCTTATGCGTGTTATAGCCAGTTTCCCCTTGCCAGTGCTTGGCACACTCTCCTGTTGCTATTGTCCACCTGATGTGGGCCAGAGGATGATGTTCCCCCTCTGCTCATGCCATTGTTTTCCCCTGCTATCATGGAGCTTCCTTCTTGAGCCTGTAAGCCAAAATAAACCCCTTTTTCCCCCCATAAGCTGCTCTTGGCTGGGCGATTTCGACCAGCAATGCGAACTTGACTGCAACAATGGCCATAAACAAAAATATTTAGAGGGCACTTTGATGAGCAGAACATATCCTTTTAGCAAAACAACAGTAGTGGTTTCCTTCCGAGTACTTGCAACCTTCCAAGCCATGGACTTTTGACTAGCTCTTCTGTACTAGACATGATTCCCTCCTGTGCAGAAAGCCTCAAATCCAGCCAAGTAGCAGTTGGTTACCTTCCTAATAGCCATGCCATTATTGCCCAGTGGGCATTGTTGCCAGCCTGGTCAGTTGTGTGTCTTGGAGGGACCCCAGATGGTAACCTTTCTCTCCCAGCAGCCTGCATGACCCTTTACAGAAGAGTGGCAGCTAGTTGTGGGCCTATAGTCCTGCACAATAATGCACAGCCCTGCCTCTTTCTCTTTCTGCAGGTGGCCAAGACAGCCTGCTTCTCACAGGCTGTGTTTCATCCTGGGCTGGCACCTCCTCTTGCTGACCATAGAGATGGATGGATTGGAGCCCAAGGGTTGGACTGTTGGTGAAGCCCCATGTTTGAGCAGAAGTGGCTTTGCTGCCTCGTGGGGTTTGCAGAATGGAGTGCTTTTGGAAGTGGGGCTGCTGGGAGGTGATGGGTTCACTGAGCACAGTTTGCAAGCTTCCTGGGAGCCTGGTGGGAATTGTGCTTCTTTCTTCCTCGCTCCTACTCCCCAGCCACGCTGCTGACCTGGAAAGCATCAGCCCAACTCTTGAACGAAGCATTTTTTTTTCCAGGATAAACACAAAGCTCTGATGCAGAAGTTGAAATTTCACACTGTAAAGGGCCGGGATGGTGCCGAGGTCAGCCTGTGGCCCGCATGCCCACCCCTCAAGTGAGTCAGAGGCCATGCCCGTTGCCCTGCGTTAGCATCAGCCCACTGCGACTCGTGCGTCTGAGGGCCTCGGCGTTAGGAGGGCGTTCTTGACATCTGTGTGTCCCGTGTGTCCCAGCACACACTCAGTGTCTTTCAGCCCAGGGGCAAGGCCCACTCATCTGGTGAATGCATCAGCCAAAAGCAATCTGCTTTCCAAACAGATGTTCTCGGATGAGTGGGGGAGGTACACCAGAGGCTGGCGAGAAATTGCCAGAAGACTCTTTAAGAGGCAGGGCTAGGGACGATGGCCAGAGAATTCACTTTAATTGAAACACACCTAATTGGGGCTCCTGAGCTAGGTATCCGAAGAGATTCCAGACCCCATCTAAAAGGAGGGTTTCTGTTCTCATCTGTTTATGGGAATTTCTGTCTGCTTTTCTGGAAAGACCAACAAGAAGAAGCAAAAGGCCTTCTAGCTGACCCCAGTTGTTCACACACTTCTCATGCGTGGAGCTGTTGCTGCATTGCCAGCTGGTCCCACTGGCTGCAGCCCCTCTCATGAGTGGAGCCACTGCTACACTGCCAGCTGACGTTGCTGGGGAGTGACAATCACTTGCTGGCTCCCTTGCCATGGTCCTCGTTGCTTTGAGCCCACAGGTGTAAAGGCTGGCCCATGAATGATGGGTGACAGAGGGCCGACAGCAGCACGGACACCTGCTCCCCTCAGCACAGGCAGCCAGTGACGTTCGGGAAACTTGCTGCATGGCTCACATTCTGTGTGTTTGAGCGACTTTCCCTTCCTTATGCAAACCGCAGATGTCTCAAAGGAATGTGTAAGTTATTACATAATAGCAAAGGAGATGGCTGTTTCCTTTCAGAATTCCCCACTTTGCTTCATTCCCTTGTAAAGCAAGGCTGGGGCTCTTCCCTCTGGAAGGTCTGTGATTATTACTATCAATATAGATGTAACCCAAGGAGGGGTGAGCTGAATACCACCTCCAGCGAAATCTGTACCTCTGCAGATCTTAGGAAGCGAAGCGGCAGGCTTGGATGCAGGCACTTTGCTGTGGTCGTCAAGGGCCCAGGTGATGCAGGCGTTATGTAAGGAGGTTACCTCAATTGTCTGCTCACTTGAGGCAACTGCCACTTAGTGAGAGCGTGACCCAAGCAAGGATTCTTACAGAAGGTACCACAGAATGAGGGGCCCACACTCCCACCCACCTTTGTCCTCTCTGGAACCTATGAACCTTCACAGGTGTGTTTCTCCCCTGGTCTCATCTGCTAATCTGAGTGGAAAGACCTGGCTGCAGCAGCTCGAGGGCTTCCTCCTGCCTCAGTGCTGTGGTCTTCGGGAGCCATCATCCTCTGCATCCCTGTGCAGGGAACAACCTGAAGACGTGCGAGGCCGCTCAGGGCCTGGCCAGAAAGGCACACCCTGGGGAGCCGCACGCTCCCACCTCTTGGTACTCAGCACTCTTGTGATCCCTTCCCTTGGGGCGAGGGTATACAGAGGTCACCTAGGATGGGGCAAGATGAGACCCTGTCGTAGTAGACTCAGGAGGGAAGTACCCATGCTGCCCTTGAGGAGGGGCGCTGCCATCTCTTGAGTCGCCCCATGGAAGACTGTGTTGGCAGAGCTGTGGCAGCCCCAGGAGGCAGGCGGGAACTCACACCCAAAGGAACAGGAGATAATGATCACATAGTGTTTAAAGCTGGGGCCAGCTTAAGTGTGCTGGGACTGGGGGGGCTGTGCCAACTTGCTGCTCAGCATCACTGCTGACAGGTGACAATGTGCTCCTGCCCCATGGTGACCCTGTCCCATGGTGGTCCTGCCCCATGGTGATTCTGCCCCATGGTGGTCCTGCCCCATGGTGACCCTGCCCCGTGGTGATCCTGCCCCATGGTGGTCCTGCCCCATGGTGATTCTGCCCCATGGTGGTCCTCTCCCATGGTGATCCTGCCCCATGGTGGTCCTGCCCCATGGTGGTCCTGCCCCATGGTGACCCTGCCCCATGGTGGTCCTGCCCCATGGTGGTCCTGCCCCATGGTGGTCCTCTCCCATGGTCGTCCTGCCCCATGGTAGTCTTGCTCCATGGGGGTCCTGCCCCACGGTGGTCTTGCGCCATGGGGGTCCCGCCCTACTGTGGTCCTGCCCCATGGTGACCCTGCTCCATGGTGGTCCTGCCCTATGGTGGTCCTGCCCCATGGTGATCCTGCCCCATGGTGATTCTGCCCCACGGTGGTCCTGCCCCACGGCACTCCTGCCCCACGGTGGTCCTGCCATGGACCTGTCCTTGAGGGATCTTGACCCTGTGCAGGAAGGCGTTCTTTCTTTGGTTTGCCATCATGTAGCTCACACTTATATGATTTCGTAGGACATTGCTGCAGATCCTGCCACTAGGGAAATAAAGTACACAAATAGGGTTCCAAGATTGGTGGTGGATATTGGGTGCCTACATCAGGGGACTGGCTAATGTAAGAGCCAAGAGTGGGAACCAAGATGGATGGCTCATGGGTTCATGTTGATGGCCAGCTCACTAAACAGTTCCTGGATGCTGGGGACAGTAGCAGGGGTCCTGGGCATCAGGAAGACCCCAGAGCAACTTGACAGCCATATGTCCCCAGCAGCCCAAGGCAGACAGGGGACAGATACTGGAGGGCTGTGATCAGGGACCCCAGAAGGTCCTTGAAAGTCCAAGGACAAGGACTGGGGCAAGATGAGAGAGTTCTGGAGTTGGGTGACATTGGTGACTCACTCTTGAGACTGGGTGACAGAGATCTTTTTACCCAGCTAGAGGTGTCAGGGCCATGTACACAGAAAATCTCGTGTCTTGAGAGGAGGGACACAAACCCTGTCAGAGACAGCTGAAGAGTGGTGGTGCCAGGGCGAGGAGGGCTGAGGGAAAGTTCTGTGTACACTTGGCCACAGCAGAAGTCTAGGGACTTATGAAACCCTCTAAATACTTGTGTTTTTTTTCCCGTCTATTAATGCTTCTCTTACTTTTGGTTAAAGAAGCTTCTCTCTTCTGATGGTAGTGACCACTGTGGGGACTCAAAGTTCACCAAAGTGCTGAGAAGTGACAGTGGAGTGAGTGTTCAGACATCTCTACCACACCCTCCAAGACTCAGGGACCATTAGGGAAGAGGAAAGAATGTAAGAGTGAAAGGAAGGGAAGGAGTTCAGACAATGCTTGAAAGTGCTTGTTCTTTCAGACACAAAGTGGCCTTAATATTTATGATTTCACAGTGGCTGATGCTACCTATACAAGACCTACAAATCAGGAAGAAAAGAAAGAATGAAATCAGAATAGAAGAGAGACTAGTTGGAAAAATAGAAAGGGTTCAGTGGAAGGGGAATTTTGGAGGGGAAAAAGGAGGGTGGTAGGAAGGGATTATCATGGTATATTATTCATATTTATGGAAGCTGTCAATAAAAATGTTTTTTAAATGTACTCTAGAGAGACTGAAAAACCTACTCCCAGCCACAATCTGCTCAGGCAGCTGAACTGCTTGAGGGAAGCTTGCCTGAGGGCCTCCCAGGGCCTGGGCGTATGTGAAGAGGGCATGGGGATGGACAGTAGGGGATGGACAGCAGGGGATGGACAGCAGGGGACATACTGCCAAAAGGATGTTCCTTCATGTTCATATCTAGAGTATTCAGATGACCAATGTTCTGTGATATGTCGTCTGGGGGGTAAGATCCTGCCTGGGTCTTGGGATTTTGACTGTGAGTTCCTGAGCATCTCGGGAGGGTGACACAGCATCACTGGAGGGTCTTAGTGCCTGGCCTCACCTGATCCACCTGGAAAGCAAGGCTGGGCTTGGGAAATAGCTCAGTTGGTAGAGTGCTTGCCTTGCACACATGAAGACCGGAGTTCAGAACCTCTGTGTGGTGCTACGTGCTTCTAACCCTGGTTCTGGGTGGTGGAGACAGGTAGATCCCTGGGGTTCCCTGGAAGGTCAGTCTAGCCTAAGTAAGCCAGCTCCAGGTCACTGAGAGATCCTGTCTCAAAAAATGTGGACAGGGGCTGGATAAATGGCTTAGCGGTTAAGGCGTTTGCCTGCGAAGCCAAAGGATCCCTGTTCGATTCTCCAGGACCCACGTAAACCAGATGCACGAGGGGCACATGCATCTGGAGTTCGTTTGCAGGGGCTAGATGCCCTGGCGTGCTCATTCTCTCTCTGTGTCTGGCTCTCTTCTACCTCTCTCTCTGATTGCAAATAAATAAATAAAAATTACAAAAAAATGTGGACAGCATTCCTGATGAAAGACACCTGAGGTTGTGCTCTGGTACACACCACACACACGCATGTGCGCTTGCACACAGATACACGCACAGACACTCACACACATGCATACACAAGTGCTCAGGGACCATTAGGTAATACATGCATACACACAGATACATACACCCCCACACACACACACACACACACACACACACACACACACACACACACGACCTATCAAGCTAGGACTAGCTCTTCTCTTGGGAAGTTTACAAACATATTTAAGTTGTTCAACAGAAAATAAATGAAAAGCAGCTACAGGAATCTTTTTTTTTTTTTTTTTTTTTTTTTTGTTTTGTTTTTGAAGTAGGGTCTCACTCTAGCTCAGACAGACCCAGAACTCACTCTGTAGCCCAGACTGCCCTCAAATGCTCACTGATTGCTCGTTCTTCCTCAGCCTCCCCTGAATGCTGGATTAAAGGTGTGAGCTACCACACCCAGCTACAAAATAATCTTGTGGTATAATTTGCAATTCCCACAGTCTTTTTCATGTAAATAACACACACACACACACACACACACAAAAACACCCACTGAAGACCTTGATGGCCTCACTGACACAGTGAAACTGGCGTTATCCCAGCTGTGGCCCCTTCACGCTGCAGGGACCTAGACGCGGGTGAGGCGGCCCAGAACTGACTCGGAACCAAGGCTGTGCTGTTTGGATTCTGGCTGCTTTCTGGCGAAGCCACATGGCCTGGGAGAAGCTGAGCCTCCCCTGGTTACTGTGAGAAACATGCACAGAGGCGTCATGCTCGGCTGGCAAATGTTGAGTGGTATTGCTCCGAGCCACCTTTTGTCCTGACAACTGTCATTTGCACATCTAACCATCCTGTGTAGAAGTAAGTGGATGTGACTCTGGCTTGTGCTTGATTCAGGGCCTAAATGATCTGCAGCTGGCTCCCGCTCGGCTGCCTTTGAATGGTCTCCGCCTTCAGAGGACTTCCCTCCCGTGGAAGAGGAGCGGCCGTGAAATGCAAGGTGACAGCCCTGCGCGTGGGGACAATGTGGATGGCACTCTCCCCTGGAGTAGCTTGTGTGGGGTACGCACTGCCATGCGTCACATCTGCTGGGTCCTCGGAAGCTGCCTGCCCCGCCAGGTGACACTTGACACATGTGGGCTCCATGTCTTGGCTCCTTATTTCTTGGCAGGGCTTCCTTGTGCCCAGTGGAAAGGTACTGCCTGGATGGCAGGTGCCAGGCCAGGGACAGGGGCACTTGCTACCCGTGTTTCCTTCACCTTGGGAGGAAGCCTGTGCACACGAGAAATGGCCTTTGCTGTTGAAAGGCCCAGGGGTCACCCCACAGAGAGACCGAGTCACAGATCTATTAACCCCGGTGTCTCAGGATGGCCCCTGGGTGGCAGAGCACGGTGCTGAGCAGCACTGGCTACCAGCCTGTGACCACTGTGCCTGGCACACATTCAAGGAAAGACAAAGAGCTCAGTGTGGCTTCCACTGAATAAGGTGTCCAGCTACCTGGCACCTCAGTGTACACATCCCAACTACAGACAAGAGCCAGCTGGTTCTGGTGGCTCGATGGGATTATGGACACATGGACAAGCATTGTCCTTCCAGGGGAAAGAGAAAGGCCAAGGTTGAAAAGAGCTAAATGGCAGGTTGCTTAGCAAGGAAAGTTATATTTATGTCCCCACCAGCAGGACAGATTCCATGGGCTCTTCCTAGAGATAGGGCACGTACACTGGGAGCTGGCCCAAGGGTTATGTTGTCTGCATTTGGTCACATGCAGAGGTAAACTTTTTTTTTTTTTTTAGTTTTTTTCTTTTTTTTCCCTTCTTTTCTTTTCTTTTTCTTTTTTCTTATTTCTTTTTCTTCTTTTTTCTTTCCTTTTTTTCTTCTTTTTTTTCTTTTTCTTCTTTTCTTCTTTTTTTCTTATTGTTTTGTAGTTCCTTCACACAGGCCCAAGGAAGTCCTGTGAGTTAAGGTTTTTAGTTTTTTGAGGTACTCACTCTAGCCCAGGCTTACCTGGAATTCACTAGGTAGTCTCAGGAGGTCTTGAACTCACAGTGATCCTCCTACCTCAGCCTCCCTAGTGGTGGGATTAAAAGCGTGTGCCATCACGCCCGGCTTTCTTGTTCTTTGTTGGTGTGATGTGATGTCTTCCCGAGAATAAAGACAGTTAAGGCACTTGCAACAGCAGCCTCTCGCAGCTCGGATTTTCAGACTCGTTTTCCTAATGTTCCTCCCCATTGCTGTCCACTATGCAGCCCAGGCTGGTCTGGAACTCTCAGCAATAATTCTGTCCCAGCTTTCCAAGTGCCTAAATTACCAGCATGAGCCCTCACGCCCAGAGTAGTTCTCGTGAACGTGGGGCATTTTGGTACCCTTTAAACCTACTGTCTGTGGGACATCATATAGAACTTAGTTCACAGACGAGATCTTGAAACCATTTGAGGCAGATGTTGAACACCTTCATAAAGTGGAAGAGAAAATTTAGCATATTTTACTTTGTAGGGAAAAGAAGAAAAGCACAGGAATTAAATTTGTCTTAAGGATTTATGGTGAAAAAGAAGTGATACATTAAGACCTGCATCAGCTCTTTCTATAGGTACTATGTGGCACTGTGGAGTGCTCCTTCCCTGCTCCATCACTGTGGGAGTGCTCCTCCCCTGCTCCATCACTGTGGGAGTGCTCCTTCCCTGCTCCATCACTGTGGGAGTGCTCCTCCCCTGCTCCATCACTGTGGGAGTGCTCCTCCCTGCTCCATCACTGTGGGAGTGCTCCTCCCCTGCTCCATCACTGTGGGAGTGCTCCTCCCCTGCTCCATCACTGCTCCTTCCCTGCTCCATCACTGTGGGAGTGCTCCTCCCCTGCTCCATCACTGTGGAAGTGCTCCTCCCCTGCTCCATCACTGTGGGAGTGCTCACTGTGGAGTGCTCCCCCTGCTCCATCACTGCTCCATCACTGTGGGAGTGCTCCTTCCCTGCTCCATCACTGTGGGAGTGCTCCTCCCCTGCTCCATCACTGTGGAAGTGCTCCATCACTGTGGGCACCTCCCCTGCTCCATCACTGCTGTCAAGTGCTCCTCCCTGCTCCATCACTGTTTCAGTGAGTGTTCCTTGGCAAATTCTAGCAGTGAAAAAGCTAAAATATGTTCGATGAGAAAGTTGACGAGTTTACAAAGTTGCTCCACATTTCTATCAGCCACCATCTATCAGCTATCATCTGCATGTCTCTAGACACGGAGATTTCTGGCTTGTTAAAGTCTGGGCTACTGCTGTCCTATCCCCTCATGGTCAGCTCTCAGCTATGAGTCAAAACGCTGTCGAAGAAGAGTGTGCGCCGTCCGCTGGGTCTCAGAGGTCTCCCCAGCAGAGCCAGAGCACTTGTGGCTTCTTCATTGAGCTTGACCAAACCGAGTGCCTACTGTTCAAGCTGTGTCCTGAGGTGAATGTAGAAGGTCACAGCTGACTCCAGGATCTAGCACCCAAATTTGTCTCCCCAGTGTCAACGGGTCACATCATGCAGAGTCAGCCAGAAAAACGAGCAGGTGTTTCAACACATCTGCCACTTATGCAAAGTCTTAAAACTAGCACTCACGGAGCGTCTCCGAAAGTTAACAAGCTCGTTTCCAAGTCTCCTCTTTCAGTTCTGACGTAATGCTGAGGTTCACAATTGCTAAAACGCAAAGAGACATGTTGAACATATCAACCAGTAGGAGAGAACTTTGGAGAACTTTTAAGTAAATGCCTTCAGATGTGCGTGAGTTATGCCTTGGCGACCATGCCAGGACTTTCCATGACTACAACACAACCATAGTTGTTTGCTTTAAGGGCAGCACACATGCTTCAAAGGTTTTGTTTTTGTCTTGTTTGTTTTTTCCTACACAGCAAAGGTTTGCAAGACAAATGTGGATTATTCTTTAGAAAAGTGGGATTTGAAGAGCTATAAAGAAAATGTCAAATTCACAAAATTATGACTGTAATTTGTGTTTGATTTCATGATAATTCTCAGTTCAGAAAGCAAAGAACCCGACTACTAAGTCCCAGTCAGCTGAAAAGTCCTAAAAATCTCTCGTTATTGAAGAAACTTGAATAAAAAAAGTTCCAGTTTTAACATCTGGGTCTTCTGTTAACTAGCTGTACACCCTGGGGAGGATAGTTTCTTCATCCGTAAATGCTGACAGGGAATCTCTGTGTCTTTGAAATCCAGTGATGCGTCTCATTGTTTCTGTCAAGTGCGGCTACAATATAGGGTTCTATGGGCTCTTAGAGTCAGAAAGTAGAGAAGGATAAAAAAGATGGTCCTTCTAGTAGCCTGGCCAATAGCCAATGACCAAGAAGCTGGAAGACATCGAATGATGCTTGTGCTTCATGTGCACACTTGCAAGGGCAGGGGAGAATGTCAGGTGTCTTCTCCTGCAGCTCTTCTGCATGGTCCCTGGAGACGGAATTCTCACTGAACCGGGAGCTGCCGTTTTTCTGTCAGGCTGACTGACCAGTGAGCCCGGGGCTTCTTCTATCTTTTAAAAAAATATTCAACTAATTAATTAGTTAATGAGAGGAGGCAGATAGAGAGAGAGAGGGAGAGAAAGAGAGCATAGGAATGCCAGGGCCTCCAGCCACTGCAAATGAACTCTAGAAGCATGTGCCACCATGTGCATCTGGCTTACGTGGGTCCTAGGGAATTGAACCTGGGTCCTTAGGCTTTGCAGGCAAGCACCTTAACCACTGAGCCATTTCTCCTGCTCAAGCCTTCTGCCTTTGTTCCCCACAGGACTGGGGTCGTAGCTGTGCACGGCCACGACCAGCTGTTTATGTGGGTGCTGGGGAATTGAACTCAGGGAAGTCATGCCCTCATGCCCGCTTATCCACTGAGCTGTTAGCCAGTTTCAGCTGTCTGGTCTTTAAAGGTTTGATAGAATGCCCTGGAAAACCACCAGGGTCTGATGAACACTTTTGAAAGGAGCTCTCTTTCTTTTTGGGGACTTTACTTGGTCAGGCTTTTTGGCTCTAAAAGGTCAGTTTTGGCATATGGTCAAACTTCTCTAGAGCACGGCTTTGATCTTGGTTTTCATATACATGACATCACACCTTTGTACTTCTGCCTCCTGGTGAGAAAATGAAATGAAAATGAAAGGTGCCATTTGAAGGAAAATACATGGAACTGGACATCTTCATAGTAAGCTACATGAGCCTCACTCAGGAAGACAGACGTCACGTTTTCCTTGTATGTGGACCCTCTTATTCACAGACATGTGCTCACACGTACATATGACACGCACATATAAGGGGTCTATTTGGGAAGAGAAAGGGGACTAGTAGGGGAGAGGGAAGGAGAGAGAAATTAGAAATGAATATGGACGCATCACCCAAACAAAAATGTCATTGAACCTCCCCGCTTTGTACAATATGTACTGATGAAATATTTAGAACAGCTAGTGTGTTGTCTATTTTGTTGAATTTTATACTTTTTACTTTTATCACTAGCCCTACTGCTTTTTCCTTCTTTACTCATTAATTTCTGCTTTGAAAATTAATTTATTCCTTTTTGCTTTTGATGTGGCTCATTTTGTACTTCTTTTTAGAAATATTTGAGCTGGACCTTGACGACACTTTTATTTAAAAAATTTTTTAAATTTTTTTTTTATTTATTTTTGGAGAGAGAGAGACAAAGAGAGACAGACAGAGAGGAGAGGGAGACAGATAGAGATGGGTGCACCAGCAGTGTTTCAGCTGCTGTGAACGAAATCCAGATGTGTGCACCCCCTTGTGGTCAAGTGAGGCATTGCACCCTTGCGTCACTTTGCATCTGGCTAAACGTGGGACCTGGAGAATGGAACCGCTGGAGATTGGAACCAGCATTCTTAGGCTTAGGAGGCAGGCGCCTTAACCGCTAAACCATCTCTCCAGCCCGACACTTTCATTTTTATGGTTATATATGTATAGATAGGGCACCTTCTGTATCATTGCATTTTGCATCTGTGGCTTCAACCAACTACAACTTGATAATATTTGGGAAAAAACCACACTGTGTTTGCACTGACCACAAAGAAGCCTTTTTCTTGTCATTATTCCCTGAACCGTACCATGCAACAACCTGTCATGTAGAGATGGCAAAATGTGTAGGAGGGTGTGTGCAGGTGAGAAGCAAACGTTAAATACTATACCTTTTTATTAATAGTGTTCCTTTCAAAAAGGGGAGGCCAGGCTGGTGCCTGTGCTGGGCATGCAGATGTGCAGAGCTATGGTCTTCAGATGAAATCCATCTGTGTTGGGAAGCCTTGGTACCAAGCTTAAGTGGCACTTGGAGAGGAGAGAGGCCAGGCTGCTAAAGCCTCCTAGCTGAACCAAGCCTCTTCCTCCTCCCTCCTTTGCCACCAGCACTGCAGGAGACCTGGTTTCCGACCTGCTCCAGCACAGTCATGGATTCTGGCTATGCCTCAGGCTTCTGCCACGCTCTCTGCTTCCTTGTCCTATGCCAAGGAAACAGCCCCCATCTCACACCCTCACTGCCCTGGGCTGAGACACTCTTCCTGCCTTCCCTGCTGTGATGAGCCGAAACCCTCTGAAACCAGGAGCCCAAATCAGTCTTTTCTCCTTTAGCCCACTGGAGACCCATTTGACATAGCCCTTCTGTTATTAGTGGTAGAGAGAAGTGGCTTGGCCACTGGCCCATGAGGGATGGATCCCACCAGCTTCCCTGGGGGACAGGGTACTATGAATGGTTTCATTCTAGCTAGGAGTGGGAGGCTGAAAAGAGGGGTTTGCAGAGATGCAAGCAGCCCTGTAGTGGGAGATGAGACTGGGTCTTCACACTGAGCAGGTGGATGGACTGCCTGTCATGTTCCCACTGTGTGCAGTGGAGCCATATCAGGTCCTCAAGGTCAGCATCACATATATAGATGTCCCCAGCTAAGGCTGAAGAGAGAGAGGCCTCTTTCAACTGTGTGCTTACCAAGTTCACAGCTTGGTCCAATATATCTGGCTAGGGGCAGACAAGCAGCTTCCCATCAGGGAAATGAGGCACACTACTCTCTGAAATGCTGTCTAAGAATCAGGTCAGATACTACCGCAGACTTCCCTTCCAGTGTGCTTTGTTACACACACACATACACACACACACACACACACACACACACACACACACACACGTCATGCATTAAGCTTTCTAAAAGCCAAAGAATGGAAAATAAACAGAACCTTGAGGAGATGGAAGCCCGGAATTGTTTTAGTCAAATCTGAAGACAAAAGAAAACACATAAACCTGTTTATTTTAATTTAAAAAGTTTAAAAATTAGCATATGAAGAATTCGGTTTCGTTATGGCATTTTCAAACAAAATTCTTTTTGTTTCCCTTCCCCTCTCTTTTCACCCTTTCCCTCACCCCTTTGCCCTCCCCCGCTGAGTCTCCTTCCTGCTTTCATATTCCATGCTCCCGCTTGTCCTTTCTACTCCTCGCCGCTCCTTCTTTTCTTTCCCTGTCCAGGTCTCTTATCCGGAATCCCAGGCCCGCTTACTGCTGCTCTGGTCCCAAGAGCTAGGAAGTGTCCATCAGCTGATGACTGGAGAATGAAACCGTGACACGTATGCACAATGGTGCTTTACTCAGCTGTCAAGAAAAATGGAGTTATGAAATTTCAGGAAAATGGATGAAACTGGAAAAAGTTATACTATGCGAAGTAACCCAAGCCTAGAACAACAAAAATCACATGTTCTCTCTCATATGTGGATCTGAAGGTTTTAATAAAGGAAATCTCTATGGCAGGTGACTCACTGACCTTCCAACCCCCAGACCTACCCAGGAAGCACTTCCCAAGGGGTCAAAAGGAGGAAGCCATGAGCTTCTGCACCTGGAGAGTCGGAGGCCAAGGGCAGGAGAGATTAAAACGTGACCAACTGGCAAACACTCTAAGACAATGCAGAGGTGAGAAGGGCCAGATGGCCACACACCAAAATGTAAAAGGTCATCTCGGAACAGTCTAATTATGATTGATATTTTCCATATGGTATATATTAACAATAAACCGCTATGACTTTATTAGTCAGAAAAAGTACAGCTTATCTACAAAATCTACTTCATGGCCTTCTTGAACCCAGTAGCACAGGCCACACAGAGGCAGCTGAAGAGCACGGGGCTGGGGAGCCGTGCGGAGCCCAAGCTGTGCTGTGCTTCATTCCCAACCGATATGTGGCCATTGCTCTGCACCTTGTAAGACAGAGGCAAGAAGACTTTAAGAGGATTTCAAAGCAGTTGAATGAGATGAGGGTCACATACCATCAGATGGAACATTTTGGTGTTGAGCACCCTTGTAATGCTATGCACCCAGCCTTCTATCTAGCTCACATTTCTAGCATCACCCATTGTCATGGTTTGAATCTGTAACTTCCCCAAAAGGCTCCCCAGCTGGTGGCACTTCCTTTGAAACTCCACTCTCCATCATACCCCCTCCCCCCTCTCAATCAGTCTCTCTTTTTGGTTTGATGTCATCATCTTTTCCTCCTATTAGGATGGTCTTGTGTAGGTAGTGTCAGGCACTGTGAGGTCATGGATGTCCAGGCAATTTTGTGTCTGGAGGAGCACATTGTAAGGAGTCCTACCCTTCCTTTGGCTCTTACATTCTTTCTTCCACCTCTTCCACAATGGACCCTGAGCCTTGGAAGGTGTGATAGAGATGTTTCAGTGCTGAGCACTCCTCTGTCCCTTCTTAGTAGCACTATAGTGCCTTCTGAGTCATCCCAAGGTCATTGCCATCTGAAGCTTCTCTAACCAAAAGTGAGAATAGCATTAATATATGGGCATGAACTTTAAGAAAAGTGCTTACTGCACAGTTTGGTGAGCATAGTACATACATTTAGCCAGACACCAGCAGACGTTACACCACTAGGGCTCAGGACTACCCCTGTTGTAGGTTTTCAGTATCAGGGATGTATTCCCTCCCATGGAGCAGGCCTCCAGTCCAATTAGAAAGCAGTTGTTTTCCCCCACATCAGACATGCCATTATTGCACCCATTGGCTCATTTGGCCTGGCTGGCCAAATTTAAGGCTTGCAGTGTCCATTACTGAGTATCTCCACTGGTGATTTCTCTCTCTCCCATGGAGCTGCATACAGTAGCTTTTTCCAGCTTCCTGTCAGCTGGTCCACACAGAGGAGGTTTCAGCTCAGCTCCAGCAGGATTTCTCAGTGACCTTGCAGCCCAAGTGTACCACCAGATATATTTTGAGCATTGGCCATGATTTGAAATGTTCTCCTGTATCACATTTTAAAATTTACCACCCACCACTTTATCATCTGGATTTATCAAATTATTCAATCCCTTGTTGCATTTCAACAACTTTTTATTGACAGCTTCCATAAGTATAGACAATAAACCATGAAAATGTCCTCCCTCCACTCCCATCCCCCTGTCAAATCTACTCTCCACTGAATCCCCCTCTTCCAATTGTTCTCTCTTTTATTTTGATGTCATTATCTTTTCCTCCTATTCTGAAGGTCTTATGTAGGTTTCAGGCACTGTAAGGTCATGAATATCAAGGCCACTTGGGAAGACTGCATTGTCAGAAGTCCTGCCTTTTCTTTGGCTCTTACATTCTTTCTTCCACCTCTTCTGCAATGGACCCTGAGCCTTGGAGGGTGTAATAGAGATGCCTCAGTGCTGAGCACTCCTCTGTCACTTCTCAGCACTATGGTGCATTTTGAGAGTCCCCAGTGCTCACCACCACCTATGCAGAGATGCTTCTCTAACCAAAAGTGAGAGTAGCATTAATATAGGGGTACGGACATTTTCAAAAGTGCTTACAGGGTGTCTAGGCACTTTTAAAAATGATCTTTAAAATATTTTTTTAAATTTTTGTTTACTTTTATTTATTTATTAGCAGCAGAAAGGAAAAGGCAGAGAGAGAAAGAGAGAGAGAGAGAGAGAGAGAGAGAGAGAGAGAGAGAGAGGGAGAGAATGGGCACATCAGGGCCTCCAGCCATTGCAAATGAACTCCAGATGCATGTGCTACCTTGTGCATCTGGCTTACATGGGTACTGGGTAAATGAGCCTTGAACCAGGGTCCTTAGGCTTCATAGGCAAGAGCTTAACTGCTAAGCCATCTCTGCAGCCCTAAAAATGATTTTTGCTGCAGTAAAGGCCACCGAGATAACAACTGATGGACACTAGAGACCCTACCCTTCACATCCCCCTCACTCTCTGCTAAAAGTCTTCATCTGCTCATGTTCTTAACCTTCAGTTATATATTCTGAATTTACATCCAAAATGTTGACTGCATTTCATAGCAAAACAACATCTTCTCTAGGCATAACGTTTTCTCTGCTTTTTACGCTAACGATGTTTGCTTACTGTCATTCATTCAGGACTGTTCTAATGACCTCGCATTTTAGTAGAATGTCTTCCACATTTGCAATCTCAATATTGAGTCCTTGTTTAATTTGACTATGGAGGTTTTTGTGTGAGTTTTAGAGAAGTGTGTGTGTGTTTGTCCATATTTAAAGATTGCTCCTCCTCATTTCTCCCATCCGGTAGGGAGATTCCCAGGTAACAATGTATTTTTAACTAAACATATAGCTATATTTATTTTGAATATTACATAGTTTTAAAATGACAAGCAATTTATTGCATCACACAATCTTTTTTCTCAAGGTTTGATAGAAAATCTATCTGATTTTTTTTTTTTTTTTTTCGGTAGGGTCTCACTTTAGCCCAGGCTGACCTGGAATTCACAATGTAGTCTCAGGGTGGCCTCAAACTCAAGGCAATCCTCCTACCTCTGCCTCCCGAGTGCTGGGATTAAAGGTGTGCACCACCATGCCCGGCTCTGATGGTTTTAATGTGTCCCTCCTGCTACACCATCTTCTGGGGAAGAAAAACCATCAACAGTCTTAACCAGCAGTGGATCCTGTAAGCTTCACATACAAGTGTTCAATGGTGGCATGTCTGTCATTGGTGTAGCCAGCGGCTCTCTGATTACATTTGAGCCCCACTCCATGGGAGAGAATTTGTGCCTGATATTGAAAACCTAATCAAACATCTATGGCTGGAAAAGTCACAAGCCTGGCGGAGGGGGGGGCTGCTTCTGTTGTTTGGCTAAATGGATGTATTATACTAAACTGCCCTCTAAATACTTAGGTTTATGTCCATCTATTAATACTACACTTAATTTTGGTTAGAGGTGGTGAAACTGGAGTGACTCAAAACTCATCAGGAAAGCTGGGCGTGGTGGCGCACGCCTTTAATCCCAGTACTCGGGAGGCAGAGGTAGGAGGATCGCTGTGAGTTCGAGGCCACCCTGAGAAGACATAGTTAATTCCAGGTCAGCCTGGACCAGAGTGAAACCCTACCTCAAAAAAAAAAAAAAAAATAATAAAAAAAAAAAACCAACTCATCAGGACAGCTGGACAGATGACTTTGCAGTTAAGGTGTTTGCCTGTGAAGCCTAAGGACCCAGGTTTGACTCCCCAGATGCACAAGATGACACATGCGTCTGAAGTTCATTTGCAGTGGCTAGAGGCTCTGGTGTGCCCATTCTCTCTCTATGTATCTATACCTGCCTCTTTCTCTCATAAATAAATAAATAAATAAATAAATAAATAAATAAATAAATAAACAAGATATTTAAATATTTTTCTAATCACAGTAATGCCAGCATTCATTTTAAAAGTCAAGAAGGCTTGCAGTATCTTCTCCACCTCAGACACTTCAAGCAGCCCGGGGCCATTTTCTGCAGGTGTTTGTCTCCAGATATCCATTGACTGTTTGCTTCAGAGAACAAGCTTTTACCTACAAGTCCCTTCACCACTGAGTGTCTCCTTGAATCTTTTCACAGCATTGGCTAAACCAAATGTGGTGTTTTTTATTCTGATTACATTGCTCCTTTTTGCATGTGTATGTCACTACAGTGTGCATGCTTGTATGTCTGAGTGTTCACATGTGTGTGGTCACACGTGTGGAGGCCAGAGGTTAACACTGATTGCTTTTCATGTCATTGAAGCAAAGTTGCTCACTTGGACCCAGAGCCTGCCGCTTCGCTTAGTCTAGCTAGCCAGCTTCCCATGGATGCTCTGTCTCTGCCTCTCGAGTGCTGAGATCATAGATGAGCTGCCGCATCTGCCTGGCATTAGTGTGGGTGCTGGGGATCCAAACTCAGGTCCTCATACTTACGTGACAAGGGCTTATGTGACTGAACTATGGCCCAGCCAACGTCTCATTTTCTTGGATCAGCATTTTTGGCTTTCTGTGATGTTAAACAATCATTGCTTCCTCCCCTATAAAATTTGTTTATTTTTCTAGGTACCTATTTTAAATTCAACCTCAAATTTTAGTACAAACTCTAAACTCCTGTTTGATATGTCACTCACTACACTGACTGTCCTGTGACCCCTGAATTTGGCTGGTGCCCCCCTCCTTCCTCACCCCCTGGGAGTCTCCTTGTGTCTTTACTCGTGGAGGTGGGATGGTTTCTCTGCTTTCTCTCTTTCAAGTCTTCTTCCTCTTTGTGCCTCAATATTTCATTCAACCAC
Organism: Orientallactaga sibirica; assembly: GCA_036365145.1. Classification (NCBI taxonomy): domain Eukaryota; kingdom Metazoa; phylum Chordata; class Mammalia; order Rodentia; family Dipodidae; genus Orientallactaga; species Orientallactaga sibirica. The sequence goes on along the minus strand of JAEOAD010000044.1, from coordinate 16,841,113 downwards.
AGAAGACATCCTTTAGTCCCTTCCCGAAGAAGGGCGGCTGAGGAGCAAGTTCTCTGCGGCTTAAAGTCTTATGAGCCATTAGCCGATGATGAATGTCAGATGGGTGTACGGTGCCAGGTCAGCCGTCTGTGGTTGGGCCTCATGGAGATGGCGCTAGGCTACTCTGAACCAGCATGTCAGGCCTTTGTAAGAACAGTGCCAGCCAGGGCCTGGTGGGGACGCCTAGAAGGTCCATGAAGATTGCAGTGGGCAGAGTTAGGTAAGGGAGCTCACAGGGCACTTGAGACTACCAAGGCCTAGCTAGAGTGGGGGCTGTTTCTTCCCTGGGATGTGGAGGAGGCATTCCTCCCAGAGGCCTCTCTGAGGGCCTGGCCTCTGCCTGCCCCTTCTAGATCCTCCCATGGCTTCCCATTGGCAAGCTCCCAGGGACTGGCATGAGTCAGGAGCTTGGTTTTGGGATGGGGAGACAAATGGGACAGGGCATCAGCTTGCGAGCCCAGTGTCCTGGGTACCACTGACACCTAGAATCCATTCTTTTCCGAGGTAGGGTCTCACTCTGACCCAGGCTCACCTGGAATTCATTCTGTAGTCTCAGGGTGGCCTTGAACTCACAGTGATCCTCCTACCTCTGCCTCCCTAGTGCTGGGATTAAAAGCGTGTGCCACCACGCCTGGCTCTAGAATCCATTCTCATCTTTTGTTCAGATGCATTCTCCTTTCCTTCCTTGGGGGGTCCTGCAGCTTTGCTGTGCACTGCCGTGGTTCACCTGCCCTTTCCCCAGACCAGGACTCCTCAAATGCAGGGCCTTTAGACACAGCACCTCACTCACCCTCAGCATGAGGTTACCCCTGAGTTGGAACAACACAGACGGGAGTAGAGCAGAATGGAAGGTATCAGGTGCTAGAACACCGATGGTGGCAGATCCAGGGGTGTGTGAGAGCAAATGAGGGCCACTCTAGAGGTGTACAAAACCAAAGGGAGTAGACTTTTCAAAAAACCCAGGGAAGAGGAATTGGAGAACGTGAAGGTTGGACTGTGCGGGTGAGGGTGTGACCTGGATCTTCTTGTCTTCACAATTTCTTTAGAATGGACATGGCTGAGGTTCCCGTGTCGCACCATCTCGTTGAGGGTCAGGTGCAGTGGGCATGGCTAGCCAGGAAATGAGGCAGGTGGCATGTGGAAGTGTGGTATGGGGCTGTCAAGCGGATGAACCACATAGCCCAGGATCTGTGTTCTCTTTGCTGGGGACACAGATGCTTCAGGACATCCGTTAAGTGTCACACATGAAGAGCAGCTTTGAAGAGCCCGTGTTCCCAAGTGCCCTTTGATTTTCTATTCCATCACGAATGGCATTTCACTGTACTTGGCTATGCAAGCTGGTCACCAGCATGTTCAGGAAGCAAGTCAGTCCTGAAGTATTTGTTGATGAGTAGATTTTATTTTTAGCTGAAGTCTTGGCCCAGGAGGAGGCCACATGGAGGAGATCAAGGTTTAACGGAAGCCATCTCAGCAGACAGCTGTAGAAAATGATTACGAATGCTAACGGGAGCCCCAGGAGAGCCTCAGGATGGGGCTTTCCCTGGAAGGATTTGGCTGTTTCGGGCTAAAGCTCTATGGCCGTAGTAATTCAGAAGGGACACGCACGTCTTTCCACTTCCCATCCTCCAGTCAGCTCAGCTGGAACCTCCAGAGAATCTGCCAGGCTCTGGTGCTCCGAAGTCTCCACTTTGAGTTCATGGCTGTGCAGAGTTCTTCCTACTCCGACCAGGGACCCATCCCATGTAGACCCAGGAGGAGGAGCTCAGGCTGTCTGAAGGAAAGCTCTGCCTTCAATGGTCTCCACCTGTAACCTTAAATGTTTGGGGTTCATATCTTTTTCTAGTAGTCCTTGGAAGCCCTTGGTTTCACTGGCCTATGTGGGCGGGGTACAGCTTGCAAGGCCCCAAGGAGCCCAGTCCCTGTGTTTCAGGTCACAGGTGCCTAGTAAACCTGTGCGGTAGGGTGGTCCTGCTCTCAGGGAATGTGTGTAAGCAGAATAATTCAGTGTTCATTTCACGGCTCTGGTAAGTCAGGAGGTCTTGGGTCAGGGTTTCTGAGACACACATGTTCCTGTTGCTTGAGACCTAGGTAAGAGGAGATCCACGTCATCAGTCACTGACTGCCGTTGACAACTGAGAGAACTGGTGACTAATGTCCTTGCAGTGCGGATGTGGAAGACCCACATCTGAGTAACTGAGTGTTGTGGCTTATCCCTCTTTCTTTGGAGATACTATTGTCACCTGTACCTCAGAAACACTAGCATCTACCGTACCTGCTTTGCATGGATTTCCTCCTGTGGAGTGGGCCTCAGATCCAATCAAAAGGTTAGTTGGTTACCTCCATAGCAGTCATGCCACTATTGCACCAGTAGGTACATCTTGCCTGGCTGGCATATTATGTAGCAAGCAGGGTGGGGTAAGAATGTTGGGTTAGACAGTTGAAGACTTTTCTCCCCAGCAACCTGCAAAGCACTTTCCAGTACAATGACAAGTGGCCAGCAGGGAGGAGGCTTTCAGTAAGGTTACTGTTCAATTATTCAGCGTCCCACAACTGATGCGTGTGGTGCCATCAGCAGTAGGCTGTTACCATCTAGTTCTGGTGAGAGATTACGAGTTTTGGCAATGGCTTATATTATTTCAAAGGTGTCAGGGGCCTCCCTGACTACCAATGCACTGGGACTGGGGTTTTCCTGCAACAACTGTTGGCTTCAGAGACTCAGCATTGCCCATCTACACAATGATTTTTGCCCAAACTCTCTCTTGTTAAAACTATTAATTATATTTTTAATTAGGTAGCAAAGAAGTGGATTACTCTATGGATTTTTTTATTCTTTAATTTTGTTGAATCCTCCCTCTACCCTTACCTCTCTCTCTCTCTCTCTTTTTTTTTGTTTGTTTGATTGTTTTGTTTTCTCAAGGTAGGGTCTCAATCTAGCTCAGGTTGACCTGGAATTCACTCTGTAGTCTCAGGGTGGCCTTGAACTCACTGTGATCTTCCTACCTCTGCCTCCCCAGTGCTGGGATTAAAGGTGTGCATCACCACGCCTGGTGCACCTCTCTTCCACTCCCTTTTTCTGGCCCCTCTTTAACCTTTCCCAAGTATTCCTTGTCATCACTTCCACATCTATCATCCCTTCCTCTTCAGTTCTCCCTGTTTACGCTTATATGGATTCTTTCTAGCTTCCTAGCCTCCATTGTCTCTTGCTTCAAGCTATATGCAAATGTAAAAATTCAAGGTTAGGATCCACTTATGAGGAGTACATGCAGTGTTTGTCTTTCTGAGCTGGTGTACCTCACTTTTCCAGATACACCCATTTTCCTGCAGAGAGAGAGAGAGAGAGAGAGAGAGAGAGAGAGAATTGGCACACCAGGACCTCCAGCCAGTGAAATCAAACTCCAGACACATGCACCACCTTGTGCACATGGGTGACCTTGTGTACTTGCACCACCTTGTATGTCTGGCTTATATGAGATCTGGAGAGTCAAACATGGGTCCTTAGGCTTCTCAGGCAAGTGCCTAACCACCAAACATATCTCCAGCTCATAATTTTTTCTTTACAGCTGAATAAACCCCATTGTGCATTTGTGCCACATCTACATCATCAATTGATGGACATCTGGGCATATTCCATTTCCTAGCTATTACAAACAGAGTAACAAGACATATAGATGAAAAGGTATCTCTATAGTAGAGTTCTTAGGGTATATGCTCAGGAGTGGAACATCTAGGTCATATGGTAGATCTAGTTTTAGTTTTGTGAGAATGTCCACACTGATTTCCATAATGGCTGCACCAGTTTATTCTCCCATCAACAGTGTATAAGAGTTCCTTTTCCCTCACATCCTAGTTAGTATTTGTTGTCATTTGATATTTTGATGATAGACATTCTGACTGGGGTGAGATGAAATCTCAAAGTAGTTTCAATTTATATTTCCCTGATGGCTAAAGATGAACATTTAAAAATATTTGTTGAACATTTGCATTTATTATTTTGAGAACTCTCTGTTCAGTTCCATAGCCCCCTTTTATTGGGTTGTTTGATTTTTTTTCTTAAGTTTCTGAATTTTTTGTATATTCTAAATGTTAGTCCTCTATCAGATGTATAGCTGGTGAAGAGTTTTCTCCTAATCCATGGGTTTTCCTGACTGAGTCAATTGCTTCCTTAGTTGTACAGTAGCTTTTTAGCTTCCTGAGATCCCATGTATTGAATGCTTGCTCATTTCTGGGTTCCTAGGATACTGTTCAGAGCCCTTCCCTATGCTGGAATCTTAAAGCATTCTTCCTTCCTTTTCCTCTAGATGTTTTAGGGTTTCAGGTCTTAAACCGAGGTCCTTGAGCCATTTAAAGTTGGTTTTTGTGCATGGTGAGAGATAAGGGGCTGGAATATTCTTCTATATGTGGATATCCAGTTTTCCCAGCACTATTTGTGGACGATGCTATCTTTTCTCCATGTGTGTTTTTGCCCTCTTTGTCAAAAATAGGTGGCTGTAGTTCCATGGACTTATATCTGGATCTACTCTATTTTAGAATAATATTCTATTCCATGAATCTATATGCCTGTTTTGTGCTAGTACCATTCTGTTTTCATTGCTATGGGCTCACAGTACGTCTTGGAATCAGCTTTGCTGATACTTCCAGCAGTATTCTTTTTGCTGAGCATAGTTTTGGCTATGTGGGTCTTTCATGCTTCCATATGAATTTTAAGATTATTTTCCTTATTTTTTTTAAAATTTATTTATTTAAAAGCAGTGTGTGTGAGAGAGATAGAAGAAAGGCAGACAGAGAGAGAATGGGCATGCCAGGGACTCTAGCCACTGCAAACTCCAGATGCATGTGCCCCTTGTGCATCTGGCTTACATGGGTCCTGGAGAATTGAACCGGGATCCTTTGGCTTCGCAGGCAAATGCCTTAACCGCTAAGCTATCTCTCCAGCCCTGTTTTCCTTGTTTTTGTGAAGAACAGTGCTGGTATTTTGAATAAGACTGAATTGAATCTGTATATCACCTTTGATAGGATGACCATTTTCATTATAGTAATTCTTCCAGTCCACGAACATTGGGGGATCTTTCCATCTTCTGGTGTCTTCCTCAAATTTTCTTCTTCTGTGTCCTAAAGCTTTCATTGTAGAGGTCTTCCACATCCTTGATTAGGGTCCCAGTTCCTTTCTCAGTGTATTTTTCATTGGTGTGTAAGAAAGCTACTGACTTTTTGTGTTACTTTTATATCCTGCCCCTTTGCTGAGCAAGTTTATCAGCTCTAGGAGTCTTCTGGTAGAGTTGTTAGGGTCTCATATAAAGAACCACAACCTGCAAATATAGTTGACTTCTTCCTTTCCAACTTGTGTCTGTTTTCTTTCTTTATCTTGTCTTACTGTTCTAGCTAAGACTTCAAGGACTATATTAAATAGCTGTAGAGAGACTGGGGCATCCTTGTCTTGTTTCAGATCTTAGCAGCAATGCTTCAAGTTTTTCTCCATTTAGTATGATGTTGGCTATGTGTGTTATGTATAAACTTTATAATGTTGAGATATGTTCCCTGTATCCCTCCAGCACTTTTATCATGATGGGATGTTGAATTTTTACTATGCTGATATTTATCTCTGACTTTATATTTAGTAGAATTTGTTGTATAAAATTAGGTGCACCAGCACTCGGGAGGCAGAAGTAGGAGGATTGCCATGAGTTTGAGGCCACCCTGGGACTACATAGTGAATTCCAGGTCAGCCTAAGGTAGAGTGAGACCCTACCTCAGAAAAACAAAACAAACAAACAAACAAACAAAAAAATAGGTACACCTGTATTTGGTACATATATCTTTAGAATTATAATATCTTGTTGAATTGTTTCCTTGATAAGTATGAAATGAACTTCTTTATCTTTTCTGATTAATTTTAGTTTGAAAGCTATTTAAACACATATTAGGATAGCCACATCTGCTTGTTTTCTGGTTCCATTTGATTCAAACATCTTTTCCCATCCTTTCACCCTTAAGCACCCTATCTTTGCCTGTGAGCTGAGCGTCTTGAAGGCAACCAAAGGATGGATCCTGTCTTCTGACCCACCCTGTCAGCCTGTGCTTTGGTTGGTGAATGGAGATCAGTACTAGTCAGAGTTATTATTGAAAAGTACGAGTTAATCAATGTCATATTCATGATTTTGTTGAGTTTGGTGTTTTCTTGGCCTTCATTTGCTTAACCACTGTTCTAGTATTGATTAATGTTTTTTCCTCTCTTAGCCTATTGAACGTGTTTGTCCTATCCTTTAGTATGAAATATTCCATCCAGCATTCTCAATGCTCATAAATTCATTTATCCTGATTTTATCAAAAAAAAGTTTTTTTTTTTTTCTTTCACCCTCTATTATGAGAGATAGTTTTGCTGGGTATAGTAGTTTGGCTTGGCCCCTGTAGTCTTTCAGTCCTTGAAATACATCAACCCAAGCTCTTCTGGATTTAAAGTTTCCACTGTAAAATCAGCTGTGATTCCAATGGATCTTTATATTTGACTAGATAGTTCTTTCTAACATCTTTAAGTGCCCTTCTTTTTTGTTCTGTGAGTTTATTGTTTTGGCTATAATATGACTTAGGAAACTTCTTTCCTAGTCCAGTCTATTTGGTTTTCTGTATGTCTCTTGTACCTAGATAGGCATCTCTTTATTTATTTGGGAAATTTTCTTCTATAATATTATTAAAAATATTTTCTAATGCCATGACCTGCAGTTCTTCTTCTATGTCATTCACCTAAGTGCTTCCTCTTCTATGCTCTTGATCTAGAATCCTTTTCCTTCTTGTAATCCCATACTTTCTTTCCAGATGTTGCACATTTCTCTCATGTTCTGTCCATATGTTTTTAAAAAAACTTTTATTGCTTTTGACTAATTGGTCCAATTCTTCTTCCTGATATTCTGTCTTCCATTTGATCCATCTTGTTGATAAAGCTTTCCAAGAGATTTTTTTGTTTGACTTACTGTAATTTTCATTTCTAGTCTTATTTTGGTTTGGCTTTCCTTCATGATTTATATTTCTTTTATTTTTTTAACGTAGGGTTTCACTCTTGCCCAGGCTGACCTGGCACTCATTCTGTAGTCCCAGGTTGGCCTCAAAGTCACAGTGACCACCCTACCTCTGCCTCCCATATGCTGGGATTAAAGGTATGCATCACCATGCTCGGCTGTTGATTTCTATTTCTTTATTGAGTTCCATTTTCATATCTTGGCTTGGCTTTTTCAATTTCATCTGGCTGTTTGTTTTCTCTTGGGATTCATGTAGGTTTTTATTTGTGTCATCTTTGAATTTATTCAGGATTTCATTTGTGCATTTATCTGTGTAGTCTTTGAGTTCATTGCACATATTTGTAATCATTCTTTTGAGGTCTTTGTCTGGAGTTTTCTGTAGGTAGCTATTATGGGGTCTCTATTATGAGACTGGTATTTCTTGGGGAGGTGTATTGGCTTGGGTTTTCATGTTACTTATTTTGCATTGAGACTTACCCATCTGGAGATAGTGCACTGGCTAGGTTTCCGGTGCACTTGCATTAACTGAGCACTTGGACCAGTGCTTGACATTCCTTTGTATTGATTTGTATTTGCTCTCCTTTGTGGTGTTTGGAGCTCGGGCATGGAGTATTCCTCTGTGGATGGGGTAGGATAGATGGTCTTGTTGGAGCTCAAGCTTGGAGGTACTGGGTACTTCTCTGTGGATGGGGCAGGAGAGGTGGTCTGTTTGGAGCTCAGGCTTGGAGATACTGGGTACTCTTCTGTGGATGGGGTAGGAGAGGTGGTCTGTTTGGAGCTCAGGCTTGGAGATACTGGGTACTCCTCTGTGGATGGGGTAGGAGAGGTGGTCTATTTGGAGCTCAGGCTTGGAGTTATAGGCACTGCTTTGTGAATGGGGTAGGTAGAATTGCCAGTGTTCAGCACATTCTCCTGCTACTGTGGTCCACATGATGTTGGCCAGGAGGTGATGTCTACTCTCTGCTCATGGCATCATTTCCCCCTACCATCATGGAGCTTCCCTTCAAGTCTGTAAACCAAAATAACCCTTTCCTACCACAAGCTACTCTGGGTTGGGTGTTTTCTGTCACTAAAGTGAAGCTGATTCTAACAGGAACTTTTCAAAGATCTCAGGCCACCTTTTTCTTCAGTAGCATAACCTACAATTTGGAATTTTAAGAAAAATACATTAGCATATTCCTATGGGAAAACCTCTTGAAAGTTCTAGTTAGACACGTATTAAAAGATGAAATTATCTTCTATTCCTATTTTCCAGAATTTCTTCACTTAGTCATCACTATTATCAGATATTTGTTTAATATTCATTTAGGTTTTTCTTGATCTGTTTTCACAGTGAGCTGTAGGATAGTGTTATTGGAGGAGAAACAGAAGCAAGATGGCTTTCTGTAGACAGTCAGCCAGAGACAAAGCCCAAGAAGAACACAGATATGCCACCCTGCCTTCCCTGGCAAAAATAGAACTCGTGTCCAATCCAATGTGATCCTCGGAGAGTTGAACTTGGGAAGTCTCAGGTCTCCATGCTTGTTGTGGTATGGTGCACTGACCTGCTGAGCATCCCTCCAGCCCTTATGTGGGATTCTGAACCTGTACTCTTTTCTTTTCCTTTTTCTTCCTGCCTTAGCTTGCCTTTCTGCCATAGGGATGCTGGCCTTTCTGCCATGGGGATGCCTCATGGCAAAGGACAGTTTTTCCTCTTTTATTCTAGTGTCTGCACACATTAGTTCAAACAGAAGCTTTAGAAATTGAATCCTATAAAGAAAATTATCAACCATATATAAGATTTCAAGTATATTAGTCAAAAATAACTCATTTAGGGCTGGAGAGATGGCTTGGCAGTTAAGGCACTTGCCTGCAAAGCTTAAGGACTCAGGCTCGATTCCCCAGGACCCACGTAATCCAGATGCACAAGGGGGTGCAAGTGTCTGGAGTTGATTTGCAGTGGTTGGAGGCCCTGGCGGCCCATCTCTCTCTCTCTGCTTCTTTCTCTCTCTCAAATAAATAAATAAAATATATTTAAATGGCTCATTTATTTTGATCTTGTAATTGCTAATTTATACTATATTCAATTAAGAAGAAAAGAAGTTTGTTTTTAGTGAGTCCTGTGAAGCAACCAGTATTTGCTTTGTCTCTACACTTGGCTTCTTTATTATTTCAATAATTTTAACTTTCATCATTTTCTTCTTTTTTATTTTACACTAATTTATTCATTCAGCTCCTTAAATACCTTCCTTTCTAATTTAGAATATTCTTTTTTCTAATATGCATATGTATTTCCTGTTAAATTCCCTGTTGTCTGCCCTTCATGTGTGTTCTCCACGTTCTTTCATTCATCCATTCATCCTCACTTAGATCTCGGTGGTGATAATCTCGATCACAGTTTCTTCCAGACCCATGAATTATTGAACAGGTTATTTGGTTTCTGAATGTACGAGTACATTTTAGCTGGCTTTAAAGTTTCATTTCTAGATTCATTGTTGACTGCATATTTTCAAATTCTGAGAATTTTTCAAGTCTTCCTTCTGATCCACTAAGTATGTCATCAATTTAAGCAACATATTGTGTGTGCATGTGTGTGTGTGTGTGTGTGTGTGTGTGTGTTGTGTGTGAAGAGAATATATTCTCTGTGTTTGTGATATTATATGTGTGTTTTAAAGAGAATGTGGACGCTGTGGGAGACATCATGGCACATACTATGGAATACCCTTAGCGTTTCTATGTTTTTTGTTCTTACTAATATTTTGAAAGCTTAATTCATCTGTTAGTAAGAGAAGTGTAGCAACATTTCTCCTCAGATTATAAGTTAAACTTCCTATAGTTGTGTCCGGTTTTGCTTGTGTATGTTGAAATGGATGTAGGTTATGCTGTGTGATGTTGTCTGGGTTGAGGATCATGAATTCTCCTAGAGTTTGTTTTTTATCAACAAAAATGATTTTTTATCTTTGATAATATTTTTCCTTTAAGATACCCAAACTGTGTTTAGTTGTGTTTAGTTGTGTTTAGAGTGTTGTGAACAAGCATCAGAAGATATTATTAAGAGAAAAAGTCATGCAGGAGAAGAAAGTCTCCAAGAAATTACAAATAGGGTCACGGACTGATAACTACTGTGGAAAATGTTTAATCAAAACCCAGTTATTCAGCTCTCCTGGTAGTAAAGAAACGTCAATTAAATTAAGATAACAATTAATACTATGTTCATTCCATTACAGAGAGTGGAGGGTGGTAATGTTTAATGGAAGTGAAGACTTGATGGACAAGCATTTTTCTATCACTGGGTGAGTGTAACTTTTCAGGGATGCTGTAGGCACAGCACCCACCAAGGGCTGACTTCAGGTTACTGTGTGTTATCTGTGCACATTATAGGTCTGAAGTATACCTACAAAAACAAAAAGTGCCTTGTTTTGGTGTGTTTTATACATGAAAGGTTAATTAAACTGTATTCATTTTTCTTCCAAAGAGTTTTCTTGAAGGAGGAAAAGCTCCCCAATATAGAATTTTAAAGCAAAACAAATGGACTCTTAATGAGGCAGAAACGCATGCAGAATAGCAGCATCTGGACTGAAATGCAAGCGACTGTCAAGAACAATTTCTTTGATGGTGAAATTGGGGGATGATTGTTTTTTATGTCTCTTTGTGCTTTTATGTGCTTTCCAAATTTTCTGCAGTGTGACGTTATTGCTATAATTAATATAAAAATGTACATGATGGGAAGCGGAGCTCTCGGTGGTTAATGCTCTGCAGATAGGCGGCTTTTGCATACGCATGCAGGTCTTCTGTGATAGCATCGTGCTCGTTGCCCCACACCCACCTGCTGTGAGCAGTGTCTCCCTGACCACACCAGTCTATGCTGGGTGGGAGCCGTCTGCACTCAGACTCTCCCATGGATGGACTATCTCGTCTCCTCAAGCTGTGGTCCTCCAGCAGCTCAGCCTGTAGACAGTTCTCTAATCTGAGCTGTAGAAACATGTTTGGTGATAACTGGTTGATCATCTGTTGGAACGCTTCCTCGAGGGCTCCTGGGCTCTGTTCATGAATTGTGAATCTGAAGCTCACGTTCAACTAGATGCGAGTTCAACCAGTGTGGTTTTGGCCCCAGGGGACATTTGATGTTATCTAGAGATATTACTGATAGTCACCATGGTGTGGGGACACCCCACTGGTATTCAGGGGAGAAGCCAGAGATGCTTCTAAACTTCTTCAATGAACAGGACAGCTGCACAGCAAAGAATTATATGACTCCAAGTGTCAATGGTGTTAAGGTTGACAGACTCGAGCTTAGACATAAAAACACTCAAAGCGCTTGTTTATAAAACCCATACACTTTTATAATTGCTTTTCCTTCTGTAGCATACCAGGAATACCAACTCTTAGGCAGTGCATCACACAGAGATTTCTTGCAAATAATTTTTGAGCTTCAAATAATCATTTTGTTGATAAAACAAATAGCATCAGGGCTGAACATGGAGGCTCACATCTATAAACCCAAGGCTTGGGAGGCAGAGGTAGAAGGATCACTGTGAATTTGAGGCCAGCCTGGGCTATAGAGTGAATTCTAGACCAATTGGGTTACAATGATACCTTGCCTCAAAAAGCACACTCAAAATTGCATTGAATAACCACTACTGACTTTTTGCTGAGTAGAGTGAAGATGGCAGATCCTCAGGTGAGTAGGAACAGAAAGGCTTGCCCAGGGAGTTATGCAGAGGTCTATCAGCCCCTACTGGAAGTGAGTGCTCAGCTCTGGAATGAAGGTTCTAGAAGCCCAGCCCCCACTCTCCCTGCTTGGTCCATCTTGAAGAGCATCACCAGAGTTGATGCTTAGCACATTCATGAAGAAGATTCTCCTGTGGGGGGCAAAGTGAAGACACGTGTTCTGTCTTTGTTCAAAACAGTAACACATGAGGGCCTGCCTCATTTACGTCACTGTGTATTTCCGTTAGCAACAGCAGCTGCACAAAACCATAAGTGTGTTGGAGATGCCTTTGGCTGGTCCTTGGCCCTGTTCCAGGGTCAAGAGGGTGGCCTGGCTGTGGGAAGAGCCCTTGGAGACCCAGAAGCCCACGCAAGCCACTAACTAGCCATGTGACCTTGAGAAAGTTACCCCATCTCTCTGGCTTGGTTTTTCTATTTGTCAATCAAGAGAGTATGTCAGAGCCTCCCCTGGTTCCATATGTCTCCAAAATGCCAGAATGTGGAGGACTGGCTGAAAGAGACAAGACTGCCTTGGTGAGTGGGGGTGCAGGACATTTATAAATTACCCTTTCACCACCGTTTCTTCTTCAAATTTGGAAATGCATTCCATTTTCTTTCCACGTTTTTGCCTTAGCAGAAGTGGTCTGGCTCATAAGTTAATAGGGGTTTATTTGGGATGATTTTAGAAACAAAACAAGTTCAAAGAATCGTTTGATAGGAAATGAAACCAGAAGTTAGTTGCACATAGATGTTGAAAATAAATGTGTATGTTGAAAATACAAGGTAGGACAAATTTGTGTTCTGTGTAGAGTTTCTTCTTTGAAAGGGGGTTACTTTAAAGTAAAAGCACTTGGGCCTCCACATTTGGTTGCTGCATTTTTCTTTAATTAATAACTGTCTTTGGCCATTTTTCATCTGGTAAAGTAACCTAACCAGGAAACAATCAGGAAAACGTTACTCAACATATTGCCAATAAATTAGAATACAGCAACTGAAGACATCTGAGTTTGGTTGGTCCTTGATCTTTTCATGGGCCATTAGGAATAATTTCCACAGGGTTCTCGCAGGTGGAGGACAGAGCTGGCGATGCTGAACATTTGAGTCAAACCAAGAAAGTGGAACAGGGAATCAGCCGTGCTTTGGCTGAGCAGAAACTGCTTTCCCCACTAAGATCAAGGCCAAATTCACTACCACCTGGACATCCAGGGCCCTGACCTCCTCCATTTCTAAGGTCCTTCCCAACCTGAGAAGATCTAGCAGGTAGGTGCTAAGTGTGTGCACCAGGTTGTTGGTTCTTCAAGGCTACTTGGGGGCAATGTCGCACACAGAATTCTAAGTCGCAGATCTGCCCTAGAGTACAAACCTAGCACACTGTCCCATCCTGATGGATTTCAGCATGGCTGAGTGGTTACTCAGAACAGCTGACTTGAAGGAGAGATGGCCTGGCATGGACACATTGCTTTTGGAATCGAGGTCTAGAGACCAGAGACAGAGGAAGCCAGGAAAGAGAAGCAAGAGAGATTCTGCATGGAGGCTATTCCTGGCTGCTGCTGGGAACACCTGGTAAAGGCTGTGGGCATTATGAGTGGAGGCTGGCCCCTGGCCAGGGCCCAGTGAGGAATCAGGGACATTGGTCACCCAGGCACAAGGAACTGTACTCTGCCAACAGCCTGAACTAACGTGGAAGTGACCCCAGCTTGACACCCTGATTTTAGCCTTTGAGATCCTGTGAGGAGAACCCAGCCTGCAGTGGCTGGACGTCCTAACTGCAGGACTGAGAGGCAGTGAGTGGCAACATTTTAAGCTGTGGAGCTTGTAGTAATTTACCACACAACAACGGAAACTAATATGGCACCCTGTCCACGGGATGACTAAATATAGGTTTTGATTTTGGAGATGGAAACCATCTCCACCTATAGAGCCCTTTGCTGGGCTCTTAGCAGCGCTAGGTTGAGAAGGGCCTCTCAGCATGTGTTCCACCCCCATGTCCTGTGAGTCCCCTGTGCCCGTGGGGATAGGAGCCAGCGCTGCATGGAGCCTGGAGACACGGGCCCTGCTGGTTTCAGCTCTGCAATGGCTTAGCAGCACGAGACCGGGTCACTTACTTTCGGCCCATAGTTAGCCATGTAGCTAAATCAGACGATGTCTGGAGAGCTGTGATGGTTTTGTGTTCATCTTTATCGCCCCTGCCAGGTGGCAGAACACTTGGGGCAGCAGTGAAGTGGCTGCCCTCTCTTTCATGGCACATGGGATGACCGTGTATCGAGAGTAAGCTCATTATTCTCCTGGCCAAATGCTTAGAGCAGCCACTTCACGAAGAAGGAAGGATGAGACTTGGTTCAGAGGCAGTGCCGTGGGCCAGTGCGGCTGGAAGGAAGCTCTCTTGGCAGGAGGCTGGCTGAGGAGTGCCATGGTGAGGAAGAGATCGGAAAGGCCACGTGGGGCAGGACTCCATCCATTGCCCAAGACAGACTGAGGTGCTCTGGTGACTGACTGAAGGATGCGAAGCCAATGAAGCAGGATGTTCAGCAGAGGCACTGGAGAACGAGGTCGCCTCGTTACCGCTGGAGCTGCCCAGCTATCCCTCCTCAGGATGGCTCACTCCACAGAGCAGCCTGGACCGGCCCTGGGCCCATGGTTGCGCTTTACCTCACAGTCCTCCAGGCCCAGGTAAGTGCTTAGCAATAGCAGGAGTCACCTGTGCTCCTATTATCGCTGGATGTGTGAGGATTGTCTTTTTCTTCCCATCATTTCCCTTAAAAACAAACAACTTATAAGAACATAAAATTTGGGCTGGAGAGATGGCTTAGGGGTTAAGACGCCTGCCTGCTAAGCCTAAGAACGCTGGTTCCAATCTCCAGCGGTTCCAATCTCCAGGTCCCACGTTTAGCCAGATGCAAAGTGACGCAAGGGCGCAATACCACACTTGACCACAAGGGGGCACATGCATCTGGATTTCATTCGCAGCAACTAAGAGGCTGCTGGCGCACCCATCTCTATCTTCCTCTCCCTCTCTCTGTCCCTCTCTCTCTTTGTGTCTCTCTCAAAAAAAAAAGAACATAAAATTTGCTTTCTCACTTTTAAGTGTGTAGCACTACGAAGAACACTTACGTTGCACAACCATCAGCACAACTGGTCTACCTTTGCCCTAAATGGACACTAACTCCCACCCCCTCCCCAGGCCTGGTCCCCCATTCCGCTGTCTGAGTTGGGCTCCTCTCGGCATCTCAAATGCAAGCATACAGTGCTGGCTCTTGTGTGACTGGCTTCTTTCGCTGGGCGTGATGTCCAGCTCATCCAGGTGGAAGCATGGATCTGAATGACCTTACCGTTTAGGACAGAGCAGTACTCTGCTCTCGCCTCTGCCACCCTTTGTGCATGGATTCGTTCACGTACAGACTGGCGCTTGCATTGCTCCTCCCATCAGCACTGTGAGTAATGCTGCTGGGATGGGGCCTGATTCTTTTCATTAAACAGTGGTGCAGAGTGCACAAAACTCATCATCTATACTTCAAAGAATGTTTGCAGAGGGAACACATCCACAAAGGTCAGGATGAAGGATGGTGCCAGCCCCCCGAGATCCCCTCCTCGCCCCCTATTCATCCCCCACCCCCATAGCCTTCCCGCTCATTCAGGTTTCCCCCTCACCAAAGCCAATTGCCACCCCAAATGTCACCACCACCCGTTGGTCAGTAATAACTAAAGACGTGAGCATGTTTTCTGTATTTGTTTGATGCCTGGAAATCTCCTTTGAGGTGTGTCTGTTTAGTCTCTTGCTACTTTTTAAATTGAATAGACCTTTTCTTATTTATTTATAGGAGTTTAAAAATATTTCCAGGATCTAAGGACTTTGTTAATGGTATGCATTTAAAATATTTCCCCCATGTTGTGCGTTTTGGATTTTTACTATTTTAATTGTTTTATTGCTATGTCATTTCTAACATAGTGAAACATATTGGCCTTTTCCTTCATGGTTAAGACTTTTTCTGTCCTGCTCAAGGAACATTTTCCAACCACATGTTTGTGAATGGCTTCCTCTAAATTCTTTACTGTTCTGTCTTTCATATCAGATCTAGTCTTGAGAAGTTAATTTCTTTGTGCGCTGTGGAGGGACGGGCCGAGATGCTCTTCCTCCATGGGAAATCTGAGTTGTCTTTGGCCATGGCTGTGCAGGATGGCTTGGCAGCTCCCTTTCACTGGTATGCCGTGGCCCCTGGGAGGCCAGACCCTCTCCTGGCCAGGTCTAGAGTCCTTCTTCTTTGGGGATTCAGGGTGAGCCTTCTACCTGACCCTATTGTCCAGAAGTCCTCTTCCCCTGTCACCTGCAGCTGGTGGCTTCTGCCACAGCTCTTGTGTGCCTGACATAGCTTGAGAGTCAAGGGTGTAGCTCAGGCAGGACTCTGTGTTCGCATGTGTGGTTCTACCAAAGCTGATTACACTTTTCACTGCAGCCTCTTCTAACCGGCCATCGTTTTCCCCACCACACATTTCAGTCAAGACCCTTCCACTTATGTTCCCCCTTCATACTGAGTTTCAGTGGCAGTTTTATGTTGAATGAACTCATATTCTTTCTAGAATATTTGGAAAGCAAATGCAAGTTGCAAAATTACAGAAAAAAATTTATATGAACACAATACCCAGATGTGGCGTCTAACATCTTGGCATATTTACTTCTGGCATTTTCTATGCTTTTAAACATAATTGAGATCACAGTACACATGCACATTCTCGTCTGCTTTTCTATTTATTGCTCTTTCAGAAAACACATGGCTTTATTAACGGTACTGTTCTCTTTCATAATTTCTTAATTTATTTTTTATACCTTATTTCCTTTCTCTATTTTTAATTAGAAATGTTTTGTCCCCTTTGTCTTACATAAATGTAGAGATGATTTATGTTTATTATTTTTATTTAAAATGAAATATCTGGGATTTTTCTTACCCTCAAAGTAATCAATTTTTATTAAATTCAGAAAATATACTGGGACTAACCCAGGATATCCCCTACACTAAGTAACACCTGTTAGTGGCTTTCAGATTCTCTTTTCATTTATGTCCTCTTTCCCCACAAAAACCTTAAATTCTGATTCAGCTAACTACATTTTATGAACATTTGCTCTATGAATTATGTGTTGCATTGACATCTTTTGGCTCTTTTTGCAGTTTTATTTAAGCACAAATAAAATATGCACGTGAGCCACCTGTTCATCCTCTTCCCAGCATAGCCTGGCCTTGGCATTGATGACTGACAACAGGGTGCTCCTCCAATCATACAGGGAGCATGGTGCACAATCTCAGCACAGCAAGGGCCACTTCTGGCTCCTTGAAGCTGCAGGCTGGGAGCTTCTGGCTCCTTGATGATATGGCGGACAGGAACTTCTGGAAGCCCTTGGGTAGCATAGCATGTGCCTTGTTTTCTTGCTCCTCCCATAACCAAATGCCGGGCGTTGGGATCTGGCCCTTGAGTCTCCTCCGTGCTCTGTTTATTCTTCTGGGTTTCTGCCAGTTACAATTAATTTTCTAATGTGGGCCTGGCTGATGTCAGGTTCACTTCCATCCTGCATTTTATCAGAGGTCTAAGGGTAGCCATAGTGCTGAGCAAGCAGGGAAGGTACTTCTGTAGGATGGACACTATTTTAATGACTGCATAGAGTCTTCTGGCGTAGATGTAGTCTGTAGGATGGACACTATTTTAATGAATGCGTAGAGTCTTCTGGTGTAGATGTAGACCTGTTTATTTAATCAAATTCATATATTTAGATGGGTAAGTTACATTTGTTCTAACACTTTCTTTTTTAAATTTTTATTATTTATTTATTTATTATTAATTTTATTGACACCTTCTATACTTACATACAAAAAACATATGATATTTCGTCCCCTCCCTCCCACATTCCACTTTAGAACACCAATCTCCATCATATCCCCTCCCTCTCTCCATTAGTCTTTCTTTAAATTTGATGTCATCATCTTTTTCTTCTATTTTGAGGGTCTTGCGAAGGTATTGCTAGGCACTGCAAGGTCATGGATATCGAGGCCAATTTCTGTCTGGGCGGTTGCATTGTAAGAAGTCATACCCTTCCTTTGGCTCTTCCATTCTATCCGCCCCCTCTTCTGCAATGGACCCTGAGCCTTGGAGGGTGTGACAGAGGTGTTTCAGTGCTGGGCACTCCTCCATCCCTTCTTCTCAGCACTATGTTGCCTTTTGGGTCATCCCAGTGGTCATCGCCATCTGAAAAGAGAAGCTTCTCTAATCAGAAGTGAGAGTAGCGTTAATAAGGTGAGGTCATGAGCCTTAGGGGTATAAAACCTGCTCTTGTCTGACTAAATGTATATATTATTCCCACCAAGCTGCCCTGGGGGCACTACACTTAATGTTCATGTTCACATATTAACACTTTCTTTTTAATAAACACGGCTGTAACTAATATCCTTAATATATATTAAGGATATGAGTGTATTAAGAATATCTATTATATGTTATGATTGTCCACACTTGGAAAAGAAAGGCATGAAATTTCTCGACTAGAATTCATGGAGCCCACTTATAAGAATAGGCCCTGATGCCTAAGCTAAGGCGACCTTGAATTAAGGATATCTTCTTTACCTCCATGGCCTCTTGGCTCCCAGCAGTAGTCTGAGTTTCGTGGAGTAGAATTTCCCCTCTCGACCCCCCATCTTTTTAATGCAAGAAGATCTCCAGAGCCTTCCCCCTTCACTCTGTCTCTCTGGCTTTGGA
This sequence comes from Orientallactaga sibirica, assembly GCA_036365145.1. Classification (NCBI taxonomy): domain Eukaryota; kingdom Metazoa; phylum Chordata; class Mammalia; order Rodentia; family Dipodidae; genus Orientallactaga; species Orientallactaga sibirica. The sequence continues at coordinate 16,822,637 of JAEOAD010000044.1, read as the reverse complement.
TCTTGGCATGGTGCTGTCACTAATTCTAAAAGGATGATTGGTTTTTGCTGCTTCTCATCAAACCAGCCTGCTCTCCCACTGTCCTCTCTCCCTCTCGTAATTATCACTACTTTTTTTTTTTTTGGGGGAGAGCGAATGTCAGAGAGAGAGAATTGTGTCAGGACCTCAGCCACTACAATAGAACTCCAGGTGCTTGTGCCACCTAGTGGGCATGTGCGACCTTGCACTTGCATCACCTTTGTGCGTTTGCCTAACATGGGATCTGGAGAGTTGAACATGGGTCCTTAGGCTTTGCAGGCAAGTGCCTTAACCACTAAGCCATCTCTCCAGCCCCACCACATCTGCTATCTGTCTCCAGGCTTCAGCTGAGGACAATGTCCCTTTGCCCAGACTTCAGGGTAATATTGCTTGTTCTTCATATATATATATATATATTATTCAACAAAGGATATTATATCTAATAGCCTTTTTCTTTTTGAAAGGAAAACAGATTTTTTTCCTTTAATTATTAGTGAGACTAAACTCTCTCTTAGCTTGTATCACATATATACCCATGGCCTTTATTCCACTGCTTACTGTTGTTTAATGTTGTGTATATGAAGGCCATTGATGGATATTGCAATATCTTGGATATTGCAAACGTTGTGCACACCTTGGCATTTCCCTTCTCTTCTTGTTGATATCAAGAAGTTATACATGTTTAAACAGATTGATCTATAATTTCTCTGTTTTGGTCTTGGAGTCACTCTTAAAAATTTTCACTCCATCTTATGGCTATATCAGAATTGAACTACAATTTCTTTGAGGACTTTCATAATATTTTTATCCCTTCATGTTTAATATTTTCATGACAAGTAAAGTTATTTCAGTTAAGACAGTGATGTGGCTTTAAACACTCTGAATCTACAAATGTTTGTAACCTAATCCTTGCGTAGCTCATGTGTCCCCTGTGGACCTGTGATGCATCAGTACTGTGTGCTACTGTGTGTTTACACAGATATGCCATTCAGAACCTTGGAACATTAAAGAACCCACTGGAACTGTGGGTATCAGACCGGGCTGCCAAGGCCTCGCAGACCATAGTCTGAGGCGCAGGCCATGTATACTGGCTGGGATGCCATTGGTGCCAGCTCTTGACTTACCTGAGAGTCACATCACATCTGAGATAGGTCCCCTTGGTCCTCAGGGCTTGGTCAGAGAGCGCTCCGTTGATCTTAGCCTCAGCTTCAAACCGTCGTCCATCAAGTTCATTGTCTTTCTTCTAGGGTTAGGTTCTGAGGTTCAAGAAGGGAGGCTTTCCTCTATGTCAACTACACATGTACAACACACTTTTCTTTCTTTTTCTTTAATTTACTGTTTTTTCTTTTCTTTTTTTATTAAGTAGAAACTTTGTATGGACCCATCATGTGTTGGCACCATCATTTCCCTCCTCCCTGCCCCCATTCTGCTGAGGACTGTCCTCAGTGGGATTGCTGGTGTTCCCCATGGGGTTGTGGGTTATGAGTTGTGAGAGCAGCAGTCAGTCACTGGGGGAGCAGTGCCTCTGGATAGTCCCTCCCACCCTGTGGCTCTTACAATCTTTCTGCCCCTCTTCTGCAAAATTCCCTGAGCCGACACAACCCCCCTTTCTTGGTTGGCTCTCCAAATAGCAGATCTCGAGACAAAGATCTGAGCACAAGCAGCTTGTTTGGGAGATGGTTCTAGGAAGCACTGTGGATGAATGAATGCTGGGTGAGGGGGGGAGTAGATGGAGCAGTAATGGATGAGCAGCTCGGCCCATTTCCTCTGAGGCCTGCTGTACAATGTCCTTAAGATTCGGCAAGGCAGAAAGACCTGGCTATTTATCCACTAACTCCTGCCAGTCCCTGCGAGGGGCTGTCCACAGGGACCCTTGGCTCCCTGGTACCCTGGCCCAATCGACCTTGCAGAAAATGCCTTAGGATGGTCACAGGCATCTCAAGTAGGAGGCCAAGGAACCACAGGAAAGCCACCAGCTGTGGCTGCCAGAGTCCACCCCAGCCAAGCATCCTGACTGCTTGTTGTCCAAACCCCATTGCAATGTCTTCAAGCTGGCGCCATAGTTCAGCAGCTCCATTTGGAAGTGCTTCCCCATATTGATCCCAAACATCGCTCCCTGATTCCCATAGCTTGTTCCAGTCCTGTTTCCTGGAGAGAAAAGAATAAAGCATATCAATCATTTGGAATCAAAGGAATCTGAGCTGTTACCTAGAAACCCCCAACTCTACCCTCCTCAAAGACTGGGAGCAGCACTAAGTTCTGTCCTGTGTTTATCTGTTGCTGTTTTTTTTTCCCTAGAATGGCTGGCATGAGGCCCCGGGGGCATCATGTAGATTCAGCTTAGACCCTGGTCAGCAGCATGGGCTGGTGCAAGGTCAGTGCAGCCAAGGCGCACCTTCAACGAGTCGGGAAAATGTCTCACTGTTATGACTCATTCATGACTCACTGGAATGTTTATTCTCATTTCAGAATTTTTAAACTCACAAATGCTTTCCTTCCACAAGCAAACAATTGCCATTTTTGTTCTAAAAGACCAGCCAAGTCCATCATCATTTTAATCGCTTACCACACATTAATGGAATACACGTCTTTATTTTGCCTTAGGAGGAGATGGAGACCCAAGACAAAATCTGATTTGAGTCTATTTCCTTTCTTTCTCTACAAGCAAAGCTCTGATGACATGAGGGGAGGCCAGCACTGGGAGCTACCCCAGTGACGGTCCTCAAGCCAATGGCATGGAGGACGGAATTTACACTTGGTGCTCACTGGCTTTTTGGTATCCGGGTGGGGTGCTCACATGTTCTACTCTAGTGACAGGAAGGTGATGGATGAGATCATCAACTAAGCTCTGTGTCATTGCTTTGCAACAGCTAAGCAGGAGTAATCATGAAAAATCTAGGCTAGGAAGCCCCTCAAGCTCAGGCGGTGACATGATGGCCTTAAGTCTCTCTGACTAGAGGGTCTTACCGTAGCTGTCTCCACTGGCTCCTGCTCACGGGTCAGTGGAGGACAAGGTCTGTGATCAGGACTTCATTTCTGGCCAGCTGTGCAGCCTGCAAGGGAGGTGTCCTTCATAATGGTGACTGATCACCTGGGGCAAGCATCTGAATCATCATCCCTAGAGTGCATTCCCAGGGGCCAGCCTCTCCATGAACCCTGTCATCCCCTGGCTGGGCATTCTTTCCTGGCTGGACCTCTGGGTGTAATAGGTTGAGCAGGGCTGGGGCCACAGGGTGGGCATCACAGACGGGAGTGACCTCCCCAAGGCTGTGGGGAGCATCTTAGATCCCTGAGGTAGAAAGGGCTCTGTGAAGAATGAGCCTTCCCACGGAGACACCAGCTCCTTCCAGACAGTGTCAGCCGAGGGTGCATGCCAAGGCCTGGGACTGTCCCTGTCCTGACAGCAGCTGAGAGAAGTTGGTGACAGTGAAGACCTCAGGAGAGCCATGGCGGGAGGCCAGGGATCCTCAGAAGCTGCATATGCTCGCATCTACTTCTACCTGCAGGTCTGGTGCTGCCATGATGGAGGGTGCAACGGAACCTGCAGGGCATCAGGAGCCAAGCAAGGCAGCAGGCGTTGCTCTTGAAAGTCCCAGCCTGGCTCAGGAACTTCCGGTTAGAGATCCAAAGGTGGCACGGTGTCAGAGACCTAACACTGTGTTCAAGGACATGTGGATACACGAAGGATATCTCTCCAGGGTCCAGGAACAGAAGTGTCTGCTCTTAGTACTGACATTGTATCAGGAAAGCCAAGTTCTTGAATGGGGTCTCCAGAGACAGGAGAAAGGAGAGAAGCCATGTCAAGGGCCCTTAGTCTCTCTCAGGGCTTGGCTGTAATGGATGCCCAGAGGGTCCCCAGGGTCACCCATCTCCTGATTTCCTCATTGGCATGTCAACTCAGGATGTCTCAGCTGCCAGCATGGAGACTGTGGCTCAAACATGGGGTTCTTAGGTGAGGCTGCCACGCAGGAGCCTCTAGCATTCTCTTCCCCAGAGCAGGTCTGGCTGAGTCCCTTCCTGTACAAATAATGGAGATGCTCACCAATGTTGTCAGGCCAATTTGTCTTCTGTTTTTATAATAAAAAATATAAAAAATAGTTTTCATAATAAAAATAGAAAATAGTTTTTATACTAAAAATGAGAAATGTCCATTGCCACACAATGTTGGGGGCAGTTGTTGAATTCAAAGCATATATAAATGTGCTGTTTTATAACAAAGTAAAAAAGCCTTACCAATGAGCAGTGTTCACTTTCCTACCTGCACCCCAGCACCTCTTGGAAAGCACGTGTCCTGGTGGTCCCATGGTCTGGAATGGAATGGAGGTGTCTGCCAGGCTGCCCTGGGGTTCATATGGACACTGCCCCCTAGAGTGTGTCCATCTGAACACTTGTGGTGGCGTGATTCAGGCATCCCCATGAACTTGGGTGTTCTGAATGCTAGGTTCCCAGCTGATAGAGATTTGGGAATTAAGGCCTCCTGGAGGAAGTGTATTGCTGGGGGCAGGCTTATGGGCATTATAGCCAGTGTCCCCTTGCCAGTGTTTGACACACTCTCCTGCTACTGTTGTCTATCTGATGTTGGCCAGGAGGTGATGTCCACTCTCTGCTCATGTCATTGTTTCCCCCTATCATCATGGAGTTTCCTGAGTCTGTAAGCCAAAATAAACTCTTTTTTTTTCTCCAAAGCTGCTCTTGGTCGGGTGATTTCTGCCAGCAATGCGAACCTGACTGCAACTACAGTGCTGTATAGAGTGTGTCCATCTGGACACTGCCCCATAGTGAGTCCATCTGAACACTGCTCCCTAGAGTGGATCCATCTGGACCCTGCTCCTGGGAGTGTGTCTATCTGACACTGCCCCAGGAGTGTGTCCATCTGGACACTGCCCTCTAAAGTGTGTTCATCTGGACTCTGCTCTCTAAAGTGTGTTCATCTGGACACTGCCCCCTAGAATAGACTACCTCTACCTCCTAGAGTGGATCCATCCGGATATTGCCCCTAGAGTACATTTTAGCTAAGAGATATATATTTCATATCTCCTAGGACTCAGGAGAAATGGGTTAGATAATGTTGGCAACATGTCCCACAATTCCTGGCGTGTCACTGATGCTCCATAAATGGGAATGATGATGATTATGCTCACAGGGATAATGACATTCATTGTCAAAGTATTTGATGAAGGGACTGGTGTGGTGTGGTGTGGTCACTTGCTGTTCTTTGTCCTTCAAGGACTCGTGTGCTGGGTGCTTGCTTCCCAAAGGGGCAGTGTTTGGAGGGGATGGGAAGGGACTCCCTGAGGTCCTGTCTGAGGGGACGGAGGGAGTTCCGGCACCTCAGTTAGTTCTGTGAGCTGTCTTGCAAAGAGTAAGCTCCTCCTCTTTCTGGCTTCCTGTCATCTTGGGAGCTTCTCTGTCACGTGTGCTTCCATTAAGGTGGAAACCATCCAACACGACGCCCTCACCAGACGAGCAGGGACTGCCCTTGCTCCTCTGGATCTGGGGGCCAAACAAACCTCTTTTTTTTAGGGCATAGCCAGCCCCATGGAATATATTATAGAAGCAAATATATCACTCACATTATTTAAGAAAGAAAGTTGGAGGATGACAAAAGTCACCTTATACATTTATTATCTTCTTTTCCTGGACAAAATAGCTGAAAAAAAAAACACTTAAGTGAGGAAGTGTCTATTTCAGATTACACTTCTAGGTTACAGACCATCATGGTGGTAAGATCTTGAAGCAGCTTGTCATATCCAGCCCACAGTGAGGATGCAGACACAGATGAACACTGGTGCTCAGCCAGCTCTCCTTTTTACATAGTCCAGGACCCCAGCCCATGGAAAGGAACTGCCCACAATTAAGGTGGATCTTCCCACCTTCACCTAATCAAGATAGTCCTTCATGGGCATGCCCGGTGACTAACCTAATCTTGATAGTCCCTCATGGGCGATTCTAGGTTCTTTCAAGTTGACCATCAATATTAAGCCATCACATCTTATTAATACAAATACTTTGTTAGGCACATGTGGCTTGCCAATCTATGATTCAGTTTTGTCCTTGGCAAGCTCCTGTAGAATTGGTAAGGCAGGTTTCATTTTACCCCTGAAAACACCCAGGACCACATCATATAGCAGCAGGGATCTAGGGTTATGATCCCTTCCAGGGATGCCTTCTGGCACCTGATCATCTGTGGCACCCTGTCCTTTGCAAGTGTCCCTCAGCATCCACTCATCACCCAGGGCCTTCTGTCCTGTGTGCATTCCCACGCTCTGCTGAGCTCTCTGGAGACATAGGTCAAGTCACTTGGATGCATGGTTCTGGTGAGAAATGACCTACCAGAGTGGATGTGAGGGATCTTGCTAAAGCTCGGAGATGGCCAGAGAGCTATGGGTCAGGAGAACCTGGAGTGGGTATGCAGTGTGATGGGTATGCAGTGCGATGGGTATGTCTTGTGATGGGTACACAGTGGGATGGGTACGCAATGTGATGGGTATGCAGTGTAATGGGCATGCAGTGTGATGGGTACACAGTGTAATGGATATGCAGTGTGATGGGTACACAGTGTGATGGGTATGCCTTGTGATGGGTACACAGTGTGATGGGTATGCAGTGTGATGGGTACGCAGTGTGATGGGTATACAGTCCAATGGGTATGCAATGTGATGGGTACACAGTGTGATGGGTATGACTTGTGATGGGTACACAGTATGATGGGTACAAAGTGTGATGGGTATGCAGTGTAATAGGTACACAGTGTGATGGGTATACAGACTGATGGGTATGCAGTGTGATGGGTATGCAGTCTAATGGGTATGCAATGTGATGGGTACACAGTGTGATGGGTACACAGTGTGATGGCTGTGCAGTGTAATGGGTATGCCCTGTGATGGATACACAGTGTGATGGGAATGCAGTGTGATGGGTATGCAGTGTAATGGGTACACAGTGTGATGGGAATGCAGTGTGATGATTGTGCAGTGTGATGGCTGTGCCGTGTGATGGGCACCAGCCTGCAGAGTGCCTAGGATTCTTCCCTGTGCCACTGTCACCTAGGGGGAGGAAGCAGGATCCATGCAGGAGAGCTGGCACACTTTGAGATTCAACCTCTCAGTGTGGGGCTGGGGGCTGGGGGCTGGGGGCTGGGGGCTGGGGGCTGGGGCTGGGGCTGGACCAGACAGGCATTGGTGTGTAGGGCTGGCCCTCGGGCTGGGGTGTGGTAGAAACAGGAAGGAGAGCAAGGCACTGTGCTGCAGTACTTCTGGGTGTGGCCTGGATATGAGGGTGTGGACAACTGCATTCCAGAGGATATTTCTAAACAGCAAGCTGCTCCACAGCCTCAAAAATCAAGAGATCTGAATGAAATTGTAATGAAAACAATAGAGAAGACAATGAGGATGAGAAGTGCTGGTGAGGTGGAGAGATGAAAGGGAGCTGACCGGGAGTGTGCTTCTGACAGCAGAGGTGCTGAGCCCTCCCACCCCCATCAGAGACTGTCAAGGACAAAATGGGTCTTTCTGGAAGCTCACACAGTGAGTGGAGGATAAGCCCAAGGGACCCATGGGAGGAGACAGAGGTGCTGAAGAGAGTTCAACAAAGAGGAGAACAGAGGAAGGCACTGGGTGTAATGGAAATGTGTCCTTGCCCAGAGTTGAGTAAGTAGTACTTAAGATGACTCAATGGGACAGATGTGAGTCACATTGAGTCCAGGGGCTTTTCTGCAAGCACACACCCCTGACGTCTGCTGTACGCAGAGCAGCTCACAGTTCAACATGCAGTGATGGAGTACTTCAAGGAAGCAGGCTCTGTATTAGTCAGCTTCTCCTTGCTGTGACAAACTACCTGACAAGAGTCAGTTTAGGGGAGGAAGGGCTTACTTAGCTTGCAGCGCCACGTTACAGGGTGAGGCATGGCGGCTGGAGCTTGAAGCAGTGCTGGTCACATCCACCCATGATGATAGAGCAGAGTGATGAATGCTATGGCTCAGCCAGCTCTCTCCTTTTTTTGCTTGTGTATGTGTAGTGTGGTGTGCGTGGTGCACGCGTGTGTATATGTCCTGGGACATCCACCCCATGTGCTCAAACGCAGTGACCAGAGTGGAATCTCTTACTGATCTCAGAACTTGCTGTTTTTCTGGTGATTCTGGATTTCCGCTCCCCTTATGAGTGGGGTTACAAGATTCTGGAGTTCCAGACTCAGACCCCCTCAGGCCCTCATGCTTGCACAGGAAGGACATTTAATTGCTGAGCTATTTCTCTAGCCTAGGTCTCGCTGTAGCCCAGGCTGACCTGGAACTCACTATGTATTCTCAGGGTGGCCTCGAACTCACAGAAATCCTCCTACCTCTGCCTCCCGAGTGCTGGGATTAAAGGCATGCACCACCATGCCTGGCATCTTTTAAACTTTTATTTATTTACTTATTTGAGAGAGAGAGGCAAATTGTCTATCTATCATCTGCCTGTCTATATATATGTGGAGAGAGAGAGAGAAAGGGTGCACCAGGGCCTCTGGCCACTTCAAACAAACTCCAGATGCAAACACCACCTTGTGCAAGTGGCTTACATGGGTACTGGGGAATTGAACCCAGTTCCTTAGGCTTTGCAGACAAGCACCTTAATGGCTAAATCATCTCTCCAGCCCCTATCTCTCTTTTTTATACAGTCCAGGGTCCCAGCAATGGAATGATGTTATCCATAGTTAAGATTCCCACCTTAATTAACCTAATCCAGATAATTCCTTACTGGCATGCCCAGAAACTAACCTAATCTACATAATCCCTCCTAGAAGATTCTAGATTCTGTCAAGTTGAAAAGCAATTAAACCATCACAGACAGACCAGCCCCTTCTAAGTTGACACTCAAACATACCACATTTAGATCATAACCTTTCACCCCTTGTCTCCATGTGTTCATGCTCATTTCATAATGTAAAATACATTCATTCCAGCTTAAAGTGTTCAGTTTCTAACAGTTTCAATACTGTTTAAAAGTATAAATGTAGAATCTCTTCTGAGACTCAGGCAAACACAACTGTGAGTTACTGTGGCATAAAGAAATGAGTCACATTCTTCCAGAGTGCTCTGGCCCACAGTGAGCTTTGCCAAGCCAAAAGGAAGAAAGGGGACATAGGAAGGAACAAGACCTGAACTCCAGATCTTGTAAGTCTGTATCTGACACCTGGGACTTGTGGATGGGAGTGTTGGGGTGCCAGAAAACTTGGGTAGCACCGCCCCTCCAGTTGTGCCTCTTTCGAGGCAGCTCTACTCCATGTCTGTGCTTTCCTCCACAGACAGCCTATGGTTCTGTCATCTCCACCATCCTGGGGTCTCCACTGCAGATTATGTTCATCTTCATACAGTGGCTTCTCAGAGACTCATTGCAGGAACATTGACCCACCACATATTGCCTGGCCTTGGTGGATCTATGGAACCATAGTGAAGAACTCTAGAACACCCTTAGTCTGACATCTTTCATGTGGATAACACTGCCGAATTCTGCTGTCAGCTAAGGATGAAGCCTGGTTCATGTTACTACAGTTGTAGAGGTCTCTGTGTGCCCCAGGATGAACCTGGCCAAACATTTCCCTAGACAGTTGTGTCTGGACTGTGAACCTTCTCAGTTTAGGCATTCTTCCTTCAAATGAATTTGGAATTTCACAAAATTGAGCCTTTTATGGGTTAGGTCTTGACCTCAGGTCACCTTTCCTATTGTTTCAGAAGAGTATAAGAGATTTGTTTATTTATTTATTTATTTATTTATTTATTTATTTATTTATTTATTTTGGAGAGAGACACAGAGAGAGACAGAGAGAGAGAGGGAGAGGAAGACAGATAGAGATGGGTGCGCCAGCAGCCTCTCAGCTGCTGCAAACGAAATCCAGATGCGTGCACCCCCTTGTGGTCAAGTGCAGCATTGCGCCCTTGCATCACTTTGCATCTGGCTAAACGTGGGACCTGGAGATTGGAACTGCTGGAGATTGGAACCAGCATTCTTAGGCTTAGGAGGCAGGTGCCTTAACCACTAAGCCATCTCTCTAGCCCAAGAGGTTTATTTTTAATGGTACTGGTCTCTTTTAACAATTGAATCGGCTTTCCCAGCACCAACCTGACTGTTATCCTGTCCTGAGATTTCCTCCACCAAACGTATTATTCCATTACATTTAAGTTCAGTGTCGTTTAAGATCTCAGAATGCAGTCAGAATACAGCCAGCTTCTTTGACAGCATATCACATGAACTGCCTCTAGCCTGGTTACTAATTGAGTCTGGCTTTCCTCTGAAAATTTATAAGCTGGGCTAGAATCGTCTGTGTTTCTCTGAGCATTCTTTTCATTCAAGCTCCCACCAGAGTGGCCCATTAAGCTCTGCTTCCAGTGTTCAGGTAATTTCCTAGCTCAAAGTTCCAAGCTCCCCGTATTCCTCCTGAAAACCAGTTCCAAAGGCCTACAAACTACATGGACATGTTTATCACAGCAACAGCTATGCTTCTCAGCATCAGTTTTCTACATTAGTTAAATTCTCTTTGCGGAGACACAGTACCTGACAAAAATCAGTTTAAGAGAGGAAGGATTTATTTCATTTTAGAGTTCCAGATTACAGCCCATCATGGCAGGAAGGCATAATGGCAGAGGCTGATAACGTTCAGTCCACAGCGCAGACACAGAGAAGACGAGTGAACGCCAGTGCTCAGCCAGCTCTCCTTCTTACATAGTCCAGAACTTCAGCCCCTGGAGTGATGCCCCTTCCCCACAGATAAGGCGGCTATTTACACCTCAATTAACCTAATCAAAATAATTCCTTACAGACATGCTCAGAGGCTGACCTGATCCCTCACAGGTGATTCTAGGTCCTGTCAAGTTGATGATCAATGTAAACCATGCCAGGGGTCTTGACACACTTAAGGCGCAGCAGTGACAGCAAGCGGAAATGTCTCTAGCTGGCTCTGGGCTTCCCCTTTGGTTCCTCATAACTCTCAGGTTGTTTACCATACTGCAGGATGGTCACTTTTTGCAAGTAGCCGGTCCCCATGCCTGCAGGCGGAAACTCTGCTGAGGAGAGGTGCACGGTGGCTTGGCAGAGATGGAACTTCTGAGGCAAGGGAGATGGTTAACGTTGATTGGCAACTGGGTTAGATGGAGAGACATCTGTCAAGCACACCATTGGGCCTGTGTTTGAGGATGTTTTCAGAGACAGTTAGGTCCTGAGGACTCTGACTCAGTCAATGGATTAATGCGGTGATGGATTCCTCATATGATGGCATGATTGTGAAAGTGAAAAGTAGGAGGTGGGGTCTAGTTGGAGGTAGTAGGTCATTGGCGGCATTCCTTTGGGACACTATCTTGCCCTAACCCCTTCTCGTATTCCCGCTATGATTTTCACCTGCCATGACGTGAGTTCCTTCCACATCGTCTGTAGCTCGCTCATGCCACCATGATGTTCTGCTTCACCATGAAACAACAGAGCCAAGTGACACAGACTGAGACCTCTGAAACTGGGAGCCAAAATAACTTGTTTCATCTGGTATTTTAGTCAAAGTGGTTCAAAAGTGACCAGTACATAAGAGTGAAACAACTCTAATCAAAGATGGACCGTTCTCCGCCATCATGTTGAAGGTGGATGTTTCTAGAACAACCTGAAAATGGTTATAACATATATATGTAGGAAGTGGCTGATGACTATAAAACAAAAACTAAGAACATAGGATAGTATATTTCAAGATATTTTATTAGCAAAACCAAGTTTATTATTCAACTATGATACATGGTATAGTTGGAATATTAATACAAAGTCAAACATATTGATTTTTATATAATATAATTTTTCTTTTCTCTCTCCTCCTCCTCCTTCTCCTCCTCCTTCTTCTTCTTCTTTCAAGGTAGGGGTTCACTCTAGTCTAGGCTGACCTGGAATTCACTCTGTAGTCTCAGGGTGGCCTCGAACTCAGGGTGATCCTCTTACCTCTGCCTCCCGAGTACTGGGATTAAAGGCATGTGCCACCACACCTAGCATGGTTTTTATATAATTTTTCTGAAATTGAGGTACTTCTGTGATCATTATACATATAGATATTGTGGGCACTTTTTCCTGGAAAGGTGACATCAACTAAATGGTACATTTTCTGATCAGCATGTCTTTAATCGATTGAAATGTGGCTTAATTGAAAAAGCACATTTCCTTTGCAAGGGCAACAGCATTCACAAGTGTAAAACATCACAGTTAGTGAGGAACAGGACAGAGGGGTCGCCTCCTCTGCTGAGGTCTGGGGACACTTAAATACGGCTCTCATTTAAATATGCTAGCTAGCTCTCCCAAGGTGTGCTCTCTGATGCCCTGAGGATGAAGTTCTAGCTAACACCCTAGGAGTCTACTGGTGAATCAAATGTTAAGTTCACTTGGAAGAATGTACACAAATAACCAAGGCTGAACAAGAACAATGAGAAGTGACCTGAATACTTGGTTTTGGGACCCCAATAAATGACAGCAGTGGAAGGGAGCGAAGCAGTGCCCACAGAAGTAGCAGAGCAGACCATTCAGAAATGACTCGAGCATCTCGGCGTTCATTACATGCAAGGGATAATTAAATCCGTGTGGGAAAGATGGATTGTGCAATAAACATCACAGGCATAAACGGTTACAGTTTTGGGGGGAGGGGACACCCAATCCTAAAGTTGGATTCTTACCTCACAGTGAAATAAATTCCAGATGGCTTAAAAAGATAAGTATAAAACGAATGAAATGGTAAAAGAATTTGAGAGACACATTGGTGAATATTTTTAAACTCTTGGGGTGAAAAAGGCATTGCTAAGCACAGCACCTAAGTTAGAAAGCAGATGGCAAAGTTATATGACTGCACAAGAATGTGAAACTTCACATGTGCCTTGGAAAGGCCAATGAAACACTGACGTCACTGCTTGCAATGAGACAAAGATAGTCCCCTTTCCTCTCTCAGCAGGCCCTCATCCCACACAAAATAGCCCCCTGCTGAAGCGCAGGCTCTGTTGGTACTTCCCAGCAGCCCCTGGAGCCAGCAAGGAACCTGTGAGCTGGACTGGGGCTCCACCATGTCTGCCTGAGTGAGGAACAGTCGCATGGGACTCTGTCCCCCGGCAGCGCGAGGAGCAGGCCCATGGGGCCAGGACACTGCCGTTCAGATAGCACATACCCCAGAGCTCCCCAGAGCTGTCCGTTCTGGAAGTTCAATGTGTTCACCCAAACACCAGAAGTTTCCAGCACAAGTGCACACGGTGAATAAAGGAGGAATGGAAGTCAGTGGTCGTCACAGTTACCTTCTTATTTGGGAGGCAGAACGGGTTATGGAAGGAGAGGTTTGTTTCCCTCAGTCTCAAGGGGGAAGATTCACCATGGCGGGGGAGGCACGGTAAGGGCAGACTGATGGTGTCACAGCCCCACCCATGGGCAGAGAAGACGTAGAAAGCATGAGCTGGGCACCTCACTGGGGCTGGACGACTGAGCCACCAAGCCCATCCCTCGTGACACATCTCCTCCAGCAAGGCTCCACCAGTTAGAGATCACGTATGAGGCTTAACCACGAACACATGAGGCTTATGGTGGACATTGTAAGTTCAGACCGCCACAGTGATCACCATGGAACCGGACCATGAAGCAGTGCATGCATACCACTGAGATACGGCAACCAGTGTTCAGAAGAAACCAAGCAGGCCCAGGAGGGGGCAGGTGGCCTGTCAGCATGGTCTCGGGCCTGTGTGGTCACTGTCCTCCCTCACCTTACCTCTGTGTGGTGAGGACAATGGTGACTGCTCTTCAGGTCTAGGATGAGCCCAGGGTCTGTCTGGGAGCATAGAGGACCCAAGGCACCCCCTGGTTCCACACCTGCTGTTTGGTGGGAAAAGAAACTCTTGGGCCTCTTGGGATGTGTGGCACTCATTGCGGTGGCCATAGCCCCCTCCAGGAGTAGTCAGTCAGCTGCCAAGCCAGCTATATGGGGACCTCAGGGTAGAATAACCCTCACCCCAATCTAAAGAATAGACTTCAGGGGCTGGAGAGATGGCTTAGCAGTTAAGGCGTTTGCCTGTGAAGCCAAAGGATCCCGGTTCGATTCTCCAGGACCTACGTGAGCCAGATGCACAAGGGGCACATGCATCTGGACTTCGTTTGCAGTGGCTGGAGGCCCTGGCGTGCCCATTCTCTGTCTCTCTGCCTCTCTTCTATCTCTCTCTCTCTGCTTGCAAATAAATAAATAAAATTTTTTAAAAAAAGAATAGACTTCAGCTTCCTTCAGGGGATTGAGGAACTCTCAGCTCCGGGATGGAGGGGGATGGGAAAGGAGTAGAGGGAAGCCAGTGCCTAGCATGGGTCTGGGTGTGACATCAGATCTCAGAACTCAGGACACTGATTCCCACTGGGGCTCAGATGGAGTTGTCCCCAACCCAGGAGTTGCCTGCCTTTGGGGTGGACCATATGGGAACTTTCTGCCTCTTCAGCCATCCCTGCCTGGTGTCACAGAACAGAAAGTGTCAGGCCATAGGGAAGAAAGATCCCTTGTGTTGGGTGTCTGTGTAACAGATAAACTTGGGGTTCTGGGGTGCTTCCTGGAACTCTAAGCCCTGAGTCCATATCTGTAAATTAACCAAAGAATTGCCAATTCTAGACTCAAGAAAATGATTTTGAAAACACCACATTTTATCCAGATAAAGGGCTGAGGAAGGGAAGGGAAGGTGGGGAGAAGGGAAGGGAAGGGAAGGGAAGGGAAGGGAAGGGAAGGGAAGGGAAGGGAAGGGAAGGGAAGGTGGGGAGAAGGGAGATATGAAACATGATCCAAGAGCCCATGTGAACGAACATGGATCTTAGGTTTAAAAAAAAAATCATGGAAAGAGATTTTAAAAGGGCATGTGATGAACTGGAGAGATGGCTTAGTGGTTAAGGTGTTTGCCTGCGAAGCCTAAGAACTCATGTGCAATTCTCCAGGTTCCACGTAGCCAGATGTACAGTGACGCAAGCACAATGCTGCACATGTGCACAAGGGGGCACATGCATCTGGAGCTCGTTTGCAGTGGCTGAAAGCCCTGGTGTGTACATTCTCTCTTTCTCTCTTTCTGCCTCTTTGTCTCTATCTCCAAATAAATAATTAAAAAGTAAAAAGAAAAAGAAAAAGGGCATGTGCTTCCAAAAAAAAAAAAATAGAGGTAAAGACAGTAATAAAAAATGTCCCTGGCAGCCATGCTGGGGTGGGAGAGGACAATCTTACCACTGGCGCAAAGACCCCACAGTGTGTTGTAACAGTTTTGGAGAAAGCAAGAGTATCTCGGAATCTCTCCCGGGATCAGAAAAGATACACTCTGCTCAGTACATTTGGACACACCTGTACCAGATGTCCCAGCCAACTTACCTGGGCTCAGAGGAGGAACCCACACACAGCTGGGCAGGGTGCATGCTCAAGAGAGATCTGATTGGGTGAGCTGGGCAAATGCTGAATCCTGCCCCTGAAGTCGGCCGGGTGAGCTGGGACGGTATGGAGAGGGTGTGACACAAGACCATCCTAAGATCTCTCTCAAGGGCCGTCCTGATCCTGCCTAGCCAGAAACTACCTGTCTGCTTTGGAACCCCCACCTCTGGACACCTGGTAAAGAGGAGGGGACACTGGGCGGCTGTCTGCTTTGTTCCCATCAGCTACTCCAGTCACGTCCCCGATGCTCATTTCTGCTGGGGTCAGGAAAGGCCTGGCTTCCCTGGCGGTGAGCTCTCACCCCCCACGTGTACCTGTTCTGCCTCCCTGTGCACCTGCCGCAGAGTGGGGGAGTGGCAGGGTCTGCTAGCTCCAGGTGGACCCTAGGGCTCTGAGCTGTGCTCACCAGTCTTGTCATCCTGGGCCCTCAACCCCGTGTTTGGCCCATGGGTTTCCAAGAGTCTGCAAGAGGCTCCTGATGCTCAGGGACAGGAGAGAGGGGAGCAGCTCAATTCAAACACAAGTGCTCCATGAGGGCTGGCACCAGGCAGGCCTCCCCCGGCTCCAGCCAAACTAGTCCTTTGTGACACCTGGTCACCTGGTAGGAGAGATTTCCTTTCCCGCAATCCTGGTGAGGTGACTCTCACCCAGGCCTCCCACTCCTGCTCACACTAAGCCTGACCATCTCCACACAGCTGGCTGTGTCCTGCCTCAGGCTGGGGAGAAGCAAGCACACAGTTTTCATTCGGAGTGTGTCTGCCCTGAGGCTACTGTGAAGGGAAGTTCTATTTGCAGAGGCCCAGTGTTGGCCACAGGGAACATACCACTCACATCTGTCAGGTGCCTGCCAGACTCTAGAGCACTGGGCTGATTTTCTTTTTCTTTTCTTTTCTTTTCTTTTCTTTTCTTTTCTTTTCTTTTCTTTTCTTTTCTTTTTTCTTTTCTTCTCTTCTCTTCTCTTCTCTTCTTTTCTTTTCTTTTCTTTTCTTTCTTTCCTTGTCTTCTGTCCTTTTTTGTTGTTTTGTTTTCCTTTTGTGCATTCATATGGGCTCATGTGTACATGAGCAATGTACAGAGAACAGAGGCTGACATCAGCTGTCTTCTTTGATCACACTCTACCTTATTTATGGAGGCAAGGTCTCTTACTTGAACCCAGAGCTAGCCAGCCTGCCCTGGGCATCCCTGTCGCCACCTCCCAAGCACTGAGATTAAACATGGTTATTCTAGCCCAGCACGTACATGATGGTGGGAGCCAAATTCTAGTCCTTAGGCCTGTGCAGCAAACACTTTACCCACTGAGCCATTTCTCCACTCCTTTGAGTTGCTTTTCTACTTGTCTGGATCGGACCACAGCTTCCACATATCGCTCCCAGCAGACAAGGCCCAGAGCAACCTGGGCTGCCATGAACACCGTATTCCTGGGTGGAATCCCTTTCCTGAATGCTAGCCATCTTTCTGGTTGGGGGAGAGTGTTAGGACCATGTAGAATCACTCTGCCTTTCTCTTTGTGGCTGGAAATGGAAGCTATCTCTCTGCTTGCTGCTTCTGTCCATGACCCAGGTCCCTCTAACCAGGAGATGCCCCAATCCTTGGCAGATAAGAAGGCTGGGCCATCATGACCTGGCCTAGCGGCCAGATTTTCCCCACTCAAACTCAAACCACACAGACTGTACATAGCCCCAGCCTGGTGCCCCTCACTGGTCTCCCTCTACCTGGGCAGAGCCTTGGATATGGTTATGGGGGTGCAGCAACACCCAAGGGATACCTACTTACCACAAGGAGCAGAGGGGACGATGCCAAAGAGGATGCAGGTGGTGTCAAGGTGACAAGGTGTGAGGACGAGAGCCCAGTCTTTGTGTGAGGACATGCGGGTGGATCCTAGATGGCGCGGGACCTCAGGTCAAGAACCAGAAGATCTGCAGGACGGACAGGAATGGGAGGAGCCTGACACTGCGGGCTTACCACAGATCAGTTTTCTGCCTCTACAGCAAACACCTGAGGCCATGCACCTGTGGAGGGGAAAGGTTTATTTTGGCTCATGGTTGCAGGGATTCAGTCATGGTTTGTCCCATAGTGGATAGAACATCATAGTAGGAGGACAGGGCACAACTTTAGGTCCCATTGTCCCTCAAGGACATACTGCAGTGACCCAAAAGCTCTCTTCTTACTCTTCATCAATTAAAGCTTCTACCACCTCCCTCCAGTAGCATTCTGGAGAACAAGCCTTTGGGGTACACTCAACATCCAAACCATAGCCATTTCAATGGAGTGAGCACTCTGTGTGTGGATGGAAAGCTGGCCCCTGGTCTTCTAGAATGAAGGGTCAGAGACTTTGAGGGAAGTTCCTCGTAGACACTGGCGCCCACTGGAGTTGTCCAGTGTCACCGCTTGGCTTCACTGCAGAGGTCACAGCCCCCAAACCCTGCGTCTGGGCCCACATGAGACTGGCAGACAGGACATGGCAGCTTGTTTGCGGCCTCAGAGATATGCCATTGTTCTGCCACACTCTTACACTTGGTATTTGACTTCTGCATGGGGACAGTCGGGCCCAGTAGAACCATAGGTGAATAATGACCAAAGATGGACAAACTAGGGCAGATGGAACCACTGGTCTAGCACCAACTTCTGAGGGCCTCAAAGCCAGCCTCAAGCCGAGTTGTCTGGTGGGAGAAGGGGTGGGTGAATGTCATGGGGTTTGTAACAAGCTTCACTTATTGGCAGAGGTTTGAACCTACAGGAACTCATGCATTCTGCACACCCCTGCCAGGGCCTCTGCACTCCATCATGGGTGCTCCTCTTCCCTCCTGAGTATGCAATCCAAGGGTGTCTGGCCATCAGCCCCAGGATCCTGAAACTTGATGCAGCATGTGTGCACTCCTGGGAATGGCCCTGCTTACAGGCTGAAGGATTTGCTCCATGGTGCTCTGAAGGGGCCTTGCAGTGAGCAGAATAATGACTCCAAGATGTAACATCCTCACTTCTTGGACCTTTGGGTGCACCTTGGGCAGAAATATGTCTTTGTAGTGCCTGACCAACACCAAGATCACCCTAGATTTCAGGTGGCCAGTGTCATCACAGGTCACTATAAGAGGGTGTCAAGGTCGTAAAGGGCAAAGAAAGCCAGGTGACCACCAGAGCAGGGACAATAGGCATGTTACTCAGGACCACAGCTAGGAAGAGCAGTAAAAACAAATGTAACATTACCAAGCAAACCACCAGCAAGAGGGGGAGGGCGACAGGAGGGACTTCTCTTGTGGATGAGGCCCAGAGCACACAGCCCAGACCTGGGGTTGGTTTAAAGCAATCAAATTGCCAGTGGCATCCCCAGCATCAGGTCAAGGGACTGGCGGGGCCATGCACCTGAGGTTCCGTGTTAGCCCTTTCACCCTGACCTCACCCTGCCTCTGCCACAGTCAGCTTATGGGTCAGACACCCATAGGAAGAGAAGGACCCACAGAGTTTGAGGGATACAGCTGCAGTTCTGGAGCCTGGGACATGTTTGTGTGTGATCTGTCACCTCCAGGCAGGCGTTCCACCTGGAGAACAGACACATGGTTCCAACTCTTGTCCTGGGGATTTGATGGGGTGATATACTTCTGAGAAGCACTGAAGGAAGGGTGGAGATGGTAACAAGGAGAGAAGAAGAGGGAGGGAAAAGAGGGAGATGAAAGACACAGAGGGATGAAGACATACAGAAAGAGGTTGCGATCACAGAGACAGAGAGATGGAAAGATGCAGAGAGGGAGAGAGATCGAGAGACAGATGGAGACAGAAAAATGGAGACAGAGCTTGTCCATGGACAGAAGACACACAGAGAGAGACCAAATGAAACAGAAACGAGAGACAGAGAGAGACAGAGCGACGGGGAGACTGAGAGCAGAGACAGCAGCCGAGACGGGGTGGGGGAGGAGAACAGACGCGGGTCTCTGGAGGTGATCCCAGTTCTCACAGCGTGAGGCAGCTCCTCCTCATTGGTCTTTGTGCTCCATCTGGGAGCACTTTGCAGGGACGCTAATTGTGCGTCCTCCCCTGGCTGCATGGACTCGTGGCCAGGGTCCTCCTGCTTTTGTTGTGGTGAGAGGGAATTTCTCCTCAAACCTCTCATAGCCCAGCCTCTCCAGAAGACGGTAGCTTTGATCAGAGATGTATTCGTTGTGTTTCTGTCCAAGGGCTGGGCGGGGGTACCCTGCAGCTTGGCCTGATCACAGCTCCCAACTCCCACCCTTCCTTCACGGGTAGCCCTCCCCTGCCTGAGTTCTGGTGGTTTCATCAAAAGTTCGTTTCCACTGCCCCAGGGCCTGGGCCCTCCTGCCTCCTTTAATGTGAATTTTTCATAGACACTGGCCATCTCTCCTGTCCTCTTGCTGTTTTCCCACGATTCCATCCAGTCTATATATATTTTCAAAAAATTTTTATTTATTTATTTACAAGCAGAGAGGAGAGAGAGAGAGAGAGAGAGAGAGAGAGAGAGAGAGAGAGAGAGAAGAGAGGAAGACAAAGAGAGAATGGGCATGCCAGGGCCTTTAGCCACTGCAAATGAACTCCAGATGCATGTGCCCCCTTGGGCATCTGCCTTATGTGGGTCCTGGAGAATCGAACCGGGATCCTTTGGCTTCGCAGGCAAATGCCTTAACTGCTAAGCCATTTCTCCAGCCCCAGTCTATACTTTTTTGTAGTCTGAGGTTCTCGCTTCTCCCTTTCTACCCTAAGTGCCACCTTCGCCCATGAATCTGAAGCTTGCTTCTGGGCTGGGGGATGTCTCAGCTGCTGGCAGCTTCCCCCATTCCCCACCATTTCCATTCAATCATACCCTCTTTTCTCCAGCTCCCACCACCTATGCTGTCCAGTTCATTGATTCTGTGGTTTGTTTTCATCCTGTAAGATCTGAGTTCAAGACTATATTATTTACTCTCCTTATTGCTGTTCCAAAACACCTGACAAGAAACAGCTTAAGGAAGGGTTACTCAGTTTGGCAGTTCAAGGGAATCCGTCCATCGTGGTGGTGAAGGCATGGCAACAGCACCATGAAGCAGGAAAACAGGAAGCAGGAAGGATGAATGTTCGTGCTCAGCCAACTTTTTCCTAAGTTGGTGACCCCCGGCCATGGAATGTTGCCCCCCACAGTTAGGGAGGGTCTTCCCACCTCTGTTAACCTAATCTAGAAAGTCCCTCACAGACATGCCCAGAGATTTGTGTCCTAGGTGATTCTAGATCATATCAAGTTGACAACACTCACTGTCATAAGGACTAATGATCCCAAGCCAGGCACTAAAGCCACACACTTACTTTCCCCACATCATACATCTTACGCTTCTGAATGAGACCCATAGCAATCGCCAAAGCCCACACATTGATGGCCACTTGTCCCAAAGGGCCCATATGTGTTAAGATCAGCATAGCAGTAGAGGACAGAAAGACCCAACGCTGGGCCACCATAGGGCTGGCCAGCATGGCTAACCTTGTCCAGGCTGACCCTGGACGGGGCTGAAGGAACCTTCACAGCCCTTGTCCAAGGCAGTGTATGAAGTTGAGCCATGATGCTTCATCGCGATGTCTGTAGTTACACGTTGTACAGTGTATTTCTATTTTGGCCAGTTACTGTGCTTTCTGCACAGTCCATTGGAACCTGAGGACAACTCATCTTGGCTGCATTTCCCAATGAGTCCTGAGCAGCACAACTCATTAGCTGCCTGAGATGGCCGGCAACACACAGCACAGCCAGCTGGCAAGGGACCATCCACGTCAGCAGAAACACTCGCTGCACGGCCGCGCTCTTTGAAATCCAGATTCCTGTGAAGTTGACTTGTGTGTCAGCCATGGTGGAGCAGGCCTGGTGACGTCACTTGCCCTTTGATGCTGGCCTCTCCAAGACATAAGCGCTCCCAGGAGGTTTGTAGTGGCTGGGCCTCTCTCATTGTGGAGCATGAACATTCGGGACTTGGTCAACCAATTTTGGGTGTTCAGAGGGCTGTGAAAGTACAAGGAAAGAGCCCATTCATACGTAGTGTCAAGCTTTAAGATTATTTTGAAGCGAGGAAATAAAAGCTGACTGAGTCCCATACTAGATGCATTTGAAATACTTTTTAGCTCAGAATCTAACCCCTTTTTTCTTCAAGCAGAAAAAAGCCAGACGTTTATTCAGGCCACTTAGCCTGCTGTGGCTGTCTGCTGCCAGGACAAATGAGGGCATGAAACTATTCCTAAGATTCCAGGGTGATTTACAGATGGACTTGAACCTTGGTCACTTAGCATGAGCAAAATCCTGCACCCTCTCAAGTGGAACAAATACCTTCCCTCGGTTGTCTGCACTGGCCACAAGTGAGAGTGACACTAATCTTGGTCGGGGCCACTCCCTGTGACTTGGGCCACGGGCTGTGTAGCAGGCTGCAGATGAGAGACAACCTTCAGGACCCCAGGCCCTCACACTGTCCTGAGCTCAGAGTCTGAAACTTACCCTTATACTCAGCTCCAGCTGAGCACGTCTCTTCAATCCAGGCTCAAGGGGACCCAGAGGGCAAGGCGCGAGTGTCTATCCATGTTTATTCTAATCAAATAGTCTCATTCCACTGAATAACTTAATAACATCTTAATAACTATGGTGTGAACAGCTAACAGATTCTGGGCACTTGTTTACGTATTCAAGTGGTTAAATAAAACATTTTGCTGAATTAATTTTTACTTAATTAATTTTAAAAATTGGAAATAATTTTTAGTCACACCATAAGTTGCAAAACAATACAGACAGGTCCAGTGGGCCCTGCCTCAAGTCCTCTTGATGGTGATAACTTGCATAACTTTGGCATGTGACCCAAACCAGGGATAGTGATAAGAATTAAGAATGGAGTTATCGACAAGTTAGAAGTATCCTGTGATTCCCATGCAGAAAACCTTCCTCAAGACCTTGGCTCAACACTGACCTTGACATCAACTCCCCAAGGACACGCCCTGGACCTCGGCGGGCCTCCACCTGAGGGTTGCAAGCTGAGGTTTTCTGGGGCAGTGACTCTCATGAGAGCAGGGCACCACGACCCCAGCCTGGCTGCTCTGCAGCTTCCAGGTTGCCACGCCTTCCTCATCAACCCCCCAGCCCGAGACCAGCTTATTCCTCCTGTCCCACCATGAGCAGCGTTTGTGTTCATGAAACATTCTCTGGTCCCCATGCCCTGCTTTTCACCTTGAACTTGACTCTACTTCCTATCACATGACCCCTCAGCACGACTGATGCTTACCTTATCATCTTCTTTTCAGTGCTACAAGGTTTTTTGGGTTGGTTGGAGAGAGAAGTCACTTTCTGCCTCTGCCTGCTTGATAAGCCGTCCTCCACTAACCGCTGGCATGGCTGTCCCTGTCCTTTCTTCTTGCTCTCCCGCCTGCAGGCTTTGATTGTCTTCCCTCTTTTCTGTCAGTTCCCATGTGCCCGGGCCTTTGGCTTCTTTACTCCTCAGGAGTGAGACAGGACCCTTTTTTGTTTTATTTTTGCCAACGGCTACCTTTCCGGGGCATGTATGGAATCTGTGTGGCCATAGTCATATCCAAAGAGAAGGCTGGTGTGCATCCATGCCATGTTCAGGGTGAGCCTGTGTGGGCACAGTGCATTGTTCTCCATCTCAGATACGCGTCACAGGTGGGCTCCCTGCCCCACTCTGCCTAGCAACCTCAAATCTATCAGGCCTCCATCTTTGGCCTCTGTGGTTGGAGGCAGGACCATCTCAGATTGAGCCCAGGCCTGAGACTGACCAGCCCAGGACTCTTCTGCCCCCCAGGGAGTGACAGTTCCCCTCCCTCATGACTGCCCTGGTTGGTGACAAGCACCATGCTGAAAGCACTGGGGTCTGGCCTCAGAACAAGCAGCCTGTGGGTAGACATAACCAGGAGGGACCGTGGGCTGGTCAGCAATGTGGCCGTAGGCACTGGAACTCCCCTCTGGGCCTGGACCCCTCTGGCCTTGCTGTCTCGGCTGTGGTCCCTCGGACTATCTTCAGGGTGGGGACTCCCCTGAATGTTGATCCTATGCTATGCTCTAAGGCAGGCCTTGCCCTCTCTGGGTGACTCCAAGCCCACTGTTAACTCATCGACATTGGTAGATAAAGTGCTTGGAGGGCCTCCACATCCTGAGGGCCCAGGAAGTTCTTCCAGGGTTCCCAAAGAGCAGGCACACTGGCAGTGCCCATGGGCAGTGAGGCACAATGGTGACAGTGGTCAGTAGCAGCTTGGCCATCCCAAAGGTGACTGCTTCTAAGCCCCACGTTGGAATATGTGTAGGTCCCTGACCTGGGCTGGCCCCCTCCAGGGTGAACCCTCTCCACTTCTCTTCCCAGGCTTATCCCTGCCCGCAGCTGAATGGCAGCTCAGCTGGAACTGAGAGCAAAGCCCATTGGGTTGGGGATGGGGAGTGGGGGTGGGGCTCCCTGCTCTTCAGTGACCATATTAAGCAGTCTCCTCAGCGTGCTGAAGCCCCACCAGGGCAACACCAAGTCCTCAAACATGAACTCTTCAAACCGCAGACACCGACCCAGAAAGAGGAGTGATAATGTCACAGGACTGGGTTGGTGTCAAAGGCACACGGGGGGTGGGTGTGGGCTCACCAGGTGTCCCAGATGAACACAGCACCCTAGCCTGGCAGACAAGCAGTGTTTAGAGAGTCTCACTGTTCCCAAGCCGCGCTCTTTGCCCCGTTTCCCCAGCCACTCAGAGCAAGCATGCACACATCAGAAGTGCTGACCACAGCGTCGAACACGAGGTCAGTCACTAACTGGACCCACGGGTCTGCTGCAGACAACAGGTGGGTTACTGTGATTGCTCTTGTGGACAGAGCGCACGTGTGTTCTGGATCAGCAGAGTCCAGTAGGTCATAGCCCTATATTCCTTCCTTTAGCAAATGTTTAAGGATTATCTAAAGTTGAAAGTTTCTTCCCCTTTGCTCATACAATGCACAACTTGTTTGCAAATTACTGGTTTGGGGCTGTTCAGTCAAAATGCCAGTGAGTCTCTATATGCACAGGAAGCCACAGCCACAGTGACATCAGAGCAACGGTGACAGCAGACGCAACACGTTTGCTGATGGCTCACACTAAACTTCTCTTCCGTTTCCTTTTCCTCAAGCTGCTGCTAGAGGCAGCTAGCCTGCTCCTGGGCTGGGCACTCCCCACTTCTCAAGCTCTGCCCTTGAAGCAGTTTGCCCACTTCTGGATAGGAAAGTTCTAGGAGTTAATCTTCTATAAATGTGGGACTGTGCCCCCTCCCAAATAGAACATCTGTGGGCATAATGGCACACAGCACACCTGTGTGCATACAGACACATGCAGCATGCCTGTGTACACATACAGATGCAGCAAAGCCACGCATGTACAGATACATGCAGCATGTGCTTCTATGAACATGTGAATACATGACACAGACACAGTGCATTCTACCCAGATGCCCCTACATCCCTCTTGCAGGCTCTATGGGTGTCACCTTTGCTGTGGCACCTGCTGGCTCTGACCCCTCCCCTTGGCTGTGGGGCTGTCTTCATTGTTGCATCCGCTGCTCCTCCTTGGAAGTCTGTCCTGAGTCCTGTGCCTGGAAGCTTCCTCCCCTTGGCTTCTGAAGACATGGACGACCAGCTTCTGGCCTTGGGAGGGGACTCTGTAATTGCTCTGGAGACCCAAGGCTGCCTGGACTTGGCTTCCCCTCCCTCCCTCTTGCTCACCCCTCCACAGCCCTTCACTGGGAGCAGTTTCTCACCTCTGCTCTGCTCTGCACAGGGGTCAGTGGGCCATGGTGAAGCTTCCTGTGTAGGCACCTGCTCTGGTCCAGGGATGGACATTTGCAGTGGCCTGCACTTCTCGCAGAGGTTGTCCATGCTCCCAGGCTGCAAGCTCCACTGGCCTCTCACCCACAAGGCAAGAGCATCCTCCACTCCTGTGGCCCAGCCCACCTCCTGACAGCCAACCCAGATAAGAGGAAGATGGACTCCACACTGACTTCCTAATGACCCCCAAGCACCCCTCACCCCATTTCTGTGATGCTTCTAGCATAGTCTGGGTACTGTTTAACAGATGTGTGCTGGAGGAAGGCAAATATACAAGTTCTCGATTTCGGATGGGGTTACATCCTGATGAACCACTGAAGTAGAAATTGTCCTAAGCAGAAAAGGGGTTTAGTATTCTAACTTAATGGATCTCCTCTCTGAGCTCAGCCAAACTTAAACATTCTCAAAGCACTTCCAGGGACCAGCCAACTGAAAGCATATCTTACCCAAAGCGATTTCCTGAATACCTGTGTGTGAGAATCACTGGCAATAGCACGCTCCAGGGCATTTTTTTTTTTTTTTTGAGAGACACAGAGAGAGAGAGAGGGAGAGGAAGACAGATAGAGAATGGGTGTGCCAGCAGCCTCTCAACGGCTGCGAACAAAATCCAGATGCGTGCACCCCCTTGTGGTCAAGTACAGCATTGCGCCCTTGTGTCATTTTGCATCTGGCTAAACGTGGGACCTGGAGATTGGAACCGCTGGACATTGGAACCATCGTTCTTAGGCTTAGGAGGCAGGCGCCTTAACCGCTAAGCCATCTCTCCAGCCCTCGGGGGAGTTTTTATTCCTCTAGCACCAATCATGGCCGTCCAGCAACCAGACAGTCATGTCGCTAGCCCAGGAAAAGATCAAAGTACAAACTTGGAAGTCTAGCTTCTACTGAATTTGTGCCACATCTCATCGCCATAAAATGGGAAATCTTCTGTTGAAACGTCATAAATCAGGGTCTATTTATTTTTCAGGTTTTACTGTAGCTTGAGCTTGGTTCCTCCAGGGCTGGCTGACCTGTGGACGGTCAGGGTCATGAAAGTTCCAGCCACGTGAAGGTTTCCTGCTCAGCCTTTTTTACCCCCTGCCCAGCTGCACTTCTCCCTGTGCAGAATGAGGGTCTCGAGCCTGACCTGGCTGCAGCCCTTTCCAGTGTCTTCTTGTTCCTCTGAGTCACGTGCAAACACTGGTACATGCAGCACACAGGTGACCCCACAGGCAGTAGCCATATACCTGCATTCCCCTCCTCCCATTACCGGAACGATGAGTCACCTGGCCCTGGTGAGAAATGGAGCCTCGGGGAGGGGTGACTGAGCAGCACAGGTGATACAGGTTCAGGACACAGGGGTGGACATAATTAGGGCTCTGTGGAGGTGGCCTGAGGGGAGGAAGATCAGAGCCTCCTGCAGCGTTTCTGCAAAATCTGGCTTCATTTGAATCTTGTTGCTGGGAAAAGGAAAGGAAATTCATCATACTGTAACGACAAGGAAGCAGCATCCGGTGAGTGTGCGTGAAAAGCAGCTCTGGGGCAAGAATGAGCAATGCTCTGAGAAAGGGGCACCCTGGGGGCACATGTGCCCCCAGCTGCAGCTGCAGTGCGGAGGGGACTCGGCTGGGGTGCAGACGAGGTGCCTGCTCAGGATGGAGGGCAGGAAAGAAGCAGGCCAAGAGGGCATGGTGCCTGAGGGATCGGCTGTCCCCTTCAGACAGAGAGCACATGATGAATCCGCCTGCTGGAAGAATCCACCTCCTTCCTGACCAGCGCCAGGCTCTACTCCTTCCTGGGCCAACTGCTCTCGTCATGAAGGGCCCCTCATGTCCTCTACATCACCTCCTTCTCTTCCTCAGAGCCTGACAAGACCTTAGCATTCCGTGTCCCAGGAAACTTGGGCTTTTGTCACACTGAACTACCCATGACATCACCTTGATCAGCACCATAGTCCTTCCTGTAGCTTCTGAGGTCCCATTCTTAGATCACACTTTTTCTAGAAAAGTCTTTCAAAGAAAGAGCTGGCAGAGACTATCCCAGCTGCCTGTGGAGACTTCTGTAGCCGGTAGGGCAGACAGCTTTACCTGGGGCCTCCTACCTGGCCCTAACCCATGTGTAAGGCAGCCTTATGTCCTGTCCGTGAATGGCAAGCAGGCAGGCAGGGAGGACAGACACAAAGGACTCACTGCGGGAGCACCTGTGGCTGTCAGCAATGAGGCATGCCAGGAACAGGCAGGGAAGGGGTGAGACCCACTGTTAGAGCAGGTTAAGTCTATTCTGAGGCCAGAAATTGTGAGCAACCTTTAGTCTAGTACCTACAGCCACGGAGCATTGACAAATGCATGTTGCCCCCTCTTCTGGGGAGCTGGGTTGGGGGCTGTGGCATCAGGCATCTGTGGTCTGACAGGGCAGAGTGCCTGCTGTGCCTCGAGTCTCCCTTGATGCTGTCTCCAGGCATTCTCATGCTCACGTCCTTGTGGATTGCTCTAGAATCCTCAGTCGCAGATGTGCAGACCAGCTGGAAGGTAGTATTAAGAGCGAGCTAGCTCTGGCAAGAGGGGTTTGAGCTAAAACATCCCAAGGCCAGGCCCAAGCAACACACCTACCTCCTTCAGACATATTCCCCCTCCTGAGTTGTCACCAGCTGAGGATGCAGTACGAGGTTTATTCACAAACTCCTGCAGGTACGAGACATCTCACATTCAAATCACCACACCGCTATAATGTCGATCTTATAAAACTTTCAAGTTCTTTGGCAAGATATTCCAGTGTCTTTTATTCTTTTTTTCAGCTAAAAACATAGCTGATAATTATTTTAAAGTTTGCATCTTATTTGGGTCTATTTGTTTGTCTGTTGCTTTTCTTGGTTTTGATTTTGTAAAATAATATCCTGCCCTCCTCTTGCTGGAGTTTGAACCTGTGGCCTCCTGTATGCTAGGCTGTCTCTCTACTGCTGAGCTGTGCCCTCAGCCTGATCCTTTCCTCCACTGGTCGTCTTGTAAGTCTGATTGTTTTTCTTTTGATTGTCAGATGCGTTATATAAAAACCTGGACAGGTCTTGGGTACCATCTCTCCCAAGAGCATTTATACTTAGTAGCCAGCAGCGCCGTCCAGAGTCCTTGAATCCTCTCAGAATTTGAGGCGAAATTAGGGCTGTTCTTCCAAGACAGGCCTGTTTCTAGCTGCCCCACACTCTACAGTCTCCAGATTCCCCAGGAACTCCCTCCTTGGGGAGCTCTGCATGTCCTCTTCGCCTTGGGAATCTGAGATACTGCCTTCTGGAATGGATGTACGGCCGTGGAGAAAGCCTTCCTTGGATCTGGGCCTTACAATGTTCCTTTGCTTTCTTAGCTGATCAATGCCCTCCCCCAGGTTTTCTTTTGCCCAGCTTTTCTGCTTTTTTTTTTTTTTTAAGTTGAATTGTTGGTGGGAATTAACTATTCTGTCATTCCTACAAATGCAACTTTTGGGTAATTTTCATACTATTCACCTTTGCCATTTTTTTCAGTAGCAAACATATATTTATTTTATGATTATAGAGAATTGGGATAGTGATGAGCAGCAGATAGATGTGGAGGTTTCAGCCACAGGGAACTGTTGGTCAGCAGCCTGGCCATGGACTCTGCATTTCATCGAGGACATGGCGGTGTAGTTGCTGGGGAGCCTCGTGTTCTCTACCGCTTGGGACTGGCTGGCTGGCAGCGCTGCTGAGAAGAAAGCAGAATGCCTGGGAGGTGACAGATGCCAAAGGACCGTGTGCTGGCTACTCTACCAGCCAGATGGGGAGCCGCTGCCTGAGGTCTGCCAGCAGTCTGGCCCTTCTGGACATCAGCATAGGGTCTACACAGCAGGAGGATGCATCCCGGACACTGGGCTCCACTGGGCTGTTTGAATAAATTGTTCATTATTTATTTTTCATGTATCTAGAGCTTTTGCCTTCTTTTAATTTACCTTCCTTTTCTCTTTAGCTTTTGGATCAGCTGAAGAGGCCATATAAGTTTACAACATTAATACCATATAACACGGTGATATTTTGCAACTTGAAGCCAAGTTAAACATATGGACGTTTAAACATGATTTTGTTGAAAACCTTTTTGGGAATGCCTTTTATTCACTTTTAGGCAGATCTAATTATAGACGGATTTCTAGCTCGCATGGTGAGCACATGACTTGGTAGGTCTGAACAAATGAGAAGGGTCAAATCTCTCCTATGGGAACAGGCAAATCTGCGGGTTGTGCTGGAATTTTTTTTTAATATTAACTATTGCTCAAGTAATATTAGTCATTCTCTTGGGCTTCCAAATACATCCAGCACATTCCTATTATAACAGAACTTAATCTGCATAGTTAAGAATGTAGAATTAAACCAGCAGTCTCAACTTTCATACTTATCGTCATTGAAGATTTGAAGCAGACCATATTGTCTGTAGCTTAAATAATTGACAGTGTGCTCTACACCCTGTTCACCCAAGGGTCCCAAGTGACCTTTGTCATATGTTGCCATCCTCAACTGTGCCTGCTGCGTGTACTGCGCAGGCCCGGGTCCTCAGGAGGTTGTGTGGCTGGAGCAGCGAGAGGCTCCTGCATCCTTGCTGGAGGCTCAGAGCCTTGTGATGGTTTGTGATCGCAGGTGCCTGGCCTCTTCCATCCATGGCACTGTCTCTACCACAGCGCTGCTCTGGGCCCACCTGCTCATGTTTGTGCTGTGGCTGGAGACCAGGGATCTTCACCCCCTCACATGGCCTAGAAGGGGAGAAGTAACACTCTGGACACGTTTTTCCCAGACGGTACAATACTAATTATGGCATTATGGATCTAAGGAATGAGTCCCCAGCAGAGCCAGCGTGTCGGAGGCAGAGGGTATTATGGGGTCTTTGGTGGAGCACAGGGTGTAATAGGGCCTTAGATCGGGCTTCTCACCAGAGGAGGAAGTTTTGAGAACTATGAAGGCTGGTGTCAGGAGAGCAGAGGAGATTGCGGAGGGTATGGGCAGGTCAAACCATGGGCAGCACACCTGGGTTGCTGGAAGGGAGGAGCCTGGCCTTGAACGAAGGGCCGGGGGTGAGCGGACCGTGTCAGTTGGCCTCTTGTGAGTTTGCCTGTGAGATGATGCTGTCTTCAGGAAGACAGCCGTAATGGAGCACATGGGTATTTTGTTCAATAAAGATTCAGAATTCAGCCGGGCGTGGTGGTGCACGCCTTTAATACCAGCCCTTGGAAAGCAGAGTTAGGAGGAGTGCTATGAATTTGAGGCCACACTGAGTATACAGAGTGAGCTAGAAAAACCAAATAAATAAATAAATAAATAAATAAATAAATAAATAAATAAATAAATAAAATTAAGAATTCAAAGTTGATTAGATCTTAATTTTGGCAATGAGAATTGATGCTATAGGCTTATCTACATCCCTTCCTCATTAAAGCTACAAATAACAAGAAAATGCAAAACAACCCCAGCATGGTTGATTGACTCAAATCCCCTCCTTGCTCTTCCTCCTCCCCTCTTCCTCTCTATGGTCCTTCTTCCCTCCTTCCCTCTCTCCTTTCATCACACTGCCTGAAACATTCCTGCACTCATTGTCTGTGGAAGGGAGGAGTGACTCGGCAGGAACCTTGGGTAGGAGTAGTTAGCAGTGGGTTAGTGCCACATGGGGCTCTGGAGCGGGAGGAGGCAGGAGCTGGAGAGGTGGGACAGGGTTCCCTCTGCTCAGGAGCTTGGCTTTTTTAGAGGTCTGAGGAGTAAGATTCCTTGTAGCTGTGATTTCACACTAATGCAGTCTGTCTTCTGAGTCAAGAGTGTCTCTTGAGGGGAGACATTAAGAAGTTAATTTTTAAAAAAATTTATTTTATTTTATTTATTTTTGGAGAGAGACACAGAGAGAGATAGACAGAGAGGGAGAGGGAGACAGAGATGGGCACGCCAGCAGTCTCAGCTGCTGTGAACGAAATCCATATGCGTGTGCCCCCTTGTGGGCAAGTGTGGCATTGCGCCCTTGCCTCACTTTGCATCTGGCTAAACGTGGGACCTGGAGATTGGAACCGCTGGAGATTGGAACCAGTGTTCTTAGGCTTAGCAGGCAGGCGCCTTAACCGCTAAGCCATCTCTCCAGCCCAAGAAGTTAATTTGATCCCAAAATCACTCAAATGATTTTAGGATGACATTTCTATCTCTTCTAAACATAGTAGATATGATTATTTTCAAAGCAAACTCAGTGGCTTACTTTTTAGTGAACTTTGGTCAATAGAAGGGTTTCTAACATTTGCATATTAAATACTCATAAACATTTAAAAACTCACACATATTTTCCCTCAGTACATGTATAAACATTTTCCCCAATAACTTTAAATTTTTCATAAAAGTTGCTACTTCTAATGCAGTAAGTAATTTACAAGTTGATCTATGCACATTTATATATATATATATTTAAATATTTAGTTATTTATTTATGAATGAGAGGGAGACAGAGAGAAAAAGGCAGGAAGAGAAATGAGAGAATGGGCATGCCAGGGCCTCTTGCCACTGAAAATGAACTCCAGACTTATGTGCCACTCTGTGCATCTGGCTTTGTGTGGGTGGCTGGGGAATCGAACCCAGGCCATTAGGCTTTGCAAGCAAGTGCCTTTAACTGCTGAACCATCTCTCCAACTTCCCCATCTATACATTTTAATAATGTTTGTCACTGGCATGCAAAACAAAGGATTTCATTATGACATTTCGTATCTGTGCACCACTGCACCTTGCTTATATTTGCAGTCCCTACACATTATTTTGTGTGTAGGATGTACGTATGCTAATCCATTTCCATCCTATAACCAAATGCCTGAAAGAAATGTCTTAAGGGAAGAAAGATGGTTTTGCTCTATTTCAGATGTGTAAATGCATCTTTTGGGGAGGAGGTAACAGAGTAGTTCACGTCATGGCAGGCTGGAGGCAGATCAGAGCAGCAACAGCAGAAAGGGGCCCCTGCAAGATGTCGTCCCCAAGCACATGCTCCCAGGGGAGGGATCTACTTCCTCCCCTGTCCATGGTTTGACCACTTCCCAAGTCTGTTCAAATGTTGAATCTACCACTGGGTTAAACCATTATCGGGCCAGAGCCTCGTGATCAAATCCTGTCATTGAGTCACAACTAGATGTGCTTCACCAGTGTCCTAAACCATTGTCAATCCAGTCAGTTGACAGTCGGGATGACCCCTCACAGTCAGCTGTGGTTGGAGGCTGTGGAACTCCAACTCCTGACATGCGAAGAACTGAGACTCCCATCTCCACGTTCTGATGCTAAAGAGCAGAGCCGTGTGCTGTGGCCCAGTGGTGCCAAGGCCTTTAGTGAACTGGAACCTCAGCTCAGAGTCCAAAAGCCTAGTGCATGTGGAAGGTTGAGGTTGTTAAGCAGCAGTTCCCTCTTTGGCCAGGAGGAACAAAGGCAGAGCTTTGCCCATGGGTCTATATCTGGGAGTCTGTCAGCTATAAACCTGTCCGTGCTTGGACCGGAAATGCTTCCCATAGGCATGTGTGTGTGATGTGTGTGAACGCTTGGTCACTATTTGGGGAGATTATGGAAATCGTGGGACCTGAGGCTGGGCTGGTGGGTATAAGCTGCTCAAGTTGGGTCTTTGCCTTTGAAGGTGAAAGGCTGGCCTGCCACTGGCCCAGTTCTCTGCCTCCTGGCTTGTCAAGGTGGGAGGAGCCTGTGTCACATGCTCTGGCAGCTATGAACTCCACAAAGACTTCATTGCACTGATGGACTGAGGACATGAGCTGAAATCAGTCCTCTCTTAAGTTGCTTCTTGTCAGGTATTTTGTCCCAGCAAAGAGAAAATTAATACAAGCTGCCTGTGAGTCCACGGGAGAGGAGCGTGGCTGGGAGCCATCAAGCCTGGCTTCCTCACACCGAAGCCTTGGCCTGGGCTGCTTCTCGATTAGAGCAGCTCTTAGTTGGCCAAGTCCACTAGCCAGGGTCAGGTTGGAAGTCTTGTTAGGATGTATTTCTGGAACACTGAGCACAAGTCGAGCGAATTCCTTCCCAGAGGAGCCTAGGAGCACGTCTGGGCTTGATGAAATCCCAGCAGCCAGGTGGTGCTCAGTGCATCCCACAGGCACAGCCGCCCCTGCCCGCATGAGTAGGAAGAGAACCCGAGCTCACAGCCGGGGCTGCTCTGACCTTCAGCTGCTCAGGCGAGGGGTGATCACGTCACGGATGTGGATTTGAAGACACCATCTCCAAATCACTTCTGGGCAAAATCTTGGTGAGAGAATTATGGGTTCGAGTCTCGTCTTTAATTTGGTGCCATTCTGCAAGGCAGGCTTGTCCCTCAGTAGGCCTTTCTCTCCACAGGATCTGACTGGAGTCTCAAGAGTCCAAGTGTTCTGCAGATGGGGTTTTCAATGTGGTGACCCGGATCCAAGTTCGTCAGAAACGCTGCGGTAAAACTTAATCCGGTCATTTTGATTCTTCTCCAGACGTGATTTATCTCACAGTCATCAGAACTTGGATGAAAGAGGAAAAGCAAACTCCCCTTTTTGTTCCCTTGCTGTGACTCATCCATCCATTAGTTCAGGACTGAAGTCCTATTTCACTCAGTTTTCTCCTTGGCCATAGCTGCCTTTGGCATTCTATTTTTGTGTGATCATTAGCATTCCTTCCCCCCTAAACTTTTATAACATACAAGTTGGCCTTTTATATCCTTCCCAGAGGGCTGAGATCTCGTGAGCTCCTGCTGTACGCCAGAACAGCATGGCCTTAATACTGAACTCTTTGCAGCATCTATAAAAATCCAGGCTACTCAGGAGGCACGACATGCAGAATGGGACGTACTGTGAAGAGGCCGGTGGTGCTCACAAGTAACCTTGACTTTCCTAAGACCACAGTCCAGCCACTCATGTGAGTTGCTGTGCCTTCTGCCAGGAATGCCTTGGGATAGAGGAGTCACCCCGGCCTCGGCATGGCCAGAGGGGCAGAGCAGCGCAGAGCACAGCGTTTAATCCCGTGCTAGCTGGCTCAGAGACAGGCCCCACTGGCTCTGCCTTGGGTTCCCCATCTCCCACACATGTCTTCCTCACAGGATGGTTTTGAGGATCACACATGGCAATGAGCAGGGAGCGCAGGCAGGTGACAAGCCTGGCTTCTGCTTGGTGAGCCCCTTCTGTGCTCACACAGACACACAGGAGGAGTGTGGTCCCTCCCACCTGGAGTGCACTGTCTAACTCAGTGTTCTCAGCCAGGTTACCTGGCCCCTGAGACAGTGGGTGATGTCTTGCGTGTGGTGTGTGTGTGCATGTGTGTGTATGTATGTGGAGCTCAGAAGTCGACACTGGGTATCTTCCTTAGACAGAGTCTTTTGGGCTGACCACCAAGCCCTGGGGATCTTGCCGTGTCCACCTCTACCTCCCTGGCACGGGGATTATGGGTACACAGGACTTTTATGCTGGGTGCAGGGAACCTGAACTCGGCCTGATGCTTGTGCAGCAAGCATGTTACACCCCGAGCCATCTCCCCAGTCCTAGAGACAGGTTTTGTTGCTGTGATTTGAGATGCGTGTGGAGGGCGGACATTATCCTGGCACGCAGCAGGTAGCAAACAAGGAGGTTGCCGAGTCTCTTCATGGTATAGGACAGCTCCCGCAGCACTGGCCTCAGACACCAGCAGTGCTGACATTGAGGCTCTGGTCTGACCGGAAAGTTGTGCAGACAGCACTGCTAGAACCCTGCATGGCAAGGAGGCCCTGGGAGTCAGGGGCATCTGCGCTTGCTGATTTAGAGA
Organism: Orientallactaga sibirica; assembly: GCA_036365145.1. NCBI lineage: Eukaryota > Metazoa > Chordata > Mammalia > Rodentia > Dipodidae > Orientallactaga > Orientallactaga sibirica. The sequence goes on along the minus strand of JAEOAD010000044.1, from coordinate 16,787,673 downwards.
TCTCGCTAGACCTCTGGTTCCTGCATCGCCATCTGGCCATAGTTCCTGCTTAGCTCACACCAGCCCTCCTACCTCTGAGGAAGTTTCTCGCAGAAGCGTGCATTTCAAGTTGAGCAACTCCTGGGCTCCAGGTGCCATGACAGGGACTTGGCCGCCATGTCGTCATCCAGCTCTGCACAGGCCCTGTGGAACATGACCTAGTGTCAGCCCCCAGTGCATGGCCAGTCTCGGGCTCTTGTCCCTGAAGCCTAGGCTTTGCCGATGATGACCCAAAACTCCTCTCTAACAAAGACCCCCTCTCCCTGCCCCCACCATACTACTTCTTACCCCAGGCCTGCCTCAGGGGGGAATGGGGAGTGACCGAAGCCCTGAGGAGAGTCACCAGAGCCTGCAGACACATCCTGCCTTGTCTAGTGAAGACCCAGACAGAAGAGCCAGGTGAGGGCTCCGATACTCTTGGATACTCTTGGAATGACATCTGAGTAGCAGGAGCCGGTTTCCCAGATCATAGCAGTTCTTTCCTTCTTTCTTTCTTTCTTTCTTTCTTTCTTTCTTTCTTTCTTTCTTTTTTTTTTTTTTCATAGCAGTTCTTAAGAATGGAGTCTCTCAAAGGCTGCTCCTGCATTGCCTGGTTAAGATGCCAAGTTATGGACTCAACCCTGGCCAGCAGAATCAGAAGCCTCAGGGAGGGCACCCAGTCTGTGTTGCTGCCACTCCTGCCCATTGAATCAGAGGCAGACTCAGCTGTGGAGCACCTGGTCCAGGCCAGGACCCTGTGGGCAGACACTGGGGTCCAACCACTGCTCACTGTGATGGGTGAAAACCGGCAGAGTCCCTGGGACTTCTCACAGTTCACCAAGTCTTGTTCCCCACTGTAAAAAGCACAGGGCTCTTTTACAGATAAGCCATGTGGCAAGGATCATAAAAGACTCAACCCTGTTATTTGAAGATTCTATATGCAAAAGGTTCATTTCAGTTTCTCTGTTGATCAAAAAAGAGTCAACCCTGTTATTTGAAGCATTCTATAGGAGGATGCAAAGAGTTCATTTCAGTTTCCAGGTCAGCCTGGACCAGAATGAGACCCTCAAAAAAAAGCAAAAAAAAAAAAAAAAAAAAAAAAAGAATGGATACAGGTAGCTAACAGGAAACATTGAAGATCCAGTAAGAACAGAGACCCTCAAATGGTGTCATTTCACTGGAAATGCCCAAAATGAACAAAACGGGGCCTGAAAACATGAATTCAAACCTTCCCCTGGCCAGTAAAAAGTAAAAAAGTAAAAAGCAAAACAGAACAGAGCAGAAGGCTGTAGAGCCGCACACTGAGGGTGGTGGTGATCACGGTCAATTGATTCATTTGCAAATATTCATTAAGCTTGGGATGGATGCATAAAAATATGAATTGCCAGGCGTGGTGGCGCACACTGTTAATTCCAGCACTCAAAGCAGAGGTAGGAGGATCTTCGTGAGTTTGAGGCCATTCTGAGACATAGTGAATTCCAGGTCAACCTGGGGTAGAGCGAGAGCCTACCTCAAAAAAACCAAACAAAAATGAATTATATCTATCTTTTGATAAACAGTGAAAAATGAACTGTACACCTTACAGTCTGTGTGCTCTGCTTTGAAACGCTCCAACTTTATACAAACAACTGAAAAATGAAGGCTTGAGGATGAAGCAAGAAGACGCAGACTTTCAGGAACAAGTACGAGTCAGCTCTCACTAAAAGCCAGATGGGCCAAGAATGACTGCAGGAAGACCGTGGGGCAGATAGCCAGCCTCTAGGTACACAGCCAGGACAGGAGCAAGGTGCACCTGCTGCTGCTGATTATGTGAAGTTTGAGAAAGCCAGAAGGACAGGGCTCCAGGTTGTCCTTTTTACCTGGGACACTGGAGCTATAGCCAGTTTTAGTGAGTGTGTGGTTTGGAAATCAACTAAGATGGACTCAGACTCCTGCTCCAAGCCTGGAACAACCCAGGGTCTTCTCAGAAAGTACATAGCTTCCTCATAAAGTTTGTGCCCTTTATCCTTTTTTAACTTCTAAAAATTAGTAGCATTATTTTTAGAGCAGTTTTAGATTTATAAAAATCTTTAATGCAGCACAGAATGTTTCACAAACATTTCTGTTATTTCCCTGTTAGCATTTTATGTGAGCCTGCTAGCATTGTCAGGGTGAGCAAACCAACATTGGCACGTTACTCTAAGAAAAACCCATGGCTTATTCAGATTTCTTTGTTTTTAACCGAATTGTCTGTTTCTGTTCTGGGATCTTGTGGCGGACACCACCCTACACCTAGCTAATAGGTCTCCTTAGCATCCTCTTGGTCGTGACTTTCCTTGGCTCCATGACCTTGAGAGGTCGAGCAGTAGCAATTAGGAATACTATTGGTTATCTCTGAAGTGGAATTTGTCCATTTGTTTTCTCATGGCTAGACTGGGATGGGTGCTGGGAAAGGGAACACGGACGTAAAGTTCCTGTTTTTGTTAAGGATCCATATGATCGACAGGATTTATTACAATTCATCTGGACTAAGCATTTTGTCCTGAGAAATCCTTCTTCCACCACCCGCAGGAAACCCCAACGAGCAGCCCCACGGGGTATATCTGTCCTCTTCTCCAGGGGGGTGTCCACATGCTTTATCTGGAGTTTTTCTGCACAGGTAATTTCTCTCTTATTGTCCATTAATTGATGGAATCAGTCATTTGTGCATCACTTAGACTCCAGAATATATTTCACTCTCAGGAATAATCCCATGGACCTGATTGATTTTGTTGGTCACATGATTCCTTTGGGCTCTCGGGTGGTTCCTGGTCTTTGTCATGACCTCAGTAATGCATTTGTTCTTTTTCTTCTCTCCTTTCCTCTTTCCCTTTCTGCTTTGCCCCTGCCTTCCTTCCTGGCATTATAAGACACTCCAGGCCCATCTTGCGTGTTTCCTGCCCTAGTCCTGGCATCAGCCACGTGTCCAAGAAGCCCTGTTCCCTTCTGCTGGAAAGAAGCCAGGACCTGGTGGGGGGGGCAGAAGTGCTGGTTGCTACTTGGTGTCTTCTCTTTCATGTCTTCTCAGTGGCTCGAGCAGGGGCACACCTGAGCATTGCTCACATGGGCGCACCTCATGTAAGCCCTCTCCATGCAGCCATGTTTGCTGTACTAAGTTCAATGTGAGCTCTGACTGATGCTCCAAGGTGAATCCAGCACCAGCTCCTCCACTGGTGATCTGATCTGTGCATTTCTACTCTAGCAGGGAGACCCTGCCTTCCACCACCTGCCATCTTTGTTCATTCCTAGCATTAAATATAGTAGCATCGGAATTGCCAGTGGGACTCACAGGAAGAGACTCCATCAGGCAGTGCACCGTGACCATGTGATCCCCCCCTGCCTTCTGTCTTACAGATGACATGCACTCCCCAAGGGGCAGACTCCCCACCACACTTCATGAAGCTCTTTCATCCATTTTGAACAAAGCCTAGCTCTCTTGTCAAAGTCTGTATTTCTTCCCCAAGATTCCTCGTGCTCCTAACTGGTTGCTATGCACATATGTTAGTTTACTTTGTGTTGTGAAGTATTGTAATTGTTTTAAATTTCTGTTTATTTTTATTTATTTGAGAGCAACAGAGAGAGAGAGAGAGAGAAAGAGAGAGAGAGAGAATGGGTGTACCAGGGTCTCCAGCCACTGCAAACAAACTCCAGACATATGTGCCACCTTGTGCATCTGATTTATGTGGGTACTGGGGAATCGAGCCTTGAACTGGGTCCTTAGGCTTCACAGGCAAGTGCTTAACCACTAAGCAATCTCTCCAGCCCAAAATGTTACACTTTTTTAAAATTTCATTTGTTTTTGGAGAGAGACACAGAGAGAGACAGACAGAGAGAGAGGGAAAGGGAGACAGATAAGAGAATGGGCATGCCAGCAGTCTCTCAGCTGCTGTGAACGAAATCCAGATGTGTGCGCCCCCTTGTGAGCAAGTGCGGCATTGCGCCCTTGTGTCACTTTGCATCTGGCTAAACGTGGGACCTGGAGATTGGAACTGCTGGAGATTGGAACCAGTGTTCATCGGCTTAGCAGGCAGGCGCCTTAACCGCTAAGCTATCTCTCCAGCCCTAAAATGTTATAATTTTTAACATATGTATTACATGTACCTGTCACCACAGGATGTTACAGAATGGGTCACTCCCCCAGAGGTCTCCTGTCATCTACTTCTCCTTTCCCGCTCTTACTGAACCCCTGGGGAACACTGGTCTTCCACTGCCTCCCTAGGTGTGCCTTTGCTGGAGTATTATGTAGATGGAATCATGCAGTTGAAGCCTTTCACACTGGCTTACACTTGGCAACTTTCAGTTAAGGCTCCTCCCCATCTCTCTGTCTCACCATGGTTTGGTAGCCCACATCTTTCCTATTCTTCCGTGTATGGAGGCATCAGTGTTTACACAGTCACCTGATGTTAAGAATATCAACTGGGGTGTGGTGGCATGTTCTTATAATTCCAATACTGAGAAGACAGTTAGGAAGGTCACTAGGGTTTGATGGCCAGCCAGACTAGTCAGAATGAGAGACCCTAACTCAAGAAAGACAGACAGCACCTGAAGAATGACATTGAGGTCCTTGGGCCTCTACATGCACATAGATATATGTGCATGCACACTTGCATACATACACACAAACAGGCATACCACACACACACACACACACACACACACACGCACACGCACGTGAAACTGTCAAGCTGGTTTTCAAAGTGGCCGGCCATTAGGGCCATTGGGACCAATTTGCATGCCCTGCTCTGCTTCCTCAGCAGCATTCACTTGTTTGATCTTTGAAGTCTCGTTATTTTAACAGGTGCGCAATTGCCATGGTTTGAATACAGAATGCTCCCACAGGATCCTGTCTGTTGATAAAACTGACTGAAAACAGGGCAGGTTCTGTAGAGAAAATTCCGAGATGGATTTCTTGTTTGGGGGGAAAGGGCTTATTATAGGAGGTGTTGGTATGCCATGAAACAGCATAATGGGGTCACCAAAGCCAGCAAGCAGCCTCAGCTTCTAAGAGATAGAGTTCCTTGCCTTCATATCTTTTCCAGAGACAGTGGGAACTTTTACTCCATGTGACTGACCCAGTCTCTGAGCTAGGAGCCACAGAGGCACTAGATGGGACCTGAGGTCATAAATTCAGGCAGCTTAAGGTTTCCCTGACAACAGCGGGTTGTTCTGCTGCACCAGGGGTCGGAGTGGGGAAGACACATAGATAAGAGACTTTCGTGGGCTGGAGAGGTGGCTTAGTGGTTGAAGTGTTTGCCTGCAAAGCCAAAGGATCACGGTTCAATTCTCCAGGACCCACATAAGCCAGATGCACAAGGGGGCACACACATCTGGAGTTTGTTTGCAGTGGCTGGAAGCCCTGGTGTACCCATTATCTCTCTCTCTCTCTACCTCTCTCTCCCTCTTTCTGTCTCTCAAATAAATAAATTATATATATATAAAGTTAAAACAAAAGAGTGTGAGTTATAATTCAAGGTTGCCTCAGCTCAGCTCAGGCATCAGGAGGGGCATCTTCACTGACCACATGTGTTCTAGTAATGTGTTCAGATGCTTGGCCTGTAGCTGCTGGCACTGTTTGAGGAAGCTGCAAAAACTTTAAGATGCTGGATGGAAGAAGTAAGCCACTGGGGATGGGTCCTTGAAAACTATACCTACCCTTCCCCTACTCCTGCTGCCCTCTCTGTGCTTCTTAGTTGGGCATGTGAACAGCATTTTCTCACTGCATGCTCCCACCACGAGTCTGTGGCCAAGCACAACCACCCACTGAGCCCTCTGAAACTATGAGCCCAAATAAAGTTGTTCCTGTCAGGTACTCGGTCACATCTGTGCAAAAGTAACCGGTGACCAGTACAACAACAGAATGGAACATCAGTCCTTTTATTTAGTTTTTAAATTTATGACAGAGAGTTGAGGGGAGGGAGAGAGAGAATGGGCATGTCAGGATCTCTGCGACTACAAACAAACTCCAGATGCATGCATTACTTTGTGTGTCTGGCTTTAAGTGGGTGCTGGGGAATTGAACCCTAGCCATCAGGCTTTGCAAGCAAGTGCTTTTAACTGCTGACCAATCTCCCCAACCCCTCAGAGTCATTTTAACATAAATTCCCTGTGATCAATGATGTGAGCATCTTTAGATTTGCTAGCTTGTCATCTGTACATGTGTTTATAAAGCTTATTTCAGAGCATTTGTTCATTTTGAAACTAAGTGATTTTTTTCTTCATTCTGAATTTTGAGTTTTTATTGAGTTATTCTGTATACAAGTCATTTGTCAGATATATGTTAT